>CM055514.1:12706432-17506432 GCA_029298725.1 Gnatocerus cornutus | reverse complement strand
TTCAAGTTAATAGAAACTTATACTATTTTATCAATTTTTACGAAATAATTTAGCGAAGATTGATAGGAGGGTCGACAGTAAATCCATCATTCATAATTTCACGAAAAATGCACCGGTATTATTACATCACCGCCACTTTCTTTGCAAAGTTTGATAAGAAGAAAATAGACTGAAGGATCAAATTCCTCCATTGAAATTCGATTTGTGACAGACAGTGCTAATCTAATCTCCACGAGTGCTCACTATGCTTTTATTGCCCTATTAACGATTTTATCATGAATGTGTAATTATATCCCTATATTAATTTATCTCCAACAAACAAGCTTCTTGACGGTCTAAAAACTTTTATAATATATTTTCATTTGTCTAGTTTGTATGGTAAAGTTGAAAATAATTGTAAAAGTGAGACATTGCCAAGTTACGGGGTTCCTTTGAAAATTCAACAAGTTGTTAAAGTTCTCGCCTGAGAATAATGCAAACTTATAATATCGTTACTTTCAATGGTAAATGTAGCACCCGAGATGAAAATTAAAATGTTAAAATTGATTAAGCCTGCATGAGAGATGACCTCTACAAAGCGTCCCACGAGGACTTTTGAGGAAACTTTACCCAATGGTATCACCTCAGGTTCAATAAAATGACGAAAACGGTTTTCTTACGTAAATAAGAAGTTTGAGAGGTACCGAAATCGAGCCTTTTAACTTGTTACAAATAGATAATTCATCTTAACTGGGATATTAGTGGAAGTTGACAAAGCGTTGTGATGGGATGAAGCCTCAAACTTTAACAACTAAATCATCAATACGTTAACTAGAAGAGAAAGTTGATGAATATAGGGGAGTTCGAATTGCGACTGGGCTAACAAAAAGTTTTTCGCATTCATCAATTAATTCCGGGCTGATTTCTAGGTGGCTCGGATAACATTAATCTAAATACCAGAAATTCGTAACTGGTAGGAAAATAGGGAATACATGGTTGTACACTAATTAAATTATACATTTGGGCTTATCGCGTGCAGAATTTCAACAATCACAACTTGCTGAAACGTTCGACTAAATTTTAGGCAGGATTTCGCTTTTTTATACTTTTATTACTTAACTGATTATTTTATTATCAAACGTCTTGAGAGTGTCACTGTTAATTACTCCAACCATTATCGGATTTACTCTTCAATCTTAATAATCAGTCGTGGAGGATTAACGACACTGAAATGAAATTAGTTAAAGCACCCGTTAATTCTTTGTTTAGTATTTTATCGCCCCAGTTTTTGTTATTTTACAAGGAAAAAATCCCTCATCAGAGATTAAGCTCGTAATATGTTGATTAAATCTTCAACATATTTAATTGGATCCGAAACCTAGCTAATCCCTTGAATAAAAAGATGAGTGCGGTGGTAATACCTAAGTAACCACTGAGCGTTGTATTGACTCTTAACGTAGTAGGGATTATGAAGATGTCGTAGTCGTGGATTTGAACCTTTATGCAAACGGTGCGGTTGAAGTCTTATTTGCTGAAATCATTTGGGACAGATATAATTTGTACTTATTATGTACAAGACGTATTTAGGAGAACAGAGTTAAACAACTTGGTAATTTGAAGATGGGAAACTTCAGGTGAAATGAAATTAGCGCCACTGTTAGTTCCTCAAAAATCCGTGTCGAGTTACTAGTTTGGGACACGAGCTAATTACTGTTAGAACTTACACCAGCAATTTTAATTCCATGCATAGCATATGAGCAGAAAACTTTACCCAATTTAAGAGGAGCCTTCACTCATTTCTCTTATGGGCGGTCCAATGTAAATTGGCGGGTAAACAACTCTTTTATTAAAAAGTATCGACTTTTTTTCGAGTATTGGCTTGTTACTCCTATTACCAAGAGCCTGCTTTATCACTTTTCTAAAAACACTTTCGAATTTCTTTTAATGGATGTTATTTGATGCACAATTAAACACTTTTCCTTTTTTGATGTTTGATTATTTTGATTGGAGTTATTACGAGAGCTATGTACAAAAACAATGTTACAAATTTGTTTAAATTAGCTACATATACAGGATGATTTTTTAAAAACGGCAGGCGTTGTAGAATTTTTATTTATGAACCGATTTCCAAAATTTAAAAAACAAGTTAAATGGTTTTAAATTTCCTATAAACTGATGATTTTAAAAATTTTTTTAATGTCTTAGTATCTTTTGGGCGATACTCAACTTTCTTATTTTAAATTGACACCCATATTTTTTTTTTCAGCCTAGTGAAACAAATAACTATTGGTTAAAAGTTGAACATATTACATATTTCTGAATCAAGAAAATTAATATCTTCCAAATTATGAAAAAAATGGGTTCCAATTTAAAATAAGAAAGTTGAGTATCGCCCCAAAAGATAATAAGACATTTAGAAAAATTTTAAAATCATCAGTTTATAGTAAATTAAAAACCATTTAATTTGTTTTTTAAATTTTTGAAATCGGTTCATAAATAAAAATTCTACAACGCCTGCCGTTTTAAAAAAATCACCCTGTATAAATAAAAAAATATGTGTCCGCGTATTTTGATTATTGAAAATTCGGTCATTTTTCGTGAATAAAGATGGATTTATCACCCTAAACTGTTTAATCAAAAAAAAATAATTTTAAAATTCAGAATATGTAAGACCAGATAAGAGAAAAACGATGACAAAAACCGCATCTGTCGAAGGCCAGATATGTTTCACTTTAAATAAATACGTTAAAATTTTACTCTATTTTAAAGTCTGTGCAAAATTATGAAATGAACACGAATAATTCAATTTGCTCTGCACATAAGCGAAAGCATCAGCTGAATTAGATTTACGAAAATAATTTTTTTGAAGAAATTAAAATTACAAATAAAAATTAATAGAAAAGGATGTATTATTATTGGACTTCATTAATACACTCTTTTTCATTAGGTAACTCTTTTTGTGATTTGTTTAGTACACCAATTACAAAATTGTTGTTAAAAATAAGTTTGTTTCTAAACACCTCAACTTTTAGATGGTGAAGAACTGGAACATGCTTTGTTTGCATTTGCCACCACTGCAACCAGTTTTGCAGCTCCATAACTGTACAATTTGTAAGGTTCTTGTCTGACAATTCCGCAGGAATTACGGGAGTTTAAAAAATCAGTATTGTGTAACTCTCTGCCAAACGACCAATCACAGAGCAGCATTTTAAATTTGGCGCCTACAAAAAACTCCAGAAAAAAATACCCTTCGAGTCTACTGTAATTCGCATATTATTTTCAATTGTAACTATGTTCTCTTACGTAAAAATTAAATTTTTTTAAAGTAGCCCATTTTCTCACCAGAATACAAAAGTGTGCATGTGTTGTAACAACTCGTTCGTTAATGGACAATTAATAACTTCCAATATTAAATGCACTCACCCGCATCGCTGGTTCATGCTTTAAACAGTTTCGATTTATTAATCGCCTTCAATAACAAACTATGCAGTTTATTACATAACTATTTCTACGTTTGAGTTACAGATCAATCGAAACAGCTCAAAATCTATCAACTGGCCAAACCTCAAATCGGTAGGTCAAATTACGGTGGCGGTCAAGACAACAAAACATAATTTAAAATTTTTCATCGTTTGAGTAGTTTTTTTCCCAAAAAAATTGAAAGAAAGGCGCTAGAAAAACGAAAAAATAAATAAATTCTATAACTGTATTCAATAACGATATAGCTGCAGTGTTGTGCTTGGCGAACTCTAGAAATAGATAACATGAAAAAACAAAAAATTAAAAAAAAATATTTAACAATGTCATTTCTAGAATTATTGTGAAAATTAAGAAATGAGATTTCGCATAGATCTTGCTTGCAGCAGCGCATTTTTTTTAAGAAATCCAAAAAATTTACAAATACAATTAAGCAAAATCTGGAAAATTAAGCTCCTATAGAATAGTTACAGTTGTCATAAAAAACATAAAAAAATACTTTGGTTCTCGACATATTTTATTATTACTTTGCATTGCAATTCCCATAAGCAAAATATAGCTGGAATCCCCTTAATTATTCAAATCTGCCTAATGGAGGTTGGAGACTTAAATTAACACGCGACAAGTTTATTACCCTGATTGAAACTTCATTACAACTTCGAATGAAAAACGCTTAATTAAACATTCACAAATATTAATAGCCCCATTTGAAAAAATTAATTAAAATTCAGAGTAATTAATTCATTTCCTTGAATCGTAAAAGGCGGTAAATATTTTAGAACCAAATCAATAATTCATCACACATGTGTTAAAACTTTCTGCCTAATGTTTGTTTCAATAGGTGGCCTTTCCGTCGAATTCCTGAAAATCTTAAGTGAATGTTAAAAGGCACGATTTGAATAATGTAGTCAACGTTTCGAAAATTTTGATGCAGGATCTCAAAGGAAATGCGAACGGACAATCCGTTTGAAAGAAATTAAAGGAGTATTCTGCATGTAAATAAAGAGGGAAACTGGGAATTGAGAAAGCGGTGCATTAGCAGCTGTAATAGCTTTTTATATTTTATTGAAAGCGCAACATGAATACGGAAAGACAACAAAAATTATTCTGTTTTGATTCAATTTACTCAAAATTTGCAGGAAATTCTCTAATAATAATTTGATGCAGTACTTAATTCCTCATCATGTTGAATATCAACAATAGAGCAATTTCATAAATCTTTGTACTAACAAACCATCATGCTAATTAAAACTGAGTTTGTAACTGGTACAAGTGCTTAGTTGTCACATCACACATCACATGTGTTATCTCCGAATCCGAGCAATTGAAAACAATTTTTTTTTATGACGATAATATTTTTTTTAATTAATCCTTTGTTTAGTTAGGCCGTTCCCAGTGATGAATGACGACAAACCCAAAAGTTATGAACGGTAATTCCATCGCCAGACGCCGGCCAGCCCCCCAATCTGATATTTGCATTGGTTAAACACTCGTCTTGAAAAAAATTTAATTTACTTTCCCACACACACAATTGAAGGGTTTTTATGAAAAAAACGAACGAAATACATGCAGTCCTAAACCCAGAAACAGAATACAGATAAAAACATTAGAATTAAATATTAGCACTGAAACAAACACGCTGTTTTAGTGAACAAAATGCTAATTTCTCAAATTGGATTCGAATTTCATTGCAGGATGTAACGAGGATAATGCTAATATATTATTTATACTGTCGTGTTGTTCTTTCGAGTTTTATCTCTAGCTCTGTTAAATCGGAAAGATAACCAGACTGGAAAACACAGTAGAAACTCCATTTTATTTTACAACTTAGTCGTTACAGACAAATTTTTCAAATTGGTGGATGCGCCGGAATATTTTTCCATCCTTTTGCAATTACTTCGAGGAAATTAATACCACAAACAGTACATTGAAACTCAAACACCGTTTAATTACTACTGACAAAAATTTTTAACGTTTCTATTTATTTTAAATAAATAAACACACATTTCAGGGTCGGGATGATACAAATTCGTGTTTAATTATTGACGCTTTCTAAAATTTGCTCGTCGCCGGATATTGATATAATACACAATTCTGTTTAAAATCCATTTCGTTTTAATGATGGATCGTATCTCTGAAATTCTCCGAGATTAACATTTTATTTATAAGCGTTGAAACTGGAAAAGACATTCCCTTTCAAATATAATGAGGACAAAGGAAACAAGTCCCTTGAAAATTGGTTGTTTTAAATATTTGATCTTCGAATTTTAATTATAACAAGACTTGCGAGCTACGAAGTAGACAAACAAACGCAAGCATAAATAATTATGCAACCAACAATACGGCATGAAATTAAATTTTGATCCAAATGTTGAAAAACCTTCCGCGTGAAGATTTGTTTAGCACAAAAGCAGGTAAAATATGGTGGTAAAAATACAACATTTGACCATTTTCCAGTTATAAAAAAAACAAAATTTTTTGTTGCGTTGTTGATTTATACAGAACAATTTCCCAACTACTGTCGAAACTAAATCGTCAATTTAATCTCGTGTATGATCACTAAAATAACAAATAATGCAACTGATTCAAATATTGAATTTGCCCCACATAGAGCGCAGAGATAACGCACTATTAATAACACTAGTATCGGACCGTCATCGTCATTTTGAAACACCACGGGATAAATAACACATAAATAAGAGAAAAAGCACAACAAATTAAAAATAACGTATGTTCCAGTTTTAGGCACGAGTTTTAAGAAATTTAATTACGAATTCAGATCAACCATAATTGGCACAAAAACACATTTGAGCATTAATCAAATTTAATCTTGAATGGTTCGTTTGTGAATGAATGATAACAACCAGCATGAAATTAGTGTCTCATCAACGTGCATTTCCTGGCCGCAATTGCTCTAAATCTATGAATTCTTCCCAATATTAAACCAAATAAGTATTATTTCAGCCTCTCTCAATGTTGTGATTAAATACTCACCGCAAAGATCTTTGTTATTGCAGAGAACTTCGCAACAACTGGAAACGTCGAAACAACAGTTTTGTTTCACTTGCTGAAAAACAACAAACTTTGTTTACACTAAAAAAATGTCGTACTTTGTTAGCATCACTATCGATTTCCTTTCATTATAAATCCACGTAAAGCGAGGGCGAAATCAATTTCATCTCTCCCTTTCGAGTTTATTTCGTTATTTAATGACTCCCTCATTTAGAAAGTGCATACAAACTAGTAAAGACGCTAGGCAGTGTAGCGGACGTGAGTAATAAACTTTCAGCTGCTCCCACAGGATATACGTGATGCATTCGTCCTGAGAAAAGTTGTTTCATTTAATTATAATATTCTTTCCACACACTTGAAAGCATGAAGGAAAGTCCTCGTAAATATTCCTGCCCGAAGCATTCGAAGTATTCGCGGACGAAGGAGGGAAACGTGATTTTTAATTTTGGAGGAAATTAGCAGCCCCAGGTGGTCAATTTCTCATCAAGAAATTGCTTTACATATCGAGAGTCATCGCTAAATGAAAATTAAAAGCGCAGCTGCATTTTTAAGCCCACAAATCAAGAAGCGAAGTTGTGGTTTTTATGAGAAAATGTTGAACAAGTGCGCCCCAATTAGAAACTTTCCGCGGAATATTTTAGCTTGTTGCTCCGTTAATTAAAGCAGACTACAATTTTCTGTATAATCCCATAAATTTGTAAATAAAAGTTCTAAATATCGTCCAAAATTGGTACTTTGTCCCGGCGCATCCGCCATTTACGCCATCGCCCTTATGATTAAGTTTTTGCAACAATTTAAGTGATAGTGTAGTGCAAACCAACAAAACTGTTAATTGCTAAACCCAAACCAAAATCTTTTCCTCTCTCAGATTATCTCGCCAGCTCTCCGACTAATCTTAATCCCACAATTCGCTGTTTTATTGAGAAATTTTCGCCGATTTGACAATTTATCCCCTCAATGAGTGTCTTTACGAACCGAACAAGGACCTCGCTAATAATATTTTACGAGCATCGACTCATAAAACCACAAAATCTCGAGTTTTATTATATTTACATCAATATTTCACAGTTCCAATTAAATAGAATGTGAGAAGCTTAAGGGTGAAACAAACAATTCACCGAACTTCACCAAAGTTTGGTGTTTAGGAGACAAACACAACTAAAGTTAGCTTGGTTAGGGACAAAGCTGTTCCTATGTTTTCTTCATTCGTCACATATGTCACATTAAAGCAAAAATAGCAAAAATTTGCCATCCCCGGAGATTTATCTCCGATAAAATAAACAAAAAGAGAGGATTTAAATAAATATTGCCTCTTTCCAATTTCAGGAAGATGAAGCCATCAATGATTCACAACAGCGGAGTCTCTCTGTTGATGCTGCTGGCAGCTGGAGTTCTGTTGTTTGAAACGACTACGACTTATGCAGCCCCCCATTCATCCAGGTAGTAGTATCTTAACACAATTTTTAACAATGACATGATTTCAACAATTTACGACGTTGACGTGATCGAATCACATTAAAGCGCTAAGTGAATTGTATGACTTTTAAATTGCTCTAATGGAAAATGAAATTCGCAATTTTCAGTTAAACTGTCCACAAGACTCCTGAGTGATTTTAAAACTATTTATAACCGAGCGGTAATCTTTAAGACGCTTATCTTTATTACAGTAGGTATAATAAATTATTTTAAATTAAATTCATTGTTTACTAATGTTTTATCGATTGTAACTTTTATAACTACTTAATTTGTTATTGCAATTTGTAGATCAACACAAACCATAAAGTTTATAATAATAAAAACTCAACTTTAACGATCTCAGATCCAGTCAAATTTTCAGAATTAGCATTACGAAAATAAATTGATTCAGTAAGACGCCACAAAATAATTCTTTAGATTTGATTCTGTTGGACTTAATCCAATTGATGACAGATATATTACTACAAAAACATTTGATTTATGGCGAGTCAATGACTAGTTTAAAATCGCGTGTACACGTAACAACAGTAACGTGTTTTTTTCCAATTCAATAATCACTGATGCTAATTTCGTATTAGAATAGATCCCTAGGCAGTGTTAACAAGCATGGGACAACTTTCATTTCATTCCTTTACCAACACCAGTAAAAACACTTAATTAAATTATTCTAAAAAAATAACAATTCTAAAATTAAATTGTGTCACAAGCTTCGTTTAGGTCAAGAATAGAGCACATGTGCCATTCTCAGGCTGCCAAGATTTCATTTATAACTCTGTTGAATGACCCTTCTTGAAACTAAATTGACTATAGGAGAGTAAATTGGAGCAATCAAAATATTTAGAAGATCCACAGCCTCTAGAAAGATTTAAAATTGATGTCACTACACTTTAACATTTTTTGACGATTCTGAGGCAAAATTACAGTGTCTATAGAAAATATTACAACGCTCGCTATCATAAATATGTGCGTTAATGCACCTTCGTAGTTGCACTTATTTTTTGCAGTTTTGTTTACTGCAAGCGAGTATGACACATTTTTCTTATCAGCAGTTGCAATTGCGTAATAATGCAGGTGTTTTGCCATTTTTATTCCACTGTATAATTTTCGAGGAAATTGTTTTAAATTGTAACAGCTAAAAATATCAGCGGAAATGTTAGATCATAGACCATTTCCATAATTCCGCTTTATCCCACTTATCAAACTGTAATAAATGTACCATAAATAGGGCTTAAATTAATTTACTTGAGATAACTTAATTGCTATCGTGTTCAAAGATCTAACAAAATATTCTTGTAGCTATCCTGGATACTATTCGCCTCTCGCTCTGGAAGGACAAAATCCCGAATATCTCCTCCAAACTATAGCAAGATTGAGGCAAGCACTGATTGCTGACGACGATTTAGAAAAGTAAGTAGCAAATTCTCGTGAATTTATATCCATCCTGCAGGATTGGTGTTGAAAAAAAATGTCCCACTTTTATCAGTTGCACTTGAACTGCATTGTTTTTAGGCCATTGAGGATACACTAAACGTCTAATTAATTTCTACGTAAACATGGCTAAAAGCCCGGGAAGTAAATCTGGGTGGTAGCTCGAGTGTCAGTTTGGCAGAAATTCGATCCAACTGATAAAAGAGGGAAGGACGAAAATTAACTTTTGCTGTTGAGTGATAACTCGAGGAAAAATGTTCGCTTGTAGAACGTGCTGTATATAGATAGCATTATCTTTGCACTTTAAACATTGTTTATGCTTAGCACATCATAAAATAATAATTTAGTTTTCACGCTGTATATAACTATCAATACTATCATGTATGAATGAAAAAATTTTATTCGCCGATATTGAACTTGCCCGTCCACCTCAAAGCGTAAGATTAACTATATATAGACGGGACTTTATAAAAAATGCATGGAGACGAAATTTCTAAAAGATTCTAAAAAATTAGGCAATAAAACAAGTTCAAAATAGCAAATATATTCTAAAAATGCGAACGGATCAGAATAACAAACATTTTCGTAATTTTTCACATTTTCCGCTCTCCATTGTAGCCAATCATAAAAATGCACACCCACCAGACGCCGTATTTTCGTTCTAGAAAACATTTATCAACAAAATAATATTCGCAACTTAGTCTACTCGTCTACTCTTGCCAACTCTATTTTTTTCACTAAATTCCCCGACATCATCCTCCGAAATAACGATATAAATTTAGTACTTTTTTGATAAATTGAATTCCACTGGCCATCACTGTTCAGTAAGAATTCAATTATGGTATAGAATAACCTAATTTCAGTTCATCCTAAATAAGAAGCGCCCAAGCGTACAATTCTTTTGAAACGACCACAGCTGAAAAATTGACTTCACACTAAAAATTACAGAAAATGTAATTTCCTAACAGTTTCCATTCTTGTCTTCGGATTACAGGGAGCCAGCGCAAATCCCTTGTTCAATTAACACGTGCATTTGACGTGTGAAACCACACTAACATTAGCTTACCTGAAGAGTTATGAATAAATGATCCAACTGGACGAGCTTTCGTCACACATCTCGTCAAAGATTCATGCATTTCCTAACTTGGTTGGTAATCTTAATATGCGCAAAATATTTATAAGACGAGCAGTGGCGTAACTTAGTGACACCAGTGGTATTTTAATATTTTTATTTTAATATAATTAGCCTTGAACTTTCTGGTAATTTATTTGAAACACTTCAATTCGTGCGGTACTTTCTTAATTACTGTTGAAGTGTACAAAATTACAAAGCATCACCCACGTCTTTCCAATTATACGTAAAACGGTTTCGTTGGTTTCCGTGGGTCATAACCGCTCATAAAACTATCTATCACGTTAACAAGTCCGCTGTTACAACGTGTTATTAAAATTATCAACCGACGTCACAATAATGCCCACGCGTGAACCTTAGGTACAATTTACAAATTAAAAAATTGGATGAAATACGATTTGCATTTCTATTAAGTGTTTTACTATAATTAGAGCGGTTCCCACAAGGAAATATCAGATGGAAAGCTGAATTTCTCGGTGATTACATCGCATAACCGTATTTTTTAAATGAAACCAAGCTTGGGAAACGCTCCATTTTCATGGAAATCGCAGTGTCGACAATTACGACGTTTGCAACCGAACTCGAGATTCTATGGAAAAGGGTCGAAGGACGAATTTCAAACATTTAAACAGAAATCTGTTTTGTTTTGACACGATAGTTCCCCTGGAGGCTTTAGATTAAATTTCTATAAAACTAGCTAACATATTCAAATTCGCAAACTTTTCATGTTCACACCAATAAAACTTTGTCTGCGGTGCTGCAAAAAAAGGAAAGTTGGTAATGGTCAGACGTTTATTTTATTTGCACCGTTTTTTCTACGACAAACATACGGTATTTTCACGCCACTCTCGATTAAGTTTTATCTAGAAGGAATTATTGATTTACATAACAGCATCATAGTGGTGACGCTTTTATCTCTCTCCATTCATATTCAGAATAGCGGTAAAGTTTTTCAGATAACACCGGCATAGAGTTGTAAAAAATTGTTATTTGATGACAAATATACGAAAAACAGAACATACACTGAATTAAAAATCAATCTCCGCATTGGAATTTTACTGTTGTCGATAAACTTCATTATGTAAAATAATCGATCTTTAAAACCAACATTCATCACTCGTGTTTTAAAAATATTTTTATTACCCCACAAAACATGCTGTAAATTGCTTCCTCTATCATGTCAACTTTTTTTACGTGTTGCAAACAGATACATTTCCGTTTGTTCTAATGCATGTTTTCAAAGAAGAGTTTTTGTAAAAGCAGGAATAGAAACAGGTTTAGAAAACGATATCTGCAGTAAATTATTTTCTATAGATGCCTCTGGTGTCGTTTTGCGCTTGCAAATATGTATTTCGACAAAGAAAAAAAATTCAAGAACGTCTCCACCATAGCTGTACATAGCCACTTGGATGTCTTGTTTCGTGATTGGCCTTAATGTGACCAAAAATCGTCGACTAATAAAAAATTTCCAGCTCAGTGCCATCCAAACGCGGAAATGCAGATTTGGGGTTGGACAGAGGATATTCGGGAAAACTCCAGAATTCACAACTCTTAGCCAAATATTATGGGGACTTGAGAGGTTAACCAAACACCAACCCGGAAAGAAAACAATTTTATATAGTTTTAATCTAATAAACAGCATTCATAAGAAGACTGTTATTCTTGAAAACATATTGTTCTATTTCATGATGTTATAATGTTTCACGAACAATAAAGTTGAAGATAAATGCGCCCGATATTTCAGCGTGTTCACATATTTATTGTGTTCTCTATCGCAAGCTTGAATTTTCTATTATTAAATACAAAATATCTTACGGCGCCTCCTTTGTTGAGAGAAATACTCGAATACCACTGACTTTATACCTGGCACAAATTCAGCCAGAAATTAACTCTAGTTTTTTTTAGTACAAATATTAATCTGACTGTATAAACTGTACATAAACGCTTCTGTTACTTCTGTCTATAACAAATAACCGAAACCTAAGAAATAATGTTTACAGCTCCACGGAGGATATGAATATTTCTAAACGGTTTCTACCTATAAGTTTCGGAGTAGACCGAGGAAGTTCGGGAAAAGTTGAGAATTTAACGAGGTGTCTCGCATTTAGAGCTTCTTCTCCTTGTGGACCAGGACGAAGGAAGCGTAATTTCAATTCTATTTATAATTGTTATCAGAAGAGGAGTTTCACTTGCGTGGAGTAAATAACGGACATTGAAATGCAGATCTTGGGAAAACTGGCGACGCTAAATAAATTATTTTTCAAATAATGATAGTGTATTTTTTAAGATAACGAAAAATATTCCCGACACATGTACACCAAATCCAAAACAACCAAAATTATCAATAGTACAGATCATATCTTTATTGCTTTATTACAGTCAAATCCTAATCAGAATAATTACAGGCTTGTTTGTCATCCAAATCCAAATGACATCCACGAGAAGATAATTAATATTTCGGAAATGTTATAAATAAGTCGAGGGGAGTTCGCAGTAATCAATCTAGAGATTTTATTTCTTAAATGTGACCATCACTTAAGTAATAAAATAATACTAAAGCTTACCGAGAATTAGATTAATATTATGATTGGATAAAGACATCTCCAATTCTGCCAACCAGAAAGAGCTGGTATTCAACAATCGCAAAATACACCAATCTCTAAACGTTCAGAATTTCTTTAAAATTTGTATATCTCCTGAAAAGTCTGCATTTTTAACTTTAAATGGGCTCTTTACTCTTATACAATGATCACATTGAAACCACTTGTACTAAAAACTGGAAATAGGCTTATAATTAAGCGACACAATAGTAGTGCAATACAAAGTAAGCAGAATTAAACAAAAAAATCCAAGCCAGTACATGTTTGCAGTTTACATTTTTTTATTCATTCATTTATTTAGATGTAAAATTCTGTAAAAACAACTTTGTTACGCTAAATATTACAAACATAAATTTGTTGAAATTCTGTTTGATACAAAGTTGGTAATGTTTGTATCTTCTCAAAACATTGAAGTACCACTTGAAGCTGCTTCTATTATAAACAAAACAGCGCGATAACTGCCGCGTTAATAAAACTACAAATACAGAAAATATTAGCGTCTTGTTAGATAAACTCCGTTCCTGCAGTAGACGCAAATTCAAACATAGTGCAGTATTGTTGATTACTATTTAATTATTCGAAAGTGTCATCATTATATCACTCTAATTTAATTCTAGAGTCAAATTAGTGCTTGATGATTGTTACATAATGTGTTATCTTCGTTATTAATTAATTTTAGCACTGGAACGGAATTAACAGAAGCACTCAGACGGAACGGAATCTACAAAAAAAGTCTAAGACAACGCAATTATATCTGGTATAAAGTCGGTTTTTACTACTAAATAAAATAACCATAATCTATAATTTCATATTTTGCCGAGTACAATTCTGTTTATAATCGCTACGCAGAAATTGATTTTAACTTTGAGTTACCGACGTCAGTAGCATATTTGCTTATCAGTTTGTTTTAGAATAACTTCAGTGAGTGTGTTATCGGCAATTAAATGATTTTGTATTATTCATGTTCGTACTAAGTTGTGATTGTTTCAGCTCAAAACGTGGCCTAGATCTAGGTTTAAATCGCGGTTTCTCCGGTTCCCAAGCTGCCAAACACTTGATGGGTCTAGCAGCTGCCAATTTCGCCGGTGGCCCAGGAAGACGACGTCGAAGCGAAGAAGAAGCATAAATTGGCCAAGAATTCTCTTTATTCCAAGTTCCTAATGTTCACTTTAACCCCTCTATCATTTCTGTCGTGTATGGTAGAAGACCCACTCAGTAGAATTAGAAATAGCTATGATTGTATGATAAAAGAAAAAAATGTGTTTAGCCCTTCCTCCTAACCTTCTGTATACTGACATTACTGGAAATAAAGCACAGATCGAAATTACAGCACCTTAATTTTCAACGTGTGATTGTTTGTTAGTTAAGAAATGTATTGTACAGCAATTATATTTCGTTTAATAAAGTTTAAAATATCACTGTGTGGTTTGCTAATCGTCTGCCAAATTTTGTCGCCTCTAGTTCACATTTAGTTGAAAATAAATCAAAGGGTTGAACATATTGTCTTCAACTTTGGACCGCTTCGAACTTATTACAATAATTGGTACCAAATTACCCAAGTGCATGACTACTGATTTTCAAACTCTAATTGACTTCTTCTACGGCAAATAATTAAACTCAGTTCTGCATCATTCTTATTTTTTATCACGACGTAACAAAACAAATTCCGCAAGCTGTCCAGCATCAAAATTAGAACGGAAAACTCACTATATAGCGCACGGTCTGGTCTATTATTAGAGACTCATCGACATCATAACAGTTGTAGGTTGAAGCACCTGTTGTCACCATAAAACACGTGAAAATTTCTTTTTAAATCGCTTATAGCCACATTCGATATTTCAGGTTTGTTTACATCTTGCAGTTATGTTTAACGTATGTAAGTCTGGCGTCTGTTTATTTGGTTTTCTGTGTTATTATAATGATTCTGTAATCAAAAATGATTCACCAGTTCACAAGCAACAGATTTGGAAAGAAATGGATTTGCACTGGGCGTCCATAAGGCATTGCTTTTACATACAGATTATTGTTAAAATGGCTACAAAAATATGTTTTTCAAATTAAAAATCAAAGAAAATGCAAAGATGGAATAAATACGCTTTAATTTAAACTAAATTTCTGCAGTCTGCGGGTGACTCGACAAATATGTGGGGAAATAGGTTTTAAAAACTAACGAGTTCTGCCACCAGTATAAGTATAATGGCGACACTTTTTCAACATTTCATGACTTTTTTTAATTAAAGTGTTTTGTAATCAATAATCTGCATCTGAGTGTAGCTATAGCTATAATAATAATACGTGGATAAATCAATTGCCTACCTACACAAACAATAATAAAGATTCCATGCACGATTTACGTTAAACTATTGAAGAATGCGCATTGTACCAAACGATAAAAATATAATGATAACACTATTTATAACCTCCATTGAAATCAGCATTATTCTTAAATAGACCCCCACACATCCACGTGACATAAATTATCGTTACTATTTATTCTTAGTAGCGATAAAATCGATCACTCTGAATAATTTAAAAGTTTTCAACTTTATAATGTGTTTGCTTTATTTGGTTCTAAGCACCAGTTATTTACGATAATCTTGTGAAAGACAAGATGCGTGTCATGCCGCTATCCATTTTGGTACACCTGAAATAGATCGTACAATGTCCTGTTAACTGTTTCAACTAGCAAAAATGAAAATAATTCCACTCGGAGCTGAATAAACTCGTTACATACGGGAACGGGTCTTATGTAAATATATCTTGTAAAGAAAGGTCTTGAATAATTTAATAGACGCTAATTTAACTGAAAAGCTACGTAGAAAGGGCACGTGGCTTAGCTCTGAACAAAATCAAGTGAGCAAAGATTGTACCACGTGGGTTTTTGATTGTGGAGGTGGACCTCATCTCAGGCTGATCCTAATGAACACAAAACAAACGTCAGTTTAAAAATTCGATGTCACTATAAATTTAAAAACAAATCATTGAGTTATTCAGATGGTAATCCTGTTCGATCCTCCATTCTCTTACCTTTTCAGTTGTTTGTGTAACAAGGCAATAAAACCCATTTTTATCGCGACTGTAAATATGCCAAGTCAAATAATCGATAGATTAATAAAAACAAAAGATTAATAACACGGTTTGTTATGGTGGTCAAAAATTCTAAGGCGAATCCTACACAACGAGAAGTGTATGCCTTGACAGAATGACCCAAATTCCTTGACGCTTATTACAGTGGTCGGAATATTCGCAACATGACATGAAAATAAGTTGAATGGATAGAAATCTGTCTAAAAAAGGACAAAACTTCCATTACAGGCTGAAGGGTGTGTGTACGAATGTAAACGTAAATCCTCTTGATTGATGTAGTAAAGAGAGAAATGAAAGTCGTGAGATAGGATAGTCTTTGTTTTATTCCTTAATTTGTTCAAAACAACATTTTAAAACTGGTTTTTAAAGAACAGCGCGCTAAATGACAATATTTCATAGGTAGCATTAGTTAGAGGACAAAAATCTATACAGGTAAACTCAACATGATACAACAAACATAAAAATCCACATCCTCTGCAAAACATTTCAATTTCTGATACATTAATAACGTACTCCTTACTGATCGACTATGAACGTCCAGTATGAGGTCCGGGTAACGTCCAACTTTGACAACAGAGGAACAAGTAAAAACGATGAATTTAGAATATTTATCGATGCGTCTGAAGCAAACGCACCCTCGCTACACGAACCCCATAATAAGGCCTATAGCTAAGATAAAATGTACACATGTGTTTCCAATTCCTATAAAGGCTATCTACTATGACCGATCAGCGCATTTGGACACAACGGGACTTATAAAGCACAATTACTTATCAATTATAATAATATTAATAACCATGAAGAGCGGTGTGTGGATCGATGGAGTGACAGTGTAATGAAGTACATACATTTACATACTCTAGAAGCACTTGCAGTCGGATTCTAACGATTACATGATGTACAATGGAAAGGAACAAACGCCGAAGGTCGGTTTCATAGCTCCCTTTCATACTCAAATCGCACATCGAAACAAAGCCGTGATTTAGGAAATTCATATTTACAACAAGTCGAAAATATCAATGAATGGCAGATGGATGTACAGTAACCGACAAAACGAGCGTTGCGCCACAAAAAATCGAATTGACTACCATTATAGAGTTAATTAAATCAAAATCCCATAAGCCGCCCATTTGAAACCCAAATTTCGAATTGATTACCATCCCACGTGCGTTGCATAACGATAGGTGTGACGCGACACCAATTCTGCCAACAACTTTACAAAAACCCGTGAAAATCGAGGGTGCATCCAACCTCTGTAGGCTGTGCGGCGCATAACCGATTTGACCCCTTGGAAAAATCCGTGGAAGAGACCTTGAACTGCACTGTCGTCCCTAATCACAATGCAACCGAAATAGTTAAAGGAGTAGGAGAGGAGTGTTATTACAGTCTGTTTTATAAATAAAGACGTGTCGCCTACTTACAAATTGCATTGTCTCGGGACGAACCAATTCTTAAACACTGTATAAAGCTATTTTCGCAAAGCACCAAAAACAGGTAATGTAAAATTAACTACACTAAAAATAGGTACATACATACATGGGCGATGGAACACATCCATAAACAAAACATTGACTTACAAACTAATTGACAAAATATGGCAAAAAAAACCGCATACACATGTTCAAAAAATAAATGTAGCCTTTATTTACACGGTACTATTGGTGTTTTCTTCCAAGGAAATATCACAAAATCATTCTCGTCCAACAAAAAATGGTGGGATACAGAAAAGAACCAACACTTCACTCACGGCAATAAATATAATTAAGATGAAGGATTCTGTGCGAACACTTCAAAAGTCACTACGTGTTGTGTGTCCTGAATCCCGAATTTTTCCTGAATCCCTAGCTGAAACGAGAACATTTATTAGACACGCAGTGCACGATTAAAAAACATTAAATAACAAGCAATTAGGTGGTTCTTTTCTGCAGCCTTCTAGCTTTGGCACCAAAGGGAAATTCAAAACCAACCAAATCTGCCCGTTTCTAGTTTAAAGTGTCACCTAGTTATTCAATTTAATCTTTTTAGTACCCACGCAATTCTTCCTGTCCCCAAAATTCCAACGATTTCACAAAAATTCGCGTCAATCATTTCTATCAACGTTTGCATAACCGTCATCGTTACGTACTTATAAAATTAATATTAAGTTGGTCGTGAATACATGTTTTACTATGCTATTTTTAATCAACCTACTGAATACCAGTTTCTAGTACCACAAACCCTGTTCGTATTACATTACGATTTCACTTTAACACATTTTATTAGAATGATGAAATCTGTTTACTATTATATCGCTAAACTAGCCCAACACTTTTTGCGCAAGAGTTCTATTAATATTATTATAAAATATCAATAAAAATAGATGACTAGTCCTTTTCGATTGAAAATTTGCATAAATAGATCTGCAAATTTGCGCATTTCTGTTTTGCATTGGCGTAGAAGGTTTCGCTACAATTTCCATACATTTTTACATAGTTCAAAGTACACCTTTGGAAAGCGAAGGCCTCTCTTTTATGGATTTTTAAAGACTAAATGCCACAAGACAGGAAGGCATCGAAGAATTGGAAAATTTCGTCTAACTACGGTCAAGCTAGAAATTTTTATTAGAATTTGCGCGTGAGAAGATATATAAGTTTGTAGGATTGTCGTACAAAATTTGATCGGAAAAGTCCTCCATCACTTTCATCGCTCATTTTCGTTGTTTCGAAATGCCTCTCACATTGTCGTGACCACTTCACGTTTTATAGTGTTGAGGCCTCATTTTACAGTTGAATAAAGCATAACTTTTGTTCTCCGGATGATCAGCTTGAAAAAAAAATTTAACCCAAAATTTGTTCATTTCTCAAGTGTTACCGAACTCGAGGTCAAAAAAATGGCACGTTCCTATTGGAATTTATCACAAAAATTCATCAACCAAAGACACGTTTTAATTGTCTTTTTGTGTCAACTTGGCAGCGAATTTTTCACTTCTATATTAGTACACCTGAGCTTAAAATTTCACAAAGAAAATTTGGCAGTATTCAGTTTTTTTACCAAACCTCACGATTCGGAAAAAATGAGGCTGACGTAAGTAATGAAGGACTTATCCAGGTAAAAAACGATCAAGTTTTATCTTAATACATGAAAAGATAGACTACAAAGAAAAGATCTCAAAACTAATCAGCTGCTGTAAAAATAAAACCAAACATGTCATTATTAAAAAATCCTACAAATGTAATTGTCCAATTACCGTTGACTTTATGGATTATCGAGTAATTTATCGCTCGTGTCGACCTTGGGACACCTGTTTTAGTTGCACCTTACAGTTATTTTTTGAACATCTCGCTTCTTTTAGGTTATAAATAAAATATCATTCAGATCATTCAAAAATGTTATCTACACAGATAAAGGGTTGCCTCGTCTATGTTACATAATTATTATTAAGCTGTCAAACATTTTGTTCAGAAAATAAAAAGATTGTTTTTTTCCAACTATTTATATTGTGTTTTGTATACATATAATTTATAATAACAACAATACGTATAGTGACTACATAGTAGTGACTAGGAAACACGTTTGGGTGCCTAATTGAAAGTAAAATGCTTTGTCAGCTTACTAACAAATAATGAATCAGAGTCTGGAAGTTAACGTGACACAGGCAATTGTCGTCGGAGGTCTTGATCTTACAATATTAAAAAGATGGGTTTGTACCATAATGCGAATTCACAGCTTAGATTGGGCACTCTGCACTCTTAAAAGTGTGAAAAAAAAAGAAGAAAATGCCCACTATTTAATGTAAATAGTGCAACCTAACCCGGCTATTATACAATATTTACAATGACTAAAAAATAAAATTACAATAAAATATAATACACTAAAATCTCCATCACATAATACTTGTATAGGATTCGATGAGTCCCCCGTGTTAAATAGAAATGAAGTGAGAGGGTGCAGAGTTGCCAACCTTACAAACACAGGGCTGGAAGTCCGTCAATAGCCTGAGGAAATGGCAAGGCTACTTACACATAAAAAAATTCAGAACTCCGCGAACTCCTTGGCGCACTTCTCTGTCGACGATATACGCAACGCTTCTTCTTCGTAATCGTCGAAATTGCTGGTATCCCCAGGTCCTTTGCATCTCGGTATAAACGGTGCTTCTATCTTCTTTTGGAAAATCGCGATCCAATCAGTGGATGCAAACCATTTGTGACCTTTGATATCGTTTACACCGGCTTTAAGATTACCATAACGCTTAGTGAGGTCCACCTGGAGGAGGTTGCGCAAGAGATCCTTTAAATCTGAACCAAAGTGTGAAGGAAAACGCACTTTTCCAGAGACAATTTTCTCATATATCTGAATAGGTTGGTCGGCGAAAAATGGAGGATATCCTGCAGCCATTTCATAGACCAGCACTCCAAGCGCCCACCAGTCCACTGCCTTGTTATACCCCTTGCTGAGGATGATTTCAGGAGCGAGATACTCGGGGGTTCCGCACAGAGTCCAAGTGCGCCCCTTGACTCTCTTCGCGAAGCCAAAATCGGTGACTTTGAGGTAACCCTGGGAGTCGATTAGCAGATTCTCTGGTTTCAGATCTCTGTAAATCAGATCTAGGTAGTGCAAGTATTCGAAAGCAAGCACGATTTGGGCCGCGTAAAATCTCGAATGCGGCTCAGAGAAGCGTCCGACCTTCCTCAGGTGTGAGAACATCTCACCTCCGGGCACATACTCCAGCACCATATACAGGTTAGAATTGTCTTTGAAATGAAACCGCAGACTCACGAGAAACGGGAAACTGATTGCCTGCAAAATGCGCTTCTCGTTGAGGGTGTGCTCCACCTGTTTCAGCTTCACCACCTTCTGCTTATCAAGGATCTTCATGGCATAATATTCCTTTGTGGGTTTGTGTTGGACGATCATAACACGGCCAAAAGACCCCGTTCCCAGAGTCTTAATACGCTCGAAGTCGTCCAAAGACGCAGTGTTAGTCGGGTTCTTTTTCCATTTCTCCTCGAAATCCTCCTTCGCCTGATCCAAAAACTCCTTCACGCTCTCGGCGGAATCGACCTTTTTGTTCGCCGTAGCGGCATTGTTGCCCATGGTTTGGACTTTTAAACCTTCCAGGGCTTCGAGTTGATTTCTACACCCCGCCTGAAGCACCAAGGATGATCTCGGATGCAAGAGCGGATGTCGCGAGTCGTCCTGTGTCAACACGATCCGTACACACACATTTCTGTTTCAAGTTTCGTTATCTTTGGCTATTAAAGACGCACTATTGAGTCACAGCCACTGATTAGACAGATAAAGATGCAACGCAAAAAGTAAATACACCGCGATAATACGTGTAAAAACCACTGATCAAACGATAAAATGGCTACCAGAGTGCCCAGATTTTCACTTCATTTGGAGATTGAAGCTCAGCCACTCGGTCGCAAGTCAATTACAAACTTGACGTCATACGCAACAGAGGGCCCCACCGCACAGATGATAAATGGGGGCCGGCGCGGACAAACGCAGAACCCGCAAAAGCCGCGACATTTGAACTCAAAAGTGCTGCAGAGAAGCAAATTTTTAATTCTGGTTTATAAAAACTTACCAATATTCCAGAATTCAAATTAACACTAACCTCACAATCACAATTAACACTTTCAGCTTAAAATGACGTTTTGACGTAAGGCAAAGCCAACCTTGCAAAACTACCAAGATTTTTTAAAATTAAAATTAATATACAGAGTAAAATTACAATAAAAAATTGATTGTCAGTGAAAAATTTGTCAGTACCAAAATACATCTACAGAAGGTTTTACAATAATAAACACGCACAACACATTTAAAAAAAATAATAAATAGTCACGCAACCAACAATACACTAAAATGTTATTGTTGCCAACATTTAAAATTCTTAGGCTTCAAAATTCCATGTTTTTTATTTTAAAAATAAATTTACTGAGTTTAAAGGCTTTATTAATTTCTCAAAACTAATTTCAAACTTATTAAAAATTACATATATTTAAAAGCTCGGAGCTATCAAGTCATCTGTGCTCAATTAGTAATTATTAATTATTACTTTTTTGTGGCTTGCGCAATTTGAATGACATTAAAGCCTGCAAAGATTTTACTTTTTTTATCTACCTGACAATTATTTAACCTTTAAAGAAATGCTGAGGCATGCATGAGTTCTTTGTTCAGGATTTATCTACAGAGCATCTCTAAAATTTACGAATTTATAATTTAAATTATGTTGGTAGACAATCTGAAAATGCTTCTAAATATGAAAATTGTTAAATAAACATCCAGCACTGCTGCCAATATAAAAAATTAATACAAAGCCTTCTAATCATCGCTTCTATATTAAAAAAACACACTTATTTCTTTAAGTTCAAAAATATTTTGCGTACTTGAGAAATTAAAACAATTCAGTTCAGTCGTGACTGTTCAAAAGTGAAAATTTATCCTCATTCAGCTAAAAGTCGTGTCAAACTTTAAGCCGAAGGAAGTCACGATCACGAAAAGTCCATCTTGAATTGGGTCTGGTAAACTCTGCGGGCAGTTATCTAGACTTGATTAGATAGCGGTCATTTAATTTAGATGAGAGCTGAAGTGGAGGGTGCTGAAAAACTTTTACTCTTTATTTGGAGTTTCAGTAACTATATTAACCATTATTATTGTTATTTTTCGCTTAGTTCCAAGTTCAAAGCTACTAATAGTAGGTGTAAAACGGCTACAAAAAACTTGAAAAATGGTATTGATCATTTTGCTTTATTGAAATAAGTTGAAGTTCTTAGCTTTCACATTTTATTTTAATTAACGTGCGAAGCTTCCCATCGAAATAAGCACGTGGAGAAAATAAGGATAAAAAATTTTGTCTGTCTTTTATTTGACAACAAAAAGGCTCACATAAATTAGAGATATGAAATACAAAATAAATTATGATTTAGAATATAAACGTCCAGAACATTTATTGCCCTTTCATAATTGTTCACTCGTTACACTCGTAAACTACAAAGTATCGAAGTACAAAACCGTATCGGCGCGCGTCTAGTTAATGCAATTAAATATGTTAACAATGGTTTTGTTGGAAACATTGTTCTAGATTTGCTTACTTTACTATCACGTTCCACAAGTTATATGTGTTACTTTACAGATCATCATTTAAAATGCAACTTGGTACCTCATTACCAATGAAGGCCGCAACTTGTTCAACCACAATTTAATAGAAGAAATATAAGCGCCAAATATAGAAAACGCAGGAGTTTGCAAAAATATATAGAACTACAAATTCCATTGTTCGACCGGATTTATCACCATTGGAAAATGCATGGGATCCGTCATATTTTTTCGTTTCGTCTTGCTCATTTCAATAAAATGTAGCTTATTTCCTGAAACCACTTTCCCCTTCTTTTTTTTATTGTCTTCGACCTATTCCGAGGTTTTACAAAGTGCGTTCACCTGCAAGTATTAGAGCTTGTTCTTGGTTTCAGCACCGGCTCAAGGAGGGAGAGTTAAAAGCAGTGCCATCTTTCCTTCGACGTGCAAATAAAGTTTAAACAATAGGCGGTTTTATAACAATTACGTTTTTTCTGAAAATCGACATTACAATTAAAATTGCAATTTTATCGCTAGTTAAATTAAAATTACTTCCATTGTTTCAACAATGCTAATTATGATTTGTAATCAATATTTTTGATTCTTATAGTGTGAGCCCGGTCCTGGTCGCTGTGTTCTTTAGCGCTGAACGCTAAACAATGAATGTTGGCGAGATAAAACAGGCGATTATTGTGCCGGCGCCCGAGGCAGATGTTTCCGATAAGAAGTATTAAAAACCGGGCTCTCCCCTCCTGAATCCGGCGCTGTCTTCGTTCCCATTTTTCCCGCTTCCAAGTGTCAAAAATCATCACAATTCGAACTGGAAGCATCCGTTTAATTTCCCAAACGTAGGTATTCATCAATATTGTGCAAGTTCTATATTTAAATAAAATTATAACGGCAATAAAATAAATTTAGTCGCGGCGGTCGAAAAATTTCCGTGGCGATTCGAACCGAACGCTCTCACCTTGAGAAATCCGACCAATAGGAGCGTCGCATCGCTGTGCTTCCTTTCTCCGTTTCTGTCTTTCATTCTCTCTATCGTTTCGCTTGCTTGTATACGTTGGTGTGCACGCTCTTAAGTTTTGCTCTTTTTTTTTGGATAAATCGCCCCACAAATACAAAAACATGGCAGACAAGACGGCCCAACAAAAGTAAGTAACTGTTTTGTTTCGATTTTTGTGTGCTCGTGTGAAAAACACCGAATCCGACCGCTTTTTGTTTTTGGCGGTAAAATGGCCAGCGAAGGTGTTCGAGAAGCCGGTAATTCCGGCGTGACCAGTTCATTAACATTCGTTGTTTCGCATTTTATCCGTTTTCGCGTCTTTTTCACCCTGGAATCCCATAAAGGGCGCATTTTTCACCTTTGGGCGTCGCATGTTATCCGCCATACTCGCGCCGTTTCGCCACTGTTATCAAAGCCGTTATCGACGCTTTCGATATTCATCCCCGAACGGATTAGCTTTCCTGGAAATCGACCGTTGAAGTGCGTTTTATCGACATCCTCGAATCGAGAAATGTAAATAAACAACCGCCGGTCAAAATTAACACATATACAGGATGATCTACGAAAGCGTCACCATCGACGCCTACTATTCGGTGTTATTCACCTACCAATCGCTTCATTAGCAAGTAGGCCATCCAAGAGCTTTTTTATAAAAAACATCTGTCAATCCTTCCGTTCGAGCAAGCAGAGACACATGTTTTTGGTTCGTGGCGCACTTCGCTCATAAAAGACGAATAACATTGTCAACAAGTAAATTTCTTTGAGACCCAAGCGGCAATAAAAAGAGAAGACGTCGCTTCAATAGGCGGAGCTTAATGTAGGGGAACTCGAGGAAAGATCGACCCCCTGACAACTGCATCGTGCTGTTTATTGCAACAGAAATTCGATTTATCGATCGGAACTTTTCAAAACAACGTTATTATATAATTATTTCGGTCGAATTTTCTGTTCGTGCAGTTACAGAAGGAATAATAATGATCTTATTAATTATTTATTGAAAAACGGGGTGTCCTAAGAAATTGTATCATGCATTCTTTATTGATTTTATCAGGGCTGCAACTGTACGCTTGACAGTAATTTATTGATGCAGTGTTAAAGCCTGATCGATCGTTGTTGGTGCTCACCTAATTTCATTGCTAACAAAATAAAGCTGTCACGTTTGACACTGGGTTATTAATAGCGACCTTTAAAATTATTGGAGCTTATAGGGAATTTCAGTTTGTATTAGTATCAAAATATTCTGAAATACTCAAATATTTGTTTGTTTTTTTTTACTACATTTCCTATTAAGAAAAGATATGACTAACGCGTAATCCCTGTACAATCACTTAACGATTTTAACGCCTAATCCGTTTGCAAATTTTCTCGACATGTCAATATTTGCTAAATTTGGGATTTCACAACTTAAGTCGCTTTGGGTTAGGGTTAATCCACCATATCAGCACCAAGCAAAAATTACGATTGCGATAAGGTGCCAATAAAAATTTAAACAACTTAACGACAACCGCAAATATCAGTGGAAAATCCAGACAACGCACTTGATTGGAAGATTAACCGACCACAAGAACAGTTGTGACAACATATCTGCAAAATACTCGTTTTTTGTCGGTATTTAGATACCGCATTGATGTTGGAAGAGAAATTTTCTGTAACGGAGATTATCGCCGCTTTTATTGCACTCCCACGAATGATAAGTGAAAATTACCATAGCGAAACCATCGAACTTAATTGTGTCAGAGACTTTTCAACCGCCTCTACCATAAACAAAGACGATATTTAGTGCACAGCGAAATTTTATTAGTTGCAAGTTATAATCTGCGAATGAAGTTTTAACGATTAAAAAAGTTCTGCATTTTTTATTCGAGAATTTTAAAGCACACCAGCAAGTGTTCACAGACTCTTGATGTGGGTACAATAAGGTGCGGTTCAACGACCTGTACTCACGTAACACGTGATTTTCAAGAAGTGCAACAGCTTGCTTAAGAAAATCCGTAGAGGAAATGCAACTTTGTTACAATTTGTAATTCGTAGAATTAAACAAAAATTGGTAGAAACTCGGACTTTACCTTACCAATTTGGGCAGCAATAACTGAGTTCAATGAAATCTTAAGTGTATTATAAATTAAAACCGTGATTCGTTTATCTATTAAGGAAGTTCCTAATTACAGATTATAGTTTTGGCTGTGGTTATTTTTGGATAATCCTCCCGCACTCATTAAGAGATAAAGCGTTTATTTTTCGCAAAATGCCGGTTTAAACAGTCATGGTTTATTTGTGGTAATTATTATATCAATTCTTCACTTATTGGTTGGATCAAAAAAACTACTTACGTGATTCCATTATGATTCTAATTAAGCTGTCGCTAACGTATTTGCCCGTTTTTATTGGCGTATAAGTCTGATAAGTCAAATGTTGTGGACGCAGACAACATTGTTTGATAAATATGCCGGAGTTCTGATAGAAGCCGAGGAGACCCTGAATATTTATTATGTTAATTAGTATAACATCTCATTTGATAAATTGCACGTCGCGATATTGTTAACTCTATGTGGGTTAAACCGTGTCGAAAACCGCTTAAAAAGTCGATGATGTTAAGTCACATTCTCAACTCGTTACAACCTTGAAGGTAGATCTCCGATTAGGGTTCATTAGCACCTCCAAAAAGATTTTCTCTAAAAAATCGAATGATTTCAGCGACTCGGAGGTCATTGCATGTGTATAAAATTCGCGTCATGGTCCGTTAAGCGAATCGTCAGGTTGACTCTTGAACACTTTTCTAAGTCTCCATCAAGTGTAACGTGCTTGCTAAACCAAATAATTTCAGGGAAGTCGAATCTACCGTCGAAGAGGTCGACAAGTCCAAAGCTGAGGAGACTCCCGAGTCTGAAGAAAATGGGGACAGCACGGAAAATGGCGACTCTACAGAAAAAGAAAACGGTAAAGAAGCCGAAGAAGAGACCCCTGTTGCTGTTGATGACACCGGTTGGTATATTTGTTGTGTCTTAGTCGGTTTAACGTCGTTGTTTCAGACAAGGTGTGCTCTGTGAAGAGAAAATCGACAGGAGGTGATGCCCCCAAAGACACTCCAGCCGAAGGTGCAACTCCCGAGAAAAAAGCCAAGCTTAGCGAAACCACTGAAGCGGAGTCAAACGGTGAAGCTGAAGTGGCGGCTTAAAATAACCAGCAGAATAACGAATTTAATTTTAAGTAACTTTTAGTTTAGCGTTTGTGTAATGCTAGGGTCATGAAAATGCTGGCTGCCCTAGCATCACACATCGGTATTACATGACACCACTATTTTTAGAAAATTGCATTTATTTTTTAGTTTTCGTTCTGGCACACCGTTTACTAACATTCCCATGCAATGGAAAGTTGTGTTACTCTGTTCTAATGATAAAAATTATTAGATTGTGGGTGCCAAGTTAGAGCTGCATTTGTATATGTACTTAAATTTTTTATAAGTGAACGTAGTTTTAACAACACTGACGATAAGTTTACTTAGATTTTCCGTAGGATAAGAAACAATTTTAAAGTCAAATTTGGGATGTTGAGTGTTATCGTCAGTCACCATGTAAACGGCAGGTGTCACATAGTTTCAGTAAACATAAGAATAATAACCATTGTCCTGTGTTGTGAAGTTAATGTAAGATATTACGGCACGTGTTGGGTGTCTTAGAAGATTTAAGAATTTTGTTATTGTAAAATGTGGTGAATCTCTAGGAGCCAGCTCTGCCATTACCTCACTAACACTGGTTTCTAAATGTGTTCATATCAGACATTACTAATTTTGTACTGCTTTCTTTTTGTACTAAATTACAAGGAATAGTTTCGCAGTTGTGTCTACAACTAACAGTATTTTGTAAAGGGTTCTCCGGATTGGAGTTTTACTGCTATGGTACAAACTGTATTTAATTAGTGGTATGGCAATAAAGAGTTAGTTTCCGGTAAAATACTCCGATCTTTCAATTCAAAAAAATTCCCGCTACCAACACGCAGGTTCGACAACGTGATCACCGCTCAATCTCAGCATCCATCGATTAGAAGCCTGGTAACTTTACGGAGAGAGTGTTGGTATCTGTCAGAACCAATAGCCGGTCATATTAATTTCAACGCGATAAAACTGTTGGTTCTTTGTTATCTTTTTACTATCGCGGGATAAGTTATAAATACAAATAGCGCTCAAAACCCGGAGCTCAGAGTAACAGTTTCGTTGGTACCAAACAATGATTCGAGGCAGTGTTTTTGTATTTTTTATCATCGTCGTCACGACCAGTGCTTTCATCAGGTAATTTTTTCCAATTATTTCTTAATGTAAATAATGATGGTTCCATTAGGGTGCCTTTGTATAAAACAAAGTCGGCGAGACGTGCTTTGCAAGAAGTAGGAACGCATATCAAACAAGTGCGGATGAGATATGGGGGCCCAACTCCAGAACCTCTTTCAAACTATCTAGATGTAAATTGGCCAAATGTGTCTTTTTGTTTGTAATTCTGGTTTCCAGGCGCAATATTATGGCCCCATTTCTATTGGGAACCCTCCACAGAGCTTCAAAGTTGTTTTTGATACAGGATCATCCAATTTGTGGGTGCCTTCCAAGAAATGTCACTATACAAACATTGCTTGCTGTAAGTATTTGATTTGCAAAGTTCAATTGATAATATGGATAGGTCATAACACCGAGATAATTCTTGTTTATTGGTTTTGTTGTTCAGTGCTGCACAACAAATATGACTCCTCCCAGTCAAAGTCATATAAGAAAAATGGAACTGACTTTGCCATTCAATATGGATCAGGAAGTTTGAGCGGATTTTTATCAACTGATGTTGTTAATGTAAGTAGCTGATTCAATATTGAATGTGGGTACCACCTGTATTTAAATTTAGATACAGTTTGATAAAAACTTGATGTTTGCTGGGAATACAGTTTTTATGACACTTTCTTGAAATGAAAATTGGGCTGGTAATAACTGTGAAAGTTTTGGTTTTGCTGCATCATTTCTTTTTGTGCTGTGAAAGCTACTGAAATGACAATGTTATGCTCTAAATGGTTTTTCAAGTTTTCCCATGATTTTCAATTTTCAGGAGATTCACTTTTTCTTGTGATTCATTCTCACCTGATGTGATAACAGTTAAACATTATTTGAGGTCATTTTTTACTAATTTTTCTTTGTCACCAGCGGAATCACTGACTCATGCATTTCCGCTTTTTTTAGTAAACGCAAAAACCATAATTTATTGCGATATAATATCCACCAACAAGATAACTTCAATATTGACAAACTGAATTTATTTATTTAAATAGATTTCGTCGCAGTTTTACAAGGAAAATTGTTAATATCTCAATTGAACGAGTTTAGAACGTATTTATGTATAAGAATTTTGTGTTTATATCATAAAGCGGGTTTATAGCCGCTTGAAATTGTTAAAGATCTATCAAAATAATTTTATTGAGACAAGTTCTTTTAATGCCAAATTTCCATACACCATGTGTTCAAAAAATACCACGTTTCTACGACACGCATTTTGGTCTAGGTCGGTGGTCTAAACGTCCAGCAGCAAACCTTCGCCGAGGCTTTAAGCGAGCCGGGTCTGGCCTTCGTAGCCGCGAAATTTGATGGAATTCTTGGAATGGCGTACAGTCGCATCTCCGTGGACGGAGTTGTCCCTGTTTTCTACAACATGATCCAACAAAATTTGGTTTCTCAACCAGTTTTCTCCTTCTATCTCGACAGGTTTGCATCCCCATTCCACAACCCCAATAACTGATCTAATTATAGAGATCCAAATGCCGCACAAGGGGGTGAAATTATTCTAGGAGGTTCCGACCCTGCTCACTATAAAGGCGATTTTGTCTACGTACCCGTGGACAGACAAGCCTATTGGCAATTCAAAATGGACAGTTTGACAATCGGAAAGAGTTCTTTCTGCGCTAATGGTTGTGAAGCTATCGCTGATACTGGTACTAGTTTGATCGCCGGACCTGTCAGTGAAATTCAAGGAATTAATAAAGTTATCGGGGCCACTCCAATTGTTGGGGGTGAATACATAGTCGATTGTAATCTCATTCCGAATCTTCCCACAATCGATTTCAATTTGGCGGGACAGAACTTCACTTTGGAAGGGAAAGATTACATCTTAAGGGTAAGTTGTGTCAATAGAGAAGTAGTCAAGTGAAAGTTACTTCTAGGTCTCGCAAATGGGTAAAACTATTTGCTTGTCTGGTTTTATGGGAATCGATATTCCGCCACCAAATGGACCTTTGTGGATTTTGGGGGATGTTTTCATTGGAAAGTTTTACACAGAATTTGATTTAGGCAATAACAGAGTCGGGTTCGCCGTCGCTGCTTAAGTTGTTCCAAAGATTATTCATAGTTTTCAGTTTTCTTGTCAGATGTAGATTGTAGATATTGCTCTTGAATAAACAATTGTACAATACGCAAAATTAAATATTCAAAAGTAGCGGTTCGGTTTTAGTCAAAACACATCTTTAAATATACAGAAGTATATTTACCTAAAAATTTCAATACATTTCACAAGATTCGGAGATTTATGTCACATAAATAAAACTGATTGTTACTATTATGCTTAAAAATTAACGTACAGTTACTAACTTCAAATAATATGTACAGATTTAATTTAAACGAAAAAGCTAAGCTTTTTGAGGATTGACAGAACTACTGGATGTTACCTTCTTGCTGTGTCGGACTTTTTTCACGTAAGCTTCGATAAGGTTCTTGATCTTAGTTGGGTTAATCTCCCCGGACTTGTTATGACATATCTAAAAAATAGCATGAAAAGTATGAAGCCAACATTTCAAAGTGTGAAAAAAAACCTTAGGAACAGCTCGTCTTAAAATGTCTTTGTATTCATCCTTATTAATATGCTTCTTGTTGTAATGTGGCTTGAGAACTAGCTTCACTTCCTCCACCACTCGTTCTTGGCGGTTAAGTTTCTTCAAAAACTAAAACAAAACATACAAACCCCGACAAATATGTAATTCCTACCTTATCCTTCACTTGCATCTCCACCGCTGAGTTGGGCAACTCGTCCAAGATCTTTAGATTATCCTCATCGAGCTTCACTCCGACTTGTTTCGTACCTGCAAAAGACAGTCAGTACTGAGGTCTTTATTTCACGATGGCGTACCTTTACCAGAGACAGTCGACGATTTTTTATTGTTAAATTTGGCCGGTGGTTTATCAGGTTTTGTTTTAACTTTATTGAACGGGGACGTGCCAAAGAGAGCATCGAATGCGTTTTGGACCTTCGTTGGGGATTTCGTGCTCTTGTTCGCCGCTTTGGGTGCCGGTTTAGGTGCCGTCTCAACCGGAGGCTCAAAGAGATCTTCGTAATCGCTTGAACCTGGAGAATACGGCGAATCTAAACTGAGATTAGGTTCGACGGTATCGCTACCGTTCTGGTTACGATTATTAGACTTTCTGGTGGTTTTAGAAGGCATCGGTTTGATAGGCGTTGATTTGATTGAAGGTTTTGTTGGCGAAATCTTCACCGGACTCGATTTGACAGTGGTTGGCAAAACGATTCTTTGCGGAATTGACGAAGCGACATGAGGAGGTGTTATGATGGTAGTGTTGAGTATGTTAATCCTCTGAGGTGCTAAACTTGTACTAACTGGAGTCGAAGTCGTCATTAAGGAAGTCGCAGATGAAGAAAACGGAATGGTTTGAGCTACAGGTTTCGACGCCGTCACGGTTTGTGTCTGAACCGGAGCGCTGATGCTACGTTCTGGGGATTTACTTAAACTAGATTCTGGAGTTGCTTGGATGCTGCTTTGAGAATCCGCCGGTTGGACATCCGCCAAAGGCGGCGTCATGGATTTGGACACTTCCGGTGGTTGCACAGTAGCGCTGGATTTCTCAATATCAATGCGTGCTTCGGTAATACTGTCTTCGCGGTTGTCGTCCAGATTGATACTGCTGTTAGATTGTGTGGTCTGCATCGGCTCAGGAGTAGGCGATCTGGATTTAGTCGGTTCGAACGGATCGTAAGCATCTGGAGAACTCGGAGGCGAATTCGGAGGTTCGGGTGGTGTATTCGGACCTTTATGCAATCCATCAACTTCCTGGGTGTCTCCTTCAGGCTCAATATCATCCGGTTCGTGTAAAGGATTCGAAATCGCCCTCATCTGCGTCTGCTTGGTCAAAGTGAACTTAACTTGAGGCTCCGGTGGAGTCTTTGGACCTGTAGCATAATTGTTAAGCCTTTCAGGACTACCAACTTGTTGGGACGAGTCACAAATTCCCTTTTGCATGTTCCTCGTTTCCTCATTTTCACTATCGCTCAACACTATCACATCTTTCGGAGACGGCGTCAACTCCTTGAAAGGAGATCGCTCTAAATCTATAATCGCGACGGGTTTAACACCCGTCAAATCGCGATTCTTCTTCTTTTTCTTAACTTTATCCTTCTTCACCTTCTTTGCTTCTTCATCTCTCTTCTTTTTCGTAGAAACATCCCGCGTTTCGTTGTCTTTATTAAAACTGACACTGACGAGGATGTTGTCGCCCGATGCAAAGACTTCCTTCGATGGTGGAGGAGTTCTATCAATCCGCTTTCTCTTCTTGGTGCGATCGTTCTCTTTTGTTTTCTTCTCGTTCTTTTTCTTTTTGTCTTTCTTTTTCTTGTTCGCGTCGTTAGTCAGAATCACAGTTAGATTGTGTGGCTTTACCGAGTTATCCATCATTCTTGGTGGCGTCCAAGAAGGAGTCAAGTGTCTTTGTTCTGGTGATCTAGACCTGGAGAGTGACGGAGTCCAATCTCTTGAATGTCTTCTACTCCAGTCTTTCCCACGCTTGGGAGATGGAGTTCGCGAACGATGGCGGCTACGACTCCGATGTGGCTTTTTCGATTTTCCTTTAGATCTCTCGCGTGATTTTTTTCTTTTGTCCCGACTAAGGGAACGTTTTCGCTTCTTCGTTTTAGAGCGTGAACGGCGACGATCAGGCGAACGGGATTTTGATCGTGACGCGGATCTCCGCCTCCTTTTCTTACGATTCCTTTCTCTGGAAAGTGATCTTCTCCTAGACACCGATCTTCGCCTAGACGCAGAACGGCGACTAGTGGAGCGCCGACCCCTCGACCCCGATCTTCTGGGGGCACTTGGGGTTCTAGTCCTAGACCGTGACAAACTACGTCGACTGATATCACGACCGAACTTATCCTTCAATCTTCGCGGCTTCTCAGCGATCAACGCTCTGACATCGTAGCGCTCAATCTCCTTTCTCTTCTCCTTCTTCTTATCCTTTCTATCTTTATCTTTTTTATCGCGGGACTTGCTGCGTTCCCGCTCTTTATCCTTATCTCTATAGTTACGTTCTTTGTTGTTTTTGCTAATTTTCTTGAACGGAGACTCTTTGTTTTGGTTCTCGTTCTCTTTGTTCCCGGTTTTATCAGGTTCTTCTTTTTTCTTGACAACTTTCTTCGTCTCTTCCTTGGGCTTTTTGGTCTCTTCGACTTTTTTCTTTAATTTGTCGACGATTTCACCTTCTTCGTAATCTTCAGGTCGGGTGAAGTCCAATTCGGATTCCTTCGCGTTGATTTCAAGAGCGTCGCCGTCGGAAGCTGTCTTCAGCTCGTGGGACTCGTCGAAATCATTGCGATCTTCGTCGGAGATCATTTCAGTGTCCAAACCTTCGATGCCCTGTCTAAAATGAGGTCTTTCATCGAGACAAGGAGTGTAGCTCCTTTCTTCTTCGCTTATATCTTCAGTCATGTTACGTATGTCGCTGATACCGAAGGAGTTTTGTACTCCTTTTTTCACTACTGATTCGTCTTCGGAATCGCTGTACAGTCCAGTTCCCATGCTTGGTTTTTCGGGAGTTTCTTCGATTTGTTCTTCAGTGCTGGTTTCTGGTGGTTTTTCCGCAGGTGAGGAGCTGATTTCACCGTCTTGATTGTCTCCCAATGTAATATCAGTGTTTTTAGCCATTGTGATGCTTTCCTTTGAATAGATACTAAAGTTGGGACAGCCATCTTCAGAGTCTTCGTCGTCATCTTTACTAGTGTCGTTCTTGTGATCGTCAAAAAGTTCGTTAGATGATTGAATCGCCTGTGACTGAATTTCGGAAGTTGAAGTGACGGGTTGAGGAGGAGTAGGGAGTTCAGCACTAGAATCGACGGTTGACGTGACAGTAGTTTCTTCCTTCGTGTTTTCTTCAGGCTCCGGATTTGCCTTTTCGGTGTCAATCACCATGTCTGGTTCGCTGTCGTTTTCGTCGTCACTTTCGACGTTAGGAGTTGGTGGTAATGGCGAAGGAGCTTTAAAATCACCTTCATCCGCTTTGCTCGTACTCACAGTTTCAATGTCGCTGTAGATGTCGATTTCGGATTCACTCGCAGGAGTACCACTTCTTGGAGTGTTATTTTCCGATGCATCCTCAACTTTCTTCTCTTTTCTGTCTTCCACGTTGACATCGTAGATCGTGCACAAGTCACTCGGACTGTAATTCTCAGGATTGTTGTGTTCTTGTGTTGTTTCAGTAGAGTTGGCAGTGACGGTGATGTTCTCAACCGTTGAAGAAGGCGCTGAGTTGTTTCTATCAGGACTCGAATTACTTTGTCCACTTGATGTTGGCAAACTGTCACCTCTTGCATCATTTGAATACGCTGCAGGTGCTGTCCTTACCAAGTTCCCAAAGTTATTTAACTCTCGCAAAATACGATCTGACGCTTCCATGGTCACCTTCCCATCATTTCCTACGGAAAACTTCGTATTTTTGGAATGAAGCCGCGTTTGCATCTCCAGAATACTCCCCAAAACGTCAGTACTACTCGACACAGGGTTGGATATACTTTTAACCAACGTCCTTCTTCGAGTTACTCCTCGTCGAAGCACTACCCCAGATCCATCCCCTTCTTCTTCCGAAAATGGATCTAATTCATTTGGATTCCCAAACAAACTCAGTGATGGAATTCCCGCTCGATAGCGCTGCGTCTGAATATTGCTAACCTGAGGCTGCGTCCTCCTCATTTCAGGTAGAGACTGGGGCACCCCTGAGGGTCCACACATCCCTAGTTTCTGCGCTAATCTCTTCTTGGCCGTTTTACGACGAGGGACAACCCTCTTCTTCTTTTTTCTACGAACTTTTTTCTTCACAGCGACGGTTTCACCTGTTGCTTCATCAACTTGGTACACCACTCTGTAGCGCGGCTTCTTTCTCCTCTTCTTCTTCTTCTTCTTTGGACGTTGGGCGGGTCGCGATGTACTACTTGTTACGGGCTGTGGAGGTTCGACTGGTGCAACTTGGTTCACACGATTATTGGCGATTCGGCGTCTGACCCTTTCGCTTTGACGAGTCCGGGGGATTAATCTGTCGATTAAAAATTATTTTGTCTACACGAATTTGACAAAAAAAGTTTATCAGAGTGATGTTTATTTTTTTGAAACAAAAAAACATACAAAATGGATTTAAATGAATTGTGCTCATGTTCTAATCAAAACTTTCTTCGAAACTGCGAACAATTTCAAGCATCAATGAGAGTTCAATTAAATCTGTGACTAGAAGGTCATTTAAATACCTGGAAATAGAAAACGTAATAAAATTGGTGAATATTAAAAATAAATGACCCAAGAGTGAAGCATACGAATTTTTTACTGCATTCATATCAAAATAAAAAGAAACGACGTAACTTGACGATTGCACGCATAATCCTTAAAAAAGTACAATTCAATGCTCATTTTGCATTTCAATTGTCTTGTTTTTTCCCACAAAACGTTACTGAAGCTCCTCCAGGCTTTGAATAAAATTCTAAAATTCTGTTTCTAATAGTCTGATTTGTGAAGGAATTGGAAAACAAAGAAAATTAAAAAGCCTGGGATTTTATTTCAGTAACTTTTGAAAACTTTTAAACTTACAGAAACTTTGGAGAAGTAGTTTACAGAAAAAAATGTTACATGAAAGCTTGAACATGAAATAAACATGAAATTCACCTCGACGACGTCATCCTACGACTATTTCTGGGCCTCTCCAGGTCATGAGCGTCGTCCAACAAGAGTTGTAGTTCATAGAGTTCAATCTCTGGGTCAATCAGGTCTTCAGGACTGCATTCATTGCAGAACCATGAGCCTGCAGGTATGTCGTCCAATGCTGGAGTTAGACATTCCAAGTGAAATCCTAAATCACATCCATCACATAACAACATTCTGTCTTCTCTGTCGCTCTGCCCGCAGATCTCGCAAAAAGTTGGGTCTTCAACTATGTCAATTTCATTAGGAGGAGTAGGAGCCTGAACGGGAATTTGTTTGTAGATGCTCCCATTAATATTACGTCTAACTAGAATATTGTTATACTCCTGTCTATCTACAGGGCAAGTATTCATATTTTTGGACCATTCTTGTATGCATTCAACACAGAACATGTGCTCGCATGCTTCAGGCGTCCCAATTTCCTGATTCGAGAACGATATGAGGCAAATCGGGCATTTCTCTGATTGCCCATCACTAGAGTCTGAGTCAACTCCTGTGTCTTGAATTTTGGCAGTGGTGCATTTAGGAGTTTCAGCGTCTGAGACGTCTGTTTCCCACTGGCTACTGGAACTACCTTCAAAGCCATGATCTGAGTCTTCTGAACTTTCTGTATCACTAACAACCCTAGTGGGACGCTTAGAGCGTTGTATTATCACCGAACCTGAACTATCAGATTCTGCATCACTTGCCACTCTCTACAAAAAAAAATTATAAAACACAACGTGGAGGACTCGGGGGGCACTTACAGGAATGGCTCGTCTTTTACGACGGATTTCAATAGAGCTACCACTGTCCGAGTCGGAATCATCTTCAATGTATCGTCGCCGTGGTCTTTGCCTTGAAGTTGTTACAATTGAACTACCAGCAGAACTGCTCGTGCTTGGACTATCGTCTATGTGACGAATATTTCGCTTCCGTTTGTGTCTCGGACCGGAATCACTATCATCACTCATTTTTCAAACTCGGTTTGGAATAACTCATAATAAACCCGTTTTATACCAACCACACAAAATAACTTACAGATTTTTAAACACTAGACTTGGAAAAGGGTTTTTTAAAAGAAAAAATTCTGAAACGGGGTACTATACATAACAAACAAGACTTCTTATGACAGTTGTTACAGAAATGTACAACTTCGTAGCATCGTCAGCTACGATGTAGCCATTAAAGCGTAGCTTTCAAAACTCGAGAAGTTTGCAACACTTGAAAAGTTTTAAAAATTCGGTTTTGCATTTCTCTAAAATCAAAATTTTAACACAACTTTGCGTCACCAACGCTAATTTAGCCAGAAACAAATTTATTTCTGACAAGAGCGCTAACTTCAAGTCGCTCGTAGCCGCGGCCTTGCGCATTTTGACGTTTCGTAGCCAACTCATCCGCCATTAAAGTTCTTTTGGATTTTCGTAGCAAGTTGAGTGGATCTTCTGCTTGAATTTCGTAAAAATGGGTCGTATGCACGCACCTGGGTAAGTCTTTCGAGTAAAAACCAAACAAGTGGGACTAACCCCCTGTTGGGGTATTCCTACAGAGTCAGTTTTTCTTATAAACATGTTTTGTGTGAGGTTATGTTACCTCGTGGTCGTTTCTACAATATTTCTCTGTTTCTAGAAAAGGTATCGCCCAGTCGGCGTTACCCTACAGACGCAGTGTCCCCACTTGGCTCAAAGTGACCCCTGATGAAGTCAAAGACTACATTTTCAAACTGGGCAAAAAAGGTTTGACCCCATCACAAATCGGTAAGTCTTTCGTTTCCTGCCTCTTTGAAATGACTACATTGTGTTTTTTGTAGGTGTGACTCTTAGGGATTCGCACGGTGTTGCTCAAGTTAGATTTGTGACAGGCAACAAAATCTTGCGCATCATGAAAGCCATGGGGCTGGCTCCTGACCTACCAGAGGACTTATACTATTTGATTAAGAAAGCGGTGGCGATTCGCAAACATTTGGAAAGGAATCGCAAGGATAAAGACAGCAAATTTAGGCTGATTTTGGTTGAATCGCGTATCCACCGTCTCGCAAGATACTACAAAACTAAGAATGTTTTGGCACCCAACTGGAAGTACGAGTCTAGCACGGCTTCGGCTCTGGTGGCTTAAAGTTAAGATGTATCTTTTACAAGAATAAAATTTTGGAAATTATTTACGAGTAGTCTTCCAAATTTCACCCCAAAAATCTAATGCAAGTAATTAAAACTTCCAATTAACAGACTTAAAATTTATTATCACTCATTGTAAGACATTTGTACATTTTTCCACTTTTCTACCAATTTGGATACGCCTTTCTTCTTCATAGCTATTCCCTGAGCTAGTTTCACCTAAAAGCCAAATTTTAAAACTTTACATGTCTAATAAATAACTAACTTTTGTTTTCTTCTTTTTTTTCGTGGGTTCCGCAACTTCTGTGCTTGTTTCGCCCTTAGCTTCCGCACTGATTGGAGGAGAGTTGCTAGTTTCAATAGCAGCGATATCCGAGTAAAACGAACTGAGAACATCATTCATATCACTGCTTTTACCCTCCTGAAATAAATCATTTAGAAAAGAACTAAACAGAGTTGTCACACCTTTGCTTTAGCATCAAACACATCCACTCCCGGTGGGAGTGGTTCTCCGTTGCTATCATACTTTTCCGCCAACGGCAGCGCTTCTTTTGCCTCAGGAGGTAGAGGAATATCTACAATTCAAACTCAATTAAACCAATCAAAAGTCGTTTTTTTTACTCACCACATTTTTTGCTTTTAGAAGTTTTACAATCACTGATGGTGGGAGGAGGTGGCGGACTAGGGCTACCTATCACTGGAGGTAGAGGCGGTGACATGTGAATCGTTGACTCCACCCCATTTGGTGGGGGCGTGGTACAAATATCCATGGCCTCGTCACACACAGTTACGTCTGCTTGGGGATACTCCCATTGGCTCTCCCCTGTCGCCGCATTTTGGTAATAGTAACGTTTATGTGCCCTAAAACACCACCAAAACGATCTCACAGATGGCAATTGGGACTTGTTTTTTGTGGCGCCAGAAATGTCTTTAAGCTGGCTTCATCAAGACTGATTTGATTGATGAAACTTGCCTTTCGTAATTACGTCTAAACAAGCAGTTTCGCTTTTCCTGCATGTTATACTATACCTGGTCGGACATTAATGATTTTTAATAATAATTTAAAACTATGAATTTAAGGTAAAAGGTCTTCTGGTCCTGCATGTTGAGGAATCGGAGTTTCTTGTCCTCGACCTACACATAAAAACAAGATTAATAAACAAGATAAAAAAAATGGGGGAATAATAGAAAATCTTATTAACATTATTGCTAAGAAAAATATCTACAAACCTGATTGGATTTTATAAATTATTATAAAAGCTTCAACTTGGAAGCTCAAGTGTTGAGAAGACTTCAAATTTTAAGGCAATTCATAAGTTTGAAATCAGAAGTTGCAATTTAAAAGACTTTAACTAAATAAATTTAATTAAATAGCTGTGGTGCAGTTATTTTACCGCGAAGGTAAGTTTTTTATTATTTTTTACAACTTCTAACGTATTTATTAAATATTCTATGACAATTTTAATTCGTTTTTCATCGATTCTTTTCCCTTTTTGACCCTTTGATAAAACTTTTGTTACTTATTTTCCTCAGGCTATTTTAATTATTACAACTTTATTCTAATCTGACTAAACTCCCCAAATGACGTCATTTCCTTCTCCAGTCATACCTTGCAGTCTTTGTACCATGAAACTAAACTGTCGCTTTACAATTTACGAATTAAACTACAGTAAAATCAAAATATTCCTCACCTGTGCTTTATCGGGCATCTTCAGTCCGCTACGTCGAAAAAAAAAATTGGATGGGGTGAAAGGATATGGGTTTAAAAAAAAAAGACGAAAATCTGGACCATAGTAAACTAACAACACGTGTCGTACCTATCCCACTGTAGAAGCCAACCCTCCGGCGTCGTTTCTTTTTCAAGTTTCACAAGGTCGGAACACGTCTCCTCCAACCATGTTCTTAAGTAGTTCTGTTTCAAGTCACCGGATTTTAATGCAGTGTGCAACGTCTGAAATAAAAAGTTAACAAAAGCGCGATTTTCTTTCTGTAAAACCTCAATTTGTATGAGCATCACTTGCACCGGTGAGACTTGGTCGCGACCTTCGCTGAGAAATCCTAGTTTTTCCTTCAATGTCGTGTACGTTTCCTCAATTTCCTTTAGCATCTTTTCGGACTTTTCCTCAGTTTCCTCTTTCGCGGATGGAGGGTTTAAAACGTCAGCTTTTACGAACATAACACCGCCACTTTTAAAACCGGGATATGTGCTACCGACCCCTGTTGAATTATCCCCGCTGTTGCTATCGCTCGAAAAACCCAGTCCTTTGCGCTCCGAGTCTTCCTCAGGCTTTGGTTTTTTCCCGGTGTTGACTAAGGCTACCCCAATTCGTCGTTTTCGTTGAAAGATTTTGGGATCGAATCCTTGTTCTCCATCAGGAGTTTTAGGAGACTCAACAAAATCCTTAATATCAATGGGTTTGGTTACAGGAAATAGGGTACTATGTGAAATCTTATCCTGCGGTGGCGGTGGAGCTATCAAAAAGTTCGTTTTGGCGATTTCCACGTCTGTTTCGTCCTCGGAGTCGCTGTAACCAGCAACTAGAGAGAACTGGGGCGTTTCTTTTGACTCTTTTATAACTTCTTTCTCTTTGTGTTTATCAGTGATCTGTTTTACTTCTAAAGGAACTTCACCGCCGAGTTTTTTCAATTCTGATGCTTTTTTCTGGATCTTTGTAAGAATGTCGAGATCGTCTTCGTCGTCAGAGGTTGATGTTGGGGTTTGGGGGGGTTTTAAACCATTAGCCTGAAATTTTGGTGAAGTTAAAGCGCGAAAATGTACGTGAAAGGGCCTCAGGAGCTGCGAATTCTCTACTGTAACATGACAGGGAAACTCTAGCAGTAGACTCATCATAGGCAAATATTGCTTTATCGTCAGATTGAAAACTTATTGGTCATTTGTAGGAATTCCTACATCAAATGATTATATCATCATTTTTTCTGATTGTTTAGTTTGGAATGTATTTGTATGCCTACCTTACTATCTTTCACTTGTTCCTCCTCTGACTCACTACCACCCCCATAAGATGAAATTAGAACAACTTTCCTGTAAAGCAAAACTGAAGAAAACTTTTCAGCAACCATTTACTTACTCTTCCTCTAAATCACTCTTTGCAGTCTTCTTATACACACTCTTTTCTTCTTTGCAATGAGACCTAACTTCACTAGCCCCCTTATTAACCTTTAAATTTGAATCTTTAGTCACAGTATCTGCACATTCTCCGATTTTATATATTTTAATGGCATCTGAGACAGGCGGTAAACTGCTAGTGCTAGGAAAAAGAGGTGCTGTTCTTGGTGGTATATACAAATTGGTAGATTTCTTAGGTTTTGACTTCTGATACGCTCGGTATTCTGTGGGCATATCCCAAGTAACCTCGTTCGTTTTAGTGTTCCAGTAATAATAGTACCCACTCTCTTCATCATAACACTTTTCCCAAACTGCAACAAAATGAATAGAACTTAAAAAGGTAAAATCGAGCATTTACCACTTTCTGCTTTGTTGTCACCAAGGGGGGCAATTTCGTCAATTTCACTAAGAAAATCATTCACCCGTGCATCCATTTTTACAAGAAACAAATTCGTTTTACATTAAAACAACACGTAGTTCTCGACTAGTTTTTAGGTTAAGTTTATCGATTTATTACCAACATTATAAAAAATAAACATTTAAAAAGCGCGAAATATAAAAACAGTTAATAAGCGTTCCTACAGAAAAATTGATAAACGGTTAGACTCAAGACTGGTCCCACATTCTTTTTTGCTGCTCCATAGCGGATATTGGACAATAATTTTTCTTTTTCGGCGTCCTCTAGTTCATTGTAGGTTGCTTTTAACACCTGAGGAGTTGGATATTTTTCTACAATTGCAAGCGCCTTGTCCACGGACATTCCTTTAATTTGTATGAGCTGCCTTACAAACATTTCAGTTACTTTAAAGTGCTACAACAGAATTTTGTTAATAAAAAAAAAGAAAACAGTACAACCTACTTTTGATTTAGCTGAGCTTTGATTAAACTCTTTGAAAAGCATGAGATGTATAAGATCATCTTCAAGTACCAAAGGCGGAAGATCTTCTTTAGGGCAGCTCACCAAAGTTTTTTTCTACGAAAATTTCAGTTTAATCTGTCATAATACATATTTTTCAGTACCTTAAATAAATTTGTTAGGAACGTGGTCATGGACTCTAAATATTCACAAGACGACTTGGTACTATCTGTATATTTCACAGTAAAACCATCGTGAACCAAAGTGTTTACTGCTGCTTGGAATAGAGTGGTAATGGGCAAACCAACATGTTCATTTCTCCCATAACTTTCTACCAAATAAATCAAATTTCGAATGCCACACTGTTTCAATCTAAATTTCTGTTCATGGAACCTAGCATCTTTGATACTCTCCCCAAGATCATCCATTCTTTTCCTCTCAATTATGTAAGGTAGCACCCATTCATTGCCAAGATTATCGCGACAAATCCACGTGTAATCCCCAATTTTTAAATGTCTAACTTCATGGCATACCCCTAGATTTTTTAGATCCATGATTATAGGATCATGTTCAACATCTCCTTTGCTCCTGAAACCAAAATGAAATTAGGTGAAAATGTAGTCTGTTGTGGTACCCATTAAGTTCTTGCGTATCAACCAAAAGAATAATCTGAAATGAATCAGGAGCTGCAATGACACACTCATGACTACTGTTTTGACTGGAAGTGCTTGCAGTTGATGGTGTGGGCTTCAATTTTCCTGAAGATGGGACTTTTGATACTGTTGAAGTCTTATCCTCTTGTGTTAACAAAGTAGAATTGAGCATAAAGTCGTTTTTTTCTTCTTGTTTCTTAAATTCTTCAACTTTTTGTAGGACATAGAGTTTATCAGCTAATTCAGATCCTTCTTTTGTAAGTTTAAATTTTGCAGGGTTCCCTTGCTTGTGTACTAGACTCTTCTCTAACAAAGTCCTCATAGAAGACCAGCCTGTATATTGAGTATCTGGCCCTGACTTAGTAAAAGATACATTACAAATTCTTTGCCCTTGTTCAATAATTTCACTCTTTGTCATAAATTCTGATTCTGAACAATTTTCATACAAAGTTACGAGTATTGCAAAAGCCCCTGAGCCGAGCTTTGGTATATATTCTTTGGGACTCGCTTGAGGAGTTTTCGGCTTAGAAGGGCCCTGACTAGAGGAAGCCACAGCATTTCCATTTTCAGATTTATGTTCTTTCAGTTTATCATCTAACATTTTGCAAAGCCTGTCCCCAAAACCCTTAAGTATTTTACAGTCTTTTCCAGACTTCAAGGGTAGAGGATATTGCCTTAAAGTCCGTAAAGCCAGTGAAAAACAGTACTGCATTTTGGAGTCTTGTTCTTTGGCTTTGTCTCTCCATTCTATCAACCATTGCTCGAAAAGGGGGTTAGGTTGTTTGTGCTTTACTGTAACTCGCTGTTTATTGACATTTTTGGCCATTTTACACACATAAACAACATATAAACCAACAAAATCGAAAACATAAACACGAAATTTGAACTTGGGACAATATGAACTACACAAATTTGACATATGAGATTTGGAACTACCCTACAAGTTTAGATAGAACTACAAAAATTGTGTATTTGAACTAAAAAAATTTAGTTTGTTAATTAAAAAATTGACAAAGAATATATGTTAAAAAAATGTGCATGATTACCTCCGAATATTATAATAAGGCAGTTTGGAATAAGAAAGTTGTGATCTACAAAAAAACTGAGTTGTTAGGTAACCAACAATACACCACTGCCAGTGATTTTTTTTCATTGACGTTTACGCAAGGATCGTGGAAAAACACAAAATCTTATTATAAATTTATTTTCGACCTATTATTGTACATTTCTTTGTGAAGTAATAAAAATCACAATGCCACAACATAACAAAAACTTGCTCGCACATTAAATCTATTCACAACATCAGACTCAATTAGGCTAATTATTTGGAAACTCCTACTAAAGCCGGTCTTATCACTCGATCATGTAATTTATAGCCAATCTTTGAGACTACCACAACAGTTCCTGACTCTTTACCTTCAACTTCCTGCAACGAAAATTATAAAAAAGTCAACATTTTGTGTACAGTACCTGTTGGAATAAAGCTTCATGGAAATTGGGATTAAACTTTTCATTTAAAGGATTGACAGATTCTAAACCATGTCTTTTAAAAACAGACAGCAACTGAGCCTCTGTCATAACAAGCCCTTCATACAAGTTCTTTAAATGTGGATTCTTATCACTGATTTCTTCTTTGGGTATAGTGTCAGTGGCTTTATTTAACACATCAGCCACATCTAGCAAATCCTTGCAAAAACTCTGAATTCCAAAAATTTTAGCTTCAGAGATTTGCTTAGTCAGCCTGTTTCTTAAGTTTTCTCCATCAGCCAGAGCTCTCTTGTACTTGTCCTGCATCAAACATGAATAAAAATGAGTTTTTTAATAAAAACACTCACTAGAAGCTCATTGTTTTTCTCAGTAAGTTGTGTAATCTCCTTGTTTAACCTCACTACTTCTTCATTACCAGGGGGCTGTTCCCCAGAGGAAGGTGGAGGACTTTGACCCTGTTGTTGCGCTGTTTGTTCTCCGGGGGCATTATTTCGTCTAAAGTTCGTAGTAGCAATATACCTACAAAGTCATGCCACATTACACCATTACCAAAAACCGCCCCCAAACTACCTCGAGTTGAAAAGCACACCCTCACTGAACACCTGAGCATATTTTAGAACACCCCGTATTCCAACCAACGACATTTTCGAAAAAATCGCTTTTTAAAAAAGTCGTGAATGATAACTTTTGACAAGGTTATTCGTCATTCAGCATGGGCCACCACTGTTGCCAACCAAACAGTAATCACAATAACCTTCGTGTCAGTTCTTCGCCAGTTTTCAAGGTGAGGAGATCACAAAATAAACGCGAGTTGTTTTCCCGTGCGTTGAAAAGTCTCGACGAAACCAAATAATTTAAAAATGAGTTTTTCCGAAAAAGTAGTTTTGATAACCGGCGCGAGTTCCGGCATCGGCGCTGCTGCAGCTATCAATTTTTCAAAATTAGGCGCGAAGCTTGCTTTAACCGGGCGCAACTCCCAAAATCTCTCAAAAACGGCGGAACAGTGTGCCACCAAACCTTTGTTGATTCTAGCCGATGTGTGTAAGGAAGAAGATGTTCGTAAAATCATCGAAACAACTATACAACATTATGGGAAACTTCACGTTCTTGTTAACAATGCCGGGATTATCGAAGCTGGAGGGATTGAAAATACGAGCTTGGAGCAATACGACCGGATGTTTAACATTAATGTGAGGTCGGTGTACCACCTTACAATGCTAGCAGTTCCGCATTTGGTAAAAACAAAAGGAAACATTGTTAATGTTTCCAGTGTAACTGGAATACGGGCATCTGCAGGTGTTTTGGCTTATTGCATGTCGAAATCCGCTGTGGATCAGTTTACACAGTGTGTAGCTCTAGATTTGGCTGCCAAGCAAGTTAGAGTTAACAGTGTTAATCCAGGAGTAGTTGTCACTAATTTGCACAAACGTGGAGGAATGGGAGAGCAACAATACAATGAATTTCTCAAGAGGTGTGAAGTTACCCATCCTCTTGGAAGACCCGGACAGGCTGAAGAAGTTGCTAAAACAATTGCATTTTTGGCTAGTGATGATGCTAGCTTTATCACAGGAGCCGTTCTGCCTGTTGATGGAGGAAGACAACTTCTCTGCCCACGCTAATCGCATTTCTTTGGAGATTTTGTAGTTATTTTGTAACTTTGCCACAATAAAATTTTCTATTTCATAAATGGTGAATGCGCCGGGCGATTTTTTTAAATATTCTTGGGAAGTTCTGTAAAGGAAAATGTTTCTTTTAAATATTTTATTGAAATAAGAACTAGTATAGTAGCCACTAGAAGCTCCTATGAATACATAAATATTAAAATCCACTAAAAGCAAAAGTATCACTTAGGTATTCACGTTCACAAAAATACAATCTATAGTTTGATTATGCGGCAATTGCTAATGTGAATGCCTTAGAATATTAATATTGCTAGTTTATGTTTGAAAAAATGCTAAAATGACTTTCATATTGCACTTGTGTCTGAGATATGTGTATACTGAACAACAACGGCACCCTCAATGAGTATTTTTCAAAATTGCGATGAAACCACACAAATTACAAATTTAAATATCATTGCTAACCCAAAACAATTTTATTTTCCACCAGTAAAATGGCTTCTTTCTAAACAATTCCATTCCCTAACATATACATAATTGAGCAAAATAAACAATACAACAAATATAGCCATTTTTATCGGGACTGTACAAAAACCACGCCAAACATCACAACCTTCCCATTAATATCTGCGACATTAAACTGAAAGCAATGCAAGCACTTTGTGACAAATCCATTAAACCACAACAAACGAGGGTGCTTGTAACAAATAAAGGCCATTTTTTAAATGTTGTTGTAGATATACCAACTGCCACAAAAGTTTCCAAACTAAACTACGCGCTACAGGAGACAAAAAGTATAAAGAAAAACTTTAAAGCTACTCGAACGAAAACAACACATCTTTTGAGGCAGTCCTGCGTACCACTTTAAATTTATATCTTTTTAAAAATGTAGTGCAAATCAAAAGAAATGGCAGATGTTGAATTGTACAATATAAAGGCACACCTATTACATTAAATTATTCTCTGTACAATAATTACCACTCGATAAAATTTAATTTGTCTAACAATGTTGAAAATGACATTAAAAGCATTGAATTGTACTGCAATATTACCGAGAAAATACGTGGTACAAATTTAAATCATTAAGTACAAATATCCCTATCAAAAGTTTGTTAAAATCAAATTTTACGTATAGCATAGTGTAGTTAAAGCATGTGTGCAAGGACATCGTATTTGTAACGTTCTTTAGGAAAGCGAAACAAGCCCAAAATTTAGAACTAAACCTAAAGCCCGGTTTACGCCGGACAAACACAGTATAATTAACGATAAGCACTTACGTAACCATAACAAATTAAAACACTACACAACGAACAACATGTGGAAGATCATGTACACGGTACATTCGCTAAACTTAAAACAATAAAAAATGTACAGATAAACGTCGATTAACGCAAAACAGAATTTCGTTTGATTGCAAAATTTGACGTCTCTGTCATATTAGAGGTAGTTACAATGAAGAATTAGGTGTACGACATTGACACATGATTACAGACACTAGAAAAAAATGTGGCTCACCTAAATCTTACTGACAAATGCTAACAAGTAAGCTTACAATAACTACCAGATCAGTAAAATAGGAAGTGTTAACACATATATATTTTTGTTTATTAGTGTTATTATAAATCTATTACTGGCAAACTAATGGCACCTGACGGAACAAAACTTCAAATTCTGCAAATTTTTCAAATAAGGTTATTGTTGGTAGGGCAATGAGGATCTAATCGCTAGTATTGAAGTAGTCTGAAGCATTCCCGCGACAAATCGGGCAGGTTCTGTTTGACTGAAAAACAAAACAATTTTTAGACGAGCCTTCATTTATTTTTGCAAGTTGGCAAACTGTCAGACCAACCGACTTAATTTTTCAAACATGTACACTACTTAATATACTTACTCTGAGCCACTTATCGATACATTTGGCATGGAACTCGTGTGAGCAGGGCAGGACTCTGAGCACTTGTCGGGCTTCAAAATCGCACATACAAACGACGCACGACGTTTGATCCCCCTGATGTGTGTCAGCATTAAATTTGTAGCTAAGAAGCGATTCGATCTCCAGTTTTCCTAAACCGCGTGGTTTCGCTTCACCCAGTTGTTCTGCCAGATTCAACAAAGCTTCATAGTTCTCCGTCTCTGTTGTGTCTGAACTACTGAGATCGGTTTGGCTGAAGGGAGACATTGGCGGGTTTGAAAACATGGCGCTGAAAAAGTTTCATAGAAACGTTCCAAGTTTTTCCTTTTTTTATGAACTTACAGGAAATGCAGCAGGAAGCCCGAATACTGCGCCGGCGTGGAAATAATAGGAGGATTGTGATGCCAACGCGTCCTCGGAGGTTGCAACCTGGGATTTCTATGCTGCCTAGACCTCGCATGCAGCAATTCTAATTGATTTCCTCTAGTTTCCGCCGAAAGGAACAAAGAAGCCGGCGGTGTAACCTGGATTGGAGAGACATGAAGAGGCGGCGCTCCATGCAACGCGGAGTGTGTGTGGGAATGATGGTCGTTGAGAAGCTCCAACTCGAGACTGTCAGGTCTTTGAGGTGGTAAGTGTTGGCTGTAATGCTGGTTAGAGACGGAGAGGGCACTAGGAGGTGTAGGGAATCCTCCGTATCCTTGATGTGGAAGACAGCCGGGGAATTGCTGAGGTACGAGCTGGTGAGGCGCTTGGTACATATTGTGCATATGACAACTGTGCATGTGAGGAGGAGCACCCGGGGGAGCCGTACATAAGGATATGTGTGGAGGAGAGGGATAACTCCACATCGCTTCATGGTTCATTGGAATTGTCACCGGCACCTAAGAATCATCTTGTTTTTTTGTGTCACGAGAGACTTAAAGCTTACCTGGTTGATGTCCATCATTACGGTGGACTGGTGAGGGTGGGCGTGAGCAACTGGCGGAGGACTTGGTAGAAAAGGTTGGTGATGTGGGTGGATGAAATCGTTTCTGTCTCGGTACCTCGGGCGCCGCAGAGGAGGACTTCCCTAGGTAAAAAGACAGAAGAAATAAGAAAATTAGTTGTGACCGCGCCTTTTTTGCCAATATAATACCCATATACAGTATCCAGATAACGAGCATCAGCAACCAGAGAAGAACAAATTGTTATTACATAAATATAAATAATTACCGATCTGTTGGTACTACACAAATACATGTGGTCAAAGTGAATTAAAATCATATTCCATAAATAAGTAGGACAATAACTGAGTTATTATCGACGGAGCCTGTCATTCTGCTTATCCATTTCCTTCATAGAGTGATTACAACTAGTACAAAAAATAGAAAATTGAAAAGTCCGAGTCTTAAATGAGCGGTGAACAAGAATATGAAAACATTTTACATAACTGCAAACCCAAAATATCACTTGCCTGTAAAAAATGCATGTCTCACTGAAACTGTCTGTTCTTTATTTAAAAAAATGTAATGACGTAACCACATTTCTAAGGACGATTAGATAGAATTGCAAATAATGTGTAATACATGTAGTACTGTTGATTTTTTGGGCAAACTTTCAACAAATCTTAACCAACAGAATTGCAATAACTGATAATTATACCAAAACTAATACATTTTAACAGAATATTCGCAAAATTCTTTAAGTGTAAATTAACACCTCTGTATACGTGTCCAAAAATATTCTTTTTATGCATATTGCAAATCCACCGTTGTTTTGTTTGTGCGGTTTTAAATAAAGGTAAAAACATCGGTTTTTGCATTCAAAATTCAAACAATTTAGCTAATTTCCATTGCATTCTGCTTCATTATTTTCAAAGTTAATTAATCATTTCTTGGAACCAGTTCGCACATATGAACTGGAGCTAAAATTTACACGTGTGTTTACTTGCGCAAGTGCTAAAATTAATCACTTCTGGCGTTCGCGCACTCAAAACAAAAGCATTTAGTATTGAACCAATGATTAATGGTCAATACGCACCTTATCTACCGTTATCAATATTTCAGTTGAATTCTAAAAATGGCTCGTGGTTTTGAAAATGCCTGAAGGGCGAATAAATATAAATTATCATGGCCAGAAAAATGTCTAGGCGTCTTTTGTTTACTTGGAAATATTATAGTAATGCCATCGCTTATAAAGCTCAAACAAAGACAATTTATCAGCTATATCTACGCATTTGCGTTGCAAAATTGTTCCTTTGAAACCTGTACACATACTTGCATATTATGGTGTGATGTGGAAGGGGGGTGCTGCCGTGGCGACCTTCTGGGGGGTGAGGCCGGTTGAGCATTGAGTTCAATATGATGGCCAGAACGCGACAAACGTCTGCGTTTTCGGGACGGACTTTCACTTTTAATACTTTCTTCTCCAGCTTGCCTATAAAACTGTGGTGAGTGCTGCTGGAAATGGACCGGACTCACCCGGACTTCTGTTAAAAAATACACCATCATAAATATCTGCACAAACTCCTGACTGTACCTCTGCCATGCCTCCTTTGCGAATTAGAAAAATCCATTAAATTTCTTTGGTGCATGACGTCCGGGGGTGTATTATTAATAATATTAGTTGAATTGTCACATATATTTATATGAAGGGGTGGAGAGATGTGGCGGCGATCTCCTAGACTGGGCATGTGACGCCTGTCATTATTATGGTAGTTTTGTATCGGGGCGTGTCGCCTCTCTGGAGCGTTGGATAAAGGAATGTGACGCCGATCTTGATGTTGGTGTCCTGAAAAGGGGACTGCTTACTTTGTCAGGGTGAGAAACGCGAGTACCTGAGGCTTCATTGTTGTAGTGAATGTGGCTGTTTCTTAACACTGGACTCAGCTGCGAGGGCACTTTGGGGTACCCGTGAACGTAGTTGGAGTCTTTTGGGCTCGTGTTGGGGGGTACTGAACATTCACTGGAGACTGTCGGGTTAGATGGGTTAGGTTAGAATTGATACTTACCCCCGGCTAAAGTTATTATCGTATTCCCTGCTGTAGTCTTTGGGGTAGCGGTTAGGCCACCGTTGGTGACCATGTGCATGGTTTGGTCTGCTTGGATGGTTGTTTGTATGCCTATTGAAGGACGAAGAGTTCCTTCGAGGTTGGTTGTGGTTGTTGGAATTCATTACAGCAATCACTAGAAAAGTGTTGTAGCTAACTAGCAGAAACAATAGACATTGAAACAACCTTGTAGCATATATACACTATCACTATTGAGTAAGACAGAATGAGTAATTTTATAAATTTGTAGTACACTATTGATCCAATAGGGGCATTGCACACTCACAATACAATTCTATTCAATAAACTGTCTCTGAAATCCACACAAACACATCTGCTTGGCGCTACGCCCCATCTTATTTGCACATGAGTGGGGAATTATTACGAATTTCTACAAATATGTTCTCAAGTATTGTGAAATCAGCTACGTACACCCTCCTAAGCTGTCACAACACCAACACAAACAAAGATGAGGGGTGGGGATACGATGTTAAAAAAAAACTGTGAATTTCACCAATTTACCACCAAGATCATCAATTTATACTTACAAAACGCACTATACTGATCAAATAATCAACAACAATTTAACCAAATCACGTTTCTTGGTGTATAATTTTAGATATTGAGCTCGCTATTTTAATTAGAGATATGAGTTACAGTGTGGCCATGACGGCCATTGCTTGGGGATAAAGCAAAAAACCCTAGAACGAATCGCCACAGGCGAATGGTTTGTTTACAACAGGGGCGGATTTAGGCAGTGGGAGGTCGGGTTTTACCTTGGACAAAAGATTCGGAAATTATTACGTCAAGCAAAAACCATTTGCGTCCGCTGCTGGCGTTCCAGGTAGAGAAGCAGGCAGAAAAAGAGCGTTCTTGAAAAATTACCGGAGCTTCCTTTGTCAACTATTTCTCGTTCAGAGGTTTTTTTTTCACTAAATTCTACAATAAATCGCCCGATAGAAGAAAATGGTGAAGAAAAAAATCCTCTTCATTCCATTAACATAAATTACAGAATTTTTTCCTGTACTTCTCTGTTTGCTATGTTCGTTCCTTTGTAACTTGCAGGTAAAAATCCCAGCTTAGAAGCCATAAAGACACATTTTCGTAAACAATTGTTAACCTCTAGATAAAATCCAGTTTGTTTTACAACCGTGACAAAGCCATCTCGAACGAACACATCCCAAAAATCATCTAAAAACATCCCAAACCATTTACCGTTACCTTCGATTTATACCTGGATATCTTTTCCTTTCTCTGTGAAACGACGGACCGGCCATTATGTTTGAATGATTTTCTACCTGCAGGAAATAATTTAGATACTTGTTCATTTTAAATGTATATGGCCCTGAACATAATGACGAAGGTAGAGAGTTGGTGTTGAAAGAAATAGGACGTTTTCTGGCTTGTTACTATGTTCATATTAAACATTTGAAATACGAAATAATGCCATTTTGTTAAATAACAATAAATTTCGTCAATAGAGTTATAACACTTATAACAATAGACACTTTATGATAAAGTTAAAAAAAAATATGTGACAAGGAACGTTGTGTTTGATTATTTAAGATAACCATTCTGTTTGAGTTAAGACTAGTCGTCATGGTTGCCTACTTATCTTGATTATTAAGATTTTTGTTGTCCCTACATTCAAATTTACTTATTAAATTGAGGCGGTATTTAATGTTTAATTTTGTTTTCTTCCTAAAGCTTATAATTTTGCCATATTTTATTAAATAATGAAAAATACGACTGCTTTCGTGCTAAATAAAATCTGAAAACGATTTGGACGTGACTGATCTATGGGCGTAGACCTTATTTTAAGTCAACTTTTTCGATGCGTAAATTTAACGTTTTTATTGCAACTTTTAGCTTAAACTTTTGGAGTACGGCCCTGTCGCATTTAAGTCTATTTATAGAAAACCAGTACCAAATGAAATTATCTCTTGCCAAACAGCGTTGTTTTTTATTATTAATGTTTTGAGCACCTTTCCAGATGCGGGTCATTTGCAATTCTGGTCGTAATCACCCAAAAAAGACAGCAACCTCAATATAACTCCCGGGAATGTTATAATTGCCAAGACGAAATTATAGCAAGCCGTGTTGATTTAGAATCGATTAAAAGACCTTCTCGATTGAATTGACGTGACAAATTCAATAATTTGAATAATGATGTTAGTTGGTGGGGGTATTGGAAAAAAGTAAAGTTCGGCCCTGGATTAGTTCCCGTTTCGTGATAATTTTGGCTAACGTCACAAATGTTTTCTATTGATCCTTGTTCTAGAAAGTGACCGTGAATGGTGGGGACGTGGAGTAGTTTGTTTGGGATTCGAGAAAGAGAGATGGGAATATAGAGTGTCTTTGTCTGTCATGTTTTTCCCCTTGTTTTGGACCAATCAGAGAGCAGGAAAGTTGATATCGATTGACGCAGTCGTGTGACGTAGCAATCGTGCGATAGGAAAAAATGTTACGAAGAGTGTTGTTTTGATAGAGTAGGAGAAGGAGAAAGGCAAAGTTGGAAGCAAATGCTTCGTAGAAACGTGTGAGAAATTGCCAGTTTAGTGCGAATTTTGCGTTAAAAAGTCGTTTGGAGTGTGTCGAAGTGACAGCAAATTGAAAGGAGTCCAAAAATCGTCCCATCTGTGCGAAAACGGGATCCTTTGTTTGGTGCAATCGAATCAGACGCGTCCATTTTGTGAAAGCAAACTGCGCCGTGCTCGATCACGATCATAAATCGAAATCGAGTTTCTGACGCAAAATTCGACTTGGTCTGTGATACAACGAGACTTTTAGTCTTTATGTTCATATTCCGCTGCAGAGACTCAACAGTGAAGAAGTGTGTCAGTGCAACAATGGCGCGGAAGAATTCGGACGGGACACCTCGCGGACGCCCCAAAGGCACCGTGACCCCCCGACACAGCCCCGTACGAGGCCACGCCGCCTCCCCGACGGGCTCTGGGCACTATGCGGGCTGCAAGTGGACCGAGCCGCCCCTGCCCTCAGCACTGCCCCCGCCGCCTCAGCACTGGATGCAGGCGCCTCACTCGCATTCGTTGCCCTTTCGGCAGCCCAAGCCTGAGCAGCACGACATCGACGCCCAGCTCAAGGTGTTGCTTAAGGTCCAGGCTTGACCTGAAATCAGTCGAAGGTGCCACCTCAAGAGACATTTGATATCTTTATATATAAATTTACGACGAGTGAACTACTGAGGACTATTGAAAACTAATTTTAAGTCTGTTTGGTAGCGAGTGAACACGACAATACTAAATTCCGGTTATTTTTATTACGCCTAAGGACGGTACTACATTATTGTGATGGTCCTGGTTTCGTACAATTCCAGATTGTCCTGTTCAGCCGCACTGTGATAAACAATCACTCCTCACAAATCCAGTGATTGTATAATAGTGTAGATATATTATAGTTTTAACTTTTACTTAAGTCTATTTCTGAATGTGATTTTTTTCAACTGTTGAAAATTGTAAGAAGAGAAATTTGAGTTTGTATTTGTGATTGTGAGCAGTGCTCAATAAGTGTCACGATATATGTTTAGTTTTTAATACTCTGCCTAACAAAGTAGCATCCAACCTAGTCTCAGCTCCATTAGCTGATGGTAAAGTTTATCCCCGCCCATGGTACCTAAACCACTGGGAAGACTGAATATGGGACAAACCTTACATAACCAGCTGATGAACAAAACAAAGCTTTAAATAATTATAGGTGCATGAAGAAACAAGTCAATTTATCGGTATCAACAGTATGGAAACAGTACAAATTCTTTGGATGCTATTTTGTTATCAACCAGAAAAAACAACATCTAAATGAACCGTCAATTATGACGAGTATTTTTGTTAAAACGCAGTACAAATGTGTAATCACTACTAAAAGATAAGGAGATTCATTCTAGTTGTAAGATGTACAATTCAACACCTCAAATTCACCAACCATGACAAAGTAATTTTGTAAAATGCATTATGAAAGTCATCCCCTCCAGTCTTTCAAATTATTGTTGAATTGTACTTCACGATTCATCATTTAAACTGTTTGAGGCACGCAAGATATAAAGTCTTCCAAAATGCCTAAGTAACAAGTTGCAGTGATGTGCAATATAAATTTTAAGTTTCATTTTGGTGATAAAAAATTTATGTATTAGAGATTCTATTTTCTATTTGGAATCGTTCTTTTGTTAGACGCACAAAATTCTGTTGAAAATTTTTTAATTTTATCAGAGGGGTACTAGGATCTCTAATTTTAGTTACACTAAGTTTAAGTAGGAATCTCAGATCTCATACGTTCACTTCAAGAGTCATTTGCTAGCAATATGTATTTTAACTACAAAAAATCATGTATATTTCATCTCCATCCTATAATCTGTGATACCTCGTTCCTATCCCTCAAATAAATTATCCCATTTTACCAAGATTTTCCCTACCCCAACCCTTTTCCTTTGTCCCATCCTGGGGTTCAACCCCGCCAAATTATTCGCACAAAGAAAAATTCGCTAACACCTTAAATGAGATGTATTTCATCAAAAACCTGAAGAAGACGAAAACTCCCACGGAGACGTAAGTTTTCAAAGATTTTGTTGATTGTACCAGAAACTGCGCAGTTTACTTCATTCTCAAAATGTGTTGATAAAATTGATCGGTGATAATGAATGTGTTGGTTGTTTATTCAAAAACTGACATCAATATTTCTGTTTAACTATGAAATAAAAATATTGATTGTGTAAATATACGCTCGCAGGGGACAAAAGGACAAACGAACCGTTGTCGATATTTTCTATTTATATTGATGGTACAAGTAACAAACTGTTTGCACGTTTTGTTTGTTTTTGAACAACGTTCCGTCGAAGTCTGCACATCCGGTTTTTTATGCTTCCAAGCATGAAACTGTATTTGCAATTCAATTATGCACCTGCTTTTATTACTAAACTCCTATAAAGGCATGTGATGGTAAACAAACGTATTATGATGTGTAAAATTTAAGGCTAATAAAAGAAGCTGACTTGCTAAATTAGATACTGTAAACACTAGCAGTTTCGTAATACTGCACAAGGCAATTAATTTTGCATTGTCTTTATGGAATGAAGCATGCATAATTACGGGGGACTTTCAGTAATTGCGCTGAGATTTAGAAATTTTCGTTTTACGACATGTAATTCCGGTAGTTTCAATGCTAGAATAAAATTTGAGTCAATAACACAGGTTTCTAAAAATAACGGCAGAGTTCTAAACGGCCATTCAAAATTTTCCACATAAAGATAGCCGGATTTCATATCAGCAGGATTACTGGGTAATAAATGTGTCAATGCACAGCTGGAATCATGTTCAGATGAACTTATGAGGTCACAAGAAAGTAGCAAGCAGCTCCTTGAACATTCAACCAAAAGATTCAAAGCATTGTTAGTAATAAAGAGTTCAATAAAGTAAGGGGGCTATTTTATTTGAATTAAACGCCTACACTGCAACCTACTCAGTGCAGAGGCTAACGGACGAACATAGTTATTACATAATCGCTTTTTTCCAGTGTAAAAAATCGTTTGAAAAAGTAGGTACCCTCTATTATAAAACTGTTCTTTTGAAGACGCGTGGTCTTAACTGTAAAATATTCAAAACAGCAACAAAAACCAAATGGGAGCACGTTTGAACAGTCCTAAGGAGCGGCTCTACTGACGTTGCGAAACTTTAGAATAATGAAATTAATTTTGAACACACCATTAACTGTACCTTTTTGTACAATACCAGTTGAGAAGAATACAGTGGTTCTGTTATTACGTAACGAAAGCTGTTATAACACGAAGCTATTAAATAATAAACAGGTAATAACATGTTTAATGCGTTTATTTAATTAAAGGGACCACCTCGTTACGTGGTGTCTTGTAAAAACTTCAACTTCCGTGTTAAATAATTTTATTAATGAATCAAAGCGAATGAAGCACAACGGTACAAAATAACTTATTCGACTTCACTACATACTGTGAGATTAATGTTAGTTTGAAAATGTTCGTGTTCCTTTGTGTTTACATGGGTCTTCCCATTCCTCGTCCCATCGCTGGTGGAGCATCTCCCGATTTCTGATTCTTAATCGTCTCATCAACCGACAAAATCAAACAAGTCGCTTCAGTCGCTGCTATCAAAGCATTGACTTTAACAATCGCAGGTTCATAAACGCACATTTCCATATTGTCGCTAATATCCTCTTTATTTACATCAACTCCATACCAGCACTGCCCTTGTGCATGCTTTTGTCTCAACTTATTCAATATATTCGTCGCATCAAAACCTGCATTGTCGCACAACTGTCTTGGAATAATCTCTAAAGCTTTAGCGATGGCTCCAATTAACAGTTGCTCTTTCCCAGCGATGGTTCTCGAGTAGTCGCGTAACATTCTTGAGAGTTCCATTTCGATGGCGCCTCCACCGGCGACAACAGCGTCGTTTTTGATGGTTCTGCGGACGATCATGATGGCGTCATGGAGAGATCGTTCGGTTTCTTCAAGGAATTGTTCAGATCCACCGCGGAGGATCAGGGTGCAGGTTTTGGCGTTTGGACAACCTTTGAAGAAGTTAAAGCGTTCACCGCCGATTTGGCGTTCTTCGAAAGATTCGCATTTGCCTAAGACGGAGTCGTTGAGGTCGTGGGCTGTTGTCATCACGGCGCCGCCACAAGCTTTTAGGGTACGTCTGAGGTCTTCTTCGGGGACGCGACCAGCGCAGAACATGTCCCTAAAAAACGAAAGTTAGTTAAAGAACTTTTGGATTATAGTTTTACCTGTCGGCAAAGTACTGAGTGGCAACATCTCCAATTGGGAGCTTGGACAAAACTACGTTGGCACCACTCTCGTGGATTTTCTGAAGCTTCTGGTATAAAATGTTCCACTCAGCATCGACAATTTTTTGGTACTCCTTCACGTTGTCGACCCTAATTTCAGCATTGTCCCTCTCAGCTTTCAACTCAAGTTCAATGTTTAACAATGCAATCTTACAATTGTTGTAATTTTTAGGTTGCATTTCAAAGCCTGCATATGAAAAAGTCTTCTTGAATGCCACCCCTGCTACCAAAAGTGATTCTTCCAAGGCACCCCCCTGAACCTTCTTAATTCCAATCATGTTCAAAGGCAGTAATTCATCCAACAACAAAACTGCATCTACAACCATCTTAGAAAAGAAATCGCGTTGGAGGTTGATCAGTTTTGAGCTCATAGCTGTTGCTGCACACTTCTGTAGCAATGAGTGGAACTCATTAGCATTAGCTTTGTTAATTTTAATTGAAAGCTCATTAATTTTGTCCAAGCAGAGTTGAAGGGATCTTCTGACCGCCTTGATGATAATACGTGGATGTACACCTTCCTCTACATATGGTTTGATTTGTTTTAGGAATTCACCAGCAAGAAGAACAACACTGGTTGTACCATCACCAACTTCTGCATCTTGAGACTTTGCAATGTCAACTAAACTCTTCGCGGCAGGATGAACGATATCGAGAAGCTTCATAATTGTTGCTCCATCATTAGAAATGGTAGCTTTACCGTTTCTTTCGACTATTAACTTGTCCATGCCACGGGGGCCCAAAGTCGTTCTTACAGCATCTACGACTGACTGGCACGCATTAATGTTTGATATAAGCTGGGGCTTTCCTTGAGAGGTGTCGGTGCCTTCTTTTAATAAGAGAATTTGAGGTTGCTGTTGGGAGAAAAGTCGAGATTTAGAGACAGGTGTGGTGCCGGTAAGAAGGTTAGAATTTTTGACCTTTTACAATTACGAGAGAAGTTCATTTACTGTAATATGAACTTACCATCATTTTGACGAAGTTTTTATTGTCTTCTTATGATTTAAAGAGATAAAATTGGAATAAATCAACACTTTTCACAACGTGACTTGTATGATTGACATGAAGATAGGCAATTTAGTTGCATCGAAGCAGCCAACTCAGGAAAAATAAATTGGCTAACAAAGATCGGGGACAAAATTAAAATCACTAACAATAACATAACCTAAAAAATTTAAATTTTGGTGAATCGTGAAAAAACTTTTATAAATCATTTTATTTTCGGCTTAAATAATGTAAACAATTGAGTCTATTATTTGTAAATAAAAAAAAAGGGTAAAGTTGCGTTTTCCCCCCGAGAAATGCGCATGTGTAGAGCAACTCTTAGATAAATGAAACAACAGTAAGATAATAATGTGGACTGTATTGAAATAAAATTAAAAGTAAATAACACAACAGGAACAGATTAAAATAAGTTAAATGGTATTTTCTTCATGGAAGTCTGTAAAACAAGATGTTAAGGTACTACAAAAATCTCATAATGTGCTCACCAGAGTCCTCTCTTTCCTCTGTTAGTTCACGGATGCGGTGCTTGTAGCAAGACAGTTCATTTTCCATTTCCATGACCACTTTTCTCAGTTCGATGTGATCTTGCTTTAATTGATTATACTTTTCTTCTAGCCGTTTGTAATCCTCTATACCCTCACAGAGCACTGAAGCAACAATTTTATTGGAGTTTTCAACCTTTGGTTTTTTGGGACTGGGCGACTCTTCCTCGGAACTGCCAATTTCGATAACATCACCTTCTTTCAACTCGTTGATTTTAGACTCATAGTGTAACTTCAAGTTTTTCATTTGAGTTTCATATCGCAATCGAATTAGATTTTCTTTTTTTTTTAATGTAACTTTGTTCCGTTCCTCTACCTCTTCCAAAATTTTGTTATACTCTTCCCTTAGGTAATCAAGATTCATTTTATTATTGGATTCATAGTCGATTTTTTGGACTTCTAACTCTTCATGTAATAGCTCAATGTGTTTTTGGTAATCTTCTTCTGTGAAGCGACAGAAGAAGTCATTCGCGGTGCTGCTTGAAGCTACCAACTCAGAGAATCGAGTCTGTTTTGTTTTGGTTGCTGGTTGTTCTAAAATGATCTGTTTCGCAATCGCAGCGAAGGACAAAACATGTTGACTTTCATCAAACATGTCCCTATTCGGACTGATAGTGACGACCATAGCTACGTCTTCACCACCTGTGAAAGCTTTTTGGAAAAGCTGAGTCAGTTTTGACTCTCTGAACGGCACCAACTTGTTGTCCCCCTGCTTCTGTGCATTTCGCACAGCTGAAATACATCGTCCCAAAACTAACAGCGAGCTATTGATGTTGTTTGATTCTTTCAATCTCTCACCAACATTATGTGTCTTTTTAGTACGTTCTGAGCCTGCCAGATCACAAAAATGGAAAGAACTTTGATGACCACAGCGTTCTTTTTTCGATATTTCGAGTAGTTTAATGGTGAAAATCGAATGGGAGCGACTTGAGTGATCGTTAAGTCTTGTCCTCGCGTAACTGAGATTATGGATGCCATGTTGGAGGAGCTGGTAGGCTTCTAGGCCAGTCGTTACGTTAACGTAAGTTAAGTTCTTGATGTAAACTTCATTGTTGCACATTCCTAGGCGCAATTTAGGTCGTTGCTTTCCTCGAGGAGGATCCAATTGCAATAAATCGTAAATCTGTTCGTTGTAGATTTCCGCAAAAGAAATCCACACTAGGATGGAAATATCCGAGTCCGCTTCCAATTCTGCCACAGGTTCACTGCTTAACCTCTGCTGCATAGCCCTAAGAAAACAACATTGACAAATAATAAAAAAACTAGGAAGATTTAAACGTACAAATATGATTTTGCGTGGTGTGAGCGATCTGCCGAAGAAGTGGAAGCATTCAGCAGGCTTCTACACAACAACTTCTCCTTTTTTCCTTCTTGTTCATTTAACAGCGTTATTTCTCCAGCTGGAGAAGGTTTAGCCATTGGAGTATTTGATAGCTCCGGCAGAGTACGAAAGAGGTATTCTAAAGAACGAGGGACGAGTCCTGGCGCTGTGTCAGTACCAATGACTGTGAATGTTTTCCCAGACCCAGAGGCTCCATAAGTCAGGAGAGTAGAATTGTGACCGTTAAGAAAATCAAGGAGTTTCGGTTTGACCACGCTGTCAAAGATCTCTGTTTGGGTCGTTTCAGACTCGAAGATTTTTGTGAAGCTGTAGGTTTTCTTCATGGTTTCGCCTTCGCGGATGTTGCGAAGGAAATTTGAACCTGGAGGAACCATCGAAGTGAGGGTTTTACCTTTGATTTGGTAGAGATCCTTGAAGTCATAGCCTTTCTTTATGCGGAGGTAGACGCGGATGCCGTCCTGCATTAAAAAACACTCATCATGTTAGTGCAAATTAGCTTATTTCGTTAAAAACAGTTTGGACATGCAAGAAAATTCATGGGGAATTGATTTAAACTTGTTACTCAAATTGAAACAGTAAATTTAAGAAAAAAAGCATTGGGGAACATGTGGTGTTTGACAAAAGCAATCAAACTCTAATAATTAAAGGATTGCAGTTACGACCTTGCAATAAAAAATCATGTAATCTCATAAAAAAAACGTACCTCTTCTTCAGCTGATTTTTCGTGCTGTGTAACTTCGCCAAACTCATCTATTAAATTAGCTCTACACGTGTCTAACTGCTTTGTTACATTCCTGGTTAATAAACTGGCATCTCGCGCCCTTAAGTATGAGACGTTCCTCAAAAAAACACTATCACGTTCCATTTTATATTGCAGATTAGACTTTCAATTAAACAAGACCCATGTGTAACGGCTTCGAATTTTCAAATATTATTTTGACATTTGACAGAGCGCACGCGCAGAGTTGATCTCATTAGGGCTGCGTTCATAAAAATCACTATGTGTAAAATGTAATTTTATTAATGTGTAATTTTTTTATTAAAAAAATGTACATTTTATAATATTAACCAGCTTCTTCCACACCAATGATTTTGGTCAAATTCCTAAATCGAAAAAGAAGCTCAAGATCTATTTGAGCCAAATTTGAGATCGATCAGACAAATTAGGAAAAATGAGAATAAAGTTACCGAAACTTTGATAGGCCATAAAGTTATTTGTTGTAGAATCTGAATTTAAATCCCAGATTTGGAATCTGCGGAAAATTCTGCGTGCACTGATGTATAATAACTTAAGTTTACTCTAAAAAATAAGCGAGATATCGATATGAGAAATTTTGTATAGTTTTAATCATGAATTTTCGTAAAAATTTGCAAATTTCGACTTTTGGAAAATCTAAAAACGATTTCTTATGTAAAAAATCGCGAGAAAAACGATGCCGCAAACCGCATTCCAATATCTGGAATAGTTTCCGAGATATCGAGCATGAATTGTTTCGAACATTCGAAAATTTGACCCTCTGGCGACAACCCAAAATTTCAAACGGCCATAACTCGGTTATTTATTGACAAATATTAAAAAATTATCATGTTTTTGGATTCAGCGTGAAATTCTGCGTAAAATGAGTTCCAAATTTGTTGAGTTTGCTTATTAAATAAACGAGGCATTGGCCAAAAACTGTTTTGAAAACATCATTTTAGAGTGATTTTCAATCAATGTTTTCAAAATGAAAATGACGTTTAATAGCATTGAATTATACATCAGACGAAAGAGGAGGTCAAAATCTATCTACTGGCCAAATTTGAGATCTATAGGACAAATAGTTTGCGAGTTAGGGTTAAAAATTAAAAAAAATGAAAAATTTTCATCGTTTGAGTCGCAATTTTTTTTCGCGAAAAATCGACTATCGAATTTTGGGCTTTTAAGCACTTTTTCTAATGTAAAATGAGCCGAGAAAAACGATGGCGCAAACCGCATCTCAATATCTCTAATAGTTTCCGAGATATTTAACTTTGAAAATTGGGAAAAATGGGGAAAAATGAAAATCAATTATCCGAAACTTTGTTCGGCCATAACTCAGTTATTTGTTGTCGGATCTGAATTTAAATCCCAGATTTGGAATCTGCGTAAAATTCTGCGTTCACTGATGTATAATAACTCGAGTTTACTCTAAAAAATAAGCGAGATATCGATATGAGAAATTTGGTATAGTTTTAATCATAAAATTTCGTGAAAATTTGCAAATTTTGACTTTTGGAAAATCTAAAAACGATTTCTTATGTAAAAAATCGCGAGAAAAACGATGCCGCAAACCGCATTCCAATATCTGGAATAGTTTCCGAGATATCGAGCATGAATTGTTTCGAACCTTCGAAAATTTGACCCTCTGGCGACAACCCCAAATTTCAAACGGCCATAACTCGGTTATTTATTGACAAATATTAAAAAATTATCATGTTTTTGGATTCAGCGTGAAATTCTGCGTAAAATGAGTTCCAAATTTGTTGAGTTTGCTTATTAAATAAACGAGGCATTGGCCAAAAACTGTTTTGAAAACATCATTTTAGAGTGATTTTCAATCAATGTTTTCAAAATGAAAATGACGTTTAATAGCATTGAATTATACATCAGTCGAAAGAGGAGGTCAAAATCTATCTACTGGCCAAATTTGAGATCTATAGGACAAATAGTTTGCGAGTTATGGTCAAAAATTAAAAAAAATGAAAAATTTTCATCGTTTGAGTCGCAATTTTTTTTCGCGAAAAATCGACTATCGAATTTTGGGCTTTTAAGCACTTTTTCTAATGTAAAATGAGCCGAGAAAAACGATGGCGCAAACCGCATCTCAATATCTCTAATAGTTTCCGAGATATTTAACTTTGAAAATTGGGAAAAATGAGAAAAAATGAAAATCAATTATCCGAAACTTTGATCGGCCATAACTCAGTTATTTGTTGTCGGATCTGAATTTAAATCCCAGATTTGGAATCTGCGTAAAATTCTGCGTTCACTGATGTATAACAACTCGAGTTTACTCTAAAAAATAAGCGAGATATCGATATGAGAAATTTGGTATAGTTTTAATCATAAAATTTCGTGAAAATTTGCAAATTTTGACTTTTGGAAAATCTAAAAACGATTTCTTATGTAAAAAATCTCGAGAAAAACGATGCCGCAAACCGCATTCCAATATCTGGAATAGTTTCCGAGATATCGAGCATGAATTGTTTCGAACCTTCGAAAATTTGACCCTCTGGCGACAACCCCAAATTTCAAACGGCCATAACTCGGTTATTTATTGACAAATATTAAAAAATTATCATGTTTTTGGATTCAGCGTGAAATTCTGCGTAAAATGAGTCCCAAATTTGTTGAGTTTGCTTATTAAATAAACGAGGCATTGGCCAAAAACTGTTTTGAAAACATCATTTTAGAGTGATTTTCAATCAATGTTTTCAAAATGAAAATGACGTTTAATAGCATTGAATTATACATCAGACGAAAGAGGAGGTCAAAATCTATCTACTGGCCAAATTTGAGATCTATAGGACAAATAGTTTGCGAGTTATGGTCAAAAATTAAAAAAAATGAAAAATTTTCATCGTTTGAGTCGCAATTTTTTTTCGCGAAAAATCGACTATCGGATTTTGGGCTTTTAAGCGCTTTTTCTAATGTAAAATGAGCCGAGAAAAACGATGGCGCAAACTGCATCTCAATATCTCTAATAGTTTCCGAGATATTTAACTTTGAAAATTGGGAAAAATGAGAAAAAATGAAAATCAATTATCCGAAACTTTGATCGGCCATAACTCAGTTATTTGTTGTCGGATCTGAATTTAAATCCCAGATTTGGAATCTGCGTAAAATTCTGCGTTCACTGATGTATAATAACTCGAGTTTACTCTAAAAAATAAGCGAGATATCGATATGAGAAATTTGGTATAGTTTTAATCATAAATTTTCGTGAAAATTTGCAAATTTCGACTTTTGGAAAATCTAAAAACGATTTCTTATGTAAAAAATCGCGAGAAAAACGATGCCGCAAACCGCATTCCAATATCTGGAATAGTTTCCGAGATATCGAGCATGAATTGTTTCGAACCTTCGAAAATTTGACCCTCTGGCGACAACCCCAAATTTCAAACGGCCATAACTCGGTTATTTATTGACAAATATTCAAAAATTATCATGTTTTTGGATTCAGCGTGAAATTCTGCGTAAAATGAGTCCCAAATTTGTTGAGTTTGCTTATTAAATAAACGAGGCATTGGCCAAAAACTGTTTTGAAAACATCATTTTAGAGTGATTTTCAATCAATGTTTTCAAAATGAAAATGACGTTTAATTGCATTGAATTATACATCAGTCGAAAGAGGAGGTCAAAATCTATCTACTGGCCAAATTTGAGATCTATAGGACAAATAGTTTGCGAGTTATGGTCAAAAATTAAAAAAAATTAAAAATTTTCATCGTTTGAGTCGCAATTTTTTTTCGCGAAAAATCGACTATCGAATTTTGGGCTTTTAAGCACTTTTTCTAATGTAAAATGAGCCGAGAAAAACGATGGCGCAAACCGCATCTCAATATCTCTAATAGTTTCCGAGATATTTAACTTTGAAAATTGGGAAAAATGAGAAAAAATGAAAATCAATTATCCGAAACTTTGATCGGCCATAACTCAGTTATTTGTTGTCGGATCTGAATTTAAATCCCAGATTTGGAATCTGCGTAAAATTCTGCGTTCACTGATGTATAATAACTCGAGTTTACTCTAAAAAATAAGCGAGATATCGATATGAGAAATTTGGTATAGTTTTAATCATGAATTTTCGTGAAAATTTGCAAATTTCGACTTTTGGAAAATCTAAAAACGATTTCTTATGTAAAAAATCGCGAGAAAAACGATGCCGCAAACCGCATTCCAATATCTGGAATAGTTTCCGAGATATCGAGCATGAATTGTTTCGAACCTTCGAAAATTTGACCCTCTGGCGACAACCCCAAATTTCAAACGGCCATAACTCGGTTATTTATTGACAAATATTAAAAAATTATCATGTTTTTGGATTCAGCGTAAAATTCTGCGTAAAATGAGTCCCAAATTTGTTGAGTTTGCTTATTAAATAAACGAGGCATTGGCCAAAAACTGTTTTGAAAACATCATTTTAGAGTGATTTTCAATCAATGTTTTCAAAATGAAAATGACGTTTAATAGCATTGAATTATACATCAGTCGAAAGAGGAGCTCGAAATCTATATACAGGCTAAATTTGAGATCGATTGGACAAATAGTTTACAGGCTATGGCCAAAAATAAAAAAAAATGAAAAATTTTTATCGTTTGAGCCGGAATTTTTTTTCGCAAAAAAACGACTATCGAATTTTGGACGTTTGAGAACATTTTCAAACGTAAAATGAGCCGAGAAAAAGAATGGCGCAAACCGCATCTCAATATCTTAAACAGTTTCCGAGATATTTAACTTTAAAAATTAGAAAAAATGGGGAAAAATGAAAATCAACTTTCCGAAACTTTGATCGGCCATAACTCAGTTATTTGTTGTCGAATCTGTATTTAAATTCTAGATTTGGAATCTGCGGAAAATTCTGCGTACACTGATGTATAATAACTTAAAATAGAAATTGCGAAAATTGCGTTTTGTATGTAGAGATTATCGTTCGATGCACTTATAACCGGATAATAGGTAAAAAACTCCTCGTGCGTTACCTGAAATAATAGATAAAGTAATAAATAAAGTAAATCAAGTATTATTGTGACCTTTTATTGATTACGAATTCTCGCTTTCTTTATATTTACACTTTGTGCATGTATAAAACACAGTTTGTCCTTCATCAGCGGATCGTAACTGCACAGTGGCATAAGACATTCTGTCGTTCCCACATTTAGTGCATTTTCTGTCTACCACCGGCCCTTCGTCCTCGTCGTCATCGTCTTTCTCATCTCTTGACTCAAATTTTTCCCTCGAATTAAAATGAACCGTATAGTTAACTTTGTAGCCCTTAAAAACTAAACAAATTTGAATTACATGTAAATAAAAGGTTCTCATACCTTCAGCTGGAAATTTTCGCGAACAACTGTAACAAACTACGCCTCCTTTTTCAAGCAAAGGGGGTAAAATGGAGCCACAATCTGGACAGAAGCCTCCAACTGTTTCAAAAATTTCGTCACTAGCCATTGTTGATGATTTTCGGGTATAAAAATGCTGAAAATTGAAATGTCAGAATGTCAAGAGCACGTGTGGTTGTCAATTGTCAAAAATGTGTGGTGGTAAAAATATGGCGCAAAAATCCCTAGTGTCGTGGAGCGGTAAAACTGAATTATTACGATCAGTTTGAAAAGTGGAGTGGTGATAAAGAAAAATACGAAATGAATTACAGAAATTTTATTTAAAAACTAAATGTATAATAAATTTTGAATAAGCTTATGTTACATACAAAGACCGTTATTTGTTTGTTCTTACATGTGTACTGTTCAATATCTATCTGTCTAACTACTGACATGAACAAAACGGAATATTAAAATCGTTAAATTCCATAATTTCAGTTTTAAAGACTATCATTCTTCAAAGTGATCAAATTATAACAACCGCGTCGATAAAATAAATTACAATAAAAAAAGAAAACATTGGAATGACTGTCATTTAAAGATGATAGTCAAATAAATATTCTAATTAGAAAACAACAAGAGCACACACAGTTTAGGATACGGAATTTCAAACGACCTGCCATTCATATTGCGTCTACTCTAAGAGTCTTTACTCACTCATAGCCAAACTTTTAATTTTTGGCATATTTATTAAACTGGCGGCATTTTAATAATTGCTGGAAACTTCAGCGTGACAGCTTTGAAAGTTTTAAAAGTGAATTATAATGACAATAAGGTATAGACTACAATTGTTTTTTTTTATACAGCCGGGAACAAAATCTTATTAGACGTCAATGTCATCTAATTGTCTAATGGTGACCTTAGAACTGGTAACCTTACTTTTTGCATTGTCAGTTTTGACAGTTTTAATTTTTTATTTTAAAATGGTTAGAATTTTCGGTATTTCCAATATTGTAAGGACCGGACTGAAGATCATACCACTGTGTACTAAAGAGACTTCTAATTTTATCGGCTTTAAATACTTCAGTCATGACAATTCTGAATTGACAACTTGTCAATACTTTGGTGTTTTAAACATTAGTAATGACAATAACAGTAATGCACAGACTACACGCAAATTTTTGAAACCTCAGAAAAATAACGTTTAAGATTTTGTGTCCGCGGCTGTATATCAGAAAATTGTCTTTTGAAATTCCGTGTCTTAAACTGTACTTACCAAATCAACAGTCGAATTCTATGAATAACGGTTATTATATTCATGTTAAATCTCAATTATAAATAACAGAGCACATTTACAATATTTGAAACGTAAAACCAAGACTATTGTTTTAAAATCTAGCAAGAGACACAGATATTCATAACTTAGGACTGTACCTGAATTGATAAAACTATCGTTAAATATGATCACATGCTTTAAAGCATATTCTTATTAAAGATAAATAAACATTTTCGTTACTTAAATACCTACAGTTATATTTTTATATAGAAAAAATTTACTGAAAATTATAATAGTATACAAAACTGTAACAGCTTCTAAGTGCGCAGCAAACAGATGTGGAGGCTCCACGCTAAGTCACAATATGTTAGCATTAGGACATTCAGATTTATGTAAATAATAACAAAACACAAATAGCCACATGTGGGTGGTACAGAGGCTACTACATGATGCAGAAATCTGTAACACAAACTGTTGAAGCAAAGGAATTCTGTCTTTCCACTCTCACCTGTGTTTGGGCTAGTGTATTGCTACAGTGTGTACACTACTGACAACACTGCTTGCGAACACCATCAGAGTTCATCGTTGGTTTTACGTCTATAGGCTCCACGTTTTGTGGTCGGATCGTGTCGCCTTCAGGTGGATCTCTAATCTGTTTCTGTGATACGATTCTATAAATTTCTGTGAGTATGTTTTGGAAAGCCAAATCGACATTGGTGGAATCAAGAGCTGATGTTTCTATGAATGAAAGGCCGTTTCTTTCAGCGAACGCTTTCGCTTCTTCAGTAAGGACGGCGCGCAGATGCCTTAAATCTGACTTATTGCCAACCAACATGATTACAATGTTCTGATCTGCATGATCTCGAAGTTCGCGTAACCAACGTTCCACATTTTCGTATGTCAGATGTTTCGCGATGTCATATACCAACAATGCTCCTACGGCCCCTCGGTAGTATGCTGCTGTGATAGCACGATATCTTTCTTGGCCCGCTGTATCCCAAATTTGTGCCTTTATTGTCTTGCCATCAACCTGCAAAAGCAACCCAATTGTTTAAAGCGTCAACTGAAAAGGATATTATGTTTACATGACCATTTTATTGACTTTTCAAGCGATCATTACGATTGCTCCAATTCTTGGAAAAATAAAACAGTCATGAGCAAACATGTAAAAATAAAGATGGGTATGAAAATATTCCAAGATTTCAAATCGCTCGTATTTGGCGAATGACCCATTTACCTGTAATATAATTTGCATAGTCGAGCGGTTTCGGTCACGGTGCGATTAGTGGAGGCCACATAATTTCATTGTAATTAGTTAGCAACATGTTGCACGAAGCATAAAAAACAAACAAAACATAGTTTACATGGAGTGAAGAAGAAATTATCTATGACAGTTCCTTACAATCTTGGGGTCATTTCTTTAAATTTATAAACATGAAGTTCGTTTCAACGAGAACTGAGCAAATGAGCGTTCATACATCTTTCAATATTGGAGTCTCGTATTTATTCCAAGTTGGTAACCGTGTTGATTATTGATTTTAACATTCAAAACTGTCAACAACTGCACAAATTCATAGAATATTATTTTTGGAATAGGGTAAAAGTTATTGATTTATAGAGTCAATTAATTGATTGTTTAACAACAAAAAATACCAATTAGAAGTTACGAGTTTATTACGTGTAAAATCGATTGTTGAAAACACGTTTTTATCGCTGGTTATAAAAACAATAATTGTAACATTTTTATATTAGAAAAAAGGATTGATTTTCATCCTACGTAAATGTTATTAATAGAAAATAAAGGAAAATATTTTAATGAACCTATAAAATTATGTAGACATAAGTCATTATCATGGCTTAGTTTCTTGGCTAGGATAGGTACTGTAGACTTGTAAAATATAATAGAAAATAGAAGTTTTTAGTAAATACTTTTGGAGTTCATGCGAGAAAACTGATGGTGAAAACCCCATCTTTCGCTCTATCTTGGTTTCAGAACTTTTGGATTCTGCGTAAAATGAGCACCAATTTGGAGATTACTCCAAAATAAGCGAGATATCGACTGAATTAGATTTTTTCGAGCAATTCAAAACTTTAAATTGAAGATATGTAACATTTGATTTGATGTAAATGAAAATGTCACCCAGTTTTTTCCTAATTTAGTTATTTGTAGACCTACGTTAAAGAATAGCATATGTTCTGGATTCATCGAATGAGAAAAAACTTACAAAGACGAACAAAACACAACAAGAAAATTAAAATGTCAATAATAAACAATAAATGTATTATGACATAAAATACAAAAAAAAGAAGAAATGTAAATCAAACTCGTTAGATCAAATTCTATATTTAATAAATAATCGTGGGAATTTCCTAATGTAAAATTTCATATTTTCATTAGTTGAACGGAAAATAAATAATTACAGGAAATTATTATGTATCTAAGTGCAACAACAAACACTATCACTAGATCTGTTTTTTTGTGGAAATTGTGAGCATGTACTTTAAATTGTAAAGAGTGTTTGGCATTATTGAAATGAGTATCAATAGACAATGTTACAAAAACCTTCACTTTTAAATTCCATCAAAAGAACAAATCTACTTTTGCTTGAAATGTCACGTCTTTTTGAAACACGTTTTAATCATTAAATATCTAATAATAACCATGTAGTACGTGAATGCACTACGAAAAATGGATTTAATAGAACCCAATAAACCTAAATTTAATAATAGAAAATTTTATACAATTGCACTGTAAAAAAGATTCTACATTTTATACATTCTAGTTCACACCCTACTTTTGATTAAACAATGCTGTGTCAACATCGATTTTGTCAACGTTTGTTCTTTTACATTTCTACTGTTAAACAATTCCTTTGATACAATTCAATAGATTCTATAATTGAATTTCTTGACATTTATTTGCGCGTTTTAACGCTGAAAGTTACAAAGAACTTTCCTCTCGAGAGGTTTGTTTATTTGGTCGAGATTAAATTATTGGAGTTTACTGGAAATTTCAGTTGCGAGTCGCGTCATTAAATCGGTTTTCAGATAGCTGCTGCGGTTTACCACTGATAATGCGATGTTTTGGTGCACGAAATTTATATTTTTGATTGAGTTCCTTATCTGTTAAATACACTGTTGGATTTATTTTTTAAACATCACATGGTATATTTACAAGAAGATTGTATAAAGGTTTGAGACATGATTCTCGTCATTGCGAACAAAGAACGAGTTTTATTTATTCCACGATTTCAAATAAATTTTTGATTGCTCCTGTGTTAGATGTCGCCGACCTTTCAATAAAAGAGTGTTTCCGACTTTCAGTTCGCAGGAAGTTTAACCCAGTGCCCTTGATTATGAGACAAATGCAAATAAGGTGTTGGTTTAGCAGATCCACATATGCATTTCTTGCAACTTTCACAGACACTAGGTCATGAGTGACAAAACATTGCAACAATGATAATGGATATCTATCTTTAGCCAGCTGATTGTGACGTTTTTAGTGAAAACACGTCAACATGACAAGTGTAGAAAGAGTACTTGGCCAAATTGGTTTGTTATGTACACCCACTCAGACCTGACATGGAACTGATTATGATTTCATTTTTTTGATATGAATGATTCACAATGAAAACTCACCTGCATGCTACGAGTAGCGAATTCCACACCTATTGTTGACTTTGATTCCAAATTAAATTCATTCCTAGTAAATCGAGACAATAGATTGCTTTTTCCTACGCCGGAGTCTCCAATAAGGACAACTAGAAATAGAACGGTGCTTTAAATTTCGAATCATGACAGAATCATTGATTATTTTAATTGGGGCTTTTCGTGACTCGGACGTTGGGGGTATTTAAAGAGCCCTAATTGATTACTTGACGTGATTTAAAATGTGACCTCTGACATTGCTGACTTGTCATACAGGAGCGAAATTTACGTCAAGTGTCAATTACCTCCAAGGTCCGCAACGTCAAAATTTAAGAATAAAAGCTTGAATTGACTCTCTTTTACCTTTGAACAAATAATCGTATTCGTCGTCTTTCGTACTCATCTTCAGCTGATCCTTTGACAACCTCCCAAAATATACCAAAATAAAAACACTGAGACGATTAGTGCATATCACAAATATACCGCTATTTACACCCACTGTTTATATCACAGACACATTTCATCCGATAAGTTTTCGTTCTGATCAGAGATGTTTTAAATAAATTTGGTAATATCTTTTGATTTTATAACGAACAAAATGGCGACTGACTCTTCTTTTATTGTTCACGGATTAGAACGCCCCTGCGAACTGTCAGATTTTCGTTTATTTGCGCATGCGCCTCGATTCAATCAGCGGCGGCTCATTTATCAATATCATGCAGTGACGTACGAAAAGAAAAACGAAATGTTTCCAAAAATATATAATTATTTACACACATTTACACTATGTAGGCACTCAAATCATAATTTCCTAAGTGCATACGATTTTTGCTATTTTCTTGCGTAATTAAGGAACAACGTTATGACCTATAAACAACATGTAAATCCATAATATATTTAAACGATAAAAAATCCAATAGACTAGAAAAATTATATGCTAAATTAATCCATACTTAAGCTAGAAGGGTGTTACAAATTAATTTTAGAATGAGGAAAAATGTAATAAATATTTACCTAAGCATTAAGTTATGAGCGATCGTTAAAACTAATTGTAACACAGCATTTTTTCTGAGAAACAAACATAATGCTCTTACTACTATTTTGATTTACTGCAAGATTATTTTTAGTTAAAGGCAGTGCTTGTTAAATCCTGCTCTCCCTGCTTCATCACTTTCTTTGCCAATACCAATTAGTATCGTTTCGTTGTTACAATTATATTTACAAATTTCTAAAGTATTGTACATAATTTACAAGTGTATTAATAATTTATTGTTGCTTACAACTGACTGTCCATAAAAAGAAAACAAGAAGGATTTTTTATAGACGTTCAGTGGTTATCACATTTAATACAAATTAGCACCACATTTCAATTTTAATAATTTAAATTCTATACACGTTTTTATTCAAGTGAATCTTTAACAATTGTACTATAAAATCTTTCCAGTTCAAATTTGAGCAGTTAAGGCATCCTCTGATTTTAAAGGCAGCTAATTGAAGGCTTTGGTTGCAAAACGCGACGACGCTTAACCATCTTAAGAGCAGTTATTTGTACTAGCCAGTCACAACATGAGAGCAAAACAGCTAAAAATCTTGCATACAAATACCGGTTGGCAAGAGCAAAAACCTGCGAAATCCACGTCCAGAGGGTCCACCTCTGAACATTTCCAAGAAAATTATCAATAAACTTCACACATACACGGATCCTTGATTGTCATTATCGTCTAAATTGATTTTATTAAATGGCGGTGCGCCACCGTCATCAAAGAATCTCCTGAACGTGAATTCGAAAAATCCATGGAACGGTTTTGAACTGTCTGTTAGTTCATCAGAGGTGCTTGAATCGATCGACGCCGAATTTCGGAGTTTTTCTGGATCGATCGGGTCAAAATTCGACGTGTCTGTTGGATATTCAATGCGAGGTATGTGCGGTGCCTGCTGACGACGTAAACCTTTCTCAAAGTCTATTTCTTTAAAAAACGGATGCGATTTCACTTCACTAGCATTTTTACCTAACCGTTTATTCGCACTACAACACAGTTTTAATATCAAGTCAGTACTTTCGTTGGAAAGGTTCGCTTGCTTTGGTATTTGCAATGTCGTCTCCCAGTTGATCACCTAAAAACACACAAATTCAAATGTTTTTACCACTTCTTTACCACGGAACATTCAAATTTCCCGCCTTGGATTTTCAGGGTGATACGGTTATAACTTTGGTAATTTTAAATTTAACACCAAAAATTCAAGGCGCGAAATTTGAGGGGCAAAAAATTCCACCTTGTGTTGTGTCTCTGCAGGAGTATTGGCCAGGAACGGCGGTTGGCCCACCAACATCTCGTACAGGATAACTCCGACACTCCACCAATCACAGACGTGCGTATATCCCGTACGCTGCAACACTTCAGGCGCGATATAATTAGGTGTACCAACTAAAGAGTGTGCTAAACATCTATGCTCTCTGCGTCTTCTCCTCTCCAAAGGTTTCATACACTTGCACTCTTCAGACCAATCTTCTATGGGATCCATGGAATCTTGACGGTTATGGTCGCCTTCAAAGAAAAGAAAAAAGAAATAAAATACTACTAGACATGAAAAAATACCATTAGGTTGATAATATTTCGAATTATGAGTCCATCTAAAGCCAGTACATAAACCGAAGTCCGTCAGTTTGATGTGACCTTCTTTATCAATGAGAATATTGTCAGGTTTGATATCACGGTGAATAAAACCCATTTTGTGGACACTCTCGACAGCGCAAGTGAGTTCAGCTATGTAAAATCTATAAATAAAAACGAGTTAAAAGTGAAACTGTTTTTGTATTCTACCAACCTCGCCAAATGCTCTTCAAAGATCCCCAATTTGATTAACAGTGACATAAGATCACCACCCGGGATGTAATCCATAACAAAATACAATATATCACTATCTTGAAACGAATAGTACAACTTCACAACCCACTCATTATCCGCTTCTGCTAGAATATCCCTCTCGGCTTTCACGTGTGCCACCTGATTCCTTTTCAAAACATCAGCTTTTCTTAACGTTTTCATCGCATATAAATGTTTAGTGTCTATTTTCCTCACCAAAGTCACCTCTCCAAACGCACCTACACCGATTGGTTTTATTTTAACAAACATACTTTTGTCCATTTTGGCTCGTTTGAGTCTTATATAATTTGATTCTTTCTGAGACAGCATTTTACGCATTTGCTTCTGAGCTTCGGAACTAAGGCCGATCTTGGTCATTTCGTTTTCGAGCTGTATCCTCCTCGACATTCTTTGTTTATAGGATTTAATGACGTTTTCGATGTGTTGTTCCATGAAAAATTTAAATGCTTGAGGAGAATAGTTTTTAACTTTTCCGTCTCGTCGTTCGTCTTCTTTTTCTTTGCTTATCTTTTTGCGTTCTGGGATAGGTGACTGATGTTTTATTTTCGTATACGGAGGTAATTGCGGTGGGATATCGTTGTTCTTGCCTTCGCCGTTTCCGTTAACGACGTTGTGATTGTTTTTGACTGAGGAGGATGCTATAAAGAAGTTATCGTTAAAAATCTGAAATAGAATAAAACACGACAAACCTGTTGGCGGCAGTGGAGGAGCCCCGTTGTCGGGATACGATGGCCTACTATCTCCCGAAGACGTCGACTGGGGACTATCCGATCTTGAAACAAGACATTCCGTCGAAACAACAGGTGAATATTTTCGCTGAAGAGGTGGATGAACGTTCGGTGAAGCTCTAGGAGACGACGCACATTCTACTGTATTAACTTGAGCGTGATTTTCATCGGAATATGGTAGTGGAGGATGAGGTGACAACCCCATTCCTCGTTGAGCTTTTGCTTTGGCCTGCATCGTACTCGCGTAACTTGGTGGTTCCGTTGTTGGTACCACCACAGGTGATGCAGAATTGGCAGGAGTATTAGTGATCCCTGCTGGCAAGGGCGCTGCAGGTTTAGGGCTGGTGGTGTATCCTTTCTGTTGTATCGAAGCTGCATATGAAGGAGGCGGTGCGCAGGTGACTAACGGACTGGTACTCGTAGGGGATGTTGGAATTTGGGGAGACGTTGGAGCTACGGCTGTTTGTAGTACGGGTTTTTGGACTTGTGTGCTCTTGACAGATTGCATGATGATGGGAGGTTGGGTTTTGGCTTGTCGAGCACCCCAGGCTAGGAGTGGAGTAGGTCTTGCCATGGCAGTTGGGGTGGTTGTTGATACGGGGATGGGACTAGGAGAACCGGCGGATGTTGAGCCTGAATATATGCCGGATGATGGACTCTTTCGAAAGTCTTGAGTTGGGCTGTGGCGGTTTTGAATGGAAGCGGTATAGGAAGGCGGAGGAGGAGGAGCGTTTGAAGGACTTGGCGGAATTAAAGGATATGGTGGAGGAGGTTCAGCCGTCGATGCACTACTACTCTGGTATAAACTGAGAGCTTGCATTTGTTGGGAGAGTTGTTGTTGCACTTGAGGGCCATTCTGAACCACCATTGGTTGCCGACCGGACGATGACGAAACACTACTTACTGGACTAGTCCCTCTTTGTTGTAAAGCAGGAGAATTATACGAAGGCACCGCTGGAGGCGCTCTGGCAGGCACTATAGGAGCAGGCGACATTCTCTTCAATAATTGAGGCACATTATTTAAATTTGGATAAGATGGAACATGCGGAGGTGGAGGTGGCGGCGGTGTATTACGTGGTGGTGGTGGAGGCGGCGGTTCGCTAAAATTCGGAGAGTATCGACTAACAGAATGCATCTCGGTCATCCTCGGACTATCAGACCGAGAGCTCCCAGCCCCACTATCCAAAGCCGGACTTCCTCTCGGTAAAACAAGCTCTCTTTCTATACTAGGCTTACGTATGAGTTTCGTATATCCACATTTATTTCCAGGATCCATTTGTTGTTTTATGAGATAATCTAACGCCCCATCAAGGCGCGAATTGGAGTGTTGTAACGCTCGCAACGAGGCTTCTTCCGAGTAGCCCATGTTAACAAGCTGTGATAACGTATGTCTTAACTGGAGGACATCTTTATCAGTGCCGTTAGTTCCGGATGTCGAGCTCAACGAGCTGACTCCACTGGTAGCGGAGAAATTCGAAACGGTGCTGGCTGCACTGGAGCCCACAGCTTCGCTGCCGCTTTTGGCGAAAGGTCTCAGTGAGATCTGGATCTCCTCTAAGGCCTTTTGGTGGTAGCCCGACGAGCGGGCTGGCGCGCTGGGATTCATGTTCAGTTGGGGCCGAGGCTGTTGGCCCATGCTGGGCCCTGCCACACACTAGAAATTCACATGGCTCCCCGCACATGAGTGTGCACTCTGACTACACTCGATCATTCATAAATAAGCATTGAATTGCTTTGTTCTGATTGAAACAAAAACGGTGCTCGGTTTGCTTCTGCAGTAATGATTTTCACAACTGTAACAAAAAACATTCGTTGTTAAGAAGGCGAGTTAAAAATGTGCTTCAACACTAAACCCTTTGTGAGGCCTCAGGAACACTTAAGACTAAAGACAAAAGATGTGTTCCTAAGGATTCTACAACAAAAGCATTTAAATTAGCTTAGATTGTAGAAGATTGTAGGATATTATTATTATCGTGGTGTACACTAATGGATAAAAAATAGTTAGCTAGACAGACGTTCTATTAGGCTCTTTTTAAGATTATAATAAATTCTTAGATAAAAACTGTTACTAAACACCGTAAATAAAAATTCCTTTTTTTCTAATTAGTAAACAATGTTAAAATGTACCGGAAACGATGTTCATAACACTTTTTATGTAGCCGTCAAAAGAAATATCAATTAACAAGCAAACATTTTTAAATCCTTTAAGAATCGAATGAGACAGATATTAAAATAATCTTTAAATTCCAGTACAAACATTTCGTATCAGTCTCATTTGTGGATTACATTATTTATGAATCCAACAAAAATAGCGCAACATAAATTGCCACCGCCTTTAAATGTCTACAAACTAAACCACTGATATTTAAACTTGTTCATAACAATGCTTACCAGTTATGAATACCATATTTTTAAAATTCTTTAAAGCTGAATCATTTTATTTGTCTTCGTGCAGGATCTGACATTGATTACTGCCATTCATTAATTTTATTTGCATCCACAAAGCATTAATTAATTTTTATTAACACGACCAGTTATTATCGTTCGGAAAAGGTGTCTGTAAGCCAAAAATGTAAGACTCGGATACAATTAATAATCATGTTAAAAGCAAATTACTCAACAGAAGTGGATGCTTTACATTCCAGAGAATTACTGGAGTATTGTAGAGATTTTTAGATCTCATTATGTTACAACACTAAAAGTTCAAAGACGCTTTTAACAAGTTAAGGCTATTGAAAAAATAACTTTCCATTTTTGCAGACAAGTGGGCGAGTTATCACGCAAAGGCTGTCATAAAAATATTCCTGGAATTCTGTACAATTACATGTTCAGAACAGGTAAAATTAGTTGTATTATAAATATAGAAATGGGATGTTGAATAAAATAATGATTGTAACAGAGCGTGCGATATTATTTTGTATATATTTTTAGAAAACTATTTAAAAAATGTAAACCGCATAGTATGCAGTCGGTATCAATAATAATTATGGTATCATTCCTATCTCACTCTTGCGAATTGCGATTTTACAGTTTTACGTTTCTGCTACCTCAAAACGATGCTGTAAAACTCGTCTAATTACATAAGCTTCACCAATATCATCAATTAATCGAGAAGTTTACCAGGAGGGCGGTATTCGTTGAAAGCACTCAAAAATGATTTTGGTGAATTTTTTGAATTGAAGAAACGTGATTTGCTTTGCTGAGACAGTAACAGTGGTCCTGCCTTTGTATGGCACATTTTAATTGATTAATTTACATTCTTATGGTCCAGTCTTGATTTGCTTGCTATTAATGACAGCTTCTAATAAGAAAAAGTCTGGAGGCTTTATAGGCAAAGATTTTGTTGTAAAAATCTGTCAACGTGCATGGGATACAATGCTTCAGGCGCTAGTTGAGCTATGTGCCAAATTACAATCAAATGTCTCACTCGCACGGCATTCCAGTCATACATTCTTTGGCATTGTGCGTGACATCTAATCTGTTACTGTCTAACATCAATTCATCTCATCAAAGCTAAATTTATTTAAACAACCTAGCCAACAATTACCTTTAATTCTTGTAAAACAAACGGAATCTGCTGCAAGAACTGACAGATTTTGAAGTGTCAATTGTCAATCTATCTCATTCTATGTGGAGGAATTTATGAACACTTAACACATTATTTTGATCGGAAAGCTTCCACACAATGTTACATCACGTGCACCACACTTTAAACATTTGATTACACTAAACTATATCGGTATTTAAAGCTAAATCACTTTTTAAGGCACTTAAATCTGTAATGAAAACAAAGACAATTTACCAAGTTTCAGATACCAGCCATCTTACACGCAGTGTCAAATTCCAGAATCTGCCAACCTTAGAAAAACACTGATTTAGAACTAGCCGAGATTTTACCCTAAACTAATCGAAGGAAATTAATCAAATTATTCATAAACATTCACTTTAGTTACAGGTATTGTTTCAAATGAGATTCATCTCAAATTATCGCTGTCTAAAGCTAAAATGTAATTCTCATCTAGGAATTTTAGTTTTCTCAATGTGGCTGCTAAGTAGGCTCTTTACCACAATAGAAATAGCGTTTGCATCATTGGCGTAGCAAACAAGCTGGAGTTGGAAACATGAATTTTTTTTATATTAAATGTCTCTTTGAGTTTTTATCATCTAAAAAAAACGAATACTGGAGACTGTATTTTTTTTATTCAATAAACCTTCAAATTGTTGATATCATATTTTTTTAACCATAGAACAACTTGCATCTACGCCTATGATTTAAAATATTTGACGATTTAAAAAACTAAAAAAATGTTATCTCTCTCTGTCTCGCTCAACGAAGTGGCTCCTTATCTTTGTAGTTCATTTGACATAACCCCAAATCCACTTTTCAATAAATGTGTAACTTTGGTAAAAATTTAGGTTTGTTTGAATGTAAATTTGAATTGTGGTTATTGACAATTAATCGTTTTTTTATTTATAGAATAAAAAACAACTTCAACATTTCGGAGCCGCAAGAATGGGGAAAGTCCTGTCTTTGATGGGCCGACCGCTAAGGAACTTCATGGTTGAGAGCAGAGCTCATAAAATTATATCTCAAGACAAGCCAGTTCCAGCCCCCAAACATAAAAGAAGTGGAGTGTCTTCTGAACAAATGGCTCAAGGTACAATTTTACTGTTTTTGGTCCGCAATTTATATTCTAATTGATTTTAAGATTATCCTGAAGCTCTGGAGCAAGCAAAAATAAAACATGAACAGTTGGATAAATATTTAAAAGATGTGTATGTCAAATCACATGATCCTGTAAGGAAATTTATCTAAAAACTTTAAATATTCATCTAGGATTTTAGGTTGTGGAACAAATTTCACGCTCCAATCCTGATAGGCCTCTGCCTTTAAATAGGCACCACGTTGAAGAATTTGAGTATGGTTTCAAAGAACCTGAAAATGTTCCACTTGGGAAAATTACCCTAAAAAAAGCTCTTGAATTTATTACAAATCATCACAATAATCCCAAGTTGCACACATCCGCGAAAATCGCGGAAGAATACAAAATTCCCGAAGACACTATAAGTAAATATGCCTATTTTGAAAACATGTTCTTACATAATCACTTTTAGAGAATATCTTGAAATATTATAAAGTGTATGAAGTTTATATACCAGAACAAAGAAAAGTTAAAGCAAAGTTTGCCGGTCCCAGTGTATCTAGGATTAGAATGACGCTGCAGCCTAAAAAGCAATTGTTGTCTGGAGAAGAGAAAAAAGGCGATACATAACACTAATTGCAATTTTAGGTGAATCATAGTTTAATAGTATAAAAATAAAGTTTAAAACGTACTTCCTAGAAATTCACATCTTAAGCTATTTTGTCCCATCTCCAAATGGTACCATCGTCACAAACAGCCAATAAAATATTGGCATCTCTACTGAGGCTTGTCTGGCGAATTGCAGTAACACATCTGGGATGCTGAAGAGTATAACATTTTGCATGTGCAGGGTCTGCAACATCCAGATCCCACACAAAGATTTTCCCAGTCTGGTTACCTAGCGCCAGAATCTAGAAAAAAATATATAGAGAGCTGTTTTCAACTTGTAATTCCATACTTTTTGCCAGAAATCCATAGCAAACCTCACAAACCAGATTTCACACTCTTTGTACTCAAATCTGTGGATAACTGTAGATGTTGTCTCTCCTTTTCTGTGATTTTCGTCGTCTAATCGACCCGGTTTCCAGCAAACAATGCAATTCTCGCAGGATTTACTTAAAACAAAATCTCCAAACCACTTAACACAGTCTACATAGTTCCTACAAATCCATTTTAATTAAATAAAAACAGAAAAAAAGTCGACGAGCGAACCTGTGAATGTCTCTCGTGGAAAAATACGGAAAATGCTCTTTCAGCGAGTCAAAAGGGCGGCTATTACGACTGGAATTCCAAGCATACGACTGTTTGATCGCCTCTCTCATCTCATCTTTATCAAGTTTCCATAACTTCAATGAGTGGTCCATGCCACAAGACATGATGCGTTTGCCAAGGATGTCAAAGTCCTGAAAATGAGTGAAATAATATCTTGGTAGAAATCATAGAATTTTTTTTACAGCGCTCAAAACTTCATCCCTGTGGCCTTCAACGCCCCCAAAAATTGCGATGCAAACGTCAGTCTTAATATTCCATAATCTCAAAGCATGATCTTTTGACACAGAAAGCAACAAATTTGAATCTTGTGGATGAAACTTTAACTCATTAATAGCGTGTCCATGACCAATGTAGTGGCGAATACATGCCATTGTTGATGGGTTTAAGATTCTGACAATTCCACGTGAACCAGCCACAGCCAACAAGGGTTTGCCAGAATCTTCATCAAAAGTCCATGCACAAGTGTAGTAGTTTTCATCCAACTAAAAAATCGAATTATTATAAACCTAGCGCGTAAATATCTTACATCAGGATCAGCAAAACACTGGAGCAGTTTAATTCCATTTCCTTCTGGACATTCATAGATGCTAACGCGATTACTACCAACAGCTGCGAAAATTAACGGTTGACCCTCTTTCAAGTGATGGTTAAACTGAGTTCCGAATAGAGGCTGCCCATGGTCTTCTTTAATGCTACAACTAAAAACCAAATTGACCACCATAAATACATGAAATCACATTCTTACGTGAATTTGTAAATGGGTTTTAGCACTTTTTGGGAAGTCAATTTCTTCTTCCCTCGGCGCCCCTTTCGTATTCTGTTGGTGGGGGTCGCACTTCTGGAAGTCGTGGAAGTGCTTCCAACACTAGAAGTTTCGTCCTAGAAGACGTTTAGTGAAATTATGTAAAAAAAAACGTGAGGACTTACTCCTTCATCGCCGGAGTCTTCTGTCAGATTCGAGTTTGAATCGTTCTGAGACTGATTTGGCTTTTCTTTCATCATAAAGACGGAATTTAGAAGCAAAATTCACAATATAAACAAAACTTGCTGTCAAGTGTCAAAAATTTTAAACTAAGTCACATGACATTTCCACCGCTTACCATTGGATGTCTGACACTTATTGTAGACGAATAGAAATGTACGATCTTATCAGAGCAATAATTTGATAATTTAAAGTTAAAATTTCAATCTTATCGTGATTTGATATGTTTTATTAGGTTTTGATTTGCTATTAAAATCTGCACAGGAAATTCCCTTTTTATTTATTATAGTTGAGTTGATTTTTTTGTACAACCTAGGAAATGAAAAAACCCTAACAGGGACAACAAATGTAAATTACTTAAATTCAAAAAAAAGGTCATTTTTAAGGATGTCATAACATTCCTTTTGTACTCTTAGCATGAATACAACATTTTCTTGTTAAATCTTCTTTATATAAACGTCTGCGACTGTTCTAAAATAGATAACATTAACATAACCTAACCTTGACACCTGTCAGTACTTGACCAGCCTTGGGGTGATTGTGTAGGTCATACTATTAATTTCAATTCCTTTCTAAACTCGAAGTTGTAAACATCTAAATCATGGCAGCTCTAGGAAAGAAACTTATCCAACAATTAAAAAGTAAAGAGTTTAGGGAATATTTGATGAGGTGAGCAAACATTTTTATAAATTATAAAACTACTAATTTGTTTTAGTACGCATTTCTGGGGGCCCGTGGCGAATTGGGGAATTCCTATAGCGGCTATAGCTGACATATCCAAAGACCCCAAATATATCAGTGGAAAAATGACTTTTGGTAATATCTCTGATAGTTTAAATAATTATTATGTAATTTTGTTGTTTTAGCTTTGATTTTATATTCAGCCATGTTTATGCGGTTTGCATGGAAAGTACAGCCACAGAACATGCTTCTTTTTGCTTGTCATGCCACTAATGAAACTGCTCAATTAATTCAGTTAAGCAGATTTTTGAACCACAATTATTTGTCAAAGAAGGAAGAAAAGGAACAAATAATTTAAATATGCTAGCTAGTTCAAGGATAAACTATTTTTTAATTATAATTTATTATGTAAAATAGTTTAAATGTTGATTGCTCAGGTAGCAGATAGCATATCTCACAGATTTATAACTAAAATGAGATTACACTGCCTATTGTGCTCAATTACAGATCTGTATGGATATTTTAAAGGCTGTTGTCCGTTTTTAACATATTCCCAAAGTTTATATATTTTTAGAAATTTTAAAAATAAAATATTTTCCTGTTAAAGACGTTTCATTTCATGACATTTTTACTGTCTAAATCCGCGTGAATGAACCCAGTTTTGCGGTGGTTCTTAATAATATACATTACACTGTTTCTCATAATTTATTTCGCGTTTGTCTACGTGTTGAATTACATTTACAATTATTTGGCACAAATGTGAAGTGATTTAAGTTGCCCAAATGGTTGTTTGGGTAACAAAACAAATTGTGTAGTGCATTTTGTGACAATGCTCATTAAATAAATTCAAAATAGACGCATTTTTCCCAAGTTTGTGATCAAAATCAAATTTTTTGGTAAGTCAACAGTTCAGATTTCTTCGCTTTTTCATCGGTTCACGCTTTCGTAGCAGTAGAAATAGAATTTTGGGCCTGTTTTGTGAGTTTTTGCTGACAGCGAGAAACTTTTCAGTTACTATAGAAGTAAGACGTCTTCGATTTTATTGAGCTTTCGGGGTTTGCATAGAGGAATTTCAGTACAAAATTACTTTATTGAAAATGTAATAAAATGGACGGACAATAAGAAGCAACAAAATAAACAAATAATTTCGTTACAAATTGACAATCTCAAACTTCCTTAAAAATAATGTTTACAATTAAAGTTCCACTAATCGTAAATAAAATTCGTTAGAAAATATCAAAAATATGTACAAAATAATGTTTGCCAACAAATTAAAATTGCATCACGGCCTATAGTACGATACAAGAAAAGTGCACTTTTCAACAAGGCCACAAGTACACATAACACTTACATTTTGTACCAACATCCTACATCTACACTAAAACTGGACGGTAAAACTCTAAAAAACAATATCAATTTTTGATTTACACAAGGCACTAATTTCGCCTCGCTTGAGTCATTGGCGTTAATTCCTTCCATATATACCAAAACTAACAAAAATGAGTAACAAGACTGTAACGATGCTGACTTGAATGGTACTAGCTCCAGCTAACCGACATTTAAACATATCAAAACGCGTTTCGTTATTGTCGACTAAATTCAAGAACTCTGCCTCTAAAATTTGACCATCGTAATACGTGATGAGATCTTCAAACGGATACTCGAAGCCTTGCGCACACTCGCATTTATAGCCACCGGCGTCGAAACCGCGTCCCAGAATAGGCACACACTAAAAGTTGAATCAGAAATGAAGAGAGCTGTTGTCTTTTAACTTACATGTGAGTTCCTCAGGTCGCATTTATGTGTGTCTTTGAAGGCGTTGGGGACGTAGTATTTGTCAGTGCATTGATTGATGTCCAGTTTTAATAAGTCCATCGTGACGGTGACAACTCCCCTAAGACAAATGTTAAAAGAGAACTTAAAAGAGAGGTGACTCACTTGAATTCCAGTTTCACTTTAAGACTGTCCCAACCGAAGAAGGGCGCTGCGTATTTTATTTTCCACATGGGCATTTTCCCGTAACAGTCATAATATGGGGCTGTCCAGAGACCATGGTTTAGTTTCGCTCCTCTATAGAAGTTGGGATATCTTTCGTATTTCACCGTTGTATCTCCGGTTTCGTTGAAGCGAATCCTGATCTTCATGTAGAACTTTTCCAGACTGTCAAAGTTGGTCAACCATCTCTGTTTGAGCGTCAAGAACCAAGGCTTGTTCAAATAGACTTCATCTAAAAGACAATCTGTATACAACTGGAAGCAACCCACAAATTCCTACCTGATTTGTTCAGCCTTGCTAAATCTTCCACTCTAAACTTCCTCGTGTTTAGTTGCGTCTTATAAGCGTACGGTGCAAAGAGCGTGCGATTCGTGAACTTGTTTCTCTCCCAGTACGTCCCAGCAGACCAAATTCTGCTATCACCCATGACAATGGCCAACGTTTCTCCAATCATTTGATCCTCAGTGAGTGGTCTATCGGCGACTCTCTTCCCTGAATAAACCTCGTGAGGATCCGACACTTGCAAGAAGGCACTAATGAAATTAGCCAGTCGCAACGCCATTTTAGCTTCATTTTGGAAGAAGTCGTAGGCTCCATATTCCACACCTCCGTTAAGAATCAAATCTTCCGGTTTATAGTTCCGGCAATTATCCCTGTTCATCCCCAGAATATAGTCAAGAGTTTTGTGGATATTAACTTTGGACTGCCGCAACGTTCCTGGTCCAGAGACAGGATTTCGGTACTGCCTGTACCTATCGAGGTAGTAATTCCTGACTGGCGATGTCGCTTTCTCCCATTGAACCGGAAGCTTTTGCACCCCTAAAAGAGCAGAAATGAATGAACGGAACTAGAGTTTGTGCTATAGGAAATTACATCCGATTTTAAGACAATCGAAGCCGTTGTAATATTGTTCAGATGTAGCTCTTTCCACAATTTCGCCCAAATACGGGCGACGAACTTGAAGAGGCAGTCGATAGCCCGGTTTACAGCGGCATTGGTAGCCGCCCCGTCGAAAGCCCCAACCGTGGAGCGGTTCACACTGGAAGAATTTCTTATGTCATGGACAAAACATAAGAATGACTTACCTCGGTCGTTTCTTTTTTACATCGTGCTGTATCTGCAAATATGTTTAGTCCTTCTCTGTTACCAGCGCCGTAAGGGCACTGATTTATATCTATGCGGTCGTAGTCCATTTCGACGACAGACACCGCGGTATATCTGGAATTTGTTAGTAAAAAAGTTAAAACATTCCGTGATGTACAAGATAATCGGAAAGAAAAACATATGTTCCCCTATGTCGGTTATGAATTAAACGCGCTATCATGTAAAGCACTAATTTAATTGATTAAATTACGAAACGAACCCTCTGCTCTTTGTGGTTCTTGATGAAGTTAATATCATTCGAGTTATGTATGAGTGTAAAATTAATTGAAGAGATCAGTTTTTACTACGGCGATGACGTCATTATGGGATTAATTGAAAAAATAAAGTAACTATTGCGTGACGCATTGAGAAGAAACACGAATTACTAGAATCTTATCTTTCATTTTTTCTTCATGTTTTTCAATGGACATTAAGTCATTAAGAAGACGTTACAAACTTAATGACTTCATGATGTAACAGTAATGAAAACGAGTGATTTGGAAACTCTTAGAAAGTTGAACATGATCAAATTTCGCCCCTTTGTATAAATCGGTACCTCAGAAGCATAAGGGTTTATCTCCATAAATCGTAGTTTCGAGAAAATCAACAAAACAGGTATTCTTAAAAATCACCGTGCTGTTACTAATCGCTTTTCAAATATGCAATTTAAAAGCGAATTGCGAGTTATTTATTTCAAATTGTGCGAAATAGTCGGAGCTTTTGATCCAAAAATAAGTTTTTGGGCATATTTTCACACTTGGTTCCTTATGCTTCTAAGAAAAATTAGATTATCTGGACCTAAAACCTACTTAGTAATAGAAACTTTCAATAAAAATTAACAATGTTTTTACAAAAAAAGTTAATACGTTATTAGAAATCATGGCTAACAAAGATTTATTAAAATTAACCCAAATTCGGCAACTTCTATGGACTATTTAACCTTAAAAAACTATTTCATTTTGTACCATTTTATGAGATGTTCCAATACACGAATTTTCTTTTGTAGAATTCCCATATAATATAATTGCGTTTATCATCAATTTGAATAAGTTTGGATCGGTTAAGTAAAAAAAATCACTTCGAAATCTAGACCTATAAGGAGTTGGTCCTTTATGCTTCTAACATGATGTGGTACTTAGTTCCTTATAGAAACCTAAAATCGTTTGTTTTCCATCTGATGGGGATTATTTTTCTCTGTCTTAAAGAAGATGTAAAGAGTAATAAAAAACATTATATAACTCAGTTTTCACAAAAATTGGAGATAGACCCTTATGCTTCTGAGGTACCGAAATAATAAAATTCCTAAAATTCCACATGACAATACTCACTACATTAACTGTCACATTGACAAAATTAGGTTAACATAAACTGTCAAACTTACGTTGGATATTCAATGTGCCTAAACCCTGTATGCCTAGGATAGATGTCCGCTATAGGGACAACCGCCGCCACCAGCCACCGATTCGACCGCCCGCAATCAAAATAGGGTCTGGTCCAGTTGACAGGCCCCGGAATTTCGTCAGCTCCAGGGGGGCCATGGAATGTAAATGTCTCATTTGTGTTATTAGCATATCGTATGAAAATTTGGTACGTGGTTTTAGTGTCATGTCTATCAAAAACCCTGTCAGGTAACCACTTTTTGTACCATTCGTTTATCCTGAAGAAATCTGACGTGTAGTCATTGCTAGTGTCGGGTTTTATAGCCCCCAAATCTCCTACTGTAAACGTGTTCAACGTCGATATACGTTCTAAATGAATGGGGTCGTTGAAGTCGTCGGCTCTGAATGTTCTTGGAGCGAATCGTGGAAAGGTTTTGTTGAAGAATCCTCGATATGACGAAGAGTAAGAAGTGTTGGGTGAAAAGTAGATAGCACTAGCGTTTACATGTTTGTTGGTAGAAACATCAGCTACTGTAGACAAGAAGTAGTACATCATTCCAGGATCATAAGTATCATTGATTGCTGGTCTGATAAACCGACTCTGGAGGATATAACTCCAAAAGAAGGCTCTACTTAACGCCATATTATGAATATGAAGCAGCTGAGTTCTGTTTGGGAACACAGGATTGATATTCACATCTTTGATATCAGGGATATGAGAAACCGAGTTTTCTGGCAAATACAAATCCCCAACATGTTGAATTTCACAGTTGTACTTATCCACCCTGTCCATGGCACGACGTACTTCATCAAAGGCATCTCTTGCTTGCCATTCATACTGGGCGATCACACCCAGCGCAAGTAAACAAACACTTGAAGCACAAAAACGCCACATTTTTGCAGAAAAAGCACACACTTTACGTTAACAGATCATCGTATCGAAAGAAGAAAGTGGGGGTGGAGAAAATGAGGGTTGAAAATTCTTTGTTTTGACGGTTGCACAAATCAGGGGAATTCTTAGGTTACGTTAAAAACTGCCCTGCCCACCGAGCGTCGCAGGTACAGTCATCAAAGGCCCCCACCATTGGTTGTGGGCGATGGGCGGCTCAACAAGTGGTCAATGCGCTTTTTACTTCTTCGGGAAGATGTAGGCAACTAACTATACAGGTACCTGCATTGCGGGTAATCGAACTGTGCGCGTTTTCATGCAAGACAAAATAATAATTAATTAACAACATCTTTTAATAACATTTTTTCAACTTTTAACAATTTTTATATATTCTTGGTCCTGAATTGAACAATAGGTTCTAATTACGTTTTTTTTTTACTAGAATTTAAATCTGATGTAAAAATTTGATGCAAAAATCGTCTTCATAATGAAAAATTGCACCAAAATTCCAGGAGTTTCGCAATTGGGCACATTTTTTGTCATGTCCATCAAATAAACAGCAGCCAGTGATCAAGTCTCACGCAGAAAATGCAGAGCTTGTCTTCTTTTGTTTGGTGCATTTTTTGTTATCAACTTATCATCTTTAATATCCAATCAAATGCAGGTTCATGGCTCCAATTAGCTTAGAATAGTAAACTATTGTTTCGGACACCTAGCCAATGAATCAATCGAGTTGGTTGTTCCGATGCGTTTTTGTTATAAAAACTACTTTGATAACGACAATGTGAGCCAATGAGCGAATTCGTTTTTGTATTATAAAAAATTTCAATCAGATTCTCCATTTTGTTATGAAGAAAGGGTGGATCTTAGATGAAAAAGCTGCTAAAATTTATCTTCTTTTCTTTAGAACTTTGTAATTGAGCAGAATAAGGTAAAAACATCTTAAAAGTAAGAATGTTGCCAAATTTCATTAATTTATTATTAAAACTACAAGAATTTTAATTTTTTTGTTATGCATGGTTCATTCTTTTGAAATTTGTCTTTTTATTGCAAGATTTTTAAATTTAAATAATGAAGCTTTATAAGACTTTAAATAAGATTTTTTGTCACAAAACTGCTTTTAACTGTTGTAAAATTCCATCGAAATCAGGCAATTACCACATTAATGATGCTTTATTGTTACTCTTATCGTCACAAGCCCAATTAAACAGTCTAATTAAAATAAAATAGAAACAGTTAATCGATTGATTAAAGGAGTTATAAACTGTGTATGTACAACACATATTTTAATAAAAGTTTTACAAAAAGAACGAAATTGCAGTATCTAATTTTATCACCCACAATACGCACAAATTCAAAATAAACGTTGCTGAAAATAATTTTTAGGGGTCAAAAGTGTAACAAATGATACCAACTGTTTATAACAGAAATAACAAAAGAGGTACGGCAAATATTTTTGCCAAGTGCAAATTTTTAAGAAAGCTTGTGCATCCAACAGCCTGTCTGAAACCCGCCATGTGCCATTTGGAAGCTTCCTTCCGTTGATTTTTTTCCCTCTCCGTATTGAGTTTCAAAACGGAAATCTGTCGAGCTGCTTGTGCAAAATTGAAAAAATCCGCTTTCCCCACGTCTTGTTTCGCACCAGTTCGTACCTATCTGTCTGCCAGGAGCTGCAAAAGGGGGAACAATGGGTGATGTGCGAAATGTGCGTATCATCCTTGCACGATTATGCGTGATCTTTTTTTGCGAATACGAATACGCACGTGAGGTTGATGTGACCGGTCTTCCCGTGGTCCAGTTGTATATAAAACTGTCTCGTCTGCGACGCTATAAAAGTTGCGGAAAGTTCGTTAAAGGTGAATGTACTGAATTAAGACACACTACGTGGGGTACAGTCTATTCAGCATCGTAAGAATATCGGTAGACATTACCGAATATCGAGGTCGCAGACTATTAGATAAGATTTATTTTATTGGGGGTTTTAACAGACTGTTGCCCGGTTTATGAGGGGAGAAATTTATGAAAATGTGGAAAAACACATTTATGCGACTTATTTAAATTTTTGCGGCATTTGTCACAGTCAGCTGCGGTTTTATCTTTGTACGTTAGTTTTACTTCCTTTCTGCTGAAACTATTTTTCATTTAGACTATCAGCAAGATTAAAGTAAAACATTTTTCCATTATGAATCACGCTTTTCTCCTCAGTTTTAAGCATCAAAATTCCAACTTTCCTGAATCGAATCAATTTCAAATTTCGCGCTTTCAATCAAAAACTGCAAATTTAAAATTTCAAACGATGAAAAACATTTTTCTAGTGTTGAGGCAAACACTTCTGCTATTTACATATTTTTTTGAACCATGTGTCCACCTGCCTTCTGTTGGCACCCTATTTGAATTTGGACAGTTTTTAACATTGAAAAATATAAAGGAAAAGGACGTTTTGGTTTAGATATCAGTCATTTTTCATTCACTTTGTGTAATTTTTGTCCATTAGTCGTAATGTTTGCAGGCAACGTTAGCAAATTTAGGGCCTAGTCTTTGAATACAAGACACGAAGAATCGATGACAAGTAGCCGCGATGACAAACCACATTTCTGCCCCTTGAAACGAAAAACGAAACAAGTGGTCCTGCCAACCGGTCGTTGACAACGCCCGGATTCATCCTTGCTTTGGCAAACTTGGCCAGATGCATGTAGCACTCTAGTGGGTCAGTGATGTTCCGGACTGAAATCCAACCGACGATCTACATAATTTGCAACTTTTGGACAAAGGAGAAGAACCCTTCCATCGACAATATTCACAAATCTTCCTATTAAAAATATTTTTTTCTTAACAAAACATTTTTTTAATCAACGAAGAAAAGTACTCCATTACAGCTAGATATTCCTTTGGGTAATTCCGGGTTTGCAGACCAAACCTTTACAATATTTTGATCGCAACACTTTTAGCTGTCAATAAACAATTTAATTTTTTGTTAACCAGCCTGTCCACCTGTATAATGTTTTTCATTTTTCCAGAACAGCTGGAGTTACATCATAAGAGAAATCTTGTTTTTTAAACATTTTTGTTTTCTTCAAAAAGTTGGCACTAGACTAAGAAAACCTTGCCAAATGGAGAGTGTTCATTTCAATTGTCCTTTTTGCTTTTGCTGTGCAAATCTCCGCCGCTGCTTTCGCGGAACCTCCGCTTCTCAGCTTGTAGAAGGCCGAAGGAGCTGCGGTCCCCAGCCGGATGGCCGTTACGAGAACGCCTCTGTATAAATATAATAAGAAAAGTACACTCTCTCACGCAGGATGCGCGATGATGCCTCGGTCTTCTCTCTAGGCCCAACCCTTTTGTTGCTTGCTAGCACCTCGCGATTACATTTGGCAAGTGCTCGCTGCAAGAGGGACAGGGGGGAATTTGCAAGCCAGCTGGCGCGTCGCACTCTCTCTTGTCCTTCTTCGGTTTAGCGAACATGCGACGAACCTGGCCATAGTTTCAAGCCAGTGGCGTCCCACCTGGTGTTGAACACATTTTTTGCAAAAAGTTTCGCGTCACGTGGTCGTATTTCTATGATGAAATTTGCAAATTATGAACCAACAAAGATTGGGAGATGTGTGAAGAGGGAGGAGATTTGGGGTGTTTTGTTATTTGATACAATCGCCTGAACCTGTTCTTTTTTGTAGCAAAAATTACAGGGGCATATGATGGGAAAGATTGTAATCATCGGGTTGTTGGAACACCTACTTTTCGGGAGGTTTGAACCGCAGGTGTTTACACAGTCATTTAGACGGATTTTTCGTAATTTATACCTACCTACTTATGTGGAAAAGACAGCGACAGCTCGTGTCTGTCATTTTATCATTCGAATCAAGACAAAGAACAGAAAACGTTTTAATTTTATCGTTGACATTCTAAACGTTTTACGAAAAGACCAAAGCCAAGAAACCATAAAGTTATTTTTACTGTATAAATAGAAAAGTCCTCGACACTGCAGCATTTAAATCTAAATTTATTTTCTCCACTTACAACATGTGCACATAAACTTGCAGAATGACGTTTTTTTCGCATGGAGAAACAAACCACAGCTATTCTTGCTAGGACTCGGAATGATCCAAAATGACGCACCATATGCGAACGATTTTTAGCTTTTATAAACATTTTGAACAAATAAATAATTAATTTCAATTTAACCAGACGTGCAATTTTATTCTCCTTTATTCTTGCAGAGCATATCAGCATTCAAATTTCGCGCTTTTTGTTTTAGTTTTTTTATGTTTAGGTATAACCCTAACATTAAATGCAAATCTTTTTTTATAATAATATTTGACTGATTGTATAGAATACTAGACACATTTTTCATTGTTAAAGTCCGCGACTCCTGTTTGAAATTTACAGGCAATAAAACACAGTTCCAGCTTTAAGATGACTTGGTAATATTGATCTGAATGTTTTTGAATTTATGTGGATATTTTCTAGCTAAGTAGGTCACTTCAGTGTCGCCACGGTTCCATTAATATTAATAAATGAAAAACAGATATTGAACCTGAATATTTTCAATGAACCGTAGAAAATGAGTGGAAATGAGTAATATAAAAACCATTTTTCGGAGTGTTTTATTATTTCCAAGTAGGCTTTACAATTTTCTGGTAGTTCTATTGTGGACATAAGTTTGTATAACATAAATAAATAAAATGCTGCTTCGTGATAATGAAAAAATAGGTAGCCGGGGAGGCGTTCAATTTTCTCGCGTGTTGGTAGCGCTTTTCGCCAATTTTATTATTGCATACGGGGTTGGCAACGCATTTCAGAATTTTGAATAGTTATTTTCCGCGTGCACGTCGTCGCATAAAGATGAATGAACCTGGCGTTTTCACGAACCGCCGCTGGTGTTCCGAGCGCACTGAAACCAGTTTATAAGATTTTTAACCGCCTCCGCCCCTTTGGAAATTAAGTTTTTATACGGGGAATAAATCTAGAATAACCTGTTTGCTCCGTGTATAGTGGCGGGAACTGTTCGCTACCATACGAATGGAATATTCGCAATTCGAGATGGTTTCCTGCGAATTTTGAATCGACATTTCTGACCACCGTGGGAGAATGGTCCGTTTGGATTTCTTATCATTGCAGAATTATGATTCTCGATGGTAATGGAAATGGACGTGATAATGAGTATGGCGGTTGGTTAAATTGTCGGTTCATTTAGGAAGGAGGCCTTGGAATAAGACAACGGTGCTATTTGTTAAATAGTAGGTTGTGGCTTGTTTATTTTGTTAACAATCGCCGGCGAAAAATCGCATGAGTGACTCGATTTTAGGCGTCTGGCGATTAAGGTATGTCGTAGTCGTTAAATATTACGGTGAATAGGAGGCAATTTAAAGAATGTATAAAATGCCAGACTGGTTTGCAATTTGAGCGCGAAATGCGCATGTCCGTTGGCGAGCGAGCAACCTGAATGCAGCAAGTACGCGCCGACTAGACGGCTTGCAAAACAACGGAATCTGCAGAGTGCACATTGCATTACACCGCGGGAGTCGGTACTACACCAAATCCGAAATTCGTTATTTTTTAATCCGTAAAATTAAGCCCAAATTAAGTTTGTGTTTTAAGTTTTCCCATTAATTTATTTATATTGTTTAATGTTTTCTAAGCAATTATCCTAGTTAGTTTGTTAACGAAAGTGTTTCTTTATTTTTAAACGATGTTTGTTGTGTTTGTTAAAGTGTGAAGTGATTAACAAGTGAGAGTGGTAGGTACCCAATTTTTTTCTCTCGTGCGATCAAGCTTGCTATGGACATTAATCGTGTGAGTGCTTCAAAAAACCACACTGTATATGGGAAAATTGCAACAAAACGGCTCAGATTTTCTTTGACGGAGCTGAAGCGTCGCTCACATGGCGAAGCCGGCATAGCAACGGTAACGCTCCACGCTCCACGCCGGCGTCCCATTTCAAGCTCATCCAAGTCGATGTGCAACGCCCTTTAACCCATCGTCCGAAAAGGGAGCGGCAAAGAAAAATCGCAAAATCGTTAAAAAACGCACCTGCCTTTATTAAGCGGCATGACCCGAATTTCCGATCGATAAAAAAAAAGAATTCGCGATAATTTATTTTAGTTATGGTGCAAGTGTGATAGGAGCTTTATATCGCGGGACGCGCATTGGTTCGAGGCCGAACAGTTGCGCGTCGCCGTGTAAACCCGGGTCACGTTGACGTTGCTATTGCAGTCGCGGCCGCCATTTTAAATTATATAAAGTTTATGTTATTTTTAGGGTTTTTTGTGTAAAATTTGTGTGCGTTTTACTGTATTGTTCGAACGGGTAAGGTTCGACCGGCTCTGTCCATCACTCTTTCATCCGCTATTCGCTTTATTTTGTTAAATGTGCTCGATAAGTGCATAAATGAGTTGTTTTGTTGTCGTACGACACTGGTTGTGTAGTTGTAGATAATCTGTAGTATGTAGAACGCTTTTGCTCGATTTTCTTGGCCTGGAAAGCTTTTATAACGACTTTACTTTGTATCTTTCGTGAAGGTTACTTTGTTTATTTGCCGTTAACAAAAGCCGGTCTCCGACCGACCTCGTGCGCAAGTCGTCGATTTTTGCGCGGGAAAATCGAAATGACGCAGGTACCGGAAACTGCATTTTCCGACAGATTTTCTTCAAATTGTTGTCATGGAAACGTCGCGTCATATTAGACACAACGCGCATTCTAGTGCGGACGGTTAATCATTGATTGGAAACTGTAAGTTGTTTAATTTATTGTAATTACAATTTAAAGGTCGTGATACTTTCAATCAGGATATGATTTATATGACAGATTGAAAAATTGACTTTTGTGTTGGATAATTTCAGTTTAAACTTTCACTGTTAATTTCAAAAAAAATTCGCACGTCGCTTGTAAAATTAAAAGTTGATGTAAGTACCTCCAGTTTATTAGTTATATAGACTATTGAAGGGGGCCGTCTGCTTCTTATCAGATTAGAAGGGTCAGAAATCTATTTTTGGACCGGTGATTTTAACGATGTCGCTTCAAAGTAGAATCGAAGAATTGAGTCACATTATTTGGTCTAGCATTGGAAGAATTTCCTATTTATTCTAATAGTTCTAATTTTTTTCAATTTTTAGCCATTTTCAGCCAATTATATTTGATTCTTTTTCTTAATTGGACAATATTTTATTAACGGGACTCTGTAGATAACGAGTAATTTTTTATCCTTAATTTTAATTTTAGTTACTTTCATCGATAATTGAAGCGCTGATAAAAATAGTTTTCTTTTTTCCAATTTCCCCTCGTTTATTCTTTTTAAACGAATCGATCGTTTTCGTCCTAAAAGTAAAATTAGAACTATTGACTTGTCATTTTCTATCGACCGTCTTCTATAATTAGATTGTTTATTTAAAATTTAATATTGAAGGAAGTGTCTGGTGAAATGTTTGCACCTGTTTTAGTTAATTAGGACATGTTTTAACAAGCGGTTTTTCTTTGAAAATAAAAAAGTTCGTAATCACTAATCAAGCTTAGGATCCGTGAAAGTGGTAACTTTTTGTTACTTCCTGATCAATATTTTAGATTAGCAGTTTTTGGTCCGAACTTTTCCGCTTCGTATAGCGTTGGTAGCATATTGTTTTGATTTTATCTCAGGAAATATCACAGACGAAGTGCCGGCAAAACATTTGTTGGGAGAATAAAAGTGGGATGTTTGGAAATACGATACATTGTTTATTGTTTTTGGGTTGTTCTTCACTTTCTGAATGTTGGGAGGTACCAAAACAAATTTCGCAATACTAAGCACTGCAATGAGTCAACAGACGTGGGTGATAAGAAATTAATAATGCAATTATTGCGCATCTGTGATATTTATAGTTTACGGCGATTTCTGGTCTGATTGAAGAGACCAGGATTATTCCCGAAGGTGATTCAGTCTTTTTACCTTGATAAGATCAAAACTATTCAAATAATATGTAAATGGCGCACATCGTACTTGCGGATCTTTCTAAATATAAATCGCTTTTTACCGTCCCAAGGCCTCGCGACTGCATTGTGCACTTACCGATTCTTTTGGCGCGAAATAATCTCAACCAGTCCCATTAACAGTCTGTTCTTGCAGCTATGGCCGAAGGAAATGGTGAGGTATCAGAGGAACCAATGAAAATTGAAGGGGAACCCGAGAGAACAGAAGACTTTCAAAAGTTAATAGAATATGGCCTCGATGAAAAAGTGGCGGCGAAATTAGATGAGATATACAAGACTGGTAAATTAGCGCATGTCGACCTCGATGAGCGAGCTCTCGATGCTCTCAAAGAGTTTCCCGTCGACGGAGCCCTCAACGTTCTGGGCCAATTCCTCGATTCAAATCTCGAACATGTGTCGAACAAATCGGCTTATTTATGTGGCGTTATGAAAACCTATCGCCAGAAAAGTCGCGCCGGTTCTAGTCAAGGCACGACGACTCCAGCACCCGCCCCCGTTAAAGGACCTGATGAAGAGAAAATTAAACAAATTTTGGATAGGACGGGGTACACGCTAGATGTCACCACAGGTAAAAAATCGCTCTTTCAAATTAATCATGAATGAAGACACTATCTAGTCTTAAATTCAATCATTGTAAAATCCAGTCATACGTAAATGGGCAATTAGCAATACGTTTATTTAGAAAACGTACGCGAGTAGTGGGATTACGTCACGGTAGCTTATTGTCCAATAAAATCTTTGATTTTGCCCTTGAAAAACACTGCTACAAGTTGATAAAAAATGTGTTTATGTACATTTGGGTGTGACTGAAATTAATGAGTTCTCAGAATTCCAAGTTCCGTAAAGACGTGACAATTGTTTTGCAATAATTTAGAGTTGAATCTAATCGGACCACCACTCTTGGCAGTTTTGTTTTTAGGCAAAAATTTTAAGATTTAAATTTTTTTGTCTTTGTGTAGGTCAGCGCAAGTACGGGGGCCCTCCGCCCGGGTGGGACGGTTCTCCGCCGGGTGCTGGATGTGAGGTATTTTGCGGGAAAATTCCAAAGGACATGTACGAAGACGAACTGATCCCCTTATTCGAAGCTTGCGGTACGATTTGGGATTTAAGGTTGATGATGGATCCGATGACAGGGACGAACAGAGGGTATGCCTTCGTGACGTTTACTACACGTGATGCAGCCCAGCAAGCCGTCCAAAAGGTAAGTAAAGGTGGTGCTTGGGGTCGAGTAGAAATAACTGGAAGCGACCGTCTTAAGAGATGTCTGATTGAGGTGATGGAGAGGGGCGTTCAAGTTGTAAGAGTAGTTATGTTGTTACATGTAAAACTAGTTTCAAATCATTTTGAAATCGGTGATTGGTTAGTTGATGTCTTGAAGGCCCTAATAGCGTTTTGAAAATTACAAGTTCTTTTTAAAGACTGCTTTGGTTTGTTTATGACCAAACAGGAACAGTTTTTGAAATTGTACCCTTTTGAACCTTTTGTACCTAAATCAACGGGTTTCAGGGGACCAGGTTTCCCAAGGTCCTCTGCAGTCCGAGGCGGAGAACATCAGGATGACATCCGGGTGGTCTTCTAGCCGATCGTTTCTTTTTTTTTAATTGGCAATTCTATTATAGTGATGTGTGCCAACTGTTGTCACAGCCGGCAATTTAGTGCTCACTTTTGTTGCAGCGGCTCTGACCACGGAGCATACTTCTTCCCCTCTGTAGCTTTCTCCTCCATCAGAGCCCATGACGCGACCAAATTGTGATCACTCACTCAAGACACTACGCTTTATGCGGGTGTCGCGATTGGCTCTACAGAAGTACTGGTGTGTTTGGCTGGATTTAAAATTTTTCCTTTACAGGTCTCCTCTTTGCAAAAGGGGCAAAATTGAGACCGGAGCTTACAAAATTCCATTCGATTAAAGTAGTCCGTCACCACTGCTGTAAAAAGGCATTGGTCGTGTAATCTCCTAATTCTTCGATTTAGTAGTGGGTAGTGCTTGTATTGTAACTCTAGTGGAACGAAATTTGATTCACGTTAAATTTACTCTAGCGAAGGTCGTTAAATTGTTCCATAAAATCAAAAATTTCAGTTCGTCGTCCAATGTCTAGTTGCTTCGGTGGCACTCACAGGTGTAGTGTACATTTTACTTTTGGTTTGGGTGTAGCGGTGGTGTTCGAGCACAGTTCAGCATTCCAGGTTCCGGGCAGCAATGCCGGTTTCTTTCTTTTAAAATGACGAAAAAGTAAAAAAAGCATGGTGTTAAGTAGACATGCGAAGGTCCTTGTGCAAAATTGTACATTTTGGTAACCAAATTGATATATTTAGTCTCCATATGTCGGGCGGCTAACCAAAAGTTTTCTCCAGTCTGCGATAGAAGAAGATACGGAGACAGTAAAGGAGTTGACACGTGTTCTTTTTTGGTTTTATTTTGTTTTTGTTTTGGAATTTAGCAGCCCGACTGTGCATAGCGTGCTAAATTTAAGATTTGATGTGTCTAAATTAATTTCTGGCATATTTTATTTCTTGACCCACAGCTCGATAATCACGAAATCAAACCCGGGAAGACCCTGAAAATTAACATTAGTGTTCCGAATCTCCGACTTTTCGTGGGCAACATACCAAAGTCTAAAGGCAAAGAGGAGATACTGGAAGAGTTTGGTAAATTAACAGGTAAAGTGCATCAGTAGCTAGTGGCGGCCGGCTGCCGGGCTCAGTCCTTTCCTGCCCCGTCCCACCCTTTTGCCCATGGCATAATTGGCTACCCTTCCACTGTTCTTGCAGCTGAATGATTATGAGATACGGAAAGGCAAAAAGATTGGCGTAACCATATCTTATAACAATCACCGGTTATTTGTGGGCTATATTCCAAAGAACCGGGATCGAGACGATCTCTTGGAAGAGTTTTCCAAACATGCACGTAAGTTGAGATACCCTTAAACCCTGGAATGCGTTAGTCTGCGCCTGAGCAATGGGTAGGGCAGGGCCGCTACAAGCACGGAAGGGTGACAAGGTCCAATGCGAATAGTCCAAGCTTCTTATTCTTCTGGTTTCGCGGTGCAATGGACTTTGGTGCTCATCCAGATAATGCGCCTCTCCAAATAGGATGATCCATTGTTAACCAGATCATTATGTGTGTGTACAGCCGGCCTTATGGAAGTCATAATCTACAGCTCGCCGGATGACAAGAAGAAGAATCGCGGCTTCTGTTTCCTAGAATATGAATCTCACAAGGCCGCTTCGTTGGCCAAACGTCGTTTGGGTACCGGTCGAATCAAAGTGTGGGGTTGCGATATTATCGTCGATTGGGCCGATCCACAAGAAGAACCAGATGAGCAGACCATGTCCAAGGTTAAAGTCTTGTACGTCAGGAATCTAACACAGGAGATAACCGAAGAGAAGCTAAAAGAAGCTTTTGAAGCATACGGCAAAGTAGAACGTGTGAAAAAAATCAAAGATTACGCTTTTATTCATTTCGAAGATAGAGAAAATGCCGTCAAGGTAAAACGTTTATCAAATACTTGTTCATTGGACTAATCTCTTTCTTTAGGCCATGGAGGAGTTAGATGGTAAAGAAATGGGCGGCTCCAATATAGAAGTATCATTAGCCAAACCTCCGTCCGATAAAAAGAAAAAAGAAGAAATTTTGCGAGCGCGTGAAAGACGTATGATGCAGATGATGCAAGTGCGTGGAGGGTAAGTTGAAGAGACACCTCTTGTAGAGTGTCGAATCAATAATTTCTATCTCAGAATGATGCCGGGTAGTATGCCTTTAAGGGGTCAACCTGGACAAGCGAGGAGCAGTGCCGGTATGAGAGGACCAATGGGCCGAGGCGACTATGGTAAGTGCGGAGAGTTTTCTAGATTCAAAACAGATTACTTTCCCATTTTTATTAATAAGACGAGGTCCTTAGTCTGCTTGTTAGTCAAGTAACTATTCCACACTTGAAAGTATGCTAATAATGTATGAAATTTTTAATAAAACGATATCGTGTTACATTCATAATCTTATCATGTTAATAAATAATGGAATGTGGACTCATTATTCACCGTTTATGAGTTTTTTGTCCATTAAGTGTTAAGATTTTTGTTTGTCTCGCTGATTTTGTGTGGATAAAAAATGGGGACTGCTGTTTGTGAGTTTTTATAAATGTCTTCCAAGTTTTTGAATGAGACACATGTTCGTATTTATTAACATAACCGACAGTTGTAATGGTTAATGTTCTGCACTACAGCCGCCCATATTAACCAGTAACTTGCTAAATTTAACCCTTCCCTCCCCTAAACTGTTTAACAAGCATTAAATTTCCAGCATTCCACTAACACAAAAATTGATGTGTTTTAATGTGATTTCGTTGAAACTGACTGCAAGTTGACGAGGAACACCTACTGTTGTTTATTAATAAATATAATAATGCTGATAATAATGTTGTCGATTAAAACGATGTTTATTCCAGGTCTGAAAGTTAATGTAGTACTTGTAAATTTTAACGTATTTGTGGTAGATGTTGTTTTAGTTGATATTTTGTACTAATTGTGCTAGTTGTCAGAGGGTTGGTATGTATGGTAGCGTGAGTTGTGTAATGTAGGAGTGATAGGACGTGCGCATGAGGCAGCCGGGGGCACCGCAAGGCAAGGGCATCGTACAGCATTGCACGCGGCTCCGACTCTAACATGCATGTGTCTTTTTCCTGTCTTTCTCTCTCTATCTGTCTATCACTTGTGTTGTTTAATGTTGCGCTTACAGCCAGGAGCAGCGGGTAAGTACACGCTGTGGTGTAGGGACTGACCTCTATTCTCTTGTTTATATATTGTGATATTTCTTCTTCGAACGCCTGGTAGTGAACAAGTAGAGAGGGCGCACCAGCGCGCCACGTTCCATTCAAGTCACTCATGGTGAAGCCAAGTTCTGTTTAGCGTAGTGTTGTGTAATTGTAATTGAAAGCAAATTTTTATTGGCGAGAATCGTTACTTGACTCTTTTCCCGGCATGCTCTAGTAGTACAACCTCCATGCAATATCTCGATTGGATCTAGTTGGCTAAATTGGGACTGTTATTGTCTTTTATAGATTATGATTACGACTATTACGGGTACGGGGATTATCGAGGCGGCTACAGTGACCCATATTATGATGACTATTACCGGTATGAAGATTACTATTATGATTATCCGACGGCGCCGACGCAATCCCGAGGGAGAGGCCGGCAACCACAACCGGTGGGTGGCCTATAGAAATTGTTTTCCGTTGTTGTTTTTTTTTTATTTAATATTTTTCTCTATAATATTAATGCGGTAGTTTGATTGTGGCACAGTGTCGGCAAATGCCACTAACGAGCCGCACCTAACACCCCTAACCGCCCGACCCGCTTGCATGGTCGACTAATAAAACCTGAACACTTGCCACATTCAAATCACCATCATATCTGAGCCAACTTCAAAATTCAGCGCCGCCGGGAAAAGTGACGGAAACACAGAAAAGAGAGAGAACGAACGAGTCGGGATGACAATTCTTGATCATGCTGACGAAATGATGATGATGATGATGATGATGATAAACATGGAGATGACGGACGCCAGCCCGCGTGTAGGCTGGCTCAGATATGATGCGCTGCTCTTAGTTGCAGGGTTATCCAAAAGTGGGGCGAGGGACGAGACGCCGCCACGCCGACACTAACCTTTCACATTACTTGTCATAAAAACAATTTTTTTTAAGTTGAGCTTAACGCAAGTGTCTAGAAGACCGCAGCTTGTGTCTTTGTCCATGTTTCGTGTCACAGCAATGTCGTTGATATATTGCATCTGCTTTATGTCTTTGCTTTACGCTTATAGTGCTTATTAGAAGCTTTTGCTTTGTTTTTTGTTGATTTTTTATTTATATTAATTTGCTTTGCTTGGCTTGACCGCCATAGGTGGTCTCACGCTCTGTAGCCGAGCTTCCATTATATACCAGTCTTTGATTTTTGGATAACCCTTTTCTAGAGCTTCCGCAAATCGATAGGTTAAGGCAGGAGCGAAACGAGCTGCACTGATTGGACCGAATCCACTATTTTGGAGTTTTAATTAAGCTGTACGCAGTGCAGCTCGTTTTCTTTTAGACAAAAGTGAGGCAACCAGTGCTAAGTGTTGCCATAGAATGCTACTGACTTTTATGTTGACACTTAGGAACTGGATGAAGGAGGCACGTTGAGTTCGTCTAGCGTGTTCTACGACGTTAGCACTGGGAATCAGGTTTGTTGTAATCCTTTCTACCAATAAATGTTTCATCTCCTGTCACTCCATTCCTCTTACGTGTCCGAGATTTGTAGAACCTTTCCGTCGGTCACTCTTCATTCTGTCTATCGATTCTTGATAAGGTACTATAAATCTGACAATACTAATATACAACAAATACATCCATCATTTTCTTAGACGTCATCAAAACTACAAGCTGTAGGTGTAGTTTATCTGAGAGATTTATCTATCGGCTAACACGCCTTGTGATAAATCTTGAGGAACTTTCGTTGGTGTTGTTAACCCATGTAGTAATCCGTTCTGTTTGTACGTCTAACTGTTAAGTGTACTAACAAGTTTACCTTTCTCCCATTCTACCCACCTTGCTGTGTATAATGCACGATTCTGATGCAGCGGATCGAACGGGAATGCAGGCAAAAATCAATCAAACTTTCACTAACAGCTTTTTTTCGCGTGGCGTTTTAGATAGAAATCGCGAAAATATTTACTGCAGTCATTTTTTGCAAATTGTTTTTAAGACAGGCGAACATAATAAATTAACTCTTTGTGGAATGCAATTGTTTTCCGATGAATCTAATTTGTAATGATTCCCCGCTGCTTGCAAATTGTCTGTCATGTTTCAGACTCCCATCCGCTCGACTTTGTTTTATGCATTTGGCACAGATTCCTTGTTGAGTGCTGGTAGTGTGTTGTGTGTTACAAATTGCACGTTAAAACCTCGAGATTAGCAAAAATAAATCCTGACAAAACCGTTTTTAAATTCAAGCAGTCGAATGAGTTACGGAAAAAATAATACCAAATCGATTTTTCATAAACGACTTTGCTAACTCTGTGGAGATAATTTCCATATTTCGGAATAATCAGAGCGAGTCGAAGTTCTGGCGAACTGTGATAAAACCCGCTCTGATTAATTTCCCAAAAAAATTCGGGGGCGTTATTTGTGACCAACACTACGCTCCGGCACTCATCCGTTTTGAAAAGTGGTAGAAAGGATCCAACTTAAATCGATTCATTTTCGTGTATTTGTCGATTTTCAAAAACTCACGGGAGTGTTACCATTTACGGTTTCATTCTTTTTTGGATACGACGACCACTCACATTTTAACATGTGCGAATTTCATCTTACATTTTCCATTGATTATGTGTGTTGACAGGCTGGCCGTGGGCGTGGGGTGGTGGCACGTGGCCGGGCCGGTGGGCCCCCAGCCCGTGGGGCGGCGGCCAACCGAGCGGGCCGGGGAGGAGCAGCAGGGGGCCGTGGGGCAGCACGCCAAACCGCTCGTGGAGTGGGCCGCGCCAAGGGAAGTTTACCAGGTAAATTCAAAGTGAAAACTTAAACCCGAGATTGTCGCCCTGTTCCTCATCCGATTCCTTTCAGTTTCAGTTTTGTTAAGTTGTGCTTAGTTTGGAGTTTCTTCCAGCTTGAACGTAGAATCCTGTTAAGTTTGTAAGTTACTCTACGGCGAAACGAGTCTTGCCTTCGGGTTGCGGTCAAATCTTGGTCAAAAATGAAAATTTGAAAAATGCCATCAAGTTTGAATTATAATGAAAAAGAAACCTGCGGATGACTGAGATTGAGATTAGAAGCTTTCTATTTTATTAGTCCAGAATTTTGATTGTTTCGTTTTGCAGTTTTAGGTTGTTGTACGAAATTTGAATTCATGGCATAAATTTGGAAATAAATTATTTACATATTAATGACTAGCAATTTTTCTTATATTTTTTCGTAGTATAAACATCTGAAGAGTATGTAAAATTCGTACATTTGCGAATGTTGAACAATTTGGTTTATGTTTTTTTTTTCATTTAGCAGGTAAACGGAAATTTGACGGGGGTCACCAGAACCAAGGGGAGACAAAGCGCAGATACCAGAGCAACTGGGGTAGCCAGCCCCTCCCGCAGCAGCCGCTGGGGGCGGACGTCAACGGAGAGCAGCAGGCGTGGTACCAGGATTCGTACGGGTCCTGGAGCTAAGTGATAGGACAGTGCAGCCCACGGTGGGACTGAGTGCGAGTGGCCCTACGTCTGGGCAAGGGTAGGCGCACCCTCTAGTGCCTGCTGGTGTGCGCCTGCGCCCTACATAGAGGAACCCAACAGCTGATGGTGTCCCCATCTATTATAATTCATTGATATCTGCATTCGTTTTTTAATTGTTGATTTGATTAATTCGTATGCCATGTTGGATTTTTCTAAATTTTTTAACTGTGTCGTTTAAATTTCATTGAAAATTGATTTGTATTAGTTATTTTTTATTATGTGTTAATGTTATTTGGGTGATGTGTCCCCTTGCTCTGGAGATTACATCGCAGGGACGTCGCCCGTCGTTATAGTCTCGGTGCAGATTGGTGTCTCAGTTTTTTACAAGCTGGGACGTGCAATTTGCGCTTTATTCTAATTCTTCTCTTGTGTTTTTTTTTATTATTTTTTTTATTACTTAATTGCAACCCGACATCCCAGGTGTCACATCACTGCATAGATTCGGTTATAATCGTGGTTTTGTAAATTTAAAAAAAAATCGTCTGTTGGCTGTTTTAACTAACACTGACTGTATGGAAGCATGGGTTTGGCACTGTTTAGCGCGATCGGTGGTTTATCACTGATCGGGCGGGGCATGGAGGGACTGCACTCGGTTCATGCAGTGTCCTGACTAAAAAATCGTTGCTCATGAAACGAGTGAGTTTTATTGTATGTATAATATAATTATATATTTTATTCCTGCAAATGCATTTTTGCATTGTGATGTATTTTAGCAGTAATTTAAGGAGTTCAAGCATATACTTCTGTTTCCGGCACCGGATAAACAATTACAGTTCAGCTCCAGACAGTAATATTACAGCTAAAACACTCAATTGCAATTTTAGGCTCAATATCATGGTTATTGATTTTTAAACAATAATTGTATGGATAATTTTTACTTGATTTGCTTTTTGCTTCCCCGGCATGTCCCTTTCAGTACACTGTAACAAAGTTGATCTGTCCTTTTAATCTTTAGTGTGATGTAGCTAATCAATTGACATTATACTGTATTAGAATTATATACATACTATCACTATAGTAACACAATTGCCATTCACTACAACTACTCCAACCAGCTGATTGTCCGTGGAGTCGCGATGTTAAGTCGGTTAAGAAAAACGTTCGCATTGGAGTTTGCGAGGAATTTTTTAACAGACGGTCGTCGCGACGTCCACACGGTGAACCATCAAATCCGCCGTCGATGACTGTTCTGTATTGTATTGATAAATGGTCGGAGTCGCCAGCTTCGAACTTGATGACTTGTTACGATGTATATCGTCTATCAATTAATTCTGAGAGGACTGATGATTTATATGTCTCAATAAACAGTTGTATGTGTATTACATTTTAAAGTGTTGTCTTATTTCATTCCTTTGCGTCGGCGTCAGCGTTTGGCGCGTCGCGACGCCGCCCCTGCGGATTGGCGCGCGCCGCCGCCGCCCTGGCCGTCGTCGCGACCGCTCCCATTCCGTCGGCGCGCGTTGGGACGGCTGCATGTCGGGCGAGAGCGGGCGGCCGTCTAGCGATGTCACGAGACTGGGCGGGGCGGGCCGTCACCCGTCGGGTGTCCTGACGTCTACCGTCTCCGTGCCGCCGCGTGCCAGTGTGTGATGAGTGCACCGTTGTTTGTGACTAGAGATTACCGCGCGAGACATCACCGTAGCCGCTGTGCTGCCCCAAGTTACGAGTGCTGCTGCTGGATAAGATGGCTGCCGCTGGAGCCGCGGCTTTCCCTCGTTTCGGTCCACAAGGGTAGGTCTCTTGGATAAACTTCCTCTCTGTGGGATAGGCGTCGAGACGCTCTACCGGCTCTCGGTGGTTGAGGGGTGTTGGCCGAAAGGGGGCCGAGATGGGGCGCGTCCGTGTCTTAGAAACAACCAAGGAGGCTGTCTTTGCTCTCTGATAACGCTAGTTTTCAGGAGAAAACAGGGAGAAATGCACTAAGTTGCGTTAAGATAAGGGGCGTGGTTTCTAATCGGGTACTGACTGACCTGAGACACAATTATTTTGTTGTTGGCGTCAATTTATTGTTGACAACGGTCGCTCGTTTGTTGTAAAATCCATTCGTCAACACAAATTATTCATTTCTGTTATGAGATTCTATCTTGTTGAACTTGATGATTGCTGTTTTTTGTTGTTGACGTGGCTTTTTTACGATTTATTTATTAACACCAGTCTGCATTCAACTATCAATATTTTGTATTATTAGTCTTTTGTGCTGTCTTCTTTCTATATCTGCAGACTTTAATTAAACACTGCAGAAGCTTTCGTGAAAATAAATGGTATTTTTCCTTCATCATTGTTGCTTTAATACATCGAAAACGTGTTATGTAATGTTTCGACAAAGTAAAAAGTCAAAGACTACACCTTCAACATTTTAAAAGAAATTTTTACCATGAACTTATGTCGAGACGACAGACAACTCGTGGACACTTTGAATCAAACAAAGGAAACTTTCGTTCCATAAAGACATTTTTTCCTTTTTAACAAACTTTTTGACATCTGGAATTTACGTCTCTTGTGTTCGCATATTTCGAAGTAAAAGTATTGGCAAAAAAATGTGTTTAAAGTATTCTAAATTTGATTTCGTTAAGCTTAAAGTTCAGTCTAATCTGTTTGATAATAAATGTCTTTTTAAAATGGTGGAGGCGCCGGGCCAACTATTTAATCAGTTTTGATTTTTACCATTGTATTTAATTATTTAGTTCTTGCTGTTGAGTTTCAAAATCACATTATTAATGCCTTTATACAAGGTGTTTATAAATGTTTCTAGCATCAAGGGTGGCTATGAAATGTCAAAGAAATTTGCCGCTCCTTATAAATGTGGGTTTAGATTTTTCAACTGACATTAGAAGTGTAATCATAGAGCAAAGTGAGTTTTGAGAAGAAAACTGTTCTAGTTGTGTTTTGAAACCTAAAAATCAAAAATTTTGACACAAAACCAAAACAGAAACTTCGTTGACGTAAGTAACATTATAAATAATTTTCAAAATAGTTATATTCACAATGAAAACAAAGCGGCAAAGTAGTGCCCGACAGGAATTCCAGAGCCACTCTTGATGCTAGAAACATTTATAAACACCTTGTATAAAAACAATATTAAAAAATTTACAGAGTGGTTATAAAATATTCATCTAGTTAGAGAACGTGCCTGAATTTGACGTTTAAATGTCAAATGTTAGAGAATGACAGATATCAAGAAGTTTACAAAGTAACAGCCTACTAAATAAATAAATTGATCACTCTGTATTAGGAATCGCGTTCAAGCCAAATAATATTTCTTTCTTTTATCTTCGTTATCGAAGCTAAATTTATTTGTTTTCTCTTGTAATAACTTCAAGGTGTTCAACATTTCCAAATAGAAAAATAATGCCTTTTAAATCTACTTATAATATCACCGTTTCTAAGTTTTAGAGTTAGTTCTTAGTTGCCAGACTCGAAGCAAGGTTAGTAAAAACAATAATTTATCCGAGCGTTAAGTCTTAATTTTGCTTCTAGATGAACTTGATACTTTATTTCGGAACCATTTTCCTAATATCCGCAACTGAATGCTCTTTCTGGGGTCTGGAAATCGCCGACTTTTCTGAAATTTCTAATATCGCGCCTGTTAGCGGACAACCCATCGAAATACCATCAAATTTTACCATACTAAAAATCGTCGATATGAAAGGGACCATTTACCCTGAAACTTTCTCAAAATTTAACAACGTAAAATCTCTCGTCATTGCGCGCAACCAGATAACAGAAATCAAAGAAGGTGCCATTTGTTCATCGTCTTCTCTCCGCCAATTTGAAATCGATTTTGCCGGAAACGATAATATTGTTCCTTTCAATAAAGAAGTTTTCAGAAATTGTGAAAATCTTGAAGAATTCGCTCTTATTTTAAACTACGAAATCACCACGAAGCTAGCTGACGACACCTTTGAAAACCTGCCCCAGCTCAAGAAGTTGATTTTGAGGAATCACAGAATTGGTCATTTGAAAAGGAAGTTTTTGAAGAATCTGAAATCTTTGACTCATTTATCGTTGTTTGGGACATTCATGGAAGAGATCGACGATGATGTCTTCGAAAATTTCCCCCATCTTGAAGAATTAAGTATTGACGTTCATCAGTTAACACGTTTACCGAAGAAGTTGCTTAGAAATGTGCCAAAACTGGTTACTTTATCTTTAACAAATGGTAATTTAACAAGTTTGAAATGGGACGAATTTGAAGGATTGGGGTCTTTAAAGTCGTTATATTTGACACAGAACCGCATTGTGCAGTTTGATGCCGAAAAAATCGTAAAATATATGCCCAATTTACAGACGCTGACCATCATGTTAAATCCTGCGAAGTGTAAAGTAATGGAAGCGTTTGCCAAGGATTTGCAGGGAAAAATGGGGCACCCGGTGGACGTGGCGTTCAAGTACGATCCTGGATATTATGACGAATGTTTGGAGAAAGAGTAAACTTTAAAATGTAGACAATGATAAATAAATAAAAAAAGACAATTTTTAATTTTCTAGATGATAATGTGGAATTGATATTTGTCCTAAAACGAATTTCATTGAAAATCTCTCTAGATCCTGTTGAAATATAGACAGGTAATGAAATATTCGTTTCGGATTTTGTCCAAAGAATAATTAAACCGCTCTAAACGAGTTTTGGATCTATTTCCAATTACAACTTTTATCTAGTTTTATTTGAAACTTCAATCTTTCATTTTCGTTGCGGCATAATTACGTCTATAAATCTTTCCATCTTTTGACTGCGCTGCAACAAAGCCGCAGTTTAACAATTGAGAATTGAACGCCATTGAAGCTGCGGTTGGATATCTTTTTGGTGGAAAAAATATGAATTGAACTACTTAGACGAATGGGGTGACTGCAAGAATACGAATCATAAAATTGTGTAAAATTAAATCCAGCGTTGGTAAAAGGAAGTGTCCTTTCCCAGGAAAATAGATTTCGTCACTATTAAAGTTAAAAGGATTATTTACCCTCCAAGGTCTTCTAATCTTCATATAAGTGTTGGCACATTATATAAATTGGATATAAGCTATTTTAAGTAGGGTCACGTAGTTTATTCCTGCAATAAATCTGCGAGAGTGGTAAATGCGTTACTCTTGGTCTGGGCGTTGATTCGTTTCAGTTGCAGAAAGGGACAGATTTATCAAAATGCAAAGTTTGATTTTAGTTTCGTTAATTACCTAAAGTTGGTGCGTTTCTAAACTGAAGATCTATTGTTAAACAGGTCCGTATGTTATATTAGTTGAATGCATGCAACCCCACAACTTCCATTTACTGTGACTTTTGCTGCTTTGTTTCTTGAAAATACGAAACAGAATTAAATTTGAAATGATGGATCGTCTCATCCGTCAGATTTTAAATTGTTGGTTCGTTGAGGAATAAATAAATAAAAGAAAATTATTACAGGGATCAACATCAAGTGCTTTAGATAGATTGAAACTTGGGATTTCAAATTTAAGAGCATGTTACAATCAAATCAAAAACTTTTACAATTCATTATAGGTGAGTCAATTAAAACTTTCTGAATTATGTTGATTCGCGTTTAAGATTTATGACGAGATTTTTCGACGTCAGCACTCAATAACACAACAACAAACAAATTAAAATGATTGATGGAGTTAAAGCTGTTATATGGAGTGTTTCGAAGACGTTAGGCGCTTTAAAAAGATTTCAAGTTTGAGTAATGGCTTATTTGGTCATTTTCTTTTTAACGTATTGCCATTGAGAATACTTTTGGTTCCTACTGTTTAACTGCTGAAATCGTTCCAGTATTACGAGAAGGAAGAGCCGATGTAATTATATTGATATTTGAACCAATTAGAGCGCTACAGTTAAATCAACAATCAGAATTCAGTAGCTATCTCTATTTATCAAGCAATATAATAGATCGTTGTTCAACTCCCGAGAATTAAATTTACTTACTGTATTATTTAATTATTTCTCCCGATTTTTTAACAACTTGCTCACTTTATATAATTCACTTTTTTTACCCACAGAGCGGATTTTTTCTAAAACGATTAGCTAAAAAAATCTGTTTATTCACAATCAGTCAACAATTTTTCATTTTCTAACTAAGATTCTAAGATTACAATGTTGGTGGTTTAAAAAAAAAAACGGACTTTACTTACTCCTCATTTATTTTGAATACCGCATTTCAAGGTCATAATTTGTGAAAATTGTGGAGCTCTACGGCAAATTTGAGAAGATTTATCCATTGAATTGAACATAAACGAGTACTGGAACACCCAAAGACCTGTTCGTGATTGTTTTCAATACATAAATCCTCTTAAATTTGTCGTAAAGCTCTACAACTGTCACAAATTGTGACCTTGAAATGCGGTATTCAAAATAAATGAGGAGTATTCTCTTGATGCCGTATGAAAAAGTGGTTGTCTATACCTTATTTATTTTGAATACCGCATTTCAAGATCATAATTTGTGAAAATTGTAGAGCTCTACGGCAAATTTGAAAAGTTTTATGCATTAGATTGAACATAAACGAGTACTTGAACACTAAAAGACCCGTTTGTGATTCAATTCAATACACAAATCCTCTCAAATTTGCCGTAGAGCTCCACAATTTTTACAAATTATGACCTTGAAATGCGGTATTCAAAATAAATGAAGAGTAGATATATCCACTCCAGATGAGTCATTTCCAATGTAGAGCATGGGCGAAAGTAATTTGGTAACAGTTTTTGGAAGCAAAAAAACAACGTTTAACAATATTGGACTTTTCACTTTCTTTATTATTTTTTTTAATATGATTGTGAATAAAATAGTATACAAACCTCGGTAGAAGTTCAATTCCTGTCTCTCTCGGCTGACGCCTCCGTGACAAACTTTTTCTCTCGAGAGGAATCATGAACTTCCCGCCTCGGTATGTAATCTACTATTAATGAGTATCTAATTAAAAGAAAATCAAATTTGCTTTTCAAGTTTACGATGTTCAAATTATAAGAATCACAAAAAGTCAAAAATGTACTTATAAAGAAATTGTATAAATAAATAAGTCAAGGCATTCAAAAATTCAAAGGATTTAAATACAAGTTTAAAGAATGTTAAATCAGAAAGGATTTAAAGAACTAATCTGACGATTTATAGTATCTAAATGAGAGATACTTGAGAGATTTGAGGAATCGAAAGAATACGAAAAAGTTTTAAAAAAGGTAAGGATTTTTCTAGAATAACCTTTGAGGGATTTAAATAAATTTCACGAATTTATTGCACATTTTCTTAAAGAAAAGAAAATTCGTAATGACTGTGATATCTTTCGCCATAATTATGCATTCTCTTCACGTTCAAGTTTGCGCTCATAAACGCAAACTAAAGGAAACTAGAATGCTTGGGCTCCGAAAAAAACTTTGGGATAAAATGGGATTTTCTTGACAAATGATTTAAGCTGAATGTTTTGAGAACTGAATTTATCTCAAAGTTAAACATTTTCGCTAACGGTTTGCTTTTAAATTGGCCGAAGAATCAACCGTGTGACAGACACTTTATCACATTCCTTCCCTTCAACCGACCCTACCTCAGTCATTTTCACATGCTTTACCCTTTCTTGAATATCTGGGTTAGTAAGCAAGGTTTAGATCGGTGAATGCTGCAACAAAATATGAGAAAAATTTAGTTATTGTAATTTGGTTCTTTTCCCTGTGGGTCGTGTTGTCGTCGCCTTGAACCCGATTGAAAAGTGGTTGTCTCTAAATTTAGTGAAGCGGATCGAATTAACAGGATTTGGCCAGGAACTGAAGTTGAAATAAAATTCAGAGAGACAGTGTCGTTTTTTCTCCTTCCTGCGGAGCTTCCGTGCTGTGCCTAATTAGGTGTGTTTAAAAATCATTGTTGGTAATTTAAACAAGTCTTCCATCCGCCATCAGCGAAGAAATTGTCTCCGGCGGTATTTACTTTAAATTTCAGTTGGGTCTTATGAAACATAATTACGTGTTCTAATTTGCGCGATGGCGAGTTGGCTATGGAAGTAATTAGGCTGGTAAAGAGTAAATGGGGCAGATGGGTTGGGATGAGTTACGAGATTATGTATCGGCGTTGTAGAGGTGCTGTTAGACTGTAGAGTAAGCAGAGTAAATAGTTAATAAAGTGATGGGGTAGTCAAACAGCTGTTCTATGGGCGAGGGGAGGGTGGGGGCGGATCAATAGGCTGCCGCCGCCGCCGCCCTTCTTACGGTCGCTCTTGGGCTGATCCTTCTCATTATCGAAGGACTGCAACTGACGCTCCGCACCTCGGATATTTGGCTGCATTTCAATAACAAATTTGTTTCTAGTTTTGGACGTGCGTTGAATCTTTCTCATGAATCTATGCATGGGGAGAAATTTGCATCTAGAAAATTACTGGATTAGATAGGTAGATGATGGAGAAAATGCTAGGGCTCAAACTAAAGAACGGCTCGGCAACGCTGCGTGAGATTGACAGTTAACAAATCAGTTTCTGAACTCTGACGAAACCACTAACTCAAAGCTGGAGAATGTAAACAATAATGGGATAGTCAATCACCAGTGACATTATAAGAAATATAATTAATTTACGTGGATTACTGGAGATTTTGAACGGCATTTAATTTTGCTTTTTCTGTCCTCAAATATTTTCGGGCATTTGTGGCTCTCCGAGGGTTTTAATCTGTCGAACTAAACACAAAATACTTTATTTCCTGGACTTTCAGCTTACGGCTTTTCAGTCAGTCACTTGTCATCTTACACAGTTCAAGCCACCCCTTCACGGAAATTCCAACTTTTACTATAAAATCCCCTATTTTGATCGAAATGTGAAATATTTATAAATTTTATAAGCAACAATAAGAAACGCAGCATCACCAAAAATTCGCATGCATACCAACAAAAGCATATTAATAATAAATTTCCATAACAAAAGTACAATGCAGATATCAGATGGCACAAAATATTCAACAACTTTATCTCCATTACAATAGTTTCACATTAGAACGCATCGTTGATTTCCACGTGTGGAAATTAAAAAAGTTACGTGCAACAACATAATCAGCTTATTGAATCAAACTTTTCACACGAGATTTAGAAACACACAAAAAAGCGTTTTCACCTCGTCTGTGCTGTTTTATTTGAAGCTTGTCAGATAATGTCATGAGTGTGAAAACTCTAGCCACGATAGCGTAAAAGGGAGGTGAAATATCTTGATGAAATGCGGAAATATTTTATTAGGAACGACATTTGCTGTCGATATAATTCTCGTCAGTTTTACGTTAAAGATATATAAATGGGAGAAGCGGGTGGACATGTTCTGTGATTGGAATTTAGAAAGTTTTTTTTTTCAGGTGAATTCGGAGGTTTGGGCCTGTCGTTTACCTCCCGCCCTTGTCCCCGACTCTGACGATATGGTAAGTTATGCAATATAAGAGCGCTAAAATTTATCCCAAGCGGTGCAGTATTTTCAAAATATGAGGACTAATTAAAGTGAAAAAAGTTGATGCGCTGGACTCAAAATTTTATATTGTAAGCTCCACCTTGTGTTATTATTTCGTCAAGTGTCAAAGGAAGGAAATTGCATCAGATAAGTAGTTAGGTTCCACGTAAAGAAAGGTCCCACCTCATGAATTATAATTGACTGATTTTGGTGCTCTTACGCCAACACCGCACAGATCAAACGATCGTTTTAGCACTCTCCAGCATTGTTATACGGCGGCACACTTATCTCCCCTAGGAGTAGCTTCCAAGAAACGTTGACAAACTGCCAAGAAATATACCTAACAACCCCAGATATTCGCTAGGGAAATTGCAAATATCGTGCGCTACTCTGTAGAAGCAATGACAGCCTAGACGCAAATTATTGGCTGCATATACCGCGACTACACTTCTTTCGTTTCTGCAACAAATTTAATTTACTAAACGAAAATACTCGAAGGAATAGCTCCTGTTTCATTTCAAGAAAAACATAATAAAAATAAAAAGAAAAACATCGATGTAATTGAATTAAATATTGCGGAGGAAGACGAACTATACTATTTAGTTATCGAAGGGATGTGTTTCAAGTGGTTTTTGATGGCATTTGCCACGTTTCAAAGAGTTTCTAAAGACAGCTTATGATGCTTTTCGACGTCGCTGACTCTGCTGTCATATCAATTTGTCTGCGACCACCTTGCAATGTGCCGACATCAGATGAGATCTCGGCTTGAGAGGGTGAAATATTGTCTGTTACAAAAAATTGACCAAGAAACTAAAGAATGAACTCTACTGATCACATTTTACATAGCCAGTTACTCAGTTTTTGTCAACGTGTTGGTAGCTTCGTTGTTTTGACATTGGTTTTACTGCTACCAACCGATTTTAATTTTTTTCTCAATTATGTGAAGGGAATAGGTGGGTTTAAATATTTGATTTAGTTTGAGATAAATTTTAGAAAATTGTTTGCGAGATAAATTGAAAAAGATCTTTGGAGTGTGAGCTATCGAAATGTGACATTTTTCGTGATCTCGAGTTTAGTGCATCGTCACAGCGTTAGACAATGTAAGCGTTTTCGGAATCCGACGTTATCCTCCGAATATATTAGTTTCCATCGTGCGGATGCCAGTAAACACATACAGAGGCCCCGTAATAAAAGCAAGTAAGATGAAAGTATCGATATCGCGTTGCGGCGCGCCTCCATCGGTCGGGCCGCCGACTCCTGCATTATTCAAAGCTCTGGGAGATTGTTGCAATTTAGCCGTGTTCAGTTCGTGCTCGTGGAGCATTACAAAGCCAGCGTTCAAATTATGCGACAAATCACCCCGGCTTAGTCCAGGATTGGCCCGCTGGTCGCCTTCTGTTTCAGCACTAATGCAGCGACCTCTACGGCTTCCGCCGCAAATCAGGCCCGGCCAATCTAAATTTAAATGCGGGGATAAAAGGCCGATTCCGCGCCTGCCATCGCCCGAACGAAGAAGATTCATTCGCGTTTAGTACCAGTGCGTTATGTCGCTTGTGGACGCGTGCTGATACATTTTGCCACTTTCCAAATACGAGCTTAACGAATTACTGTCGAACAAGCTAGAAGCCTAATAATCCGCAAATTTTAAAAGGATTATGGAATGAAAACATGGGCGACAAAAATGGTGGAGGCGCCGGGACAAATCTACATTGATTGTTTACCAAATGGGATCCTAACGATCCACTTAAACGGAAATCTCATTTTTATACATTGCCGAGAGGTTCGGCTTCTGTTTTAGACCACTTTCAGTCTAACGAAAAAAATCGCACCTACACAAAAATTATTTTTGCATCACCAAACACTCAAAATATTGTCGGTTGGATTTACTAAAGCAATCTTTATTTTATATTATCGATGAGATCTTCTAATACAACTTTACTTCTCGTTTACCTTTCTGTGGCTGACTTGTAACAACCCTTAAGAACTCTAAAAGTTTTCTACAAGGAATTACCTTAACTCTTTATGTTCGTGTATTTAGGAGTTTTATAACATCGAGTTGCTATAACGAGATCGTTAGCGTATTTTTGATGAGAAAGTTTACTTTTAATAAATTTTTGATAAAAGTAAATCTTGTGCTCGTACCAAGAATGGAATTGTTAGTGAGAAATAAACGTGTATATCAGGATTTGCTGTTTTCCAACAACTCGCTTTATTTCTTTGAAATAAGTTGCTACCCGCAAACAAGAGCTTAAAGCGCTGCGTTCATAAAAATGGTAGTTAAAGCTTCATAATGAGCTTAACTCAAACTAGTCAGGTGTTGAGTAACGAGTTTAAGTCGCGTCGTCAAACTAAATTAGAAAAACATGGAATGTAAACGAGGTTATAATGATATGGTGATTTTTGCATTTTTATTCATTATTCCGGTTTTGTGAGAGCGTCATGTTGTTGAAAGAGAGGGCAGGTTGCGAGCCTCTTGGAATATCTTAACGCGTTTTTAAATATGGCTATTATTATATGATCTATCATCTTCTTGAACTTATCTTCTTCCGAAGTGGATTCTCGTCGTCTCATCTGATGCTGCACTTCGTCTTTAAAACTTGAGTTTTCTTTAAAGGCCATTGTGTATTGACAGTGACGGATTGCTTTGGTAATGGAAAAATTGACAGGTCGCGAGGGGCGATTGTCTTTCGATTGAATAATTGATTGACTTCTAATTCGCGGATTTGATACTAAAAGAATATTTTTTTGAAGAGAAATGAATTATTCATTTCTTTAATTCGGGGGAGATTTTAAAGTGGAGTAAACACAAATTTATATATTTACATGATGAAGAAGAGGATTTTTTTATCGAATCTTAAATTAAAAGACCTGGCGCAACTTTCATTTTAAAACGGATTAGAATTAGGACGTTCAAACATAGATAAAACTCGTAGTAGTGGCAGTGTTATTGTAGTTTCTAGGTATGTGGGTCAAAGAAAGATGGCAGACAATAAATGTTGCTTTAAAGTTACAAGGTTATGAAATTGGTCGCGTTCCAATAAAAATTTATTGACCTTTAAAATGGATGCAAGTTTAAAATTATGCACTGAAAGAGTTTCACTGGGAAAATGTGGGTCATCTTCAAGTTAGAAAAACAAGAGCTGTTGTTATTTTTTAGTTTATTTTTAATTATAGCGAAGGAGAATTTTAACTTGAGCAGAAACTTCCGTTCGGAGTTATGTCAACAATCCTTGAAGTTTCCAGGTGATCGAAGCGAGATCTTCCTCTCGATGTTTCTCCAATATTTATTTATTTCCCTGGAAAATTTGGCTCTAAACAAATTCTTTTCGCCAGCATCGAATTTACATGTTTTTCACTGCAATCTTTTAAGAAAATATTTACATAAAAACGAAAGGCGTCGCCGGCAATCAGGAATGAAAAGGCGTCTCTTAACAAGACGTATCGGAAAAACAAACTATAAAGAACAAACAGTTGTTGTGGTAATAAAAGCGTTCGGTTTTCGTTAAGCTCGTCTCGGATCGACAGCTTTTGCTAATATAAAACATAAAAGGCATCATTAGCCAAGGCTGAGATAACAGATCTGGACTACATATAAAGTGCATTACCGGCCGTAACCGTATCGAAGTTGGCGGTGAATGGCCCAAATGGGGCGTGGTAGAGCGTCGCGGCGCCGGCGCCACCACCAGACAAAGAGCGGTCTACTAATGATACACTACCACATTAACACCGCTCCCATCCTGGGTCATCACCCTGATGCACGCGTTTTGGGACCCGAAAGAAAGAATTACGACGATTTACTTAGCCTTCGATATTCATAAATTACGAAACCAATCGCTTGGGACTGATTTTATGGAAAATGAGACCTACCCGTTCACTAATTCAATCTATAAAATAATAAATTTATAAATATGTGGCGCATCCACCAATTTGCAGTTGAATAGAAGAGTTGCAAAATTGCTCCCACGCTGTTTATTTTACCAACTTTTTATGCAGGCTATCATTTTATTGATTCGAAGATAATTCGTGTCGAGGTTACCTTGAAATGTCGATCTGCGTCGTCTTTGGAACCCAAACAACTTTATTATTCGTTTCTTTTATTCTGTTCTCTCGGTAACAACTTTTTTATTGTCTAGACAAATGGCAAGTATCTGCATTCCAGCTAGTGCGCTTTTCCATCCATTGTCTTGTTGAAAAGCCGCGTTAAGACCCACAATTATTCAAAGCGTTTTAAAAATATGTATTTTCCATCGTCTGTTCGAAGATTCAATCAGCGGAACGCCGCCTCTTAAAAATACTCTAAATTTAATAGAATCAACGACAAGTTGCTTTGATTAAGAATCAAGAAGCGTGCTCGGGAATTCGGTAATTGAATTTATCACTCGATTCGCCACTGGATGCAGAAGAGGAGCGGCGAGATCATTTGAAAATAAGAAGTTGCTACTTCTTGTGGCGTGCTTTTTATACGATGGAGGGTATTAATGTGAGCTTTTTGAATAACGGGCTACCTGCGTGTTCGCCCGAAATTAATTAACCCCGTAATTGTATTCATAGCTTTATTTGTTACACAGATTCGGTCAACATTTGCACACAAATCTCCGATAAAAGCGAGCTTCCGCCTCCAGTTTCCGCTGCAGAATAAGAGCGCTAGCCAAAATATACGGAAAATTGCGATTAAGAACGCATTATGGGATCACGAGGATAATGAAACCTTACAAAATAATGTAACTTAACAAAGAGGAAGTTGTAGTCGGTGAAATGCAGCGGCGCATTTCTTGCATTGTTAAATGTTACTGTTTGTCTGGAGCTTCTGATTAATTTACACAAAAATAATAAAGCTCGGTGTCGCTTCATTAGAAAATATTGTTTCAATGTTTAAAAGTAATTTCCCGTATGATAAAGGACAAAATTAAAATGTCAGCGCCAAGATTGATGCTCATAATAAAGTAAAAGAATACACACCCATGTGATATTTAAGCGGCAATTTTTCCACTGTTAAAAACACTTTTCAGCCAGTTCCGCAAACTTCATAAATGTTTTATTAGAGCGTGCTTAGCAATCACGTTTTCTTCATTCCAAGAGGTCGAAAGAAATTCCACCCAGATCCGGGAATTTCCGTTCCTTATCAATTCATATTTAAACTCAGTGGATAGTCGAGTTTAATTAGAAATGGGAAAATCTAACGGGGACGTGTACTAAGTTCAGTTTCAGGATAATATATTGGAGTGTTGGCAATGGTTCAAATCGTAAATTAGTTCCTTAATAGAAATGTTCATCCTTAATGACGGATTCTTGAAAAGTCAGCGGTTTTGATGGCAAGAAAAATGAAGATTTTTTAACAATAAATTTCCGGAGCACTGAATAAATCGCTCACAGTTAATTTTATTCATTTAATTGCGAATTATTTCAGTGATTTTATTAATTGATTCATTAGCAATTAAACTATGTGTTGTTATTGTGTGATAATTGGATTTTATGTAGTACGTGATACCGGGGTAATATATTATATGGGTTTTTGCTTTTTACTGCCTCGGTCTTCACTAGTTAAAATAAAAAATTTGAAATGGAGAGAAAACAGGAGTGGGTTTTTTAAATTTAAGATATCAGAAATCTGGTTTTGATGATAAAACGACATTTATTCAAAAATCTAAACAAACATTGATAAATCGAGCATTTAAGACCATTATTTGGAAATGCATTTTTTGGATTATTTGTCGTTAGTAGGGACTTGAAACAAAGAAAGGAAAAGTCGAAAAATATAAAGCTTTCCAAGAATAGACTTCAGAATTTGAACAATTCTCAGATTTCTTAGCTACATTTTAGAAATTGTATAAGATTTTTTATTTGTGTTTGTAGCAATTCTAACAATTTTAATGCTACAGAAATGAATTGTGAAAAAATTCTTTCTATTTTTAGTTTACCAAATGAGTTTACAAAATTTTAAAATTTTGCCGTACAAAACACAGATTTTAGATTTTTTTTCTACCAAAACAACCTAATTTTTTTTATCAGAAATTATAACTTTGGTTATTGTAATGAATTTTGGAGTGCCTACAGTATTTAAATAGTCTCATAAACGTGCCAAGTCTCAAAATGGTACAACAAAAGAGTCAAATCTTGGAAATTTTCATAATTTAGAATAAACATTTTTTTTAAGATTTCACATTTTAAGCTGTAATTTTGGCAATTTTTATGATTTATTAATTCTGAATTTTAAGGAAATTTTTATTTTGAGTGTCCTCAGTGAGTGTACAAAATCTTAAAATTTTATCTTGGAAAGCACAGATTTTAGATTTTTTTTCCGACAAATCAACCCAAAATTTTCAACAATTTTTATCAAAATTCTTAACTTTGGTATTTTTATCGTATTATTATTATCTATTGTAATGTGATTTGAAGCACTTTCAGTTTTGAAATTGCCTAAACGATTCAAATTTTACAAATGTTTATATTAAGAACCAATAACTTTTTTAAGCATTTTCCATTGCCGCCCGTAATTCTGGCAATTTTAATCCTACAGGAATAAATTTTGGGGACATTTCTATTTTTAGTTTGCTAAGCGGGTATACAAAATCTTAAAATTTTACCGTAGAAAAATAAAATTTCGAAAAATCAGACTGTCTATTAAGCGTGCAAAATTTCAAAATGCTACAACAAAAAATAGTTTTAAAATTAATTTTTAAGAATAAACATTTTTTTAAGATTTTGCTTTACCATCTGTAATTCTGGAGATTTTAATACTACAACAATGAATTTTGTGGAAATGTGTATTTTAGTAAAGTGTAGAAAATGCCGAAGAAAATACAGGTTTTATTTTTTTTATCAAAACAACACTTTTTATAGAATTTTAAAAATTTTTGTATTCCTAAAAATAAAATTTCTAAAATCTGATTTTGTTGCTCCATTATTTTGCAATTTGGTACAAATAATGAATGACGTAAGAATAGAAACCTCAGTATTTTACCGCAGTGGCGTCAACACCACCAAAGATATAATTATTTTCATAGAATTTTAAAACTTTTTGTGTTCTTAAAAAGTAAGATTTTTAAAATTTTTTTGCCCAAAAATGTTGAAATTTGGTACAGAAAATAAATAAGTTAAGGGTAGTAACCTTCCCAACTTTTATTGCAGGCGCCAACACAACAAAAGACAGAAAGATACATTTTTTACTAAAAATAAAAAATTTTGATATTTTTAATAGTAATAAAACTTGGAGTGCTTATAGTTTTTAAATTGTTTACTAATAAGCTTGTTACATCTTAAAATGTTACAACAACAGAGTTAAATTTTAGAAATATTTATTTTAAGAATAAACGATGTTTTTAGATTTTACATTACGACCTGTAATTCACCCACATTTAATGTTACAGCAATGAATTTTGAAGAAATTTGTATTTTTGGTGGACTGAGTGAGTGTACAAACTTTAGAACTTTTTTGTACCAAAACAAATCAGAATTTTAATTTTTTTTTTATCAAAATTTGTAACTTTAGTATTTTTATGCTCTTGTTTTGACCTGACCTGATCATCTGTTTATTAGTGAAAAATTTAAAGTACGTTTTTCTTTAAATCCTGAGCTGTAACTCAAAACGCGAAGAACAGTTTTACTAAAGCTTGCTTTTTATTTATTTATATTACAAATGGTGGATGCGTCACTTCATTTTATTAAAATTTTTGTTAGATTCTCAAATATTATTTTAATATTTGTACGCAAATCCATTATCATTAAATTTCCATTGCACCTTCATTTTGTTGAATTAAATATTCAGAATGTCAAACGTCTCATTACCCGTCCATTTGTCCATCTGTATTTTAATTTGCATTCGGCTTTCCCATTACGCATCGTAAAAACAAAACTACAGACCACATTGAATTTCAATTCTGAATATTATCCTTCCATTAAACGCCCGATCTGACTAAAATTAACATGTTTTTCAGAGGCGTCGTTGAAAACTCGCGCCGTAAAACGTAAAATTGATTTGTTTCGATTATGCGAAAACCATTCATGCAGTAACAATCAATTTAAAATCACAAAAGACTGCTTTAATAAGCGGAACTCGGTATGGTTTAATTAATTATTTGAAGGAAATTGCAGCAAAGTGGCCATAATGAGGCAGTTAAAGCTCATCGAAGAAAAATTTGGGCTTTAAGTTGGTTTTGTTTTGGAACCAAGTCAAAAGATTGTATCGCACATAGTCGTTAAAAAGCTCGGAAGTGGCAATAAAAGTTGGACAGCGGTAAAAGGTGTGTGCATAATAAAATTGTAAAGGGAAGGAAATGTCGACTACATTTTAACTCTCTTTTAAGAGATTATAGTGAGACTGTATCAATATGTTGTAAAAATAAGCAGACATAAAACTTAATACTAAGTAAAAATAAATATTTTACAGGCACTATAACCGCTTTTATTGCAAGTTTTATCACATGTTACAAGAAATTCAATCGAGAAGAATAAATTAAAAGATTTCTTTTACGGTTCGATCGGTCACTAAATTTTATAGCCTTAATTAAAATAAATAAAGCTGCACCAAATAATGACCCACTTTCTGGTTTATGAACAGTGAGGTAATTAAATTTTTTAGGACCCACTTAGAAGCTTTTCCGTCTAGGCTTTCTTTATAGCGTCTTCAATCTCGAAAACCTTGGAACTGACTTTATGAAACATATGCACACAAATTACGATAAAAGCAAAATAAAAATATAAAAGTGGAATCTCTTTCGAGGCAGTTAATACATTTGCCAGTTTTAATCAATGTTTGCTATCTCTGAACTAATCGGGATAAAGAAAATAAATGAAGCGAGCATCAACTCAAAAGATCTGTCAACGTTAGTCGGAAATTTGACACAATAAAAGTATTGTGGACTGTTCCCACAAAGCTGTAATCTACATCAATGTGTGCAACATCTGATAGATGACTAAACCTGCCCGGACAATTGCCAATTGAAATAACTGACCACTGGGCTTCATAATAGCTTGATGAAATCGGCCAAAAAGAACAAATACATAGAAAACTGTCTAATCGAAATAATTTCAAACTTTACTGTTGCAGTTACTTTAATTCATTTTAAATTTATACTCCTATTTTTTAACGAGTCAACAAGAGGATTCTACCAACAATAACGTTTTTATAATTAAACTTCAGTAGTAAATTATATAGTTACTGCTGCAGTAAAATGAAATTTTATGCCAAACTCGTAAACTGATTATTATTTTTTTTACGAAAATTGATATAAAATTGGTGGATGCGCTTCTCAAAAATCAGATTCTGTATTTTATTCCAGTAATGATCAAGAATTTAACACTTTACTATTTGCTCTAAGAATAGAAATAATTATTTTACATTGAATATAATATTTAAGAAAATTGTTCCGTCTCGCCGCCCTTTCTCCGGCGAGTAGGCAACCAAGCAAACGTGGCGAACTGTGCAATGTTGACGATTTTGAGCGTACAGAGCCGCGATATCTTCGCCAAGAGGTGTGGTCCGAACAAAAAGTGGTGGCACGAATCAAGAGATGGCGCGAGGTATGTTATACAAGAGTACCACCTCTCGGGATTCCGCCAAACTTGATAAACCTTATTGATCTACGAGTCGGAGACGTCCTTTTAAAGGACGTTTTGCAGGATCGGATTTGCTTTTTTTTTCGAACCGTAGACGTGAAAATTTCGTTAAATCCAATAAAGGCTTTTGTTGAATTTTAGTCTGATGTAGATGTCGTATTTTTGCAATCAATCGATAATGACCCAATTAAATTTGATACAATATTCTGTACATTAAGCTATTGTGTCATTATGGGGAGTACTTCAGGTTCTAACCCAATTAACTTCATTATGAGAGAAATGGAAGGACCCGTCTATCATTTTATTGTATCAATGAATTATCTTTGTCTGAAAACTGCCGCTGTTCCAATTAAAATCAACGTTAGTTTGGGCGTTTCTGCGTCTGATAGTATTTACACCAAAGTTTTATTTTCCTTGTAAGTTAAAAGTTTCATGTTCGTAATTGACAAAGTTTCTTTGCCCTAACACTATTAGTTCGCAGGTTAGAAAATTGTTAGATAAAACTCGGCTATCAGTTTTATTCTACTGGAAAGTTTGTTTCTGTTACGACTTTCCTAAACTTAGTTATCTAAATAAATCCTGGGATTTAAAAAGAGAATGCCTTCACTCATTTTCAAATGAACTTGGTAATTTTATTTTATAGGGCTAATTTCATTAATGTCCCAACTTTTCAAAAACTGGTTTAGCTTGCTTGACTTAAATCAACAGCGAATCTATCCCTATTGAAAGAGGAAATTACCCAATTACCCGTTTTATTATCTAAAAGAAAAACTTTAGAAAGTACTTACTTAGTCTATTAATTTGCCCGGCGCATCCACCATATTTAAAGAATAAATTTATTAAAACAAGGCGATATTTTTATTTATAGCTTATTTTATTCTAGCTTTTGCCATGAATTATAAAACTACATTTTCAGTTTTATCCATCCTTGATCTTTAAAAGCGTGTTTGGTTGTTTAATTTATGCAGGAAAATCGGGGTCAGGATTCTTTTATCACTGATCAAACCGAAATTAAACACGTTGTCGTAATTTTTGTAAATCAGAGATAAAACTTGTCTGTAGGCTGATTATGCAAATTGTGCGGTATCAGCATTGATAGCTCACATGCAATCAACATTTACCGAACAAACAAAATAAATTCAGGTTGGCTTAAAATAAAATTGTGCCAATTGAGAAAATTATTATAACCTACTGACCCATTATCTCAGGGACGTTGCTGTTTCATACTTTAAATCTGTCAATTCCATAATTAAAAAACTTTAAATAACTCGTGTCAGTCTTAACTTAATAACTTTGGAAGGGTGCTAAGTTATAATTTGATTTTTTCCTTCGTTTTCTTAACATATTGACAAGTTAATTACTTCTGACGCTTCCCGCGCTTTTACCTAAAATACTGCACTGATTGGGATAAAATTTGGCGTACCTATAGATCTTGATAAAAACCACTGCAATTTGTGCCTTTCGACCATTTTTCAAATGGCTAGGATCCGTTCTCTGTTGACATCCTGAAACGAATCTCATTCCTCGCACGCGACATTTGAAAAAAGAGGCAAATAGGTGCAATCTAAACTTAAAATTTACGATCTCTTGTTTCAAATAGAAGTCCTGTTTATATATTGTTTCGAGTTGAAATTGAACTTCCGATTGTTCAATATTTGTGCTTGTATTTTCCGATGCTCCAGATGGTGTCGATGTGATAATTCACGTTGGAGAAGACGTGACGTTCATCCAATTATTTCATTGGAAAAATGGGGCTTTTTGGATTAAACTCAAATGAATAAATTATGCGAAAACGAGGAGTGCGACTATTGATTGAAATTAATAGCTCTAAAAACTGTCCCTGTACAACTCGGAAATTAATTGATGAATTATTTGTGGTGGCAACTGGTGTAATGTTTCGGTGATATTTTTAGGACACAGTATGGCCCCAGCACACCGGCACACCTCAGGGAGAAGTCTTGTTCTGTCGATCCTCTGCCTCCAAGCTATATGTCTTCAGGTTACCAGTGGTAAGAAATATTTTCGTTTTATATCCCTTAATTAACTGATTTCCCCGTTTTGTTATGGCAAATCTCCATCTTTATATCACATCAGATTAAATATTCATTACTTTCTAATATCCGATTAGAAAGGGTAAGCGATATTTCCTCAGAGAAAATTACAAGATTTAAGCTTATTACAGGCGTACTATTCCGCAGCCTTCGGCTTTGCTTTGTCCCACTCCTTTTCTTGATATCATTAGACTTACAAAGTAGTGATCTGTCGTCTATATGGAGATACAAGTCGGCTTCTACAATATGTTTACGTAAACCGTTTACACATACATCATGAATATGAACAACAAGGGACCTGAAATATGGTTTTGTGGTGCTTGGTAATGCATATTAAGGAGGCGATATTTTTTAAAATACATTTGTTTGTCACGGCATTGTATTTGATAAGAAAAAGAAAAACCGGCGCATCCACCAATTTTGCACAATACTCTAAGAACTGCAGATTTGGAAACAAATTAATTAGATTTAGTATTCATATTTAAAACCTGCACCACTCCAAACACCGTCATCGTCTGGAAAGTTATTTCGGTACTTTGAAACTTTCATATCGACTTTTTTCACTCCCTAAGGAGTGTGGCGCCATCACGCGGTTTAATGCTTGACTCAGCTTCTGAAGCAATCTTCGCCTATAAATCTTAAATCCTGGTCTTGCAGATTGCATCGGGCAATTAGTTCTAAACCGTCGACAATGGGGCGTCGTATGATTAGAACTATCTGAAAGAAATTTATGGCGACAATCTGAGAAGTGGCTTGCAATCTTCATAGATCTTCATACTTGGATTTTCTCTAAATAAAAGGTGGCGTGACTGTGCTTTAACAAGTCTCTTAAGATTGAAACCACTGTGATACTCCAAACCGATAAAGCGGTGACGTCAATATGTGCTCCTTGTAATCTTCGAACTCACGCATTCAAGAACGGCCGCAAAAGGAAGTCTTGAGTACATAATTGCTGGCAGATGCGCCGTATAAACGAACTCTTGATAAAGAGTTGAAAAGACGGAGGATTGTACGCTTTTATCGTGTTTTTTTGCTCGAGGTGCATACTTGCAAGGATCCATTCGGGGGATCAGGGAGTCAGCGAGCTTTGCCTTGAAATATCGCCTCTGCGAAGAGCTAACGTTTCTAACTTTGCTTTGGTAGTTTTTACATGTTGATAGCACGGGTAATTTAATTTTTGTCAATAGTTTTTATGCCTGTAATTATAACTTTCTTTGCCTTGTAATTATCTACGTTACAAACTTTAACAAAAAACGTAAGTGGTTATCACGACCCTCTCAATCATTCTTGATTGCCTGTAATAAAAATTCTTATAATCCGTCATTGCGAGCTTTTAGTGAAAAATTCAAGCACGAGAAAAACTACTCGTAATAAACCATGCATTAAGCTGCGATAAAATATAAGAGTAAAATGAAATTTGTTTGAATTTTGAAGTGCTTACACGAAGTGGCAGACCATTTTATTACATAATAATGCCTAAAATTACGATAAGACCAAATGATGTAAAGTGGCTTGGAAATTTGAATTCTGTTGGTAGCTCTGTAATGTTTAATATTTTATTCTTTCATCCCTCACTTCAAAGACAGAACTTTTAGCAATGTCTCCTTCATGCCGCTATTTTAATAAACCGCCTCAAGGTCGCACCTAATTCGCCATAGTTTATTGCCGAATCAGCTGTACACCGTCCCTTTTGAACGTCGTCACCGTCGTCGACCCCAGGCTCGTAAGTTCGACCAAGGGCCATAGAATCAATATTTTATCCCTGTGAGGGCGCGCGGGTGCCGGCGTGGTGGTGGCGCTCCACCGCCGCCAGTAAACGACAGACTAACACACAACATGGTGGCGGTCGCGATTTGCTGCATCCTCGTGCTCCTCGCTGTCTTCATAGTCATCATTATTGTAGTTGGACAGAGCATTGGTGCGCCCAAGACGTAGAATATTGAAGTCTTCCCGTCCTCGCGACATGTCTTTCACTAGGACTACCAGTGATGCTCACAGTGGAGATGGTGTTGTGATGTTTTTGATGTTGTTGCTGTCGTATCTGTGTTAACCGATATAGTGGCTTACCTCTTAGACAATAGATGATACCTCGAGGATATATCACCACGTAGACCATGTACCAAGAGATCTGGGTCGTTTGTAAATTTTATATTTGTATTCGATATCGATGAAGAAATAAATTATTTTATAGTATGGTCAACGATGCTTCTATTGATCCCGAAAAATCCTCATGTCATGTTAAACATTAAAATTTCAAACATTCTCTGAATCTAGATCTATAATATAATAAACCCTGACAGCGATAATCTTTTACCGGATCAGAGACTTCCCCAAGGAAATTAAGTTCTGGCTTAAAATAATCGACTATATTGGGAATTAAGACTATTTTTAGCTTCGCATATCTTATTCATCATTGCACTATTTTAATATTCACTTTACTTTTCCTTACCTCGTTCTGATAATGAACTTCATTTCTCTTCCCCAAAGATGAACGATATGCAAACATCAAAAGCTAAACTGTTCTGTTGGGTAAGTTAGGCTAGCATTATCCATTTAAGTTAGCTTAGTCAAGGGAAAAATCAACAACCCTTAACCTTTTAAACCTTTTGAACATCCCGAATCCTAAGGTAACAAGCAAACATAGAAAGATTGTTTGAAAGTTCGATCGATAAATAATTATCGATGGCTTACTACCAATTACTGGGGCAAAAATGTGGATAATGGTTTTTATTAAATTAACGTTAATTGATATGCATCGATAACATTGTTAAATTTATTGCAAGCAACAGGTGCTATTATCGTTTATACTCGGCTTTAGTTCATGTAGCGTAGAAAGCGAACATTAATGTTATTCCCCGCGTAATGGTTTGCTTCTTATACATTTTATTTTAATCGTTATTTAACACGCGTTCCTTTCAAAAATCTCTAGTTATCATTTTATTCAATCCCAGGCTTCTACAGCGGCGGTGGAATTAAGAATATGTTGGCACATCATCGATGGAAGTAGAGACAACATAATTTTCTTGTTGACGTTGACAAAGTAAACTGTTCTGCTTTATCAGCAGTTACCTTCGGTAAATACAGCGGGTAAAAATAACTAATCAATGGATGTTTCAGAAGTTGGCAACACTGTTATAACAGAAAAAATGGATACAAAACTTAATTATGATTAAACACTGTTTGAATTAAATTGCAACAATTCTTGTCTGCACGGTATTATTAATCAAAAGCAGGAAATTGTGTGCAGACGCTTATTGTCCAAAACTAGTTATTAATAACACTACTTTACCGCCGTTTTGTGCGAAACAAGATGAATGGGGTTTCTAATAGATCTTTTAGCGCTCATTTCAGATCTGCGCTCGTGGTAAAAAAATATTCGTCAAGTGAACAAAACCCAAAATTACCATTTTAATTTTTTTTAATGTTTCTTAAGGAAAGAAATTCTGGATTCTTGTCACTCAAGATACGAGAAAAAGGAAAAATTGTTTATATGAGTAATGATATAAGCAATAAATTTACAAAAAACGTTTAATAAAATCTGTGGAACACTTATCGTTATTATTCCCGTTCCACCACCTATCCAAATTCGTATAAAATATCGATTTTGTCGGTTCATTTAATTGTTTACACAGCGTGCAAAGCGTTAGATCTGCTTTGTATCTCCTCGAAATGTAGTTTTTTTTCCATTCGAAATACTTCAAATATTCTTCAGGATGCGAATCAAGGTAGTTTATATAGTCAACTAATTCTTTAACAGTCTTAAAATCCATCACGTTTATCACAGAATGAGGGGGCGCAATCAAACTATAATCAGCACCACCGTACACTATAGGAATCACATTTTTTTGCAGAACATTGAATAGTTTCTCGGTAACGTAATCTTCACAGACCGAGTTTTCAAACGATAGGTAAAACTTGTAATCTTTTTCTAGTTTGTCGTAACACTCATCTTCACTACTCCTCGGACACTCATAATCACCACAAGCTCCGTAAACATCCACAGGCACATATTTCCGAATCTCGTTGTAAAGAACTTCACGTTTACTAGGAGTGGCACAGTTCGACACAAACCACGCAATCTTCTTCGGTTTTTTTTGAATCTCTGTAACAGTGGGAAGACTATAATTCGTTGTTGCTCTCTCAATTGAACCGGAAGTTCGTACAATGTCTGAGTCATGTCTGTACGTCAAAGTCCAATTAAAAAAGTTATTATACGCTTTGCTGAAGGCTTTGGTATGCACTGGAGATTCTAAACTAAAAAATATATAAACTTGATGAGGACTGCGTTTTCTGGGTTTACCGTCCGTGTTCTCTTTATATTCGACTCCGTGGAAAAAAATCGCGTCGAACTCATCATGTGGAAGCGCGTTTTTGTGGTACGTGGTGTAGCAATTCTTGTATATACAGTTTTGGAAGATTTTGCTGCCCAAGCCCAGATTGAAGTCCAGGGCTCCGAAAATTGGAGTCCAGTACAGGATGGTCTTCATGTTTTTCTCGGGTTTTTCTTCAATAACTTTGGGCGTGGTGGATTGAGATAAAAAGGAGTTCTTGTATTGAGCCAGAAGAAAAAAACACGTCACCATCAGAACTCCGGTAGCCACTAATAATCTTCGTGGTACGCTCATGGTGAAAAACCGAACTCATTGTGGGCAAAAACACGACTGTTTGTAGATATTTTTGCCGACAATGAAGTTGAAATATCAATGATAAGAGTGATAAGATAAACTTATAGTCAGAAAGTGGGCACGCCTTTTATATTTGAAACGTTCTGATAAATATTCGGTTGACATCTAGGTAAAGAGAAGCTAGTAACAAAGTCCATAAATCGGTTTTTATTGGATTATGTTCTATAAAAACGAAATACATAGTAAGTTTTTTCTGTAAATTTGCGGCGATCGATTTGGAATTACTGTTATATTGAAGAAGTTGCCATAATAAAACGGACGGTAACATTCAGTTTCAGCAAATAAATTGGAATTTGGCATCCAGATGTGTTTTACTGTTTTCTGCAGATTTGCGCCTTTTGACCTTATGAAAAAGTTTTTCTTGATTTCGACATCACATGTTTGTTTCTGTGGAGAAAATTACAAGTCAGATCTATCCGTATAAAAAAAGCTAAATAAAATAGTTTTTATCGGCGCATCCACCAATTTTCCGTCGTTGTGCACCGTTAGAGTCAGTGCTACCAACCTGAACAAAAATTCAATATCTGTTTTGATACTTCACGTAAATATTTGATTACAAGAGCATCCAGTTTAATGTGATGTTCAAACAATTAGAAGGAGCTAATTCCGGATTACGAAATACCGTGTGCTCAAATAAACTACCACTCATAAAACATCGTAGAGATAATGTACAATTTACGGGCCAGTAGAACTGTCACATAAATGTCATATAACTCCGACAACTTACCGCAGTTAGAGCTACTCAACCAAACTGTAATTAACAGAACAAATTTGCCTATACTTCTGAACTACAGATGTTTAAACGGGCTTTATTTTTATGATGAAAATGCTATTAATATGGTAATTTTTACCTTTATCCTCATGTATTACATATGATACAACCGCGATAACAGTATCGACCAAATAATAAGAAATATCACGAAACCTGAGCCAAAAATAAATCACAATTTTTTTCAAGAAAAACGAACCACGAAGGATATTTTGCATAGTTGGAGTTTGTACCAGAACACAAATCTCATTAATTTATGCTTACATGTTTAACGATCGCAAAAATTTTACATTGCCATCGCCAAACGCAATTAATTTATTCTGCTTTAATGATATTAAAAATCTATTGTGCACAGTATGAAAAAGAAACAATCCCTGTAGAGTATTCAACCGTAGACTGAAACCATTTGATGAAAATAATTAACTTGAGGGAGTATTGAAATGTTTCATCGAACAATAATCTACAGCAAATCATCGAGATGTTGCTAAACTAGTTTAACTCGAAATTTCTCGTTTTTCTGAAAACTGAGGCCGTCACGGTCGGTCTCGTAATTGCCAGAATTAATTATAAATCACAGTAGTGTGGTGATCCCGTGTCCACTTGCCCAGAAAGAGATAAGGGCAGTGTAGTACCGCCCCTATCGCCGCCCCCGGAAAGGGGTTAAATCACTCTTAGATTTCCAATATCGGAGTGATGTTGTTTGCATTGGAAATTTCCTAGGGTAGCTTGTGAATCAACTTTGCCCCTGCCACCCCTGAACTTACGACTTTGGAAACTGCCATGAAGAATTTTACACACGCCTCATCAAATTTCATTAAAATCAATCGATCTAAGCCCCTATTTTAGTTGGTGCGTGCACTTGAATTAAGATACAATTGCGTGATAACTCCTTCAAGTATTTCGTGTCATGTTTTTGGAAATTTGACGGCTGTGGTGTTACTGATATTGATTAACAAACCGCTATTAATCCACTTAAATTAGATGCAGAAGTATTTGCAGAAGTATTAAATTGATACAGTTGGAAAGTTCGTTATCGTTAAAGATAAATTAGATGAAATTAATCAACGCCAGGATCCACGAAATATAAGGCTCATTTCTCTGAGTCTGTATCAAAACGTGGGAGATAAAGCGAGAAGGAGACAAATAGGAGGACGGTTTGAAAAGACATAAAATTGTCCAATCAAACTGCCAGTCAATTCTTTGGATGTAAGCGCCGGGAATTATCACCAGTTTTATTTATTCCAGACGTCCAACAAAGTGATTTTATATAGGACGCACGTGCCGGAAAACGTACTTTTGTTAATTAAAAAATAATAAATTTCTCATAACCCAAACAAAAAACTTTCAAATCCACGAACGCCCGTTTAATCTAGTCAGATTGATTCAGAATGAGAGCGAAATAACGACTTCTTGAAATCCCAAGTTTGAAATATTTAAAACACGTCCATCAAGATTTTCATACGTTGCGATAGCAGAATATTTATTTTCATTACCTCGGGCAAGTCTACACTAGTTTGGATTTATCGCTTTTCTAGTTTATAACAACCACCGTCACTAAAAACGCCGTAAAATATAATTTCGCCCAACACGTTTAACACTGAAAAATGTAATTTCGAGCAGTTTTTACAAAAGTTGGAAACAGGATCTAATTAAAAGTGAACGTTGGATTAATGTTGTCACCGAAACGGGCAAGTCTGAGAAATAAAAGTTTGATAAGCTCATTTCTCCGAATCGAGATTTTGATTTTGTACAGTTGTGGCTTTTTATTTGTTTGGGTTTCTAAAGATTTTCATCTCGAGGAAATTGTCTACTAAACGCATTTCTGGTGTACATCTAAGGAAACTGGAATGCTCTTCATCCGTCGCGTGTTGAAAATTGCTTAAATATATCGAATAGTTGAGATCGCAGGGCTTTGGATACGTAAAATCGCTGACATTAAAGGGACAAGAGTTTCTAATTCATTACAGCAATTAAAATAACAGAAATAAAAAAGGTTTATTATTTTATCCGGCGCATCCACCATTTTTGCATACTTTTTTTTTCTTTATTATAATGTTATAAATAAAAAATGGCACTAAAATAACTTCAAACTAGAATAGAATCGATTAGTTTGAACTATTAAATATTAATAGTTCACATGCTGTTATCTTAATCAATAATTTGGAAACGTCGTCCGTGAATACTAATTCAACCACACAGATAATATTTTCACGCTAATGCACCTTAACTTTGAGCAAATCTCATTTGCATGAAGGAGATAGTATCTGGGAGAATTATTGTAAGTTGCATTAAAGTGTTTTGGAGCGGTGCCACTGTAAACGATCAATGGGTATTTTGGACGAACGCCATGGAAAGTAGAAAAGTATCCTTCATTATTATTCTGGTGATTTACCATTCATAAATTCCCGGTAATAACTTTGACGGTTTTAGACACCACCATGTGGGTATAATGGTGGAGTAAATAACAATTTCTTTCGTTATCTCAAGACACCTTGTGTCAGCATTTGTGAGAAAAAATTAACTCTGAGCTGAAAAATAATGATCTATTATTCCGATAAGAGTGAAAAGGATTAAACTCGAGATTTACAAAGAAGTAAAAACGCATAAGCAAATACCACCCGCAAATCCGTTCCTTTGTTTGAGACACAAACAATTCCATTTATCTTGTTCCAGTTTTTAATTGAAAAAATGAAATTTTCGTCGGGTCTACTAGACGAACAAAAGTTTCAGCCTTTAATACCGTGCATAATTTTACTAGGTGTGAATATCTCAAAACAAAAGATTTGCATGCAGACTTAAATTCATTTAAACTTTTAATACGTTTTAACAAGAAAACTTTTGCGTTTTATGTCATGTAAAATAAAATTGCCTTGTCGGAGATAAATGGCGATTTAAAGATGTTCCTTAAACTTTGGAATTTAGATTCCTTTTGGGGTTTATTTAATTTTTTATCCTTCTCTTATTATCATTTTGGGATTGAGGGAATACCGTGTGATGATAAAGTAATTTCGAGTTGGTGGTGTAAAGTCGTTTTAATTAAAGTGTTTGAACTCATTGAAATTCCAGGATGTAACAAGAAGCAATATAGGGAGTTGTATACTAATGTTGGGGCTTCTAAATCAACAAAAATGGCGGATGCGCCGGGAAATTTCGATCAATTGAAATCACACAAATCTCTTTCTTTCAGAGTGTGACCAGACATTCGTAAGCAGACCAGGAGGTCCGCTGAACGGCACCTTCCAAGCACCGGAGTTCGTGAATCTCCGAGGACACTCACGCCAGTGCATTTACACTTTCTTAGCTGGGCTTGGCCAGCGTGTCGAGATCGTCTTCACTTCGTTCAATCTCAGGGGGACACCACCTGAGTATGTTAAAACGAATTATTTACATTTTTAGTTTTATTGTGTAAGCAACAACGGAGTTTGGTGGTCTTTACACCAAATAACGTGCAAACTAATGCTCTATTTTTGACAAAAACTTGCTTGTTTTCACGACGAAAATAGGGCATATAGATGGTGATTGTGTACACCAACACCGTCCGTGGAGTGGTCGGTATAGGCTGTAGGCTGTACAGAATTATTGGGCTTATAACTGTAGTTGTTGGTGTATGCCATGGTAATCGGCAGTCTTGTAAATAGGACGTTTGTTAATGTTAAGAGAAAGAAGAGAGCGGAGAATCGAGCGACAAGCTTTTATGGATTTTATACCGTGCATTTCTCAAAGCTTGTCGTTCGGTTTTTCCGTGCGTTGCACGTGCAGATTGCCAGTGGCGTGGCACGTGCCGTTTGACTGATCGTTCTTGTGTTGCCGTTGCCGTTACCGCAGGCACAGTGGAGCTGCCCCGGGAGACCTCCCTGCGTGAGTACCATCATCTGTGTTTCAACTGTAGTTAGCATCTATTAAGCACTTTGCTTCTTTTCTTATCCAACACATCTGTCTCTTCGAGATTTGCCTGTGTATGTGCTTACGCGCCGACAAACAAACCTTTAAACTTGATGGAACACTGTCTTTTGCTAGTGTTAGGTTTCGACGCGGAACAGGTAGGTTATAAATTTCAGACGGTTAAAATAACAGCTTTTGGAAATTTTATTACAACTTGGTGGAGGCGCGGCGATGGAAGTATCAAGGTCTAGCATAGCAGGTGGCAAATTTGCGATTAAGTTAAAGTTGGAAGGAACTTTGGGAAATTCTTATTGGAAATACTAAACTTTGAACTATGTCTAACCCTACAGTGACCTTTTGCTGAGGATAAAGCGTGACGTGGTATGAATCATTCGGGTGTTTCCAGTTCGAACTCTAATCAAATGCTAATAATATTTTGGTTTTCTTGAGGAAACTGCAAGAAGTCATTGTAGTAGTAACGAAATTCTGTCCCCACGATTTCTCTTGTAAGATAAAACCTCCAACTCTCCATTCATTTGATATACAGGCGTAAAACTGCATAATTCATACTTTTTAATAAATTTCCACAAATGATAAAATTTCATCATAAAACGTGCTCCTTTTTATACTCACTCAATTTGCATCGTAAATTAAAAAGAAAATGCATGTGACCTGGAAAGTGAACATTTCTCTGCTTTTACGGCGCCTTAATTAGATTTTTCCTTTTTCTTAAATTCTCAAATTGGTATCGTATGACTCTTTTATTGGATTTGGTATGTATTGTGCACGATACTTAGATGTAGTGTAAATGTTAGCTATATTAATAAAAATAGTCTAAATAAAGTAGTCTCTCTTGTATTTCTAAATACAATAATTGTAGCGCACATTTCACTCACAAATTAATTAATCATCGACAAATTTATAAATAGAACGTCCTGTAGCGGAAATAATAGATTAGAAAAGAACTCCGGTATTAGCTCTATCATGACACGATCATCTATTTAGATAGCCACAACGGTTATTGACAGGTAATCTGTTACGATGAAATATAACATAATGGTTGCCCAATATTTTCTCACATGCAATAAATGAATTAATAACTGAGAATGAAATATTGGCAAATTTTCGCGCCAACGGAAAGATTTAATGAAATTTTATTTTTAGTCACTTTGACAACGCCCTCGGGACGAAATGAAATGGAATGATTAATTTTTTTGGAATTTCCGCGAGAAGGTGGAACAGACAAATAGGCTCAATTTATTGTTTCACGTGTGAGCGGATTGTAAATGTTGTATTTTAATTGTTCATTTTTTAAAACAACATTTTTCACCAACAAAGGGCTGAAAAAGCGAAAGGGACAATATAGGTATTTTAGAGCATTTATTGGAAGAAAAGGATTAACTCAAGAACTTAAAGAAATTTTTTATTTTTAAAAAGCTTTCCGCATAAACAAAACCCCTTTAAACATTTTACTATTTACTTTTTAATGTAGTTTCAGCTTTTTTTACACTTTGAATCTCAATTAGTTTATAAATTTTTTTGTATACCTAATTAAAGTAGGTACATTTTTATATCTACAATTTTTTTCGTAGAAAGAAATTACATTTCGTGCTTGATTTCACTTCCGATTAATTTTTCTCTTTTTACAAGAAATACTAATCCAATTTACTAAATCTCCGCACGTGCTTTAGCTGTTAGCACTGTGCATGATGGCCGTCTGGCTTAAACTGCAAAAATTCTAAAACTACTCGCTTCACAATTTAAAAACCTCTTTTCAACAGCTGTGTCCATGAATACATGGATGTATATTCAGAAGTGGTCCAGCCAGACGCCGCGGAGCTGATCAACTCTCCGTTTGGTGGTCGGTACTGTGGACCGATTCCACCCAGACGAAGGGTGTCCCTGTATCGCGCTCTTGCGCTCGCCTTTTACACCGACAAGAACGAATCGACGAGTGACCTCTTCACTGGAAGATACTCATTTATCAATGACTGTAAGTCGTGCGTTTGGATGACTCGGTCTTAGCGTTATTTTTCAGCGGAATACGAGGTTGGCATCCCGGTAGCAGGCAGCCCGTGCAGTTTCCTGGTGAAGGGTGGAGTAAAGCCAACGGGGGCCATTTTGTCTCCCACTTATCCGGGTGCCTACCCCAAGGCTCTCAATTGTAATTATCAGTTCCTCGGGGTGCCTGGTCAACGGATACGCTTGGAATTCAGGGATTTCGATCTCTTCTTCGGCGGTCCTCAGTAAGTTACGCTGTTGTTAGCGCTGTTATTTACCACATTTATTTTGCAGTTGTCCGTTCGATTTCGTGAAGGTGTACGACGGTCAAGACAACAGTTCAGCTGTAATAGGCACTTATTGTGGTCAGCAGCGCAATCTCGTCATCTACTCGTCCGAGTCTTCTCTTCTAGTTACGTTCGTCACCCTCCCACGCACTGCCAATACTCAGAATAGAGGCTTTAAGGGCATCTTTGAGTTCTCAAACTCTTTTACCAAACTAGGTGAGTCGTCTCGTGAAAAATGAGTGGAAAATAATGATTCAGTGCCGAGTCTTCGTACGATATTCAGATCTGCAGCGTGGAAATTTACATATAAATCCAGCAAATTTTTCTACTTCAGATATCCTAATCCAATACAATATAGATAGCATTCGTAAACTAGATTATTGTGGTACTCGGCGCATTTTGATCACTCTTTTATGAACGTGCTTTCTTGCAGATGCGCTTTTGCGAGGCACTAAATTGTGCAGTTAGCTATGTCTAGTCGCGTTTATGACTTTGATATGACACATTTTTATGGGGTTTCAATCTCGGATTCTAAATCCTATCGATTTTAATTTTTTTTTTTCAGACTTTATAAGTAAAAACGACGGAGAGCATATACGAGGTACAGAGTGCGACCAGAAAATCTTAAGCAAGAAAGAATCCAGCGGGTTCGTGTTCAGTCCTAACTACCCGTTCCCTTACATGCCAAAACTGGTCTGTCGTTATTTCATCTACGGAATGCAAGACTCCCAGCACCTCGAACGAGTGAGGCTCGAATTCGTCTTGTTCGAAATACCAAAAGCTCCCAACAAAGGAGAGTAAGTTAAACAAAATAATGATTGAAAAAAGTTTTGTTGGGCCGAGCCAGGTTGTAACGAAATCCGCCGGTTAATTGTCGGTTTATCGTTTGTTAAACGAGGGCTCAGGTGGTTGCAGAGCTATTTCGCTTTCCGAATAATGTACGCTGATAATGGTGTGCCACTTCAACTATGCCAACATTGATTTCTTACTGGCGAGACAACCGAGTTACGAGCTGCTCTTCTCTGATATTGCGATACGCTTTCAAGAGGAATGCGCTCGGATATCTGGTTTAATATTTAATATCGCACACACTAGGCTTCATATCTCATCATATTTTCCCATATCATAAACTTTTACATTCAAAAATCCGCGAGACATCCGCTTCTGAAGGAGATCCGTTAACACATTAATGTGTGCTTTTAAAAGCACTCGCCATACATTAAGGTGCTAGCGGATGTTTCATAAATTCCACGCAGATCAGGAAACTTCCCGATGATGAATCGCACGTTCCGTACTTAAAAAAGCGTTTGATTATTATTCCTCGTTTTGTTTCTCAGTTGCTCGGACGGTTATTTGAAGATCTACCTGAAAGGTCAAGAAACGACGGATTCTTACGACAAGTTTGACTACGAAATGTGCGGCGAAGAAAGTAAACCGTCAGTTGTGGTATCGGATGGTCCTCGACTTGTCATGGTCTTCAGCAGTGGAGAAATTATGGGTCGGGGGTTTAAAGCAAACTACACTTTTGAGACTGGTGCGTTATTTCTTTTCCATCAACGTTTTTCCTCATTGTGTACGTTGCAGAGTATCGAATTCCTGGTACGGCTGCACCCGACGGCAGCTGCACTTTCACATACCGAAGCGTTAGCAAGAAAAAGGGCGAGTTCAACTCACCCAGATACCCCTCCAATTACCCCAGTGACACCAACTGCACCTATTCGTTTTTGGGAACAAACAACGAACAGGTGACTCTAATTTTTGATAATTTCAAAGTCCGTGCCGACTCTGCGAATTCTACGACTGGCTCCTATGGGTAAGTCGATCACCTCCTTTAGTCACCTCAGTTTGACTAACGTTCTTCCAGAGCGTACGTATGCCAAGAAGACTGGTTAGAAGTGTACAACGTTTACCGAGACGGCACGGAAAAAATCGTGGGACGGTACTGTGGAATGACAGCACCGGGCCCGATTGAGTCAAATCGTGGTGCTATGGGTCTTAAGATCATTTTACATGCAGACTCAGAAGGAGTTTATAGTGGATTTAAAGCACGGTACAGTTTCGAAACGGCTAAATCCATTTTTGGAGATTGTGGGGGTAATGTGAGCAATTTGGATTCGGGGGTCATCACTAGTCCGAAGTTTCCGAGCGACTATGATGGACCCACGAAGGGGTTGTCGTCGAAGAGCTGCAATTGGTACGTCAGCGTCAGGGCGGGGTATAAAATTATGCTCAATTTCGAGAGGTTCGCCGTCGAGGGAGAACCCGTTGGTAAGTTTATAGAATAAAAAGCGACTTTGAAGGAGGTTCGAACACTTTTTCTATATTTTTAATCCGAAAGACAGTTGAGACTTTGTTGAAACAAGTTTTAAATTGTTCTCTTTGGAAGTCAGGAGCGAGCGTTTAAACTTCCATCCCAAGCATGGTCTCCTTTAATAAAACCCGACAATTCTGTCCAAAACAGGAAAACCAATTACGTAATGTACGAAAGCTTTTTAAAGTTACGACTGCTCATATAAACTATTCATATTGGTCGATGCAAAGGACGCGAGTTGTTTGAGTTTGCGGTTAATAGTAAATGGGGAAGTTTGTTAAATTACGAGAGCTACGTTTGACGTTATTAGTTGCCGTCTTTACTAGTTCAAACAGTAATCTCAAGTGTTCAACTCCATAAAAGACCACTTAAAAGACAAGTTGGAGAAGTGTTGCGGGGTTCAACCAAATAGACTTTGTACTTGATAACCTCTCTATTCGTGACGGAAGTGTGCTCTTCTCCCGTGCTGACGACGCTTTAAATCTAAATCCGAAAAATCTAAACTGTTGTTTACACGAAATCTTTTCTAGGTCGAGGATGTCCAGCCGCCGTTCTCCGACTTTGGACAGATTTATCAAGCGCCCCCGTTGAACTCTGCGGTGAAAAATTGCCAGCAGACAAATGGCAATACCTTTCCACATCTAATGCAGTTCGATTTAGGTAAACATCTTACTCTGAAAAGTTGGTGCGAAACTTTTTAACAAAATCCCTTCGATTTGATTTTCTCTTGTTACAAGTTTTGAGTAATTTTTCTTTTGTAGTTTTGTAACGGCGGACAAGGCTATTGGAGCACAGGGTTTTAAGGTTGTCTGGACGGAGGTTCAAGAAGGTCCTAGCTGTGAAGAGTTTCAGTGTAAGAAGAATGATTTCTGCATTCCTGACAAGTTGAGATGCAACATGGTCAACAACTGTGGAGCCGATGATAATTCTGACGAAGCCGACTGTGAGTGACGCAATGGTTACTATAATAATATGGTATCTTATTCCAAATTTGCATTATAAGCAAAATCAGTTTTTCAGTAAAATCTATCCTATTATACTGCCTAGTAACACACCTATTCGTTTCTTTGTAGTTGGAGTCTTTAGTCATTTTGAATAGGTTTATTGCTGAGGGGTGATAGTGCATGGTACATTTTACGTTGACAAATCAAAGTTTTGTTGTAGGGAATTCATTTCCTGATTATTGTGTTGCTGTAAAATACTTATCACCAACAATACTTGTGCTTTCAGTATTGTAACTAGGTATTATCCTCGTCAGAATTTTCAAAAACTTTGATTTTTACAAGCTTCTTCTTTTCAATGCCTAGTTACCGCACTGGCTGCTTCCAAATATGTGTCAAAATTTTTCATGTAAGAGTAGAACTGATATCGTTGAAATATTTAAAAATATATCAGTGTTAATAATTAGTTGCACATAACGCAGATTATCGCACTTTAATTTATGAGGCTTTTTATGAGCAACTAATATATCACTATAAAGACACGTGCCATAGTTTTGCGTAGTAAAAATTCTGCTATATTATCTTCAACTATGTATAAAGCTTTAATAAACCAAGAAAAATATTGAGACGATTATTGATGGTGTGAAAATGGGGATGAGTCGCGCCGGTGAATTTTTTCTAAATTTAGGCCGAAATTTCACAAAAAAATTCCGAAATTAGTTTATAGCAGATGAGATATGTTGAAAGAAGTGTGAAATTGTGGCTCGTGTTTGGATGTCTGTTGATCTGTGAGCGAGTGGTGGCAGGTCGGTCTTTGTGCAGGTGAATCTCTAGCCTCGCGTCCGCTAAGCCTCCTGCCACCACTGTTCTTGGCGACGCTGCCGATGCTGTGGCTGGCGTGATGCCCTCCCGAACAGCATGCTTCTCTCACGCTCACGTGAGTTTCTATTACTCTACTATTCCGCTGGCTCATCTCACCCCATTTCGCTGCATGTCTTCACTCATCATCGTTCAGCGTAGCCTTATCACCGCCTCCCAGTCGGCCATGCTGTGACAACTTGTTTGTGCTCAGGCCTGGTGGAGGCGCCCCAGGAGGATCATACGGTGCTATACGTGTGCGCCATCGCCGCCATCCTCTTCGTATTGGTGCTGTTGTGCGTGCTATGTCACCGGAAGCGACGGCGGCGTCGACGTGGTATTCACCGCCCCCTGCAACTGCCCGTCCCGTCGGGTTCGTCCAGACGGCCTCCACAACACGTGTGCGAGGAATTGGGCGAGCGCTACGCCAGCGTGGACAGTGTCTGATGGTGGCTTCAACTCCCAAGGGACCCGCAATCCCTCCTCGTACGGTTACTGCCGCCGCCAGCAATACGCTCACTTTACAGGGTCACTCGGACGCGTCGTCTACGTTTTATCTAGTTACATTTACCGAACTTACTCAAATTGGCCTACCGTGTTACCGTTTGTTACATTCATAAATGTTGTTCAGAGGCGGCCTCGGCGAACGCGGGGCCCAATCATGTTTTGTATATGATTACTGCCTGCTCTGCGACAGCATTGCCAACATCATGATGACAAAATCACAGGCGGTGGTATCGAACATGAATCAGTACATATCGACTCGATTTTCAGTTACTCTCTTCAAACAACGTCAACAGAACACTGTCCAGCTTGAGAATTTTGACAATAACTTGTTTATATTCGATTTTTCTTTTCTTTACTTACAAAAACACCCTTTAACTGATTTACTTCCAATATTAATTAGACTGATTTAAATGATGTTAAAATCCATGAAATTTTACATTCAGACTATTTCTTCATTGTTTTCTTTTTATCAAGGAGGAGTAGTAGTATTTAAAACATTTAGTTTTTGATATTGGTACTAGGAGCCATCATGCCTCTACGAAAACATAAAGACAATAACTCCCAGTTTTTTTGCAAACACTGAATGTTTGTCGATGCTGTAGGCAGGGCCGGCTTCAGTTGTTGGTTGGACAATCACTAGCTCAGTATTGCTGACGGCTGGCCGGCAAACCGAAAGGCCTCGGCAACCTGTGGAGTCAATAAACTGTGAAGAGAACAACATTCACCCATCCCCGAAGATATTTTTTAACAATGTCGATAATCCAATATTTAAACAATAATAGTAATAAAGAAATCACGTGGTTTAATAACATATATATAAATGTTAGTGCGATGTATACGCAAGACGTAGTTAAAATGAGTTATTGTTTGTGAACTACGTGAGGACGGAAGTTGGTGCTGAGGAATCCAAGCTAAACCTAGAGACTTAATTTAATCGAGAAAAACGCAAAATCATCTATTTTGTACGTCGATAGGTTTTACGTTGATCACAAGTTCGAATATTTATATAATATACATTTGCAATAATAGATAGGAGTTTTGCACTAATTCGCACAAACAGAGCTATTGAACTATCGACGTTCAAATTGTTATACAAGAAATAAAGAAGAAACCGGTGCTCTAGATTTTATTTTTACAACGAATATCCATCTTCCTGGCGCGTAGATCTACAAGATTGTAGCGAAGAGAATCCAGTGAGTGTGTCTGCGACATCTACTGCCGTGTTAGATCACTATTTGCTTTAATCTCGGGGACTTACCCGGATCCATAATTGTTCACATGTTGTTATTTATAATACAGAGACTGACTTTGTGTCAACACCGTGTCCCAGACACTCGTGCAATTAGTTATTATTATAATCTAATACATATTACTGACGAAATGTACGCACTTTATTTCATGATGTCTTTCGGAAACAATACTTTGATGTAGCTATATTGTATTCATATGTATTCAGAATATGCTCAGTTAAATTGAGTCTGACTCGTTTTTTCCATTCTATTCCATTTTGGGGGGGTCCAAAAGGACTCTAATAATACGTTTGTTTTGTAAAGTATGTAATTCTATTGGCGTTATTGCGTTATTTGTCATTTCTTATTATTGGGCTTCCTACAGACTTGACAAGTCTTGTTCGTATCCAGTCTTACCATTAGTGCAAGCTGCTGCACATAGATCGTCATCTAAGACACTACAACGATTGGAAGTCATTGGTGATTTAACTGAGTATACACTACTTGCGAAACATTTTGGTGAACCCTTAAGTGTCCGTGATTTGTTAACATGTAATCACATCACACCAATCATAGTTTGTAAGTCTCAAAAAAGTTTAACTATTTTTGTAGGTACCAAAATGTTTCCAGTTATTCAGTGTAAAAAAGTATAACATTTTCATTGTGTTTGATTGGCATTGCAGAAAACGTTGTACTAAAAACTAGTTAAATATAGTCGTCTGAGCTGACGTAAAACATGATTGTAAAAATATATGTAAAATAAATAAAATCGCTAGAAAGAACACAGTGATTGTTAACATTCAAATTCTACACTATTCATTTCATTCCGATTTGGTAAGGTTACTTTTGACTGTAAATTGTAAGACAAGCAGAACACCAAGTAGAAGTGCTGATGAGTTTCTTCAAATTGTCTTCCCAAACGATCATTGTGTTTTTTCGCAAATAAATAATCTGTATTTTAGGATAGCTTAACGAATTATCCTAATACTGCAACGTTGTCCGTTTGCCTTATTTTTTAAATCGGAGTCTTGACGAGCTGAAGCCCTGAAATCGAGACAGGCGCCCGCTTTCCCAGAGGGCACTCGTCGAAATGGAAACCAAACACTCCGACGTGACGAAATTTTTTTATTTATTTGTGACGTGCCAACAAAAACGTGTTACATTTCTCAAAGTTTCAGTTTTTTCACTCATTTTATTCAAAAGATGCCAAATTCGATCTTCCAAAAAACACTTTTTAGACTGAGGTAAAAATGATTGTGTTCTTTGACAAGTTAAATTTCACTTTCCTCGGCGTTAGGGTGCTTGGTCCTAAACCCGCGCAGCTCGTTGGGATCGTCCTTCTGTAAAGAAAGTAGTGGGTTTGGTTGGTTGCAGTAGCGTATGCACTCAGTCAAAGTAGGCCTCGGCCAACACATTGTTACTTAGGATAAATCATTATTTTTAAATATTATCCACTCGCGATAGATATTAAATATTGTATGTATGTATTCATACATATGCAGTTGCCAAGTGACGGTGTTAGGTAATTTAGTCACTGTCATTTACATATAATCACTCACAGCCAACTGTCAAACAAGTCTCTATTTGCCTTAATTGCAATGGGCAAGGGTCTTTGGACTTCTTTCCCATATTTGAAGTTATATTGTGTTAACGAAGAGGTAATCTTTGGCAGTTGACCCAACTGAGCACTGCGCGGCTTCCATACTACCCACACCTGCAACTGCGTACGCGCACTTTGTTATAACGAGTTGTAGAGACTAGAAAACCATCGTGGACATGGGTTGGTCTTCAACAGTTGAAACGTTCCGTAATTTTTCATGCAACATCCAAAAAGAAGTTGATTCGTGTTGGCGATGGTCGATAAGACACTGATTAAATAATAGTTTTCGGATCAGGAGAGTGATTGTTGATTTTTGTTTATTTTTTAAAACCACATGATCCGGAAATTGTTGATTGGTCAGAACGACAAATACACATGATTGTATTTCGAATTCTCATCTCCATCAATATGTTATTTGTTAAATTAAAAAAAGCTGTTAAGTACTGTTAAGTATAAGGATAAGAGGAAGTCGCATTTTCTGTAACATAATGTATCAAAATGCTCACAGCGACTAGGCTCGACTAAATAAAGAGTATTCCACTGTAAACCTACTCCTTTTTTCACACTGGACATTTTAGGGTTTAGTTAGTCGGTGTGGTCCTTTGCTGGAAGCGAGTTTTCGAGCAGGGAACTGACTTTAATTTTGTTTTATACAGAACTTGAGTTCTACGCAATATCTCGTTGATCTAATTAAAACAGAAAATATGTTACAAAGTGTTTCATCTACTCTTCTACCTACACACACGTAACACCTCCTTTACTACTCTTAATTAAATACATTTCACTCAACAAACTATAGAATCAAAAAAACTCAAGAGATTTAAAGGATCTTCGTAAATCGTAAAAAATTTTGGAACTTCTTTTTATCAGCTTTTTTGAGTTCTTAGAATTAATAATAATGTTATTACAAAGTTTACTGTGTCCACAAACAGCGCCAAATTTTAATTAAACTGTTTTTGCCAAATCCCTTTGATTCCAGACGTTTGCAATAAAACTGTTGACCATACACATCTTCTACTGGTATTTATAAAACTGATGCAACTAGTATTGACTCAATTTTATTTCTCTACGTATAAAAGTTAGAACAATTCAGCACATTCCAACTCTATAAAATACAAATCAAAATGCAATCAAGCAAAACATTCAGAATGCCTTAAAGATCCACTCTAGCAATGTGCCCATCGCCGCCCCCAACATAAATCTGCCCATTTTCTCCAGCCACCGCCACATTAACAACAAAACCGATATCCACAGACCCATCTGCTTTCAAAGCGTCGTTTTCGATTTTCCACGTTTTGAAAAGTTTCTCCCAGCCAGCGGTACAGAGAATCCAATTACCACCAACTTGGGTGGCGGCAGCTCCATTAATAATCATTTCATGTGCTCCCTAAAAAGTGATGAAGTGACTGACCGAGGAGTTATTTTTAAACTCACAGTAATTTTCGACGTTTCCTTTAAGTGTTGGTTTGGGCCGATCACGTGCAAAATAACGTCTTTTCCTTCTCTGCTCATGAAGACGGCTTTGTTGTCAAAAAGAAGCAGAGGACCTCTTCCCATGATAGTGTCTTTGATTCCGAATTGGGGCTTTTCTCCTGGAATTAATTGTATAAGCGAGGGGAGAGTAAGGAGGTGTTTTACCGGATATTTGCAAATCGGTGACGATGACGTCGTTGTCTTTAGAAGCGAAAACGAGGTTATTTTGGATCGCTAGGTCTTTAACAGGAATTGCAACATTGATAGAGGCGTAAAAAACCTCGTTTTTATACATTCTCAACTAGAAAAAAAAAGCAGTTTTGCGAAGGAACAAAACACGTCTAACTTACATTGCCTTGATCATCACCAGCGTACAAAACGCCGTTGTCATACTTCACCTTCCAGAATTCCACATCAGCGTCTTTAACCAACTCTTTTTTCTCCTTCAACGTGTCGAGATTCCAAGCCTTCACGGTTCCATCGTTAGAACAAGAGTATAAAGTATCATCACTTGCAGTTATCGAAAAGACAGAGCATGGATGCGCTTGGATTTCTTGAAGGAATTTCAAGTCAAGAGCCCACACCTTAAAATTCATGTTATTGTGAACATTAAAAAAAAATTCTTGTTACTTTGATTTTTCCATCATCAGCGGCACTGTAAAGTTTCCCTTTGTGGAAAATAATTTGATTGACATCAAACTCATGTTTATCGCCATCATCGGCTCTGCAAGCAACGTGAAGAGGCATATCTACAAATTTAATTGCAGTTAATACAAGTAACTTAGATTGGAAAAGGAAGAGAGCACGTTTCCACAAATTGGTGTGGAATATTCTAGAATCTATTCGCTCGTAAAAAATGAGAAGCTCACTTAAGATTCTTCCAAGATTGGAACTTACCTGCTTCTGGGGGTGTTGTAGACTAAACTTTGAGGAGTAAACACACTATGTTGAGAAAATGTGTGGAAGACCTTAAACTTCAATAAACGTGAACTCTGGTATTATATAGACTGTGCTTAGTTATTTTTAACGAAGTTCTAGTCCCCTACCGTACACTGTGTCTCAAGCAAGAATTTCTTGCTATAGGTTGGAAATGCTATTTTGAACGTGTGCGAATACAAATAAAACGATAAGTTAAAGGTGCAAAGTAAGTTAATTTTGAAAAAAATGTGTAAATATTTTTTTAAGTTAAATTTGACTGTTTTATTTTCACTCAGAATGTTTGCAGTTTTTCTATGTATAAATAGATAGTTAAATGAAGAATGATCCAAAATTAGCAGCTTGCGTCTAATTTATAATTATTTTATTCTAAAGGCGGTTTGCCACAATCACATTTTTTCTCAAATTTTTACAAATAAAAATTTAAGAATTTTTCTGTCAAATTGACGTTTAAGATTTGTTACAAAATTAATTAATGTTTGTTAAAATCTCTAAAATCGGCGGTTTGGGGGTTTATTCTTTTCACTTAGCGCATTGTTACTGCGCAGAATTGTGAAATTATTTGTGAATTTTGTTTTAATTTTTTTTTGCAAAAATATATTTTTTTTAATTTCAAATTTTTATTTCCAAAATTCGTGTCAAACCGCCTTTATATCGCAAATTTGAACACCGATTTTTAAAAATTTGTAAAACTTTTCCCAACAATTCAAAAAAGTATATTCTCAATAGAGTAATTTTTAAAAGTATACAGTATGTCCCCGGATTGAGTTCACAAGAGGAAAAAAAAACGTTATTTTTCATTTTACAAAAAAATGACATAAATATGAAAATGAAATAAATCTTTAATTAAAACTTTAATATTATGAAGCTGTGTTCTTAAAATCTAAAAAAACAAAAAATGACGAAGAACTTTTTTATTTTTAATTTTGCAAAAAATGTCAAAGGAATGAAATTTGTTCCGCAACTCAAACCAATTTCCACTATTTGATTGACTCATTACCTGTTTTAGCTCATAGTTCTAACTCAATTCTAACTCGTAATTCTAAGACTCTTTCGAATTTTCTCAATTATTGTTAAGGATGCAATTGCATTTTTTTCCAATTTATTAATACTTACGCATTATTAAGTAAATTTTTCTTTACATCCTGCTATTATTTAAATACGATTACAAAATTTAATAAAAAAATAATGAAAAAATTAATTTTAAGAGTACAAACCAATAATTTTAAAATTTGAATTGCAGATTTATCTGTTTTGAAATAAGCAAAAAATGTTATACCTTTGTCATTTTTTTGTAAAATGGAAAATAAACTTTTTTTCCCTCTTGTGAACTCAATCCGGGGACATACTGTATAAATAAACTTTTGACCACGACCTGCTGTATACTTGCAGGTCGTGCTTTTGACATAGAATTACTGTAATTACATAATATATATACTTTTTGATTTTATAAACTTTAAGAGATTTGACTACGTAGGCAACTTTATATTCAAAGCAGAGCTCTGCGGTTAAATTATACTTTTATTATGAGTTCCACAAATTATATGCAGCAAAGTAAATCTACTTCTAATTAATAAAAAATTCAAAAGCCAAATTAAGAATTTTCTTATTTTATTCGCACTCTAAGTACAAGTCTTTCTAAAGTATCATTGACACACCTATTATTTCTTTCCTTTCTTCTTTTTCTTCTGGGCATCAGGCCAAGGAAATCCTCTTGATTTCAATAAATCCTGAACGTTGTGACATGTCGTGTATGCATTTTCCATGGCTGCTTCGGTAAAAATATCCACAGTGCATCTAGAACTTTTGGCTCTTCCGCCTTTCCGACCTCCTTTCTTGGCTTTCACTGCCTTCTTTTTATCACCATTTTTTGCTTTGCCTTTCTTTTTCTTACCCTTGCCACCCATCGAGTGAATAAGTTACTGAAAGCACAAAACTACGAAATTATCGATTAAATAAAACAGAAGGAACCAAGACAACCCAAAATGGTTATATCCTCTTTGAATCCCCTCAAGTCCTCGAAAGCATTCTATTACTCTTAAACTAAATAAACAAATGTTATTTTTACACCTCTAATTCCATTTGACACGCGGAAAAACTTCCGATCAGCGCTTCGTTAATTCATTCTGTTATTATCTATCGCGACCCACTCTTAATTTTCCGACAGAAAATAAATTTCGTGCCAAAATTGCACCCGCCCTACTTTCAATCGCTTGAAATACACAGAATCGTGCTTCGGTGGGAGACAAACAGTTCGAGACTTGCAGTCACTTGTAGCAGCATGGGCAAAGTACCAGGAGTCGGTATCGACTTGGGCACCACTTATTCCTGCGTGGGTGTGTGGCAACATGGTAAAGTGGAAATCATCGCCAACGACCAAGGTAACAGAACTACCCCCAGCTATGTCGCCTTCACCGATACGGAAAGACTCATCGGAGATGCCGCCAAAAGCCAGGTAATTTTTCCTTGAATTGTGCTATTTTTAAAGAGATCGTGAATAATTTTTCTTGGGAACTCTGCCAAATTTTTGTTTTCAATGAATTGTGGTAAAAAAGTTCTAGAATCGGATTGAGTCATCGCACTGATAATTCCATGCTAGTTTAAGGCAAGGTATTGAGAAAGGTTATGGACCATATTTGGAAAATGTAATGCTTGGCGCGAGTTTTATGGCTAATTCTTTGACCAAATATGAAGAGCGGTACTTAGGCTTTAACATTCATGTTAATTCGGTGTTATGTAAGTGGACGGTGTTCCATAATGTAATGTAAACAACTTAAACGGTAAAAACAGATGTCGATCAGTGTTACTTTCAAAAATTTGTGGAGGCGTTCATATTTTAGTCATGATTAAATAGGAACTATAAAAATCGTACCCGTAATATAAACATCCTTTTTAAGTAATAAATAATTTTGTTCTGACAAAATGTGGCGTTATCGCTAAAATTATCGCAATTAGTGTCTCCTCTAAAGTAGTGCTAATTTGCGATAAGCTGATTAGATAATGTGGTAGGCGTTCAATGAAGCTATGCGAGAGTGTTTGCACTGCATTTTTTCGGATTACGCTAACTTAGCCAATCGCATGTTACCACTCTTAGATTTGGTATCATTTACACAAGCGCTCTAATAATGGGGCGTGATTTATCCAGGGCCATTTTTTGACCAAACTTTAATATTAAATAAATGTATCAAATTATTATTAAAGGAGCCAGAATAGCACAAATTTTCTTTCGTTGATTATGCCACTTTTCTTCCCATTTAATTATAATTCTCACCCACATAAATCTTGGCACCACTTCAAAACAATTTCATCAAAATCATAATCAAATCCACAAAACGGCGTGAAATTCCGAGACCCATTTTTCTATTTTTACAAATTAATATGTCCTAAAATTTCTAGGTGGCAATGAACCCAAAGAACACAGTTTTCGATGCCAAACGTTTAATCGGACGCAAATTCGATGACTCTAAAATCCAAGAAGACATAAAGCATTGGCCCTTCACTGTTATCAGTGATGGAGGCAAACCGAAGATTCAAGTCGAGTATAAGGGAGAGATTAAAAAATTTGCTCCAGAAGAAATCAGTTCCATGGTTCTTACAAAGATGAAAGAAATTGCTGAAACGTACTTAGGAGTCGCTGTAGCTGATGCTGTGATTACAGTTCCAGCGTACTTTAATGATTCGCAAAGACAGGCTACTAAAGATGCTGGGGCTATTGCAGGACTGAATGTCTTGAGAATAATCAATGAGCCTACTGCTGCTGCTTTGGCGTACGGATTGGATAAGAACCTTAAAGGAGAAAAAAACGTGTTGATTTTTGATCTCGGAGGAGGAACTTTTGATGTTTCTATCCTGGCAATAGATGAAGGCTCTTTGTTTCAAGTAAAATCAACAGCTGGAGATACTCATTTAGGTGGTGAAGACTTCGACCACAGAATGGTCACCCATTTCATCCAAGAATTTAAACGTAAACACCACAAAGACATGAGTGGTAACACCCGAGCTGTGCGACGTCTCAGAACTGCTTGCGAAAGAGCCAAACGTACGCTCTCTTCCAGTGCTGAAGCAAGCATTGAAATTGATGCTCTCCACGAAGGAATCGACTTCTACTCTAAAGTCAGTAGAGCTAGATTCGAGGAACTCTGTATGGACTTCTTCAGATCAACTCTTCAACCAGTGGAACGAGCTCTAAATGATGCTAAACTCGACAAGTCTGCTATTCACGACATTGTTCTCGTTGGGGGCTCAACTCGTATCCCCAAAATCCAGAAAATGCTCCAAGACTTCTTCAGCGGGAAACCTCTCAATCTTTCTATTAATCCCGACGAGGCTGTAGCTTACGGTGCCGCTGTCCAAGCTGCGATTTTAACAGGCGATACGAGTTCGCAAATTCAAGACGTTTTGTTGGTTGATGTCGCTCCGTTGTCTTTGGGCATTGAAACTGCAGGTGGTGTCATGACGAAGATTGTTGAGAGAAACTCAAGAATTCCATGCAAGCAGCAGCAGACGTTTACGACTTACTCTGATAACCAGAACGCTGTTACCATTCAGGTTTGTATACTAAAAGTGTTGTAGTTGTAATCGTCTTCTAGGTGTTTGAAGGTGAGCGCGCGATGACTAAAGACAACAATCTTCTGGGAACTTTCAACCTCACCGGAATCCCACCAGCACCTCGTGGAGTACCAAAAATCGAAGTCACTTTCGACTTAGACGCCAATGGTATTCTCAATGTGTCTGCTAAAGACATCAGTACTGGCAAATCTGAAAGAATTACCATCACCAACGACAAGGGCAGACTATCCAAAGCTGATATCGACAAGATGTTGTCCGACGCGGAAAAATATAAAGCGGAGGACGAGAAACAGAAGGATAAAATAACAGCACGGAATCAACTCGAAGGTTACATCTTCAGTGTAAAACAGGTAATTTTAAATTGATTGAAAACACGTCCTGATTTATCATTCCAGGCGGCTGAAGACGCTGCTGCTGATAAACTCACTGAAGATGATAAGAAGCTCATCAGAGAGAAGTGCACCGCTGCTTTGTCGTGGTTGGACGCCAATCAATTGGCTGAGAAGGAAGAGTTTGACGATAAATTGAAGGAGTTGCAGAAAGATTGTTCTCCGATTATGATGAAGTTGCACCAAGGAGGAGGAGGAGCACAAGGCGGAGGAGCACAAGCCGCGCCTGGTGCTAAAGGACCAACTGTTGAAGAAGTAGATTAACGTGGCGATTACTACTGTTGTTTGTCTTGCATTTAAACTAACTCAATTTTGCTTTTACAATAAAAATGCGGAAAAATTTGAAAAAAGTTTAATTAGTTTTATTTTAATTACACAGTGTGGACAGAAAAAAGTGCTTTTTCAAAGACAACACTTTATTTAAAGTTCTATTTTTTATTTTGTGTGAATCCACATATAAGTTCTTTAAACAACAATAATACTACGTAAAACGATTATGTTGTTGAGTTACACGCAAACTTGAGGTAAGTTTGTATCGTTTATTTATGCTTCATTGTATTCAAAAGTATAAAATGGGACAGAATGACATTGAAATGTGTCTACGTAAATTATTGCAATTGAGTTTGTCATAAACTATAAACTACCAAAAGTGTTTGCTTCGTAGATAACTCTTCTTTTGAAACCGAAGTAACCGAAAAATTCAGTGAAACTGTGACTACAACTAAAACTAAAAATACATTTCTAGATTGACAATGGTCATTATAAGTAAACCGCTCTTCTACAAGAAAGTAAGTCCCGATGTTTCATGTCAAGACATATTCCACAACTGGACCGAAAACTGTTATAAAGCAAATATCTATTATTTGCTAAAATATATTGTTCCTGGAGTCTTTACGTTTTATTTGTCGATTTATTTGGTAATTTTTCCAAACTGTAAGTTTAAAAAATTGACATCTACTTTTAGGTCAAACTTCTCATCGATTATAAAAAAATTGATAAAAAATACATGAAAAAGTACCTAAGAAATTATCTAGGATCACAACTCTATGGGTATACTTTTGGGAGTCTTATTTTAGCCACAGTGTGTTTCGCTAAGTAAACTACAAAATTTATTAATATTTCTTATAAAAAATTAAGTAAAATTTCAGGAAGAGTCCACTACTATGGTCTCGCATTTTTACCAGGTTTTATAGCGGGAACTTCTTTGATTTTCGAAAATAGAGACAACCAAGTAATGAACTCGTTACTTTGGATTAGTTTAGTAAGTAAACGAAAGTAAAAATCAGATTTTAACAGTGTTTTAGGTGGTTGAAGCAGCGTTTAAAAATGGATACTATTTTAAAATTATAAAATATTCACCCGTTAGAGAAACGTTGCTTTTCATGTTGAACAACTCTTTATTGATGTATTTACTAGTCAACAAAAAACAGAAACTTCCACCGAATATTTGGTTCTATGCCCCTAAGAAAACAAACAATTTTAAAGCGAAGAAAATATTGCTTGTATTTTAATAATGATTTTATTTATAGCGTTATTAATTGCGTGTTGAAGGAAAGTCTAAAATATTTTGGAATTGGTTACGGCATCAGCAACACTCGATCTGTTATCACTGCAATTTTAAACTTCCGGAAAAATTCGTTGCGTACTTTTCTCAAACACGTTTTTAATAAAAAAGGAGTTCAGTTTGGGATGGTATTTGGGACATATGTAGCTTTATATAACGTGAGTATTATTAGAGATAATTTGATGTTAAAATATCGCTTTTAGTGCTCGAAATATGTGCTTGAAAAATGTAACAGTAACGACACGAAAAATGCAGCAGTTGCCGGTTTAATTGCTGGAATGTCGTACCATATTCAACCAACAACCAGTATGCTGGCAATTGCGATGGTAACTTCTGTACAGGTAAAGCAAACCCTTTAAATTTAGAAATATGTCTTTAATCTCACTACAAATATTTAGATGTTGTGTCAAGAAGTCATCACCCTTCAAATATCTCGAAGAATTTCACTTCCAGTATTAATTTACATGTTTTGCAATGGAATTCTCTTTCATAATCGCGTTGCAGCATTAAGCACATGCCCTCAACAATACAACAATTTGACGAAAATAGGAACAAGTGGACTGTAAGTTACAAATAAAATCAACCCTTTTTAAAACGCAATTTTTAAGAATGAACAAAGTTTACAATACGGTAATAAGTAACTACTTTTGATCTGTAGAAGAAGAAATAAACAATTTATACATAATTAAACAGTTTTTCATTCCCATCAAGTAGCAAAAAAAACAAACTTTATTTACTTATCATCCACGAATTTTCGAATGTGTCATAGTTTCCCGGCTTCGAAAAAACTCAATGGAAACTGAAGAATATTTCGCTAAGCGATACGAAACCGCAACAGTAAGTTCTCATAACCACGTTAATCTCTTCAGTCTTAAATTCAAGGAAGCTGCTTCTAACATTGTCATAAATTTACGCTCCCCTCGGAAAAAAGACTTTTACCATTTAGTTCAACCGTACCAGCAAAAACCGTACGACGAACCTATTGATTTGACCCATCGCTCTGTTAAAGAAGAAGCAGAAGGAGGTCCAAAGTTCTTCAGACCAAGAGGACGGCGCCCGAAAATCTATGGCCACAATAACGTAGTTTTCCGCATAATAAAATTAAGTTTATACGTCGTTTCTTGTAGATTCCCGATCAGAACCAGCTTCAAGGTTTCTTTAAAGATGTCATAGAGTTGCAGGCTACTGAAACGAAACAGGCTGAGATTCTCAAAGCTGCAAAGTCGCTTTTTTCTAAGAGAACGAGGACTTTGTATCATTGGATGTACCCGAATACTCCCAAGCAACAGATAAAGATGGCTGTTGCTAATTCTTGGGAGAATTTAGGGATGCAAGAGAAGCAGTTTTACATTTCGCAAGTTCTAGTGAGGTTTGGATTCCCTCAGTGTAGTCTTATGGTGAATCCTCAGTTGGGTGGAATTAAAGAGCTGCCACCATTACCGGATACTATGGATGGGAATTACACAAGTGAGCTCCAAACTGCTATTTCGAGTATTTCGCACCCTGGAACGTCCGGTGAGACAAAGAGGCGTCAAGGAAGACCTCCCGGTAGCAAGAATAAGAAGAATAAAAACGAGTTGCTCACGTACAAACTTACTAAAGATTTCCAGGATGATCCCGAGTTGAGCAAAGAATTGGAGAAGTTTGCTATTTCTTTTGATTGTTTCAAATAGAGTTAAATAAATTGGTGTTTATTCTAGATTTATTAAGTAGATTACACTACTATTATTCACAACGTGTTACACAACAATGAAGACGAAAAATAAAAATACTGGCACTAGAAGAAAGGAGAAAGGCAATACAAACAAGTGAAAGTAAAATTTACACTTAATGTGAAAGAAACAAATAAATTAATTTTTCATTACATAACGAACATGTCAACATGAAGTATTGCAGTAATTGCAAGGAAATAGTCAACAAACTGTACCCATTATCGATCAGGTACGAATTTTGAAGAGTTTAGTTTCTCGGTCTATTCTTCTGTGGCAGCGGAATAGCGCCAGGAGGAAGGTTAAATTCCTGTTTGTTCTTATTCTTAGGATTATTCTGCGGGATGTTACTATCGTCGTCTTCTTCTTGCGGTGGTGGAGGCAGAGTACTTGGTACGTCACAGTCTTCAGTTGGTGGCACCACACATCTCAAAGATCTCCGATCGAAGACTAACATAGCTGGACATCTTTGCAGACGTGGGTATCCTCCTTGGCACTGCCAATACCTGTTGCACGATTTTCCCAAAGGCACATTACCATTAGGATCGTCATTGCAAAGAGCTAAAACAAAGAGTTAAAAAATCGCAGGGATTCACATTGGAGGTATTACGATGCTTCTGGCAACCTTCGACGTTCTCAGGCCAATCACAAGAGTGTGTCCGTTCGTTGTACAAGAGACCGCCAATGCACAACTGTTCGGTAGCAGTACCATTCCAGCAGGTCCAGTAGCGGGTGCAGGAAGTCTCATGTCCGAAAATGCCATAGAGCCAATCGCAATGTTCTGTTCCAATGGGTGGGTTCACTTGTTGTTTGTTTTCACAGTAGTTGGACCTCCATGGATAATCGCAGCCTTCGGTGACGCCGCGGTTTTTACCAGCGAAGACGAGACCATTGGGACAGTCATAGAGCTCCGGTTGGCCGTTGATGCACTCCCAATATCTGTCGCAGTAGGTCTGATCGCCCACCAATTTAGATTTCAGTTGGCAAGGGTCTTCTTGGTTTCCTTTCAGTTGGGCACTCACGCAGCCTGAATAAAATGTGTTATCAAAACGGTAAAACGGTAACTAGTAATGTAGCCGGTATTATGCGGACAATTTCTATTTTTTCCTTATAAGTCAAAGTTGAAAGTAAAAGTTCTTGTGCAATTTGGGTGGAGTACCGGCACGAACTACGACCTTCCTATTTCCTTACTCTCTCTGATCTTTCTATCGTATTCTAAAATTCATGGGAAACTGCAAAATCCACTTATCCAGGATTGACCTGAATTTGGACGTCCCTTCAGGGTATTTTGTGCTCATCACGTTCATCTCACTTTCTTTTTGCAGGTGTGTAAACGCGTTACATAAGTCCAGATAAACAAAATTTGCAACCAGATAACAAGAATTTTGACTTAGCAAACAGAATCAGCAGAATTTGAAAGTTGAAAGAATCAACCTAAATAAAAGTGCATGCATCCAAATCTTTTAAAGGTGAGCTAGGTAATGAAATGGGCTCATCTCAAGGTGATGAAAGTGATCACTTTTGAGCTCACTTTTAATTAATTAAAGAAAAATTTGCATCAAATGCTGCCTTAGGAAATTGCGTCAGCTATTGTAGTTAACATTTTCATAGTGTTTATTGTTGGTGTGAGAATTTTTACATAACTGTCTTCATGGAAGTTTACGTAACGATTTTTGAGACACGGTGTAACAAGGACTGAGCAGGAATTCTAATTGCAATGCGGATAACGGGCTTGTTAAATACTTATGCAAATGTCGCAAATGATTTTAAATGATAACCTTCAAAAATGCATAAAAAAGAAGATAACTTGGTGTTGCTTCTGATAATTTAGCAATGTCTTTTAGTTGGGACATCGATCATGGTAGATAAAGTGAAGTTTTTTTATAGCTAGTAAAAGCTATTTATAGAAGTGGAAATGTTGTCACAATTTTTTTTGGAGGGGCAAAAAACAGCAAATTTTTTTCTTTGAATATTCCGAAGAATTTTACTTAAGGATTGAAATTTCTGTTTACATTCCTAATTGTTGCTAAAATCTCTGAGTCCATTGCATAACTTCAATCGTCGCAGCCTCAAACCAAAAATCGTGTCTTTGCTTAAGAAATTTCCAAATTGGTTCGTCTTGCGCCCATCAGTTGTTTTGCAACTTACCGACTTTTCATAATTAATAATGTTCACTTCTTTACATAAGTCAATTTGGAAACTGCCTGACCTTTAACTAGCTGCCGATTACACGGAACATCTTTGCTACTTACAAAAACTAAATTCGTTTTCACACCATTTATTATTGCGGTTAATGTCCTTTGCTATGACTCAACAATTCTAGGTACATTCTAAATGTAAATGGTGTGTTTCCTTATTCCATCCACATGTGGTGTGTGACTGTTTTTTTAATTTTTATTGTGATTTTATTAAGGAAACGTGAAATTGGATGTGTATCATCCAATCGAAGGCTAAGTCATTGTTATTGAATGAGATGCAAATTCAACATTCCAAACTAATGAATTCAATGCGTTCCAACCGAAAGTTATTTATGTGTTCTGGGCGGATTTTTGACTTCCCTGGGAACGCCAATCCCGTAAAAATGGTACATGGTATTACGTAAAGACTCCAAGGCCGGAATGAGCCTTTTACTTTTAAATCCAAATGAAATTTGATCCATAATACTTGCTCTTGACCTAGAAGTGCAGCTTTTTCGTTAAAATAGTCGCATTTAGCTAATTGTAGAAACTGAAACGCGGATGACCATTGAACCAGATCTGATCTTACTGAAAGTTCATGGTCATTATGAATCTCGCTCTACTTTCTCTATTGGTCTTCAATAGAACGATGGATGGTGATGATTGAGTAAAAATAGGCGTAATCTGATAAATGGCACCGATCCAGACATGTATTGTGAGAGTTCACTTTCTCTGGGTCACTTTCTACAGAAGATGATATGGCAATGCACGATAGGATCGTGATTTTTCAAACATGACCTTAATTATTTTTGTTTTGGTTGAAGCACGCAGTTTTCATTCATTTCCGTGACTAATGCGAAAGAAATTGTCCTTACCTAACCATTTATGTAACTTTGGTAATTTCAGTTTATATGTCAGCAGAGTACAAGTATCTCACATCATTCTAATAAAATTTCTCAATGGAATTAATTAGAAGAGATTCTCAGAAACTTCCTTCTTTTTCTTTTGTAACGCGCTGCTGCATCTAATTTAATTTTAATAGTAAATCGATGCACAGAGCACCTGTGAAAGTGGCAGTTTGACATTATATTAACGGAAAATGGCTTTACACTTTCTATTTATGTGTAATAAAATAGACTCAAAAATGTAACAGATTTTTCTGTGAAAGCAATGCATGAACATCTGCAGAGTTCTGTCCATGCATAACTATTTTAATTCTTACATTTAATTGAAAGTGTGGAAAGAAAGTAAAGACTAAAGAAAATGAGCTAAATGCTTCCTAAAAGTCGGCGAACTGTGGCATTTCATAAATGACTAATGCATAATAATAATTTATGGTTAAACGATGCATCAATGCGTGTGGTTACACTTTAAAGATCAACAATTTTGCCATTGACATTTGGTCGAGAGAATTCGCATAACTCCATTATAAAAAACGATCTACACTGGAGATTTAATAAAATAATACAAAAAATAAAAACGTGCACTTTTGTATTTTTTATTTTCAATTTTGTGTGTGAAATTGTGTCACTTTATCAATTGCAAATGACAAATAAACTATCAATTAATAAATGTCTTTAATAAAATCAACTGAATAAAAACTGACTAAATTTACTAGAATAAGTGTAAACAATTACATAAATTTAATGTTTTTCTTATTTTTATTTATTTTCTTCCAAAGTACTAAAAGGGGTAAAAAATGGTCACGATCAATTGCACAATTAGTTCCAGCACAATTTAGCTACTTGAGCGGAAAATTATCTCTAATTAAATTTGTACTTTACTGATGGTTGTAATATTTATTTGACTGCATTTAAAAAAACATAAGAGATAAGTTAAATAGGCTTTCTTTTAATTAATAAGTTAATTAATTGCACTCCGAATATTAACAAACTAAGAGACGACTTTTGCTTTCACTAATTTAAATATTAATTTTCCCTAATAATCATGTTATTCTCTATAATCCCAAAGTGAAGAAAGTTATTTCACTTCAGACAACCACTCACTAATTGAATTAGTTAAAATTAATTCACATAATACAATAAAATTTCTCACCGAAGAGTGCCAAAGCTAAAACACACACTTCACTCTTCATTTTTTCACTAACACCTAGTTCTATATTAAATGGATTCTCGCCCGACACTGAAGAATCACCGTCAGAGCTTCTGGTTTTGACAGAATGTAGTGGTGGCCCTTTCGAAAGTGGCTGCCACCACCACACCTCGTTCTTAAGATGATATAACACAAGAGACGACTCCTCTGCCTCAAGGCGTCTAATTTATCGAAATTTTGTAATTGTAAATGCCAGGGAAAAAATGTGAGGAATTTTTTGATTCAGAAATCATCAATGAGGAACTGAGTTAACTTTGAACTTTACCGAAGTGATGGTGGAAAAATTATCCCAGCAAAGGATAACCTTGACTTGAGTGAATCGATTGGAAGTTCTAGAAAAAAATCTCATTAAAAGACATCTAAATGGATGGTTTTATCAATTTTGCATAAGAAGAACCGGTCGCGATCTCGTCGAGTTTTAATAGGTCTTTGAAATAATTAATCATAATGGGATTTTTATCAGAAGCACCCATAAACTTTCTGCACGGTTGGGAATGAAAGTTGTACATTTATGGAATATTTGTGCTAATATTTTTTTAGATATATCAAGAATTACGTTTTGTAGAGCGCACTTTTATGTGGGCGATCCCCTATAGAAACCAGCGAGGAATAAGTACAAGTTAAGTTGAAATCTTCTTTCGTAATTATCGAACTAATTGAGCCTAAATTATTACATAATTGTTTACTAAATTAGAGATTAATCAAATGTGAATAATCTTGATCGGGAACGATTGCAAGGATTCGCGAAATTTTTATTCAAAAAAACTCGAGGATTCTTTTATGGTTTATTCTGGAAATAATGTCACCCTTTGAAATAGATTTACTTTACTTTAGTAACTTATAGTTACAAGTTTAGAGCAAAAAATTCTTAAAGCTTGTAAAATATAGTTGAGTAATATGTCCTCTTTCAAACGCTGTAACATGCAAATCCAAATAAATAAATAAAGTTTTACAGAGTCTGTGTTTGTGAAATAATTTAATCAATAAATTATTTCATCCACAAACCACAACGTTTCATCACGGTCCCGTCATTGATCCACCTGTTTTTTATGATTTTAATAGCATCTTCTCTGTTCTCGGTTCGTTAAAAACTGCATTTTCTCTAAAGACAACACTGCTTTTATTTGCTAGAAAAGTGTAATAGAAGATGCGCCACAAAAAGTGAGAAAGTCCATGACAATATCCAATACACGTCGAGAAACTGTGCTATTTAATGTAGCACAATTTGCAAAAATTATTTACTCTAATTGTGGAGGTTAACAACCTCTCTAATAATCATAATTAATAACATTTAATATAAAGAAGTAACAGCAATGCTCTAATTAACGACATCTTTAATATCCTCTCTAAAACTTTCATTTTTTTCTTTCCTTACTCATTATCTCAACAAGATGTTCCGTGGGGATTTTAAAATATGTCTTCCTGCCGTCTATTGTTTGGTAATGAACAAATCGTAATCTTTTAATTTAGAGCTTTGCATTTAATATCTCTTAATTACCTCTAATAAAATTTCGAAATCCTCGCGACCATTTCTGCGAATTGGGACGGTTCGTCTAAGACAACATGTCGTAAGTTTTAATTCAAGCAAAGACAATAGACTTTCCTTCTGCTTATTTCAATGCGATAAACGGATAAATCTTGTTTTAGTAGTTACACAACTAGTCTTTAAAATCGAATTTTTACAGTATATGGATGTCGCGTGGAAGTAAGCTGTTAAAAAAAGCAACAATGGATTATTAGCCTTGTCTCAATTCCCATCTTTTGAGGACCATGAACGTATCCGTCTCGAACATGAATTATTCAGAATTAATTCCCAGTATTGCAGAAACTCCAGAATGCTAATGTAAGGCGGAGACCTTGGGTGTGACAAGATTAAATCGGTGAAGATGGTAAGACGGCTTAGTTCACGTATTCGAAGTAGCAACCATCGAAAAAATCCATATGTTGTTGCTTCGACTGGATTAACAGTTTCTCTTTTTGTTTCTTCAAATATTTGTCTCCCAGAGGACGTATGATGATGTAATAGAAAATTTCGACGATGGTAAGCAAACTTGCGCCTAGAAAGAGACCAGCGGTACCACCAACTGAAACTGGTTAACAAATTTTGCAAAGGAAGAAGTACCAAGCTAAATTTACCTAACATGGTGAGAGGGTTTTTAACCACGCTTCTTGTGTAACGAATTGTTGGGGGTTGTGCAATAAAGTCGATGCGAACCTTACTCTGTTCATCAAGAAACCTGTAATTTTACCACAAAGATACTGTTGACCTGTTGAGCCTTTACTTACATTGATCTTGGTACTTTTGTTTTTGTAGAGCCCAAATTCATGACGTTGACTTCGAAACAGGAGCTCGTACATTTGCAAGACTTGCTTCTCTGTAAAATTTTCTTGTTGTCCATAATACAAATGAGTGAATCGTAGTCACACTCTTTAACTTTGTCTGAAACACACCACTTAGCTTTTTTTACAAAAAGTAGCTCTTTGTACTATTGTGAGGCAAGGTGTGAGCACTACAGTTGCAAATCTCCAGTTGTGCGTTAATGAGGCACTCATTTTCACACGTTGAGGTACTATAAATATCAGAAAATTGCAAATTGTTTTCGTCGTTGAACCGACATCCTCGGTTCTCAACATTTAAAAGTCTTGTATTTTCATCTGTGAATGTCTCCTAAAAGAAATAATAAGACCATTCGTTTTTCGTGTTACAGTACCTCTATCGCCAGAAAGGCCTTGTAGTAGGAGTCATCCGCGAGAGATCTGATGGCAGACTGTATCAACGCGTATTCTTTAGAGCTGTCTTTCGTAGGTACTGCATCTTGACTCATCGCATAGATGTAGAATGAAGTTTTAGAAAGTTCAATTGATAAGTATCCGTAACCAGGTTCGTGGTGGCGATCTATTTTAAACAGCTCATCAGCATTTGATTGTTTACTTAAAATATCTGATTAGTTTTCGGTTGGTACGAAAAATATATGTACTTAGCCAAGAGAGAATTGATAGCAAAGCAAGGTCCGTGGTACGTTGGAATGGGTAAGAAATATTCGCAACATGGAAATTGATTCTCATCACTGCTGTAGGAACACCGAGTGAAAACTTCATGGCAGGTGCTACGGTACTACTCAACTAGTTATAAATCAAAATAAAAATAAAAACACCTTGTTCATATAGTAGGAGTAATTTCCTAACAAACATCTGTCGCGAAAAGCACCTCCGACTTGACACTTCTCTTTGTATCTGAAAGTACCATCGTAAAAGACGAAGGATTCGAGTTTAGGAAAGTGCTCGACATTTTCACCAAACAGTCTTCAAATTTGTTTAATCAGTATAAGATTTCGACTACTAGTACTCACCGGATGTTTGGTTCATCTAAGTTATTTGATTTTTCACAAACGACTATAGCAGGGAAGTTCGTCTTCCAATCCAAGTAGGAGGTGTCCACTGTAAAAGAGATTTTCTGAGATCTGTACTGCTCGGTTGCGTTTAATATGAGGAGCAAAGACGCGCCCTGTGAAAGAAATTATGTGATGGAAGAATAATGAAAATTGATCTGTACCCAAGACGCTAAAACGCAGAGGGTCCAAAATACTCGCTCGGTCCAATGAAATCGACGATCTGCAATAAAGTGAAGACCATGGAGAGACGAATTTAAGAAATAGTCTGCAAGAACACCCATTTTAATGCAGTTCGTTGCAACCAATGCAGTAAAATAAATAATTAATGAAATCGTGGTAACATTCAAATGAGCTTTTTTTCAGTTTAAACGTGCATGTCGCTCTCACGGATTTAATATTGATAATAATCATTTAAAAAAACTTGAAGTTTTTGCGTAATTATATCAAGAACAATAATTAGGGTTTTATTGTTTTTTTTTAATCAAATTTTGGAAAATTTCTAATTAATAAGTTAGGCAGCGCGCTAGCACAACCTGTTTAATGGGTTGCCTATCTACAATCACGCTTTTTTTTTTGAAATAAAATTTAAATTCTGTTATTTCTCTTAATCAAACTTAGCATTGCTCCTCAAATTAATCGGTCTGGGATAAAAAAATAATAATTATAATACTTTGAAATTGTTATTTCGGCAGTTACTTACCCAGCATTTCCTATTATCGCGTACCATTTCTAGGTTTCTGGGAGATTAAGCGCAAAAAATTGTTACATTTTGCAGAAATAACTTCAGTTTTTTTCCTTTGTTGTTTTGCTTTTCTTTAAAATAACGCATTAAGCACAGAATTAAATTTGTATTAAAATTGAATTTGAATTTCCCGCCTCGCGGTTGGGGAAGGAGAAATGACGATAAAAAAACAAATGATTAATCAGGAAATATGGCGCTTGCCAAGGTAAAAATGTAGAAACCGAATTTTAAAGTAACCATTGTCGATCTGTCATTATTTGAAGTGTTTAAAGTGTTTTGAAGAGAAAGTTGAGTAATTCCGCGCTCGTTCTGTACAAAAATAAATCCCCAACATGAGTGTCGACGCATACGGTCCGAGTTCGCAAACTCTCACGTTTTTGGAAACTGAAGAAAACGACTTAATTGGAGCTGACACCCAAGGATCGGAATGTGAATTCACCGACTTCACTATACCATCACAGACGCAGGCTTCTCAACACGACCACGCGGGGCCCAAGGTCTCAGGTGTACAGGTTAGTGTTTAATTAGTGCAAGGTCGCCCCCAGTTTGCATTGTCGTTTCAGCTTAACAACAATATTAATAGTAAGATTGCAAGTGCAGCTACTGCTTTAGGAGAATTACAATTTGAAGAGGAGGATGAAGAGTATTTCAACAGTAAAGAACTTCCTAATTATGCTTGCAAGTACTGCGGCATACATGAACCAAATTGCGTTGTTATGTGCAACTGCTGCAAGAAGTGGTTTTGCAACGGGCGAGGAAACACCTCAGGAAGCCACATTATCAATCATTTGGTAACTATTTAAATACATTGTAACATCTTCTAAGTGTTACCTTCAGGTTAGAGCAAAACACAAGGAGGTGACTCTACACAAGGATGGTCCTCTAGGTGAAACCATTTTGGAATGCTACAGCTGCGGCGTGCGAAACGTTTTTGTTTTGGGGTTCATCCCAGCTAAAGCTGACTCAGTTGTTGTGTTGCTATGTAGGCAACCTTGTGCCGCCCAAAACTCTCTCAAGGTAGATATTTCAACCCCAAAGACATGTTCTCATTTCTATATTACAGGATATGAACTGGGATCAAGATCAATGGAAGCCCCTCATCACAGACCGGTGCTTTCTCACTTGGCTTGTGAAAATTCCATCTGAACAAGAACAACTACGTGCCCGCCAGATTTCCGCTCAACAAATCAACAAACTTGAAGAGTTGTGGAAGGACAATGTTGATGCAACTTTTCAAGATTTAGAAAGACCTGGGGTTGATGAGGAACCCCAACAAGTAATAATTTTTACATGTCGCGCATTTAATTCTAGTTCTGTTCTCTTAGGTTTTACTAAGGTATGAAGATGGTTACCAGTACCAGAATATATTTGGACCGCTCGTCAAGTTAGAAGCTGATTACGACAAAAGATTGAAAGAGTCACAAACTCAGGAAAATATCGAAGTTAGATGGGACGTGGGTTTGAACAAGAAGACTATCGCTTATTTCACTTTGGCTAAAACTGATGGAGACATGAAATTGATGCACGGTGACGAACTGAGACTGAGATACGTGGGAGAAATGCACAAGTCATGGGCTGGAGTAGGACATGTTATTAAAGTTCCTGATAATTACGGCGAGGATATAGGAATTGAGCTCAAGAATGGAAATGGGGCTCCAACAGATTGTAACAGCAACTTTGTGGTGGATTTTATTTGGAAAAGTACAAGCTTTGACAGGTGAGATTTTATCTACACTCAATTACTATTGAACTGTACCATATAATGACTAATTTTACAAAAACGCGCTGTTACGTTGTGCTCTACGTGTCTTATTTTTTTTATATTTTAAAACCCTTCTAATCTTGCGATAAAAATGGCAAAAAAATCCGAAATATGAACGATAAAACTTCAAGGTCTTAAAATCAGACGGTTAAAAACGCAACATAAATTTTACAGAAATTTGACATGCATACCGCTTTGGGGAAAGCGTGCAAAAAATCTTAATTGATCTTTCGCAAAACGTTTCGAGCCAACGCAAATGTAGGTTTTTCAACAACATTATAATTTTAGAGAGAAACCTAAAAATACCATAGACACGTAAACACCTGTGAACTTTCAAACATTGTGACAAAAATGTTAAACGCTACCACAACTGTTTAAGATTACAACTTTCCAACATTATCACAATTTTCAGAATGCAACTTGCTCTGCGAAAATTCGCCGTAGATGACACTTCCGTATCTGCCTACATTTACCACCGCCTCCTCGGTCATGAAGTCGAGGAAGTCCTCTTTAGATGTCACCTCCCAAAGCATTTTTCCGCTCCCAATCTTCCCGATCTTAACCGTTCCCAAGTCTACGCCGTGAAGCACGCTCTTCAGCGGCCTTTGTCCTTAATCCAAGGTCCCCCAGGTACTGGGAAGACAGTAACTTCAGCTACCATCGTTTATCAACTCGTCAAACAAAACGGGGGGCCAGTTTTGGTCTGCGCTCCTTCTAACACCGCTGTTGATCAACTCACTGAAAAAATCCACAAGACTAACCTGAAGGTGGTTAGATTGTGTGCGAAATCCCGAGAAGCTATAGATTCTCCAGTCAGTTTCCTCGCGCTGCATAACCAGATACGTAAAATGGAGGCTAATACAGAACTCCAGAAGTTGCAGCAATTAAAAGACGAAACAGGAGAGTTGAGCTCAGTTGATGAAAAGAGATACAGAATGTTGAAGAAACTTGCCGAAAAAGAACTTTTAGAAGCAGCTGATGTTATTTGCTGCACTTGTGTAGGAGCCGGGGATCCTCGCTTGGTTCGCTTGAAATTTCATTCGATTTTAATTGATGAAAGCATGCAAGCCACAGAACCGGAATGTATGGTTCCGGTGGTGCTAGGAGTAAAACAGTTGATTTTAGTTGGAGATCACTGTCAACTGGGACCTGTCGTCATGTGTAAGAAGGCTGCACGGGCTGGATTGTCCCAAAGTTTGTTTGAGAGGCTGGTGGTGTTGGGAATTCGACCTTTCCGATTGGAAGTACAATACCGAATGCACCCAGAACTGTCAAGATTCCCATCGAACTTTTTCTATGAAGGAAGTTTGCAAAATGGAGTTTGTGCCGATGAAAGAAAGCTCAACAAAATCGACTTTCCGTGGCCGATTGCTGACAGGCCGATGTTTTTCCACGTTACCCAAGGACAGGAGGAAATTGCTGGGTCTGGGACGAGCTACTTGAACAGGACTGAGGCTGCCAATGTTGAAAAGATCGCCACAAGGTAAAGGGTTTGGTTCATTAAGAATTTTTAATAAAACAGCGCATTTTTCTAGGTTTCTTCGCTCCGGTGTTAAACCAGAGCAAATCGGGGTGATTACACCATACGAAGGGCAAAGAGCTTATTTGGTACAATACATGCAGTACCAAGGTTCTCTTCACAGCAAAAACTACCAAGAGATCGAAATCGCAAGTGTTGACGCTTTCCAAGGCCGTGAGAAAGATATAATCATCATGTCGTGCGTCAGATCAAACGAGCATCAAGGAATTGGTTTTCTTAACGATCCGCGACGTCTTAACGTCGCATTAACCAGAGCTAAATACGGAATTATAATCGTCGGAAATCCGAAAGTACTTTCGAAGCAACCGTTGTGGAACCATTTACTTTCGTTTTACAAAGAACAGAAGGTGCTTGTAGAAGGACCACTCACAAACCTGAAAGAGTCCTTGATTCAGTTCGCTAAACCCAAGAAACTGACTAATTCGGACAATCCAGGATCTCATTTCATGACGACTTCAATGTTCGATGCTCGTGAGGCGATGGTTCCTGGTTCTATTTACGATAGAACAAACACTGCAATCAATGGGCAGTTTAACTACCCTCGGGGAGCCGTTCCTTTGGATATCTTTAGCAGAACTCACGATCCTATTAGTTACATCTCTCAAGAAAGAGCTCAGGCGGGAATGAACCTTCCAGTTCCCGTGGGAGTGTTCATGAACATGGCTGATGTCCCTCCACGTTTCTATAATCAGCACCAACAAGCCATGCAGGCGAGACAACAACAGAATCCCCGAAACCGCAAGCCACCAATCAGACAAAAAGGAAAAACTCTAAGTCAAGAGCAGACTCAACCTTTCAGTCAGAGCCTACAACTAACCCAGGGCATGTCGCAACCTGGATTGTCTCAGCCAGGTTTCAGCCTGTCGCAACCTGGTCTCAGCCAACCGGAACTCAGCCAAGATCCATACATGGCCGAGTACCAGTCACAAATGGACGGGCTTTTGTCGCAAGATTCGACCTATCAGGGAGACAGATCGGCCTTTTATCAGCCAAACGCTCAGTTCTCCCAACCATATTGATCACGTTTACACGGAGATGTTTACAAGAATCGCGGGAGCGGTTTAATGAAAATTTGTAAGTGGTTGATCTGATTGTCGATTGTCAAATTATCAGTAACGCAGCACACACAGGTCCATGACGTCGAATACCGATTGAATAACAGAGAAAGTTCAATGTCATGCCGCACCTATGTGATGAGATCAGACGACTTCTACAATCGTGAGAGCGCGACATGCATCTCCAGGAAGCCTGTAGATGATTGTTTTCACACCTCTGCTGTGACAAACTTTCCATATTTATTTCAAACATTCATTTTTAGTTATTTTCCTATTATTTTCTTATTGGTAATATTACGTACACTTTGTTTAAATATGAAATTTTAACAACCACGTAAGAGTACTTTTTTTTACCTATGGAATGAGTTTCTTAAACTTATGGAGTAATATTATCAATACCAAAACCTAGTGTCTACTTTAATCCTTGTAAAATTATTGTTTATCTAGTTATTAGTTACTTCATATTTTAATTTTGGTATAAGTAAAACACCTGGGATATTTTTGGGGTATAGTATATTTTGTCGATATAAATTAATTTGCTTGTAAACACATTAAAAGAAAATTTAGTGTCAGGTGTACTATTTTGAGATACCTTTCCTTCTAAACACGATTTTAATAAAGCCTTGACCAACCGACTCGTTTATTAATTCATCCACAATTTAATTCTCTTAATCACTAATTCTTTTCAAGGACTTCCTTTTTATCACTCCCAACAATGGCCAACGAGTTAAACTTCGGTTCACGTAAAGTCGGTGAAAATTATCCCACGTTTATCATTGCAGAAATTGGACAAAACCATCAAGGTGATATAAACATCGCCAAAGAACTAATAAAACTAGCACAGGTAAGAAAACCGATTAATTAGATACCGAGTTTTTATCCGACTTTTTTCAGCAATGCGGTGTCGATTGCGTAAAATTTCAAAAAACATGTCTTCCGGAAAAGTTCAATAAAACTGCTTTAAGCAGACCGTATTCAGGGGAGAATTCATGGGGGGCAACTTATGGGGACCATAAAAAACATTTAGAATTCACAAATGAAGAGTTTGTGGAGCTACAAAGTCATGCTAAAAGTCTGGACGTGTTGTTTACCGCATCAGCTATGGATGAAAAATCCTTGAATTTTTTACAATCTGTTGGAGTCCCATTCATTAAAATTGGCTCAGGGGATTCGAACAATTTAATGATGATTGAAAAAGCGGCGGCTACTAATATTCCATTAGTGATATCGACAGGTGATGTTTGATTTAAATTGAATGGTCACGATTTTTTAATTTCTAGGAATGCAAGATTTTAGTGGTGTTAAACGCATCTACGATTGTGTTGGCAAAATTCACAAAAAATTCGCTCTTCTGCATTGTGTCTCCGCTTATCCCACTCCACTAGAAGACATAAATCTAAACGTTCTCAAACTGTACAAAAAGGAATTTTCTGACGTTGTTGTTGGATATTCGGGACATGAAATTGGAAGTGAACCAACGCTGGGCGCTGTTGCTTTAGGAGCCAAAGTAATAATGTCTTGTCTATTTTTTTTATTACTTTTGATGTAGATAGTGGAGCAACACATTACGTTGTGCAAAAACCAGAAAGGATCGGACCATAAATGTTCCTTGGAGCCCCCGGAATTACAGTCTATGGTTGAAAAAATTCGAAAACTAGAACTAGCTCTCGGAAAACCCGAAAAAAACTTCCAAGCTTCTGAGTTTCCGTGTTATACGAAACTAGGGAAGACCATAGTGGCATCTTCGTCCTTACAAAAAGGACACACTTTAACAGTGGATGACCTCAAAATTAAAGTAGCGGAGCCCAAAGGCTTGGACGCTTCTGGAATTTACAACATAATAGGAAAACGCCTCGTGACGAACATTGATGAGGATGAATCAATCACGCAAAATTGTTTGGAATAATTTATTGTGTAAAAGTATAAAATGTCTATTTTTTACGCTCATATTTCCACACGTAAACTGGTGCTCTGGTGTGGTTGCCCCTCTTTACTCGTTTCGGCGGTAGAACGTTCGTTTTATTCTCCAGGTGCCTCTTCATCTCAACTTTCTGTTGCACAACTGATAGCTCCTTCTCTCTGTAGATCCTCTTCCCTAATTCTCCATACAAATGTTTCTTTTTTTTGGCCGCCTCGGCTATGTCCTCCAAATCAAAATCAGGCAATTCAGTCTTCTCCAACTGCTCCAACTTTCTCTTTTTCACTTCTTCTTTATTAATATTCTTAGTAAAGTAAACATGTTTGTTTTGTCTCTGTTTGCCCACACTTGTTAAGTGCAGTTGTGCTTGCAACTTCTCTATCTTCCTTTGCTCTTGTGTTCTTTTCGTCGTCAAATACCTCAAGTCTTGCGTTCTCATCAACCTAATCTGCTCAGGAGTATCCTCATCTTCAGTTTCTTTCTCAAAGTGAGCCCCATTTTCAATTTTGGAGTTGATCATGTGGTGGTAGAACTCATCGGGGTTCTTATTGAGGGCTCGTTTACGGAGGAGCTTGAGGGTTTGTTTCTTTTCATTGTAATCTTGAGCTCGGCGAACATAGTCCTTCTTTTTTTCCAAGAGGCCCAAGTGCTTTCGTTCTTCGGGTTGATGGCGCTCCTTGTGGCTCTTTTGATGAGCTTTAGCAGCTTTTTTCCAGACCGACATAATAACTTGTCATACGAACTTTCAAAATTCTAACCTAGAATTAGAATACATGTGACATTTGAAATATCCACTACGTATGTCTTAGCTTGACTCAACAGATTTCAATTAGACTTATTGTAATAACAGTAGAGGTAGGCAACCAATAATACATATTACGTGTTGCCATACTTTTATACTTTTTTGTTTTAAATAATTTTGATGTAAAAGGGGCTTATATAGACCATCTTTGCATTGGCAATAATTTCTTTTTTTTTTTCATCAAATTATAGTGACCACTTTTGTCCAGAATTATTAAATTAACAATCACATTGACGGTATTGGCAACACCGCGTTTTTTTTTAGAAACATTTATATTTATATCTTTTATCAGCATTAAGTTATGATTAATAATGTTATCGAACTTTGTAATGTTATTAGTTGTATTTCAATACTTTAAAACCTTTAACATCATTATCTTCGAAATCCTCGCAGCTTTCGAACAATCTTGACAAGTGACGACCATTGAAAATAAAAATGGCGTATGTCATTGTGTCAAAGCGTATTGTTTACTAATTTTTGCGGCTCATTCCGAACTCCAATTATGTAATTTTATAAATAGGTGAAAAACAGTGCAACTCGCGGTGTTAATGATAACAGTTAAATTTGGCGACAAACCATGTCGAAAAAAGTAACAATAACAGATCCGTTCCAACCAAAAATCACCCGCAATGATCGATTTGCTCAGATGTCTCATCAAGAAAAAGTAATAGAACAGAAAAAACGAGAGATACAAGCAAAGTTGGAAGCGAAACAGAAAGGGAATGCTGAAAATACCACCAAACCCTCATCACCAACACCTCCAAATAAGCCAACAAAAAGGTTTTATTAATTTTGTTGAATCTCTGTTTTTACTTGTCATTTCAGCCCGCCAAAGAAAACAGATGTTAAGAAATCATTAGGATTTAATTTGTTCAGTAATGACGGCTCTTTTTTGGATACTTTTAAGCAAATGAAGGAGAAAAAGTTGGATTCAAAACCCAAGTCATTCAAGATGAAAGACAGCCTAAAGTACGATTTTTCTTGTAAAGACAATGTCTAATTTTATAATTCTAGTGAGCAAAGAATGGGAAATAAGAACAGCCGGTGGTCGCAGCGTCGCCGATCACCTTCACCAAAAGACCGCAATATAAAATCTCGAATATCCCGCTTTTCCGAGAAAGCCAACAACTTTGAGCCAAAGATCACAATTAACACGTCTTTCAACAATCCACTGGCCCAGCATGGTTTTGACAACCCCCAGATATCCATAAGCCCCCAAAACGTGACAGGACAACCCTTGTTAAAGAACATTTTGCCCCCTCCTGGTGTTGTTTTTCCAACAAATCAGCAAAACAACGGACCTGTAATTGCGGCGCCTCCGTTAATATTAAACGTGCCACCCCCTCAGATTAACAATACTCTTCTATTGCCAAGTTCGCAAGGAAATGTCTTGGTTTCGACGCCAACAGTTAGTGTGACGATTCCCGCTTCTGGAGTTTTAACAACAGTGACTTTGCCTCCACCTTCGATTATCTCGACGCAACCTGTTTCTGTGTCCACTGCGAATGCTATTCCCGTGCCACCGCCGTGTGTCCCGGCTGTGGAATTGGCTTCTATTCCGCCCCCGAATCCTATTCAGGTTCAAAACATCCCCCAGCCGGAGCCTATCAATGCTTTGAATATCCCTCATCCTGCACCCATTCAAGTTCAAAATATCCCAACCCCTACTTCCATCCAACTTAACGAAATACCGAACCCTAAACCCCTCGATTTGTTGGCGATACCTACCCCAAATGAAGATAAGTCAATTTCTGATCCCGATTTCATTAAAAACATCCCTCCTCCTAATAAATCAATCCCTCCCCCGACGTTACCAGAGCCGAATGTGAACGTTCCACCCCCGAACACCCCAGTGCAGTCTTGTTTACCACCTCCGAATATAATCCCGGTTAGTATCCCACCTCCTCAAAGTATGACAACCCCGGCATTACCCCAAAACTTGACTGTACAAAGCATAGCTCCATGTCAAAATATCCTAGTTCACACTATACCTCCTCCCCAATTACAAACCCTCCAGAACATTCCCAGCCAAGCCATCACAACAGGAGTTCCACCCCCTAATCTCCAAAATCAAAGTAGTTTCGCATCAGTATCTTCGATTTCCGTGGCTCTTCCAGTAGGCGTCGTCCCATCGAGCCCTGTAACTGTCACGAATGCAATCCCTTCGTTGATGGCGCAACCTATTTTACCCCCTCCTGGGATGGGGGTTACTACAGTTAACGTAAACTGTCCGCCACCAATGTTACCAACTTTGCAAGCTCCACCACCGCCGAGTTTCGTCAATCAACCGCCTCCGATTACTAATCAGATGCCGCCGATGAATGTGCCGCCACCTCCTACTACGATGATGAATCCTGTCCCAATTGTTGGGCCCCCATTTCGGGATTTGAATGCAGGTAATTGGCGTTTTGTCGTAGTTTAAGGGGCACCGGTTTATCTGTACATAGCTAATTTGAAAGACTAAAAGTTAAAAATCTCACTTTGAAAAGAACAAGAGTGGATTTTTACATGAGTCTTTTTTCGAAATTTTTTGTAGAAAACGCGGAGATCTTGTTTAGTTTGTTGCGCAACAATTTTTTGCGCTTCGAACTCTTTTTTTCAGGGTTGTAGCTGCCGAACATTCAGTATTCAACGGTTAGATAACAGATCTTACGTAAAAATTCTAAAAAATTCAGTTCGGTGCTACGACTCTGGGGATCTCCCAGTCGCAACTCAAAACTAGCATAAGTACATTCATTCTCACACTAACACACGATTTTATAACTTTCCAATAGCTTTAAGTAAATTTCAGGACGATTTCTTAGGTGCATAAATTGTGGATCGCAGTACTGAATGTGTAATTTCCTAATTTCCTAGCTGCAGGGATGATTCGAACTTTGTGCTTTTTGAAGTCATCATTTACAAACTCGCGAGTCATCCCTGCTTTAGCACGGGGCTTTTAGTGATGTGTTGTGAAGTATTTCCCCCAGGTACTCCCGATTATGAGGCAATGGCGTCCCTCGGACGCATGGTGGCTCAATGCGGACCTGGCATAGAGGACGTCGTGCGACAACGCAAAACTCAAGACCCCAATCTGTGGTATGCAGGGACACCACGCTACCAAGTCCATTATTTTAGTACCGCAAGCTTTTGTCATTCGAATTTAGAAAAATTATTTGACAGTGACGAAAGCAAAGCGTTTTAGATAGAAAGGACTTGGTTTTATTAAGCCTGCGTCAAATGCGTGGCGCCACCGATTAATATGTTACGCTTTTTGAATGTTTATAGGTTCCTATTTCACAAAGAATCAGCCGCCTATCAACAGTACCAGCAGTTGGTGGAACAATTCAAAAGAGAAATTATTAAGATTGAACCTAGTGAAGCCAAAGATACTCATTACAAACCTGAAGACATTTATGAACCTGAAATGGCCATTGATGAAGACATGGATTGTATTAACATCAAAGTAGATCCTGATCATGTAATTATTTTCTTCTGTTTTGATTTTTTTTAAACGAGTTTTTACAGAGCGACGAGGGTATAAATAGAAGGAAACGAAAAAGTAGGTGGGGAGATAAAGACCCTTCAATACCTCCACCAGCGATTGTTCTAAATCCTGCAGTTGTACCGAGACCAACACAAGGTACTGCTTTTCCAATAAGTTTACTTTATTCATGGTTGACTTGCAGGTTCTGTGTTGATATCAAAAATAACTAGAAACGACCCTGGATTGGTCCAGTACACCATAAACACGTACGGGTCTACCAACTTATCAGAAGAAGAGTGGAAAAAAGCCGAAGACAACTACAAAATCAACATACTGTATCAAGACATGATGAAGAAACGCGAGGAACTAGAAAAGCTTCAAATGGCTGGTAAAAATAAGTACGACTATGATTCCGACGAAGATATAGATGGAGGAACATGGGAGCACAAATTAAGAGACAAAGTAAGACAATCTCTTAACTCTTCTTACTTAAAATTTCTCAACACTATAGGAAATGATGGCAACTCAATTGTGGGCCCAAGAGCTCACTCGCCAAGCTGAAGGTAAGCATCACATTGGCGATTTTCTCCCTCCTGAAGAACTCCAACGGTTTTTGGATAAAACAAACCCCAAAGATCGCCCTCCAATTAATTCCGATTATAAAGATTTCACCATAAAAGAAGACAATATCGGGTTTAAGATGTTGCAAAAATTGGGGTGGTCACAGGGCCAAGGGCTTGGATCAAACGGAGCTGGCATCGTGGAACCAATTAATAAGTTGGTAGTGAACAATTGGAGTTTATTGATTTTGTGAGTTCTTTGTTAGGGCAACTGCACGTGATCAGAACCAAGGATTAGGTTTAGGTGAAACTGACGAAGATAAAGAGGACGAATATGAAGCTTATCGAAAAAGAATGATGTTAGCCTATAGGTTTAGACCGAACCCTTTGGTGAGGAACATTTTTAGGATATAAAATATGGTAATAGATTTGATTGCAGAATAACCCAAGAAGACCGTACTACTAGAAAGACGAATATAATGTGGCCATGTTGTATATATATGTATATAAGGCAGTTCGCTGTATTATTTATGTTATAATATGTTCTTAGAGTATATTTATTACAAGATAAAAAATGTCTAAAAATATTCCCCCAGGAAGTCGTGTATATTTGGTTGCCTGCATAGCCACACTAGTTTTTTTCTAAACAGGGTTTTTGTTCGTTTGTGTTGGCAACGGTTGTCATTGACAGCCAGCTGATTGCAAGTATGTTCACAACAACAGTCATTTAAACGTTTTTTTTAAACTATCTACTGCGTGACAAGTTTATTACTATAAATTAATAGCAATGGAAGAACTAAACGATAAGTTTTACTACGTTTATAGCTCAGCCCTTTCAAACAGAATCCAGATCAAAATGTAAGTGTTAAAACTCATCAAACATTTGTAACAGATCATTTCAGCGGAACGTTGGAAGGAAAACGACAAAAACCTGAATATTTTAAGCTATTATCGGACCCACTTTTGAAATATTCAGGTTTGTGTGAAGATGGTTGTTCAGATCTGATGGTGGTGTGCCAAATTTTTGATCAAAATCAGCCTCTTGCTCTTCCCGTGTCAACTTCCTACAAGCCTTTTACATCGCGTTGGAGGTGAGATTGTAAACGTGGCTACATTCTGAGCATTGCGTGCTTTTAGTTGGAATGAGTGGCTGACATTACCAGTTCAATTTAATGATCTTCCTCGAACTGCTCAGTTGGCTCTTACAATTTATGATTGTGTTGGACCTAATAAAATCTGGCCAGTAGGAGGTACAACAATCTCGCTTTTTAGCAAACATGGGTTATTTAGACAGGTAATATACCACTTTTTTGTGTTATTTATTTGGTTGGTTTATTAGGGAATGGTGGATTTAAGAGTATTACCTAATACTCAAGCTGATGGGAATTATCCAACGCAAACGCCGGGAAAAGCTAAAGATCAAGGGAAGGAGCAGATGCAGAGACTCACCAAATTAACAAAGAAACATAGAAATGGTCACATGTCAAAGGTGGGATTATTAGTTGAGAGTTCAAGTTTTAATGAGAGTTTTTAGGTGGATTGGTTAGACCGTTTAACTTTTAGAGAACTAGGACTTATCAACAATGAAGAAAAGAGTTGCTCAGAATACATGTATCTTATGATTGAATTTCCAACTATCATTGTTGATTCAATTCCACACTACGTGGTGTATTTTGAGCAGAACGGTGAAGACATCCATTCCTTTAGGGCTCAAACTGATATCGTCACAGTACCAGACCAAGAAATGTTAAAGGTAATTTTTTTAACTTTTTATGTATTGTCGTTCCCACAACATTGCGTCATTCCCATTGTTCTAATCTAATAAGAAAATAAATAAATTAGCCGGCGACTTTTATGGTTTCCATCTTCATGCAACTCTCATTACATCATGTGTTGTTGCCAATCACGTCTCTGTTTTTTAACTTGTCAGGAAAACCTCGTCGAAAGAAAACACCACAAATTAGCCCGTTCTTTGCGGAGCGGTCACTGCGACAAAGATGCAAAGCCCAACGCTGCTATTAGAGACATTCTGAACACTATAGTCTCGTATCCTTCAACCAAACCTTTGACGAACGAGGAACAAGACCACGTGTGGAAGTTTCGTTTTTATTTGAGTACCCAGAAAAAAGCATTGACCAAGTTTTTAAAGTGCGTTAATTGGACTCAGAGTAATGAAGTGCGGCAAGCTATCTCCATGATGCGGATATGGGTCCCTATGGATGTAGAGGACGCTCTGGAATTACTATCGCCGAATTTTACCCACCCCGCGGTGAGGAAGTATGCGATTTCGAGACTGCAACAAGCACCAGATGAAGATATTTTGTTGTATCTTCTGCAGTTGGTGCAGGCTTTGAAGTATGAGAATTTCAAGGATATTCAAGAAGGTAGTTGATTAGATTTGTTTTAATTTTAATGCTCCCTTTAGCCTATGCCAGGATATCACCGGGTCGAGAAACAATCTTAATGCATGAAGAACGAGAAGCACAACTCGAGAAAAAAGACAGTAAGGAGAGCAACAGCACCATAACCAGCGAATCTGTGATGCACCGATCGTCTAGTTATAACCAAGCGGATCAGATAGCTTCATCTAATGTAAACAGCGTCATTGAAGTAGACCCAGATGATCGAGTAGCCAGTTTACCTGAAAATATACCGAATTTGAATGTCCAGACTGATTCAGGTCATACTGACACATTGCAAGATCACATGGAAGATGAAGATGACATTCAAGACTTGGCGACGTTTCTTATCCAAAGAGCGTGCAAAAACGCGAAACTGGCGAATTATTTCTATTGGTATTTGTTGATTGAATGTGAAGATCCTGAGCCCACCATGAAACAAAACGTAATTTTCCGGTTTATGTTAGCTCGTGTTTATGAATTCTTTTAGATCGTCATAAGGGAACTGTATTTGACTGTAATGAAAACTTTCTCGCAAACTTTAGCGAAAGGCAACTCAGAAATGCAGAAGAAGCGACTAACTCTGTCTCTTCAACAGAAGTTTATTGATAATTTAGTCAAGTTGGTAAAAACAGTATTACGAGAGGGCGGTAATAGGAAAAAGAAGGCCGAGAAACTTCAGCAACTCTTAGGAGACCCCACAGCTTTTAAGTTTAATTTTAGCAACTTTGAACCAATTCCGTTTCCTCTTGATCCGGATATTATAATTAAAGGAATTATAGCACAGAAAGCTAGTTTATTCAAATCTGCACTAATGCCGTCCAAATTACACTTTATCACAACGGATAACAGCGAGTATGTCGCTATTTTTAAACACGGCGACGATTTAAGACAAGATCAGTTAATCCTCCAGATGATCACTTTAATGGACAAGTTGTTGCGCAAAGAGAACTTGGATCTTAAATTGACTCCTTATAAAGTTTTAGCGACTAGCACAAAGCACGGGTTTGTTCAATTTATAGATTCTGTGAGCGTTGCAGAGGCGGTTGCCGCAGAAGGTGAGGAATTCGATGGTGTAATTTCGTCTAATCCACTTTTTAGGGAGTATTCATAACTACTTTCGGAAGTACCATCCTCAAGAAAACGGTCCTTATGGTATCGCCCCGGACATCATGGATAGTTACGTTCGTTCATGTGCTGGATATTGCGTTATCACGTACCTTCTGGGAGTGGGCGACCGCCACTTGGACAATCTTTTATTAACAACGTGTGGAAAATTGTTCCATATCGACTTTGGTTACATTCTTGGTAGAGATCCTAAACCATTACCACCCCCAATGAAACTTAGCAAAGAAATGGTAGAAGCGATGGGTGGAGTGAATTCTGAACATTACCAAGAATTTAGGAAACAATGTTACACTGCTTTCTTACACCTGCGAAGGTATGACTTTATTGTTGTATTTAGTCTTGATTGATTTGTTTCAGACATGCTAATTTAATGCTTAATCTTTTTTCACTGATGATTGATACAAGTGTACCCGATATCGCTTTAGAGCCTGATAAGGCCGTGAAAAAAGTGCAGGAAAAGTTTCGCTTGGATCTTGGAGAAGAAGAAGCGGTGCATTATATTCAGAATCTTATTGACTCTTCAGTTACTGCGGTCATGCCGGCTATTGTCGAGCAGTTCCATAAGATAACGCAGTATATAAGGAAGTAGTCTTATTTATTTTTATTTGTGATAAATATAAGTTGCTTTTATTTATTTTTATATTAATAAAAGTGGAAAAAATTGGTTACAGCCCCTTCGTTATTTTAAAATGAATTATGTCGTCACTACTATTGTTATAATTATTGGAACGATAAAGTGGAGGGACGGAATTTGTATTCAAATTCCAGTGTTCGGAATTTTTTTTTTGTATGTTATCACAGTTGCTATTTATAGCACCTTATAATGGTAATAACTCCATCTGTTACTGGAATGCACGCAATCAGACGATTATAGAAAAACCGCATTTATTAACATTACAAAAATAGCAACAAAGAGATATAATGCATTCACGATCTTTTTAGACCGCGGTAAGCCATGGAAATCTAGTAACTTGGTTGGTAGTCAACCTTTGTGAGCTAAAGTTTCCTGAAAATGATTGACATTCGTTCTGTCGATTGGAGTTGTCACCTTTTTTTGGTTATGAATTGTGTCTGAAACCTTTCCTCTGTTGCCAGTTTGAACCGAACATTCAGAACTTGATAATTTTATTGAATTTTTATCTAAAATTTTGAAATTATTTTTCAACAAATGCAATATTAATCATAATGGAAGACATTACTGCTGGTATATTCCAATGGTAAAAAGTTTACCATTCTCAAGAAGCACTTCTGCCAGGTCTTGGTTCTAGTCATAAAACCTTAAAGAAGTTTATTTGATCGAATTAGCATTTGACCCAGGGTTTAATGTTATGGAATCTCACACTAAATGCAAACTTTGGCGAATTTGGTTAACTAAAAAGTACAGCAATTTAGAATTTGAATTGTTTTTGTTTACATACAGTCTTGTGATCGTTCACTTCTCTGTGTTTGTAACTCATAGACTTAATAATTTTGAAAAGTGTTGTTTTCTCGGCATAAAATTCTAATTGTTGCCGCTTATCAGCCAAAAGTTTTCATCTTTGGTGTCCAGAACTTTGGAAACGGTTGCATGCCGCACCTAAAAATATTTTGAAAACAAACGTCTACGGAACTTGGTACCTTACAAAGAATATATTTGTAACACCTCAAATCGTTTGTTCCAGTCTTAAATCAAGCCGATCTTTTCGAAACTGCAAATAGCACATTTTTTGTTCAAAAAAGAAATCACTTTAGGCATTTTATTGTAATATTTTGAAGATAATGCCTTTAAACTGTGGTATCAGAAAAGTGGCAAACTAGCATGCATGAAAGACACATGTCAGATGTGACAGTAAAAAAACTACCTCTGTCAGTCATTGTAGCCAACAAAAAGAAAAAAAAACATGGCCTACTCTGGTCTAAAAAGATCGTGAATGCATTATATGGCAACATATGACTATCAAAAGATTACTGACCTCAAAATTAGCAATGATAAACAATACAGATTAGTGAAATAAAAAAATTATGTAACATTATGTAATTTACGAATTCTTTTTTGCCACAGCGGTGATAATACTTTTAACTTCAGTGTACTGATTCAAACCATAAATGCCCATTTCGCGTCCGTGCCCAGAATCCTTGAAACCTCCAAAGGGAGTTTGTGTGCCCAAGACATTGTAACAATTCACCCAAACGGTCCCAGCCCTTATTCCCTGAGTCAGATAATTAATTTTATCGACGTCCTTGGAGAAAACAGCCGCGGCTAAGCCATAATTGGTATTGTTAGCACGTTCGATGATCTCATCAAGATCCTTGAAACGCATCAGTTGTTGAACGGGGCCGAAAATCTACAAATTAAATTATAGTACGGCTCTAAAAAGATGAAGTACACTTACTTCTTCGCGAGCAATGACGTTGTTATCCTCAACATTGGCGAATACAGTCGGTTCAACAAAATATCCCTTGTTTCCAACTCGGTTTCCTCCGACCAGTAACTTCGCTCCTTGGTTTGCTCCTTCTTTGACAAGACCTAAAATCTTTGTCATTTGGGTTTCGTCAACTTGTGGTCCTTGTTCGGTGTTGGGGTGGAAAGGATTACCGACAGTGCGCTTCTTGGCTCTTTCTACAGATCGCTCAACGAACTCATCGTAAATCTTATCTTGAACGAAAGTTCTAGAGCCGGCACAGCAGACTTGGCCTTGGTTAAAGAAGAGGCCGAAGTGAGCTTGTTCGACAGCTTCAGCAATGTCGACATCGGCCAAAATAATGTTGGGGCTTTTACCCCCTAATTCTAGAGTTGTGCGTTTTAAGTTACCAACCCCCGAATTTTGTTGGATTTTCAATCCAACTTCAGTAGAGCCGGTGAAGGCGATTTTATCTACTTTAGTATTCGCGACTAAAGCGGCACCCGCATCCCCAAAACCTGGGACTATGTTAACAACCCCAGCAGGTACTCCCGCTTCTTTGATTAACTGACCCATGTACAGAGCAGTGAGGGGAGTTTGCTCAGCTGGTTTAAGAACGACAGTGTTTCCCATGCTTAAAGCGGGGGCGATTTTCCAAGCCAACATCAAAAGAGGGAAATTCCACGGTATGATTTGTCCACAAACTCCGACAGGTTCGTGACGAGTGTGACAGAAATAAGGACCATCCATAGGGATGGTTCTTCCGTGGTTTTTGTCGGCCCAACCAGCCATGTAACGGAAAACGTTGATACTGCCTTGGATGTCGACTGGGTAGGCAACATGGTACGGTTTTCCATTATCCAAAGTTTCCAGACTCTGTTAAAAAACGTTAGAGACAATTTCCAAGGTAGAATAAAATAACGTACAGCGAGATACGCGGCGTCACGTTCCATCAAGTCAGCAATTTTGTAAAGAAGACGACCTCTTTGAGAGGCGTCGATGGTCCTCCATGGGGAGTTAAAACGGAACGCTTCCCGGGCGGCATCGACAGCTAAGTCAATATCTTCTTTTGCTCCTTGTTGGACTTCGGTGATGATTTCTCCCGTTGATGGGTTGACAGTGGGGAAGGTTTTACCCGATTTGGCTTTGTACCATTCGTTATTGATAAAAATCTGAAAATATGAATAGTGGATTTCTTTAACTTTTCACGTTTTTTGTGTTGAAATAGTTAATTATCATGCGTGTTCAATGAATCAGCAATCTGATTGAAGATAACTGAACACGCTCGCAATAAAAGGGAAGTCTTAAATTATCAATTAACGAAGGTTATTAAGTTATCATTGTAAAATACGTCACACAAAAATTTTATTTATGTTTGGAATTTTTTGAATGATATTTGCACAAATTGTAAAACGACTCAAAGAAAAAATCGATTTGTTTATAAATCAAATAACTTATCTGTTGATTGTTGACTTATTCAAGTATAAAAACATTTACCCACATAGAATAATGTGCAATGACTTGACAATTTTTATGTATTATAAAAGCAACAGAGGGTATGTTGTAATTTATCTAAAAAAACGAAATAAAAGTTATCAACGCCAATTTATGATTTATCTTAATCCAATAGTAACCTATTCAGTATCGGGTTATCTAAAAGGCCCCCTGCAATGGCAAAATAGAGGTCAAAATCTCTATGAATCCTAATGTTTATTGATTGTGCTTGATATAAGATTAAGGTGACTTCCTATTAGATACCTGACTTTTTTATAGATATACAGTGTTTGGGGTTTTGAATGCTAAATTTAAAACGTAGATAAATCTTAATAAAAAACCTTTAAAAATATTTGCAGTTTCAAGCAGTCATAAATGAGCTGGAGCACTTTCAATTTTGGCGTCCACCAACACATTTTTTTATGATATGTAATAATTAACTAATTATTCATAAAATAGAGATAAGGAAATTCGTTCAAAAAGGGTCGGTTTGCGCTTTGCTTTGAGAATTTATTAGTATAACAATAGATTCTTACTTAATTTAATTACTGTCTTTCGTCCTTTGTCTAATATTCGTGACAGATTATCACGTTTTTTTATTCATTGTGAAGAGTCATACTGAAACATGTATTTTTAAGGTCGCTATTATAATTATTATGTGTTGGCTAATCTCTCTAATTGCCTATAATTTTATAATAATTTATGGTTTCTACCACTTTTTACAACTCATTTCCGAATTGTCCAAGCGATAATGGCAAAAATAAATGGAAAGAGTTTTGTACAATTGTGGAAAAAAATAAAAACATCCATAAACCGATTCTAATAGACCGACAAATTTAAAGTAGCTGGAATTTATTGGCCCATTTACGTACTTTCAGAAAATGATCACCATACACAAAGAAGCTCTTCCTTTTTAAAGATAACTGCACTGACCTTGCCTTGTTCACCTTATAAAAATAGATCCCTTAGAATCAACAAGTAAAAAAGTCCACACTCGTAAATCAACTTAGCAACAAATTGTATTAAATACTTCTTTTTAAAAGCAAACTAATTGCAGATAAAATTACAATTAAAAGTTCAAGGTAAAAATATCTAAACTATTTTTGCAACTACGTAGTTTCTATAGTCCATTGTACTTACCCCCGAATAAAGAATGTTAGGATTTTCTTGAGGTGCTGGAAGCGACGAATAGCTGCATTTTTGAATTTTGGTAAAGGCAGATCTTGCTACACGAAGCATGTTGTTGGTATTAATAACTTATCTAAAGTAAACTTTTCACTAATAAGCTGCTGAGTGGAAACCACTAGCCGGATAGATAAACTAAACCAAACTGAAGCAACTGAAGTGGGAACTCTGTTATCTTGGTATAGCCAGCCAAAGAAATCAGCTAAACAATCTTTATAAACAAATTTAACTAACAAACCGGTCAGCAGTATCGCAGTATTTTTGATTAAATGAAATGGAGTGCGACCTTGGAATATTCGGCTTGTATTATACTCTCGGCAGATTTAAATAGTTTCCGGCGCCGCGCTACTATGAATTATTAATCACTGTTTTTATAAAGGTCTAATAAAAAATTAAAAACTTGCAAGTGACGTTTCACGCCAGCACGTGACATTTAATTGACGTTTGGTGCGAGATAAAAGATTAAAACCCCAAATTTTGAAATTTTCATCCCCGGTCCGTCTGGTGTATTTTGTGTTGCATACGTTACTTTTTGAATTCAAACTTTTATTTTTTATTTATTATTAAAAAAATAATACAACTCTACACAATAAGTATGGTGTACATAACAAAAGGCAAGACCAAATTGTCCACTTGATCCGTTTTTGCTTCAATTATGGCCGTAATTACAACAGCTAAGACAGTCTTGGTGATCTCCTTAATAGATAACAATTTTATGTAATCTGTAAAATTACAATTAACAGTTAATTATTACAAAACTTCTCTTACCGAAATACACAAGAATAACAATTACTATTAATTGACTACAAATGCACGCCATGGTTCCCTCAATAGTCTTCTTACTCCCTGAAACTTTGATATTAAAAATTATTAAACAAAAAAATACGTACCTCTCCAGTAGTGTCTCCCAAATTTTGACCCCACGATACTTGCAGCAGTGTCTCCAATCCCTATGGTAAGAAGACCACTCAACAGTGGCAACAAATTAAAAATAGCAGAATTGGTGACATCACAAGGTGCTGGATGAATCCACAGAGGTAGAGCGCAGCCACTTAAGAGATACATAGGCGTGAAAGCAATAATTCCAGCGTCTTTTTCATCACTGAAAACCACAATTCCGTTCTGTAGAGTTTCAGCGAGAGGAGGCACATTTAGAACTCTTAAAATCTAGAAATTTCATTATAACTCGTGAATTTAGCAGGTGGTGACATACTTCTAACATAAAAAATATCCCAAGAATCACACCACTTGCTAGGTATAAAAGAGAGCAGTTATACAAGAGGCCTGGGATAAATACCGCCACTGTTAAAAAATGGAAGATTTTGCGAATTGAAGTCGAGGCTTTTTTGGCTTTTTTTATGCGTTGATTTACGACAATCACTGCAATTATACTGAAGAAGAACCAGTAGAGCAGAACTTTGTTCTAAAAATTAATTATTACTACTAGTAATACTAAAAAAAGTGCCTTACCCTTTGAAGGTCTTCCCAAAACAGATTCAAGATCCATAAAAGTGGATTCATCTTTATTAGAAGATGCAGTGGTAAGACTACCATGTTGATGAAAACCAGCGCTGTTATCATGTAGATTTTCAAAGGTTGTCTTACTTTAAATTTGTGTAACAAGAGAATTATAGTTGAGAGTCCAATTAGGCCAAGCTGGAAATTCATAGTAAAATTTTAATTATAAAAAGACATTAAATTGATACCTGTATAGTCAAAGTAGACATCTGCATTACACTAGTGGTTGGTTTTATAATATTATTAACGATGTTAATGGTGGTAAAATGTAATAGCAGAATATACCCTTGAAAAAACACAGCTCCCTCTCCTAGAGTGAAGCAATCTGGCAAGTTTTGCAAAGCAAATATATAAAGTTTGTGGTAAAGAACAGTTGCTACAAAGGCACTCCATGTTGAAAACAACACTCCTAAAACAAGTTCTCATTAATATGCGCTTAAATAAGATCATAACAGTACAAGTGATGAACAATGGTATATTTCCTGGCTCCTGAGAACCAATTATAATAGGCGCTGATGGCTCATCATTTCTTTGAATTTTTTAACAGTTTAAACCTACCTCTATGCAGACATATCCTGAATAGGACAGCTACAACTAGCCAGGATAACAAGAGCCCATAATTCACTTTCAGTACATTTTTTGAGCTTTGGTGTAAAAAGACTAGTGAAGACAAAATTAGACCAAGAGAGAAAATTGAAGACACTTTGTATGTTGGTGTGGATATTATAGGGTGTGCTGTAGCGGATGCAATAAGAGCTACAGGAAGAAGAAACATTAGCCACAAGCCTTGGCTAGCATTGGGTCTGTAAGTAGAAAGTTATTTTAAAAACTTAAATCCAAATTAGTGCTAACCTTGTTTGAATTTTAAGCCTATTCAGGTACAGTTTAATATTTTGTCCATTCGTAAAAATCATGGCTTTGATAGATTCACGGGAACGTGGGTTTATAAACGCAGAAAGATAAGATGTACTTTGTATCTTCACTCATAGGAACATGTTTATATAATTTCGTCATCAAACGCCACTTGTACGAACTTGTTTTGTGACTTGTTATTTGTCTAAGGGTGTAACACCAGCAGACACGAACATTTTAAGTCATAAAAACTGTAAAAACCAATTTTTCATATTTTGAAAACACTTGAAGTGACAGAAAATGACAGGTGCACGATGACATTTCTTCGTGGAATTTGGTAAAGAAAATCCCTACTTTTTTAAAATTCCAGTTCTCAAATTTATCCAAAATCGAAAATAAACAATAGAGGAAAAATTCTTTTCAAGGGAAATTGTTTAGAAACAGTCAACATCAGTTGGGTTTTGTAATTAAAATAATCTTTTAGATGAGGATTCAAGCTTCGGTTTTTTCCGTGCGTGCTCGGACAAGTGGTAAACATAACCTCAAAAAATTGTAATTTTTTATCTATTCGTCACTCATCCTAAATTCTTTTTTTCAAGCTCTTACTCCTCACTACTATGGGATAAATTGTTGAACTATTCAATTATGTGACTTTGTGTTTACTATAATTTGCCAGGAATTATGACTGAATTAAGGGAATCTCGCTTTAAAAGTTATATCGACGATGAATTTGCGGTAATTCACCTTATTTTCTTGTATTTAGTAATAATTGAAATTTTGCAGTCAATCAATCTTACTGATGACCAAAGGACGAAACTTCTTGATGGCAAGTTATACCCCAAATTAATTTAAACATAACTTTGTGATTTAAGGTGAGACTGTGGTATGTGAAGCCCAAAAAGTGCTACTTTTTGCACCGTTGAGTGACCGAAAAAAGGCTACTTTAGGAGTTCTAACAGTCACAACGTTTAAACTCTCATTTGCAAGTGCTGATGAGAGAAATGCTGAAAACTGCTTTCAACAGAACTTGTTGTTGGGCCCCAATGATGCCTGTCTGTCTTCTATTGATGTCATCTATCAAATTGGTGATAAATCCAGGAGGAAACTTACTCCAGGTCAAAATGTTTCAGGCAAAATCAAAGAACTCCTTGTTGTTTGTAAAGTATGCAATAACACAGAGAGTGGTATTGTTATTTATAAATGGATTTTTAGAACATGAGATCAATGGAATTTAGCTTTAAACATGCTGATAAAGATAGTGGTAAGAATGTGACAAATGCACTGTTACATCATGCTTATCCAAAAAGGCACAGCTTATTGTTTGCTTATGATTATAAGTAAACCTAACTTCCTGTAGTGGAATTTGTATTTATATTTGATTTCTAGGGAGCCCTGTTGTACCTCATTGTTAAAAGAAGTGTGTCTTTATCGTTTCCGGGAAAACTGGAAAAATGAACTTGAAAGAACAAAATGTGCAAATTGGAGAGCTTCTGTAGTTAATGAAAATTTTCAAACATCACCGACAATTATGTCCACTTTAATTGTACCCTCTTCAATTACAGAGAGTGCATTAGCATCAGCAGTGGAACATTTTCGCAATAGATGTTGTCCTATTTGGGTAAGTTACAGTGTAACATGTGCAATTGATAAGTGATAACGATAACGCTACAATTAGGGACTTGTTCATACAGTAAAACGTTATCGGGAATTTCAGGTGGTTAACCTTGATTGTTTTTACATTTATCAGCAATGTTTGTTCATGGCGCGACGTTATCGTCTAGGAATAAAAAACAATGATAAGAAAATAATACGCGATTACATAAAATAACTACGAAATGTTGCATTATGCTAAACATTGGGTGTCTTCTAAAAATAGAATGTGGTAATTCCATTGGAAGAAATACCGCAAAAACTATTATTATCAGAGGGTATTTTTTTAAGAAAATGCGTAATTGCAATTATTTCTTGTTTAACATAGTTATGCAAATTAGACAGTAGCGGTTTTTAGGTTTGGGGCACCCCTCAGGGCGCGGCGCTAGTCAGAATGGCCGATCTGTTACCCACAATCCAGGACCGCACTCAAGAGAACATGTTCCTCGAACACATTCGTAAAAGCCATCCAGAGAAGAAACAGCCATATATTATAGATCTCACAAAAGAATGTCCATCGCCAAAAGATATCCAATTGAGCTTCCTAAAATTAAGAGACCTTTGTGTACCTGAAAATACACGAACCTTCAAAAATCAAGATTTTAAATTCTATGGGTTACTCGACGCCACGAAATGGATAACATACGTTTCCACTTGTTTATCTAAAGCACTTGAAGCCGCCAACCAAATACATGACAAGAAGTCTACGGTGGTCTTACAAGAAGGTTAATATCCCAGTTGTAGAATTCCGACTCTTATTATTTCGTTTTTTAGGAAACGGCCAGGATTTAAATTGTGTAATTTCGAGTCTTATACAATTGATGTTGGACTCTGATTTTCGAACAAAACGTGGTTTTCAGTCTCTTATTCAAAAAGACTGGATCGCCATGGGACACCCTTTTGCCTTTCGTTTAGGACATATTCTAAGCAAAGATGTCGAACAATCACCAGTATTTTTATTGTTTTTGGACTGTGTTTGGCAGTTGACGCAGAAGTATCCCACCGCTTTTCAGTTCAGTGAGACTTACCTTACCACGCTTTGGGATTCATGTCACATTTCACTTTTTGAGACGTTTTTATTTAATTGTGAACATGATCGATTCATGGCGGAGCGAGTAAGTCCAAAAATCAGTTTTCGTGAGTTTAATTCATTTTTTCAGAACGGTGTAAACCAGAGTTCGATGATATTACGCAGCGTTTGGGATTGGCGTGAACAATTCAGTGAAAAAGATATAGCGTTATTCTGTAATCCTCTTTACGATGACAGCTTTAAACGAAGACTTCAGCCGAAGACCGCCGTTGCACATCTCGATGTGTGGATGCAATGTTACTTTCGATGGTTACCAGACTTAGAAATTAGAAATGGAGGACGTCCCCAAATCGATTTGTGTAACAGGTTTATAGTATCGGAAATTTTCGAATTGAAAGAAAAAATTCAGTCGGGAGAAGTGAACGGGAAGTTGAGTCGAAGCAAAGAAGAGAATTTAGAGTTGTTACGAAAGGTGAATAGTTTTTTTCCGTTTAGTCGAAGTAATGGGCAAGTCGCAGGGATGTTGCCTATTAATAATGTTTTACTTACTGGAGATTTGCTAGATACGCAATCCATACTTAATTTAAATAACGAATGAATTGTGCCTACAATATTACAATGATATTTCGTTTCGTATTGACTTCCAATTATATTATTCTAATTTCAACTAACATTCATTACTCATGGTGATAATTTGTGAGAATAATTTTAAGTTAAGGGACGTTTGAAGTAACACCAACATAGCTTTAAATTATTAACATTACGAGCTAATTCTCCAGTGGAGGAAACCAAATAATTTGTTTTAATTTTATTAACTTATGTTCAGTATTTTTGTTTTCGATCATTTTCACTTGATTACACAGTGTACAATTAATTTAATTTTTTAATGAAACGAGCCTTATTTTTGTTTAATTTATGTGAAAATATACCATAAATAACCAACAGACAATTTAAGCCGGCAACCTTTTCCTTCCACACTTAATGAAAGAAAAACTGCATTAATTACGTTTTTATTAAACAAATATCACAGAACGCTTCCTAACTACGCAAAACATCCAACTCTTCCGGTGTGACGTGCAAACGCAGCTGTTTTTCTATTAACAAATCTTGAATTTGGGCCAATTCTGCGGGGATGTAGATTGCGGCATCGATGTACAACGCCTAAAATAATTCCAAATGTAAAACCCGTTAAATAATAATATTTCGACTCACTTTTAACCAAGGACACTCTTCAACCGCCCGGTAATAAACATTTCTAACCAGTGCTGGATCGAAATACGCATGGACGAACTGCAGATACAACCTCCAAACTAGCCCGCATCTTCTTGTACACATATCAGGCTTAGTTATCCGGCGAAACAAAGCCAACATTCTGTTCTTATGCCCTCCACTAATTTCATACTTTCGTCCTTCGAGAAAAAAAATCATGATAAATAAATGGTGGATGCGCCGGGCGAACTAGTTTTTCTTACCTGTAAACGTTTCGATTAAAGTTTCCTGCACGGCCGCAATCTGCTGATTGCTGATCAACACCAGAAACAAAGTAGAAAATGCTCGCCCCGTCTTCATTAACAAACTTTTCAATTTCCACCACTGTACCCCCGCGCAACTTGCAAAACTTTGTTCCTTCGCCAAAACAGTCAACAGAAAGAGGTTGTTAGGGTACTGTTCAATCGCTCGAGTTAACACATCGTCCAAGATTTTAAAGGTTCCCTGACCTGGGTTTGTAGTACAATGCATAAAAAGCACAGCGACGTAAAATTCGAAGATTACTTCTTTTTGCCACATCATCCCAGCTTGTTTTTCTTCAAGTTCTGAAAGGATATCTTCCAAAAAAGTACCACACTGAATCGGGCCTTTCGTCAGGTACAAGAACCAACCGTTGCAAATAATCCAGTCGGTCAAAAAATTCGGTAGGAAGTGACAGGAAACGGGAAGTTTCGACAAGTCACCTTGCAGTAGTTGTAACGTGATGTGCTTAAACTTAAGTGTGGCTTCATTTAGCACCTCATCGGTGATGGTGTCTACATTTTTTTCTAGGACGTAGCTCACGAGGTGTTGGAGAGCCTCTGTGTTTCTGTTCGTGTTCAGACAAACTTCAACTAACGTTCGATATAAAAAGCAGCGACTAGTTTGAGCGTCGTCTGCGACTGCTTGGATAACTTTGTTAGAATTGAAGGAAAGAGCAGTTCTTATGATGTTTAAACACGAATCGGTGTTTCCTTGTTCGTATTCTAACATCGCGTACTCACAGTAATACAAAGTGTTGTTTCTGTTTTCTTCCTGTTTCAGAAGGTTTTTGATGTTAGTTCTGATCTTTTTCCCAAAACCTTGAGGCATTTTGAATCGATTCTGTTTCTCCAGAATTATCAGTAATTTCTGGAATCTCATCCACCAAACTGTTGTTGCTGTTTTGTCGTCCCCTGTCAAACACTCAGTACAGCTCTTCATGGTTGTTAAAACAAAACTCAAGTACTCTTCTTGCCCGGGCAAAACTTTCATATACTGGGGGCCCACAGACAGTCTATTGTCAATAACTAGATGCGGGTTCGTAAGATCAATGGGAAACAACGGAAGAAAAATCGACAACAGAGACTCTATGGAATCGAGAGCCCACGGTACAAAATCCAAACCCAAATCTTGCATGGTACTGTGCCTCGTAAACAACAGAGGTACCTTCATCAACGTTAATATAGTCGCAATTAACCGAAACGTGTTCTCTGGCATTGTAACAGGGTGAATTAACTCGGCGACATCCTCCGGAAAGACCAGACGTTGCGGATCTTCACACTCTCCATCGTCTGTGAAAGGTAACCAATGACACGCCTCTCTTAGTTTTTCTGTTCTCAACCATAACTCGTGGAGAGGCAACTGGGAATTAAACACAACTTCTTCGAGTTCCACCAACTGCTTTTCATTGAAACCAGATGAAATGTTGAACTTGTCTTTATCGCTCGGTGACAGGTTTAGCTCGAGGTACAGTCTGAGCAAGGTCCACAACTGTTCAAATAGACCAGCTTGTTTGAGAAAAAGCCCGCATTGGTACAACATCTTGAGGATGTTTTCCTCGAGTTGCGCTTTTTCCATTGAAGAGTTTCGTCGGAGCTTGTGCAAAATGGAAAGGCATTTCGTGTAAAGGCTCAGTACCGCTGGAGTGTTGCAGTGAGACATGGAGCACTGAGTTGACTCAATGTAGCCCTGCCATAAAATTATATTCCCTTGTTCTTTATCGACGAGGTTTTTTAGTTGGACTTGAAGCTCATCAGATGGATAGATGCTAACTGCTACATTTACACGCTCTCTGAGTAATTCTTCACAGTTCTGATTGTACGTTAACGCTTTGTCTAAGATTGATAATTTTCGTTCTGCTAAGACTCGCAAGCCTTTAGCCAAACTTCCTTTTCTGTGGGTCTTCTCAAACTGATAGACTGTATCCTGAAAGTTAACGTATTCTAGCCACAGCTTGATATCGCGGGTGTTGTCAGTTAATTTCCGATTATACACCGCCGTGGCATGTGTTAACTCCTGTTCTTGTTTGAACCCCGTGAAATTCTCATCTTTTTTACTCCCCCCTAGTTTATCTAAATTCTGTTTAGTAATAATTTCTTCTTTCTCACCACTTTTATCAAGGAGTTTTTGTGCTAACTGGTAATACCTCTTGAACTTTTTTCTCTGGCGACTTCCCACCCTTTTTGTCCGGTATTTGACAATGTAGCGAGGCGCCGCGGGCCGAGCTATTGTTTGAACGGTTAAATATTCTTTAGTGCGCACTGTATCTACTAAAAAAACTTCGTCTTCTGCTACAGGTGCAGGAGGGACTTCTTCTTTGCGTTTTTTCTCCTTTTTGCGCTTTTTTCGTTCAGGACTTCCTTCAGAGACTTGTTCAGTTTGGGGCTTTACACTAGGGGTCACGTCTATATGGAAACTGTGGTTCTGGAGCCAGTTCTGTGATTCTGGAGGCTCTTCAGGCAGCGGAGGCTCGTCCTCCGAGGCAAAGGCAGCGAACAACGACATTTTCAATAATGTAAACACAATAACCTCACAATTGCACGTCAAATAAACGTCATCGCGGAAAACGTCAAAATTGATAGCTTCTTAAGTTGTTTTGAAGTTAACTTCACTCTTTCATTGATCAAGACTAGTGGAAACTGAATCAATCAATCAACTGAATCAACTGCAGCTCTAACTCGACTTTGTGAGTTGCTGGCCTCCTAACATGCTCCTAATACTTTTTAAACGTTCAAAAGCCCCAATAAAAACGATTTGAAACCTGAACTTAAAGTTGTGAACATAGGGAGAAGTTAGCTGCAAATAAAAAATTTGAAACTGTCAGAGCTGTCAAATGTGGAGCTTTAGCCACAGCCGGAAAAATTCAGCTGTGATAATCTGAAAATAACAATGATAAATTTGTCGTGATATAAAATAAAATAAAAGGAACACGCTAGTATTAGCGAGAGCCATAACTATTAGGGGCTGACTGGATTCTACAAAAAAATAAAGGGTATGTGGTTATAGTCGCGCCATCGGTTTGCAAGTGCAGTGGAAAGCGAACAAAATTGGGGTGAATTTTAGTGGTTTGAATGTGATAAAAAATTGAATTTAAGTTTGCAAATCATGAGATTGCGCCACATTCAGTGGTCAAAATAGGGTTTAACAAATTTATTTTGGATACCGTCTTCTAAGCGGGAACGGGCTCTATCTCAATTTTTACAAGGTCGCACGGGAGCGCAAAACACTTTTTAGCACTTTTTTGCTTATGATCAAATTTTAGCTGAAGGTTTAATCTATTCAAAACCTCAACAGATAAAGCCCACCAGTTAGTTCCTTGCAAGAATTCAGTCAGAGAAAAAGTAGTAATGAAATATTTTCTCAACTGAGATAGCGCGTATTTGTTGCCATTCAATTTTATAAAATATAATTCCTTAAACAAATTTGAATAATAACAAATGAAAAATGCAGAAAACTAGCATTATTAACTACGTATAAAATTCAATATTTCTATCTATCAGTAGATAAAACTATCTAGTTGAGAAAGTTTTTTTCTTTTTTTTTTGTTGATAACCCAAAATGTTCACAGACTAGTTAATTGACGTTTATTTCTTTGGTAATAGTTTAATGCGATTCTTTTTGATTTAAAAAATCAAAAATTAAAAGTGCATGTAATGTTGGTTAATCAGAAAAAACATTGATTTGATTTGTTCGCATTTTTCGGAGCAACATTTACGTCAAACCGCTTTTTCCAGTTCCTGATTAGGGTAAGGGGGTCATGTGGTCTGTGTAAGGTTAATAATAACAATTTTAAAACAACTAATTTGTTTTGATAACCCATAATCAAAGTAGAGGTAATCTAAACAAACTATTTTTCTACGTGAAGGTCAAATCAGTCTTTAATGATGTTTACTTTCACAATTTATAAGTTAATGATAAGTGTTATCTTATAAGTTAAAAGCAAGAGGCTGATAACCTAAGATTTAGTGCATTTTCAGCATCAAGCAGCAAAAATGTTTCGACAGGTGAAAATTTGTGTGAGAAACAGTTTTCGCCAGTTCTCTGTCCAAAACAAAAGTATTAAGGTAAGAATTGTTAAGTGTTATCACATTTTTTTAAAACGTCATCTAGGTCAATGAACTAGCACAAAGTCCATTGGTAGATCTATTTGGAAGAAATCACACATATCTGAGAATATCACTAACTGAACGCTGCAATTTACGATGTAAGTATGGAGATCATGGTAATTTCCATCATGACCTAATTTCATGTAGGTCAGTATTGTATGCCTGAAGAGGGAGTGAAATTATCACATAGTGATAAAATCCTTACAACAGACGAAATCGTGCATCTAGCTCGTTTGTTTGTTAACGAAGGAGTGAAAAAAATTAGACTGACAGGGGGTGAACCCACGGTTCGACGAGATCTCGTTACTATAATAGAAAGTCTAAAAAGTATTAAGGGAGTGGAAAGCGTCGCAATGACCACCAACGGCTTAACATTAACACGACAGCTGGTAAGCTTACAAAGGGCTGGCTTAGACGTACTTAATATTAGTTTGGATTCTTTAAAACGTGATAAATTCGAATTTATAACGAGGCGAAATGGTTGGGAGCGAGCCATGATGGGGATTGACTTGGCTTTACAGCTGGGATACGATCCCGTTAAAATTAACTGCGTTGTTATGAAAGGTAAATAGAAAAACATTCTTAATTTTTGTTAACTGAGATTATCCAGGCTTTAACGACAACGAAATATTGGACTTTGTCCACTTCACTAAAGACAGAAATGTGGATGTAAGATTCATTGAGTACATGCCTTTCACTGGCAACAAATGGGACCTAACTAAATTAGTACCATATCAAAATATGGTAAACACAATCAAAGAGAAATTTCCGAATTTTCACTCTCTAGAAAACGGACCAAACGACACTTCTAAAGTACGTTAGCATTTTATTTGATACCATTTTATGCTTGCATAGGCTTGGAAAGTTCCAGGTCATCAAGGGCAAGTAGGTTTCATAACATCAATGACTGAACACTTCTGTGGATCTTGTAATAGACTAAGAATCACAGCTGATGGTAATCTAAAAGTTTGTCTTTTTGGAAACACTGAAGTTTCTTTGCGGGACGCCCTAAGAAGCGGTTGTAGTGAAGATGACTTAATTGCTTTGATTAACTCGGCGGTGAAGAGAAAGAAGAAGCAACATGCAGGTAATTAATAACTGTAATGTCAATCTAACGTGGTGCATGCTGGATCTGCTTTAACATATTTCTGCATAAAAGTACTTATTACAGGCATGATGAATCTTTCTGAAATGGAAAATCGTCCAATGATTCTTATTGGTGGCTAAAATGATAAAATAGAATTTTTAAAAGGAAGGTAATTATCGTTTGTTTAAAAAGAGTGTTTTTCAAGTCATTCAGCCCTTTTTTTGTCACATTACATGTAATGAAGGCCATCCATTTATTTGTTATTACACCAAAAGCCAGCAAAATGCTTAAGTTTTGAGCGCTTGACCACGATCGATTTTTATTAATTACCTGAAGCTTCAGCACTTCTTTCTTCCATGTTAGTCGCACTGATGTCTGTTTTGTGTTTCAGTTCATCACCATCTTCATTTTTCCAACCTCGCAAACTTTTCTCTTCCTCAGACCAAAAGTCTTCCATTCCTGTCCCGTCCTTCGACTCTCTTGACCTCACTAAGACCATTTTCAACCGAAAAAATCAGCCACGTTGACCAAGAAGGTAAAGCGTCCATGGTAGATGTCACCCCCAAAAACTCAACCGTTCGTACAGCAACAGCGTGTGGAATCGTCCGCATCAATCAAGAAACGACGGAGTTACTCAAGCAAGTTCTTGCTAAGAAAGGCGACGTCTTGACCGTAGCACAACTAGCAGGGATTATGGGGGCCAAGAAAACATCCGAACTCATTCCTTTGTGTCATAATCTCGAACTGACGAAGGTGGGAGTTAATGTTCAGCTCAACAATGAAAAACAACAAATTGAACTTGAAGCCACTGTGCGTTGTGAAGGGAAAACTGGAGTAGAAATGGAGGCTCTCACGGCGGTCAGCATCGCTGCCTTAACCGTTTACGATATGTGCAAGGGGGTCAGTCGCGACATGACCATAACTGACATAGCTTTGGTTAGCAAGAGTGGAGGCAGGAGTGGTCAATTTAAAAATGTCATTTATCTGAGGAATCTTGATATGGAACCTTTAGATGATGCGGAAATTCGGGTGGGCCCCATTTGATTTAATTGAAATATTGTTATAAAGTGAATAAAATTTATTTTCTATTACTTCTTTTGATGTGGTCTGATAAAAAGGTTATCCTCCGTCATCAGTATCCTAAAACAAGCAGTGACCAAAAAGTTACAACCCAAAACACAACATACACATTCGCATTAGATGCCATCCCTGGAATCGTGATCGGTGTTAATTTAGCCTCCTCTGGAACTTTAACAGTCAGAGTAGATCTCGGTCCCGTTTTCCAAGTATTACTTTCCTCATCAACAACAGACGCTTCAACCACTAACAAGTATTGACCACCTTTCGGGAATGCTAGCAAAAACTGAGCTGTAAAAAAATCCTTGTGGGGCGTTACCGCCTGGGTTAACACCGAACTTTGCTCCAAGTTCTAAAACAATAAAGATATAGGCAAGAAGAAAATAAAACGAGCTTTACTTTATCGACATCTTTGCTCTTGCTGTTGTTCTGAATTTGCGACGTCACTGTGACTATCACTTCTTCTATTTTCCTGAACAAACCCGGTTTCATTCCGTGTTGAATTACACCCTCTACTTTCACAGCGAGTTGCGAATTTGCTTGAACACTGATAAACTCACCCATGACACGGGGCTGGGGTGAAATAGCTAATTTCACGCTGGTCGACTGCAAAACTTGGAAGAAGTAGCGCGGAATTGGTATAGAGGCGTTTGCTAAAACCTCTGCGATATTCTTGATCAGTTCAACGTGCTGAAAATCACATTAGTCATTTCATGTGGATAAAAACGATGAACATACCCGATGCGTGATTGTGTTTATCGTCGAATCCTCCACTATAGCCCGCGCTATCTTCAACGCATTCCCGCAAGCCTTCAATAACTGTTGAGATTCCAGCCTGATATTTTCAGCTCCAAATTCCACAGGTTCGTCTCTGATTTTCGCGCCGCTTACGCAAACGCTTTCAACTCCTTGTTCCACAAGCACGCACATTTGTTGCAATCTACGAAAAACAGTAAAAAAATAAAATTGACGCTAACTTAACTCACATTTGCATGTTTTCAAGCGTGGCGGGGTCCGCATCAAAAGCTGTTTGATACAGCTTCCAGTAGAGATCTCCACAGTTTTTAAACTCTTTGACACACTTCCTCAATTGATTCGTAATGTAACCGTGTCTTTGATATTCGTCTCGCGTGTTTTGTACGATGGTGGCGGCGATTGCCGGGGGCGGTACAATACAGAGGGTGTTACAAGTATAAATTAACTGGATTAAACATTGTAAGAACTCGGTGCGTATTCGCATGTACTCGGCTTGAAACTGAAGATTGTGAGAAGGAGTACTAGCCGCTTTAAGAGCAGCGATGGCTTTGTTGTAATGTATAATTCCCTTCTCCAGTCTTTGGACCAAACTGTCCTCACACTGTAGTAAGTGCGACTCGGCTTCTGACATCTCCTTTAGACATACCAACCAAAAATGAAAATGTTCCGAGCTTACTTGCTCCGTCAACTGGGTGAATATCCTATGGGCTATTTTATGGTGGCCATACCTAACTGCAGCCCTAGAAATGCAGTAGTTTGCCCATAAATTGTTATTGTTGTCGACGACGGAATTTATGGCATCTTCAGTCTCTTCGTTCCAAGCATAGTCAGACATGCTTTGGAAAACCAGCGTACACAACATGATTTTAATCAGAATCTGTTCATTGTTTGAACATTCCAGTTGTGATAAAGCGTGAAGCAGACTGAGAATATCACCGAGTAAAGGTAAAAGAGTGTCGGGTTTTAGACCACCGATGGCACCCAAAGTTTCACAAATTACAATAGTGCAGTGATCTAAATCTGAAAGCAAAAAAAATGAACTTTGGTTTTTGTATCGTATGCGATTTTACTGTTTATGTTGTTCAGTTTGGTTCCCAAAAGCTCCACGAAGGTTTCACTGTGTTCTTTTTTTGCTTCGCATAGTCTGACAGCGCATTTTAAGGCCAATTTCAATTGTTCTGGATGTTTATCGCTCGAAAATGTTAACAGAAGAATTAGTGTCTCCAGCGAGGAAATTACTTCGTCGGCACCTTCAGTTTCGAGTTTCTCTTTGTAACTAAAAAACTGCGATGAGAAAATGGCACATTTTACGAAAACAGTTACCAATAGCACAAAATTTGCGTGAGGATTTGAATAGCTTGAACTGCAACGTTAGTTTGAGGTGAATAGCAATGTTTGGTACATAATTCCCGCAACTTCGAATTACTGTCGCGGTAATCATGACACATTCTTGGAGACTCTGTAAGAACTTGTATAACACCTAAAAAGATTTTTTAGTTGTTAAAAATGGTGGATGCGCCGGGTTAACTCACCCAACGCCAACATCAACACTTTTGGTTTGTGGGCGTTCAAAGCAAAGTCTATAATATTGTCAATAGCGCCAGGAGGCCACAAGTGAGCCCCCGGCTTCGCCAACTTGTACAAGAACTGTAAACATTTTGATTTCACTTCTCCTCTTGGGTCATTTCTCAGATACTTCAAAAGTAAATTGACCTAAAGTGATAATGATTATGATGTCCTCCCTTTTTTATCATACCTGGCTAGGAACATCCACCAAAGTCGCCGCTGCAAGCTGTGTAAGAGTGTTTAAAGTAACTAACACAAAATCTTGGGCAGGATAACTGGGCAAAAGATCCATACACAAACTTCTAACCATTGCCGCCGTGTTAGTGTCATGATGCATGTACTGTAGAATTGGAATTAATTGTAATTTCATGCTGGCTGGAGTTGATTGGCCTTGGATCATGTCCGAGACTTTATTGCACATGCTCACGGCAAAAGTTCTACAATAGAGTATTTATACCAAACTCACAGTTAAAGATGTCTTACTTTGACTGGGCTGCAAACTGAATTGCAGCACAAATGGCAGCTTCAACTTCTACGTTATCATGTGAATCTAAGCTACTTCTAATACTGTGATGAACTTGCTGACGTTCTGGAATAATTGCAGCAACTGCACCGAAAGTTCTTAATGTTACAGCTCGTGCAACTGGGTCGTTACTATGAATCACACTGTATATTCTCCTAACAAACTCATCAACGCTTGAGATTTTATCAAGATGTTTTTCGCTTTGTTGGCATACGCGTAACACGCAGAGGCGCAAAAAATTGTTTCTACAATAACATTATTACAATTATTTAAAAGGTGAGGGAGCTGAGTCTTACCCCATTCTAAAAACATCCGCCAGTTTTAGTAAAGACGCGTTGATTAATATTGGAAATGGATACTTTTCAAAAAGTTTAGGGAAGCGAACTATGGCTTCGCATTGTTCTCCAACTTTTCCGGATCTTAGACCTTAAAATTTGAATTGTTAGGTTGGAAAAAAATCCGGCAAAACTAACCTTTGTCGAGCTCTGTTAGAGCTGAATTTGCGTCCTGTTCGGGCTCTCCCAGTCCATTTTCACTGAAGGCGTTAACACGAACACCTAACATATTTAATTTGTTTTTTGGCGTCAGATTTTAGTGAAAACAATCTCTGAAAAACATAACCAATAAAATTAAAAATGTTTCCTGGTGACAGCTGTGAGCTACGACATACGTCGTGAGAATACGAGTATAATTGGTTACATACTTATTAGATTATTTTATGAATTTTTGAATTCGAATACCGAAATATTCATCTTATCTAATCAATCTTATCATAGAATTAGGAAATACAGTAATTGCGTCTTTATTGCCGTCACACAAAATAAATAATTTGCATTTCATCTAAAACTGTTGAAAAATTTCATTCAAATGGTTTTTCTTTGAAGGGGCATTGGTAAATAGACTCCCTGTAAAAAAGTGTTAGTCAAAGTCGCTATAAGTAAAAGACATTCTTACCTACAAACCTCCTACCAATTGAGTTCTGTTCATTTGAAACAATTCTACAGTTTTGTATGTCAAATATCTGAAAATCTAAGCATCTAAATTTTTCATCTGCTTCATAAAGTTTATCTCCTGCTACTGGATATAAGTAGGGCCGTCCAGAAAAAGGGTTTATAAAATCAGCCCAATACCCCCCTTGCCGCAACTTATCACAGACACCTTTGGCAGTGATCACAAACTGAAAAATAATGAATTAAATATTCTGAAGGTCATTAGAAGATACCTACAGTCTGCGCCATGCGCTCCGTCTCGAGTTCTTTGTTCTTCCTTAGTAGTTTTAAATTTGGCTTCAATGAAATTGTGACGACAGACAATTCATTGCTTTCAAAATCGCGATATGGGAAGAGATCACTCACACTTTGACGTAAAACTGTAGGACAGGTTTGGATCCTACAAATTATGTCTCCAGTGGCAGGACTTGTCGCCTAAAGCAAGGGGGTTTAAATTGGGCCCCAAAAAGAGCTATCTACCTCATCAATCTGTTCCATGTGAAACTCATTAGGAGACTGCACTGTTGTGTTGGTGTCATACCAAGCCATTCCTACATTTCCAGGCAAAATGAATGGAAACCCTACTGAAGGTGCCAGGAGTTCGAAATTAGGGTCCAAACGAGCAAGTCTGCTCTCATCTAACAAGGGAACAATATTACATCATTACAAATTTTACGTTTGATATTTACTTACTGTTTTTGGGGCGTCTGGATCTTATTGTCACATACGGGCCTTCTGAGTTTTTGGTTTTTCGGGAGAAAAATCTAACGAACCAGGCTACATTGCAGAGATTTGAATTATTTACTCTTTTCAAGACAGATAAGTTTTGGATTGACATTATCCTCAGGACATGATTTTGACAAACTTTTGACCTTTGACAGACAGTGACGTGTCATGACGTCACTAAATTGAGCGAAATTCGATTTTCAAAAGTTGCGCAAAAAAGGTTCAACAATAAATAAAACAATCAATTAAAAAAAAGAGGATTTCCTATACCGTTTACATCATAGAAAAAAATTTCCTGAATGCAAACAGACAATTACCGCCAACATGCAAAAAAGGATCCCCATAATTACAGTCGCTAGAAAGTTGTTGAGAAAGTGGGGCGCACCACAACCAGGTGACGGTATCTTCACCAACATCTATCATAGTTAAATCTGTGTTGACAATGCCTCCACACGCTTGGGAAACTCACAAAGAAGACCTGGCGAAAATCCGAGAATGGCTCGCCAAACAGCCCCACCTCCCCCAAAATATCGGTAAGAATTTTTAATTTTCAAACACGTATCATTTCAGATGTTTTAGATGATGTACTACTTTTGCGATTTTTACACACATGCAACTACAGCCTCGAGCAAAGTAAACATTTAATAGATTTGTTTTTCACGATACGATCTCAAGCCCCTGAAATTTTCGGAAATCGAGATCCCACAGACCCTTGCATTCAAGAAATGTTCAAGATTATGTAGTACGTTGCTAGAACTGTGGGTTTGTACTAATGAATGTTTTTAGAGATTTGGTTCCTTTGCCGAAACCCACCAAAGAAAATTACAAGTTGTTTATCTACAGATTAGCCGATCCAGACCCGGACAAGTATAATTTTGTTGACTCGTTAAAAACGTTCTTCATGATGGCTGACACTAGAATTGTGAAAGAAAAACAGTTCCATAGTGGAGAAGTTCCAATTTTTGACATGGAGGGATTCTCTCTAAGACATTTAACCAAAATTGTCTTACCGGTGTTAAAAAAATACATGATTTACACCCAAGTATAATTTTTCCACGTCTTTGCATGCAATCAATTAATTGGTTTCAGGAAGCGCATCCAATTAAATTAAAACAGATCCATGTTCTCAATATCCCATCATTCTTGGATCGTTGTCTCGCTCTATTGAAACCATTCATGAAAAGCGAGGTCGCATCTGTGGTAATTGACTGCTTCTATTGTTAGAAATTTGCCTTAATGACTATTTTAGATACACTTTCACCTTCCGAACTCGGAAACATTGTATGATTACATTTCACGTGATGTATTACCTGTGGAGTACGGAGGAAGTGTGGGAAAACTAAAAGACATAAAACGAGAATGGGTGGAAAAAGTTCTAAGCCTGAAGGATTACTTTGCTGATGAAACGCGATGGAAAGTCGACGAGTCGAGAAGACCTCTTGAAAATCAGAACGGGAAACAATTATTTGGCATGCAAGGTTCTTTCCGATCATTGAGCATCGACTAAAAAATAACGGAAATTACCATTCTACACGGGAAATTGTGATGCTGTAAAGTTTCTTAGTCTGGATTTCTAGAAAACATACACTTTCTACTTAATCAGTATTCACATGTTATGGTGTTAATAAAAAATAACGTTTCACTCATGTATTTTATACACACGTACGAAACAAACTTAACTTTTCAAATAAATTCTGTTAATACTCCTCATCTGAAGCGATACCTTGATCGGTATTTCTAGCTAACATATAATTGTCCATGTCAATGGACCGACAATTGTTGATCGCATAACGTAATCTTTCTGCCATTATTTCCTGAGACGTGTAAGATGGTAAGCGCAGTTGAAAGAAGCACGTTTGGGCTGTTGGTAGTCCGTTCACGGCTTTATCAACCTTCATCACCTAAAATAAAAATGTCAAATTAAACAAACAACTTGGATAACTGAAATTACTTGGAATCTCTGTGAAAGATCGGCCAGATTAGCCGGCAATCTCGACCGTCCAGACACAAATCTCATAAACAATACTCTTTCAGCGTCCGTGAAGTTCTCCAGAATATTCCATAACCACTGGACCAACTGGTGGTTTTCGTCGAGTTCTCTATATCTTATTATCTTCTTTAAAATCGGAATAGATATGTGCGACATTCCGCAAACCAATTGTTCCAAATAGTCAGCCGTCATCAGTGACAAAAGTGGGACAGGTACAATACCAGCCATTCCTTCGCGAATGCAAGCAATTTGTAAGTCAAACTCTTGTAATCTAAACTTGATGGCTTGCTCAAAGTATTGAGCTCGGTTTTGAAAAGTTAGAGGAATACTGCGACCACCGTGGACAATGGGTACAATCTAAAAACTTTGCTGTACAAACTGAAAATTTGAATAGCAAGATCATACTTTTCCTGTACAGCTGGTACCTTCGAAACACTCTAAAGGTATAACGTCGTGAAAATTATCCTCAGTAACTCCCGAGAGATGGATATCTCTAATACTGCGCAGACTTTGTACATACATGCAGTCGACTTCTTCTAGATCTTCAATGGTAACCGATTCACCAACTATTAGTTTCCACATCTTGGGGGCCAAGGGTATAGCCAGAGGTTTCCTGGTACGAATAGCCACGCCGAATAAAATACCTAAAAAAACAAATTAACAAAACGCCATCATAGAAAGAACCAGTACCTAGAAACTTGAACCACGAAACATGTTGCTGATCATTCAACTGAGAATTTAACAAGTATCTGTCCCTATTGTATCCTTCTTCGTTTAAAGCGTTAGGCGTAGGAACCAACAGGGGTACTGTACCAGAAGTTATTTCTTGACACATCTCTGTAATAGTGTCGTCGAAAACACCACCAGCGTCATCGGCGCCTTCTCCCACTAATTTAACCTTCCAAGCTCTAGAAGGAAGTCTCAAATCCTGCGGTTTGATATCCACAACTTGTTTAGCCACTTGAATGAAGATAGGCTTGCACTTGCGACCTGCAAATTAGAATTTCAAAACTGATATTTCAAACTACTCGATTACCTTCTTGGTTTATTCGTTTGACGATGATCTGGGGCCCGTAGTTTTTTCCTTGAACCATAGTCTTCCCGATGCAGCGCACAAAAGGTAGCGTGTAAACTCGTGGGGCTAACAGCGGTCTTAACCTTGGCGAAATCAACCCTTCGAGAGGTGGTAGCTGCATATCACTCTGTTGATTACTCAGAGGCATTAAAGGCCAACACGAATACAACTTATCCGAGAAGTTGTGGAGGAATTTCAATCGAGCTTGAATCGATAGGATTGCTACTCCTTGTAAGTGTTCGAATTGCTCCGGAATTTTTGCTGGTAGTCCGAAAGTTAACGATCTGGTGACTCCGGGGACTCTTTGTGGTAAAGGAGGAGCACTCCAAGCCGCACTGTGCGTTCTTCCAGTAGAGATCTGCTTGATTCCTTTGTCAGACAACTCAGTTATGATTTCGGGTTCTCGTACTAGTGAGACATGAGGTAAACCTAGTTGCCCCTCGCTGTTCATACCCCAACCAAAAACTTTTCCACAAGCTGTTAAAAATAAGACATGCTCTGTGCCAATTGCAAAGTCTTCAACAGTGTAGTCAGACAATGATGTCATGGGTTGGGGTTTGTAGTCCGAGCGCTCTCTTAGCAGAGTCTGCCATGGTACTCGATCGATACCACAGACAAGAACTTTACCATCTTTGGTTAAAAACACAGTTAAGTGAGTACCACAACCGACTTTTTTAATACCGACGTTGCTCAGTGTTTCTACTTTATAAGGAATCAGTTTCATGGTTGCGTATCCCAATCCTAGTTTTCCATAATCTCCTTCACCGAAAGTCCAAACTGTCGTCCCATCGCTTGAAACGCAAGCTGTGTGATTTAACCCACAAGCTACTTGTCCGATTTTATATCCCTCCAGAGCTACGACCCTTTCTGGTAGTTTTTTATTGGCAGTAGACCCGAGTCCTAATTTTCCATAGTCACCATTACCAAAAGTGAATAATTTACCATCATTGGTCACAACAGCACTGTGTTTGAACCCACACGCGACCTGTACGACCTGTTCGTTTTGTAAAGCTTCGATTTGTCTGGGTCGTCTTTGCCGATCAGGATTCCCATGTCCTAATTTTCCGTAGTCACCATCACCCCATGAAAAGACCTCGCCACTTTCTGCCAGGGCTAGACTGTGCCCATCGGAACCTACTGATGTTGCCAAATCCGTGATCACAAAACCTTGTAAGCTCGATATTACACTTAAAGAGTGTAAATCATCGGAATTTCCTTGTCCTAAGCGTCCGTAGCTACCTTCACCACAAGCTAGAACCGTACCATCAGACTGGATCACAAAGGTACAGTTTTGACCACAAACGATTTTTCTCGCTACCGAGAAAGAATCAACTTGAGCTGGTACAGATGCGCTATAACCCAGTTCTGCCAACTGTCCATGGCGATCGGAGCCCCACATGTAGGCTTTGCATTTACCCCCAATTTGCCAGTCTTGTGGTCTTTGGGAAACCCACTGCATGATTTGTTCGTCTTGTTTTATGGTCCAGAAACAGTTTTGAATAGCGGGTGGTTTGAGTGTTTTATCCAAGACTTGTGATAAGATGATGACTCTGTCTGGAAGGTTTGTTCGTTTGATCAGACCATCTGCAATTTGAGCTCCCAGACTGAAGTTTTGAAACCATTGCATTTCTGGGAGGACTTCTTGTTCATTTTTGGCGTTAAATGGTTTGAGTTTGTAACACATAACGTTGTCGAGTTCTAACAAAATCGCCAACGACGTCAAGCTTTTTAAATATGAAGTGTGCGTTAATTGGATGCCGGTTTGCACTGGTAATTTCTCCACATTGTGTTGGTCTGCGATGATCTTAGGTAGATGCAAAATCAAGCTTTTGAAAAACGGAGCAGTTTTCAAGCCTTTGACTGCTTTTTTAAGAAGAGAGCACCGCGCTGTGCAAAGCGCAATAGACTCTGATAGATTCTTGACACCATATTGCACCAATCCGATGCTTTTTGATCTTAAAAATGCGACAGCTAGATAATCAAACGTGCTGCACCATAACAAGCCATAATGATTTACACCGCCACTCCCTACGATCGTTTGAACCAAACTTCCATCATGTAAGGACCAAATATTTAAAATTCCATTAGGACAGCCACTCGCTAGAAGTAACCCGTTGGTTTGGATTGATAGGGCAGTAACAGCGTTACAGGCATGGCCTTGGGCATGCATCATTAGTTCTGGCATCACGTTTTCGTGGTCATTTGAAGAGAAACGCCAGGCACAAACAGTACCAAAAGAAGTACCAATAATAAGAAGAAGTGGAGTTTTACTTTCGCCGATCAGTGGCGACCACTTTAAGCTTACAGGCTCGTACGGTTGGGGCAAGTTGTGGAGTAGAGTCAACTGTCCTTCGCTTTCTCGCCACAGTTTACACGAAAGGTCTGAAGAGATGGTAGCGAGAGTCGTACCTTTAGGGTCCCATTCTAAGCCGGACATGCTTTTTTCGTGCGCCTTGATGGTTATAACGTTACTATTTTGATGGATCCACCCGAGTTTGAGGGTACCATCAATGTAGCCGACGGCGAACGGCTGGTTTGCGGTGTTCCAGTCCACTTTAACAACAGCTGGAAAATCAAGAACTTGTATCAAGTGTTTAGTTTATCAAATAAAAACTAACCACAATTCGAAACAGAGTTGATCAGAGTCTCCACTTGCACGTTCTGTCCCGTTAGCGAAATCAAATTAACTGAACCATCGATCTTCCCGACAAGAAGGAATTCTTCAATATCTGCTACATTTAGTTTGACTTTTGGCCAAGTCATAGCGGTCACGAATTCTTTCTGATCTTCAATAAACCAGTCTTCGTAATACGCGAGCACATCACACCTCTTCAAGGGCCAGATATTAATAACATGATCCATAGCAGCAGCTATGAAATCACCATCCGGCGACCACTTCAAATGTCCGATTAATTTCCCCTGCAGCTCATCCCCGAAACAGTCTTTAGACATGTGAAATACAAGTGTGGAGTCTAGTATCAACTGAGTTTTAGACTCAAACACCCAAAATCTAACAGTCGCATCATAACCAGCAGAAGCAAGAGTCTTATTTTTGTCGTTCCAAGCTAACGTTGAAATTCTGTTATCATGAGCGTCAAAATACTCCAAGTTTGTCTTCGGTAAGAAACCTGTTAAATCCGCGAAGTTGACTTGTTCGGAATTTGCCCCGGAAAGCATTTGGATTTTGCTGGCGACAGATTTGAAGAGTTGTTCAGCGGCCCATTCGCGATTTTCTGAATCGACACGAGATGAAAGCACATAGGCGGATAAGGCGTTGACCAAAGTTAAGGGTTGTAAAGATGTGGGGTCATTTAAAGGAGAGGACACTTCTTCTTTGGGAAGATCCAACAACGAGCACCCACCGTGGGTCGATAAAATATTAACCAAAGCTTGAGTCACTGCAAACGCCGGTTTCGGCACTGTTACACCAATAGCCGACATGATAAGATCTTTCGTACAAAGATTAACAACCATTTTTGACGACATAACATCATTCTGAGCCAAAGCAGCAATACTCACACTTAGATGATTCAAACAGGATTTGACTTCAGCTGAAAGATTGCTTCCTAAACACGTGAAATCTTTAGATAGTTGAAAGTTTATAAAGTTATCGGAATCTTGGACACCAAACAATTCGACTCGATTTAAAGCTGTTAAAGTCATCAAACGAACGACTTTGCGAATGTCTGAAAGTCCGATCATTTCTAAACGATTCATCAAAGTGACGTAGTTTGCACTCATTGCGAGTAAATGTAAGACGTTAAGAACAATCGATCTTGAAAGTAAGATGTGGATGGACGTAGTTAGATGTTTCAGGGCCAAAATCCTGCTATACGACGTGTCGAAAGCTTGAGCTTGTTTCCCGATCAAGCGAGTTTCAATATCGGATTTGTTTTCCATTTCTTTGTTAATTCGAGGGGTTGATGCGGTTCCGAGAGGGTCTAAGTGGGCGAAAGGAATTGTTTCGAGATTAAACTCGCCCTCGCTGAAGCCCAAGTATGACTCAATTTGGGGCATGTCTTCAGATAACGGCATCACGAATTTGATTGATTGAATGTCGGTTTCGGTGCCATCTGAAAACAAGAATCTCGTTTATTTGTTTTCTAACATTGTATTTCTTACCGTGTTCATCGAAAATAATATCAGGAGCTTGAGACTGTAGTTGATTCGCTGTGTAATTTCTTTTGACGTATTTTCGTTTGCAACTCTGACACAAAACGTAGTAATTTCCTGAGATGCTCCCGCAAGAAGTGGATGCCCAGGGAATCCCACATCCGGGATGGTAATACTCCACGTGACCTCTAATATTTGGGGACAAGTGATCACAATACGGACATATCGCACAGGAGCGTTGAATCTACCACACAAACATAATTTTTTGTTGAAGAAACAAGCTAAATCTTACATCAACATAACTGGAGACGGAGTCCTCCGAAGAAGTTGCGGTATCACGAATAACTTGCTGTATCTCTTCACGAATTTGTTGCCTGGGGCTCCAGTTCTGGATATAAGGCGTTGGATTAAGATGATCATCAAATGACATTTCTCGTCTTATGTTCAACGGAATATTTCTTCTCTCCGTGCGATTACTTTCGCAGCAATCGATGGTTCGTTGTCTCAAAAACTCTTGAATATGCCTCGTCTCTCTGCGTCTGTTGGAGTTTTGATCTTCAGAACTCGAATCAAGTTGTGGATGTTCCAACATCCATACAGCCAAAGTGTTAACAGTTTGGGCGTTGAATTCTCCCGAACTTTTAGTCTCTCTAATCGCAGTTAGAATATGAGAAAGTTGAAAACCCATTTCAAGTAAATGACTTGCGATTGGAGGATACGAGCGACGCATCATGTTATCATCAGCATCCGCATTACAATAAGGAAACAACTCTGGAAGGATGTGGGTACTACCATCGCACAGTGGAGAACGACTACAAGTAGCAAACAATTCTGGTTTGTAAGAAGGGTAGAGTGTCAAAGGCTCCAGAAATGAAAGAGGTGGTTCCACTGTTTGGTTTAACAATCTTATTGGTTTCGTAGAGGTAGAAGGCGCTTGTGAAGTAGAAGGTTCAAGCAAAACCGCCGATGCTTCTTCATGTACTTCGAGTTTCGTGCCTTTATTAATGTTCTCATTCGTTACGGCTTTAATTAAACTTAAGTGAAGAATGCTCTGAACACGTTCAAATTCCGCGGTTGTGACAACATTCTTCAGTTTACACTGTTGAGTGCCTTTCTCCACCAACGATAACATGATTTGTTTCAGAGTTTTTTCGTCTCTTGCGAACTCTTTCATGTTGTTATCAACCAAAAAAAGCTCAGCGAACAGGTTCGAAGTCAGGAAGAGACCAAGAGCTTTCAAAGCACTGAATTGAAGAAAAGCGATCTGTACGCAGTTGCCTTCAACGTAAAGAAGCTTCTTCTCCAAGAGTTTAATCTCAGTGTTGTTGACCTTTTGTTTAATTTTGTCATCTAATAGGTTTGCTTCGCTTTGCGAACCGACGATTTTCTCAACGCTGATTCTTTTACCTTCTCCTAGAATACTCGTCACCATTTCATCTGTCAAAGAATCGATAGTTCTGGGGCCCGACTGTCGGCCCGAGCACGAGCAATGATTGTGTAGAAATGAGTCCGAACTTGTTCGCAAAGGATCTGTTTTACTTGGTTGTGTCTCTTCATTCAACAACTCTTTCTCTTCTTGCGTTAAATTGCAAGAAGGGAACGGTAACTCATCGGTGATACCAGAGAGACGTGCCACTTGCAAGAGTAGATTCGGTGTTAAACCGTTAAATTTATTATTATTGAATTGGGTGGGTTCTATATATTCCAGACTCGAAATGGCAACGTCCGCAACGCCGCCATCTGACTCCCATTGAACGTTAACTGTAGTTATGCCTTTTTTTAGTATTCCTAAGACGATGGCTCGCCGACCTGTGCTTTTATGTTTGCAGTAACCACCGATTTTCAGTCCACGGTCAAAACCTAAGAAAAACAATCAAACCTCGAACGAAAAAAAAAGAAAGTTTTTACCTCCGATTACAACCAGCGCTGGCCAAACTCGCAAACAGACTTCGTTGACTTTCAGGAATATTTCACGGTTATTTCCAACGGCGGTTCTTTGGAGTTCGTCGGTGTTGTGGACTTTGAGCTTCGTGAATAAGTCTTCTATGCAGTTTAAGCGATCCACGATCACTGTATTGACCTAAAATAATAGAATTAGTGACAATTTGTGTAAGAGTAATATTTTACCTCATTAGTCCAAACGTTAGAACAGTGAAGCTTCCTGATTAGGCTAATGTAGCCCTCGGTTAAAACCGCCGGTAAAGGTGCTAAATTCGGCTCTCCCGGCAACAAATCCCTTTGTGTACTGTGAACCTGCAACTTTTTAATTGTATGTTTGTCCCAAATCCACCGTTCTCACCTTCATGTCAGTTATTTTCACCTTCTCTCCAGGATTCGTGCTGTAGAACATGACGCAGGGATACAGTTCTGATGCTTCGATATTTTCAAACGCCACTCTTGGTTCTTCGCCGTTTTTTCCAAAACTTAAAGTTTTCGCATCCATATCCAAAACCACAGTGATATAATCTCCTTGAGTATAACACTGAAAACTCGTGTCTCTTTCACCACAATGGTAAAGACTACCACTGTAGGCTCGATACAACCACATGTCACTCGTGGATCTATGACTAAAATCTTTCACTGGATATCTGGAGACTCCAATACAGGTTCCTTCGTTGCCACGGTTCTCTTTAACAATCAGTATTTTCCATTGGTAACATCCAGAGCGGATAGATTGGAGGCCTAAGCCGTAGCCGCGGCCTCCAGAACCATGAACAAGAGTCAAGTTACTTTCAATAATGCAGTTGTAACATTTATCCATGTCAAAACCCATATCGTGTACTGGGATGTTTTCTTCTTCCTCTTTATCAAGAAAATCATTTTGTGTTAACTCTGTTTCCACTAATCGTTCGGGAAATGATTCATTGTTTGTTTCTTTCCACAGCTCTTTCCCCATTTGTAAAAATAACTTATTTACAACATACTTCTTTAATTCTGCTGGAATCCACTTTGAATGCAACGCCGGTAAAATATTCTGTAGTATTTGCAGCACCAACATCTTGGGTCTGAGCAACTTTAACTGTACCGAGTATGTCAAACTCAAGTCCGAAGTATCCAAAACTGACAACAACGCATAAATCCACTTTTTCGAAGCCAACAATACTTTCGTCAACTTACTAGACGAAATGATTCTAACAAACAACAAAAAGTCTCCAAAGGCTTTATCACACTGAGACAATAAACTAGACCCTGTTATTTCATCCCGGCAGTCAACTATAGCAGCCAGTTGCTCATATAACTTATCTATAATGCTCTGTAACGTAGCCAGGTCAATTTTTTTCGAATGGATGCAAGCACACAAGGCAAGAATTCTAATCAGTCTTGTAACAGAAACGTTGAGTATATCAGTCTTATTAGCATCATCATCATTCAGCAACATCAACGACGACAATAAATTGTTAGTAATCACAAAATTCAAATCAACAGGCTCGTACTTCGCTGTTAGTGTAAAAAGAGTCGTTAATATCAACTGTTTATTATCGGAGCTTCCACTGATTTGTTGTTGTAACGACTTTATTAGAATTTCGTAGATTTTGTGCATGTTGTTTCTAATATCTTGCTGTAACTTCACGGGTGACGCTTGAATGTGATCCAGGTAGTGACGCAAATATGTTGGAAAATCCTCTGATTTAAAATTGCAGAACCCGAAGAAACCTGATAATAACTGTGGGTAAATAATGTTAGCAACTGTGGGCGAAGGTTTCTTATCGATTATCAACTTATGCAGATATTCAAGGCTGTCGAGTCTGTTGCGGGCGCGCGTTTTTTGCGCAATCAACGCTTTAAATAAAATTCCAGGATCAGTACACCAACCATTTTTCGTGTTTCCTTTGGAAACAAACGGGAGTTTTTCAGCAGGTTCGTTGCATACGAAGTTCAAACAGAAAGAACACATCTTCGTGAACTTTTTAAAACTATTGTTACTCTTGTGATTGTAAGAGTCTGTGTAAGATTTGTCAGTATCAACGTCCTCATCTGAGCTAGCCTCGTCTGAGAAGTCTAACTCCAAACCCTTGACATAAATCAGAAGAAACAAACACCTTTGAAGAATGCTCCTGCAAGTGTTAATAAATCGTTGTTCGTCGTCTTGACTCTCCTGGAAATCGCTCGCTTCGTTCTTCTCGCTTTCGTTTTCATAGTAAAAACAGATGTAGTTAACCAACTTTTGTCTCAACTTAAAAGTGAATTTATAAATCTCTTTGAACGCGGGATGTTTAGGAGATTCTCTAATCAATCCAGTTTGTTTGAGTAAAGTGATAAGAAAGCACTGAACCACAGTATCTGCGAGTTTTCCGTCGCTATCCCACAGTTCAAATTGGTAGTTATCAAAGGGTTGGTGATAATCTGTCTCTTCATACAAATTCGTTTCAACAGCACACGCTTCGTCGTATTGGTACGGCAGTTTAAACGCCATTTTACAGTAGTTTTGTACTGTTGGATTTAAATTTTCCAAGCTGATCACTAAAGCGTCTCGTAGATTCAAAGAAGCCGTGTGTGATAAATCTATGACGGTTTGTACATCGATATCTTCGTTTATAACACCGTAAGAAAACAGCTCTGTGTTCAACCAATGCTTACTGTACATTTCTTCTAAAGTGAAGTGTTCGCCCAGAAGAAGACCTCCCATACACTGACCAATTAGTAACGAACATGTCCGCTGCAAGTCGATTATCCATATCCACGACTGGTCAGCTAACTGAGCCAAAGTTGGGGTCTCAGATCCTAAAAACTACAATAAAGACAATGGTGGGACTACCTTAAGACTTACTTGATGAAACTGTGCTGAAATCATTCATTATATCCGTGGGTAGAAGTTTGTTAAAGCGATCTAAAGGAACTAAGATCTTCAAGAGCTCTGGAAGGACATTTCTGACGTAGTTTACAGACATTAAAAGAAGCGAACTGAGTAGTTTTAAGAACATAGATCCTGCGACTGAATCCAAAAGGACGTTGTAAAGCAACTCGAGACTAGGTGGATACTGTTCCAAAATTTCCGCCGATTTATTCAAAACTTTTACTATCAAAGGGAATAATTGATTTAGGTGTGTGCTTAAAATATCGTACGCATCGTTGGAATTGGAGTATTTTACTTTGACGACGATGTGGGCTAAAAGGTGATTTTGTAAGGAACTCAGTAACTTTTGCAAGTGGAGGCTTCGAGAGTTCACTTCGTTTTTCCACTCAGAAGTCGGTTTTACTTCCATGTACGTTTTTATGCTGTCTAAGGTGTCTTCCTACAACGGACCATCACAGTAAATAAAAAGGCAGACAATTCTACTCACCGTAATTTTACTGAACGACTGCAACAACGTGTACATGAGCGTCCCAATCAAAAACGGTTTTTGTTTGTGAGTCTCTGGTGGACTTCGTTGACGCAACAACGCCGCGACTTGTCCAGGATCTTCCAAACTACTCAAAACAATGTTAAGAAGCATCTGTTGGCCTTCTGATAAATTATTCTCTTGTGAAAGGTGTTCGTGGACAAACTCGACTCTTTCTTGAAGCTGAGGTAAAAGTAACGAAGCTCCGACATTTATCAATTCGATCAGAGTTGAATGAATTTCGGGTGGCGTTTTAATATCCACCAATCTAAATAACAGAGTCCTTAGTTGTTTCGTGTGCTTGCTAAGTATGTTTTCGCCCAAGTTGCCGCTCATGCAAAGACTCAAATGAGTACACAAAAGCTTTAGAGTCAACAAAACAAAACGGTGATGTTCGGCTGTTGTTTTAAAGGGTGGTGGAGGCGCTTCGTAAGTAAAACTAGCGGAGTATTTCTCTAGGAATCTCTTGAGGAGTTCAAAGGTTTTTTCGTGTAAATCCAAGCAAAATGGTTTGTGTTTGGTCATGTGGTGGTTTTCTACAGGAACTGATGTCCACGCTATAGAGTGAGACGTGCCTGAAACCAAAAGCTATAGAGTGTGACGTGGATTAAATAGAGGCTAACCTGCGCTTATTTGTCTAATGTTGACTCCTTCTAATCCTATGACTTTAAGAGGTCGTGTGATGGGGCTACACATGTGACCTTGGCCGCACTGCCCCATACTGTTTGTTCCCCATGCAAAAACTTCGTATTCATCCGTAAGAGCCAAGCAATGATTATCTCCAGCTGAAATGTCTATAATTCTGTGGGACGCCAAGTCTTCTACGAAAAGTGGTAAATAGTAGAAAGCGTCAGCAGAACCGTGTCCTAAAATCGCACCGCTGCCCCAAGTATACACCTACGAAAGTAGTAAAACAGTCATAAACTTTTTTTTTTCATCGTGAAAAACTCACTTCTCCTGAAGAAGTTAAAGCCATGGAAAAGGACGTCCCCGCGCACACCTTTTGTATTGTCAAACTCTGCAAAGCTAGGATGACCTGAGGTCTGTACACTTTCCCCAATTCTCCAGTTCCTAACTTCCCGTGTTCGCCTAAGCCAAAAGACCAAACTGTTTTGCCATCTCTTGATACAACCAAAGTGTGCGAGCTACCACAAGCCACAGAACCTACATCAGACAACCCTGCCACTTGTGTAGGAATATAACGACCATTGCTATCCCCGTGGCCGAGACGACCATGGTCTCCTTCCCCCCAAGTGTACAGTTTCCCGTCATCGGTCACAGCAGCACTGTGACGATACCCAGCGTTGATGTACTTGATTGTTTTACCCATAAAAGGGCCGCAGATCCGTTCGGGTTGTTTGTGAGTGGCGCAATTTCCGTGGCCTAATTTTCCGTAGTCACCATCACCCCAGGAGTAGACGACACCATTTTCAGCTAATGCTAAAGTGTGGCCGTCGCTACCTTTAGAACTGGAGAGTTTCTTGACGATTGAGTCCAGAAGGATGCGTTTCGGTAAGCTTTGATTTGAGGATTCGCCCAAGCCTAGACGACCGTAACTTCCTTTGCCACAAGCGCTCACTGAGCCGTCCCAGTGGACGGCAAATGTGCAATATTGTCCCGCTTCGACCTAAAAACGGCAATCAAAATCTCTCAAGTTTAAAAAAAGAAGAAGTACCTGTTGAACCTGCGTAAACATCTTTGATTTGACCGGCATTAAAATTTTTTCTTGATTGTCCTCCGCTAACTGGTGCGACGAGTTGCTCCCCCAAACGAAAACATCGCTCTTTTCGTACACCCCAAACTCAGAGTCTGAACTTGTGGATTCAACAGCTGAGCAAACCCCCCCAAAGTCTATAGCCATGCTAGTTAAAATTTCCATTAAGCTAATTGCAGATTCATAGATCGTGACATCTGAAGCTGTGTTGTTTTTCCACACATCTGACTTCATCTTGTATTTTCCACTTTCAAGTTGCAGAACAGCAGTTTTAAAAAATATGTCTGAAATTGCTTCTTCCGTTTTGCAGGAGGCTTCCAAAGCCGTTTCAATCCAGTCTAATAAATATCTAAGAGATCCACGTTGCAGCGCGAGTGCTAGGAGTAACTTGCATGATAATAATTTCCCATGTGAGTCAGCGTTAGGGGAATGCAGCACTGAATCTTTCAAAAAATCGGAAACTTGCTCCAGACTACTGATCCCCAAACTCGTGAGTTGGGCATCATTTGCAAGACACAAGTGGGGGAGTTTTTGTAATAAATCAAATGAAGTTTCAAGTACAGAATTGCAGAGTGAAGGAACTTTTAAAATATCGCTAACTTGCCAGTTTTGTCTAAGCAGTGAAAACAACAAGCTCAAGCCTGTTTTCACCCCAATTTCTAGAAGTGCTTGTGACCCTGATACTGTCTCTCTACACAGTACATTTGAATTGTTATTTTCGTTAACAGAGTGCTCGTTTTTCTCCTCAGAATGATACTTTGCAGTTAAAGCATGGAAAATTCGTCTCAATATCAAAAGCCTTTGTTTCAAAATAACAGAAAACTGACTTGAAGAACAAACACTCTTAGCCAAATCTAATTGTGACAATAAAAGTGTTTCAACGTAATGAATCAATTCAGAAGTAGACGCGCTGTCGTATTGAAAATTTGGAAGTATTTGTACATCATTAAACAGAGATAAAGTAGTTGGAATCAATCTAACTTCCTTATTTTGTATTAGCTGGTCATACATTGACTGCACTAGATCTCTATTGGCAACATTATCACAGTCTTTCAATGACCAACTGCTGTTGGTATGGTCGATCCAATCTAGTTCAATATTTGCAGATAAGTTCTCCATTTCGTTGCAATCTGATCAAATTTTAGACTGACTTGTGAAAATAATCTGCAGGAACGGCAACATCGCCTGTGACATTAAATTGAGGTTACGACATTTCAACTGGGAGATAAAAGCAGACTCACCTTCAATACAGAAAAATGCCAACACAAAAATTTATTTTTTATGGAATTGTCACAACATTCATCTGTCATAAATTGTCTACATATGGAGAGAACGTGTGTGAACTTAGCTCATTGCATTCATTTTGACACCACAAAGACCGTCACACACCGCCACAAAAGATGTATTGTTGGTTGCCTGCAACAACACAGTTGTCATCATAAAATTACAGTCGAACTTCAATTCATCTCACATTAGTCCTTTTACAAGTTACTCCTCATTTATTTTAAATACCGCATTTCAAGGTCATAATTTGTGAAAATTGTGGAGCTCTACGGCAAATTTGAGAAGATTTATCCATTGAATTGAACATAAACGAGTACTGGAACACCCAAAGACCTGTTCGTGATTGTTTTCAATACATAAATCCTCTTAAATTTGTCGTAAAGCTCCACAACTGTCACAAATTATGACCTTGAAATGCGGTATTCAAAATAAATGAGGAGTAGAACCTTTTAGGCTTAAAGGCAAAAAATCGACTATTGAATTTTGGGCTTTTGAGAACATTTTCTAACGTAAAATGAACCGAGAAAAAGAATGGCGCAAACCGCATCTCAATATCTCAAATAGTTTCCGAGATATTTAACTTTAAAAATTACGAAAAATGAGAAAAAATGAAAATCAACTTTCCAAAATTTTGATCGGCCATAACTCAGTTATTTGTTGTCAAATCTTATTTTAAATCCCAGATTTGAAATCTGCGTAGAATTCTGCGCACACTGATGTATAATAACTTAAGCTTACTCTAAAAAATAAGCGAGATATCGATATCGGAAGTTTGGCCATAGTTTCAGTCATCAATTTTCGCGAAAATTTGCAAATTTCGACTGTAGAAAAATCTAAGAACTGTTTCTTATGTAAAAAATTGCGAGAAAAACGATGGCGCAAACCGCATCTCAATATCTGAAATAGTTTCTGAGATATCGAGTATGAATTGCTTCGAACCATCGAAAATTTGGCCCTCTGGCGAAAACCCAAAATTTCAAACGGCCATAACTTGGTTATTTGTTTACAAAAATTAAAAAATTATCATGTTTTTGAATTGAGCATAAAATTTTGCGTAAAATGAGATCCAAGTTGGTTGAGTTTGCTTAATAAATAAACGAGGTAGCAAAAATTGTAGCAAAAAACAAATTGCATTTCATTTCACTCATTCTCTATTACTGGAAAATTAATTTGCCAAAAAAAACAATTAATTCTTTGTCGGGGGAGAAATGAATGTAAGGCGTAAAAGTTAACATAAATGGTGGATGCGCCGGAATATTTTTCATCTGTTACACACTTTACAAAATTTTGAGAAGTTTGTTAAATAACTTATTACCTTTACCAAATTGAGAAATTGTAAAACAAAAAACTCAAATTTTAGAAAATTTCATTTTTATGTCCAAGTGAAAATTCTCGACATCCTTGACTTGAGCTTGTAACAATCATCGTTTTTACATCGTTGGTACAATCGGCTGTGTGCAACGAGCTTGGTAGTGGGGATTTAAAGAGTTGAGTTCAAAAGCTACGTTCACACACGATCGAGGGATTGACGAAATTGACCAATGAAAACAGAGAACAGTATTCATGTGAGATTTGATTAGTAACGCAATAGTATGTATTATGAAACAAAGCGCGAACTTTCGCAACGTTTTTAGTGTAGAATTACTATGAGGAGTGGAAAGGAGAAAAAAATACCAGTATACATATCATTCAAATTCTTTACTTCTGTAACAAAACTTTTTTAAATAAAAAGTAACACAAAATAAGTTATTTCTCAATGGCTGATACACAACTTAATAAGTATGAATTTCTTTTTTAATTATCACTGTAACATGCAAAAAAACAACATTGTGGCTTACTTAAAAGATAAGTTCGACCATTAAGTACAAGTTAGGTACAGAGGTTAAAATTGCACATCTTAAATTCGTAACAAATCATGTAAATTTCACTTACTTAAGCAGCACCTGCATTTCAAGATCATTTACACATTTAAACGTATGTACTAAGGAGTAAATCTACCAAAAAAATAACAATAAGCAATAATAGTAAGATTAAAAAGCAAAAACATAATAAGTTTAATAAAATAAAAAAAAAATCACATTCAGGATGATTAAAGTCTGACATTTTTGGAATACAGATGTAAATAACACGTATTTAATAATAAATGTAAATATAAAAATATTAGGCAACTTGGCATAAGTCTCGCAACGCTTAACCCCGATCCATCTTCTACAACGATTTACTGTTATGAAAGGTATTTCTCAAAACTAGGAATATCTATGTCGTCTTATAAGCTTACTCGTAATTGTCACTAAGATTATTTAGATGAACTGTGAATAATTTAACAATCTTTCTAACAGTAAAATTTTAATATGCACCTACCAAGTTGTTCACAAAGACGTAAGGATTTCTTCTTAATCTACACAAATTTCAACAAACAAATTAAGTACATAAGTGACTCTGTACTACCAGAGTCGGAGTGTCTTTGTTATGACTTTTTAGACAAAAGTGACACTTCTTCATCTCTGACGAGATGCGAATCCTCAACTGGACTTGAAATGATCGACCCATTAATATCTCTTTGACTTATCCTATGCGGGGGACTTACGTTTGAATACAAGGAAGGAGTCTTAGGACTTAGATTTGTCTCATGCGTTTGGCTCAAGTTCTTAGAAGAACGTTTTCTTTCGCTTCTTCGTGCAGGTTCCACGTCATCTTCGTCCAACGAATGCAGAAGCTGAAATACGTCATTTTAAATTAGAGCAAAACAAAATTGAGTGGTAAACCTTGTCCACTTCTTCGTCAAACTGTTCGTTGGTTTGGTCGCGTTGCGACCGTTCCATCAACGTAGCTCTCTTAGCTGCCAGATACATGCTACGTTTGATACTAAGATAGATAACTTCAGTTGTTGCACGTACACTGTAGTCTGGCTGGAAAGTGTGGCGGACCAAAGCATCTAAATTTATCGACTCTAAACTACCAAGCGTGGAAGTAGGAGCAGACGGGGATTCAGCTACAAAAACACAATAAAACTGAGTTCGGTGGCTGTCGTTAAAACTTTACCAACTCCAATAGTTTGGATAAGTGCTTGAGTACCGAAGAACGTAAACGGTCCTGCTTCAAACGTTAGATTTTCCCGTCCGATTGTCACCTCGACGCGCCCTTCTAAAATAAGTACGAAATAATCGGCACTCTTGCCTTGTTGGTAGATCAGGTTAGTAGGTTCAGTGCGCCATTCCTTGTTCTTCTTTATGTGGTAAACAATTTCTTGCTTAAGCAATCGTTTTAGAATTGTTTCAGACACAACACTGGGAAGGAACTGCTCGACCGCTGAAAACAATACGTTCAATATTTATGCAAAAATAATTCAAAATATCTACCAGTGCTCAAAAACTGATACGCTGCTAGTGTCAGCTGTGGGCTAATGCGAATCTTATTAGATTCCCCACGACGCTCAGCAAAAACGCTAAAATCTTGTCGTCTCTCCGCAGTTCTCCGTCTTTTCGACCGGTTATCAGCTACAAAAAACAACGTAACAAACGACAAGTTAATTGAATTATTAACAAATAACTCACTGAAAACGTCCGTTTCGTCCATAATCTCAGCCTGGATCAACTCCTCGATGACATCCTCAAGAGTAATAATACCAATAGTTTCATAAAACGGATCACCTTCACCTTCATTGTTCACTCTATGAACGAAAGCCATGTGCCCTTTATTGCCTTCTTTGAATATTCTGAACATGACGTCAAGAGTAACGTCTTCAAAAACAAAGTTACAAGGATTTTGGTAGAATTGACACAATGTCTTCAACGGAGTGTTATCATCAGGATCGACAAACGCCAAGTCTTTAATGTACAACATTGTTACAATATTTTGACGATTGCCTTCGAAAACCGGAACACGAGAGTATCCTAAAATGAAAATCTATTTATTACATAATGTTAAAATTTTCCATCATTTAATTAACCTGATTTCATAATTTCCGAAACAGTTTCAAAGTCTAAAACTGCATCGTAGTCCAACATAAACACGTCTTCGATTTTGGTCATAACATCGACAACAGTTTTTTTACGAAGCTCCAAAGCGCCGCTAATTATGTTCACTTCGTCTTTGTCTAGGTCGTTCTCGTCGGTTGTGACCTGAGGAGAATAGAATGATACTTTACTTTACAAACTATGACTCAATTTTCAAGCTGCTATTACAACTGTCGCATAAAATCTTCCTATTTCAACAACACAAAACCTTCGTTATTTTTCTAATTATACTGTTTGAAAAACAAAAAATCCCGTAATTGTATTCATACGGCATTTTTCTATGATGAATGATATGAAAATAAGAACTGCTATTAATAGATGTTCAGAACGAGCGCTCGCACGCTTAAATCCTCGATTGGAATTCTAAACTTTCTTAGATCACGTTTTTTCCATTTTTGCTTTTAATAAGACAAACAATTTTTTTTAAAATTTGTTTTGAATTTCTTTTATAGAGCGATGGAAACATTTTGAGAGATGGTTCAAAATTTCACATTTGCGATCGTTTTCTATCCTAATCTGTCATCTTTGGTTAAAAAGAGATGCACTTTGCATACGAAAATTTTTTTGTAGTTCCAAAGAAAATCAAAAAGAAATTATTACGCATTGAATGCCATAGGATAAAAGGGACAAATTATTCGATATGAATTTTTATTGTTCACAACTTCCCGACACATGTGCCACATAAAATAAATCAAAGAAGAGCGATTTATTTCCAAAATAGTTGCATAATTATAAAAAATCATGTCGAGAACCGTAAACATAAAAATAACGGATGTCTGCTGTGTGACGTAGAGAATTATTTTATGCGGCTATTTTTTTATAATTCTCATATTGTGTAATAACTGAATAAAAGTTTTTTTTAAACTACTCAAAAAGTTTTATTATCCAATTTCCATTGAGAAACATTACAGATGGCATTATTTCCCATTAGTTCTGTTTTAAGAGAGTATCTATGGTTTGGCAAAATTCCAATTGAACATGACCGGATTTTAACCAAATCACACCGTAAAAAAAAACAAGAAGAATCCAGTTCCTAAATTTGCGGTTCTAAAAAAATTTTGAGTAGAAAACTTACAAAGTTCTAAATTTCGTTTTACTCGCCCGATCGCCTCACTTCCGCTATAAATTTACAATCTGACGAAAGATCTATTCGCTGTAATCTTTTTTTAGCTTTGGACATCCTTAGCGCCAATCTAAAATTTTATTGTAGTAAAATAAGTCAAAAATGTTTCATAGGTTTTTACCAGTTTGGACTAACTAAAGAAATAACGCAAAATGAATGATTGAGAGAAGAGATAACAAACGTACAATTCTATCTTATGATCATGATGTATGAAAAACGATAAGAAATGTATTGATCCAGCCTTAACAAGATAAATCTGTAAAATTCTAGGATCAACAAACACAATTTTGCTGCCTGTTGATCCATTTAAGATAACAATCTTATCACTTATATTAAACTGGAATTACAAAGATATTCGATTTGCAAGTGCGTAAGTGATAAAGTGATAAGTTATTACCATTACCGCCTGATTTTAATAAGAGTGCACTTAGATTTTCTTGGACAACGACAAAAAAAATCCCGTAAATTTTCTAATTACCTAATAATACGTATTTTTAACCAAGATGACACATTTAATCTGAAATTATTCACCTGACCTGTCTTAATTCTTTACGACGTTGTAAAATTCCTATTGTAAGATTCAACCATAAAATATTTGTTACACATCACTGGTTAATGATAAGAGACAGTTTTTAGCCTTAACTAACGATTTATTGAAATTAACACGTCTATGTTAATGTGCAAAAATCTGGAATAAATTACTTTTGTCTTAACATTGTATTTAGTTCGACGCTGCATAAATCGAGTTTCCGTCGGTCTAATATTCATCCTGCCAAAAATTTGACCTGAATGCCCATCTATTATTAAAAAGTTTAATAAAAATTGTCAGTAGTTCCGATCATTCCGAATCCAGGAGAAATTATTTTTGCCGTGTGCTGAGAGAACTATTCCTTTTTGGCAATGGCCCAATTTAATTGAACTATTTATGTACTTAATCGGAACGAAATTAGTTTTTGGATAAGTGCGAAAATTTCCAATCTTCATGGCCAATATTTATTTCCAACGTGTTTACTAGCTTGGACAAACGGTTCTTGTTGCGAATTCGATCGATTCTCTAACAGTTTTATCACACCTTGGTTTAGGAGTATTGATTAGAGAAAACGTAGCTGTAAGCTGTTTTAACCAGATAAAATGGCCACCATATTGTCCAAATGAGCTGAATAACAGAAAAAAATTATCAACAGGCTCAAGGTCTTGATAAATTAAACTCGGTGATATGAAGCCAAACTGTAAGAAAGTAACAGTGGTGTACTTGGATAATTTCCAAAATTACTTTGTCTGCAATTATCTAAATTAGCAAATGGGCTGAAGATAAGCACAAGAAATGTTTGATATCCGCAATTAACTATCGCGAATTTCATGTTTTGGCGGAAATTCAATAAAAACTCATTCCCCGCATTTAACGTAACAACCAGTCGTCTCAAAATTCAAATTGCCATCACCCATAAAAAAATATCTTTTTCTTTGCGCATTACGTGACTGGTTGCACAATAACACAGCTACATATTTGCAAATATTATCACTAGATTCCTTCCAAACGCGCATAACAACAAACGAACAAAATGCACAATAAGATAAACAATCCTATTACATCAAAACAACAAATAGAGCCTCTGAAGAATGAGAAATATCTTCACAAACACACTTAGAAAACGGTTCGCTCAAGTGTGAGCGCGTTTTAACCAGTTATTCCTGCCCCTTGCGTTCGAATAAAAATAGTCTGACACAGTTTTGCACGCACTTTGGTATAAAATCTAGACTATACACCTGAGATCAAGGAAATACTGTACAAACATATACCATTTTTGTACAATTATTGTTATTTTTGTTGAAAAGTAGGTTGAGTTTGATAGTGTGAAGGCTGGAAGGATGGAAATTTGGGGAACTAAAAATAGATAACGCAACGAGACGGAGCTCTAGACTTGCAGAGATACAACTATTCTGTGCCAAGAGATGAAACATTTCGCGGTTTCGAGGTTTTTTGACGAATCATTAAGTTTTGAAAATCAAAAAAATCCACTTAGCAGATTTTGTTTCACGCAACATTTCAGCTCAGAAATTTCGGTGGGCTATTTCAATTTTCTCTAGTCAGTTTCTGAGATCTTTGGTGACAATTATTGCAAAAATTTAAATAATAATATATTGACGTTGAACAGGTTTGTTGAAGTTGTGGTAACGATAACATACAATGATAAGGTAATTGATTGATTAACATTGAACCGGAAGTTTCATTTTCTTGAATTAGTCAACCAGGCATAATAAAATTAATTTGTCTTTATTTTCCAAAAACTACGGTTAGCGTTCACAACGATAACCTGTAAGTCTTAAGGTCAAAAAGACGAAATTATCAAAATATTATTTTACTTACTACTTCATATTTCTATGTATAGTTCTAACGCGTTCATTTTTAGAAGATATATAGAAAGTTTTCTAAAATACGCAGTGAATTTATAAATACACAAAAAAAATCAATAAAAAACTTGTGGTTCGCTTCAAGGTTGCACAAGAACCATAGAAGTGAAGCTGTCCAAGAAACATAACTTTGATGATTTATAGCAACATAAAATAGAGTTGTGCGGGCTATTATTCCCGAAAACGCGCATGTTTCTCTGCATATTTTTGCATCTTAACAATGACATTTCTGGTGCGACAGTTGTTAAATTGATTCAAAGAAAAACTCTTACCTTTACCAGCTCCTTCAGGCGTTCCCTGGTGTAGACGGCGCCGATTTCTTCACCCAAAATGAAATCCAAAAACTTCGACACCGGATACGATAACGGAAAAGTAATTATCATCACAAATTTCGTAATATAAATACTCTTCGCACCAACAGCCAGTCCATGTCGCGAACAAATAGCTTGAGGTGTAATCTCACCGAACAAAACAATAGCGATTGTAGAAAATATAACAGCCACCAATCCAGACGTTAGTCCGTCCAACAAAATTGTGAATATGGAATTGACAAACACATTCCCCAACAAAATACTACACAACAAGTAATTTCCGTGGTTTCGCACCGGTTGGATAACTCTCGCGTATTTCTGTTCTCTGACAGTGCCGGTGGCGCACAAAATTTTCAATTCTGTCCGATCCATAGACATCAATCCCAGATTTAAACCGGAGAATAACGCCGAAAAAGCGAGACACGTTACAACAATTACTATTGTAGCCCACAATGGTAGTAAGTTTTCATAACTTCGGATTTGTAGCCAAATGTCGTCTCCTTGATGTAAGAAGAACGTGCTGTTGGGTGACTTCGCGCACAGGTACAAAGTCTCGGCGTCTCCCATGGGTGGCAAGACAATTTTCACTCTTGCGGTGTCCACAGCAAATGTCTCATCATTGATTACCTAAACAAACCAAAACGTTTAATCAATCATAAAGTAGATGGGACATTACCGGAAATTCCTTGCCGTTCTTGGGGAACTGGCAGTTTCCATCTGGAGTCTTTTTCCGGTCGGTGAAAGTGATGAGCATGTTTTCCTTAAATCCCGATCCGAAAATTCGGATAATGTGTTCTACGCCCGCTAGGACTTCGGGAATACCGAATTCGTCGAATTCTGCGTCTTTTTCGTGGACTTCGAGACGGAGAGACAAAATTTCGATGCTTCCGTTGTTGCCTTTTTCGCGGCGGTTCCGTAGAACTCTGTAACAAAATATAAAAACTTATCATTTCCGCAGATTTACAACGCGAAAATTTGTTAAATATGAAATTTAGCTTCAGTATTCCCTGATGTGCCTGCACGAAGTTCACGAAAGGGCAAAGGTAATGAAATGCTATTTAAGTTCAGGTTATTCATTATCAAAGTGCTATTTTGCATACATGCAAGGGCTGGCTAATGCAAAAAAATCAATTATCTCAACGACTGAGAGTCAATAGACTATTAAATGTAACCATTGTTATCTTTACTGATTTTGATAATGCTCAAATTTATTAAAACCATGAATCCCGAAATTACGTAACGTTAAACGGAAGTAACTGCAAGGAATTGAAGCAAAAGCATTCCCAATAAACATCTTACGGTTATAATCCTGTCATCATCACATGATTTCGTGTTTTTTTGAACATGATAAAAGATACGACATTCATGGGTTTTTGGAATTGTTTGCCACACATTAGTGAACATTGCGACACAAAACCGTAATGCCTTAAGTCGCAAACGAAAGTGCTCTTTGTGTTTGTCGATATCAATAAATGCGGTTTGTGGAAAATGTAAATACGCATAATTAGCACCTAGTGGATATGTCTGTAAAAAATATACCAGAATGATAAGTGTTTAGTTGAAAAATAAATTAATATTTTGAATCTATACTCAGTATCTTTATTAATGTCAAGCAAAACAAACAAATTTCAACAGTGAAGGACGTAGTCAAAAAAACAGATTTACATTTTTGGAATTCTCTGTATAAATTCTCTCGAACAAAAAATAAATGCATCCGCGCCTTTTCTCACTTTACGCAGTGAAGCCTGTAAAGTAGAGAATCAATACGCACAAGACAACACGCTAACATCGTATTTTATCGCGTGTTTTGTTTTACATATTTTATACTTTAGAGCAATTAAAACATCCGTATATCATCTTTTGGAACCGGAAAATATTTCAACACTCCTTTATTATCATAGTAACAACATTATTTATTGATAAAGGTACAAAGATTCTAGAGTCCTATCCTTGAAAAAAACGCCGCACGTACTTTCTACTTTAATTCCAATTATATTTTTATCTACTGTGATAAAATCACGCTCTTGCAATGATTGCAAATCTACAAAACTTAATTGTTTTAAAGTTGTCCTATTTTGGTCTCGAGCGCAATGCTCACTAGAAATTGAACTTGAAATCTGATTTTGCATTACAACAATTGGTGTATAATAAAAACATTAAAACGAATCTGATTGAGTCACTGCTCCCCGCAGATAAATTTTATATGAAACCATAAAAACTACATTTAACTAGTCAAAACAAAGCCATCATTGACATTAAGTATTCAATTCTTAGCTCTTTTAGATATGAATAGTTAAATTTTGTTAGTAAAAACTATTGATTAAACTAGATGTCACGGAAAATCCCTCAAGATTTTTAAGAACTCAGTAGATTTCCATGACTCCTAAGGATTCTTATAATTTCACAAAACACTTGAGAATCTTTGAGGTTTCCTAATGAGCGTGAATGTGAATTCTTGAGAACTCTTTAAATTGAAGCTTTTGGGGTCTAACTCTGTCGACATTATCCAGATTTTTTGATTGATTTTGGCATGATTCTCGTGTATTCGAGCGCTCTTCTTGAAATTTGAGGATTCAGGGGAAAAAGATAACAATTCAAGTTCCAGTTTTTCATATTCTCATAATATGGAGTTCCCCTGTAGAGCCGCCTATGTCAACATGTGAATTCTGTTTTTAATAACACGATAAAAACTGATTAACAAACGGTTATTATTTAAAAATTTGTAACTTTTTACCCACGTAGAGAAGAGGTTCAGATTGGCTGAAGTTGTAAAAGCAGTTTTAACCGATTTTTACGAGTGTAACCTAGTAAAAATAGTAAGTTGAGAAACGTGCGGAACAGTAGTTTCCGGTAATTCCACGTGATTGTGGTAGATCGCAATTTAGACACTACTTGGTAATTACTAATTATTTGAGTCTTTGGTGCTGCTGAAGTGGACTTGCATAGATAAAAACATGTTTATTTAGTATTTCTTAAGTCCACGTTGTTTCTTACGTGATGATGACTGCAGCATACAAAGTAGACAGTCTAAACAATGAATCATCCCAGGAAGTAACAAGGATGCAGATAACTACGATAAACTTGCGTTAATTCTAGTTCAAAACGATTGCATTTTGCAACAATGCCAACGAACATATAAATAGTTAATAGAAGCCCAAACAGCACTGTAACATCATGGATCAGAGTCATCGAGTGAAGGTACCGCACTTCGCGACTCCGGCCTTTGATTAATCCGGCTTAAACCAGAACTCTGAACAAATACCTACGTATGCGGACCCCTTTGCAGACCTAAATCCGTGCCAAAACGAATTATAGAACCGTATTGGGTCAACTGATATTAGACACGTTAGTTTCCCCGAATTGTTAAAAAAAAACCTACCCTGACTCCCCCTCGTAAGGACTCTTCATGACAACCTTCGTCCCTTGATGATACCACTTGAATGGGCCTCCCTTAAAAATATTCGGTGGTGACATTGACCCATCTTGTTTAAAATCGCGGTTTTCGTGCGGTAAACACAAGTAAAGATTGCCGGTCACATTTTGGGGCACTGATGCCTCGTAAACTCCAGAATCAGATTTCGATGAAATCTCAACAATCTTCAAGTTCAAGTCCTCTTTACACAACGTGTTTTTTTCGGTTTCCTTTGTCGTTGTTTTGATTTGTAGATCTTGAACAATGTTCTTACCACGCACTTCGAACCGCACTTTCGTTTCATTCTCATTTTTTGTTAAATTTATTACGTTTAAACTATCGAATTCAGGTGCAAATTTGTCTTCACTAACAACTAATGTTGCGCTTAAATATAAACTGAAATAAATGATTATCTTTGCTGTTGTGGAACATGGCACTCTCGCCATGTTATTCGCCACACGACTGAAAATAATAAACACAAAACTTTCCTTATAACCTCATCCGCAACGTCACTTGTCAAAATTCAACAATCGATAAAAAACAAAGTCCCTATAAAATATGAATGATCACTAAATCGTTTTCTGACACCGAATCTCAAGGGGGCTTTCAGCGTTTGACACAAATCAGCAGCGGTTTTAAAAATTTAACACTAATAAAAAAACTCTTATCAATCTAGAGAATGTTTGCCATAAATCAAAACAAAATCTAATTTTGTCTCGTTGGTCTTTTTACAAAAAGTTCCTCTGTTTTATTGGTTGCATTATGGTGACGAGATAATAAAAACGATAACTTTTTACAAGGTTATGACAGCTCACCTTCCCTTATCAAAAAACATGTTAAAGGCACTTCACTCGCTAAATAAAAACGCGTTTAAATCAGTCATATTAAAGCACCCTCGAACATTTTCCACTTCAATTGAGGCAAGTTTTCTCTAGTCAAATATATTAAACGCGAGCCCCCTTTCTAGGAGAAGACCATTAAAGTTAAAGGTCAAACCATCAACTATGTAAAGACAGGCCAAGGCGAAAAAACTGTTCTTTGCTTTCCTGGGGCTTTAGGCACAATTTGGAGTGATTTCAAACCTCAAATTACAGGCCTAGATAAAAGTAAATTCACAGTGGTGGTATGGGATCCTCCAGGATATGGTCTTAGTCGCCCCCCGGAACGAAATTTTAATATCAAATTCTATGAAAATGATGCAGACACTGCTGTAGATTTCATGCAAGTAAATTTATATTTTTTCTTTGTGCACCTAATAAAATGTGATAGCTTCTTGGTGTGCAAAAATTCTCATTATTGGGATGGAGCGACGGTGGGATCTCCAGTTTGATCATTTCCGCAAAATACCCAAATATTGTGGACAAACTCGTGATATGGGGAGCCAACTCTTATATAATCCCTAAAGAAATAGAATCTTATGAAAGTAAGTTTCTTCAACAACTTTTTCTTTTAATAGTTTTTTTTAGAAATCCGTGATATTAGCAAGTGGTCCGATAAAATGAAAGCTCCCTTGATTAAACTATACACTGAAGAAGGCCTACAAAAAATGTGGAACGACTGGTGTAACGCTGTTGGAGAATTATACACGAAATGTGAAGGTAACGTTTGTAAAGAAGTGTTGCGTGACATTAAAAGCCCTACATTAATTCTTCACGGCGACAAAGATCCAATGGTAGCAGGCGAACATCCCGCGTACTTGAAGTCTAATATAAAAGGAGCTACGTGAGTATAAAGTTGATTTTTCATGTTCTCCGTGGACCCATTTGTTATTCCAGGTTACACAGATTCCCTGAAGGAAAGCACAATATTCATCTCAGATACGCCGACGAGTTCAATCAAATAGTATCGGAGTTTCTACTGAAATAACAGGAAATAACATTACTTTGGGTTATATTCAAATCGGACATAGTAGGTGAATTTTTATTACGATGCAAATAATGTTAAATATTAAGTGAGAAATATAAAAATCAGACGACTAATCGTACAACTCGCCACTTTCCATCGCCTGCCTGTAACTCTTATCCCCTTTTTGTTCAGGATCCAATTTGATCATGTCATCAATTCTCAAAATGGTAATTGCGGCTTCTGTTGCGAATTTTAGCGACTTAATTTTGGACACGGTGGGTTCGAGAACGCCAGCTTTCTTGTTATCTCTAACTGTGCCCTCGATGAGGTCCAGCCCTACCCATTTTAGATTAGCCAAATCTACTTTGGTCTGGCTTGTGTTCTGGTAAGCTCTCAACTTTGCGACAAGATCTGTGGCGTCCTGAGCAGCATTGACCGCCAAAGTTTTCGGTATAACCAACAAGCTCCTTGCGAATTCGGCAATAGCCAATTGTTCGCGAGAGCTGAGAGTTGTGGCGAAATTCTCCAGATAAATGGATAATGCAGCTTCGACGGATCCACCACCGGCTACCACGCTCTTAGATTCGAGAACCCGTTTGACGGCACAGAGGGCGTCATGGACAGATCTTTCCATTTCGTCACAGTAGAAGTCGTTGGGGCCACGAAGAATGATGGAGGCGGCGGTTCGAGCCTTGGGACTAAAACAACATTAGTTTTGGTGAAACAGTTTTGGTATCTTACCCTTTGATTAATATCAACTCGTCATCTGAAATTCGTTCTTGGACGACTTCGGCTGCTTCGCCAACCATTGTAGAGTCGAAGCATTCCTCCCCATCCATGTTCGTCAGTGATGTTAAGTAAGCCGCTCCAGTAGCCTTGGCGATACGTTTCAGATCTGCCTTTTTCACTCTTCTGACAGCCATAGCTCCATTTTCCACGAAATACTTCAGGCACAAATCGTCAATACCCCCAGATACAAGGATTACATTCACACCAGCGGCAAGGATTTTTTGAATCCTTTCTTTCGTGATGTCCAATTCACGGGTACGAATGGCCTCCAGTTTGTCAGGGTCAGTAATGAGAACCTTCAAAAATTTTAAATGAAATCTCAAGACGAAATAATTGGAGATGACAAACCTGAACTCCCATCTTCATTTTGGCTTTCTGTAAAGAGAAGTCCAAACACGCGATTTTGGCGTGGACGATCTTTTTGGGCATTGCCTGGCTCGCTACAGTGCAATTGAGAGCGTAGCCTTGGATTAAGAGACTTTCCCTGGCACTGCGCCCATGTGCTTTCAAAATATTAACCGCTTTGATGGGGTAGATGGTGTTTTTGCTTGCATCTCCGACTTTAACAGCGTTTGCTGCGTCGACAACCATCGTTGCGAATAAATCAGCATCACTAATGACTTATTAAGGAAAAAAATTGCAACCAAATTGTTAATAAACTAGATATTAGAAATTTTGATTAAAAGGATACGCTCCAATAATCTTGGAACTCATTGATGTCTTGGCAACGTTGATGATGCAAGTGCGGGTAAGTTCCTCCACTGGAATTGTAAGATGATCCTGAATGTAGCGACAGGCCTCCTTACATGCTAACCTGTAACCACTGATGATCGACGTCGGGTGGATTTTTTGCTTAACCAGTTCGTCGGCATTCTGCAAAAATTACATTCAAATGTTAGCGATTAAATGCAAGCTTGGAATACATTAGATTCAGAAGACTGTTTTAATGAATCACCAACCTTCAACAGTTCAGCAGAAATAATAACTACAGAAGTGGTACCATCACCAACTTCTTCATCTTGCAATTGCGCTAATTCAACAAGAACCTTAGCAGCTGGGTGTTCCACTTCAAGTAAACGTAAAATGGTGGCCCCATCATTTGTTACTGTAACATCTCCAATATCATCTACCAACATTTTATCCAAGCCCACAGGGCCGAGGGAGCTCTTGACGATATTAGCAATGGAAGCCGCTGCCATTACTGTAAAAACAAGAATATTAAAAAGAGTTCTTTTATTAGTCATGAGCCCATGTTACCACATGACTTGTGTTAACAAGAAGTTTTGGTTTTTGGGTTACGGGTATGATTTAGACTTACCATTTTGGGTGCGGACAGGAGCCCCAGAGGTTCTGGTGCCCGCAACAGACAAAGGACTTGCAAAAATCGACATTTTTATAACATGTGAACAGCAACCACACCGGAATTCTTAAATCGGCACTTTTTGACAGTCGACAGACAAAGCACACTTTTAGTAAAACAGAATTACCAACAACGCCACCAACATAAAATAATAAAAAAACTAGGACAAAATTAACTCCCGCGGGATTTCTCATTAAAAAAATTAGAAAAGTATTTCTGAATTTGGATAGGGATTGGAATGCCACAAAAAATCGTATTATTTAACAATATTAAACATTACTTTATTTAATAAATTTACCTTATACAGAGTTTCTAAACCTAAAAGCTACAATCATTTACAAAAAGAGAGAAATAACTAAACTTTAAGTGGTACAATATGATTGCATCACTTCATGTAAACTTTATATTCTATAATGTAAATAAATAACATTTTTTATACAAATGGTTTTTACCTTAAACATTGTGAGTTAATAATGTATCTTACTTGTTAGAAATACTAACATTTGAGGGCACAACAAGATGCTATTATGTACATTTTCCCAATAAAAATACAAATATTTTGTTACGTCCTCAAATCGGCTTTGGGCTAACTTGTAAAAAGGGCAACTCATCTAAATAAAACTGAACGTTATGCACAATGAATATGTTGAATGTAGATTTAATATCACAGTCTACATAATTCTCGAGAAGGTTGTAAAATAAAAGAACCGCAAGTCACATTTAGAACAAGTAAGATTAACATACGAGACTAGAATTTGTTTCTTTTATGAAATTTCTGTGGCATAAAACAAACAAATTTTACATAACACAAAATTTTTAAAAGTGTAAATTCAGTAAAGAAATACTTTGGTGTAAAAAGCTTTTAAATTTGTTCCCTCATTGTGTTGCCACACAAAAGATATAAAGAAACAGTGAAAAAATTTTGATATTAAAACTGTATTTACAACACCGGGTTGTCGAATTTCGGCCCTCGCAAAACGAAGATTTCGTCATACGGACCGGTTTGTTCCAATTCGAGAACTTGGAATTTCTTCAACACCAATAAACTGTAGAATCGTTGGGCAGCCTGCAAACAAAAAACCATTTAAAAGAAATACGCAAAAGCATCGAAGTTACCCACCTGTTTCTTAGTGTTTCTATAGCACATTTCTGTAAGAGTAATTTGATTAGTTGATCCAAGTTTTGATTTCACCACTGTGAACATTTGGTAGGCTCTCTTATTCAGCACGCGTTCTTCAAACTGTTCGTCTGTTTCATCCTGCTGCTGTTCCTCCGCCTGTATATAAATAATTATTAAATTGTAGTTAATATTCGTTTAAAGGTCTTACCGGTCCTGCAGAAGGAGGGAAATCATAATCACCCTGCCAGGGCGAGTGGACTCTCTCTGACATTCCCCCAGCTGGAGTTTGTGCAGGTAAATGTTCATCGTAGCCCATATTCGCCATTTGCATCTGGCTATTTTGATCATAGCCCATATTTTCCATTGCTGGCAAGTGTTGTTGCAAACTATCAAGCTGATCCAAAGGTAGATTAGGATCCATATGTCCGTGGTGCGGGGTATGAGACAACATATCGTCTGCCGCTGGTGTCATTGGAGGAACCAACCCACCCATACTTTCCTGTTCTTGTAAAATTGAATGAACTTGATCTGGGGGGAGATGGGGCATCTCCTCCATATGGTGTAAAGGTGTAGGTGGTGCCGGTGTACCCGGAAAACCCAAATTCGGTGGTGCTGGAGTAGACGGATAACCCAAAGGTGTCTGTGGGAACATCACACTGGCAGGAGTTGCTGGAGGCGGCATTGTAACATGTTGTGAATCGTCGTGACTCAACATCATTTGTGGCGGTAGTTGATGAGGCAACGGTGACGGCGCTGGGTGTAACATCGATCCTAGAGACTCGTCTTGTGGTAATGGGAGATTCGAGGTAGGGTCCTCCATTGAGTGCATCGGCGTTCGACTCTAGAAATACAAGTTATCACATGGCAACACAGGTTTCAAAGACAAACCACATCCTCTTGGACTTTTCGTTTACGCCCTCGTTTGACAGGAGTTGGCAATTCTGCCAGAGGTTCATCGAGGTCTCTCATTTGATCCAAAGCTAAAGCGTCGGCGTCGCCTAACATGGCGAAGTCTTCAGTTCCAATCGCTCGCAGCGTAAGATGACGTTGATAGTTCTGTAAGAGTAAAGTTAATGAATTTGAAGATAATTGGTAAGTCTCGTGGTAACCTTAAACAGTGTTCTTGCAGGAATGGGTCTGGCAGGCAAAGCAAACAGCTTTTCGACGCCTCCAGTTTCTTTCCAATGCATGAGACGTTTTGTAGGGGGAGCCAAGTCCAGAGTGGTTACAATATCACTTGTGTCTGAGAGCTGATTTTTCATTTCTTCACCAGATATGTTCTTGACTTCATCTACTATAAGTTTTCTTTTGCGCTTGGTTTTTGTGAAACCTTTAAGTGCAGAAGCGTCTACAGGCGCTAAAGCAAAACTCTCCTCTTCATTTTGTACCAAAGTAGTTTGTTCCAGTGGAGCATTGGCTGCTTCTTCAGGTTGCTCCACGTGTTGGTCCTGAAGTTGCAATGGAGCAGCTTGAGCTGGTGATGGCATTGTAGGCGGTCCACCGATGGCAGACGCAGGTCTCGAATCGTCGGAACTATACAAGATGTGAGTAAAAACAACAACATTTTCATTTAATTGTTTTACCTGTGTCCACCCACTGATGGTGGGCCCCCAAAATGATCCATATCATCATCATCACTATCAGGAGGTGGTGCTATTGGCGCATCCTGAATAGTATGATGATCCACTGGCGGCACATCACCCATAGGAGCATCATCAAACAAACCTCCTTCAAATAAGCCCCCAGCTAAAAAAATGTTATGACTTATACTTAAAAAATAAAATTTACGAGTCTTACAAATTATGTTTTGGTCTAAATTTGCCCCAAAACCATCATCTCTAACTGAGGCGTCAATGTCCATAGGAGTGGCATGTTGGGTACCTGAGGTTGATGGTACAGGTTCTCTATCTTTATCTATGCCCACTCCATCTAAGACAGCTCCATCACTGAACAGTAAGTTGCTCTAAATATCAATAAAATTAGTTCAGAAAAAAAGAAGAGTGTGTTACTGACTTGTTCCATGGAAGGTTCTAGACCTGAAGCATGTCTCATTAAATCAGGACCATCTGTATCAAAACCCATATCTCCAAACCCATCGTCATTCGTAACTAAAGAAATGTTGCCATAGTCCTCTCTCATTGTGATTTCTTCGGCGCGGGACTGGTTCAAACTAAATTGTGCCTCTATGTCCACATCACTACAATAAATATCATAAGTATAACTATCTTGAAAGTGACTTAAATTTACTTTAGTTCAGGCATAGTTGTATCAAAATCATGAAAAACTTCAGGTAATGTGATGGCATTAACTGCAGCTTCTCTGTGCTCTTCAGGGAGATCCACCATTCCAGGCCTGAAGGCCATTTTAATCTTGACAAAAGCTTCATTGCAGTCAGCTAAAAGGTATTTAGCTTTGCGTGAATAAATCCTGACGACTCCAAGCAACAAGTGTCCAGAAGTCCTCAGAGCCATTTTCACTTTCGGCTGTAAAATGCCATCAACTGACTTCTCAATGTTTGTTTCGAAGACGTGAGCTTTCGTCAATTTCTTGTCCCAATGAGCGGCGAGCCATATTCGAGCGAGAGGGCCTTTTTTAGCCAAAACGAAGTGAGCGTAAAACATTTTCCCGGTTTGTACTCACACTAGGCGTAGAATTCTCTGAAATTACAAAAGAATTATTTACATTTCAATACGGTAGCATACACAAGCGCGTTGGCGCCGAAATATTCATTCTTGGAAATTTATGTAAGAAGTCTCTTACCTGAGCAACTAAAGATAAATTAAGTGATTCTGGGAACAAATAAGTGGATTTCCTCGGGAATAGTGGAGATTATTTCCATTCCAATCGAAAAATTCGCAATTTGGAACGTAAACAGAAGCACCAAGCACTGTTATTCTTCGAACAAGATGGCGACCGATGCCTTTCGCCTTTTGACATTTCTGAGCATGCGCAGTAGAAGCCGCGCGAATCAAAATTTTTCCCCCCGAAAACAATTTCAAAAAATCTAAATTGCACAAGAAATTTCAGTGGTTTTACATGACATTTACAACATAATGAATTTTTTATTTTTTATTTTTATTTTGATAACTCTGTTTGGTTTATTCGAAAGTCAAGTTCATCAATGTCCCAATTACCAGGAGTTACATGTACGGAAAAGGACACAAAAGCCAAACGAGGAACCCCCAACTCAAAATTTATTAAATTGTAACTTCAAAATGATAAATCCGAAAAGAGTCATTAACAATTACAAGGAAAATATTAAAAATTTCGTACAGGCAAAACCCTTCGGATCGCTATGTTTGAAGTGTAGTATTTGCTTAACAATCGCAAACGAGGTGAGTATTAAAATGCACTGGTGGATAAAAAAAAAAATTTTAGATGAAAACTGTATTAAATCATGTAAGTGAGGTCGTCAAAGACAAAAACAACGCGTATGTCTTGCACACATTGCAAGAAAACATGAAGGATTTATGTGCTACCGGTTTTGACAAGTGCGTTTTTTTTCTCTTTAATAAATAAAAATACTCGTTGTTTTTAGCTATGATCTACGAAAATTTAAGGAATACCAAGCTCTCACTAATGATTTTACTGATAACAAGCATGTGAGGACACAAATGGACGGAAGGTGGACAGAAAAGTGAGTACCAACACTAAAGTGAGCCAGTTTTTACATTTCATATTCAAGATTACGTGAAATGTGTAAAGCATACTTGAGTTATATGGATATCCAAATTTTATTCGACGACTATTTGGAAGGAAATAATTTATCGTCTTATTTATGCAGGTACTTGCAAGATTTATTTGAATAGAATGTGAGTTGACGTTTTTAGTACCAACGGAATTTTCCGGGACTGCTCCAGTCTCGATTTGAACAATTCTTCTCAACAACTTGAAGGGAAGTGTTAAAAAATCGCATAAAATTTTATACTTTTATTTCAGATATGCAATGTACAGAATAATTTAATAAACTCGTAAATAAAAACAATGTTAATAAATTAATGAAATCAACTCAGGATGATTATGGCAAGTTTAAATTAAACTTACACATCTAATAAAAAGTCCTAAAAATAACATTGTACAAAACCACAAAAACTGGAGAATATAACATTACAGAAATGGTCATTTGTCCTATTCTAAAAACAATAAATGCACGTATTAGCTCGTTTAAAATTAATTTGGAAAAGAACACGACACTTTTTAACTCCTAAATTTATATTACTTTGATAGGAGGAATTCGAAATCGTAATACTTTGACTACAGTCATTGATCTAATATCTATCAATCACATTTTAAATTGTCTAATTTTGATTTTCTCTACATTGGCAGTCGTGAACTATCGTATTATCTAATTTTGTGACGAAACAGTCTCTTCAGTTCGTTATAACTACTCGCGTGGAGTATGAATAATCTTTAAAATGGTAACTTCATAGACTATGTATCGTTAACTACTCATTTGGAAAATACATCCTAAGTTTAAGGAATACATTCGACGTGCATTACAATTACCAACTTCAGATCTAAAAACTATCAAAATAAATTACATAACTAAAGTGAATACACGTCGTAAAAGATTAGTCCCATGCAAGTCTTAATTTAAACGTTAGTTGGAGGCTCTAGGCCGCAAATTATTGACTTCATAACACTAGCAGCCGCTAAGGAAGCATATGGTTGCCATTCTTTACGTCGTGTTCCGTCTTTGTAATCAGAAATTCCTCTTATAATGATAAAGCTGTCCTTACAGTTGCCTAAAACTGACTCTATAACTGCATCAAACTCGCAGTCAAAAGCGAGAGCACCCATTTCGGAAGCAAATTGTTGTCTTAATCTGTCATCTCTTACTACTTGCCTGCCAGAGGCTATGGTTGATAAATGGAGGCGTGGACATCCTTCTTGCCTAAAAAAAGGAAACTGTTAAAAATCTAAAGTTTTATTTTCGCGATTTTGTGGTGAAGCGACCAAAATACGGTGTTTCGTGAATTCAACATTACTTATTCTAAATTAATGCACCGACTTGTGTTTTTTACTCAACAGCGCTACACGAGTGCAATTCAATTCTACCGCCACCCACCTAATAATTCTTTTCTTTGTCGTTTTTGTACGAGATAATGTAACAACAGATTTTCGTGGTGTAATCATCGGTTTTTTCTTAATCTCCGGTTTTTTGTTACTAACATTAATTAATTGTAGATTAGTTAGAAGTTTAAAAGAACGTACCTCTTAGCTGACTTATCTTGTGGAACAGGGTGAGCCACTTCTATCAAATCTCGTTCCCCAATAGTCATGTACAACTTATCAGTTTCAACGCTTGGGGGTGTAAAATCAGTCTCCAATTGAGAACCCAAAGTATTCAAACCATCTTTAAGATAATTAGCCCATGGAACGACGGTTCCGTTGTCTCCAGTCGCTGATGATTTTAAACGAGACGCTATGTCTTGCAGGATGAAATTGTTAGGCCGGTAATGTTTGACTTCGAACTCGGAGCCGTTATCACTGCACTTCGTTGTTTCACAGTAGACGTAGACCGCTCTGTATAACAACGTTAGTTGTTTTTTTATTTCCCTTGTGAACTTACTTGTTGTTGGATGGATGCGACGCCACAACATCCCCAAGGCGAACATGCTTATTGTAATCAGTATAGTGAGGGACTCCTCCACCTACTCCAACTAGGAAGACGTAGTCAACTTTTTGGAACGTCCCCAACAACCTCGTTGTTGTGTTTCCAGCAGCAGTCATGGCTTCTCTGGTGTGGCCCACTGAAGGCAACTTGGTACAAACGATGCGATGGGCGCCAATATTCCCCAATGTGTACACATTGGATTCTCCTAAAAGAGAGTCGTTTTAAAACAAGAAATCAAGCACACATCTCCATCCAAAGTGTAGATTTAAAACTCGCGTGGAAAGCATATTCATACATTTGCAGACAAAACAAGTGAGGTGATATGTACAAACACAAAAATGGTGACATCACATGTGAATCCCCAGTGTCTGAATACCAATCTTTCTTACCAAAGCGGGTTCTTGACCTGTCGCCTGTGGGACTGCTTGGACCTGTCCACAAGGGATAGTTTAAATAAAAATAAATTCTCTGAAGATTTATAAAACTACGGAAACTTAATTTTCTAAATTTACTTCTTTATCAACGTGAACAAAAAATCGGTTTGAATTTCCCGCGGATGCACCTGTCATATTGACATTTCACTTTCTGTTCATAACCTCAAAAACATTAGTCACTCAAGAAAGCACAATGATAACTCCACGCTTCAAGTTATCTCAAACCAACACCACCGTGACCATTAACGTGAGGGCCCCATACAGTAATCTCCGAGACCTTGAAGTTACCACCGACGAAGACATCTTCATTTTCTACAGCAGTCCCTATTATCTGCGTCTGCAACTTCCAGGACGACTTGTGGAGGATGATTTTAGTAAGAGTTCGTTTGATGCCGACTCCGGAGAGTACTCTTTTACTATAAGAAAAGCCGTTGAAGGTGAATACTTTCCAAATTTAGACTTAATAACAAGACTACTAGCACCAAAGATACAAGTCCCAGATCCTGATGATGACACAAGAAAAATAACAGTTCTGACTAATCAAGAGAGTGTAGAAAAAGCACCAGAAGAGTTAAATGAAGAGTTTGGGTTCGCGCTTTCTGGCAAAGAATGTTTCCATCACGTCGCGTCTGAATTCAAAGACGTCTTTGAAGTGGATCCTAGAGAAGTTAAGTTGAGTGAGAGACACAAAATGCGGCTGCAATTCGAACAAGGGAAGTTCAACGGGGATCATTACTTAAGTGACTATATTGAGAATGACGAAATTCTGGAAATTATCACCTTTAAAGCGCCTTGGTCGAATCTACAAAGTCCAATAGAGTTCACTGACTCTGAGTTGGACTATTTAAAGGATCTGCCTAATAAGAATTACAATTTAAGCGAGACCCAAATTAACTATTGCTATTGTTCTCTAATTGATATCCTGTATGCTTACTGTTATGATAGGAGAACAACAGACTTTGAAGGCACATCAGAATCTGGTTGGACGATAACTAAACTCGCGGCATCTTTCTGTTGGTTAGATGTCTTCAAAACCCCTAAAGACGCTCTCGTTAGCGGATTTAGAAGAAGCGTCATCTTCCCGTTGTACCGCAATTTTGATTTGAGTCAAGCTGTGCTGTCTGATTTAAAACAACTGTTGAAATTAGGCGACAAGTACATTATAAAGTGCCTAATTGAAATGCACAACATTTTTTTAAAAGGCGACTGCTGCCGTTATGTTCTCAACGACTTATTTATCAAGGATTACATCGTTTACATCATGAAATGGGACCAAACTAGATGGAAAGAAATAGTTTTGCAAGTGGAAGCAATAACCATCAAAAAAACAGACTTGGGTCTCAACTTGCAAGAGCTGGAAGACGACGTCTGCCAGAAACTAAATTTAAGTACAATTAACATTTGCGATGACGACTCTGATGATACAGAGTGCGACACCGATAGTTCTAGTGAAGACACCTCCAGTGGTAGCAGTGACTCTAATTAATTAAGATCTCGTATTTTTATAAATCTGTACTCACCGACTGTTGTGTATCTGACGAAAGTCTCTTTATTTTCTATCATCGCATCTACGGCTAACTTCTCACAGTACTGGGCTGTGATGATGGCAATTGTGGGCTGCTTTGAGCTGACCATTGTGGGCATTTGTTTGACAATAATCACTTGAGTATCTTGGGATTGTTGTCTTGTGTAAGCTCCATGGTCCATGGCTCTTACGATGTTACTGGATTGTAACTCTGCCATGTGGTGGGCCACTTCTTCTTCGTCCCAGCCATTTTCCCTGAAAAAAAGTTTAATCGTATATTTTATAATAGAACTGAAGAAATAAATAGACAATAAAATTTTGGGTTTCTTTACCTCGCGATGTCCTGGATTGTCACGGGATTTGGGTACGAAGATTCGATAATCTCGATAACTTTGTCTCTAGTCAACAAAACCACGTTTCCCAGAGAATTCTCGTCAGCCGACACTAAAACAAAGATTCATTTCAAACTCGGATCCTCACAGAATTCACATTTCCATAGTTCGGATGCCCTTGATCCACTGAATTTAATTACATTGTTAGCGCCAAAAACAATGTGACAATGATGTAATTTCCTGGTGCACTGTATGGAAATCATGAATTCAAATTAAACGCCGCAAAATTACTCATTCCTTAGTTACGTGTTAAGTTACTAAAGATGCGTTTCAAACTATGAAATAAAAAAAAATTGTTTAGTAGAGTTACTGCCCAAATAAAAAGTGCAAAAATTGCAATTCACGTCTCTAATTTCAAACCTGAATTACTCTTAGCCTTTAGCTCGAAATGGAGATACCCAGGTCGAGCTATAATCACAAAGACGTTAACGTAATAAAAGAAAACTCGTTTTTGTTCTAAAACTAAGAAACTTACGTGGTCGATCTGGAATAACAGTTTCTTCAAGCTGAGTCAGCTCAACTTCAAGCTTACTGATGCTCTTAAAGCTGTGTTGCATCAACTTCATGATTTTTTTAATGAAGCCCACGTAATCTACAATTGACCTATCGTGACACTATTATAAGACTGTTTTTTTACCTCTGGGAAACTCCTGGGGGCTCACCAACTCCTTGAAAAAGTCCTGTGCTACAGTAGCTGGCTCATTTTTAACATCTGGATGTTCCCTAAACCAGAACCGCAAAACTCGCGATTCGGGCGTGTTTTTTCCAGTTTGTGCGCTTACGAGAAAAACTCGAAATTCGAGAGACAATTCAGCGGGCGCAGTTACACCGTTTTCTATAAAAAACCGCTAAGATAAAGCTTTGGAATTGGCACCTTACCATTTGTTGCTTCTTTATTTATAATAATTCCCGTGTGTTCTCCACCCGCTACATGCATCTTGTCATTGGTTTTGTTCACAGCCCTTCTTTCAATAATGAGAGTCGTTGAATTGAAGGTTTTGCATTTTGGCGTCATTACAACTTGTTCTAGTGGTGTTTCCATTTCGGTGTTTTGCTGAAAAATTATCTTACTTTGATACTTTCTAATGATGGGGTCACAAGAGGAGACAGTGACTCATATTCTATAAATACAAGTGAAGAAACACCTTCTTTTGGATCAATTTTTTGTGTTTGGTACAGATTGGTACACTGAGTGGAACGACTATGGATAAAACAATGCCGAGATGGTGTTCTGCTTGCACGAATATGGGTGATACACTTACAATCAAATGTTAAATGTTACTTTCTAAAAATACTTCGACAGATTAGGAACTAATAAATTATCTGTATCCGGTCACCGCTAATAGCATGCACCGAAACTTGAGGAAGTTGGAAGATAAATTTACTTACAATTCGTTTCTTTAAATGGTTATAACTTCACTCACTCGAACTGCACCCAAACACAACTAACATCAGAGATAACTTAGAGATGCTCAAGTACGGGCACTTTTCTACTCCTGAGAACTTGTCTGGTCGACTTTGCGGCCTGGTTCGTGTAGATGCCGCTACTTGTCAAAAGGCGCTCGATTTAAAAACTGAACTGGGGTTTTATTATTCAAAGTAATTTTTATGAATTACATTAAAATCACAATTTATGTTGATTATTATCTAAATGATAATAATTAACATAAATTGTAATTTTAATGCAATTCTAACCACTTCGCATTCAGATTAATGTAAATAAAACTCTTTGGTTTAACAAATAATTTATTACATAATTATTTTCAATTTCAAAGGAAGTACAGACTATTTTCTTGTTGATAAAAAATCATATATTACACAGTTAGAGATCTTAAGACTACAATATGATTGTGTAATAACATTTTTAAGACTAATATACATAAATAATATAGTACGCAGGTTGGAATTTTCATTACGTAGTAAAAACACTCAGGGGATTCGCATTTTTCACTGTGAATTATGGGCAGAGTTTTTAGGGGCTTTGTGTCCTGACGGTGAACCCCTCGGAGAGTATTGAAGGAAATTATCGTTTGTACAAGTAGTAGTGCCATAAAACCAGAATGCGATTTGCAAATCTTGATAACTAGAAATATGACAAGAAGTGAACAATAAAAACTGAAATAATGAATCTGAGTTGTCTGAATCAGAACGTTTTATACGGGGTCACCTCAATCAGCTAAATTTGACTTCTAATTTTAGAATGGTATCCTTAAAAAGGATAAAGACGTAAAGATCACTTGGAAAACAAACATCTAACTAGCGATATTAAAATTGAAAACTTACGTTAAGTCCACATTTTGAAAATTTTGAAGAACGTGTTGTTAATTGTAAATTCCGTTAGTTCTTTAAACTTTATACGCATGCGAACTAGTTGCAAATTTGTGCAAATTTTTACTACAGTTTCCTGTTTGACTGACTTTTGACAGTTTAGCGATTGGTATCCATCTAATATCATCCGCTGGTACTAAACACGATGGTAGGGCCATCTATTAATTAAGTCCACCTAAACGGCAGAGTACGATATAGTGGGAAAAATACGCATCAGAGAGAGACACGAGATTGCTTTAAAATGGGATAAACTCTGCCATAAGACTTGACGATCTCAAAGTTATCTCTGCTAACATTAACATCAGCATTTACCAGTCACCAGTTTACCAACTCCACTGACTCACAAACACATTTCGTGGAACGTGAATGAGAGTGACAGTGACAGTTAGATGACATTGATGACAGTTACAAAAATGCAACTTAAAAAAATGAGGACACTGCTGCTGGTGATCAACTCTTAAAATTCAAATTTCGAGTTTGCTGCTCCTAGAAAGTTATTCCAAAAATTGAAAATAATCAAACATCGCCTTATGAATATTTCGTAGCGCGTTTCGCTTCGTGAAGTCCATAAACTTAATTCCAAAAAGTTTAGGGAAAAAAAGAATAACGCATATTTTGTAATTTTTTATTTTGGCAATATTAATAAAGTAGATTACATGGAGCCTGAAATTCAAAAAAATCTGTGATAATAAGAATAAAAACAGAAGGTTTAGTTGTTCGTTTTGAATTTAAAATGGATGGGTTGGGCTATAATATAGGGGGAGCACCTTTTTTCCAGGTGCAGGCGCAGCTGTGTACGAAATGAAATGGAGCGTGGTTCCATGGAACTACTAATTTAGGTATAAAATTCCTTATCAGTATCATTATTAAAATGGTTTTAGTTCATTTAAAGAAAGTGGATTTCAGATGCATTTTTAAATAAAGTAAATACAAAGGCCAATCGTATTTATTAACATTAAAAAATAGATTTCACTTTCACTTTATAATTCACGGAGTTAGTCTTCTAATTAAATTCACGTATTTTACGTTAACAGAATATAAAAAACCCAGAACAAGTTCTGGTCAAAAAGGTAACTTTACTTTGACTTAAAATTAATGAAAATGATAAAATACAGATATAACATTAACACAAATTAAAAAATCTTGATATGAATATAAAAAAAAGGCAACTTCTCAAAAAAAGTAAAAACCGCTTTCAATCGACAACTTTAATTGTCATTTTTAGTCTTCCAAACAATTTTCCCAGTGCCCAGTTTAAGTCTTTGCTGAACAGAACTATTATTTGTGCGGTGCTCATTCGCAGTCACACTTACAGGACGATGACTCGGGAGCTCAATCTTGTGCTGAAAATTTTATTTAATTTTAAAAACACCAAACAAAATGATTACCGTCATCGGCTCTTTAGGGGTCGGTGGCTGATAATTTGCGGCCATTCCATTAAGCCTCTGTCTTTCATTAAGACGGAAATTCTTCCTCTTGGCTCCTGATTCAACATCAAGTTGACGCAAAACATCGCGGTTTTCAGTATGTTTCTTAGGGTCATATGTGGGGACATCTTCCTACAGAATGCAATGAAGTGTTGTACTAAATTACTTGAACTTACATTATCCCAGTTTTCTTCACAAGCAAAATCATCAAACTTTGGAATTGGAAATCTTTCCTCAGAGGAACTTGTAGTAGATTCAACGATTTGGGCTTCAACTTTTCTTCTGTCAGGGCAAGTTTGATGATGGAACTGTGGAAAAATTATATTAAAAACGATTTAAAAAGAAATCGATCAATTACTGGAAGTTCACTTTCAGGAACCAGATGGGTGACATTGAAATCACATGGAACCATTTTTTTTTCCCCAAAATTCTTTCTGCATTTCACCAAATGAAAGGACATTCTGCAGCGGCGAATGTGGTGTGAGGGATCATAAGGGCAGAGAATTTTTTCTTCTGGGCTAAAAAAAAGCAAAAGGCAAAAGATAAAAGTGATGATAGTTTAAATTGTTATAAAATACGTACTCCAACAAATCCTCCATTGTCAGCAAATTTCTTTAAGTGGAAGGCTGGAAAGACAAAGATTCTCTGGTTTTTACTTTGCATTTAAAATTGTAGTATAAAAACAAACGAAAGAAAAGATAGCAGTAAAACTTAACCTAGCTTTTTTGGTTGTTCAGTTTTAAGGAAATTAAATTATATTGTTCAATAGTTTGAGCGAATATGACTTACCTAAAAAGGTATGTTCAACTACAAACGAGTAATAACCTGCGAAACTGCTCAACTCCTAATTGACAATCTGGTAACAAAGTTGCAAGAGTTCTTTCCTGTCTTGCGGTTGGCAGCAATTTTGAACGATGATCAACGCACAATCAGCTTTCTTTTTATTTTTAAATGTTGGCGCTTGGCTAAATGTTGGTTCTTATTTAGAAAAATAAACAGTCATTGGATTCTTTTAATTTAAAATTAGATTATCACGTTTGAGCTAATAAATTTTCTAAATCTGTATTATTATATTTCTTTGAAAAACTATTCTTAATTGAAAAATGGTGGATGCGCTGGGCTAAAATCGAATTTTTTTAAGTACATACTTTAAAATTCTGTTTAATACAATCGAAAATGTACAAAAGCATCTAGAGCTATAAAAGATTTTTCTATCCACAGTTAAAGACGCGAAATGTCAATATAATTATTTGCTATATCATTATTTCTATTAAAAACCGATTAAACTTACTGCAGATGTCTTTTCCACTAACATTGCTTGAACGACTACTTTTTTATCATTTTCCTGAACAATAAAAACCAAACATAAAAGAAATAAAATATCGATCAAACTTCCGAACTAGTAACTACCTATTGTATAAAATTCAAATGTAAGACACCATATTTTACAGTGAATCATCATGAAAGCTCAAAGCTACATTCTAGCAACTTTATTTGTTACTATTGCAGCTGAAAAAGGTAAAATCACCTAAACTCGTTTTATATTATTATTTTTTCGCTTCAGGGACAGTCTTTTCGAGATTTTGCAGGAGCAAATTTGACTGTGGAGCAAATTTCGGATACATCTGTGGGCAAAATCAAACTTGCCATTGTGATCGTTTTTATGTATTAAATACTTATTCTGATAAGTGTGTTGGAGGTTGTATTTCGTATTTATGATTCTTGGTTTATTGGTAGTTTTTTAGGTGTTGGACAAAAGTGTAGGTATGATGAGCATTGCATCGAGGGAGCTTTCTGTGAATACCAGATACGGTGTCAATGCAAGGAGGAATTGTATCCTGAGGAGGGCGGACTCATGTGTTCAAGTAATTTTGGTGGTTTATTTATGCACGTTTTAGATTTTATTTTCAGAAACTCAAGAAAGTCCTCGTTGTGACTTGCATCTCGTCTTTGCAATGTTTCTAATTTATCTTCTGGAGATTTTAAGCAACGCTTGAGACGAGACACACGCTTAGAAAAATAACCTTTATAATTAAATTCATTATTAGTGTCTTAAATAATGCAATACATATTAAGATAATACAACTGTTTTCCACGTTTTTTTACCCCAATTACCCAATTACTCCCCTTTGAAGATTGTGCGCCACTTTCCGGATTCTCTATTAATATGTAGTATGCAACTATTTTCCACGGTTTTTTACTTAACACAACCTGTCAAACAAAGCCAACAAAACAAAAACTATAAAACTTGTTGTCTTTGTCGCTGAATTATTATTCTCCTTGAATCCTATTACGTTTTGAATCTCACACACTTCGCCATTTGGACATTGACACGATCCTTGCAAACACTTTAAATTAGGTTCACCATAGAAGCATTCCGCGTGTTCATAGCAACTTTCCCCTCTTTTTCTTGTGCGAACACACTGATTTTGGTATTCATGGGAATCATCTAAACATCCACACCGACCTTCTTTACAAATACTCCTTGCCAACCGCTTGGAACACTGTCCATCAAAATCACAGGGAGACCCAAATTCGTCAGCAACTAAAATATAAATCACATTTTGCTTTCAAGTGTTGATAAAAATGTACCTTCGACGCATTCAGTTCCATTTTGAGATTCCGTGTGTTTGGAATCACAAACGCAGACATTTAAACATTGAGTTTTTGTATCTCTAAGAGCACATTCGTCGTCTAGATAACAAGTTTCGCCCAATTTTTTGGTTTTGATGCAAAGGGTATTGTCGTGAGAGCGCACCTGACCTGGCTGGCACTCGCAGTAGCTTTCTGAACACACCGCGTTGGAACCATTTAGTGATCCATCTTCTGTGTAACAGTTTCTATTTTCCATACAAATTTCTCCAAGTTCTAAAATAGAGAGTTGCTCCAGAAATGTAGGAAATATTTTGTTTTATTTGTTTACTGGATTTCAAATAGCATATTCCATTCCAGTTGTACGACTCTAGATTACAAGCGCATCGTTTAGATTCACAAATTGCTAACTCTTGGGAATCGGAAAGTTGACATTGGCTGTTTGCTTCACAAGGTTCACCTACTTTTTTTACTAAAAAAATGCAATAATAGCTTTCACAGATGTTTAAGTAATAAAGTAGGCAATAACGATTTTTGGCAAAAACCCAATTAAAACAGAATCATCTTGTCTGGAAAAATAACTACCTGGTAGGCACTCGTACGATGTTTTATTTCGATTTATTTTGTATCCATCTTTGCATTTACACTTTCCAGAATCTGTGGATCTGCTGATATGGCAGTATGAATTTTCCTTACATTGATCGTTTCTTAAACATGGGTCGTATGACTCTAAAAATACGTACATTACATAAAAATAATTTGGAACTATTAAAATCAAACTTTAATAAAAGATAATTTTTGTGCTATGAGTACAATTCATGCACAACAAATTAGGTTGCACCTGTATTATTTTACAAATAAAGTTTTAATTATTACGATAAATAAATATGCAAAGCACTTACGCGTTCTTTGAGTGCTTGCCTTGGTAACAAGAATGATAATACTAATAAAAACAATAACTTTTTGTGCTAACGACATTTTTTATGCCACCTTTTCAATATTGATCACAGTTACAGATAACATCATATCATATCTAAAACCTCTTTTAATAAAAGATTATTTCAGCCTTGAGAAATTCTTAAATGTGGCAATAATTCTTTGTTGATAATGATTAGATCCCTATCTACATTTATGTACAAATAAAATTGCTAAATCGACCAAAAACACACACCCTTATGTATGTTTACCACAACTATTACTAAATACAAAATTGTTTTTATTTTATTTTCGTTTACAAAAAACTAATTAAGTAACAAAACTTTACAAACAACAGCAATTAAAATAAACAAATTCAACAGCAACTGCCCGTCTGCATTATTTCCATCGCTCCCTTTCTGAATTACAAGAACCAGCTCCATCATCACCATACAGACACTAAAGCCTCCTTTCCACGGTCAGTTCTAGAGAGAACAGAATTTGATTTACGATGGAATTTGAATTATTGCACCCAGGCCCGAGCCGTCCATATGTGCAATGCGTGCCTTGCACGCGGGCGGCCACTCATTGGGGGCGGCCACATAACCGGTTTACGTTTACGTTTACGTAGATTTGGAATCTGCGGAAAATTCTGCATATACTGATGTATAATAACTCAAGTTTACTCTAAAAAATAAGCGAGATATCGATATGAGAAATTTGGTAGAGTTTTAATCATGAATTTTCGCGAAAATTTGCAAATTTCGACTATTGGAAAATCTAAAAACGATTTCTTATGTTAAAAATCGGGAGAAAAACGATGCCGCAAACCGCATTCCAATATCTGGAATAGTTTCCGAGATATCGAGCATGAATTATTTCGCACCTTCGAAAATTTGACCCTCTGGCGACAACCCAAAATTTCAAAGGGCCATAACTCGGTTATTTATTAACAAATTTTAAAAAATTATCATATTTTTGGATTCAGCGTGAAATTCTGAGTAAAATGAGTCAAAATTTATTGAGTTTACCTACGAAATAAAGAAAGCATTGACCAAAAACTGTTTGGAAGTGGTCATTTTGGGGTGATTTTCAATCAATGTTTTCAAAATGAAAATGACGATTAATAGCATTGAATTATATATCAGTCGAAAGAGGAGCTCAAAATCTATCTACTGGCCCAATTTGAGATCGATCAAACAAACGGTTTAGGAGTTATGCCCAAAAATAAAAAAAAATAAAAATTTTCATCGTTTGAGTCGCAATTTTTTTTCGCGAAAAATCGACTATCGAATTTTGGGCTTTTAAGCACTTTTTCTAACGTAAAATGAGCCGAGAAAAACGATGGCGCAAACCGCATCTCAATATCTCTAATAGTTTCCGAGATATTTAACTTTGAAAATTGGGAAAAATGAGAAAAAATGAAAATCAACTATCCGAAACTTTGATCGCCCATAACTCAGTTATTTGTTGTCGGATCTGAATTTAAATCCCAGATTTGGAATCTGCGTAAAATTCTGCGTTCACTGATGTATAATAACTCGAGTTTACTCTAAAAAATAAGCGAGATATCGATATGAGAAGTTTGGCCATAGTTTAAGTCATGAATTTTTGCGAAAATTTGCAAATTTCGACTTTTGGAAAATCTAAAAACGATTTCTTATGTAAAAAATCGCGAGAAAAACGATGCCGCAAACCGCATTCCAATATCTGAAATAGTTTTCGAGATATCGAGCATGAATTGTTTGGAACCTTCAAAAATTTGGCCATCTGGCGACAACCCAAAAATTCAAACGGCCATAACTCAGTTATTTGTTGTCGGATCTGAATTTAAATTCCAGATTTGGATTCAGCGTGAGATTCTGCGTAAAATGAGTCAAAATTTATTGAGTTTACCTACGAAATAAAGAAAGCATTGACCAAAAACTGTTTGGAAGTGGTCATTTTGGGGTGATTTTCAATCAATGTTTTCAAAATGAAAATGACGTTTAATAGCATTGAATTATATATCAGTCGAAAGAGGAGCTCAAAATCTATCCACTGGCCCAATTTGAGATCGATCAAACAAACGGTTTACGAGTTATGGTCAAAAATAAAAAAAAATAAAAATTTTCATCGTTTGAGTCGCAATTTTTTTTCGCGAAAAATCGACTATCGAATTTTGGGCTTTTAAGCACTTTTTCTAACGTAAAATGAGCCGAGAAAAACGATGGCGCAAACCGCATCTCAATATCTCTAATAGTTTCCGAGATATTTAACTTTGAAAATTGGGAAAAATGAGAAAAAATGAAAATCAACTATCCGAAACTTTGATCGGCCATAACTCAGTTATTTGTTGTCGGATCTGAATTTAAATCCCAGATTTGGAATCTGCGTAAAATTCTGCGTTCACTGATGTATAATAACTCGAGTTTACTCTAAAAAATAAGCGAGATATCGATATGAGAAGCTTGGCCATAGTTTTAGTCATGAATTTTTGCGAAAATTTGCAAATTTCGACTTTTGGAAAATCTAAAAACGATTTCTTATGTAAAAAATCGCGAGAAAAACGATGCCGCAAACCGCATTCCAATATCTGAAATAGTTTTCGAGATATCGAGCATGAATTGTTTGGAACCTTCAAAAATTTGGCCATCTGGCGACAACCCAAAAATTCAAACGGCCATAACTCAGTTATTTGTTGTCGGATCTGAATTTAAATTCCAGATTTGGATTCAGCGTGAGATTCTGCGTAAAATGAGTCAAAATTTATTGAGTTTACCTACGAAATAAAGAAAGCATTGACCAAAAACTGTTTGGAAGTGGTCATTTTGGGGTGATTTTCAATCAATGTTTTCAAAATGAAAATGACGTTTAATAGCATTGAATTATATATCAGTCGAAAGAGGAGCTCAAAATCTATCCACTGGCCCAATTTGAGATCGATCAAACAAACGGTTTACGAGTTATGGTCAAAAATAAAAAAAAATAAAAATTTTCATCGTTTGAGTCGCAATTTTTTTTCGCGAAAAATCGACCATCGAATTTTGGGCTTTTAAGCACTTTTTCTAACGTAAAATGAGCCGAGAAAAACGATGGCGCAAACCGCATCTCAATATCTCTAATAGTTTCCGAGATATTTAACTTTGAAAATTGGGAAAAATGAGAAAAAATGAAAATCAACTATCCGAAACTTTGATCGGCCATAACTCAGTTATTTGTTGTCGGATCTGAATTTAAATCCCAGATTTGGAATCTGCGTAAAATTCTGCGTTCACTGATGTATAATAACTCGAGTTTACTCTAAAAAATAAGCGAGATATCGATATGAGAAGTTTGGCCATAGTTTTAGTCATGAATTTTTGCGAAAATTTGCAAATTTCGACTTTTGGAAAATCTAAAAACGATTTCTTATGTAAAAAATCGCGAGAAAAACGATGCCGCAAACCGCATTCCAATATCTGAAATAGTTTTCGAGATATCGAGCATGAATTGTTTGGAACCTTCAAAAATTTGGCCATCTGGCGACAACCCAAAAATTCAAACGGCCATAACTCAGTTATTTGTTGTCGGATCTGAATTTAAATTCCAGATTTGGATTCAGCGTGAGATTCTGCGTAAAATGAGTCAAAATTTATTGAGTTTACCTACGAAATAAAGAAAGCATTGACCAAAAACTGTTTGGAAGTGGTCATTTTGGGGTGATTTTCAATCACTATTTTTAATGTAAAAACGACGTTTAATACCTTTGTATTATATGTATATCATTCGAAAGAGGAGCTCGAAATCTATCTACTGGCTCAATTTGAGATCGATCAAACAAACGGTTTAGGAGTTATGGCCAAAAATAAAAAAAAATAAAAATTTTCATCGTTTGAGTCGCAATTTTTTTTCGCGAAAAATCGACCATCGAATTTTGGGCTTTTAAGCACTTTTTCTAACGTAAAATGAGCCGAGAAAAACGATGGCGCAAACCGCAACTCAATATCTCTAATAGTTTCCGAGATATTTAACTTTGAAAATTGGGAAAAATGAGAAAAAATGAAAATCAACTATGCGAAACTTTGATCGGCCATAACTCAGTTATTTGTTGTCGGATCTGAATTTAAATCCCAGATTTGGAATCTGCGTAAAATTCTGCGTTCACTGATGTATAATAACTCAAGTTTTCTCTAAAAAATAAGCGAGATATCGATATGAGAAGTTATATCTGAAATATCTGAAATAGTTTTCGAGATATCGAGCATGAATTGTTTGGAACCTTCAAAAATTTGGCCATCTGGCGACAACCCAAAAATTCAAACGGCCATAACTCAGTTATTTGTTGTCGGATCTGAATTTAAATTCCAGATTTGGATTCAGCGTGAGATTCTGCGTAAAATGGGTCAAAATTTATTGAGTTTACCTAAGAAATAAAGAAAGCATTGACCAAAAACTGTTTGGAAGTGGTCATTTTGGGGTGATTTTCAATCAATGTTTTCAAAATGAAAATGACGTTTAATAGCATTGAATTATATATCAGTCGAAAGAGGAGCTCAAAATCTATCCACTGGCACAATTTGAGATCGATCAAACAAACGGTTTACGAGTTATGGTCAAAAATAAAAAAAAATAAAAATTTTCATCGTTTGAGTCGCAATTTTTTTTCGCGAAAAATCGACTATCGAATTTTGGGCTTTTAAGCACTTTTTCTAACGTAAAATGAGCCGAGAAAAACGATGGCGCAAACCGCATCTCAATATCTCTAATAGTTTCCGAGATATTTAACTTTGAAAATTGGGAAAAATGAGAAAAAATGAAAATCAACTATCCGAAACTTTGATCGGCCATAACTCAGTTATTTGTTGTCGGATCTGAATTTAAATCCCAGATTTGGAATCTGCGTAAAATTCTGCGTTCACTGATGTATAATAACTCGAGTTTACTCTAAAAAATTAGCGAGATATCGATATGAGAAGTTTGGCCATAGTTTTAGTCATGAATTTTTGCGAAAATTTGCAAATTTCGACTTTTGGAAAATCTAAAAACGATTTCTTATGTAAAAAATCGCGAGAAAAACGATGCCGCAAACCGCATTCCAATATCTGAAATAGTTTTCGAGATATCGAGCATGAATTGTTTGGAACCTTCAAAAATTTGGCCATCTGGCGACAACCCAAAAATTCAAACGGCCATAACTCAGTTATTTGTTGTCGGATCTGAATTTAAATTCCAGATTTGGATTCAGCGTGAGATTCTGCGTAAAATGAGTCAAAATTTATTGAGTTTACATACGAAATAAAGAAAGCATTGACCAAAAACTGTTTGGAAGTGGTCATTTTGGGGTGATTTTCAATCACTATTTTTAATGTAAAAACGACGTTTAATACCTTTGTATTATATATCATTCGAAAGAGGAGCCCGAAATCTATCTACTGGCTCAATTTGAGATCGATCAAACAAACGGTTTAGGAGTTATGGCCAAAAATAAAAAAAAATAAAAATTTTCATCGTTTGAGTCGCAATTTTTTTTCGCGAAAAATCGACTATCGAATTTTGGGCTTTTAAGCACTTTTTCTAACGTAAAATGAGCCGAGAAAAACGATGGCGCAAACCGCATCTCAATATCTCTAATAGTTTCCGAGATATTTAACTTTGAAAATTGGGAAAAATGAGAAAAAATGAAAATCAACTATCCGAAACTTTGATCGGCCATAACTCAGTTATTTGTTGTCGGATCTGAATTTAAATCCCAGATTTGGAATCTGCGTAAAATTCTGCGTTCACTGATGTATAATAACTCGCGTTTACTCTAAAAAATAAGCGAGATATCGATATGAGAAATTTGGCCATAGTTTTAGTCATGAATTTTTGCGAAAATTTGCAAATTTCGACTTTTGGAAAATCTAAAAACGATTTCTTATGTAAAAAATCGCGAGAAAAACGATGCCGCAAACCGCATTCCAAAATTACGAATTTTACTGCACGTGACCATCAAATGCACTCGTCTAAAGTTGGTAGCAGCCCCTAGGGATGTTTATTGGTAACAGTTAACGTCTAGCGCAAGTTTGCCAAAAACCATAAATGGAGAGAAAAGAAAACAAACCTTCCATCCTTCCTCAAACAAGCAGCGATGCATCCAGAATTCCAGATCTCGCGTTTTCAAAAAACCAATAAAAATTCTCTATAAACTTCCATTCCTTGATGTTTCTTTGACTTCACAAAATAGCTCACAAGACACCAGATGACCTTCAGAGCCTTTGTAGTATTTTCTTTCTTGACAACTGCATCTCGATGATACTTTGTTTCCGTTGGTTGAGTTCCTTTGGGCCTTCTCTGGAGAAACACTCGTTTTTTGCTCGTAGACTCATCAGGTTTGAAAACGTTGCAAACTTCGTGCTCCTGCGATGAAATCAGCAACACTCTGAACATTTCCCAGTCACTGAACGACATCTTCAACCACTGGAAAAAGAACATTTGACTTTGACTTAAAACATGTTTAAATTTAACCTTTTTCATCCACATTGCAGTAAAGCAGCACCTTTTTCGTGATGTTAAGCTCCTGGATCACTTCACTGTACTCTGGAAGCGCTGAATGAGTGGTTTCTTCAGTTCTGGGCAATAAATTGAGCGACGACAACCGTCATTTGGATATCTTAGGCTGTGGGTGGTGCCATCCAGATGCTGCAAGATGTGTGTAGTCATGAGAAGACTCAGTCTCTTAATAACAAACTCTGGTAATGAAGTTGGAACCTGAAATACCACGAAACATTTCAAGGCTGGAATTCAAACAGTTTTCAGCTTACCTGTGTTTAAAAATTTCAATAAAGACCCATAAATTTGTCGCAAATCAACTCCAACTCTAAATAGCTTCAAATGAACTTCTTAACTTGTGTAATTTCTTTGCTACCATGCCCAGAAGAACGAGAAAGTAAACAGTAAAGAATTCTGGTAGTTTCTTCTGCAAGCAGGATCGTTGTTAATCATTTGTTGTACTCTGAAAATAAGTTTTAATTAGTAAGAATTATGAGTCTTGAACATGCAGCATGCAAATTTTAGCAACACAACCTAAAATGATTCTTTAAACTCACCCTGTTAAAATAGGAAAAATTGGCATCTCGCATTTCCTTCAAACTTTGGCACTTGGGTACACTGACTCGACTTTGTGCAAGTTACGCTGGCCTTCATTAATTTCTACAACTTTTTGCAGTCAGTCCTTCTGTTTTTGTCTCTGAAAGAAAACGATTAGTGAGATTATAAAAAAAAACATGACGCAACGTTTATAAGGAGCAGTTTCTTAATGTTTTTCTTAACAAAGTTCTGCAAGAACCTTTTGTACAAAATAGTTTATCGCAAAATAGTTAGGTTAAGTCACCTCGGACGTATTTTGACGACTTGAGGAAACATCAAAATCTTCCACTAGCTACACACAACACCAGACTGTGGAGTTTAACACTTCTGAAATATACAAAAGCCCCCAACAAGAGTAATAAATCGATTTGAAACCAAAACTCGATTTGTAAACATCGCGAAAAGTTTTTGCATAAAAGCCACCTAGCGGAATAACGCCGAAGTTTTGATAGTTCACGCCTCCTCTCACCAGAGGGCAAAACTTTTGTTTTTAAAACTTACAATTTTTGAATCAAAACCATTTGCAGGAACAAGGAAGAATGATAAAAAACAATACCCCCGAATTAAACTAAATAAGTATAATTAAAATAAAAAAAACAAACTCAACACTCTCCCTCCTTCTTGCAAAAAGTGTGAAAAAGTTTCATTAAGAACATGTTTGTTAGCTTGCCTAAAAAAGACGAGGCAAACAATCTGAAATGGACGAAACTATCCATTCTTAATTAATGGTAATTGATTATTGCTCTAATTCCAACTGATCCAAGAGCCAAGAGCCAAGGTTAGTCCTTCGCAAGTGGCGCTTCCTCAAAAATATCTCATTTAACGACTTCTTCAATTCTTGTAGATCATTGTTGTTTTTATATGCTGATGTAACCGCAGCCAGCTTGTCGGACATTTTAGTGCTCATTTCTTTTTCCAACTAAAACGGTTTTACGTGTTAATCTTCCTCTGATACTACCAAAGCCATGACATCATAAAGATACTAAATTTAAATCCCAGATTTGAAATCTGCGTAAAATTCTGCGTACACTGGTGTATAATAACTCAAGTTTACTCTAAAAATAAGCGAGATATCAATATGAGAAATTTGGCCATAGTTTTGGTCATGAATTTTTGCGAAAATTTGCAACTTTTGACTATTGGAAAATCTAAAAACGATTTCTTATGTAAAAAATCGCGAGAAAAATGATGCCGCAAACCGCATTCCAATATCTGAAATAGTTTTCGAGATATCGAGCATGAGTTGTTTCGAACCTTCAAAAATTTGGCCATCTGGCGACTACCCAAAAATTCAAACGGCCATAACTCAGTCATTTGTTGTCGGATCTGAATTTAAATTCCAGATTTAGATTCAGCGTGAGATTCTGCGTAAAATGAGTCGAAATCTATTGAGTTTACCCACGAAATAAAGAAAGCCTTGACCAAAAACTGCTTGGAAGTGGTCATTTTGGGGTGATTTTTAATCACTATTTTTAATGTAAAAACGACGTTTAATACCTTTGTAATATATATCTTTCGAAAGAGGAGCTCGAAGTCTATCTACTGGCCCAATTTGAGATCGATCAAACAAACGGTTTGCGAGTTATGGTGAAAAATTAAAAAAATGAAAAATTTTCATCGTTTGAGTCGCAATTTTTTTTCGCGAAAAATCGACTATCGAATTTTGGACTTTTAAGCACTTTTTCTAACGTAAAATGAGCCGAGAAAAACGATGGCGCAAACCGCATCTCAATATCTCTAATAGTTTCCGAGATATTTAACTTTGAAAATTGGGAAAAATGAGAAAAAATGAAAATCAACTATCCGAAACTTTGATCGGCCATAACTCAGTTATTTGTTGTCGGATCTGAATTTAAATCCTAGATTTGGAATCTGCGGAAAATTCTGCTTTCACTGATGTATAATAACGCAAGTTTACTCTAAAAAATAAGCGAGATATCGATATGAGAAATTTATAGTTTTAATCATTGTTATGCGCCTTTTTACCAGAAAGAAACTACGCACGTAACTTTTAAACTCTGTATTGTCAAAAAAACTAATTCCAAAACAAAAGTCTTCTTCCTCAACAAAATTGGGCTCCTGGCAACGTTGTTTGGTGCCATCTCGATGCGTACACTCCTCGCGTTACACTCCCCCTTTGTATTCTCCAACATGCCCCCATGGAGAGCCTAAAAACGAGACTTGGGTCCTCGCCGCTTTTCTCTACAACTGGAAGACCCAGGTAGGGGCTCGCCCCCTGCAGGAACTTCTTCCTCCGACTTCTTTGGCTGGTTCTTTCTGGACCGACCACGCTTTCGGATCGGATGTAACGGCGTCGGTTCCGGAAAAGCCTCGTCTTTCACTTGGAAAGGACGTAGGGCAGATACGTGGTACTTCCCCAGAGGTTTGGTGGGATCCGACTGAGACGCCACCACATATGACACGGGAGATTCCTTCCTAAGAATAACATCGGGACCATCCCGCCTGGGAACAAATTTATTAGTAACATGGTCACTACTTTTGCTTAGAACATGAGTGTCGATGAGAACCCTGTCACCCACGGCGTGTTCATGTCCAGGACACTTCCTTTGATCCGCATAACGTTTAGCACGATCCTGGGAATTTTCATTTTGTTCACGCGCGCACTTGAGGGTCCTCGAAATCGTCTTTAAGTACGGCGTAATCTCCGCGACAAAGTTCTCATTCTCAATCACCACGCGTAAGTCATCGTGGACTTCCAAAGGGGTCTGAAGCTCGCGACCGAAACACAAGAACGCGGGTAGCGCCTCACTCCATTTAGTGTGCTCCCTTTCCACAATTATGGGCATTTGCCTCTTGAGGTCGCGAACTTCTTCCTTTTTTTTGTGTTTCTTCTTCTTTCGTTCTTTGTCGTCGTCCGACGACTCCGACTCTGACTCTGAACGGCTAGAGCTCGACTCCTTCCGACTCCTCTTCTTCCTGTGCTTCTTATGTTTCTTCTTCTTATCGTCATCAGAGCTCGTTTCCGACGACTCCGAACTCGAACTCGTCTTCCTCTTCTCACTCTTCTTCTTCTCAGTCACAACTTTCACCTTCAACTCGTCGACTTTCTCCTCCTCCTTCTTCTCCTCGTCTTTTAGATCACATGCCTCTTCGGCTCTTAGTGGTTCGACATCCACGCTGCTTACTAGTACCGACGACGGTTCTTGGGGCTCATTGTAGAGTGCAGACCACTCATCTTCATCCCTAAAACGCCACTTCATTCCCGGCAAGTCCAAGATGATGTTGGCCTGTTTTATAAAATCCAAACCCAAAAGAGTCTTATTGTCGGTATATTCGGGAACAGCAGTAAAACTGAAACTCATACTGCGTCCGCTCAGGGTAACCCTTACTTCGAATACTTCACTGATGTATAATAACTCAAGTTTACTCTAAAAAATAAGCGAGATATCGATATGAGAAATTTGGTATAGTTTTAATCATGAATTTTCGCGAAAATTTGCAAATTTCGACTATTGGAAAATCTAAAAACTATTTCTTATGTAAAAAATCGGGAGAAAAACGATGCCGCATTCCAATATCTGGAATAGTTTCCGAGATATCGAGCATGAATTGTTTCGAACCTTCGAAAATTTGACCCTCTGACGACAACCCAAAATTTCAAACGGCCATAACTCGGTTATTTATTGACAAATTTTAAAAAATTATCATATTTTTGGATTCAGCGTGAAATTCTGCGTAAAATGAGATCCAAATTTGTTGAGTTTGCTTAATAAATAAACGAGATATTGGCCAAAAACTGTTTTGAAAACATCATTATAGGGTGATTTTCAATCAATGTTTTCAAAATGAAAATGACGTTTAATAGCATTGAATTATACATCAGTCGAAAGAGGAGCTCAAAATCTATCTACTGGCCAAATTTGAGATCTATAGAACAAATAGTTTACGAGTTATGGCCAAGAATTAAAAAAAATGAAAAATTTTCATCGTTTGAGTCGCAATTTTTTTTCGCGAAAAATCGACTATCGAATTTTGGGCTTTTAAGCACTTTTTCTAACGTAAAATGAGCCGAGAAAAACCATGGCGCAAACCGCATCTCAATATCTCTAATAGTTTCCGAGATATTTAACTTTGAAAATTGGGAAAAATGAGAAAAAATGAAAATCAACTATCCGAAACTTTGATCGGCCATAACTCAGTTATTTGCAGTCGTATCTGAATTTAAATCACAGATTTGGAATCTGCGTAAAATTCTGCGTTCACTGATGTATAATAACTCAAGTTTACTCTAAAAAATAAGCGAGATATCGATATGAGAAGTTTGGCCAAAGTTTTAGTCATGAATTTTTGCGAAAATTTGCAACTTTCGACTATTGGAAAATCTAAAAACGATTTCTTATGTAAAAAATCGGGAGAAAAACGATGCCGCAAACCGCATTCCAATATCTGAAATAGTTTCCGAGATATCGAGCATGAATTGTTTGGAACCTTCGAAAATTTGGCCATCTGGCGACAACCCAAAATTTCAAACGGCCATAACTCGGTTATTTATTGACAAATTTTAAAAAATTATCATATTTTTGGATTCAGCGTGAAATTCTGCGTAAAATGAGATCCAAATTTGTTGAGTTTGCTTAATAAATAAACGAGATATTGGCCAAAAACTGTTTTGAAAACATCATTATAGGGTGATTTTCAATCAATGTTTTCAAAATGAAAATGACGTTTAATAGCATTGAATTATACATCAGTCGAAAGAGGAGCTCAAAATCTATCTACTGGCCAAATTTGAGATCTATAGAACAAATAGTTTACGAGTTATGGCCAAGAATTAAAAAAAATTAAAAATTTTCATCGTTTGAGTCGCAATTTTTTTTCGCGAAAAATCGACTATCGAATTTTGGACTTTTAAGCACTTTTTCTAACGTAAAATGAGCCGAGAAAAACGATGGCGCAAACCGCATCTCAATATCTCTAATAGTTTCCGAGATATTTAACTTTGAAAATTGGGAAAAATGAGAAAAAATGAAAATCAACTATCCGAAGCTTTGATCGGCCATAACTCAGTTATTTGCAGTCGTATCTGAATTTAAATCACAGATTTGGAATCTGCGTAAAATTCTGCGTTCACTGATGTATAATAACTCAAGTTTACTCTAAAAAATAAGCGAGATATCGATATGAGAAGTTTGGCCATAGTTTTAGTCATGAATTTTTGCGAAAATTTGCAACTTTCGACTATTGGAAAATCTAAAAACGATTTCTTATGTAAAAAATCGGGAGAAAAACGATGCCGCAAACCGCATTCCAATATCTGAAATAGTTTCCGAGATATCGAGCATGAATTGTTTAGAACCTTCGAAAATTTGACCCTCTGACGACAACCCAAAATTTCAAACGGCCATAACTCGGTTATTTATTGACAAATTTTAAAAAATTATCATATTTTTGGATTCAGCGTGAAATTCTGCGTAAAATGAGACCCAAATTTGTTGAGTTTGCTTAATAAACAAATGAGGTATTGGAAAAAAACTGTTTTGAAAACATCATTTTAGGGTGATTTTCAATCAATGTTTTCAAAATGAAAATGACGTTTAATAGCATTGAATTATACATCAGTATAAAGAGGAGCTTAAAATCTATCTACTGGCCAAATTTGAGATCTATAGGTCAAATTGTTTACGAGTTATGGCCAAAAATTAAAAAAAATTAAAAATTTTCATCGTTTGAGTCGCAATTTTTTTTCGCGAAAAATCGACTATCGAATTTTGGACTTTTAAGCACTTTTTCTAACGTAAAATGAGCCGAGAAAAACGATGGCGCAAACCGCATCTCAATATCTCTAATAGTTTCCGAGATATTTAACTTTGAAAATTGGGAAAAATGAGAAAAAATGAAAATCAACTATCCGAAGCTTTGATCGGCCATAACTCAGTTATTTGCAGTCGTATCTGAATTTAAATTACAGATTTGGAATCTGCGTAAAATTCTGCGTTCACTGATGTAATATCTCAAGTTTATTCTAAAAAATAAGCGATATATCGATATGAGAAATTTGGTATAGTTTTAATTATGAATTTTCGCGAAAATTTGCAAATTTCGACTATTGGAAAGTCTAAAAACGATTTCTTATGTAAAAAATCGCGAGAAAAACGATGCCGCAAACCGCATTCCAATATCTGGAATAGTTTCCGAGATATCGAGCATGAATTGTTTAGAACCTTCGAAAATTTGACCCTCTGACGACAACCCAAAATTTCAAACGGCCATAACTCGGTTATTTATTGACAAATTTTAAAAAATTATCATATTTTTGGATTCAGCGTGAAATTCTGCGTAAAATGAGACCCAAATTTGTTGAGTTTGCTTAATAAATAAACGAGATATTGGCCAAAAACTGTTTTGAAAACATCATTATAGGGTGATTTTCAATCAATGTTTTCAAAATGAAAATGACGTTTAATAGCATTGAATTATACATCAGTCGAAAGAGGAGCTCAAAATCTATCTACTAGCCAAATTTGAGATCTATAGAACAAATAGTTTACGAGTGATGGCCAAGAATTAAAAAAAATGAAAAATTTTCATCGTTTGAGTCGCAATTTTTTTTCGCGAAAAATCGACTATCGAATTTTGGGCTTTTAAGCACTTTTTCTAACGTAAAATGAGCCGAGAAAAACCATGGCGCAAACCGCATCTCAATATCTCTAATAGTTTCCGAGATATTTAACTTTGAAATTTGGGAAAAATGAGAAAAAATGAAAATCAACTATCCGAAACTTTGATCGGCCATAACTCAGTTATTTGTTGTCGGATCTGAATTTAAATCCCAGATTTGGAATCTGCGTAAAATTCTGCGTTCACTGATGTATAATAACTCGAGTTTACTCTAAAAAATAAGCGAGATATCGATATGAGAAGTTTGGCCATAGTTTTAGTCATGAATTTTTGCGAAAATTTGCAAATTTCGACTTTTGGAAAATCTAAAAACGATTTCTTATGTAAAAAATCGCGAGAAAAACGATGCCGCAAACCGCATTCCAATATCTGAAATAGTTTTCGAGATATCGAGCATGAATTGTTTGGAACCTTCAAAAATTTGGCCATCTGGCGACAACCCAAAAATTCAAACGGCCATAACTCAGTTATTTGTTGTCGGATCTGAATTTAAATTCCAGATTTGGATTCAGCGTGAGATTCTGCGTAAAATGAGTCAAAATTTATTGAGTTTACCTACGAAATAAAGAAAGCATTGACCAAAAACTGTTTGGAAGTGGTCATTTTGGGGTGATTTTCAATCAATGTTTTCAAAATGAAAATGACGTTTAATAGCATTGAATTATATATCAGTCGAAAGAGGAGCTCAAAATCTATCCACTGGCCCAATTTGAGATCGATCAAACAAACGGTTTACGAGTTATGGTCAAAAATAAAAAAAAATAAAAATTTTCATCGTTTGAGTCGCAATTTTTTTTCGCGAAAAATCGACTATCGAATTTTGGGCTTTTAAGCACTTTTTCTAACGTAAAATGAGCCGAGAAAAACGATGGCGCAAACCGCATCTCAATATCTCTAATAGTTTCCGAGATATTTAACTTTGAAAATTGGGAAAAATGAGAAAAAATGAAAATCAACTATCCGAAACTTTGATCGGCCATAACTCAGTTATTTGTTGTCGGATCTGAATATAAATCCCAGATTTGGAATCTGCGTAAAATTCTGCGTTCACTGATGTATAATAACTCGAGTTTACTCTAAAAAATAAGCGAGATATCGATATGAGAAGTTTGGCCATAGTTTTAGTCATGAATTTTTGCGAAAATTTGCAAATTTCCACTTTTGGAAAATCTAAAAACGATTTCTTATGTAAAAAATCGCGAGAAAAACGATGCCGCAAACCGCATTCCAATATCTGAAATAGTTTTCGAGATATCGAGCATGAATTGTTTGGAACCTTCAAAAATTTGGCCATCTGGCGACAACCCAAAAATTCAAACGGCCATAACTCAGTTATTTGTTGTCGGATCTGAATTTAAATTCCAGATTTGGATTCAGCGTGAGATTCTGCGTAAAATGAGTCAAAATTTATTGAGTTTACCTACGAAATAAAGAAAGCATTGACCAAAAACTGTTTGGAAGTGGTCATTTTGGGGTGATTTTCAATCAATGTTTTCAAAATGAAAATGACGTTTAATAGCATTGAATTATATATCAGTCGAAAGAGGAGCTCAAAATCTATCCACTGGCCCAATTTGAGATCGATCAAACAAACGGTTTACGAGTTATGGTCAAAAATAAAAAAAAATAAAAATTTTCATCGTTTGAGTCGCAATTTTTTTTCGCGAAAAATCGACTATCGAATTTTGGGCTTTTAAGCACTTTTTCTAACGTAAAATGAGCCGAGAAAAACGATGGCGCAAACCGCATCTCAATATCTCTAATAGTTTCCGAGATATTTAACTTTGAAAATTGGGAAAAATGAGAAAAAATGAAAATCAACTATCCGAAACTTTGATCGGCCATAACTCAGTTATTTGTTGTCGGATCTGAATTTAAATCCCAGATTTGGAATCTGCGTAAAATTCTGCGTTCACTGATGTATAATAACTCGCGTTTACTCTAAAAAATAAGCGAGATATCGATATGAGAAGTTTGGCCATAGTTTTAGTCATGAATTTTTGCGAAAATTTGCAAATTTCCACTTTTGGAAAATCTAAAAACGATTTCTTATGTAAAAAATCGCGAGAAAAACGATGCCGCAAACCGCATTCCAATATCTGAAATAGTTTTCGAGATATCGAGCATGAATTGTTTGGAACCTTCAAAAATTTGGCCATCTGGCGACAACCCAAAAATTCAAACGGCCATAACTCAGTTATTTGTTGTCGGATCTGAATTTAAATTCCAGATTTGGATTCAGCGTGAGATTCTGCGTAAAATGAGTCAAAATTTATTGAGTTTACCTACGAAATAAAGAAAGCATTGACCAAAAACTGTTTGGAAGTGGTCATTTTGGGGTGATTTTCAATCAATGTTTTCAAAATGAAAATGACGTTTAATAGCATTGAATTATATATCAGTCGAAAGAGGAGCTCAAAATCTATCCACTGGCCCAATTTGAGATCGATCAAACAAACGGTTTACGAGTTATGGTCAAAAATAAAAAAAAATAAAAATTTTCATCGTTTGAGTCGCAATTTTTTTTCGCGAAAAATCGACTATCGAATTTTGGGCTTTTAAGCACTTTTTCTAACGTAAAATGAGCCGAGAAAAACGATGGCGCAAACCGCATCTCAATATCTCTAATAGTTTCCGAGATATTTAACTTTGAAAATTGGGAAAAATGAGAAAAAATGAAAATCAACTATCCGAAACTTTGATCGGCCATAACTCAGTTATTTGTTGTCGGATCTGAATTTAAATCCCAGATTTGGAATCTGCGTAAAATTCTGCGTTCACTGATGTATAATAACTCGCGTTTACTCTAAAAAATAAGCGAGATATCGATATGAGAAGTTTGGCCATAGTTTTAGTCATGAATTTTTGCGAAAATTTGCAAATTTCGACTTTTGGAAAATCTAAAAACGATTTCTTATGTAAAAAATCGCGAGAAAAACGATGCCGCAAACCGCATTCCAATATCTGAAATAGTTTTCGAGATATCGAGCATGAATTGTTTGGAACCTTCAAAAATTTGGCCATCTGGCGACAACCCAAAAATTCAAACGGCCATAACTCAGTTATTTGTTGTCGGATCTGAATTTAAATTCCAGATTTGGATTCAGCGTGAGATTCTGCGTAAAATGAGTCAAAATTTATTGAGTTTACCTACGAAATAAAGAAAGCATTGACCAAAAACTGTTTGGAAGTGGTCATTTTGGGGTGATTTTCAATCAATGTTTTCAAAATGAAAATGACGTTTAATAGCATTGAATTATATATCAGTCGAAAGAGGAGCTCAAAATCTATCCACTGGCCCAATTTGAGATCGATCAAACAAACGGTTTACGGGTTATGGTCAAAAATAAAAAAATTGAAAAATTTTCATCGTTTGAGTCGCAATTTTTTTTCGCGAAAAATCGACTATCGAATTTTGGGCTTTTAAGCACTTTTTCTAACGTAAAATGAGCCGAGAAAAACGATGGCGCAAACCGCATCTCAATATCTCTAATAGTTTCCGAGATATTTAACTTTGAAAATTGGGAAAAATGAGAAAAAATGAAAATCAACTATCCGAAACTTTGATCGGCCATAACTCAGTTATTTGTTGTCGGATCTGAATATAAATCCCAGATTTGGAATCTGCGTAAAATTCTGCGTTCACTGATGTATAATAACTCGAGTTTACTCTAAAAAATAAGCGAGATATCGATATGAGAAGTTTGGCCATAGTTTTAGTCATGAATTTTTGCGAAAATTTGCAAATTTCCACTTTTGGAAAATCTAAAAACGATTTCTTATGTAAAAAATCGCGAGAAAAACGATGCCGCAAACCGCATTCCAATATCTGAAATAGTTTTCGAGATATCGAGCATGAATTGTTTGGAACCTTCAAAAATTTGGCCATCTGGCGACAACCCAAAAATTCAAACGGCCATAACTCAGTTATTTGTTGTCGGATCTGAATTTAAATTCCAGATTTGGATTCAGCGTGAGATTCTGCGTAAAATGAGTCAAAATTTATTGAGTTTACCTACGAAATAAAGAAAGCATTGACCAAAAACTGTTTGGAAGTGGTCATTTTGGGGTGATTTTCAATCAATGTTTTCAAAATGAAAATGACGTTTAATAGCATTGAATTATATATCAGTCGAAAGAGGAGCTCAAAATCTATCCGCTGGCCCAATTTGAGATCGATCAAACAAACGGTTTACGAGTTATGGTCAAAAATAAAAAAAAATAAAAATTTTCATCGTTTGAGTCGCAATTTTTTTTCGCGAAAAATCGACTATCGAATTTTGGGCTTTTAAGCACTTTTTCTAACGTAAAATGAGCCGAGAAAAACGATGGCGCAAACCGCATCTCAATATCTCTAATAGTTTCCGAGATATTTAACTTTGAAAATTGGGAAAAATGAGAAAAAATGAAAATCAACTATCCGAAACTTTGATCGGCCATAACTCAGTTATTTGTTGTCGGATCTGAATTTAAATCCCAGATTTGGAATCTGCGTAAAATTCTGCGTTCACTGATGTATAATAACTCGCGTTTACTCTAAAAAATAAGCGAGATATCGATATGAGAAGTTTGGCCATAGTTTTAGTCATGAATTTTTGCGAAAATTTGCAAATTTCGACTTTTGGAAAATCTAAAAACGATTTCTTATGTAAAAAATCGCGAGAAAAACGATGCCGCAAACCGCATTCCAATATCTGAAATAGTTTTCGAGATATCGAGCATGAATTGTTTGGAACCTTCAAAAATTTGGCCATCTGGCGACAACCCAAAAATTCAAACGGCCATAACTCAGTTATTTGTTGTCGGATCTGAATTTAAATTCCAGATTTGGATTCAGCGTGAGATTCTGCGTAAAATGAGTCAAAATTTATTGAGTTTACCTACGAAATAAAGAAAGCATTGACCAAAAACTGTTTGGAAGTGGTCATTTTGGGGTGATTTTCAATCAATGTTTTCAAAATGAAAATGACGTTTAATAGCATTGAATTATATATCAGTCGAAAGAGGAGCTCAAAATCTATCCACTGGCCCAATTTGAGATCGATCAAACAAACGGTTTACGGGTTATGGTCAAAAATAAAAAAAAATAAAAATTTTCATCGTTTGAGTCGCAATTTTTTTTCGCGAAAAATCGACTATCGAATTTTGGGCTTTTAAGCACTTTTTCTAACGTAAAATGAGCCGAGAAAAACGATGGCGCAAACCGCATCTCAATATCTCTAATAGTTTCCGAGATATTTAACTTTGAAAATTGGGAAAAATGAGAAAAAATGAAAATCAACTATCCGAAACTTTGATCGGCCATAACTCAGTTATTTGTTGTCGGATCTGAATATAAATCCCAGATTTGGAATCTGCGTAAAATTCTGCGTTCACTGATGTATAATAACTCGAGTTTACTCTAAAAAATAAGCGAGATATCGATATGAGAAGTTTGGCCATAGTTTTAGTCATGAATTTTTGCGAAAATTTGCAAATTTCCACTTTTGGAAAATCTAAAAACGATTTCTTATGTAAAAAATCGCGAGAAAAACGATGCCGCAAACCGCATTCCAATATCTGAAATAGTTTTCGAGATATCGAGCATGAATTGTTTGGAACCTTCAAAAATTTGGCCATCTGGCGACAACCCAAAAATTCAAACGGCCATAACTCAGTTATTTGTTGTCGGATCTGAATTTAAATTCCAGATTTGGATTCAGCGTGAGATTCTGCGTAAAATGAGTCAAAATTTATTGAGTTTACCTACGAAATAAAGAAAGCATTGACCAAAAACTGTTTGGAAGTGGTCATTTTGGGGTGATTTTCAATCAATGTTTTCAAAATGAAAATGACGTTTAATAGCATTGAATTATATATCAGTCGAAAGAGGAGCTCAAAATCTATCCACTGGCCCAATTTGAGATCGATCAAACAAACGGTTTACGGGTTATGGTCAAAAATAAAAAAATTGAAAAATTTTCATCGTTTGAGTCGCAATTTTTTTTCGCGAAAAATCGACTATCGAATTTTGGGCTTTTAAGCACTTTTTCTAACGTAAAATGAGCCGAGAAAAACGATGGCGCAAACCGCATCTCAATATCTCTAATAGTTTCCGAGATATTTAACTTTGAAAATTGGGAAAAATGAGAAAAAATGAAAATCAACTATCCGAAACTTTGATCGGCCATAACTCAGTTATTTGTTGTCGGATCTGAATATAAATCCCAGATTTGGAATCTGCGTAAAATTCTGCGTTCACTGATGTATAATAACTCGAGTTTACTCTAAAAAATAAGCGAGATATCGATATGAGAAGTTTGGCCATAGTTTTAGTCATGAATTTTTGCGAAAATTTGCAAATTTCCACTTTTGGAAAATCTAAAAACGATTTCTTATGTAAAAAATCGCGAGAAAAACGATGCCGCAAACCGCATTCCAATATCTGAAATAGTTTTCGAGATATCGAGCATGAATTGTTTGGAACCTTCAAAAATTTGGCCATCTGGCGACAACCCAAAAATTCAAACGGCCATAACTCAGTTATTTGTTGTCGGATCTGAATTTAAATTCCAGATTTGGATTCAGCGTGAGATTCTGCGTAAAATGAGTCAAAATTTATTGAGTTTACCTACGAAATAAAGAAAGCATTGACCAAAAACTGTTTGGAAGTGGTCATTTTGGGGTGATTTTCAATCAATGTTTTCAAAATGAAAATGACGTTTAATAGCATTGAATTATATATCAGTCGAAAGAGGAGCTCAAAATCTATCCACTGGCCCAATTTGAGATCGATCAAACAAACGGTTTACGAGTTATGGTCAAAAATAAAAAAAAAATAAAAATTTTCATCGTTTGAGTCGCAATTTTTTTTCGCGAAAAATCGACTATCGAATTTTGGGCTTTTAAGCACTTTTTCTAACGTAAAATGAGCCGAGAAAAACGATGGCGCAAACCGCATCTCAATATCTCTAATAGTTTCCGAGATATTTAACTTTGAAAATTGGGAAAAATGAGAAAAAATGAAAATCAACTATCCGAAACTTTGATCGGCCATAACTCAGTTATTTGTTGTCGGATCTGCATTTAAATCCCAGATTTGGAATCTGCGTAAAATTCTGCGTTCACTGATGTATAATAACTCGCGTTTACTCTAAAAAATAAGCGAGATATCGATATGAGAAGTTTGGCCATAGTTTTAGTCATGAATTTTTGCGAAAATTTGCAAATTTCGACTTTTGGAAAATCTAAAAACGATTTCTTATGTAAAAAATCGCGAGAAAAACGATGCCGCAAACCGCATTCCAAAATTACGAATTTTACTGCACGTGACCATCAAATGCACTCGTCTAAAGTTGGTAGCAGCCCCTAGGGATGTTTATTTGTAACAGTTAACGTCTAGCGCAGGTTTGCCAAAAACCATAAATGGAGAGAAAAGAAAACAAACCTTCCATCCTTCCTCAAACAAGCAGCGATGCATCCAGAATTCCAGATCTCGCGTTTTCAAAAAACCAATAAAAATTCTCTATAAACTTCCATTCCTTGATGTTTCTTTGACTTCACAAAATAGCTGACAAGACACCAGATGACCTTCAGAGCCTTTGTAGTATTTTCTTTCTTGACAACTGCATCTCGATGATACTTTGTTTCCGTTGGTTGAGTTCCTTTGAGCCTTCTCTGGAGAAACACTCGTTTTTTGCTCGTAGACTCATCAGGTTTGAAAACGTTGCAAACTTCGTGCTCCCGCAATGAAATCAGCAACACTCTGAACATTTCCCAGTCACTGAACGACATCTTCAACCACTGGAAAAAGAACATTTGACTTTGACTTAAAACATGTTTAAATTTAACCTTTTTCATCCACATTGCAGTAAAGCAGCACCTTTTTCATGATGTTATGCTCCTTGATCAATTCACTGTTCTCTGGGAGCACTGAATGGGTGGTTTCTTCAATTCTGTGCAATAACTTGCAGAGTCCTTTAGCGTTGAGCGACGACAACCGCCTTTTCGACATCTTAGGCTATGGGTATCATCCATCGATTCAGTCTCTTAATAATAAACTCTGGTAATGAAGTTGGAACCTGAAATACCACGAAACATTTCAAGGCTGGAATTCAAACAGTTTTCAGCTTACCTGCGTTTAAAAATTTCAATAATACCCATCAATTTGTTGCAAATCAACTCCAACTAAAAATAGCTTCAAATGAACTTCTTAACTTGTGTAATTTCTTTGCTACCATGCCCAGAAGAACGAGAAAGTAAACAGTAAAGAATTCTGGTAGTCTCTTGTGCAAGCAGGATCGTTGTTAATCATTTGTTGTACTCTGAAAATAAGTTTAGTAAATCATGAACATAACCTCAATGTGTGCTGTCAAAATATTCAAGTTAAGACATACATTAAGATAGAGACACAATACCATTTTTAAATAATTAATAGAATCGTAACCAAGTCGTGAATGTTAAATCAGACTTTAGATTCTTACTCCTGAGGACAAAATTAATAAAAAGAGTATTTTCTTGCTTTAATTTTCATCGAAAAACTGCAAACCAAATAAAAGTTTGAAAAATTAATAAAACATTAACGGAGCGTCTGATCGAAAAATCTTTGACGGATTCTTGTTCCTGAGGTCCAAATTGATGGAAAAAGTCGGTTTCAAAGAGATTTTATTTTTTGTCGAAATCGCCAAAAATCCATGATGTTTAGTCTTTGAACTTTTTTTGGCGAAAAACGCGAAAGTTCGCAGATCGACACGAAACTATGCACATGGCATAATTTGACATTTCCACATCCATTTTTGGTCTCCGTTCCTCGCTATCTGCAAGATTTTTTGAGAAAATGCAAATTAAAAATTTTAAAATTCAATTTCCCGCGTCAAGCAATCTGTCAACGAAGCATAGAAGCTAGGACATGCGTCAACAGTCTTTAGTCCATAAATAATATTAAATAAAATATTAACAAAGTCGTAAATCTTAAATCAAAGTTCAGATTCGTTTTTCTGAGGTTAAAATTAACAAGTTAAGTAGTTTATTGTATTTATTTACACCGAAAAGTGAGAGAAGTTTTTCCATAAAAGCCACCTAGCGGAATAACGCCGAAGTTGATAGTTCACGCCTCCTCTCACCAGAGGGCTAAACTTTTGTTTTTAAAACTTACAATTTTTGAATCAAAACCATTTGCAGGAATAAGGAAGAATGATAAAAAACAATACCCTCAAATTAAACTAAAGGAGTATTAATAAAATAAAAAAACACAAACTCGACACTCTCCCTCCTTCTTGCAAAAAGTGTGAAAAAGTTTCATTAGGAACATGTTTGTTGGCTTACCTAAAAAAGACGAGGGAAACAATCTGAAATGGACGAAACTATCCATTCTTAATTAATGGTAATTGATTATTGCTCTAATTCCAACTGATCCAAGAGCCAAGAGCCAAGGTTAGTCCTTCGCAAGTGGCGCTTCCTCAAAAATATCTCATTTAACGACTTCTTCAATTCTTGTAGATCATTGTTGTTTTTATATGCTGATGTAACCGCAGCCAGCTTGTCGGACATTTCAGTGCTCATTTCTTTTTCCGACTAAAACAAACCAAATAGTTTTAGGTGTTAATCTTCCTCTGATACTACAAAAGCCATGACATCATAAAGACACTAAATTTAAATCCCAAATTTGCAATCTGCGTAAAATTCTGCGTTCACTGATGTATAATAACTCGAGTTTACTCTACAAAATAAGCGAGATATCGATATGAGAAGTTTGGCCATAGTTTTAGTCATGAATTTTTGCGAAAATTTGCAAATTTCGACTTTTGGAAAATCTAAAAACGATTTCTTATGTAAAAAATCGCGAGAAAAACGATGCCGCAAACCGCATTCCAATATCTGAAATAGTTTTCGAGATATCGAGCATGAATTGTTTGGAACCTTCAAAAATTTGGCCATCTGGCGACAACCCAAAAATTCAAACGGCCATAACTCAGTTATTTGTTGTCGGATCTGAATTTAAATTCCAGATTTGGATTCAGCGTGAGATTCTGCGTAAAATGAGTCGAAATTTATTGAGTTTACCTACGAAATAAAGAAAGCATTGACCAAAAACTGTTTGGAAGTGGTCATTTTGGGGTGATTTTCAATCAATGTTTTCAAAATGAAAATGACGTTTAATAGCATTGAATTATATATCAGTCGAAAGAGGAGCTCAAAATCTATCCACTGGCCCAATTTGAGATCGATCAAACAAACGGTTTAGGAGTTATGCCCAAAAATTAAAAAAAATAAAAATTTTCATCGTTTGAGTCGCAATTTTTTTTCGCGAAAAATCGACTATCGAATTTTGGGCTTTTAAGCACTTTTTCTAACGTAAAATGAGCCGAGAAAAACGATGGCGCAAACCGCATCTCAATATCTCTAATAGTTTCCGAGATATTTAACTTTGAAAATTGGGAAAAATGAGAAAAAATGAAAATCAACTATCCGAAACTTTGATCGGCCATAACTCAGTTATTTGTTGTCGGATCTGAATTTAAATCCCAGATTAGGAATCTGCGTAAAATTCTGCGTTCACTGATGTATAATAACTCGAGTTTACTCTAAAAAATAAGCGAGATATCGATATGAGAAGTTTGGCCATAGTTTTAGTCATGAATTTTTGCGAAAATTTGCAAATTTCGACTTTTGGAAAATCTAAAAACGATTTCTTATGTAAAAAATCGCGAGAAAAACGATGCCGCAAACCGCATTCCAATATCTGAAATAGTTTTCGAGATATCGAGCATGAATTGTTTGGAACCTTCAAAAATTTGGCCATCTGGCGACAACCCAAAAATTCAAACGGCCATAACTCAGTTATTTGTTGTCGGATCTGAATTTAAATTCCAGATTTGGATTCAGCGTGAGATTCTGCGTAAAATGAGTCAAAATTTATTGAGTTTACCTACGAAATAAAGAAAGCATTGACCAAAAACTGTTTGGAAGTGGTCATTTTGGGGTGATTTTCAATCAATGTTTTCAAAATGAAAATGACGTTTAATAGCATTGAATTATATATCAGTCGAAAGAGGAGCTCAAAATCTATCCACTGGCCCAATTTGAGATCGATCAAACAAACGGTTTACGAGTTATGGTCAAAAATAAAAAAAAATAAAAATTTTCATCGTTTGAGTCGCAATTTTTTTTCGCGAAAAATCGACTATCGAATTTTGGGCTTTTAAGCACTTTTTCTAACGTAAAATGAGCCGAGAAAAACGATGGCGCAAACCGCATCTCAATATCTCTAATAGTTTCCGAGATATTTAACTTTGAAAATTGGGAAAAATGAGAAAAAATGAAAATCAACTATCCGAAACTTTGATCGGCCATAACTCAGTTATTTGTTGTCGGATCTGAATTTAAATCCCAGATTTGGAATCTGCGTAAAATTCTGCGTTCACTGATGTATAATAACTCGAGTTTACTCTAAAAAATAAGCGAGATATCGATATGAGAAGCTTGGCCATAGTTTTAGTCATGAATTTTTGCGAAAATTTGCAAATTTCGACTTTTGGAAAATCTAAAAACGATTTCTTATGTAAAAAATCGCGAGAAAAACGATGCCGCAAACCGCATTCCAATATCTGAAATAGTTTTCGAGATATCGAGCATGAATTGTTTGGAACCTTCAAAAATTTGGCCATCTGGCGACAACCCAAAAATTCAAACGGCCATAACTCAGTTATTTGTTGTCGGATCTGAATTTAAATTCCAGATTTGGATTCAGCGTGAGATTCTGCGTAAAATGAGTCAAAATTTATTGAGTTTACCTACGAAATAAAGAAAGCATTGACCAAAAACTGTTTGGAAGTGGTCATTTTGGGGTGATTTTCAATCAATGTTTTCAAAATGAAAATGACGTTTAATAGCATTGAATTATATATCAGTCGAAAGAGGAGCTCAAAATCTATCCACTGGCCCAATTTGAGATCGATCAAACAAACGGTTTACGAGTTATGGTCAAAAATAAAAAAAAATAAAAATTTTCATCGTTTGAGTCGCAATTTTTTTTCGCGAAAAATCGACTATCGAATTTTGGGCTTTTAAGCACTTTTTCTAACGTAAAATGAGCCGAGAAAAACGATGGCGCAAACCGCATCTCAATATCTCTAATAGTTTCCGAGATATTTAACTTTGAAAATTGGGAAAAATGAGAAAAAATGAAAATCAACTATCCGAAACTTTGATCGGCCATAACTCAGTTATTTGTTGTCGGATCTGAATTTAAATCCCAGATTTGGAATCTGCGTAAAATTCTGCGTTCACTGATGTATAATAACTCGCGTTTACTCTAAAAAATAAGCGAGATATCGATATGAGAAGTTTGGCCATAGTTTTAGTCATGAATTTTTGCGAAAATTTGCAAATTTCGACTTTTGGAAAATCTAAAAACGATTTCTTATGTAAAAAATCGCGAGAAAAACGATGCCGCAAACCGCATTCCAATATCTGAAATAGTTTTCGAGATATCGAGCATGAATTGTTTGGAACCTTCAAAAATTTGGCCATCTGGCGACAACCCAAAAATTCAAACGGCCATAACTCAGTTATTTGTTGTCGGATCTGAATTTAAATTCCAGATTTGGATTCAGCGTGAGATTCTGCGTAAAATGAGTCAAAATTTATTGAGTTTACCTACGAAATAAAGAAAGCATTGACCAAAAACTGTTTGGAAGTGGTCATTTTGGGGTGATTTTCAATCAATGTTTTCAAAATGAAAATGACGTTTAATAGCATTGAATTATATATCAGTCGAAAGAGGAGCTCAAAATCTATCCACTGGCCCAATTTGAGATCGATCAAACAAACGGTTTAGGAGTTATGCCCAAAAATTAAAAAAAATAAAAATTTTCATCGTTTGAGTCGCAATTTTTTTTCGCGAAAAATCGACTATCGAATTTTGGGCTTTTAAGCACTTTTTCTAACGTAAAATGAGCCGAGAAAAACGATGGCGCAAACCGCATCTCAATATCTCTAATAGTTTCCGAGATATTTAACTTTGAAAATTGGGAAAAATGAGAAAAAATGAAAATCAACTATCCGAAACTTTGATCGGCCATAACTCAGTTATTTGTTGTCGGATCTGAATTTAAATCCCAGATTTGGAATCTGCGTAAAATTCTGCGTTCACTGATGTATAATAACTCAAGTTTTCTCTAAAAAATAAGCGAGATATCGATATGAGAAGTTTGGCCATAGTTTTAGTCATGAATTTTTGCGAAAATTTGCAAATTTCGACTTTTGGAAAATCTAAAAACGATTTCTTATGTAAAAAATCGCGAGAAAAACGATGCCGCAAACCGCATTCCAATATCTGAAATAGTTTTCGAGATATCGAGCATGAATTGTTTGGAACCTTCAAAAATTTGGCCATCTGGCGACAACCCAAAAATTCAAACGGCCATAACTCAGTTATTTGTTGTCGGATCTGAATTTAAATTCCAGATTTGGATTCAGCGTGAGATTCTGCGTAAAATGAGTCAAAATTTATTGAGTTTACCTACGAAATAAAGAAAGCATTGACCAAAAACTGTTTGGAAGTGGTCATTTTGGGGTGATTTTCAATCAATGTTTTCAAAATGAAAATGACGTTTAATAGCATTGAATTATATATCAGTCGAAAGAGGAGCTCAAAATCTATCCACTGGCCCAATTTGAGATCGATCAAACAAACGGTTTACGAGTTATGGTCAAAAATAAAAAAAAATAAAAATTTTCATCGTTTGAGTCGCAATTTTTTTTCGCGAAAAATCGACTATCGAATTTTGGGCTTTTAAGCACTTTTTCTAACGTAAAATGAGCCGAGAAAAACGATGGCGCAAACCGCATCTCAATATCTCTAATAGTTTCCGAGATATTTAACTTTGAAAATTGGGAAAAATGAGAAAAAATGAAAATCAACTATCCGAAACTTTGATCGGCCATAACTCAGTTATTTGTTGTCGGATCTGAATTTAAATCCCAGATTTGGAATCTGCGTAAAATTCTGCGTTCACTGATGTATAATAACTCAAGTTTTCTCTAAAAAATAAGCGAGATATCGATATGAGAAGTTTGGCCATAGTTTTAGTCATGAATTTTTGCGAAAATTTGCAAATTTCGACTTTTGGAAAATCTAAAAACGATTTCTTATGTAAAAAATCGCGAGAAAAACGATGCCGCAAACCGCATTCCAATATCTGAAATAGTTTTCGAGATATCGAGCATGAATTGTTTGGAACCTTCAAAAATTTGGCCATCTGGCGACAACCCAAAAATTCAAACGGCCATAACTCAGTTATTTGTTGTCGGATCTGAATTTAAATTCCAGATTTGGATTCAGCGTGAGATTCTGCGTAAAATGAGTCAAAATTTATTGAGTTTACCTACGAAATAAAGAAAGCATTGACCAAAAACTGTTTGGAAGTGGTCATTTTGGGGTGATTTTCAATCAATGTTTTCAAAATGAAAATGACGTTTAATAGCATTGAATTATATATCAGTCGAAAGAGGAGCTCAAAATCTATCCACTGGCCCAATTTGAGATCGATCAAACAAACGGTTTACGGGTTATGGTCAAAAATAAAAAAAAATAAAAATTTTCATCGTTTGAGTCGCAATTTTTTTTCGCGAAAAATCGACTATCGAATTTTGGGCTTTTAAGCACTTTTTCTAACGTAAAATGAGCCGAGAAAAACGATGGCGCAAACCGCATCTCAATATCTCTAATAGTTTCCGAGATATTTAACTTTGAAAATTGGGAAAAATGAGAAAAAATGAAAATCAACTATCCGAAACTTTGATCGGCCATAACTCAGTTATTTGTTGTCGGATCTGAATTTAAATCCCAGATTTGGAATCTGCGTAAAATTCTGCGTTCACTGATGTATAATAACTCGAGTTTACTCTAAACAATAAGCGAGATATCGATATGAGAAGTTTGGCCATAGTTTTAGTCATGAATTTTTGCGAAAATTTGCAAATTTCGACTTTTGGAAAATCTAAAAACGATTTCTTATGTAAAAAATCGCGAGAAAAACGATGCCGCAAACCGCATTCCAATATCTGAAATAGTTTTCGAGATATCGAGCATGAATTGTTTGGAACCTTCAAAAATTTGGCCATCTGGCGACAACCCAAAAATTCAAACGGCCATAACTCAGTTATTTGTTGTCGGATCTGAATTTAAATTCCAGATTTGGATTCAGCGTGAGATTCTGCGTAAAATGAGTCGAAATTTATTGAGTTTACCTACGAAATAAAGAAAGCATTGACCAAAAACTGTTTGGAAGTGGTCATTTTGGGGTGATTTTCAATCAATGTTTTCAAAATGAAAATGACGTTTAATAGCATTGAATTATATATCAGTCGAAAGAGGAGCTCAAAATCTATCCACTGGCCCAATTTGAGATCGATCAAACAAACGGTTTAGGAGTTATGCCCAAAAATTAAAAAAAATAAAAATTTTCATCGTTTGAGTCGCAATTTTTTTTCGCGAAAAATCGACTATCGAATTTTGGGCTTTTAAGCACTTTTTCTAACGTAAAATGAGCCGAGAAAAACGATGGCGCAAACCGCATCTCAATATCTCTAATAGTTTCCGAGATATTTAACTTTGAAAATTGGGAAAAATGAGAAAAAATGAAAATCAACTATCCGAAACTTTGATCGGCCATAACTCAGTTATTTGTTGTCGGATCTGAATTTAAATCCCAGATTAGGAATCTGCGTAAAATTCTGCGTTCACTGATGTATAATAACTCGAGTTTACTCTAAAAAATAAGCGAGATATCGATATGAGAAGTTTGGCCATAGTTTTAGTCATGAATTTTTGCGAAAATTTGCAAATTTCGACTTTTGGAAAATCTAAAAACGATTTCTTATGTAAAAAATCGCGAGAAAAACGATGCCGCAAACCGCATTCCAATATCTGAAATAGTTTTCGAGATATCGAGCATGAATTGTTTGGAACCTTCAAAAATTTGGCCATCTGGCGACAACCCAAAAATTCAAACGGCCATAACTCAGTTATTTGTTGTCGGATCTGAATTTAAATTCCAGATTTGGATTCAGCGTGAGATTCTGCGTAAAATGAGTCAAAATTTATTGAGTTTACCTACGAAATAAAGAAAGCATTGACCAAAAACTGTTTGGAAGTGGTCATTTTGGGGTGATTTTCAATCAATGTTTTCAAAATGAAAATGACGTTTAATAGCATTGAATTATATATCAGTCGAAAGAGGAGCTCAAAATCTATCCACTGGCCCAATTTGAGATCGATCAAACAAACGGTTTAGGAGTTATGCCCAAAAATTAAAAAAAATAAAAATTTTCATCGTTTGAGTCGCAATTTTTTTTCGCGAAAAATCGACTATCGAATTTTGGGCTTTTAAGCACTTTTTCTAACGTAAAATGAGCCGAGAAAAACGATGGCGCAAACCGCATCTCAATATCTCTAATAGTTTCCGAGATATTTAACTTTGAAAATTGGGAAAAATGAGAAAAAATGAAAATCAACTATCCGAAACTTTGATCGGCCATAACTCAGTTATTTGTTGTCGGATCTGAATTTAAATCCCAGATTTGGAATCTGCGTAAAATTCTGCGTTCACTGATGTATAATAACTCAAGTTTTCTCTAAAAAATAAGCGAGATATCGATATGAGAAGTTTGGCCATAGTTTTAGTCATGAATTTTTGCGAAAATTTGCAAATTTCGACTTTTGGAAAATCTAAAAACGATTTCTTATGTAAAAAATCGCGAGAAAAACGATGCCGCAAACCGCATTCCAATATCTGAAATAGTTTTCGAGATATCGAGCATGAATTGTTTGGAACCTTCAAAAATTTGGCCATCTGGCGACAACCCAAAAATTCAAACGGCCATAACTCAGTTATTTGTTGTCGGATCTGAATTTAAATTCCAGATTTGGATTCAGCGTGAGATTCTGCGTAAAATGAGTCAAAATTTATTGAGTTTACCTACGAAATAAAGAAAGCATTGACCAAAAACTGTTTGGAAGTGGTCATTTTGGGGTGATTTTCAATCAATGTTTTCAAAATGAAAATGACGTTTAATAGCATTGAATTATATATCAGTCGAAAGAGGAGCTCAAAATCTATCCACTGGCCCAATTTGAGATCGATCAAACAAACGGTTTACGAGTTATGGTCAAAAATAAAAAAAAATAAAAATTTTCATCGTTTGAGTCGCAATTTTTTTTCGCGAAAAATCGACTATCGAATTTTGGGCTTTTAAGCACTTTTTCTAACGTAAAATGAGCCGAGAAAAACGATGGCGCAAACCGCATCTCAATATCTCTAATAGTTTCCGAGATATTTAACTTTGAAAATTGGGAAAAATGAGAAAAAATGAAAATCAACTATCCGAAACTTTGATCGGCCATAACTCAGTTATTTGTTGTCGGATCTGAATTTAAATCCCAGATTTGGAATCTGCGTAAAATTCTGCGTTCACTGATGTATAATAACTCAAGTTTTCTCTAAAAAATAAGCGAGATATCGATATGAGAAGTTTGGCCATAGTTTTAGTCATGAATTTTTGCGAAAATTTGCAAATTTCGACTTTTGGAAAATCTAAAAACGATTTCTTATGTAAAAAATCGCGAGAAAAACGATGCCGCAAACCGCATTCCAATATCTGAAATAGTTTTCGAGATATCGAGCATGAATTGTTTGGAACCTTCAAAAATTTGGCCATCTGGCGACAACCCAAAAATTCAAACGGCCATAACTCAGTTATTTGTTGTCGGATCTGAATTTAAATTCCAGATTTGGATTCAGCGTGAGATTCTGCGTAAAATGAGTCAAAATTTATTGAGTTTACCTACGAAATAAAGAAAGCATTGACCAAAAACTGTTTGGAAGTGGTCATTTTGGGGTGATTTTCAATCAATGTTTTCAAAATGAAAATGACGTTTAATAGCATTGAATTATATATCAGTCGAAAGAGGAGCTCAAAATCTATCCACTGGCCCAATTTGAGATCGATCAAACAAACGGTTTACGGGTTATGGTCAAAAATAAAAAAAAATAAAAATTTTCATCGTTTGAGTCGCAATTTTTTTTCGCGAAAAATCGACTATCGAATTTTGGGCTTTTAAGCACTTTTTCTAACGTAAAATGAGCCGAGAAAAACGATGGCGCAAACCGCATCTCAATATCTCTAATAGTTTCCGAGATATTTAACTTTGAAAATTGGGAAAAATGAGAAAAAATGAAAATCAACTATCCGAAACTTTGATCGGCCATAACTCAGTTATTTGTTGTCGGATCTGAATTTAAATCCCAGATTAGGAATCTGCGTAAAATTCTGCGTTCACTGATGTATAATAACTCGAGTTTACTCTACAAAATAAGCGAGATATCGATATGAGAAGTTTGGCCATAGTTTTAGTCATGAATTTTTGCGAAAATTTGCAAATTTCGACTTTTGGAAAATCTAAAAACGATTTCTTATGTAAAAAATCGCGAGAAAAACGATGCCGCAAACCGCATTCCAATATCTGAAATAGTTTTCGAGATATCGAGCATGAATTGTTTGGAACCTTCAAAAATTTGGCCATCTGGCGACAACCCAAAAATTCAAACGGCCATAACTCAGTTATTTGTTGTCGGATCTGAATTTAAATTCCAGATTTGGATTCAGCGTGAGATTCTGCGTAAAATGAGTCAAAATTTATTGAGTTTACCTACGAAATAAAGAAAGCATTGACCAAAAACTGTTTGGAAGTGGTCATTTTGGGGTGATTTTCAATCAATGTTTTCAAAATGAAAATGACGTTTAATAGCATTGAATTATATATCAGTCGAAAGAGGAGCTCAAAATCTATCCACTGGCCCAATTTGAGATCGATCAAACAAACGGTTTAGGAGTTATGCCCAAAAATTAAAAAAAATACAAATTTTCATCGTTTGAGTCGCAATTTTTTTTCGCGAAAAATCGACTATCGAATTTTGGGCTTTTAAGCACTTTTTCTAACGTAAAATGAGCCGAGAAAAACGATGGCGCAAACCGCATCTCAATATCTCTAATAGTTTCCGAGATATTTAACTTTGAAAATTGGGAAAAATGAGAAAAAATGAAAATCAACTATCCGAAACTTTGATCGGCCATAACTCAGTTATTTGTTGTCGGATCTGAATTTAAATCCCAGATTTGGAATCTGCGTAAAATTCTGCGTTCACTGATGTATAATAACTCGAGTTTACTCTAAACAATAAGCGAGATATCGATATGAGAAGTTTGGCCATAGTTTTAGTCATGAATTTTTGCGAAAATTTGCAAATTTCGACTTTTGGAAAATCTAAAAACGATTTCTTATGTAAAAAATCGCGAGAAAAACGATGCCGCAAACCGCATTCCAATATCTGAAATAGTTTTCGAGATATCGAGCATGAATTGTTTGGAACCTTCGAAAATTTGGCCATCTGGCGACAACCCAAAAATTCAAACGGCCATAACTCAGTAATTTGTTGTCGGATCTGAATTTAAATTCCAGATTTGGATTCAGCGTGAGATTCTGCGTAAAAAGAGTCAACATTTATTGAGTTTACCTACGAAATAAAGAAAGCATTGACCAAAAACTGTTTGGAAGTGGTCATTTTGGGGTGATTTTCAATCAATGTTTTCAAAATGAAAATGACGTTTAATAGCATTGAATTATATATCAGTCGAAAGAGGAGCTCAAAATCTATCCACTGGCCCAATTTGAGATCGATCAAACAAACGGTTTAGGAGTTATGCCCAAAAATTAAAAAAAATAAAAATTTTCATCGTTTGAGTCGCAATTTTTTTTCGCGAAAAATCGACTATCGAATTTTGGGCTTTTAAGCACTTTTTCTAACGTAAAATGAGCCGAGAAAAACGATGGCGCAAACCGCATCTCAATATCTCTAATAGTTTCCGAGATATTTAACTTTGAAAATTGGGAAAAATGAGAAAAAATGAAAATCAACTATCCGAAACTTTGATCGGCCATAACTCAGTTATTTGTTGTCGGATCTGAATTTAAATCCCAGATTTGGAATCTGCGTAAAATTCTGCGTTCACTGATGTATAATAACTCGAGTTTACTCTAAAAAATAAGCGAGATATCGATATGAGAAGTTTGGCCATAGTTTTAGTCATGAATTTTTGCGAAAATTTGCAAATTTCCACTTTTGGAAAATCTAAAAACGATTTCTTATGTAAAAAATCGCGAGAAAAACGATGCCGCAAACCGCATTCCAATATCTGAAATAGTTTTCGAGATATCGAGCATGAATTGTTTGGAACCTTCAAAAATTTGGCCATCTGGCGACAACCCAAAAATTCAAACGGCCATAACTCAGTTATTTGTTGTCGGATCTGAATTTAAATTCCAGATTTGGATTCAGCGTGAGATTCTGCGTAAAATGAGTCAAAATTTATTGAGTTTACCTACGAAATAAAGAAAGCATTGACCAAAAACTGTTTGGAAGTGGTCATTTTGGGGTGATTTTCAATCAATGTTTTCAAAATGAAAATGACGTTTAATAGCATTGAATTATATATCAGTCGAAAGAGGAGCTCAAAATCTATCCACTGGCCCAATTTGAGATCGATCAAACAAACGGTTTACGGGTTATGGTCAAAAATAAAAAAATTGAAAAATTTTCATCGTTTGAGTCGCAATTTTTTTTCGCGAAAAATCGACTATCGAATTTTGGGCTTTTAAGCACTTTTTCTAACGTAAAATGAGCCGAGAAAAACGATGGCGCAAACCGCATCTCAATATCTCTAATAGTTTCCGAGATATTTAACTTTGAAAATTGGGAAAAATGAGAAAAAATGAAAATCAACTATCCGAAACTTTGATCGGCCATAACTCAGTTATTTGTTGTCGGATCTGAATTTAAATCCCAGATTTGGAATCTGCGTAAAATTCTGCGTTCACTGATGTATAATAACTCAAGTTTTCTCTAAAAAATAAGCGAGATATCGATATGAGAAGTTTGGCCATAGTTTTAGTCATGAATTTTTGCGAAAATTTGCAAATTTCGACTTTTGGAAAATCTAAAAACGATTTCTTATGTAAAAAATCGCGAGAAAAACGATGCCGCAAACCGCATTCCAATATCTGAAATAGTTTTCGAGATATCGAGCATGAATTGTTTGGAACCTTCAAAAATTTGGCCATCTGGCGACAACCCAAAAATTCAAACGGCCATAACTCAGTTATTTGTTGTCGGATCTGAATTTAAATTCCAGATTTGGATTCAGCGTGAGATTCTGCGTAAAATGAGTCAAAATTTATTGAGTTTACCTACGAAATAAAGAAAGCATTGACCAAAAACTGTTTGGAAGTGGTCATTTTGGGGTGATTTTCAATCAATGTTTTCAAAATGAAAATGACGTTTAATAGCATTGAATTATATATCAGTCGAAAGAGGAGCTCAAAATCTATCCACTGGCCCAATTTGAGATCGATCAAACAAACGGTTTACGAGTTATGGTCAAAAATAAAAAAAAATAAAAATTTTCATCGTTTGAGTCGCAATTTTTTTTCGCGAAAAATCGACTATCGAATTTTGGGCTTTTAAGCACTTTTTCTAACGTAAAATGAGCCGAGAAAAACGATGGCGCAAACCGCATCTCAATATCTCTAATAGTTTCCGAGATATTTAACTTTGAAAATTGGGAAAAATGAGAAAAAATGAAAATCAACTATCCGAAACTTTGATCGGCCATAACTCAGTTATTTGTTGTCGGATCTGAATTTAAATCCCAGATTTGGAATCTGCGTAAAATTCTGCGTTCACTGATGTATAATAACTCAAGTTTTCTCTAAAAAATAAGCGAGATATCGATATGAGAAGTTTGGCCATAGTTTTAGTCATGAATTTTTGCGAAAATTTGCAAATTTCGACTTTTGGAAAATCTAAAAACGATTTCTTATGTAAAAAATCGCGAGAAAAACGATGCCGCAAACCGCATTCCAATATCTGAAATAGTTTTCGAGATATCGAGCATGAATTGTTTGGAACCTTCAAAAATTTGGCCATCTGGCGACAACCCAAAAATTCAAACGGCCATAACTCAGTTATTTGTTGTCGGATCTGAATTTAAATTCCAGATTTGGATTCAGCGTGAGATTCTGCGTAAAATGAGTCAAAATTTATTGAGTTTACCTACGAAATAAAGAAAGCATTGACCAAAAACTGTTTGGAAGTGGTCATTTTGGGGTGATTTTCAATCAATGTTTTCAAAATGAAAATGACGTTTAATAGCATTGAATTATATATCAGTCGAAAGAGGAGCTCAAAATCTATCCACTGGCCCAATTTGAGATCGATCAAACAAACGGTTTACGAGTTATGGTCAAAAATAAAAAAAAATAAAAATTTTCATCGTTTGAGTCGCAATTTTTTTTCGCGAAAAATCGACTATCGAATTTTGGGCTTTTAAGCACTTTTTCTAACGTAAAATGAGCCGAGAAAAACGATGGCGCAAACCGCATCTCAATATCTCTAATAGTTTCCGAGATATTTAACTTTGAAAATTGGGAAAAATGAGAAAAAATGAAAATCAACTATCCGAAACTTTGATCGGCCATAACTCAGTTATTTGTTGTCGGATCTGAATTTAAATCCCAGATTTGGAATCTGCGTAAAATTCTGCGTTCACTGATGTATAATAACTCGCGTTTACTCTAAAAAATAAGCGAGATATCGATATGAGAAGTTTGGCCATAGTTTTAGTCATGAATTTTTGCGAAAATTTGCAAATTTCGACTTTTGGAAAATCTAAAAACGATTTCTTATGTAAAAAATCGCGAGAAAAACGATGCCGCAAACCGCATTCCAAAATTACGAATTTTACTGCACGTGACCATCAAATGCACTCGTCTAAAGTTGGTAGCAGCCCCTAGGGATGTTTATTTGTAACAGTTAACGTCTAGCGCAGGTTTGCCAAAAACCATAAATGGAGAGAAAAGAAAACAAACCTTCCATCCTTCCTCAAACAAGCAGCGATGCATCCAGAATTCCAGATCTCGCGTTTTCAAAAAACCAATAAAAATTCTCTATAAACTTCCATTCCTTGATGTTTCTTTGACTTCACAAAATAGCTGACAAGACACCAGATGACCTTCAGAGCCTTTGTAGTATTTTCTTTCTTGACAACTGCATCTCGATGATACTTTGTTTCCGTTGGTTGAGTTCCTTTGAGCCTTCTCTGGAGAAACACTCGTTTTTTGCTCGTAGACTCATCAGGTTTGAAAACGTTGCAAACTTCGTGCTCCCGCAATGAAATCAGCAACACTCTGAACATTTCCCAGTCACTGAACGACATCTTCAACCACTGGAAAAAGAACATTTGACTTTGACTTAAAACATGTTTAAATTTAACCTTTTTCATCCACATTGCAGTAAAGCAGCACCTTTTTCATGATGTTATGCTCCTTGATCAATTCACTGTTCTCTGGGAGCACTGAATGGGTGGTTTCTTCAATTCTGTGCAATAACTTGCAGAGTCCTTTAGCGTTGAGCGACGACAACCGCCTTTTCGACATCTTAGGCTATGGGTATCATCCATCGATTCAGTCTCTTAATAATAAACTCTGGTAATGAAGTTGGAACCTGAAATACCACGAAACATTTCAAGGCTGGAATTCAAACAGTTTTCAGCTTACCTGCGTTTAAAAATTTCAATAATACCCATCAATTTGTTGCAAATCAACTCCAACTAAAAATAGCTTCAAATGAACTTCTTAACTTGTGTAATTTCTTTGCTACCATGCCCAGAAGAACGAGAAAGTAAACAGTAAAGAATTCTGGTAGTCTCTTGTGCAAGCAGGATCGTTGTTAATCATTTGTTGTACTCTGAAAATAAGTTTAGTAAATCATGAACATAACCTCAATGTGTGCTGTCAAAATATTCAAGTTAAGACATACATTAAGATAGAGACACAATACCATTTTTAAATAATTAATAGAATCGTAACCAAGTCGTGAATGTTAAATCAGACTTTAGATTCTTACTCCTGAGGACAAAATTAATAAAAAGAGTATTTTCTTGCTTTAATTTTCATCGAAAAACTGCAAACCAAATAAAAGTTTGAAAAATTAATAAAACATTAACGGAGCGTCTGATCGAAAAATCTTTGACGGATTCTTGTTCCTGAGGTCCAAATTGATGGAAAAAGTCGGTTTCAAAGAGATTTTATTTTTTGTCGAAATCGCCAAAAATCCATGATGTTTAGTCTTTGAACTTTTTTTGGCGAAAAACGCGAAAGTTCGCAGATCGACACGAAACTATGCACATGGCATAATTTGACATTTCCACATCCATTTTTGGTCTCCGTTCCTCGCTATCTGCAAGATTTTTTGAGAAAATGCAAATTAAAAATTTTAAAATTCAATTTCCCGCGTCAAGCAATCTGTCAACGAAGCATAGAAGCTAGGACATGCGTCAACAGTCTTTAGTCCATAAATAATATTAAATAAAATATTAACAAAGTCGTAAATCTTAAATCAAAGTTCAGATTCGTTTTTCTGAGGTTAAAATTAACAAGTTAAGTAGTTTATTGTATTTATTTACACCGAAAAGTGAGAGAAGTTTTTCCATAAAAGCCACCTAGCGGAATAACGCCGAAGTTGATAGTTCACGCCTCCTCTCACCAGAGGGCTAAACTTTTGTTTTTAAAACTTACAATTTTTGAATCAAAACCATTTGCAGGAATAAGGAAGAATGATAAAAAACAATACCCTCAAATTAAACTAAAGGAGTATTAATAAAATAAAAAAACACAAACTCGACACTCTCCCTCCTTCTTGCAAAAAGTGTGAAAAAGTTTCATTAGGAACATGTTTGTTGGCTTACCTAAAAAAGACGAGGGAAACAATCTGAAATGGACGAAACTATCCATTCTTAATTAATGGTAATTGATTATTGCTCTAATTCCAACTGATCCAAGAGCCAAGAGCCAAGGTTAGTCCTTCGCAAGTGGCGCTTCCTCAAAAATATCTCATTTAACGACTTCTTCAATTCTTGTAGATCATTGTTGTTTTTATATGCTGATGTAACCGCAGCCAGCTTGTCGGACATTTCAGTGCTCATTTCTTTTTCCGACTAAAACAAACCAAATAGTTTTAGGTGTTAATCTTCCTCTGATACTACAAAAGCCATGACATCATAAAGACACTAAATTTAAATCCCAAATTTGCAATCTGCGTAAAATTCTGCGTTCACTGATGTATAATAACTCGAGTTTACTCTACAAAATAAGCGAGATATCGATATGAGAAGTTTGGCCATAGTTTTAGTCATGAATTTTTGCGAAAATTTGCAAATTTCGACTTTTGGAAAATCTAAAAACGATTTCTTATGTAAAAAATCGCGAGAAAAACGATGCCGCAAACCGCATTCCAATATCTGAAATAGTTTTCGAGATATCGAGCATGAATTGTTTGGAACCTTCAAAAATTTGGCCATCTGGCGACAACCCAAAAATTCAAACGGCCATAACTCAGTTATTTGTTGTCGGATCTGAATTTAAATTCCAGATTTGGATTCAGCGTGAGATTCTGCGTAAAATGGGTCAAAATTTATTGAGTTTACCTAAGAAATAAAGAAAGCATTGACCAAAAACTGTTTGGAAGTGGTCATTTTGGGGTGATTTTCAATCAATGTTTTCAAAATGAAAATGACGTTTAATAGCATTGAATTATATATCAGTCGAAAGAGGAGCTCAAAATCTATCCACTGGCCCAATTTGAGATCGATCAAACAAACGGTTTACGGGTTATGGTCAAAAATAAAAAAATTGAAAAATTTTCATCGTTTGAGTCGCAATTTTTTTTCGCGAAAAATCGACTATCGAATTTTGGGCTTTTAAGCACTTTTTCTAACGTAAAATGAGCCGAGAAAAACGATGGCGCAAACCGCATCTCAATATCTCTAATAGTTTCCGAGATATTTAACTTTGAAAATTGGGAAAAATGAGAAAAAATGAAAATCAACTATCCGAAACTTTGATCGGCCATAACTCAGTTATTTGTTGTCGGATCTGAATTTAAATCCCAGATTTGGAATCTGCGTAAAATTCTGCGTTCACTGATGTATAATAACTCGCGTTTACTCTAAAAAATAAGCGAGATATCGATATGAGAAGTTTGGCCATAGTTTTAGTCATGAATTTTTGCGAAAATTTGCAAATTTCGACTTTTGGAAAATCTAAAAACGATTTCTTATGTAAAAAATCGCGAGAAAAACGATGCCGCAAACCGCATTCCAATATCTGAAATAGTTTTCGAGATATCGAGCATGAATTGTTTGGAACCTTCAAAAATTTGGCCATCTGGCGACAACCCAAAAATTCAAACGGCCATGACTCAGTTATTTGTTGTCGGATCTGAATTTAAATCCCAGATTTGGAATCTGCGTAAAATTCTGCGTTCACTGATGTATAATAACTCGAGTTTACTCTAAAAAATAAGCGAGATATCGATATGAGAAGTTTGGCCATAGTTTTAGTCATGAATTTTTGCGAAAATTTGCAAATTTCAACCTTACAAAATCTAAAAACGATTTCTTATGTAAAAAATCGCGAGAAAAACGATGCCGCAAACCGCATTCCAATATCTGAAATAGTTTTCGAGATATCGAGCATGAATTGTTTGGAACCTTCAAAAATTTGGCCATCTGGCGACAACCCAAAAATTCAAACGGCCATAACTCAGTTATTTGTTGTCGGATCTGAATTTAAATTCCAGATTTGGATTCAGCGTGAGATTCTGCGTAAAATGAGTCAAAATTTATTGAGTTTACCTACGAAATAAAGAAAGCATTGACCAAAAACTGTTTGGAAGTGGTCATTTTGGGGTGATTTTCAATCAATGTTTTCAAAATGAAAATGACGTTTAATAGCATTGAATTATATATCAGTCGAAAGAGGAGCTCAAAATCTATCCACTGGCCCAATTTGAGATCGATCAAACAAACGGTTTACGAGTTATGGTCAAAAATAAAAAAAAATAAAAATTTTCATCGTTTGAGTCGCAATTTTTTTTCGCGAAAAATCGACTATCGAATTTTGGGCTTTTAAGCACTTTTTCTAACGTAAAATGAGCCGAGAAAAACGATGGCGCAAACCGCATCTCAATATCTCTAATAGTTTCCGAGATATTTAACTTTGAAAATTGGGAAAAATGAGAAAAAATGAAAATCAACTATCCGAAACTTTGATCGGCCATAACTCAGTTATTTGTTGTCGGATCTGAATATAAATCCCAGATTTGGAATCTGCGTAAAATTCTGCGTTCACTGATGTATAATAACTCGAGTTTACTCTAAAAAATAAGCGAGATATCGATATGAGAAGTTTGGCCATAGTTTTAGTCATGAATTTTTGCGAAAATTTGCAAATTTCCACTTTTGGAAAATCTAAAAACGATTTCTTATGTAAAAAATCGCGAGAAAAACGATGCCGCAAACCGCATTCCAATATCTGAAATAGTTTTCGAGATATCGAGCATGAATTGTTTGGAACCTTCAAAAATTTGGCCATCTGGCGACAACCCAAAAATTCAAACGGCCATAACTCAGTTATTTGTTGTCGGATCTGAATTTAAATTCCAGATTTGGATTCAGCGTGAGATTCTGCGTAAAATGGGTCAAAATTTATTGAGTTTACCTAAGAAATAAAGAAAGCATTGACCAAAAACTGTTTGGAAGTGGTCATTTTGGGGTGATTTTCAATCAATGTTTTCAAAATGAAAATGACGTTTAATAGCATTGAATTATATATCAGTCGAAAGAGGAGCTCAAAATCTATCCACTGGCCCAATTTGAGATCGATCAAACAAACGGTTTACGGGTTATGGTCAAAAATAAAAAAATTGAAAAATTTTCATCGTTTGAGTCGCAATTTTTTTTCGCGAAAAATCGACTATCGAATTTTGGGCTTTTAAGCACTTTTTCTAACGTAAAATGAGCCGAGAAAAACGATGGCGCAAACCGCATCTCAATATCTCTAATAGTTTCCGAGATATTTAACTTTGAAAATTGGGAAAAATGAGAAAAAATGAAAATCAACTATCCGAAACTTTGATCGGCCATAACTCAGTTATTTGTTGTCGGATCTGAATTTAAATCCCAGATTTGGAATCTGCGTAAAATTCTGCGTTCACTGATGTATAATAACTCAAGTTTTCTCTAAAAAATAAGCGAGATATCGATATGAGAAGTTTGGCCATAGTTTTAGTCATGAATTTTTGCGAAAATTTGCAAATTTCGACTTTTGGAAAATCTAAAAACGATTTCTTATGTAAAAAATCGCGAGAAAAACGATGCCGCAAACCGCATTCCAATATCTGAAATAGTTTTCGAGATATCGAGCATGAATTGTTTGGAACCTTCAAAAATTTGGCCATCTGGCGACAACCCAAAAATTCAAACGGCCATAACTCAGTTATTTGTTGTCGGATCTGAATTTAAATTCCAGATTTGGATTCAGCGTGAGATTCTGCGTAAAATGAGTCAAAATTTATTGAGTTTACCTACGAAATAAAGAAAGCATTGACCAAAAACTGTTTGGAAGTGGTCATTTTGGGGTGATTTTCAATCAATGTTTTCAAAATGAAAATGACGTTTAATAGCATTGAATTATATATCAGTCGAAAGAGGAGCTCAAAATCTATCCACTGGCCCAATTTGAGATCGATCAAACAAACGGTTTACGGGTTATGGTCAAAAATAAAAAAATTGAAAAATTTTCATCGTTTGAGTCGCAATTTTTTTTCGCGAAAAATCGACTATCGAATTTTGGGCTTTTAAGCACTTTTTCTAACGTAAAATGAGCCGAGAAAAACGATGGCGCAAACCGCATCTCAATATCTCTTATAGTTTCCGAGATATTTAACTTTGAAAATTGGGAAAAATGAGAAAAAATGAAAATCAACTATCCGAAACTTTGATCGGCCATAACTCAGTTATTTGTTGTCGGATCTGAATTTAAATCCCAGATTTGGAATCTGCGTAAAATTCTGCGTTCACTGATGTATAATAACTCAAGTTTTCTCTAAAAAATAAGCGAGATATCGATATGAGAAGTTTGGCCATAGTTTTAGTCATGAATTTTTGCGAAAATTTGCAAATTTCGACTTTTGGAAAATCTAAAAACGATTTCTTATGTAAAAAATCGCGAGAAAAACGATGCCGCAAACCGCATTCCAATATCTGAAATAGTTTTCGAGATATCGAGCATGAATTGTTTGGAACCTTCAAAAATTTGGCCATCTGGCGACAACCCAAAAATTCAAACGGCCATAACTCAGTTATTTGTTGTCGGATCTGAATTTAAATTCCAGATTTGAATTCAGCGTGAGATTCTGCGTAAAATGAGTCAAAATTTATTGAGTTTACCTACGAAATAAAGAAAGCATTGACCAAAAACTGTTTGGAAGTGGTCATTTTGGGGTGATTTTCAATCAATGTTTTCAAAATGAAAATGACGTTTAATAGCATTGAATTATATATCAGTCGAAAGAGGAGCTCAAAATCTATCCACTGGCCCAATTTGAGATCGATCAAACAAACGGTTTACGAGTTATGGTCAAAAATAAAAAAAAATAAAAATTTTCATCGTTTGAGTCGCAATTTTTTTTCGCGAAAAATCGACTATCGAATTTTGGGCTTTTAAGCACTTTTTCTAACGTAAAATGAGCCGAGAAAAACGATGGCGCAAACCGCATCTCAATATCTCTAATAGTTTCCGAGATATTTAACTTTGAAAATTGGGAAAAATGAAAAAAAATGAAAATCAACTATCCGAAACTTTGATCGGCCATAACTCAGTTATTTGTTGTCGGATCTGAATATAAATCCCAGATTTGGAATCTGCGTAAAATTCTGCGTTCACTGATGTATAATAACTCGAGTTTACTCTAAAAAATAAGCGAGATATCGATATGAGAAGTTTGGCCATAGTTTTAGTCATGAATTTTTGCGAAAATTTGCAAATTTCCACTTTTGGAAAATCTAAAAACGATTTCTTATGTAAAAAATCGCGAGAAAAACGATGCCGCAAACCGCATTCCAATATCTGAAATAGTTTTCGAGATATCGAGCATGAATTGTTTGGAACCTTCAAAAATTTGGCCATCTGGCGACAACCCAAAAATTCAAACGGCCATAACTCAGTTATTTGTTGTCGGATCTGAATTTAAATTCCAGATTTGGATTCAGCGTGAGATTCTGCGTAAAATGAGTCAAAATTTATTGAGTTTACCTACGAAATAAAGAAAGCATTGACCAAAAACTGTTTGGAAGTGGTCATTTTGGGGTGATTTTCAATCAATGTTTTCAAAATGAAAATGACGTTTAATAGCATTGAATTATATATCAGTCGAAAGAGGAGCTCAAAATCTATCCACTGGCCCAATTTGAGATCGATCAAACAAACGGTTTACGAGTTATGGTCAAAAATAAAAAAAAATAAAAATTTTCATCGTTTGAGTCGCAATTTTTTTTCGCGAAAAATCGACTATCGAATTTTGGGCTTTTAAGCACTTTTTCTAACGTAAAATGAGCCGAGAAAAACGATGGCGCAAACCGCATCTCAATATCTCTAATAGTTTCCGAGATATTTAACTTTGAAAATTGGGAAAAATGAGAAAAAATGAAAATCAACTATCCGAAACTTTGATCGGCCATAACTCAGTTATTTGTTGTCGGATCTGAATATAAATCCCAGATTTGGAATCTGCGTAAAATTCTGCGTTCACTGATGTATAATAACTCGAGTTTACTCTAAAAAATAAGCGAGATATCGATATGAGAAGTTTGGCCATAGTTTTAGTCATGAATTTTTGCGAAAATATGCAAATTTCCACTTTTGGAAAATCTAAAAACGATTTCTTATGTAAAAAATCGCGAGAAAAACGATGCCGCAAACCGCATTCCAATATCTGAAATAGTTTTCGAGATATCGAGCATGAATTGTTTGGAACCTTCAAAAATTTGGCCATCTGGCGACAACCCAAAAATTCAAACGGCCATAACTCAGTTATTTGTTGTCGGATCTGAATTTAAATTCCAGATTTGGATTCAGCGTGAGATTCTGCGTAAAATGAGTCAAAATTTATTGAGTTTACCTACGAAATAAAGAAAGCATTGACCAAAAACTGTTTGGAAGTGGTCATTTTGGGGTGATTTTCAATCAATGTTTTCAAAATGAAAATGACGTTTAATAGCATTGAATTATATATCAGTCGAAAGAGGAGCTCAAAATCTATCCACTGGCCCAATTTGAGATCGATCAAACAAACGGTTTACGAGTTATGGTCAAAAATAAAAAAAAAATAAAAATTTTCATCGTTTGAGTCGCAATTTTTTTTCGCGAAAAATCGACTATCGAATTTTGGGCTTTTAAGCACTTTTTCTAACGTAAAATGAGCCGAGAAAAACGATGGCGCAAACCGCATCTCAATATCTCTAATAGTTTCCGAGATATTTAACTTTGAAAATTGGGAAAAATGAGAAAAAATGAAAATCAACTATCCGAAACTTTGATCGGCCATAACTCAGTTATTTGTTGTCGGATCTGAATTTAAATCCCAGATTTGGAATCTGCGTAAAATTCTGCGTTCACTGATGTATAATAACTCAAGTTTTCTCTAAAAAATAAGCGAGATATCGATATGAGAAGTTTGGCCATAGTTTTAGTCATGAATTTTTGCGAAAATTTGCAAATTTCGACTTTTGGAAAATCTAAAAACGATTTCTTATGTAAAAAATCGCGAGAAAAACGATGCCGCAAACCGCATTCCAATATCTGAAATAGTTTTCGAGATATCGAGCATGAATTGTTTGGAACCTTCAAAAATTTGGCCATCTGGCGACAACCCAAAAATTCAAACGGCCATAACTCAGTTATTTGTTGTCGGATCTGAATTTAAATTCCAGATTTGGATTCAGCGTGAGATTCTGCGTAAAATGAGTCAAAATTTATTGAGTTTACCTACGAAATAAAGAAAGCATTGACCAAAAACTGTTTGGAAGTGGTCATTTTGGGGTGATTTTCAATCAATGTTTTCAAAATGAAAATGACGTTTAATAGCATTGAATTATATATCAGTCGAAAGAGGAGCTCAAAATCTATCCACTGGCCCAATTTGAGATCGATCAAACAAACGGTTTACGAGTTATGGTCAAAAATAAAAAAAAATAAAAATTTTCATCGTTTGAGTCGCAATTTTTTTTCGCGAAAAATCGACTATCGAATTTTGGGCTTTTAAGCACTTTTTCTAACGTAAAATGAGCCGAGAAAAACGATGGCGCAAACCGCATCTCAATATCTCTAATAGTTTCCGAGATATTTAACTTTGAAAATTGGGAAAAATGAGAAAAAATGAAAATCAACTATCCGAAACTTTGATCGGCCATAACTCAGTTATTTGTTGTCGGATCTGAATTTAAATCCCAGATTTGGAATCTGCGTAAAATTCTGCGTTCACTGATGTATAATAACTCGCGTTTACTCTAAAAAATAAGCGAGATATCGATATGAGAAGTTTGGCCATAGTTTTAGTCATGAATTTTTGCGAAAATTTGCAAATTTCGACTTTTGGAAAATCTAAAAACGATTTCTTATGTAAAAAATCGCGAGAAAAACGATGCCGCAAACCGCATTCCAATATCTGAAATAGTTTTCGAGATATCGAGCATGAATTGTTTGGAACCTTCAAAAATTTGGCCATCTGGCGACAACCCAAAAATTCAAACGGCCATAACTCAGTTATTTGTTGTCGGATCTGAATTTAAATTCCAGATTTGGATTCAGCGTGAGATTCTGCGTAAAATGAGTCAAAATTTATTGAGTTTACCTACGAAATAAAGAAAGCATTGACCAAAAACTGTTTGGAAGTGGTCATTTTGGGGTGATTTTCAATCAATGTTTTCAAAATGAAAATGACGTTTAATAGCATTGAATTATATATCAGTCGAAAGAGGAGCTCAAAATCTATCCACTGGCCCAATTTGAGATCGATCAAACAAACGGTTTACGGGTTATGGTCAAAAATAAAAAAATTGAAAAATTTTCATCGTTTGAGTCGCAATTTTTTTTCGCGAAAAATCGACTATCGAATTTTGGGCTTTTAAGCACTTTTTCTAACGTAAAATGAGCCGAGAAAAACGATGGCGCAAACCGCATCTCAATATCTCTAATAGTTTCCGAGATATTTAACTTTGAAAATTGGGTAAAATGAGAAAAAATGAAAATCAACTATCCGAAACTTTGATCGGCCATAACTCAGTTATTTGTTGTCGGATCTGAATATAAATCCCAGATTTGGAATCTGCGTAAAATTCTGCGTTCACTGATGTATAATAACTCGAGTTTACTCTAAAAAATAAGCGAGATATCGATATGAGAAGTTTGGCCATAGTTTTAGTCATGAATTTTTGCGAAAATTTGCAAATTTCCACTTTTGGAAAATCTAAAAACGATTTCTTATGTAAAAAATCGCGAGAAAAACGATGCCGCAAACCGCATTCCAATATCTGAAATAGTTTTCGAGATATCGAGCATGAATTGTTTGGAACCTTCAAAAATTTGGCCATCTGGCGACAACCCAAAAATTCAAACGGCCATAACTCAGTTATTTGTTGTCGGATCTGAATTTAAATTCCAGATTTGGATTCAGCGTGAGATTCTGCGTAAAATGAGTCAAAATTTATTGAGTTTACCTACGAAATAAAGAAAGCATTGACCAAAAACTGTTTGGAAGTGGTCATTTTGGGGTGATTTTCAATCAATGTTTTCAAAATGAAAATGACGTTTAATAGCATTGAATTATATATCAGTCGAAAGAGGAGCTCAAAATCTATCCACTGGCCCAATTTGAGATCGATCAAACAAACGGTTTACGAGTTATGGTCAAAAATAAAAAAAAATAAAAATTTTCATCGTTTGAGTCGCAATTTTTTTTCGCGAAAAATCGACTATCGAATTTTGGGCTTTTAAGCACTTTTTCTAACGTAAAATGAGCCGAGAAAAACGATGGCGCAAACCGCATCTCAATATCTCTAATAGTTTCCGAGATATTTAACTTTGAAAATTGGGAAAAATGAGAAAAAATGAAAATCAACTATCCGAAACTTTGATCGGCCATAACTCAGTTATTTGTTGTCGGATCTGAATATAAATCCCAGATTTGGAATCTGCGTAAAATTCTGCGTTCACTGATGTATAATAACTCGAGTTTACTCTAAAAAATAAGCGAGATATCGATATGAGAAGTTTGGCCATAGTTTTAGTCATGAATTTTTGCGAAAATATGCAAATTTCCACTTTTGGAAAATCTAAAAACGATTTCTTATGTAAAAAATCGCGAGAAAAACGATGCCGCAAACCGCATTCCAATATCTGAAATAGTTTTCGAGATATCGAGCATGAATTGTTTGGAACCTTCAAAAATTTGGCCATCTGGCGACAACCCAAAAATTCAAACGGCCATAACTCAGTTATTTGTTGTCGGATCTGAATTTAAATTCCAGATTTGGATTCAGCGTGAGATTCTGCGTAAAATGAGTCAAAATTTATTGAGTTTACCTACGAAATAAAGAAAGCATTGACCAAAAACTGTTTGGAAGTGGTCATTTTGGGGTGATTTTCAATCAATGTTTTCAAAATGAAAATGACGTTTAATAGCATTGAATTATATATCAGTCGAAAGAGGAGCTCAAAATCTATCCACTGGCCCAATTTGAGATCGATCAAACAAACGGTTTACGAGTTATGGTCAAAAATAAAAAAAAAATAAAAATTTTCATCGTTTGAGTCGCAATTTTTTTTCGCGAAAAATCGACTATCGAATTTTGGGCTTTTAAGCACTTTTTCTAACGTAAAATGAGCCGAGAAAAACGATGGCGCAAACCGCATCTCAATATCTCTAATAGTTTCCGAGATATTTAACTTTGAAAATTGGGAAAAATGAGAAAAAATGAAAATCAACTATCCGAAACTTTGATCGGCCATAACTCAGTTATTTGTTGTCGGATCTGAATTTAAATCCCAGATTTGGAATCTGCGTAAAATTCTGCGTTCACTGATGTATAATAACTCAAGTTTTCTCTAAAAAATAAGCGAGATATCGATATGAGAAGTTTGGCCATAGTTTTAGTCATGAATTTTTGCGAAAATTTGCAAATTTCGACTTTTGGAAAATCTAAAAACGATTTCTTATGTAAAAAATCGCGAGAAAAACGATGCCGCAAACCGCATTCCAATATCTGAAATAGTTTTCGAGATATCGAGCATGAATTGTTTGGAACCTTCAAAAATTTGGCCATCTGGCGACAACCCAAAAATTCAAACGGCCATAACTCAGTTATTTGTTGTCGGATCTGAATTTAAATTCCAGATTTGGATTCAGCGTGAGATTCTGCGTAAAATGAGTCAAAATTTATTGAGTTTACCTACGAAATAAAGAAAGCATTGACCAAAAACTGTTTGGAAGTGGTCATTTTGGGGTGATTTTCAATCAATGTTTTCAAAATGAAAATGACGTTTAATAGCATTGAATTATATATCAGTCGAAAGAGGAGCTCAAAATCTATCCACTGGCCCAATTTGAGATCGATCAAACAAACGGTTTACGAGTTATGGTCAAAAATAAAAAAAAATAAAAATTTTCATCGTTTGAGTCGCAATTTTTTTTCGCGAAAAATCGACTATCGAATTTTGGGCTTTTAAGCACTTTTTCTAACGTAAAATGAGCCGAGAAAAACGATGGCGCAAACCGCATCTCAATATCTCTAATAGTTTCCGAGATATTTAACTTTGAAAATTGGGAAAAATGAGAAAAAATGAAAATCAACTATCCGAAACTTTGATCGGCCATAACTCAGTTATTTGTTGTCGGATCTGAATTTAAATCCCAGATTTGGAATCTGCGTAAAATTCTGCGTTCACTGATGTATAATAACTCGCGTTTACTCTAAAAAATAAGCGAGATATCGATATGAGAAGTTTGGCCATAGTTTTAGTCATGAATTTTTGCGAAAATTTGCAAATTTCGACTTTTGGAAAATCTAAAAACGATTTCTTATGTAAAAAATCGCGAGAAAAACGATGCCGCAAACCGCATTCCAAAATTACGAATTTTACTGCACGTGACCATCAAATGCACTCGTCTAAAGTTGGTAGCAGCCCCTAGGGATGTTTATTGGTAACAGTTAACGTCTAGCGCAGGTTTGCCAAAAACCATAAATGGAGAGAAAAGAAAACAAACCTTCCATCCTTCCTCAAACAAGCAGCGATGCATCCAGAATTCCAGATCTCGCGTTTTCAAAAAACCAATAAAAATTCTCTATAAACTTCCATTCCTTGATGTTTCTTTGACTTCACAAAATAGCTGACAAGACACCAGATGACCTTCAGAGCCTTTGTAGTATTTTCTTTCTTGACAACTGCATCTCGATGATACTTTGTTTCCGTTGGTTGAGTTCCTTTGAGCCTTCTCTGGAGAAACACTCGTTTTTTGCTCGTAGACTCATCAGGTTTGAAAACGTTGCAAACTTCGTGCTCCCGCAATGAAATCAGCAACACTCTGAACATTTCCCAGTCACTGAACGACATCTTCAACCACTGGAAAAAGAACATTTGACTTTGACTTAAAACATGTTTAAATTTAACCTTTTTCATCCACATTGCAGTAAAGCAGCACCTTTTTCATGATGTTATGCTCCTTGATCAATTCACTGTTCTCTGGGAGCACTGAATGGGTGGTTTCTTCAATTCTGTGCAATAACTTGCAGAGTCCTTTAGCGTTGAGCGACGACAACCGCCTTTTCGACATCTTAGGCTATGGGTATCATCCATCGATTCAGTCTCTTAATAATAAACTCTGGTAATGAAGTTGGAACCTGAAATACCACGAAACATTTCAAGGCTGGAATTCAAACAGTTTTCAGCTTACCTGCGTTTAAAAATTTCAATAATACCCATCAATTTGTTGCAAATCAACTCCAACTAAAAATAGCTTCAAATGAACTTCTTAACTTGTGTAATTTCTTTGCTACCATGCCCAGAAGAACGAGAAAGTAAACAGTAAAGAATTCTGGTAGTCTCTTGTGCAAGCAGGATCGTTGTTAATCATTTGTTGTACTCTGAAAATAAGTTTAGTAAATCATGAACATAACCTCAATGTGTGCTGTCAAAATATTCAAGTTAAGACATACATTAAGATAGAGACACAATACCATTTTTAAATAATTAATAGAATCGTAACCAAGTCGTGAATGTTAAATCAGACTTTAGATTCTTACTCCTGAGGACAAAATTAATAAAAAGAGTATTTTCTTGCTTTAATTTTCATCGAAAAACTGCAAACCAAATAAAAGTTTGAAAAATTAATAAAACATTAACGGAGCGTCTGATCGAAAAATCTTTGACGGATTCTTGTTCCTGAGGTCCAAATTGATGGAAAAAGTCGGTTTCAAAGAGATTTTATTTTTTGTCGAAATCGCCAAAAATCCATGATGTTTAGTCTTTGAACTTTTTTTGGCGAAAAACGCGAAAGTTCGCAGATCGACACGAAACTATGCACATGGCATAATTTGACATTTCCACATCCATTTTTGGTCTCCGTTCCTCGCTATCTGCAAGATTTTTTGAGAAAATGCAAATTAAAAATTTTAAAATTCAATTTCCCGCGTCAAGCAATCTGTCAACGAAGCATAGAAGCTAGGACATGCGTCAACAGTCTTTAGTCCATAAATAATATTAAATAAAATATTAACAAAGTCGTAAATCTTAAATCAAAGTTCAGATTCGTTTTTCTGAGGTTAAAATTAACAAGTTAAGTAGTTTATTGTATTTATTTACACCGAAAAGTGAGAGAAGTTTTTCCATAAAAGCCACCTAGCGGAATAACGCCGAAGTTGATAGTTCACGCCTCCTCTCACCAGAGGGCTAAACTTTTGTTTTTAAAACTTACAATTTTTGAATCAAAACCATTTGCAGGAATAAGGAAGAATGATAAAAAACAATACCCTCAAATTAAACTAAAGGAGTATTAATAAAATAAAAAAACACAAACTCGACACTCTCCCTCCTTCTTGCAAAAAGTGTGAAAAAGTTTCATTAGGAACATGTTTGTTGGCTTACCTAAAAAAGACGAGGGAAACAATCTGAAATGGACGAAACTATCCATTCTTAATTAATGGTAATTGATTATTGCTCTAATTCCAACTGATCCAAGAGCCAAGAGCCAAGGTTAGTCCTTCGCAAGTGGCGCTTCCTCAAAAATATCTCATTTAACGACTTCTTCAATTCTTGTAGATCATTGTTGTTTTTATATGCTGATGTAACCGCAGCCAGCTTGTCGGACATTTCAGTGCTCATTTCTTTTTCCGACTAAAACAAACCAAATAGTTTTAGGTGTTAATCTTCCTCTGATACTACAAAAGCCATGACATCATAAAGACACTAAATTTAAATCCCAAATTTGCAATCTGCGTAAAATTCTGCGTTCACTGATGTATAATAACTCGAGTTTACTCTACAAAATAAGCGAGATATCGATATGAGAAGTTTGGCCATAGTTTTAGTCATGAATTTTTGCGAAAATTTGCAAATTTCGACTTTTGGAAAATCTAAAAACGATTTCTTATGTAAAAAATCGCGAGAAAAACGATGCCGCAAACCGCATTCCAATATCTGAAATAGTTTTCGAGATATCGAGCATGAATTGTTTGGAACCTTCAAAAATTTGGCCATCTGGCGACAACCCAAAAATTCAAACGGCCATAACTCAGTTATTTGTTGTCGGATCTGAATTTAAATTCCAGATTTGGATTCAGCGTGAGATTCTGCGTAAAATGGGTCAAAATTTATTGAGTTTACCTAAGAAATAAAGAAAGCATTGACCAAAAACTGTTTGGAAGTGGTCATTTTGGGGTGATTTTCAATCAATGTTTTCAAAATGAAAATGACGTTTAATAGCATTGAATTATATATCAGTCGAAAGAGGAGCTCAAAATCTATCCACTGGCCCAATTTGAGATCGATCAAACAAACGGTTTACGGGTTATGGTCAAAAATAAAAAAATTGAAAAATTTTCATCGTTTGAGTCGCAATTTTTTTTCGCGAAAAATCGACTATCGAATTTTGGGCTTTTAAGCACTTTTTCTAACGTAAAATGAGCCGAGAAAAACGATGGCGCAAACCGCATCTCAATATCTCTAATAGTTTCCGAGATATTTAACTTTGAAAATTGGGAAAAATGAGAAAAAATGAAAATCAACTATCCGAAACTTTGATCGGCCATAACTCAGTTATTTGTTGTCGGATCTGAATTTAAATCCCAGATTTGGAATCTGCGTAAAATTCTGCGTTCACTGATGTATAATAACTCAAGTTTTCTCTAAAAAATAAGCGAGATATCGATATGAGAAGTTTGGCCATAGTTTTAGTCATGAATTTTTGCGAAAATTTGCAAATTTCGACTTTTGGAAAATCTAAAAACGATTTCTTATGTAAAAAATCGCGAGAAAAACGATGCCGCAAACCGCATTCCAATATCTGAAATAGTTTTCGAGATATCGAGCATGAATTGTTTGGAACCTTCAAAAATTTGGCCATCTGGCGACAACCCAAAAATTCAAACGGCCATAACTCAGTTATTTGTTGTCGGATCTGAATTTAAATTCCAGATTTGGATTCAGCGTGAGATTCTGCGTAAAATGAGTCAAAATTTATTGAGTTTACCTACGAAATAAAGAAAGCATTGACCAAAAACTGTTTGGAAGTGGTCATTTTGGGGTGATTTTCAATCAATGTTTTCAAAATGAAAATGACGTTTAATAGCATTGAATTATATATCAGTCGAAAGAGGAGCTCAAAATCTATCCACTGGCCCAATTTGAGATCGATCAAACAAACGGTTTACGAGTTATGGTCAAAAATAAAAAAAAATAAAAATTTTCATCGTTTGAGTCGCAATTTTTTTTCGCGAAAAATCGACTATCGAATTTTGGGCTTTTAAGCACTTTTTCTAACGTAAAATGAGCCGAGAAAAACGATGGCGCAAACCGCATCTCAATATCTCTAATAGTTTCCGAGATATTTAACTTTGAAAATTGGGAAAAATGAGAAAAAATGAAAATCAACTATCCGAAACTTTGATCGGCCATAACTCAGTTATTTGTTGTCGGATCTGAATTTAAATCCCAGATTTGGAATCTGCGTAAAATTCTGCGTTCACTGATGTATAATAACTCGAGTTTACTCTAAAAAATAAGCGAGATATCGATATGAGAAGTTTGGCCATAGTTTTAGTCATGAATTTTTGCGAAAATTTGCAAATTTCGACTTTTGGAAAATCTAAAAACGATTTCTTATGTAAAAAATCGCGAGAAAAACGATGCCGCAAACCGCATTCCAATATCTGAAATAGTTTTCGAGATATCGAGCATGAATTGTTTGGAACCTTCAAAAATTTGGCCATCTGGCGACAACCCAAAAATTCAAACGGCCATAACTCAGTTATTTGTTGTCGGATCTGAATTTAAATTCCAGATTTGGATTCAGCGTGAGATTCTGCGTAAAATGAGTCAAAATTTATTGAGTTTACCTACGAAATAAAGAAAGCATTGACCAAAAACTGTTTGGAAGTGGTCATTTTGGGGTGATTTTCAATCAATGTTTTCAAAATGAAAATGACGTTTAATAGCATTGAATTATATATCAGTCGAAAGAGGAGCTCAAAATCTATCCACTGGCCCAATTTGAGATCGATCAAACAAACGGTTTACGGGTTATGGTCAAAAATAAAAAAATTGAAAAATTTTCATCGTTTGAGTCGCAATTTTTTTTCGCGAAAAATCGACTATCGAATTTTGGGCTTTTAAGCACTTTTTCTAACGTAAAATGAGCCGAGAAAAACGATGGCGCAAACCGCATCTCAATATCTCTAATAGTTTCCGAGATATTTAACTTTGAAAATTGGGAAAAATGAGAAAAAATGAAAATCAACTATCCGAAACTTTGATCGGCCATAACTCAGTTATTTGTTGTCGGATCTGAATATAAATCCCAGATTTGGAATCTGCGTAAAATTCTGCGTTCACTGATGTATAATAACTCGAGTTTACTCTAAAAAATAAGCGAGATATCGATATGAGAAGTTTGGCCATAGTTTTAGTCATGAATTTTTGCGAAAATTTGCAAATTTCCACTTTTGGAAAATATAAAAACGATTTCTTATGTAAAAAATCGCGAGAAAAACGATGCCGCAAACCGCATTCCAATATCTGAAATAGTTTTCGAGATATCGAGCATGAATTGTTTGGAACCTTCAAAAATTTGGCCATCTGGCGACAACCCAAAAATTCAAACGGCCATAACTCAGTTATTTGTTGTCGGATCTGAATTTAAATTCCAGATTTGGATTCAGCGTGAGATTCTGCGTAAAATGAGTCAAAATTTATTGAGTTTACCTACGAAATAAAGAAAGCATTGACCAAAAACTGTTTGGAAGTGGTCATTTTGGGGTGATTTTCAATCAATGTTTTCAAAATGAAAATGACGTTTAATAGCATTGAATTATATATCAGTCGAAAGAGGAGCTCAAAATCTATCCACTGGCCCAATTTGAGATCGATCAAACAAACGGTTTACGGGTTATGGTCAAAAATAAAAAAATTGAAAAATTTTCATCGTTTGAGTCGCAATTTTTTTTCGCGAAAAATCGACTATCGAATTTTGGGCTTTTAAGCACTTTTTCTAACGTAAAATGAGCCGAGAAAAACGATGGCGCAAACCGCATCTCAATATCTCTAATAGTTTCCGAGATATTTAACTTTGAAAATTGGGAAAAATGAGAAAAAATGAAAATCAACTATCCGAAACTTTGATCGGCCATAACTCAGTTATTTGTTGTCGGATCTGAATATAAATCCCAGATTTGGAATCTGCGTAAAATTCTGCGTTCACTGATGTATAATAACTCGAGTTTACTCTAAAAAATAAGCGAGATATCGATATGAGAAGTTTGGCCATAGTTTTAGTCATGAATTTTTGCGAAAATTTGCAAATTTCCACTTTTGGAAAATATAAAAACGATTTCTTATGTAAAAAATCGCGAGAAAAACGATGCCGCAAACCGCATTCCAATATCTGAAATAGTTTTCGAGATATCGAGCATGAATTGTTTGGAACCTTCAAAAATTTGGCCATCTGGCGACAACCCAAAAATTCAAACGGCCATAACTCAGTTATTTGTTGTCGGATCTGAATTTAAATTCCAGATTTGGATTCAGCGTGAGATTCTGCGTAAAATGAGTCAAAATTTATTGAGTTTACCTACGAAATAAAGAAAGCATTGACCAAAAACTGTTTGGAAGTGGTCATTTTGGGGTGATTTTCAATCAATGTTTTCAAAATGAAAATGACGTTTAATAGCATTGAATTATATATCAGTCGAAAGAGGAGCTCAAAATCTATCCACTGGCCCAATTTGAGATCGATCAAACAAACGGTTTACGGGTTATGGTCAAAAATAAAAAAATTGAAAAATTTTCATCGTTTGAGTCGCAATTTTTTTTCGCGAAAAATCGACTATCGAATTTTGGGCTTTTAAGCACTTTTTCTAACGTAAAATGAGCCGAGAAAAACGATGGCGCAAACCGCATCTCAATATCTCTAATAGTTTCCGAGATATTTAACTTTGAAAATTGGGAAAAATGAGAAAAAATGAAAATCAACTATCCGAAACTTTGATCGGCCATAACTCAGTTATTTGTTGTCGGATCTGAATATAAATCCCAGATTTGGAATCTGCGTAAAATTCTGCGTTCACTGATGTATAATAACTCGAGTTTACTCTAAAAAATAAGCGAGATATCGATATGAGAAGTTTGGCCATAGTTTTAGTCATGAATTTTTGCGAAAATTTGCAAATTTCCACTTTTGGAAAATCTAAAAACGATTTCTTATGTAAAAAATCGCGAGAAAAACGATGCCGCAAACCGCATTCCAATATCTGAAATAGTTTTCGAGATATCGAGCATGAATTGTTTGGAACCTTCAAAAATTTGGCCATCTGGCGACAACCCAAAAATTCAAACGGCCATAACTCAGTTATTTGTTGTCGGATCTGAATTTAAATTCCAGATTTGGATTCAGCGTGAGATTCTGCGTAAAATGAGTCAAAATTTATTGAGTTTACCTACGAAATAAAGAAAGCATTGACCAAAAACTGTTTGGAAGTGGTCATTTTGGGGTGATTTTCAATCAATGTTTTCAAAATGAAAATGACGTTTAATAGCATTGAATTATACAGGGTGGCCCATCTAAGACTTTCGGGCTCAATATCTTTGTTATTTATGAACGGATTTTTCCAAAATTTAAAATATAATTTCTTGAATAGGTAAGGATGATGTGACATTACCAGCGTCATCCTTGTCTTAAAAATGTTAATTTTATTTGTCTTATTTTAAATTTTAATTAGTTAAAAGTTATGTCATTTTATAAAACAGCAATAATTATACGCGTGTGCCAAAAATCAACCGTCTAGCAAGTCAAGTTGCCGAGAAAAAGACAAAAAAGGACCTTAACATTTCCAAAAGATACTAACTGATAGTCGGCTATGAAACAATTGACTTCTACAGCGAGTTTAGATTTTGGACATCCCTGACTTGTTGATGAATCCGTGACATTCATGACATTTGTGACATTCATTTGAGGTTATGTTTATTTTTGAGCATTATGATGAGGACTATTGATTTAAACATGCACATTCACGATTTTTTATCTCGATCTTTTAGTAACTAATCACAATGCATTGAACCGAGCATCGTTTCTCGACATTTGTGATATTTCTCGTTTGAGGTTATGTTTACTTTTAAGCATGATGATGAATATCATTCATTTAAACTTGCGCAGAACGATTTATCCCGATCTTTTGAAATTGAAAACTAATCACAATGCATCAGATAGCGTTTTGGTGCAAAAATTTCATAGGCACAAGGAAATGTGAGCGAAAAACTTGTTGAAAGTTGGTCGTCACCAGAAAAATGATTGCAGAATGGTTCGTTATGAGGTGCAACTAGTATTTACGACTTCTTTAGCACTGTCACAGGTTTATTGGAAATGGAAATTCGGTGACACGTATGCAGTGAAGCGATTTGACTCATTTATGATTGCATTTGCGTTAAAACAGTAATCTCATTTATGATGAAGACAGAATTAGATGATCACAAGATTTCGTCCTTTTTCAGGAAACTACTTGACTTTGATTAACAAATAATTTGTTACAAGGTATTTTATTGTAAGGTACAAAGTTTTAACAGTGAATAAACTATACCAGTGACAATTATAGCAATGTCACCATATTTTCTACAATAAGTAATGAACGAATGTACAAAAATTTACAAATGTATCAGATATTTACACTGTTACAACATGTCTCTGTACTTTGAACATTTATAACAAGTGCAAATAATGTTGGAATATTGTAAGCGTTTGGTCACTGTCATTTTGCTTGTTGGCGATGCGATGAGATTTGGCTTTTTTTTACTAGCAACTCATTTCTTGAACTTTCTTGTAACGAAATGGACACAAACAATTAGGGGCAGCATAAGTTTTTGGATATGTTCTGTGATGGCGAAGAATGAATTTGAGGCCCCTTGGTCCGAGCAAATCGCTTGTCGCTTTCAACTGGAACAATTGCTTCGATGATACTAGTCATTTTCCTTCGCTGAACACTTACCATGTAATGTTGCGGCGACTCTTCATCGAATTCATCAACAAGCAGGGTTTTGCACTTTTAGCAGCTTGGTTACTGTCCGTCAAACATATCCACCCATGTTAGAAGAATCCAAGTGGCATAGTCGTTCATGGTGGTCAACAACACCGTCCAGAACGTTCTGCAATCGTTCTTAATGCTTGCAGCAGAGTACGATAGGGTGTCAATAAGAGTCCTTTACATGTTTGCATCTTTTGGCGGTTCATTGAGAAAAAACAGGTTCAATATTGAAAGTAACAGTCCGTGTTGAAGTACTGCATCATTTTCAGTGTGTTGCTTTCAGTCTTGTTCGTCTTTTTTCACTCGTCCAAGTTATTAATTGGTTGTTTAAAGAATTATCCCATTGAAAGAGTCGACCGACGATACTTTGTTAGAAATATCATGTGTGCAATTTTCATTAGAACGCAGTTATAAATGATGTTCATTGTCATTTTGTTTCATTTTTTTCTTGCACTACTTCTTTGACTCGTTATTCTTTCTTAGTGAGAAATTGTCTTGATACCGTGCAAGCACATTTTTCGTTTGATAATAGAGGGGGTATAGTGGTCCTAGATCGTTAGGTAGTTCGCAAGGTTTGTTGAAGCAACAAATACAACTCGCAACATCATGCACCATATTCAGTTCGAAAACACGAATCTGAAATATCAGATGTAAACAGTGTTCCTACAATTTGCAATGACCTTAGAAAATCTAACTCACTATTATGCGTTTTTGGTGATCCAAAACCGCTTAGTTGTCGGTAAGTACATGTATCTGATTTCCATATTACTTATACGTCTTGGTATCATTAGTTGGTTTCCTATTCGAAGTTTCATTTGCTAATCTTTCGAAACGGAATATTAATGGTACTGTACGACCAATTTGGACTTGAAAAAACTTTCATGATAACACCTTTTAGCATGGCGGTCTTGAAAGTGTGCAGAATTGTGCCTACATTTGTCGATTCGACTTTGTTTCTACAAATCATAATTGAAACATACGAATTTATTAGTCGCATAGCCACTAAATACCACAAAACTGGGTTTTGACATGGGTAAGCTTGTCTTTGCCGTTGCTCTTGTAGGTTCTAAGCCACTCAACGATACAGCATTCTTCGTTACTTTTGCATACCAACTATACCGACTGCACCAGCATTTTTCGATAGCAGCACTACGTCCTAGATTTCATACGTATTGTGAACCAATTTTGACTTCTTGACTACGGCAGTTCACATATTGGAGCTTCGAGCTTAATCTACTTTGGATTAATGACATTATTAAACAAAAGAAAAATGTTAAAAGTATCTAGTACCATACATTTTATAGGCGCAGTAAAGAAGTTTGCCGAAAAAGGATGAAATCACCTAATTCTGTCTCCATCATAATTGAAATAACTGTTTTAACGTAAATGCAATCATAAATGAGTCAAATCGCTTCACTGCATACGTGTCACTGAATTTCCATTTCCAATAAACCAGTGACATTTCTAAAGAAGTCGTGAATTCTAGTTGCACCTCATAGCAAACCAATCTGCAATCATTTTTCTGGTGATAACCAACTTTCAACAAGTGTTTTTACTCACATTTCCTTGTGCCTACGCATTTTTTGCACCAAAACGTTGCCTGATGCATTGTGATTAGTTTCCAATTTCAAAAGATCGAGATAAATCGTTCTGCGCAAGTTTAAATCAATGATTTTCATCATCATGCTCAAAAGTAAACATAACCTCAAATGAGAAATATTACAAATGTCAAGAACGTCACTGACGTCAGCGATTATTGACAGACCGAACGCAGGGATGTCCAAAATTGGGCGTGGGAAATTATTTTTTTCATAGCCGACTATGATTTTGCATCTTTTGGAAATGTTGAGGGTCTTTTTTCTTTTTTTCTCGGCAACTTGACTAGCTAGACGGTTGAGTTTTGGCACACTCGGATAATTATTGATGTTTTATAAAATGACATAAATCTTAACTAATTAAAATTTAAAATAAGACAAGTAAAATTAACATTTTTAAGACAAGGATGACGCTGGTAATGTCACATCATCCTTACCTATTCAAGAAATTATATTTTAAATTTTAGAAAAATCCGTTCATAAATGACAAAGATATTGAGCCCGAAAGTCTTAGATGGGCCACCCTGTATATCAGTCGAAAGAGGAGCTCAAAATCTATCCACTGGCCCAATTTGAGATCGATCAAACAAACGGTTTACGAGTTATGGTCAAAAATAAAAAAAAATAAAAATTTTCATCGTTTGAGTCGCAATTTTTTTTCGCGAAAAATCGACTATCGAATTTTGGGCTTTTAAGCACTTTTTCTAACGTAAAATGAGCCGAGAAAAACGATGGCGCAAACCGCATCTCAATATCTCTAATAGTTTCCGAGATATTTAACTTTGAAAATTGGGAAAAATGAGAAAAAATGAAAATCAACTATCCGAAACTTCGATCGGCCATAACTCAGTTATTTGTTGTCGGATCTGAATATAAATCCCAGATTTGGAATCTGCGTAAAATTCTGCGTTCACTGATGTATAATAACTCGAGTTTACTCTAAAAAATAAGCGAGATATCGATATGAGAAGTTTGGCCATAGTTTTAGTCATGAATTTTTGCGAAAATTTGCAAATTTCCACTTTTGGAAAATCTAAAAACGATTTCTTATGTAAAAAATCGCGAGAAAAACGATGCCGCAAACCGCATTCCAATATCTGAAATAGTTTTCGAGATATCGAGCATGAATTGTTTGGAACCTTCAAAAATTTGGCCATCTGGCGACAACCCAAAAATTCAAACGGCCATAACTCAGTTATTTGTTGTCGGATCTGAATTTAAATTCCAGATTTGGATTCAGCGTGAGATTCTGCGTAAAATGAGTCAAAATTTATTGAGTTTACCTACGAAATAAAGAAAGCATTGACCAAAAACTGTTTGGAAGTGGTCATTTTGGGGTGATTTTCAATCAATGTTTTCAAAATGAAAATGACGTTTAATAGCATTGAATTATACAGGGTGGCCCATCTAAGACTTTCGGGCTCAATATCTTTGTTATTTATGAACGGATTTTTCCAAAATTTAAAATATAATTTCTTGAATAGGTAAGGATGATGTGACATTACCAGCGTCATCCTTGTCTTAAAAATGTTAATTTTACTTATCTTATTTTAAATTTTAATTAGTTAAAAGTTATGTCATTTTATAAAACAGCAATAATTATACGCGTGTGCCAAAAATCAACCGTCTAGCAAGTCAAGTTGCCGAGAAAAAGACAAAAAAGGACCTCAACATTTCCAAAAGATACTAACTGATAGTCGGCTATGAAACAATTGACTTCTACAGCGAGTTTAGATTTTGGACATCCCTGACTTGTTGATGAATCCGTGACATTCATGACATTTGTGACATTCATTTGAGGTTATGTTTATTTTTTAGCATTATGATGAGGACTATTGATTTAAACATGCACATTCACGATTTTTTATCTCGATCTTTTAGTAACTAATCACAATGCATTGAACCGAGCATCGTTTCCCGACATTTGTGATATTTCTCATTTGAGGTTATGTTTACTTTTAAGCATGATGATGAATATCATTCATTTAAACTTGCGCAGAACGATTTATCCCGATCTTTTGAAATTGAAAACTAATCACAATGCATCAGACAGCGTTTTGGTGCAAAAATTTCATAGGCACAAGGAAATGTGAGCGAAAAACTTGTTGAAAGTTGGTCGTCACCAGAAAAATGATTGCAGAATGGTTCGTTATGAGGTGCAACTAGTATTTACGACTTCTTTAGCGCTGTCACAGGTTTATTGGAAATAAAAATTCAGTGACACGTATGCAGTGAAGCGATTTGACTCATTTATGATTGCATTTGCGTTAAAACAGTAATTTATGATGAAGACAGAATTAGATGATCACAAGATTTCGTCCTTTTTCAGGAAACTACTTTACTTTGATTAACAAATAATTTGTTACAAGGTATTTTATTGTAAGGTACAAAGTTTTAACAGTGAATAAACTATACCAGTGACAATTATAGCAATGTAACACCATATTTTCTACAATAGTAATGAACGAATGTACAAAAATTTACAAATGTATCAGATATTTACACTGTTACAACATGTGTCTGTACTTTGAACATTTATAACAAGTGCAAATAATGCTGGAATATTGTAAGCGTTTGGTCACTGTCATTTTGCTTGTTGGCGATGCGATGAGATTTGGCTTTTTTTTACTAGAACTCATTTCTTGAACTTTCTTGTAACGAAATGGACACAAACAATTAGGGGCAGCACAAGTTTTTGGATATGTTCTGTGATGGCGAAGAATGAATTTGAGGCCCCTTGGTCCGAGCAAATCGCTTGTCGCTTTCAACTGGAACAATTGCTTCGATGATACTAGTCATTTTCCTTCGCTGAACACTTACCATGTAATGTTGCGGCGGCTCTTCATCGAATTCATCAACAAGCAGGGTTTTGCACTTTTAGCAGCTTGGTTACTGTCCGTCAAACATATCCACCCATGTTAGAAGAATCCAAGTGGCATAGTCGTTCATGGTGGTCAACAACACCGTCCAGAACGTTCTGCAATCGTTCTTAATGCTTTCAGCAGGGTACGGTAGGGTGTCAATAAGAGTCCTTTACATGTTTGCATCTTTTAGCGGTTCATTGAGAAAAAACAGGTTTAATATTGAAAGTAACAGTCCGTGTTGAAGTACTGCATCATTTTCAGTGTGTTTCTTTCAGTCTTGTTCGTCTTTTTTCACTCGTCCAAGTTATTAATTGGTTGTTTAAAGAATTATATCCCATTGAAAGAGTCGACCGACGATACTTTGTTAGAAATATCATGTGTGCAATTTTCATTAGAACGCAGTTATAAATGATGTTCATTGTCATTTTGTTTCATTTTTTTCTTGCACTACTTCTTTGACTCGTTATTCTTTCTTAGTGAGAAATTGTCTTGATACCGTGCAAGCACATTTTTCATATGATAATAGAGGGGGTATAGTGGTCCTAGATCGTTAGGTAGTTCGCAAGGTTTGTTGAAGCAACAAATACAACTCGCAACATCATGCACCATATTCAGTTCGAAAACATGAATCTGAAATATCAGATGTAAACAGTGTTCCTACAATTTGCAATGACCTTAGAAAATGTAACTCACTATTATGCGTTTTTGGTGATCCAAACCCGCTTAGTTGTCGGTAAGTACATGTATCTGATTTCTATATTACTTATACGTCTTGGTATCATTAGTTGGTTTCCTATTCAAAGTTTCATTTGCTAATCTTTCGAAACGGAATATTAATGGTACTGTACGACCAATTTGGACTTGAAAAAACTTCCATGATAACACCTTTTAGCATGGCGGTCTTGAAAGTGTGCAGAATTGTGCCTACATTTGTCGATTCGACTTTGTTTCTACAAATCATAATTGAAACATACGAATTTATTAGTCGCATAGCCACTAAATACCACAAAACTCCGTTTTGACATGGGTAAGCTTGTCTTTGCCGTTGCTCTTGTAGGTTCTAAGCCACTCAACGATACAGCATTCTTCGTTACTTTTGCATACCAACTATACCGACTGCACCAGCATTTTTCGATAGCAGCACTACGTGTCTTAGATTTCATACGTATTGTGAACCAATTTTGACTTCTTGACTACGGCAGTTCACATATTGGAGCTTCGAGCTTAATCTACTTTGGATTAATGACATTATTAAACAAAAGTAAAATGTTAAAAGTATCTAGTACCATACATTTTATAGGCGCAGTAAAGAAGTTTGCCGAAAAAGGATGAAATCAGCTAATTCTGTCTCCATCATAATTGAAATAACTGTTTTAACGTAAATGTAATCATAAATGAGTCAAATCGCTTCACTGCATACGTGTCAGTGAATTTCCATTTCCAATAAACCAGTGACATTTCTAAAGAAGTCGTGAATTCTAGTTGCACCTCATAGCAAACCAATCTGCAATCATTTTTCTGGTGATAACCAACTTTCAACAAGTTTTTTTACTCACATTTCCTTGTGCCTACGCATTTTTTGCACCAAAACGTTGCCTGATGCATTGTGATTAGTTTCCAATTTCAAAATTTTCAAAATATCGAGATAAATCGTTCTGCGCAAGTTTTAATCAATGATTTTCATCATCATGCTCAAAAGTAAACATAACCTCAAATGAGAAATATTACAAATGTCAAGAACGTCACTGACGTCAGCGATTATTGACAGACCGAACGCAGGGATGTCCAAAATTGGGCGTGGGAAATTATTTTTTTCATGGCCGACTATGATTTTGCATCTTTTGGAAATGTTGAGGGTCTTTTTTCTCTTTTTCTCGGCAACTTGACTAGCTAGACGGTTGAGTTTTGGCACACTCGGATAATTATTGATGTTTTATAAAATGACATAAATCTTAACTAATTAAAATTTAAAATAAGACAAGTAAAATTAACATTTTTAAGACAAGGATGACGCTGGTAATGTCACATCACCCTTACCTATTCAAGAAATTATATTTTAAATTTTAGAAAAATCCGTTCATAAATGACAAAGATATTGAGCCCGAAAGTCTTAGATAGGCCACCCTGTATATCAGTCGAAAGAGGAGCTCAAAATCTATCCACTGGCCCAATTTGAGATCGATCAAACAAACGGTTTACGAGTTATGGTCAAAAATAAAAAAATTGAAAAATTTTCATCGTTTGAGTCGCAATTTTTTTTCGCGAAAAATCGACTATCGAATTTTGGGCTTTTAAGCACTTTTTCTAACGTAAAATGAGCCGAGAAAAACGATGGCGCAAACCGCATCTCAATATCTCTAATAGTTTCCGAGATATTTAACTTTGAAAATTGGGAAAAATGAGAAAAAATGAAAATCAACTATCCGAAACTTTGATCGGCCATAACTCAGTTATTTGTTGTCGGATCTGAATTTAAATCCCAGATTTGGAATCTGCGTAAAATTCTGCGTTCACTGATGTATAATAACTCGAGTTTACTCTAAAAAATAAGCGAGATATCGATATGAGAAGTTTGGCCATAGTTTTAGTCATGAATTTTTGCGAAAATTTGCAAATTTCCACTTTTGGAAAATCTAAAAACGATTTCTTATGTAAAAAATCGCGAGAAAAACGATGCCGCAAACCGCATTCCAATATCTGAAATAGTTTTCGAGATATCGAGCATGAATTGTTTGGAACCTTCAAAAATTTGGCCATCTGGCGACAACCCAAAAATTCAAACGGCCATAACTCAGTTATTTGTTGTCGGATCTGAATTTAAATTCCAGATTTGGATTCAGCGTGAGATTCTGCGTAAAATGAGTCAAAATTTATTGAGTTTACCTACGAAATAAAGAAAGCATTGACCAAAAACTGTTTGGAAGTGGTCATTTTGGGGTGATTTTCAATCAATGTTTTCAAAATGAAAATGACGTTTAATAGCATTGAATTATATATCAGTCGAAAGAGGAGCTCAAAATCTATCCACTGGCCCAATTTGAGATCGATCAAACAAACGGTTTACGGGTTATGGTCAAAAATAAAAAAATTGAAAAATTTTCATCGTTTGAGTCGCAATTTTTTTTCGCGAAAAATCGACTATCGAATTTTGGGCTTTTAAGCACTTTTTCTAACGTAAAATGAGCCGAGAAAAACGATGGCGCAAACCGCATCTCAATATCTCTAATAGTTTCCGAGATATTTAACTTTGAAAATTGGGAAAAATGAGAAAAAATGAAAATCAACTATCCGAAACTTTGATCGGCCATAACTCAGTTATTTGTTGTCGGATCTGAATTTAAATCCCAGATTTGGAATCTGCGTAAAATTCTGCGTTCACTGATGTATAATAACTCGCGTTTACTCTAAAAAATAAGCGAGATATCGATATGAGAAGTTTGGCCATAGTTTTAGTCATGAATTTTTGCGAAAATTTGCAAATTTCGACTTTTGGAAAATCTAAAAACGATTTCTTATGTAAAAAATCGCGAGAAAAACGATGCCGCAAACCGCATTCCAAAATTACGAATTTTACTGCACGTGACCATCAAATGCACTCGTCTAAAGTTGGTAGCAGCCCCTAGGGATGTTTATTGGTAACAGTTAACGTCTAGCGCAGGTTTGCCAAAAACCATAAATGGAGAGAAAAGAAAACAAACCTTCCATCCTTCCTCAAACAAGCAGCGATGCATCCAGAATTCCAGATCTCGCGTTTTCAAAAAACCAATAAAAATTCTCTATAAACTTCCATTCCTTGATGTTTCTTTGACTTCACAAAATAGCTGACAAGACACCAGATGACCTTCAGAGCCTTTGTAGTATTTTCTTTCTTGACAACTGCATCTCGATGATACTTTGTTTCCGTTGGTTGAGTTCCTTTGAGCCTTCTCTGGAGAAACACTCGTTTTTTGCTCGTAGACTCATCAGGTTTGAAAACGTTGCAAACTTCGTGCTCCCGCAATGAAATCAGCAACACTCTGAACATTTCCCAGTCACTGAACGACATCTTCAACCACTGGAAAAAGAACATTTGACTTTGACTTAAAACATGTTTAAATTTAACCTTTTTCATCCACATTGCAGTAAAGCAGCACCTTTTTCATGATGTTATGCTCCTTGATCAATTCACTGTTCTCTGGGAGCACTGAATGGGTGGTTTCTTCAATTCTGTGCAATAACTTGCAGAGTCCTTTAGCGTTGAGCGACGACAACCGCCTTTTCGACATCTTAGGCTATGGGTATCATCCATCGATTCAGTCTCTTAATAATAAACTCTGGTAATGAAGTTGGAACCTGAAATACCACGAAACATTTCAAGGCTGGAATTCAAACAGTTTTCAGCTTACCTGCGTTTAAAAATTTCAATAATACCCATCAATTTGTTGCAAATCAACTCCAACTAAAAATAGCTTCAAATGAACTTCTTAACTTGTGTAATTTCTTTGCTACCATGCCCAGAAGAACGAGAAAGTAAACAGTAAAGAATTCTGGTAGTCTCTTGTGCAAGCAGGATCGTTGTTAATCATTTGTTGTACTCTGAAAATAAGTTTAGTAAATCATGAACATAACCTCAATGTGTGCTGTCAAAATATTCAAGTTAAGACATACATTAAGATAGAGACACAATACCATTTTTAAATAATTAATAGAATCGTAACCAAGTCGTGAATGTTAAATCAGACTTTAGATTCTTACTCCTGAGGACAAAATTAATAAAAAGAGTATTTTCTTGCTTTAATTTTCATCGAAAAACTGCAAACCAAATAAAAGTTTGAAAAATTAATAAAACATTAACGGAGCGTCTGATCGAAAAATCTTTGACGGATTCTTGTTCCTGAGGTCCAAATTGATGGAAAAAGTCGGTTTCAAAGAGATTTTATTTTTTGTCGAAATCGCCAAAAATCCATGATGTTTAGTCTTTGAACTTTTTTTGGCGAAAAACGCGAAAGTTCGCAGATCGACACGAAACTATGCACATGGCATAATTTGACATTTCCACATCCATTTTTGGTCTCCGTTCCTCGCTATCTGCAAGATTTTTTGAGAAAATGCAAATTAAAAATTTTAAAATTCAATTTCCCGCGTCAAGCAATCTATCAACGAAGCATAGAAGCTAGGACATGCGTCAACAGTCTTTAGTCCATAAATAATATTAAATAAAATATTAACAAAGTCGTAAATCTTAAATCAAAGTTCAGATTCGTTTTTCTGAGGTTAAAATTAACAAGTTAAGTAGTTTATTGTATTTATTTACACCGAAAAGTGAGAGAAGTTTTTCCATAAAAGCCACCTAGCGGAATAACGCCGAAGTTGATAGTTCACGCCTCCTCTCACCAGAGGGCTAAACTTTTGTTTTTAAAACTTACAATTTTTGAATCAAAACCATTTGCAGGAATAAGGAAGAATGATAAAAAACAATACCCTCAAATTAAACTAAAGGAGTATTAATAAAATAAAAAAACACAAACTCGACACTCTCCCTCCTTCTTGCAAAAAGTGTGAAAAAGTTTCATTAGGAACATGTTTGTTGGCTTACCTAAAAAAGACGAGGGAAACAATCTGAAATGGACGAAACTATCCATTCTTAATTAATGGTAATTGATTATTGCTCTAATTCCAACTGATCCAAGAGCCAAGAGCCAAGGCTAGTCCTTCGCAAGTGGCGCTTCCTCAAAAATATCTCATTTAACGACTTCTTCAATTCTTGTAGATCATTGTTGTTTTTATATGCTGATGTAACCGCAGCCAGCTTGTCGGACATTTCAGTGCTCATTTCTTTTTCCGACTAAAACAAACCAAATAGTTTTAGGTGTTAATCTTCCTCTGATACTACAAAAGCCATGACATCATAAAGACACTAAATTTAAATCCCAAATTTGCAATCTGCGTAAAATTCTGCGTTCACTGATGTATAATAACTCGAGTTTACTCCACAAAATAAGCGAGATATCGATATGAGAAGTTTGGCCATAGTTTTAGTCATGAATTTTTGCGAAAATTTGCAAATTTCGACTTTTGGAAAATCTAAAAACGATTTCTTATGTAAAAAATCGCGAGAAAAACGATGCCGCAAACCGCATTCCAATATCTGAAATAGTTTTCGAGATATCGAGCATGAATTGTTTGGAACCTTCAAAAATTTGGCCATCTGGCGACAACCCAAAAATTCAAACGGCCATAACTCAGTTATTTGTTGCCGGATCTGAATTTAAATTCCAGATTTGGATTCAGCGTGAGATTCTGCGTAAAATGAGTCAAAATTTATTGAGTTTACCTACGAAATAAAGAAAGCATTGACCAAAAACTGTTTGGAAGTGGTCATTTTGGGGTGATTTTCAATCAATGTTTTCAAAATGAAAATGACGTTTAATAGCATTGAATTATATATCAGTCGAAAGAGGAGCTCAAAATCTATCCACTGGCCCAATTTGAGATCGATCAAACAAACGGTTTACGGGTTATGGTCAAAAATAAAAAAATTGAAAAATTTTCATCGTTTGAGTCGCAATTTTTTTTCGCGAAAAATCGACTATCGAATTTTGGGCTTTTAAGCACTTTTTCTAACGTAAAATGAGCCGAGAAAAACGATGGCGCAAACCGCATCTCAATATCTCTAATAGTTTCCGAGATATTTAACTTTGAAAATTGGGAAAAATGAGAAAAAATGAAAATCAACTATCCGAAACTTTGATCGGCCATAACTCAGTTATTTGTTGTCGGATCTGAATTTAAATCCCAGATTTGGAATCTGCGTAAAATTCTGCGTTCACTGATGTATAATAACTCAAGTTTTCTCTAAAAAATAAGCGAGATATCGATATGAGAAGTTTGGCCATAGTTTTAGTCATGAATTTTTGCGAAAATTTGCAAATTTCGACTTTTGGAAAATCTAAAAACGATTTCTTATGTAAAAAATCGCGAGAAAAACGATGCCGCAAACCGCATTCCAATATCTGAAATAGTTTTCGAGATATCGAGCATGAATTGTTTGGAACCTTCAAAAATTTGGCCATCTGGCGACAACCCAAAAATTCAAACGGCCATAACTCAGTTATTTGTTGTCGGATCTGAATTTAAATTCCAGATTTGGATTCAGCGTGAGATTCTGCGTAAAATGAGTCAAAATTTATTGAGTTTACCTACGAAATAAAGAAAGCATTGACCAAAAACTGTTTGGAAGTGGTCATTTTGGGGTGATTTTCAATCAATGTTTTCAAAATGAAAATGACGTTTAATAGCATTGAATTATATATCAGTCGAAAGAGGAGCTCAAAATCTATCCACTGGCCCAATTTGAGATCGATCAAACAAACGGTTTACGAGTTATGGTCAAAAATAAAAAAAAAAAAAAATTTTCATCGTTTGAGTCGCAATTTTTTTTCGCGAAAAATCGACTATCGAATTTTGGGCTTTTAAGCACTTTTTCTAACGTAAAATGAGCCGAGAAAAACGATGGCGCAAACCGCATCTCAATATCTCTAATAGTTTCCGAGATATTTAACTTTGAAAATTGGGAAAAATGAGAAAAAATGAAAATCAACTATCCGAAACTTTGATCGGCCATAACTCAGTTATTTGTTGTCGGATCTGAATATAAATCCCAAATTTGCAATCTGCGTAAAATTCTGCGTTCACTGATGTATAATAACTCGAGTTTACTCTACAAAATAAGCGAGATATCGATATGAGAAGTTTGGCCATAGTTTTAGTCATGAATTTTTGCGAAAATTTGCAAATTTCGACTTTTGGAAAATCTAAAAACGATTTCTTATGTAAAAAATCGCGAGAAAAACGATGCCGCAAACCGCATTCCAATATCTGAAATAGTTTTCGAGATATCGAGCATGAATTGTTTGGAACCTTCAAAAATTTGGCCATCTGGCGACAACCCAAAAATTCAAACGGCCATAACTCAGTTATTTGTTGTCGGATCTGAATTTAAATTCCAGATTTGGATTCAGCGTGAGATTCTGCGTAAAATGAGTCAAAATTTATTGAGTTTACCTACGAAATAAAGAAAGCATTGACCAAAAACTGTTTGGAAGTGGTCATTTTGGGGTGATTTTCAATCAATGTTTTCAAAATGAAAATGACGTTTAATAGCATTGAATTATATATCAGTCGAAAGAGGAGCTCAAAATCTATCCACTGGCCCAATTTGAGATCGATCAAACAAACGGTTTACGGGTTATGGTCAAAAATAAAAAAATTGAAAAATTTTCATCGTTTGAGTCGCAATTTTTTTTCGCGAAAAATCGACTATCGAATTTTGGGCTTTTAAGCACTTTTTCTAACGTAAAATGAGCCGAGAAAAACGATGGCGCAAACCGCATCTCAATATCTCTAATAGTTTCCGAGATATTTAACTTTGAAAATTGGGAAAAATGAGAAAAAATGAAAATCAACTATCCGAAACTTTGATCGGCCATAACTCAGTTATTTGTTGTCGGATCTGAATTTAAATCCCAGATTTGGAATCTGCGTAAAATTCTGCGTTCACTGATGTATAATAACTCAAGTTTTCTCTAAAAAATAAGCGAGATATCGATATGAGAAGTTTGGCCATAGTTTTAGTCATGAATTTTTGCGAAAATTTGCAAATTTCGACTTTTGGAAAATCTAAAAACGATTTCTTATGTAAAAAATCGCGAGAAAAACGATGCCGCAAACCGCATTCCAATATCTGAAATAGTTTTCGAGATATCGAGCATGAATTGTTTGGAACCTTCAAAAATTTGGCCATCTGGCGACAACCCAAAAATTCAAACGGCCATAACTCAGTTATTTGTTGTCGGATCAGAATTTAAATTCCAGATTTGGATTCAGCGTGAGATTCTGCGTAAAATGAGTCAAAATTTATTGAGTTTACCTACGAAATAAAGAAAGCATTGACCAAAAACTGTTTGGAAGTGGTCATTTTGGGGTGATTTTCAATCAATGTTTTCAAAATGAAAATGACGTTTAATAGCATTGAATTATATATCAGTCGAAAGAGGAGCTCAAAATCTATCCACTGGCCCAATTTGAGATCGATCAAACAAACGGTTTACGAGTTATGGTCAAAAATAAAAAAAAATAAAAATTTTCATCGTTTGAGTCGCAATTTTTTTTCGCGAAAAATCGACTATCGAATTTTGGGCTTTTAAGCACTTTTTCTAACGTAAAATGAGCCGAGAAAAACGATGGCGCAAACCGCATCTCAATATCTCTAATAGTTTCCGAGATATTTAACTTTGAAAATTGGGAAAAATGAGAAAAAATGAAAATCAACTATCCGAAACTTTGATCGGCCATAACTCAGTTATTTGTTGTCGGATCTGAATATAAATCCCAGATTTGGAATCTGCGTAAAATTCTGCGTTCACTGATGTATAATAACTCGAGTTTACTCTAAAAAATAAGCGAGATATCGATATGAGAAGTTTGGCCATAGTTTTAGTCATGAATTTTTGCGAAAATTTGCAAATTTCCACTTTTGGAAAATCTAAAAACGATTTCTTATGTAAAAAATCGCGAGAAAAACGATGCCGCAAACCGCATTCCAATATCTGAAATAGTTTTCGAGATATCGAGCATGAATTGTTTGGAACCTTCAAAAATTTGACCATCTGGCGACAACCCAAAAATTCAAACGGCCATAACTCAGTTATTTGTTGTCGGATCTGAATTTAAATTCCAGATTTGGATTCAGCGTGAGATTCTGCGTAAAATGAGTCAAAATTTATTGAGTTTACCTACGAAATAAAGAAAGCATTGACCAAAAACTGTTTGGAAGTGGTCATTTTGGGGTGATTTTCAATCAATGTTTTCAAAATGAAAATGACGTTTAATAGCATTGAATTATATATCAGTCGAAAGAGGAGCTCAAAATCTATCCACTGGCCCAATTTGAGATCGATCAAACAAACGGTTTACGAGTTATGGTCAAAAATAAAAAAATTGAAAAATTTTCATCGTTTGAGTCGCAATTTTTTTTCGCGAAAAATCGACTATCGAATTTTGGGCTTTTAAGCACTTTTTCTAACGTAAAATGAGCCGAGAAAAACGATGGCGCAAACCGCATCTCAATATCTCTAATAGTTTCCGAGATATTTAACTTTGAAAATTGGGAAAAATGAGAAAAAATGAAAATCAACTATCCGAAACTTTGATCGGCCATAACTCAGTTATTTGTTGTCGGATCTGAATTTAAATCCCAGATTTGGAATCTGCGTAAAATTCTGCGTTCACTGATGTATAATAACTCGAGTTTACTCTAAACAATAAGCGAGATATCGATATGAGAAGTTTGGCCATAGTTTTAGTCATGAATTTTTGCGAAAATTTGCAACTTTCGACTATTGGAATATCTAAAAACTATTTCTTATGTAAAAAATCGCGAGAAAAACAATGGCGCAATCCGCAATCCAATATCTGGAATAGTTTTCGAGATATCGAGCATGAATTGTTTGGAACCTTCAAAAATTTGGCCATCTGGCGACAACCCAAAAATTCAAACGGCCATAACTCAGTTATTTGTTGTCGGATCTGAATTTAAATTCCAGATTTGGATTCAGCGTGAGATTCTGCGTAAAATGAGTCAAAATTTATTGAGTTTACCTACGAAATAAAGAAAGCATTGACCAAAAACTGTTTGGAAGTGGTCATTTTGGGGTGATTTTCAATCAATGTTTTCAAAATGAAAATGACGTTTAATAGCATTGAATTATATATCAGTCGAAAGAGGAGCTCAAAATCTATCCACTGGCCCAATTTGAGATCGATCAAACAAACGGTTTACGAGTTATGGTCAAAAATAAAAAAAAATAAAAATTTTCATCGTTTGAGTCGCAATTTTTTTTCGCGAAAAATCGACTATCGAATTTTGGGCTTTTAAGCACTTTTTCTAACGTAAAATGAGCCGAGAAAAACGATGGCGCAAACCGCATCTCAATATCTCTAATAGTTTCCGAGATATTTAACTTTGAAAATTGGGAAAAATGAGAAAAAATGAAAATCAACTATCCGAAACTTTGATCGGCCATAACTCAGTTATTTGTTGTCGGATCTGAATTTAAATCCCAGATTTGGAATCTGCGTAAAATTCTGCGTTCACTGATGTATAATAACTCGCGTTTACTCTAAAAAATAAGCGAGATATCGATATGAGAAGTTTGGCCATAGTTTTAGTCATGAATTTTTGCGAAAATTTGCAAATTTCGACTTTTGGAAAATCTAAAAACGATTTCTTATGTAAAAAATCGCGAGAAAAACGATGCCGCAAACCGCATTCCAATATCTGAAATAGTTTTCGAGATATCGAGCATGAATTGTTTGGAACCTTCAAAAATTTGGCCATCTGGCGACAACCCAAAAATTCAAACGGCCATAACTCAGTTATTTGTTGTCGGATCTGAATTTAAATTCCAGATTTGGATTCAGCGTGAGATTCTGCGTAAAATGAGTCAAAATTCATTGAGTTTACCTACGAAATAAAGAAAGCATTGACCAAAAACTGTTTGGAAGTGGTCATTTTGGGGTGATTTTCAATCAATGTTTTCAAAATGAAAATGACGTTTAATAGCATTGAATTATATATCAGTCGAAAGAGGAGCTCAAAATCTATCCACTGGCCCAATTTGAGATCGATCAAACAAACGGTTTACGAGTTATGGTCAAAAATTAAAAAAAATAAAAATTTTCATCGTTTGAGTCGCAATTTTTTTTCGCGAAAAATCGACTATCGAATTTTGGGCTTTTAAGCACTTTTTCTAACGTAAAATGAGCCGAGAAAAACGATGGCGCAAACCGCATCTCAATATCTCTAATAGTTTCCGAGATATTTAACTTTGAAAATTGGGAAAAATGAGAAAAAATGAAAATCAACTATCCGAAACTTTGATCGGCCATAACTCAGTTATTTGTTGTCGGATCTGAATTTAAATCCCAGATTAGGAATCTGCGTAAAATTCTGCGTTCACTGATGTATAATAACTCGAGTTCACTCTAAAAAATAAGCGAGATATCGATATGAGAAGTTTGGCCATAGTTTTAGTCATGAATTTTTGCGAAAATTTTCAAATTTCGACTTTTGGAAAATCTAAAAACGATTTCTTATGTAAAAAATCGCGAGAAAAACGATGCCGCAAACCGCATTCCAATATCTGAAATAGTTTTCGAGATATCGAGCATGAATTGTTTGGAACCTTCAAAAATTTGGCCATCTGGCGACAACCCAAAAATTCAAACGGCCATAACTCAGTTATTTGTTGTCGGATCTGAATTTAAATTCCAGATTTGGATTCAGCGTGAGATTCTGCGTAAAATGAGTCAAAATTTATTGAGTTTACCTACGAAATAAAGAAAGCATTGACCAAAAACTGTTTGGAAGTGGTCATTTTGGGGTGATTTTCAATCAATGTTTTCAAAATGAAAATGACGTTTAATAGCATTGAATTATATATCAGTCGAAAGAGGAGCTCAAAATCTATCCACTGGCCCAATTTGAGATCGATCAAACAAACGGTTTACGAGTTATGGTCAAAAATAAAAAAAAATAAAAATTTTCATCGTTTGAGTCGCAATTTTTTTTCGCGAAAAATCGACTATCGAATTTTGGGCTTTTAAGCACTTTTTCTAACGTAAAATGAGCCGAGAAAAACGATGGCGCAAACCGCATCTCAATATCTCTAATAGTTTCCGAGATATTTAACTTTGAAAATTGGGAAAAATGAGAAAAAATGAAAATCAACTATCCGAAACTTTGATCGGCCATAACTCAGTTATTTGTTGTCGGATCTGAATTTAAATCCCAGATTTGGAATCTGCGTAAAATTCTGCGTTCACTGATGTATAATAACTCGCGTTTACTCTAAAAAATAAGCGAGATATCGATATGAGAAGTTTGGCCATAGTTTTAGTCATGAATTTTTGCGAAAATTTGCAAATTTCGACTTTTGGAAAATCTAAAAACGATTTCTTATGTAAAAAATCGCGAGAAAAACGATGCCGCAAACCGCATTCCAAAATTACGAATTTTACTGCACGTGACCATCAAATGCACTCGTCTAAAGTTGGTAGCAGCCCCTAGGGATGTTTATTGGTAACAGTTAACGTCTAGCGCAGGTTTGCCAAAAACCATAAATGGAGAGAAAAGAAAACAAACCTTCCATCCTTCCTCAAACAAGCAGCGATGCATCCAGAATTCCAGATCTCGCGTTTTCAAAAAACCAATAAAAATTCTCTATAAACTTCCATTCCTTGATGTTTCTTTGACTTCACAAAATAGCTGACAAGACACCAGATGACCTTCAGAGCCTTTGTAGTATTTTCTTTCTTGACAACTGCATCTCGATGATACTTTGTTTCCGTTGGTTGAGTTCCTTTGAGCCTTCTCTGGAGAAACACTCGTTTTTTGCTCGTAGACTCATCAGGTTTGAAAACGTTGCAAACTTCGTGCTCCCGCAATGAAATCAGCAACACTCTGAACATTTCCCAGTCACTGAACGACATCTTCAACCACTGGAAAAAGAACATTTGACTTTGACTTAAAACATGTTTAAATTTAACCTTTTTCATCCACATTGCAGTAAAGCAGCACCTTTTTCATGATGTTATGCTCCTTGATCAATTCACTGTTCTCTGGGAGCACTGAATGGGTGGTTTCTTCAATTCTGTGCAATAACTTGCAGAGTCCTTTAGCGTTGAGCGACGACAACCGCCTTTTCGACATCTTAGGCTATGGGTATCATCCATCGATTCAGTCTCTTAATAATAAACTCTGGTAATGAAGTTGGAACCTGAAATACCACGAAACATTTCAAGGCTGGAATTCAAACAGTTTTCAGCTTACCTGCGTTTAAAAATTTCAATAATACCCATCAATTTGTTGCAAATCAACTCCAACTAAAAATAGCTTCAAATGAACTTCTTAACTTGTGTAATTTCTTTGCTACCATGCCCAGAAGAACGAGAAAGTAAACAGTAAAGAATTCTGGTAGTCTCTTGTGCAAGCAGGATCGTTGTTAATCATTTGTTGTACTCTGAAAATAAGTTTAGTAAATCATGAACATAACCTCAATGTGTGCTGTCAAAATATTCAAGTTAAGACATACATTAAGATAGAGACACAATACCATTTTTAAATAATTAATAGAATCGTAACCAAGTCGTGAATGTTAAATCAGACTTTAGATTCTTACTCCTGAGGACAAAATTAATAAAAAGAGTATTTTCTTGCTTTAATTTTCATCGAAAAACTGCAAACCAAATAAAAGTTTGAAAAATTAATAAAACATTAACGGAGCGTCTGATCGAAAAATCTTTGACGGATTCTTGTTCCTGAGGTCCAAATTGATGGAAAAAGTCGGTTTCAAAGAGATTTTATTTTTTGTCGAAATCGCCAAAAATCCATGATGTTTTAGTCTTTGAACTTTTTTTGGCGAAAAACGCGAAAGTTCGCAGATCGACACGAAACTATGCACATGGCATAATTTGACATTTCCACATCCATTTTTGGTCTCCGTTCCTCGCTATCTGCAAGATTTTTTGAGAAAATGCAAATTAAAAATTTTAAAATTCAATTTCCCGCGTCAAGCAATCTGTCAACGAAGCATAGAAGCTAGGACATGCGTCAACAGTCTTTAGTCCATAAATAATATTAAATAAAATATTAACAAAGTCGTAAATCTTAAATCAAAGTTCAGATTCGTTTTTCTGAGGTTAAAATTAACAAGTTAAGTAGTTTATTGTATTTATTTACACCGAAAAGTGAGAGAAGTTTTTCCATAAAAGCCACCTAGCGGAATAACGCCGAAGTTGATAGTTCACGCCTCCTCTCACCAGAGGGCTAAACTTTTGTTTTTAAAACTTACAATTTTTGAATCAAAACCATTTGCAGGAATAAGGAAGAATGATAAAAAACAATACCCTCAAATTAAACTAAAGGAGTATTAATAAAATAAAAAAACACAAACTCGACACTCTCCCTCCTTCTTGCAAAAAGTGTGAAAAAGTTTCATTAGGAACATGTTTGTTGGCTTACCTAAAAAAGACGAGGGAAACAATCTGAAATGGACGAAACTATCCATTCTTAATTAATGGTAATTGATTATTGCTCTAATTCCAACTGATCCAAGAGCCAAGAGCCAAGGCTAGTCCTTCGCAAGTGGCGCTTCCTCAAAAATATCTCATTTAACGACTTCTTCAATTCTTGTAGATCATTGTTGTTTTTATATGCTGATGTAACCGCAGCCAGCTTGTCGGACATTTCAGTGCTCATTTCTTTTTCCGACTAAAACAAACCAAATAGTTTTAGGTGTTAATCTTCCTCTGATACTACAAAAGCCATGACATCATAAAGACACTAAATTTAAATCCCAAATTTGCAATCTGCGTAAAATTCTGCGTTCACTGATGTATAATAACTCGAGTTTACTCTACAAAATAAGCGAGATATCGATATGAGAAGTTTGGCCATAGTTTTAGTTATGAATTTTTGCGAAAATTTGCAAATTTCGACTTTTGGAAAATCTAAAAACGATTTCTTATGTAAAAAATCGCGAGAAAAACGATGCCGCAAACCGCATTCCAATATCTGAAATAGTTTTCGAGATATCGAGCATGAATTGTTTGGAACCTTCAAAAATTTGGCCATCTGGCGACAACCCAAAAATTCAAACGGCCATAACTCAGTTATTTGTTGTCGGATCTGAATTTAAATTCCAGATTTGGATTCAGCGTGAGATTCTGCGTAAAATGAGTCAAAATTTATTGAGTTTACCTACGAAATAAAGAAAGCATTGACCAAAAACTGTTTGGAAGTGGTCATTTTGGGGTGATTTTCAATCAATGTTTTCAAAATGAAAATGACGTTTAATAGCATTGAATTATATATCAGTCGAAAGAGGAGCTCAAAATCTATCCACTGGCCCAATTTGAGATCGATCAAACAAACGGTTTACGAGTTATGGTCAAAAATAAAAAAAAATAAAAATTTTCATCGTTTGAGTCGCAATTTTTTTTCGCGAAAAATCGACTATCGAATTTTGGGCTTTTAAGCACTTTTTCTAACGTAAAATGAGCCGAGAAAAACGATGGCGCAAACCGCATCTCAATATCTCTAATAGTTTCCGAGATATTTAACTTTGAAAATTGGGAAAAATGAGAAAAAATGAAAATCAACTATCCGAAACTTTGATCGGCCATAACTCAGTTATTTGTTGTCGGATCTGAATTTAAATCCCAGATTTGGAATCTGCGTAAAATTCTGCGTTCACTGATGTATAATAACTCGAGTTTACTCTAAAAAATAAGCGAGATATCGATATGAGAAGTTTGGCCATAGTTTTAGTCATGAATTTTTGCGAAAATTTGCAAATTTCGACTTTTGGAAAATCTAAAAACGATTTCTTATGTAAAAAATCGCGAGAAAAACGATGCCGCAAACCGCATTCCAATATCTGAAATAGTTTTCGAGATATCGAGCATGAATTGTTTGGAACCTTCAAAAATTTGGCCATCTGGCGACAACCCAAAAATTCAAACGGCCATAACTCAGTTATTTGTTGTCGGATCTGAATTTAAATTCCAGATTTGGATTCAGCGTGAGATTCTGCGTAAAATGAGTCAAAATTTATTGAGTTTACCTACGAAATAAAGAAAGCATTGACCAAAAACTGTTTGGAAGTGGTCATTTTGGGGTGATTTTCAATCAATGTTTTCAAAATGAAAATGACGTTTAATAGCATTGAATTATATATCAGTCGAAAGAGGAGCTCAAAATCTATCCACTGGCCCAATTTGAGATCGATCAAACAAACGGTTTACGGGTTATGGTCAAAAATAAAAAAATTGAAAAATTTTCATCGTTTGAGTCGCAATTTTTTTTCGCGAAAAATCGACTATCGAATTTTGGGCTTTTAAGCACTTTTTCTAACGTAAAATGAGCCGAGAAAAACGATGGCGCAAACCGCATCTCAATATCTCTAATAGTTTCCGAGATATTTAACTTTGAAAATTGGGAAAAATGAGAAAAAATGAAAATCAACTATCCGAAACTTTGATCGGCCATAACTCAGTTATTTGTTGTCGGATCTGAATTTAAATCCCAGATTTGGAATCTGCGTAAAATTCTGCGTTCACTGATGTATAATAACTCAAGTTTTCTCTAAAAAATAAGCGAGATATCGATATGAGAAGTTTGGCCATAGTTTTAGTCATGAATTTTTGCGAAAATTTGCAAATTTCGACTTTTGGAAAATCTAAAAACGATTTCTTATGTAAAAAATCGCGAGAAAAACGATGCCGCAAACCGCATTCCAATATCTGAAATAGTTTTCGAGATATCGAGCATGAATTGTTTGGAACCTTCAAAAATTTGGCCATCTGGCGACAACCCAAAAATTCAAACGGCCATAACTCAGTTATTTGTTGTCGGATCTGAATTTAAATTCCAGATTTGGATTCAGCGTGAGATTCTGCGTAAAATGAGTCGAAATTTATTGAGTTTACCTACGAAATAAAGAAAGCATTGACCTAAAACTGTTTGGAAGTGGTCATTTTGGGGTGATTTTCAATCAATGTTTTCAAAATGAAAATGACGTTTAATAGCATTGAATTATATATCAGTCGAAAGAGGAGCTCAAAATCTATCCACTGGCCCAATTTGAGATCGATCAAACAAACGGTTTACGAGTTATGGTCAAAAATAAAAAAAAATAAAAATTTTCATCGTTTGAGTCGCAATTTTTTTTCGCGAAAAATCGACTATCGAATTTTGGGCTTTTAAGCACTTTTTCTAACGTAAAATGAGCCGAGAAAAACGATGGCGCAAACCGCATCTCAATATCTCTAATAGTTTCCGAGATATTTAACTTTGAAAATTGGGAAAAATGAGAAAAAATGAAAATCAACTATCCGAAACTTTGATCGGCCATAACTCAGTTATTTGTTGTCGGATCTGAATTTAAATCCCAGATTTGGAATCTGCGTAAAATTCTGCGTTCACTGATGTATAATAACTCGAGTTTACTCTAAAAAATAAGCGAGATATCGATATGAGAAGTTTGGCCATAGTTTTAGTCATGAATTTTTGCGAAAATTTGCAAATTTCGACTTTTGGAAAATCTAAAAACGATTTCTTATGTAAAAAATCGCGAGAAAAACGATGCCGCAAACCGCATTCCAATATCTGAAATAGTTTTCGAGATATCGAGCATGAATTGTTTGGAACCTTCAAAAATTTGGCCATCTGGCGACACCCCAAAAATTCAAACGGCCATAACTCAGTTATTTGTTGTCGGATCTGAATTTAAATTCCAGATTTGGATTCAGCGTGAGATTCTGCGTAAAATGAGTCAAAATTTATTGAGTTTACCTACGAAATAAAGAAAGCATTGACCAAAAACTGTTTGGAAGTGGTCATTTTGGGGTGATTTTCAATCAATGTTTTCAAAATGAAAATGACGTTTAATAGCATTGAATTATATATCAGTCGAAAGAGGAGCTCAAAATCTATCCACTGGCCCAATTTGAGATCGATCAAACAAACGGTTTACGGGTTATGGTCAAAAATAAAAAAATTGAAAAATTTTCATCGTTTGAGTCGCAATTTTTTTTCGCGAAAAATCGACTATCGAATTTTGGGCTTTTAAGCACTTTTTCTAACGTAAAATGAGCCGAGAAAAACGATGGCGCAAACCGCATCTCAATATCTCTAATAGTTTCCGAGATATTTAACTTTGAAAATTGGGAAAAATGAGAAAAAATGAAAATCAACTATCCGAAACTTTGATCGGCCATAACTCAGTTATTTGTTGTCGGATCTGAATTTAAATCCCAGATTTGGAATCTGCGTAAAATTCTGCGTTCACTGATGTATAATAACTCAAGTTTTCTCTAAAAAATAAGCGAGATATCGATATGAGAAGTTTGGCCATAGTTTTAGTCATGAATTTTTGCGAAAATTTGCAAATTTCGACTTTTGGAAAATCTAAAAACGATTTCTTATGTAAAAAATCGCGAGAAAAACGATGCCGCAAACCGCATTCCAATATCTGAAATAGTTTTCGAGATATCGAGCATGAATTGTTTGGAACCTTCAAAAATTTGGCCATCTGGCGACAACCCAAAAATTCAAACGGCCATAACTCAGTTATTTGTTGTCGGATCTGAATTTAAATTCCAGATTTGGATTCAGCGTGAGATTCTGCGTAAAATGAGTCAAAATTTATTGAGTTTACCTACGAAATAAAGAAAGCATTGACCAAAAACTGTTTGGAAGTGGTCATTTTGGGGTGATTTTCAATCAATGTTTTCAAAATGAAAATGACGTTTAATAGCATTGAATTATATATCAGTCGAAAGAGGAGCTCAAAATCTATCCACTGGCCCAATTTGAGATCGATCAAACAAACGGTTTACGAGTTATGGTCAAAAATAAAAAAAAATAAAAATTTTCATCGTTTGAGTCGCAATTTTTTTTCGCGAAAAATCGACCATCGAATTTTGGGCTTTTAAGCACTTTTTCTAACGTAAAATGAGCCGAGAAAAACGATGGCGCAAACCGCAACTCAATATCTCTAATAGTTTCCGAGATATTTAACTTTGAAAATTGGGAAAAATGAGAAAAAATGAAAATCAACTATCCGAAACTTTGATCGGCCATAACTCAGTTATTTGTTGTCGGATCTGAATTTAAATCCCAGATTTGGAATCTGCGTAAAATTCTGCGTTCACTGATGTATAATAACTCGAGTTTACTCTAAAAAATAAGCGAGATATCGATATGAGAAGTTTGGCCATAGTTTTAGTCATGAATTTTTGCGAAAATTTGCAAATTTCGACTTTTGGAAAATCTAAAAACGATTTCTTATGTAAAAAATCGCGAGAAAAACGATGCCGCAAACCGCATTCCAATATCTGAAATAGTTTTCGAGATATCGAGCATGAATTGTTTGGAACCTTCAAAAATTTGGCCATCTGGCGACAACCCAAAAATTCAAACGGCCATAACTCAGTTATTTGTTGTCGGATCTGAATTTAAATTCCAGATTTGGATTCAGCGTGAGATTCTGCGTAAAATGAGTCAAAATTTATTGAGTTTACCTACGAAATAAAGAAAGCATTGACCAAAAACTGTTTGGAAGTGGTCATTTTGGGGTGATTTTCAATCAATGTTTTCAAAATGAAAATGACGTTTAATAGCATTGAATTATATATCAGTCGAAAGAGGAGCTCAAAATCTATCCACTGGCCCAATTTGAGATCGATCAAACAAACGGTTTAGGAGTTATGCCCAAAAATTAAAAAAAATACAAATTTTCATCGTTTGAGTCGCAATTTTTTTTCGCGAAAAATCGACTATCGAATTTTGGGCTTTTAAGCACTTTTTCTAACGTAAAATGAGCCGAGAAAAACGATGGCGCAAACCGCATCTCAATATCTCTAATAGTTTCCGAGATATTTAACTTTGAAAATTGGGAAAAATGAGAAAAAATGAAAATCAACTATCCGAAACTTTGATCGGCCATAACTCAGTTATTTGTTGTCGGATCTGAATTTAAATCCCAGATTTGGAATCTGCGTAAAATTCTGCGTTCACTGATGTATAATAACTCGAGTTTACTCTAAACAATAAGCGAGATATCGATATGAGAAGTTTGGCCATAGTTTTAGTCATGAATTTTTGCGAAAATTTGCAAATTTCGACTTTTGGAAAATCTAAAAACGATTTCTTATGTAAAAAATCGCGAGAAAAACGATGCCGCAAACCGCATTCCAATATCTGAAATAGTTTTCGAGATATCGAGCATGAATTGTTTGGAACCTTCAAAAATTTGGCCATCTGGCGACAACCCAAAAATTCAAACGGCCATAACTCAGTTATTTGTTGTCGGATCTGAATTTAAATTCCAGATTTGGATTCAGCGTGAGATTCTGCGTAAAATGAGTCAAAATTTATTGAGTTTACCTACGAAATAAAGAAAGCATTGACCAAAAACTGTTTGGAAGTGGTCATTTTGGGGTGATTTTCAATCAATGTTTTCAAAATGAAAATGACGTTTAATAGCATTGAATTATATATCAGTCGAAAGAGGAGCTCAAAATCTATCCACTGGCCCAATTTGAGATCGATCAAACAAACGGTTTACGAGTTATGGTCAAAAATAAAAAAAAAATAAAAATTTTCATCGTTTGAGTCGCAATTTTTTTTCGCGAAAAATCGACTATCGAATTTTGGGCTTTTAAGCACTTTTTCTAACGTAAAATGAGCCGAGAAAAACGATGGCGCAAACCGCATCTCAATATCTCTAATAGTTTCCGAGATATTTAACTTTGAAAATTGGGAAAAATGAGAAAAAATGAAAATCAACTATCCGAAACTTTGATCGGCCATAACTCAGTTATTTGTTGTCGGATCTGAATTTAAATCCCAGATTTGGAATCTGCGTAAAATTCTGCGTTCACTGATGTATAATAACTCGAGTTTACTCTAAAAAATAAGCGAGATATCGATATGAGAAGTTTGGCCATAGTTTTAGTCATGAATTTTTGCGAAAATTTGCAAATTTCAACCTTACAAAATCTAAAAACGATTTCTTATGTAAAAAATCGCGAGAAAAACGATGCCGCAAACCGCATTCCAATATCTGAAATAGTTTTCGAGATATCGAGCATGAATTGTTTGGAACCTTCAAAAATTTGGCCATCTGGCGACAACCCAAAAATTCAAACGGCCATAACTCAGTTATTTGTTGTCGGATCTGAATTTAAATTCCAGATTTAAATTAATTAATTAATTAAATTAATTAAAATTACGAATTTTACTGCACGTGACCATCAAATGCACTCGTCTAAAGTTGGTAGCAGCCCCTAGGGATGTTTATTGGTAACAGTTAACGTCTAGCGCAGGTTTGCCAAAAACCATAAATGGAGAGAAAAGAAAACAAACCTTCCATCCTTCCTCAAACAAGCAGCGATGCATCCAGAATTCCAGATCTCGCGTTTTCAAAAAACCAATAAAAATTCTCTATAAACTTCCATTCCTTGATGTTTCTTTGACTTCACAAAATAGCTGACAAGACACCAGATGACCTTCAGAGCCTTTGTAGTATTTTCTTTCTTGACAACTGCATCTCGATGATACTTTGTTTCCGTTGGTTGAGTTCCTTTGAGCCTTCTCTGGAGAAACACTCGTTTTTTGCTCGTAGACTCATCAGGTTTGAAAACGTTGCAAACTTCGTGCTCCCGCAATGAAATCAGCAACACTCTGAACATTTCCCAGTCACTGAACGACATCTTCAACCACTGGAAAAAGAACATTTGACTTTGACTTAAAACATGTTTAAATTTAACCTTTTTCATCCACATTGCAGTAAAGCAGCACCTTTTTCATGATGTTATGCTCCTTGATCAATTCACTGTTCTCTGGGAGCACTGAATGGGTGGTTTCTTCAATTCTGTGCAATAACTTGCAGAGTCCTTTAGCGTTGAGCGACGACAACCGCCTTTTCGACATCTTAGGCTATGGGTATCATCCATCGATTCAGTCTCTTAATAATAAACTCTGGTAATGAAGTTGGAACCTGAAATACCACGAAACATTTCAAGGCTGGAATTCAAACAGTTTTCAGCTTACCTGCGTTTAAAAATTTCAATAATACCCATCAATTTGTTGCAAATCAACTCCAACTAAAAATAGCTTCAAATGAACTTCTTAACTTGTGTAATTTCTTTGCTACCATGCCCAGAAGAACGAGAAAGTAAACAGTAAAGAATTCTGGTAGTCTCTTGTGCAAGCAGGATCGTTGTTAATCATTTGTTGTACTCTGAAAATAAGTTTAGTAAATCATGAACATAACCTCAATGTGTGCTGTCAAAATATTCAAGTTAAGACATACATTAAGATAGAGACACAATACCATTTTTAAATAATTAATAGAATCGTAACCAAGTCGTGAATGTTAAATCAGACTTTAGATTCTTACTCCTGAGGACAAAATTAATAAAAAGAGTATTTTCTTGCTTTAATTTTCATCGAAAAACTGCAAACCAAATAAAAGTTTGAAAAATTAATAAAACATTAACGGAGCGTCTGATCGAAAAATCTTTGACGGATTCTTGTTCCTGAGGTCCAAATTGATGGAAAAAGTCGGTTTCAAAGAGATTTTATTTTTTGTCGAAATCGCCAAAAATCCATGATGTTTTAGTCTTTGAACTTTTTTTGGCGAAAAACGCGAAAGTTCGCAGATCGACACGAAACTATGCACATGGCATAATTTGACATTTCCACATCCATTTTTGGTCTCCGTTCCTCGCTATCTGCAAGATTTTTTGAGAAAATGCAAATTAAAAATTTTAAAATTCAATTTCCCGCGTCAAGCAATCTGTCAACGAAGCATAGAAGCTAGGACATGCGTCAACAGTCTTTAGTCCATAAATAATATTAAATAAAATATTAACAAAGTCGTAAATCTTAAATCAAAGTTCAGATTCGTTTTTCTGAGGTTAAAATTAACAAGTTAAGTAGTTTATTGTATTTATTTACACCGAAAAGTGAGAGAAGTTTTTCCATAAAAGCCACCTAGCGGAATAACGCCGAAGTTGATAGTTCACGCCTCCTCTCACCAGAGGGCTAAACTTTTGTTTTTAAAACTTACAATTTTTGAATCAAAACCATTTGCAGGAATAAGGAAGAATGATAAAAAACAATACCCTCAAATTAAACTAAAGGAGTATTAATAAAATAAAAAAACACAAACTCGACACTCTCCCTCCTTCTTGCAAAAAGTGTGAAAAAGTTTCATTAGGAACATGTTTGTTGGCTTACCTAAAAAAGACGAGGGAAACAATCTGAAATGGACGAAACTATCCATTCTTAATTAATGGTAATTGATTATTGCTCTAATTCCAACTGATCCAAGAGCCAAGAGCCAAGGCTAGTCCTTCGCAAGTGGCGCTTCCTCAAAAATATCTCATTTAACGACTTCTTCAATTCTTGTAGATCATTGTTGTTTTTATATGCTGATGTAACCGCAGCCAGCTTGTCGGACATTTCAGTGCTCATTTCTTTTTCCGACTAAAACAAACCAAATAGTTTTAGGTGTTAATCTTCCTCTGATACTACAAAAGCCATGACATCATAAAGACACTAAATTTAAATCCCAAATTTGCAATCTGCGTAAAATTCTGCGTTCACTGATGTATAATAACTCGAGTTTACTCCACAAAATAAGCGAGATATCGATATGAGAAGTTTGGCCATAGTTTTAGTCATGAATTTTTGCGAAAATTTGCAAATTTCGACTTTTGGAAAATCTAAAAACGATTTCTTATGTAAAAAATCGCGAGAAAAACGATGCCGCAAACCGCATTCCAATATCTGAAATAGTTTTCGAGATATCGAGCATGAATTGTTTGGAACCTTCAAAAATTTGGCCATCTGGCGACAACCCAAAAATTCAAACGGCCATAACTCAGTTATTTGTTGTCGGATCTGAATTTAAATTCCAGATTTGGATTCAGCGTGAGATTCTGCGTAAAATGAGTCAAAATTTATTGAGTTTACCTACGAAATAAAGAAAGCATTGACCAAAAACTGTTTGGAAGTGGTCATTTTGGGGTGATTTTCAATCAATGTTTTCAAAATGAAAATGACGTTTAATAGCATTGAATTATATATCAGTCGAAAGAGGAGCTCAAAATCTATCCACTGGCCCAATTTGAGATCGATCAAACAAACGGTTTACGAGTTATGGTCAAAAATAAAAAAAAATAAAAATTTTCATCGTTTGAGTCGCAATTTTTTTTCGCGAAAAATCGACCATCGAATTTTGGGCTTTTAAGCACTTTTTCTAACGTAAAATGAGCCGAGAAAAACGATGGCGCAAACCGCATCTCAATATCTCTAATAGTTTCCGAGATATTTAACTTTGAAAATTGGGAAAAATGAGAAAAAATGAAAATCAACTATCCGAAACTTTGATCGGCCATAACTCAGTTATTTGTTGTCGGATCTGAATTTAAATCCCAGATTTGGAATCTGCGTAAAATTCTGCGTTCACTGATGTATAATAACTCGAGTTTACTCCACAAAATAAGCGAGATATCGATATGAGAAGTTTGGCCATAGTTTTAGTCATGAATTTTTGCGAAAATTTGCAAATTTCGACTTTTGGAAAATCTAAAAACGATTTCTTATGTAAAAAATCGCGAGAAAAACGATGCCGCAAACCGCATTCCAATATCTGAAATAGTTTTCGAGATATCGAGCATGAATTGTTTGGAACCTTCAAAAATTTGGCCATCTGGCGACAACCCAAAAATTCAAACGGCCATAACTCAGTTATTTGTTGTCGGATCTGAATTTAAATTCCAGATTTGGATTCAGCGTGAGATTCTGCGTAAAATGAGTCAAAATTTATTGAGTTTACCTACGAAATAAAGAAAGCATTGACCAAAAACTGTTTGGAAGTGGTCATTTTGGGGTGATTTTCAATCAATGTTTTCAAAATGAAAATGACGTTTAATAGCATTGAATTATATATCAGTCGAAAGAGGAGCTCAAAATCTATCCACTGGCCCAATTTGAGATCGATCAAACAAACGGTTTAGGAGTTATGCCCAAAAATTAAAAAAAATAAAAATTTTCATCGTTTGAGTCGCAATTTTTTTTCGCGAAAAATCGACTATCGAATTTTGGGCTTTTAAGCACTTTTTCTAACGTAAAATGAGCCGAGAAAAACGATGGCGCAAACCGCATCTCAATATCTCTAATAGTTTCCGAGATATTTAACTTTGAAAATTGGGAAAAATGAGAAAAAATGAAAATCAACTATCCGAAACTTTGATCGGCCATAACTCAGTTATTTGTTGTCGGATCTGAATTTAAATCCCAGATTTGGAATCTGCGTAAAATTCTGCGTTCACTGATGTATAATAATTCGAGTTTACTCTAAAAAATAAGCGAGATATCGATATGAGAAGTTTGGCCATAGTTTTAGTCATGAATTTTTGCGAAAATTTGCAAATTTCGACTTTTGGAAAATCTAAAAACGATTTCTTATGTAAAAAATCGCGAGAAAAACGATGCCGCAAACCGCATTCCAATATCTGAAATAGTTTTCGAGATATCGAGCATGAATTGTTTGGAACCTTCAAAAATTTGGCCATCTGGCGACAACCCAAAAATTCAAACGGCCATAACTCAGTTATTTGTTGTCGGATCTGAATTTAAATTCCAGATTTGGATTCAGCGTGAGATTCTGCGTAAAATGAGGCAAAATTTATTGAGTTTACCTACGAAATAAAGAAAGCATTGACCAAAAACTGTTTGGAAGTGGTCATTTTGGGGTGATTTTCAATCAATGTTTTCAAAATGAAAATGACGTTTAATAGCATTGAATTATATATCAGTCGAAAGAGGAGCTCAAAATCTATCTACTGGCCCAATTTGAGATTGATCAAACAAACGGTTTAGGAGTTATGCCCAAAAATAAAAAAAAATAAAAATTTTCATCGTTTGAGTCGCAATTTTTTTTCGCGAAAAATCGACTATCGAATTTTGGGCTTTTAAGCACTTTTTCTAACGTAAAATGAGCCGAGAAAAACGATGGCGCAAACCGCATCTCAATATCTCTAATAGTTTCCGAGATATTTAACTTTGAAAATTGGGAAAAATGAGAAAAAATGAAAATCAACTATCCGAAACTTTGATCGGCCATAACTCAGTTATTTGTTGTCGGATCTGAATTTAAATCCCAGATTTGGAATCTGCGTAAAATTCTGCGTTCACTGATGTATAATAACTCGAGTTTACTCTAAAAAATAAGCGAGATATCGATATGAGAAGTTTGGCCATAGTTTTAGTCATGAATTTTTGCGAAAATTTGCAAATTTCGACTTTTGGAAAATCTAAAAACGATTTCTTATGTAAAAAATCGCGAGAAAAACGATGCCGCAAACCGCATTCCAATATCTGAAATAGTTTTCGAGATATCGAGCATGAATTGTTTGGAACCTTCAAAAATTTGGCCATCTGGCGACAACCCAAAAATTCAAACGGCCATAACTCAGTTATTTGTTGTCGGATCTGAATTTAAATTCCAGATTTGGATTCAGCGTGAGATTCTGCGTAAAATGAGTCAAAATTTATTGAGTTTACCTACGAAATAAAGAAAGCATTGACCAAAAACTGTTTGGAAGTGGTCATTTTGGGGTGATTTTCAATCAATGTTTTCAAAATGAAAATGACGTTTAATAGCATTGAATTATATATCAGTCGAAAGAGGAGCTCAAAATCTATCTACTGGCCCAATTTGAGATTGATCAAACAAACGGTTTAGGAGTTATGCCCAAAAATAAAAAAAAATAAAAATTTTCATCGTTTGAGTCGCAATTTTTTTTCGCGAAAAATCGACTATCGAATTTTGGGCTTTTAAGCACTTTTTCTAACGTAAAATGAGCCGAGAAAAACGATGGCGCAAACCGCATCTCAATATCTCTAATAGTTTCCGAGATATTTAACTTTGAAAATTGGGAAAAATGAGAAAAAATGAAAATCAACTATCCGAAACTTTGATCGGCCATAACTCAGTTATTTGTTGTCGGATCTGAATTTAAATCCCAGATTTGGAATCTGCGTAAAATTCTGCGTTCACTGATGTATAATAACTCGAGTTTACTCTAAAAAATAAGCGAGATATCGATATGAGAAGTTTGGCCATAGTTTTAGTCATGAATTTTTGCGAAAATTTGCAAATTTCGACTTTTGGAAAATCTAAAAACGATTTCTTATGTAAAAAATCGCGAGAAAAACGATGCCGCAAACCGCATTCCAATATCTGAAATAGTTTTCGAGATATCGAGCATGAATTGTTTGGAACCTTCAAAAATTTGGCCATCTGGCGACAACCCAAAAATTCAAACGGCCATAACTCAGTTATTTGTTGTCGGATCTGAATTTAAATTCCAGATTTGGATTCAGCGTGAGATTCTGCGTAAAATGAGTCAAAATTTATTGAGTTTACATACGAAATAAAGAAAGCATTGACCAAAAACTGTTTGGAAGTGGTCATTTTGGGGTGATTTTCAATCACTATTTTTAATGTAAAAACGACGTTTAATACCTTTGTATTATATATCATTCGAAAGAGGAGCCCGAAATCTATCTACTGGCTCAATTTGAGATCGATCAAACAAACGGTTTAGGAGTTATGGCCAAAAATAAAAAAAAATAAAAATTTTCATCGTTTGAGTCGCAATTTTTTTTCGCGAAAAATCGACCATCGAATTTTGGGCTTTTAAGCACTTTTTCCAACGTAAAATGAGCCGAGAAAAACGATGGCGCAAACCGCAACTCAATATCTCTAATAGTTTCCGAGATATTTAACTTTGAAAATTGGGAAAAATGAGAAAAAATGAAAATCAACTATCCGAAACTTTGATCGGCCATAACTCAGTTATTTGTTGTCGGATCTGAATTTAAATCCCAGATTTGGAATCTGCGTAAAATTCTGCGTTCACTGATGTATAATAACTCGAGTTTACTCTAAAAGATAAGCGAGATATCGATATGAGAAATTTGGCCATAGTTTTAGTCATGAATTTTTGCGAAAATTTGCAAATTTCGACTTTTGGAAAATCTAAAAACGATTTCTTATGTAAAAAATCGCGAGAAAAACGATGCCGCAAACCGCATTCCAAAATTACGAATTTTACTGCACGTGACCATCAAATGCACTCGTCTAAAGTTGGTAGCAGCCCCTAGGGATGTTTATTGGTAACAGTTAACGTCTAGCGCAAGTTTGCCAAAAACCATAAATGGAGAGAAAAGAAAACAAACCTTCCATCCTTCCTCAAACAAGCAGCGATGCATCCAGAATTCCAGATCTCGCGTTTTCAAAAAACCAATAAAAATTCTCTATAAACTTCCATTCCTTGATGTTTCTTTGACTTCACAAAATAGCTCACAAGACACCAGATGACCTTCAGAGCCTTTGTAGTATTTTCTTTCTTGACAACTGCATCTCGATGATACTTTGTTTCCGTTGGTTGAGTTCCTTTGGGCCTTCTCTGGAGAAACACTCGTTTTTTGCTCGTAGACTCATCAGGTTTGAAAACGTTGCAAACTTCGTGCTCCTGCGATGAAATCAGCAACACTCTGAACATTTCCCAGTCACTGAACGACATCTTCAACCACTGGAAAAAGAACATTTGACTTTGACTTAAAACATGTTTAAATTTAACCTTTTTCATCCACATTGCAGTAAAGCAGCACCTTTTTCGTGATGTTAAGCTCCTGGATCACTTCACTGTACTCTGGAAGCGCTGAATGAGTGGTTTCTTCAGTTCTGGGCAATAAATTGAGCGACGACAACCGTCATTTGGATATCTTAGGCTGTGGGTGGTGCCATCCAGATGCTGCAAGATGTGTGTAGTCATGAGAAGACTCAGTCTCTTAATAACAAACTCTGGTAATGAAGTTGGAACCTGAAATACCACGAAACATTTCAAGGCTGGAATTCAAACAGTTTTCAGCTTACCTGTGTTTAAAAATTTCAATAAAGACCCATAAATTTGTCGCAAATCAACTCCAACTCTAAATAGCTTCAAATGAACTTCTTAACTTGTGTAATTTCTTTGCTACCATGCCCAGAAGAACGAGAAAGTAAACAGTAAAGAATTCTAGTAGTTTCTTCTGCAAGCAGGATCGTTGTTAATCATTTGTTGTACTCTGAAAATAAGTTTTAATTAGTAAGAATTATGAGTCTTGAACATGCAGCATGCAAATTTTAGCAACACAACCTAAAATGATTCTTTAAACTCACCCTGTTAAAATAGGAAAAATTGGCATCTCGCATTTCCTTCAAACTTTGGCACTTGGGTACACTGACTCGACTTTGTGCAAGTTACGCTGGCCTTCATTAATTTCTACAACTTTTTGCAGTCAGTCCTTCTGTTTTTGTCTCTGAAAGAAAACGATTAGTGAGATTATAAAAAAAAACATGACGCAACGTTTATAAGGAGCAGTTTCTTAATGTTTTTCTTAACAAAGTTCTGCAAGAACCTTTTGTACAAAATAGTTTATCGCAAAATAGTTAGGTTAAGTCACCTCGGACGTATTTTGACGACTTGAGGAAACATCAAAATCTTCCACTAGCTACACACAACACCAGACTGTGGAGTTTAACACTTCTGAAATATACAAAAGCCCCCAACAAGAGTAATAAATCGATTTGAAACCAAAACTCGATTTGTAAACATCGCGAAAAGTTTTTGCATAAAAGCCACCTAGCGGAATAACGCCGAAGTTTTGATAGTTCACGCCTCCTCTCACCAGAGGGCAAAACTTTTGTTTTTAAAACTTACAATTTTTGAATCAAAACCATTTGCAGGAACAAGGAAGAATGATAAAAAACAATACCCCCGAATTAAACTAAATAAGTATAATTAAAATAAAAAAAACAAACTCAACACTCTCCCTCCTTCTTGCAAAAAGTGTGAAAAAGTTTCATTAAGAACATGTTTGTTAGCTTGCCTAAAAAAGACGAGGCAAACAATCTGAAATGGACGAAACTATCCATTCTTAATTAATGGTAATTGATTATTGCTCTAATTCCAACTGATCCAAGAGCCAAGAGCCAAGGTTAGTCCTTCGCAAGTGGCGCTTCCTCAAAAATATCTCATTTAACGACTTCTTCAATTCTTGTAGATCATTGTTGTTTTTATATGCTGATGTAACCGCAGCCAGCTTGTCGGACATTTTAGTGCTCATTTCTTTTTCCAACTAAAACGGTTTTACGTGTTAATCTTCCTCTGATACTACCAAAGCCATGACATCATAAAGATACTAAATTTAAATCCCAGATTTGAAATCTGCGTAAAATTCTGCGTACACTGGTGTATAATAACTCAAGTTTACTCTAAAAATAAGCGAGATATCAATATGAGAAATTTGGCCATAGTTTTGGTCATGAATTTTTGCGAAAATTTGCAACTTTTGACTATTGGAAAATCTAAAAACGATTTCTTATGTAAAAAATCGCGAGAAAAATGATGCCGCAAACCGCATTCCAATATCTGAAATAGTTTTCGAGATATCGAGCATGAGTTGTTTCGAACCTTCAAAAATTTGGCCATCTGGCGACTACCCAAAAATTCAAACGGCCATAACTCAGTCATTTGTTGTCGGATCTGAATTTAAATTCCAGATTTAGATTCAGCGTGAGATTCTGCGTAAAATGAGTCGAAATCTATTGAGTTTACCCACGAAATAAAGAAAGCCTTGACCAAAAACTGTTTGGAAGTGGTCATTTTGGGGTGATTTTTAATCACTATTTTTAATGTAAAAACGACGTTTAATACCTTTGTAATATATATCTTTCGAAAGAGGAGCTCGAAGTCTATCTACTGGCCCAATTTGAGATCGATCAAACAAACGGTTTGCGAGTTATGGTGAAAAATTAAAAAAATGAAAAATTTTCATCGTTTGAGTCGCAATTTTTTTTCGCGAAAAATCGACTATCGAATTTTGGACTTTTAAGCACTTTTTCTAACGTAAAATGAGCCGAGAAAAACGATGGCGCAAACCGCATCTCAATATCTCTAATAGTTTCCGAGATATTTAACTTTGAAAATTGGGAAAAATGAGAAAAAATGAAAATCAACTATCCGAAACTTTGATCGGCCATAACTCAGTTATTTGTTGTCGGATCTGAATTTAAATCCTAGATTTGGAATCTGCGGAAAATTCTGCTTTCACTGATGTATAATAACGCAAGTTTACTCTAAAAAATAAGCGAGATATCGATATGAGAAATTTATAGTTTTAATCATTGTTATGCGCCTTTTTACCAGAAAGAAACTACGCACGTAACTTTTAAACTCTGTATTGTCAAAAAAACTAATTCCAAAACAAAAGTCTTCTTCCTCAACAAAATTGGGCTCCTGGCAACGTTGTTTGGTGCCATCTCGATGCGTACACTCCTCGCGTTACACTCCCCCTTTGTATTCTCCAACATGCCCCCATGGAGAGCCTAAAAACGAGACTTGGGTCCTCGCCGCTTTTCTCTACAACTGGAAGACCCAGGTAGGGGCTCGCCCCCTGCAGGAACTTCTTCCTCCGACTTCTTTGGCTGGTTCTTTCTGGACCGACCACGCTTTCGGATCGGATGTAACGGCGTCGGTTCCGGAAAAGCCTCGTCTTTCACTTGGAAAGGACGTAGGGCAGATACGTGGTACTTCCCCAGAGGTTTGGTGGGATCCGACTGAGACGCCACCACATATGACACGGGAGATTCCTTCCTAAGAATAACATCGGGACCATCCCGCCTGGGAACAAATTTATTAGTAACATGGTCACTACTTTTGCTTAGAACATGAGTGTCGATGAGAACCCTGTCACCCACGGCGTGTTCATGTCCAGGACACTTCCTTTGATCCGCATAACGTTTAGCACGATCCTGGGAATTTTCATTTTGTTCACGCGCGCACTTGAGGGTCCTCGAAATCGTCTTTAAGTACGGCGTAATCTCCGCGACAAAGTTCTCATTCTCAATCACCACGCGTAAGTCATCGTGGACTTCCAAAGGGGTCTGAAGCTCGCGACCGAAACACAAGAACGCGGGTAGCGCCTCACTCCATTTAGTGTGCTCCCTTTCCACAATTATGGGCATTTGCCTCTTGAGGTCGCGAACTTCTTCCTTTTTTTTGTGTTTCTTCTTCTTTCGTTCTTTGTCGTCGTCCGACGACTCCGACTCTGACTCTGAACGGCTAGAGCTCGACTCCTTCCGACTCCTCTTCTTCCTGTGCTTCTTATGTTTCTTCTTCTTATCGTCATCAGAGCTCGTTTCCGACGACTCCGAACTCGAACTCGTCTTCCTCTTCTCACTCTTCTTCTTCTCAGTCACAACTTTCACCTTCAACTCGTCGACTTTCTCCTCCTCCTTCTTCTCCTCGTCTTTTAGATCACATGCCTCTTCGGCTCTTAGTGGTTCGACATCCACGCTGCTTACTAGTACCGACGACGGTTCTTGGGGCTCATTGTAGAGTGCAGACCACTCATCTTCATCCCTAAAACGCCACTTCATTCCCGGCAAGTCCAAGATGATGTTGGCCTGTTTTATAAAATCCAAACCCAAAAGAGTCTTATTGTCGGTATATTCGGGAACAGCAGTAAAACTGAAACTCATACTGCGTCCGCTCAGGGTAACCCTTACTTCGAATACTTCACTGATGTATAATAACTCAAGTTTACTCTAAAAAATAAGCGAGATATCGATATGAGAAATTTGGTATAGTTTTAATCATGAATTTTCGCGAAAATTTGCAAATTTCGACTATTGGAAAATCTAAAAACTATTTCTTATGTAAAAAATCGGGAGGAAAACGATGCCGCATTCCAATATCTGAAATAGTTTCCGAGATATCGAGCATGAATTGTTTCGAACCTTCGAAAATTTGACCCTCTGACGACAACCCAAAATTTCAAACGGCCATAACTCGGTTATTTATTGACAAATTTTAAAAAATTATCATATTTTTGGATTCAGCGTGAAATTCTGCGTAAAATGAGATCCAAATTTGTTGAGTTTGCTTAATAAATAAACGAGATATTGGCCAAAAACTGTTTTGAAAACATCATTACAGGGTGATTTTCAATCAATGTTTTCAAAATGAAAATGACGTTTAATAGCATTGAATTATACATCAGTCGAAAGAGGAGCTCAAAATCTATCTACTGGCCAAATTTGAGATCTATAGAACAAATAGTTTACGAGTTATGGCCAAGAATTAAAAAAAATAAAAAATTTTCATCGTTTGAGTCGCAATTTTTTTTCGCGAAAAATCGACTGTCGAATTTTGGGCTTTTAAGCACTTTTTCTAACGTAAAATGAGCCGAGAAAAACCATGGCGCAAACCGCATCTCAATATCTCTAATAGTTTCCGAGATATTTAACTTTGAAAATTGGGAAAAATGAGAAAAAATGAAAATCAACTATCCGAAACTTTGATCGGCCATAACTCAGTTATTTGCAGTCGTATCTGAATTTAAATCACAGATTTGGAATCTGCGTAAAATTCTGCGTTCACTGATGTATAATAACTCAAGTTTACTCTAAAAAATAAGCGAGATATCGATATGAGAAGTTTGGCCATAGTTTTAGTCATGAATTTTTGCGAAAATTTGCAACTTTCGACTATTGGAAAATCTAAAAACGATTTCTTATGTAAAAAATCGGGAGAAAAACGATGCCGCAAACCGCATTCCAATATCTGGAATAGTTTCCGAGATATCGAGCATGAATTGTTTCGAACCTTCGAAAATTTGGCCATCTGGCGACAACCCAAAATTTCAAACGGCCATAACTCGGTTATTTATTGACAAATTTTAAAAAATTGACATATTTTTGGATTCAGCGTGAAATTCTGCGTAAAATGAGACCCAAATTTGTTGAGTTTGCTTAATAAACAAATGAGGTATTGGAAAAAAACTGTTTTGAAAACATCATTTTAGGGTGATTTTCAATCAATGTTTTCAAAATGAAAATGACGTTTAATAGCATTGAATTATACATCAGTATAAAGAGGAGCTTAAAATCTATCTACTGGCCAAATTTGAGATCTATAGGTCAAATAGTTTACGAGTTATGGCCAAAAATTAAAAAAAATTAAAAATTTTCATCGTTTGAGTCGCAATTTTTTTTCGCGAAAAATCGACTATCGAATTTTGGACTTTTAAGCACTTTTTCTAACGTAAAATGAGCCGAGAAAAACGATGGCGCAAACCGCATCTCAATATCTCTAATAGTTTCCGAGATATTTAACTTTGAAAATTGGGAAAAATGAGAAAAAATGAAAATCAACTATCCGAAGCTTTGATCGGCCATAACTCAGTTATTTGCAGTCGTATCTGAATTTAAATTACAGATTTGGAATCTGCGTAAAATTCTGCGTTCACTGATGTAATAACTCAAGTTTATTCTAAAAAATAAGCGAGATATCGATATGAGAAATTTGGTATAGTTTTAATTATGAATTTTCGCGAAAATTTGCAAATTTCGACTATTGGAAAGTCTAAAAACGATTTCTTATGTAAAAAATCGCGAGAAAAACGATGCCGCAAACCGCATTCCAATATCTGGAATAGTTTCCGAGATATCGAGCATGAATTGTTTAGAACCTTCGAAAATTTGACCCTCTGACGACAACCCAAAATTTCAAACGGCCATAACTCGGTTATTTATTGACAAATTTTAAAAAATTATCATATTTTTGGATTCAGCGTGAAATTCTGCGTAAAATGAACCCAAATTTGTTGAGTTTGCTTAATAAATAAACGAGATATTGGCCAAAAACTGTTTTGAAAACATCATTATAGGGTGATTTTCAATCAATGTTTTCAAAATGAAAATGACGTTTAATAGCATTGAATTATACATCAGTCGAAAGAGGAGCTCAAAATCTATCTACTGGCCGAATTTGAGATCTATAGAACAAATAGTTTACGAGTTATGGCCAAGAATTAAAAAAAATGAAAAATTTTCATCGTTTGAGTCGCAATTTTTTTTCGCGAAAAATCGACTATCGAATTTTGGGCTTTTAAGCACTTTTTCTAACGTAAAATGAGCCGAGAAAAACCATGGCGCAAACCGCATCTCAATATCTCTAATAGTTTCCGAGATATTTAACTTTGAAAATTGGGAAAAATGAGAAAAAATGAAAATCAACTATCCGAAACTTTGATCGGCCATAACTCAGTTATTTGCAGTCGTATCTGAATTTAAATCACAGATTTGGAATCTGCGTAAAATTCTGCGTTCACTGATGTATAATAACTCAAGTTTACTCTAAAAAATAAGCGAGATATCGATATGAGAAGTTTGGCCAAAGTTTTAGTCATGAATTTTTGCGAAAATTTGCAACTTTCGACTATTGGAAAATCTAAAAACGATTTCTTATGTAAAAAATCGGGAGAAAAACGATGCCGCAAACCGCATTCCAATATCTGGAATAGTTTCCGAGATATCGAGCATGAATTGTTTGGAACCTTCGAAAATTTGGCCATCTGGCGACAACCCAAAATTTCAAACGGCCATAACTCGATTATTTATTGACAAATTCGATATCGAACAATTCAAACAGCCAGTCAGTCTCAGTCAATTGATCTCTTTTAGTTTCGAAGATATCAGAGTTGAAATATTTGGAGAAAATCGAAAATTCGGAAATCCAAAAATCCAAAAATTAGAACAGCCATAACTCGGTTATTTGTTGGCCGATTTTAACGACACTAAAATTCTACGTAAAATGAGTGTATCAAACTCCAATTTGCTCCAAAAATAAGCAAGATATCAACCTCAGAAATACTTTTTATAATTTTTTTCGACTTTTGGAAAAATATTTTTACGCATCCACGAGGACCCCAGATTCCTTAACACGATTACGTGATTCCCAGTGTTAGTTTGCTTCGGCTATCAGTAAGTCGTCCACGTGCTATCTATCATTCATTAGTGTTGGTGGGGCACGCATCTCTCCTACAAGGAGAAAAGAGCTAAGCCGCCGACCACTGTTCAATTTGTTGCAATTGCGTGTACAGTTATAGTCGCTCGTACGACCAAGACATGGGCAACTGGTCAGTTTTTTAAACACAAAACGTGCGAACATTGTTTCGGTGCTTACACGTAATACTCAGTGATTAAAAAAAGTCGGTAAGTGCACATTTAGATATTTTTAGACGGGTCAAACCTACCTCAATGCGGCTTCAAAGATTGAGAACATGATTCGCGGCAGACAAGGTCAACATTCGCCTGATTAAAACATAAAAACAAACAATACGTGGTAGAAAAACAGGCTTGAAGAATAGGGTGGGCTAGATTCAGTTTTTTTTAAGCAAACATTATGAGATAAAATCTCCGAAAAACAGATCAAATTTCATCAGTGCAGACAAAAATATTTTACGATGTTCAAATCATCATCGGATTTATTATTTATTATGATAGACTTGTGAAACTCCTTGCAGGCGTCGCGTGATACGAGTAGTGGGGTTTATAATTATTCCGGGCGAGCTATTTTGAGGTTTCCAACCATGCGGTAGGTGACTGATTCGATGAACTTGTAAATTTTATATTTCTATTTGCGTTTTGTGGAATTTTATTCACCGGTCACCTCTAATTTTAGGTAAATAATTGAACTTTTAATTTTATTTTTCATTCCGGAGATTGGGACACCAATTAAGATAGACTAGATGAACTTTCAAAAATCGCAAACTGTTAAGAATAATCCAAAAGATTCGAAGAGAACAAACGAGATTTCTTCACAGTCGTACAGTCGTGTTCCACTTTTGCTGTTCTCATCTGTTCCAGATAGAATTATAAACATGTACATATCAAACAACTATAAAAGTTCGATAAGAACAAATGTGGCTCCAATTAACTGCACGTTCTGTTTTTCCCAGGTATAAAATATTTATGTATGTAAAAATATAACGTTCGATACGAGAAAGAATACAAATTTTCAGTTATTTTGTCGTGGCCACCTTCGACGTGTTTGTGAATAATTTGGGATTCTGTCAAAATTGTCAGGGCTACCAACCTTCTTCATACTTAAAAGCCTCCTCTGATCGTCTTGTACGATTCGAGTTTTAATGGTCCGAGATCGGTTCAACGACCGATCAATGACAATTTATTTTGCATGATATTTCGAGTGGTTGGATCCATGAACCGATGATAATCGAAATTTAGAGAAATTTATGATACGTGGCGACATAATTTGTTTACAAGAGGTTTATTTCTGTACAGATAATGTTAAGTTGTAAAAAAACGAAAAGGAATTTTACGGTTTGTTTTAAATTTTACTCTGATTAGATTATTTTGGAGCAAATTTGTTTACGGAGGAGATAAAGTGGCAATAATACGAATTGACCAACGTGTTTTCCAAAAGTAAAATTACCGAATAATTAACGATTATCTGTTTCCTCTGTAATTTCACGATTAGATAAAATTATCTATATCCTATCTATCAGAGATTAAAGGATTGGATGGCCAGTTTAAAATGTTTGTCGGAGCAAGTAAAATTCTTCAAGCCAAGAAAAGTGCAAAGTTTTGTAGGTATCTAGTTACCCTTTGTCATCATTTGACGTTTCAATTGATCACTCTGTATTTTCTATACAAAATAAGTGCTCCTCCCAGAAAATAGTTAAGCTAGCAACAATCAGATAAAGTCGCTATTAGTTGCAAGGTTGAGATTGCCGTAACCACACGACCTTACCAACTAGTTATGTATTTTTTATACAGGGTGTGTCCCAAAAAAGTCGCTGTCTAGCACTTGTCCTCTTTCCGTTGGCGCCAACTGCACATACCGGCGCCCCATGTCAGACCTTATCGCCAAAATTCGTGTCATCAAATGTTAACTACTAATAAAAGACTTGGCAGACCTTTACCAAACACCCATCGTTGGCCCCCAGCGCCTCTCGACATTGGCCGAGTTATTTGGAGGTGGTTTACTCGCTCCAATTTGCCCCAAGATGGAACTTAATCATAATTTTTGTTTTAGTTCCAAATGTGTCCCGCCGTCGCCTGTGAAATGTTGGTAGCACACAGCCCCCCTGTCTTCAGCCACAGTCCCCCCATGGGCTTCCTCTCCCAATATGCTCCTTTCTGTCTAAATTCCGATCTGCCAAGAGCCTGTCGCGCGATGACTCCTCCTGTTTTGTCCCGCAAATCTTCTCATAATACGCCGAATTTACCCAAACGGCCTTGTTTGGTGGTTGGTCCTGCCAGTCCCACTCGCCTGAAGAAGAAAGTGGTGTTTGCGGACGACAAAGGAATGTCTTTGACACACGTTCGAATCATGAAAGAGCCCTCAAATATGCCCCCGCTGTGGAGTTGCAAGTTTCTGGCGGAAGTCACCCATGGACTGTCCGCCGAGCCGGAGGCCCAAGATGAACCGTGGACCATCACGTTTCCGCAACCTGCTTCCGATTACGTGGATTTTAGGAAGAAACTGGACACGGAAAAGGTAACGACTTTCTCTTGCGCGTTGTTACTTCCGTGCGTTACGTCACACTGTTGTACCTTCCAGGTGTCCCTGGAAAACGTCATAGTCAAAGAAAACGAAGACTCCATCACCGGAACGGTTAAAGTCAGCAACCTCTCCTTCACAAAAGAAGTTTTCATCCGCAAATCGTTCGACAACTGGAGCTCCTACGAAGACACAACCTGCGCTTTCGTACCAAGTGTACCAACTTCCTCCAACGTGGCATACGTCTTGTACGACACTTTTTCCTTCAACATCTCGTTACCACCACGAGTACGGAGAATGGAGTTCTGCATATGCTTCCGCTGCGATGGCAGGGAGTTCTGGGATAACAACACCAACAGGAATTACATCATTGTGAAGAAGTCGCGAGCTCTCAAGTCTGATCTTAACGAGCACATTGAAATTGTCGCCCCCATGTTGTCGCAAAAGTGCTACGATGCCGTTCAAGCTAAATTAGACACGTGGTCGGAGTTTGCGAGCTGGACGCATTTAGAGAATTCGGTGCCATACTGGTAAGGGAGTTGGTAGAACTGTCTGATAAGGCAACGTGATTGTATAATTGTAACAGTGCCAATTTAGAAGTGTGGTGATCTGTGACTAAAGCTGTGATATAAATTTACTTTAGTAATAAAATGCCCAACTTTGTCGTACAATTAAAGTACCATTTAGTCAAGAACTTACTCACTATACTGGGAAGACTGATGTATGGCTGATTACTATATTGTTTTAAAATATAATTTTAGTTTTATTTGTACAGGAGAAAGAAAGGTGTTCTATAAGTTTTATTATATGAATTCGCTCGGCTGTTTATGGTTCCTTTAATCAGACACAATTTTATTGAAATTTTAAGTTGATTACTGTATTTTAAGTGTTTTTGTGAGCAATTGATTGTAAGGTTTTCTTCTTAGTACTGTTATAATGCTTACTACTGTTTTACTCTATTTTTACTAAAGGTTGTACGTAATATTACACTTTTTGTTAATAAACGTCTTGAATATACTTTATTGTGGCCAAACAATATCTTCTATCCATTTAATATAATGCGACACTCTTACGTAAACCCCCGGACTACCAGAACACGCCTTCCCAAAAGAAGTTATTCCAATAATATCGTACATGCACTTCACCTCATCTCCAATGTGATAAATTTGCAGTGGACCCCCGGAATCTCCCTAAAACAATCAACTTGAGACCCCAGAAAAACCAAAATTCCCTCACCTGACACGTGTCTTTTTCTTCTCGTAATGAACCGGCGCACAACTGAATCTCCTCCAAAATCCCATTCCTCAGCTTCCTCCCGATTTGGTTCTTATACGAGGAGTTGCAAAAGTCCTGATCGAAGAGATCAATCGTTACTTTGAGTAAATTCTCACTCCCTTCGCCTCCCCAACTTGTGTGCCCCCATCCAGTGGCTATAGCGCTCTGAGTTCCAATCTCTAGCCGCTGATGAAGACACGCTGGTCTCGCGTACGGGTTTAATTTAGCCGCTCTCTCCAATTTCAACAGACCTATATCGTGGTAATGCGAACTCGATTTGTACTGAGGATACGGGATTCTCTCCGAAATTCGTATTTGTTGCTGATGGTCAGAGTCGCCAAGGGTTGTAACTCCGAGTTTGACCCATTTAGCGTCGCCTCTGCAAAAGTGGTGAGCAAAATCGACTCGCTCTCATGGAAACTTACTGGGAATAGTCGCTCAGACAATGTCCGGCGGTTAAAATGTACTTTTTGCTGAGAATGGTGCCTCCACACAGCCACTGGAGGTCTCCAGGTGTTGGTTCGTACCCAATGGCGGCCTAAAAGAGTAAAATCAGTTTCGTTTTTCAAAATTGGTAATATTACCATGTGAGGAAACTCCTTTCTAGTCGCTTGCGTTCCACCCACAATTAGTTGTTGGACTTTGTGGCCACATTCGTTGCGCCGGATATCAGAAACGTTGATCAGCAAAATTGGGGGCTTCTTCGTTTCAAACACGTAGGCGGCGTATTCTCTGCATTCTGAAAAGTAATAATTTCGTGTTGGTAACACTGATTGGATATGTGTCGGCAGATAACAGAGCTACCAACTTTAATTCTTAAACTCACTTCGTTTGCTGATTTCGCCCGATTTCCGCTCTTGTTTATCTTCTGTTTCCTGGCGACAACACACGATTGCTTCGGTTCCTTGAAATCCGCATGTCTGGGGGAAACGGCCGTTTTTTTGAAGGTCTTCGCGGGCGGAGGCGCAAGTGCTCAGTAATTTACATTGGCCTGGGGTTCCTGTAGACGATAGTGTGCACGTGTCGCCTGAAACAAAACAGAATTCGAAATTTTGCATTTATTAAAAAAAATACCGTTGCTTGTTGGGCCATCTATTAATCAAAAATTACATGTGTTCGTTACAGGTATCTAACTTATCTCTTCCAAAATTCTATCTAAAATTGCCCCTTTGTTCCACAACTAAATTTTTAAAATATCATCTTTCCGTTACTTATCATTTCGGCCGTCAATATCTCCAACTGGGAAATACCCCACTGATCATAACATGCATGTTTTGATAAATTTATCAGCAACTGGTTTTATACACTTTCCTGTTTTTTTTTTAATAAATACATATAAAAATAACAGCAATGCAGCTCTAATTTAGAAAATGAAACGCACATTGCTAATTTAACAGTTCTGATTTCCTGATAAATGAGCCACCAAACAAGTTCTGCATATCATTATCGTCTTGTTATTGACCACATTAGTAAAAGAGCTCACCTACGAACTGTTGGCCGAACACAACTTCTAACACCACAAGAACGATAACAACAATTAACTTCTTTCTCATGGCTACTGAGGATGGTCAATCATACAAAACAGCAACACTCAGCCTGCACTAGCGGACTGCGCGTCTTTTCGAAGGAGATAGATGTGCGTGTATAGTAGGGGGAAACCTTGCACATGACCTGCTGCCATTTCTTATAAATTAACAAAAACAGCAAACCGTTGGTTTGTTCAGGAGTCATTAAAATGTGAGTCAAACCTGTTTGGATTTTCCTCGCGTGGTTTTTATGTCATTAATATGTAAGTTAACAAGAAAGGAAATGCTTTTTATTACAACCTTACAATACATTCATGCTGGCCAAACAATATCTTCTATCCATTTGATGTAATGAGATATTCTTGTGTAAACTTCAGGAGTACCAGAGCAAGCAGTTCCAAACGATGTGATTCCTATAATATCGTACATGCACTTTTCTTCTTCGGTGTTATGATATAATTGCAGTGCCCCCCCTGAATCCCCCTAAAAATTAAAAAAGTTATAACGACACCGTGTAAACGAGCCTTTTACCTGACACAAGTCCTTATTTTTGTTTAACGAACCCGCGCACAACTGAGTGTCGTCTAAAATCCCACCACTAAATTTACCACTAATTTTGTTCTTATAAGCAGAGTTGCAGGAATCATGGCCAACGAGATCCACCACAATTTTGCTTAAATCTCCGTTTTCGCCATCCCATGCAGTGACCATAGCCATGGAAGCATTAACTCCAGGACTTGTATAAAGACATGCGGGTTTTGCATATCCACTTAGTTTAACGGGTTCCTCCAATTTAATCAGTCCGATATCGTGGTAAACCGAACTTGATTTGAACAGTGGATGACGAATCTTCTCGGCTATTTTTATCTCTTGCTGATGGTCCGTGTCACCAAGCCGTGTGACTCCAAGTTTGACCCATTTGGCAGAATCAGTCAGGCAATGTGCGGCTGTTAAAACGTAATTTTCGCTGATTAAGGTTCCTCCACATTGCCATTGTACCTCGCTCGATGTTGCTTCGAAGCCAATAGCGGCCTAAAGAGGTAAAATCAGTCATTTGAAGTAAGTTGGGTGTTTTACCATGTGAGGAAACTCCTTTCTTGATGGTTGAGTCGAGCCAACAATTAGTGGTGTTGTGGAGTACCCACAATCAAAGACTTTTACAACTGGACCGATTATTAAAATTGGTGCTCTCTGTGTGGTGTAAACATAAGATGAGTATTCTCTGCATTCTGCAACATTTTTTATGTGTTGGTGGCTCTGCTAACATCGCTACCAGCTTACTTTGTCTGCTTCTATCACCCGGAGTTCTTTCTTCTTGTTGCGGGCAACACACGACTGGTTCTTTTCCCTGAAATGCACAGGTTTGGGGTGTACGATTATGTTTTAGTAGGTTTTGAAGGGCGAAGGAACAGTCGCTGAATATTTTACATTCTCCCAGAGAGCCATTGAATGTGCATTTATCACCTGAAATGAAATAAAATTGGCTGTTATTGTACAAAATACAACACTTTTGATCTGATTTTGGGCAAAGAAAAAGGATTAAAGACTCAGAAAAATCTTTAGAATTTTCAAATTAAAAGTGCTCACCAATAGACTCTTGACAGCTAGCGATTCCTAAAGCAATAAGAAAGACTATAATGGTAAACTTGGAGATTCTTTCCATATCTGCTGAAGAGACTAACATCGGACTGTGCGCCTTTTCTCAATTTGCGGGCTAATAAAGACTTACTTGTAGTAGGGGAAAAAACCTTGTACATGACCTGCGGCTGAACTAAAAAGTGTCCTATAGCTAGTTTTTCCTGCAGAGAATTTACCGATTTACAAAGGAGCAATTTTTAACCTTCCAGTAGTCTGCTAGCTCAGCCGGACGATATTAGTCTGGTGGGGTCTGCCAGACCCCAGTCAATTTTTAGGCCTAAAATAAAATTCAATACTGCAATTTGCTTGAAAATGATGTAAAACATTGTAAATTAGAAGATTGTATTCAGTAGATTAAAAAACATATTTAATTACAACGTGAAAATATGATAAACTTGCAAATCAATAAATATTAATTTAAAAGTGAACAAACACAAAACGGTGGATTCTATGGATTCTATGCAAATATATTCACTGTATAAGTCATTATCACTTAGATAATCAATTTTCTTTTCATCATTCAAAAAAAATTTCTTTTTTTGAAACGGCACTTTTTTTCAAAAACGAAAAAGTACATTTTTCATGTTCAAAGTCAATTTTTTTTATGGTTACAATTTATAAAAAAATCCACGAGTTAAAAATACGCATGTATCTCAAAAAAATAATACATTTAGAGTTAGAAAACAATATAGACAACTTTTGAAATCAGGAAGAAATAATATCGCGTCTTCAGTCTGGTGGGGTTTGAGAGGCCCGGTCAATCTATTTTATTACATATTTTATATTTTTGCACCGACAATGCCGGAATAAAAAAGACGGTAGTTAGAATGAGTCAAAATAAGCAGCTATAAAAGATTTAGGCTTTTTGAGTCAATTAGTTCAGATAGTGCAACCCTTTTTTTCCACCTCTGGGTCTGTCAGACCCATAGAGGTGATAGATTATCCTATCACCTCTCTGGTCAGACCCCAGCAGACTGCTGGAAGGGTAAAATCAGCAGAATTTAAAAGAGATAAATTAGATTACTGTAATGGATGCATATCAATTTTGATTAATAGATGGCGCCACAAGCACAAGTTTTTTAATTCTCCTAAAATATGATAAAAAACACAAAGTTATGATAAAATACGCTAATTTGCACTGAAACTGACCAAAACCAGTTTGCTGATATTCCTACAATTCGACACGGTGACAGGTTATATTTGACATTCTGCAAACCTAAAAAATCAGGCGCCAAATTTAAAATGCAGATCTGTGATTGGACATTCAGCAAGGCGAGTTTTAAAAATCCTGCAATTTCTCCCAAATGCCAAACAAGAACTGTCACATTTCTCAGATTGTTACCAAATTGTACAAAGATCAGCTCAGATTTTATGGTTTTTAGTTCAGATTAGCAGGTATAGTATATCCGGTGAGAGATTGGGAGATTTCGACAGATGAAATATAGGTTGGCAGCAAATTATGCTACAAAATACACTAAAAACACTAAATTCCTACGCGAAATGGGTTGACAGGGATGTCAAGTAACTAGGGTTATTTTGTGATTTTAAATTTCGCGCGTATGGTACACTTTTTATTGCGTAGATTTAGTTACTTTTCTGTCATTCAAACTCTCACTGTACACTATATTTCATGTTATTAAAAAACTTGTTGTTTGTGGCGCCATCTATTAAACAAAGTTGGTATGTACCCATTACAGGTACCTAACTTATCACTTTCAAATCGTGCTATGTAAATTGTTCCTTTGTAAATCGGTGCTCTCTCAGCAGGAAAAATAACCTACAGCTTTGATAGTTACATAAAAACTACAAGATCGCGCCCTGGTATTGCTATCACTACATTTGATTTTGGATATTCCCAAGAATAATTTATTGCTTGGAAATCCCCTGCTCTGCTAATAATAATAATAATTACAAGCAAGTTCTGATAAACTTGTCAAAGATATTTAAACGATTAATAAAAATATTAATTGCTTGTCTTTATCAGAGTAGTTTTCATAACAAAGAAACGCACAAAACGCTCAATTCCAGTACTTTATTGTTGCATAATTTTTAACTGGCTAGATACGAATTGCTATTTTTTATTAGCCAATTAAATTGATTTGCTACTTTTCTTCTAAAGTATTGGAAATTGATTTTCACGTAAAAATTGCCAGCTTTGACGTCAAAATATTTCCATCGCTCCACAGAGCTCGCGTTTCCAGTTAGGCTCTAATCTATAATGGATATTATATCGTTATATTTTGGGTGTTAATCATCTCTGGGAACTAGCTATTATCGAAAAGAGTTTTTTACACATTTTTAACAACGATCACGTCCGATACAAACCCTATCATTTTCAAAGCAACCCCTCATTATCCCGAAGCGCGCATTAATATTTGACCACAAAACCGAGATATCTGTCAATAATCAACTAAAGACCATCGATGGCTCTCGACAGGAACATGAGCTATAAAGTGAGTAAAATTCCGCGTAACATAAAATAACAGAAAATTTTAGCAATACAACCTGCGGGAAAGTTTTCGCACTGAAAAAACTCTCCTTCGCTTGATCGGCCTCTACCCAACTTCCCAAAGAAGTTGCGTTTTCCTCCTAGCAGCCACAATCATTCTCTTGATTTCTTTCATCCAAATAATCACCATGGGGATCCAGATGGTAATCGCACGCAACGACTTATCTCAACTCTCCGACGCCTTGCAGTACTTCATGACTTTAATAACGTTCGTCTGCAAACTGACAAACTTTCTCTTTTACAAAAACAAACTCCTGGACATTGAGCACGCGCTCACCTCGCCGATTTTCTACGACTTTTCTCGGGACGACTTTCCTCTCCTCCAGGAGAAAATCAAATCCTGTCGGAACATCGCCAAAATCTTTCGCGTTTTCTGCGTGTTTGCTATTCTGTTTTACGCAGGAGCGCCGGCTTTTGATGCTCGCCACCAGGCGTTACCATCACCAGCCTGGTTCCCTTACAATGGTACCAAATATCGGTACCACACGTACGCTTTTCAGGTGGTGGGTGGAACAAGCACCGCCTATGGTAACTCCACCATTGATATTTTAACCTGGACGCTCATCTCCGTGGCATCGGGACAGTTCGAGCTCCTGAAAGCCAAGTTGAGGAAAATCGACTATGGAAGCGCAGACTTGGGGGGAATCGAAGCGAAATTCCGAAACTGTGTTCGGCACCACAGAGAAATCACAAAGTGAGAGTCAAAAATCGTTTTCTTCACCCTCAAAGTGTTTTAGATTAGTCGCCCAGATCGAAGACATGTTCTCGAAAGGCATCTTCCTCCAATTCTTGGCTAGTGTGGTCATTATTTGCTTCGTGGGGTTTCTTTTGATGATTGTACCCCCCGACAGCCCCCAGTTTGGGTTCATCGTAATGTACTTTCTTTGTATGATTTGGCAAGTAGCGATGTACTGTTGGTTTGGACACGACATCATGACAACAGTTAAGTGCGACTTAACTAAGCTAAACTAAATAAACTAAAGAGTTACAGAGCAGCACCATCGGCGACGCGTTTTACACTTCTAATTGGTACGAATCCCACGGGAGCATCCGGAAAAGCGTCATGATTTTCATGGAAAAGACGAAGAAGCCGGTGAGTTTGACAGCTGGAGGATTCTTCACGCTGTCGCTATCGACATTGACGCGCGTAATTAAGAAGTGTGATAATTAAGTTCAGTTTTACGTAGTCTTGTTGCAGATTCTGCGGTCCGCGTATTCTTATATTGCTGTCCTTCGACGGGTGTACGAGTCTTAGAATACACAGAAAAACAGAAACGAATAGTCGTATCACATAGATATTTGTATTTAATAGTAAAGATACAATATTTTCCTGTGTAAAAACGTAGATAAAATACAGACAACACTATAAAAAGTATCTCTTAGATATCTACTCAAAATATCACCGATATGTTGAACAGTTTTGGCCGCCCTGTAAAACAGCCGAAGACAATATCATTTCATATAATCAGTCTTGAGATTACTGAAGTTCTGTTAAGTTCTGCTAAAATATTCAAGAGAAAACGTTGTTCTTGTACCACAACCAAACCGGCACCTACGAGTAAGTACAAAACACGTAGAAAAGTTACGTTTCCTGCAGAGAACCGATAAGTAAGATTCCTATAATGGATACCTGTCAATTTTGATTAATAGATGGCGCCACAACAAAATGTCAAGTTTATTCATTTCTCTGCAGGATAATAGCCTTTAGTCCTCCTCATTTTCCGCCAGTGGCACAGTAACAAGTTTGATCTCAGTCATCTCTTCGTCCTCCTCACTTTGGCTTTCGTCAGGAATCAGCCGTCTGTTAAAGTACAACAACCAGACTAAACAAACCACCATCATAACTGTCGTCAACCCGAAGGTCCAAATCGTCCCGAATTCTTCATAAATGTAAGTAACGAACACAGGGCCCATGACTCTCGACAAGCAGCCGGAGCCCGTTAATAACCCCATCCAGACACCCTGTGGCCGCGGCCCCAGCAACTTCGAGAAAATCGTCTGAATTAGAGTGACTCCAATCGGATAACCAAAAGCCGTGAAGAAGTACCCCACGATAAACTGAGTAAGAGTCAGCGCAGGGGTGTAGGAGCACCACTCTTGACTTGAAGGACACCCGAGGAGATCTTCACCGCAGTTCGTTCCGTTGTCACAAGACAGAGTTAAGTTTAGTTTCAACTCGGAGTCGTACGTAAGTGGAGGATCGCTGTTGAATGGAATGTAGATGGCTCGCCCGAGGACCATGAAGAAGAAGCCTCCCCAGATCATCACTTTGACTTCCGAGAATCTCTTGCAAAGAGGTGAAATCGCCGCGAAGGTGGCCACGGCCAAAACGGCCCCCACGGACATTAAGATTCCCATGTATTTAAGCGACGCGGCTTTCGACCAAGCAAACTGGTCCATCGTGAGTGGCGTTCCTAGAGTCTCCAAGAGCATAAAGTTGAACACGATGACGAAGAACGCGATGATGAGAGTCCACGTACCGAAATAGTCCGGTTTGTGCCGCTTCCAAGTGTCTCTTTCGTTGTCTTTTCCTTGCCTCCTCATTGCTTCTTTCCCGGCAATCTTACGTTCTTTAAAGACGTGTGGTAAGAAGAGGTACAAGTTGAGGAGTGACAATACCACGTTGATCCATCCAGACGCTGTGTACATGTTCAGCCTGAGTTTCTGGGGAATCAACCAGTACCCTTGGTCTCCTAGCGGAACCACAGCGGCTTGTATGGCCGGCCCCACTATAAACCCAAGAACTTGCGCCAAAGAAATCATCGACACGGCTTTGGTTCGTTCGGACACAGTAGTCGCTGCGGAGAGGTACGACCGACACGCGGCGACATTAGCTGCAAATTTGAAATTACTGTTGGTACCACTGGCGTGTGTTTTACCTGAGCTCACTCCGACCAAAAACCGAGTCAACAACATCCAATACTTTCGATGATCATCGAAGAGTTCCAACGCGGAGTAAATGGCACTGGCCCCCGTGAAAACCACGAGAGAAACGAGGAGAGGCAGGCGAATGGAGCCTAAGCGGTTGCTCCACCAACCTACGAGAGGAGAAAAGAGCATTTGGCCGAAAGGGTTCGCGGCGACGATGTAGCCCATGAACTCCTTCCCGGCTGTGGGATCCAACTAGAAAAATGTCTGTCAGTTTGAACAGGGGCACCAACCGAAATTTTACCTTGTCTAAGTATGGCCACACTCCGGTTACTATGATGCTGAATCCTAGAGAAATTAGAAACATTGTGAAGTAGATGATGTAGATCGACCGCCATCGTTCTTTGTATTCTTCTTTGGTTTCTAGAGTGTCGTCGAAGTTCTTCGGGGTTGTTTGGAATTTTTGGCGGATTAGTTTGGAGGCTTTCTGAAAACATGACGACTCGTCTGCAAAAACAAAAGCATTTGACAGATTTATTGATTGATGTTTAATCAAGACGGCCTTGAAATTTTTTTGTTTGTCATTTCTTACACCACAGGCGTAAATTACATGTAAATGACTTAATATTGAGTGAGTTAATTTCTAGATCAACGATTTTAAATCACAATCCAATTAAATCAGACTCGTAACTACATTTTACAAAAAAAATTGTACATTCAACAACAAGGGATGAAAAGAGTTTTTTTGCTCCCGAATGAGTGCTTGCTGAAGTGAAATTCTCCGATTATAAACACAAACTTTGCTCATCAAAAAAAAACGCTAATCTAAAGCAGATAATTCCTCGGGTTATTGTATTCTTAGACCTCTGGTAAATAACGCGTTAAGTCCCTAAAACCGGTCTCGTCTCCTTAATAATAATACAAAAAAATTACACGCAACGAGCCAACCTGCCGACCTTATTAGTTTAAGCGAGTTTGGATTTAAACCTTTGACCCCCCGTAATTGGTTCAAGGCCGTTGGATGACTGAGTCACTCTGATGGACCCACGAAAGTGAACTCGCCACCAATAAAACAAAGCGAGCGAAAATTTGCGACTGCCATTGGTTGAATTCTGCGTGCTCCGCAACAATTCAAATTGCCAGGAAACTAATTAATTACAGGTGTCTCTGTAATTACTTATCTGAAATCAACTAATTATGTAACACGAAATGAAAGATAAACAATCACAGCTGGAACAAAAAGTCTCCGATAAACAAACTAATAATAAAAAAATAAAAGAGCTATTTTTATTTCTCACCTTTTTCTCTTTTGTCCATACCTCGCTAATTTCGCTCACTTGAACTGAGAAAAATTTGTTACACGACTAATAAAAATGAGCTCACTTCACTTTCACATCGTTCTGAAACCTCTGCATCGTCGCTGTTTAAAATACGAGGCGAAGAAAGACTTCTTTGTTTACGTCTGCAGGCGCTGATGTGCTCGCGAGACAAAGACTGGAGAAGAAACAGAGATAAGAAGTGATAAACACGATTTCGTCGTGTTTGGCAACACAGTTTCATATTCGTTTCACCAGCTCCAACGCCATCTACGCAGGAAATGTACTTTTGTGGGCGGGCGAGGTTGCCAGATTGGAAAATTTATCGTGGATCTAAAAGAGTTTTCTTCTTTTCCTGACTTTTCATCACTTTTCTTTGGGGTTCAATATTTCTGCGTTTTTTTTTCTTTTTTTTTTCCTTTTGTAGCCCGAGGGCTGTAAAAACTCTTGGATGAATAGGAAAATTGAAAACCGCTTCTTACAGAGATTTTTTATTTAGTTAGATTAAATAATAAGACATCTGACGAAACAACAATTGTATTTATGTCACAAGTCAGTACTATTTGATTTAGTTAAGACAAGAGTAAATGATACGTGTCCCGTTCTTATAAGCAACTTCTTATTGTCTCAAGATTATGTCCTCAAAAACAAGTTTAAAACGAACAATTGACGGCAGTGAGCCCCCAAAGACTCGTCCAGTGTTTTAAGTTAATAATGGATCAACAAAAAACGGATGAAACTAATTTAAATCTCCTCACACTCGACGCCGTCAACAAAGATTTAGAAATCAAAGCGTACAAGAAGCGATGGGTTATTTTAACGATCTTTATCGGATACGCCACCATAAACTCCTTCCAATGGCCCGAATATTCCATCATCAACAATATAGTGACAAGATATTACAATGTTAATGCCGTGGCGGTGAACTGGACATCGATCATTTACATGGCTTTGTACGCGCCTCTGGTAATCCCCGCTTCCTTCATTCTGGACAAAAAGGTAACGGACTTATTAACTAACTAGTGTTGTAAAAGATTTCCAGGGACTACGAGTCGCTGGATTGATTGGTGCCATAGGCACAGTTCTCGGAACGGGAATAAAAATCTTCTCTACCGAGCGAGACTCCTTCTGGGTTGTCCTTCTAGGACAAGGTCTCTGTTCGGCCTCCCAACTCATGATCCTTTGCCTACCGCCAAGACTCGCGGCTGTTTGGTTCAAACCGAACGAAGTTTCCACCGCTTGCTCTTTGGGAGTCTTCGGGACACAACTGGGATGTGCTCTGGGTTTTCTCCTCCCGCCCCTCATTGTACAAAATCGAAGCAATGTCGAAGACATTGAGGACGATCTTCGAATACTGTGCTGGGGGCTGACTATCGCGGCGGTGCTACCGACTCTCGCTGTGATTTTCTGTAAGAACGCCTCTGTGAAGTAGTTCCGTAGTTGTGTAGATTTTCCTCGGCAGCCACCGCAACCTCCTAGTGTGAACCAAGTGGAAGAAAGAAGTCGAGGAGAGGAGTTTTCGACGAAGGTGTTCTTCCAATCTGTGGTGGATTTGGGGAGAAATGGGCCGTTCGTTTTACACAATCTGGCGTATGGGATCAATATAGGAGTGTTTTCTGCCGTTGGTACTCTGTTGAATCAGTTGATTTTGCAGTATTTTGCTGATTTGCCGGTACGACTATCTCCGAGTCTTAACATTTGTAATTTGGTTGTCTTTAGGACGCGGAAGAGTTCGCTGGAAGAACTGGTTTAGTGATGGTATTAGTAGGAATGATCGGCTCCATCGTTTTCGGCATCATTCTGGACAAAACTCACAAATACAAGTAGCGTCCAACATCCGACCACTCCAATTTAACGATAATTTTCCAGAGAAATGACCATTTTCACCTACTTCATGTCTGCAGCGAGTGTTGTAGCCTTCATGTTCGCTCTTGAAATGAAATCCAAACCTCTCGTATACTCAACAATATCTGTGGTGGGGTAAGTAACAAAATATTACCCCACGATTCTTCCAATAAAGATTTCAGATTATTCACCAACGCGTACATGCCGGTGGGTTTTGAAATGGCAATGGAACTAACTTATCCTTCTTCTGAAAGCACCACCACTGGACTTTTAATGGCACCATCGCAGGTTTTGGGAGTTGTCTTCGCTCTTATGCTGGGGAAGCTCAATGCCTTACTGGGGACGTTTTGGTCTTTGGCTACTCAAGCGGCGCTTCTGGGGCTTGGGACGGTGATCACGTGTTTTGTACCCAAGGCACGGGCACTCCATAGGATGAACTTTTCAGCTACTTTACCTCCATCTATAAAAATCTGGCCTTAACATAAATTATTGTTTCCGGCTTCTGATCTAGGTGGCGCTTGGTATTTTAATTCAAGCGCAGCAGTCGTTGACAGATTCTTGGAATTCAAATTTGTGCAGAGTCTGCAAATTTGCACTTGCATTTTGTTTTGCACTTTCGTTAAGAGTGTTTTCCGAATTTCCTTGTGTATTTTCTTAATTTCGTTTTAGTTTAGTGTCTAATGTAGTGATAACGTTGTGTAGCGTAAATAATTTAGTAGTTTAATTACCCAAGTTAACATTATAATGTTGTTTGTGAATATGACTACAGGTGGAACAGGGTGTTGTGTTCCTGGGTGTGGTGATAACATGTCCAAAAAGTAAGACTGAAAATCATTTTAATATATTACGATCTAATATGAACCAATATTTTCAGAGTACACACTCCATCTGACAGAAATGTTACTAATATTTGGCTTCAGCGGATTAACAATTCCAGGATCGGCGATTCCACCAAAAACTTTAAGTTTGCTTGGGACATTTTGATTGAAAGTGGTTTTATGGAAGCACACTGAAATTTTTTCCACTGTCTGCTTTAAATTTGGCCTGGTAAATAATTGTTAACTTGGGTTGATTGTGGTCAATCCTTACGAATGATCTTACACAGATAGTGTATTTGTATACATGTAATTATTGTTAAATTTATATGGAGTACCAGCGTGTACCTCCATTTTTCACATATTCTAGTTTATGCTTTTCTTTTTAAATGTATACGTTGGGAGATTTAATTGAATTTGATACATTTTTCCAACATACAATTTTTTCCTTTAAAACATGAAGTGGATTTTATTATTCAACATTTTCTCTTAGTTGTTGAAAACGTGTTTGTTTAGTAATTAATTGATTAATCATCATATTTTGAGTTTATCATTGTATAGTTTGAACCATATGATCCTGAATTAGGTATTGAAAATGTGGGATGTGTTAACAAAGTTATCATAACTCATTGTATCCATTACTTGTTATTGCGTTTATTACTTTTTAATATACACTTTTATTTTATATTTTGTTTTGTTTTAATTTCTATCAAATCCATAAAAAGAAAAAATAGCAAAGATAAAAACCTATTCTTAAAATAGCAAAGACAAAAACCAATGTTTTAGTTAGCAAAGACAAACACCACATTTGGTGTGGTTGTTGTCTAGACTCTTCAAAATAGTACGGCCAGATTTTTATAGATTGCGCTAGATTCGGTATCAAAATGAGAGTGATAGAGTCGGCTATCTATACTCTAACTAATCTAAGTTTGTACCTAATAAACTGAGGCGGCAGGAGGCGTTTAAGCGGAGATTGGACAAAGTTGTGACGCTTCCGAAGGAGTGAATAAATTTAAAGAAGTCGCTGATTTCTATGAATAACTAACCCTAATGTTACCTTTAGATCCTTCTCACGTAGAGCCATTTTGACATCACACACTCATTCCTCGACTCTTAAGGAGTCGCTTTGCATGTTTCTTTCTTGAGCAAACGCCTCCAAGCCACAGAAAAAAAAGAAAACGTTTCACAACTTTTCTCATAAAAAACGTCATTTTCGTTTTTCACTACTTAACTTGCCAATCTAGGCCGCAAAAAAAACACCAAATGAGCAGTTCCTTCCAGTACCACCAACTCATGTTGGTTCCAATTCAAAATTCACCGTTTCAGACACTTTTTCAGAGATGTTTTTGGATTCGGCCGGGGGCCCGAAGCGCCTCACTCTAACATTCTCATCCGTATTTTCAAAATTCACCCTCAAAGGAACTTCCACCTTTTTACTGGGAAATTTTTGTATTTGGCAAGGACACAAACGTCAAATTCCGCAGTTGGCAATTATGCGTGACGTCAATTTCACACGTGCGACATTTTAAAGGTTAGGATCTCAGTCTTGTTTATTTAATAAGATTACAGTTTATTTGAGCACAATTTTAGTTTTTTATTCTTACATCACTTTACGATTAGCAATGTTAAGAAGTTTAATTAAGACAATGGGAATTAAAGAAAATATAATAGGTCTGTATTTTTACTTTAAAATTTATGCAAACAATGGATTTAGGCCAGATGCAGAGCAGATTCTCCCCCATGAGCACAACGAAGTTTGATGTGGAAACTAACAGAATTGTTTGGGTTGATCTGGAGGTGAGACTTCCCCCGTTACAGTGCCCAGGTTTATATTGACTTTCAGATGACTGGACTGGATGTAGAAAAGGACACAATAATGGAAGTGGCGTGTATCGTAACAGATCAAGAATTAAACATCATTGCGGAAGCCCCCGAGCTTGTGGTTAATCACTCCTTAAATACTCTGGACAATATGAGCGAGTGGTGTAGGAAGCAACACGGAAAAGTAAGAAAACGTTACAATTTAGAGTAATTTTGAACAAACGGATTTCTAGAGTGGTCTAACAGATGCGTGTCTACAGTCAAAACTCGATATAACGCAAGTTGAAGACAAGTTACTCGAATTTTTATCGCAACACGTGACGGAGAAAGTGAGCCCATTGGCTGGAAATAGTGTTTATATGGACAGACTGTTTATACGAAAATACATGTCGAGAATACACGAATTCCTGCATTACCGAATTATAGATGTCTCTACCATCAAAGAGTTGTGTAGAAGATGGAACGTTAACTTATACAGAACGGTGCCGAAAAAAGGATTATCGCACCGAGCCGTGGCTGATATACGGGAAAGTATAGAGGAATTGAAGTTTTATAAAAACAACTTCTTTAAATTAGCACAATGAGTACGTAATCAACACGAAAATCTCACGTAAAATACTATTTATTTCGTATTAATTAGTCCTCACGCCCCCCAGACTTGCTTAAGATTTAATAGAGCGTAATAAACTCTGATTTTGAGCAAAGCCCAATACTGCGCCAGCACAATTCTGACTTTGCGCACTTTAGAATTCTCTCTACACCTTTTTTCGTTGTAAATCGATTTAACACAACATTGCGACATGACTCGAAAGGCCCCCATTCGCGCACTGGTTTTAAGCGTGTGTTCAATTCCTCTCATCAAATCATTCGTTTTTAAAATGAGCAACATCTGTCTGTTCACTTTGTCCAGAACCCCGGAAATTTGGGGTAAAATGTTTGGGAATTCCTTTTTGAGAAAGTCTTTTTCGCCACTCGTCGGTTTTTGTCTGGAAGTAATAGAAAATAAATGTGATACTTGAGATGTGGTGTTTACTTGTCTACTCCTTTTAAGATTGTGTCCCAGGTCCGTCCAGTTACCATGCAGGCGAAAAGTCCATAGAGGTCTCCTTGTATCCCGAGATTCGCGCTGTGTTGGCGCATTGCTTTGCGGTCTCTGTTGAGGATGCTCATCCAGAGGTTGGCGTACTCCACTCGAAAGTCGTCGGACAAGTTCTGGAAGAATTGACTTGGAGGGGTTTAAAATGAACGAAATTCTTACAGCATAGAGTCCGTGGTCCAACAGGATGATGTCACAGTCTCCGCGTTCCGACTTCCTCACGAATATATTCCCGGGATGAGGATCGCTGTGTACAAACCCATTAATAAAAATCATCTGCGAATAAAGCTTCCCCAGCTTATCAGAAACCTCAAAGGGATCAATTCCGTGCTCTTGAATATAACTCAAATCGTTGACTTGCCCACCATGGACAAAATCCATTGTTAAAACCCGCGACGTCGTCAAATCCCACCTCACTTTCGGGACTTGCAGCCAATTCACCTCTTCAAACATCCGCGCGATTTTCTCCGCGTTCCGTCCTTCCTGTTCAAAATCAAGCTCCTGCGGGATGTTCTTCTTAGTCTCGTCGACCAACCATTGGAACTTAAACTCGGGGAAGACCCAACTCATCAGCTTGACTAGATATTCCATCGTCTTCATGTCCACTTTGGCGTTGCCTTGCACGTACGGATGTTGGACTTTGACTGCTACAGTTGAGCCATCAGAAAGTGTGGCTTTGTGGACCTGTGCCAACGACGCGGTGCCCAAAGGTTCCGGCTCGATGGATTGGAAAATTTCAAACGGGTCTCTTTTCAAATCTTCTTTGATCACTCTGTACACGTCTTCAATGGGGTTCACTGGGGCGTGACTGTGCAAAACTCTCATGGTTTGGACGTACTCGGACGGCAACAAGTAGTCTAGAGCTGCAATGTGTTGCCCCACTTTGATGTAAACCCCCTTGTTTGTACAGCAGAGTTGTAAGAGCTTCTGGGCACTTTTCGTGTGGCATTCAGACTTGAGTTTCCGGTACTCTTCAGAAGCGTGGTCAAGTTTCTTCATGTACAACTCCTTCTTGTAAATCACACCGATTTGGAACACGGTAATTGCGGCTCTGCTTAATCTGACAATACCAATTGAGTTCAGTTGGTACTGATTGCCTTGGAGACTGGCAAATGTGCCCACTGCTGCGCCCCCAATCAGAGAATATCTCAGAAGACGTGATAATCGTACAGTCGACATTTTGTTGGCACTGGTGGCAGCGTCAAATAAATTTAGAATTCAAATTTGGTCAAAATACCGTTAGGTGCATTTTACGCGTACAGGTACCAAAGCTTACTTGATGGATACTGGGGCTGCAACTCGTTCATTTCTTCATTTTGTTTCGGAGTTTTTAGTCTGCGTCGCACACAAAACACGTTGAAAAACTTTTTTAATTTTAGGTTAGAAATGTCAACAAGGTCAAGGTTGTCAAGTTTTCGGATGTGTTTCAAGTATCCCCACCGGTAAAATAAATTATAAGTTTATAGCGCATCGGCACTTTTGAATGTTTCTTTTGTATTTTATACATTATGTTGGCTATATTCGTTCCAAAATAAGTCAACAGAAGTCAACGACGTGTGAGCTCCTGAAATCGCTTATATTAATTTTGGCGATTTGGGGACAGTGCGCGAGGTTGGCACCACCGCCTGTCACTTGTCACTTGTCAGTGAAAAAAAATGAAGTTTGTAAATACGACGCAAAAGGAGTTTCCTTTGCAATTTATGTAGTTAAAACGCCAAAAAGTGGTCAAAATCGTCACATTTCACTAATTTCCACGAAAAATGGATGATTTGGAGTTGCGAACGGTTGAGCACTCGATCCCCACCGATATCCTCGATGACCTCTTAACGTAAGTTTCATAATAGTTCTTTTAAAAGTAACACACCTCTCCAGGCGATTTATTATCTGTGTTCCGGAATCTGCCAAACAAAATCTCATCCGTATTTGTTTCCAAATTGAGTTGGCGCACTGGTTTTATCTAGATTTTTATGTTACGAGCGAGAGCAAACTGAAGACTTGTAGTATTTACGAATTCGCCGCCCACGTCTTTCAGGTTTGTTTTGGTTAGTTTCGATCTTGTTTTAAGGTGTCGTTGCAGCACATCCCGTCGTTACAAAAAGAACGGTACAAACTGAACCAGATCTTGGCAGAATGGAAGGAATACAAACAGACTGTTCCTACTTATGGTGCCATTTTACTCTCTGAAGGCATGACTCACGTTTTGCTGGTACAGAGCTACTTCGCCAAATCGTCCTGGGGCTTCCCTAAAGGCAAGGTGAATGAAGAGGAGGACCCAGCGCATTGTGCGATCCGAGAAGTACTGGAAGAAACTGGTTTTGATATCACCAATTACATCTCCCCAGACGAATGGTTGGAATCTACAATAAACGACCAACTCGTGCGGTTGTACATCATCAAAAACATCCCTTTGAATACGAAGTTTGAGCCGAAAACGCGCTACGAAATAAAAGCATGCGAGTGGTTCCCCATTTCCGACTTGCCTAATAGCAAAAAGGACGTCACTCCCAAGGTTAAGATGGGGGTGAGCGCCAACGCGTTCTTCATGGTCTTTCCGTTTGTAAAACGCTTGAAGATGATTTGTAACGGCACCAAGAAACTGAGGCACAAATCGGCGAGTGTTAGCGAAGTCGAGTACACCGCTTCAACGAAGAATAAACTAAAATGTGGGAAACCCGAGACGGAGGACAACAGAACGTTTAAAAACGGGAAGAAGCTCGACAAGAAACACACTTCTAAAAGGCAGTTGTTCATTGATGACACCAAGATCGAGTTTTGCGCCCCTTCTTGGCTCAATTTTAAATTCGACAGAACTGCCATTATGGAATGCATTCCGTAATTGTATTATTTTGTGATATTTTTTTAGTCCTTTTATGCCAGTAATTACGTAATTGTTTCATTCATCTTATTTGCAATATGTTTGTGATAATCTGGTCGATTATAAGAAGTTGTGTGACTAATTTTGGGGTTTTTGTCGAATTCGACGCTGGCTTTAATGTCTTTTGAATATTTTTTTGTTTCAGTTTTGTTAAATTTGCAGTATTTTCGTCCACGAAGGCTGACTACTTCAAGTAGATTGTATTGTTTCTAACAGAAATTGTGCATTTTTGGTTTTTCTAAACAATAAATTATTTTTAAAGTAGTTTTATCACCAAAATTCGCAGGTTTTTGAGGAGTTCGATCTATTTATTTGACTTTAATTAGCATACAGTTTTTACAATTAGTGCCATAAACAGACGTTTTACATACAATTATAAAAAACTAAATATCGTACTAGATAGAAATAAATAAAGACAATTCAATGATAAATATACGAAATTGGATTAGTTCTAATGCTTTAAAGCTTTTTTCCGGCACATTCGAGAATTTACAAGGCGTTTATAAATGTTTCTAGCATCAAGGGTGGCTTAAAGCGTCAAAGGAATGTGCCGCTCACTACAATTGTGGGTTTCGATTTTTCAACTGACGTTTGCAGTGCATGAAGTAAAGTAAGTTTTGAGTAATAAACTGTTCTAGTTATGGTTTAAAACAAACTTGGACACAAAACTGTAACTGAAACGTTGTTGGCATAAGTAATGTTATTATAATAATTTTCAAGATAGTTAAGTTCACTATAAAAACACAGCGGCAAAATGGTGCACGACAGGAATTCTAGAGCCACCCTTGATGCTAGAAACATTTATAAACAAATTTCATTACTACGAATGTCCAATTTGATCAGGCAGGCTTTGTAATGTGAAATCTGTTGGTAGCACTGTCAATTTTGACAGTAAAGGCACACCTGGTCAGTTTTATGACTGATTACGCCAAATTCTCGTCTCTTCTGTTAACATCCAGCCGCTTCAGCTAAAAAAAGAATATTAACACCAGATTTTGAAGATTTAGCGCTCACTTCTTTCTCGTCGGACACGGAGGTGGTGTACCGCTCCACGATCTTCAACGGCCCAAGACTGGGGGCGGCGAAGGCGTGTTTGTACATCAAAGCGGCGGCGACTCCTCCAAGAATAGGTCCAACCCAGTAAACCTTAAATAATAGCAAATAAATCGTAGAAAACACTTCGTGCCAACGCCGTTGGCACGTAGACATAACTCTTTTGTTGAAATACTCGGAATTTGCTTTTATTTTTACCCAGTGATCTTTCCAGTTGTTGACGATAAGCGCCGATCCGAAGCTTCGCGCGGGATTCATGCTGCTTCCGGTAAAGTCAACAGTGGCGAGATGGCCAACGGCGACGGCCATTCCGATGGCCAGAGCAGCCGCGGGTTTGGCCTCCGGGCGGTTGGGGTCGCAGACTCCGCAGATGACGAGGATTAGGACGAAGCCGAGGAAGAATTCCACGCCGAAGCCTTGCACGGGGGAGAAGTCAGGGCCGAGTTGGGTGTTCCCGAGGGATTTGTGGAGGTCCTCCGGGGTTAGGGCCTAAAACACTCTTTTATTGGGAGGGAAGAACCGGATTGGGCACCCACTTTCAAGACCGCGGAGCCGGCCAAGGCCCCCAGACACTGCACGATGACGTAGAGAATTCCTTTGACGATGCTGATGTTGCCTGTGGCCATCATTCCGGCAGTCACCGCGGGGTTAATGTGGCCGCCGCTAACATGCCCCAAAGTCTAAAACAAACAGTTAACACCAAAGCACCAAAGACTTGTTAAGATTCCTCTTACCTGCACTAAAATGAAGATGACCAAGCCGAAAGTCAGCGCGATCAGCACCAAGCTCGCGGGTGTTCCAGAGGCGCTCACGCAGGAAGCGCATCCGAAGAAGTTTAACAGAACGTTTGCAATGAATTCGGCCAGGAGGGCCTTCCAGATTGTATTTTTGCTCTTCAGGTCGTTGATACCCAAGGTTTCGTGGAAGTTACCCATTGTTGCTGGAACGAAATAATAATAAAATTGTTGCACGAGTTTTTATCTTTGATTGATCGAGTTTTTATCTTATACTGGCACCTGGTGCTCATTTCCCCGAAGTCAATTTCTTTGGATGAATCAAAGAATCGCCGCCAGATGTGGGGATTTTCAATACGATTTAATCATAGTTTTGCGAATCTGTTGAGACTGCTTAATTATAGGTCTTCGGAACAATGAAATGTTTCCAGTTGCTTTAGCAGGACAAAGACATGAGTAAGCGCCGTTTTTTTTTAGTAGAACGAGATTCTTTCAGTCGTGTTAGAAACGTTACACTTGTACCTTCCAGGAAGGAAACGTGTTTTGTGTTTCCATAATTAATACCAGTCATGCTATCTGTTTCAAAAAAACGAGATTTCGTCATAGTTAATTCCGTCTCGCATTAATCTTGACATTCGCAAGACATTGTCGTTTTAATTGCAAAAGCAGAAAGTGCGACTTTCCCTTATGTTTTCTTACATTACCAAACCGACGACAAATTCTCACATTTCTTGCAATTTCTCTATGCCTAAGCAATTATTGCGAGTTAAAAACACAAGACGAAAACAATAAGAGCAAACCAAAACGGTATTAATTATGATCGTTACGAGCTATTTGTAAACATTTTAGCACGTCTAGACTAATTCTTTAAATTAATTTAATTTCTTGATGAGTATTTCAAATAAAAAGTTGCTTAAATGCTGGAATCACTAACCTTCAAAGCGTTTTCGTAATTCGAAAAATAAACACTTTTGTTTGGACAACCAATCAGTGTTATTATTTAAAAATTTGAATTTCTTTTTTCTAGCAAACACGTATGAACGGTTCGGTTAATTTCTTCAATCAACAGACTCCATTTAGATCAATAAACTGAGATTGTTTTTTTTATTTCTTTGAGAACAGAAATTAACGGGTTTTACGTGGTTTTCTTATTGGTGCTGATTTACGAGCGGCTTTGATAAACACTGATAAAAAACGATTGAAAACTCAAGTAGCTAATAAAGGTGTTACACAATTATTATTTGATGTTGGTATTAATAGGTTTTGTAATCACTATTGTATCAATTATGTTTAACTGTTTTGTAATAAAGAGTTTACAAGGAAAGACTTTTTGTCTAATCTTATCTAAGAATCCTAAGAAATAGAACGGAAAAAAGCAGAGCGATCAATTTACGGGGTGTTTACCTATAAGTCTTCTAGTATCAAGGGTGGCTAATGTCAAAGAAATTTGCCGCTTATTTACAAATGTGGGTTATCAAAATTTTTGGTTGTTTTCTAAAAAAAATCTAAAATCTGTGTTTTTCGCTCTATAATTTTGCAATTTGGTGGAGTTAATACACGACTTAAAAGTAGCAACTTCTCCAAATTTCATAGCTGTAGCACCAAAATCACCGGAATTACGAATTTTAGTGGCAGAGGTGCGGAAATTTTGCCTTGTCTCCAAAATAGAAATTTGTAAAATCTGTGTCTTTGGCTCTACAATTTTGAAATTTGGTGGAGTTAATAAACGATAAAAAATTAGTTATGTCCCCAAAGTTTCGAATTTTAAGGGAGGATTTTTCATATTTCAGCTTCGTTTTAGAAATAAAAATTTCTTCAAAATTCAAATTGGTGTCTTTCGATCTACAATGTTGCACTTTAGTAGAGTTAATAAACGATTAAAAACTAGTAATTTCCCTAAATTTCATAGCTGTAGCACTAAAATTACCAAAATTGCGAATTTTAAGGGAGGATTTCTCATATTTCGGGTTCACCTTGAAAATAAAAATTTCTAAAACTTGTGTCTTTCGAGCTACAATGTTGCAATTTGGCAGAGTTAATAAACGATAAAAAACTAGTAATTTTCCCAAATTTCAAAGCTGTAACACTAAAATTACTAAAGTTACGAATTTTGAGGGAAGGATTTCTCATCCTTCGACTTTGCCTTGAAAATAAAAATTTCTAAAATGTGTGTCTTTCGATCTACAATGTTGCAATTTGACAGAGTTAATAAACTATGAAAAACTAGTAATTTTCCTAAATTTCATAGCTGTAGCACTAAAACTACCAAAATTACGATTTTTTCGAAAGGATTTCTCATTTTTCGGATTTGTCTTGAAAATAAAAATTTCTAAAATTTGTGTCTTTTAATCTACAAGGTTGCAATTTGACAGAGTTAATAAACGATAGAAAACTAGTAATTCCCCAAAATTTAAAAGCTGTAACAGTAAAATAACCAAAGTTTCGAATTTTAAGGGAAGATTTCTCATATTTCGCCTTCGCCTTTGAAAATAAAAATTTCTAAAATTTGTGTCTTTTAATCTACAAGGTTGCAATTCGACAGAGTTAATAAACGATAGAAAACTAGTAATTTCCCAAAATTTAAAAGCTGTAACAGTAAAATAACCAAAGTTTCGAATTTTAAGGAAAATTTCTCATATTTCGCCTTCGCCTTTGAAAATAAAAATTTCTAAAATTTGTGTCTTTTAATCTACAAGGTTGCAATTTGACAGAGTTAATAAACGATGGAAAACTAGTAATTTCCCAAAATTTAAAAGCTGTAACAGTAAAATAACCAAAGTTTCGAATTTTAAGGAAAATTTCTCATATTTCGCCTTCGCCTTTGAAAATAAAAATTTCTAAAATTTGTGTCTTTTAATCTACAAGGTTGCAATTCGAAAGAGTTAATAAACGATAGAAAACTAGTAATTTCCCAAAATTTAAAAGCTGTAACAGTAAAATAACCAAAGTTTCGAATTTTAAGGAAAATTTCTCATATTTCGCCTTCGCCTTTGAAAATAAAAATTTCTAAAATTTGTGTCTTTTAATCTACAAGGTTGCAATTTGACAGAGTTAATAAACGATAGAAAACTAGTAATTTCTCAAAATTTAAAAGCTGTAACAGTAAAATAAAAAAAGTTTCGAATTTTAAGGAAAATTTCTCATATTTCGCCTTCGCCTTTGAAAATAAAAATTTCTAAGATTCGTGTCTTTCAATCTACTCGTACAATGTTGCAATTTGGCAGAGTTAATAAACGATGAAAAACTAGTAATTTCCCCAAATTTCATGTTTGTAGCACGCAAATTACCAAAATTACGATAGTTCTTCTTTGACATTCTACAGGAACGACCAACAGAGCCGCATTTAAATTTGGCGCTTCTAAAAAAAAACTCTGCAGAAAAAATAGCCTTTAGAACGACATAAAAAAACATAGAATTTCAGAATTAATTTTCTTTTGCGTGTTTTCCTCATTTTTACTTCTTATTTTAGTCTGTTAGTATTTAATTTACTGACATTTGCATCGACTAAAGTTCTGAAGCGTGACAGCAGATGAGTATTTTTCTTGTAAAAAGAGCAAGGTCGTGCCTTAATATATAGAAAATCAATAGACGCTGAGTAACTTCATTGCTCCGAGTATTTTTAGTGGCAGCTATTGTAATGAAATTATGAAACAATTTGACACCATATGGAACAACAAATTAATCTCCGTGCATGTAAAAGCAAAGTACACACTTCAGATAGGGAATAAGCACCCTTTATTTACTTTATGGATGATTTCCCCATTATCTTTTAACCGTTTCCCATGTATCCCAATAAATAACGTCTTGTTTGAAAATCTCCACGCTTTCAATCTATAAAACTACAAACAATACGTTTTTACGAACGTTTTTATTGCTTTTTAAACAGGTTAATGTAGTCCCGAAACGTTTTGGCACAGTGCCAGAAGTGCTACGGTTCTTTTATTGAGTAATAATTACATGGGACATAATGACGGGCGAATATTTTTCTGATCTCATCACCAGATAATTCTCTCTGTCCCGGAGCTACTTTTCTAGAGATATTGCTCGTTAAAATAATTCGTTTTTTTATAAGTGTTTAAACAAAGGTTTAGGGGAGTTCGCGGTCGCTTTGAGAAGCCAAAAGTAACGAGTTCGAGCCAAATTCGGAATGGTGGATGCGCCGAGTGAATCGCGTGATATTGTCATGTTTTTCTTTAGAAATTGACACAGTTGCAACCTACAAGTATGAGATCAGAAGACATATTGAATTAATATCTGCATAATGATGTCATTATGTGTGGTCGGTGCCGCGACGAGGAGGAAATTGTCTTCATATGAGGCAGTGGACCGATGACCATGACTAACAGTTTTCCTAGGAAAATTCGTAATTCTGGTGTTTTAGTGCTGCAGCTATGAAACTTGGGGAAGTTACTAGTTTTGAGTAGTGTATTCACTCCACCAAATTACAAAATTATCGAGCCGGCGGGATCAATTTTAGAATCTTTCATTTCTAGGACCAATCGAAATTTTTCAGTAGTTCAATTTGAAGCTTGTAGTTCGAGTAGTTTTAGTGCCACAGCAATGAAATTTGGGGAAGACACTATTCCAAACTTGACTATTGACTGTGCTAAATTGCAAAATTATCGAGCTAACGCGACCAATTTTAGAATTCCAATTTTTCAGTAATTTTATTTGACGTTTGTAATTGTAGTAGTTTTAGTGCTACATCAATGAAATTTGGGAAGGACACTTTTCCAAGCTTGACTATTAACTGTGCTAAATTTCAGAATTATCGCGTCGACGGGACCAATTTTAGAATTTTCAATTTTTAGGACCAATCGAAATTTTTTATAGTTCAATTTGAAGCTTGTAGTTCGAGTAGTTTTAGTGCTACAGCAATGAAATTTGGGAAGGGCACTCTTACAAGCTTGATTATTCATTGTGCTAAATTATAAAATATTAGTGCCAACGAGTCAAATTTTAGAATTTTTTATTTTTTGGATGAATCGAAATTTTTTAGTAGTTCAATTTGAAGCTTGTAGTTCGATTAGTTTTAGTGACACAGCAATGAAATTTGGGGAGGACACGATTCTAAACTTGACTATTGACTGTGCTAAATTGCAAAATTATCGAGCTAACGAGACCAATGTTAGAATTCCATTTTTGCGACGAAGCGAAATTTTTCAGTAATTCAATTTGACGCTTGTAGTTCTAGTAGGTTTAGTGCTACATCAATGAAATTTGGGAAGGACACTTTTCCAAGCTTGACTATTAACTGTGCTAAATTTCAGAATTATCGCGTCGACAGGACCAATTTTAGAATTTTCAATTTTTAGAACCAATCGAAATTTTTTAGTAGTTCAATTTGAAGCTTGTAGTTCCAGTAGTTTTAGTTCTACAGCAATGAAATTTGGAAAGGTCACTCTTACAAGCTTGATTATTCATTGTGCTAAATTATAAAATATTCGTGCCAACGAGTCAAATTTTAGAATTCTATTTTTGGGACGAATCGAAATTTTTTAGTAGTTCAATTTGAAGCTTGTAGTTCTAGTAGTTTTAGTGCTACATCAATGAAATTTGGGGAAGACACTATTCCAAACTTGACTATTGACTATGCTAAATTGCAAAATTATCGAGCTAACGCGATCAATTTTAGAATTCCAATTTTTCAGTAATTAAATTTGACGTTTGTAATTGTAGTAGTTTTAGTGTTACATCAATGAAATTTGGGAAGGACACTTCTCCAAGCTTGACTATTAACTGTGCTAAATTTCAGAATTATCGCGTCGACGGGACCAATTTTAGAATTTTCAATTTTTAGAACCAATCGAAATTTTTTAGTAGTTCAATTTGAAGCTTGTAGTTCGAGTAGTTTTAGTTCTACAGCAATGAAATTTGGGAAGGTCACTATTACAAGCTTGATTATTCATTGTGCTAAATTATAAAATATTCGTGCCAACGAGTCAAATTTTAGAATTTTTCATTTTTTGGATAAATTGAAATTTTTCAGTAGTTCAATTTGAAGCTTGAAGTTCGAGTAGTTTTAGTGACACAGCAATGAAATTTGGGGAGGACACGATTCTAAACTTGACTATTGACTGTGCTAAATTGCAAAATTATCGAGCTAACGGGACCAATTTTAGAATTCCATTTTTGGGACGAATCGAAATTTTTTAGTAGTTCAATTTGAAGCTTGTAGTTCTAGTAGTTTTAGTGCTACATCAATGAAATCTGGGAAGGACACTTTTCCAAGCTTGACTATTAACTGTGCTAAATTTCAGAATTATCGCGTCGACGGGACCAATTTTAGAATTTTCAATTTTTAGAACCAATCGAAATTTTTTAATAGTTCAATTTGAAGCTTGTAGTTCGAGTAGTTTTAGTTCTACAGCAATGAAATTTGGGAAGGTCACTCTTACAAGCTTGATTATTCATTGTGCTAAATTATAAAATATTCGTGCCAACGAGTCAAATTTTAGAATTTTTCATTTTTTGGATGAATCGAAATTTTTTAGTAGTTCAATTTGAAGCTTGTAGTTCGAGTAGTTTTAGTGACACTATTATAAGCTTGACTATTAACGGTGCTAAATTACAAAATTATCGCGTCGACGGGACCAATTTTAGAATTTTCAATTTTTAGGATCAATCGAAATTTTTTAGTAGTTCAATTTGAAGCTTGTAGTTCGAGTAGTTTTAGTGCTACAGCAATGAAATTTGGGGAGAACACTTCTCCAAGTTTGAGTATTAACTGTGCTAAATTACAAAATTATGGCGTTAACGAGACAAATTTTAGAATTTTTCATTTTTATGAGGAATCAAAATGGATTATTTTTTGTTTTAGATTTAGGGACGTAGGAAAAATAGTGTACATAAGTTATCGAAAACTTTCTTCATAGCACTCGTTATATAAATATCTATTCTTAGTTACCAAATGACAGTGTCAAAATTGGATTTTTTTTTCATTATTCCAATAATTTTAATTCTAAATTTCTTCAGTAAAAACATGAAATCATGTCGCAGCTCTTTAAACACGCACATAATTTGTCAAACCGATAAATCAAAGTGTCAATAAAACATTTATGTAATAAAACGAAGGATAAGTGCATCACAGTTCAATACGATTTGATCACTGAAAGTGCAAACATAACAAAACGCTACTATCTCCGACACACCTGCACGTTTCCAACCGCAACGATAATGTGATATTTTTACCCAAACTCTTTTTTTTGCCCTCTTCGTGTTGAACATGATTTGAATACAAAGAATAAAAAGTGTTACGCACTGAAAGGTTCAAACCAACAATTACCACGTGCATCATTTTGATATGAAATAATTTTGATCCGACCCAATTTTCCGCTTTCTCTCAAATTCGTTGCACTCTGAAATATTTGTTCGATAAATTGTCACATCATCGATCAATAAAAGCTGTGATAGTCACAGAACAACATTTCACGGTTCATGCTCGGGTAGATAAATTTTTTTCTGAAGTAATTACTTCGTTCTGTAAGAATAAAAAGAAACCATTTGTTGTTAGATCACAATCTTACGCAGAAACGGAGTTTTTATGGCAAAACGAGTTCGAGTCAGGTTCTTCATACCTAATCGTAATTGAGTAACTTAAGAATGTAATTATGTACTAATTAGTTTATGGGTCTGTTCTAATTCATCGAATTCTCCAAGTGCCGACGCTGACGCAAATTTAATTAGCGCCGCTGGTATGATTTTTTTGGCAAAGTCCGAGTCGAACAAGCAAAGAAAAAATAACCGTTTTAGTCATGATTTGTTTGTACTCACCGGAGAAATCGCACAGGTGAACTGTCAGAGTTTGGATATGAGCTTTGTACGCGCAAAACTTGAACTGCCGAGCATCTATATAATTTGAATCAAGATAGAAGTGGGATTCCGAGCAAGTGGGGGAATAATAATTAAATTATTTTATTTTATTAATGTGCTTTGCTCAGTTCTATTTTCAAAAATATGCACTAAAAACGAAATGAATGAGAAGGGAATTTACGCATCGATACGAAATTAAGTTCGTCGTATAAAAATGATATAAATGTTTATATTTAGCTGTAGGTACCTCAAAACAGCAATTATTTAATAAACGATCTGCCTCCATGCCATAATGGACTCCTACTCTTTGCAGGGCAGAAATAGAGTCTATTAGTTTTTATTAGAATCAACTCGGATTTATTAGATGAGACAATTTGTTAGGTGTGAAAAAGGAAAAGTGAGCAAAAAGACGCTCTGGGTCTAATTATAGCGAAGGTTCGAATGGAAAGGCAGTGGCGGGTGAGGTATTCGGACTGTGGGAATCCCCTGTTATTCTAACAACAAAAAATTGTAAAATTGGACTCGTTGGCTCGATAATTTTGTAATCTAGCACCGTTAATAGTCAGGCTTGGAATAGTATCCTCCCCATATTTCGTTGTTGTAGCACTAAAACTACTCGAACTACAAGTTTCAAATGGAACTACTGAAAAATTTCGATTCCTCTAAAATTGAAAAAAAATCTAAAATTTGACTTGTTATCTAGATATTTCTGCAATTTAGCACAGTTAATAGTCAAGCTTGGAAAAGTGTCCTTCCCAAATTTCATTGCTGTAGCACTAAAACTACTCGAACTGCAAGTTTCAAATGGAACTACTGAAAAATTTCGATTCGTCCTAAAATTGAAAAAAATCTAAAATTTGACTTGTTATCTAGATATTTCTGCAATTTAGCACAGTTAATATCAAGCTTGGAAAAGTGTCCTTCCCAAATTTCATTGCTCTAGCACTAAAACTACTCAAACTACAAGCTTCAGATTGAACTACTAATAATTTTCGATTCGTCCTAAAAATGAAATATTCTAAAATTGGTCTCGTTGGCCCGATAATTTTGTAATGACGCATAGTTAATAGTCAAGGTTGGGAAAGTGTCTTCCCTAAATTTCATTGCTGTAGCACTAAAACTACTCGAATTACAAGCTTCAATTGAACTACTGAAAAATTTCGATTGGTCCTAAAAATGAAAAATTCTAAAATTGGTCTCGTTGGGGCGATAATTTTGAATTTAGCACCGTTAATAGTCAGGCTTGGAATAGTATCCTTCCCATATTTCATTGTTGTAGCACTAAAACTACTCGAACTACAAGTTTCAAATGGAACTACTGAAAAATTTCGATTCCTCTAAAATTGAAAAAAAATCTAAAATTTGACTTGTTATCTAGATATTTCTGCAATTTAGCACAGTTAATAGTCAAGCTTGGAAAAGTGTCCTTCCCAAATTTCATTGCTCTAGCACTAAAACTACTCAAACTACAAGCTTCAGATTGAACTACTAATAATTTTCGATTCGTCCTAAAAATGAAAAATTCTAAAATTGGTCTCGTTGGCATGATAATTTTGTAATTACGCATAGTTAATAGTCAAGGTTGGAAAAGTGTCTTCCCTAAATTTCATTGCAGTAGCACTAAAACTACTCGAATTACAAGCTTCAGATTGAACTACTGAAAAATTTCGATTGGTCCTAAAAATTAAAAATTCCAAAATTGGTCTCGTTGGGGCGATAATTTTAAAATTTAGCACCGTTAATAGTCAGGCTTGGAATAGTATCCTCCCCATATTTCATTGTTGTAGCACTAAAACTACTCGAACTACAAGTTTCAAATGGAACTACTGAAAAATTTCGATTCGTCCTAAAATTGAAAAAAAATCTAAAATTTGACTTGTTATCTAGATATTTCTGCAATTTAGCACAGTTAATATCAAGCTTGGAAAAGTGTCCTTCCCAAATTTCATTGCTGTAGCACTAAAACTACTCAAACTACAAGCTTCAGATTGAACTACTAATAATTTTCGATTCGTCCTAAAAATGAAAAATTCTAAAATTGGTCTCGTTGGCCCGATAATTTTGTAATGACGCATAGTTAATAGTCAAGCTTGGAAAAGTGTCCTTCCCAAATTTCATTGATGTAGCACTAAACCTACTAGAACTACAAGCGTCAAATTGAATTACTGAAAAATTTCGCTTCGTCGCAAAAATGGAATTCTAACATTGGTCTCGTTAGCTCGATAATTTTGCAATTTAGCACAGTCAATAGTCAAGTTTAGAATCGTGTCCTCCCCAAATTTCATTGCTGTGTCACTAAAACTACTCGAACTACAAGCTTCAAATTGAACTACTAAAAAATTTCGATTCATCCAAAAAATGAAAAATTCTAAAATTTGACTCGTTGGCACGAATATTTTATAATTTAGCACAATGAATAATCAAGCTTGTAAGAGTGCCCTTCCCAAATTTCATTGCTGTAGCACTAAAACTACTCGAACTACAAGCTTCAAATTGAACTATAAAAAATTTCGATTGGTCCTAAAAATTGAAAATTCTAAAATTGGTCCCGTCGACGCGATAATTCTGAAATTTAGCACAGTTAATAGTCAAGCTTGGAATAGTATCCTCCCCATATTTCATTGTTGTAGCACTAAAACTACTCGAACTACAAGTTTCAAATGGAACTACTGAAAAATTTCGATTCGTCCTAAAATTGAAAAAAAATCTAAAATTTGACTTGTTATCTAGATATTTCTGCAATTTAGCACAGTTAATATCAAGCTTGGAAAAGTGTCCTTCCCAAATTTCATTGCTGTAGCACTAAAACTACTCAAACTACAAGCTTCAGATTGAACTACTAATAATTTTCGATTCGTCCTAAAAATGAAAAATTCTAAAATTGGTCTCGTTGGCCCGATAATTTTGTAATGACGCATAGTTAATAGTCAAGGTTGGGAAAGTGTCTTCCCTAAATTTCATTGCTGTAGCACTAAAACTACTCGAATTACAAGCTTCAGATTGAACTACTGAAAAATTTCGATTGGTCCTAAAAATGAAAAATTCTAAAATTGGTTTCGTTGGGGCGATAATTTTGAAATTTAGCACCGTTAATAGTCAGGCTTGGAATAGTATCCTTCCCAAATTTCATTGTTGTAGCACTAAAACTACTCGAACTACAAGTTTCAAATGGAACTACTGAAAATTTTCGATTCGTCCTAAAATTGAAAAAAAATCTAAAATTTGACTTGTTATCTAGATATTTCTGCAATTTAGCACAGTTAATATCAAGCTTGGAAAAGTGTCCTTCCCAAATTTCATTGCTGTAGCACTAAAACTACTCAAACTACAAGCTTCAGATTGAACTACTAATAATTTTCGATTCGTCCTAAAAATGAAAAATTCTAAAATTGGTCTCGTTGGCCCGATAATTTTGTAATTACGCATAGTTAATAGTCAAGGTTGGGAAAGTGTCTTCCCTAAATTTCATTGCTGTAGCACTAAAACTACTCGAATTACAAGCTTCAGATTGAACTACTGAAAAATTTCGATTGGTCCTAAAAATGAAAAATTCCAAAATTGGTCTCGTTGTGGCAATAATTTTGAAATTTAGCACCGTTAATAGTCAGGCTTGGAATAGTATCCTCCCCATATTTCATTGTTGTAGCACTAAAACTACTCAAACTACAAGCTTCAGATTGAACTACTAATAATTTTCGATTCGTCCTAAAAATGAAAAATTCTAAAATTTGACTGGTTATCTAGATATTTCTGCAATTTAGCACAGTTAATAGTCAAGCTTGGAAACGTGTCTTTCCCAAATTTCATTGCTGTAGCACTAAAACTACTCAAACTACAAGCTTCAGATTGAACTATTAATAATTTTCGATTCGTCCTAAAAATGAAAAATTCTAAAATTAGTATCGTTGGCCCGATAATTTTGTAATGACGCATAGTTAATAGTCAAGGTTGGGAAAGTGTCTTCCCTAAATTTCATTGCTGTAGCACTAAAACTACTCGAATTACAAGCTTCAAATGGAACTACTGAAAAATTTCGATACTTCCCAAAAATGAAAAATTCTAAAATTAGTCTCGTTGGCCCGATAATTTTGTAATTTAGCATAGTTAATAGTCAAGCTTGGGAAAGTGTCTTCCCTAAATGTCATTGCTGTGACACTAAAACTACGCGAACTACAAGCGTCAAATTTAACTACTGAAAAATTTCGATTGGTCGTAAAAATGAAAAATTTTAAAATTAGCCTTGTAGGCGCAATAATTCTGTAATTTAGCATAGTTAAGATTTAAGTTCGGAAAAGTGTCCGCCCCAAATTTCATTGCAGTAGCTCTAAAACTACTTGAACTGCAAGCTTCAGATTGAACTACTGGAAAATTTTGATTAGTCCTAAAAATGAAAAATTCTAAAATTTGTTTCTTAGGCTTGATAATTTTGTAAATTTGCACAGTTAGTAGTCAAGCTAGGATAAAAGTCCTCTCCAAATTTTATTGTTGTAGCATTAAAACTACTCGAACTACACCCTTCAATGTAAATAAAAAATTCTCTAAAAATTCAGTCTGTTAGTAACTTTTATTTTCTATAATACCACCGCATGTTAATTAATCATTATCAATTTTATTAGTTTTTTTTTACTCGGCACTAAATGAATTAAACTCGATGTTTGTACCGAGTAGCTATAGCTGCAGAAAAAAATCAGTCTAAGAATCAATCGATCATGGGCGGCATTCATTTAAAGTTTGCAAGAATTTTTGCTCTATTACCATTGCCGAACAAACAAAAATCTCAAAGAATCAACGGAATGGTCATGATAGTCTTGTTGGTGCTAATTTTCGCTGTCGACATCTATTTTCGACTCCAGTTTTACTACAAACACGTTACAATCTTGCACACAATTTTGGACATTCTGATGCACACATTCACGACTTTAACAAACGTCAGTTCGATTCTTATTGGGACGTTTTTTTATGGCAAAAACTGGCTGATGTTAACCAAACCAGAGAAAAGTACTAACGGCACTAATAAGTATTTTTTCTTGTTAATTTTCGTGTTTTTTATTTACGTCGCTTTCGAGACTAATTTCTACAGAAGAGTAGATCCTGTGATCATTTACTACATGATTCCAACGTACGTAAATATTTTTTTGATAATCATTTCAGTGCTCACAATTAATTACTTCGCGGACGAGCTCACCACCACGTTAGTGACATTCAGAGGGGATTTACACCGAGAATTGGTACAACTGGAGGAAATTTCACAGTTCGAAACCAACCCTTACATCGTCTCCAGACTCCTTTCCACCAAACCACGCAACCCCTTCTTCGCCAACTTCGTGGAGATGTCCTCCAGACTTGACTCCTTCAACAAAGTCTACGGATGGCAGATCCTGGCCTTCGCCGCCATTGTTCTTCTCCTTACGTACGAAAGTCTGAACACCGCCCTAAGACAAGTGTTCAAAGCAGACAACACTGGGATCAACGTGGAGCTCATTTGCATCAAAACGATGAAATGCTCGAATTTCTTGATTTTCGGTGTGCTGCTGATTTTGCCCTGCTACAGGTTCAACGGGGAAATGGACAGAGTCGTGGGGGTGTGCAGGAAGATTTTGATTAATCTGCCGCAAATTTCTGAGAAGACTTTTAGTTATTACTTGAAACTGAAATTAGTTTTTTTGTTGAAGCAGATTGAAATGAAGAGGCCGTTTTTTTCAGCGGCGGGATTCTTCGAGGTGGATTATACGATGCTGGTGTACATTTTGAATGGGATTACGTCGTATTTGATCGTCACTTTGCAGGCTAAGAGTGAATGATAATCGTGTTGAGTGGTTGGGCAAACACGCGACAAATGCAAGAATTTATTCATTTGGAAAAGGTCTAATTTGGCGATGTTTAATGGCTATTTTCTTCTTTTATGTAAGCTTTGTGGGAATTAAAAAGAAAAAATTCAATGGGGGCCTTTTATTTATTTGTTGGAAGTTCACATTGATGGCTGTAGTTCGAGTAGTTTAAATGCTACACCAATGAAATTTGGGGAGGACAATTTTCCTAACTCGACTATTCACTGCTAAATTACAGAATATTCGTGTCGACGAGTCAAATTTTAGAATTTTTGAGTTTTAGGACCCATCAAAATCTTTTAGTAGTTCAATTGACGCTTGTAGTTCGAGTAGTTTTAATGCTACACCAATTAAATTTGAGGAGAACACTTTCTCAAGCTTGACTATTAACTGTGCTAAATTACAACATTATCGAGCCGACGAGACAAATTTTAGAATTTTTCGTTTTTAGGACCAATCGAAATTTTCCAGTAGTTCAATTTGAAGCTTGTAGTTCGAATAGTTTTAGTGCTATAGCAATGAAATTTGAGGAGAACAATATTCCAAGGTTGACTATTAACTGTGCTAAATTACAAAATAATCGAGCCGACGGGACCAATTTTAGAATTTTTTATTTTTAAGAGGAATCAAAATTTTTCATTAGTGCTATTGGAAGCTAGTAGTTCGAATAGTTTTAGTGCTACAGCAATTAAATTTGGGAAGAACACTTTTCCAAGCTTGGCTATTAACTGCGCTAAATTGCAAAATTATCGAGCCTACGAGATAAATTTTAGAATTTTTTCGTTTTTAGGACCAATCGAAAATTTTCAGTAGTTCAATCTGAAGCTTCTAGTTCGAGTAGTTTTAGTGTTACAGCAATGAAATTTGGGGAGAACACTTTTCCAAGCTTGGCTATTAGCTGTGCTAAATTGTAAAATTATCGCGCCAACGGGACTAATTTTAGAATTTTTCATTTTTAGGACCAATCGAATTTTTTCAGTAGTTCAGTTTGACGCTTGTAGTTCTAGTAGTTTTAGTGCTACAGCAACCAAAATTGGGGAGGACACTTCTCCAAGCTCGACTATTAACTGTGCTAAATCACAAAGACACGACGCTTTTACACATAAAGTACTGAAGTATTTAAGAAAATGTTAACAGAGTTGTTAACCATTTTCATTAGAAATTTCAGTTCTGTTCTCATCTCAATTTCTTGCTTCGTGTACGCCTCAGCTTGAGTCTGCAGAAAGAACTTGAAGGCCTGCACTCCCATCGATCTTATTTCTCGCACTATATTGTCGTTCAAGCATTTCACCAAGACCTAGAACAAGAAGAATTTTCCAAAGATCTCTGAACTAACTAAAATCGTACCAAAATCAAAGAATAAAGCTCCAATTTCAAAACCACCTCTCTCCTAACCCTTCTCTCGACCTCCCAAAAGTAAATGCCTTGGTAAAGCTCCATCCACATCTGAAGAACAACCACCAGAACACTCCACCCATAGACTTGACTAAAAATCGCGAAGCTCTGCACAGCTTTCATCAAAGTACCTTCAACTCTTTTAATAACCACCAGTGCATCATCTCCTTTATGATGCTCCAAAACAGCTTTGACCCATCCGAGAATGAGAAGATCTCCATTATCAGCTCGTCGCACCTCTTGAGTTGGAAGTGTTAAAAACTCCGCCAGTGATGAAGTAACGAGCGAATTTAGATATTTCGTTGTTTGTAAAAGCACCGAGAGAATGGTGACAACGTGGAGAGCCTCCAGAGAAAATGCAAGAAGTGTTAAGTAACTCTTCGTTGATGGTAAACAAGAGATGTAACAGCTCAAGATTGGTAATATTCGGAAGAAGAACCACGAGACTTTGTTGAATTGAAGATTACAGTTCAGTTGGTTTACCAGTTTGTACAGAATCTTCATTTCGAGGGAGTTTCTATACTTTTTGAGAACGATGGAGAAACATAAGGCAGTTTCGACACCAACGAGGACATCTTCAAGTTGCGTCTCAAACGAAACGAGGTAGTTCACAGTCAAAAGTACCAGAAACAGGCAGTTGAGTTTTTTACACGAGACGACATCAAACGTTATAAATTTATCGAAAATTCTTTCTAAGAAGTTGACCGCCATTGCTCTAATAAATGAAATTTTATTAAAAATTGAACGTTCGTGATTGGGAAATTATGTGCACATGCGAGAAAACAATTATTTTAGAAGACAAATTAAATTAAGTGGCTCGAAAATAAACACCCGGATCTGCGAGTGCAATAGTTTATGGCGGACAAACTTAATGGCCAATATTAGTTTACTGCATATTTTGATTTCAATTGGCAATGGATCCAACAGTGTCAGATCCGAAATTATATCACAAACGATAGTATGCGGAACCGTAATTTTACGGGAACGTAAACTGGTGGCAGAAATATTGGCACCAACGAACAGGATGCTTAGAATATGTAAATATTTAGGTACTTAAGTACTTGACTGGTTTTAGACACTTGAGAGAATGTTCAAAAACACACTTTACGTCATAATTCCTGCAGGATTTGAAAGGGGTAAGTTAGATACCTGTAATGAATACATGCCGATTTTGATTGATAGATGGCGCCACAACTGAACGTCAAGTTAAAGTTAAATTTGATTGATCATTTTCTTAGATTTAAATTGCCTGAAACATAGACGTAGATGAGATGAGACGTTGTACAGTTAAGGCGCGATTCCACTTGCTTGGTCTAGCCAGACATCCAAGATTTTAAGAGTCGTTTTTATAATTCTTCAGTCCCTTTCTGCAGAGGTGCAATTGCATCCTAATGTTTTATCTTATGTTTTAAACACGGAAAGGGGCTGAAGAATTATAAAAACGTCTCTCAAATCTTGGATGTCTGGTCTGGTCTGGGCTAGACCAAGCAAGTGGAATCGCGCCTTTAGGAACAAAAGAAATGAGCTCGTGGGCGGGATGAAAAACTTCTTCAGTCGATTTCTCGTTTTTGTTCGAGCAAACTTAAACTATTCCTACTCATTTTACGCAGAATTTCACAAAGATTCCAAATCCGGGTTTATTTGTTTTGCTGGTGACACTCTGACAGAGCTACCAACACTTCCTAACTTTCAAGCCTACCAGTACTTCACCCTATCAAACATGGCTTTGGCCGCCATTGAACTCAACGTCAAGTTAAAGTTAAATTTGACTGTTTTCGTATCACACATAACGATAAGCGAATGATTCTATTCCTATTTCTATTTAATTTTATAGAAATAATTATAAATATTTGCACACTTAAAATCTCCCGTCAAAAAACTGTTTGGCGAACAGATAACACTATCAAATAAAATATAACACAATAAATAAATAATCTTCTTTTTTATCAACAATCAAACGCAGTTGACAAAATAAGTCTTTTTACGTACGAATCGAATTTTTCAAGGCTTGCTATATTACAAGTTGCTTTAAAGAATATGGCAGCAAATGTAAGTCTATTTCGTTTATTTCTTTCGTTTCTTTTTTTCCCATCATTTTATATTTTCTTTCGATTTCTTCATTTCATAATAACCCAAAATTGTTCCTCCAAGTCGTTAACTTTGACTAGATAAGAGCCTAAAATTTTGACCTGCCCTACTTCCAGAGTTTTTCTAAACGTGGGGGAACCACCGACCTTGGAAAACTCTACGAAGACCTGGTGGTGGCGCACCTGGTGCTAGACTTGGTACTCTCCGCCGACGTCTCAAATTTCAACATATCATCAAACGACAAGAATTTCGGCGAGTTCGACGATGTAGTTCTCGAAGTTGAGTCACCGCTGAAGTCTTCCTATGCCATCCAACTGAAGCACCACAACAAGAGAACGTTGGGTTTAGTCCAACTAAGCGCGGAGAAAGGAAACTTTTCTTTGAAGAAGTACTTCAAATCGTACTCGAAAATAAAAGAACGAGAAAACTATAAATTCGTTTTGTTGACAAATCTGCAGTTCGCAACCACCAAAAACGTGAAAATTAACTTCGAAGACGACTCCGTTGAGTTGGAGGTGGTGGCTATCAGAGACTGGTTGTTTCCGGAAGGACTGTGCTTTAAATTCGTCGCTCCAGGTCTCAAAGGAACGCGCAAGACGTTTTTTGAGAGTTTCCTTCTGGTCACCGATCAACCGAACGTGAAACGCACCAAAGACAACATTCTTGCGAAGTTCCAGAAGAAACTCCTCTGCAGAAACGGTGTAGAGGAGTACCTTAAGTTTATCAGCCGCTGGAGCCAACGCGAGGGCGAGAAAGAACAACTCAACAAGCCATTCATGCAAGAGGTCATCCTCCTCAGTGTGTTGAACAAAGCGATCAAGCCTCTTTCGTTCGGAGCGACTTCCGCAGACGTGGAGGTGCTCCGGGAAGCCTTCGATAGTTTCCCGGTGACCTGTATCGACGAGGAAAACTACGAGGTGGTGAAGACGATGTGGAGGACCACGCGCGCGGGTGAGAAAGTCCGCGAGCGCTACCAACTCCTCGAAGACGATGATGGCACTTTGAGCAGACTCGCGTGGTTGGCGGACGAAGCGCCTCTGGTTGTCTCACGGAAGGATGCGATCCAATTGTGCCCCAACAAAAGGTTTGTTCTTCTTAACAGCACCACCGAGGGGGCCTTCCGATGCTTAACAGACTTGAGAGACAAACCCCAGTTGTACGAAAAAATAGTGACTAGTTTGAAGTTGTCGATCCAAGGAAAAGCCCCCATTAGTCTGAAGGAGCTTATTGGTGACCACCACGAACTCGAGGAGGTCTTCACCACAGACGCTTTGCTGCGGATTTCTAGGGGGTCGTACCACTTCGAGGGGGGCGAACAGATCTCACAGCGCTACATCAACAGGTTTCTGTGGGGGCACACCATCGATGGTAACTTCTTGAAAATGGTGGATATCAGCACCACCATTATTCTCGACTGTTTTAACCTCGAGACCAAGAAGAGTTTTGGTAACTTCAACTTCATCGACATCCCCGAGTTTCTGGAGAAACGCAACGGAGGCAAAGACGTCCCGCTTTACCACTCTTCTCCATGTCTTCAGAACTTCACCTCTGGCCCCAACGTTTTTGTGACATCTTCACTTTGCTCCCACGACGATTTCCTGAAAGTGTGCGAGTTCAACGGCACTGATTGTCACCAGCTAAGACTAGAGGCGACGAGTCTTCAGTGGATTCGAAGTCGAGGAAACACGCGCGATCTGGACAAGTACCGAACGGAAGACGACGTGGAGGAAACCACTCTTTATGGTGACCAAGAGAACGCCATCAACGTGGTGATCGGCGATCCGGGGATGGGAAAGACAGAGCTGTTGAAGAAGTTGAAGAACCATTCTTCTGCTGGGAGTTGGGGGGTGTTGATGACACCCAAAGACATAACTTCGTTCTGTGCACAAAACGAAGACATCCTCGAGTTTGTTCTTCGGGGGAAAAGCGAGGTGGAGCGCGCGGTGGTCCAACACTTGGTAAAACAAAGGAAGGTTGTCTTCTTCTGGGACGGACTCGACGAAATTAGTCGGTGCGACCTCGAGACTATTATTGGTGTGATCAAGAGCCTCCAGTGTGGTCATTGGATCGCCGCCAACACCTACTTGAAGACACTTCTTGAAAGGAGTTTCGACGTGTTGGTGAGGACCATCAGTCCTTTCAACAATGCGCAATTAGATTCTTATTTTCGACGTTCCGGTACTGACATCCAGAGGAAGTTTTCGTTCTTCCAGACGGTGTTGAAGGACAGCGACATGTTATCCATTCCTCTGCAGATCTCCATGTTGACTGAGCTAACAACGAGGAAACGGACGGTTTCTGTGCCGGACCTCTTCGAACACATTATTGAAGACAAGTTTGAGAGGTACTACAGCGAGAAGGCGGGAGTGCAGAGCCCCAACGACGCCCTGAAGGAAATCCTCAAGATCCACAAAAAGTCCATGTACAAAAAGTACGAAAGTGCCGCTCTGAAGATGTTCGTTTCGCCGGAGAGGCTCCCGCGGGATGTTGACAGTGAGGGCTTCCAAACCGAAGCCGACTGCTTGGGATTGGTGAAGGAAACGCACGATTTCCTCAAGTTAAACCAGATTTTCGCGGAGTTCCTTGTGGCGAACTACTTCCTGGAGCATCCCGAGGGGTTAAAGAACACTATTCTGAAACCCGAGGGGACGCGAATTCTCTTTTTCCACGACTTACTGGTGAAGAGGAAGGACAAAACCCCCACGTTCGTCCTCCCAGTTGAGCACCTCGATAACTTCTACGTCGTGGACAACGAGGACGACTTCTTCACGTTGAAGGAAGAGGCGGACTTCGTCGAAGCCGCCAGACACGCGGAGCTTCTGAACGACAGCCACACACCCCAAACCATCAGTGTCTTGTATTTTTGCACCAAGTTCGGTTACGACGTCTTCGAGAAGTTCCCTGAAATTCCTTTGGTGAAGACGCGGAAAGGCTCGAGTTTGTTGCACCTGGCGGTCACTTGCAACCGTGAGAACATCGTCAAGAGACTCCTCTCCGTGGAGGCTTACCACGTCTCCATCAACGACACTGATGGACGTGGTGAAACCGCGTTGTACAAAGCGTGTAAAAACGGCTTTTTCAACATCTCCACGTTGTTGTTGACCGCAGGCGCCGACTTCCACCACGGCAAACCTAACGGCTCCACGCCTCTTTACACGGCCTGTCTTCACAACCATCCGGAGATCGTCCAGCTGTTGATCGACCACCATTGTCAAGTTGATGGTGGAGATTCCGGCCCAACTCCTCTTCACGCTGCTTGCTGGAACGGCCATCTCGCCGTCGTCCAACTCTTACTTAAGCATGGCGCTGATGTGAATGCGTTCTTTGAAGGAACTCCTCTTCACCTCGCTTCGCGGAATAACCACAGCGCTGTCGTGGAGTTGTTACTTCAGTCCGAGGTTGATGTCAATCGCGCGCAAGAAGATGGCGTCACCGCGTTATTCCTCGCAAGCCAGGAAGGAAGCGAAGAAAATGTTAAACTCTTATTGGAAGCGGACGCTCATGTTAATTTGTGTACGAAGAGCGGAGAGTCTCCTCTTTATATAGCTTGTCAGAACGGCCACGAGGCCGTTGCAAGAATGTTGATCGACCATGGGGGCGATGTTAACGTGGCGACCACCAGTGGATGGACACCTCTTCAGATCGCAGCACAGAAGAATTACTCAACAATTGTAAAACTACTAGTTGGGGCTGGGGCAGGGAAGTAAAATTTTTATCGTGTAATTCGCTCCTGTCAGAGTGGACATTTGCAACCTAAACCATCGCCAACTTCGTTCAATCCGCGGCTTTGGAAGTATTCGCACTAGCGCCATGTAATAATGACTAAAACCCGATTTACGCAGCACCGCCATTGCAACATTTGCAACAGGATCGAATCACACGATAAAATAGATAGTAAATGCGGCAAAGCAACAAAATAAATTCGGCGTTTGAATTATCCCCAATCTCAAACTTGCATGAACTGAATCGAAATAATAACATACGAGGTGACACTCCCCAAAATAAACCCAATTAAAGTAAAATCCACGGGGAAAAACCCGGCGGCCGAAAATTTCGGTTGCCGGCAAGTCGTTTGTTGAATCAACAGCAGAATCTCGTCCTTGAGCATCTTCATCTGGGGGGATCTTGGGATCGTTGGAATCTCATTCAAGCAGGTGAGGCAAATGACGGTGATTTTCTGCGACTGGCAGATGGCGGTCGCACAAGAGTGTGCCAGAAGTGAAACAAAGATCTTTGAAACAACGAATGGGGTTAGAGTTTTGATTAATCTGACTTACCAGAAGGGTGATCATCCACATGGCGCATAAAGAGATTAGGTCGCCTTCATAGTGCGCTCCTTGGAGGTCCTTCGCGGCCAACGCGTACACCAGTAGAAGATTCGTTAGATTTATAATAAACGCGATTATAAAGACGATGATCATCAGGAAGGGAACGCCGAAAATGTCGTTAAAGGCGTCGACGAGGTCGCACACGAGACCATAATCTTTCCGGATTTTCCTCAAATCGCAACAATTTTTCCAAGTACAATTAGCTTCAAGCAGTTTGTTCAGAGACAGAAAGAGATGTTTAATTAGCACAGCCGACTCGAACATGAAGAAGACAATCAGGTTGCAGATATAATACATGAAGCTTCTTCCGAGGTAAAACCGGAAGATGTGAAACCCCAGAGTGGTATTCCACACGTAAGCGTCAAAAGATAAGATTACAGTCATGTAGATATTGAAGATGACGAATTGGACCCAAAAGCTGGCCTTAGTGAAGCATCGGACGTAGTGTTGCTTCGAGAGGTTGAAAGCCGTGTTGAGGTACTTCTTCAGGGTGTCGTTGTGACAAAACACCAATAGAATTCGTGAAATTACACTGAAAACTGAGAGGAGCAGGTTGGCCAACTTGTCTGTTATATGCACTGTGATATGTAAGTCAGGATATACATATTTCTCTCTACCGTAAAAGGTGTAGGCGGAAATCGCAACAACTCCAAGAATGTGGGAAAAAGAATACAATTTAAACTTAAGAGAAACTGGACTTTCGAACTCCCCAAACTCGTGAGGAGGTAAAAGACCGAAAATGTTACACAAGACGAGGAGGGGCTTAACAAAACTGAAATTTCTTTGCCTCGACATCGCACTGTATATCGACTGAGAGGGTGGAGCAATTTTCGGTAATGTTTTTGGTCAATGGCCCAATTAATTAAATGGAAATATAGATTTTAGTTATTACAAGATTAAAATAATAAACGAAAATATTCGTTCAATTCCGATATTAAAAGTAGCCGTTATTGCAAATTCTTCGACTTTCAATGTCCTTAAACTCAATGGTGAACTTTCTCTTCGATTTAAATTGCCTGAAACAGAGACGTAGATGAGATGGAGGCGTTGTACAGTTAGGAGCAAAAGAAATGAGCTCATGGGCAGAATGTACCCCTTCCTTCTCGTTTATTTTTGAAGCAACCTTAAACTATTGGTGCTCATTTTACGCAGAATTTCACGGAGATTCCAAATCCGGACCCAAAATCTACAAATAACTGAGTTTATGGGGTCCACGCGTGTGTAAAAAAACATAGTGCGCATTAACAAATTTGTAAAACAACGCCCAAAAGCTCATTGCTTTTGCTGGTGATACTCTGACAGAGTTACCAACACATTTAAGCCTACCAGTACTTCACCCCCGCGCTATCAAACATGGCTTTGGCCGCAATTGTACTTTTCTTCTTCCAGTGCTTGTCGGACAAGTACACCACTTCTTCAATACCGTTCTGGATAATCAACTTTGCGCATTCATTACATGGAAATAACGTCACGTAAATAACACAACCGTCCATTACTTCAGCTGTATTGGCAATGGCGTTCAATTCCGCATGACATACTAAAAGTAACTCTTATTGGACTGAAGGAACTTTGTCTGACTGTACCATAAAGATGTTTGTTTTGAAGCGGATCCTCAGAGACTTTGCCCCAAGGATACAAGTCGTCGTGACAGCCCCTCGGCATGCCGTTGTAGCCCGAGCTGAGAACATTCCCGTTTTTATCCACCACACAAGCCCCCACTTGGGTGACGGGGTCTTTGCTGCGTTGAGCCGCCAAAAGGCAAATGGACATGAAATGTTCGTCGTCTGAAAACGAAACTTCGCTTCTGAAAAATGATTCAGTTAGTTAAGACTTGGAATATCAGAAAACGTTCATTAGTGAAGAGGTTTTAACTTACAAGCGGTTGGAGAGGTCGTCCATAATTCGAAACTACCAAATGTGCGCAAAAACGATTTGTTTATTTTGATTTCAAGGTTATGCACGTGGTGACAGCGTGGCGCCATCTTCGGACAGGCAGCGCAACAGAGTGCAGGAAACTGTAATCAAGTTTTGGCTTTTGTTTTTTTAACAAATTCCAATTTGAATTTTCCTCCGTTCTTTTAACTTAAACCTCAATTTCCATCCGCAGAGGTAAGAAAACTCAACTATTTGAACAGATTTTAATTCCTAAGTCTACAGAATGTGCCAAAGACCAAAAAGTAGCAACAAAATCTCAATGATCAATAAACTGGATAGAAATGATAATATACGAAGTCACGGTCCCAAAAATAAACCCCAACAGGGTAAAATCCACGGGGAAGAAACCCGCGGCTGAAAATCTCGGACAACGCGACGTCGACAGCTGTGCCAGAAGCTTCAACTCCTCTTTCAACAGTTGCTCTTTGTTTGTGGACGGAAGAGTAGGAATCTCGTTCAACCAGTAGAAGCAGATCTTGGAGATGTTCTCCGACTTGGAAATAGCTCCGGCACAGCCGTACGCGAGCAAAATCGTAAACATCTGTAGAAAAAAAAAACAGTAAAATCGATTTTAGCAAAGGAGGTTTTACCAGAAGCGTGACCATCCAGAGCCCACACAAGATGATCAAATCCGTACCGTATTGCGACCCGTCGATATTCTTGTCTTTCGTCACGCCGTAGACCAGCAACAAATCGGTTAAATTTAGGACGTACGAAATGACCACGATGATGACCATGAGGATGGCAAAGCCGAAGATGCTGTTGAAGTAGTCGACCAACTCGCAGATGCTGTTGTAGTACTTCCTCATCTTCTTCAAGTCCGCGAAGTGGTCCTTCTGGTCGTGAACACTCCTGTTGAGTTTGAACTCGGTCAAAACGTACTCTTTGCGTTCGTCGTCGTCGTCGCACATCAGGTTCTTGACGAGCGTCTCCAGCGCCTCGCCCAACGAAGCGAAGAAGTGTTTGATGGGAAGAACCGAATGAAAAATGAGAAAAATCGACAAATTACACATGTAGTAAGTGAAGCTGCGGCCGACGTAATACTGGAACATCTTCAACCCCACGGAATTGATCCACAAATAGGCGTCGAATAGAATCAGAACGATCATGTATAAGTTAAAAACGACGAAGTAAATTTTGAAGTTCTTCGCCGTGCAACAGTGCAAAAAGCTAAGCGAGGAGAGTTCGTGGCCTTGGTTAAAAAACACCTTCATCGTCTTCCCGTTGCAGAAAACCAGGAGAATCCGAAGAATCACATTGAAGAGAGTCATCATGAAGTTGGCGATCTTGTCGGTAAGAGCCACCGTCATGTCCATCGACTGGTAAATATAATTTTCTCTCCCGTACGAAGAATGGGCGTACAAGAGAATATTAACGAAGATGTGAAGTAAAGTGTAGAATTTGAACCGGAGGGACACCGCCGTCACGCAACTTCCGTAGTTGTGTGGGGGCGTGATGGCCAACAGATTGCACAGTTTGTAAAGGGGCTGCAAGTAGCACAAGTCCTGTTTGGTTGGGGGCATTGTGGGTGAGCAACTAAGGGAATTAGAGCGGGTGTTAATGGGTTCTCGCGTGTTTGCCGGGTCGATATCTCATCAAACGAATTTTAAACGTATTGTTTTAATTAAATTGATGTAATTTCATTAGGTTTGGAAAGTGGGTGTTTCGTGGAAGCGCAATCTTTCGTGTCGTGGGTTTATTAAGTTGACAGGAATGTGGGGATCGAGGACAACATGCTATCGCACTATTTGTCTTTCAGATTCTCGAATAAATAAGAGAAGTTCGTGATATTTGTATCATTTATTTACAAAATTATTAGCATATTAAATTTAGAGTATTTTATTTATATTGATATACAATTGTGTCATTATTGTTAACATTTGGTATATTTATGAATTTAGTTATAAACGTTTACTTAACCAACATTTATAGTATGAGAAAAACTAGAAATATGAATTCAGTCATCACTCAGAAGTCCAAGAAAATTGTGCGGCTCGAAGAGATGGGAATGCAGTCATTTGAGCGTAACAGTAGAAGAATTTGGAATGAGAAATGTTAGTAAACTAAACATTAAAACAAGCACAATCTGAACCTGTATGACTGGCGAAACAATCGCATTTTAATAACAAATGCTTTTGATATATTTTATACATTTAACAATAGTGAAACGTTAATATGATTCGCCTCCTAGAAAAAGGAACGAAAATGTGATGACCCAACAATTGAACAAGTGATATCATGAAGTTTCAACAACACTTTTGTTAAAATATATTGATTTTAATATAATTATATAACAGTAATACAATATAAAATGTATTTCGCTTTCAATAAATATTGAAGAATAAATATTTGAAAGTTTATTTCTTAAACAATCTAACCTAAATTATTAATGATCAAATTGCACGTTTCTAGAAATATTAAACAAGAGTACCTATCATAACGAACATTAAAGTATTGCTTTGGTTTTATTTTCCACCAGATTGATTAAGAAATAAAGGATCTGAGTATTGGAATTTAAGTAATAGCCTTGTCATTGTCTACGAATTGGCAACACGAACGAAACAGTACTCTAATTACTTCTACTTTTGATTTTTTGGTTTTGTAAAATTGTTCATCATGCTCGAATTTGGTCCAAAAAATACAAAAAGGAACTCATTTGGAAGAGAAAAATCGGTCCGTCACAACGAGTACTTTCACTAAAACTTTCGTTTTATCAAGTCAATCAATAATAAGCGTTTCAGTTACATCTAAAAGTACAAATTTACAACACTCTTACCCTGCCTATCAAAAGTACACAATTTTCATCATCACAACTGTCAACATAGAAACAGACAAAATTTTGCACTCAACATTAAAACTTAAATGTCATGGTTACACATCTATATCACTTGCGAAAATTGTTATGAAAATATACACAAATAAATGCTTAAGTGTGTTGTTATCACACGATTTTAAAAAATAGATTTTTTGTATCCTAAAAATCTCTTGTTCCCGTCAATGTACAGCACGAAATATGTACACAATTTACACCATGATCGGATCCTCGCAATCTTCGACAACTTTCACAGTGACGTCGGACGACAACTGTCTCTTAAGTTTCACAGGAACTGGAGGAGCGTCCCCTCCGGAAATCGACCTCACCACCTGCACCCTCTCCCCGATGCAGGAGATGTCATCCAAACTCCCATCCCCATCCGTCGACAACATATCATCATCGGACATGGCGTGCGTCAGCGTCGGCAACGTCGACGTCAAATGCTCCTTCTCCTTCTGTATCTCCTGGATGTGATCCACCAACAGATGCTCCTCGTCGTTCGTCTGCTGCTGCGGTTGATTCGCCGGCAGCAGCTCGTCGGGACTGAACACCTTCGAGCTCCGCAGCGACGACAGGCGGTTCGTCGCCGCCTGACACGCCGTGTCCAGCGTGTCGATGTCGTCCAGAGTGTTCCGCACCTTTCGCAACTGCTCGCTGATGATCGTCTCGATGCACTGCGTCTGACTGCCGATGTCCTGGAGGCTGTCTTGCGCCGGCACGACTTTGTTCGTCCGCAGGATGCACGGGGCGAAGACTATCGCCAAGGAGGCGGCGCTCATTCGGTTCGTCTCTTCGTGTAGAGCGACGCGCGCGAGGTGGAAGACCAGACGCTCCATGAGGTCGTAGTTGGGCGTGGGAAGCTTCTTCAGCATGTCGTAGAGGGTGGTGACGCGGTCTTGCGCGTCGTCCAGGTTAGCGGCGGTGATGAAGTTCTCGTAACATTCGAAGGTTAGCAGAGGCTCGGGCATCTCCCGGAGGAAACACTTCAGAACGGAGGCGAGGACGTGGACTTGGTACTTTTCGAAGTCGACTTCTTCGGGGTTTTCGTCCATTTTCACTTTGAGCTCTTTGATTTTCGAGCTCACGCCAGATTTGCGGTAGATGCCTTCCGTGTACGAACCGCAGAGTTCGATGGTTCGGAGTAAGCGTTCAATGACCAGAGGGATTTTGTTGTTTTCTGTTAACAGCGATACCAAAGGCACGCCGAAGACTCGGTTTCGCTCGCCGTGGCATCCCGGCTCTTTATTACAAACTGTTGTTGTGTTGTTGTAACACTTCTTATGACACGTGAGTTTGCAGGATTGGCACACTAAACCCCTCTCGATCGGCCACATGAAGAACGAATTGCAGATCTCGCAAGCGGTGGGGATGTTGATGATTGTCAGAAGGAAAGTGTGCCCTTTGTGCTCGATAGTCTCCACTTTCCTCTTCTTCTCCTTTTTCCGCTTCGTTTTGTTCGGTTTGTCTTCGGCGCGCGTCGACATAAACTCGTTCATGAACCCCCGAAACGCGTTGACACTCATCGTCACCGGGAAGTCTTTATCGTTCTCCTTCTGCTCCCTTTGGCACACCGTCTCCATCGCCTGCATGAAATTCGTTATCAAATCCTTGTATCTAATACAACCGGCGTCAAATCCATGCTTGGTGGCGGCGCTGTAAATCTGCACCAAATTGTCTTTGAACTCCCGCAGCGCCTGTTTAAACAAACGATCGACGTCGCTGGGATTCGCCCCCACCTCGCTCTCGATCTTCATTATCTTATCCGTGATGAACTGCTGCATCAGTGTCAGTTCTTCAGTTCCTGTGATGATCTGATCGGTGCGATCAGTAAACTCCGAAGTTCCGGTCAAACTGAACTTCCCGTCTTCTTTGCGGAAGTCGTATGGAGTCCGCGAGTGTTTTCTTTGTTTGCGCCGGCCGCCTTTCCCCCCTTCGGAGCTGGCATGGGGTTGATCACAGGGCATCTGGATGACACTCTTGTTCTGGATGCACTTCGTGTGGAAGAGTTTCTTGCAACTCGAGCATTTATAGACGTGTGTTAGGAAAATATCGACTTTCCCTCCGCAGAAGGCGCACAGATCGTCCTTCTGCAACCGCTGGATCTTGCGGAATCTGTGCCCGGCCATGATGATGGTGTTGTTCATCCACTTCACGTCGTCCTGAGATTGGTTTTTACTATGGGGGCTCCCGGTGGGGTGCTCGTTGACTATCAAACTCCCCTTGGTGGCGGGGTCGCTGTTCCTACGTCGCAAATCCAACGTGATGTTGTGCCGTTGTCTCTTCGGCGTCTGCGCCTGCTTGGTCAACTCGTGCTGGAGGAACTCCTCCTTGAGAGGAATCTTCGCCTCTTCGATGGTCCCCAGCGTGCTCTTATCCACGCTCCCACCGTCCGTCACCTCTTCACCTAGACTCTTCACGTGGCCTCTCTTCGACTTGCGCGTGTTCCTCACCGGCGCCTCTGGCTTCCCTAATATCTGCTCGAGTTTATTAGGGGTGTGATCGCAGCCACAGTACACTTCTTGTTTCTCATCGTTGATGCGACAGAAATCTCTTTGTCGACGGACTGGTGGTAGACTCTTCAGCCCCTCCAAGTTACGTTTGGCGCTGACGTGGGAAGCCCTGGTGAGTTGAGTTTTCGGGACGAGCTCTTCCGATTTGAAGACTTCCTCCGAGGAGAAGCTGCTGTACGACGACTGTTTCCCTGTGGGGGGCGCCGAGTGAGTGACGAAACTTTCCGAGTCCGTTTCGCTGCGGGTGCTCTGCGTGGACCATTGAGCATGTTTGGGCTTGGGGCGCGACACCGCGCTGGCGCTGATGTGGGAGTCGGTGCTCTGTTGGGACTCCAAGCTCGGCTGGGAAGTCAGCGACTCTTTGCTGCCTTTGGGCGGCGACTCCAAGTCCAACTCCGAGTAGTCAATGGTTTTGTGAGTTTTACTAATCTTGCGCTTCGTCGTCGTGTCGAGGATGATCCCCTCGCGCTTGGTATCCTCCAATCTACAAAAACCAAAGTCATAAAAAATGGCGAACTGCGAAACGGCAGTGCCTATTATTGGAGGTGTTTGAAATGAAACCCATCCGTAACCCCCCAAATTTGGAAATGGCGGACGTTCAAGAAACCAGAGGATGACTGACGTGCGTACTATGGCATCGTCAGAGTCCATTGGTTGCTGGATCGACCACGTGACCGCACGTCACTGAGCAGATCAGCCTACTGAGCTAAAGCGATCAATGTTCAGCTGTGCCATCACTGACACACACCTCCGATCTACATGGTTTGTTGCGGGTATATATCGTGAAAACGGCGCGCCACGCAGCGGTGAGATACAATGTGGTGGTGGGGGAAAACCACCAGTGGCGTAGGTAGAATTCACTCACCGATTATTCTGTTGATAAAGGAAATAAGTAGGAGAGATGTGGGCCGGCAATGATAAAGTCGATCTCAAACTCAATCTACTGTGGCAATTTTCGAGTTCGGCGTCGTCCTGGTAGCAGCTATCAAAGACATACTCATCCGAATCCGGGTCCTTCGCTCGCGCGAGTTCTTCGGAGTTGATGCGTACAGGCCCCGTTGCCAACTGAAACACCTCACATGAAGAAACTCCCCCAATTTTGCCGAACTTACTTGTATCGTCCTTCTGGGAGCGATCGTTTTCCTCACCATGTAGCCTCTGGCATGCGCTTGGAAGGTGACGACGCCTTCTTTAAGCTTCACCAACCAACTCCTTGACTTGTACCCTCTCCACGCCCTCTGGATCTTAAGAACCGCAGTGATCCGCTTCACGGACTTTTGAACGAGAAACATCCGACAGTAGGACTGTATGGTGACGACAGCGCTTTTCACTCTTAAGAAGCGTCTTCGCTCCAAACACGCGCGGAACCACCGCTGCAAAGTGACGATGCTCGCCATGATCTGTTGGTGGAGTTTGCAGTCCAATTTGTGTTTCTCCGACTCGCGCAAGAACACCTTGCTGCTGCCCAACTGGTAGTTATCTCGGTCTAAATTCAATGTCGCCAAGAAGTCGCGGATGTCGTTCTGCGAACTCAACAGTCCTTTCGGCAGGAGGATTCGGTACAACTGGATGAACTCGTCGTACGTCAAACGCACGTTAAATCCCGCCTGTCTGATCCGGACGGTCTCCAGCATTCCAGTGTAGCGCAACTGTCTTTGGACGGTCTCATCGTCGAACTGATTCGGGACTTTATTCCCGTTGGACTTGATGCATCTTATAAAGAACGGGTTGGCTTGGTTTAACGTGTCCATGAGGGAGTGAAGAGACTGTTGGAACTGAGCAGTGACGGTCATGGGTTGTTTGCGGGCTTTTCCCAACTGGCCCTGATTGGTCGCCGTGATCCCCGTCCTCCCCGCTAAAGTTTTGACAGACTGTAAGTTCTTCAGGCCCTTCTTTCCACGCTCGCGAGGACGAAACGACTTGTTCTTCCTATAGAAAACGCAGAGTTAATGGCGAGTTGGAACAAGGCGGCGTGCGACAACACATGCAAAACCCATGCTGGTTAGTATGATGAAAAGTGGGGTTAGAGGTTGGCCGCCATTTTGATTCAAAATGGCGAGGTTGGAGAATGAAATGCCACCACCCGTGGAGCATCCCCAAATTTGTACATACATTACTATTTGATTCGCTCTTTGAATGGCCCTCGCCTCGTCTGGACATAAAACTCGCTCTAAGGCAGAGTTCGGGTTGTTTCCGGTTGAGTCTTTCCTCCTTCGATCGTCATCGACCGTTTTACTACCAGCAGCGCTCCGATTTCGTTGATAAAATTGCGGCCATGACAATCTGTTATAGTTATTATTGCTAGGAACTTCGTTTTCGTTGTTTCTTCCCAGTCTATTGATTGAGAGGATGTTTCGTTGCTTGCTGTGTGTAATGCAGAAAGTTTTAGTGCCTCTCAATCAATCGCTAGTTTTTTTCGGTAGTCAGTGCTACCAACACACTTGTGAATTTAGAGCCCACTCGACGGACGTCAAAGTGACAGTGACGCTAACTTGATTTAGTCAATTTGAAAACCATGCAGTATATTAAAAATGCATGCTATGTTGATGGCGAAATGAAAAAAGGGACAATGGAACTAAAACTTGAAGACATCATTAAACTATCAGAGAGTCGTGGTCGAGTGTTAAACAAAATCGAAAAAATCGAACATGAACATGAACTAATATAACGTCAACCGTTAAAACTTACGCAATTCTGTTAATTGTGAGGTTCACAGCAGAAACCGTCACAAGATGGCTACAGAACCGAATTTTATTAAAATTACTCAAATCAAACGTTCCATTTCAGCGCAAATTTCTACCAAAAATTGTACAAACCTTATAATATTCTCATTAGGAATATGATTTCGTTGATACCGCTGCTGAATGTTATTTTTATTCCCATCGACTCTCCCCTGGCGATGCTTCCTCCCCGCCTCGTGGAAGGCGAAATAAGCGCGAAAAAACGCTCGGACGATTGCCCATCGGAACACCGCCACGGGATCGGCGCCCACCAGCTCTCGCACGAACGCCATCGAACTGTTCTTCAGCACGCCGACGATGTCTTGGCGCATCAGATCCAAATTCTTCTCTCGCATGTCGGTCACTTGGTATTTGACGCGCCCGGCGTAGTGGATGACGATGAAGGCGCCTTCTTTCTTCTGCGGCTTGTTGTAGAATTTGTTGTCTTTGTGAACTGTGTTAAACTTCTGGAGAAGCGTCTCGTTCGTGGCCCCGGGGAAGCTGCAAAGACAATACGAATTAATCACACACCTCCTTCGGCGTCGTTTTTATTAATTAAACTTACTTGCACTGGTCGTCCAGGAGGCACAGCAGCCCGTTGGGCTTGCCCTCGATCAGCTGAAGACATCCGGTGTTGTCCATGAAGTCGATGTTGTTCCACCGGATCCCTTCTTTTCGGTACTCTTCCTGCTCGTACTTGAAGACGTGCTGGTTAAAATAATACTGCAAATGTTCATTGGCGTAGTTGATGCACAACTGCTCGAAACTGTTGTGCAACCCGAAGTCCTCGAACCCGAAGATATCCAGCACGCCAATGGAATTCCCCTGGTGTTCTCTCAGAGTGTCCTTCTTCGACAACAAGGCGTGGTTCACTTGTAAAACAATCCAATCGAACAAAGCACCGTACAAACACTTCGCCATGGCGTCGCGACTGGCTATCGCTTCAGGCAGTTTGTAGGTGATGACGAGGGTTTCCCCGGAAGCGCGCGCCTTCTTGGCGGTGAGAGCTTGGAGGAGAGTCTCTTGTTTGACTCGGAGGAGCTCCGAGATCAAGTAGACAACTTCCGGGTTTTTAACACCGACGGACTCGTCATGGTGGTACGCGGGTCTGCGCGGTTGGAACTCCACGTTTCCCAAGAGGAGGACCGCCGAGAGGACGGAAAACAGGCGTCGCTGCTTCTCCGCCGTGAAGCCCACCATCTCCATTGACTGTTTCAACCGGGAGAACTCGTAGCTCTCGTCGACGTTCTCCAGCGTGTAGCAGGACTTGTTGAGATAGTAGTACTGGTCGGGGGTTTTGAGGTGGAGGAGTTGTTTCTCCTGCTCGGTGGCGCCTTCGAGGAGGTAGTAAAAGACGTGGTAGTTGCGTTCGTTGCGGCCTTGGGAGCAGATGCGGGACTTTTCCAGGAGGTATTTTTGGACGACGGCGCCGTGGACCATCCCGTTTTCCTTGTAGTTGACTTGAATGAACTTTCCAAAGCGACTGGAGTTGTTGTTGTGGGCGGTTTTTGCGTTACCGAAGGCCTCCAAGACCGGGCCTGCGCTGAGGATGGTTTGTTCGACACCGCTGCCGTGGGAGCCTTTTTGGCTGAGAGCGGTGAGGTGGTGGAGGAGGAAATTCGTGCTTTCGGTCTTCCCCGAGCCGCTCTCGCCGCTGATGACGATGCACTGGTTCTTCCGGTCTTTTAACATGCAGTAGTAGGCGGTGTCCGCGACGGCGAAGATGTGCGGGGGTAAATTCGGCCCCAGTTTCCGGTTCTGGTACAGTTTGACATACTTGGGGTTGTAAATGGGGTAGAATTTGAAAGGGTTTAAAGCTATGAGTATTGATCCTACATAGGTGTAAATGTGCCCAGCCACAAATCGCGCGCGGAGATTGTCTAGCAAAGTCTGTTCGTTCAAATCAGGCAATTGGCACAGATCCGGGTACTCCCTGTCTTTGGGTTGGTACAGAAACCGGTGGAAATAGTCCTTGATCAGTTGGGGGTCCATGACGAAGTGGTCCTGCCATCCATAATCGCTTACCTTCTCCCGGAGATAGAAGCGATAGGACGACTGATCCGTGCGGTTCTTCGGCCAGAGCATCATCACCTGCACTGGGTTCTCCGAGGGGGCTAACCGCCGCTCCTTGCATTCTTCGCCAAAGTCGTCGCCGATCACCTCGGCGAGCTCATAGATGAGGTTCTCATTAAGCAACAGACGCTCGACGATACAAGAAACGATCTCTTCTGAAGTGGTCTGTTTGCTGGCCTCCACCGACAGGGCTTCGTACAGTGCTGACAGGGCCCCCACGTACACCTGGACGATGTAGCGGTTGTTTTCCGTCGTTGGCAGCATTGTCACTTCGTGCACTAGTCTAGTTGAGGATTGGCGTTTTGGGGCCCCATGGAGCCGCGCGACTTAGGTGCACCCCCGCATATCTGCAACTAAACTACTTCGGTGAGTTTCGGGGGGCGAAATTGGGGTCACATGTTGCGTCCGCCACCACTAATTGATCGTTTCGCTGCCGAACTAATTGAAATAATTGAATGAGTTCATGACATGTTGGGACGAAAATGACAGTTGCAAGCAACACCCATCATAATACGAACCAAACATAACTGCTGTGGTGTCGCCGCCCATATGACCAGTGAAACATACTTTTCAGAATTACACGTACCTCGTTTCAAGCACTCCTATAACGATAACAGAGCGCCGCTGGTTGTTACACTTTTCTGAAAATTTCCCATTTCATTGTGAATTGTTAAACACATTGCAAAAGAGGGCCAACATCCACCATTTTTTTATTATCAACTCACAGAACAAACTTCATCACAGGAGGCACTCGTGTATCAAGGTCGGGACACGTGACGTGCCCGCCAATTATGAATCACACGTCCACGTCGGTTCTTGGATTTTACTTTTCCGCCAAGATTTCTGATAAATGGCCTGAATAAACACATCCGAAGAATTTCGGGTCTGTTATCCCAGCGTTCTGATAAGATTACAGCCAATAAATGGGTAATCGCTAATCAATTAGTTGATTCATAGTTGGCGTTACGTAATTTTACTGCTTTTTATGTTATAATAAACTTGTGGATGCATAATCATTTGGTTTTCATCGATTCACCTGCGAAGTTAACACGTTTGTAGTTACACATACTTTTAAAGGTAATAACAACAGACAAACAAGACACAATCTTATCTCAAAATGTGTTAGTTTTTACTATGAAAAATTACTTTTTAAATAAACACAAACTGAAATTTGTAAGTAAAACTTGAAAGCGCAGTGGTCCAATTTGACGATGACTAACTAATTATTGTTTTGATTGATTTATTTATTATTGCATTTCTGAGAATATTAGGAACGCGTCCCGTAACACAACGGTGTATATTTAGTTGCCTACCTACACTAAAATTTGCGGGACATTTAAATTAAATTTGAATTTTTCTTCAAATATCCTGGAGCATTTAACAATTTTCCGTTTCGAGATGCAACTGTAATTTGGGCGTGAGGGAAATAAATCAAATCAAAATCTGTTGATTTGTGTACAAATTTTATTAACTCAGACACTCTACATTCAAAAATTACTTAATAAAGTTAACACATTTGAAAATCTTTGGCTTTAAATGTTAACAGTCAAAAAAACGATACAAATTCAAGAGTAAGAATCTTCGGCGTATTGAGGCAGGACCGGGCTGTCCAGGATTGGATCCCCAATGAAACAAAAGAGAGTAACACGTGTTTTATCTGTGAAAGTGAAGGACACAAATGTACACTCACCCGGGGGTCTCCACCCCCTAGCTGTAGACGATGAGCGGCTCGAACTGTAGTCATCTGTTAACCCTTTTGGAGATCTTTTTCAATTCACATCTTTTTCGAGGGTCATCAGGCTAGTGCCCACGGAAGTCCTAGGTATCTAAAATATAAGAGGGAAACACAAACAAAAGCAAATGCGAAAGAAGAGCATAAACAAAAGATACTCGGTGGGTGCTAGCACTCCACATTTCCGCATATTCGGGTTAGTGCCGTATTAGTATCCCAAAATGTTAGTTTTCCAATAGTTAGTTATGGTTAAAACCCCAATGTTACCAAATCTTATACCATTTGTTAATTTGCGCACTTATTCTAAAACTTATTTTATAACTTAATTTCTAAATTCATTTGCTAACTTAACTAACTATACTAGGTACAGGTGAGCTCTGAAATAAAGACATTCAAAAGACATTAATTTGAAGAAAGAAGTCGACCTCCTGTTCTCCAGTCCGATGATGACTGCTGCACTCTGTAACACCAAGAACATTAAAAACTCCTAGACAATTTCTGAAAAGGAAAGTAGTAATGAAATGGGGCTTGCTTGCTGGCCGGGGCGTTGTCTCCTTGCGTCCTGAAGATCCTCCTGAAAGTCCTGTTCTCCACTCCGATGATGTCTGCTGCAACCTATAATATCAAGAACAGAACATTAAAAGCTTCTAAACTATCCCTGAAAAAAATAAATAAAATGAAGTGTAATTGCTTGCGGAGGGCGATGTAGCAGGGTAGAGCATCCATGATGTTCCTCGAAGTCAACCAGGAGAACTCTGCAGACGTCTGAGACCTGAAACATTACATAGTGCATGTTTGTGTTAGTCCCGTATTATTAGCCCAAAATGTTAGTTTCCAGAGAGTTAAATATTTCAGTTAGATTTAGTGGCGGATTCCCAGTAACTTAACTTATTTCATAACTTACTTACTAACTTAATTACTAGCTTACTAGCTAACATAACTAACTATACTAGGTACAGGAGAGTTCTGAAATAAAGATATACAAAATTATTATTGAAGATCTCATCCTCTCTGGAACACATCTGAAACACAAACAGAAATTAATAAAAAAAAACACACATGAGGAATCGCTCCTATGCTTCATGACTAAGAAAAGTGTGCAACATTTGTTCCCATCAACCCATCTGAAGATTTCCGTGGAGAGAGCCAACAGGAATGAGTCCTGAAGCTTCTCATGTTTTTTTACAGTGGACAGGTCGCTAGCAAACCTGTCCACAAACCCTCCTCCTTTTATCCGGGCTTGGGACCGGCAGCAGCGTCCTTAGTGCCTTACTTAATGCACCCCAGGACGCTGCAGGCGGAGTTAAAAATTGATAAGACAATCAAGAATTCATCCATACATCCAGAGCACTGAAAGACAGTTTCGTTGATAATAAACCATCACTAGAACCAACGTTGCAACGATTCAATTTCAAAATAGTTCCACTTCTCACAGAGGCAATGTTAACACGTCTGTCTTCGACGAGAGCCACCGCACAACTGCTCCCCGACCGACTAATTAAGGCGATTACGTGATTACCTAACTCAAATTCGTCATTTCCAAAAAAGTTATTTGTTGGAGACAAAGGCCTGAACAAGAACTGCTAAGATCGTTAAATAAATTATGTGATTATCTAACTGCGCAAAAAATTGTTCGGTAACAAATAAAGACACTGCGCTTCTGAAAACGAATGTTCCTGAAACTACTACGACTAACTTTAAATAAAAGCAAAATGTTTAAACTTATAAACGAAAACTAATAAACTAACGCGAAATGTGACTAAACTGAAACGACTCTAAGCGAACTATTTAAATTTCTGTATCTATTCACAAGAGACGAAGCTGCGCATTGAATGAAAAGTTACGCGAAATGTTTCAGCACTGCACTGCCCCCAAATAAACTCACGTAGCACCTTTCAATTAAATCCAAAACGGCACTATTTCACTGCACATACACAAACACATCCGTCTCCTCCAAGTCGCAGCGCTCAACTGATCAAACAAAGGGACAAAGTCATTACGAAATCTCGGCAAAAACTGTACTTCGCGTATATTCGTCGCTATATTAAAAGCGCCGAACTGGTTATTATTTTCGCGCAAAAATTCAAACAAATGGGAAATTCTAACTTGTGAAAGGACTATTTGAAACGACTAATCGAAATTCGACTGTAACTTGCGGAATAAACGGCTGTATTGTTGGTTGCCTATGCCACATGTCATTTCAGGGAATGAAAAAAATTGAGCTACCCTGATACTAAAAGTCTCAATTTTTTTATTTAACTGGTTTAAATTTTACTCTTTTCATTAGGTAGACCTAGCAAACAAAAAATGTATTTTGGCGAATTTAAGATCGCGGTTTGTGTCTTCACTCCATTTCTGGTTTGGGTCTGAAATATTGACCAAAGCTTGTGAGATATTGTTATAGATGTCGCCACTTCCTGTTGTGGTTAAAATTTTGCTGGAAATTCAAAAATAAACCCAATTTTTTCTTAAAATTCGCCATTTGTAAAGACTTTGAGCGTAATCTCTCCTGTTCAAACGCTACTTAGAGTCTTATCAGTTGTTAACCAGTTTGACAACAATCCTGTCAAATCAGATCACCACGAAAACAATAAAATTCGTTTTTAGAGTACTTGAACAACCGAATTCATGAGTGTTTTGTTAGTTTTATCTTCACTTCTTGAGATAGTGTCGATGACTATATAAAAAAACATCGAAATCTTATTATTTAAGTTCTTACGATGCTTTCCGCCTTGCTCCCTTTCCTGGTGGTCGCCGGAGCCTCCGCGGCGCTCCCAACCCTATATGAACACTACACCGCCGACGGCATCTCCTCCGGACTGTCAGCAGACCAACCCTTCTTCACCCTCAATGGGAAGAACATCACCATCCTCAGTGGCGCCATGCACTACTTCCGCATTCCTCCACAGTACTGGAGAGACCGTCTGCGAAAACTGCGCGCTGCTGGACTAAACACCGTCGAAACTTACGTCGCGTGGAACTTGCACGAGCCCCAAAACGGCGTCTTCGACTTCGGCGCTGGCGGCTCCGACTTCCAACAGTTCCTCGACCTGCAAATCTACCTGCAGATCGCACAAGAAGAAGACCTGTTTGCGATTGTCCGCCCGGGCCCTTACATCTGCGCGGAGTGGGAATGGGGCGGCTTCCCCAGCTGGTTGCTCCGCGAGGAAGGCATCACTGTGCGAACCTCGGATCCTGTGTACATGGGGTACGTCGAGCGGTACTTTAAGAAGTTGCTCCCTCTGTTGGTGGAGCTGCAGTTTACGAAAGGGGGCCCGATTATTGCCGTGCAGGTAGAGAACGAGTACGGATCGGCCCCCACGAAGGACTTGGAGTACATCCAAGAACTCCACGATCTCCTGAGGAGTGAGGGGATCGTGGAGCTGTTGGTGTCTTCGGATGGGGCCGGGAGCGGCTCCTCCGGGACTCTGCCAGAGCTGATTTTCCAAACTGTGAACTTCGGGGGGAATCCCAAAGGAAATTTCGACACTTTGAAGAAGTTCCAACCGGACAAACCCATCATGGCGATGGAGTACTGGACTGGGTGGTTCGACCACTGGTCGGAGTACCACCACACTGTGGACAACGACACGTTTTATGACATCTACAAGACGATTTTGACGTATCCAGCGTCGGCGAGTATGTACATGTTCCATGGAGGTACCAACTTTGGGTTCCTCAATGGTGCCAATATTGGAATTGGGGATAATTCCGGGTATCAACCCACAACCACCAGCTATGATTACGACGCGCCCTTGTCAGAATCCGGTGACTACACAGGGAAGTACGAAATAGTGAAGACGCTCATCCGGGAGTTGACCACTGTGGAGACTTCAACGCCGGATCAACCGGAATTGGTACCGCGAGTTGCCTATCCTCCTGTGGTCATCGACGGTCAACTGAGCTTCGCTGACGTGGTGGCGTTAGCCCCCGAAGTTATCCAAAGCGAAGTTGCCGTGGCTATGGAAGATTTACCGATTAATAACAACTCGGGGCAAAGCTACGGCTATGTGGTTTACCGTCACAAAGACTTAACAGTTCCGGCAAATTCGGTGCTCACCATAACAGCGCATGTTCGTGACACAGTCATGGTTTTGGTCAACGGAGAGCTACTCTCAAGTTCTTTGGCCAGCAGCGACGATTTGAACTCTTTTGGTTACTACCGACAAGCAAATTCTAATATTACTTTGAGCACCACAGACCTGGAAGGCGCGACTTTGGATCTGGTCATTGAAAACTGGGGGCGTGGGAACTTCGGCAACCTCTACCACCAGAAGAAGGGTTTGACTGAAGACAACAAAGTCTTCATCAACGACGAAGAGGTAACTTCCTGGGATATCATCCCTCTGGAGTTCAAAAAGGCGTGGAATTCGCAACTCAGCGGATGGAAGTCTTTCGACAGTGCGAGTGTGGGTCCTGGACTGTACAAAGGGACTCTAACAATTGAAGACGAGCCCAAGGACACGTTTATTGACATGCAAGATTGGGACAAAGGGATCGTCATAGTGAACGGATTTGTCCTTGGCAGACACGCGTTGATTGGGCCGCAGCAGTCGCTGTATCTGCCGGGGCCTTTTTTGCAGAAGGGTGACAACGAAATTGTCGTCTTCGAGCAGTTCAAGTCGAGCGGGCAGATCAAGTTTTCAGAAGAGCAGATATTCAAAACTGTTTAACTTGTTTTGTTGTAAATTAATTAAATAAAGAAATTTATAGTTTGGTTTAGGTTGCAAATTTCGAAATTTTGATCGTGTAAGTCGTTCTTGTTGCTAAAGTTGTAATGGGGGACAAAAGACGATTGTTGCCCTATTCATAAATAAGCGAGATTGCGGCCGAGTCTGAATTAGAGAGCCCACCTTTACATTAAAAAAAAAATAAAATTTTGAATTCGAACTATCTAATATCGATTTCTGAAGTAAAAAATTGCGAGAGAAACGATTCCGAAAAGGGTTGTTGTTTGATATTTGCCATAACTCCGGAAATATCGAGCAAAATCGTTTTCGAACCTCCAAAATTTTGGCCCTCTGGCGACAACTCAAAATTTCAAACGCCTCTAACTCTGTTATTTGATGACATGCGAGAAAAATAAGGATATTTTCGAATTAAGCGCGAAATTTTGTGTTTAATGAGCCCATATAGCTTAGATTTCCCTAACAAATATCGACCGAATTACATTTTCAGAGGGTGATTTTAGGGTCGTTTTCAAGACGCTGTTTTGGCGCGAAAACTGCGTTTAATGTTATTGAATTTATATATCGATCGAAAGAGCAGCCCGAGAACTGATCAAATCTTAGGTCGATAGGGCAGGTGGTATACGAGGGGCGATCAAAAAACGAAAAATTGAAAATTTTTCATCGATTTTTTTGGCAAAAAAATTGACCATCGAATCTTTAACTTTTGAGAACATTTTCTAAAGTAGAAAAAGCCAAGAAAAACGATGGCGCAAACCGTTTTTCAAAATCATTTTTAGTTTCGGAGATATCGAGCTTTGAAAAATTTCCAACTAAAAATCCAATATCCGAAACTTTGATCGCTCATAACTCAGTTATTTCTAGACCGATCTTAACGAATCTTACGTTTTTAGATTTCTCGTAAAATTCTGCGTAAAATGACACCAACAAACTCCTATTTGCTAAAAAAAATAAGCGAGATATCGATCGTGTCGGAAGTAGAGTGAAGATGAGAATCAAAGAAAAAGAAACGAGTTGTATCAAACGTGTTATTTGTAATATAATTATTTTATTTAATTACGAAAAATATGCTACGTAATCTTTGTTTCTTAACAACATCAAGAAAGTAATGAAATGTCAATTATTGTAAGTAATTGAATCACTTGTGCCGTTTTAGACATCTAATTCACACACATAATAACAACATTTGAGTAAACAAATAACAAATATTGTACATTAGTCAGAAATAAAATAAAATATAAATAATTATCACTGCATTGTTGCCTGTTTACTCAATATTACTTAATGATACAGCGGTACCAACACCATTCGATTACGGTTGGTTCAGGTTGCAATGTCCCCAATGTCAAATTCTGGGGAGACAGTGATGCCAACCAAACAAAAAAAAAACTGTCAAAGTGGACACGGCAACTGAAACCGACTGTAATAAATGAGCGAGGCAACAGGTATTTTTCTTTATTAAAATAATGTCATGTTCTCAAGTCAGTATTAAAATTTCTTCTCGATCGATGTGTAGGTACGTTTTAGTGGCCCCGGGAAACACTTTCACACAGTTTAATAGATCACTTCGTACACTGTGGCTTTCTTGTCTCCAGACCCCGTCACAATGTACTTATCGTCCGTTGAAATGTCGCAGCTCAACACACTCGAAGACTCTTTGGACTGAAACGAACGAAACTGTGAGAACGTAGTGAGATTAAGAGTTGGAATTACCTGGAATATACTGGCACCATAGGGCGTCCTCCACGCATTAAGTAAATTGTCCTTCCCCGTCGAAACAAACCACTTGCCGCACGTCGCAAACCTCAAACTAAGCACACAGCTCTCGTGGAGATGCAACTGGTATTTGTCCGGCTTGAGCGCGTGCAGCACCTCCACGTGCGAGTTCTCCATGCCCACGGCAAGCCACTCCCCCGTCGGGCAGTAGCCCAACGAGAAAATCTGCGAGCTAAAGTCGTGCTGCTGCAGCTGCTTCCCCTCTCGCAAGTCCCAACTACGCACTGTATTATCTAACCCGCCTGTCCACAGTTTGGTGCCGTCGGAGGAAATGTCTATGCACGACGCGCCGTCGGTGTGTCCCTGAAACTGCCGCACCAGCGTCTGGTTGTGGAGGTCCCACACGGCGATGTTGCCGTCGGAACAACAACTAAAGCACACTTTCGAGTCGGGGCTGATGGCGAGGGCGTAGCACGCGGGCGCGCTGGAGGTCAATTCGGCTTTGATTCGAGGCGTGGGGCTGGCGAGGTCCCAGATGGAGAGGTTGCTGGCTTCCCCGCCGACGATGAGCGTGCGGCCGTCGGGGAGAAGCTTCACCGAGCGGATGTAGTTGTCGCGTTGCTGCAGAAAAACACATTAGCACCTGGGGGAGACCTAGGGAAGCCGTACCAGGCAGTCGAGCTGCGACACCGGCGTCTTGGAGCCCGGCTGGCTGATGTCCCACACCTTCACGCAGCCTTTGCCTCCAGTATACACGTATTTGGTCGGATTGGAGATCGTCACCGCGCAAACAACCTCTCCATGGTTGAGAGTATTAATCTGGCGCGCATGTCTGGGTATCCCCGGACCGATTAAGGCGTCGGTGGGAAACGGAACTGGTTGGAGTTGCCCCTCGCCATTCATATGGAACGAATACGCTCTGCAAACACTCTTAAGGAGGAGTCGCCACCAGGTTACCACTTACGGTTTTCCACCAGGGATCGAACTCAAACCGTTGGTGGCGAGTCCGGGGGTTCTGGCATGCGGGTGGTTGTCGTAGCCCATCAGAGGAGGTCGTCCATAAGGCGAAGGAGCGACGTTATTGTACGGACTGAGATGTTCACTGCCTCGGGCTGTCGCTAGAGAGTAAGGGGGATACTGGCCGTGGCCCACTTTGGGGCCACTCGCTCCGGGAGTGGATCCTAAGTTCGGCGTGGTGGAGCGGGCTTTTGAGCCAGGCGTCAGGGGTTTTTCCTGCAAATTTAACAGTAAACACGCGAGGTAACAAGGGGACGCAACGACGCTTCGAACCCGGGAAATTTCACCGATCAAATCGCGAATAATCTTACATCTTTACTTTTCAGTGATGGTGTGCTTCGAGAGGAGGAGGAACCGCTTCTGCTGGGAGGCCGTTCGACTTTTATTTTATCGCCGTTTGTACTACCATTTTCCCTTATTTCTCCGGAGTTACTAAGAGGAGCGTGATCGCCATTGGTGTGAGGCGACGTCGCCTCCTGAAACCAAGACTTAGAAGAGCTTCTTCGGGGTGGAGTACTCACCTCGTTGGCGACGTCCACTACCAGGTCCTGATCGCTTTTCTCGCCGTCGCTTTCCTGGAAACAAAGCGAAATTATTTATACATCGAAAATGATACAATGAAATATTTACTTCACAAATAATAATCTACGAAATTATTAATTACTGGGTATAGAATTTATTTATGAAATACATTTCATTAATACACAAACGGTTCCATTAAACATATTAGCGATCGATTTTTATATGGTTCGGTGTAATTTATTTAATATGGGACGACATTTGAAGCCCGATATTTCATAGCGAGTGTCATAAATTATTGATTCAAACATAAATGTGATATTGCAGTAATGAGAACAAACTACGGGGAAATTATGAAATGAAATCGATGGCAAACTAGGCCTTTTATTACTGCGATTACGAAACTTTTCCGGGAAATATCAACGGAAACGTCTAAAATATGCTAAAATTTCGATTTTTGGGCAATAGATGGCACCACAAGCAACTGTCAAGTTTTCAATTTGACGGATCTGACAGTTCTTTGTTGACTTTTTAGGTTAGAACCTAGGGATTATTGAAATTTTCAGGCAACACTGGACAGTTAGCGAGAGTGAGACCTAAATGGACAACTGACGTTTCTAATGTCAAAGTTGCAAATTTGATTTGCATTTGTGCGAGAAAAACAAAAGAAATTGATCAGTTCCACAGTCAGTTTGGGTTGCAAATGTCCACCCAAGGTCACAAATTTTAAAACTTTTATCGTGGATATGTCAATTTTTGTTTAATAGATGGCTCCACAAGGAACTGTCAAGTTTTTTCTAGAAATTTGCACGAATGTGACAGTTCTTGTTTGCCATTCCGCGGGAGAACTGCCGAACGACCAATCATAGAGCCACATTTTAAATTTCGCGCCTACAAAAATTTATTGAAAGACAAATGAGGTTTGAAAAATCTGCGAAATGATTTGACCTATGAAATTCGTGGGTCTAGGGATTTTTTCGATTAGAATCTATGACAGTTGGCGAGACTGGCAATTAAACGGGCAATTGACTTTCAATTTGTGCAAAAAATTTAAAGAAATTGACAATTTTCAGTTAGTTTGGGTTGCAAATGTCGAAATTTCCATCGTGCAATTCGTCCCTGTTGCAAATGTCGCTATGTACGTTCGACAAACGTCAAATTCTAGTGAAAAATGCTGCCAACCTCGCACCTCAAAATTTCCAAAAGTTAATTCAGCAAAACTCCAAATTAAAAAAAAACGCGGATTTTACAATCGCAGTAATGGAGGATTATCTTCGCGGAACTGCAAACCGGGCGAAGTGAGGGGGATAAATAATTGCGTCCGGAACGACTGGGATTGATGATGGCGGAGAGGGATGGTCGAAGTGACATAAAGGAGATATTACACACAAAAGCGCCATCAAATTTTATTCAGATTGTGATTTATGGGTAAACACTGACACCGCACTCTTTGTCTCGACGAAAAAAAAAATCAAGACGTCTGTCAATAGCGTCACTTGTCAAGCGTCAAAATTCCGAAACCGCCTTGATAAAACAGAAAAATGAGTGGATTTCGAACCAAGAAATTAGATCCAGCGAGCAAATACAGTCTCGGTATTAAAAGCTCTTATATAATTCCGCCGAAGCAATTTCATAGAACGTAATGCCGGCGCTGAAACCGCCCTCCGCTCCCCCAACCGAGCACCTCAGGCGAGAATCGTCATTTATTTATAACCCCTAAGCTTTATCCGTATCAGTTGGTGATCCAGCACAAAACATGGCCGACACTTTGTCATCGACACAGGGTTTGACAAACCGCGCGCCCTTCAGCCACCCAACTCCGAAACTCGCTTAATAAATTAGACGCGAAGCGACAAAAAGCGGCGTAATTTTTGAGAGAAAAATACGTACATGACCCAATTTGTCTTCTTTCCGTCTTTTGACGTCCTGTTCCACGTCTGGGGGCGATCTCGATCGGTATTTGTCTCGCTCGCCGGGAGAAACGGAGTTCTGAAAACAAAGAAGTTTTTAGGGCTCCACGCTTTATTCCGCTGCCTCTTACCAGTCTTTCTTCGGCGTTCGCTGATCCAGGTTTGATGTCCGGTTCCCTGGAGTGGAGATCCGCGGACTTAAGAAGAGGGTGCGTTCCTGAGGACACTGAAGCGTGCGGGTTTGTTGGAGGGACGCCGGCACCCAACCCCGCGCCGAATCCCAGCAGACCAGCTGCTGGGCCCATTCCTGGGAGGCCCGGATGGGGGCCCATGGGCAAGCCGGGACCGTGAGCACCATGAGGCAGTTGTTGGGCGTGGATCTGTTGCTGAGAAAACGATACAGTCATCACCAGATTCGCGGAATTGGGCAGAGTTATTAGTCGGAGTTTTGGATGGCCGGCTACATGCCATGCAAAATTCAAAGTACTCCCATTGGGTTTAAACTGAACCACCTAAGAGGTACGCTAAGAGAACTACTTACAAGCAACTGTTGAAGACCTTGTTGTTGTTGTTGCTGGAAACAACAACGGACACAATTAAAACAATATAAACCAACACCAATATACGTCAATAACCCAAAAATAAACAAACAGAAAATTTAGAAGGCACAAGATATTGGAGATGGAGGTACTACTTATATTGTTTTAAAATGCTTCAATCATCACAGAACTGGCGTAAAAGGAGGCAAGCACCACTACACTGTGACGAGATTGAAAGACCGAGCTAACAAATCCTTAAATATCATGCAAGTTGCAAAAACTACGAGGCTAATAAAACATATAAGTAGTCTCATCGTAAAGGAAACTTAATAAATAAGTTTGCTCAGAAAACACACCCCAATGATGGCGTTCAGCTCCGTCATCGTCACTTGTTTCGCCCGTTCGACGGCCGAGGCGACTTGCTGTTGATGCTCTTGGTTGAGGAACGGCAGCACTTGGGCTATTATTGCGTTTAAGCGTTTTGCGATTTCAGTCTGAAAACAAGCGAATTATTGATGCTAAAACCACCGGAGCACCATCCAAATTGAAGGATATAAAAGCGGTTTTTACCTGTTTGTGCATTTCTACGTTAAGGCCATAGGACATTTCGTAATACTGAAACAAGAAATACAGTTAAAAGAGACGTTTATTAGCGATTCACGTTCGGTGGAAGTAACTAATAGATACTTTTGTGTCGCTACGTTGAATTTTTGAAATAACTAGGAATTAAACATTGGCATCATTGTCTATCAAATAAATTTGTCATTCAAATTTGACAATACGAGATGGAATCAACTATTACAAGACAAGCAGTTTCTAAAGGAAGAAAACAGGATCGGATTCGGAAGGAACAAAGTCAGAAATTTATGGTTAAAATCAATTTTGCAAAGCGCACTAAACAACTGGAAGAACTTTGTTTCACACTGCGAAAAATTAATTAGGCAAGACTGGACAGCACTCATGGGAGACGCAGCTGTAGACAACATTCCACCAATAATTGTAACACTAACAAAGTCAGATTCAGAAGATGAAATCGATGAACTAGTTGAATCTGATTCGGAGCTCTTCTTTTTCGTTTGGAAAATAAATATTTACCTTTAATGACAAACCAAAAACTGTCATTTGGATGACATCTGTTTTACAAGACATTACACTAGAAAAATTATAACCTTAGTTACACAGCTCAAAAATAAAAGTTACTAAATTTAGTTACTTCTACCCACGACCTGCTGTATATCTACGACCTGTGCAAAATCTCATTTCCCCGTATCAAGAATGTTTCCAAGAAAACGCATTTTTTTGCCGAGGAGGGCGCTGCTGCTCGAGCGCTTTTGACATTGTTGACAAATTGCATTTTGGGGTTAGTAAGATTTTTGACTTTTTAAAGCTACAAAAAACACAAACGTAGAACAAAGTAACGATCGTAAACAAAGCACACAACGAAAACTTGAAAAAGCAACAAACAACGTGTAATAATTTCAATATTCAAACTTAAAATTTGAAATGTCAAAAACAATGTTGGTAATAAACCCAATATGGTAAAATGTTTCCAAAAGTGCCCGAGCAGCAGCGCTTTCCAAAGCATATGCGGAGAAACAGTGGAACTACACGAATGCACAGGTCGTAGATATGCAGCAGGTCGTGCTTCTACCGAACGTGAATCTTTAATAGACTAGTTGGTTTTATTTTGCTGGTTGGCAGCACTCCAGAAAATTAGAAAGTTACTTGATTTTTCCGTAAAATCCTGAAATTTTTGACGTTTTTGAAGTTCAAGAATTGACGTAGAAATGGTGCTACTTTTAAAAATCAAATTTCGCGAGAAATTTAGAAAATAACTTGAATTTTCCCTAAAATCTTAAAACTTTTGACAAATTTGAAGTATTTGACACGAGATGGCGCCACTTTCGAAAGTCAAATTTGTGTCCGGTTTTGCCTTTAAAAATAATAAAAGGGAACTAATTATGAAAAGTTACAACACAATCTTCGATTGTTCGATTGGATTTCGGTGCTGCCAACCTATTTCCCAGCTGATAAAATTTCCCGAAACAAGTAAGCGACTTTTCAAATTCATACTAAAAGTCAAAAAAATACTATCCGGTCACTGAATATACGTGACGAGCAACGTCAAATCTGTCATAAATTTCCAGGTTAGAGTTTTTTTTAGTTCAAAAGGCATTTTACCTGTTCAAAATTTCGCAATTGTCTGTTTTCTTTTCCATTTCGTCGCTGTGAACTTGCAACGATGATATTTATAATGACGTTTAAGTGCGCTAGCCATTTGTTTCAAAATTTGACAGTGTAGCCAACTCTCTTTCAAAATGTTAGGGAAATTTACGGTTTACTAAACTTCTGTCATTTTTGTTTAGTAAAAAAATATTTTGTGGGCCTGGGGCCTCCATAATTTTTTTTGACACATGTGTAACATTTTCGGCAACAAAATCATCGTCTGACGTGACGTTTACACTAGTTGGTTTTATTTTGTTGGTTGGCAGCACTGCATAAATGTCGATTGTGCCAGTTTTGTAAAATTTGTATTTGACACGAGATGACGCTACTTTTAAAAGTGAAATTTAGCGAAAAATTTTAAAAATCACTTGATTTTTCCATTAAATCTTGGAACTTTAGACAAGATTGAAATATTTGACACAAGATGGCCACGGTTCCTCGTCTTCTCACTTCCACTCGGAGGTCAAAAAGCATTTTCCGGCCTTGTGATGAAAATTACTATTGTGGTCGGATTTTTTTGTTAGTTGGCGTCACTGTATAAATGACAAGTGTCAATGCGTGATTACCAACCTATTTCGCACCTGATAAAACTTCCCTAAATAAGCGAACGACGTTTCAGTCCCAAAAAACTCACTTTTTGTGTCCGTTTTAATTCGAGTTTCCCAAGTAATATTGTTTTCATGTAATAACCTTATTTAAAGGGATAGTAAATCGTGTCACGTTCCGTTCCCCCAACGTTCACCGTACTTAACCGAGTTTCGCCCCTCTCTGCGGAATTATAACTCGACACAAATCTTATCAGATCCTCGCTTATCTTCTCTAGGTTCGTCCATTATACTTTCTCCTCGTTCTTTATTTCTTCATTTGATGATACCGAAAACTCACACGATGGAAATTCTCCCGCCCTCCTCAACCCTATTTATTTTTCATTTCGTTGATGCGTCGTGATCAGGCGGTTTTAAACGAAATTTCGGGACGTTGCGTGACGGCTTTATTAGGTGTTGATTCGAAACTCGCAGCGAAGGCGCGTCGATAAAAATTCGGGGATTTTTGCTCGTCGAACTTTTAATTTATTGCGAGCAAAACGCCAGTGGTGCTGCGGTCGCGTCTATTTTAAAACAGTCAACACGAAATAAAAGTGTGCACTTTGAAATCCGCATTGACAATCTTCTCTCTGTGTGTTCTCGATTTTGTCCGTGTAATTTGATGGCGAGCCAGCAAACAAATACACGAGACATGTTTGATTTCATGTCAGAGTTTTTAGGCTGAAAGGATATTGGAAAAGCGCCGAAAACTCGCCTTTTACATGACCCTATTTACAAAGGGGCAATTTTAGACATGTCAGTTGTCATTCATAGATGGCGCCACAAGCAAATGTCAAGTTTTTTAATAAAAACGTAGTTGAAAACTTAGAAAGTTGATTTTTGCGTAAAATCCCGAAATTTTTCAACTTCAAGATTTGACACAAAATGGCGCCACTTTTAAATGTCAAATTGTGTATTGTGATTTTTCCTTAAAATTTTTGAATTTTTGACATCACGACATAGTCGACATTGTAACTTATTACCTCTCAATCTGCACTGAAAATAACCAAAACAAGCTGAAGCTCCTAAAATTTGGTGACAATCTGTCAAATGTGACAGTTCTTGTTTGACATTTGGCAGGAATTGCAGGATTTTAAACAATCAACATTGTAAAACTCGCCAATCACAGAGCGGCATTTCAAATTTGGCGCCTACAAAAATTTTATTTCATTTCGATTTTTGGTAAATCAGAGTGTTCTTGGCGATCTGCATAAATCGATTCTCTATGGGAGTGTACTTTGAAGTTTGACATTAGAAACGTCAACTGCCCTAGTTACCACTTTCGCCAACTGCAACGTGTAGGGTGTTTTGTTTTCGCCAACCTTGGTAACTTTTTGGCATAAAAGTGTGAAGCATCCTTTATGTATGTCATTTTTGACAATGTTAATTGAAATTTGCACGTCGATGATGTCCACAAAGATTTGGCCGCGACTGTACTAATTAATTTTGAATAAAAACAGTTTTTCCTTTGATACTGGTGCCAGATAGAAATGACTGTGAAGAAAATGTATTTCAGCTGGCACTTGCTCGATCATTAAAAGACACTCGACTTGTTTCTAGTATAATTCAATTTTCTCTGCTAGTTCCGATTGTTAGTCAAGACTTAACGAACAGCGAGTGTTTACATAACCCCAAAAAACTTGTCAAAAAAAATTCGGTAGGCACTGTTTTTGACGAATCATTTTGAACCATGCTGTACATTTTTAAATTGCTTAAAATTAGTTTCAAACGCAATCAGTCCTCTAATTACTGGCAACCATTGATAACATTACTGCCAATAATATTACTTCCAGCCATCGATTGCGGTTGTAAGTGCGTGTGCAGGTCGCATTACAATGCAACCTCAGCCCGCTTGTTGTTGTCCATTGAGACCTGCAGTTCTATGAACTCAACACTTGCAGAATCTTTCTCTAGAGGTGTCCGCAAAGTAGCCAACATCCGCATTGTTCTACATATTGCATCTATAGTAAGTTATTTGGGTGGTGGGGCGCAGCATCCCGAGCCGGAACCTCTAAGGTTGACATCCGGACCGCGCCTGCCAGAGCAGCCACCATAAACAGCTATTTCACTTGTATCAGACGTGACAAGCACCTTGTCGAGCTCGGTAATCGATACACCAACCCCTAGACACCCCGCGCCCTTTCGGATGCGATTCCAACCGTGTTCGTCCGCCGGAAAAATTGTAGCTGGTTGGAAGGATTTAGGTTCTCTCTGTTCGCGCAACTCGGATAAATAGCCTAGGAGAGTTACGGCTTTCATGGGCTTGCGGCGATTTCAACAAAGAGGCGCTGGAGATGATGCCCAGTCTTACCACGTGCAAGAGTTGCAAGATTTCGCTAGAATTAGTTAAGCATGGAGCGTTTTTTGCATTTTCCGCTTTTGTGGAAACGAGGTTTCACAACCATTGTTGTCAGTTATTACACGCTAAGTGAAGACAACACAGTTCTTTTTGCCGTAAAATTATGTAATTATGTAATGTACAATTAACAGTAATTAAGGCAAGAACAATAACGCGGGCGTTATGACAGAGAATGTGGGAGAGGTGAAAAATGTGTGGATCAATAAACTGGAGAAAAAGCGCGAATTTCTGTATCGGTGAGTGATCTTTGTCATGCATCGATTCAGTTTTGGTCATTTAATAAGAGGAGAAAAACTCACCATAACGTAGTGCCGTTGCATTTCAGTCTTTTCACCGGCTAGCTTTTCACACTCTAGTTTTAACCTGGAAAAAAGAGAATTTTATTAGAAATTGAAACAACACACCGGAATTTGTAAATGGGCACTATGTTTTTTTACATAGCCGCTTTTTGCGACTTTCGGAAAATCTAAGAACGTTTTCTTAGATAAAAAATCGTGAGAAAAACGATGGCGAAAACCGTTTCTTTCCATCTGGCGTAGTTTCCGAGATATCGAGAAAAATTGTTTTCAAACCTTAAAACTTTTCATCGATTGAGTCGCAAAATCGACCATCGAATTTTCGACTTTTTAAAACATATTCTAAAGTAACAATGGTGAAAAGCATTTCTCAAAATCTTCGTAGTTTCGGAGATATCGAGCTTTGAAAATTTTACGACTCAAAATCCAATATCCGAAACTTTGATCGCACATAACTTAGTCATTTTTTGACCGATTTTAACAAATCTGGCATTTTTGGAATCTACGTGAAATTCAGCGCAAAATAACTTGAATTCACTCCAAAAATAACAGAGAAATCGACCAAAGAAAGTCACATTTGCCCGACTTTTTCGATTTGCAGCGCTGTTGACAACTGCGGCAATGAGGTCAAAACAGTTTGAAAACTACTAAAATTTCGGTTCAAATTGGACACAATTAAACTGAGCTAGAATAAAACTCCTCCCGTCAGGATAAATACTCTTCGGGGATAAAAAACGGGAGTGGACCAGGATTGGGAACAAATTACAGACATGTAGTTCTGGAGCGACGGATAAACTGAGCGCGATATTAAATTTGATGGGGGTGAATAGAAGCCAGGGCGGTTGCACTCGTTGCAAATCAGTAGAAAAATGGAAAAACTTACGTGTGATACTGCGCCTGCAGGAAATTAAACTCTTCTTTTATTCGCTCCAGCGTGTCGGCGATAGTGAATTTCAGTTGTCCACCTTGAGGTGGCGGGCCCTGTAAAAAAACACACCAAATTTGAGGTTACAGATAATGAATCTTGCGGGATTAACTCGCTTCGCCTGCTCCCGCGACTACACTCTACGATTCAAATAAAATTCACGCCGTAAAAGAGCATGTTCTTCACACCCGTCTCAACAATCCCGCCCACATCCCCCGCTGGTACCTAAATCGATGTGAATAGACGATAAATCCCCTGTTTGTTTTTTTTTTCTAGAAAAAATCAGTAATACCAACCGTTTTAAACATGTTATTAATCCCATAAATTGGCCTGTTAATAAAGGATGCACACACTGTATATTTGATTTTCTCGCAAGTAACGACGTAGATTCCGCGTCAGTTGACCGTCAGCTGTCAGCGGAGACACAGACTAAACTAACACAAACGCGGCAGTCGTTGGGATTGGTTGTAGAGGGGGATGGCACCCCTAACAAAACCACCACATAATCTGGCTATATCGTTCCGAGATTTTCACTGCATTATTCCGCTACTGAGGAGGGAACTCATTACACAGATTTGTTAAGAGGTTCATTGAATCGGCCGAGGCAAACGTTATTAAAGCGCCGCCACCAATCATCGAGCGGTGTTTACACGATACTATTTTTATTTTGACAATTAAAATGACGCGGCGCCCAATAAAAAGTTGCAAAAGTTCGAGGTAAGAAAACCGTTCTGAGAAAATGGGCCGCAGGTTCGCAGCAGGTGGACAAGACAGGTACAAATTTCACCCAAGGTCACAAATTTTGACATTTTTGTAGTGTGATTCGGTCTTGTTGCAAATTTTCACCTCACTTCAAGAACAGGCACTAATTAATCACGTAAAACTGATGCACGGGAATTTTCTTGTCAAAATTGTCAAATGTCAAATTCTGGGGTACAATAATGCCAACCTTAAATAAACAAATTACCGTCAAAGCGAACACTTGTAATGAAAATTTTAATAATGACGTGAATAGCGCTAGTCATTTGAAAATTCGAAAATTGGGACAGTGCAGCCAACACTCTTTGAAAATGTTAGGGGAATTTACCATTTACCAATCTTCTGTCATTCTTACGTCACTTATGTTTAGTGAACGGATAATAGATAATAATCGCCTGATTTTCTGTCGAAGTTAAAAGATGCCGCTTTATGATTGAAACGTTGGTTACATAACCTTAAAATACTTTTCAAAAACTGTTAAGCACTGGATCACTAAAGGGTTAAAACTGATTCAACTTCCGCCAAGTTTTTCTGTTTGTTGCTTCAATTGTTTCTATGGCGATTTTGACGTTTGACAAGTGACACTACTGACAGAAGTCCAAAGTGACAGAACTAAAGTCCTTTTTTTAAACCACCAACACCGCAGTCTTCGCCTACTTTACAACCGCCAAAGTCGTGAACCTTCGAACTTTCGCGCGGGAAATTTGAAATTTTACATTTTCTAGTTCGAACATCGAATTTTGAAAGTACGGTCAGATTAAGAATTCTCGCAAGCACAATCTGCCATTAACCAAATTTAATTAGAAGGTTCGGGAGCGCGGTAAAAAAATAAAATTCACTTTTAAAATTATGTACTCAGAATTAGGCGACGCAGCCTGTGTTTATGACGGCATAAAAACCCACCAATTCAAAAGTCAAATTGCGAAATAATTAACTTCATTATGTTGGCGTGCAACAGTTCTAATAGAAATTGCATGCAAATGTTTCGCCTTTTTATTTCACTCATTTCGTTGATAATGACGGGCGGTCTTACGCAACGGTGCCGTAATGAAATCATCAGAAGATTCCCTTTAGAATTCGAACAATGAGCATGATATTCCATCTCTTAATGACTTATTTGGGTTAACTAGATTGAACTTTTAAAGAGCGTGCATGTCACTTGCCACTTGGCCTTTGTTGGGACTCCTGTGGGCGAACAAAGCAAAAATTGAAATATTGTGTGACTTTTTTAACCGACTTCGTTTCCTAACACTGTTATAAAACAATATCTTGAAACATTTTCATTCCTCTTTTAGTCCCCTACTAATTGAGGAACTGGATGGTTTCGGGCGCGATAAAGAATGCCAGTCACGAACAAAATGAATTATGGATTTCGGTGTGGGAAAACTATACATTTTCTTATTCGATGTAATTATTTTGTTACATCGAATTATATAATTGGACTGTAATCACACATTTTAATGAGTTGTTACGTGTTTCGAAGAATCCAAGCAAACACTGGCGTTTAAACAGTTAAAAAAAACAAGTTCGACGTGTTAGATTTGCACATATTTGACAGTTTTTTTTATTGCCGGCGTTTACATCGAAACTTTACTGACAATAACTTTCGCGTCGTTGTTGGTTTTATGACACCATTGTGAAGCTAGGTAATTAAGAGCGGTATATCGCTAATAATTTGACGTCTAGGGCGGTTACCTTCCAAGTTCGGGGGCTATTCTCTTCGGCGGTAATGAACTCGAGGGATTATTAATAAACTGCGTTTTAGGCATAGAAAAACTCGTCCAACAATAAAAGACAGGTTCTATTAATTGCGATTAGACTTTAAACCCGTTTTGTTTATCTCAGGGTAATAAAACCTCGAATTTCCTCCCAGCAACGTCTTGTTTTCTTTAGTACGAACATTTGAAACTCACCCCAAGCAAGGGTTACGTTATGAACTCAACTATTTTTGCGGGTAAATTGATTTTTATTAGTTGCTTCTTATTTACTTATCTCGTTCTCTTCAAACACGAGTTTATGCAACTGAATTGGGGACGAGCCGGGAGGTCTGGAGTCCTGTTTACACAACTTGCGCAATAAAAGTGGAAACAGAACAAACAGTAAAATCGTTTAGTGAGGGAGTTAAGTTGCAGCTCGAAAACCTCCACGTTAATTACTCGCTTCGAATAAATTTTTGCGTCTTTGGATTTGGACCTAATTAAATTTCATGTTGCGGAAAGGGTGGTCGGACTCGTGCCCCCATCTGCATCTGTCAATTGAGGGTTGCACTGAGGGATGTTCGGCAGCTGGGGCGCTAATCACCAGGATACACAAATACATTCATACTCTTAACGTTTGGCCGGGGGTTGTTAGGTGAACGTGGGGTGGCGAATAACTCAAGTTTTGACGACTTTTTTAGAATCGAAATTCGTCAATTTAAGTTTGCGTAAACGGAGCACATTAAAACAGATCCATTTCACTTACACCCCAATGAATTAGAATGAAGAATTCAGGAACCCTCATCTAGATAAAATCGGACTTTAATTGGGATTTTGAGTCTAATTGTTCCTCTCTGTGCTCAGTTTTTGTCTGCGAAGTTTCAGATAATTGAATTTTTTCGTAAACTATATTCGTTTTTTTTTTTTGCAAAAAATCACTCAGTCTTTGTTATTAATGCCGAAGAATGTTAACTGGTGGTGTTAAAATGATGAACTGGCGCGGTTAGACTTGCTAATGAAGCCTACAAAGCCGCCAACTTTCTGAAATGGAAACAGTATACAAATTAAGGGAGTCCTGAGGGGGATTCCCGTTCTCTAGGTGCAAAGAAATGATAGCGGAGAATCCACAAAACTTTTTTGGTTTTCAAATTTAAATTCTTATTATGGGATTAGTACAAATAATGAACTAAAAAATGTAAAATTTCAAATTTCCCGCGCGGAATTTCGAAGGTTCAATCCCTGCGAAGTAAAGATCTGTCACTTTGTGTCAAAATTAAGCTTTTTACTGCAAATACGCAGCAGTTTTATGACTCCACGCACAAGTAAATTGGAAAAGTGGGATTAGTTTAGCCAAGTTCTCCAATTTTCAGTACCACCAACTTCGAAATTTCGAATTTCCTAACCGTAAATTACAAAGAATTTTTTTAAAGTGGAGCTCATTGCTATCTCTGCACTTTTCTATGTAAATTTTCAAAAATTCTTGGGTGTAAATCAGGCTTTAATTTCAAAATTTGGCAAAATTGAACAGGAAAATTAACTACGCATGCCACAATTGCATCAAGGCCGTTCGCGTTTGCTGCCAACTGTTACGGATAAAAACCACTAGGGGCTGCTGCCAACTTAACTTTTTAATGAGTAGACTGACAGTAATTAATGCAGGCCTTTAAACTAAAGTGAAAATTTGCAACTAGACCAAATTACACCACAACAATTTTGAAGTTTGTGACATTGGGAGAGATTTTCACCGTAATTTTTGTGTTTTTCCGTGAAAAGCAGAGCCGGATTAGGTCACAAAATTAAAATGTAATCAAATTTTTTGTAAATACGTCGGTTCTTGGAGTTGAAAGTTGCACAAATTTAATTAGAACGACTGAATGTCTGTAGGTAAAGTTAAATCGTGTTGACTTGTCTGCTACTTATCAAAAACACCTCTTTTTGCGTCTAATTAGTGGATTCTCGGGGAGTCCCGCCACACGTGCCCCGTCCCTATACATATTCAAATCGCCCTTTTGATAAGGGCCCGATTCCTAACGTATCTAAATGCAAATTACCAAAAAATGCCAAAATCAAATTCCGCTCGTGTAATCGTAGCGTCGCGAAATTCCATATATATCCGGCGGTATCCACGTACGTGAGCGAATAGACGTGTATGGGGTAAAAAAGTGTCAGTTTTTATTGATTCGTATGTCGTGCGCGAAGAGCTGCGACCCGCTCACCCCTCATGGACACTCTTTGACGCTGTTTATCCTGTATCTGTACAATAATTGGTTGCGCAGAGCTCTTCAAGCTCATTCACCGCGTTTACACAATGCTCTCTGTTTGCTCTGTCTTGCTCACGGGAGTCGGGGAGACAACCCCAACTTCATTAAAAAGAATTTTACCTGTTCTTCCTCTTATTAAATATTCAGGCGGGCCGAACAAAACAACACTTCCATATTTGCATGCATACGCCGAATTGGATATAAATCTCAATGCGCTAGATTTTTATATATGAGAGCAAAGAGATGCAAATCAACATTTTTCCAACCTGCAGTCCATGACGTCAATAACGTTTTAAATTGGATTTCAGATTTATCTTCTCCATACACAATATGCATGCGGGTATTGTTAAATATGAGGGACCTGATATGTCTAGCTCAAAAATATAAATAAGATAGATGTGTTGTTCCATTTTTCAGTTATCATCGGATTTCGCCAAAATGCGCACTACAAACTTCACATCTCGATGCAAATTCGTCGTTTAAACATCACTATTAACACATCTTTTGCTCTTTAAAATCGCTCTAATTACGCTAATAAAACACCCAAAGCCTTTAGTGCTTTCCCCGTATAACTTGAGATATATAGGCAGTCCCTCGACATATTGTGAACTTCACGAAGCCATAAAATAATACAAGCGGTCATATCAGAATTGATGTTTTCTTCTTTATGAGTTACAACATTCATGAATAAATGTATTATGCAGTAAAACATAAACGCAATAATACGAAATTTTACGACGAATTGAATTCCAACACCGAAACAAGTAGGCGCGCCCCTTAATAAAAATGATCAATTAACAGCTTCTACATGTTAAAACGAGAGGATAACAAATGAATGGTCTCCTATTGATCCGAAGAGCAAACAAAAGACAAACCAAGAAATGTAAATGAACAACTTGGAATGATTGAGGGGAATTTCTAACCTTCTGTTTAATATCCATCGATTCTCGTTTCAAATCGGAATAACTTTGACTAATTGCTAGGGTTTTTCGTGTTTCCAAGTTGGGAAGTCGTTGAAGAAAGGGCGCATATATGCTATTATCTAAATGTAATAATCGCTGGATTTATGTAAGCGTATGAAAATTAATTCTCCACTTGAGGAGATTGCGCATTCATCTCGCATTCAAGAGGACATGACGTCACTAACGGAACACATCGATCGCAAATTAGATATCTGATGACAAGTGAGAATGATAGTCTACCAACACAGAGGATAATAAATTGGGAAATTGTTCCGCGGGCTAATAATTTCATTTTGGAAATGGGGCGAGGAACACTTGGGTCTTAATAGCACTTTAAACAAGAAACTCGAGATCTATTAATCCACGATAAAATTGTATGAGAAAAAGTTGGGGAAATAACATGAGATTTTGAATTTTATTTTTTTTTCGCGTTCCCGAACCTTCAAATTGAATTCGGTTAATAGCGGATTGTGCTCCCGAAAATTCCTAATCTGACTGTATTTTTATAATTCGATGTTATTACGGCGTTAGTAAAAATAGAACTAGAAAATGTAAAATTTTAAATTTCCCGCGCAAAATTCCGAAGGTTGCGTCACTGCGAAGTAAAGATCTGTCACTTTGTGTCAAAACTAACTTTGATACTACAAATACGCAGCAATTTTAATTGAAAAAGTAAGGTTAATTTAGAGAACGTGACAGTTCTCCAATTTTAAGTACCACCAACTTCAAAATTTCGAATTACCTAACCGTAAATTACTGAAAGTGCAGCTCATTGCCATCAGTCCCCTCACCTGTGCAAATTTTTGAGAATTCTTGGGTGTAAAATCAGGCTTCTAATTCTTAAGAGAGAAAATTGGGGAAATTAAACAAAACGATTAACTTCTACGCATGTCACAGTCGCGTCAAGACCAAACGCATTGCTGCCAACTGTCACGAATAAAAATCACTAGGGGCTGCTGCTAATTTAACTTTTTAATGAATAGACTGACAGTAATAACCTCTAGAACGCATTTTAAATGAAATGACCTTCAGCCCTTCGCGAAATATCGTTAATTTCCGATGGCAAAGTCGCAAAGAGTTGATTTTCTGGTGTTAAAATGAAATAGGTTAAGTTTCTGATTGACATAACAGCCTTGCAAACTGTGTGGAGTCTTTTCGGCATTAACCTTTGATTTGCAACCTAACAGGCTGTCAAAGAGACGTTTTTGACAGAAAAACTGCGTAATTTTCAGAAATGTCACGAATTTGACGTTTGGTTTGTCCCCAGACAATCTCCCTAGACGACATTGCCGGTTGCAAAGTAGGCGAGAAGCGCGGTGTCGGTGCTTTAAAAAAGGGACTTTAGTTCTGTCACTTTGGACTTTTGTCAATAATGTCACTTGTCAAACGTCAAAATCGCCAGAGAAACAACAAACAGAAAAAAACGGAAGTTGAGTCAGTTTTATCCCTTCAGCGATCCAGTGCCTACTTAATAATTTTTCGATAAGTATTTTGAGGTTATGTAATCAACATTCCGGAATTTGTAGGAAAAATCGTAGGCGACTATTACACATAAATGACATAAGAATGACCAACCAGCTTCGAAATTTCGCGCGGGAAATTTGAAATTCCCATTATTACCCGAAAAAATCGCCTTGCGAGGAATAACAGGAACTAGCGGCGCTTTTTCCACTGAAAATGATGCAAACAATTTTACGACATCGTTAAAACCGCTGATTTAAATACAGAGGTACCCATAGCGTCCACGTCCTCCTCCAGCGAAATTACAGAGACCGAAGCAACTAAGAAAAACCCAATTATCTAGCCATCTGTCGTGTACGATATGCAACAATTACCCGCTACGTGCCGCTTCCAAACGCACTTTTTCCCGATGAAGCCCCTCATAATTAACGCGAATCCGCAGTTGAACCCCGCCACTTAATCCAAGAGGAATGAACCGTGTCGTGTTGAATTCCGTAAGACAAAGACCGAAAGAGTTTAATGGACAAAAGCGCGGCATCTCGACAAAAATAAACGGATGGAAAGAAAATGATATACGCTCAAGACCGAACGAACGTCTGAATGTCTGTGCTAATGCAATACTTGGTGATTAATTATGATTAATCTTCCTTGCAATTTACCGTCGCCATTTACACCGTAACACGAACATAATGAAGCACTGATACGTCATCATTATGGAGCGATATAATTTGTAGAGGACTATTCTGGTACAAACAGAGCCAATTATAATACGCGCCTTTAAAACGTAATGGCGCGATAATTCGGCGGTTCCGGTGGAGTTCCAACGTTTGTGGAAATGCTAATTTCTTTCTTGCCTGGGCTTCTATTTATACCCGCAAACGTTGTCAACACGTTCTACTAATTAACTATTGGTAGCACTGCCTTTTTTGACAACTAATTTTTTTCTCTCGCGAATTAACGACAACGAACTAACAAACTCGTGCTTTGATTTATCACTGTAATAAACACTGCCGAATATACAGTGCGGACCAGATAAAAGACATAGAGCATGTGGTCGCGACTGGGAGGCTTCCGTGCCGCCGCGAAATGCCGTGCAATCCCGCGTGTAATTATGGAGGTATTATAGCGAAACACGGCATCGACATCAATGCGTTTGTTTGACGAAGTAAATGGTTTTAATGAAATTTCTGAGGGCGAAAAAACTTTGTAGGTGATTTGGGTACAGTCGTACGGGAGGTTTGAGACCGGATATGGAATCTGCGTAAAATAAGCGACCTCAGAACTTTAGTTTTAGTCATAATTTTTTCCCAAAAACTCAAACTTTTCGAAAATCTAAAAACGATTTCTTAGTTAAAAAAAACGAGAAAAACGCGCACATTAAAAATTCCAAAACTGAAAATACACTTTCCCAAACTTTGAACAGCCACAACTCAATTATTTCTTATCGTACTTTAAAAATTCGTCCAGATTTAGAATCCGCGCAAAATTCTGCGTAAAATGAGCCCCAACACCACAAATTTCCTCCACGTTTGACACGTGACCAAACCATTTCAATGCGAGCGCCACAAAAGAATTCCATTCCAAAGGTAACTAGATGAAAATGATTTTGAAACACGGCGTAGAAAGCACATTAAAAGTCTCATTTTCATAAACCGCATTATTCGTAGAACTGTAAATTATGACAAGAATGTTTTTGCAATGACAGCATTTGTGCAATCAGCGAGTTATATTTCTTTGCGTCCGAGAAAACTGAAATTTTCAGACTCCACATGTGAGAATAATTATGCAAGAGCAAATTAGTGAATTGTTATGTAGTAAAACTCTCTTTTGTTATTTTTTATTCTTTGTTAAGTTGATCGTTTTTTAGTCTTCCTCTGTTCCTTTTCTTATCACACGGAAGAGAGGCAGAGAAAGTGGTCATAATTAGCCTCATGTGTCTTGTACTGTTTTTCGTTTTATTCCACGCTCCATTTCCTGCCGCATCGAAAGAGTATGCAGATTACAACACCGCACAATCCGATTAATCTTTCATTTCGAATGTTCTCCGTGCGAAGGTTATCGTTTATAATAAATGACTGAGTGGCATGTACACAAGTAATTAACGAATCGATAAGGTAAAACTAAACATAAATTCCAATCGGCTAAAACATGTCCTAAATTATTCCAATCATAATCGAATTAACGCAAGCACAAGTTCAAACAATCGTTTATAAATTTAATACTGTTTTGCCGGACAATTATTAATTATCACAAACATTTTAAACACATCGCACAATTAAAACGGCGTTTATTGACGTATGAAGCGGCACACAAAAGACCCGCCGAACAAGCACAAAGGGGAGGTGAAGAAACGACGAATTCCTGGGGAGTTGACGACTAGGTGGAACACATTACGGAAGGGAGTTGGGCGAAATGAGTTGCAGTCGTGTTCTCCCACACCCACCGTCTAATAACATCCGGCAATCTCTGCAAGATCACTGATAGACGCTCACTTTATACACTTCTCTGCTCTTATAACAAATAAATCAACAAATAAACAAATAAACAAAAAACTCGCGGCTCGTTGTCATGTGGTAGCAAGCCAACTGGACGCTTGTGTTAATTGCGTCGTCGATTCATAAGGTTGTGAAAAATTCCGAAACTCCTTTCGCCAGCCACTGAGGCGGAAATTTCGGATAACAATGGTGCGGAAGGGTGGAAGCAAGATGGGGAGAAAATCTCTCATTAAGTGGCTAGAGACGTGTTGATTCAAGCAAAGAAGACAATTTAATTTAAATTTTAAAACACGACACTTCTATCAACAGACTTGATTTCGATACAATTTGACGTTTTCCAATATTTGTACTGAGGAGGCGTTGGGAACTTTCAACTCTTTTTTTGAAAGTAGTGACACTTGTTGGAAATTTGACAGCTAACCTAACGATGAGATCTTACGAGTGACAATTTGAGATTTTAAGATAAGTAATATGTGATTTTTATCCTCAAATTTTTACTAATTGATTTTAAGAGCGGATTCTAATCTAAAAAAGCGCGAGAAAAACGTATCTTTCTATCTGTTTTAGTTTCGGAATTTTAGGGGTTTATACATGGAAGAACTAAAAATTCGCTATCCGCAACTTTGGACGCCTTTAAAGATTTCGCTCAGTTTTGGATTCTGCGTAAAATGAGCACAAATAACTCAAGTTATTAAAAAATAAGCGAGAAATCGACCGAATTACATGTACAAAAATTGTTTGGTGTAAATCTGGCTATGGAAAATTTGTGATATTTGATGACGTTTTGCAGTGGCATTTTTGAGTTCATTCGCACCTGATTTACTTCTAATTCGAATTTTGAATCCAACACGTCAAAATAATTTAAAATTCATGAAAGACAGTTCGTCCAACTGCATAGGAGTAAATCCCTAGAAAATTGTATCTTTTTAACATGATTTTGGCAGCACTGTCTGTCAACCCGTCACACTGCTGCCACCACGACAAGCAAGACCTCATAGACGTGGCGTTGGAAATAGCCGAAAAGCTTGTTTTTCCAGTTTTACAAAGACACAGAGACCACTCGAAATAGAATTTTTAATAGTGTAGCCAACTAGATTTAATTTTGGATCGGAAGTAAAATCGAGCGTAAACACGTGCCATCGACGGTTATAACGAATTGATAGCTCTATAAACCATTAAAACCAACGAAGATTTAACAAGAGACAGAGCCAAACGACAAATGTCAAAGTACTGTCAATTTTTTTCACTTCTGTCAATAGTGTCATCTGTCAAACGTCAAAAGACCAAATTAAGCTACAAATTTTGAGTATTTTAAGGTTATGTAACCAACGTTACAGTACGGAAAATCATAGACGACTAGATGCAAATCTTTTTGAAACGCGGTGTACAAACTCACAGGTAATCAGATCTACGTGGATCAATAGATAATACCGTTTTATATCGTAGATGTACAGAAATACGACTACACAGGACGTAATTTATTTTCTATTCTGATCGAAATTTATATGGTTAACACATCCAGAACGTTATTCCAAGTCTTGCATACGAAGAATAAAAATGACGATGTAGGAGATGTGCAACAAATTTGCAGATGTTGCAAAAGCGGTTATTTCGAGCAGGCTGTAATTACTTTCATTAAAAATTTAGAACAACTGATTCGACAACACAATGTAGGTCGCCAATTACCACAAATTATTCTTATTTTTTTAATTCGCTACGCGCGCCATCTGTTGATAAAAAACCGAAACTGCACCAACATAACCTCACTTCAGATTCCAAAGCCGCTCCGTCAATTTCTGCAAACTGTGCTCACTCAGCTCATGACGGAAAGCACTTTAATTTAGTTAATAACACGTTTTCCAAGCAATGATCCATTACGTAATACAAAATTTAATCGTTCGGATTTTAAAAAGCATTTCCCGTAATCAAAAATTGAACGTTGCGTGTTTCCAGCTAATATCAATTACCTAAAAAAGAGGCGATTGCAATTTCCAATTATTTACGGAGCGGTAATTAGAAAAAGTTGTAAACTTCCAGTGGTAAACAGAAGAAGCGCGCAGATGTTACCACCGACAGCGTTTTATCCCTTGATATGCATAAATATATACTTTAATAAAGCTGCTTTTGTGTTTCCAATGTTGCAATATTCCAGACTATAATATGTACGACATCGGGGAAGTCCCTAATAAAACGAACACAATTTTTGTCATGCTCGGGATTTCAACTTTTAATGAAAATTTATTCAAAATGCTCAACGCAGAGGCGTACCTGAGTGCGGTTGTTTTACTCATTATCTAGCAGGCAAATAGCAATGACAGTTCACGATAACTATTCAAATGTTGAGGAAAGATAGCAAATATGACTGCACATAATTATGCATTTTTAAACAAACACTTATCTGCAAAATTGGACGCAATAATAATAAGGAAGCGATGACGTAACAAGGAACGCCACTGGGGTCTAAATATCAACAAATCAAGATCTCTAGATATGCGCTTAATTACAACTTATCAAGTTGGCCGGACCGTGAGAATTAAACCTCAAATATTGACAACTGTCACTTTGCGACACATAACCTAAAACGAAAAGATCTGGTTAAATGATCTTTGCCACTTTCGGCAGGTGTCAATTTATTCATTTGTTATAATCACAGCCAGCTCAAACTTTCACTATTAAAAATGACAACGAGAATCAAATGTCAAAGAGTAAAGCCCCATTCACACTGAAACCCTTAATTTCGAACTCTTGAGATGTTTAAGTAACGCTATTTGTAACCTCTTATTATAAATAGACACTTGAAGTGGTTAAACACACTTGACCTTGGAAATTCGCTACCTTTTGTTGTATTTTTGTTTAAAAAGTGAAATCGAATCGTGTCGATCTTTCGATAAATTACATTAACATAATAATACGTAATTACTTTCAAGGTTAATTAATTAAAATGGTGCATTTCTTCAAAAACTGGCGTGACCTTGGAAAGATATACAGTGTGGTCAACCGGAAAAAAATGAAGTGCAAACACGTGAAATGGTATTGGTATCCACTTCAAAATGAGGAATATAATAAACCGGGTAAATATTAACAAAAATTTGTTTACAGTGATTAGTGTTGCGATATCGATTGCGGCTTCACGCGACTGTCTTTGTGTTAATTGACGATTCTTGTAAATAGTGGGCTCTGAAGATAAAAGAAATGTTAATTTAGCGAACAATAATGTGAAAAATTCCGGCATGGACTAATTAAAACGTCGTTTGTTGGTCACGTGACCCGCAGCGGTCCCCAAACTTTTTCGGGATTTGGCGTAAAACCGACTAGTGAAACAAAAATGGAGGTAATTGCCACTTAACGACATTAGACGAGAGAGGGCACGCTTTCGGTTAGCGACTTAACACGGCCGGGGGCGGCGGGGGTAACCAAACAAGCACTCACCGCGGCAGATGGGTGCCTTGCAGGGGTTGGGTACATGTTGCTGGTCACCTTTATCACCTACTCATCACTATCACTGTTCACAGCCAACTTGTGCACAAATTTCGAGAAAATCTAAACGCGCACAATCCATTGTTTCACGCAAGAAGCGGCTACGATCAACACACACAACTTTCCGGACTCATCTGCCGCGACTGTTGAGCGGCGGGAGAGACTGACCCACGTGGTTGTTTGCGGCATACGTCATCGAGCGGCCGGCCAATGATAGCGAGGGCACGCCCCGAAAACAAGCGACAGGCGATCGTCAAGTCCACGTGGACTGCGATGTTGCCTGGTTAAATAAAAATTCTCACAAACACAATCTCGCTCATCTTTCCGTGTACACTTTCCTTCCCATCGGTGATGATAATGGAATTGTAAGATTCGCAATCAAGCGGCGGGGTTCATATTTTAGTTTTTTTTTAAACTAAGTCGAGGCGGCTGGGGATAAATAATCCGAATTATTGATCGAAGAGCCCGTTCTTATTATTTATTAACGACCAAATATGTGCTCTGTGATTACCATCCAAGTAACCCTAGAATTTAAAAAAGGGTGGCAACCTTGTCTGCCATTTTGACACTTTGAGGTTAGAAATTTGACGCTTCTGTCAAACTTTACGCCATTTTTTTTTAGTCATGACAATTCCATAAAACAAAAGAAATTAGTTTGTGCACTGTTCCATCAAGCGTGCTATGAAAATGAACTTGTAGTACAGGCAACCCACAATGCCAGGCCCCTGCTTCCTCTGCAGTAAAAAACGGTTTTTAACGAGTTGCCAACATAATTTTTTCTCCTTACGGAAGGAATAGAAATAAAAACAAAATATAAGAAAATAATTCGTTTAATTGTAGTCACTTAGACGTCAATTTAAGGTTCTAGAAAACGACTCAGCACTGCTAAGTTTGAGAAGATTTTGGACCTTTTTCTCAATAGAAAACAAATGCTCGTCGTAAACTTCCGGTGCGATGTCCCTCATAGCCTTAGCCAAGTTGATGACATATTCCACATTAGTCCCACTAGGCCCCACAGACTTCACAATTTGATTGGCGATAAGATCAATATCCGCAGGTCCAGCGTACTGAGGATTATCATAATCAGCAACATAAATCGTAATCTCAAACGCCTCCTTCTCTTTATCCTTCGGATAAAACTTGACAGGCGTCCTCACATAGCCCCCTTTCTCTCTATAATCTAAATGGTTGATCACAGCCTCCTTGTTCTCCTCGCTGATCCCGTACGCAATTCCGTAGACTTTATCCTGAAATTTGACTGTCATTTGGTTTTACAGGTTGGCCAACTTACTGTAACATCTCCTGGTATCAGTGTTACCACTCGACCTGGCTGTTGAGTTATGTTTTATGGCTGTCAGTAAGGAATTACTTCATGTTTACCTTGCCGGGGATCCCGCGATGGTCTACACTGTGTTGGTAAAATCGCCTTTTGAAGCCTTGGATATAACCTACAATTTTCTCCACGTGTGGAAAGTCGACTTTCCACATTAACGAACCGTACCCGAACACCCACATTGCGAAAAATTGAACAAGGAATTTTAACGTCAAAGTCAGCTGATGAGAGTGCAGTTTTTGGTGCAGTGGTAGTCAAACAACGAGTGCTTGTTTTCTTGCAATTCATCAAAGATTGCGCACTTTTGGCCACTTTGGGGGACTCATTTCAGTTGATAGAGACGTGGAGGGCCCTCAGTGACATCACACTTATTAAAAGGGAGTGGAATTAGGGCCGGACTACCCCACTTGTTTGGTACCGCTGAAGAGTCAAAAACGTTATTTAAATCTAGAGGAGTCATGTAGTCGGCTTGGTTTTTATGAGATGAAAAATACCTCTCTGCTTGGATATGTTGCTAATTTCATATGTAATAATGAAGGAATCTTGTCTGGTATTTAAATAAAAGTCCGCGAGTTTCCCTTTTTTTTGCGCACAATCGTAGTCGGTGCTCCCTCTAATCACGTCGCAACACCTTTCAATCGTCACGTCAACGAAAAACGAGGTTATGTCATTGTTTGGAAATTCACATTTTCGTACTGAAAAACAGTAAATAAAAGTAACCTGAACTGTTTGCGTAGTTGGTAAGAGTAGAATAAACAATTTCATTGGTTGAAATTGCGTTTTTAGGTAGAAAACATCCTTTAAAATGCCGAAATATTACTGCGATTATTGCGATACTTATTTAACCCACGACTCCCCAAGCGTCCGAAAAACGCACTGCACCGGCCGAAAACACAAAGACAACGTGAAATTCTACTACCAGAAATGGATGGAAGAACAGGCCCAGCACTTAATTGATGCCACCACAGCTGCCTTCAAAGCTGGGAAGATTGCAAATAATCCGTTTGCTCAACCAGGTAAAGGGGTTGCTATACCACCACCTGCACAATTGACGATGGGACAAAGACCTGGCGCTCCAGGGGCGCCAGGAATGATGCCCCCAAGTATGTATAACTTCACGTAGTCATAGAGTAGGCTTGGAACTCAAATGGGGGTTTATTGGAATTATTTTATTTGTAGCAATGGGTCCTGGGGGACCTATGCCGCCGATGATGATGGGGCCGCATGGCCCCATGCCACCTATGATGGGAATGCGACCGCCGATGATGGGGATGATGCCCATGGGGCCCATGGGACCTATGGGGGTCCGGCCGCCCATGGTCAATCCGCCGCCGCAGATGAAGAGTTAGATTTTAGGTGATTTGTGTGAATGAACTTGAAATAAAGTGTGCTGTGCGTTTTTGCAACACGAGTTTTTTTTGGGCCTACGTTGGCAAAACTGCTCAAGGTCACCAATCCTACAATGGTGGACACTGAATCTTGGACAGAATTGTCATTTGATTGCCAAAGTTTCTAATCCGGCGAAATACGTTTTCAAAATTTGTTTGACTTTTGTATTAACGTCAATCATAATGACAATAAAGCTAGGATTACATCGAGACTTTTTGAAATGACAGGAAAGTGCTGTCCAAGATTGTGTCCACCACAGTATATTTAGGCAACAAAAGACGATCGACCGAGTAAGATCTGTCAAAGGAATGTTGGACTTGTATTTTCGTGTCAAATTCTGGGGGAAAATGATGCCAACCTTAACATGTCAAAGTTTCCAAAGCTAAATTCGTCAGAACGCAGATTTTGAATAAAAAATAACTGTAAGTGACATTTGCAACATACCCGACTGAATAGTGTTGCTAACATAAATTAAAGCACCAGCATATGAAAGGAAAACTTTATTTACAAATCCAATATATTAAAATTTAGAATAATTTATTTCACTGAGTAACAAAAGCTTGATTGGAAAGCCTCACCAATTTACGAAATATCTACAGAGAAGATTTGTACAGTACGATCAAGGAAACATATAATATAAAAAAATACCTAATGGCGTGTCGACTAGACAGTGATGAATAAATAAAGAGTATCAAAACGATAAATACAAGTGTCTAATACTAAAAGGCTGTTTCAAGTGTAGGCGGCAACGAGCATTCCTGGCTCTTCCCCGAAGTAAAAAACTGCGCTCTCTGCGCCTGCAACCTTTGTGCCAAAGTCTGCGTGTCGCCCCCGGCTACCTTCTTCTTCTCCATGGAGTTGCTCGGGCTCTCGTCTTCTCTACAATCTTCCAGTATTGTAGAAGAGAGAACATCGCTTCTTGGATTGGCAAATCTCCATTGCGACCTCGGAGACATGATCTTCGGAGCGGCTTTGGGCTTCTCCGCAGTGGCCCCAAACTTCCGGTTAACTAAACTCCTCGGAGAGCCGCTCAGCTCCAAAATATTCAACGGAGGAGGTGTCATCGGCTTCTGGAGTTGCTCCTTGGAGAGTTTGAGCTGTTCGACAGCTGAGAGTTTTTTGGTGCTAGCTAGTACGTTACTTTTTTGTAAAAGAAGTTTCTTAAAATCTAACCGCGACGTCTGCGACGTGCCTTTCCGGTCGCTGCACGCCCAACTCTGGCGAGAGCGCGACTCGTTCGGAGGGGAGAGTTTGTCAATGTCTGTGTTGAAATCCACGTATTCCCCTTTGGAGGGGGACCAACTGAGTCTCGATCGCGACTTGTCTCCGATGTACCCCGTCTCAGGGGAGCGCACTGGAGGCGGAGTGCTAACCCCACCACCCCCCCGAGTCTCCTCGGTGTAGATGTTCATCTTCTTCTTGCTTTTATGGATCACCGCGTACAACTCTTCGTTGCTCATCGTCGACTTCTTCGGCGACATGAGGCGACTCTCTAGATTCACCGCCGTCTTCGCCGAAGGAGTCGACGCGTGAAAACTCCCGGAGTTGCGGGGGTCGATCGGGGAGATTTTCATTGCTTCGTGGTGTGGCGATATGTGGGCGAAATATGAGTCTTGAAAAGGCACTTTCTGGGCGAGGCGCACGTCCGGAATCTGCACCGGAATTCCTAGGTGATGGATGGAGCTGCGCTCCAAGCCTCTGGTGATGTCCGGAGTGACGGACCTCTCGGGGTTATCGTAGTGGAAGAACTGCGATCGTTTCGACGGAAGAGTCTGATACATCGTGTTGCCTTTTTGGAAGTAATACTGCTCGGGGAAGTCCTGAGAGGCTCCTGGATTAGACGCCGGTACTCGGTCTGGAAAAAAAACGGCCAAATGAATGATAAAGTGTCGCAAAATGAGCAGGCATGCAACGTGCAGAAAATAAAAAATCTCACCTTTTGGCATCTTCACATGCGACTCATGCGAGCGAGTGTACAATGTGCAACAAGAATGAATATAATAGTGCAAGAGGAAATAAGTTCATCCAGAGGTGCGAATTTCCAGCAAAGCGGTTGGGCTCTTCAATGACTCAGACATTAGTAAATTATTTTTAATTGCGTCCAAACCAATGTGTCATTCGGTGGAGTTAGGAGCTAACATGAATGAACTCTAGTGAATTAGCACAAAAGGTTAAAAATGAAGTTTATTCAAATTGCATTGGTCCTTTTAAATACATACATTTAATGCAGTCGTACAAAGTACATATTTCGAACTATAAAATAATATTGCATGCATTCTAGGCTATGTATTTACAAAATAATGCACAAGAAACACATAACTAACAGTTATTTACAACACCAAAACACACATCGTGCAGGGTACAGTCGCGGACCAAACATTTTGGGCACCACTGAGTATAAACCATGCTTTACTGTCAATTTGACGTGCGAATTTCGATCGATGTGTCAAAAGTGACAGCAACCACGAAATAGATAAAGAATGCTTCACACTTTTGACGTCCAAAACGATTTGGCCGCGACTGCATAGTTGGCTTAGGCTGCAAGTGTCCACTAATTTCGTTATTCAAAGTTGGAATCTTGATGAACTAACTTTGGAAACTTTGACATGACAGGGTTGGCATTACTGCCCCCCTGAATTTGAGCGTGTATCAATTCTAGTGTGCAATTGCCCAAAACCCACTTCACAATAAAATAAAATTTTTGACGTTTGTGACTTTAGGGACAATTGCAACCTAGCCAACGTAATTACATTGTAAGGAACGGTGACTTCCTCAGCACCTCTTCGCGGAGGCGCAGAAAACACGTCAGTCTTATACATTTATATCACAAAATTGTCTCGGGAAAGTACTAAAACTATGGAAGACAAGGCCGTGGAGTTCTGGAATGACCCGTGCGTTCGAGTTTTTTCATTCGCGATGAAGAAATAGAACTTTTTTTGATTTTTTTTTTGTTTTCTTAGTGTGGCAAACATGTTACATATTTAGCACTAAAGGTGAACAGGAAGTTTAATAAATAGCCGTTTGTTTATTATCCTGTTTATACGTGGGATCCCGGGGAACTTGCGGCTAAATTTAAATAAATAAGATAGTTTATCTTGGGGAAAAGTGCGGACGTGTGTCTGAGTTTGCTACACTCGGTTCAGGCTGCAAATGGCTACTTTAGTATGACAAAGTTGGCATCATTGTCCCCCAGAATTTGACATAAAATGCATTTTTTGTCCCCCAAAACCCGAATTTGGACATTTGCAACCTAAACCAGGTGGATAATGACGTCAAATAATTGACTGTCGGAAAATGACAGTATTGAGACACTAGCCAACTAGATGGGGAAATTCCAGAACACAAAACGGGGCACAGATATTTACATACATTTTTCCCATGTGTATAAATCAGCCATATTCCTGGTCATAGCTCTACCACCTCGGCGTTAATCATGAATATGGCCAATCACCAAAGCATGGAAGGAAGGACAGAAGGAACCCACTACCAGCGAACATGTCCGCACGTGCACAGATCGACCATCACCAGATTTCTGTGTCTGTGACGGAAGCTGCAAGGACGCGGGCGCGATGCTCCCCGCTATCGGGGGGGATGATGACCCGATTCGGGGACGCCAGCAGGATCTCCTGCGCGTGACTTTGGCTATAAACGTGGCGTCCGCACAACTTGGGCGAAACCGTCGCCGGATAATTAATGCGCTCGCGCCACAACTCCGCCGCGATCTCCTTCTCGATGCGGTCCTCGATGGCGACTTTGCCGAGCATCTTCGCCGGCGACAAAATCGCCATGTTGGCGGTGCGGTAGCTGTCGCTGCGCCTGATGCTGCGCGCGCGGTTTATGATATTCATTCGGTTTGTGTCGTGGGGCTTACCTGTGTCTTGAGCAGGCGAGAGGGGGCTGCCAGGGGCTTGGACGTGGACGTACGCGCCGCGGGCTAGGCTTGGACGGACGCTGGGCGCGACGATGGTCGTCGGCGGCATTCGGACGATTTCAGACGTTGGGGACGCCATGCCGGGGACGGCGCGGATCACCACCTTGCCCAGCGGCGGCGACAGGGGGCGGTTCAGCGCTCGGACGGACTTCGCGAGGCGGTGGCTGGGGACGGGGCTCTGCGTCGGACTACAACTCGCCTTCACGAACGGCCCTGGCTCGAAGGTGGAGTTCCCCACTTTGCGTCTTCTTAGACTGTCGGAGCTGAACACCACCTTCCCCTCGGCGTCGAGGGTCACCCTCGCACCACGTCGCTTCCGCTCCAAGGAGTCCGAGTTCTCCACCACACTCGGTAGATCGTTCAAAGACACGTACTCTGTTGGTTTCTTCACCTCCAGTTCTCTAGGTCTCTTTTCGTTGTTGTTCCGCACGTCGGCGAGGGTGACGTAGTCACCCTCCCCCACAGACTTACTCTCCCTCCGCGTCAAATTCACCAGATTCGTCTTAATCCGCCCGAGCATATTATTCAGCGGCATCAAAGTCGCCTTGATAATTGGCTGCGCCGGAGAAGTCTTCAGTTCGTTGACGGTCAAAGTCCCGCCACTAGGAGACGGCGCTCGCAGAACTTTCGTGTTTTTATTAACATCCACCACCTCCACGGTGGCGTATCCTGACTGCGGGTTCACATTAATCTGCATCTTGCCGGACGCCACGGTGATGATCCTCTCTTTGACGTGCACCGCGTCCTCCTCGTCACTGTGTGGCGGCGTGATCACACACATCGACGGAATTCTGCTGGAGTTGATGGTCGTCTTAATCCGAATCCGTTCAGTTCTCTCGGTACCTTCCATGTCGGAGGACTCGGAAAACTCGAACTCCGAGCCGCTCCGCACTCCTGTAGGACTGCACGTCGACTCTATGGGAGAGCTGGAGGTGTTGTGCCCACTGTCCGGGGAGACATCTCCATGAACCGGCTTGTTGGCCGGACTGCGTTTAACAGTCCCGGTTTTGTCGCTGTCGTCGTCCGACCTTTTCAGGGAGCTTTTGCGTTCGGGCACCACCGGGCTACCATTGAGGGACTTGCTGCTTTCCGCCCTCAGCGTGGTGCAGACGGTCCCCGCGGAGCTCGTCGTCGTCGACGTGGAGCCTTTCCCGAAGAGCTCGTACTCATTCTCCGCTGTTAATCCTCCAGGATTCGCGAACGCCGAAGTGGAATGCAGCGGCGTTGCCGGAAGCTCCTCCTCCTTCAAAGTCTTGAGTCCGCTGTCCATGTGGAACGAGGTGTAGTACCCCTCCGTGTCGCAGGAGTACACCGAATCCCCATCCTCGTGCAGATCGTGGATGATGTCCGGGGTTAACGTCCCCTCGCTGGTGATGCTGCTCGAAGTCGACGTGTTAACGAATCTTCGCCTCCCCGGCTGGTTGAGAGAGTTGTTGGACGTCGCCGAAGACTTCGGTTGCGTGGTGGTGGTAAACTCCGACCCGATGGAAGCTCGCCCGCTCTCTGAACTCGCGCTCCAGTTGCCGCTAGAGGAGTGTGGAGGCTCGTCTTTGTTAGCCCGCCGCGCGGAGCTCTGGCGCAGCTTCACCATGTTCATCACCGAAGACAGAGGACTGGATACCGGAAGATTAACACTTTTCTCCGACGAGGAGATCGAAGGATTCCGCTTCCGTTTCATCGTGACGGTCTCGTAGAGGTTGAAATCGTCGATATCCTCCTTCTTCTCCGCGCTCTTGTTCATGAAGCGGTCGTAGCGGTTCTTCCCCCATTGCTTAAGAGTGTTAAAGTGTGATTTTTTGTCCGGAGAATCTTTTTTCGGACGTAAGAGATCGCTGCTTTTACTGCGACTTACAGCACCGATTGTGGATTCAGTCTCATCGTTATTACCCGAAGAGCACGGCTCCTCCCTGTTAATCAACGAAGGAATTAGTCTTGACATGCACCAGGTTAACTCCACAATGCAAAACGGTCAATCACTGAGTTCTTACCCGCCAGTTAAAGCGTCTCGGATTTCCTTCTGGTCCGTCCCTGCGAGGGTGTTCCTTCTGCGACTCCTGGGGCGCCGCGTCCTCCTCCTCTTCAAATTCTCTTCTTTCCCGCCGTCTGCTTGCAGCAGCGACCTCCTATGCACCGACATGCGATCGAAGCTCCTTCCGGAAACATCCACCGCCACGATTTCCGCTGGAAATCTAAAAAAAAAAAAATAGTAACACAACTCGCCGAGAGATGGCGCTGCATAGAACTAGGTCAAAAACGACGTACTTAAGAGCCACGACGTGAAGCTGCTCCTCGGGCGAGGGCAGTTTATGGTCAATGCCTTCATCGTCTGAAATTGCAGTTCCATCAGTGACTTCTCCGTCGGTTAAAGTCACATTAGGCGCGATTCGATTAGGGCAATCAGGAGTTACTGTTATGTCACCGAGGGCTTCGCTGGAGGTCCATCTTCGCAGGTCCTTCACGGCGGCCGGCTGTGGAAACAAAAGTGTTACAATCTCGTTTTGTGGTCATTGTTGGCGTTTGTTTCAGCCAACTCTGTTTATTGAAGCGATAAAAAGTATTGTGGGTGATCACACCTATGCACGTGGGGCAACTTTTGCCCACACTCTGCACTGTACCAAGGCGACTCGAAAGAAATGTTTTTTAATAAAGGAGAAGCTCGGGACCGGGAAATCGCAATCATTATGTAGATTTTCGTTGCTTGTTTACAAAGAAACAGCGAGCGCTTTTGTGGCTTCGATCATTTCTCATTCTTAAAGTTTACTTTTGGTGAACTGATGCGAGCTGGATGGTAATTTATCAGTGTACTTGCGCTAGGAGTACAGTCGGGAGCAAAAGAATTGAGCACAATGGGTGGTGTCGATGATCGACACAAATTTGTTAATGCGCACTATGTTTTTTTACACAACCGTGGATTGCAAAAACGGCGAATTCTCGCTTGTTTTTGAGGGAATTTTGCGGTGTTAGAACCCATTTTACACAGAATTTCCCGCTGGATCCAAAACTGTCGGTACCTCATCGAATAACTAAATTATTGCCGATTAAGTCAACAGAGGGCCTAATTTTTCCAAATATGTGTAATTCGGTCGATATTTCATTTATTTTTGGACCAAATTTGAGTTATTTCTGCATATTTAACGCAGAATTTCACGTTGAATCCAAAGTTGTCTTAATTTTTTCCGCACGTTAACCAATAACTAAATTATGAGCAATTAAAATTTTGGGTAGTCGCCAGATCGCCAAATTTTTCCAAGTCAAATTTGGTCGATATTTCTCTTATTTTTAGACCAAACTTAAGTTGTTAGTGCTCATTTAACGCAGAATTTCTCACAGAATTCAAAACTGAGCGAAATTTTTACGTACGTTAATAAATAACGGAATTAGAAGCGTCCAAACTTGCGGATAGCGATTCTTTAGTTCCTATAAGTAAAAACCTCGTTTCTTTTCGGAGCAAACTCAAACTACAAATGCTCATTCTACGCAGAATTTGGCGCAGATTCCAAATCCGACCCCAAACCCCACGGACGACCACAAGTAACCGAGTTTGCGGGTGTGTAAACATAGTGCGCATCAACAAACCGCTCTTACCATGCGAGTCTCGATGTCAATGTCCACTCTACTCCTGATCTTCCGCCTCTTATTCCCCAGCACCGGCGTGCACAGGAAGAATCGCGAGGACCGATGGCCGTCGCGACGCCACCTGTCCAATTGGCGCATAACATGCACCGGCGTCTTGGTGGCAGACTCGTACAGACATTGCAGCGCTTGAGGTCGCGTGCTGGCAGTGAAGAGATTCGTTTCGGGATTGTGTTTAGCAGCGTAATGTTGCTTCCGGATGGCGAAAGTGCAGATGTCACTCTCAGCTGAAACAAGAAGAAAAATCAAGTGTTAAACTAAAAATCCGTTTCGTCTTTCTTAATTCAATTTATAGCCCCCGTGTTGGGTTGCTTTTCCACCTCCGTGCGACACCTACGAAGATTATTAACACGCAACTTCCGAGACAAGGAGATTTACAACTTATTGTTGCAGCGATTTCCTCGTAGTAATCAAAATACCGCAACTTATCTGCTGATTTGCAAGAGTGGAATTGCTGCGACATTCCCACACTCTGAAGAGTTAAGAAGTTCGGAATTTATGCCGAGTACTCCGGAGTCAAGGGCGGTAAAGCCAAACCGGCTCCGGTGAAACTTCCTTTTCCGGATCGAATGGCAGGGAAAAAACTAAGCCATGGAAAGAAATACTCGAAGAGTCATCGATCTCACACCGGCGCGGCGGTTTGTGGCAAGCAGCCCTTGAAGTTAAGAGTGTTAAAAGTGAATTTCGATACATGAGATTGAAGAGGTACTCTTTTAGATAAACTAAAAGCTGAATTGGCCGGGTTTGCTCGAGAAAAAGTTTAATTACAGATATTTTATACGGTTACGGGCCATAAATGTTGGGCCCCAATTGAACGGAACATATAAAACCGCCAACTGATGGTAAAGCTTAATTTATGGGCGAGTTTGAAAGGAGTGACGGGAAATTATGTCCGAAATTTGTTGGGGAAACTGTCTTTGGACATTGACGAGGGTTTTTCATAAGCAGTCCCTTCTTTTTCCTCAAATTTTTATTTTAAAAAATTAAAAATTTCTAGCTCATCTGCGAAATAAAAAATTATACAAACTGTGTCTTTTGCTCTACGACAATCTAATTTTTGGGAGTTGATAAGCAAATCCAAACTAATAAACTACCCGAATTTCATAGTCACAGCGTAAAAACTCCCAGAGTTACAAAGTTTTATCTTAAAAAAATTGAAAATTTTTTGTTTATCTGCGAAAGAAAAAATTCTAAAAGATAATAATAATAATAAAGATTTATTTCCAACAGACGCAACCAGTCCATAGTGGAACATACAAAAAATACAATTAAACAACAAATTTAATAATAAGAAAAAAAAAAACATATTTCACCCTACCCAAATAACGACTACTGCGGCAGAACCTTAAGCGCAGCAAATAATTTCCGCCTGCATGAAGCTGCAGAAAAATTGTTAAAATAAATATCAAAATCCTTATTTGCTATACAATTGTTTTTTAATTTGGAGGAGTTGATAAGCAAGTTCAAGCTAGAAAACTCCCCAAGTTTCATTATCGCAGCATGAAAACTCCCAGAGTTACAAATTTTTATTTAAAAAAATTGGAAATTTTTTGTTCATCAGCAAAATAAACAAAATAAATAAATAAATAATAAATAAAAAGACTGTGTCTTTTGATCAACAACATTATAATTTGAGGGAGTTGATAGTAAATTCTCCAAATTTTATACTCGCAGCATGAAAACTCCCAGAGTACAAATTTTTGTTTTGAAAAATTGGATATTTTTAGTTCATCTGCGAAATAAAAATTTCTAAAAAATGTAACTTTTTCTTTACAACATTCTGATTTGGGGGAGTTGATAACAAGGTCCAAACTAGTAAACTCCCCAAATTTTATCGTCATAGCGTAAAAACTCCCAGAGTTAGCAATTTTTATTTTGAAAAATTGAAACTTCATAGTTCATCAGCGAAATAAAAAATTCTAAAAACTGTGCCTTTTGCTCGAAAATATTCTAATTTGGGGAAATTGATAAGCAAGTCCAAACTAATAGACTCCCCAAATTTTATAGTCGCAGCGTGAAAACTCCCAGAGTTACAAATTTTTATTTTAAGAACTTTATACTTCATCAGCCAAATAAAAATTCTAAAAACTGTGTCTTTTGATCAACAACATTCTAATTTAAGGGAATTGATAAGCAAGTTTAAACTAGTAAACTCCAAATTTTATAACCGCAGCATGAAAACTCCCAGAGTTACAAATTTTTATTTTGAAAAAGAAAATTTTTAGTTTATCACCGAATTAAAAAATTCTAAAAATTGAGTCTTTTACTCCACGATATTCTAATTTGGAGGAGTTGATAAGCAAGTACAAATTAGTAAACTCCCCAAATTTCATAGTCACAGCGTAAAAACTTCCAGAGTAACAAATTTTTGTTTTGAAAAATTGGATATTTTTAGTTCATCTGCGAAATAAAAAATTATACAAACTGTGTCTTTTGCTCTACGACAATCTAATTTTTGGGAGTTGATAAGCAAATCCAAACTAGTAAACTCCCTGAATTTCATAGTCACAGCGTAAAAACTCCCAGAGTTACAAAGTTTTATCTTAAAAAATTGATAATTTTTTTGTTTATCTGCGAAAGAAAAAATTCTACAAGATCAGTCTTGCTTTTCAGCTTTTTAATTTGGAGGAGTTGATAAGCAAGTTCAAGCTAGAAAACTTCCCAAGTTTCATTATCGCAGCATGAAAACTCCCAGTTACAAATTTTTATTTAAAAAAGTTTGAAATTTTTTGTTCATCAGCAAAATAAAAAAAATAAATAAATAAATAATAAATAAAAAGACTGTGTCTTTTGATCAACAACATTATAATTTGAGGGAGTTGATAGTAAATTCTCCAAATTTTATACTCGCAGCATGAAAACTCCCAGAGTACAAATTTTTGTTTTGAAAAATTAAATATTTTTAGTTCACCTGCGAAATAAAAATTTCTAAAAAATGTAACTTTTTCTTTACAACATTCTGATTTGGGGGAGTTGATAAGAAAAATTGAAACTTCATAGTTCATCAGCGAAATAAAAAATTCTAAAAATTGTGCCTTTTGCTCAAAAATATTCTGTATATAATTTAATTGTATATAATATAATTTGGGGAAATTGATAAGCAAGTCCAAACTAATAAACTCCTAAAATTTTATAGTCGCAGCGTGAAAACTCCCAGAGTTACAAATTTTTATTTTAAGAACTTTATACTTCATCAGCCAAATAAAAATTCTAAAAACTGTGTCTTTTGATCAACAACATTCTAATTTGAGGGAATTGATAAGCAAGTTCAAACTAGTAAACTACAAATTTTATACCCGCAGCATGAAAACTCCCAGAGTTACAAATTTTTATTTTGAAACAGAAAATTTTTAGTTTATCACCTAATTAAAAAATTCTAAAAATTGAGTCTTTTACTCCACGACATTCTAATTTGGAGGAGTTGATAAGCAAGTACAAACTAGTAAACTCCCCAAATTTCATAGTCACAGCGTGAAAACTTCCAGAGTAACAAATTTTTGTTTTGAAAAATTGGATATTTTTAGTTCATCTGCGAAATAAAAATTTCTAAAAAGTTTTGCTTTGCAACATTCTGATTCGGTCGTATTGATAAGGAGGTCCAAACTAGCAAACTCCCAAACTTTATCGTCACAGCGTAAAAACTCTCAGAGTTAGAAATTTTTATTTTAAAAAACTTAAAAATTCTAAAAACTCTACCTTTTGTTATAAAATATTCTAAATTGGGGAAGTTGATTAGCAAGTCCAAACTAGTAAACTCCCCAAATTTCATAGTCATCGCGTAAAAACTCCCCGAGTTACAAATTAAAAACTTCTTCGTTTGCACATCTCGTTGTGCGTTTTACTCGCTCGAAAAACTGAGCACGCCCCACCAAAAACAAATGCACTTTCCCCATTTTCAAATTTATCTCCGCTTGTAATTAATTTTGTCACCTCCGAGCCTCCAAGTCCTTGAACTTGTGACCATGTGCATTGAACTTGTGTTTAAAAGACGTTGGCAGCTGCATAGGTAAAGTGTGGGCTCCATCATCTCCACCTAGCGTGGGCGGATGCGTCTTCAAAACTTCATTAATAGTCGATAAACCACCGAAACACCAAGTCCGTTGTCAATTTCAACAATCTCTCCAATAACGAGGGCATTAATAATGCGAGAATTACTACCGAGCAATTAAAGCTTTCCGGTTCAACAACTTATTTATGTAAACAGTTGTAAAAAATGTGAAGGGGCACATGGGGCTGCGCCCCCTTTTTCAATCAGAAAGTCTATTAGTTGCTTGCAAATCGAATTTAGCGAAATTTGAGGTAGTTGGGCACTTCAAGTTAATTAAGTTCATGCTGGATGAGGCCTTGAGGAAGACGCCGATTTACGATCAGCCAAGAATAGGACTTCTTTAAAATTAGATACAATGCAAAACGAATGCTGCGGACTCAGTCGTTAAACTCAGAGGCATGAAATATGAACTTGAGGAAAAGTTCTTCCCATATTTGTTTGCGTAACACACTTTCGGGCGGATTTGCTCCATTTTCTCTCTCCTAATTAACAGTTCTTTTATGACCAGCTCAAATCGGAGCAATTAATGCGAAAAAAAACGCTCGAATATCTTTATTTTCGCGTCCAAATTGACTCCCAAGTTCTTTGCCTGGCGACTTCAAAGAATTACATGGAGCTACAACTACTAAAAATAATTGCACTCGTGGATTATGAACAATTAACTGGCACACGCAACTTGATCCCTCCAAAGATTATCAAAGAATCTCGACGTGGGCGGTCAGAAATCTCTGACTTTTTCAAAATTCACAGCAGGAGCTAAAGCTCTGTTCACACGCGTTTCTTATGCTATTTTGTCGATATACAGTGAGATTCTTGACCCGGTTATTAATACCTCCACAAATAATCATACCATTTCAGAATTTTATTGCAGTAGAGCAATGTGAAAAATTCCGATTTTGTCGGACCACGTGCCACCAGTGAATCACACGTGCTGGCACATGTGCGATGTCTTATTTCGCTGGTGATATAAATCATCTAGTAGTGACACCTGTCGCGAAATATTCGCAAGGCGTTTTTTAATCGCAGGCTGTGTAAATAACACTTTAGGAAACTTGCAGTGGTAAAACACGAAAAAAATAAATTTGTTATTCAATATTATTACGTTACATGGCAATAAGGCGCCATGTAATATAATTTTTTGTTCGCTCAATTACCTATTAATTTTGAGAATTACGTCTTTATGACCCAAATTTTAGAAATTTTTATTTCGAGACGAAGCCAAAAATTGAGAAATTCTCCCCTAAAATTCGTAATTTTGGTAACTATAGTGCTACAGTTATGAAATTTAAAGAAATTACTAGTTTTTCATCGTTTATTAACTCTGCCAAATTGCAACATTGTAGATAGAAAGACACAAATTTTAGAAATATTTGTTTTCAAGTCGAAGCAGAAATATGAGAAATCCTCCCCTAAAATTCGTCATTTTGGTAATTTTAGTGCTACAACTATGAAATTTAGGGAAATTACTAGTTTCTCATCGTTTATTAGCTCTGCCAAATTGCAACATTGTAAATCGAAAGACACAAATTTTAGAAATTTTTATTTTCAAGACAAATACGAAAAATGAGAAATCCTTTCGAAAAAATCGTAATTTTGGTAATTTTAGTGCTACAGCTACGAAATTTAGGGAAATTACTAGTTTTTCATCGTTTATTAACTCTGCCAAATTGCAACATTGTAGATAGAAAGACACAAATTTTAGAAATTTTTGTTTTCAAGTCGAAGCAGAAATATGAGAAATACTCCCCTAAAATTCGTTATTTTGGTAATTTTAGTGCTACAACTATGAAATTTAGGGAAATTACTAGTTTCTCATCGTTTATTAGCTCTGCCAAATTGCAACATTGTAAATCGAAAGAAACAAATTTTAGAAATTTTTATTTTCAAGACAAATCCGAAAAATGAGAAATCCTTTCGAAAAAATCGTAATTTTGGTAATTTTAGTGCTACAGTTATGAAATTTAGGGAGATTACTAGTTTTTCATCATTTATTAACTCTGCGAAATTGCAACATTGTAGATTAAAAGACACAAATTTTAGAAGTTTTTGTTTTCGAGACGAAGCCGAAATTTGAGAAATTTTCTCTAAAAATTCGTTATTTTGGTAATTTTAGTGGTACAGCTATGAAATTTAGTGAAATTACTAGTTTTTCATCGTTTATTAACTCTGCCAAATTGCAACATTGTAAATCGAAAGACACCAATTTTAGAAATTTTTATGTCCAAGGCGAAGCCGAAATTTGAGAAATTTTCCCCTAAAATTCGTAATTTTGGTAATTTTAGTGCTTCAGTTATGAAATTTAGGGAGATTACTAGATTTTCATCATTTATTAACTCTGCGAAATTGCAACATTGTAGATTGAAAGACACAAATTTTAGAAATTTTTATGTCCAAGGCGAAGCCGAAATTTGAGAAATTCTCCCCTAAAATTCGTAATTTTGGTAATTTTAGTGCTACAGTTATGAAATTTAGGAAGATTATCTAGTTTTTCATCATTCATTTTTCATCACTCTGCAAAATTGCAACATTGTAGATTGAAAGACTAATTTTAGAAATTTTTATTTTCGAGACGAAGCCGAAATTTGAGAAATTCTCTCTAAAAATTCGTTATTTTAGTAATTTTACTGCTACAGCTTTGAAATTTAGGGAAATTACTATTTTTTCATTGTTTATTAAGTCTGCCAAATTGCAACATTGTAGATCAAAAAACACCGATTTCAGAAATTTTTATATCCAAGACGAAGCCGAAATTTGTGAAATTCTCCCCTAAAATTCGTAATTTTGGTAATTTTAGTGCTACAGTTATGAAACTTAGGGAGATTACTAGTTTTTCATCCCTTATTAACTCTGCGAAATTGCAACATTGTAGATTGAAAGACACAAATTTTAGAAATTTTTATTTTCGAGACGAAGCCGAAATTTGAGAAATTCTCTCTAAAAATTCGTTATTTTAGTAATTTTACTGCTACAGCTTTGAAATTTAGGGAAATTACGAGTTTTTCATTGTTTATTAAGTCTGCCAAATTGCAACATTGTAGATCAAAAAACACCGATTTCAGAAATTTTTATATCCAAGGCGAAGCCGAAATTTGTGAAATTCTCCCCTAAAATTCGTAATTTTGGTAATTTTAGTGCTACAGTTATGAAACTTAGGGAGATTACTAGTTTTTCATCCCTTATTAACTCTGCGAAATTGCAACATTGTAGATTAAAAGACGCAATTTTTAGAAATTTTTATTTTCAAGTCGAAGCAGATATATGAGTACTCCTCCCCTAAAATTCGTAATTTTGGTAATTTTAGTGCTACAGCTTGGGGAACTTACTAGTTTTGAATAGTTTATTAACTCTGCAAAATTGCAATACTGTAGATCAAAAGACAAATTTTAGAAATTTTTATTTTCAAAGCGAAACCGAAATATGAGAAACCCTCTCTAAAAATTAATAATTTTGGTAATTTTAGTGCTACAGCTATGAAATTTGGGGAAATTACTAGTTTTTCGTCGTTTATTAACTCTGCCAAATTGCAACATTGTACGTCGAAAGAGACAAATTTTAAAAATTTTTATTCCCAAGCCGAAGTCGAAATATGAGAAATCCTCCCTAAAAATTCGTAATTTTGGTAATTTTACTGCTACAGCCCTGAAATTTGGGGAAATTACTAGTTAGTATGTGCGATGTCGTATTTCGCTGTTTCCATAAATCATCACTAGTGACACCTGTCGCGAATAATCCACAAGTCATTTTATAATCCGCGAATTAGGGATGAACAACCTGAAGTGTTTACAAAGAAAGCGCGATCGCGGTTTATGCCAACTTGAAGCGTGAAATAACAGAAGGAAAAGAAGTATTTATTGCTTTGTGGCTCCATTCACTGCTATGCAAACCTACAGTGACTCTTTTACGTATTAATCACAGGTGGCATTGCTTTTTACGTCATTTTATAAATGTGCACTGTGTTTTTTACACAACCGTCAATTCCTTGAGTTATTCGGGCTCATTTTACGCAGAATTTCACGCAGATTCTAAATTCAAATCGAAAATCCCTGAACACTCGCGCGCTAATTAAACTGATTTTGCGGCATTTAGAGCAGCGTCTTCATTTCGCCGAGATTTGACTCTATTGAATGAATATCCGAGCCGCTCTTAACACTCCGAAGGAGTGGCGACGGCTTGACTTGAGAAAGCCGTTGCGGTGTAGGCGCCAGGAATTCCGATTCATAACAATTTCAATCAAATTTAAGGGTGGGCCATAAAAGAGCGCCATTTCTTGGTGTTGAATTTTTCAGAAGAGCAAACGAAGTCGTGCATTTTTAAAAGAACTGCGTGGAGTCTGCTGGCTAGTCAAGACAAAATTAATGGCGAATTAATACGTGGGCTGCGTCGCCAAAGGGCTGCGAATGCAGTTCGAAAGTCATTAGGGCTCCGACTACTGGACTAAAGAACAGTTGGGAGTTGCAGCGAAATGAGGAGAACCAGACGCACTGTTAAATGTTAAATGTCTTCAGGGGCCGCCATGTTTCTAAACACGCGAGTTTATAGACTGTTAAATGGTTATTAGTGGTTTGACTGCACTATTCAAAACTTTTAATTTTAGAAGGAATTGACACCTTCAGAGAACCAACTTTTTATTTCCCGTGGGCGTAATGGTGCATCGTAACTGTTCCCCAAACTTGTTTCAAATGCACGGCCCAGCATTCCTTCGACTGTTCAAAATCGAACGAAGTAAATAATATAGAAGCCTTCCTGCAGTCAAGTGGCGATAATATTGACATGTCTTCGAGGAACAAGTGCCATAACGACCATTGACTCGGTGGTTTGCTTCCATATTAGGCCCATGTCTTGCGTTTTCTTAGTGCTCGAGATGCTGACAAGTATGAAGGTCGAAGACCTGACAATGGGCAGACTGCATTATTCATATCGAGAACTCATAAACTTGCTACTGGCTGGGCAAAATGGGCATAATATTGGGCCAGGGCCGTATCAGCGGGGATTTATGGGGTGGTGGCTATCATTCGTAAATCTAGCGTTATCGAGACCACCCTTAAACAACATGTGTGCAGTTTTACCAACTGTTTTCGAAGTAATGAATGTTTTATGTAGTGATCTCAACTGTGTCGAATTACAAAATAAAGCAAAAAAACGAATTTTTTGAGTTCTTTTTTTCAGATGGACCGAAAATTTCTGCCCTCTTCGATGAAAATTCGTAACTTTAGCAGTTTTGGTCCCCATAGAGTGAAATTTAGAGGATTTACTACTTTTAATTTGTTTATCAACTGTGTCAAATTACAAAATTTTTGAATAAAGAACCGAATTTTTGTAAATTTTTATTTTCAGATGAGCAAAAATTTTCGTCGTTTTCGATAAAAATTCGTAACTTTGGCAGTTTTGGTCTCCAGAGACTGAATTTTAGAGGACTTTCTACTTTTGACTTGTTTATCAAGTGTGCCAAATTACAAAATTTTTGAATAAAAAACTGAATTTTTAGAACTTTTTATTTTCAGATAGACCAAAAATTTCTGCCATTAACCATAAAAATTCGAAATTTTGGCAGTTTTGGTCCCCAGAGAGTGAAATTTGGAAGATTTACTACTTTTGACATGCTCATTAACTGTGACAAATTACAAAAAGTTTGAATAAAGAACCGAATTTTTGTAAATTTTTAATTTCAGATGAGCAAAAATTTTCGTCGTTTTCGATAAAAATTCGTAACTTTGGCAGTTTTGGTCTCCAGAGACTGAATTTTAGAGGACTTTCTACTTTTGACTTGTTTATCAAGTGTGCCAAATTACAAAATTTTTGAATAAAAAACTGAATTTTTAGAACTTTTTATTTTCAGATAGACCAAAAATTTCTGCCATTAACCATAAAAATTCGTAATTTTGGCAGTTTTGGTCCCCAGAGAGTGAAATTTGGAAGATTTACTACTTTTGACATGCTCATTAACTGTGACAAATTACAAAAATTTTGAATAAAGAACCGAATTTTTGGAAATATTTATTTTCAGATGAGCAAAAATTTTCGTCGTTTTCGATAAAAATTCGTAACTTTGTCAGTTTTGGTCTCCAGAGACTGAATTTTAGAGAACTTTCTACTTTTGACTTGTTTATCAAGTGTGCCAAATTACAAAATTTTTGAATAAAAAACTGAATTTTTAGAACTTTTTATTTTCAGATAGACCAAAAATTTCTGCCATTAACCATAAAAATTCGTAATTTTGGCAGTTTTGGTCCCCAGAGAGTGAAATTTGGAAGATTTACTACTTTTGACATGCTCATCAACTGTGACAAATTACAAAAATTTTGAATAAAGAACCGAATTTTTGGAAATTTTTATTTTCAGTTGAACCAAAAATTCCCGCCCTCTTCGAAAAAAAATCGTACCTTTGGCAGTTCTGGTCCCCAGAGACTGAATTTTAGAGGATTTTTTGACTTGTTTATCAAGTGTGCCAAATTACAAAATTTTTGAATAAAAAACTGAATTTTTACAACTTTTTATTTTCAGATAGACCAAAAATTTCTGCCATTAACCATAAAAATTCGTAATTTTGGCAGTTTTGGTCCCCAGAGAGTGAAATTTGGAAGATTTACTACTTTTGACATGCTCATCAACTGTGACAAATTACAAAAATTTTGAATAAAGAACCGAATTTTTGGAAATTTTTATTTTCAGTTGAACCAAAAATTTCCGCCCTCTTCGAAAAAAATTCGTACCTTTGGCAGTTTTGGTCCCCAGACTTTTAAATTTGGGGACGTTATTACTTTTGAGTTGTTTATCAACTGCGCCAAATTAAAAAAAAATGGAATCAAAAATCGAATTTTTAGAAATTATTATTTCCAGATAAAGCAAAAATTTCTGCCAATTTCTAAAAAAATTCGTAACTTTGGCAGTTTTGGTCCCCACACGGTAAAATTTGGAGGCTTTATTACAATTGACCTACTTATCAACTGTGCCAAATTACAAAATTTTGAAATGAAAAATGGAATTTTGAGCAAATTTTACTTTCAGATGAACTAAAAATTTGGACAAAAATTTTCTTTTCTGTAAGTAATTAATTGATAATTTTGGCTTTGAGGGGTACCAACTGGACCAAAGTACAGTTCCAAAAAAAAAAAACTCCCCAAGTCAATTTGATTTTCATGTTTCATGAATGGATATGCGTTAGAACAACTGCACGCCATTGTTTCAATTCAATAAATAATTATTCTATTGTCTTATTGTAAAACAAGTGCGTTAGCCTGTTATTCAAATGTCTTGAAGTGGGCACTAGTCGTGGGCACGCGTAATATTATTTCATTTTTTTGGACTCCGGAACATTTTGTCGTCTTTAAAACTCCATTTTCCATGTTGTTATCGCGCTTCGAACTTGTTCCTAATGAAGCCATTCACTTATTTATAAGACGTCCTCTAAGCAGAAAATACCATTTCCTTCTGTCAATTTCTTGATTATTTTTGGTGATGACATTCACGTAGGCAAAAGCTCCTGTGTCCATCAAGACGACAATAAAGGGCGCGTGCCCTAGCGTGGGGGACACGAACTGACCATCAAAGGGTTCAGCACGATCGCTTTGGAATGAATGTGAAAGGGCGGTTACGAAACTCGTTATGCAAATCCCAGCATTTGTTTTTAATGTCTCATCACGTTCAAGAGTATTGTGTTTGGACCGTTGCAACGAGCAGTAAACTGGAAGAGTGGCCACGTAATCAGATGGCCGCTTTTTTGTAATTTACCACCGGTTTTCACTACCCTAATTACGCGTTTATGGAGAGTTTAGAAGAAATTTCAAAGAACTGGGCTGGTTATCTAAATGCTAAATATTCTTTTGATGTTTGCCGATGTAAAGGTGGATTGTCTCTAGCTCACGATTCTTGCATCTTGTGTGGCTTGTTTAAAGTAAAAAAAAACAGATTTATCGGATGGAATTTGATCTATCGGCTTGTTTTAACGATTTTCTTAGATTCTCTTGAGAGTACAACTATGAAATATGTGAAAAGTTCGTAGAATTAGATTCCTTTTCTCCCTAATTTGATCCATCATCACGTCAAGCTTCGGAGAACTTTTAACTTTTGTTTAAAATTATGTTTGAAGCAAATTTTTTGAGTGACGTTGAACAGACGCCTCGTAAACTTTTATTTTATCCGGAAATAAAATAAAATTTAGAAGGCTAAATACGCGTGCTAGAAGAATTAATGCCTAAAAGTTTCACTCTCAAATTCTCAAAATTAACGAAAATACGAAATTTAATGTGAAATGTTATAAAATTTCTCTTTGGCCTAAAAGCGGTTTGTTGTTCTAAAATTTTAAAATTTGGCAGACTAAATACGCGTGTCAAAAGCAGTAATTCCCCCAATTTTCATTGTTGTATTCCGAAAATTAGCGAAAATACGAAATTTAAGATGGAATATTGACAATTTTCACTTCGTCCTAAAACAAAAAATTCTAAAAAATCTGTTTCTGGTTCTAAAATTTTGAAAACTGACAAACTAAATACTCGCGTTAGAAGGAGTAATTCCTCCAAATTTCGCTCTTGAATTCCTAAAATTAGTAAAAATACGAATTTTAGTAAAAAAAGTTGAAATTTTTGGTTCTTCCCTAAACGAAAATTTCTAAAATCTCTATTTTTTTGTTCTAAAATTTTGCAATTTGGCACAGTTATTGGACACTTTAGAAATAGTAACCTCCCCAAATTTCACCAAATTTTATTGTTCCAAATACAAAACTAACAAAGATACAAATTTTAGTAATAAAAGTTGAAAATATTTGGTTCGTCTCGAGTGAGATTTTTCTAAAATCTCTATTTTTTGTTCTAAAATATTGTAATTTGGCACAGTTATTGAACACTTTAGAACTAGTAACCTCCACAAATTTAATTGTCATACATTCAAAACTAACAAAGATACGAATTTTAGTAATAAAAGTTGAAAATATTTGATTCATCTCTGAGAAAATTTTTTCGAAAATTCCAATTTTTTGTTTTAAAATTTTGAAATTTAGCAGAATAAATCCGCATGTTAAAAAGAGTAATTCCTTCGAGTTTCGTTCTTGTATTCCTAAAATTAGCGAAAATACGAATTTTAGTATAAAATATTGTAAATTTCCACTTCGTCCCAAAACTAAAATTTCTAAAAAATCGTTCTTTGGTTCTAACATTTTGAAATTTGGCACACTAAATCCGCGTGTTTAAAGGAATAATTTCTAAAAGTTGAATTCATATATTCCCAAAATTAGCGAAAATACGAATTTTTGAATATTTATCAGCAATGACGCAGATATTGTCCACCAAGTCACACTTTATCATTCATAAAATCCAATTCTCCACGTGCAACGCATGGCACGAACCGTGTTAATTTAATTCCACAAACAGAATAAATTTAATTAAACAATCGGAATTACCTGAGATACTCATCTAGCAACACATAAACGTTTAACCATCGTGCCTCAAGAACGCAGTCGACCATAACATTCCGACTTAAAAGTGAAGGCAAATTCACCTTTTCAGCGCCCGTACAAATGCCCAAATTTCTTATTTCGTGGATTAAAATGGACATAACTCATCTATTAAATATTTCAAAGATTTAATGACCACTGACAGCTCGAATGGGAAGTTATTACGTTATGGTTATTAAATAATTTACTTATCTAACATTCAGGATTGGTGTGAATTAAATCGTTTGTCTGAGTCACATACGGGGGCCTTGATTGGAGGAGAAAGCCCGGGCGATTTCAATGCCACTTCGGGGTGTTCCCACGGCTTTATATTGACAAACTTCGAATAAAAGAAATGTTTGTTCAAAGTAAATTGAAACCTCAAACAAGCAACTTGCATAACTCTGAAACTCGTCCAAGAGTTATCTCAGCTCGTGATGGATAACCGGCGTCTGGCAGATCACCAGTGACCTCTTTTTTCCCATTTTCTTGATAACGCCAGTTTATTCTCTCGATAAAGAAATGTTTTATTTGTTGTCCAACGATGATAGATCTTGTCGTCGCTATAATTATCTCGGCGGCTTGCGGAAGTTCTCCGCCAACAATTTGCATAGCAATGTTTGCGCAAACGGCCTGTGCTAATACACGATTAATCGCGTTTGTACCGACAGGTTTTACCTCTTTGTATTCTCAGTGTAAACAAACTCTTATTACTGTCAGGGAAAATGAACCTGAAATCCAACACCAATCTAAGAATTCTTTGTTTTCACCTCCAGGAGTCTGGAGTGTCGGTTACACCTTATTAGGTGAATACGATCTTACCGCGTTTAATTAAAATAGAGTTAATAGGGTTTCGAGGGGGTGAAATGAGAGAGGAAGCCTCTGAGGAAGGTGGCCAAGCTCTTTCGAAACTCTCCAGGTTAAGTGCAGACGGCGCCTTCGTGCTCTTTGTGCTTCGTTATGGGCGTGACGTGCCCATCTTAGATTTTAGATAAACGCAGTTCCTCGTTACGCCTGTACTGGTTGGTGGCGACAGTAAAATGACACTTTGACAAGTTCCGCATGCCGAGATAATCAGTGTGCATATTTATCTGTCTAAACTAACCTGTTGCGACAGGAAAAACGAGCAGTTATCGACGCAAACTAGTGAAATTCTCTCCTGTGATTTATCCCAATGCCTGTTCTTTGTCCCCCGCGACCATTTTTGCCCCAACCCGGAAATAACGATCCTACCGGAAGCTGCGGTGAAGCTTGACATGCTCGTCCATGAAATAGGAGAGTCGCTGGTGCTTCTTGCGGTTTGGAACGACTCTTCTCGTCTATCAAAAGACCGCGATGGCTGCTAACCGAATTTTTAGATCTACATAGGTGCACTTGAGCTGTCTTAACACCGGAAGTACATAAGGGTGTGTTTCCCCGGTCCACTTCCGTTTTCGTATCAAAAAGCAATGATGGGTGAACGTGACCGAGTAAAATTGTCGGAGGCGAAAGAGACAATAGTCCAAATTTACGGCGCTTTTAAGATATTACGGTTCAATCTCGTCGAAAGGGTTGTCGGTGAATAAAAATATTTATGGGGTGAGTTTGGGCTCGGCTTTATTTAGAATTAAGAGGAACAGCTGCTAGGCCGGAAAAAACGCGATAATTTTCCCTAATATAGAGTTCTTCTGGTGGTAAACAAAGAGAAAGTGTTCAACGACACTTCACAGGCAATTTCGGTCGACTTTGGCAGTCATTTCTAGTCATATTTGTTAGATTAATCTCAACTTGTAAATGCGCGCTATGTTTTTTTATATAACCGTGGATTTTTTTGGTCGATTTCTCGCTTGTTTTTGGAGCTCATTTTACGCAGAATTTCATACAGATTCTAAATCGGGGCTCAAAATTCACGTAAGACAACAAATAACTGAGTTATGGGCGATTGAAGTTTCGGACTCCGAAATTTTTAATGCTCAATATCTTCGAAACTACGTCAGATAGAAATAAAGGGTTTTCGCCATCGCTTTTCTCGCAATTTTTTAGCTAAGTAATCGTTGTTCGATTTTCCAAAAGTCGAAAATTTGAGTGTTTCGAGAAAAATCACGACTAAAACATTGCTAAAGTTCTGAGGAGAATAAAATTGAGTTCTTTTTACTCATTTAGTACAGAATTTCACGCTAAATCCAAAACTGTCTAATTTTTTTTCGTACGTCAACAAATAACTGAGCTATCAATTATTAAACTACAGTTAAAATTTTGGGTTATCGCCAGAGGGTCAAATTTCGCATGACTATAATAATACAAACTTTCTTCGGTCGATTTCTCACTAATTTTTGGAACAAACTCGCACAATTCACTTTACGCAGAATCCAAAACTGGGCGAATTTTTCAAACACAAAAAAAATAACCGAATTAGAAACGTTTAAAGTTGCGGATTTTTAGTGCCTCCAAGTATAAACCTCGATAACTCCGAAATTAACAGAGATAGAAAGATGCGGTTTGTATACTGTTCCAATTCTTCTAACGTTTTTATGGCAGTACCACCCTTAAAAACGCTAATAATCCACACAATACCCCTCGTAAATTGCGGTTTCGACAGTCCAGAAAGGTTTTAACAGGACCGGATGCATAAAAATATTGCATCGACAAATTCTGTTCAATTCTGCTGCAGCCCAAGCAATAATATGCAACAAACTTATTTTTGATTTTCCGATTTATTTGTTTTGTGAGTCATTTTATGACAATATGACAATTTAATAGGTACCTATATGATTTATTTATACCTACATTTACACTTTTGATTCTTACTGAGTAGTAAATTCAAGATTTGGATGTTCCAAAATTTTTTTAAAATGACGAATGAGCAAAGAAACACCCACATAGTGCTTCGACTGCCTCCTTATTACTGTGTTCTGAACCCCATCAAATTAATTTGGAGCTCTCTGAAGAGATCGATTTGGAAGATGAACAAGTTTCCAAATTTAAGCTCCAACGTGGTGGACATAATTCAAACAAAAGCCGCCAAAATTGGACCCGATTTGTGGAGAAACTGTATTAAACATGTTCAACAAGTTGAGGACAGTTATGTGACGCCTAATTTTCCCAAATTTGTGATTGAATTGAAAATTTCACTGAAAGCGACAGCGATTGATTTCATTCTAATTAATAAAAAAGGACAAACATGTAATTGTGTTTATTTTAATTCCAATTTAATTCTTATTCCAAACCCGGCCCTGTCCTAAATTCGTTCTTGACCACTTTCGGGTACCTGAAAATGATTTACAATGGGGTTGCTTGCACTTTTGAGAACCCTCATAATCTTTGCGGTAATGAGGACTGTATGTTATAAAAACGTTAGAAGAATTGGAACAGAATACCATCGTTTTTCTCCTTCAGTTCTACATAAGAATTCGGTTTTAAGATTCAAAAATTTTTTTTTCCTAAATAAAAATCATTCTTTGACCAAACTTCCGCTATTGGGGCTCATTTTACGCAGAATTTCACGCAGATTCCAGATTCGAAACCGTGAGATTTCACGAATTAAACTTTGTGATTCCCACCGCTTCAACCCCTAAAGTGTATTGATGTAATATTCAAGTTTTTTATCGCAACTTATTGATTTCCTCCTCCTACACTGTCCTCGGGTTGCTGAGTATTATGACTATGTAATTCCCCCAGCAAGGGCTCATTACCTGCAATTTACGATAGCCTCTAGGGCGAATTATTTCTGCAGAACTCTTCCAACTGCGCAGAACGAACTGTTTGGCGGATTAGGCGAAAAACTGTTGCTTTCAGAGTGTGGAAGTGAACACCGATTTTTACTGCTTTTCACTTGCCGACTCATCATGTTTCCAATAATTGCTTAATCTAAAACCATCTGTCCGCTTAATTGGTTAAAACTTGAACGAATATTAATGCGGCCCAAAGACAGATGTTGAAGGAAGGGAAACGGCGATAAAATCCCATCGCTTTAATTACTACAATTGTGGGATTTCGGGTGAAAGAACGAGCTTGAAACGAATGAGCGCTTAAAACCATGTGTTTCCACCATAATGTGTATTTATCTGGGAAGACAGCGGATATCGATGTCCCCAGCAGCCCCCATAAAACGGGGAAGAATCCCGAGTTCACACCCGCACGTAAACGTAACTTGAAACCACTCGAAAATCCCATCAAAAAACCGAGTTTCGATATCATCACACATGTTTCAATTTAGACAAACAATGAGAATAATTAAGAACGCGTAAAAAAATTCTGAGGGCTTAAACCGCCATGTGGTGAACAAATCTTTCATGCCCTCAATCTGAGTCCATTGTGGCGGTGCACTGAATCCGGGCATATGTCAGATTGATTGATTTGCATGCCCCAAAACGAAATTGCCCCATTTACACGTTTCTCTCCCGTAAACGGAACACAATGCCTGCGTAACTCGAAGATAATTGAAGCAAGAGACGAAAGTTCTGACCCACTTTCTGTTGCAACTCCATGAAAGTTCAATTAACATTTGTGGCGCTTCACACGGATCTGTTTCAAGGGTGCACTTGACAATGAACCTTTGGGCAGATGTACACTTTGTATCATCATCGAAATTATCCCCCTAATTCAATTGTTACCATTTTAACAACAGTTGAAGCAATCCGAGGGCGAATAAAACGTTTAAAATCAATCGTCCATATGGGCGCGTTTCTACAACCGAAAGTTTTATCAGTTGTGCGTTCGAAGCAGACGTTTATTTTAATGATTGTACTCCTACAAGATGCATAAATTCCCGGGTATAATAGGCAATTAAACGGTTTGATACCGACATAAATATCGCGACTGGCTGCACTTCCTACTTGTGACAATGCGTTTGATAAGCGCCGAGCTTTTAGCTCGTTCGCTCCTGTTTTTATTCCCAATGAAATCGTTATTAGCCAACAAGTGTTTCCTGAAACGATAATCGCTGGGAGTTGACATTTGCATTCACTACATTCCGGCTGAAACGAGCTTTCGCTGTGAGCTTTTCGGGCGGAGGACTGTACATGATTTTTTATCACTGATCTGACTCAACTTCTGCTTGATTTTTCTGTTTGTCATTCAAGTTCCTTTCATATTGGCGATTTTGACGTTTGTCAAGTGACACTATTGACAGAAAGTGACAGGACTAGTTCAGACACTCTACAATTAAACTAAGTAAAGTTTCTTCGGTCGATTTCTCGCTTATTTTTGGAGGAAAGTTGAGCAAAATTTCCGAATCAGTTAGTAGGCAATCTTGAAGAGTCACGTGATCAGACCAGCTCAGACGATAAAAGCGCATTTTCTGCCCTTGTGAAACAAACAACCATTTCCCTTATATCAGCCGCATCGGCCGAGAATTTTTCGTCGCCTGCGGCCTAGATCTCTACCATCAGGTCAAACAATCCACGTCGAAGCAAGCAGAGATTCCCACAGAGTCAAGGGCCCGGTTAGACTACACGGGCGGGCCGACCTTCATCATGGAGCCAGTCGTGGTATTCAGGCAACGACCCAATGGGTTGAAATACCCTCCTATGTCTGGGGCATTAGGGAGATTTACTTCGCTATTTCAGGGTGTCAAGTCCTCTTTTGAGCTTTTCTCCAAATTGCACGCAAAGCTCGAATATCTTTGCGCATTAGCGAGTAATTTCACTTCGTCGCAGCATAAATATTCATTTTGCATGGCGAGTCGTAGATCATTTTGATGTTATTTTTCTGTGTTCTGAGAATGATGAGATGGAAAAAGTGTGCAGTTGCGGAAATTGCGAATTCGCCCATGCACAGTTTAACATATGAGCGGACGTTACATTGTGTATTTTAGTAATGGTGGAAGTGTTTCCGGTTAAGTCTATTTTTCGAGCGAGCCACGGAAGGCACGGATTTAGAGCTGGCGGCTCCATTGTCATTATCCAGGTAAAAATGCTCTTTTGGATTAGAGCTTGGGCCGACCACCATTCATCTTATTTTGGAGTGGTAATTTCCAATTTTTTGAGTGTCGGATTCAGACACCGAAAAATAAATAATTACGAACGATAACAAAGTTTGCGCAATTATCCACAACAGTTCAAGAGACAATTATTGGAATTTCCATACTTTCACAGCTTCCATTAAAATTGTGCTTCTTAATAAAAGGCTCGGAGCCATCGGGACATTAAAAATACATTTAAATTTCAGTAGCTTTGCTCAATGGTTTATAGACTTCAAGATTAAGAATTCTTATGAGGGAAATAAAAAGTATTTACCGAACAATACGAATAAGATGATGAATTGTTATTTATTTTACTAGGCTGTATTAGAAATGCTAAAATTTTTGGTCCATTTGAAAATAAAAATTTCTAAAAATTCGGTTTTTTACAAAAAAATTTTGTAATTTGGCACAGTTGATTAACAGGTCAAAAGTAGTAAATCCTCCAAGTTTCAGTATCTGGGGACCAAGACTGCCAAAGTTACGAATTTTTATCGAAAACGACACAAGTTTTTGGTTCGCCTGAAAATAAACATTTCTAAAAATTCGTTTCTTCATTCCAAAATTTTGTAATTTGGTGCACTTAATAAACAAGTCAAGAGTAGTAAATCCTCCAAATTCTACTGTCTGGAGTCTAAAACTGCCAAAGTTACGTTTTTTGATCGAAAACAACAGAAATTTTTGGTCCATCTGAAAATCAAAATTTCAAAAAAATCGGTTTTTTACTCCAAAATTTTGTAATTCGGCACAGGTAATAAACAAGTCAAAAGTCGTAAACCCACCAAATTTTACTCTCATGGGACCAAAACTATCAAAGTTACAAATTTTTGTTAAACGACAAATTTTTGGTTCGTCTGAAAATAAAAATTTCTAAAAATTTGGTTTTTTACATAAAAATTCTGTAATTTGGCACAGTTGATAAACAGGTCAAAACTAGTAAATGCTTCAAGTTTCACTATTTGGGGACCAAAACTGCCAAAGTTACGAATTTTTATCGAAAACCACAGAAGTTTGTGTTTCGTCTGAAAATAAAAATTTCTAAAAATTGGGTTTTTTTTCGAAAATCTTGTAATTCGGCACAGGTATTAAACAAGTCAAAAGTTGTAAAGTCCCCAAATTTTACTCTCATGAGACCAAAACTGCTAAAGTTACGAATTTTTAGCGCAAACGGCCGAAATTTTTGGTCCATCTGAAAATAAAAATTTCTAAAAATTCGATTTTTTATTCAAAAATTTTGTAGTTTGGTGTATTTAATAAACAAGTCAAGAGTAGTAAATCCTTCAAATTTTACTGTCTGGAGACTAAAATTGACAAAATTACGATTTTTTATCGAAAACAGAAATTTTTGGTCCATCTAAAATCAAAACTTCTAAAAATTCGGTTTTTACTCCAAAATTTTGTAATTTGGCACAGCTGATAAACAAGTCAAAAGTAGTAAAGCCACTAAATTTCACTGTCTGGGGACTAAAACTATCAGAGTTACGAATTTTTGTCAAAAACAACAGAAATTTTTAGTTTGCCTGAAAATAAAAATTTCTAAAAATACGGTTTTTTGCTTTAAAATTTTGTAATTTAGCACAGTTGATAAGCAAGTTAAAAGTAGTAAATCCTCCAAATTTTACTGCCTGGGAACCAAAATTGTCGAAGTTCCAAAATAATTCTCGCCTCAATTTAACATTTATGAAACAAATAAATCCCTAGAAAGTTGTAGTGCCAAGTGAAGTGACAAAATCTGAGTAAAAAGTGGAACTATTGCCACACACTAAAAACAAACCAACAGCTGACAATAAGAAAATTAGAGCACTAAACTTGAGCATCCGGCCTCCTTAATGACCACAATTATGAAAACCCAGTCCGTCATACACACGTGAATGATCTCATGTGTACTTCTCTAATTAATTTCCATCTTGGAAGCAGTCACTCCAATGTCCTTATTAATTTATCAATTTGTCACGATGAAAGCGAACGTTATAACTAAGCAGCGACATTCTTTCAAATCAGATCGCCTGCTAGACGACCGTTGCGAGCTCTTTGCATGTCGACGAAACCGGAAAGCAGAAGGCCCACGTTGTCTAACCGTCATTGGGGTGAGAGGAAACGTCACGTGACGACGACAGCTGATTCTTTGGGGTGTAAAAATATCGAGAGTTATTTCCAACCGTACGGAAGAGTGTTCAAATCCACCTGGACGGAATGAAATGGGCAAATAAGGAAGACCTGGCGCTGCGGAGTGATAATTTTTGAGTAAACACAACGAATTCCTTCCTTCATTACACGCAGGTCGTAAAAGTGGTGTGAATACAATTTCTTCGGTTTGGCTCCACTGGTCGTTGTTTACGTGTTACGTGTGGAAGCGAAAAAAAGTTTTATTTCTTTTAGTTTTTTAATGTTGCAAACTTGTACCTTTTTACTTATTACTTTTATCGGTTTTATACACAAACTTTTTAAGAGGCACCACTTCTTTCCTTATCGGAGGGATTTTATGGGAGTTGTGCCGGCGTGTTTGTGAATCTAAGACTTGAAAGGCCTTTTTCAGATAAGTTAAAACATGTTTCAGGATGTTGAGCGTACAATCGCTCTGCTGTATCAATTTGAGTTATGTCAACACAGAGACACTTTGCAAAATTTCCGGCGATTTTCTCACCTCAAAAAGTGGGCACGCACCAACAGATTTTAGTACGGGTTAAATTATTAATTGTATTTAACTGTCGTAGCTCAGGTGTTTGTTGTCGTACGTGGATTTTGAGCCCGAATTTGGAATCTGCGTGCAGTTCTGCGTAAAACGAGTATTAATAGTTTAAAATTGTTCAAAAATTAAGCGAGAAATCGATCAAAGTAGAGTCATTAAAATATTTTTAGAAAAAAAATTGTAACTTTAGCAGTTTTGGTCCCCAGCAGTAAAATTTGGAAGATTTACTACTCTTGACTTGTTTATCAAGTGTGCCAAGTCACGAAATTTTGAAGTGAAAAACCGAATTTTTAGAAGTAGTTTTAATTTTTGATGGACTAAAAATTTCTGCCGTTTTCTATAAAAATTCGTAACTTTACCAGTTTTGGTCCCCAGAGAGTAAAATTTGGAGTCTTTACTACTCTCGGCTCGTTTATCAAATGTGGTAAATTACAATTTTTTTGAGTAAAAAAACAAATTTTTAGAATTTTTTATTTTCAGATAAACCAAAAATTTCTGACGTTTTCGATAAAAATCCGCAACTTTGGCAGTTTTAGTCCCCAGATTGTGAAATTTGGAGGATTTATTACTATTGACTTGCTTATCAACTGTGCCAATTTACAAAATTTTTAAGCAAAAAAACAATTTTAATTTTCAGATGAACCAAAGATTTCTGTTGTCTTCAATAAAAATTCGTAACTTTGGCAGTTTTGGTCTCCAGGCAGTAACATTTGTAGACTATACAACTTTTGCCTTGTTTATCTACTGTGCCAAATTACAAAATTTTGGAGTAAAAAACCCAATTTTTAGAATTTTTTATTTTCAGATGAACCAAAAATTTCTCCCGAATTCGATAAAAATTCGTAACTTTGGCAGTTTAGGTCGCCAGCGAGTGAAATTTGAAGATTCTACTACTTTTGACTTGCTTATCAACTGTGCTAAGTTACAAAATTTTGGAGTAAAAAAACGAATTTTTAAAAATTTGTATTTTTAGATAGACCAAAAATTTCTGCCGGTTCGATAAAAATTCGTAACTTTGGCAGTTTTGGTCCCCATATTGTGAAATTTGGAAGATTTACTACTATTGACTTGCTTATCAACTGTGCCAAATTACAAAATTTTTGAGCAAAAAACCGAAACTTTAAAAATTTTTATTTTCAGATGAACCAAAAATTTCAGTCGTTTTCAATAAAAATTCGTAACTTTGGCAGTTTTGGTCTCCAGGCAGTAAAATTTGCAGACTATACAACTTTTGACTTGTTTATCTACTGTGCCAAATTACAAAATTTTGGAGTAAAAAACCCAATTATTAGAATTTTTTTATTTTCAGATGAACCAAAAATTTCTTCCGAATTCGATAAAAATTCGTAATTTTGGCAGTTTAGGTCGCCAGAGAGTGAAATTTGTATGTTCTACTACTTTTGACTTGCTTATCAACTGTGCTAAGTTACAAAATTTTGGAGTAAAAAAACAAATTTTAAAAAATTATTATTAATTAGATGGACCAAAAATTTCTGCCGGTTCGATAAAAATTCGTAACTTTGGTAGTTTTGGTCCCTAGACTGTAAAATTTGGAGGCTACACTACTTTTGACTTGTAGATGCAGAAAATGGAGCAAAATAGCCTCACATCCACCTTTTCTTAGAATCGCGTCGGTTTTGTCGCTTGAAAAAGTGAGAACGGTCTAACAAAAATTCCTTTTTTAACGCCACACCTCGTGACACCTGACATTGCATAAAATAACGGATTATCCCTGGTAATCAAACAATTTTAATTAGAACCCGTCCTTCCATATCCAACGTGTCCAGAAACTGAAGTACCCGGAAGATTTCCTCCATAATTACTCTCCATAATATATGGCCGGCACGTTTAGTGTGCATCTCGTCTTATGGCTCTTACGGTTCGCCTTCACAAATCAAATTCCGTTGAAATCGGCAGTGTTGGCACTGATAATTTCACGCAAGTTTGTCCATCGTAAATGGAACGGAAGTGCAGTTCACCTTGTGAATTACCACGCCGAAACGCCATTGAAAAGTGGACCTGTGGCTTAGAGCAGGTTGTTGGAAACGTGGACACTTTTCCTCCATGTCGATGTACCACTAAACCGTAAGAAATACCGCTCGTTTGTGCCGACCATATTTGGAAAAGATTCGAAAACCAAATATGAAACCTATGCCGGCAATGCGCGGCCATATGGTCAAATTAACTCATATTAGAGCCGTGTTGAAGTTGCACAACCTGTCTCGAAACGTGCTCAAATACAGGAACTGGCAATGAACTTGCGTGTTTTAGCGTTGGATCGATTGAGTGAGTACTTAGGGCTCAGGTGTGCTGGCACAAGCAAATGGTGGTCATTTTGCCGGGAATTCCCCGAAATGGCCCTTTGTATGGACTTCTGCCTGCAGGTGCTAGGACAGTCATAAATTCTCTTCGTATCGAGGCTTAAGGCGAGTGCCAAGACTCGTCGCTGGTCAGAATTCGAGCTGAGCTGTCACATCGGGAAGGTTGTCAAGCGGTACCTCTGTTTACAACACCCCTTACTGTGCTATCGTAAAGTGATCGTAAAATGATAAATGCTTATTTTGCCTCTGTCTGGTAGAAATACTTCTTCATGGGTAAAATAATATGAATCAAAAAAATTTATTTTAAAATTGTAAGTACATTAGTACGTTGTTCAAAAAATAATTTAACTAGTCAAATAATAAATAGATTAAAATATTATTTAATATTAGAATGCCAAACAGAAATTTTCTAAAAAAAACTAAACTTATCTGTTTTATGTTTAATTTTATTTGTTTTCAAATAGATACGTATTTGGTAAGAAGGTATACTCAAAAGATATAAAATTCATAGTATAATAATGTGTATAATATGTACATGTTAGTAAGTATTTATAAGAAAAGTGGTATTTACATAATAGGTACTTATTTACAATATTGACAATTAACTAATACATAGGTAATACAAACTCAATGACGGCAGATCGGAATAGACAATCTTTGTTTCCTAGAGTCAATTAATTCCAGCAACATGTGATCAAAATAAAACTTAATCAATTTTGGTTCCATTTTTTTTCCAAAAAGTTGTGTCTTCATAAATATATTCATATTTCATATCACTTTCTTGTCCAAACCAAACACCCAGAATACACATTTTTTTTCGTGTTATTCTTAACTGCCCTTGGATTTGGTAATACCAATTATGATTTAAATTTACAATGTATGTTCCATTTTTTTCTAGTTACCAGAAGTCAACCTTTTTATTCTCCCAAAAAAAATTTATATTGTTCTGAAAGGAACAAGATTTAGTGGGTTTTTCAGTAAAAGTTGAACCGGCCGGCGGCAAAATGAAAGAAATTGTCATCACCTAGTAAAACTCCGGTCAGTTTCTTAGATAAACTCTAATCCAATATTGCAAACATCAGGTAAATTGCATCCGGTCAGGTCGCTCCATAGAGTCATACCATTCAAAACAATTTTGTTTCATTCAACATTTTTTATTCATTGATGAACTTTTAAATTCTAGTGAAATAAGAAAAAAATAAACATAAATAATAAAATATGTAATAAGAAAAATAATAATAAATTACTATTTTATTAAATTTCATTTTCTAAATTTTACGTCCAACACCGTGAAATAGTCGAGAAATTAATTCGTGTGTCATTGAAAGACTTTAGTTGAAAACATGACTATAAATTAAATGAATTTTCATACTACATAGTTGTTTCTATAATTTCATACATCAAGCATTATGAAACTTCGATGTGCTTGTACTTATTAGCACTTTTAATAACGCTCTTCTAATTGTAACCATTTTATTATCCTCTGTGCGAAACAAGCAGGTAAAAATTTTAGAAGAAATCCCTTGATTTACAACTTCCAAAGCTGGTCAAGAAACCGCAAATGAGGGTTCGGTTATAAATCACCATAGTCGTAAATTATCTGCAGAGCTCAGAGCTTCGATTGAAAAATTTTTAGTTTATCTCACTCATAACTAGACCAATTTTAATGATATCGATTTAAATTTAGCGGGAAAGTGATTTTGAAAGTATTCTTTACTAATTCTAAGTTTAAAAATTCAGAAAAATCGGACATAAACTTCTATTCGTAAAACTACCCCTAAATTATCGAATTTTCAAGTCCTTTAACTTTTAAATTAAATGTTTTTTCCAATGTTTGATTCTTAGTTTTAGAAGAAAATATGAATACAAGCAGTTGAGAATAAGAACGAAACTGATACATGAAAAAATAAGCGAAATATTTAGACGATACTTTACATGGGATTCTCCATAAGAAAAATGTCTTGGCACTCGCCTTAACTCGATCAAAGCGCGTTCGGCAGAAGCTCCTCAAACGTTAAAACTTATCTTAATTTTTATAGCCGATGGCAGTTTAAAGCCACCGCTTCTGCTTAATGGTAAACACGGCAATGAATTTTCCTTTGAATGCCCAAAGTATCTTCACCCTAATTGCTCTTGTCGAACATGGGCGCAACGGACTAAATTATTCGCTTTGCCTCCATGCAATCCTAAAACTTTCTCTCTTGTCATTTACCTTGGTTTCATCACAGGTCAACGAATCGGAATCAGATGACGTGAGAGTGAAATTGTTATTAACATAGACAAGGTTTCTGGGAATGGAAATACTAACACCATTACTTGGATAATAACCTTTAAAATGATAGCAATTATCTCAAAGTAAGTTCAATTTACATAAAAAGCGCCGCTCATGCACAACTGTGATAGCCATTTTATTTCAAGCAGGTGGCGTTTGTTTTTAATGCGTCATTGAGATATGGAGTGTTCATAAATATCGCCAATTTTATGTTGGGTTGGCCGCTCTGGTTCTGGCAGGAATTGACTTGAAAGCTGTTTAAATCACACCAGAAAATTTTAATTTCGTTTGGCTGAAATTTTGACAGATGTCGCTTCGGGCATTTTCTTTGTGTCCACTTGGTATTACAACTTTCTAGGGATTTATTCCCACGCAGTTGGAAGAAACTGTCTTTCAGAAATCTTAAATAGGAGCGAGAATTGTGTTGTGTTCACAGCTCAAAATGTTAAAAATGCCACTGTGAAATGTCGCCAAATGTCACAAATTTTCTATAGCCAGATTTACACCAAACAATTTTTGGATATTTGTCGAAAAAAATATTTTTTCAAATCTAATTCGGTCGATTTCTCGCTTATTTTCGAAGCAAACTGAAACTGTTGGTGTTCATTTTACGTAGAATTTCACGTGGAATCCAAAACTAGGCAAATTGTTCACGTGCGTCAATAAATAACCAAATAAAAGCGTTTAAAGTTGCGTATAATAAATTTTTAGTTCCACCATGTATAAATCTCCATAACTCCGAAACTAAAGACAGATAGAAAAATGAGATTTTACCATCGTTTTTCTCGCGTTTTTTTACATAAAAACTTTAAAATTTCGAATTAGCACATTTTCGCGATAAAAATCAGAATCACAATTTAAAATTTAAAAATTCCCGAAAAAAACATTTTTCCAATTCGAATTCGATCGATTTCTCGGGTATTTTCGGACCAAATTTAAGTTATTTGTGTTCATTTAACGCAGAATCCAAAACCGGCCGAATTTTTCAAATACGTGATAAATAACCAAACTATAATAGAAGCATTTAAATTTGCGGATAGTGAATTTTTAGTTCCACCATGTATAAACCTCGAAAATTTTGAAACTAAGACATATCGAAAAATTTGATTTTTACCATCGTCTTTCTCGCGCTTTTTTGCATAAGAATCCGGTCTTAAAATCCCGAATTAATAAATTTTGACGATAAAAATCACATATTTTAGATATCCGGAAATTGGAATTTGAAAACTGACAAAAAATTATTTTTCCAAATCGAATTCGATCATTTTCTCGCTCATTTTCAGACAAAACTTAACCTATTTGCGCTCATTTAACGTAGAATTTCAAGCAAAATCCAAAACTGTGAGAATTGTTGAGATACGTCAATAAATGACCGAATTAGTAGCGTTTAAAATTGCAGATACTAAATTTTATATCCTCCATGTATAAACGTCGTTAACTCCGAAACTAATTAGGCAGATAGAAAAATGAAATTTTCACCATCGTCTTTCTCGGGCTTTTTTGCATAAGAATTCGGTCTTAAAATCCCATATTAGTAAATTTTGGCGACAAAAAGACAATTTTTGCAAATTGAATTGTCAAATTTTCAACAAGTTGTCACTAGATCAGTCAATGTCCACTTTTAAAACGAGAAACAGTTGAAGGTTTGCAACGCCTCCTCAGTCCAGAATTTGACTTATGGAACTTTTCGCAGTATTAGAAGTGATTGTGGAGTCAAATTCGCCGAACGCCTTGAAGGTTGGCTCGCATTACTTAACCACTTTTTGTAAATAAAGGAATTTGATCTAAATCTATAAATAATTGTGAAATATCGTCATAAATAAGTCGTATTGTTTATCTTATCTTTATTTGAATGGAAGTGCTCCATTGATGTAGACGCAGAATACTAATTGCAAAACTTCCGGTTCCAAAGAAAATTTTTCAACAACTAAAAGTCCTTGGAGCGCGTTCCTCCGCCACCACAAAATGAACAAAACCGTCTGCACGTTATTTATTTCTCCTTCGTCCACAATCGATCGCGATAAGTACGTATCCAGTAAATCCGAGAGGTATTTCAAGGCTACACCGCGCCATCATCGAAATAATTCTACCTGAGAAACGCCACTACTTACGAACTGTAACCTTCTTCGGATCAAAATCCGCCACTTTTCCCTCCACAGCCTCGATCTTCACCTTTAGACCTTCGGCTCTCTTGTTGATCTCCTTGAGCTGGTTGCCGAGCTCGGCGAAGATGTCATCGGCCACCAGCACCAGCGACGCCAACTGCCGCAGCGCGTTGCTGAGGGTGTTGTTGGTGACGGCCTCCAACTCGTCATCGTCCACCAGCGGCTTGCCCTCCTCGTCCCATAGGGACGTCCGGCTGAGGAACTTCGGCTCGACCACGCGTTGCACGAACGGCATTTTCACAACGAACTGCACATTTTCACTCGCGCACCATCACATTCTTTGGACGCGCCGGAACGAACGCGCGGCTCTTTACCGTCCGATGGCCGGCAAACAAATGCACGAGGCTGCGGGTGCTTTGCCGGCCACGCTTGGGTTTCCCGCTGATGGGGCTTTTGAATGCGGGGAAGAGTGCGCAGGAGCGAGGAAAATAAAAGATGAGAGCGCCATCTAGTGGGCAGAAGCAACACTACAAGGACGATAAGGTAGGACGCTGCGAGGGTTTGGAAGGACAATGAGCGGCGCGATGTTTAAACCGCGATATCTCGCTTATTTTCAGGGAAAATTGCAACTGTTGAAGCTCATTTTACGCAGAATTTCATGCGAAATCCACAACTAAGCGATATTTTTACGCGCGTCAATAAATAACTGAGGTAGAAGCGTTTAAAGTTGCAGATCCTAAAAAATTGTACAAAAAAAATACGAATTTGAGAAATTTTAGTGCTACCGGTATGAAATTTGGGAAAATTACTAGTTTTTGATCGTTTATTAACTCTGCCAAATTGCAATATTGTAAGTCGAAAGACACAATTAGTTACCACTCTTGCCAACTGTCACGTTTAGGAAATTCAGTTTCCGCCAACCTCATAACATATTTCTTACAGGGCGAAGCAAAAAACGACATTATGGCACAAAGTTTATTAACAAAGCAACATTATTTTACACATATACAATATATCATATATTTATACATAATTATTATATGCGATAATATATAAAATAAAATCTTGTTATAAATTTCGAATAAACATTATTGTTCCCTTATAACAATATTTTATGATATTCAACAGGGTGATATTGATTCTGATATTTCACGATAAATTCGTAAAAGTTATTGATTAATCAGTTAAGCCCATTATCATACTTAAAATTAACTAAAGAAGAAAGCGTCAACGAACCCTGTAACATTTTAACATGGAATAGTTAATTTCATTATGCTATTTAGACAGACATCTTCACATATAAACAACCATCTTCGTTACTTTAACAATTTATACACACTTATAAATTCCATAGGGCGCTAGAGATGTGTTCTGCATTTAGAGCAACTTTGTACTTTCCTTGTATAATAAAGTGAAACTTTAACAACTGCACAGACACATCTTTAAAACAAAACAGCGTCGCCTATGTCTACTATCGAACATTTAGTTATCGAAAACATTCACTCTAACTACTTTCTTAAAGCTATTACTAGCGTCAGCTCCGACAAGGTTCAAACCAAACTTTAACTAACTAACTAACAAATTGGTGTTTTAGACGATTTTTCAAACGCGCGGTCTAATTTAACTAATATGTACTACGTAATTTACAAGAACACACCACAAAATTTACACGTTAAATGCAATCTGGCACGCTGAGTTTTCACTTTTTAAGGGTGGTACCAAAACTAAGTTTTTAGAATTTAGGTTGGTACTATTGTGGTCCATTTTGGCACACACGAGGACATGAAAACACTCAAACAAAATGGTGGATGCGCCACACTAAACATCAGTGACGCAAGAATGTGTTGCAAGTGTTCATTTTGTCAGTTATTTGTCTGTTTGACGTTGGCATCTTGACGAATTAGTTTTGGAGATTTTGAGATGACAGGTTAACATCATTTTCCCCCAGAATTTAACACATTTTGAAAGTTTAACGTCGCTTGTCACTTATGTTTAGTTCACAAAACTATTATTTTTAGAGTAGACTTTGAGAAAATTTGACAGTACTTTGACATTTGTCATGCATGGCCTACCCTAAACAAAAATTTATGGCTCACTTGATTTAATTAATTGATTAATTAATTAATTAGGTACACTCAAAATGAGAAAATTTGTAGCGCAAGCAATATCGTTAATCTCATACAATATTAAGATTAATCTTTGACAGAAGGCAGGTGCACAATGCTTAATCAAGGTAAGGATCGATCAATCAAAAGCTCGATTTTACCATCGGGAGTATAACTTTACATTATTCCTAAGATTAAGCGTAAATATGGTTATAAATAAAGCGATATACATATGTACCGGGTGTTCCACTAAAAATTTTATTTTTTTTCCGCTCTCCCGAAGCGTCAAACTGGATTCAGATAATGACGGATTGTGCTCTGGGGGATTCTTAATCTGCAGATATTTTTAGAATTGTATGGTATTACAGGATTGGAGAAAAAATTGAATTAAAAATGTTAAAATTCAAATTTCCCGTGCGAAAGTTTGAAGATTGTGTGCAAATCTCCAATTTTAAGTACCACCAACTTCGAAATTTCGAATACCCTAATCGTAAATTAACTAAAGAGGAGCTCATTCCTATCAGCCCTCTCTCATGTCAAAATTTTCGAAAATTTGTGGGTGTAAATCAGGCTCTCAACTCTTTACGGAGAACATTAAATTAGGGAAATTGAACAAAACGATTAACTTCCCTGCTTGCCACAGTTGCGTCAAGGTCAAACGCGTTTGGTGTCAACTTCTACCGATAAAAATCACTAAGAGTCCTGCCAACTTAACTTCATTTTTTGGACGAATCGAAATGTTTCAGTAGTTCAATCTGAAGCTTGTAGTTCGAGTAGTTTTAGTGCTACAGCATTGAAATTTGGGGAGGACACTCCTCCAAGCTTGACAATTAACTGTGCTAAATTACTAAACTATCGAGCCAACGAGACCAATTTTAGAATTTTTCATTTTTAGGACAAATCAAAATGTTTCAATAGTTCAATTTGAAGCTTGTATTTTGAATAGTTTTAGTGCTTCAGCTATGAAATTTGGGGAGGACACTATTCCAAGCCTGACGGTTAAAATCAAGTTCGGAGGTTCTGGAGGGCGGGAAAAAAATAAAATTCAAACTGCAACACCGTTAAAAATGAACAATTTCCGTAGTCCGCAACAAAACGTCATTAGCTCGAGATTGTTGTTCGGCCCAGAGAGTTATTGATTTCCGGTGGAAAGAATGAGATCAAAGCCAAACGCCTTAATTAAATATTTCAGTCTTCAGGTATTCTTTACAAAACGAACCCCTTTTGAATTGTTAAGAAAACAGTTCATGATGATCCCAAATAACTTCCAACTTAAAAAAAGAGTTCGCGGATCCCCAGCTACTGGCAGTGAATTAGAAGCCCCCGGATTCTCTTCCGTCGCACTTTTAACACGACAATTTCTCAACTTCCGGTTTAACAAAGTGCGAGTATTATGGTCTGAGGCTTCGACGCCGATTTCCCACCTAGGAGAACGACTTGGGCTATGCGTCCACTTCGTGGCAAACTTCCATGTAGTCGGGGTGGAGCATTATGTCTTTGATCATGTCTTTTAGCATCGTGTAGCGCAGAACCATGGGGTAGATCTTCGCATTGGTGTATTCGATCTGGAAGTATGAGAAAATGAATTGGAATTCGGATTTTCATTAGAGAAATAACAGCGCGGCTATAAGGTTAAGAGTTTGTTTTCAATTTGCAGAGTACAGTTCAAGCGAGGCTATAAAAAGTGTTGTAACCAAAACGCGTAACTTTTTATTACCGGGAGGTCAGGAATAAAGTGGTGTTTTCGCGGATGGAAATTTTTGTGTAATGATGGAATTTCATTCCGAGGACTACGAATTTCTAGTTAATTAAATGATGCTAATTTCTGTTGGTCCGTGCTCGGTTTTTGAAGTGAGAAAATTTTCGTATTTTCGCTAATTTTGGGAACACAAGAATGAAATTCGGAGGAATTACTACTTTTCACAGTCGGATTTAGTCTGCCAAATTTTAAAATTTTAAAATTTTTCAGAATTTTTTGTTTTAGAACGAAATGAAAATTTCCAATATTCCGTCTTAAATTTCGTATTTTCGCAAATTTTAGGACGATAAGAACGAAACTTGGAGGAATTACTCATTTTAACATGCAGATTTAGTCTGCCAAATTTCAACATTTTAGAACAAATAGAGATTTTAGAAAATTTTATTAAGAGACGAACCAAAAAATTCGCAACTTTTTTTACTAAAATTCGTATTTTTGCTAATTTTAGGAATTCAAAAGTAAAATTTGAAGGAATCACTCCTTTTAACGCGAGTATTTACTGTGCCTATTTTAAAAATTTTAGGAGAGATCGATTTTTTAGAATTTTTTGTTTTAGAGCGAAGTGAAAATTTTCAATATTTTATATAAAATTTTATATTTTCACGAATTTTGGGAATATTACAATGAAACTTGGAGGCATTACTACTTTTAACACGTATATTAAGTCTGCCAAATTTCAAAATGTTAGAACCAGAAACCGCCCCTTTTAGAATTTTTAAAAATGTATCCAAACTTTATCCAAATAAGATGTTTTCGCTCCAAAAATCAATAAATCTATTTCCCCTCGTAATCCCCCAACACAAATATGCAAAAACTCAATTATCTGTCTCTGAGCCCATCGCGTAATCCGCATTCTCATATTCATAAATTTTCGTTTAAGCCTTCAGGCTCTACATGTAGGATTTGTTTCACAAATGAACGATTTTTTATGCGTCATTGACGCATTTTCGCTCTCATATTGAATAAGCGGATGAATTGACGTTTGATGTTTATATTTCCAATGATCGATTGCCCGAAATGATCTTCCAAAAGCAAAAAGGAAATCTTTGAAACGAACGAGCGTTTATGAACGAACTAATAACGCCAACGTGTGCAATTAATTTCAATCAAATGAAAATTTTAATAGCAGGATATTGGGGTCAACCGCGGAAACTAATAATGAGCTATTATATTGCGGGTAGCCACATCGCTATCGCTATTGGGTGCTAATAATGGAATTAAATGTTTTGGGAAAAAATCGACACCACTTCCGGGTCATAACTTGAATAATACGTGAAAAAAAAATATTAGCACAGTGCGGCTCAAATAAAAAACAGACAAGAACAACATTTATTCAAACGACGCGTCTATTTAACCAGCAAAAACATACAAAGTTTGCTCAAAAAACTTGTCCATCCTGTAGTTTACAGTTCACCAAACGCTCTAGTGCGGTTATGGCTTTGACTTTTTAAATCGTTTACAGCCACCTTACCGCAAACCCCTATAAACATAATAACATTCAAATCTGCCTTGAAATGAACCGTAATAAATATTTTTACCCAGCTGGTCAGTCTTACAAATCGAAACAATGAAATTCCTCAAAGTAGCTAGCGTTTATTATTCTGATAGAGCAGTTATTTGAAATTTTAGGTACAATTACAATTATTTTTAATCATATGAATACAGGATTTTTTTTTTAAAATGATTCTTTTTCATGATAATTCATTATCAACATTAATTTATATAAAGCGATGAATGATTATAAATTATCATTAATTTTTGAAACTATATGATTTTAGACGTCTATTTATTGATTGCTATACTTAATAGAGCTGACCGATAACAATAATCAAGACACAACATTCAAAACACGTCTAGGAATTCTGGATTACCGGAAGTTTCAATGTTTTTTCGGCATATTTGATCTTTGACCCTCATAAACTGCAAAGAAAGGGCTAATGAGGGGATAAGATTTTCTTGAACAGTGGATAAAAATGGATGATATAATCTGATTATCTCAGGTATATAAACTCACCAAGACGCCAAGTTTTTGGGTCTTTCCAGTTTCTTTTATTATGTCGGTTTAAAATTAAAGTAAAAGGGCAAATGGGTGGGGGTGAGAATTTACTTTAGTGCTTACACTTTTGAAAAGAATCAGTTTCTATTAAAATTCAGCTTCGTCAACGTGTGTCTTTTCTTTTTTCTGTATTTTTTTTGGTTCCTGAGTTTCAAGTTCGAATTTCAAACAGTCTTTCTCTAGACTGACAATAGAAGATCCTTATTTTCATACCGTTTTATATACCGGGTGTTCCAGTGATTGCTGAACATAGGGAAATAACATGGGAAAATGAATTTTATTTTTTTCCTGCTCTCTCGAACCTCCAAATTGAATTTGGTCAGTGGTGGATTATTCTTTGAATGATTCTCAATCAGACTGTAATTTTTTTAATTCGATGCTTTTACGGCATTATTCAAAAAAATCAAATTAAAAACGCTTAATTTTGAATTTCCCGCCGGAATGTCGGTACATTTGAAATTGTATTTTTGAATGGAAAAAAAAAAATTTGAATATTTGTCATTGTGACAGCAGAGTTAATCACTGTGAGTCCAAACTAACCCCACTTTTTAAAGATTTGGAGATTCGTTTTGGAGGACTAACAACGATGTCTAACGTTTTAAAACTCTTGTTCTAAGCTCAAATTGTTGATTGTTGGCTATCTTGTTATAGTTTACGTGAGATAATAAGATTATTCCACAAGTTTACTGTGTCAATCAATCGAGTTATAAGATAATTATTATAATTTTATTTGTAAGTTTCATATAATTGCACTTCAAGTCGTATTTTGAGGAATTTCATTGTTTCGATTTGTAAGACTGGCCAGCTGGGTAAAAATATTTATTACGGTTAATTTCAAGGCAGATAAGACCCAACCACTTGAGGGTTATTATGTCTATGGGGGTTTACGGTAAAGTGGCAGTAAACGATTTAAAAAGTCAAAGCCATAACCGCACTAGAGCGTTTGATGAACTGTACATAATTCCCGACTCATATCCAACTGGCGAAAACTAAAAACCCTAAACATGACAGTTGGCAAGAGTGGTAACTAAACGGTCAGTTGACGTTTCTAATGTCAAAAGTTCAATTTTAAAGTTGACAACACTTCTAATTCGGTCAAAATGTCGCGTAGTTTTGTGAAATTCTGCGTAAAATGAAAACTTGATTTTCCTTTAAAAATAAGTGAGATATCAACTTGAGAACTTTGGTATACCTAGTTTTAAGTCAAGAATTTTTTCGAAAAACTTATTCTTAACTAAAAAAAGGGTTTTATTATATTCGCCTTAATTCCGGAGATATCGAGCAAAATCGTTTTCGAACGTCTAAAATTTTGGTCCTCTGGCGACAACCCAAAATTTCAAACGCCTCTGACTCAATTATTTGTTGACGTGCGAGAAAAATAAGGATATTTTTGGACTGGAAAATTGACCATCGACTTTTGAGGACATATTCTAAAGTAAAATGAGCGAGAAAAACGATGATGAAAACCGTTCCTCAAAATCTTTCGTAGTTTTGGAGCTTTGAACATTTTCCAACTCAAAATTGAATATCTGAAACTTTGATCCCTCATAACTCAGTTATTTCTAGGCGGATCTCAACGAATCTCACTTTTTTGGAATCATCGTGAAATTCTGCGTAAAATGAGCATTCAAACTACATAAAATTCGCAACTCACTTTTAATTGTCGGATGAGATTCCTCAACCCGGAGTATTTCTTTAACAGCCTATAAAGATCGTTAGTCATTTGCGTATTTTCCGCCTCAATCTGCGAAGTCGTCATATCTGCAACAAAGAATCTTGTTAACTTCAACAGTTCAACAAGAAGCAAATCCCAACTTACTCTCTAATCGTTCTATTCTCTCCCTTTTATCCTGTGCCTCCTCTGCAAGCTTCGCCGAAGTCTTCACACCTTCCCCAGACTTCTGCGTCTTTTCCATAATCGCACAGGCTCTGAGAACAAACGCAGGCACGGTTTCCTGTTTCTCCTGTTTCGGGATGTCCACCAACGTCCAGTATTGCGTCTCTAACCGTATCACTTCCTGGAATCATCCCGAAATTAGTAAAAACTCCCGAGACGCACCTCCAGGAACCTTAATCATGGCTTTAAGTAAGTTGTATCTCTGGAAGATGTTATGCACGCTCTTGCTGTCGTTATATTTCCCCATGAGCGTCACCAGCGCCTTCTTCGCCGTGTCGTACGACTCGTCCAGACGCACCCTTACCGCCCTTAGTCGCTCATTAGTTTCTATGACTTCTTCCTTTGTCTGACCGCTCGCTGTGCCCTCGTCCTTGACGTCCTGGACGATTCTACGGACGCTTTGAGTGAACTTGCCTACTAGATTCGTTGAGCCTTGAACAAAAGAATTGGCGGGTTTTAGGTGGCGGCGACGTCAGATAATTGGCAGAGGAAGGTTGGCCAACTAGATTCTAATTAGAGTATCTGTGATATGTTATCTAGAAAAAATCGGCAATTTTTAATTTCAAGTGCTTCTTTCTGCATCGTGGTCAGATAAAATACTGAGGCAAGACAGGATGTTCGTTTTAATTCATAAAATTCGTGATTTATCATTGAACTAACCGTGTAATTTCAACTTGGGCAATTAGAAAATAACGTGATCGTGAACTCGTTTCGTTCTGCAATCACAATTCGTAGTGAATGTCAATTGCAAGAGCAAATTTAGTTAGGTACTGCAGATCTGATGTTTGATCGGTTAAACGCTTCTAGTTCGGTTATTTATCGAAGTACGTAAAAATATTGAGCAATTTTGGATTCAGCGTGAAATTCTGCGTAAAATGAGCACAAATAGTTTAAGCTTGTTCCAAAAGTAAGCGAGATATTGGCAGAATTAAGCATAAAATTTCTGATGTTTTGGCAGTTTTCGTACCCAGACAGTAAAATTTAAAGGATTTACTACTTTTGACTTGTTTATCAACTGTGCCAAATTACAACATTTTGAAATAAAAACCGAATTTAAAAAAAAATAATTTTCAGATAAACCGAAAATTTCTGCCGTTTGCGATAAAAATTCGTAACTTTGGCAGTTTAGGTCGCCAAAGAGTGAAATTTTGGGGTCCTACTACTTTTGACTTGGTTATCAAGTGTGCCAAATTACAAAATTCTAAAGCAAAAAACTGAATTTTTGAAATTTTTATTTTCAGATGGGCCAAAAATTTCTCCCGTTTTCGATAAAAATTTGTAACTAAAATTTGATGGCTCCACTACTTTTGACATGTTTATCAATTGTGCTAATTACAAAATTTTGAAATAGAAACCGAATTTTTAGAAATTTGTATTTTCAGATGGACCGAAAATTTCTGCCGGTTTCGATAAAAATTCCAAACTTTGGCAGTTTTGTTCCCCTAGAGTGAAATTTGGAGGCTCTACTTCTTTTAACTTGCTTATCAACTGTGCCAAATTACAAAATTTTTTAATAAAGAATCAAATTTTTGGAAATTTTTATTTTTAGATAAGCCAAAAATTTCTCCCGTTTTCGGTAAAAATTCGTATCTTTGGCAGTTTTGGTCCCTTGATAGTAAAATTTAGAGGTTTTACTACTTTAGACCTGAAGATGCAGAAAATGAAGCGAAAACAGGTCTCACATCCACCTTTTCTTAGAAACTTTGAAAACAAACGAGATATTAAAGTTTATACATTTCGAAACTAACTTTACTATTCGCAAGTTGAAACATTTTTAATTTAGTTATTTATTGACATACATAGAAATTTTGGATTCAGCGTAAAATTCTGCGTCAAATGAGCACAAATAACTCAAGTTTGGTCCAACAATAAGCGAGATATCGAGGTTTAATCATTTCGGAACTACAAAATTTACCATACGCGACTTTAAACGCTTCTAGTTCCGTTATTAATCGACGTGCGTAAAAATATCTCATAGTTTTAGATTCTGCATGAAATTCTGCGAAAAATGAGTACAAATAGTTTTAAACTTGCTTTGAAAACAATCGAGATATTGAGGTTTAAACATTTCTCAATCGTCATTTAGCTGCGATTTTTATAGTTTGTCCTTCAATTGAAATTATCAGTGGTGTTTTAGCTACTTATTTGAATAGTTTTCGCATGATAATATTGCAGGACTGTGAATGTGGAAGTTTAACTATTGTGCGCAGTTATTTATGGCTCATTGCTTTCATGCATACGTGGAGATATGGAAGCACAAAGTTGGAAGTTTCACATTAAATTGCGCATTTCTGTAGAAAGCCAAAAATTAAAAAATCTGTTGGCAGCTCTGCACAGAGAACAACAATTTTAACATCCTCGTACAATTGAAAGTTTAACACGACCCTTCAAGGTTGTATCAAAGAGCACCAAAACGAAAAACGATTTTACTCCGATCTTGCACCATTTTCTTAGCCCAAATCTCAAGGCCTCGTTGCACCATCGCCCACTTTCTTGGGAACAGAACCGAGTCAGTGAGACGATTTCATTTACTGAGAGCTCTCATTGTCTTCCGCAAACACGAATTTCTGTCGAAAGTAAACAGGAGATAAATATTTATGAATTTGTAGTGTTACGTGTGTTACGAATTTAATCTGGCGTGTAAATATTTTATAATCTCGGCTGATTTTATGTGGAATTTTATGAATAAAAATTAATGTTTATCCGGAAATAAAACCTGTTGAATTGAATTTTTAAGCGTCCATCGGCCATGCATGAGCAAATAAGCTAAAAAGTACGTCAAAACGGTTGAATGACTTTGTTTCTTTGTTGGTTTATGTGGAGGTGATAACAGTAAGTTATTCATAATGTTTAGCGCAATTGTAATTTTCCTTCATTGTCTCTAACTGTAGAACGCAAAATATTCTAGCATTTATAGATCTATTTTTTCTTTTTCCAATTATAATCGGTCATAACTCAGTTATTTGTGGTCGGATTTAAATTTTAAGCACGGATTTGGAACCTACGCAAAATTCTGCGTAAAATGAGTAGCTTATACTTTCAGTTGGTTCAAAAAATAAGCGAGATATCGACTAAATTAAAGACATGAAACCATTTTTCGATAAAAATTCGTAACTTGGGCAGTTCAGTCTCCAGATAGTAAAATTTAGAAGAACTTTTGAGTTGTTTATCAACTTTGGAATAAAAAACACGAATTTTTAAAAAAAATTATTTTCAGATGGACCAAAAATTTTCCCCGTTTATGATAAAAATTTGTAACTTTGCCAGTTTTGGTCCCCAGAGAGTAAAATTCAAATAATTCAATTTTACTCCAAAAACAAGCGAACGTTGTCATAGTTTGTCATGAATTTTTCCGAAAAACTCAAATTTTTAACTTTCGAAAAATCTAAGAACAAATTCTTGGTCAAAAAATGACGAGAAAAACGATGGCAAAAACCATTTCTTTCGATCTGTCGTAGTTTTCGAGATATTTGGCCCTTTGGCAACAACCCAAAAATTCAAACGGCCATAACTCAGTTGTTTGTTGACGAAAATTAAAAATTCTTGCGGCTTTGGATTCAGTATGACAGTCTGCGTAAAGTGAACGAAGCATTGGCCAGAAACTGTTTTGAAGAGGTCATTTTAGGGTAAATGTTTTCAAAATAAAAACGACGTTTAATAGCTTTGAATTATACATCAGTCGAAAGAGGAGCTCAAAATCTATCTACTGGCCAAATTTGAGATCGATCGGACAAATAGTTTACGAGTTGGGGCTAAAAATAAAAAAAATGAAAACTTTTCATCGTTTGAGACGGATTTTTTTTTTCGCGAAAAATCGACTATCGAATTTTGGGCTTTTGAGAACATTTTCTAACGCAAAATGAACCGAAAAAAAGAATGGCGCAAATTTCATCTCAATATCTCAAATAGTTTCCGAGATATTTAACTTTAAAAATTAGGAAAAATAAGGAAAAATGAAAATCAACTTTCCGAAACTTCGATCGGCCATAACTCAGTTATTTGTTGTTGGATCGGAATTTCAATTCCAGATTTGGAATCTGCGGAAAATTCTACGTAAACTGATGATAATGGCTCAAGTTTACTTAAAAAAATAAGCGAGATATCGATATTAAAAAATTGGCATAGTATTAGTCATAAATTTTCGTGAAAAATTGTAACTTTTGACTTTTAAAAAATCTAAAAACTGTTTCTTATGTAAAAAATCGCGAGAAGAACGATGGCGCAAACCGCATCTCAATATCTGAAATAGTTTCCGAGATATTGAGCACGAATTGTTTCGAACCTTAAAAAATTTGGCCCTCTCACGACAACCCAAAATTTCAAACGCCTCTAATTTAGTTATTTGTTGACGGACGAGAAAAATGATGGTAGTTTTGGATTCAGCGCAAAATTCTGCGTAAAATGAGCTAAAATACTGCCAGCTTCCTTCAAAAATAAGCGAGATATAGACAGAAGTTGAATTTTTATTTGACATATTATTAGTTGTTACCTAACAACTTTTTTTACTCTTTCTGTTTTTTTTCTCTTTCATTCCGTTTTTTCGGTTTTTCCGCCATCCGCATGCCTGCATCTGCGTTTCATTTAAATCCATAAACATAACTCAATTTTGCAATTCTCATGTTTATAAACAGGAGCTGAGTAATTACGTTTTTTAAGCCACTTCCTATTCAACATTAAAACAAAAATTCGGCAATCTCATGAGCTCAGCTTCTCCTCTAAATTAATTAATAATCATAATTATTTGTCGTAAAATCTAAAGTTTAACGATCGAAATTAGACTTTCAATCGCGGAATAATTTCTAATGAATAAATTCCCAATTCTGGTTATCAAGGATAACATCGCCCTGGCCAAAACTAAGACTAATAACACGTTGAAACAACTTCATTCTCTCCCAAAAACTCTAATGAATACCGCCATGTGAAAGAGCAACAATGCGAATTTAGCCGCAAAACACCACTAAATGTTGCAGCAATTCACACCGGAGCGCTCGCAGTAATATCATTAATTTCGCGAAAATATTCTTCCAGTAATGACCGCCTTTGTCTTCTAATGAAGCAGGAGGACGAGTAACCCAGTTTTGGGGCAATTTGCGCTTCGAAAAAGTAAAATAATTGACATTTATACGATTATCCAAAGTCAAGGTAAATCCAAGCCCCACCAGTGGCGTGACAGAGGGGGCAGAATACCTGCGATTTGCATGTAACCGCTCGGTACGTAGAGTGTCGTCCGGGAATCTTTGAGTGATGTGATCGGCGGTTCTGTTAAACTGTTAAATCAACGAGAGTTCAATTTGGTGAGTCGTTGGGTTTTTACCACTCATTAATTGATTTTTAATAAACAGAGCGATGAGAGATGAGCGACGCTGCGTAACCGGAAACTTTAGTTTACGTCGAAATTAAAGCAAACTTTGTGTTATCAAAAACGAGAAATAAAGACGATTGCGTTAGTGTCCATTGTGTTGCTTTTCTATTGTGTTTACACAGTCGCGCAATACGTGGCTGAAATGTTTACTAAAAATTGTTTTTGTCGGACGGAGTAAAATAATGCGGATTTTTCGAATGTCTGACGATAATGCATATCACGATTTGTGTGTTTGCCTTGAGGTGTTCTTAAGCGTACGTCACCCACTGACCAAGTACAAGACTTTTGTGTTTTTATTCATGCAAAAGAGTGGAGATTTAAATGGTGGCTTAGCATGAGAAGAGTGAAAGTTGTCACGAAACTAATTAGAGGAATTTCGTCCGAATTGAAATTTTTTGTTCTTCATTATTATGCTACTGAACGCTCTAGATATTTGTACAGAAATATTAATCAAAAGTAGATTTGCCCCAATTTCTGTTGGTCCGTGCTCACTTTTTGAAGCGAGAAAAAAAGCTGATTTTTGCCCCGAGTTTCTGGGGAACGGCGGATCTAGTTCAACCACATTTTTGAATTTACTTGTTTTACTACTTGCTTTTGTAGACCTTTTAAATTTGGGCCGAAGTAAAAATTTCCAATGTTTTATATTAAATTTCGGATTTTTGCTAATTTTGGGAATATGAGAATGAAACTTAGAGGAATTACTACTTTTGACACGCGTATTCATTTCAAAATTTTAGAACCAAAAACCACTTCTTTAATTTTTTTTAAGACGAAATGAAAAAAATGGAAATCTAAAAGTTTTTACGCTGACAATAAAATTCGGTGAGTTTACTAGTTCGGACTAGCTTATTAACTCCCCCAAATTAGAATGCTGTAGAGCAAAAAACTTAGTTTTTATTTTGCAGATGAACCAACAATTTCCAGTTTTTCAAAATAAAAATTTTGAACTCTGGAAGTTTTTACGCTAGGACTATAAAATTTGGGATGTATACTAGTTAGGACTTGGTTATCAGCTCCCCCAAATTAGAATGTTTTAGAGCAAAAGACACAGATTTCAGCATTTTTTATTTCGCAGATAAACTAAAAATTTCCAATGTTTCAAAATAAAAATTTGTAACTCTGGAAGTTTTCACGCTGTGCCTATAAAATTCGGAGAGTTTACTAGCTTGAACTTGCCTATCAACTCCCCTAAATGAGAATGTTGTAAAGCAAAAGACACAGATTTTAGAATTTTTTATTTCGCAGATAAACTAGAAATTTCCAATTTTCAAAATAAAAATTTGTAACTCCGGGAGTTTTCACGCCGTGACTATAAAATTTAGAGAAATTACTAATTTGGACTTTCTTATCAACTCCCCTAAAGTAGAATGTTGTAGAGCAAAAAACACATTTTTTAGAATTGTTTATTTCGCTGATAAACCAAAAATCCCAATTTTTTAAAGTAAAAATTTGTAACTCTGGGAGTTTTTACGCTGTGACTATGAAATTTGGAGAGTTTACTAGTTTGGATTTGCTTATCAACTCCCCCAAATTAGAATATCGTAGAGCAAAAGACTCAATTTATAGAATTTTTTAATTCGGTGATGAACTAAAAATTTCCACTTTTTCAAAATAAAAATTTGTAACTCTGGGAGTTTTTATACTGCGAATATAAAATTTGGGGAGTTTACTAGTTTCAACTTGCTTATCAACTCCCTCAAATTAGAATGTTGTTGATCAGAAGACACAGTTTTTAGAATTTTTTATTTGGCTAATGAACTATAAAGTTCCAATTTCTCAAAATAAAAATTTGTAACTCTGGGAGTTTTCACGCCGTGACTATAAAATTTAGGGAATTTACTAATTTAGACTTTCTTATCAACTCCCCTAAAGTAGAATGTTGTAGAGCAAAAAACACATTTTTTAGAATTGTTTATTTCGCTGATAAACCAAAAATCCCAATTTTTTAAAGTAAAAATTTGTAACTATGGGAATTTTTACGCAGTGACAATGAAATTTGGAGAGTTTACTAGTTTGGATTTGCTTATCAACTCCCCCAAATTAGAATATCGTAGAGCAAAAGACTCAATTTATAGAATTTTTTAATTCGGTGATGAACTAAAAATTTCCAATTTTTCAAAATAAAAATTTGTAACTCTGAGAGTTTTTATGCTGCGAATATAAAATTTGGGGAGTTTACTAGTTTCAACTTGCTTATCAACTCCCTCAAATTAGAATGTTGTTGATCAGAAGACACAGTTTTTAGATTTTTTTATTTGGCTAATGAACTATAAAGTTCCAATTTCTCAAAATAAAAATTTGTAACTCTGGGAGTTTTCACGCCGTGACTATAAAATTTAGGGAATTTACTAATTTGGACTTGCTTATCAACTCCCCTAAAGTAGAATATTGTAGAGCAAAAACACATTTTTTATAATTGTTTATTTCGCTGATAAACCAAAAATTCCCAATTTTTTAAAGTAAAAATTTGTAACTATGGGAATTTTTACGCAGTGACAATGAAATTTGGAAAGTTTACTAGTTTGGATTTGCTTATCAACTCCCCCAAATTAGAATATCGTAGAGCAAAAGACTCAATTTATAGAATTTTTTAATTCGGTGATGAACTAAAAATTTCCAATTTTTCAAAATAAAAATTTGTAACTCTGGAAGTTTTCACGCTGTGCCTATGAAATTCTGAGAGATTACTAGTTTGAATTTGCCTATCAACTCCCCTAAATGAGAATGTTGTAAAGCAAAAGACACAGATTTTAGAATTTTTTATTTCGCAGATAAACTAGAAATTTCCAATTTTCAAAATAAAAATTTGTAACTCCGGGAGTTTTCACGCCGTGACTATCAAATTTAAGGAATTTACTAATTTGGACTTGCTTATCAACTCCCCTAAAGTAGAATGTTGTAGAGCAAAAAACACATTTTTTAGAATTGTTTATTTCGCTGATAAACCAAAAATCCCAATTTTTTAAAGTAAAAATTTGTAACTATGGGAATTTTTACGCAATGACAATGAAATTTGGAGAGTTTACTAGTTTGGATTTGCTTATCAACTCCCCCAAATTAGAATATCGTAGAGCAAAAGACTCAATTTATAGAATTTTTTAATTCGGTGATGAACTAAAAATTTCCAATTTTTCAAAATAAAAATTTGTAACTCTGGGAGTTTTTATGCTGCGAATATAAAATTTGGGGACTTTACTAGTTTCAACTTGCATATCAACTCCCTCAATTTAGAATGTTGTTGATCAGAAGACACAGTTTTTAGAATTTTTTATTTGGCTAATGAACTATAAAGTTCCAATTTCTCAAAATAAAAATTTGTAACTCTGGGAGTTTTCATGCTGTGACAATGAAATTTGGGGAGTTTACTAGTTTGGACTTTCTTATCAACTCCCCCAAATTACAACGTTGTGAAGCAAAAGACTCGGATATTAGAATTTTGCATTTCGCAGATGATCTAGAAAATCCCAATTTTTCAAAATAAGTTTTAATTATAATTTTTTAGTAGTAGCACACACGCTACAGTAATCATGTCAAGGCAAATGACTCGCACTCTGCTAAATCCAACTGTAATCCCCGCCGCAACCATTGTTAACTTAACAAAATGATTCTTTACGTTTACGCAAGGTAATTTGAACCGCCACCACCCGCAAAGTAGAATGAAGAATGATGGCACGGATTTTCTCGTAAATAGGTAATAAGTTAAAAGTGGTGCAAACTCGTTCTAATGAAACAACACGGAAGAAAAGTGGCGCACCTTGCCCCGTTACGTTGGTAGCCCTTAATCGCCTAGCTTCACTAGCATTGACCATATGCAAATCTCGTGGACGCGTGGCAATGATAATGACCTTCCAATTCAACGAACAATGTTTGCCAAAGACAACACTTTGCATCTTGAAACATTCATGTTAATAAGTTTCTCTCGAATGGTCCTCTAAAATTATACGACGCCGTATAAAAGGGATTCTGATTTCGTAACGGCTTGTGTTATTACGTAAGAAATGGAAGCAAACCCTTGTTATCTGTATCAACTATTAAAATACATCGGAAGTGAAGGCAAAGAGAGAATGTGACCGCGTCAAAGATCTTAGTCGGGCTCGAGACCTTTAATTTGTTGAAAGTTTCTATGACTGGGGCAACAAAGGAGCGGAGATGATGTGAGATCTTTTGGGCGAAAACCCAACATTTGTGCATTCAATTTTCAGCGGGGAGTTATGAGGCGATTATTCCACGGAAATTATTCGTTGGCGTGACCGTCTAATAAAGAGAAGGCTAATAGTTCAATGGCAAAGTCGTAATAATCTTCTAGCTCTTCTTACTCGGTATATGATTGGGATTCAACGAGAAATTCTGCGCCAAATGAGTAAAAATCACTTCAATTTGGTCCCAAAATAAGCGAAAAAAGATCAAATTATATTTCCGGCGTCTACTCAAACTTTCAATCGTTAATAATTCAATTATATGTTGATGTACGGAAAAAAATAAGACAGTTTTGGATTCAGCGTGAAATTCTGCGTTAAACGAGCACACAATTTTAATTTGATCCAAAAATTAGAACTGAAAAACCGAACATGAATAACTCTTACATCACTCTTCGATTACTTATCGCTTATCAAAGATCCCATTCACAATTCATAACCGTTTAGTCAGAATGAAACTTTGATCTACTCGGAAAACTGTGGTGTTGATGTAACCATGGGCTCGCCCATGTGGTCGGGAATCCCTCTTACGACAACTTATTTAGTTTAAAACTGCAAAGTGTGATTAGTGATTGGCATAGCAATTCGTCGAAACGCAGATCTTAATTCATTCATCGTTTCGAATGAATGTGAAGGAATTTCCGCGAACTACTTTTAACGCACTATTATTTTAGTGAGTCATTGTGTCATCTAATGGGTTCTTTGTACCACAGACGCTCATTTATGCAAACTAATTCGGCAATCGGCTTTTTTAGAAAGCGTTTATTGTTTAATAGCAGACTGAAAAGACTTTGGTTTTCTCATAAAATTTAATTTATTTAGAATAGAGATGCAACAGGATTATGTAATGTGATTTGGCGCAACTTTAGTCCGCTCGGAAGTGAATTTGAAAATTAAATTTTAATTCATTATTCTGAAAATAAAAGAATTCAGTTTCAATAACAAACAGTAATTACTTAAAGTCAATAGGTGCTATTATAGTTGGTTTATTACACAATAATCACTTTTCATTATTATGGAGTATTCAATCATTTTATTATTATCTTATTACTGTCTTGGTTATTTGCGTGATCATTAGCTCAATGCAATTAGTTAGGAAATTGAACTGTGAATGCACAAAGATCAAGTTTATGATGAGGTCCACATATAATTTTTAGTCATTTTCAAAAGTTTGTGGAACTAATATTCGAAATTTTCACTTCGTCTTAAAGAAAAAATTCTAAAATTACCGTTTCTGGTTGTCAAATTTTGGAATTTGGGAGAGTAAGTCCAAATTAGTAAACTTCTTAAATTTTATAGTCACAGCGTAAAAACTCCCAAAGTTCCAAATTTTTATTTTAAAAAATTCGAAAATTTTAGTTCATCGTAAAAATAAAAATTCGAAAAACTGAGTCTATTGCTCTACAAAATTATGATTTGGTGGAGTTCGTAAGCAAGTCAAAACTAGTAAACTCCCCAAATTTTAAAGTCGCAGCGTAAAAACTCCCAGAGTTACAAAGTTTTATCTTAAAAAAAAATTTTGGAATTTGGGAGAGTAAGTCCAAATTAGTAAACTTCTTAAATTTTATAGTCACAGCGTAAAAACTCCCAAAGTTACAAATTTTGATTTTGAAAAATTCGAATATTTTATTTTATCAGAGAAACAAAAAATTCTAAAAATTGCATTTTTTGCTCTACGTTATTGTAATTTAAGGGAATTGATAAGCAAAATAGTAAACTCCCCAAATTGCATCGTCACATCGTAAAAACTCCCAGAGTTACAAATTTTTATTTTGAAAAATTCGAAAATTTTAGCTCATCAAAGAAATAAAAAATTCTTGCGTCTTTTGCTCTACAACATTGGAATTTAGGGGAATTGATAAGCAAGTCCAAACTACTAAAATATACAGCGTGAAAATTCCGAGAGTTACAAATTTTTATTTTGAAAAATTAGAAATTTTTAAATCTGTGAAATAAAAAATTCTAAAAATCACTCGTTTGTTCCACAAAATTCTAATTTGTGGGAGTTGTGAAGCACGTCCAAACTAGCAATCTTCCTAAATTTTATTATTGTAGAGTGAAAACTTCCAGAGTTACAAATTTTTATTTTAAAAAAATTGGAAAATTTTAGTTCATCCGCGAAATAAAAATTCTAAAAGCTATGTCGTTTGCTCTACAACATTCCAATTTGGGGGAGTTGATAAGCAAGTCCAAACTAGTAAACTCCCAAAATTTTAGAGTCACAGCGCGAAAACTGCCAGAGTTACAAATGTTTATTTTGAAGAATTCAAAATTTTTTGAGTGTCCATAAGTGTTGCTCGTATCCAAATCAATAAATAAATTCGAAGAAAAATCGCAACGCCACGTTTCAATGAGTCAAATTACCATTAAACAACTTGTGGTTTCACCGCAATTAACACCAAATTCCAACAAGACATTCAATAAAACTCGCTCTTTAATCCAAATGTGACTTGCACTTCCATTAATGTCACAACCTGTAATCATCCTCTTAAAACTCCGCAGTCATCTCCACTGTACAAACCGAAGGTTATTAAAACACTTGTTATTTAAAACCACGCCGATAAACGTCCCACTTTGCACCCTCAGCGCGACCAGCCATTCGGAAACTTAAAAAAGCCTTTGAAGCAAGACTGTTCTGTTAGTAAATGAATCATCTGCCGAGCAAATTTTTATTCATAAACAAAAACTCGCCGTATCTTTTGGTGCACAATCAAAGGACGCGAAATCGATTGAAATTTCCTCCACTCCAGAGCGGGATTTCTCCCTTTTTTATCCCGGAGTTGCAACGTGAGGGGTTTCCCAATCGGGATGAGGTCCCGAGGGACGGCTGCGTCCTGTAGGAACATGTCGGTAACAGATAATTATTAGCTCGTATTAAATCTGATGTAACTGCTAGGAAGTGACGACTGTTTGTTTGAAGGATGAAATGGTTTCATATTTTTGCATTTCGCTCAGTTTTATTGCAATTGCGTCATTTGATCGGTGCTGCACTGCGTCTACAATGTTGAATTTTGTCATTATGAGAGTTTCTTTCTAGAATTAAAACGTTTATGGCGGTTTTAATTGATCTGTGTGGCACCAAAACGAAATTAGCGAGTCTGCTAAACAAATAATAAAATTTCGACGCCAGCGAGTGCGTTTTCGGAAACTGATCCGTCTGGCACCGGAACTTCCAGTCTGAATCACTCTTAAAATAGTTCATGTTCGCTTATATAGTCCGGGACTCCGAGTCCTGCACCATTTCGTTGTGGTTTACCGCACGCTCGTAGATCAGAGTGAAGAGTCTTTAAGTGTTGGCGCGTTTTGGCGAAGATCGCAGAATTACAATCATTAGTGACAGGTAACCATTAATCATTTAAAAGTGTTTAGTCGTATCAATTTGAACGTCGGCCGTGAACTTTTTTTATAGTTTTATGGTTTTATTTCGTTTGTGCAAACTTTATTCTTTTTTTGTGACGAGCGTAGATTAGATTATCTCATGGTGTTGCACATGTTAGTCACTGGTTGCAAAGGTCTACCGTAAAAAATTGCGATAATGTAATAAAACGTAATCGCTTTGGATGCAATTTTTTTTTCACTTCCGTGGAGTTGTTCGGTCGACTTCTCGGTTGTTTTTGAAAGGAATTTGGGCTCGTTTTATGCAGAATTTCACGCTGAATTCAAAAGTGTTTGATTTTTTTTGTACGTCAACAAATAACTGATTTATGGACAATTAAAATTTTGGGGGCAAAAATATCCACCATTTTTATTTAAATACCGTAAGTTAGTCAATTTTTGTCCAAAAACAGTGAAATTTAGAGGTGTTACTACTTTTGACTTGTTCATTAACTGTGCAAAATTTTAAAATTTTAGAGCCACACACACAGTTTTTAAAAATTTTCGTTTTGAAGTCTACCAAAAATGTTCACCAATTTCTAATAACTACCGTAATTTGGTCAGATTTTGTGCAAAAACAAAGAAATTCGGAGGTTTTACCACTTTTGACTTGTTTATCAACTGTGCAAAATTTCAAAATTTTAGAGCCAAACACAAAGTTTTTAGAAATTTTCGTTTTGAAGTGAAACTAAAAATGTTCACCAGTTTCTATTAAATACCGCAAATTTGACAGTGTCCAAAAATTGTGAAACTTGGAGGTATTACTACTTTCGATGTGTTCATCAACTGTGCAAAATTAAAAAAATTTAAAGCCAAACACAAAATTTTTAGACATTTTCGTTTTAAAGTCAAACCAAAAATGTGCACCAATTTCTATTAAATACCGTAATTTGGTCAGATTTTGTGCAAAAACAGTGAAATTTGGAGGTTTTACTACTTTTGACTTGTTTATTAACTGTGCAAAATTTCAAAATTTTAGAGCCATACACACAATTTTTAGAAATTTTCGTTTTTAAGTCGACCCAAAAATGTCCACCAGTTTCTATTAAATACCGTAAGTTTGGCAGTTTTTGTCCTAAAACCGTGAAATTAGAAGGCTTTACTACTTTTGACTTGATTTTTAACTGTACAAAAGTTCAAAATTTTAGAGCTACACACACAATTTTTAATAATTTTCGCTTTGAAGTCGAACCAAAAATGTCCACCAGTTTCTACTAAATACCGTAATTTGGTAAGTTTCTGTCCTAAAACACTGAAATTTAGAGGTTTTACTACTTTCAATTTGTTTATCAAATGTGCAAAATTTCAAAATTTTAGAGCCATACAGACAATTTTTAGAAATTTTCGTTTTAATGTCGAACCAAAAATGTCCACCATTTTCTATTAAATACCGTAAGTTTGACAGTTTTTGTCCTAAAACCGTGAAATTCGGAGGTTTTACTACTTTCGACTTGTTTATCAACTGTGGAAAATTTCAAAATTTTAGAGCCAAACAAAAAGTTTTTAGAAATTTTCGTTTTGAAGTGAAACTAAAAGTTTTTACCAGTTTCTATTAAATACCGTAAATTTGAAGTGTTTGTCTAAAAATAGTGAAATTTGGAAGTTTTACTACTTTCGATGTGTTCATCAACTGTGCAAAATTTAAAAATTTTAAGGCCAAACACAAAATTTTTAGAAATTTTCGTTTTTAAGTCAAACAAAAAATGTCCTCCAGTTTCAATTAAATACCGTAATTTGGTCAGTTTTTGTCCTAAAACACCGAAATTTAGAGGTTTTACTACTTTTAATTTGTTTATCAACTGTGCAAAATTTCAAAATTTTAGCGCCATACAGACAATTTATAGAAATTTTCGTTTTAAAGTGAAACTAAAAATTTTTACCAGTTTCTATTAAATACCGTAAATTTGAAGTGTTTGTCTAAAAATAGTGAAATTTGGAAGTTTTACTACTTTCGATGTGTTCATCAACTGTGCAAAATTTAAAAATTTTAAGGCCAAACACAAAATTTTTAGAAATTTTCGTTTTTAAGTCAAACAAAAAATGTCCTCCAGTTTCTATTAAATACCGTAATTTGGTCAGTTTTTGTCCTAAAACACTGAAATTTAGAGGTTTTACTACTTTTAATTTGTTTATCAACTGTGCAAAATTTCAAAATTTTAGCGGCATACAGACAATTTTTAGAAATTTTCGTTTTAATGTCGAACCAAAAATGTCCACCATTTTCTATTAAATACCGTAAGTTTGACAGTTTTTGTCCTAAAACCGTGAAATTCGGAGGTTTTACTACTTTCGACTTGTTTATCAACTGTGGAAAATTTCAAAATTTTAGAGCCAAACAAAAAGTTTTTAGAAATTTTCGTTTTGAAGTGAAACTAAAAGTTTTTACCAGTTTCTATTAAATACCGTAAATTTGAAGTGTTTGTCTAAAAATAGTGAAATTTGGAAGTTTTACTACTTTTGATGTGTTCATCAACTGTGCAAAATTTAAAAATTTTAAGGCCAAACACAAAATTTTTAGAAATTTTCGTTCTTAAGTCAAACAAAAAATGTCCTCCAGTTTCTATTAAATACCGTAATTTGGTCAGTTTTTGTCCTAAAACACCGAAATTTAGAGGTTTTACTACTTTTAATTTGTTTATCAACTGTGCAAAATTTCAAAATTTTAGCGCCATACAGACAATTTTTAGAAATTTTCGTATTAAAGTCGAACCAAAAATGTCCACCATTTTCTATTAAATACCATAAGTTTGACAGTTTTCGTCCTAAAACCGTGAAATTTGGAGGTTTTACTGTTTTCGACCTGTTTATCAACTGTGCAAACTTTCAAAATCTTAGGGCCAAACGGACAATTTTTACAAATTTTCGTTTTGAAGTCGAATCAAAAATGTCCACCAGTTTCATTTAAATACCGTAAGTTCGCCAGTATTTGTCCTAAAGCAATGGAATTTAGAAATTTAAAAATTATCTAAACTTGTACTAAAATGAAAATTAAATTTGATAGATGATAGTTTCATGACAGTTACCTATGAGGCATTGGCGTGTCATGTAGCAACATAGCGCCATTAAATAAATTCGTTTTCATAGTGCAAAATCAATCAGTGTGGGAATTCGTGCCACGATACAATATTAAAACGAATCACTCTGTATATTCCCACGGGTAATTAAAGCAACCGCAACCTGCGGTTTCAATCGAACACCGCAAATATTCAGCTTTTCCAAAAAGCGACACGTTGTAAAACAAGCGTTTTACCGAAACGAATTTTCTTTCTTTCCCAGCCGCAACTCGACAACACGACTTCGTCTATTTTAATGATTATAATTAGTAGTTTAGTCCGACGAATCAAATATTTATAATCTGCGACGAATAAATCAATAGCGGTCCCAAACCGGACCCAAAAAGTTTGAGAGCCGCTTCAGTCTGAACACAGGTATCGTGACGACCTATCACGATCGGAAAAAAATCAATTAAAGTACAAATCCGCGTTTTAAAAATTTTAAGAGCAAGTCCAAAAACCTCTTAATCACGCTCGGCGCAGTTCCAAAAATTGCGGGCTGGGAAAAAGTGCAATTAGAGCAGGATTTTGGCAAGGAAAATCCGATAGTTTACAACGCATTAAGCCAACAATGAATTTTTTTCGGTCAATTCTGTCTAATTAATCCAATTCTTGTTAATTTTCGAGGACGCAGGACACTCCTCTACTTTGGAAATGGAAAAAGCATGTCACTTAATTGCAGCTGTTGATAATCGCGACAAGAATTGGTATAAAACCGCGCGGAGTTTGCAGAATTGTGAAGTGTGCAGTGTCCAGTTATAGTGTCGGAACCGGAGGATGTTAGGTAACTTGGAGGATTTCTTTCGCTCGTTCTTTTAATTTGTCAAAAGTGTATTAGCTCGGAAAAGTCAAAGACAGCTGTTTGTTGCGTGGCCAATCTCGCAGCTTGTCAGCATCTTTTGTATTCTTTCTTATCCTCTTGTGTTCTGCGGGGTGCATGCTAATTAGGTTCTTTACCGCTGAGTTATTTGTGGTTATTTATTCAAGTTGGATTTTTAACGAAAGAAGCGGGTTATTCGGTTTTTGTAAATGCGCGCTGTGTTTTTTACGCAATGAATTAGTTGTTTGGGGTCGTACGTGAGTTTTGAGGACGGATTTGGAATCTGCGCGAAATTCTGCGTTAAATGAGGTGTAATAATGCTCGTTTGGTCCGAAAATAAGCGAGATATCGACCGAATTAAACTTGGAAAAATGTCGCCTCTCTGACAACTACCCAAAATTTTAATCGGCCATAACTTAGTAATTTTTTGGCGTACATAAAAAATAAAGACAGTTTTGGATTCATCGCGAAATTCTGCGTAAAATGAGCACCAATACCTCAAGTTTGCCCCAAAACTAAGCGAGAAATAGACATAATTTAAGAGTAAAACTAACCACCCCCAATTGTTGCAGGATGATGCCATTTATCCGTGTGGTAGCCCTGGCGTTCGCGCTGGCAACAAGTTCAGCATGGAGTCCTCATCCCTTCGAATCGTCCCGAGATCAATACGAAGCGCGCCAGGACACACTCGCAAGGCAGAAGAGGAGCTACATGCCGTGGTCCACCCGAGTGGTGTACGCCGAACCCTACCCAAGTCTCAACATCTGGAGGCCTTCCGTCTACCCCATCAGCCGCCCCTACGTCATCCCCGTGTACGGCGTGCAAGGGGGCTACCGGATATACTACCCGCCTCAGCAGCTCTTCGTCAACACGCCGCCCCCACGAGACAACCCTTTCACCGGCCCTCCGTACCTCCCGCCGAAGAGGACGACGACGACGACGCTGCCGCCGCCGGCGACGACAATGTCCATCGGTGATAGATTCAATGGTGGAGATAACAGTGATGATAAGTTTGTCTGGCCGGAGGACGAGCGTCCTGTGAAGCCGACGCGGCCCACCAGGCCCCCGGGGGCGGTAAAGACGCCGCCTTTAGTGCACAACCCCACGGACCCGGAAGGTTTCGCCGACGCCCCGCCGGTGGCGGCAACGACGACGCCACCACCCCCACGTCCCCAACGCCCCGCCGCTCCCAGCGAGCCCAGCAGGTGCGTCTGGGCCATAATTTCCTGCTGCTCCTCCAGTAATCAAATTAGCTACGAGTGCTTCGACCAACGCGGCTGCACCGGCGCCTTCTGGGACGACAACCCCTGCGATAGTGACTTTGCGCGTGCCGCCGTGGCCGCGGCCCTCCAATATTACAACAAAAAATAACACTTTTTAGTTTCTGCTGGTCAGAATTCGGCGGTAATTATAGGAAACTCGCGAGTCCCAATTAAAACTCGTCGAAAGAGGCACAAAGCTACCGCCGCGTCATCTGTCGCAGTTCCTGACAGCAGCCGCAGTGGTAATTAAATTTGCCGAATGTCGACTGAATGTTGAACTCCGAGTTTTATTTGAAAGGATGTTCGACGCGCGGAATCAAGAAACCAATTCAAGCACCAATTTCTTTCGGAAAAGTGCGTGTTAATTGGACCAAAAGTTCCATTGTGCGGCAAAAATCTATTTATTTCTATTAAAACACTAATTTTTCGACGAATTTTCTCTTCACCCCCAACCCCACTTTTCAGTGCTTCAAAAAGGAAATTTCGCGATTTTTCTGCCCGAAATAATTCGAAGAAACCCGCGCGTGTTCTTATGTAGGTAAAACGCAGATAAAGCACGTCGGATTATGGCTGAGTGATTTTTTTATCCGCTTCCTTAAGAATATTTCATCTTCAATTGAGTTGGGCTCTTCGCGAACTGTGAAATTTCTATTGCTCGACATGAAAGGATGCATAGCAGTCGAGGGAGTCAACCACTTTATTTATTATTAAAGCGAACGCAAAAAAGTAGCAACAAGTTGCTTAATTCGTTCATTTTTTATCCGGTCTAGTTGGCTGGAGTTGTCAAGTCGTGTCGCTGATTGAACCTGTTGGCTCTGACAGGGAATTTGACGTTGTTATTTTATTTATTCGGTCTGATAACCTCACAATTCGCAGCTGTCAAAGTGACAATCAAGGATGGGATTCCAAAGGTAACTGAGGATAAGTCGTTTTGTTTGATCTTCGATACCCTCTATGTTATTTTCTTTTTTAAATTTAGGATTATCATGTAGAAAACCACAAGAAGAAAGATGGTGAAAACCACATCTTTCTATCTGTCTTAGTTTCAGAGTAATCGAGGATTGTACGCTAAAAATTTAGTATCTGGAAATTTAAACGCTACTAATTCGGTCATTTATTGACGAATTTAAAAAAATTTGACGGTTGTGGATTCAGCGTCAAATTCTGCGTTAAATGAGCTACAATATCTAAATTTACTCCGAAATTAAGAGAGATATCGACCGAATTAGAATTGGAAAAAATTGGTTCTCTGACGACTACTCAAAATTTTAATTGTCAATAACTTGGTTATTTGTCGACGTAGAAAAATTCACCCAGATTTAATTCAGCGTCAAATTCTGCGTTAAATGAGAACAAAAACTGCAGTTCAGTATAAAAATAAGCGAGATATCGATATTAGAAATTTGGCAAATTTTAGGCATAAGTTTTCGCGAAAAACTTTCGACTTTGGGAAAATCTCAAAACAATTTTGTATGTAAAAAACCGCGAGAAAAACGATGGCGCAAACCGCATCTCAATATCTGAAATAGTTTCCAAAATATCGAGCACGAATTGTTTTGAACCTTCATAAATTTGACCCTCTGGCGACAACCCAAAAATTCAAACGGCCATAACTCCGTTATTTGTTGACGAAAATTAAAAAATTCTCTTGTTTTTGAATTCACCGTGAAATTCTGCGCAAAAAGAGACCCAAATTTGTTGAGTTTGCTTAATAAATAAATGAGGCATTGGCCTAAAACTGTTTTGAAAACGTCATTTTAGAGTCATTTTCAATCAAAGTTTTCAAAATAAAAACGACGTTTAAGAGCTTTGAATTATACATCAGCCGAAAGAGGAGCTCAAAATCTATCTAGTGGCTAAATTTGAGATTGATCGGACAAATAGTTTACAAGTTATGGCCAAAAATAAAAAAAATGAAAAATTTTCATCGTTTGAGTCGGAATTTTTTTTCGCGAAAAATCGACTATCGAATATTGGGCTTTTGAGAACATTTTTTAACGTAAAATGAGCCGAGAAAAAGAATGGCGCAAACCGCATCGCAATATCTCAAATAGTTTCCGAGATATTTATCTTTAAAAATTACGAAAAATAAGGAAAAATGAAAATCAACTTTCCGAAACTTTCATCGGTCATAACTCAGTTATCTGTTGTCGGATCTAAATTTAAATCCCAGATTTGGAATCTGCGGAAAATTCTGCGTACACTGAGGTACAGTAATTTAAGTTTACTCTAAAAATAAGCGAGATATCGACATCAGAAATTTGGCATACTTTTAGTCATGATTTTTTGCGAAAATTTGCAAATTTCGACTTTTGAAAAATCCATGAACTTTTTCTTATGTAGAAAATGGCGAGAAAAACGATGGCGCAAACCGCATCTCAATATATGAAATAGTTTCCGAGATATCGAGCACGAATTGTTTTGAACCTTCAAAAATTTGGCCCTCTGGCGACAACCCAAAAATTCAAACGGCCATAACTCCGTTATTTGTTGACAAAAATTCAAAAATTCTCTTGTTTTTGAATTCAGCGTAAAATTCTGCGCAAAATGAGACCCAAATTTGTTGAGTTTGCTTAATAAATAAACGAGGCATTGGCCTAAAACTGTTTTGAAAACGTCATTTGAGGGTCATTTTCAATCAAAGTTTTCAAAATGAAAACGACGCTTAATAGCTTTGAATTACACATCATTCGAAAGAGGAGCTCAAAATCTATCTACTGGCTAAATTTGAGATCGCCAAAAATTAAAAAAAATGAAAAATTTTCATCGTTTGAGTCGGAATTTTTTTGCGAAAAATTGACTATCGAATTTTGGGCTTTTGAGAACATTTTCTAACGTAAAATGAGCCGAGAAAAAGAATGGCGCAAACCGCATCGCAATATCTCAAATAGTTTCCGAGATATTTAACTTTAAAAATGACGAAAAATGAAAAGCAATTTTCCGAAACTTTGATCGGCCAATCCTCAGTTATTTGTTGTCGCTGAATTTAAATCCCAGATTTAGAATCTGCGGAAAATTCTGCGGAAAATTCTGCGTAGAATGATGTATAATAACTCAATGCTCCAAAAGTAAGCGAGAAACCTACCGAAGAAATCCACAGCTATGTAAAAAAACATACTGCGCATTTACAAATTAAAGTAGAGGTCTAAATGCATAAAATAATGAAGTTGTATCAAGATCCAACTGGTTTAGGTGAAATTGATAAAATTTGCAAGAAATTCACAAAACTCGACGAAAGTTCTAGAGATATTGAGCTTCAAAAATTGAAAAAAAAATCTCAGTTGGCTTTGAACTTTCAAGTCACGTGACTGAGCTGTCAAAGTGACAATCAACCCCCACTCTGCATCTCCAAAGCTAACCGAGAATGATTGACCAAATAAAAAAAATCAGAGAGGCCATGACTGCGAATGTTCCAAAACTGCTTGATTTCGCGCCGACAGCCGATTTCCATTCCAACCGGTGATTTAAAATAAACTTGTAAAACTGAAGTTTCAATAAGCTCCTCGAATATTCTTCCAGCGACCACTTAAAACGATCCGCAAGTCTGGCATTGTCCCCTTGGGTAATCTACGTGAGATATGCGGTGGCGGTGGCTGGAGAGCCCGCTGATTTATCGGTGTATTACGAGGAAAAGAGGTGCAGATATCGAATTTGTCGAGTGCAACGGTTTCAGAGCGCGATAACGAGTCGCCATTACGTCGAAATGATTTAGGGGGTGACACTTTCGATGAAACTTCGGATGGAGGCGAATTGGAGATTATTTCGTTTTTTAGAGGAGAAAATTCGGTGTGACTACTTTGGCTGTTTATCGCGTTCGATAAATATTGTTATTGCAAGTAGGATGTTTACAGTCTTGATACATAAACAATCATAAAAGTGTTTGTTGATTTAACTCGCTGAAAACTGCCACTTTTGTTTACTTCTTTGTCTCGTCGCGAATTTAGGAAAACCACAAGTTAAATACCAACTAAATTACCAATTACAGATCGATACAATCATTTGAGAAAAAACTCGTTTGTGCATTGAAGGTTACTGTAAATCCGGCTTTGATCAAATCCGAACGTCGAAGAAGTCGTTCTCTCACCATCGATTAATTGCGAATAATATTTGGAAAGCTTGGAATTCTCTGGAAAATCTGGTTGGAACAAAAATGGTTCTGTTTGGATCGCACATGTTCGCATTGGCCCTCAAAGGTTTAAATGTATTAAGTATTAGAGCTGTGGAGAAGCGGAAGCTGATACAAGAAGTAAATACGTTTTCAAAGGGGTCGTTTATAATTTATTATTAGCTTTGGCGGTTATAAACATGGAGAGACGAAGTGGAGTGAGATTTCGTTCGAACAAAATTGTGGAGACCCCTGAAATAAAAATTTCTAAAATCCGTCCCTGTTGCTCTAAAATTTTGAGATTTAGAACAGTAAATTAGCCACTCAAAGGTAACAAGTTCCCCAAATTTCATCACGTTGGCACTAACACTACTAAAATTACAGGGCTGGATGCAAAATATTGGAAATTTTTGGCTCAATCTTTAAATGGAAATTTCTAAAATCCGACCCTGTTGCTCTAAAATTTTGAAATTTAAAACAATAAATTAGCCATTCAAAAGTAACAAGTTCGTCAAATTTCACTGCGTTTGCATTAAAATTAGTAAAATTACAGACTCGAATGCTAAATATTAGATATTTTTGGATGATTCTAAAATTGAAAATTTCTAAAATCCGTCCCTATCGCTTTAAAATTTTGAAATTTAGAACAGTGAATTAGACATTCAAAGGTAATAAGCTCCACGAATTTCATTATGTTTGCATTGAAATTAGTAAAATAGCAGGGCCGAATGCAACATATTAAAAATTCTCAAAATAAAAATTTCAAAATTTCCCTTTTTTTAGTTCTAAACATTGGTTTGTTTTCAAAACTCAAAAATTCTGTGTCCAAAAATAGACAAATGTCGTGAAATTAACACTCACAGAAGAAACTAGGAAATTGAATTTCAGAGCTACCAAATTTCTCAAAAACTGCAAATATTCGGAAAATTTGTTCTTAGAAAATCGCCACTCGTAAAATCCCGAAATTTTAGAATCCGCCGTAAAGCCAAATCGGCAAAGTCTCCACGCACCATCACGTTCCCCGAAGACACTCTTCACTAATAAGTAGTTTTCAATGTCTATAAGAAATAATCCGAACGCTGTTGCACAAACTACGTGCTTTTCCTAAAAGCTGCCAACTTGTCATTCGACTCGAGGAAACTTCGAAGTTACAATCTCTCCATTTATCGCCATTTACTGTTAAAAAAAGAACCAAAATTCTATGAATTTATTTAGGGGGTGCAAACGCGAGGGCGCAATTCTAACAAAGCCAGTTTGGGGTTGTCATACCACTTTCGGAGCGCTGACTACCTCGTTTGTCTCCTTTACCCATCTTCAGGTTCTCAAGAAGCGGCCACAACCTGGAAAAGAAGAGATTGCAGATTAGTCAAGCGAAATTTGGCGGATGCGCCCGCCGAAGAAGCGCAGTATTTCCGTTCTGATGAAACTCGAGCCTCTGTTAATTGAGTTTGAGCTAAATGAGAATTTTCCAAAACGCAGGAGCGAGTTTTATGCAGATTTATTCCAAACCGGAGCCTCCGGACTGTTGAGCCTTCGACTCTTGAAAACAGAGAAACGCGATCCACCTCGGATCAATATTTAGCTAATTATTTCCAATTATTAAAAATCGATACTCTTTGAGCTCGCCTCCCTTCAAGATTTCAAGTTAGCCGGTAATAAACTGCGTGGCAAATAAAACTTCGACCTGCTGGCAAACATCGGCGCTTTTCAATTTATTTTCAGGCGAACAGTTTGCAAAGAGACGGGCGAAAACTGGTTTAAGCCGAAGCAGGAATAATTACTAGAAAGTAATTGTCGGCTGTTAAATAGTCGAACTAGATAAATGGTGATTAACTTACCGACCGGAGATTGTTTTCGAGTATTAGTGCTAATTTCGGCGGGGCGACAAAAATTAATTTCATTTCCAGGAGGAAGGTTTCGTGGGGGGCGAAACGGGAGAGTAAGCGAGGTCTGGTTCTGGGGGCTTTTGGCATGTCTTTAACTTTAACGGTTTAGGCAATATGCGAGTGCCTTGAGTGTGGTTTATTAACGTGTTACATACTATACTTTTTCTACGACCTCAAATTCGAAATTTTGATTTCTGGAAAACTGTCTATTTTTGTTGAAACGCACAATTAAGAAACAAACAGTTTTAAAACCAAAATTCAAAAAAATCAAATTTTGAAATTTTCATTTAGAGAATAAGCCCAAAATATACAATATTTTGCATTCGAACCTGTAATTTTGGAAATTTGTATGCAAATGTAACGAAATTTGGGAAACATGTTACTTTTTAGTGACTAATTCACTGTTCTAAATTTCAAAATTTTAGAGCGACAGGGAGGGATTCTAGAAATTTCCAATTTTAGAATGAGCCAAAAGTTTCCAATATTTTGCATTCGGCCCTGTAATTTTTGTAGTTTTAATGCCAACGTAATAAATTTTGGGGATCTTGTTATCTTAGAACGGCTAATTCTCTGTTTTAAATCTCAAAAATTTAAAGCGACAGGAACGGATTTTAGAAATTTCCATTTTTAGAATGAGCCAAAAATTTCCAATATTTTGCATTCCACCCTGCAAATATACTAATTTCAATGCGAACGTAATGAAATTTGGAGAATTTGTTACTTTTGAATTGCTAATTTACTGTTCTAAACCTCCAAATTTTAGACCGACAGGGACACATTTTAATAATTGAAAAATTTCCAATTTCAGAATGAGCCAAAAATTTCCAATATTTCGAATTCGACCCTGCAGTTTTAGTAATTTTAATGCCAATGTATTAAAATTTGGGGAACTTGTTACTTTTGATTGTTAATCACTGTTCTAAATCTCAAGATGTTAGAGCACCAGGGACAAATTTTAGACATTTTCAATTTTAAAATGAGCCAAAAATTTCAAATATTTTGCATTCGGCCCGGTAATTTTAGCATTTTTAATGCCAACGTAATGAAATTTGGGGAAATTGTTACTTTTAAGTGGCTTATTCACTCTTTTAAATCCCAAAATTTTAGAGCAATAGGAGCGGATTTTAGAAATTTCCATTTATAGAATGAGCTAAAAATTTCCAATATTTTGCATTCCACCCTTCAAATTTACTAATTTCAAGGCGAACGTAATGAAATTTGGAGAATTTGTTACTTTTGAATTGCTAATTTACTGTTCTAAACCTCCAAATTTTAGACCGACAGGGACACATTTTAATAATTGAAAAATTTCCAATTTCAGAATGAGCCAAAAATTTCCAATATTTCGAATTCGACCCTGCAGTTTTAGTAATTTTAATGCCAATGTATTAAAATTTGGGGAACTTGTTACTTTTGATTGTTAATCACTGTTCTAAATCTCAAGATGTTAGAGCACCAGGGACAAATTTTAGACATTTTCAATTTTAAAATGAGCCAAAAATTTCAAATATTTTGCATTCGGCCCGGTAATTTTAGCATTTTTAATGCCAACGTAATGAAATTTGGGGAAATTGTTACTTTTAAGTGGCTTATTCACTCTTTTAAATCCCAAAATTTTAGAGCAATAGGAGCGGATTTTAGAAATTTCCATTTATAGAATGAGCTAAAAATTTCCAATATTTTGCATTCCACCCTTCAAATTTACTAATTTCAAGGCGAACGTAATGAAATTTGGAGAATTTGTTACTTTTGAATTGCTAATTTACTGTTCTAAACCTCCAAATTTTAGACCGACAGGGACACATTTTAATAATTGAAAAATTTCCAATTTCAGAATGAGCCAAAAATTTCCAATATTTCGAATTCGACCCTGCAGTTTTAGTAATTTTAATGCCAATGTATTAAAATTTGGGGAACTTGTTACTTTTGATTGTTAATCACTGTTCTAAATCTCAAGATGTTAGAGCACCAGGGACAAATTTTAGACATTTTCAATTTTAAAATGAGCCAAAAATTTCAAATATTTTGCATTCGGCCCGGTAATTTTAGCATTTTTAATGCCAACGTAATGAAATTTGGGGAAATTGTTACTTTTAAGTGGCTTATTCACTCTTTTAAATCCCAAAATTTTAGAGCAATAGGAGCGGATTTTAGAAATTTCCATTTATAGAATGAGCTAAAAATTTCCAATATTTTGCATTCCACCCTTCAAATTTACTAATTTCAAGGCGAACGTAATGAAATTTGGAGAATTTGTTACTTTTGAATTGCTAATTTACTGTTCTAAACCTCCAAATTTTAGACCGACAGGGACACATTTTAATAATTGAAAAATTTCCAATTTCAGAATGAGCCAAAAATTTCCAATATTTCGAATTCGACCCTGCAGTTTTAGTAATTTTAATGCCAATGTATTAAAATTTGGGGAACTTGTTACTTTTGATTGTTAATCACTGTTCTAAATCTCAAGATGTTAGAGCACCAGGGACAAATTTTAGACATTTTCAATTTTAAAATGAGCCAAAAATTTCAAATATTTTGCATTCGGCCCGGTAATTTTAGCATTTTTAATGCCAACGTAATGAAATTTGGGGAAATTGTTACTTTTAAGTGGCTTATTCACTCTTTTAAATCCCAAAATTTTAGAGCAATAGGAGCGGATTTTAGAAATTTCCATTTATAGAATGAGCTAAAAATTTCCAACATTTTGTATTCGGAACTGTAATTTTAGTAGTTTTGATATAAACGTAACAAAATTTGGGGAACTAATGGTTAAATCACTGTTCCAATTCTCAAAATTTTAGAGCGGCAGGGACGGATTTTAGAAATTTTCATTAAGAAAATGAACCAAAAACTTCCAAAATTTTGCATTCAGTCCTGTAATTTTGGTAGTTTTAATGCCAACGTAATGAAATTTAGGGAACTTGTAACTTTTGAATCGCTCATCAGGAAAAAACCAAAACAGCACCCCGAGCAGCCAAGTCATAACTTATCCAAAGGTGTTAGCCTAATGGTGGAGAAAATTAGGTGGCGTCAGGCCTGCTTCATTGCATCCGTGAATCCAAAGCGTAAATTACACACACCGTCACCAAAACGAGCCACGAACCGGCAATAATCAGATAACACTTCCAGTATTTCGGTTCGAGTTTAATTAGAGATCGACGACAAATAAGAGTATTTTTCGGGAGAAATTTTCTTTGTGCGCCTCAACCGCCAGCAATCACACGACATCCTGTCGAAGGACGTGAGCGCAGGAGAGAATAGAAGAGACGAATTGCGCTAATTTCTTACTTATTTTCCCGTTTTTTCGTCCCTTCGATTCATTTGAAAGTCGCTTGAATTGTCGCAAAGTGACAGGCGATGGCGAAGGGCGCCTAAGGCGCCAGCAAATTCAACTTTGACTTCCTTCTTTGAGTTTTTTATTGTTTCTTTGCACACCGAAGAGGATCTAACAGCCGACAAACGTGTCTTTCCATGCGGTTAACAGGTAAGCAAATGAAGTCATCGCCAGCGGACTCCTGGAGGACTGCATGACGCCACTCTTCCATTCTCGCCTCGCCCATCCTTTGTATTTTAATTTCGTTGGTAAAAGTGACGTCCAGTTCGTGCTTTGATATCATGCCAGAGCGAAATTACTCAGAAGAACACGTAATTCGTTCGCCCTTCGCCAGGATGTTGCTCATCCGTTTTGCGTCTACGCCCGCGCTTAGAAAATGTGATTCAAAGAGACTTTGGAAAAATAAACATGGCCGGTGCTTTGTTCGTAATGTTATTTCGTGCAGGATTGATTTATCAGATCGGATCAAGAAGTCACCTTGTGGAAATTTATTAGTTTTATTGAGTTTCCCCAAGCTGCCTTTCAACTTTCTCTTAAAATGCGAGAATTTATTTCGGGGAGAAGAATATGGGAAAGGCTGGAAGTTGGCAGAGCTAATAAGGGACGGATGAAAGGAATCGCACGACGGAGGTTGATAAGATTTGTACTTTTGATTGCTGGTCTGAAATATTCGCGAAATTCTGAGTCATATGAGCTTCATCTGGCAACAATCCAAAATTTCAAACGCTTCTAACCCAGTTATTTGTTGACATACGAGAAAAATATGGATATTTTTGCATTCAGCGCGAAATTCTGCGTAAAATGAGCCTATATAGGTCAAATTTCAAATTTTCAAATAAACGAGAGATCGACCGAATTACATTTTCAGAGGGTAATTTTAGGGTAATTTTCAAGACCCTGTTTCGGGGCAAAAACTGCGTTTAGTATTAGTGGATTATATATCGATCGAAGGAGCAGCTCGAGATCTATAAACTGACCAAATCTCAGGTCGATAAGGCAAGTGGTTTACGAGGGGCGATCAAAAAACGAAAAATTGAAAATTGCAAAAATTTCGACTTTTGAGACTTTCAAGACAATAGAATGAGCCGAGAAAAACGATGGTAAAAACCGTTTCAAAAAATCTTTTGTAGTTTCGAAGATATCGAGCTTTGAAAATTTCGAAACTGAAAATAGACTTTCCGAAACTTCAAACGACCATAACCCCGTTATTTGTTCTCGCAGCTCAATTTTGAACCTGAAATCTGCGCAAAATTCTTTGTAAAATGAGCCCCAACAACTCAAGTTTCCTCCAAAAGCAAGCGAGAAACCAACCGAAGAACTCCACGGTTGTGTAAAAAAACATTGCGCGCATTAACAAATTCAGATGGGCATGCAGACTATCGATTTAGTTCTTCACTAAACACATTTCAATGTTGTAGTTTAGATAGGTAGGTACGGTTTAAAGCATCCGCAACATAATGGTGTACGTAATATTGATTTTACATTCAACCTTTACAAAATCCTTGATAGAATCAAAGTATTTCAATGACCATCAAGCTTTAAATAAAATTCGCAACTTGACTCCTGGAGAAAATCTAAATTCTAGTCATTCTAATCCTTCTAATCCCCGTCATTTATCTGGAGCGGCAACAAGTCCTGTCCTCCAGAAAAATTGACAGGCGGAGGTCCAGAAAGTACCAGCCGACTAGATAAATTTTTCGGTTACTCGGTCCGAGTTTCCAGGCCATTACCCGAATATTCAAATTATGGAGAGCCTGGGAAATAATCTTTAATTTAATTTGTGCAACTTTGCGGATACGGCGGCTTCTATTGCGCCATTTATTGGGGTTCGCTTAATTACCTTCAAATGTTATATTGTTGAATTTAGCAAGAAGTGCTCTTTCAGCGCCTATCTAAGCCTTAATTCTGCTTGTATTATTAACCTTTATTAGACTTTGCCTTTATAATGATGTCGCATTGCCAACTGTTGCCACTTTTGCCTCATTTGAAACTTGCACAGATCCATCATTTTCCATGTGCACTCGTTCTTGAGCGAGATAAAAATCTCTTTGTTTGCTTCAATCGGCTTGGACTTGTTGCTTCCGCCGTTAAAAAGAAAAACAGCTCTGAACTCACCATCAAAGTTCTGTCAGAGTTTCTCTCACCAACTTTTAAATGAAAATGGGGATATGACAACTAAATCTGACCGAACTGGAAAATATTCCCGACAGGACTAAACAGGACTACCCTGAAAATAAGGATAATACCCCAAACCCTGTTGCGCAGCTTCATTAACGGAGCGCCGAGATGACGGCGCCATCTGTGGGACGGGGGTGGAAGAAGAGGTGTGTGGAGGAAAGGAAACTGGGAGAGTGTAGAATCCTGCTCGCAGCGAACTTCCGGTTTGTCTGTTAATTTGTTTTTCAATTGTTTTGGTACGCTATCTATCGAAATTTGTTAATGCGCACAACGTTTTTTTACATGGCCGTGGATTTCATCGGTGGATTTCTCGCTTGTTTTTGGAATAAACTTGAGTTGTTGCGGCTCATTTTATGCAGAATTTCGCGCAGATTCCAGATCCGGGCTTCGAAACTCATATCCGACTACAAATAACTGAGTTATGGCCGCTTAAACGTGCGGATAGTGAATTTTTAGTTCTTATATGTGTAAACCTTAATATCTCGCTAGTTTTCGGAGCAATCTAAACTAATTTTGCTCATTTTAAGCAGAATTTTGAGCACATTTCAAATCCGGTCTCAAAATTCACATAAATAACTGAGTTATGACCGTTCAAAGTTTCAAAATACCTAAAATATCGGACTCAATTAATAATTTTTTTTCAATTTTTTGCTTTTGACCGACAAATCTGAAATTTAGCCGGTTGATAGATCTCGAACTGCTCTTTCGACTGATGTAAACTCAAAAGTATTCAACGCCGCTTTAGTCTCGAAAAAATTATTGAAAATCGCCTCAAAAAAAAACCCTTAGAAATATCGTGTGATTCATTAAATTTCCATTCTAGGTAGGCCGTGTATTTTGGACGTGCGTTGACTTCTTGTTCGATAACTAGCAAATCTCGCAAATATTAAGTCGAAACTACTGTAATGGTGTTAGTTACGACATGAATTTTTTTCTCAAAGCCAACTGCGAATGGAAATTTAATGAATCACACAATAGATTTTGACCAATGTCTCGTTTATTTGTCAAGTAAGCTCAACTTGTTTGGGCTCATTCAACGCAGAATTTTACGCGGGATCCAAAACCGGTCAAATTTTAAGGTAGGACAACAAATAAATGAGTTATGGTCGTTTGAATTTGTAGTTTTCAAAGAACCAAATTTTTGAAGGTTCGAAAATTTCAGTGTTAATATTTCGGAAACTACGGCAGATGGAAAGAAACGGGTTTCGCCAACGTTTTTCTTGGAATTTTCTAGTTAAGAGTACGTTAAAAAAGTTTCCGGAAGTCAAAAATTTGATGTCGTCACAAACAAATTTCATGACTAAAAGTGTGTCAAACTTCTGCGCCCAACATCTGGCTTATTTTTTAACTAAACTTAAATTATTTGTGCTCATTTAACGCAGAATTTTACGCTGAATTCAAAACTGTTCGAAATATTTCCGTACGTCAACCAACAACTGAGTTATAGCAGAATAAAATTTTGAGTGATCGCCGAGGGCCAAATTGTCATGTTTAAAACTATGCAAACTTTTGCGGTTGATATCTTGCTTATTTTTGGCCCATACTTAAATTATTTGTGCTCAAAACTGTCTTAATTTTTGTCGGTACATCTACATATGCCCAAATTATTGACAATTAAAATTTTGGATTGTTTCTAGAAGACCAAATTTTTCTAAATTTAATTCGATCGATATTTCTATTATTTTTAGAACAAAATTTCATGCTGAATCCAAAATTGTCTAAATTTTTTCCGTACGTCGACATGTAACTGAATTATTGACGGTTAAAGTTTGGAGCAGTCGCCAGAGAGCCAATTTTTTCATGATGCAAACTTTCTTCGATCGATTTCTCGCTTTTTTTTAACTAGCGTTATCGGTCTCATTTAACGCAGAATTTCACGTAGAATCCAAAACCGTGCGAATTTTTCAGATTTGTCAATAAATAACCGAATTAGAAGCGTTTAAAGTTGCGAATAGTTTCTCCATGTATAACCTTCGATAACACCGAAACTAAGACAGATAGAAATATGCGGTTTTTACCATCGTTTTCCTCGTCCTATTTTACATAAGAATCGCAAAAAAATAGCAAAAATTTTACTTAGAAGACATCGAGAGATCAAATAATACTGCTCATCCTCAGTTGCCTTTGGAATGCCACAACGTGTCTTTGATTGTCACTTTGACAGCTGCGAATTTTGAGGTTATTAGTCTTGAAGAAACAAAAGACAGTTTGTTCAATCAGCGACATGACTTAAAAATTCAAATCCAACTGAACTGGATAAAAAATAAGAAATATTTTTTTTAGAGACTTGAGAACACGTCTAATAATAGAAGCTCTTGTAGCAAACGACGCAAATGGAAAAATCGCCTGTCCCGCCAAGACCACTCAATCAAACGTATCAATACACAGTTAAAGAGAAAACGTAAAAATACCGGCGGAACTTTCTAATAAATGAGAATAGTTTTGCTCGTAGTGGAAATATAAACGGCATTTTTGACAAAACGGTCTTAAAGTGCCGATATTTCAACCATTTGGCTTTTGCTGATGCGAAACTTATTTTAACGGGTGTTTGTTTTAAGCGTCTGTAGCGCAATTCGAAATGAACATCACCGAATTTATTAAAAGAAATTTAATTCAGGTAAACGCGAGTGGTTTTAGTGGTCGGACGGTATGGAAATTGAGTTTGAAGGATTTCTTAATTAAATTTGTCTCGTATAATTCTCGATTTTTTCCGCCGTTTTCTTTTCTTTCGAAAGTTACTTTCCTCGACTGTAATGACGAATTGCATCAGCATAACGAGTTCGCCGAGGAAAATTGTTAGTTGACCTCAAGAGTCTGTTTGTTTGGAGGAAAACTGACGACATTAATCTCAACTAATAAAAGCCGAGTTGATTCCGATGCGTTATTTCGATACCAATTTGTCCGAAAGCTTTTACCTGTGGAAATAGATGAAACTACAGATTTATAGAAGTTAAGAATATAAGCATAACATCGAATCGCAAGATGTGACATAACAAGAAACTTTTCCAACAAATACATTTCCAAGTTTGGCTCCGAACGAGATCAGTCGACATTCTATCAAATAAAATCTAGAAAAATTCGCAAACATTTAGAATATTGTGTTTCAAAGCACCTCCAACCTTCGCTTTAATCATTTCAAATGAGCCAGCAGTCGAAACAATTTAATGAAGTAAAAAGCTGCATCTTAATTCACCGCCTTTCTCTGCCAACTTTTTCTCCTTTTGCTACATTTTCTCCTTTTAATGTAAAAATATTAAAGTTTGACTTGTGCAACTCTAAATGAAATTGAGTCTGTCGCCGACTTCGTCAAAACTCTCAACTTTTAATCTTGCACCTTTTCAACGAGGGACGATTTTAACCAAATCAAAGCGTGAAAGACGGAGTTTATTTCAAGGAAAGTCGACCGGCGAATTCTGCATTTTTTTAAGGGGCAATTCTTAAGAGAAAGTCGTTAATTGAGCTGCCATAATTCAGTTGCCATAATTCAGTCAGAACATTGCCATAGTTTTAGTCATGACATTTTACGAAAAACTCAAACTTTCGACTTTTAAAAAATCAAAGAACGAGAAAAACGATTCCGAAAAGGAAATATCGAGCAAAATCGTTTTCGAACCTCCAAAATTTTGGCTCTCTGGCCACAACCCAAAATATCAAACGCCTCTAATTCAGTTATTTGTTGACGTACAAGAAAAATAAAGATATTTTTAGATTCAGCGCGAAATTCTGCGTTCGATGAGCGGCTCAAATTTCCTTAACAAATAAACAAGATATCGACCGAATTATATTTTCAGAGGGTGATTTTAGAGTCATTTTCAAGACGCTGTTTTGAGGCAAAAACTGCGTTTAGTATTATTGAATTATATATCGATCGAAAGAGCAGCTTGAGATATATTAACTAGCCAAATCTCAGACCGATCGAGCAAATATTTTACGAAAGGCGATCAAAAAGCGAAAAATTGAAAATTTTTCATCGATTGAGTCGTAAAATTTTTTTGCCCAAAAAATTAACTATTGAATTTTCGACTTTTGAGGGCTCATTCTGAAGTAGAATGAGCCAAGAAAAACGATGGCGCAAACCGTTTCTCAAAATCTACTTTAATTTCGGAGATATCGAGCTTTGAAAATTTCCCAACTCAAAATTCATATTCGAAATTTTCATCGCTCATAACTAACTCAATTATTTGTGGACCGATCTTAACAATTCACACCTTTTTGGATTCTGCGTGAAATTTTGCGTAAAATGAGCCCTAATGACTGAAGTTTCATCCAAAAATAAGCAAGAAATCGACCGAAGAAGGTTAACATAGAGGCACATATTTATTCCCTCGTTCCCCAAAAGCCATTAAATTTCGAAAGAAAAATGCGTTTGGTCTTGGAGAATGTTAATTAAATTAATCATCTGTTTTTGCGGGAATATTCCGGATCAGCGATCTTAAATATTGTGGATAAATCACTTTACTTTATGAACGAGTGGTAAAAAAATTCCGCAAGTTTTCAATTAGCCGATTAATTAAACGACGCGAAGCTTTCGGCTAATGTCCGCGTTAATTCTTTTCAGTGCTCAGCATCCGTTACTGAACCGGGAACAAAGCCTCCGCCCGCCATTGTACCGGAAGTGACGCTGACTGATGATTCCCGGCAAGCAGTTTGAAAAGAATTACGCTCAAAGAATAAGCAGATGGATGGATCTCCGATGGGTGCAATAGTGCTTCTGCAGCAGCCTTTTTGCAAGCCAGGAAAGACGATGAAATATTGTACTCTTGTATCTACGCTAATGGCGCGTTTGCCTCAGATTTATATATCGCTTCAGATTTCAAATTTAAAATCAATTTCAAATGCTTTTGTTCGAATTGTCCGGCTCGCTGTTTTGATAGGAGCGATCCATTGCGACAAAAACACCAAAAAGTTCCACAAAAAGCTTTAAATTCGAGCTTTAAATAAAAAAAAAGCGCCATCTCTCGAGTACTACCTACATATTTTTTTTATAAACTCACCGCATCGCCGGTTCTAATTGTTCTCCACACCACCACGACTTCAGTTATTACCGCCAAAACTCCAATAATTCACCACAAAAGTCAAAAACTCGCAAAAACTCAAAATTTCGCGAATTGACGGCTCGCGCCTCCTATGTGCAAAGTTTGTAACTCGACAAAACTAATAAAATTGACATAAACGCGTCGAAGCGACTGAATTTAGATAAAAAAACAACACGAAAATGAACAAATAAAAGCAACAATAAAGAAACAGACGTAGAATTAGTAACCAAAATCACTTAACCTAAGTTGGTAGCGCTGAGCGACCACCCGAACTCACCCGATCGTGTCCGAAGTAGTGATCGTCCGCGCGTTTGAAGTTTTTTGTGTTTTTCGTTTTTTGCAATTTTCGCTGGAAAACCCGCGTTCTGAGCCCCCAAAGTGGGACTCCACCCTCAAAAAACAGTTTTTGAGTGTTTGTGCTAGTTGGGAACGCATCCAACTTCATAAATTTCGCGTTAATTGGAGGTTAAGAAAGCGTTCGGGGGCGGCGTTTTGGGGGAGTTTGGAGTGTAGCACCGCCACCGGTGAACGCAAAGTGGGCTGTGTGAAAGGTGAAGTGACTTCTGTGAGGATTTATGTGAGTTTTGTGGACAAAAGTGTTGTGAATGCCATGAAGGCTTGGGCGGCCATTTTAAGACGCTTCGGCCTAAGGTGAGCTGATTTTGGAATTTTCGAGAAATTTTGGGGAAATGTGAGCATTGCGGCGATTCTGTGAGGTTTTTCATGTTTGTGGACTCCTTTAAAGCAGGCAACCAAATAAACAATCGTCAATTATTTTCACGTTTGCCAACATGTCGCCCAATTTCAATTGTTTCATGACCTACTGCCCCATCTTTCGAGTTCTACCAACGCTTTATCCGATTGAGACGTTTCGCTCTTTTACCCACCTTTAGTCACTATTGTTCGATGTAAACCTGTCTTTAGATTACATAAAAAGTGCGAAAGTTGGCCAGTTTGGTAAAAAAAATCACAGTGGGTGCCAATCTAACCTCACTTTTTTTATGAACTCACCGGTACCACTTGTTTTCCACGCCACCACGACGTCACAAATTCACCACAAAAATCAAAAACTCCCAAAAAATTTTTTTCTTGTTTGTTGATTCCTTGCGGGTATGCAACCAAACATACAATCGTTTGTCTGTTGTTTTCGCCAGCCACTGCGATCGAATGAACACTATGTATATAGAGTAGGCTTTGACCATCGCCTACTATAAATAATGGGGTGTGAAAAAAATAAGACTTAGATATATTTTTTTAAATTTATTTTTGTGAAACAGCAATATGTGAATTTATAATATTCATATAATAATTTTCTTAAAATTAGTATTTATAATAATATATTAACGAATTTAAAGAAAATTGAGGCACCTGACATAGCGGCTATCACTGTACACTCACTGCATGTGCATGTGCATAGGTAAGTACAGTGTTCTGTGGACAAACTAAACCATAGATATGCACAATATCTATTTTGATGTCGAAACAAACTCGAAAAATATACACTTTGCGTTGAGTGTTACATATACAGGTAGGTACACAATGTTGTGAAAATTGACATGTAGCGTTTTTTTAAAAATTAGAATTGACTATGTCTTAACGTTAGAATGCCTAAATATAAATAATTTTTGAACGATCCTAAAGAAACTGAATGTACATGAGACCTATGTTCACAAAGACCGACCCGAGCTAATTGCGTCTACATTTCGCCTCATCATACACATTTATAGGCGTAAGTAACTTAATTACCCCGAAAACGAATTGAAAATAAGCGTCAAAAACATTGAATATATTACAATCATACATCAAACACTTTACAAATATTACAGTAAAAAAATTATTCTAAAAATGACGATGAAGTTGCCAAGGCGGCAATAAAATGTAAATTTTATGACCAGTACCGATATGACGAGAATAAAATGATGGTGAATTATAAAAATTAATAAAAATAAAAATAACTCAACAAAGGTACGCAAAGCACCTAAATCTAACACTATTTACAACGTCGACGATATCAACACTTCGCAATGCTGCTTCATTAATTATATTAACTTTTATATTACATTATTTATCGTAATTAAATCTGGCCTTAGAATGTAAATTACAAATTTAAAAAATTCTCTTATAATCAAAAAACACAAATTGTTTTCTTTGTCTCCGGATAATTGAGCTGCCAACCTAACCGTCTCCGAATAATAAAATCCCTAACCATAACAATTGGCATCTAAGAACTTAAAACTTAAATGGCACCAGTGAAACGAGAATTGGATGCAACTTAATCAAATTGCAATGTTATTCATTTTAGACATAAAAAGCATATCTGTACAAACAATTATTAATGAGCATAACACGAGATCATTATAACAAGATTACATTGTCAACGGTTGCACAACAGATAAAACGGCGGCGGGGTGAGACTATCAACTTGAACTAGACGACTCTTTGAGGAGCTTCAGTTTGCCGGTAATCTGAAACAAAACAAATTATTAAAATCCACTCGAACCGACAAAAAATGGAGAAAAAAATCACTCACAGACCGGGCATTATTCCTACTTTACGCGCATAATCCGGGAAAAAGACCGGAAAGCACGATGGAAGCTCTATCGTAAGCTGCGATCTGGATACAATACGCGTGTCATCATAGTCGACTGAGAAAATACCGCTAATTTTATTAACGGCGGAAAAACACGCGCACACAATATTTTTTATTTACCGACGGGGCATACGGTGACGTTGAAAACTAAGTGCAACAAGTTGCTTGGTTACCGGCCGCAATCGGGTCAAGGGAGGCTCAGGTTCCTTCGGATCGGGAGGAGGAAGGAGGCCTTGGACGGATGGAAATAAGTGGGCCTTGCTTTACCGTGACGTTTTTTTTTTATAAATTCAGAGTTTTATATTAAAAAAAATCGAAAAAGTGTATTTCCAGTTCTAAAATTTTGGAATTTAGCAGACTAAATACGCATCGAAACTTCCAGAGTTACAAATGTGTACAAGGTGTTTATAAATGTTTCTAGCATCAAGGGAGGCTTTGGAATTCTTGTCATGCGCTATTTTGCCGCTTTATCTTTATAGTGAATATAACTATGTTCACAATTATTTCAAATGTCACTTACATCTACGACTTTTCAGTTATGGTTTTGTGTCAAAATTTTAGATTTTCCAGGCTTCAAACCACAACTTGAACAGTTTGTTTTCAAAACTAACTTTGTTCAATGATTGAGGTTAACTACAAATGACAGTTGAAAAATCTAAACTCACGTTTGTAAAGAGCGGCAAATTTATTTGACATTTCATAGCCACCCTTGATGCTAGAAACATTTATAAACACCTTGTATTTTGAAAAATTGGAAATTTTTAGTTCATCTGCGAAATAAAAAAATTTAAAAATTGAGTCTTTTGGTCTATACTATTCTAATTTGGGGGAATTGATAAGCAAGTCCAAATTAGTAAACTCCCCAAATCTTATTATCGAAGTGTGAAAACTCCCAGAGTTACAAATTTTTATTTTGAAAAATTGGAAATTTTTTGGTTCATCTGCAAAATAAAAAATGCTAAAAATTGAGTCTTTTGCTCTACAACAATTCTAATTTGGGGGAGTTAATAAGCAAGTCCAAAGTATTAAACTCCAAAAATTTTATTATGGCAGCATAAAAACTCCCAGAGTTACAAATTTTTATTTTGGAAAATTGGAAATTTTTAGTTCCTCTGTGAAATAAAATATTCTAAAAACTGTGTCTTTGGCTCTATACTATTCTAATTTAGGGGAGTTGATAAGCAAGTTCAAACTAGTAAACTCCCAAAATTTTATTATCGCAGGGTGAAAACTCCCAGAGTTACAAATTTTTATTTTGAAAAATTGTCAATTTCTAGTGAAATAAAAAATCTAAAAACTGTGTCCTTTGCGCGACATCATTCTAATTTGGAGGAATTGATAAACAGGTCCAAATTTAATAGTCACAGCATGAAAACTCCCAGAGTTACAATTTTTTTTTCCACTTCGTCCCAAAACAAAAAATTCTAAAAAAGCGGGTCTGCTTCTAAACACAACCGCTCTGGTATATCATCTACAGAAACAAAAGATAGTCAGTAGATTCAAAAAAAAGAGGCGAAACAGCTCTCACTCGTTTTTCTCGCTTCAAAAAGTGAGCGCGCACCGACATAATAATAATAATAATAAGTGAAATTTCCGAATTTTTTTAACTGATTCTCGCATAAATTTCCCTCCAATACCAAGCAGCGTCTGAAAATAAAACTTCCGAAATCTGCTTAATGTCAACTCCGCAGAGGACGTGTAAGATTTTCCTAAATTAAAAGCGAAATGTTTTATTTAGCAGGGTTAAAGAGAAATTAAAAACTCGCGTTTAAATTATAAGTTGCGCCCCAATCTTTTATTTATAACGGAAAATAATTTTTGTTTGTAACATGACCTAGAATTTCGGTTCTCAAACTCGAAACAGTCGATAATTATGTCAACCACGCGAGTACGATCTGTAATTATTATTAAAATAGGTTTGTTTATAACAACTCTAGGGGGATCAATACCGCGACACGCCGTAAACAAATTCGCCTCGGTTTTGAAGAATAGTTTTTTAAGGTCGTCGCTCCCGCACCTATAAAACGGGAGAGGGATGATTACTCCCCCAGTATGAAAAGTTTTTTTATCTCTTTATAGCAAAAGCGAAATGTCCCCGAGTTATCGGGAGATTTTATCGGCGCTACCTAATTCGGACCGCACATAAATTGATACAGAGCAATTGTTATTAATGACAGCCTTACTTTTTAAACGACAGTTTTATTGTGGCTTCTTAAGATAACTGTAGGCAATAATGGGTAGTTTTTCTTTCTTTTGTCGAAGCGAACTGTAGTAAAAAGTAAGGACGGTTGCCGGCCTGTCCGTGGCGCCAGTGAAGATGGCGCCGCCAGCGTCGGTTAAGGGGGTGGGAGCCGCAACCTAGTAAGTGAAAGCTCTTCGGGCAATCGGCCAGGAGCGGCCGGTGGATGCACGGCAAACAAAAACGACCACTAGCGAGATTAAAAATTGAGGGTATTTATATGTAGGGGTTGTGTCTTCCGTAAATTGGCAACACTGATTTAGAAAGTTTTGAATAATCCGAGGGAAACGGAGCGGAGCGAGCAATTGATTATTGAATGGTCTCCTCTTTGGACACGCCAAGGATTATGAATGATGACCGATCACGGAACGGCTCGTCACGTGTGCTATATATCTCAATCTACGTGCGCATCTCTATATATCAATTTATCTGTCTTTCTGGGGTTTTATGCCTTTACATTAATCTCTGTAAGTGCTTGGAGACGGCCTTCGCGCTTTATAAACTTTTCAAATATTTCCGAACAGTTCAATAACGTGCATTATGTAAATTATATTATAAATATATTCACCGCCCTCTGTTAACATTTTAATGTTATGAGCGAGCGATTTTGTATTTTTATGTGTCCTCGTAAAGTCGGCGGATACTCGAAAACTTGGCTTTAATTTTTAAATTGAAATCTGGACTTTTCAGAGACTTTCCGCGCTAAACGTAAACCAAACACAATCACACACTTTTTCCCGATTATTGATTATGCTTCAGCTGTGAAATTGAACGATGAGAGGGGAAGTCTATGCTTATAACTTCATCAACATCTTTGTGGTCTAGACATGGAAATGTTGGGGGTGTATCGAATACATCGTGACTAGTGTTATGGCCTCCGAATCATCGATTTTATTTCTTGCATCTGATATAAAATACTGTCTTTTGTGGCGAGAATTTTATTGCTTCATTCAATACTACATTCAAGTTTTTATGTGCATTCTCTTATTTATAGCACGAGGCCTACATTTTTTATGCGGCGATCGGCCCTCCGCCACTATTCGACACTAGTTCGTATTGTAATTATCTCTTCTTGAATTTGCGGATTTCGGGCTCAGCGTTTTTCTTTTCTTGAATCGAAGATTTTTAGTTTCTTGCTTCGAATCATGAGATTTTTACGTTTTCTACAAAGATCTGAAAATTTGACTTTTAAAAGTGGCGCCGTCTTGTGGCAGAACTTCAGATTTCTCAAAGATTCCAGAATTTTTAGGAAAAATCAAATTATTTTTTCAGATTTCCCACAAAATTTAACAAAAAATCCAGGATTTCACGAAAAATTCAAGTTTTTTTTCAAATTTCCCGCAAAACTTAACGTTAAAAAATGTCAAAAACTTCAAATTTCTGCAAAATTCCAAGATTGTATTGAGAATTTAACTCCTATAGATTCGACCGATCGGAGACATTTATTTTTTTAAATCAACCAATCACAACAAACTTTTCTGAAAATTTCACTAGTGAAATTTCAACGCGGAAATACCACGCGATCTGTCAGTTCGAAATTGTGGGAAATGTTTCCTCCAGTACTCGTAGTTGGTTTCGTTCGGCTTCACTCACTCGTGCAATTGATCGTCGAAAAAACTACTCGTCTGTCGGAAAAATTTGCGACAATTTCGAGCTCTCTTGTTATATTATGTTACTTATGAAAAATCAACTTTTTTTAAATTTCCCGCAAAACTTCTCGTTTAAAGTGGTGCCATCTTACAATTTGACAAAAATTTCGGGATTTCACGGAAAATTCAAGCTTTTTCTAAATTTCCCGCAAAATTTGACTTTAAACTGACGCCATCTTGTGCCAAAAACTTGAAAATTTGTCAAGAATTCCAGGATTTTGGAGAAAAAACACCTTTTTTTTCAAATTTTCCTTAAACTTTGACTTAAAAGTAGCGTCATCTTTTGGCAAAAATTAAAAATTTGTCCAAAATTCCAAACTTTCACGAAAAAAATCAAGTTAATTGTCAAATTTCCCACAAAACTTGACCAAAAAAGTCAAATTTATCGAAAATTAAAAAATTTTTCAGACAAATCGTTTTTTTTAAAACTTCCCGCCATCTTGTATTAAAAACTTCAAATTTGTCGAAAATTCCAAGATTGTGCGGAAAAAACAACTTCCTGTTTAAATTTTCAAGAAAAAAAATTACTTCAAACTGTCAAAAACTTTGACGGTAAAACAGTCAAAAATTCCAAAATTTACGTAAAAATCGAATTTCTATTTAAATTTCCCGCACAATTTGACTTAAAAGTGGCGCCATCGTATCAAATTTGTCAAAAATTCCAAGATTTTATAGAAAAAAAAGGTTCTTTTTAAATTTCCCTTAAAATTTAACTTAGCAGTGACGTCATCTTGTGTCAAAAATTTCAAATTTTTCGAAAATTGTAAGATTTTGAGGATAAATCAAGTTTATGATTAAATTCCCGCAAAAATTTGACAATAAAACTGAAAAGTGGTGCTATCGTGTGCCAAAAACTTGAAGTGTGACGAAAATTCCCGAATTTGGCGATGAAAGTGTCAAAAAACTTCAAATTTGCCCAAAATTCCAGGATTTTAAAGAAATAATCAAGTTTCTTTTTTATTTCCCCGCAAAACCTGAACGTTAAAAATGAAAAAAAATTGTTTTTCAAAGTTCCCGCAAAATTTGACTTGGCAGTGGCCGCCAGCTTGTGTCTAAAACCTAAAATTTGTCGAAAATTCCAGGATTTTACATAAAAATCAAGTTTCGTTTTCAATTTCCCGCAAAATTTGACCTTTAAAAGTGGCCCCATTTTTGTGTCACATCTTGAACTTTCAATACGTCAAAAATTCAAATTATAAGAGACTGAAGGTTTAGAATCCTGACAACACGAGAAACTTCGTTTATGAAGAAATTGAAAATATTTTCTCAGATTTTCGCAGTTTTCCGAAGGGCGTAAATTCGACTTTTTAAGAGTCCCAATAATGTAATTAATAACGCAGAAGTGCGCAAAGGCGGCAAATTTCGCCAGTCGGTAATTCAGAGTAATGGGAACAATCAGCCAATTGGAACGGTTACAACAAATGACGAACGGTCTCAGATTCTAACGACATCTTCCGGGAATTTATCGGCAGCTCTGCCAATTGTAATTGATTGCATTATACTGTTGCGCTCGCATTGCATTGAAGGTCTTCTTTAGATTGGAAGTAGTTGAGAAAAGCTTCGCTTGTTAGCGACGAAACGACGCAATCTTCAAACTATATGCAACAAACAAATCAAAACTCCGGCGCTCCGGGGCTCCGGGTTGAATTTCCACGCGAGATTTTGCTAATTTCCAAATGAATTCGAATGATTAGGACGGGGGGCAAAAAGCTTGTTTACATGGTCAAAGGCGGCGAGCCTGTGCAACAAGTTAGTTCTGTTTCAGTTCAATTCTCTGCTCGCTCCGATTTCCAGGGATGATTTTGTTGTGGCCGTATTGTTTGTATTGCTCAAGAACCATCTGGAGATGGTGGTAGCGCCGGCCAACAACTTGTTACACCGCAACACGGAAACTATAAACAACAGGCGGGTTTTAAAAAGATGCCGCTTTTACCGGTAATGACGGAACGCAATTAGGTTTTCGGTCGAGGGGAAATCCCGACGAGAGACGTATTTCGTTTCTTTTTATTCTGCGCGGGACAAACTAAGTTACGACTGGAGAGATTATAAATGCTAATGACGTTAGAAGATTTTATTGCGCATACCAAATTGTGTGCACTTCTGAGGGAGACGACGACAAAGATCAATCAATCAATTATTTCGCTACTTGCGCCAATTTGCACCTTCGGTTTTGGTAAAATACGACGATTTTGTGTACATATTTGTGAAAACAATGAAAAATGTGAAATGATTAACATCGATTTAATTACCGTGGGCATATAAACGGTGAAATAATGCTTTATTAGCCGGTAAATTAATCAGCAAATCACATAAAATGTAACGCCGAGTAAATACAATTCGTTTTTGGATGAAAACTAATAAAAAAAATGGTGGCCCGGGGAAGTCGGAGGATTTCGGAAATCTGTGGACCTCGCTTTTAGCGGTTTCTGGTTCTAACATTTTTAAATTTGGCGGATTAAATATGCGTGTTAAAAGGAGTAATGCCTGCAAGTTTCAACGAAAACGAAAAATTCTAAAAAATCGGTTTTTGGTTATAACATTTTGAAATTTGGCGGACTAAATAAGCGTTTCAAAAGGAGTAATGCCTGCAAGTTTCATTTTGATATTCCGAAAATTAGCGAAAATACGAAATTTAATGTGGAATATTGGAAATTTTCACTTTGTCGTAGTAACAGTAGTAGTAACAAAGTAGTAACAAAATTTTATTCTTGTATTTCTAAAATTACGAAAGTTAGGAACTTTTGAAAGCAAGCACTGAAAAATAACCGAATAACCCGTCGGGAACCTCCTATTTTTGCAGGAGACAGTCAATAGATTCAAACAATTGGAGTAAAAATTCCGGCGTTTTTGTCGCTTCAAAAAGTGAGCACGCACCAACAAAATTTAGTTTAGTTTAACTTGAATTTTAGAACGGGTGTCATAATAATAGTCTGAAAATGAGCGAAGTAACTAGAATTTATAATTTTTCCTCTTTAACCTTTACACTGCTCGGCCCGGAAAAATCCGCAAAATAATATTTCGCTCAAACTGCTCCGAACGTATATATTCGCATTGATTAAGAAGTGGTCAACTGCTCAAAACATAATTTTTTGAAGACGCAAATATGGTTATCTACCTCTTAGGAATACACAGTCACAATAGCTTTAATTTTTTTAAATACATTTTTTTTACCGTTCCTTGCTCAGAACGTATATATCCGTCTACGACTAAAATTCATTTGAAATCTATTCCATGCATTTTTTTATCCACGCAGTTTAAAAGTAGGTCCGAACTAAGGGCCAGGTAATATCACCATAATAATCAGCTCTCATCTCAATGTTACCTTGTTTAATATTTATATTGACGTTGTGGAAAATTAAAATCTCTATGAACATTTTTAAAACTAGTTAATCGGACAAGTGCTCAAGACGTTAATAGACGCCAAGGCAAAACAGCGATCAACTGCTCGGAACGTATATTGTCGCAGAAGCTGACAATCCGCGCACAGTTACAAAATTTTCCAAAAAACATTGCGCAGTGAAAAGGTTAAAAATGCGTTCGCATCCATTTCAATGAAAATCTGTCAGTTTTCCACCGTATAAATAATGTTTCTGCAATTTTTCCCTCATGTCCCGCAGATCGCGTACGTTTTTAATGATTTTCTTTCTCGCGATTATGAAAACGGCGAAAGATTTCGCCTTGTCGTTTTCATTAAATATGCACCGAAATTCCCCCTGAAAAAGCCGTCCTCTACTGAACTCGATAAGCTAAGAGCATTAATTTTCCCGACTTCCTAAACTCTGTCATAAGAATTTCAAAGAAACTTTTTCGCTTCTTAGAGGTTACGACTTGTCCTAGACGAGCGGTAATCAAATTTCTATCTGGGAAAATTGAATATAAAATTTAAAGAGCTGACAATTTCGGGCCTCTTGATAAGTTGACAAGTACCCGGGGAAGGCGCATAATTGAGCAGTAAAATGTGTGGCGGCGTTAAAGTTACACGCGTGCGACGGAAATTATTAAAATTTGACACTCGCCGGCCTGACTCGCTTAATTCACGGTGGCGGCGGCGGCGGCAATTGTTAATCGGGGGACCTCCGAAAAATTGCAACCGCGATGACAAGCCTCGCCGGGGACCGATGATGAATGCGCCGTCTCCAAGTCACCGCCGACGATTTGTTTAATGCATATCTAACCGAGATTAATGCGGCTGGGGTGCAACATCCGATTGTTCGAATAGAAAACTCGCCTAGTGTGAAGAGCTGTCGCGCTATAATTCTTCCGGTTGTACCTGCCAAAAGTAATACATTGCGTCCGACTGGAGACAAATAAATGTCAAGGTAAAAGGGCTTAACACACGCGGCTTATCAGTGATAAGGATTTGTAGATCTGTTTTATTACATGTTCGGAAAACTTATAATTCCTGATAAGAGAGATCAAACATTCAAGTCGTTGACCCAATATCAAGTCTAGTGGGCTGTGATTTACAGCGTCGTACCACTTTTTTTCGGCTTTTTAGAATTTTTTGTTTTGGGACAAAATAAAAGTTTCCAATATTTGCTAATTTGTGTTGGGTCGTGCTCACTTTTTGAAGCGAGAAAAACGCCGAAATTTTGTCGCTAGCAAACCAGTTTTTGTCAAGATCCAACGCTTGATTCTGGAGAAATCAGCTCGAATGGGCAAAGAATATGCAAAATTCGACAGAAAAACGCCTAAATTTGGACCAACATGGCGATTTCTGCTATAGATAGACTGTTTTTGAGACTGAAATCGCAGAGTAGAGGTGCAAATACAACAAAGTGTGAGCTTTTATGAAGTTTCAACGGTTAATTCTGGAGAAGTCAGTAGAAATATGAAAAAAAACTCGTTAAAAAATCACCTAAATTTTAACCAAAAATTGTCGATTATCCTTATAAACAAACTGAATTTGCAACCTAGCGATCGAAAACCGTAAAACAATAAATTTCCATCAAGACCCATCGGCTGATTCTGGAGAAATCGGCCGTTAAAATTCACCGTTTCGTAATCACATGTGCAGATTAATGACCGGAAATTGGGGTGCATACGTAGAGCCCTTGTGAACTACGCAATCGATAGTTGTAAAGTCGTAAGCCGCTCATGTTTAATTTATAATGTTTGACAATGTTTTGATTGATCCATTGAGTCGAGGTTAACCGAGTGTAAGACTGCAAATTACCATCGTGTTTACTATGTCTCGGCCAGGCGCTACGCTAAAACTTTGAAAATAATTAAAATTAGCTGCGGCCGTCATGAATGGCTCGATCTTTCAATCAGCGGCGGTCGCGCGTTCTTTTTCTTCTTTGATTGATTTGCTCGTGTTAAAAAATACCTCGTCGATTGTTCATTTATCAAGTTTAATTAACGTTCTGTTTATTCACGCTTGGCTCGCTTCGCGCGCAAGAAGAGTGGAGTTTAGCTCACCAAGACTGCGTTCGTTAATGCACCCACGACGGCGTCGTCACCGTCGTCGAATATGGTGGAGGCGCGCTGGGCTGCGAGTTGCTGATCCCCGAAATGGTCTCTGGCGGTGGGACAGTCTGTTGCTGGTTGGGGAAGTTGAAGTCCAGACTCCCTTCCATGCTCAATTCGTGCTTGATCAGTTCTTCGACGTTGCAGTCAAATCCTCCTTGGAACGACTCCACGTTGATGTTTAAATCGTCTAGTACGGTGCTACTGTTTAACGCGCCCATCAGCTGCCCCATCATAGTGGAGGGCGTGCCCTGGGCCGGTTGTGGGGTTAGAGGAGGACTGTTCGACGACGGCCTCGGCATCGTGCTTCGGTTTATCAAATATTGACTGTTGTGGGAGTCCGGAGACGGCTCCGAATGGGGGTACGAAGGCGACATGCCTGCTGGAGACATGCTCTGAAAGAAGCGCCGAATAGAACAACCGACTTCAAAACAGTAAGGTGCTCACCTCTACTTTACACTGGACTTGCATACAGGAACACGAATGCGGACGATGGATGGGGCACTGCGAGAGGCCGTACGGCGAGGTGGCGTGTAACGAGTTGATCTCTCTGCGGCCGGGGAATTGTTCGTAGGGGGCGGTGTATGGAGGTGGCGGCTGCTGTGGCGTCTGCCCGTTGATGTACCTGCAAAGACACTCGTTGAACACCACCAAAAGAACCGGGCGACACAATCAAGCGGGGCAGTATACTTATTTGTTGATGCGCACTATGTTCGCAAACTCGGTTATTTGTTGTCGGATTGGGATTTCGAGAACGGATTTGGAATCCTCGCGAAATTCTGCGTCGAGTGAGCCGAAAATATGCGAGAAATTGGCCAAGAACATATTGCGCATCAACAAATCAAAGTTGCAGAAGGTCACCCCAGGTGACGGCGTCATTTGCCTTTTTTGCCCTATAATTTTGAGATGGCACAGTTAACCAGAAGGCACGAAGTGGTAACTTCCTTAAATTTCATCACAATATCCTTACAAATTCCAAAATTGCAGGCTATAATTATGGACTCTATCAACTTTTAAGTTTTCTAAAAAAAAATAAATCCAAAAATTGTATTTTTTGCTTTAGAATTTTGAAATTTTGTAGCGTCAATACGAAGGTCCCAAGTAGTAATTTCCGTAAATTTTATTGCAATATTGCTAAAACTTCTAAAATTACAGGCTATAATAAAAAAGAACTGAATTTTTTGGCACCCTCTAAAATCAAAAATTTTCGAAATTTGTCGATTTTGGTCTATAATTTTAAGATCTGGCACAGTTAACCAGAAGGCCCGAAGAGGTCACCTCCCCAAATTTCATCACAATATTCGTAAAAATTCCAAAATTACAGGCTATAATACGACCTCTTCCAACTTTTCAGTTCATTCTGAAAAGAAAAATTTCTAAAAATTGTATTTTTTTCTCTAGAGTTTTGAAATTTTGTAGCGTCAATAGGAAGGCCCCAAGTAGTAATTTCCGTAAATTTCATTGCAATATTGCAAAAACTTTCAAAATTACAGACTATAATAGAAAATAATTGAATTTTTTGGCTTCCTCTAAAAAAAAAAATTCCAAAATTTGTCATTTTTGCTCTAAAATTTTGAGATTTTTCACAGTTAATCAGAAGACCCTAAGTAGTAACTTCCGTAAATTTCATTGTTATATTCCTAAAACTTCAAAAATTACAGGCTGTAATAGAAAATCTAGAATTTTTTGGCTGCCTTAAAAATGAAAAATTTTCAAAATTTGTTTTTTCTGGTCTATAATTTTAAAATTTGGCACCCTTAATCAGAAGGCCCGAAGTGATAACCTCCCTAAATTTCATCACAAAATTTTAAAAAGTCCAAAATTACGGGTTATAATTAACTCTTCCAACTTTTCAGTTCATTAAAATTGTATTTTTTGCTCTAGAATTTTGAAAATTTGTACAATTAATACGAAGGTCCCAAGTAGTAATTTCCGTAAATTTTATTGCAATATTGCTAAAACTTCTAAAATTACAGGCTATAATAGAAAAGAACTGAATTTTTTGGCACCCTCTAAAATCAAAAATTTTCAAAATTTGTCAATTTTGCTCTATAATTTTAAGATTTGGCACAGTTAACCAGAAGGCCCGAAGAGGTCACCTCCCCAAATTTCATCACAATATTCGTAAAAATTCCAAAATTACAGGCTATAATACGACCTCTTCCAACTTTTCAGTTCATTCTGAAAAGAAAAATTTCTAAAAATTGTATTTTTTTCTCCACAGTTTTGAAATTTTGTAGCGTCAATAAAAAGGCCCCAAGTAGTAATTTCCGTAAATTTTATTGCAATATTGCTAAAACTTCTAAAATTACAGGCTATAATAGAAAAGAACTGAATTTTTTGGCACCCTCTAAAATCAAAAATTTTCGAAATTTGTCGATTTTGCTCTATAATTTTAAGATTTGGCACAGTTAACCAGAAGGCCCGAAGAGGTCACCTCCCCAAATTTCATCACAATATTCGTAAAAATTCCAAAATTACAGGCTATAATACGACCTCTTCCAACTTTTCAGTTCATTCTGAAAAGAAAAATTTCTAAAAATTGTATTTATTTCTCTACAGTTTTGAAATTTTGTAGCGTCAATAGGAAGGCCCCAAGTAGTAATTTCCGTAAATTTCATTGCAATATTACTAAAAATTCTAAAATCACAGGCTATAATAGAAAATAACTGAATTTTTTGGCACCCTTTAAAATTAAAAATTTCCAAAATTTGTCGTTTTTGCTTTACAAGTGGGATTTCGGGACCGGATTTGGAATGTTCGCGAAATTCTGCGTCGAATGAGCCCTGATAATAAGCGAGAAATCGGCTAAGAACATAGTTCGCATCAACAAATCAAAGCAGCAGAAGCTCACCCCAGATAGGCGTCCGGTTGGAGTTTCATGCCCTGCTCGAGGTTGCCCGCCAGCTGGTCGGGCGAGTAGTTGCCGGGCATTTCCGGGCTGTAGTTCGCCGAATTGAACTGTGTGGACGAACTCCAGTCGGGTTCGACCCCCACGACTGCCGGTATCGGCGACAATCGACCACAAGAGGACGTGTTTGAGGAAGCTCGAGGTCTGAAGTCTGGGCTAAGTTGGAAGCCGGCGCCACTAAGAGAACGAAAAAGAGTTTTTTAATCGCAGATCGTAATGAGAATTCGCCGAGATAACAAAGCAATTAACGGAAGTGACTGTGCACCTACCTGTGGATGGGCGATTCCGGGAAGAGGTCGAGGCTCTCCGAAACGGACGAACTGGGACTAGGGGTGGTGTCGGGGAGGGCGCCGTTCCTCATCAGTTCCACCTTCTTCTTTACGCGGCCGCGGCGCTTTTCGAATTTACTAGTTTCCATTGAGGCGGCTCTTCGGCGGACGGACTTCCCCGGTTTGGCGTCGGGGTTGATCATCCACCAGGAGGACTTGCCGGTGCCTTCGTTCTGCACGCGCATGAAGCGGTTGTGCAGCGACAGGTTGTGGCGGATGGAGTTCTGCAAGGAAGAAGCGATTCGGTTAAGCCTCCGCGGACGTAATGTTTGAATTATGAATATCTGAAGAGAACGTTTATGGCCCACCTGCGGCCATTAGGTCCTCACTTTTATCCGAACTGATTTATGTCGCCCGCCGGTCGCTAACGAGACAGTTCACCTAAGATAGCAGCGGCGGTGATATACGGACGCAGGCGTCGCGGCGCCTCGAAGGAAAATCCAAAATGTTAAGTCAAGTGCGTTTGACCGTGCGGGCGTCGCGGCGCCCAGGTAACCCCACATATGATTATGCAAATGGCGGAGCGCTTTATATTCAGATCTTCGCAGTAAAACTCCACTGGGATGCTCGAATTAAATCCGCAAACTTCCAACTGATACCAATCAAAGTTAAGTTGTACTTTTATGCGTCCATAACTCAGTATGGGAGAATATATAACATTTAAATGTCCCCACAGTTCGAATATGAATCGGTTCAAAATTCGGGACGTCGTAAAAGCGGGCGATAATAAGAAACGAGGTGGAAGGTAATAAATGAAAATGGCCGGAGTAGCAATCAAAGTTTTATAAGCTACTTTATTGACGGCGGACCACAAAATGAAATAATATTTTATAACAAATTAATTTTTTTTTTTTTGGGACGGCGACCGGGACCAATTTTCGTCCCTTTTCGGCCTGAGACAATATACCCCAAGTCCCCAAGGCAGTAATTTCCGTAACTTTCATTGCAATATTGCAAAAACTTTCAAAATTACAGACTATAATAGAAAATAATTGATTTTTTCGCTTCCTCTAAAATTTTTGCTCTACAATTTTGAGATTTTTCACAGTTAATCAGAAGACCCTAAGTAGTAACTTCCGTAAATTTCATTGTTATATTCCTAAAACTTCAAAAATTACAGGCTATAATAGAAAATCTAGAATTTTTTGGCTGCCTAAAAAATGAAAAATTTTCAAAATTTGTCTTTTCTGGTGTATAATTTTAAAATTTGGCACCCTTAATCAGAAGGCCCGAAGTGATAACCTCCCTAAATTTCATCACAAAATTTTAAAAAGTCCAAAATTACAGGTTATCATTAACTCTTCCAACTTTTCAATTCATTAAAATTGTATTTTTTGCTCTAGAATTTTGAAAATTTGTACAATTAATACGAAGGCTCCAAGTAGTAATTTCCGTAAATTTCGTTGCTATATTGCTAAAATTTTAAAAATTACAGGCTATAATAGAAAATAATTGAATTTATTTGATCAAAAAATTACAAAATTTGTCTTTTTTGCGCTATTATTTTAGGATTTGGCACAGTTAATTACAAGGCCCTTAGTGGTAACCTCCCTTAATTTCATTACAAGACCTTTACAAATTTCAAAACTACAGGCTATAATATGAACTCTTACAACTTTTCAGTTTATCAGAAAAAGAATCCAAAAAATTGCATTTTTTGCTCAACAATTTTGAGATTTGGAGTTAATTAGAAAGCCTGTAGTAATAACTTCCTTAAATTTCATCACAATATTCTTAAAACTGTAAAAGTTACAGGCTATAATAGAAAATAATAATAGTGTTAAAAAAGAAAAGAATTTTCGCATGTATAATTGGTTGCCTACATGATCAAGTTCGAAATTCGCTAATCCGCCTCTTTTCTGTTCTCGATGGCATTATTCATTAGACGCTCGCCCACTCCTCCAAGTAATTAATATAATACTGTGTAAGTAGCTAAAATTGTAAGAATCCACATAGATTAATGAATAATTCATTAAGGCTTTTGACGTACAATGCAAGAACAGAATGTATGAGGGGGGTGATTAATTTCCAACGCGTATGTCGGGATTAAAAGATCAAGTAAGCAGTCAGGGGCAGGCGCCTCGACTTTCAGGCGTCGCCTAGGCGTCTGTTCGCCACCCCTTCGCACCTCCCGCTCCCAAACTCGCACCTTGAACCGGGCGCCAACTGTCAACTATTCACCGAACATTGCTGTTTCAATTTTTTTGGCGCAAAAGGAATCTACCGCAGCGACATAGCTGAGCAACTATTCCCTCCTAATTACTCGGGGAAATTCGTCCCGTTCTTTCTCCAAAACAAGATGAATTATTCCACGGAGAATGTATGCAGATTACAGGTGACCGATTACAGTCACTTATCTGTAATCTACCGGTGATCTACTCGTAGCCTCGACATCAAAAGAGCGCGTGAATAATTCGGAGAGAGCAATTACTTTGAAGTTGTTACGAACGAGCGCGGAAAACTCTCGACTTGTACTTTATCAACTATTTAGCTTTCGCGTGCACGAAAATCAAATGTGATTACGCACGTATCTGTAGGATTTTTTCGAGATTTTTCGTCCCTGGAACGTACGTCCTGGCCTAACACGGCACTTGTGGGTGTTCCTTAATTCCAAACGCCCACAAATTGACGACCGAATGCAGCTAATTTGTCTTTCTTAATGAAAAAGAGGTCAAACAAAATTTGTTGGACAGTCGGCAGCAAAAATTTTTATTTGTATACTTTAATTTGTTGACGCGCGCTATGTTTTTTTACACAGCCGTGGATTTCTTCGGCTGATTTCTCACTTTTTTGTTGTCGGGCGGGGATTTTGAGGCCGGATTTAGAATCTGGGCGAAATTCTGCGTAAAATGAGCCCTAATATCGCGAATTTTCTTGAAAAATAAGCGAGATATCGACGGGAGAAGTTTAAAAGTTTTAATTTTCGGGAAATTTAGGAACGAATTCTTAACTAGAAAATTGCGAAATTGGTGGCAAAAACCGTTTCTTTTTATTTGTCGGACTTAGTCGAGATATTTCGCTTTGAATTTGGATTCAGCGTAAAATTCTGCGATAAATGAGCACCAATAGTTCAAATTTTGGTACGAAAATAAGCGAAATATCGAGGTTTATACGAGAAACGCTTCTAAATCAGTTATTTATTGACATACGTGAAAATATCGCCCAGTTTTGGATTCTTCGTGAAATTCTGCGCCAAATGAGCACGAATAGTTAAAGATTGCTCCATAAATTAGCGAGAAAATGACTGAAGAAGGTTTAGATAGTCTAGAAATTAAACAAGAAATTTTGTCCCGTCAGCGATCCAGTCGACGTAGATCAGAGGCTACTTAATAATTTCTGAAAAGTATTTTGAGATTATGTAAAACAAGTAGATGAAAATCGGTGAAAATAACTTAAGTTTGGTCCGAAAATAAGCGAGAAATCTATCGAATTACAGTTTAAAAAATTTGACTCTTTGACAATTATCCAAAATTTTAATCTGCCACAACCTAATTATTTGTAGACGTACCGAATAAAATAAAATAAAATGGATTCAGCGTAAAATTCTGCGTTACATGAGCACAAATAACTCAAGCTTCATCCAAAAGTAAATCCACGGCTGTGTAAAAAAACATAGTGCGAATTAACAAATTATCACAAATATTAAGTTTTTAGTGAGTGTACTACACCTCGTTGCGAGCTCGTTTTTTTGCCCCTGACTGTACAACTGGTAAAATATGACCGATGATCGAAAAATAAAGCGAATTTATCGGACTTCCACCGGTTATTTTTGTGTCAACATATTTATTAGCCGAGAGCAAGGAATGCGTCGTGGGCGGAATTCTAAAACAATTAGTTTATTTTTATCGGGCCGAATAAAATATTCCCAGTTTCGTTAAAAGCCCTTCATGAAGATGACGGCCTCGTTGCTGAAACACGTGTCGTGGTAGCGAATTTAATAGACATCATCCACCGGACGAAAAACTCGTCCGAGACGTTTTGATTCATTACTCGTGTCAGAAAAAAAAAATGCCGTCTCATTTATGCATCCAATTATATAAGGAAATTTTTTGGACTTTTTGATCGCCCACTTTACCCTTTCGCTCGCCAAGGTCGTAGGATTTTTACCTGTGTTGTCATTGTGGCCGGTACGGATTATGAATGCAGTGGCGTCCGTTTTCTGCACGGCGTCTTGGCGGGGGTGAAAGTAATTCCAAGAGAATAAGAGGGATAGCGAGTTGAATTGGGGCACATTATAACTCCACATGAGAGCGCTGTTGCTAAAGGGGACTTGCAGTTCGATACCGAAACCTTGGGGTTAACATGAGTAAAGGGCCATTCCTAGACAGAACTGCGACGCTGTGTCTTCTTATTATAACTCCGGGAGCATAAAGCAATAGAGGATTTTTGTTCGTACGGAACAAGCTAGAAAATTGTGGATGGAGCCATTTCCGAGGCTCCATATCTGACATTGGTTATCGGATTAATTCAATAGATATAATGTTGCTCCTTCTGCGGAAACGAAATTAGCTGGGGATCTTCCAGCCAGCAGTTTATACAGATTGATCTGAGAATTCTTTATTGAGTGGGCTGCCACCTTCGGAACGTGTGTCGAAACTTGATCGAATTGCAGTGCATTGCACTTGTCTACCAGCATCGCATGCTGCAACTACCGGCCTCTACGTCAATTACACATTTCACTAACCACTATTACATCTATTTAACCTCTTTAATTGATCTCAATTAGTGATATCTTGTTTGATGCGCTCCTACAAATAATTCACTTCTTGTTTGCAAGTCCGGGACTCGGATTCCGCATTTTATATGTTGATAGTAAAGTGCCTGCTCGTATTTTTAATGAAAATTTAATTTGCCCGCACGTCACTGCGTGATTAAAATTTAACGCCACCGACAGGGACAGTGAATAGGACAAATGATTAAACAATTGTTACTAGATAACATTACCCATTTAGCGGAGCATTAGCGCCAAAATTCCATTTTTTTTTTTTTTTGTTAGTGCGTGCTCACTTTTTCGCGCGAGCAAAACGCCGAAAATCCACCGTTTTGTTTTTGCCAGTGGCACATTTTCTCGGCGATATTTCAGCCGAAAACATCAAAAAAGATTAGCACAAAAGCATCAAAGCAGCTTTGTAAATCCGTAGCTAGTCGAAAGATCATTCTTTTCAAATTTTTGCATTTACTTTTGCATGAAAAGATGTAGATAGCGAAAAGGAAACCTCAAGCAATATCGTTATCATCGGGAGGAGAATATTGTCAGGACTTGTCCATATTTCTATCTGTTTGTAACCACAACGACACCGAAATACTTTCAAGGTTTTGAGAAACTTTTATCATCGACAATCAAGACCGCTTCCTTCCGCAAACATGTGTGAGGGAACCTGTGGTCACTATTGTCAGTCGCGACGAAAATAAACAAATCTGAGTCAATTCGACTCGTTATTATATCTACATCTGCATGTTTTCTTCGGACAAGAACGTTGTTAATTCGGAAGGAAGATGTTCGACGAGTATCATTAGAAGATGGAGGAGTTACCACAGCAAAAACACGAGTTTATCGATTACAAAGGGGGCATCATTGGACTTGTCAGACTCGTGCATTTATGACTGATGAGGTCAAAACACGGCGGGTGACAGTCGCGAAGGGACTGCCGCACCTCGCTTCCGCTATTCATTTCACACACGGTAAATTAGACAATTGTTTCCATTTTTTTAACAAACGAGCTGTAGTAAACTCTCAGCGGGTAGTAATGATAAAACAAATTTGTTGTTAAATAGTCAAACTAGTGATATTAGTTAATGCGCACTATGTTTTTTTACACGGCCGTGAATATCATCGGTAGATTTCTCGCTTGTTTTGGAGCAAACTTGAGTTATTTGTGCTCATTTGACGCAGAATTTGAAGCAAAATCCTAAACTGTCTTGATTTTTTCGGTATGTCAATAAATAAGAGTTCTGAGGGATTCAAATTTTGCCACAGGGACAAATTTTTCCAAATGTAATTTGGTCGATTTCCCATTTTCGCAATTAAAAGTGCCAAAACTCCACGGCCGTGTAAAAGAACATAGTGCACATTAACAAAGTTCATTTCTTTTGCCGCCGCGTGTACCAACCAATAAAAAACAACAAATTTCCACAAAAGTCGGACAGAATTCCGTTTAAATGTGCAGCAGGTATTTAGTCAAAATCGATTGATACATGCAACATGAATATTTCACCTGATTAACGATTATTATTGTTTATTTTATTTTTTTGGTGATGTTTGTCGATGTTGGCAGGCCTGTTATTGTAGCGAAAGAAAAACAGAGCTGTGGACAGTGGTGCCAACACACCGGGAAATTTTCAGTGTCATTATAAGTAGTTGGCGATGATTAATTTAAAATATGAAGTATTCGCTTGAATGGATGTTTGCGCGAAATTTCGTCGCGTAACTAGCGTTCCAAGACCATTTATAAATTCGCATTACAATATGATTATGAAGAAATTCCCTGTTAGAGCGAGCTGATGTACAAAAAGTGACGAGACAAAATTGATGCTTTTTGGATTATTGTAATTTGCACCTACTCCACGAAATATAAGACGGCGGGAGAAAAGAACAGTATTTCCTTTTGATGGCAAAAATAATTAATAACTTCGGGATGGAGAAGAGGAGAGCTCGCTAATCGATGTTGGTACAATCGCCAGTGATTAATGACGGGCGATTCTCCTCGACGTGTTTTATATCCGCGTCTTACACCCCTCGATACCGTAATCTGACCGTGGATATTAGATATTAGCATCCTCAACACGTGACGCCGCTTTTAATTTCGATGCCGGGCCCGCAAAAACGCGATGTGCCGGAGCGCCATCCTGTTGGAGCCGGCGAGTTATCAGTTCCTTCATCCAGGCGCAGTTTTATTTTTATGGGGGAAAGTTGGGAAGAACACAGGATAGTTTGGGTGTATTTTACTGCTATCGTCGTTTCGGCGATCGGGACGCCGCCGCATAAACTGCTTTATTAAGAGCAGGTAGTTTGGCTTTCTCCGGATTAGGCATGGCCCCGGAGATCGCGACTGTCAGAAAGAGAAGGGTTGGTGTTACGTCGTTCGGAAGGGAAGAAAAATGATCCATTAATCTGAAACCTAAAGTCTGTGTGGCGCCTTCGCAGCCTTTTGTTCACCATCAGACTGCTACAGGCGCCGAACGGGGCAGAGACGCCCCCACGAGGTGAGATCCAGGTTAAGGACGAGACACGCAGCTAATTATGACGTCTGGGCGATCCGGAATATGCATGCTTTTGATTGGAGTTTAATTAACGGGAATTTACTAATGTCCCAATAACATAACTTTCGTTCGTATAATGATACTATAAGTGTCAAGATAAATGGGCTTTGTGAGTGCGTTGCGAGGCGCCCCGCTGGGAAAATTGTGAAATGCGTTGCATTCGTAACTGGGATTACCCTGAGAAACGTTTAAATTCGGTCTTAAAAGGGCGTTTAGGTCTTTTTTACTAATTTCTGTTAGTCCGTGCTCACTTTTTGAAGCGAGAAAAACGCCGATATTTTTGACGTTTTAGTTCGATGTTTGTGTCGCTAATTTTGGGAATATTTGAATGAAACTTGGAGGCCTTACTACTTTTAGTACGCGGATTTAGTCTGTCAAATTTCAAAATTTTAGAACCAGAAACTGATTCTTCAGAATTTTTTATTTTAGGATGAAGTGAAAATTTTCAATATTTTGAATTAAATTTCGTAATTTTGCTAATTCTGGTGGTATTAGAATGAAACTTGGAAGAATTACTCCTTTTAACACGTGTATTTAATCTGGCAAATTTCAAGGTTTTAGCAGCGAAAACTGATTTTTTAAAATTTTTGTTTTAGGACGAAATAAAAATGTCACATATTCTACATTAAATTTCGTATTTTCGCTAATTTACGGAGTATTAGAATGAAACTTCGAGACAATACTACTTTTAGCACGCGGATTTAGTCCGCCAAGTTTCAAAATTTTAGAACCAGACACCGATTTTTTAGAATTTTTTGTTTTAGAACGATGTGAAAATTTCCTATATTTTAGATTAAATTTCGTATTTTCCCTAATTTTTGGAATATTAGAATGAAACTGTGAGACATTACTCCTCTTAATACGTGTATTTAGTGTGCTAAATTTCAAAATTGTAAAACCAGAATCCGATTTTTTAAAATTTTTTGTTTGAGGTCGAAGTGAAATTTTCCCATATTTTAGATTAAACTTAGTATTTTCGCTAATTTTTGGAATATTAGAATGAAACTTTGTGGCATTACTCCTTTTCACACGAGTATTTATTCTGCCAAATTTCAAAACTGTAAAGCCAGAAACCAATTTTTTAGAATTTTTTTATTTAGGACGAAGTAAAAATTTCCCATATTTTAGATTAAATTTCGTATTTTCGCTAATCTTGAGAATATTATAACGAATAGAATGCCTCCATTACTCCTTTTCAGACGTGTATTTAGTCTGCCAAATTTCAAAATTTTTGAACCGGAAAACGATTTTTTAGAATTTTTTGTTTTAGGAGGAATGAAAATTTCCAATATTTTACATCAAATTTTATATTTTGGCTAATTTTTCGAATATAGTAAAAATAAAATTTCGAGGCATTAATCCTTTTAACTCGCGTTAAAAGTCAAAATTTTAGGGTCAACAACCGATTTTTTAGAATTTCTTGCTTTTCATATGTAAAAATAAAATTTGGGGGCGCTGAATTTTCATTAGAGATTCCTTATACGTTCCATTATGAAATAGAGCGAGGTCCAGCGACTTCCTAAGACCACCTAGTTGAAACCCCCAAACTCCGTAAAACCAAAGACGTTTATGATAACCACCGCAGAAGTCCCTCCAGAGCGTGGAAATTCCACAAACCCGTCTTATTGGACTTATTGCACTCAGCAATTAACATTTCTGCATTAATCTCCCCGTCGCTAATCAACGTTCGGCCGGTTTTTCGTCCAAGCCATGTTTGTTTATCCAACTACCGATAATTATCGTTGAATTTTTCGTACATCGAATAAAAATTTTCGTATAAATTTGCGCTCGTAATTACAATAATGTCGTCAGGACGCATCGCGCAATTCCCGAACTTGAACTCTGGGCCTTCGACACGCACATTTATTTCATAAATGAATTTTCAAAGCGCATCGTAGTGGCAAAAAATGATATTATATGCACATAGCGTGTTCGTGGATGTCAGGTGAATATTTATCGTTACATTCACATAGTTTGGGCGGATGCCAAATCGTCGCAATGTGCCTGGTTATCTACCTCTCTGGATACTTATAATAAGAAGATTGCATCTACGCATCGGACAATGAAATTTGGAAAGGAGAGTAGTGGCGGTTTGGCTGCGCAATCGCTCCCGATATGTTAATGAGGATGTCGTCGAAGTGGAGGCTGCAACATCTCTTGTATCCTTGGAGGGAGGCAGCGATTAACCGCGGATTACAAGCAGTGTCAAGTCAAGGTGTCGCTCGCATACATAATTTATCACAAGAGGTAATTATTTATGGTGCACGTTCATGTTCAGGTTGGTGTTAACAGACGCACCGTTTATTAGAAATCTGGAAATGAATTTAACGGATTTGTAGCTCAACATCGATTACAATGGAAACGTGAATCTAGATAGTAGTAATTTAGCAAATTAGCGGGCTGGAAGGGAGCGGCTCGTTAATTATCCGTTTAGTTTAGCATTCGTAATGCTAGGGAGAGTAAAGAGTTAATTAACGATAATGAGTGCATCTCCGGTACCGTTTTATGATCGAATTGGTTTATCAGTTACGAAGAGAAGAACGTGATGTCACCACTCGTTCTCTCATTGCCAAACACGATAACCGAAACGAGGAGAATTACAAGAATGCAACCGGCAGGAGTGCCGAGGTCGAACAAGGACCGCTACGAACATAAGTCACCAAGACGTAGGTTGGTATCAATGTAATCGTCTTACCGATCACGTTACACCGGCACGTGGCACCCGTTCCTCATTTGTTTCGTTATTTCGTACTTGTATTTTATTACCGCTTTTATGGGGGCTTAATTAATAACTCTTCTAGTCGCCACCACTGGAGTTGAGTTGTTACATTTTTATGTCCGCCCGTTTGCATAGAAACTAACCGAAATCGTTCGGCGTGTTTAGCATAACCGAGGGAAAGTTTCCCGTCGCCTGCGCTTGGTGCATCATTTTTCTGGAATGGATTGAGAACTTACACCCTCCATGGGTCATTAAAGATGCATTCGGATCGCATAAGACTACAAACTGATTCTTTGGGAAATTTATGGGTTTGTTGAAAGGATCAACGGATTTATCTAAACATGCAAAATGGAGTGTTTAATCTGACGACTACAAAGCACAAGTATGTAAATTGCGTTTCTGCCAGTTCGGAATAAATGGCATGTTGTGGTGGCGCGATAAGACGGACATAACTCACCGCTTGACCGAGATATTTATTGTTTCGATGGAATTTTTAGTTTAGTTTGTCTTTTTTTTGTCTTTTCAATTTTGTATTTCTTGTCTTCATTTGTGTCTTCTACTTTCTTCCTCTTGAATTGATAAAAGTAAGCAATTGAAGAACTTAAAAGAATGTAACAAAACAATAAGAATTTTGAAGAAATGAATGCAAAGAATCCTCTAGAGAGTCCTAAATAGTTCTAGAGAAATCCGAGAGAATGCCGGAAAAAATAAGAAAATATCGTCGATTTTCCCAGATCCAAAGAATTCTAATGAGATCTAAAGAGAATTTGAACATTTGAAGAAGTTTAGTTTCGCAAGTTTAGCCAATTATTGTCGATAAATCGTTAGATAAAGGTCCTTCGCAAAGTTGCCATACAATATTTTTTCCTTGTTTTACTTTAATTCATTAGCTAGTCCCCGCTTTTAAAATATGAAAAATTTTCTGTTTCTGGCTAGAAAATTTTCGAATATGGCAGACTAAATACACGTCTTAGAAAGGACTAATTCCTTCAAGTTATATTCTTATATTGCCAAAATTAGCAAAAATACGAAATTCATTGTAAAAAATCTGTTTCTAGTTTTAAAATTTTGAAATTGGGCATACTTGATGGACGTCTTAAAACGCGTAATGCCTCCAAGTTTCATTTTAATATTCCCAAAATTAGCAAAAATACGAAATTAATTGTAAAATATTGGAAATTTTCACTCCGTCCTAAAATAAAAAATTCTAAAAAACCTGTTTCTAGTTTTAAAATTTTGAAATTGGGCATACTTGATACACGTCTTAAAAAGCGTAATGCCTCCAAGTTTCATTCTTATATTCCCAAAATTAGCGAAAATACGAAATTAATTGTAAAATATTGGAAATTTTCACTGCGTCCTAAAATAAAAAATTCTAAAAAGTCAGTTTCTGGTCTAAAATTTTGAAATTTAGCAGACCTAATACACATCTTAAAAGGAGTAATGCAACCAAGTTTCATTCTTGTATTCCCAAAATTGGCGAAAATACTAAATTTAAGATGGAATATTGAAAATTTTCACTTCGTCCCAAAACAAAAAATTGTAAAAAAGCGGTTTCTAGTCCTAAAATTCTGACATTTGCCAAACTAAATACGCGTGTTAAAAGGAGTAATGTCTCCAAGTTTCATTCTAACATTTCGAAAATTAGCGAAAATGCGAAATTTAATGTAAAATAATGGAAATTTTCACTTCGCCCCAAAACAACAAATTCTAAAAACTCGGTTTTTGGTTCTAAAATTTTGAAATTTGGCAGACTTTATACGCGTGCTAAAAGTAGTAATACCTCCAAATTTCAATCTTAAATTCCTAAAATTCGCGAAAAAACGATTTAACGAAAACAATTTTGGAAACTGGATCGAAAAATAGTGTTTTTCTATCAAACGATTTCAATTCATTGTCAATCGACGAAAGAAAAACTTTTTTTGTGTTAGAGAGCGAAAATAAAAATGGGAGCTGAAATTTTCCCAAAAACTTCTTTGGCGTTTTTCTCGCTCGAAAAAGTGAGCACGACCCAACACAAATTAGCCCCGAACCACTTTTTGCAACTTCCTGTGCCCCAAAAAGCAGAAAAAAAACGCATGCAAACAGGTGCCCATCACATGCAAAATTTTGCGTAAAAAATTTGGGCCGTGGTAAACAAAATTCCTTGAATCAACTTTGTCAAGTAATCCCCTCGTCGACTGACAAGTTAATTTGCGCGCTCAAGTCAAAAAATGTCGCTATCTGCATCAAGTCCTGAAACCGGGCTAGCCACCATCGCCGCTTTGATGGTAATTATCGTGCATTGTAGTTGCTGTCACGCCTTGAACTCTTCAGTTTCGAACATAACCCGCCGGCATTAGCATAAAATCATCATTAAATAGCGCGGAATTCGAAACAGGACCTAATAATGAACACACGCGTCAACGATATGTGCGACAGAACGATCCAATTATGCCGAGGTGTGTCGCGCCGTCGTGAGCAGAAGAAGACTTTCGGCGATAAATTTCTTCGCGCGCCCACAAGAAGATGACAGTCGGCATGATTAATGCGCGAAACGACGTATTTATGCGGAGGATGAGATGCACCGGGTCGTACCTGCTGGAGCCATGGAAAATCGCACCTCTTCGGGGCCTCTGACGCCGCGGTCACTTTCATTCAAGGTCGCTAATGTTTGGTTTATTTTTACCCTTTTGCCGAGCCGTGACTAGACTCCTATGACCTAGGACAACCGAATTCGCAATCCGTAAAAAGTTAATTGGCGAATTTTGCACCAATGGAGTTGTTACGGCGAAGGTTTATGTGTCGTTGTGCCCACGCGCAGCGTCTGCACTAATGGACAAGGTCATGGTCGCGCCGACAATTTGGACATTTTTTTACTGCTGCACGTCGGATGTACTTTTGTCCTTCATACCTGTTTTAGGCAAATAAGACAGCCACCTTTGCGCCAGGTCGATTTTTAATGTTTCATTTCGGGTCTTCCTTGGTCGAATTGGCCCTCTTTCGGTGGTAATTGACGATTTCTAATTGGTCAGAATTGACCTTCGTACGAGTGATTAACCAATTCCTCTGATTTCTTGTATAAATTTAACATTCTTTGGCTTTTTCCAAATTCTCGAGTTACCTTCAATTTTTTTAAGGATTTTTTGAGTGCACGAGGATCCTTTTTAGCTTTAAAGAGATTCGTCAGATTTTACTGGTTCCTGGAACTTTTAATGTCTTTTTTATTCCTTAGGACTTTGTCTTAAAGAATCTTTCAAGGACTTTTAGAAATTCTGAGATCTTTGTTTCCGTTTCTTCAAGGACTTTTTTGAGAGCCTTCAAAAACTTCAATGTTTTTCCCCTTTTTTTAGTTTGTTATTTTGAAAGTTTGCTTGTTTCTTAGCTCTGTAAATAATGTTCGGAAAATTCCAAAATTCTGTGTTTGGATAGACAAAATCTTAAAAAAAAGCAATATTTTTTTGGCATTTAAACGAGTTCAAATATTTTCCATTCGGTCCTGTAATTTTAGTAGTTTTACTGCCAACGTAACGAAATTTTGGGAACTTGTTACTTTTAAAATGATACACTGTTCTAAATTTAAGAAATTTAAGAATTTTAGCACGTTAGGGAGGGATTTTAGAAATATCCATTTTTAGAATGAAGCAAAATTTCCAATATTTTGCATTCGGGCCTGTAATTTTAGTAGTTTTAATGTCATCTTAATGAAATTTGGGAAACTTGTTACTTTTAAGTGGCTAATTCAATGTTTTAAAACTCCAAATTTTAGGGTGGCAGAAACGGATTTTAAAAATTTACAATATTTTGCATTCGGCCCTGTAATTTTAGTAGTTTCAATACCATCTTAATGAAATTTGAGCAACTTTTTACTTTTGAGTGGTTAATTTACTGATCAAAGGGCTTAATTTTCTATTTCTATTTTGCGTCAACGCAAACCGTGGTTACCATGGATACTGCGGCATCTGTCATTCAGCCTCATTTTACCCAAATTTTGGAGTTGAATCTTCCTTAATTGGTTAGCACTATAAGAATGAGATGATGCAAGTCGTTTCGTCAAATGCTTCTCTACCCCATGTTTGAAAAAATATTGACGCTCGACAATGCTTTAGCGCCGTGTGCTTCATTTTATTTTGCATTTGACAGTGCCGCTGCGTAACCAATTTGCGGCACTGAATTACAATTGACCCCTAAATCTCCAAATTTTAGAACGGCAGGAACGGATTTTAAAAATTTCTATTTTTAGAATGCGCCAAAAATTTCCAATATTTTGCATTCGCCCCTGTAATTTTAGTAGTTTTAATGCCAACGCAAAGAAATTTGCGAAACTTGTTAATTTTTTATGTGATTAATTTACTGTCATAAATCTTAAAATTTTAGAGCGACCGAGACGGATTTTAGAAATTTCCATTTTTAGAATGAACCAAAAATTTCCAATATTTTGCATTCGGTTCTGTAATTTGAGTAGTTTTAATGTAAACGTAATGAAATTTGGGGAAATTGTTACTTTTAAGTGACTAATTTACTATCATAAATCTTAAAATTTTAGAGCGACAGAGACGGATTTTAGAAATTTTAATTTTTAGAGTGAGTAAAAATTTTAGTTTTTTTGTTCTAAAATCTTATAATTTTAGTCCACTCAATCAACGCACTTTTAATAGTAAGTTTACAGAAATTCACTCCTTTATCATTAAAACTGTCAAAATTACGGTAGTCAACAGAAAATTTTGAATTTTGAGTTTGTTTAAGAAACGAAAAATTCTAAAATTTCTGTTTTTCGTTCTAAAATTCTCTAATTTTCTGCACTTAATAGACAACCTTTTAGTACTTAGTTCGTTGAATTTCACTTCATTATTATTAAAACTTTTAAATTTACGGAATTTAAGAAAAAAAATTGAATTTTAGGTTTGTCCTACTAATAAAAATCATATTTTTTTTTGGTTCAAAAATTCTGTAATTTAGTCCAGTTAATAAACGCCTTTTCAGTACCAAGTTCACCTAATTTCACAACTTTTGTCTTAAAACTGTCAAAATTACAGTTGTTAACGTTCCACCAGAATGAAAGTGCAATGGAGTGGCATTGTATAGTGTGTTTAAAATATCTCTCCCTTGTTGATACATTCCGAATTAGTCCGTTTCGTGTCTACACGGTGTGTCCGATAATAATGAATGTACTCGTGATATTTGAACTAATTATACATAATTAATTCTTAATTAAAAAATTCATGTGGGATTGGCGGAGGCATAAAACCACGCGATTCGAAAATTGAAAATGGGGCATAAATATTTCCTCTCTTTCCTCTTTATACAGCTGTAATTAATGACTGTGTAGTCAAATCGACTTGTCCCTTGTCATACTCCATTGTTCATTCAGATAAAATCGGTAATTATTAATTTCCCGATGAATATTTGATGCCGGAACAGCTCGATAACCCATGAAAAGGTGGAGAGGCGCGTTCGCGAAACCCAAGAAAATGGAAAATGCAATCAACTCGCGTTTTTTATTTTCGCATGCAATTATGACTTTATAAATTCATCAATTATGGGGGTGCCGGCTCGACCGTGAGGATCCGGTCAATTACCGAGCGAGTTTTATAATTGAAATTAAAATACCAAAACCATTACACGCTTCAAATGTAATATGTATCCAATTTTCCCATAATAATAATTCACGTGTGAAATTTATCGGGCGCTCCAAAGTGAAATCAGTACTCGAGGGCATTTCTTTCTCTGAAATCATCTCTTTGTTGCTGGATTCCTCACTTTTATTGTTTGCGAGGCCGAAAGGTACAAAGGTCACCAGAGGGCGAGAATTCAAACTTCCCGCCGCGCCTCTAAAAAACAAATTTTTGGCTCATTCCAAGAATGGAAATTTCTAAAATCCGTCCCTGTCGGCCTAAAATTTTTAGAGTTAAAACAGTGAATTAGCCACTCAAAAGTAACAAGCCCCCCAAATTTCATTACGTTGGCCTTAAAACTACTAAAATTACAGGGCCGAATGCAGAATATTAGAAATTTTTGGCCCATTCTAAAAATTTCTAAAATCCGTCCTTGTCGCTATAAAATTTTGAGATTTAAGACAATGAATTAACCACTCAAAAATTTCATTGGGTTGGCGTTAAAACCACCAATGTTTTTATTTATTTATAAAATTGTTGCAATGTTTCTAATTTATGTTTTTTTTGTTCCAGGTAAGGCCAATTGTTCACGGTCTCGCGACATGTGGTAAGCAATTCAACGAATTTGAGAGACAGCCGGTGATGAAACCTGTTAAATGATTCGGAAAATTACCGAAACACGATTTAATTGCGCAAGTTTTATCTGGCCGGTTGTCCTCATTCATCGAACTTTATTGGCTGGTACCGATTGATCATGGAAATTTGTGGTGATTTCTTGCGATTTGACCACCTCTAAAACGCGCGCGCATTGAATTACGAAGAAACGCGTAATCCACTATATAATTCACATTTCAAATTAATGGGGTCCACACGTAATGTACTTGGCATCGAATGGAAATTTAATATGCCCGTAATGTATTTTGATTTGCTTCGGATTGATTGATTTCCCTATAATAATGTATTTTCAGTTAGGTGGGCATGCATTAAATAGATTTATATAAGCAGGATTACAAATCAATATTAGAGACACTATTATCTTTAAATGAAAGAAGCCTCTGGACATCCCCCTTTTCCAAAGAAAATCTATTAATGCTGTGGGATTTGAAATGACAACAATTTCCACTAAATTACTGACAATTTACTTTCAAACACATTTCCGTTTGTTAACCTTCAAATTCCCGTCATTTATTTGACTTAATTGCGTGTGTTTCGGACTATAATTGTAAAAAATTGGACTTTAAGCGTGCATTTATCGACATGAATGTAATTTCGAGCACTTGACGAACACCTACTTCGGTCATTTAGTACGATTTGTTCAACATTTGGGTTAAGTGAGCTTTAATTTTTAATAATAAATTATTGATTCGAGGCACTAAAATAAATAGTAAGCACACAATGATTGGAATGAATTCTTGTCGCTTCTTTTCTACTTCATTATAGGGCAATTTCAATTATCGAGGTGGTACGACTGTAATTTACAGTGAACGGTGTCAGTTAGCGTGGACATTTTTCTTTCTTTTTTTTTCTACCAATTCTTCGTTCTTTTCTTTTTTTTTCCCGGAAAGGTCGACCAACGAATTTTGGGTTTTTGAGGGCGAATTCTAAAGGAGAAAAGCGCGAGAAAAAAAATGGCGCGGTTTCTTTCGATCTGTACCAAGTTTCAAAAAAAAATTTCGAAATTTTCTCTACTCGGAGCAATCAAAAAATGTTAAAATTTTTTCCGAAAATTCGTAACTTTGGTGTTGCAATGAAATTTGGGGAGTTTACTAATTTTAGCTTGCTTATTAAGTGTGCCAAGTTTCAAAATTTTCTCGAGGAAAAAACAAATTTTAGAAATACTTGACCTACAGAACTCAGATTTTGCCCATTTACAGATTCTCAGTTAGCCACTGATCAAGCCACGGATCAAGGTCGTAGAAAAAGCATAGTATGTAGCCAGTTCATAAAATCCTCTACACCCTCGTTACATAAAACTCTCCTTGAATTCTGACCCGTCCTCGAAATACCTCAACGACGCGTTAGAAATTGGAGGCCGCGAAAAAGCTTTCCACCGATAATTCCAGACCAATAGTGCTCGGCCTAAGCAGCAGAAAAACGCCAGGAAACGAACGACGGCAATTATACAACCTATAAATATGAAACGAAAAAGTAACCTTGCCGTTATTGTCATCTGATTACGGCAAAAACCATTGTAACCACACATTAAAAGTGTTTTATAGTCATTAAAACACTTGAAAGTAGAAAAAAAATTAATTGTTACGGTCAATTCGTCCCGTTTTTCCACAAAAACATTCTCTGACATCCAGTCCGCACCGCAGGAGTCCTGCAGGATATCAAACCGGGAGGTGATTGATTTCAGGCGCCGACACCTGACAAATCGCCTCCCTGGATCGCTCCAGAGTCCTGTTTGCAAATGAACAGGTGCTAATGGCGATTATGAAAGAAACGTAGCACAAACAACCCCCGCGTTTGTGGAATAATTCGTTCGAAGATGAGAGGAGAAATTGCGTTGTATCTTTGAAGGTTGGCAGTTCATGCACACCAGAATACACATTTAAATTTGTACAAGCAAACATTTCAAAATGTATACCGAGGAAATTTACACATTCCAATAATTTGCACATTAAAAAGTTACAAACAGAAATTCAATGGAGCACTCGTAACGCCGCCAAGTGCCAATTCCGGAAAAACTCGACAAAAGCTTGTTTGCTTTCGGTGCGGTGGCTCCATTGGACGAGTGCTTGCCGCGTTTTTTCGAATTAGACAAATGAAAAAAAATTGAACTAAACGAACAGCGAAATAAATTGAAAGAAAACAAATGGGAAACTCCTCGAAGCTGGGATTCTTATTTGTTTGGTAGATTTTCATCTAGTCGCCTATGATTTTGACAAGTGACACTATTGACAGTGCAAAGCCAACTATCCGACAAATAATCTCGTGCAAAACATCCCTTTCATCCATCCTTTTAACACTTATCGCCCCTGCGCATTTCCTTTTTCTAAATAAAACTGTTTATAAAATTTTAATAAACTCGCGTACAAATAATCGCACACAAAAGAGGAATAGTACGCCCCGACAACATGTTTTTCGTTGAAATTAAACGAATGTAAATAGAGTATATTAAAAATAAAGTACATAGATAACTCTTTCAACTCGAAATCCACGTACACTGGTAATTAAGAGACGTCGGCGTCTCACGTTTATTTACAAACAACGGCGCTTTGCACTCTGGGAAATGAGGAGATTTTCGAGCTGAGCCGGACCTGACTATGCGTGGATATAGGGGGATTTGTTAATGAGGAGTGTGGAGTGTGGTTTTTTACACAGCCGGGGAGGCGATTTCTCGCTTATTTTTGGAGCAATTTGGGCTCGTTTGACAAAGAATTTCTCGCATATTCCAGATCCGGGCCAAAAATCCACGTGGACACAAAAAAACTTTTTTAGATAGTACGTGCTCAAATTTTCAAGCGAGAAAAACGCCGAGTTTTTTACCACATTAAATTCTGTTTTTTCGCTAAATTTAAAAATGCAGGAATGAAATTTGGAGGCATTTCTACTTTAAGCGCGCGTGTTTAGTTTGCCAAATTTGAAAATTTTGAAACCAAGAACAGATTTTTTAGAATTTTTTGTTTTAGGACGAAGTAAAAATTCCCAATATTTTATACTGAAATCCGTATTTGCGCTAATTTTGGGAATATAAGAATGAAACTTGGAGGCAAGTCGCGTATTTAGTCTGCCAAATTTCAAAATTTTAGAACCAGAAACCGATTTTTTTAAATTTTTAGTTTTTGGAAAAGTGAAGAATTGCAATATTCCTTCTAAAATTCGTATTTTCGCTAATAGTTCAAGAAACTTGGAGGCATTACTAGTTTTAGTCTGCCAAATTTCAAAACTTTAAAACCAAAAACAGATTTTTTGGAATTGTTTGTTTTAGGACAAAATGAATTTTTCCAATATTTTACATTAAATTTCGAATTTTCGCTAATTTTCGGAATCTAACAATAAAATTTGGAAGCATGACACCTTTTAACACGCGTATTTAGTGTGCCAAATTTCAAAATTTTAGAACCAGAAACCGATTTTTAAGAATTTTTTGTTTTATGAACATTTCTGATATTTAATATTAAAATTCGTATTTTTGCTAGATTTCGGGTTGATCCTACACACTTTGGTCGATTATTTTTGGAGTAAACTTGAATTTATTGGGGCTCATTTTACGCAGAAAATAGTTATTTAATAAACTAGTTTGTTAATGAAGGCGATTAATGATCGACACTGTTTAAAGCACGAACGAGCGAAGCGAGTGAGTGTCTTTAATAGTGGAGATCATTAATCGCCCATTAACAAACTAGTTTATTACAACGTTTTATCGTTGACCACACAATACCTTTATTTGGGTGACAAAATGGGCAAGAGTTTCACGGAAAAATCATTATGATAAAAAAACATAGTTACCATTGAAAAAAATGACAAGCGAATTTTATCAACAAGTGTCACCATTTTGAAAAAGTTGTTGCTGAAGTCGTAATTATGGACCTGGAAAATTGTGATAATACCCTACCGGCTGCAGTGGTCCAAAGCGCAAACGATGCATGTTCAAGTTTATTACCGAGTAAAAGTAAATATTCAGAAATAGAAACATAGTTGAAGATAATGCCGTAGTTTTTGTTTTATTTCTGTGTGTATTTCTGGTTGCATATGTCAAAATGTCAAAATTACAAAAAGAGCTGCATAATGAAAAAGAGAGCGTTAATGACACCCATTAACGCATCCTTTTTCAGACAAACTGATTCATTAATATCGACATTAATAAGAGGTCAACGATAAAATCATTTTACGCACTTTATGGACGGCCGTGTAAAAAAACATAGTGCGCATCAACAAGTTAAGGTAAAACATCACTAAAACGAAACTGCGCTCATTTCTTTTGCCACTGACTATACAAACATTGTCATTGTATGCATATCGTTGCTCACAGGCCGGCGGCGACCTTCATAAATTCACACCTAAATAGTTCCTATTAGTCTATTCAATTAGAACCGTGTTACAACATTGAAAGAAGATGTTAATTTTATAATTAGTACTTTACGTCCAAATCTGGGCGACCAGAACCAGCTGAAAACAGTGTCATATGCAAATTTGGCCAAGTGCATTTAGGTCAACAGGTAGTAGTTTTATTGTCCCGTCGTTAAAAGTGCATAATGCAAAAAATACTCGATCAAAAGTGGTTTAATGGAACGATTAGTTGCGTAATTTGTTCACGCCGAATTTCTACGGTAAAAACGCACCTGCATCTGTAATTGATTTTCCGATCGGTCAACGAGTCTTTGGAAGTAGTCGGCGCAAAGGGTTGAGGGTTGTATTGTGATTTTGCTTGGAAATGTGGATTTTCGAAGAGCGTGAGAGAAAAGGGGTTCGCTATTGTAAGTGGCTGTCACGGTTGCAGATGGTCAATAGACTAGAGACCGGCTTTGTTTGGCGTGGGAGTATGAATTTGCACATGTAGAATGCATATGCTACCGACTATTACAGGCAAAAAGAACCAAGGGGGCTCTGGTTACTTGATGATCCGAGGCGGCCGTGAAGGGTTGCTGAGCAATGAATGACGTCACGAGTTAAGTAGTTACGCAACGAAATGACTCAGTTGGAAAATTTCGAAAAAAGACAAATGGCGTGTGTGCAATGGAGTTAATTTGCATCTTAACATCGCAGCAGCCGTGTGCTCCCATCTCGCGTTACGACCGTGGGAGGTCAGTTTAGATTTATTGTCTGTTAACTGCGCAACTGTATCTCTTTTATCATATCACATGAACTGGTCGTGTTAATAATTATAAATCTGAAATCGGGTCAGCTAATTTAAATCAAATCGCATTTCAAGCGCGACGAGCAATTTACCCCCGCAATTAAGGCCGCGCCGACGAAAATGTCTTCATTTAAGCCACGCGCGCCACGCAATCGGTAGCGCCAACCACTAAATGTCTTACAACCCCCCCAGAAGCTATTATGTTACGAGCTCGTAAAAACACAGGTATCTGTATCGCGATACGACCCACAAACCTGTTGATTTCGTTGCGAGAGTGTTACTTAGTACCTGTCAGACGGGGTTTTTTTACGGTTACATTGTGCTTTATTCGAACGGAGTTTCAAGGTCCGGGCGCACTTTAAATTCTCCACTGAAAATAATAATAACCGCTAAATTTCTAGTTATAGGGGTGGCCCTGGGAGGTCGGTGGATCTCGGAAAACTGTGGACCTCGGCTTTGGCGAGTTTTCTTTGATTCATAATAAAAGTCCTACGTTAAAATGCGACGCCTCCAAATTAAATTCTTGAATGCCAAAATTACGAAATTTTATTCGAAAATTTTTCGTTCGTCCAAAAAAAATTGAAAAAACTATCCTGGTAGTTCTACAATTTTGGAATTTGAGAGAGTTAATAAGCGTGGCAAGAGTAGTAATGTCTCAAAATTTCATTTTTGTATTCCCAGGAATTACCAGGAACACGGAATTTTCAAAAAATTTGAAGTTTTTAGTTTGCCCTGAAAAAAAATTCTAAAATTGCTCTTGCTGGTTTTACAATTTTGAAATTTGGCAGAGTTAATAAGCGTAGTAAAAGTCGTAATGCCTCCAAATTTCATTTTTGTATTTCCAAAATTACCAAAAATACGAAATTTAATTAAAAAAAAACGAAATTTTTAGTTCGTCCTGAAAAAAAAATTCTAAAATTTCTCTTGCTGGTTCTAAAATTTTGAAACTATGCAGAGTTTATAAGCGAGACAAGAGTAATGGTTCCAAATTTCTGTCTTGTATTTCTAAAATTACAAAAAATACGAATTTTTATTCGATAAATTGGAAAGATTTGGTTCTTCAAAAAAATCTAAAAACTCTTGTGCTGGTTCTATAATTTTAAAATTTCACGGAGTTAATAAGCGTGTCAAAAGTAGTAACGCTTCCAAATTTCATTTTTGTATTCTCAAAATAACCACAAATACGGAACTTAATTAAAAAAATTGGAAATTTTTGGTTCAAAAAAAATTTCTAATATCTCTCTTGCTCGTTCTACAATTTTGAAATTTTGCGGAGTTATTAAGCGTGTCGAAAGTAGTAATGCCTCTAAATTTTAATTTGTATTCTCAAAATTACCGAATTTAATCGAAAAATTGTAATTACTTATTCATAAAAAAAATTCTAAAAACTGTCTTGGCGGTTCTATAATTCTAAAATTTCGCGGAGTTATTAAGCGGGTCGAAAGTAGTCATGCCTCTAAATTTCAATCTTGTATTCCCAAAATTACCAAGAATTCAAAATTTAATTCAAAAGATTGTAATTTTTGATGAGTTCAAATAAAAATTCTAAGAACTCTCTTGGTGGTTATAGAATTTTAAAATTTTGCAAAGTTAAAAAGGGTGTAATGAGTACTAATGCCTCCAAATCTCATTCTTTGATTCCCAAAATTACAAAAAATACGAATTTTTATTCGAAAAATTGAAAAGATTTGGTTTAAAAAAAAAAATTCTAAAAACTCTCCTGCTAGTTCAATAATTTTGAAATTTCGCGGAGTTAATAAGCGTGTCAAAAGTAGTAATGCCTCCAAATTTCATTTTTTTATTCCCAAAATTACCAAAAATACAAAACTTGATTTAAATAAATTGGAAGGTTTTTGTTTAAAAAAAATCTCTTATATCTCTCCTGCTGGTTCTACAATTTTGGAATTTCGTGGAGTTATTAAGTGTGTCAAAAGTAGTAATGCCTCTAAATTCCATTTTTGTTTTCCCAAAGTTACGGAATTTAATTCAAAAAACTGTAATTTTTTATTTGTAAAAAAAAGTTCTAAAAACTGTCTTGGTGCTTCTATAAATTTCAAATTTCGCGGAGTTCATAGACGGGTCAAGAGTAGTATTGCCTCCAAATTTCATTTTTGTATTTTCAGAATTACAAAAAATACGTAATTTAATTAAAAAAATGAAATTTTTAGATAGTCTAAAAAAATCAAAAATTTCTCTTGCTAGTCATAAAATTCTGAAACTTTGCAGACCCAATAAGCGTGTCAAGAGTAGTAATGCCTCCAAATTTCTTTTTTGTATTCCCAAAACTACTAAAAATACGGAACTTAATAAAAAAAAAAATTTTAGATCGCCCTGAAAAAAAATCTAAAATTTCTCTTGCTGGCTCTATAATCTTGCAATTTCGCGGAGTTAATAAGCCTCTGAAAAGTTATAAGTCCTCCGAATTTCATTCTCGTATTTCCAAAATTAGCAAAAATACGGAACTTAAGTTAAAAATACAGAAATTTTAAAATCGCCCAAAAAAAATTGTAAAATCTCTCCTGCTCGTTCTACAATTTTGGAATTTTGCGGAGTTAATAAGCATGTTAAAAGTAATAATGCCTCTAAATTTCATTCTCGTGTTCCTAAAATTAGCGGAAATTCGAAATTCACGATAGAATATTGTAAATTTTCGTTCTAAAACAAAGAATTCTAAAAAATCAGTTTCTGGTTCTAAAATTTTGAAATTTGGCGGACTAAACATGCGTGCTAAAAGTAGTAATGCCTCAAAATTTCATTCTTGTTTTTCCAAAATTAGCGAAAATACGGAATATAATGTGAGCCAAATCGCTTAAACTGGGTGTAAAAATTCGGCTTTTTGCTCGCTTGAAAAAGCATGAACTAGCAGAGAAACGAAAAAAATTCCCATAAAAATAAAGGAATCCCAGTCAAAGGTCGAACGGAAAGTGAATTATTACTCGCGAGCAAGTAACAAGTAACACCTACTCGAATATTTGCGAATAAATAAAAAATCCTTCTCGGTGACCTCAACTACATTCTAAATGGGGAAACTCCATAATATATCTCGTGTTGACAAGCGAGTTAGAACATAAAAAATGTTGTAGAATTCGGCGTGAATTTTTTCGAGCGGCCGCACGGCCGTAACATAATCTAAATTCCTCAAGTTTCGGTGCGATAAAAAAGTTGCTCTCGTTGCCGGTTGAGTGGCCGAAATGTTGGAAGTCTTTTCAGAAAATTGCATAAACGGTTTAGGCCCGCTGCCGACAATAGCTCATAACGTATTCCACGCCAGAATATCTGATACATAAGCAACTGAATGCAATGATGCATGGAGGAGGAGGTTTTTGCATACAAAGAACGGACGGGTGCTGTTTTTGGACATTTCATACCGAATTTCACATCTGCGTTGGCCATTGTCAACACACGCAACGTTATGTCAAAGGGTTGGATAATGGGGGGATTTACCCACGCCTAATTGTGATTTTCTTTTTCAGTTATCGAGCATTTTATACAACTGTCAAGAACAAGCTACCTATGTCCAACGTGACACGACGCGGCGTGCTTTTGAGATGTGCGAAATAATGTGCCAATTTCATGTAAACGAGGTGTCAATAAAAAACTGCCTCGCATGCACATCTAACGGTAAAAACTCAAAAAATTCCATCGCCGGAGTCAAACGTGGCCGTTTCTGAGCAAACATTCGCTAATTAAAATGACAAAAATACAAAAAACTGCGCACGCCTGTGGGCCCTTCATTTTCATGAGTGAAATGTAATTAAAAACGGGACAAGACTCCTTTTTTTCTTAAGTCCTCTTGTGGTTGCGAATGTAAATTACATCTGCACGTCAACACTTTAATCTTCCTGAATATTGCCATCCGCCGTTTGATGAGGTAAAAATAATATATTGCTGTAGCAAAAATTCAATAGCACTCGGAATTTCGGTGGATTCATATTTAAAAATAGGAGCGCACTAGGAAGAAACCTGAGCGTTTGCTAATTTATACATTCCTTGACCTATTTCTTATTATAATATGATACAAGAACCTGCAGCCACGCGCTTGGAGAGTGGAAAAACCGAAAAATTATTGCGCGAATCAATCAATTCTCTTCGTTCAGCGAATTAGTGGCATGAAACGCGCGGAATTTTGACATCTCGCTGAAATTTCAGGACCAGAATTGACGCCCAACAATTTTTTAAGTCAGAACTCCGTTATTTGTTGTCGGATATGAATTGTAAGCACGAATTTAGAATCAGCGCGAAATTCTGCGTAAAATGAGCCCAAAAACTCCAAAAATAAGCGAGAAATCGACGTTTGTACATGTAGGAACTAAAAATTCAGTATCCAAGCCTTTAATAGATATTTACATAACAAGTACGGAAAGTGACCAATTTCGCACGAGTGTAAAAGTAGATGCACGAGGCGCCAGCCGAGTGCAAATATTACACGAATGCAAGAAAGACACTTTCCGACGAGTTATGTACACTATTTTTCCTACGACCTTTCATCATCAGGAAGAAACCATAAGTTTCGACAATAGTTAATTTCTTATCTATTCTAAATGCCATTTTTCTACAACCTCATAAAAAAGTGACGTATTTCACATATTTAGATGGTTTATGTTTTTGTACATCCATTTCCGAAAGTAAAAGTCACTAGTGTGATATGAATATATCCGCACAGACCTGTCAAAACTGATTTGTCAAAAACGACCTAACCAACTCAGTTTTACCATTATGCATGTTGTTTTAGAGTGAATCGTCTAGATATTTGAGACAAAAATTCAGAAGTTACATTTGTATTTGAAAATAACTGTCAATTTTGACAGGTCTGTGCGGATATATTCATATCACACTAGTGACTTTGTACGAAAACATCAACTTTCGGAGTCATTTAACCGTGTGGAAAATGTCACTTTCATATGGGGTCGTAGGAAAACACTATTAATTTGGTTATTTATTGTCGCACGTAAACAATTCGCTCAGTTTTGGATTCCTCGTAAAATTCTGCGTAAATAAGCACAAATTGTAGACGATTGCTCCGTAAATAAGCGAGATTTCGACCGAATTTAAATTAAAAACCTGATTTTTTCGACGATTATCTTATTAACCCAAGGGCGAGAAAAACGATGGTAAAAAACGCATTTATCTGCCTGTCTTAGTTTCAGAATTGTCGAGGTTTGTTTATATAGGTATGAAAAGTCACAATCCGAGACTTTAAACGCTTCAAATTCAGTTATTTATTGACCCACGTTAATGATTCGCGCAGTTTTGGAAAAAATCGAGATTTATAAATCTAGGAACTCGAAATTTGATATCCAAACTTTAAACGCCGATAATTTGGTTATTTTTTGATGCACGTGAACAATTTTCGATTCTGCATGAAATTCTGCGTAAAATGAGCACCAATAGTTTAAGTTTTCTCCAAAAATAAGCGAGTTCCTACATATAGGAAATTAAGATTTGATGACTGAATTTAGCCAGTGATGATATTGACGGTTAATTTGAGGTCGTAATAAAGGTTAATATGTAACACGTCTATAAACAACTCCAGAAAATCGTACTTTAAACACTCGCTCCGCTCGTGTCTAAACTGACATGTTTACAGATAGTGATGAAATTGACAGTTGGTTGGAAATTAATTTGTGATTTCGGTGGTTTCAAATTTGAGGCCGTAGAAAAATTATAGTATGTAACACGCTTATAAACTACTATATACACACGCTCCGCTCGTACCTAAATGAACTCGCGACTAAAGTGACATTTATCAAACTTGTTACATAAAATACTATTTTTTTAGGATTATTTGGTCACTTTTCTACGAATCTACAGCTAGCCGCCTACGATTTTCCGTTCGAATTAAAAAAAATTTTTGCGTTATTTTCGGTTATTTATCGCCGCACGTAACTATATCGGCCAATTTTTTAATTGGCGCGAAATTCTGCGTAAAAGAAGCACCAACAACGGCCATGTAAAAGAACATAGTGCGCATTTACAAAAACTTCAAAATGACTTTCCACGTCTCGGGAACAAATTTTCGGTCGCCTAGTGTTATTTATCAGTGAAATTCGTTGATCACGCGATCCAGTCACCTCTCTTTACATGTATTTCCCCGAATTTACGCTCCCATTTTAATAAAAAAAAGTAGTAATTCGTACAATAAAACCACATTTCCACACTCGCTATGACTAACCGCTCGACAATTTTTCCCACCGGAAAAGCTCCAGTGTTTTTCCATTGTGATTGTCGCCTTGTCGCTCGACACAAAGTTCAGGTAAATTAATTACCGGTATAAGACGACAAATCTGCACTTGGAAATGCCGCCGCCGCGTTGTATGGAGGAGCTAAATAAAGCAATGAGGGGCATAAAATTCCCGTCTAAGATAATTAGTCGCGTGCCGAGAGGCAGTGAATGGAGGAAAGATTTCGAGAAATGAGAATGAAAGCAACAAGTGTGCCGAAGCGTTCGCATCGACTGCTTTGCTTTCTTGTTCTGAATAAGGATCAGAGGCGCGATTTCGAGGATTTTCCACTTCGCATCGCCGGGATAACTCGGCTATGTATTACACGTATACATGGGGCACTTATCCAGTTCACTTGAAATGAATTTTAAGCGGGCTTTCGAAGAGTTTTTCAAGGAGAAATTAACGAAAGATACAAATTATTTTCTTTGTGCATTTGTTTCCCGATTGTTCGGGTAATTGTTGAAGGCGAGACATTGAACCGATACGATACGAGTTTCCATTAATAGAAAAAATTGTTTTACATAAGCTTACGTAAACTGGAAAGGTGAATCTTTCCACATGTTATCAGACAATGAACGATGGATTAGATCTAATTCACAATGACTCGGCTAAGGTAAACACAGACTTTGTCTTATCGCTCTCTAGAGTGCCTTGGAACGCAGAGCTTCCCAAAAGTTTGAGAAACGCGGCGAAAAGTTTCGGTTTCTGCTCGGCCCAAGGGCGAAAAAAACGGTGGTGAAAACCGCGTGTTTCTATCTGTCTTAGTTTTGGAGTTATCGAGCAGTAAACAATTTGGAATCTGCGTGAAATTCTACGTAAAATGAGCACAGATAGATGAATTTTGCTCCAAAAACAAGCAAAATAAGGACGTTTATGCATCTGAGACATCGGTTATTTATGGACGCACATCGACGATTCGCACAATTTTGGATTCCTCGTGAAATTCTGCGTAAAATGAACACAAATTGTAGAAGATTGCAGATTGAAGATTGTAGAAACCTCATTTTTTTGACGATTTTCAAACTTCAAATTCGGGATATGTAACATGTGATTCTTATCGGCTCAAGGCCGAGAAAAACGACGGTAAACAACACATTTATTTATGTGTCTTAGTTTCGGAGTTATCGAGGTTTATTCATATAAGTAATAAAAGTCGCAATCCGAGACTTTAAACGCTTCTAATTCGGTTTTTTATTGACATAGTTTTGAATTCCTCGTAAAATTCTGCGTATAATGAGCACAAATAGTTCAATTTTGCTCCAAAAACGAACGAGATATCGACGTTTATACATATAGGAACTAAAAATTCGCTTTCCAAGCCTTTAAACCCTACTAAATCAATTATTTATTGCCGCACGCGAACAATTCGTCCAGTTTTGGATTCCTCATGAAATTCTGCGTAAAATGAGCACAAATAGTTTCAGCTTGATCCAAAAACATGCTAGATATTGAAGCTTATACATATAGAAACTCGAAATTAAGGATCCGAGACTCTAAACCCTACTAATTCGATTATTTGCTAACATATCGCTCAGTTTTTAATTCCTCGTGAAATTCTGCGTAAAATAAGCACAAATAGCTTAATTTTGCTCTAAAAACAAGCGAAATATCGACCTTTATACATATAGGAACTCAAAATTTACTACCCGAGACTTTAAACCACACTAATTCGGTTATTTATTAAATTTTGGATTCCTCGTAAAATTCTGCGTAAAATGAGACCAAACAACTCAAGTTTGCTCCAAAAATAAGCGAGAAATCAATCGAATTAAATTGAGATACTCATTTTTTTCGAAAAATTGAAAATTCTCTTGACCACATTTTGAATAATTTCTTGTAAAATCAAAATCTGGTCAAAGTGTGGTTCAAAAATTTTCTTTTTTTTTATCGATCAAACGTCAAAAAAATTAATGAAATCGGTTCAAAAGTAACAAAGTTACGAGCAGAGGAAGATATCAATCAAATTTTCGATTTTTAAACCGAGCGGTGCCAGTGTCTAGAGTAGTTTAGGAACGTGTTACATACTGTGCTTTTCCTAGGATCTCAAATTCGAAATCATTAACTACAACTCCTAGCAACTTAAAACGCTATTTTAAATACAGGAATAAAAAAAATAAAATACGTCTAGAAAAAGGCAATTTAGAGAAAATCTGAAAAAAAACAAGCTATATTTTTTAAGAAATAATGGGGAAATTAGATAATCAAAGAATTATAAAAGAAATTTAGAAAATGACAAAACTAACACTAAATTAAGTTTTGGATTCTGCGTGAAATTCTGCGTAAAATGACCACGAACAATTTAAATAGACTCCAAAAATAAGCGAGATTCACTATCTGCAAATTTAAACGCTTCTAATTCGGTTATTAATCGATGCACCTAAAAATATCGTTCAGTTTTGGATTCTTCGTAAAATTCTGCGTATGAGCATAAATAGTTTAAATTTGCTCCAAAACAAGCGAGAAATCAACGTTTATACATATAAAAACTAAAAACTCGCTATCAGAGACTTTAAAGACCACTAATTCGATTATTAATTGACGCACATTCCTCGTGAAATTCTGCGTAAAATTAGCACCAATAATTTCAGTTTGCTCCGAAAATAACCGACATATCGAGTTTCTATCCGCAACTTGTAACGCTTCAAATTCGCTTATTCATTGACGCACGTTAACAATTCGCACAATTTTGGATTCTCCGTAAAATTCTGTGAAAAAAGAGCACCAATAACGCAAATTTACTCGAAAAACAAGCGAGAAATCGCGCGAAAAAATTCACGGTTGTGTAAAAAAACATTCTGCGCATTTACAAATCACGATACGTTTGGAAAACAACATCGAAACGAAACCTTACAAATATGTCAAGTGATTCTAATCGGCCCTAGAGCAAAAATAGCATTGTGAAAAGTTTTAAAAAAAAATTCAAATTGTCAAAATTCGAAAAAAAAATGACAAAAAAATTAAACTTTTTTATTTATTACTATGAATTTTTGACGTTTTCAAGGCCGCCTCCGCCGGTGTTTGGCACTTTTAAAAATATGTAAAAATAAGCGCTGGTTTAAAAAGCGAATGAATCATCGAAATGAAATCTATCGTAAATCGAACAATTCCAACTGAATGACTACAACTCATTAATAGAAAAACAGCGGCAATTTCAGACATTTCCATTTGTATAATTCATACTTTCGTACGTGTTATTAATTAAACAAAAATAGCGCCCCGGCGGCATTAATAAAAATGCTAATTATGCAAATGCATTAGACGCGTGTAATGCAAAAATTCCGCAGCGGCCGGCGGTCGTTCATAACCGCCACACATCGAAACACTTTTTCTATATTTGTCCAATTCACCTTTTTCAGGTAGGGCATTTCGGCTGTGAGCGTAGCGACGCTGGTTGCCAGGCGACCCCGCCGGCGGTCGACGTCTCCAAGGATACCTGGCGCCACTACCCGGAGCGCCGTCGGAAGCAATTTGCCGCTCTCCGGACTATGCTGGCTGTGTGATGCGAAATTAATACATTAGCTCCGGGTGAAAGACTTCACAAAACAGAGACTCTTCAGCCCCGGAGTGGCGTGTACACCGTTTGTCGTACGCAAGCTCATCAGCGGCCAATTAACCCTCTACTAACAACCGTCTTTAATTAATCATTGTCATTACGGGAGCAAGGAGGATAATACAAGCGCTAATTGTACATATATTGCGCTAAATCTCAAAGGGGGCGAAGGAAAAATCTTGAGTTAACGGAAAACAACCTAATCTAGGGGATTTGCGAGCGCGCTACGGCCTTCGTGGGGAAATTTCGCGAAATGTGACGTCGCGGAAAGATTAACGGTAGGTAAATAAGTTTTGTTTTTGTCGAACGAACTTGACCAAAAAAGATTAGATATCAAGGAGCATTTTGACTTTTTTTTGGAATTTATAGTAGTCACATTGAACAACTGATTTGATTCTGTGTCACAACTCGACTCAAAAAGTGTCTAAAAATTATCAAAAAAAAAAAAAAATTGGCACTAATTAAGTAAATTGATCTAAATCTGGCTCAGAGATTTTTTTCGCGATCAAACATGAAAAAATCAATGAAATCGGTGAAGAAATAAGAAATTCTTAAAGAGTCAAATTCGTGCAAACTAGTGACCAAAAAAAAAATTGGGGGACAAAATTTGGAAAATTTAATTCGGATTCAATTTTAAAATGTTCGCAGGAAAAGCGGTGGTGAAAACCGCATTTTTCTATCCGTCTTAGTTTCGGAGTCATCGAGGATTTTCATGGTTAAACTAAAAATTCAGTACCCGCTACTTTGAACGGCGATAATTCGGTTATTTATTAACTCACGTGGAGAATTCGACCTGTTTTGGATTCTGCGTAAAATGAGCGCAAATAAATCAAGTTTGGTCTGAAAATTCGAGAAATATCGACCGAATTAGAGTTGAAAAATTTTAATTGTCGATAACTTAGTTATTTGTTGACGTACTGAAAAATAAAAGACAGTTTTGGATCCCTCGTAAAATTTTGCGTTAAATGAGCACACGTAATTAAAATTTGCTCCAAAAATAAGCGAGAAATAAGGGTTTATACATATAGGAACTAAAAATTTGTTATCTGCAATTTAAATGCTTCTAATTCCGTTATTTATAGGCGTTCGTGAACAATTCGTACAATTTTGAATTCCTCATGCAATTCTGCGTAAAATGAGCACAAACAGTTTAAGTTTACACCAAAAATAATCGAGATATCGAGGTTTATATAAAAAAAATCAACTAGAAACCTTTGGAAATCCACAGCGTGTCCTTAATTGCCACTTTGACAGCTGTCAATTTTGAAGTTATAAGGTAAAAACTGCATTAAAATGCAAAAACAAAACAGAAGCAAGAGTACGTGTTCCGATGAATTTATCACAAAATTTCCAATTTGACAATTTCACAATTTGTCAAATTACTAGACAGAAACAAAACACTGATTCTTCAATCAAAGACATGACTTAAAAAGTTCAAAGCCAACTGAAGATGTTTTTTTTTGATCGGACAATACATATTTATTTATTATCCGCAAATTTAAACTTTTCTAATGCAGTTATTTATTGATGTAAGTAAACAATTCGCACAGTTTTGGATTCTGCGTAAATTCTACGTAAAATGAGCCCCAAACAATTGAAATTTGCTCAGCATATAAGCGAGATATCGACCGAATTTTTTGAAACATTTGAAATTTAAAATTTGAGCAGAGGAAGCGTGTTGCGTACTATACTTTTTCTACGACATCAAATTCAAAAGAATTTAGAAAACGACGAGGCATCAAAAAAATTCTGCGCGGAATGTCACTCCAAGCGTCATTCTCCAATTGTTTTCCGTTATCAAGTCTACGGCCAGCACTGCCAACAGTAAAACAATAAAATTTTAGCAATTATAGCGCGTAATTGGTATTTTCGGGAAAGTTTATTACCTGTAATTGTTACTTTACAACGGAAAGTAATGGCGAGTAATTTTTTTAAGACGCTAATTTTGGTGTGTCAGTCATACCAACCCACAAAACGTGGAAAATCCTTCCAAGTGATCAAGTTTGATTTTATACAGGTAGACCTTCGACGTGTTTGTTATTGAACGGAAATTGGTTACATTAATTTATTATTTATGAAACCCAAATGTAATTTTCTCTTTCGAAAAATTATTTGAGGATATAAAATGAAAATTAATTCGATATTTATTTTAGTTTCAATCTTTGAAACCGGCGGTGATTCATAGGAATATAATCAGAGAGAGATTAGATAAAGTCTGGGAGATACAAAATCCTTGAAATCAATTATTTGGAGAATATTGTAATTAAAAGCGATAAGAGAACGTTTATTCAAATCAAACTGTTTTTCTTTCCGGTTGTCGGGCTTTGTTTGTAAGACGAAAAAATAGCTCATTAACTGCTGTAAATAAATAGAAAAATCTAAAGAACGAGCACACAAAATCGGTAATTAATTTAATTCCGTTTATCTGAAGCGAAGTGGGCGTTATCTCGTCGACGGAAAGGTAAAATCCGACCGATTTCTCAACCCCTTCTTCCGCTATTACACTTGTATTAGTTGCACCTTGTAGGGGATCTCGTCTAATTAACAAGCTAAAGTGAACTGCTCTTAATCCAGCAATCACCGGCTGGGTTAATTAACGACTGCCTGATCGGATTTCCGCGACGCAGATTATCCCATTGTCAGTCAGGAATTACGGGAGGAATAACTGCGTCATCCGCTAGCGCTCGTGCGCTAAACTCTCAAAAATTTCTCGTCCCGAAATAAAATATTTTAATGGCAGTTGAAAGCATTAACGATCGCGGAGTTGCTGAAAGCTCTAAAAAATTCTTCCCCTAGCGAACTGGAAGTAGGAAAAGCGCAGGTAGTGCAATGCTTATCACATCGCTTGAGATTTCCGGTCCGGACGCTGGCGCCAGCTCCAAGTAATGGATCGTTCGGGATCACAGCTCTTAATCCGATTTACGAATTGTCTCTTCGCCTGGAATCTGTTTCTTGTAATGGCTAATGTAAAGTCTGTACTACGTTGATGTATGGTGCTTAGCTTGCAGTTTAACCGCATTTTCTTCTGAGTTACGACCTACACTTTCGAAGAATTGACAAACAAAGTGGAAAGAGATTGAACTTGGAGCAGCGCGTTTTCTTATTTATGGGAGGCGAAAATTTCGGGTTTGATATAGTAGTTTCCAGCACGAAAGCGGAAAGTGGGCTTTGTGCGCATGAGTGAGGATGCGAGGACGAGGCGGAGGGAATTTTTTCGCTGGGCAGGTACAATATTGTAATTTAGTGGGTTTAGTACATAGATTACACCTAGTAAATCCTGAAAATTTCGGTTTTTTTTACCCAAAAAGTTTCCGAGATTTTCACTCCGATCAAAAATCTAAATTTTTCCCTATGCAGTTACAATATTGAAATTTGGTGTGTTTACTACAGAGACTTGAACTAGCAAATCCTGAAAATCTTAACTAATTAGACCAAAAACTGTGGAATTTACGGGGCTAAATAAAAAGTTTTTCGAATTTTCGCGCCGATCCTGAAACTAAAATTTTTCAATTTTCTTCTCGAGCAGTTACAATCTTGTAATTTGTGGCGTTTAACGGAGAGACCAAAACTAGTAAATCCTAATAATCTCAACTTTTTAGACCATGAACTGTCAGATTTACGGGGCTAAATAGAAAGATGTTCACTCCATTTAAAATTCACTTTCCGAACTTTGAACGGCTATAACTCAGTTATTTGTTATGACACGTAGATTTTGAGCCCGGATTTCGAATCTGTGTGAAATTCTGCGTAAAATGAGCGAGTAATCAAGACTTATACATGGAGGAACCAAAATTTGGTACTAGCAACATTAAACGTTGATAATTCGGTTATTTCTTGAGGTACAATTTGCACAGTTTTGCATTCGTCGCAAAATTCTGGGTAAAATGAGCAGGAATAGTTCAAGATTGTTCCATAAATAAGCGAGAAAACGACCGGACTTCTGTCACTAGTGTCACTTATCAAACGTCAAAATCGCCGAAAGTCAAAAATTTAACCAACAAACCAATAAAATAAAAAACATGCCGAGCATAATCGCATGATATCCGCAAATGACGTCTTTAAGGCTGCCCATTTGCCGGCACGGCGGTAATTTTCCATCGCGTGCGATATAAAGGAGTCGAATCGTGACAAAGCGTTTAAAGAAATTTTATCACAGCTAGTATATCGATAATTGAATGAACCTGAACAGGTGTCATTAATGAACACGTTAGATTTTATAATCATATTGATTAAATACGGTAAAAGTTGGCAAGTGGTGGGGCAAATAGTGCGCTAATGAGTATGCAAGAGCAGGTTAATTAGGGCCGCTGGGGCTCGATACATCATCACCTGTGGCGGCCTCGGTCACTTCCTGGACCATCAGACTCCTTAATACCCAAAGGCTCCACGATCTGCTCATTTCACCAGCGCAGCAGCGTCTGCTCGGCACTTTCTAAATCCACATACCGAACGCATTACAGAAAATCCCTCGAAGAAAATCGATTCGGGTGAATTAATAATGCCAGGAGAGGTGTATTTAAGCTATCAATCTTGACCGATTAAAAAATACTGCTAATAGTACTCGATCGACGTTATTTGTCGGACAAAGTAGTCCGGAATTCGTATAATTTGTCAAAAGAACTAGAATTCTAGTTATCAGTTTTTGAAATACAACACAAACAGAAGAAAAAATACATTACGCCGGGCGAGTATTATTAATGGGGGCCAGTGCCCAATGGAAAAGCAATTGATTGACATGATAATGATCAACAATTTCTAATATGAGCTTTTAAGTACGTTTTCAATCAAATGGAAATGTCGATCGATTGGAATATAATGTGGGAAAGATTACGTGAAAAATTCACCACGGGGCCGTAACAAGCTAACGGTTCCTCACCAAAGGAGGCTGCTGTCCATCTCCGGCGACCTTCAGCGCTTACCAGACCGAGAAATTCGACCTCAACAGCCAAGCGATTTCTTATCTTGCGCCGCGAGTGCACGGTGCAGTTAGTTAGCTCTCGTGTTGAAATTCTTCGGGAGCTTTTCGGATAAGACAATCTGTGCGGTTACCACACCGCAAATGCGAAGACAAACTTGCAGTTTTGTGTAGGAGGGAGTTTCGACGACCTCAAATCAAAAAAAATGCGTTACGAAAAGGTCGACGTTTCGACATCGTAAATTCTTTATTTAATAGAAACTGCGCTTGGAAATATTACCTATAATTTACAATTGAATTAACTATATTAACACTTGAAATATGCTCATTGCTGCAGATTAACAGTCTAGTCCCATTTTATGGCCACTTAAAGCGAATATTAAATAAAAGTTGTTACGAAACTGATGATGCCAGTTGATATTTGAGAAAAAAATCTTCACGTCTTTATACAGTCGTGGACTGGATTATAGCTAGGAGTGTTAAAATCACCGATTTGATCAGCGAATTGTGGGGATTTGAGGGATTTGAGGAAAAAAGCGCGAGAAAAACGGGGCGAAATTTAATTTAATTTTAATGTAATTTTGAAGATATTAGGAAATTTCAGAATTAAAAATGCACTTCAATACAAATTTTGAAAATTTTATCCACTGGGAGCAACCAAAAATTTTCAACATTTTTTACGAAAATTCATAATTTTGGTGTTTTTAACGCGATTGCAATGAAATTTGAGGAGTTTACTACTTTTAGCCTCCTTTTTAAGAATGCCAAGTTTCAGAATTTTCCCGTGGAAAACACAAATTTTGGAAATTTTCTCCACAAAGAGCAACCTAAAATTTTTAAATTTCTTTACGAAAATTCGTAACTTTGCTGTTTTTGACGCTATTGCATTGAAATTTGGCGAGTTGACTACTTTCAGCTTGCTTATTAAGTGTGCCAAGTTTCAAAACTTTCCCGTGGAAAACATAATTTTTAGAAATTTTTTCCACTCGGAGCAACCAAAAATGTTAATTTTTTACGAAAATTCTTAATTTTGATGTCTTGAACGCGATTGCAATAATTTGGCGAGTTTACTACTTTTAGCCTGCTTATTAAGTGTGGCAAGTTTCAAAATTTTCCCGTGGAAAACACAAATTTTGGAAGTTTTCTCCACTCGGAGCAACCAAAAATTTTCTACATTTTTTATGAAAATTCGTAGTTTTGGAGTTTGTAACGCGATTGCAATAAAATTTAAGTGATTTTCTGCTTTTAGCTTGTTTATTAAGGGTGCCAAGTTTCAAAAATTTCCGGTAAACTTTGGCGTAGTTTTAATCACGAATTTTTCCGAAAAACTCAAACGATATATAAAAAAACAGAAATTCGAATGCCCATAACTCACTTATTTCTTGTCGCAGATCGGCATTAAACCCGGATTTGGAATCGGCCTGAAATTCTGCGTCCAATGAGCCCCAACAACTCAAAAATGGCTGTGTAAAACAACATTGTGCAGATCAACAAATCAAGGTAAGAAAACTTCACCCATTTCTTTAATCACCCACTGTACTTAGGACGTCATAAATGTAGAAACTAAATAAAAAAACAACTCAAATAATCGTGCAATTCTGCGTAAAAAGAGCCCTCGCATTGTAATATAAAAAAAATATAAAAAAAAGAATAAGGGAAAGGAAGTCCCCAGACCGTGATTGATGAGTACTTCACTCTGTAATTTCTTGTCCGCTTCTAACGATGACAATAATTAAAACACAGACCAGTAGGTGTAGCTCGACCGAAATGAAATGTCCCTTGTTTAGGGCACGGTAATAATTGAAGCCATACGAATTACTCGGCAGTCTTTGTTAATTAACGGAAATTAATGGATTACGCGTATATTTAATAAGCATTTCGGTAGAATTATCCGCTTCCTGGACTAATTTGCTTTATTTCGGTTTATTAATAATTTAAATAGAAGATCGTTAGTTGTAATCGAGCGTGTATCTGTCTATTCGTATCCGTGCACACTGGAGATTCGAGCGCGTTTTTTCCCCGAGCCCCCATAACGACCTAACTAGCTTTATTTGCGTATATATTGCGTATTTACACAGTTCTTTTTTACGTCCATTTCATTACTGATAGCTGGATATCGAAATAGAGCCTCGACATCAAAGATTTGGTATTTAGCAACCTGTAGAGAACGATGGGAGGCAGAGACAGACAGAGCGTTGTGGTCACATGTGATGTAATCAAACTGTCAATTAGATAGGCTTGTGTTTAATTAGATTCGGGGTCGTCACGTCTGTGAGCTGCTACCCCGTCGCGACATCACTCATTAATTACTCTTGCAAATTCCAGCGACTGTTGCAAAAATTTTCAAACAAGAGCGCGTCATTACCGCACGATTTCAACACAACAACTGTTCTGGGGGGTTTTTAAATATGCGCGCGCTTTAATAAGTAATCGGAAACAAGCATCGGCGTGATTCAATAAAGGCCAGGAATTATTCATCCAGACAGGGTCTTTAAGTAATGAATGACCAACATCAATTAAATGGGGTCAAAAGTCGCCCGCATTAGCTGCAAATCCGATCACCTACGCGATTTGAGCACGAATCAATTCACTTTACGTGAATTTTTCATTGAGGAACAAATCTGGAAATAATTGCAGGCGGATAGTTGGACATTCTGAAAACAGCATTCTTTGGATTTTTTTGAAGCGCGCTATTTTTAAACGCAGGGGACGCTAATAACCTTTCCGATTCGATACCACGGGGATCTGGTCCGATTTTTTGGAGAATTTTTATGCCGTGCCATGATTTTTTACACTCCCGTGGATTTAGGATTAGGAAAGTTGATAATTTTCGCAGTTTTAATTGCGAAAGTCGAGTGATTTTGGATTTAGAATCTTCGTGAAATTCTGCGTAAAATGAGCGGCAATGGTATAAAAATAAGCGAAAAATCGTATTTTTGCAATGAAATTTAAGGGTTTTACTACTTTTAGCCTCCTTATTAAGTGTGCCAAGTTTCAAAATTTCCCGTGGAAAACACAAACATTAGAAATTTTCTTCATTAGGAGCAACCAAAGATTTTCAACATTTTTTTCCAAAATTCGTAATTTTGGTGTTTTTAACGCGATTGCGATGAAATTTGGGGAAATTATTACTTTTAGGAGCCAATTAAGTGTGCCAAGTTTCAAAATTTTCCCGTGAAAAACTCGAAACAACCAAAAATTTTCAACGTTTTATACGAAAATTCGTAACTTTTGTATTTTTCACGCGATTACAATGGAATTTGAGGGTTCACTATTTTTAGTCTGCTTATCAAGCGTTTCAAAATTTGCCCGTAGACAACACAAATTTTGGAAATTTTCTCCACTCGGAGCAACCAAAAATTTTCGAAATTTTTTATGAAAATCCGTAATTTTGGTGTTTTTAACGCAATTGCAATAAAATTTGAGCAGTTTACTACTTTTATGTTGCTTATTAAGTGTTTCAAGTTTCAAAATTTTCCCGTGGATAACATAAATTTTGGAAATTTTCTACCACAATTCGTAATTTTGGTGTTTTTATGCCATTTTCTTAAATTTTGGTCATTTGAGAGCAAATTCTAAAAAAAAACGCGAGAAAAACAATTCTTTTAACCGTTTCTTTTTATCTGTCGTAATGCCGAAGATATCGAGCATTAAAAATATCCAAAATTCCGAAACTTTGAACTGCCATAACTCAGTCAGTTAATAGTTGTCGTACGTGGATTTCAAGCCCGGATTTGAAATGAGCGTAAAATTCTGCGTAAAATGAGCCGAAATAACTCAAATTCCCTCCAAAACCAAGCGAGAAATCGACCAAGCGGCCGTGTAAAAAAACATAGCCCCCATTAACAAACCGCCGATTTTTCACCGCCACGCGAAAATTCTCTCATTCCGATTACCACAGTGGTGCATGGAATCTAAGAAAACCATCGCCTTGCATAATATTTCGCTCAACGTGACCTCCCCAACTATTAAAAAAAAAATCCCTTTTCTTCGTTTGACGCTCGTCCAAGCGCCGTGGCCGTCTCTCCTGCCGCATGACGAGTATATAAAGCAGTTATTGCGATGAGAGCAAGGAGCGGTTTCACGGCTCGACGGGCGGACAAGCGCAAGGACGCTTCGAAGCCCCGGGCAACAGGTGGGTGGCCCCACCCCAACGACACAACTTTAGACAGGACCTACAACAGGGTAATAGGCTCCTCATATTTTCAACTTGCTGCCCAATTAAGCGAGCTGCGAATTAGCGAATTAACACCCTCTGGTCTTCGGGAGCGCGGATGACATTCAAAAGGTGCGGGTCACCTAAATACATCTCATTACGGAATTGGGAAACAGGACACGTTTCGGGGGCGAGGAGGCTTTTCGCATTTTCAAAACAGTGCGGAGCGTCATCGAGCAACAAAGTAAAATTAACACTTCCACGAAGGCGGCTTTGAAAAATCGCGTCGTGTTTAAAAGTTGGCACTCATGCACAACGGAATATGCAGGCGAATGTCTGGAATCTGGCAGGAAGGTGGCCGAAGTTTATTTTCATATCTATTAATAAAGCTTAGTATAAGCACATGGCAATACCTCCTTCGTTTCGCGTTTGCCAAAAGTTAGCCCTGTTAAGTTGCCTGACTGATGAGAGGTATCCATCGCACGGAACCGACCGACTATATACAAACTTGCGACTATTTTTAGGATGTTCACAATAAAATCAAAACAAACACCGACGTGTGACACCACCATCAAGGTTCAACGCTTAAATATAAATAATAACATCAACAGCAGAGGCGCTCACCTACTACCTACGAGACGGCATGTTTTGGCTTGATCAGCTCACCTGAAACAAAAAAAAAACGATAACATTAAGTTTGGTGCAAATGTTTTTTCAAGAGCGAAAATAGAAAATGGCGTGGTAGGCGCTGATTTGTGGTGGTCCGTGCTCAATTTTTGAAGCGAGCAAAACGCACCATCAATTTCCTCGCTATTGTCAGGCCCCAACTGCAGAAGGTGAAATTTCTTGGTTTTCTTGGGTAAATTTAATTTCTTTTCACGTATTCTCTGTTCTAAATGAGTCCATTTTTCTTGAAAACGGCACGTGTCTAAAAATCGCATTGGCAGAATTTGTTGTACTTTTGGCGCGCGTATTTAGTTCGGCACATTTCAAATTTTTAGAACCGAAAACTAATTTTTTTAAATTTTTTTAGAACAAAGTGAAAATTTCCAATATTCCGTCTTAAATTTCGTATTTTCGCAAATTTTAGGAGTATATGAATGAAATTTGGAGGCATTACTCCTTTTCACAAGCGTATTTTGTTCGCGAAATTTCAAAATTTTAGAACCCAGAACCGATTTTTTTAGTTTTTTTTTTGATTAGGACGAAGTGAAAATTTCTAATATTTCATATAAAATTTTATATTTTCGCTAATTTTCGTAATATTAGCAAGAAACTTGGAGGCATTACTACTTTTAAAACATGTATCTAGCCTGCTAAATTTCAAAATTTTAGAACCGAAAACTGATTTTTTGGAATTTTTTTGGTTTAGATCGAAATGAAAATTTCCAATATTCTAAATTAAATTTCCTATTTTCTCAAATTTTAGGATTATAAGAGTGAAACTTAGAGAAATTCCTCCTTTTAGCACGCGGATTTAGTCTTCAAAATTTTAGAACCGGAAACCGATTTTTTGGAATTTTTTATTTTAGAACGAAGTGAAAATTTTCAATATTTTGCATTAAAATTCGTATTTTCGCTAATTTTGGAAATGTACGAAGAACGAAACTTGGAGGCATTACCCCTTTTAGCACGCAGATTTAGTCCACCAAATTTTAAAACTTTAGAACTGGAAACATTTTTTTTTTAATTTTTGTTTTAGGACGAAGTGAAAATTTCGATTATTAGTTCCACAAACTCTTGAAAATCGCTAAAAATTACATTTGGATCAAACTCTAAAGTTATAAAACCGCAAACTAATCATGCACAAAAGTATTGGCTGTTAAATAATTAAATAAAAAAAATTCAAGCCGTGTTGAATTTTCCTTGTCAGGGGCTTTCCCTTTTTAGTTCTGTTCTTTGGAAAAGTCGAAAATTCTGTATTTACATAAAAGAAATCTCCAAAAAACTGACCCAGTACGATTACGAAAACCAACATGATAAAATAGTGAATTTTTGAAATCTGTTGAAAAAGAAAACTGTCTGCTTACGTTTGTTGTCGATTTAATCACTGATTCTACGAATTAATTCAATTATAATTTAGTCGGAAACAGGTCATGTAGAAGTGCTTAATTTCAAAAATTTGGGAATTTTTCAACGTTGAGTTAACCGACTTTTGTTTATTTCTAGAAAAGCTGACCAAAGTGCTGCTCGAACTCGAAGGATGTCCCTACCAAAACGGTAGGATTTCTTGATTTTCCTACTCAAATTTGATTTTTGTTGTTTATTTTTGTTCCAGCCTGTATAAAGCAACAATTCTCTTGGTATTTCGGGTTCGAATTACCACGGTATGTGTAGTAATGCTTCGCCAACATTATGGAACTAGTTTATTATACACTGTCTATTATTAAGCAAATTCAATGTCATATCCAACGTCACACGATTTCAACGGCGCATGAGTACCAAGACGAGCCTCCAATTTCTAATTTTAGTTTCCCATATTACCAATTAACAAGAAATTACACGTTGGAACAAATTCCTTTTTGAATTTTTCCTCCACCTTCGAACGTGGAACCCACCGAAACGCCACCTGTGGATTGAGCCGTGCCAGAACCATAAATATTATAGAAACGTTTTTCTGTATTCATGTTAATTACGATTGCAAGTTTTCATTCAGATAAAAGTCAAGGTAGTTGAGTATTCATGTTTTATTACGACAAACCAAAGGAAACTACCAGTTTTCCTCCACTCATTTCGACTTAACGCGCAGTTCTTTTCCAAAAAAACGGCGAATTTCGCGAGGTGCTTGAACTCGGCTAGACAATTTCTTATTAATCATTTCGCTGTAAACAAACAACTGACGTGAATTTGTTGCATTAGCATTTCGAAAATGAGCGCCTAACTTCACGACCGTCAAGAATGCGAGGAGTGGCAAACGCATTACAAAATTATTTGAAACTCTGCAGCACGTGTAGCCACACTCGCCTTGACATTGAATTTTAATGCAATGAAACTATTAATTTTTCGCGGAATTATGCTTCCGTGAATCACAGCCTCTTTATTGCCGGAGTCCGAAAAGGCCGTTTTATGGCCCCCGGTGTACGACTTTATTTATAGTCACTACGCGTCCACAACAATCAGTCATGAATGGACTTTGGATGTAGTAAATTGCGCCACAAGGGCAGAAAATGATTTTCCACCCCCGAGGACGCGCTCGCAGTGTTTGTTGACGTTTGTAAACTTTGCTCCGCGACCCGTCTGCACTAAAATGGTGCGTAATATGCCAACACAATGACGTCACGTAATATCATTGGAAGGTCGACGTTTTCAAACGAACACAAACTGCGGCAGGAATAGACTTTTTGGGCGAAAACTTCAATTACTACGTCGTAAATCCGCGGGAAAACCAAACGTCACTTTTCAAATATCATAATTGTGAATCACCGCGCACGTGGAAATCGTTTGGTAATAACTCGTTTGACCAGATTTGACATTTTTCTCGGTTTTTTCCGTCTAATTAAGCGAATACGTTTTATAAATCAGACGGTCTTTAATCAAAACGATGGTTTCTTGTTCGTTTGATTGGATAATTCGCTGCGATCTGATGTCATAGATGTGAAGGTCGGAGATATGAATTCTTCTCGTGCGAGCCAATAAAAATCGCCGTAAATCATCATTTTTAAATTACTGAAGCTCCGGTAGGCGATTCGTGACGTCACGGTCATTGGAAGCGCACGGGATTGGAGGGACATGACGTCATGCAGTTCGGGGATTTCCGCGTGAAAAAGTGCATCTGTGAGAGGAAAAGCTTGTGAAAAATTTAACGTTGATTATGATGTAGCGCAGTGAACTCTTTGTAAATTAGCCCATCATTCTCCTCATGGCAGTTAATAAAGCACAACGCAATAATAATAACGCTTTTATGGCGTTGGTTCTGCAGAGGAGGAGTTGTTTTTTGGACGCCACCACATGTTGTCTCCTCGAATTCACTTAGATCCATCGAATTATGTAAAGTTTGTTTGCTGGGCAAGTTGAGTTATTCTTCCTCCACATTCCCCGAGTAAGATGCAGTCGGCCGCCTGCGATAGCTCAAACTTGAAATGAACCAATATGTCATCCTTTATATATATGGGGGACCCGGCCATATTCGGTATATTGCGTCCGCGTTTCACCTTATTATTATGACCAATAAGGCGGATCAACTTTTATAACCTCTTTCCTTGGATGTGGTCAGTTGCGCTCGAATTCAAAATCCTTCGGAGCGACAAAATGGCGGTTATCGCGTGTTTATAAAAACGCGGATTAGAGAGTCACGTGTTAAAGGTCAAGAAGCGGCCGATTAGTCGACGTTGGCTTTGGATTTTTATTTATTTATTTGTGCTGTGTTTTAATTTGTTTGAAAATAAAGACGATTTTCCTTTCGTGTTTTCAATGTGTTTCGCATTTTCCAGCACTAAAATTTTTAGGGGCGGCCTTTTCCACGGATTATGAGGTAGTTTCTAGATGTGGAAGGAAATCGAATTCGGCAACGTCGCTTTAAAATAAATTATATTCGTGTTTTTAATTTTTGAAGATGGCATTTTGAAAATGTGACTTGAGTTTTGAAATTCTCGTGAAATTCTGCCTAAAATGAGCACAAATACTTAAAATTAGCAAAATATCGAGGTTTATGTCGAGAGATCAAATGAAAACTCATCCTCAGTTACCTTTGGAATACCACAGCCTGTCCTTATTTGTCACTTTGACAGCTGTCAATTTTGAAGTTATTAAAAAAAACAAAAGCAAGAGTGGATAAATTTTTTATCTTTCATTAAAATTTCCACAAAAGTTCCAGTTGAATTGTCAATTGTCAAATTACTTGACAGAAACAAACGACTGCTTCTTAAATCGCAGACATGACTTGAAATTCAAAGCCAAGTGAGGACAATTTTTTTTTATGGCACATTATCCACAAATTAAAACCCTTCTATTTCAGTTATTTATTGACGCACGTGAAGAAGTCGCACAGTTTTAGATTCTGCGAGAAATTCTCCGTAAAATGAGCATAAAATGAGCAATTGTCAAATTACTTGACAGAAACAAACGACTGCTTCTTAAATCGCAGACATGACTTGAAATTCAAAGCCAAGTGAGGACAATTTTTTTTTATGGCACATTATCCACAAATTAAAACCCTTCTATTTCAGTTATTTATTGACGCACGTGAAGAAGTCGCACAGTTTTAGATTCTGCGAGAAATTCTCCGTAAAATGAGCATATATACTTCAAAATTGCTCCCAAAATAAGCGAGATATCGAGGTTGATTATTCGCGCCGACTGCCCAAATTCTGTCCGTTGAATCTGCGCAAAAATTCAGAATTTTCGGGATTGAAGAGTAAGTAAAACAATTTTAGAACTGCCACTTGAAGTATTTCTCTTTAAATTTCGATCGATTTTGCCGCGATTGTAGAAAAAATCTTGTTTACTATTCGTGCGAAAAAAATTCGACCTACTGCCTCGTTGAACAAACCACGTCTCGTGCGTAAAACTGCACCATTTTGCCACTTGTTACAAAAATGACTGTTATTTACGATTTTTCATTCATTTTTTTTATAAATTTTGAAAATGGAACATTTCAAAATGGACAACAATCGTACATAAAACGTTGTACAGTACACGTGCAAAAAGTCTCAAGATAACGCCGCTAAAACCCAAATTTTCGAATTTGATTGAAAATTGAAATAAAAGCCTTAGTTCCCCGGACAATTTGCACCTCTCTCGGCTCGCGTCGTCTTATTTGTAACCGATTTGACGCTGTTACATAAATAACTTTTGGCACCTTTGAATGCGAGAGCGTACGTTCGCTCATTTCTCCACGAAAAATCTTTTGATTAGTTCGCATTATCTGAGGGTAGAAAGGAAGTGAAGAATGGCCTGGGATGGAAATTACGCACACGTGTATTGGAAACCGGTATTGTCATTTATTTACAAACACAATCTTATGCCACAATTACGTGGCATACAAAACTCTTGTTTACTAACAAACCGCGAAGCTTTATTTATTAATGAACCCACATTCTGCCGTGATTTGAAATGCGCACTTTTCTGGTCGGCGGTGCTGGAAATAATTCTGCATTTTGCGTCTTTCCCCGGGAGAAAGATTGCTTTTTTATGGCGATTGTTGGGGTTTGTTAAATGCGTCTTTGATTGAGTTTTATTTTTAACGTTTAGGCGCACTCGCTCCTCTAGTATTTAGGTGTACTAATGACGGATGGATCGATACAGATGTGGAATAATCGCCAAAGTAATCTTCGGCCATTGATTTGTTCGCTTTCTGTGCAGTTGCATGTGGTTTTGTTATCTCATTGTCGAATTTTTTGTCGATAAGGAACAGTCCGCATTTCCCACGCATTCAAAGGAAGTGGATTTTAATGTTTGACCTACAACATTGTCACATGCTCATTACATTTTTTATTAATTGAAGGTCGAATATTATTTTCAGGTATCATTGGCGGTCTCTCTATTTCATTAATTTCAGATTTTTGTGGGTTTGTGGATTTTAAAAGTGGGCAAATCATTGCGTAACGTCTTACAATGTTGATATTACATAGTGCGTATATTAATTAATGAAGCTAATTAGACGTATTAATTAAGTCACCTTGACACCCAACGGTGACTGAGTGCGTCAAGTAAATAATTAATTATATTAATATCTACATATTTAATGTTTTCTTTAAATATTACAATTTGTATGTATGAGTATGTATGTACAGTCAGCAGCAAAAGAAATTATTTTTTCGGTCGATTTCTCGCTAATTTCTGCGGTGTTACGGCTCATTTTACCCAGAATTCCATGCAGATTCCAAATTCCAAAGGATTGGGAGAAATTGCGTGACTAAAAGTAACTATGTCAAATTTCTGATATCTCGCTAATTTTTTGAGAAAATTTTGGTTTTCATAGCTCATTTTACGCAGAATTTGACGCAAAATCCAAACCTGTACGAATTTTTCAGGTATGTCAACGAATAACTGAGTTATGGCGGTTTGAATTTTTGAGTAGTCGCCAGAGAGCCAAATTTTTGTAGGTTCAAAAACAATTTTTGTTTTTCATTGGAAAATTTAATAAGCAGGCTAAAAGTAGTAAACTCCCCAAATTTCATTGCAATCGCGTTAAAAACCCCAAAATCACGAATTTTCGAAAAAAATGTTGAAAATTTTTGGTTGCTCCGAGTGGAGAAAATTTCTAAAATTTATGTTTTTCACGGAAAAAAATTGAAACTTGACACACTTAATGCGCAGGCTAAAAATTGTAAATTTCCCAAATTTCATTGCAATAGCACCAAAAGCACCAATTTACAAATTTTCGAAAAACATTTTTGTTTGCTTCTAGTGGAAAAAATTTCCTTATGTCTCGGAAACCACAACAGATATCGAGATGTGGTTTTCGCCATCGTTTTCCTCGCATTTTCTTTGCTAAAAATCGTTTTTCGCTTTAGTCGAAAATTTAATTTTACGTAGAATTTCACGCAAATCCCAAATCCAAAATCGTGCATTAAAAGAGACGAATTTATAGATTGGGCCAAAAACTTTAAATTATCCAGGCCAGGCCTAGGAATTTCCCGACGTTTCCGCGAATAATGAGCAATGAGAGCCCCGTCAAGACTGATAAACCTGCTCCAATAAACGTCCAAAATCCTCGAACCATTCGACAGATTACTTATCGCGAATCCGATTAAATTTAGCGCTGATAATGCGGCCGAAAATATTTTTAGCCTCTCTTGTATCTTCGACAGCACTAATAGCCCAAGCTGCCTGTCTATAAATACGCTAATTTTCAGTTTGAAAATTTATTTCAGGGATTTGTCGTTAATAATTTTTTATGACAGCTCATTTCGCGGCTAATTCCGGTAGCTGGCGCGTTATTTTTAGCATTAGTTGTGGCGAAATCGATCTGCTTCGCCAAAAGCTGTTCGGATTTTCTTCGAATAAATGAAGATTCGCTCTAATTTGAGATTGTGTCGGTTTTCAATTATTTATCCAGCGGAGGAATATGTGTCGGGGCGAAGCTTTATACAAGCAGTTGCCGGGGATACCTGATTGCTGTCAGTCCTTTGCCGGAGGTTTGCTCGTCTCTTTGTGGCTTCGAAGCCTGTGCATATAATAAACCATCGAGTAGTACATTGTCGCGGAGTTGGCCATTGCAGAATTAAAAGAAGGTAATTGCGTCGGATTCGGGGTATTTTTAGACCGTCTTGGAGGCATATAGGTCATCCGCTAATAAAACGATGGCGAATCAAAAAATCACTTCGCAGAGAAAGAAAGCGAAAAGCGTCCTTGGGACAAGTCGGTTTTTCTCCGGTTACGCAAGAAACGAAATGTGTGTTAAAACTATTTTCATATGACACGAAATTAGAAAATGAATTGCATCATGACTAGTGCAGTACCTGCAAAAAGATGCAGTTACATAAAATCGGCGCAAAATCGCCTTTTACTTTTACCAAGGCGCGTTTTGGAACTCCTCCGGGGGCAAAGAGCAAATCGCCGATGAGACTTGGCAACGTAGGAGGCATGTGATTGGAAGATAACCCTTCAGTTTCAACACTGCGTGATAAGATAAGTAATAGAGAAGTGCACAACATTATACACCTCAAAAAGACGACAGCGAGCCTAGAAACCCGTTTTGTATATTTATAAGTTCAAATTATTTAACCCGTTTAACTACTAATCAATTCAATTCGAAACGGTGTAAGTTTACATTTATGGCGTCAGAGTTAAAATGTATCTTTCGAGACGGTAAATTAACCGATTTCGGATGAATAATGAGACGGACAATCAGCAACTCATTTGGAAGCCGAATATTGGTCACACTGGCGAGGCGAAGGTTTTTATCGGGGATTATTCAGATTGGGTTATTTGACTTTGTAATTATCTAGTAAACCATTCTTGTCAAAACGAAATTTTTCCATGGGTTTTAGTGCGGATGGCGAACTATATTGCGGGTTAATCTGATCGTAAAGATTATTTTTTTATTGAAGCATCCTCAGACTTTGATCGGAAAAAGGAGCCAAGAAATGACGAATTTCTAAAAAAAATCTGTTTCTGGTTTTCAAATTTTGAAATTTTCATTTAGACTGGAGCAAAGTTTTTCAAAATTTTGTATCCGGCCCTGCAATTTTCGTATTTTTAGTGAAAACGTAATGAAATTTGGCGAACTTGTGTCTTTTGGGTAGATAATTTATTGTGCTAAAACTCAAAATTTTAAAACGCCAGGGACGGTTTTTAGAAATTTCCAATTTTAGAATGAACCAAAAATTTCTGTAATTGAAAAAACTACTATAATTTCAGTAGTCTTCACGCCAACGTAAAGAAATTTGAAAAACTTGTTACTTTTGAGTCGCTAATTCACTGTTCTAAATCCCAAAATTTTAGAGCGACAGGGACGGATTTTAGAAATTTCTCATTTTAGAATGAGGCAAAAATTTCCAATATTTTGCATGCGGCCCTATAATTTTAGTAGTTTTAATGCCAATGCGATGAAATTTGGAGAACATGTTACTTTCGAATTGCCAATTCACTGTTTAAAATCTCAAAATTTCCGAGCGACAGGCACGGATTTTAGAAATTTTTATTTAGAGAATGAGCCGAAAATTTCCAATATTTTGCATTCGGCCCTGTAATTTTAGTAGTTTGAGTGCCCATGTAACGAAATTTGTGGAACTTGTTACTTTTAAATGGACAATTGTAAATTTTTAAAGTCCGTCCCTGGCGCTCTAGAATTTTGAAATTTGGAACAGTAAATTGGCCAGTCAAAGTAACAAGTTCCCCAAATTTCATAATGCAAACGCAATGAAATTTGGGGAACTTGTTACTTTTAAATGGACAATTCAGTGTTTTGAATCTCAAAATTTTAGAGCAACAGGGACGGATTTTAGAAATTTCCATTTAGAGAATGAGCCAAAAATTTTCGATATTGTGCATTCGGCCCTGTAATTTTAGTAGTTTTAATGCAAACGCAATGAAATTTGGGGAACTTGTTACTTTTGACTGGCCAATTTACTGTTCCAAATTTCAAAATTCTAGCGCGCCAGGGACGGACTTTAGAAATTTACAATTTTAGAATGAGCCAAAAATTTCTAATATTTTGCATTCGGAGCTGTAATTTTGGTAATTTTAATGCCAACGTAATGAAATTTGGAAAATTTGTTATTTATTTTTGAATACCCAATGTACTGTTATAAATCCCAAAGGGACGGATTTTAGAAATTCCCATTTACCTTAAAAATTGACGATTTTGGGGGTGTCCACAAGAATGGTAATTCCCACCAAAACGTGCAAAAAAAACTCAACCAAACTAAGAAAAACAACAAAAGTTCAATAGCCCGCTTCGGAAACTCAACTGCGCAAAACAACAACAAAATTTTTCCCAGAAAAACGGACAACTCCTTATCATAGAATTTTTCAGATTCCATATATCCAAACGTTATCAATTGATTTCTTCCAACTCCAATTCATTCGTAGCAACTTTGCGTAATTCCAATTACAGTTAGAACAATTCCACCTGATTTCAAGGCCGACAAAGTTTATTTACAATGAAAGATAAAGGTAGGTAGTTTCGCGTAAAAATCACACCAACAAGAAGATTAGATTAAAAAGTAAATAAATAACAGTTCTGCGAAATGCATTTTTGAGGTGTATTACAATGAAAGTGTTATCTAAAGCGTTTTCGTACCGTCCGAAAATCCCAACTTTATAGTGTGTTAGATATATTAAATGTAACCACATCACAACACATGTTGGGAAATATCGCAAATGGGGATAAAGGTCTTGACCTCCAAACATGTGATAATGAGTAAAGTCGGTACCAATTCGAGCGAGTAAATAATAAGCGGCAGACAAAAATGTAGCAAAAGCGCACTTTATCGGACCTGTAGGAAGTTTTTTCGCGTTTTTTCGACTCGGAGTCACTCCTAATTTATTATAATTAATGGTCATTTGATCGTTATTCAAGGATGTAGAAACTGGCGACTTGTCCTCAATACCCGTCGTCGAATCAGGTTATTCAAAGTCCGAAAAAGCTCTCTTTCCAAGACGGTAAATCGGAAGCGCACTATAACACAGGTAATGGTTTTGATTTTAATGCAAATATCGGCACCGTCAAAACAAACATTATTATTATTGTTTAGAAACGCGTAGTAAACAAGTTGTGATTTTTACCGCCACCACTTTATGACGCTTCATTCATGAGATGAGATTATTTTGGGCCGCTTCGGTTTCTTAAATAATTGCGATGTGCAGCCATGACTAGGACAGGCTGGCACCGCAATTCTCATCACGTGGCGCACATTATCAACTATTTTATATGCAAAATAGAAGGTTACACTCTCGCTAGTTTACAGAACTTATTGGCAAATTCGATTTTCGCTCGCTGCAACTACAAAGTCCCTGAATGCCTTTTTGCCTCGGCGCCCAATTAAAATCGCTCTTATGTAACGAGACGAGAAAAATTCTACTTTCCAAGGTGACAACCGTCAAATTTCGCAAGTTTTGCTTGTCACAATAGCCAAGGTCGGCTTCCGCGAGCGTCCGAATAAGTTCGCTTTATTAAATTCCCGTAAATTGCACGTCGAATTTTAAATATTCGACAGCGCCGGCTTGTGGAATGCATACGGTTAGCTCAAGTTTAAAATTAGGCGGGCTGTATTGAGGACACGCTGACACGTTTCACTTTTAATAATGCCGTCGCCATATTCATTTATCTTCGCGTTTTATTGTCGATAAGTTGGATGCCTATAAGGGGTGCGTGTCGCTTTTGATCGACAGATGGCGCCACTGCAAAACGTCAAGGGTATTTACGACTCGCGGGGCCGCGTTTTAAATTTGGCGCCCACAAAAATGTCAAAAACGGTGAAATAAAGTGCGAAGCATCCTTTATGTGTGACGTTGACGGTAATGCGCAGACTATACTCAAATTTTCAAAATGTTGATAGATTTAGTGATTTTATGAATCGTGAGATTAATTAGAAATTCACTATCCGCAATTTTAAACACTTCTAATTCAGTTATTTGTTGATATACGTATAAATATCGCCCAGTTTTGGATTCTACGTGAAATTCTGCGTAAAATGAGTACAAATAGTTAAAATTTGCTCCAAAAATAAGCGAGTCATTGATGTTTAGACAGATATAGGTAATAAAAGTCACATTCCGTGAATTTAAACGTTTCTAATGTCGTTAATTATTGACGTACGTATTTGAGGAGCTCAAAATTTACTACACGAGATTAGACTAGTAGACTACTAATTCGATTTTATTGGCCTATGTGAAAATATTTCGAAAAATTTGGATTCCTCGTCAAATTCTGCGTAAAATGACCACTAGTAGTTTAAATTTGCTCCAAAAATAACGGAGTTATCGAGGTTTATACATACAGAAATTCAAAATTTACTATCCACAACTTTAATGCTTAAATCGGTTATTAATCAACGTGCGTGAAAACGTCTCCAGTTTTTGATTTTACGTGAAATTCTGCGTAAAATGAGAATTAATATGTAGTTAAATTTTGCTCCAAAACTAAGAGAGTTATCAAGGTTTATACATACAGAAACTCAAAATTTATTATGCGAGAGTGTAAACGCTTCTTATTCGGTTATTTGTTAACGTATGTGAACAATTCGACCAGTTTTGGATTCCTCGTAAAATTCTCCGTGTAATGAGCACAAATTATCGAGGTTTATCCATAATAGGAACCCAAAATTTACACTTCTAATTCCGTTATTTATTGACGCATTTGAACATTTCGCATAGTTTTGGATTCCTCGCAAAATTCTGCGTAAAGTGAGCATTAATAGTTAAAATTTGCTGCAAAAATAAGGGAGTTATCCAGGTTTCTGCATATAAGAACTTTAAACGATTCTAATTCTTATTAAGAAGAAATTAAGAGAAAGGTAAGAAATTTACGTCTCTCTCTCTCTCTATTTTTTGGGAATGTTTAGTTTGTTTTTTACGAATGTACAGCGTGTTGCAAAAAAAGATTTTCATCTAGCCGCCTGCGATTGTTAGTTCAAATTTCAAAATGCATAACTTCAAAACTCTGCTAAATTTTTCGGTGTGACACAAGTCCAAAGGTAACTAGATGATGTTCATTTTGGAAAATGGCGAGTTTCAGAGCCGCCTTGATTTTTATGTTGAAACTTGAAACGTTTCCAAAGGATATTATTCGCAGGTGCCAAAGGCCTTTATATTTTGAGGTTTATTGAGAAATAGTGTGAATGTCAAAAATTTTTTTCGTTGGATCGTTGAACTTTGGGCGTAATTCGAAACTGTTGAGAGCATAGTTAACCCAGTTCTGAATAATAAAAGAAATGAAAAAGTGGCGACGCATGCATATGTCAGTAATTTCGAGTTTTATCAGTGTTTGATAAGCGCAGTAAAAAAAAGTGCACTTTAGCGCTAATCGTGCAATAAAACTAGCACTGTCAGTGACTCGGAGCAATTCGGAATAGTTTAATAGTGTCCGGTTGTAATAATTGTGTATAAAAACACACTCCACGTGGAAGTCAAGGCCAGTGATTGAGAACTCGCCGTCCAAGAGCGTAAAATGCCCAAGGCCACTTGTGGTGCGTTCTTTCGCGGAATGCGAATAGAGCAACACCGCCGGACGTCACCCATGTAAACATGTTATAATTGGAGGAGAAAAGAGTTCGCCAACGCACCTTCCAACCTGCAGAACTGTTGCTGTCACCTTTGTCCTTGAAGTAGGGCACGTTCTGCACCATCCACTCGTAGATCTGCGACAGGGTGAGTCTCTTATCCGGCGAAGAGGTGATCGCTTGCGTGATGAGGTCCGCGTAGCTGAGATTCCCCCAAGCGTTGCGACGGCTCGAGTTCTTCTTCGCGGGAACGACGGCGGCGACGGCGGGCGCCGGGGCGGCGGGCAGCCCACACTTGTTGCCCTCTTCGCCGGGCTCCACATAGTTCTCGGGTCGCGGCAGCGGCCACGTGTTCGAGCGCGCGCGGGTCTGGGGCTCGAAGCCTTCGAGTTCGGTCAGCGGCTCCATGATGTTGAGGTTCATCTTGTAGCAGTCCATAAACCCCTTTTGGCGGCGTCGGCCCGACTTTCGCTTGCACAACGTCTAAATATAATTGCGACGCAATACAGTCACAGAACGGTCATCTCCAGGTGGCGACTCCTGGTGCACGCACGACACTAAACACTCTGCGACCGACGTTGTTCCATGCCCGATGGCCGTTATCTCGTGATAAGCTCGAGTGAAAGACAAACACTACACGTTGCGGCGCAGTTTGCGCGTAATTCCGGAGACGATGCTGGCGACCGCTACTTTCGCCACGAGGATCGCACGGCGTGTGCTTGGCTGCAGACTTTCTGCTTGCAGCGGCGGCGGAGGACATGCCCACTCGGGCATGCGCACGCGATGGCGCCACGCACGCACACTTGATTGTGTAATTGTACCACACGCACCGGATTCTGCACGTGACACTGTACCTGGATAATTGCCCGAAGACCGACCACCGGACGTTTACCCTTTTTCTCCCACTACAAATAAAAAACACCCAACATTCTCTGTCATGTTGCAACATTTCGCCATTCAACAAATTTGTATATAATGAGCGTTTCGGGAGGTTTCGGGTTTTAGGATGAGGTTGGTAACACTTGTGAAATGTCAAACAGGTCACGAGCGTTATCATCGTGGCTAATTGGTACAGATCTTCAGAGTTTGCACAATAAACTTGACACCGATTTTAATTGATATCATTCTCACATCAGATTAACTGAGCGTTATCTTGAGGTTTCTGACTCGACACTGACAGATGGAATTTTTAAACGAATTCCACAAGGATATATTGGATTCTGCATGAAATTCTGGGTAAAATGAGTTCAAATAGTTTAAGTGTGCTCTGAGAATAAGCGAAATATTGAGGTTTCTACATTTTAGGAACTCAAAATTTATTATGCAAGATTTTAAACGCTTCCAATTCGGTTATTTTTGACGTATGTAAATATATCGTACAGTTTTGGATTCTGCGAGAAATTCTGCCTAAAATAAGCACAAAGAGTTCCATAATTTTCCAAAAAATAACGAGTTTTCGAGGTTTATACATATTGGAGCTAAAAATTTATTATGGGAGACTTTAAACCTTTCTAATTCGGTTATTTGTTGACAGTGGTGAAAATGTCGCGCAGTTTTGAATTCTTCGTAAAATTCTGCGTCGAATAAGCACAAATAGTTCAAAATTGCTCTAAAAATAAGCGAGTTATAGGGGTTTATACATAAAAGTGCTCAAAATTTGCTATACAAGAATTGAAACTTTTGTAATTCGGTTATTTTTTGACGTATCTAAATATATCACTCAATTTTAAATTCTGCGAGAAATTCTGCGTAAAATGAGCACCAGTATTTCAAGATTGCTCCAAAAATAAGCGGGATATCAAGATTTATACATATAGAAACTCAAAATTTACTTTAATTTTAAACTCTTTTATTTCGGTTATTTATTGATCTACGTGAATGTATTTTTTTAATTTTGGATTTTGCATTCAATTCTACGAAAAATGAGCACAAGCAGTTCAAAATTTGTCTAAAATTAAGCGAGAAATCGATGTTTATACATATAGGAGCTCAAAATTTACTATCCGTGAATTTAAACCCTTCTGATTCGGTTATTTTTTGACGTATTTTAATATATCGCTTGGTTTTGGATTTTGCGAAAAATTCTGTGTAAATTGAACGCAAATAGTCAACATTTGTTCCTATAATAAGCGAGATATCGAGGTTTATACATATAGAAACTCAAAATTTGCTATGCGCCACTTTAAACGTTTCTAATTCGGTTATTTGTTGACATATGTGAACAATTCGACCAGTTCTAGATTCCTCGTAAAATTCTACGTAAAATGAGCGCAAACCGTTAAAATTTGTTCCAAAAACAAGCGAGTTACCGAGGTTTATACATAATAGAAACTCAAAATTTAGAATGCATGATTTAAAACATTTGTAATTCGGTTATTGACGCACTTGAACACTTTGCACAGTTTTGGATTCCTCGTCAAATTCTGCGTAAAATGAATACCAATTGGTATTTTTTTCCCCAATAATAAGAGAGTTTTTGAGTTTTATACATATAGCGACTCAAAATTCACTATGCGCGACTTTAAACGCTTTTTATTCTGTTAATTGTTGATGTATGTGAACAATTCGATCAGTTTTAGATTCCACGCTAAATTCTGCGTTAAATGAGCATCTACAGTATAAAATAATAATAATAATAAAATGTAAAATGCCATCTGAGAAATTTTGTGCACATTTATATTGAATTGAAATTAAATTCACACATTTTTAAGGCGTCGTGACGCCAAAACCATCATTGTGAAAACACCAGATTTTCAAAATGTCATCTTAAAAATTAAAAACAAATGACTATATCAAATAATAATTGAATAATTACGCATTTTACCATTAAACCCGACTTCACCCATGCGTGGCTATTAGCAAATATTTATTAAACCCATGATGGTAACGCGACTTGTTCAGTGCCACCGCCAATTTCCCAGATCTTTCGCGATGTTTAATTGCATATTCGTCGCATCCAGCAAACTGTAAAACCGAAGTTGCAACGCAAATAACCACCTTTAGTTTATAATGTCAGCTCGCAATATAACCGAGACGTTATTGCACACATGAAAAATGATAATTTCGTTGTATTTTGTTGTGATTTTACAAACGTCTGAAAAATCTAAATATTGTAAATATTTAGTGAAGTTTCATTGATAATATTTGGAGGAACTGGACGTAACCGGTTAAGGAAAGTTTGTTAATAAGGGAAGTGGTGTTCGACAAGGTTGTTACGAATTTCTTCGGATCTTCGGGAGTGATCAGCGAGGTGGCTATTTAGATAAAATACTTGAAACAATTTCAAGTCGCTCGGAAGAGAATTCCAGTAATGGGTTCATCCACAATACATCTTCATTTATGTCCAAGATTGAAATAAAGTTATAGCTGAAGTTTCAGCACTAGCCGAAACTTTGTTACTCTTCGAGCATATCGAAACGTAAAGCGAAAATATAACTGCCATAATTAAGAATCTCGCTCCGGTGGCCAAAATTCGAGCGCCGCGCCGCGACGCGTCGATTTCTCGTGTTGCATCGCGCCGATTCATTAGCGCAAAAACCTAATCCGTGAAATAAATCCACTTAAACATAACTCACACAAAAAGCGGCAGAGAGTGCGTTACGATTCTACAACTGATTTATTGTCTCCGGTATTCAATTTACGGGCCAATTTGTGTCGAGTGGATTTAGCGATCGGATCCGCCGGGGGCGGGAGTTGCTAATAGCTTTCACACCATGCTAAGGGTTAACACATCGTGTGAAGCGGCACTTGACTCCTGTTAATCTTCGCCGAAGGAGTGGATGGGTGTATCTTTAATTTGGGCGCTTGGCGATTTAGGAAAGACAGGCCGAGGGGTTTACGAGGAGCGGAATGGGGGCGAAATGCCCGATAGGAAATATACGGGGATCCGGGGCGAGTGTTTACTGGACTGTTTTTGGTGAGTGCTAAAATCAGCAATTTTGTGATTTTTTACAATTTTGGGTATTTTTTTTGGGATTCTTTTAAGTATTTTAGTAATTTTCAACATTCTTTTGGACTTTTAGAAAGATTAAGAATTCTTTGAGATCATTGAAAACGTCCAAAACTTCTCCTTTGCCAATTTGAGTCGAGAATTCTGCAGATATTCGAAAAATTCGTCGTTCGAAAACTAACAGTTTTCTTAAAATCGATTCTACTAGAAAATTTGGAAAATTTGACTAGAATTCGGAGTCTCAAAATATCGCTTTTTTTAGTTTTCATTCTTAAAATTTGCTTGTTTTTATTTCGGTGTGAATATTTCGAAATTGTCACTTTAAAGTACTTGTCTTTAATTTTTTTAGAGTAAGCTGCGGTTGTAGAAAAAATCTTGTTTGGTATTCGTGCGGAATGTTCTTTTTTCTATTTCGCGTTCATAATGAAGATATTTCGATACGCGTTTGAGCTTATTTCAGTATCGTAATGGACCAATCCCGTGCCAATATTTCCAGGAGCATATATTTTTCTTAGGTTTGCAGCAGACAAACTGTCAACCTGCCGTCAACGTTGACAATTTAGATTTTGGTTTTGATAAAACATGATAAATCGATCAATACACTATTATTTCTTGTTGTACTTGGCTTAATAATTCATCGGAGAAAAACTCTTGCTCCGGTACCCTCAAAACGTCACACCTGTCAAACTGACTGAAATTGGATTTGGCTACTTCGAATTTTTTTCCCGAACATTTTGCAAATGCCAACTACCCTAAGATTCCCTAGATTTCGAAATCAAGTTTTTTCGTTTAAAATAAGGCGAAATAGAAAAAATAGCGTATGATACTTGTTCATAATGCATTTTGCCGCACTTACTACTTTATGATAAAAACGTGCGTGCGGCAAAATGTTCATTATGAAACGCGTTTCATAATATACTATTTTAAAAGTATAAGTTTTCAAATATGTTTTGATTGTCATTTTAGCTTCAAAAAAATGGCATTTTTTTGATCCATGTGCCTGAAAGTGACACTAGAGTGCATTAAAATATGTCACTTTGACAGGAATTATTGTTGAGAAACACAAAATTTACTTTGCGCAACTTTAAACCCCTCTAATTCGGTTATTTATTGACGTATGCGAGAACCAGTTTTGAATTTTGCATAAAATTCTGCGTAAAATGTGCAAAAATAATTCAAGATTGCTTTAAAGATAGGCGAGATATCGAAGTTTTTACATATAGGAACTCAAAATTTACTCTTCGCTACTTTAAACGCGTCTTATTCGGTTATTTGTTGACGTATGTGAACAATTCGTTTGGATTTCTCGTACAATTCTACGTAAAATGAGCACAAATAATTCAAGATCCAACCGTCGAATCTGCGTACAAATTCAGTAAAACAATTGCAAAACTGTCACTTAAAGTGTTTGCATCGATTTTGCTGCGCTTGCAAAAAAGTTTTGTTAGCAACTCTACCTATAGCCTCGTTGAGCAAACCACGTCTAGTGCGTAAAACTGCGGACTTGTTACAAAAATTACTGTTATTAACGATCGGGCAAAAATGTTGACATGATTTCCCATTACCGTTTTTTTCTAAAGTCTAAGTCTAAAATCGTAGATAAAACGTTGTACGACACACGTTCACAAATCTCTCAATGCCATTTTCGATTGTTAAAACCCCCGCAAACCCACAAACCGCCTTCAACCTGCATAAAGTGGCACGTTCAGTTAACAATTATGATTATTAAGCGCCACCAACCAATCCTACCAACTTAAAATCGCATTTTTCCGCCCGCCTAATTACGATTCCTCGCGTCATTTCTGATTGCAGCGCGCGATTTAGCACAGATATTCGAAGAGCTATAATTTGAAAACGAGGAAGTTCGCGAAACCTGAAATTTAATCATGCGTGCGTTTAATTTTAGACGTGGCCTTACACATTTTCTGTTGCCAGAGGCATTATGTATAATGTAGCCTTGAAATGTGAAGGTTGTTCATTTGAGAATCTTTCCACCTACGAATAACTGTTTTAATTACACACTTTGTGTCAGATAAAGTTGCGTCTTTTGTTGGATTATAGATTTAAGTTAACCTCGTGGAAAAAAATTTGGATTAAGACCACTTTATTAAATATGGCGACACGTGTTAAAAGTGCAAGGTAAACATAAAGACGGCGTTGCTTAAACTGACCTTTGTACCGTAAATCCTATGACCCAGTTATCAAACACGGGGATTTTAGTTGCGTGAAACCCCCAAAATCTGGTTAATTAGTGGTGCCAACTAGGAAATGACAACGACAGTTGGCAGACCTTGGAAAAATTTTTTTAGTGCATGGAAATAAAAGCACCAAAACATATTTTTCGTACTCAAAACTGTTTTAATACCGTAATTAATTTTGTTTAAAAACCAGACAATAATGATGAATAAAACAGCGATAATTTACTGCATGTGTCTGGCCTCCAGTATCGTCGTTTCGTTTGACCTCTAAACTCAAATGTATTTAGCTATCTACTGTTATCGACCTTATCATAGTATCCACAGTGTAGTTATTGCATTTATTAATAATTCCGGTCGCTCATACGTCACCCGATTTAAATTTCGCGGGTCCCAGCGACACAGCCCCCATCTAGTGGCCTCTCTTTTAAACTCACGCCGGTAATGTAGTTACCTGTGACACAGTTTGACGTTTGTGAGTAAAATGCGACATTGCCTCCATTACCAAAATAACAACAAATAAGTGTTAATAATGGGAGAAAAGTCCCCCGAGCCGCAAAACTTCGACGAGTTCTACACCGAGGTGAGTCCCCTTGGCTCCCTTGACCAATCTAACCTCGCTTTTAGGTGAAAGAAATCGAGAAACGCGACTCGGTGTTGACACCAAAACAGCAAATTGATCGACTTCTGCGTCCTGGATCGACGTATTTGAATTTGAACCCGTTCGAGGTGCTGCAGGTGCAGCCCGAGACCTCCGTGGAGGATATAAAGAAGCAGTACCGGCGGTTGTCGTTCTTGGTGCATCCAGATAAGAACCAGAATGACGCTGAGAGGGCTCAGCAGGCTTTTGAAGCTGTTAGTAAGGCGTGGAAGACGTTGGAGAGCACGGAGACGAGGAAGAAATGCATGGATATAATAGAGGAGGCGAAAGGCAGGACTGACATTATGGTGAGTCTGTGGAAATGATTTTCAACGTTGACGCGGGTTTAGTATTGAGATGAGACGTTTTGTATTGAAAATGTTTGTAGCTGGCTGAGAAGCGAAAGAAAGTTAAAAAAGAAGGAAAGGAGAAAATACCAGAAGATGACCCTGATAAATACAATCATGCCGTTTATGTTCTCACAATGAAACTGTTTGCAGATATGGAAAGAAAGCGACGCGAATTAGCGGAAAGAGATCAGGAAGAACGAAAACGGAAAAGAGAGGCGGAAATTGAGGAGGAAGAGAATCAGAAGGCACAGAAGGAGTGGCAGAAGAACTTTGAGGTGGCTGTTTTTAGTGTTTGCTCAACAGATTTGACTGTTTTTTTGCAGGAGTCGAGACAAAATCGAGTTGAAAGTTGGCAGTCTTTTCAGGCGCACTCGAAATCAAAAGCTGCAAAGTCTGGGAAGAAAATTAAAATGTTCAAACCTCCTAAGAACAAACCGGAATCGAGATAATTTAGTTGGAGCTTTTCTTGTAGATATATGTAGTTGTGTTTTTGTGTTTCGCAAAAATCTACTTGAGTATGGATCTAAAACTATTGTATTTTATACTAAAATATTTTGTAGGAGTTGCTTTACTTTTCAAATACAGAAATGTGTAAATGTTCTGTTGGAAATGTGAAGTTTCACTTGTTTTCTCTATTTGTAATTGTCCTTATCGATTTTCTTGTCAATTTTCCTCAATAAAAGTGAAAATGGAAAGTCACTCCACTGCTCCCTCTCCTACACTCTTCTAAATAACTCCCAGGAGATTCAAAATACTCTCATTTGTTTTAATTTTTTTTTTCAGGAAGAAATGCAGAAGTGGTCAAGCCTGGAAGGTTTTTCTTCCCAAAAAGAACGTAAACGAGATAATGGGCCGTGATAAAAAACAAGCAGAGGCGGAGCTGGGGACATGTTAAGCACCGAAGAAGTAGACAAAGAAGAAGCGTAAACGGCGGCCCGGATTACAGCTTCCAACTCCCGGAGTCACTGTAGATGGTTCTACACGGAGTGACAGAGCCATACTCCGGGTGCCCATGATGGCTGTCTTCTTCACCACAAAAAAGCAAAAAAAGAGAAGAACAACTGGAAGATTGAGTGGTAAGTTACTCATGTGGTAAACTGAATCTTCAGTTTACTTCTTCGCAGATGATGGTTTCCAAAGGCGCTGTTCCAAACAACTAGACAACTCCCAAGAGTTGTATCGGTTAAACTAGACGTTTCTACAGAGCTACGAGCTACGACTAGACAACTCCTAAAGGCTACGACTTGACAACTGCTAACAGCTACGCCGCTTCAAGTAGACCAACTTCTAAGAACTACGCCGTTTTACCACACAACTCCTAAGAGTTACGTCGCTTCAACAGACAACTCCCAAGAGCTACGCCGCTTGATGGAACGAGACGTCTTTCTATTTGGACTTTGTAGGCTTTAGAGTGGCATTTAGGACCTTAGTTTTTAGGACAAACTGTTTTGAAGGCTTTAAACCACTTTAACAAAACCACTTTTATTCGAAATTTTGTTAATTTGTTCTAGTCAAATCAATTTATAAATTGTGTTGTTAGGCAACCAACAATACACAGCTGTATTCACATCAAAATTAAACACTAAAATTTTTTCAATGAGTCTTATCAAAAATTTCAAAAACTAAAAATTTAATAAAAGTTAATTAATAATGACGAAATATCATTTAGTCAAGTTTTTCACATTTTTTTATATAACGCTACCTGGCGGAATAATGCCAAACTAATTAGTTCGCACGTTTTGCCACCAGAGAACTAAATTGTGGTTTGAAACTCAAGTAATAAATTTAGCCAAGTTTTTTACCTAATTTTTTTTGTTTAGCGCCACCTGGCGGAATAATGTCAAATCAATAAGTTTACACATTTTGCCACCAAAGAGCTAAATTTGTGGTTTGAAACTCGGCTAATTTGTTTAGCAAAGATTTTTACCTTAAATTTTTTGGTTAAGCGCTACCTGGCGGAATAATGCCAAACTAATTAGTTCACACATTTTGCCACCAGAGGGCTAAATTTGTGGTTTGAAACTCGGCTAATTTGATTAGCAAAGATTTTTACCTTAAATTTTTTGGTTTAGCGCTACCTGGCGGAATAATGTTAAACTAATTAGTTCACACATTTTGCCACCAGAGGGCTAAATTTGTGGTTTGAAACTCGGCTAATTTGTTTAGCATAGATTTTTACCTTAAATTTTTTGGTTTAGCGCTACCTGGCGGAATAATGCCAAACTAATTAGTTCACACATTTTGCCACCAGAGGGCTAAATTTGTGGTTTGAAACTCGGCTAATTTGTTTAGCATAGATTTTTACCTAAAATTTTTTTGTTTAGCGCTACCTGTCGGAATATTGCCAAACTAATTAGTTTGCGTATTTCGCCACCAGAGGGCTAAATTGTGGTTTGAAACTCGGCTAATCCGAAACAAAGATTTTTACCACAAATTTTGCACAAAAAGTACTCAGCTTTTGATGAATGAAGGAAAAGCAGTGAGTTTTTTAACTATTTAATTATCAAGTAATCTAAACTTAAAACATACAATAAATTGTTTTTTCCACACTTAAAAAATACAAAATTTAGTCCGACTCGCTCTCGCTGCTCTCAAAATCGCCCACATCAATAGAAAACTGATACTCCTGATCGCACCCTAAATAAGCGTCACTCATGAAATACAACGTGTAGTTATGATGGCCCGGACTGGGGGCCACGAAGTCCAATTTAACCCGCGCCTTCTGTTGCAACGTCAGCCGTTTGATGGACAACAACGAGTTTGATTTGGGGTCACCTATCACCACCCACCATCCTTCTTCGCGTTTCTGAAAACAAAAAAGAATCAGTCACTGCACACTAGATAAATAGCTGCATTACCTGTGGGAAGAACGGGGCAATCACTGGTCCACTGACTTCATCCTCCCGCTCGAGTTGCACAGCCACATGCACCGACGACCCCGAATGCACCTTGTCCTTGTCCAGCACCTCGTGCTTCAACTCGATGTTGGGGTAGCGATTGCAGAACCTGGCGACATCCGCCATCTGCACGTCGCTCAACTGCAGCAGTTTACTTCTGTCTTCATCCTCCAACTCCATGATGTCGAACACCGTCTCGACTTTCTTATCCTTGCACCGCTTCACGATGTCTGCAGTGAAATGCGGCAGCTGCTTCAACAGCGGATCTTTGCTCCACATCGCCTGCGTGACCATCTGCGCCAACTCCATCGCCGCCACGGCCGGGGAAAGCCATCCGTTGGAACTAAGAACATCCACACACGCCTGGATGAGTCGTATCGCCTTCCCAAGAACCATCTCCGTGTCGCCTTGGAGTTCAGCACCTAGCTGGAGCCGACACAGATGCGCTTGAATGAGAAGATTCGTCTTCACATGGGGGTCGTTGAATTTCGGCTGACTCGAAGTGGACGTGCTCAGTTTGTTGGGCAACTTCGCCGCCAACTGTCTCAGGATGGTGTCTTCGCGGTGGCGAACCGGGAGGTCTTCATACTCGGCCGCTGAGGAAATAATCTCGAGGAGGCCACGGATCTTTGTTTTGTTGTTGAGCGACAAACTGAAGAGTTCTGAAAGCAGAAGTTAATCTGGTGGTCACCATGCAAGAAACCTCACCGATCGTCGTGTAGTTGATGTAGTAATAGGCGGCGATCATCCCCAAGTTCAGAGGGATGCAGTCGATGTCGTCTTCAATGCTTATACACTTCGACTGCTCCAGGTCCGACAGCGTGCTCTCAACCAACTCCGACAGGTGATCGGACAGATGCCGATGCGTAATCCCCTGCAGATTGTAATAGTTCGGATTCTGCGTCAACCTCCGGTACAAGAACGTCCACGTGAGGTAGTCCACCGCGTCCTGCTTATTCTCGATGGTCTTCGTGACGATTTCCGCGTTGAAATGATCGTGTAGTCGATGATCCAAGTGACTCTCCACCGGTAGAGGATCGCTCAAAAACTTCTTGAAGAAGTCCTTCTTCGCGCTCTGACACATGAGCACACACTTGGCGTCGTCGTCTTCAATGGGGCGGTTCGCCCGTCCGATCATCTGCAGCACGTCGGTGATGGGATAATCTTCGTACGAGTGAGTTTTCCCGTTGTAAAACTGCGTGTCCATTATGATCACCAGGTGGGCGAAGATGTTCACCGTCCAACACAAGTCTCTGCTGACGACGGCGATTTGCACCGCGCCGGAGTCAAAGAGTTGTTCAACCAGGCGAAGATCACTCGCGCTGAGGCCTTCATGCATGTAAGCAACGCCTTGGGACAGCGTCTCCTTCAGAGTCTGCAAAAAAGAGATTTGAGTGTTTGCACCACCTTCTTTCTGGTCAACGTACCTTGTCGCTCATCCGGTCCAAGAACGGTTTGATGTCCTCTTCTTCAGCGTGGAAGAACTTGTTGGATTGTCCCTCCGAAGCCGCATAAGTGAGGAGATCGATGGCCGTCAACCTCGACTGTTTTCTGGTGGGTACGAACACAATCACCGGCTTATGGGGGCTGTATCTTACAATGGAGTTATAAACGGGCTTCGCCATAGCAATCAACCTGGAGGCGTTGTGAGTTAGATTGATTCCTTGCACGTGGAGCTCCAGAGGAACCGGCCGGACGCTCGGATGGAAGTTAAAAGTGCAATTGGCATTGCAACCCAACCACTGTGAGACGTCTTTGTAATCCATCAGAGAGGCACTCAGCGCAATGATTCGGATCGGTTTCTCAATTTGTGACGAAATGTACCTCATCCTCGAGCACACGATCTCAATAACCGGTCCGTCTTCTCCTCCAATCAAATGGAGTTCGTCCACAATGAAGAGGTTGACGTTCTGAACGTTCTTCCGTTGTTTCCACCGGCGTGACAACACGTCCCATTTTTCTGCCGTGCTAATAACGATCTGGCCTTTAGCGAGGAGTTTCAAATCGGTTCCGGTTTCGCCCGTCAACAGGACGACTTTCTTCCCCAGGATCTGACCGAACTTGTTGTGCCAGTCGGCAAAGGTTAACTCAGCCAAAGCGTCTTTGGGGACTAAATACACGCAGCGGCCGTCCGGGTTGCGGTCAAACAGACGAAGAATCGCGAATTCGGCGATTGTTGTCTTACCGGAGCCGGTGGGCGCACCCACGAAGATGTTGTCGTCGCTGTTGTACACGGAGTTGAACACCTGCGTCTGGATGGGGTTGAATTGAGGGAATTTCTCGTTGTACAACGCCTCATACTTCTCGTTTCGGAGCGCCGTCACCGGCAGCGGCTGCAAATCCAGGAGTTCCGTCGGCGGGAAGTTCTTCTCCGGGAGGATCAAGTGTCGGAACGACACGGGGAGTTGGGTTTCTGCCCCGATCCACCGATCAGAGATAATCCTCAGGAAATACTGCGGAGGCAGAGGCTCGAAAATCGGTACGAAGAACTTCACCAGGTGCTCGTCTTGGGAGTACTTCGCCTTCAACAAGAAGTATTCGTGGTGGAGGATCACCTCAGAGTCCACGTCTTCGACGAGAATCCAGAACGCTTCGGAGGCGCCATGGAGTTTATCATCCCACTGGAAATCGGGGGTGATGGTCAATTCGACCTTTAGAATTGACCTGGTGATGGGTTGGATGTGCGTCGACAACTCCAGCTTCGGGAACTGGTGGACGTACTTATGGATGGTCTTGCCTAATTTCGGGACGCGGATCAACTCGCCGATTTCGTTGGGCCCCAGGTCGTACAGACGCTCCCAGGGGAAGTTCTTCTTCTCGATTTTCTTTACGATCTCCTCGGGCATCTTTCGGAATTGGCGCAAGGGCGACATCGACTGCCACATTCTCTTGTCGATCATTTTGCAGAGCGCCAACGACTTGTCGGCAAGTTGCGCCCATCCTCTATGCAAGACAATCTCGAAGATGGCTCTCATGAGACGTGAGGCTGATTGGGTGACGTAGACCATGTCGGACATGAGGGCGAAGCCTTCCAGCTTCAACTGAGAGATGTACGCCTGCAGAAGAACATTAACTTTCGCACTAGGTTCCTCGATACTCTCTTTGATGGGAATGGGAACGCGCTCCATCAACTTCTGCAGCTCGAGTTTCTCCTCTTCGCGGACTGTGATGTTCCGGAACTCCGATGACAAAGAAAACACGCGAAAGAGTTCAATTTCGCTGAGCATGGGCTTGAGGAGTTGGTTGTACGTCTGCATGGTGTCAAAGGTGCAGTAATAATGCGAGGAGATGCGCCCCAACTCCGTCACTTGAAACTGCCCCGTTTTGCGGTCGTACTTCACCAGTCCGCTCCTGTCTAAATGCAACGCCGCCGTGTGCACCAAGTCGGCCCGGTGGAGCTCCAACAACTGGTCCTGCTTCATGTGGTCGTGCGCAATTCCGTACAAATTCGGCTGTCTCAACATGCGGATGTACAGATACGTGTACCCCAACCAGGTCACGGCGTCGCGGACGTTCTGCACCGTCCCCAGGACAACCTCGGCGTTGAGCATGTCGGGGAGTTTCGTCACCAGCTGCGACTCAATCGGTAACTGTTGGTTTAGCAACGATAAGTAGTACTGGAGTTCGCTGTGATTCGTGATGAGGATTCCTTCGCCTCTGGTGTCGTACTGGGGTCTTCCCGCGCGCCCCAGCATCTGGAGGACGTCGAGAGCGCTCAACTCCACCCACCGCCCCTTTTCGGGGTTGTAGATCTGCGTTCCTTTGATAATGACGGTATGGGCGGGGAGGTTCACCCCCCACGCCAACGTGGCGGTGGAAATCAACACCTGGATGTGCCGATCGGCGAAGAGGTCCTCCACCAACGTCCGGTCGACGCGCGTCATCCCCGCGTGATGGATCGCAAAGCCGTACGGCAACAAGTCTTTCAATTCGTGGTTTTTCACTTGTTCTGCCTCCGTGCGTAACACCTCCATGGAGGCCGAGCCTTCCTTTAGAAACTGTCCCAGAGTGTCTTTCTCCAAGCACATATCTCGAATCGCGCGAGCGGTCTTCCCGGTTTCTTTCCGCGAGTGGACGAAAATCAGAACCTGATTGCGGCCGGCGTGCTCCATCGTCTTCTCGTAAACGATCTCGTTCATCACTTGGTACCTTTTGAGCGCCTTCTTCTCGGTGACGCCGATGTACTGTTGCTCCAGAGCCACCGGTCGGAAGCTGTTGTCGAAGTAGAACAAACCAGTGTCTGAGTTGACGCGGAGGAACGCGGCGACGTCTTGGTAATTGGGGAGAGTGGCCGACAACCCCACCAAACGGACGTCTTCTTGGGTCGACTCGATCATTCGGATGGTTCTGGCGACTAGGGCTTCCAAAACTGGGCCTCTCTCGTCGTGCAACAAGTGGATTTCGTCGATGATTATCAAACGGACTAAGGAGGTGAAGGTCTTCTCGCCCCCTTTCCGGGTGATAATGTCCCATTTTTCGGGGGTGCAGACGATTATCTGGGTGCCGGCGATCTGTTCCCGCGTTAGCTGGTGGTCTCCTGTTAACTCCGAGACGGTGATGTTGTAACTTGCGAGTCTCTTTCCGAAGTTACCGACCATTTCTTGTACGAGCGACCGCATGGGGGCCACGTAGATAATCTTAAAATCGTCGGCGTTGATGGTACCATCAACGTTGATGTGTTTCCCGATCTCCCTCATCATACACAAGAGAGCTACGTTGGTTTTCCCCGCACCAGTTGGTGCGCAAAGAAGAAGATTCTCGTCGGAATCCAACGCTGTTGAACACAACCGACTTTGGATGCGATTGAGACTTTTAAACCCTTCGAATACCGGCTGGACGTATTTTGGTAACTGATCAATCGGCTGGAGCTTCTCGTTGTCACCAAACGGCTTCGGCTTCAGCGCGGGGACGTGCACCTCCTCGTACCCTTTTCTTTGTTTCCTGAAGGACCCATCGGGCAACTGACATCGCTTGTTCGCCATAAAATGCGACCCTTGCGAGAACACCAAGTCCTCGAAATCAATAACGTGTCTTGATCCAGCGACTTGTGCACTCACAACGTCCATTTTGTCCCCTTGGTCTTTCTGTCTGTTAGAGCGCGAACTGGACTCGTCGTCATCGCCATCGTCGTCGCCTTTTCCCGTCTCCAAAAGAAGTAAAATCCGGTTCAAACTCGAATCTTTCGACATTTTGTCTTTGATGGACTGTCGCTCAGAGTCGCTCTGCGACTTCGCCAGCAACGTGCAGTACAAAACTGGAAAAAACACGATTTTAGCTTAACGCTGGGTTTGTTGATTACTCACTCATTTGTCGGTACTTCTTTATTTGTTTAATGAAGTCGAAGCAGTCGTATCCCAACAACAAAACGAGTTGATTTTCGCACTCGCGGTCATCATTGGCATCTCTTAAAATATTCAGAACTTCGGTGGCTTTCGCTTGAGAGACCATGGCGTCGTCGTAAATCTTCGACAGGCGTCGCTGGAGCCAATAGGCGTCGATGTCCAGAGGGTGGAGAGGCTTCTCCTTCTTCATTTCTTCAACTCCCCCCAGCTGTGACAACAAATTTCAATAAAGCATAGAAAAGAGAAAAGAATCTTACATTTTCGGCATGGATAGCGCTGTCTTCCTTGGCTTCTTCGCCTTCCGCGTCGTCCATTTCGTCGCGAACTTCACCGTACATGTCTTCGTCGTCTTCTTCCTCCGATTCTTCGAACTGAACGTTAATTCCGTACGTTTCGTCGATGTTCTCTTCGTTGAAGCCAGTTTTGGTGTCTTCGCTTCCAAAATCTGTAATCTTTTTCCCCAAATTCACCAGAAGAGCGAATCTTTCATCAGTGATTGTTCCTAGGATTGAAATTAGCAACTCTTTTTTAGGGACACTCTGTATATACCTAGTAATGACTCAGTTTCTTTCTTCTTTTCCTTCTCCTTCAATCTGTCGTTTTTCAAGACCGCGAGCACTTCATCGGCGGCCCCACAGAGGATATCTCTAGGCTGGTCCCCCAGAGCCTCCTGCAGAAAACTCAACAGCACCTCATATGTCTGTCTAGTCTCTTGCGTCTTTGGTCTGTATATAACTCCGACCATTTCATCCACGCCTTCAGATAGTAAAGTCGCCCCCTTCATTCTAGCAAAGTCGTATTGGGCCTCATCTCGTTTTTGTCGCCTACAAAGTCACGTTTAGCCCGAAATGAGAGACGAAAGTGCGACTTACTTCACTTTCCGTTCCTCTGCTTTTCCGGGTCGCGTTCTCTGCGCCCTGTCCCCCATTTTCGTCCCGGATAATTTCCCCACGAGGGAAACGACTTCTCCGGTGGCTTCATCTCGACTTCGGCGTTCGATTAAACGCACGTCGGCTTGGAGGACGAGATTAGAGTTCTGAAACGCAAACGTTGAGTATGCGTTGTGCGGTTATAACCTAACTATTGATCAAGGGGGTTCTTACGGCTTTGTACTCGTATTGGAGTTGTCTGGCTGCGGCATCCGCCATGACCGAGTTTTTGGGGCTTCACGGGTTAAAACAACATGGAATTTGAAGAATTTATGCGAATTACAAACACACAACACTCTGTGAAAAATCGCGTGAAGTTAGCAGCGGTGGCGCCACGCACTAAACCACAGAACATCGCGAGCGAGAAGAGATGGAGTAATACTCGGAAGCACCACCAGAGCAACTAGAATAAAAAAAATTCAACCTCATTGTTTATTATTAAACAAATTCTAAAATGAGCAATGATGAACATAAAAGTATTACTTGTTATCACACGACCACGTTGGCAACGACAGGGAAAAAGTTGTCGAAAATTCCAACCTCAATGTGGAGTCGCCTGATGGCACATCTAGTCATTGGTTCTCTGTGAACAAATCGTTTTAAGCGCCGAATTTTAAAATGCGGCTCTGTGATTGGTTATTCAGTCAAACTGTAGAAGCGGTGCTTGTGGCGCCATCTATTAATAAAAATTGACATGTACCCAACTAATCCTTTTCAAATCTTTTTTTCTTAAGGGGGACTAATCCAGAAGTGAAACCAGAAACAATATATTCTCTACATTATAACTCTTATTAATTACGATTGTAAATAGTCACAACTAATCTCAAGAATTAAACAAAACCCACAATAAAATAAAAGCTTGTAGAGCTACCTCTCAAGCTCACAGTCGAACTTCACGTCGACAGATCGGACATGTATTGCTCTCTTTGAACCAATCGGCGATGCACTTTTCATGGAACGAATGCGTGCACGGTAGTTCCCGAGCCTCGTCTTCAGTTAACTCGTCATGACATATTGTACAACTTTCGTTGATTCTCCGACGGCGTCTTCTAAAAATTTCAACTTTGTCACGTCAAAATGATTGTTTGTTCTTACCGAGGGCACTCCTGAGGCACTTCTGGAGAAGGTTGGTAAGAGTACGTGTGGCTCCTGTCGCTTCCGTACGTGTAAGGAGAATTTTGTTGAGTATAATATTGATACGCAGCGAAACCGATTCCAATGACGGCAACTAAAAGTAAAGCGACACCTTGATATGCCATTTTCATGCCTTCAGTGCTTCTTAGTACCTGAAATGAGAAATTTTGAAATAAAATTGCGTTTTTGTAAAAGTTAGAACGCAATTTTTGGTGTCAAAGGTCGGAGGTCAAACAGTTCAACTATTTCCAGAGCACTCTAAACACCATTTTAGACTCACATTGTTATGGGGGCTCCACTTCTTATTTACATAACCTCTAAAACACAAACGAACTTAAAAAGGGATAGCCCAGCATGATACGATTCTTACCTTGGCAATACTAATTTAGTTTCCTCGGAAATTCTGCGTAATAATCGATTCAAACACTGGAAACCAAACGTCAACGACCATCACAAAAATAGGTTTTTCACACGAAGAGCGGCGGGTTTCCGTTTCCACAAGACTTGTTCAAGGACTTTTGTACAAAAAATCATTTCAAGTAATTACGGTGGGAAATAACGCCACTGTTAACTTTTCCGACGATTTTCCACAAACAATTCGACGCGTAAGTCAAAATAATTTAGTTTTTCACTTCTTTAAATTCACAAGTGGGGTGGAAATGGAGCGCGGCTATCTTCACGGCACAAAACCTAACCTAAGTCGAAGTGGTTGTTTATTATTGTGTTGTGCGAATAGGCTAAACAATCAAGTGCCCCCATAATGACGGCTCGAGAAAAACGCACAAATGCCGGCAATCGCATGTCCAAACTGTTGGACGAGGAAGAAGAGTGCCAAGACGAATTCTACAAGACTAATTATGGGGGCTTCGTGGACACGGAATCCGACCGGGAATACGAGTAAGATCCATCCCAGAATCATCCCGTTTTAACCCCAATTTCCAGGGAAGAAGAGGAAGGCGAGGACATCGTAGACTCCGACTTCAGCATCGACGAGAACGACGAACCAATTTCCGACAATGAGGACGAGGGTCAGAGGAAAAAGAGGAGACTAGTGACCAAAGCGTACAAAGTAATCACAACTTCCCCTGTATTGAAACATAACAAACGTTCTTTTAGGAGCCTGTGCCTTCCCCTTCCAAACAAAAAGTTAAAACAAAACCGATTAAACTAGCCCCACGCGTTCGAACGCGCACTGAACAATCAACCGAATATGGTTAGGGTTCTTTGGGGTAAAACAAACCAGTAAAATTGTTGTTTCAGAGAGAAAATCAATCCGAAAGTCTACAGCGGCGAAATCCGCCGCCACCGCCCAAAGAATCAAAGTGCGGAACCTCGAGCAGAAGAAGAAGGTGAAACGACCGAAAGAAGAGGAGTGGCGGCCCACCCAAGAAGAACTCTTAAAAGAGGCGAAGATAACAGAACAAGAAAACTTAAAATCGTTGGGTAATGATAATTAATAATAACAGCCCCCTTTTATTTTCATTGCTTGACCACAGAGAAGTACCAGAAGTTGGAGAGCGAAAAAAAAACCAAACGAACCGTGAAGAAAGTTATCAGCGGCTCAGTCATCCAGTACCGCTCCACCCGCATGCCCATCATCGAAGACCTCGAGGATATCAAACTGGAGTCTCAGAGCTGCGAGCGTACTTTTATCACTGTCTTAAACGACCCCACAGACACGACTTTTGCCAGTATTTTCCAGAAGAAGACGGGTAAACCAGTGCCGCAGCGTCTCAGATGCACCGTTACCGGGTAGAAATGTGCCAGCTTCCGCGCTCTTTTTACAATATTCGTTTTTTAGACACTTGGCGAAATACGTGGATCCGAAGACGTGTCTTCCGTACCACAGCAGCATGTGCTTGAAGATCATCCGCTCGGCTTATTACCAACAGTTGGAGAGTTCCGGCGATCGAAACAACCCCCTTGTGGGGAATTGGTTGAAGTGGTACAATCGAAATAAGGAGAAGTTGAGGAGGGAGTTGGTTGTTAAAATGAAGACGCATCGGAGTTGAATTGTTTATTTAAGAAACGTGGAATTGTTGCTGAGTTAGTCGTAAGTTAGTGTCAAATAAAATGACGGGAAGCATCGAAAACACTTAGTTAATGTATATTTATTAAATTGATGCACAAATAATACAATACCATTGCAAGAGCCCAAAATGGGCCGTTGGCTTATGAAGTACAACAAGAATTAATAACATTAAATATTATTAATATGACACATAAATTATATCTAGTATAACATAATAATATAAAATTAATAGGTATTGATAAGCTACCTTGATTAATGCCTTTGTTAAAATAGTTTAGCACTCGAGTATGACAGTGAATTAACAGAATTTGAATGAAATTTGTTAATGCACTACTATTTCAACATACGATTAGTTAAAAATCTCAAAAAAAAAACAATTAATCCCTAATCTAAGTACAACATAATATATGAATTAAAAATCTTTTAAAGTACTCAATTTGTCTGTTAAAATATTTTCTAGAATTGCACATTGATGTAATACTATTGCACAATATTATAAACGAAAAAAGAAACTCCTGTGAGAAAAAATGAGTATGTTTCGAATTTATTGCAAATTGGACGGACATATTGCTCAGCGAAACTTAAAATTAATAATAAATTAAATCGATTTCTGATCGTTTGTCCATTTGTTGATAATATCAATCAGTTTGTTCGCTTTTTCGTGAATAACATGTTAAGTAACTAATTATACCTACCTTAGTCTAGTCCCAGGAAAATTCGGTAAGTACTAAAATTTTGGCTACGGAATTTTCCCGGATTTACATGTGCATGATTATACATTATTGGCACACAAAAACGTTTGTACTTTATAGAGAAAATAACAAATATTAGTATGGATAATCCCACTATCCACTGATAAGTATGCCTCGCAACATAGAGCTCAAGCTGAGGTGTTTAGAAAAAAAATCTCGATTCTGAATTTTGCCTGAGTTTTCTTAGCACGTGAAGTGATGTTAGTGATGTAATGTTAGACGTACCGCTACCTCAGATGGTCCGGTGTTTCCGTTAGTGGAGTGGCGCAGGTGACAGGTTAGCACTCCAAGCCTACAGGCCGGGCAACCAGGTTAACAAGAAAAGAAAAGAAAAACAGTTTGTTAGTATTGTATCATAGCTATACCACGAGCACATGTTTGACCCAAAGTCATCTCCATGCGTGATGACGATGGGACAAAGAGTCATACATATAAGAATCAAAATACGTAGCGATAGTGTTCTATAGACTATATTAAAATACGTGCGGTGATTAAAGATCGGTGCGTAAAAGACAACTGGAAGATTAGAAGGCGCTGTACAAAATGGTTAATTTGCGACATTTTAATATAGTGCTATGAACACAACCACACGTTATCATCAACCATACATTAGTTTACTTGGCCATGTGGAATTAGTGGAAGTGTTAAGGCATTATTAGAGTTAATCAAACTTTTTCTATAAAAAAAAAATAATAATAATTTCACAGGGTAATAAAAAACTTGAGGTATTTTTATATAAATATATTTTGTTCCACATTGGCGCAAGTCAACAACATACAAAAAATATAATATACTATATAAACGTATATAAACTACTTAAATATACTGATGGAGCACAAGTCCATGGACTGTGAAAAAGTGAAACCATTTTTTTAAGAAAGAAGGCTACTCAAACTTTAGACTAGTTCTTTTACGAGGTACTTGAACAAGTGGTAACCTAAATCGACCTTCTTTACGTATTTAGTGTCACAACCCGCATGTAATTCTCAATACTGAATGAAATACGATTAACAGAAAGCATTTTGATAATATTACTAAAGGGCCACACTGACTCCAAACATCTGAAAATAACGAGAAAACAAAACGCAACTAACCTTGTCGGTTTACGACAGAGCACCAGCTCTTTGGTAAGGATGCTCCCTTATTTGTCCCAAATGCCTGCGTTGTTTCGCAGCTACTGCCGCTGCACCTATACAAATCATCATTTAGAGTACATGTCTTTACTAGCAGTCTCCTAACAGGCGATGCCACTCGCTGGTTTCTACATCAAATCAGAGCACATCTATCTCTTTGAACACAATTCATCACTTATTCGGGGTAAATGCAGAGTCAAGGTGGTACGAACACTCTTCTGTGTAAATCAGGCTTTAGCCAGGTTTGGCAACTTTACGGTTTATCAGTCATTTTAGGTTGCAAGTGGCCATTTTAACACTCATTTCTTTATTCAAGGATGAATTAACTTTGAAAATTTTAAGGTTGGCATCATTGTTTCCCTAAAATTTGACATTTGCAAGCATAAATATTTTCAAATTTGTCTAAAAGTCTCGAAATTTTCACGAATTATGACCTTGAAATGACATGTAAGAACGAATTACACGATGAAAATTTGAGAATTTGCAACCTAAACTAATTGTAACCCCAAATTTTCTAAATGTCAATAAAATGACGCCCGAAATTGATTGACCGCGACTGTAAAGTCATGTTACAGTCGGTTTTGGGTTGCAAATGTCCACCGTGACAGTTATTTTTTTACTCAAAGTTGGAATCTTGATGAATTAACTTTGAAAATTTTAAGGTTGCAAGGTTGGCATCATTGTTTCCCTAGAATCTGACATTTGCAATGTATAAATACTCTCAAATTTGTCTAAATATCTCAAAATTTTGACAAATTATGACCTTGAAGTGAGATATTCAAAGTAAATGACATATGTAAGAACGAATTACACGATGAAAATTTAGGAATTTGCAACCTAAACCAACTGTAACCTCAAATTTTCAAAATGTCAATAAAATGACGCCCGAAATTATTTAGCCGCGAGTGTAAAGTCATGTTACAGTCGATTTTGTGTTGCAAATGTCACTTTGACAGTTAATTTTTTATTCAAAGTTGGAATTTTGGACAGCTTCGGAGATTTCAATATGACATTTGCAACACTTAAACGATCTTTTTTTGTCATCCAAAACACAATTCACGCAACACCACCATTGCAACATCTGCAACAGGGATAAATTACACGATGAAAATTTACAATTTGTGACCTTGGGTTGACCTGTGCAACCTCAACCAACTGTAAGCATGGATTAGTGTCATTTTTTTCTTTTGTTTTATCAATGTCATTGATAAGCCTACTATAATTATCATAATGACTACTTTAAAAGTCTGTTTTACACAGCAAGACATCATTTTGGTTGCAACTGTATAATCTAATGCGTAAATACTCCAAAATTTGTCTTAAAGTCTCAAAGTTTTGCCGAATTATGACCTTGAAGTGAAATATTCAAAGAAAATGACATATAAGAACGAATTACACGATGAAAATTTGAGAATTTGCAACCTCAACCAACCGTACACTCAAATTTTCAAAATGTCAATAAAATGACGCCCGAAATTATTCAGCCGCGACTGTATAATCATGTTACAGTCGGTTTTGGGTCGTAAATATCAACTTTGACAGTTAATGTTTTATTCAAAGTTAGCTTTGGAAATTTTAATATGTCAAGGTTGACATTATCGCCAGAATTTGACATTTGCAACACCTAAACGACCGTCTCTTGTACCCCAAAACCCACGCAACGCCACCATTGCAACATGTGCAACAGGGACGAATTACACGACGAAAATGTTAGAATCTGTGACCTTGAGCGCATTTGCAACCTAAACCAACTGTACAACGGTAAGCATGCATCAATGCAATTTTTTTTCTTTTGTTTTATCAATGTCAAGCCTGTTTTACACAGCTTAATTTTTTTAAATTAATTTAAGTCTAAAAATTTTGACGAATCATGACCTTGAAGTGTAAAGCATCCTTTATGTATGTCACTTTTGAAACGTCAAATTGACAGTAATGACTACTCAAATTTTCAAAACGTCAATAAAGTGACGTTTGCAACATCAGCAACAGGGCCGAACTACACGATGGGAATTGAAAAATTTGCAAATAAATAATTCCTACCACCTTTGTGATTTAGAAACGGTCTAGATGCAGTTATGATTTGGATGCAATTTAATCTAAGAACATATAAAAATATTAACTACTTTGTAGCTACTAGAACAAGTTTGTTACAGCGTATAAACATTGAAAGCGAAATTAAAAAATAAATAAATACGTAGGAAAAAGAAGAGATTTCATTTGAAATCCCACCAAAGTTTCCGCGCGAGTTTTTAAATGGGTGCCAACGGAATACGGTAATTTTAGAGTACGGTAACGTAATAAATGCTTTTTCGTACAAACTACTCGATATAAAATTAAAAAATACAAAAGTATATACACAGAAAACTTATACAAGAGTGTATTTTGTGTTTAAATAAAATCTGATTTGCAGTAAAATAACTTATAAAATTGACTATTGTTTCATTGACCAGATGAGTACGTTTGACGTACGTAGTCTTGATAAAATTAAGTTCTAAAAATAAAATAAGATCCGCCTATGTGCTATGACTTGCAAATACAAAAAATCAAATAATTTTCATTTTATGTACTTTGAATACATGTAACAACCGGCTGTCGCGGCGAGTATCACAGAATCAATGTAATAATTAATAAAATAATTGTGACTAAACCAGCCGTCGATTAAGTTAAGTTCGACGGCATCGTACCTATCAAATATGAGTAAATATTTCCTTAAATACATGTCAATACAACCTAAGTCTAAGCAGCGTGAAAACGCTCATCAACGTGCGAATAACCCACCAGAATGATCGGCCGTTGCGTATTCCGTAAGAAGAGGTGAAGCGGCCAATGCGGCGTAATTCGTGTAATCGGCATAGGGCGTGTATATGAGCCCATGCGGATCCCCAGGGGACAACAAGGAACCTGGAGGGGCAGAACCATTAAGAATGGAAGCTGCCGTTGTTGGTACTGACATACGGGGTGAGAGAATTAGAGGAGCACCTAATGGTGTTGCGGGAGTGCGAAGGGGGGTGGCAAGGCCGGGGATGGCCGGTGACAACAATCGTTGGGTTTCGGCCGCCGCCGCCGCCACGCGTCTCCACTCATCGTCGCATGCTAAACAAAACAAGTTGACATTTTGCAAAACGTCTGAACTAAGCAACGACGGGAAACAAATACCTGTCGCTGAGACGGCCTTAGAACTAGAATCCCGATACGTCCCGTTTATTATGGCAAGTTCCATTAACTGTCTTTTCTTTAACTCGTCTTCACCATCGGCTTGCTGCAAGAATTTACATCAATCTTTATCTAACGACAATTACGGAGACTCACTGGCACTAATAACTTTTTTACTTCTTCTACGGCTCGCTGGAGTTTGATTTGAGCGCGGTTTTCGGTGTCTTCCACGGTCAACAGGACGTGGAGGTCGTCGGAAAGGTGCTCCCAGTTGGGCTTCCCTCTGTTTTGATCCTCCTAACACAAAAACTTGCTAAAGAACCACTACGCGCCACAAGCAAACTTAACATCTACAACGTGTTTGTACTTACGAGCTCCTAGTCGAACGACAGCTATTCAGAAATCAAAAATTAGTCTAATTTCGAGCGAAAATTTGGAAAACCGCCAGAGTTATGATCGCACTATTACGCAATAATTACACCAAGAAAACACAAAAGAATTGTTTAAGTGAGATTATCCGCACACACCTTCTTTTTGTCTCTCATGGAGCCCTTCCCTCTGACCATAATTTTGCAGCCTGTTTCTTGTTCTAACTGTTTAGCTGTCATCCCTCGAGGACCGAGAATCCTTCCCACGAAATTAAACTGCAACGAGGAGAAAAAATTACAATGGATGTGACATGCATGACGTAATGAGACGCAAATTAACACATTTACCGACTGAGAAGAAAATTGTTAAAGTGATTAAATGACGCAAAAACTGTTTTCGGTCGGGGAAATTGGAAATTCGATTTGTATTTGTAAAGAGGAGCTCGAAATACGTCGTTTTGTGAAATTTGAAGAAGATCCAACGATTGTTTATAGAGAAATCGACCGAAATGTGCATGAAAACGTCAAGTCGTCAATAAATCACCGAAAAACAGTGAGAAACAATTTTCTATTTGCAGCTAAAAATCCATCGATTTGTGAGTTTTTAAGAAGATCCAACGTTGATTGTGGAGAAATCGACCGAAATGAGCAAAAATCGTCACTAAATCACTGAAAACAGCCCAAAATGTCGATTTACTCAATTAACGCACGATTTTGAAAGCGTTTATTTGCAAAGGAGAGCTCGAAATCCATCGATTTGTGATATTTGAAGAAGATCCAACGGATGTGGAGAAATCGACCGAAATGAGTATAGTCCTCACCAAATCACCAAAAAACAGTACAAAATAACGATTTTCTCTATTAACGCACGATTTTAAAGCGCGTTTTTGCAAAAAAGAGCTCGGAATCCATCGTTTTGGGAATTTTGAAGGAGATCTAACAGTGGTTTGTAGAGAAATTGACCGAAATGTTCAAAAGTCGTTAATAAAGCACCAAAAACTGTTGATTCTCTATAAAGATATATATTCTCAAAATCCATCGTTTTGCAAGTTTTGAAGGACATCCAAGGTTTGTTTGTAGAGAAATCGACCGAAATGTCCAAAAATCGTCAATAAATCATCAAAAAAGTGTGAAAAATGATGATTTTCTCTATTAACGCACCGATTTTCAAGCGCATATTTGCAAAGAAGAGCTCGAACTCCATCGTTTTGCAAATTTTAGGAACCAACGGTTGTTTGTAGAGGAATCGACCGAAATGTGAAAAGGTCATCACCAAAAAACAGTGCAAAATGTCGATTTTCTCTATTAACGCACGGTTTTGAAGCGCGTATTTGCAAAGAATATCTCGAAATCCATAGTTCTGTGCATTTTGAAGGAGATCCAATGGCTTGTGGAGAAATCGTCAAAACTCGTCAATAAACCATCAAAAAACAGCGCAAAATGAGATTAGACAGCAGCCAACTTACGTCTGGGTGTTCTTTAACAGGCACGTATACTTTTTCTGTGAGCGTCGTAACTGGACCATCTGCTTCTGGCAAAATGAGAGGCTCTTTCTTGACTCCGTTTATTTGAAACAGACTAGCACGGACTTTTGCGATTTCTGAAAAAAAAAAATCAAATTTATAACTACCCAATATAAAAGAGAACTAATCGGTTAGGTACAATAGAACTACTAAAAGTGTCATAAAATCTAACTCATTCGACAACAAAGTAACAAAGAATTAGCGTCCGCAGCTGTGGCCTCTTTCACCTTTATAGGCGAAGTAATAGATATAATGGAGTCCCCGCTGAAGAAATTCAATCACAATTTGTTTATAAAGTCAGGCGAATTAAACCTACGTCCTTTCGACTTTAGAACTACGCACCTATCGCCCTACCATTAAGTGAGCATTCCATCAGACATGAATTACAAGAAGCGTGTAATTGAGGCTAATAGGAAAATGTTGTGGTCGTCTCGCCTGGATAAACAATAGAATCACGCAAACATGTCGTCTTTGTGACATTTAACCGCTTTTCAGGTTAGAATACCTCCGAAATTTAGAAAGCCCCCATCGCCAAGAAAAGCTATTTAATCCGTCCCACACGTTATTACGGAAGTGGGTGTGATCTCGACTGCGGCTGTCACCGTCGACGCTTGAAAATTCTGGATCAAGTCACCGGTGCGGAATCCGGGTACTTCCCGGACTTCTCTGCGCAGGAAGAGACGTCCCTGGGGCGTTTCGCGAGCGAAAAAGTCCCTAGTTCTGGGTGATTTTTTCCGATTTGTTCACAGGTGGTCCAGCGGAGAAAGACAGGCCGGATTGTTCCCACTGCTGGCATTGAGGTTACTGATACGTTTCCTGTTAAGAAAGTGCTCGACCGACTTCTCGACTGGTACTCGCCTATGCTGTATGCAGTGCGTGCAGTATTTTGTCATTTCCGCCTCATCTGATTCGTATCGGGCGGCGTGTTTGAACAAGATCTTCGGAAAAATGGACTTTCTCGGCATTTCGACATGGAAATGTTCATAAATTCACACTGGGACAAGTAGGCGGGGACGATCACCTTCATCTAGTTGGCGTCAAAAGAGTAGTGACCTGTTTTTTACGTGTTGGTAGTACCGCCCACGCATTCTGGATTTCACAGCCCTCTGGCGCCGCTTTTTCCGAAATAACAAAAACGCACTTACAGTGCAAATGTCCCCAAGGACACAAACGTCACAATTTTCATCGTGTAATTTGTCCCAGTTACAAATGGCGAGTTGGGTTTTAGGGTACAAAATAATGAATTTTTGTATAAAAACTGATAAATGTCAAATTCAGGGGACAATGCCAAGCTTGTCATCTTAAAATCACCAATTCCACAAGCCCTGTGACGCCTCTTTTCTCCGTTTTCGCGACAGAAAATAACAAAAACTCCCTTAATAGAGTTACTTAGGTAGCAAATGTCCTCAAGGTCACAAACTTCACAATATTCATCGTGTAATTCGCTCCTGTTGCAAATGCGAGTTAGGTTTTGGGGTACAAAAGACGATCGCGAATTTTCATGTCAAAATTGCCAAATGCCAAAATCTGGGGGGCAATGCCAACCTTGTCATCCTAAAATTCCAAGTTAATTCAATAGTCCAACCTTAAATAAAGGAATAACTGTCATATCCAGTTGGCCGCGATCAGTGCCTACTTAATAATTTAAAAAAAAGTGAGGTTATGTAACCAACTCCGGTTTTTAATTTCTACGGAAAATCATCTAGTCGTTACCACTCTGGCCAAATGACGCGTTTAGAGAGTTTTGTTTTCGGCAACTTATTAACTTTAGTTTAAAAAAAAAGTTATTTTATGGCGTAAAAATATGTCCATTATCGGATGACAGTTAAATGTTTATACCATTTTTAACATCCTGCCATAAATATGGTAAAGCAATTCTCAACATGCAACTAATTATATTTCCAGAATGTGTAGCCGCCTTTGGACATCATTAAAACAAAACAAATGGCGTTGGCGACTCAATTTGACAGTTTGGGGTTAAGCAACAAAACAGTGCTGCCAACAGCCAAAAAAAAACCACAGCCGTCCATTACATTTATGCAATACAGCGAGAAATGGAGGAAATGCACAACTTGCTACTTTCTTATCCGTCAAGAGTAATTCCATGTGGCTCAGAAGCTATTCAAAAGCAAAGACATGACATGCGAACCAGGAAGAATTCCCAGAGCTACCAACAGAAAAAAATTACGAGAACTGCCAACACAAACATGAAATTTTTGGCCGACATACTTCAAATTTGTTTGTTTACTCCGCGCTGACATGGCGAAAAAGAATTATTATTATTAAACTACGCATTATTTGTCGTCAGAAAACAGTTCTTTTTTATTTAAAGTTGAACCTCAAAGCCCAATTTACGCACCACCCTTTGCAACATTGCAACAAGAACGAGTTACACGATGATTTAAGAATTCGTGACCTTGAGTGACAGTTGCAAGCTAAACCAAGTGTGCGTTTCTCCTGTCACAAATCCAACGCCACCTTGACGTCTTGTTCAGTTGAACGGCTTTCGGTTTTCATTAGTCGATCAATACTGATTTCCCGGCCATATAGAATCGTTTTAAAGCTAAATAACAGCAATCTTACGTCAGTTTAGGATCTAATAAGTACAACAAACATTTTCTCATAAAGAAACAAAGTAAAAATGCAGACCAAGTTGAGTGTGTCCCAATTTCCATCGTCTTAGATAGAATCGTCGGATTTGAAAGTACCATAAAATTAAAATTAGCAAAGCTGGTTTCGTGATACTACTAAAATCATCCAATAAATCGAATGAGAATAGAAATACGACTTCCACCGTTCTGTAACAATATTGGACGCACATTGCAACCAGATATTTTTAACCTTAAGTCATCGGGAGGCTGATGCCCCCTGCATTTAAAAATGGAAGAGTAACCTAACACGTTATCTCCTATTTTTATCGCGCGTTTAAGGTGCTTATGATAACGTCCACGAAAAGCTGTCATTTGCATGACATTTTGGAGCTAGAAAGTTGCTAAAACGTCGACATTCACACAAATATTCCCCTAAATCTCCGCTTTCTCAAAGCCACTGCGCTTTTTGCTTGCTTCCAAACATAAAAAGACATGAAGTGGAGCCATGTGGCCCCAGTCAAGTGCGCATATTGGTAGCTCCGAATCAGAGCTACCAACATTGAAAGGTGACGCGACTGCACCTACTCGGCGCCACTGACTTGAAGATTTCCAATTAGTTATTGGTCAAAATCACAAACACGTGACGTGTAATTGGCCAATAGAGCCGCGCCCGCAGTCTCCGACAATCTTTCTCTAGGATCGGACCCATTAAGTGCGGTAATTGCGCCCACATGGGGGAAATTAAGGACGTACGACCCACACGATTCATAACTATTTTTTATTTTTTAAGACGCTTTAGAATTCGGGGTATGTTGGTAGGACTGTTTTTTTGACAGATATTTGCAATGACAACACGAATTATATTTGTTGACGTGAATCACCACTTTTTTGTTTTATAAATACCTATAATTAGGTAGTGGAACATATGGTTATACCGGGCGTCCCACGCAAATCGCTAAATGTGTATTTATGACTTTTCTGTGCCAAAAAGTTTCCAAATTGAAAGTAAAGTCTACCTGTCCATTGTAATCCCTGCCAACATAAAATAAAAAAAACTGTCACACAGGATCACCAACATTGACACAAATTATAGGTTATGTTTAAGTTCATCTAAAAGTATCAATTATCTAATTATCAATTAACCCAATCTAAAGTGAGTTATCGGGAGGCTCTCAACAAACGTCAATTAAATCGATTATTTTTCCACAGCCACCACATGTACAATTTATTCAGTATCACGAATTTTCTTCGTAAAGGTCAGGAAACTATCATCGCAACAAATTAGTTTGCTTCTTGGCAGTGTTGACTCATCAGAGTAAACCAACAAACGAACTTATCATTATTTAGGGGCGTGACGTCACCATTCCACTTTTAGGAAGTCGACTATTGAAAACAAAAGACGGGGCGCCAATATTCAGTGACTTTTCTTCAAGATCATAGGAGGCTAGAAATGTGAATTGAACAAGAGATCTATTTTTTTCCCAGTTGGATCACAGGTGTGAGCTCGGAATTACTCACTCACTGGCAAAGTCACAAAGTTTAAATAAAGCGTCAGTGATGAAGGTAAATTTGATCTTTACAAGCGACAATATAATCTGAGGTGGGTTGGTAGCCCAGAAATCTGACATTTCGGAGAAATCAAGCAAGCGATGCAAAAAACACTATTGGTTTTGGGGCACGTCAAAACGTCAAATTCTGGATGACAACAGTGTCAACTTTGCCGTCTCAAAATTTTCAGATTCATCAAGATTCCAACCTTAAATAACGAAATAACTGTCAAAATGGACAATGCAAGCTAAACGTACTATAAACTACGTGTTAAAGCATCAAAATTGGCGGAAAATTGACATTATCAACAATTATAGCAGTTCAGTGCTCATTTTCACCATGAAGACAGCTGCAAATGTCAATCTACAGGGTGAATTAGTCAACCTGGACGATCTTCGCATGTTTTTAGCTTAGATAAAGTCAAGTAGGCGTTGATCTAGGCCACTTGGATCGCTAAAGGGATAAAACTGACTCCTTATTGGCGATTTTGACTTTTGACAAATGACATTCCGAAGGTCGCAAGTGACAGTTATTTCTTGGTGGGAATCTTGATCTAACTTTGAGAATTGGCATTGTCAATTGTCAATAAAATCTAAGGTGGGTTGGTAGCCCTGAGGTCTGACATTTCGGAGACATCGGCGATACCATCAAGTAGGCGATGCAAAAAACACTTTCAACTCAACGTGAAATTTAGGTTTTGGGTTGCGAAATGTCAAATGTCAAACTCTGGGGGGATAACAGTGCCAACTTTGTCATCTCAAAATTTCGAGATTCATCAAGATTTCAACCTCAAATAACGAAATAACTGTCAAAAGGACCACTGCAACCTAAACCGACTATAAATAACGTGTTAACGCATCATAATTGGCGAAAAATTGACATTACCACTATGAAGTCAGCTACAAATGTCAATTCACAGGGTGAATTGGCCAACCTGGGCAATCCTGGCATGTTTTTAGTCTAGAGAAAAGAAGTCGATTAATTGACAATTAATAACAATCAGAGTGGGCGCTTCAATTGGCGAATCTGTTGCCAACTCAAAAAAAACAACACATTTTTGAGTCCGACACTTTGATACCGTGACTGTACCGAGTAAAAATTCGCCAACTCTAATCACCACTGATAACCTCTGTAAAGGTTGCGATGCTCAAACTTTTTACAAACACGTTCGTTTATTTTTCTTGGAGTTACGGAGGCCTTGTGACACTTAGCCTCAAACTGTCAACGCAATGTTTTTTCAGTCACGTGGTGGTGAGATTACGGTTGTTGACCTGCTCGTACAAACATGATAAAAATCAGTTGTACCAACAGAAATCCCAGACTAGCGATTTTCCCCTGTAGAAGACCGGCAGCGGAAGTTGTATGCCAGGTAGGTTGTGATTTACTCGTCAACGCCTACTATTATGCCACTTATAGATAGACTATAAATAACTGGAGGTGGTGGGTTATGTACTTACGGTAGATAGCCGTCTTATCATTACACGTATGTACACAGCTCCCGCATTTTACAGCCGCTGCCGACTTTTACGCCAATGAAAAAGTTGTACAGATCAGCAAATTCAGATCCGCTCGGCTCGTTTTTCTAGCGAGAGAAAGAAGTGTCAAGAACAGTCTGTGCCCTTTACCGCTCATTTTTCAAAGATCAACGATTGGTGTTATCGACAAACTGTCAAAGTGACAAGGCTGCCAACGTGATCGCATTTTTTTTCAAAACAAATAATTAAATCTAATGCAAATGCGTCTGAAGAGCTCTACGACGTGAAACCCACATTCCTCGCGTTCGGAAATGCGAAAATTCGCTGCTTAACATCGGGGAAAAATCCTCAAATACTTTGCGTGTAAATATTATCCCCGTTTCCCCTGGTTCCAACCAACCGCACTCCAGGAAAAGCGCACGTGATGGTTTCAGTGAGTCTAAAACCTGAAAATAACTATTCAAGGGATTCTAAGAATAAGTCTGTTTATCCATGGAAAAACAACCGGTAGCGCTGTTGCCATAGCACCTTGCTCAACAGGATGAACATTATTTCGAAGATCAAAAGCGAAAATTCTCGTAATGAGACTGAAATTTGGGGAAAAACGCGACGTTTGTCCAAAGATGGCGCCAGGGACAATATCTCCCCTAGGTGAGAGGACTGACATTGTCATAAGTAGCACAGACCAAACGCGACAATTAGTTACGAAAATTACAAAATCTGCATATGTAAACAAAAGTGTTTAGTTCGTTTTACGGTTGCGACTTTTCTCTTACCAACAATATAAACAAAGAAGACATTGTATATGAAAATAACACGTTTCTTGAGACAATACAACACGTTCCTCGTGGACGTGGGTTTGGTGCCCACAAACCCATTAAGTAGTTGCAAAACTTCGATCGCACATCAAACAGATTTGCGAAATTTCCGCCACTGGTGTCAATTACAGTGTTGTCTTTGATTAGACCGTACACTCTGCGTAATAAGATGACGTTTTCTTTGAATCTAATATGCAGATAGCGTCGCGGCTATGTGCTTTGAAAAGAGCGTCTTCTTGAATGTAAATGAAGAGTTGGAAGCCACTTCATGCCTTTTAAATCGCTTGGAAACACGTTGGTAGCCCTGACGAGGAATGACACAAAATGTCATTGATTTTTAACGTGTGATGACAAGCACTGCTGCCAACTTGTCTCAAATTCCAATGACCGCACGACGCGACCAACTGACCGAGCAACGGGACTCATACGCAAATAATTGTCTTTGGTCACTGCCCGGTATTGGAACAAAATGGCCACTCGTGTGGGAGATTAAAAGACTTGTTATTTCGAGATACGGCGAGGAAAATTTTACATTTGCAAATCTAGCTGGAATGGTGTCACTTTCTTGATTTACATAAGTCAACCATCACAGGTTGGAATTAAACGTGCAAGCTGGAGTACCGTTATTTTGGGTTTTGTACAGTCGCGGACACGAAATTTCGGGCGGGAAATTTAGTTCTTGAAAGTTCTTTTGTTTTACAATAAATTAATTGTAGGGAGGTTGAGGAACGGTCAATTAAAAAGAAATTAAGAAACGAAGTTTTGAGGACTAAATAGGAGGCTGCGATGAAAAACAAGAACCTACCATCAATTTGAATTAAAAAATGGAAAATTTCAAATTTCCCGGCCGAAATTCGAAGTCGCTTTATGCCTAAACTAACCTTTTTACTGCAAATATGCCTGCAGGCACTAGTTAATTGAAAAAGTGAGCATAGTTTATACAATGTCATGACACCAACGTTTTTGTTATTGTCCTGTTGCTAAGTCACCAACAAAATTTTTTCATTGTTTTACCCGCAGATGCGCTGTGATTGCCAAACTTAAAAATCATGTCAGATTTTGTTGGAGAATTTCTCATTAAAAGTTGGCAGCAATCCATTTCTCATTAATAGTTGGCGGTCATAAAACAAAAAAATGAACACTTTGAACAGCCATCACTCAGTTATTTGTTATCGGATGTGAATTTCGAGAACAGATTTGGAATCTGCGCGAAATTCTGAGTAAAATGAGCTACTAAAAAACTAAGCGAGAAATCGACCTTACACTTTGACGTAGTTTTAGAAACAACATTTTTCAAAAAACCCAAACTTTCGACTTTTGGAAAATCTTAAAACGTTTTCTCAACTAAAAAATTGCGAGAAAAACGATTGCGAAAACGGTTTCTTTCGATATGTCGTAGTTTCCGAGATATTGAGCACAGATGGTTTCAAACCTTCACAAATTTGGCCCTCTGGCGGCAACCCAAAAATTCAAATGGCCATAACTCAGGTTTTTGTTGACGAAAGTTAAAAATTCTTGCGTTTTTAGATTAAATGTAAAATTCTGCGTAAAATGAGCTTAATAAATAAGCGAAGCATTGGCCAAAAACTGTTTTAAAGAGGTCATTTTGGAGTGATATTTAATCACTGTTTTCAAGGTGAAAACCACGTTTAATACCTGTGTGTTGTAGATCAATCGAAAGAGGTGCTCTGGTGCTCAAGATCTATCTCCTAGCCAAATTTGAGATCAATCGAACAAATAGTTTACGACTTATAGCCAAAATTTAAAAATTTTCATCGTTTGAGTCAGAATTTTTTTTCGCACAAAATCGACTTTCGAATTTTAGGCTTTTCAGAACTTTTTCCAACATAGAATGAGCCGAGAAAAACGATGGCGCAAACCGCATCTCAAAATCTCTAATAGTTTCCGAGATATTTAGATTTAAAAATTGGGAAAAATTAGGAATACATAATATTAATCTGCGGAAAATTCTGCGTACACTGATGTAAATAACTCAAGTTTACTACAAAAAATAAGCGAGAATTCGATCTTGAACTTTAACATAGCTTTTAGTCACGAAATTTTCCGAAAAACTCAAATTTTTGACTTTCGGAAAATCTAAAAACTTTTTCCAACCTAAAAAGTCGCGAGAAAAATGATGGTGAAAACCGTTTCTTTTAATCTGTTTCAATTTAGAAGATATCGAGCATTAAAACTTTGGCCATCGTAATCTTTAATCGGCCATAACTCAGTTAATAATTATCGGATATAAATTTCGAGCCCAGTTTCGGAATCTGCGCAAAATTCTGCGTAAAATGAGCCACAACAACCCAAATTCCCCCAAAAACAAGCGAGACATCGACCCCAAAACTTTGACAAAGGTCTAGTCAAGTTGGCAGGAAAAGCGATTGTCCTTGACGCAACTAATCGCCCAATCAATTTTCCCCTAATTTTCTCCCCAAAGCCTGATTTACACCAACGAATTTTCGAAAATCCACACAGGGGAGGGCACTGCAACGACGTTTATTTATAGTCGAGTTTAGGTAAAACCACATCGTTCCCATTTTGCATTTTTCTTTTTTTTTCGTTAGCACCATAAATAATTACAGCATGTGACTGCAACAACTGAGCAAAAGTGGGTTGGCATTCCTGCGCAATTTTCGCGATTTTTGACACTAAATTCGCACTGTCGGCTGTCAAATTAAAACTGATTTTGACTAGATTTTGGTTCAAAAAGTGGCGTGGACAAAACGTTGTAAGAAATCCGTTTGAAAAGTGTGGAATTGGTTTAGTGATGAGCGTGTTTTCGATTGGCGATTGATAAGTTATCTCTGCGTGACCAATCTAGAGATGGATGTTATCGGCGCGTCCAATGGGGGGATAAAAGGGCGCAGGTAGCGACCTGTTGCCCGAACCTGTTGCGCGTTCGGCATATTTCCTCAGCAATTAGTTAAAGTAAACCAAAGAAATGTGACAACACGTTTACCGTCCGCCCACGAAAGTTATAAAAAAATCTAATATTGACAAGTCCGTCGAAATGACATCACGCAATAATTCGTTACTACCACATCTAAAAATGGGAATGACACTCGTCCAATGGTTTCAATTTCGTGCTAAGAACAACAAAGTGTGCCATGCCGGCCGTTGTTAACAATCGCCGTTTTCCCAGCCACTCCGATTTACTTAACATACCAAAGCAGCGTAATAAAGCCACGCCTGCTCGGACCGTCGCTGAGCAAGACGCTTTTCCTGAAGACTTCGCCCCCCCAGGTGGTGCGTCTGAGTCAACAGCTCGTCATGACGGATCACATGTTCGCGATTTGGGTCGTAACTCGGCGAAAAATGCGAAATTCGGGACGGTACCACCAGTACGACCAGTGTCATCGCGGAAATTAGCTGTGGCCGAAAACTCACCTTCGTCCAAAAGACGTTCGACGTGAATAAACACATTCGGAAATGCAGCGAGTTGCTTCCTATCTTTGAGTAACTGTGCTAAATAGTCCGCTATACTTTGCGTCGAGGCGTTTGTTGTATCACACATTTTGTTTAACAAAATGTCCACAGCAACACGTTTCGTTTGGATTTTGTTTACTGGTTTGTTATCATGGATTCTTCACACGGACTTTCTCGACGCACTGTAAACTTGAACTGAGATGGTAGGAGGTTTTGGCTACAAGTTGCATGGGAGGCCATGACTGCTCTGCGGTTGCGTAGTGAGAAAGTCGCCTCTGCGCAGTTTGAATTGGCCTTATAAGGGGCGCACGAGTTTTTCGGATTTAATTTAATCTCTTCTTGGATTTATTTTGCTTAAGAAACGGGACGGACTATTACGTATTAACACTTTGAGATTCATATTTTATGTCATAAACCGACCATCCATAGTATCATGTTTTATGGAGACTCGGTATATACAAATATTTCACGCTTTACGACTTCATTAACGAAAACATTCGTGTTTATTAATCTGAAGATTTCACGCTAATAATAAAAAGTTTCAACCGATTTTCTCCATCTGTCGTGGTTTCTGAGTCAAAAATTTGGCCCTCTAGCGACTACCCAAAACTTTCATAGGCCGTAACTCAGTTGTTTGTTAACGTGCGTGGAAAATTCAGTTTTGGATTCAACGTGAAATTCTGCTTTGAATGAGCACGCATAACTTTAATTTGTTCCGCAAATAAGCGATATATCGATCGAATTGGGTCTTCTGGAGGTCGTTTTGGGGCAAAAACGACGTTTAATACTTTTGAGTCCCACCTTAATTGAAAGGGCGTCTTAAAATCTATCTACTGGCTAAATTTCAGATCGGTGAGTCAAATAACGTAAAATGAGCCGAGAAAAACAAAGGCGCAAACCGCATCTCAATATCTGGAGATATTTGACTTTAAAAATTAGGAAAAATGAGAGAAAATGAAAATCAACTACATATGCGAAACTCTGATCGGCCATAACTCAGTTATTTGTTGTCGGATCTGAAGAAATAAGCGATATCGATATCAGAAGTATCATTTTAGTCATGAATTTTCGCTGCAACTTTCGACTTTTGGAAAATCTAAGAACTATTTCTTATGTAAAAAATCGCGCGAAAAACGATGGCGAAAACAGTTTGTTAATATCTGTCAAATTTTTGGAGAAATCGAGCATTAAAAATTTCGAAATTAAAAATCTGATTCTGGGCCCGGATCTGGAATCTGCGTAAAATGTTCCAAAAACAAGCGACCGAAGAACCTGTACATACTTTTACTCCGATAACAAAAATTGCGGTCCAAGGAGGCTTTGGAATGCGAGTTGAGTTGGTAGCTCTGCCCAACATTCTGTAATGTGATAAAAAAACAAGCAAATTTCACTCCCAGAGCCAAGGAATTTAGACAAATTTGCGAATAAAATTTATCATGTCAAGGCAAATTTTAGTAATTTTATTTTTTGCGTTTTATTGATCGGTGACGTGAAATTAATTTCCTAAAATTGCCGTACTGACATTTCAAACAAAAGTAAATAATTAGTGCTATTTCCACTAAATTCCGAAGAACCGGTTACACAATTTTTACTACATATTATAAACTGAACGACAGTTTATTGCTTTCTTTGTGTTTTCTGTTATAACAAATAATTCTATTGCATAATTTCTACAATAATATGATCAAATCAAGACGGCTGGTCGTGGTGCCGAAATGTCAGAATCAACAAGCGCAGTGTTACCACCTTGAGAAAATCTCAAGGCCTCCTAAACGCTGTTGGTGTTTTATTCTGAAATTGAAAATACTTCAAAACGATTTTTGTTCCACTTTTGCGTAATTCATATAGAAATTTGGCAAAACTATAAGCAAACTAAAAATACTCGTGTTCTCGCTTCACTTTATGAAATTCAGAAGATATAATTCTTAGAATTAGCAGGTTTCCGGAAGGATAACCAAAACACAGAAAGCCAGCCTTGGAAAAATCTCACATTGTCGTGAAACCTGTCACAACTGTCAAACAGTCAAGTTAACAAACTGCGCAAATTAAAGCCACTTTCCCACCAAAGATGCAATAATAAACAGAAATATGTGCATTGTAGGCTGTGTTTTGACGTCATCCTGAAGTAGGTGCCGGTCTCTCCAAAACATCGACCCACTGGAAACTACCATATGGTCGAAAGTCCATATGCAGAAAGTAGAACCTTGCTCCTTTGATCGTAGGCTGCCATCGTCCAAAACAGGATCATGCTTGCAATACCACTGAGGAAAATCTAAGGAGATGTGTAACCATATTTATTGAGGAAAAAGAAAAAATATGAGATTATGGAATTGCTTCATGAGTTATATCGGTTGTGATGTAATGAGCAGGATGTTAATGTTTTGTGGCAACTGTTTGGAAAATGGGATGGAAGAAGGCCTTGGGGTTTTCTGCAGGTTGGTAGCACTGGTGCCTGGGGAAGTTGACGCGAAACACGGCACTAATGTCGATTTTTAGCAGTTCTGATCGGTGGAGAAAAGATTGTTAAAAAGGTACCAAAAAGCTTGAAATCCTGGGGGAATTGAGGTTTTGAATTCTCCGTAAAATTCTGCGTTAAATAAGCACAAATAACTAAAGTTTGGTCCAAAAATAAGCGAGACATTTGGGAAAATTTGACCCTCTGGCGACTACTCAAAACTTTAATTGTCTATAACTCAGTTTTTTGTTGACGTACGAATAAAATGTAGACAGTTTTGGATTCAGCGTGAAATTATGCGTAAAGTGAGCCCAAATAAGTTCAGTTTGCTTAATAAATAAATGCGGCATTGACCCAAAACTGTTTTGAAGAGGTCATTTTGGGGTGATTTTCAATCACTGTTTTCAAGGTAAAAACCACGTTTAATACCTTCGTGTTGTACGTCAATCAAAAGAGAAGCTCAAAATCTATCAATTAACCAAATTTGAGATCAATCGGACAAATAGTTTACGAGTTATGGCCAAAAATACAAAAATTAAAAAATTTTCATCGAGTAGGAATTTTTTTCGCGAAAAATCGACCATCGAATTTTGGGCTTTTGAGCACTCTTTTTGACGTAGAATGAGCCGAGGAAAACGATGGCAAAAACCGCATCTCAATATCTCTAATAATTTCCGAGAAATTTAACTTTAAAAATCAGGGAAAATTGAAAAAATGAAAATCAACTATTCGAAACTTTGATCGGCCATAACTCAGTTATTTGTTGTCGGATCTGAATTTCAGTTCCAGATTTGAAATCTGCGGAAAATTCTGCGTAAAATGAGCTATAATTACTCCAAAATAAGCGAAAAATGGAACTCAGAACTTTGGCACAACTTTAGTCACGAAAATTTCCGAAAAACTTTTTTTTTTATTTGGGAAAATTTGGCCCTCTGGCGACTACTCAAAATTTTAATTGTTCACAACTCAGTTATGGGTTGACGTACGGAAAAAAAAATTAGTTTTGGATTCAGCGTGAAATTCTGCGTCAAATGAGCACCAAGAGTTCAAGTTTGCTCCATAAATAAGCAATAAATCGACCGAATTAGATTTGGAAAAAGAATCATTTTCAAATGTCAAATTCTGGATATGTAACATGTGATTTTCATCGTAAAACTTGTCTAATTCGGAATTTTAAGACCGGATTCTTATGTAAAAAATCGCAAGAAAAACGATGGTAAAAACCGTATCTTCCCATCTGTCATAGTTTCAAAGCTATCGACGTTTATTCATAGAAATGTGGTTAAAAATATATCCACTCAAGTTCCTCTGACACGGACACTAAACCATTTCTTTTTATATCCATTATAAATCGCGACGAGCCCTTTATTTCATCACCAAGATGGGTAGGGTCGGCAAACCAAGACTGCCAACATAAACACAAAATTCGCCCAAACCAACATTAAATGTATGTGTATTAAACAATAAATTATACCGTATAATAATAAATAATTACATCGTTATAATGATTGCTAATCAACCCACAGCATTCTCCTAATTTGTGCACTTGTTTTGAGTCAACAGCCATGAAGTGGGCTGTGTTTTCCATTATCGTTTTCTTGGCAATTTGGCCGACTATGATCACGACATAGAAATTAATATTCAAAAGCTCCTGTGGGTTTCTGAAAGGACGTGAATGTGAAATACGCCCAAGACCAAACCGCGTAAGATCAAGGTGATGTTAAGTGTCCCAAGGTGCCGGAAAAACTGTCAAAAAACTGAAGATTTTTCGGGACTCGTCAAATTGATTTACTCATGTTAAAAAAATGTTTAATAACTCTATAACTTCCTCCGGCCGATAATCATGGAATTATGCAATGTAAACTAGAAAAAAAAACATCGAAGAAAGTTGAAACTTGCCGTTTTTGTTTGTTTCTACCTGAGAACAGGTAGAAAAATAGGTAAATTTAAGACATTTCACATCAACCTACGCGTGTTCACGTGTACCTACTCTCCCACGCGTGAACTCAACTATTGACTAATATGGTATTGGAGGCAAGTAAACAAGATCTGATTAGATTTTACTTCTTCCAATAGCGTGATTCACAACACGAATTATTTATAGTTGGCTGCTATCTGTCAATTATCTGACGAAATGTCAAGTTCCGACATGTTACCACTAGATAAATAATTGAATTCCAGGAATCTGAAGACTTTTTAATTAAATTAATTGTATTCCGCTCCTGGGGAAGTGAAGTAATACGTCTATTGTTCTCCTATTGACAAACAAACAAACAAACGCTATCAGCAACAATTATAAACATTTATCAGTTTAGGGCACTTACAAGAAGTCGCGGTGACTCACCATTTTAACCTTTGTCCCTGAGCTAGGTAAGAAAGGAAAGTGTTTATAAATTGTTTATACCTTTATTTAAAAAAAAAATTGTTCTTATCTAGAAAACTGTCTCCCATCTGTTCCTTTCCGTTTCGGCTGTCTATACACAACATTCTTCTTAAAATCCTTGCTGGGCAAACTATTCATGTTTTTATAGTACCCGAAACCTCCTCCCCCTTGTCTTTTGGAGGGTCTCTCCGATTTCTTCACTCCAACTTCTGCAACCCCAATTAGTACCACTCCTAACCCCCCGGAAAACTTACTTAAGTCCACAGCCGGGGGCACTTTAAACCCAAACGACAGCGCAACCTTCCCCAAATCCAAAGTCCCCACATCAAAAATCGTCTTCAAATGGTGCGAATCGTACGCCCGCACATACGCTTTGAACGCCTCCTTCGCCGACATGTTCAGGAAGTAGTTCTTCCCGATCAAACTCTCCAACTGAATTAATTAGTGACTCGTCAAACTCCATTCATACCAACCTGTAATTGAATATCCGCGATTTTGTTCCAACTGAATTCGAATTCGTTCAACGGAACTTTGGCGTGTTTTAAGTACCGGAGGAAGCCCAATTCTTCAGGTCTGAGGATGAGTAACGCGTGTCCGCTACTCCCTTCCCCGCGGGCTGTTCGCCCCACTCGGTGGATGTACTCTTTTGGGTCGTCTGGAGGGTCGTACTGGACGATCCAATCCACGGCTGGGATGTCCAAACCTCTTGCTGCGACGTCCGTGCAGAGGAGAATCCCGGAATCGGCGTTGCAGAACTGGAAGAAGGTGGTAGTTCGCTTCGCTTGCTTCTGCTTGCCCTGGAACCAAACACTAAAAAAATCGATCGTCTGAGGAACCGCACTCACATGGATGCACATGACCGGAAGATCGATATAATTGAACAGTTCGTGGTGGTACTTCACCGACATGCACGAACTGAAGAAGACCATAACTTTCTTCTTCCGGTTCTTCTTGAGGAAAGTGAAGAGGACCAACAGGCGTTTTTCAGACGGGCAAACGACGTAACCTTGCTCCAGACCTGTTACTGTGGCTTCGGTTTTGGCGTCGTCCACTCCCACATAAATGGGCTCTTTCTTCAGTGCCAAGGAAGTGAGGGCGTCGGTTTTCTTACTCTGAGTCGCACTGAACAGCATTGTCTGTCGGCGTTCTAAAAAAGATGTTTTAGTACGGAGAAAAACCGAATTTCGCGAAGAGATTTACTGGGCAAAAGATTAATAATCTGCTTCATCTCCTCCTCGAAGCCGATGTCCAAAATCCTGTCCGCTTCGTCGATAACCAAACATTGCAAATTCTTGAAAAGGAAGTCCGGCGTGTTCTGCATGTGATCCAACAGTCGACCAGGAGTCGCCACGAGAAGGTTAATCCCTTTCGACAACTTCTGTGCTTCTGTTTGTCGACTCGCACCCCCCATAACCAACCCATAGGTGTGATGATGGTACTTCATCAACTCCTTCAAAACCCCGAAAGTCTGCATGGATAACTCCCTCGTGGGTGAGATGATAATAACCCCAGTACCATTCCTCGGCATAAACTTCAATTTGTAAATTAACTCGACTGCCGGAACGAGGAACGCCAACGTCTTCCCGGAGCCTGTCTTGGCAGCCCCGACCAAATCGCGACCTTCTAGAAGTGGCGGAATCGATCTCGCCTGGATTTCCGTCATTTTAGTGAAGCCCATATCGACGATTGCCTTGAGGGTGTTTTCACAGACTTTGGTTTTGAGGGTGTCGAAATTCGAGTCGCTTATGATTTCCAGGGTTGCGGCGGCCCCAGGAACTGGAAATACAAAAAGTGAGCTCTGGTAGAAGTGTATTGGGGTTCACAGAGCGCTCAGAGTCAGAGAAAGTTTGTATTCATGGGGGCCTCAACTCGAAAATCACCAACAGAGCTGCAAGGGCCCCGGGGCCTTTAAAACAGTGTTGAAGCAAAATGAGGAGACTCGTATTCGCCTCGGTTTCATCACACTGAAAGAAGTGGAAAAGTGGTCGAAATGTTGTCACTCACGTGTAGTTGAGTCGTCACTGTGAGTTTCTTCTGGTGGGTCTTCCTCAACTTCTTCATCCTCTAGAGTCTCAACTTTTTTCTTGCTCCTCTTCCTTTCTAAAATCGAAAACAATCAAACAATTATGTCGAATCATTTAATAATCTACTTACTAGGCGGCGATGCCTCTGTTTCTTCGCTTTGTCGCTTCAACTGTTTCGTTAACTTTTCTTCATCTTCCACTTCCTGATTCAAATCTTTTAACTGTTTTTCCTTCTTCTGCACCAATTTCAACTTGTGTTTCTCCCTCTTTTTGATCTTCCGCAGTAAAACTTTGTCTTGAATCGACATTTTTTAAAAACACGTGCACACCACGACTACAAACCGATTGATTTTCGCGACGCAAAAAGTGAGGTTATGAAACGGACGCCAACCACGGAAAAATAAAGTCACTAGTACCCAAAGACGCAATTAACTGTATCGGCGTTTTTAGACATTACGAGTCGTTTTTTTCCACTTCTTGTAACAAACGAGAGATAATGTGAATAATTACGTGACTGTTAACCACAATGATTTTCTGGTATCATCGATTTTTTCGGTGCGGTGGAAAAAAAACTCCCTAAACCGCACCATGTCAACTGTCAAATGTCAAATGTGCGATTCTTACATAACCTTAAAAACATTGCGCTGTCCCCCGAATTCGCGAGTTTTCCTTGTTTTTGACTAGTGGTGATCATGGGGGGCTGCTAACGTCGAATTTGATCGACATGGCGAACGATCGGGAAATTCTTCGCGAGGTTTGGGAGGGTAAACTGCCCATTTCCTTCCAAATCGATCCTGAGGAAGTTGTGGAGTTGCAACAGCCCGATCCCTTTTATTTAATGGTGCCGCGGCTCAGCTACTTTCCTTTAGTCACAGATAAAGTTCGGAAACATTTTCTCCGGTATGTCGCTAATGATAAACAAGAAAGAGAAATGTGGCTGGAGTATGGGGGGCAACCCATAAAGTGGCACTACCCCATTGGGGTGTTATTTGACTTGTTCGGGGCGTCGGACGACCAGCTCCCGTGGAATATAATCATTCATTTTGATAAGTTTCCAGAGAATCAGATCTACAGATTTAATAATAAGTAAGTTCAGGCATTTTCTGAATGAAATTTGAAAGTTTTTTCTGCAGGGAGACAGTGGAGTCTTACTTCATGGCGTGTCTGAAAGAAGCCGACATGCTTAAACACAGAGGGCAAATCGCGAGCAACATGCAGAAGAAAGACCACAACCAGCTGTGGCTAGGGCTCCAAAATGGTACGACCCCCTTGAACCACAGCCCTGATTTAACCCAAACTTTTTAGACAAATTTGAACAGTTCTGGGCTGTAAATCGAAAGCTAATGGAAGTTTCCCCGGAGCAAGAATTCTTTAAATACATTCCATTTAGATGTTACTTGGAGGACGGTTACCAACAGAAATTGATAAAACCAGTTGCTGAAGATGGACGAAGAAAGACGTTACGGGATTTACTGATCGAGATGTTCCCTGGGAAAAATGGTATTTTGCGCCCCCATGGGTGCCCCCCTTAGCTAATCGTTTTTTGTTCCAGTCAACATTAAAACCCATGGAATGGCGCCTCCGTTAGAGACGCCTCTGCAATGGATGTCTGAGCACCTCAGCTATCCCGACAATTTTCTGCATTTATGTGTCCAAGTGTAAAGTTGCCTTTAATCGATTGATTTGAATGTAAGAGAATGTAGGCTTTATTGTCACTTATTTATAAAGATGAAATGTATTCTGCAAACACGAGGAATCTGTTGGGTAAACTGGATTTTAAGTATGCAAGATGTACAGTGAGAGGAAATAAATTTAGTTTTTTCATCTAATTTCATTTTTTGTTGAGTTTTGTTGAGTTTGATCCGGCTCGAAGAACCAGTCAACAACATTAGAGCTATGATTTATTAATATACAGGTGTTCCAAAATGATCAACAAACAGAATCTTACGACGTGTGATGATTTTTAAGTATACTAGATGTATAGTGAGACAAAATAAACCAATTTTGTTCAATTATTTTCATATTTTGAAGACCAAAAACGATCACAGAGCCATCTTTCATTTAAAAAAGAATTAATTGTTTGACAGATTTTAACAGTTTCGAAGGACCAATGTTGGGTTTTATCCGGCTCTAAAGACCAATGTTGAGTTTGATCCGGCCGAAAGGACCAACATTCGGTTTAATCCGGCTCGAAGAACTAATGTTGGGTTTGATTTATTAATATACAGGTGTTCCATTGGTGTACAAACAGAATCATATGACGTATAATGAATTTAAAAAATACTAGATGTAAAGTGAGAAGTTTTTTCATTTATTTTTATTTTTTAAGTACAAAAAACGTTCGAAGAGCCATCTTTCATTTAGAAAAGACTGATTTTGCATGATATTTGGCTCGAAGGACCAATACTGGGTTCGATCCGGCTCGAAGGATCAGTCAACAACATTCAAGCTATGAGTTATTAATATACAGGTGTTTCAAAATAGGCTACAAAAAGAATCTTATGACGTGTGATAAGTTTAAGTATACTAGATGTACAGTGAGAGAAAAAGATTAAAGTTTTTTGAAATATGTATTTTCATATTTTGAGGACAAAAAACGTTAATAGTGCCATCTTTTACATAAATAATCATTTTGAATGACATTTGTTTGACTTAAACTGTTTGGAAGGACCAGTGTTGGGTTTTACCCGGCTCGAAGGACCAATGTTAGGTTTAATTAATTAATTAATATACAGGTGTTCCCATGGTCTACGAACAGAATCTTACGACGTATATTGAATTTTAAGTGTACCCGATGTAGAGTGAGAGAAAATAAATCAAGTTTTTTCATTTGTTTCATTTTTTGAGGACAAAAAACGTTTATAGTGCCATATTTTGCTTTAAAAAAACAATTTGTGTGTCATTTGTTAGATTTGATCCGGCTCAAAGGACCAATGTTAGGTTTTATACTTTATAATATACTGGTGTTCCGATAGTTTACGAACAGAATCTTATGACGTATGATGAATTTTAAGTATACTAGATGTACAGTGAGAAAAAATAAATTCAGTTTTTTCATTTCTTTTCATATTTTGAGAACAAAAAATGTTCACAGTGCTATATTATTTTACTAAAAAACGAACGATTTTGTATGACACTTGTTACATTTCAACCGTTTCGAAGCCCCAATATTGGGTTTGATCCGGCTTGACGGACCAATATCAAACTTGATCCGGCCCGAAGGACCAACATTTAAGCCTACATACAGGTGTTTCAAATCTACAAAATCGACGCACTTTAAGACCCTGTGTAGAAAAACCCATTTCCCCGCCGCCTGCGATTAGTGACTCACTTCACATTTTGACAGTACCGGAAGCCCCAAAACAAACGAATTAGTTGTGTAACGCCACGTCACTTTGTTATTTTGGATGCCGAAAACGCCTCTGGCAAAAGTTCGGGCGATTTTGGCTCCGACGTGGCTCGAAAGTATTATTTTAAAAAGTGACCTTTTCTGAGATGTGTCACGTGCAATATATACAGGGGGTTGTAATTTTCCAGTACCCCCGTGAGATTTTTTTTTTTTGGTAAAATGTGATTTTCGTGTGGTGAGGATGTGAGGATGGATAATATAATAAAAACAAGTATTGCCATCTGCTGATGAATGAAAAGAAAAGGGAGCTGGGAGAGAGACGCGTTGTCTGGCCTCGCTGGCTTGGCGACAGCTTGTCTGGCGTGACCACTTGCGCAGTTGCCAGTTAATCGCATTCCATTATGTTATTGCTAGTTTATCACAACCGCCGCTCCGTAAATCAGTGAAAATCAGCTCCTGGTGTCTTTTTGTGTTGTTTTAATTGGGATTTTAGTGCGAATTCGCTGTGATATCGTTTGATTGAAAGTAGGTAAAAATCGGGTGGGCTTTGGCAACGGTGCTCGTAAACTTGTTTCATAAACGGATGTCGGTGCCTCCCATTCGCTCGCGCAAGTTCCGACCCACGTCCGGGCAGTTGACGTCGTACTGATAGTTGTGGTGGAAGAGAGATGGGCGGTGTGCCGTCGCGCGTAGCTGCGGTGTTAAAATCTACTTCAGGTCCCTTTTGATGGTAAACGTGAGAATACAGTTTAGTCAGCGAGAGTGGGGGTTTTCTGTGAATCGTGACGAAAATGGTTGCTACATAGGTCGCAGATAAGTAAAAGCGCGCTATTTTCGTGGTTTTTTCGCGAGTTTTCTCTCAAAAATCGTGTGGAAATGGCCCACGGCCTGAACTCGGTGCTCAAACGCGTGGGGTGCAAGGAGGGGAAGGCCTCCATCGGCTCCCGCCGCATCTTCGCCCCGCACTTCAAACTGCAGGTCTTGGACTCGTACAGGAACGACGCGGATTGCAAGGGGAACCAAAGGGCCACGGCGAGGAAGTACGGGATCCATCGGCGGCAGATCCAGAAGTGGCTCCAGGTGGAGGGCAACCTCCGGAACAGCGTGGGCAAGGGCGAGCGGAGCGCCAGACTGCCTGACGACGAAGCCCCCGCACCTCTCGATTTCACCACGCGCGCCCGCACCCCGGACCCCGCGCCCATGGACCTGTCGCTCAAGAGGCCCGCGTCGAGCGCACCTGCGACTTGTCCCCCGTCCTCTCCTCTCCGGCTGCCGTCGCCACTCGGTCTGGTCGCGCCGCACCCGGACGTATGGGACTTGTCCACCAAGTCGCGCCAGGAGCCCCCGAAGCCCGTCAAGCTCTTCAAACCCTATCTGGACGACGTCCCCAAGAAGCCCCCAGCGCCGTGTTGCACCCAGACCTTCGCCTGCGACGCCACTTATTACTACAACAACAACAACATCGACGTGAAGTCGGAGTTTGGCACCTACACCTTACACGAGCTGCAACCGAAGGGCGTCGCGACGTCCACCACGAGCTATTATTACGCGTTCCCGGCGGCTTATCAAGGGACGGAGTACGAGCTGGGCCCTTTCACGGGCTACGAAGACGGGAACTACGTCCAAAGTGCGATTCCTCTCAAACAAAGACACAGTTACAGTTTGGACTTTAAGTTGAGCGCCATCGAGTGCTATTACCAGGACTCCGTTTGTAAGGGCAACCAGCGAGCGGTGGCCACGAAGTACAACATCCATCGAAGGCAAGTGCAGAAGTGGTTAAAGCAGGCGGATGAGTTGCGACAAAGGAACGAAAGCATCAAACACACGCATTTGGTGAGATAGGAGCCCTTTTTGCCAGAGTCTAAACGTACCAAGCAATAACGAACATATCTAGAATGGCCTCCAAATTGTATTGCCTTATTCAAAATTAGGTTTTTAGGATAATATTGTGGGTGCTATTGTTCAAATTAGAGTAGGATTAGTTTACATGAAATGTTATTGCTCAGTATCTATTTTACTTGTGTGCCTTTTTAGAGAATAGGAGACAAAACGTGCCAAAAACGGAAGGCAGCTAATACACGACTAATTACAGCTAAACTTTATCTTCCATGTCTTCCTTTGCCATATTTTGTTAGGTTTATTGTTAATCTATCATTAAACTGCCTTTTTATTTATTAATTTATTCGATTTTCCAAGTTTTATGATTGTATAACGAATACATTTACATGAACGCGATTTGGAATTCAGTCTATTGCAATCGATAATGTGATTTTTAACGTAATTTTATTTGCTTACAAAACTTGTACATAATTAATAGTTATAAATAATAATGTGACCTTACATCGGTAGGTTGTGAGCAATTATCGAATGTTTATCAATTGTACATACAGCTGGCCTGACTGTAAACCTTTTTATAGATATTGTATTATTTTATATGAGATATTTTATAGATGATATTAATAAAATCTGTATATTATTCTCTCGTTTTTTATTTGTGACGTAGCAACAGTGACACCATTACCCAACCGTTCACAGACAGAAGTACCAACACAAAAAAAAGTAAGCTAACGTATGGCGTATATTATGTTTGTATATTTTTTAATTTAAGACTATGATATTTAGGGAGGTTACTATTTCTAAAGTGTTTATTAACTGCGTTCAAATTTTAGGACCGGAAACCGCTTTTTTATAATTTTTTGTTTTAGGGCGAAGTGAAAATTTTCTAATTTTATGTTAAATTTCGTATTTCTGCTTATTTTGGGAATATAAGGGTGAAACTTGAAGGCATTACTACTTTTAACAGGCGCATTTAGTCTGCCAAATTTCAAAATTTTAGAACAAAAAATAGAGATTTTAGAAAAATTTTGTTCAGAGACGAACCAAATATTTTCAACTTTTTAACCTAAAATTCGTATCTTTGCTCGTTTTTAACTTGTGACGATGAAATTTCTGGAGGTTACTATTTCTAAACTGTTCATCAACTGTGCTAAATTGCAAAATTATAAAACACAAAATTGAGATTTTAGAAAATTTTCACTCAGAAACGGACCAAATATTTTCAACTTTTTCACCTAAAATTCGTATCTCTGCTTGTTTTTAACTCATGACGATGAAATTTGGGGCGGTTACTATTTCTAAACTGTTCACCGACTGTACCAAATTGCAAAATTTTAGAACAAAAAATACAGATTTTAGAAAACTTTATTTAGGAAAAAATTTTGTAGTTTCCTCGTCGAAACCGCATAGCACAATGTCAGCCTTAAAGTACCGCAAAGTGACCCTTCAATTTTTTATGGCGAAATTATTATTCAAACGTTTAGTTTTCGAATTTGATAGAGAAATTTATAAGAAGGGTAATAAAATAAAGTAATAAGAAACTAACCAGTCAGTGGCGTATCATGCGTGACTTACCCCTTAAATCCAGATCCTGATCCACCAGTGTGTACATCCGACAGCAACTACTCCAAACTGGCACTCGTTGACACTCTAAACTTTGAAAACACAAAAATCTTCCACACTTTTGGACACACTTCACTTCACTTCATATAAGATTTTCCAATCAACCAGCAACTTTAGGTCGTGAAAAGACTAATAACTCCGTAATTTCGTTGAACTCGGACAATTCCCACGACAGTTTTTTGTCGCCTCAAATCTGCTTGTCTAGACTAGTTTAGATGCACCACTTTTTACCACTTGCAAAACGGGCAATGCCAGAACGGAAGCACTCGCTCAAATGTAAGAAACTTACGAAATGGGCCACATTTAGTTAGTTTTAGAAAAACAAACGTAAAAACCCCAGGAATACTAAATAATAACTAGAGAAGGCCGCTTCAAACAAAAAAAAAGTTGAGTTTTTTCACCTGAAATCACAACTTTTCCATCATGGCGGCCGTTGATTTCGAAAAACGTTAATCTACACGGTCCTATCATTGCACCTATTTGCCATAATGCACTGTTCTCACCCCCGCACTGAACTAATTAATGTAACTTCAATAAGTTCGATTAATCAATTGATTAATTAATAGGTAAAGCACAACCGAACGCGTTAACACCTTAGAAAAAATGCTTCTTTGCCGCGTAAAAGTGGCGGTGGGGTAGTTGGCTTCGTCTATTTTTTAGCCAATCAGGTTGCGCGAATCCGGATCACGTTTAACCAGGGTTGCCACTCTCAACTAATTGAGGTCACTAGCTTGAATACTTTATAATAATTAAACAAATTGGGGGTTTGAACGGATTGAACTAACTCTCGCCAAATGCAACAAGAACACTTTGAATGACACAACACAACTGATTTGTTTTTACAATTTAGTAATTACCGGTGAAAACTTGAGCAAAAAGGGACGGTGCCGGCAACTATGCAAGAAGAAACGATGCTGCCAATCCTTGGAAAGAAAAGCGCTAGGATTTTGTGCGGGAAATTTGAAAGATTGTTGCTGAAGTTTTATTGATCTCATAGATGTAAAGAATCTAATTAAAAAAGTAATTTCACAGCGATGCTGTTTCAGTTTTAGCTTTTACACGACCGAAACTACGCTTCAGATTTAAGGATGACCTAAAGCTAAAAGCGCCAGAACTTGTTTTGAATGACCCGTTAGGCAAAATTGGCTCACATTGCTCGTTAAAAGTTTGAACTGGGCCCTTAAAAAGACGGAATTTAGATGGGGACTGCCCCCCAGTAAATTTTGCCCAAAAAGTTTAAAAATTAAATTGTTGAATTACTAATGAGGTGGTATCAGAACTACCAATAATTGGCACTTAATAATTAACTGTTAACCTACGAGGACTACAAAGTAAACGTGTTTTGTAGATTGTGGATGCATTTAAAAGAAAAAGAAAATAAGCAACACACTGTAGATAAACCTACAACTGTAAGCATGCATGATTGTCATTTTTTTCCTTTGTTTTATTAATGTCAAGCTTACAATATGATCATTATCCTACTTTGAAAGCCTGTTTTACACAGCTCTTTTTTCTTAATATTATTATTACTTTTTTCTGGTTCTCCACGTGTCCTGGTTGAGTCTTTGGTCTTTTTCATCTGAATCCTGTTTTTAATCTTATAATTTAGTTCATTGCAGTGGTTTTTGTCATAAATGCGCTCCCCATTTTTTTCTGCAGAGAATTATTTAGGCGCCAATTTTTTTTCACGATTTCACGCAGATTTCAGTCGAATTAACCGTTGAATCTTAATAAAACGTCATTATTTCATGCATTTCGATCACTACTTTACAGATACAGCTTCAAAAACCATTTGTTTATAAAAAAAAATTGTCTATGCAGAAAAAACGACGCACACCCAAAAAGACCTTAGATTTTCTTTAGACATTGGCAGCTCTGCTAATTAAGACCAACGCTCTAATCAATAGAAAAGTTCTTTGCATCACGGAATTATCAAAAGATTAGGTCAGATGCAATATGTCTTATCACTCGACTTTTTTTGAGGATGAGTTATTACTTATTACTTATCATATTCATAGATATCTCAGCGGTTCGTTTGAAGTGCGCCAAACAAATTCGATGACCTTGTCCCAAAAATACCTTCCGATTGGTGGAGACTAAGCGCGCGTAATTCAATTTACTTCCCCGAACCTAACCGATTCCCAACGACACGTCTTACAGTGAATTCAGCGCTACCAACACAATTTAATCAGAGGGTTAAAATAACCAAGTACAAACATTTTTTCACCAATTTTAGTACAAATTTTTCAATTAATAACACCAGTATGTTAAAGCTGCTACCTAAAACGTATAAAGTGGAATGACGTAAAAATAAAACAACGAAATTACAGTATATTTGAGTGTTTAAGATTCATAACTCCTGGCGCCTCTGTAAACTGTACTTTGCTACAATCGCCCCCACTTTCTGGCTGATGCGCTTGCAGCCCGTCGTGGAAAAAATCTGTTCGTTTGATGGCCCCCAAACTATAAATTCCATCGCTTCTCTGGAAAAAACACAGTAGGATATTGTGTAACGAGCGCAAAACTTCGTACTTTACGTGCTCCTCTATTGGAGTATTAACTCGTCTCTTCGCGAACTCGTCCATTATGCACAACCGGATATGGTGGCGCTCCATCGGAAGAAACGGGACGTAGTGGTCAATCAAGTTGCTTTTGATGGTATCGGAGTGGTGAAAACCCCCTGAAATCGCAGAATTATTATCAAAAAGTATGAAGTTTGATTAGACACGCACCCTCTTCATTGAAGGCCCCCTTTGTTATCAAAGATTCGAAATCGGTCAATCTCAGATCTTCGCGTTTCTGCCCGGTTCTTTGCCACAAATATAAAAAGTGTTCGTTTATTAATTCAGATCCTGTGTTTGATAAAAATATGAAGATGCAATCTCGGTAATCGACGCCATCGACATCGTCTCGATAGTCGATCATCGGCTTGATGATATTCAGGATGTTTGAAGGCATTTTGTCCACTTCGTCGAAAATGAAGAGCTGTTTGGGGCACGAAGACACGTTTCCCTTAATCCAAAGTTGCAGATCTTGCTGAAAGAAGGCCAAGCGTTCAAAAAAGGGGGCGAAAGAAGGCGCATTTCCCACCTGATATTGTTCAACCTTCGCCTGCGAGGGAAAGTGTGTCCGCCCGATGAAATGGTGCACGAATTTGCTCTTACTCCCATATTTATACAGACTGTTCACTATAAAATTGCTAACGTAGTTCTTCCCGCTTCCTGGCCACCCATGGAAGCTCAAAGTGAGCGCCTTTTGAGGCCGGTGTCCACTCCAATGGGATCTCAGCGCGTTCAAGACAACATCCTGGACCAAATGTTGGCCATAAATGTGCTTTTTTAACACGTTTTCAAGACCTGGAAACTCGACTATTTAGACTGTTAAATTGTGGAAACTCACCATCAAAGTCTGCATTTATGTGTCGCTCGTTACAACACTCCACAAATTGGCACTTTGTTGCCCACCAAGCAGTGTTAAGTGCAGATCCTATGGGGGTTGGGTCTAGAAACCCAAAATCGAAGCAGGAACAGACCGAACATTGAAAGAGGAAATAAAGGAATAACTGCATTTTTATTCATCACTAAAACGTGCTGTTGCTAAAGACACGTAACTTTTAAAGTTGTGACGGCCATTCTAACCTCAAAGGTGCCGGTTTGACAGTTGACGTAACACTTGACGTTTGTCCACTGCTTAAATAATCTTGCTCAAAGAGGTGAGCTCAATTAAAATTTGTACCATGAATCACCACGAAAATTTCCCGATAATCTACTAAAATTACTTCGGTGAACTTCACAAAGTCCCTTCTTTGCACAGGAAGCGCGTTTCTTGACACTACCAAATTTTTTATTGCAAGCACACCTTCGTGTAACACACTTGGTTTTACTGGAGTTGTACCAACCTAACCATTTATATTGGAGTTTTTTTCACAGGTATCCAAATAAAATAATTAAACGGCAGTGCGGCTTGCTTCATCTTCTACCACCAAAGAACCGCCAGCAAAAGAGATTTTTGCTACTTCTTTAAATAAGAAGAGTTACAGTGAAGTCAGTTCGCTTGTTTGGTTGGTACCTTTGAAATCACTATCTGTAATATGACATCATCGCTATAGATAGAGTTGCTTGAGTGATTTAGTGGTGGATGTTGCGGAAAATTGTGGAAAAAACGGTAAATTCAGTGATTATTTCAACAAAAAAACAATAAATTTATTGAAAAGACGACAATTTTCAACAAGGGTAAGATTTTACTCGTTTTTAAAGGGGTTTTGTGGGTCAAACAGTCAAATAGTTGGAGTAGTACCACACCCCATGGATGTTAGCCTAGTTTACCCTAGTTTGGACGAGGGGAGATGGAATTTGGGATAGTTTTAACGGCAGTACTCCGGTCTTGACTGGTGAATTTTGCAAAATCAAGCACCCCCTAGTTTCAGGGAATTCGAGTTTTTATTAATATGTTTATTTACATATTTTCGAAACTGAATTTCTTATAAAAATAATCGAAAAATGAGTTAATAAATAAGATATTTTGCGTTTTAAGTAAATTGGTGTAATTGCTGTTGGATCTGAAAGTTTCCCTGCACTGCGGCGATGGTGCCGCAGTGGAGGAGGGAATGAGGTCAATTCAATTGATGGCAGTGTAAAAATTTCAATTACTGTTCTCATCATTAAAACATCTCTGCAAGGCCTCCACCTTGTAATTTGTTTCGTTTGTTTCAAAATCTCTAAGCTCTGATAAGCATGATTAGAATTATGAAAACTGATAACAAATCCTAAGTGGTTTTAAAAATGCACTTTGCCACATAAATATTCTTATCAAAGTTCGTCTATTTAAAGAAATTTGACTGCTCGGAAAGTTACGTTATGATCAGGGATTACGTAAGAGCCGCCCGGCGCGCCGACCGGTATATTAGTAAACAAAAAAGTGATTCATAAGTTTTGTTGTTATGTCATCTTTATTTGCGGTTTTTATTAACCTCTTTTATGTTTTGTTGATAATAGAAGAAGTTGTTTTCTAAACAGAACAAGGAATTTACTCAATAAACAATTCACATGAAGAATTCGCAAGAAATAAGCCCATACACCCGACTTCCCCTGATTTCCCGCTGATTTGCTCCATTTCGTCCAACTTCCCCTGATTTTTATATGATTTCGTCAAACTTTCCCTGATTTTTATATGATTTCGTCAAACTTTCCCTGGTTTCTTTATTATTTCGTCCATCTCCCCCCCTTAATTTGGTTGTGATTTTGTGGAACTTCCCCTGATTTCCTTGTGATTTGGTCTAATTTCCCATAATTTCGTTAAACTTCCCCTGATTTCCTTAAACTTCCTCTGATTTCGTTGTGATTTCGTACAATTTTCGTTGATTTTCTTGTGATTTCGTGCAACTTCTCCTAATTTTTTAAAGATTTCGTTTTACTGATTTTCTAGTAATTTCTCCATCTTCTCCTAATTTCCTTGTGATTTTGTTTAACCTCTTCTAATTTCTTCTAACTTTCCATGATTTCCTTGTAATTTCGTCTAACTTCTCCTGATTTTCTTGTTATTTAGTTAATCTTTCCCTGATTTTCTTGTGATTTTGTTGAACTTCTCCTGATTTCTTTGTGATTTCGTCCAATTTCTCCAGATTTCCTATTGATTGCCCCTGATCTAATGATTTCTCCTGATTTTCTAGATTTTTCCACTCAAGTTGAACCATTTCGTACATTTTTTGTTATAAAAACAGTTGAAAAAGCCACGCCCATTATCATCCCGCTTGCATCATTAATTGCTACACTGCGATGAGGTGGGGGCGTTCTAAAACTAATTACACCAATAACACCTCCATAGCAATCAACCAACCAATCATATCCTGAAATGCCACGCGCTGTTTCCCCAAACGCCTTAAAAACAAACGAAAAAGAGATTTTCAATTTTTCCGTTTCCAGAATACAACTCCCCCGCCATGGACCAGATCCCTCCTCCAAAGGAGGTAAAAATCCTAGAGACAGCGGAAGACATTCAAGAGCGCCGCCAACAAGTCTTAACCAGATATGACAACTTCAAAGCGGACGCCCGAGCAAAACGAGAGAAGTTGGAAGATTCGCGACGATTCCAGTATTTCAAACGCGACGCCGATGAACTAGAATCGTGGATTTTGGAGAAACTCCAAGCCGCATCCGATGAGAGCTACAAAGATCCGACGAATTTACAAGCGAAGATCCAGAAGCATCAAGCGTTTGAGGCGGAGGTGGCGGCTCACAGCAATGCCATCGTGGTGTTGGACAACACCGGCAGAGAAATGATCAATCAGAATCATTACGAGTCGGAGACGATCAGACGGAGGCTCGAGGAGCTGCACAGACTGTGGGAGCAGCTTCTTTCGAAGTTAGCTGAAAAGGGAATGAAGCTCCAGCAGGCGCTCGTCTTGGTGCAGTTCATCCGCCAGTGCGACGAAGTAATGTTTTGGATTACTGACAAGAGCACGTTTTTGACTACGGAGGAGTTCGGCCACGACCTGGAGCACGTCGAAGTTCTCCAGCGCAAGTTCGACGAGTTCCAGAAGGACATGGCGTCGCAAGAATACCGCGTCACGCAGGTAAACGAGCTCGCCGACAAACTCCTCCAAGACGGCCATCCGGAGCGCGACACCATCGTCAACAGAAAAGAAGAGTTGAACAACGCCTGGCAGCGCCTCAAACAGATGACTCTCATGCGCCAGGACAAACTCTACGGAGCGCACGAAATCCAGAGGTTTAACCGCGACGCCGACGAGACCGTCGCCTGGATCGCCGAGAAAGACGTGGTGCTGTCTTCCGACGACTACGGGCGCGATTTGGCGAGCGTCCAAGCGCTCCAACGGAAGCACGAGGGTGTGGAGCGAGATTTGGCGGCCCTGGAGGACAAAGTCTCCACCATAGGCAAAGAAGCGGATCGGCTGTGTGCCATCCATGGAGACCACGGCGATCAGATTCAATCCAAACGAGCGGAGATCGAAGACTACTGGCAGAGTTTAACAGCGAAGGCGAAAGAGCGCCGGGAGAAACTCGAGGAGTCGTACGCGCTCCATCGGTTCTTGTCCGACTTCCGGGATCTCGTGTCTTGGATCAACGACATGAAAGCCATCATTTCCGCCGACGAGCTGGCGAAGGATGTCGCAGGCGCGGAGGCTCTTCTGGAGCGACACCAAGAGCACAGGGGAGAGATCGATGCTCGGGAGGACAGTTTCACCACCACGACCGAGGCGGGAAGGTTGCTTCTTGAAAAGGGCCACTACGCCAGCGATGAAGTCAAGGAGAAGCTGTCGACGCTCGTCTCTGATAAGAATTCGTTGTTGGCTCTGTGGGAGGAGCGCAGGATTCTGTACGAGCAGTGCATGGACCTGCAGCTCTTCTACCGCGACACGGAACAAGCAGACACTTGGATGGCGAAACAAGAGGCGTTTTTAGCCAACGAAGACTTAGGGGACTCTCTGGACTCGGTAGAGGCGCTCATTAAGAAACACGAGGATTTCGAGAAGTCACTGGCAGCTCAGGAGGAGAAGATCAAGGCGCTTGACGAGTTCGCGACTAAATTGATCGACGGGGAGCACTACGCCGCTGATGATGTCGCCCAGAGACGCGCAATGGTAAACTCGTTCTTTCTAACATCGAATTTCTTTTAAATTATTTGTTTTAGTTGTTGGAGCGGCGCTCGGCGCTCAAGGAGAAGTCGGCTCTACGACGCGTCCTCCTGGAGGACGCGTACAAACTCCAGCAGTTCGAGCGCGATTGCGACGAAACCAAAGGATGGATCAACGAGAAATTGAAATTCGCCACTGATGAGAGTTACCTAGACCCTACTAATCTCGGTGGTAAAGTCCAGAAGCACCAGAACTTCGAGCAGGAACTCAACGCGAACAAGACAAGAATGGAGGATATCACCTCAACCGGTCAAGAACTGGTGGATGCTAACCATTACGCCGCTCCTCGCATCCGCTCTCGCATGGAAGAAATCGTCAATTTATGGGAGACTCTGGTGCAAGCCACCGACAAGAAGAGCTCGAAGCTCCAAGAAGCCAGTCAACAACAACAGTTCAATCGCACCATTGAAGACGTGGAGTTGTGGTTGTCGGAAATCGAAGGCCAACTCATGTCGGAGGACTATGGGAAGGACCTCACCTCCGTGCAGAACCTCCAGAAGAAGCACAACCTCTTGGAGGCGGACGTGGCGTCGCACCAGGACCGCATCGAGGGGATAACCGCCGCGGCTAACCAGTTCGTGGAGCGCGGCCACTTCGACGCCGATAACATCGCGCACAAGCAGAAGATAATGACTGACCGGTACACCGCGCTGCAGACGCCGATGGCGATAAGGAAGCAGCGGCTGTTGGACTCGCTGCAGGTCCAACAACTCTTCAGAGACATCGAGGATGAGGAGGCGTGGATTCGAGAGAAGGAGCCGATCGCCGCGGGTACTACCAGAGGACGGGATTTGATTGGGGTGCAGAATTTGATTAAGAAGCACCAGGCGGTTCTGGCGGAGATTAACAATCACGATGGGAGGATCAGCGCGGTGGTGGATGCCGGGAAGCAGATGATGGAGGATGAGCACTTCGCCAGCGAGCAGATCCGGAATAGAGTCAACATGCTGTTTGATCACTGGGTGCAATTAAAGGAGAAAGCCAATCAAGTAAGTTCTTCCCCACATTTGTAGCGTTTTATTGAACTGTTAAATTTTAGCGCAAACAAGATTTGGACGACTCCCTGCAAGCCCACCAGTACTACGCCGACGCCAACGAGGCCGAGTCGTGGATGAAGGAAAAAGAACCAATTGTGAGCAACACGGATTATGGAAAAGACGAAGATTCCTCCGAGGCGCTCCTGAAGAAACACGAGGCTTTAATGAGTGATTTGATCGCGTTCGGCAACACCATCGAGGGGCTCAAAGAACAGGCGCGCAACTGTCGGGTAAGACTCCCATCATTCATCCAAAGTTTCAATTTGAATTTCCAGCAACAAGAGCCTCCGGTGGTCGACGTGACCGGCAGGGAAACCGTTCAAGCTCTGTACGACTACACCGAGAAATCCGCAAGAGAGGTGTCGATGAAGAAAGGCGATCTCCTCCACCTGTTGAACTCCAGCAACAAGGACTGGTGGAAGGTGGAGATTCACGATCGGCAGGGGTTCGTCCCCGCGGCGTACGTGAAGAAGGTGGACGCGGGGCTCACCGCGTCGCAGCAGAACCTCGTTGATAACAACTCTATCTCGGCGAGGCAGAACCAGATCAACACCCAGTACGATCGCCTCCTGGCCTTGGCCAGGGAGCGCCAGAACAAACTCAACGAAACCGTCAAAGCGTACGTTTTGGTCCGAGAGGCGGCGGAATTAGCGTCGTGGATTAAAGACAAGGAGATGCACGCGCAGGTGCAGGACGTCGGCGAAGACCTCGAGCAGGTGGAAGTCATGCAGAAGAAGTTCGATGACTTCCAGACCGATTTGAAGGCTAACGAAGTGCGCTTGGCTGAAATGAACGAAATTGCCATGCAGTTGGTGTCGCTAGGTCAGACCGAAGCCGCGCTCAAGATCCAGACGCAGATGGAGGATTTGAACACCAAGTGGACCTCCCTCCAGCAGCTAACAGCAGAGCGCGCGAATCAATTAGGCTCGGCTCATGAAGTCCAGAGGTTCCACCGGGACGTGGACGAGACCAAAGATTGGATCCAGGAGAAAGACGAGGCGCTGAACAACGACGACCTGGGGAAGGACCTCCGAAGCGTGCAGGCTCTCCAGAGGAAACACGAAGGGTTGGAAAGGGATTTGGCTGCTCTTGGGGATAAGGTAAGGGGATGATCGCGTCACCCACAACTAATGCGGGTTTTCAGATCAAACAACTCGATGAAATTGCGGGGAGGTTGGTGCAGACCCATCCTGATAGCGCCGAGCAAACTCGAGTTAAACAAGAGGAGATTAACGAGCTGTGGACGCAGTTAACAGCGAAAGCGAATAACCGAAAAGAGAAGTTGCTGGATTCGTACGATTTGCAGCGATTCCTTAACGACCATCGCGATTTGATGGCGTGGATGAACTCTATGTTGGGGCTGGTGACCTCCACCGAACTAGCGAATGACGTCACCGGCTCGGAGGCCCTCATCGAACGCCACCAGGTGAGATTAACACTCCTACAACTCTGTATATAAATACAGAGCGATTTTTTTTTGTTGATCAAAGGCGGGACGTAGGTCGTAGCGACCCACATTAGTGGGAGGGTGCACACAAGAGCGTAGAATCAGTTGCGGTCGAGAGGCATAATTTAATTATTTGTGTGTGGGTGACAATAAAACAGCGAGCGAGTGCTTAAGATTAATTAATTAATTAATTAAGATGAATTGGAGCCACATATTACACAGCGAAAACAATTTTTTGTGCGGCGAATTGTGCCGATGGGACGCCCATGCCTCCAAGGTAACTGTCACGAAACTGACATCTGTCAAAGTAAATTTTATTTTTTTAATTTGTGGAATTTCGACTATTAGAAGGAGTTTCGGCCGTTTGCACACGCATGATCCGTTTTTGTGGATCAAGACAAACATCTCCATATCTTTAAATTTAACGAAAAGTCCGATTTTTGGTAATTTCCGGAAAATCGTCTGAAGTAAGAACCGACATACCCACAAATTTCAACTTCGCCTTTGATTAACATGGAAAAGAATCGCCCTGTGTAATGCGGCGGTCATTCAAACCCCAATTTTCTCCATGTTCGCATCAAATCCCGCTGATTTCTGTGTTTGCATTATTTTTTAGAGCTACAGGGCTGAAATAGACGCGCGTTGTGGATTACCTCAGGTACACAAATACGGCAGAGTGTCTCTACTTGTACTAACACGGGCGTGTTGGATTATAAAATGCAATTAATTCTAGATGCTTGACTACTTTCTCCACTCTTTATTCTGCTCGTATTGTCAGCTAATTCGTTTTTTTTAATATAGGAACACCGAACGGAAATCGACGCCCGCGCCGGGACGTTCAACGCCCTCGAGCAGTTCGGGCAGCAACTCCTCAGCTCCAACCACTACGCGAGTCCGGAGATCCAGGAGAAGTTGAAGCAGCTGCACGATTTCCGCCAGGAGCTCGAGCGCCACTGGATCGAGCGCCGAGTGCAATTGGACCAGAATCTCGACCTCAATCTCTTCTACAGAGATTGCGAGCAGGCGGAGAACTGGATGTCCGACCGAGAGGCGTTTATCGCCTCCGATGAGGTTGATTCCAACGGGGATAACGTGGAGGCGCTCATCAAGAAGCACGAGGACTTCGACAAGGCCATCAATGCTCATGTAAGGTGCCCCCATCAAACTTCTCTTTTATTGGGGTGGTTTTGCAGGAGGAGAAGATCGCAGCTTTAGAGAGTTTGGCTAATCAACTCATCGAGAACGAGCACTACGCGTCTGCAGACATCGACAATAAAAGGAAGCAAGTGTTGGATCGGTGGCGACATCTTAAGGAGGCGCTGATTGAAAAGCGCTCCAAGCTTGGCGAGAGTCAGACTCTTCAACAGTTCTCAAGAGACGCGGATGAGATCGAGAACTGGATTGCAGAGAAGCTGCAGTTGGCCACGGAGGAGAGTTACAAGGATCCGGCGAACATTCAATCCAAACACCAGAAGCATCAGGCGTTTGAAGCGGAACTTGCTGCCAACGCCGATAGAATCCAATCGGTCCTCGCAAACGGGACGAATTTGATCGAGAAGAGGCAATGCGCCGGCTCTGAGGAAGCCGTCCAGAAGCGGTTAGAATCTATCGCGGATCAATGGGAGTTCCTCACGCAGAAAACCACCGAGAAGTCGATGAAGCTGAAAGAAGCCAACAAGCAACGGACTTACATTGCTGCCGTGAAAGATTTAGACTTTTGGTTGGGAGAAGTCGAGAGTTTGCTGACGAGCGAGGACGCGGGGAAGGACTTGGCGTCCGTGCAGAACTTGATGAAGAAGCACCAGCTCGTCGAAGCCGACATCCAAGCCCATGAAGATCGAATTAAAGATATGAACGACCAAGCCGACTCTCTTATTGAAAGTGGTCAATTCGACACCGCCTCCATCCAGGAGAAGCGACAGTCGATCAACGAGCGCTACGAACGGATTAAGAACTTGGCGGCGCATCGCCAGGCGCGGCTCAATGAAGCCAACACTCTCCATCAGTTCTTCAGGGATATCGCGGACGAGGAGTCGTGGATCAAGGAGAAGAAGTTGCTGGTGGGGTCGGATGACTACGGGCGCGACCTCACCGGCGTGCAGAATCTGAAGAAGAAGCACAAGCGCCTGGAGGCGGAGTTGGGTTCGCACGAACCGGCAATCCAAGCCGTCCAAGAAGCGGGTGAGAAGCTCATGGATGTTTCAAATTTAGGAGTCCCGGAAATTGAGCAGCGCCTCAAGGCTCTTAACCAAGCCTGGGCGGAACTGAAACAATTGGCGGCGACGCGGGGACAGAAACTCGACGAGTCGTTGACTTACCAGCAGTTCCTCGCCAAAGTCGAAGAAGAGGAGGCTTGGATCAGCGAGAAACAACAACTGTTGAGTGTGGAGGATTACGGGGACACCATGGCGGCGGTGCAGGGGCTCCTGAAGAAGCACGACGCTTTCGAGACGGACTTCCAAGCGCACCGAGAGCGCTGCAAGGACATTAACGACGCCGGAAAGAAACTCGTTGGGGATGGTAACCACAACGCGGATAGTATCAACCAGCGGTGCCAGCAGCTGCAGACGAAGCTCGACCACCTGGAGGCGTTGGCCGGCCGGCGCAAGGCTAAACTCATCGACAACTCCGCCTACTTGCAGTTCATGTGGAAGGCGGACGTAGTGGAGAGTTGGATCGCCGACAAAGAAACACACGTGAAGAGCGAGGAGTTCGGGCGGGATCTCTCCTCCGTGCAGACGCTTCTCACAAAACAGGAGACATTTGATGCAGGTGAGGCCGGTTCTCCACTTCTTCGGTGATCTAACAGTTTTGCCTAGGTCTCACGGCGTTCGAACACGAGGGCATCCAAAACATCACCGCCTTGAAAGACCAACTCATCGCCTCCAACCACGATCAGAGTCCGGCGATTTTACAGCGCCACGCGGATGTTATCGCTCGTTGGCAGAAACTCCTCGCGGATTCCGATGCGCGGAAGCAGCGACTTCTTCACATGCAGGAGCAGTTTAGACAGATCGAAGATCTCTTCCTGACGTTCGCGAAGAGAGCCTCTGCTTTCAACTCTTGGTTCGAAAACGCCGAAGAAGATCTCACTGATCCAGTTCGATGCAATTCGATTGAGGAGATCAGAGCGCTGCGTGAAGCTCACGCTCAATTCCAAGCGTCGCTGTCGAGCGCGCAAGCAGACTTTGAGGCTTTGGCGGCGTTGGATCAACAAATTAAGAGTTTTAACGTGGGGCCGAATCCCTACACTTGGTTTAACATGGAGGCGTTGGAGGAGACGTGGAGGAATCTGCAGAAGATCATCGCCGAAAGAGACGTGGAGTTGAATAAGGAGGCGCAGCGGCAGGAAGAGAACGATAAGTTGCGTAAGGAGTTCGCCAAGCATGCGAACGCTTTCCATCTCTGGCTGACCGAGACACGGTGAGTTTTGTTCTTTATTCCAACGCGGAAATGACGTTTATTTGCAGTTATCGAATTTTAGGCTGGGACGGGTAAATAATGAGTGGTTTGGCTAAAACCTTGTATTCAATCTCAAATAACATACAGTAACTTCCCGGTTTTTTTTTGTGATTCTAACCCAATTTAACAAGTTTGTTGTTGTCACCGGACGGACGTTCTAAACTTGTGTCTTCTTTAGCACGTCGATGATGGAGGGCTCCGGCTCCCTGGAGCAGCAGCTGGAGGCCACCAAGCGCAAAGCCGCGGAGGTGCGCGCGCGCCGCTCCGACCTAAAGAAAATCGAGGACTTGGGCGCCATCCTGGAGGAGCACCTCATCCTGGACAACCGCTACACCGAGCACTCCACCGTGGGTTTGGCGCAGCAGTGGGACCAATTGGACCAACTGGGAATGCGCATGCAGCACAACCTCGAGCAACAGATCCAAGCGCGCAATCAATCAGGCGTCAGTGAAGACGCCCTCAAAGAGTTCTCGATGATGTTCAAGCACTTCGACAAGGAGAAATCGGGGAAATTGAACCACCAGGAGTTCAAGAGTTGTCTGCGAGCGCTGGGGTACGACCTTCCGATGGTGGAGGAGGGCCAGCCGGACCCGGAATTCGACGCGATTTTAGATGTGGTCGATCCAAACCGCGACGGACACGTTTCGTTACAAGAGTACATGGCGTTTATGATCAGCAAAGAAACTGAGAATGTGCAGAGTTCGGAAGAGATTGAAAAGGCGTTCAGGGCGATTACGGCAGGGGACCGTCCGTATGTCACGCAGGAGGAATTATATGCGGTGCGTTTTGTCATTAAATCGATTCTTTATTAATTTCGGCTTTATTGCAGAACCTGACGAAGGAAATGGCGGATTATTGCGTGGCAAGGATGAAACCTTACTTGGAACCAAAAACTGAGCGGCCGATTGCCGGGGCGTTGGACTACATAGAATTTACGCGAACTCTCTTCCAGAATTAATTGTGTTTTTCCTTCACTTTTAATGGTAGTTGGGCGCCACAATTATGTATCCTCTGCCTTTTATTTATTTTTATATAGAGCTTGTATTCGCATGAATTTTAATGTTGTAATCACAGTATATAAGTTATATACCTTGTTTAATCTTTCAAATATATCGCTTCTAGTTTCGATTTTGATTTTTCATCCATTCTGGCTGTTTTCTGCGTTGGATGCGCAGACTATAGCTACCAGAAAACTACCAGTTTTTAACGCCTAAATCGCGAAAAAACTGTAGAAATCTTCACGAAATCTGCAAAATTCGTAGAGAAATCCGCTTATTTTTATGCTAAATAACGTTTTTTGGGTTGGATTCGCAAAATAGAGCTCGAAAACTACCAATTTTTATTAAGATTCAACGGTGACATCGCGAGAAAACTGCAAAATTTGTAGAAAAATCCGCTTATTTCGATGCTAAATGACGATTTTTGGCCAATTCTGGCCGTTTTCTGGCTTGGATTTGCAAAGAAGAACTCGAAATCTACAAAACCACCAGTTTTTATCAAGATTCAACGGCTAAATCGCGAGAAAACGGCAGAAATCTTACAAAGTGCGAATTTTCGAATTTTGAATCTAGTGTCTTTCGTGACGTCTGTTGGTACCACTTTTAAATCACTGTCACTGAAAGTTGAAAGTTATTGTTAAATTTTTACAATTGTTTGAATTATTAATTAATAAAACTGTCTTAAATGACTACTAAATAATGAATGAACACACGGTATACAGAAAGGTGAATCAAACCCCTGCAAATCCTGAATTTAATGACTTTATTCGGCACTGTTGGTACCGATCTTCGATCTTAAACATGTCAAAACCACACTTACGTTTGTTTGACGGATTTCTAACCTAAAAATGTCACATTTTCTAACCTCACAATGTTGATCCCAAAAAACTCTCTCCTCTTACTCAAACGTTTCAGCCAGAAGTGGATTAAGCCTGTAGGCCACGACACTGGAATAAAAATCTTCAATTGCGTGACAAAAACCAAAGAGCCTTTAATAGTCAAAAACAAAAATTTAGTGACATGGTACACTTGTGGCCCTACAGTCTACGATTCCTCTCATATCGGCCACGCCAGTTGCTTCATCAAACTCGATATTATTCAAAGAATTCTCCGAAAATACTTCAATTTGAATTTAGTAACTGTCATGAATATCACAGACGTTGATGATAAAATAATCGCCAGGAGCAACGCGGCGAAGATTCCGTTTCTGGAGCTAACTAAACAGTTTGAGAAGGAGTTTTGGAAGGACTTGGAGGCCCTGGGAATACGGAAACCAAACTGTGTCTTGCGAGTGACGCAAAACATTGAAATAATAAAAGTGTTCATTCAGAGACTAATAGAAGAGAACAAAGCGTACCAATCTGACAACAAAACGGTGTATTTCGACGTCGCCGCGCACGACTTCTACGGGAAGCTACATTCCGTCGGCTCTGAACCCCCCGAGCCTGTTAAGTACAAGAAGTCCCCACAGGACTTCGCCCTGTGGAAGCCCGTCAAACCGGGAGAAATCTACTGGGAGAGTTCCTGGGGGCCAGGGCGCCCCGGGTGGCACATCGAATGCTCAGCCCTCGCCTCAACTGTCTTCGGTAACAACGCAATCTCTTCGAATTTTGATTGACTGTTGAGATTTCCAGGGTCCTCAGTGGACATCCACGCCGGCGGGGTCGATTTGCGCTTCCCTCATCACGAAAACGAAGAGGCGCAGTGCTGCGCCTTCCATAACAAGCCCCAATGGGTCAATTATTGGGTGCACACGGGGCACCTCCACTTGAAAGACAGCGAAAAGATGTCGAAGTCATTGAAAAACACGGTTTCCGTGGCGGCTCTGTTGGAGAACACCTCCGCGCAGACCTTCCGGATGGCGTGTATAATGTCACACTATCGGAAGAACATGGAGTTTGGCGCTGAGTTCTTGAAGACGGCGTCCAATACCTTACAGAACTACAAGAATTTCCAGGATGTTTGTACAAACCACTTAAACGGGCTGTTGGGGGGCGACATCAACGACACCGCTTTACTCGGACTGGTTGAGTCTTCGACGAAGAGCATCTACGATGCGTTGGTGGACGATTTCAACACTCCGGTGGTCGTGGAGACGCTAAATGAAGTAGTTTCGACAGTTAATGGACTTTTACATTCCTCCAGAACGGACGCTGGTGGTTCAAAGTCTGCGGGTTTAATTGCGGTTTTGAATTTGGTCTCAACCACTTTAGATCTGCTGGGAGTTAGTCTGCAGAGTCAATCTGTTGGTGATGACTCTGGTTTTGTTGATGTTATGAATATTTTGAACGATTTTAGACAACATGTGAGGCAATATGGAATTTTGAAGAAAGACCAACAGTTGTTGGCACTCTGTGATACTGTTAGGGACGATTTAAGGAAAGTTAATGTTAGCGTCAAAGACTTCAATAAAATGTCGTCTTGGTCGCGACAATAATTGAATAAAGAAGTGGATTTTTGCATTGTTGTCTTTTTTATTGTTTTTCCGTGCCAAAAACTCAAAATCTCCAAATCTAATTTGATCGATTGCTCGCTTATTTTTGAAGCAAACTGAAAGTGTTGGTGCTCATTTTACGCAGAATTTCACGCTGAATCCAAAAATCGTCTATAAATAGCCGAATTAGAAGCGTTACATTTTCCGAATTTTAAATTTGAAAATCGTCGAAACAGTTATTTTTCCAGCTCTAAATTGGTCGATATTTCACTTATTTTCAGAGCAATCTTAAATTATGGGTGCTTATACTACTTATACGCAGAATCCAAACCGGATAGTGAATTTTTAGTTCCCAAATGACACAATTTGGTGAAACTTTGACAAATCCATAACTTGCTTTGCTGGACGACCAGAAAACAAAGCCGCATAATAATATTAAATTCAGATTTTTCATTATTAATACCTAATTTTGAACGAAATTTTATTTTTTCCTGCTCTCCCGAACCTTTAAATTAAATTTGGTTAATGGCGGATTGTGCTCTAGAGAATTCTTATTCTGACAGCTGTTTTTAAAATTCTATGTTATTACCGCATTAGTAGAAAAATGCGTTTAAAAATGTAAAATTTCAAATTTCCCGCTCGAAATTCCGAAGATCTGTCACCTTTGCTCAAGTATTTTACAAAGTGAGGTTAGTTTAGACAATTTTCAGTCCCACCAACTTCGAAGTTTCGAGCGCGAAATTTGAAACTCCCCGTTATTAATCCGATTTTTCTTTGATTGATCTTAAAAATGTCTGCTGAATTAATAACCTCCGAAAGCCCAATCCGCTATCAACCGAATTTAATTAGCAGGAAAAAAATAAAACAGAAATTCCCAACAGCCGGAGCGAATTCCCCGTGTAAATTAGCGCCTCGGAAAAGCAATTGGGAATCCGCAAACCAGAAGTCGACAAAGAATGCTGGCATTTCTGCGTTTTTTAGGCGTTGGGGACTCCCGGTAAATTCCTTTTATAACTCGAGTTAATCGCCCACGTTCACCGGCGGCGTCAACAAACTGAAACGGTAGGAATTCCCCTGAGATGACGTCAAATTCTTAAGCGCATGTGTTAATTCAGTCGAAAAAACCCGGCAAAATAATCTGGAAAGTTATTACTCATTCAACGGTCAAACATTTTCCCAATTGCATTAAAATTTTGTGGATCATGGAAAATGAAAGTGAATTCTCTACATGTGGGATATGTGGAAAATACAATGATAAACTACTAAAACTGAATCTACAAGAAGAAGTATTAGTCGGAAAAGTCTTCAGATGTGTAAGTTTTTCACGCAGTTTCCCCAAAAAAACGATTATTATAAAGAAACCTTTCAGTTATCGCTCTGTTATCAATCTAGGACTATTTGCACCGCCTGCATGCAGAAACTCTACGACTTCAAAAGCTTCCTCAAAGACATCTTCTTGAACCAAACAAGACTCCAAACTCATGAGAGAAAAATGGAGGATCAAGACCAAACCGAACACATCGATCGGTTCAACTGCAGGTGCTCCAACTGCCAGAAGAAGTTTGGGGGCTTACCACTCCTGGTTGAGGTGATCGAGCGGAATGAAGACAAGACTGAAACAGCAAATCGCGACGAGCCAACCCCCTCGACTAGTCGAGACTTGTCCCCCAGCCCTAGTAGAAAAGTACTGAAATGCACCCATTGCGAAAAGAAGTTCAGTCATAAAGGAGACTACAATAAGCACCTCAGGAAGCATACAGGGGAGCAACCCTTCATGTGTTCAATTTGTGATCGAAAATTTGCTCATACTTCTAATTTAGCGAGACATTTGAGACTTCATAGTGGCGACAAACCTTTTACTTGTGAGAAATGTAATAAACAGTTCAGTCGGAAAGACAAGTTGGATTTGCATCGAAAAGGTAAAAGTTGCAATAAAACAAAATAATAGAATTAAAGATGAACTGTATTTAAGATTTTCATTAAAGTGGAATTTATTACCCGTTATAAACCGACTTTTTAACAATACCTGAAATGGGACAATGAACGTTCGACACCTTCTGGGAATCCCAATTTATGACGACAAAAAATCAAATCAAACGACGATTTCACGCGTGCCACCACAAAAAAATCGAACTTAAGTATAAAATACCATGTTTTCACTAATCTTATCTTCATTTTTAAACACACACGTTCAATTACGCGTCTTGTAAAAAATGAATATTCGTGACAGTTGTGACGTTTAATTGACAGTACTGACAGCAAAACGTGACAGCTAAATGACAGCTCAATGTAACCTCGGCGCCAAGTTTAAAATAGCGTTTTTTATCAACGCGATTCGGTCGATTTTCGGTGCGAAAATTACTTTGAGTTTACATCAATCGAAAGGGAAATTTGAGATCTATGAACTGGCAAAATCTCAGATTGGTCGGTCAATTACCTAGTTGCGAGTGGTGGTCAAAAAACAAAAAATTCCAAAATGAAAACTCGCCTTCTGAAACTTTGAGCGGCCGTACCTCTGTTATTTGTTGTCGTACGTTGAAATCTTGACCGTATTTGGATTCTGTGTGAAATTCTGCGTAAAATAAGCTCAAATGTTTAAGTTTGCTAGGAAAATAAGAGAAATATTGAGATTTATACATAATAACACAATATAACATAAAAACAATGTACATAAATTTCAAATCCATCTAATTCAGTTATTTGTTGACTGACGAGAAAGAAGGGTAGTTTTGGATTCAGCGCAAAATTCTGAGTAAAATGAGCACAAATACTTTCAATTTTCTCCGAAAACTTCAACAATTTCAAAATTTTCGACTTAAATTAAAAACGCATTCTTAACCAAAAAGTCGCGAGAAAAACAATGGCAAACCGTTTCTTTCGGTCGGTCGTAGTTTTGGAAACTTTGAACGGCCATAACTCAGTTATTTGTCTCCGTACGTTGATTTTATACCCGAATTTGGAATCTGCGCAAAATTCTGCGTAACATGAACCCCAATAACGCAAATTTACTCCAAAAATAAGCGAGATATCGACCGAATTTAATTCAGAAACCCAATTTTCGCATTTTTTGAATGAGAGCCATCTAGCGGAATAATGGCGAAGTTGTTAGTTCACGCGTTTCCTCACGAGATGGCTAATCTTTATTTAAATTTTCCCAATATTAATTTTATTTATTTATTCATTAAAACCACCAAATTCCATCTTATAAGTCACAAGTTGGTCGATGCATAATGCCCAGGATTCCGAGTCTTACGAATTTAGTCATAATTCCTACAACTATCAACTTTATTTTTAAAATACAAGAATAACTTATCAATATCACATTATAATATCACGAAATGAAGAACAACACTGCTAGACCCACCAAACTGCTCAACTTCGCCGTTTTGACCCTCGCAGCGCTGCTCGTCGGACAATAGTCCCTATACACATTCGGAAGCAGCTTCTTCAGGATGTTACCAAAGGTGCTCTGCGTCCCACACTCATTGAACTCCGTACTGTTAACATTCGGGACATAATCGCCACAGGTCGGGAACCCTGGAGGAACCAGCGGCATCTCCCCATCCTCCCCAATCTTGAAGACCAACGCCATCCCAACTTCAACGTGAAACTCAATGTGGCAGTGGAACAACCAGTACCCCGGATTCGTGGCTTTGAACCGGATGATCGTAAATCCGCCATCCGGGACAGTCACCGTGTCCTTCAAAGGCGCGTCCTGGAGGTTTCTTTGGATTTCTCCGTTGAGATCCATCCTGTGGACGTCGGAGACGTTGATGTGGGTCCCTAGACGCTCCATTGCCACGACGCGGAAAGAGTGTCCGTGTAGGTGAAAGGGGTGGTTGGCGTCGTACGCGTAACCCTTGTCGATGAGGACCATCTCCACCACCGTGTCCAGGGGGATCTGATGAAAAAAACTCGTTTTAAGCCCCTGGGAGGAACAAACTCACTTTGATGACATGTGTGCATTCGCAGAACTCCTTCTCGCAATCTCCAGCTGTGGTTTCGTTGCACAGCATCCTCTCCTCGATTTGGTGTCGTTGCGGAAGCAAAGGAAACGATTGCAGCTTCATCGAGATGTAATTCAGCTGCGGGGTTAAAACCTGCTGCAGAGGATTCTTCACTAGAACCTCAAACGTTACAAGAAGTCAAAAATTCGCGCCTTTTACCGTCGAAAAAGCCGTACGAGTCGTCGCGGTGATATACTGGGTGGTTCATTTTATAAAAATCGTACGACACGTAGTACTGGAAGTCGGCTCTGTCTTTTAACGCGTCGTCCCATTGGTCCAAAGAATGGAGTTGGGGTAAAGTGATGTAAGTGGTGTTGTCGGCTTCCGTCCCTTTGTTCAGAGGGTTCATTTGCTGAAAGAAAAAAAATTTTTTGCTGCTTGCTCAGACCGATGAGTGAAATTCGGCGGTGGATTCTTGTGTAAAAAAAGTACAAGAAAAACAGTGGTGAAAACCGCGACTTTTTATCTGTCTTAGTTTCGGAGTTATCAAGGTTTATGCATGGAGGAACTAAAAATTCTGTATTCGCAACTTTAAACGGTTCTGATTCGGTTATTTATTGGCGTACGTGAAAGTGTCGTTCAGTTTTGGAATCTGCGTGAAATTCTGCGTAAAATGAGTACAAATACTTTAAGATTATACATCATTTTACTCGCGAGATATCGACATCATAGTTTTAGCCATGAATTTTCGCGAAAAACTGCAACTTTCGACTATTGTAAAATCTAAGAACTATTTTTTATGTAAAAAATTGCGAGGAAAACGATGGCACAAACCGCATCTCAATATCTGTAATAGTTTCCGAGATATTGAGCACGAATTGTTTCGAACCTTCAAAAATTTGGCCCTCTGGCGACAACCTAAAAAATCAAACGGCTATAACTCAGTTATTCGTTGACGAAAATTAAACATTCTTACGGCTTTGGATTCAGCGCTACATTCTGCGTAAAATGAGCCGAAATTTATTGCGTTTGCTTAATTAATAAACGAGACATTGGCCAAAAACTGTTTTGAAGAGGTCATTTTGGGGTGATTTTCAATTACTATTTTCGAGGTGAAAACGACCTTTGTATTATACATCAATCAAAAGAGGTGCTCAAAATCTATCTACTGGCCGAATTTGAGATCTATCGTACAAATAGTTTACGAGTTATGGCCCAAAATCAAAAAATTGAAAAATTTTCATCGTTTGAGTCGGAATTTTTTTTCGTGAAAAATCGACTATCGAATTTTGGGCTTTTGAGCACTTTTTCTAACGTAAATTGAGGGGAGAAAAACGATGGCGCAAACCGCATCTCAATATCTCAAATAGTTTCCGAGATATTTAACTTTAAAAATTACGAAAAATGAAAATCAACTTTCCGAAACTTTGATCGGCCATACCTCAGTTATTTGTTGTCGGATCTGAATTTAAATCCCAGATTTGGAATCTGCGGAAAATTCTGCGCACACTGATGTATAATAACTCAAGTTTACTCCAAAAAACAAGCGAGAAATCGATATCAGAACATCGGCATAATCTTAGTCACGAATTTTCGCGAAAAACTCCAACTTTCGACTTTTGAATAATCCAAGAACGGTTTCTTAACCACAAAATCGCGAAAAAAACAATAGCAAAACCGTTTTTTTCGATCTGTTGTAATTTCAAAGATATTGAGCATTGAAAATTTAAAAAAAAAAATGGATGATAGCCACCTAGCGGGATAATACCGAAGTTGTTAGTTCACGCGTGTTCTCACCAGATGGCCAACTTTTTAATTTAAAATTAAACGCTTTTAATTCAGTTATTTTTTAACGTACGTGAAAAAGTCGCGCAGTTTTGGATTGTGCGCGAAATTCCGCTTAAAATGAGCACAAATACTTTCAATTTCCTCCAAAAATAAGCGAGAAATCGACCGAATTAGATTTGGAAAAAGAGAATTCTCAAGAGCACAATCCTCCTCCAACCAAATTTAGTCAAATGAAATAAAATCCCCGCTCCATCCAACTCACTTTGCCTTCTTTCTTAGAAGTGTCATAACTCGGCTCAGTTCGCGGATAAAACTCTTTGGCACTGTTGTATTCCAACACCGCAGTTTGATAGGCTTTGGTGAAGCGTTCGTCACAGTCCATCAGCCCCCTGAAGTGCATCCAATACACGTCTTTAGCTCGGTTTGCGTTTACCACAAAGTCGAATCTTTCTCCAGCGTACGACACCAAACTCTCCACTAAACAAAGAATGGAAATTCCATCGTAACACTAACAACCTCATCCGTACCAAAGACTTACCGTCTGTAGCATTGAAATCACTCCCATCGCTACTGATAACAGTCAGCGTGTGATTGTCGATAGACAGTTCAATCGGACAGTTCAAAAATCCCGCGTTTATCAACCGAAATCGGTACTTATATCCCTGTTCCACAGTAAATCTGGCAGTTGGGGTGAAGACTCCGGTGCTGTTTTCATCCCCAAAGCGCTTGAATCTCCCCATTCCGTTGACAAGAATTGTGTCGGGTTTGTTGTCCCCGTCGTTTTGCATATGCGACAGAAATTTGTCATTCCCAACTTGTTGAGTCCAGTCGAGGATCGTAATCACATGACTGGATAAATCGTAGTCGTAGAGGCCGCCATTGGGGTTGTCTTCTTCAGGGGTGCGAACAATAAAAGGCCCAAACGCCCCGTCCGACCGTTGGAACGCTTCAATTTAAAGAATGAGTTGAGTTCGATTCTAATCACGGTTAGTTCAGTTTTTAAAAATGAGAAAAAAAAATTAGCCATAATTTCTAATACGTAAGCGGAAAAGTTGGGTGACTTAATGACAGAAAGTATAAAAAAAAATCGTTTTGTTACTATGTAATACCAGATCTTGTGTTTCACTGATTTACCGACTCTTATAAAATTTATATGCCAAGAACGAAATTTAAATAAACAATTTTGTCATCTTAAAATTGGGACTGATGAAGGAGGAATTTTAATAATATATGTAAATATACAGAGTGTTCTTGAAATGCATGTACAAAAAAGTTCTGCACTATTCCAGGAGTATGAAGTATGAAAAACCAATTTTTAAATCAAAAACTGACAAGGTAAAATTAACCCCAATCCATGTATTTTCTACACCACTGGCAAAAAACGCATCTGAAATGTCTTGCTTCCAAAGCAACCAGCAACTCGATTTATTATTCACTTTTAAATCATAAGTAAATAAATTTAAATGTTAGTGTAATTTTATTTAGCTTTGAAAATTTTCCAACTCACAATTCCATATTCGAAACTTTGATCGCTCATAACTCAGTTATTTGGTGACCGATTTTAACGAATCCGGCTTTTTTGGAATCTACGTGAAAATCTGCGTAAGATGAGGTAATAACGCATGTTTACTCTAAAAAATAAGCGAGTTTTAGTCATGAATTTTCGCGAAAAACTCCAACTTTCGACTTTTGAAAAATCTAAGTACTATTTCTTATGTAAAAAATCGCGAGAAAAACGATGGCGCAAACCGCATCTCAATATCTGAAATGGTTTCCGAGATATCGAGCACGAATTGTTTTGAACCTTCAAAAATTTGGCTCTCTGGCGACCACCCAAAAATTCAAACGGCCATAACTCAGTAATTGGTCGACAAAAAGTAAAAAATCTTGCGGATTTGGATTCAGCGTGAAATTCTGCGCAAAATGAGCCAAAATTTGTTGAGTTTGTATAATAAATAAACGAGGCATTGGCCAAAAACTGTTTTGAAGAGGTCATTTTGAAGTGATTTTCAATCACTGTTTTCAAGGTGGAAACGACGTTTAATACCTTTGTATTATACATCAATCGAAAGAGGAGCTCAAAATCTATCTACTGGCCAAATTTGAGACCTATCGTAGAAATAGTTTACGAGTTATGGCCAAAATCAAAAAATTGAAAAATTTTCATCGTTTGAGTCGGAATTTTTTTTCGCGAAAAATCGACTATCGAATTTTGGACTTTTAAGCACTTTTTCTAACGTAAAATGAACCGAGAAAAACGATGGCGCAAATCGCATCTCAATATCTCTAATAGTTTCCGAGATTTTTAATTTTGAAAATTAGGAAAAATGAGAAAAAATGAAAATCAACTATCCGAAACTGTGATCGGCCATAACTCAGTTATTTGTTGTCGGATCTGAATTTAAATCCTAGATTTGGAATGTGCGTAAAATTCTGCGTTCACTGATGTATAATAACTCAAGTTTACTCTAAAAAACAAGCGAGATATCGATATGAGAAGTTTGGCCATAGTTTTAGTCATGAATTTTTGCGAAAATTTGCAACTTTCGACTATTGGAAAATCTAAAAACGATTTCTTATGTAAAAAATCGCGAGAAAAACGATGGCGCAAACCGCATCTCAATATCTGAAATGGTTTCCGAGATATCGAGCACGAATTGTTTTGAACCTTCAAAAATTTGGCCCTCTGGCGACAACCCAAAAATTCAAACGGCCATAACTCAGTAATTGGTTGACAAAAAGTAAAAAATCTTGCGGCTTTGGATTCAGCGTGAAATTCTGCGCAAAATGAGCCAAAATTTGTTGAGTTTGTATAATAAATAAACGAGGCATTGGCCAAAAACTGTTTTGAAGAGGTCATTTTGAAAGGATTTTCAATCACTGTTTTCAAGGTGGAAACGACGTTTAATACCTTTGTATTATACATCAATCAAAAGAGGAGCTCAAAATCTATCTACTGGCCAAATTTGAGACCTATCGTACAAATAGTTTACGAGTTATGGCCAAAATCAAAAAATTGAAAAATTTTCATCGTTTGAGTCGGAATTTTTTTTCGCGAAAAATCGACTATCGAATTTTGGACTTTTAAGCACTTTTTCTAACGTAAAATGAACCGAGAAAAACGATGGCGCAAATCGCATCTCAATATCTCTAATAGTTTCCGAGATTTTTAATTTTGAAAATTAGGAAAAATGAGAAAAAATGAAAATCAACTATCCGAAACTGTGATCGGCCATAACTCAGTTATTTGTTGTCGGATCTGAATTTAAATCCTAGATTTGGAATGTGCGTAAAATTCTGCGTTCACTGATGTATAATAACTCAAGTTTACTCTAAAAAACAAGCGAGATATCGATATGAGAAGTTTGGCCATAGTTTTAGTCATGAATTTTTGCGAAAATTTGCAACTTTCGACTATTGGAAAATCTAAAAACGATTTCTTATGTAAAAAATCGCGAGAAAAACGATGGCGCAAACCGCATCTCAATATCTGAAATGGTTTCCGAGATATCGAGCACGAATTGTTTTGAACCTTCAAAAATTTGGCTCTCTGGCGACCACCCAAAAATTCAAACGGCCATAACTCAGTAATTGGTTGACAAAAAGTAAAAAATCTTGCGGCTTTGGATTCAGCGTGAAATTCTGCGCAAAATGAGCCAAAATTTGTTGAGTTTGTATAATAAATAAACGAGGCATTGGCCAAAAACTGTTTTGAAGAGGTCATTTTGAAAGGATTTTCAATCACTGTTTTCAAGGTGGAAACGACGTTTAATACCTTTGTATTATACATCAATCAAAAGAGGAGCTCAAAATCTATCTACTGGCCAAATTTGAGACCTATCGTACAAATAGTTTACGAGTTATGGCCAAAATCAAAAAATTGAAAAATTTTCATCGTTTGAGTCGGAATTTTTTTTCGCGAAAAATCGACTATCGAATTTTGGACTTTTAAGCACTTTTTCTAACGTAAAATGAACCGAGAAAAACGATGGCGCAAATCGCATCTCAATATCTCTAATAGTTTCCGAGATTTTTAATTTTGAAAATTAGGAAAAATGAGAAAAAATGAAAATCAACTATCCGAAACTGTGATCGGCCATAACTCAGTTATTTGTTGTCGGATCTGAATTTAAATCCTAGATTTGGAATCTGCGTAAAATTCTGCGTTCACTGATGTATAATAACTCAAGTTTACTCTAAAAAACAAGCGAGATATCGATATGAGAAGTTTGGCCATAGTTTTAGTCATGAATTTTTGCGAAAATTTGCAACTTTCGACTATTGGAAAATCTAAAAACGATTTCTTACGTAAAAAATCGCGAGAAAAACGATGGCGCAAACCGCATCTCAATATCTGAAATGGTTTCCGAGATATCGAGCACGAATTGTTTTAAACCTTCAAAAATTTGGCTCTCTGGCGACCACCCAAAAATTCAAACGGCCATAACTCAGTAATTGGTTGACAAAAAGTAAAAAATCTTGCGGCTTTGGATTCAGCGTGAAATTCTGCGCAAAATGAGCCAAAATTTGTTGAGTTTGTATAATAAATAAACGAGGCATTGGCCAAAAACTGTTTTGAAGAGGTCATTTTGAAGTGATTTTCAACCACTGTTTTCAAAGTGGAAACGACGTTTAATACCTTTGTATTATACATCAATCGAAAGAGGAGCTCAAAATCTATCTACTGGCCAAATTTGAGACCTATCGTACAAATAGTTTACGAGTTATGGCCCAAAATCAAAAAATTGAAAAATTTTCATCGTTTGAGTCGGAATTTTTTTTCGCGAAAAATTGACTATTGAATTTTGGACTTTTAAGCACTTTTTCTAACGTAAAATGAACCGAGAAAAACGATGGCGCAAATCGCATCTCAATATCTCTAATAGTTTCCGAGATTTTTAATTTTGAAAATTAGGAAAAATGAGAAAAAATGAAAATCAACTATCCGAAACTGTGATCGGCCATAACTCAGTTATTTGTTGTCGGATCTGAATTTAAATCCTAGATTTGGAATCTGCGTAAAATTCTGCGTTCACTGATGTATAATAACTCAAGTTTACTCTAAAAAACAAGCGAGATATCGATATGAGAAGTTTGGCCATAGTTTTAGTCATGAATTTTTGCGAAAATTTGCAACTTTCGACTATTGGAAAATCTAAAAACGATTTCTTACGTAAAAAATCGCGAGAAAAACGATGGCGCAAACCGCATCTCAATATCTGAAATGGTTTCCGAGATATCGAGCACGAATTGTTTTGAACCTTCAAAAATTTGGCTCTCTGGCGACCACCCAAAAATTCAAACGGCCATAACTCAGTAATTGGTCGACAAAAAGTAAAAGATCTTCCGGATTTGGATTCAGCGTGAAATTCTGCGCAAAATGAGCCGAAATTTGTTGAGTTTGTATAATAAATAAACGAGGCATTGGCCAAAAACTGTTTTGAAGAGGTCATTTTGAAGTGATTTTCAATCACTGTTTTCAAGGTGGAAACGACGTTTAATACCTTTGTATTATACATCAATCAAAAGAGGAGCTCAAAATCTATCTACTGGCCAAATTTGAGACCTATCGTACAAATAGTTTACGAGTTATGGCCCAAAATCAAAAAATTGAAAAATTTTCATCGTTTGAGTCGTAATTTTTTTTCGCGAAAAATCGACTATCGAATTTTGGACTTTTAAGCACTTTTTCTAACGTAAAATGAACCGAGAAAAACGATGGCGCAAATCGCATCTCAATATCTCTAATAGTTTCCGAGATTTTTAATTTTGAAAATTAGTAAAAATGAGAAAAAATGAAAATCAACTATCCGAAACTGTGATCGGCCATAACTCAGTTATTTGTTGTCGGATCTGAATTTAAATCCTAGATTTGGAATCTGCGTAAAATTCTGCGTTCACTGATGTATAATAACTCAAGTTTACTCTAAAAAACAAGCGAGATATCGATATGAGAATTTTGGCCATAGTTTTAGTAATGAATTTTTGCGAAAATTTGCAACTTTCGACTTTTGGAAAATCTAAAAACGATTTCTTATGTAAAAAATCGCGAGAAAAACGATGGCGCAAACCGCATCTCAATATCTGAAATGGTTTCCGAGATATCGAGCACGAATTGTTTTGAACCTTCAAAAATTTGGCTCTCTGGCGACCACCCAAAAATTCAAACGGCCATAACTCAGTAATTGGTTGATAAAAAGTAAAAAATCTTGCGGCTTTGGATTCAGCGTGAAATTCTGCGCAAAATGAGCCAAAATTTGTTAAGTTTGTATAATAAATAAACGAGGCATTTGCCAAAAACTGTTTTGAAGAGGTCATTTTGAAGTGATTTTCAATCACTGTTTTCAAAGTGGAAACGACGTTTAATACCTTTGTATTATACATCAGTCGAAAGAGGAGCTCAAAATCTATCTACTGGCCAAATTTGAGACCTATCGTACAAATAGTTTACGAGTTATGGCCCAAAATCAAAAAATTGAAAAATTTTCATCGTTTGAGTCGGAATTTTTTTTCGCGAAAAATTGACTATTGAATTTTGGACTTTTAAGCACTTTTTCTAACGTAAAATGAACCGAGAAAAACGATGGCGCAAATCGCATCTCAATATCTCTAATAGTTTCCGAGATTTTTAATTTTGAAAATTAGGAAAAATGAGAAAAAATGAAAATCAACTATCCGAAACTGTGATCGGCCATAACTCAGTTATTTGTTGTCGGATCTGAATTTAAATCCTAGATTTGGAATCTGCGTAAAATTCTGCGTTCACTGATGTATAATAACTCAAGTTTACTCTAAAAAACAAGCGAGATATCGATATGAGAAGTTTGGCCATAGTTTTAGTCATGAATTTTTGCGAAAATTTGCAACTTTCGACTATTGGAAAATCTAAAAACGATTTCTTACGTAAAAAATCGCGAGAAAAACGATGGCGCAAACCGCATCTCAATATCTGAAATGGTTTCCGAGATATCGAGCACGAATTGTTTTGAACCTTCAAAAATTTGGCTCTCTGGCGACCACCCAAAAATTCAAACGGCCATAACTCAGTAATTGGTCGACAAAAAGTAAAAAATCTTACGGCTTTGGATTCAGCGTGAAATTCTGCGCAAAATGAGCCAAAATTTGTTAAGTTTGTATAATAAATAAACGAGGCATTTGCCAAAAACTGTTTTGAAGAGGTCATTTTGAAGTGATTTTCAATCACTGTTTTCAAAGTGGAAACGACGTTTAATACCTTTGTATTATACATCAGTCGAAAGAGGAGCTCAAAATCTATCTACTGGCCAAATTTGAGACCTATCGTACAAATAGTTTACGAGTTATGGCCCAAAATCAAAAAATTGAAAAATTTTCATCGTTTGAGTCGGAATTTTTTTTCGCGAAAAATTGACTATCGAATTTTGGACTTTTAAGCACTTTTTCTAACGTAAAATGAGGGGAGAAAAACGATGGCGCAAACCGCATCTCAATATCTCAAATAGTTTCCGAGATATTTAACTTTAGAAATTACGAAAAATGAGGAAAAATGAAAATCAACTTTCCGAAACTTTGATCGGCCATACCTCAGTTATTTGTTGTCGAATCTGAATTTCAATCCCAGATTTAGAATCTGTGGAAAATTCTGCGTACACTGATGTATAATAACTCAAGTTTACTCGAAAAAATGAGCGAGAAATCGATATTCGAACATTGCCATAGTTTTAGTCACGAATTTTCGCTAAAAACTCCAACTTTCGACTTTTGAGAAATCCAAGAACGGCTTCTCAACCAAAAAATCGCGAGAAAAACGATGGCAAAAACCGTATTTTTCGATCTGTCGTAATTTCGACGATATTGAGCATTGAAAATTTTAAATTTTTTTGCATGATAGCCATCTAGCGGGATAATACAGAAGTTGTTAGTTCACGCGTGTTCTCACCAGATAGCCAACATTTTGATTTAAAATTAAACGCTTTTAATTTAGTTATTTATTAACGTACGTGAAAACGTCGCCCAGATTTGGATTCTGCGTAAAATGAGCACAAATACTTTCAATTTCCTCCGAAAATAAGCGAGAAATCGACCGAATTAGATTTGGAAAAAGAGAATTTTATATCCATCAAATAAACTGTTATTGAGCTTATTTTAAACAAACTTTCTAAGTTAATTTTGAAACAAAACGTGTTTTAAATAAAAGCGAGTTTCATCATGCACAATTGTTAAAAATGGCCAATTTTTTTCGCAATTTTATTATTTGGATTACCCGTGCAATTTCACCATCTTACCGGAGTGCGAGTGCCAGAAGTGCGTCCCGGAATTCCGCACGTTAAAGTGGTACCGGAAAGTCGTCCCCGGATGAATGGGGCATTGGGTCACGAACGGCACCCCGTCCATATAAGGGCTGTTTCTCTGGTGGTGGCCGTGCCAGTGAATCGTCGTGCTTTCACTAGGTAAGCGATTGACCACATCTATGATGACTTCGTCGCCGAGACAGACCTGGAATCACCGGAAATAAAATCGTTTGCGTTTAAAAACAACTCCGGTGACACCTCAATTAGAGGTCCGGGCATTCTTCGGTTGACCACGACGACGGGTCTTCTGTTACCATCAGCTGGGAGGCAGTCGCTCCGGTAGCAATCCTCGATGGTAAAGGGACAGTCGTGACAGGCTTTGTTGAGGGTGTGGTACCATTCTACTGCAAAAGTGTATCTGCAGGTCATGGGGACGGCGTCCTTCATGCATTTTCGGGTGCAGGGGTGGCTGCCGTTGAGGAGGACGTACTCCACCAAGTCGGTTATGTTGTCGTTACCTGTAAGGTACAGATTTTGTAATTTTTCCTTGCGGGAACACCGCCAAACAATGAAGATTAGAATATAATCTTTGAGTGACGTCGATTATTAAAACTCACCATTGTAAATAATACTGTAGGCGAAATTTTGATCAAACCAGACTATGATGGTGATGAGAAGAAACTTCCTCATAATTCCCTAAAAATGTTAAAATTAGCGACATAAAATTGATAATTAGTACAATTTTTACGTTCATTTTGTGCATGCTATCTCATAAATGGCTTAGACTAACATTAGTACCACTTTTTAATGATGAGATAAAGTTAGGATTATCACAAATTACTTAATTTTTATTGTGTTTTTATTTTAACTTAAAGAGTGAATTGTCACGTCAAAAATAAATGACTTCGTGATGCTAATTTGGAATCTGCGGGAAATTCTGCGTAAAATGAGCCCAAATAACGACAATTTGCTTCAAAACTAAGCGAGAAATTGACCGAAGAGACTTTACCATGCTTTTAGTCGTGAATTTTCCATTTCCGGATGATAAAAAATCGCCAAAAAAAAATTCATTGTCAAAACGCTCATTCTAATTATAAGTTTAATGATCCCAGGGTATTATTACTTTTTTATTAATAAATTCTGTCTAATAGAAACACACGCAAGGCCGTCATTGCCATGCTAATAAGAAGCTAGCTGAGGACAAATACTTAATTCGATTCATGGCTTTTTTGTTTCGAGATGATAATGAGGTTTTTCCGAGGTTTTTGCTGCGAAACTGACCTAGCATAGTTATGGACCAATGCGCGTGGATATAAATGTCGATATCTCGCTTATTTGAGGGACAATCTTGAATTGTTGGTCTCGTTTTACGCAGATTTTCACGCTGAATCTAAAACTGTAAGATATTTTCTTGTACGGCAATAAATGGCCGAATTAGAAGCGTTTAAAGTTGCGGATGGTGAATTTGGTTCCGAATTGTGAAAAGAGCTCGATAACTCCGCAACTGAGGCAGAAGGAAAGATGCGGTTTTTACCATCGTTTTTCTCGTGCTCTTTAGATAAGAATTCGGTTTTAAAATCGCGGATTAAAAAATTTTGACGATAAAAATCACATGTTACATCTATGCAAAATTTGAAAAATGTCGAAAAAAAATATTTTTTACAAATCAAATTCTGTCGATATCTTTCTTGATTACGAGGGAATTTTAAACAATTAGTGCTCATTTTACGCAGAATTTCACGCAGAATCCAAAACTGAACGACATTTTCACGTACGTCAATAAATAATAGGATTAGAAGCGTTCAAAATCTCTGTAGCAAATTTTGGTTTGACAAACCCTCACCAATCGCTAAAAATGACATTTTTAAAGCGCCGCGAGGCCAAAAGTTTCGAGTTTTGATCAAAAAGATAAATTTTAGTGTAATGTCGACCCATTTTACCCCTAATAAAAATGAAAAACTCACCACTCCATGTTTAGAACATGTTTAAATTTCGGATTTCTGATAACGGAAACTGGAGGAACTCAAAGCATAACTTTCAAACTGAATTGTTTTTTGTAGACAGTTACCTTAATTATTTATGTACAAGGACAAATACAAGTAAGTTTATAGAGAGATAAGAACTTAAAAACACCGTTTCATCACTTGCGAATATAATTGCAGGTGGAATATCGCAAAAATGATAAAAACTCCACTGACGTTCCAGCATAAATAAATAGCGTTGGCTTGGTGATAACCAGTTTGATGCAATTTTCGTCATTTTCTTCTTTCTATTTCTTTTTTTCCAGCTTGACAAATGACAGATTCATAACATAATAAATAATATATTAAAAAAAATTCGCACTAGAAGCTTGAAAATATTGACTAAGACGTCGATTTCTGACGCAAATCCATCAGATCAATCAAGGACGTACCTTCAGGTGAGTAATAACAATAAAACAACGCTTTTCCGAAGAGCGAGCATCATTTCAGTGCGTGTTCTATGCAAACTTGTGGCAATGATCAATTCATTTTATAAATCGGCAATATCTATGTAAACTCCTGCAGTGATGTAACATCAATAAAATATCTTTGAATTCGCTTCTAAACTGAATGGAAGATTTTAATTTCTAGGCATGGGAAGACCGTCGACCACTTTCACCGTTTTATAATGAGCAATTGCAATGCTGCAAGATTTAATAGTGTGTGACAAAAGAAGTGTTCACGTGCTTAGAACAGGCAGCGGCGAAAGAAATGAGCTCATGGGCGAGATGGCCCGGAATATTGTAAATTTGTAAATGCGCACTAAGTTTTTTTACACGGCCGTCGGTTCATGACCTCGGTTGTTTGGTGTCGGAGGTGGATTTTGAGCCCGGATTTGGATTCTGCGCGAAATTCTGCGTTAAATGAGCCGCAATAACGAGAGTTTGGTGCAAAAATAAGCGAGAAATGAGCGAAGTTTGACATGTTTTTTTCAAAAAAATCAAATTTTCGGCTTTTGGTAAATGTAAAAATGGATTCTTATCTAAAAAATCGCGAGGAAAAAGATGTCAAAAACCGTTTCCTTCGATCTGTCGTAGTTTCCGATATATTGGGCACTGAAGGTTTCAAACGTTCAAAAATTTGGCCCTCTGGCGACTACCCAAAAATTCAAACGGCCATAACTCAGTTATTTGTTGACGAAAATTAAAAATTCTTACGGATTTGGATTCAGCGCTAAATTCTGCATAAAATGAGCCGAAATTTGTTGAGTTTGCTTAATAAATAAAGAAGGCATTGGCCAAAAACTGTTTTGAAAAAGTTATTTTGGGGTGATTTTCAATCACCGTTTCCAAGGTGAAAACGACGTTTAATGCCTTTGTGTTACATCAATAGAAAGAGGAGCTCGAAATCTATCTACTGGCCAAATTTGAGATCGATCGGACAAATAGTTCACAAGCTATGGCTAAAAATAAAAAAAATGAAAAATTTTTATCGTTTGAATCGGATTTTTTTTTCGCAAAAAATCGACTATCGAATTTTGGGCTTTTGAGAACATTTTCTAACGTAGAATGAGCCGAGAAAAAGAATGGCACAAACCGCATCTCAATATCTCAAATAGTTTCCGAGATATTTAACTTTAAAAATTAGGAAAAATGAGGAAAAATGAAAATCAACTTTCCGAAACTTTGATCGGCCATAACTTAGTTATTTGTTGTCGGATCTGAATTTAAATCTTAGATTTGGAATATGCGGAAAATTCTGCGTACAGTGATGTATAATAACTCAAGTTTACTCCAAAAAACAAGCGAGAAATCGATATCAGAACATCGGCATAATCTTAGTCACGAATTTTCGCGAAAAACTCCAACTTTCGACTTTTATAAAATCTAAAAACGGTTTCTTAGCTAAAAAATTGCGAGAAAAACGATTCCGAAAACGGTTCCTTGATATTCGTCTTAATTCCGGAGATATCGAGCAAAATCGTTTCCGGAGCGCCAAAATTTTGGCCTCCTGACGACAACCCAAAATTTTAAACGACTCTAATTCAGTTACTTGTTGGCTGACTAGAAAAACAAGGGTGGTTTTGGATTCAGCGCGAAATTCTGCATAAAATGAGTATTTTAAGGGTCATTTTCAAGACGCTGCTTCGGGGCGAAAACTGTGTTAAGTGTTATTGAATTATATATCGATCGAAAAAACAGCTCGAGATCTATCAACTGACCAAATCTCAGATCGATGGAGCAAGTAGTTTACGAGGGACGGTCGAAAAACGAAAAATTTAAAACTTTTCCATCGATTGAGTCGCAAAATTTTTTTGCCGAAAAAATTAACTATCGAATTTTCTACTTTTGAACACATATTCTGAAGTCAAATAAGCCGAAAAAACCAATGGTAAAACCGTTTCCCAAAATCTTTTGTAGTTTCTGAGCTATCCAACTCAAAATCCAATATCCAAAAATTTGATCGCTCATAACTCAGTTATTTCTCACCTATTTGGAATCTACGTGAAATTCTGCGTAAAATGAGCTATAGTTTGCTCCAAAATGACGCCAAAAGTCGGCAGTGTAAAAAAACATAGCGCGCATGAACAAATTAAGGTAGTTATGTTGAACCACATTTGTTTTCATTATTTTTCAACTCACCCCGAAACAAAACAAACGAACAAACACACCAGAAAATTCTCCTCACTTCGAGCGACTAAATTTCGGTCAAAACACGTCACAAAATCACCACAAAAGAGGTGCTATGTCACATGCTATGGGATCAAAATTTCAAACTGACTGCCATTGGGATAAGAAAATTGGTGAGATATCCATGTGAAATACTACTAAAATGATGGAAGGGGGAGCACGTACACATGCAAAAGTACCCGGATTTTGACGTCCGGAGTATCGCCTGGGAGAACCCAAGTTCATTAGAGGTGCCATTTAAGAAGAGTAAACAATTATCTCTGCGTTTGCAAAAACGATTTGATTCAAATTGAGTTGTTTCGACCACCGAAACCCGCTTTTCATTAAATCTAGGTTAAAATTGCTATCTGGATTTTATAGTGGTGAAAGCAAGGTCGTCACGTAATGTGTGTGTTTTAAGATATACCGAATCCGACAGTTTGTTTAGGAATATATTTAAGAAGAGAAATTAATTGTGTCTAAATAAACGTGCAACTATTAAAATTAAGATAATTGCCGGCTTCTCCTTTTCACACAATTAAATTGCTAATGAATTCATGTAAATTAATTTCGAAATAAGTGTTATCAACTTTAATGGCATGTGATTAAATCAGGTCTCTATCAATTACGTTCTTTCCTCTTCCCAAACGCTCAGAGATGCTCGCTTATGAGTAATCGGGTTTTCCCCCGCTGCGGACTCCCAGAAAAACCAATTTTATCGAATAAAAAGGTAAAAGGTAAAGTTTATCAAAGTCTTGCGTCACAAGAGCGGTAAATGCTGGGTGTCGTCATCTCGTGCTTAATGTTTTCGACCTTATTAAGCGAAGGAAATGAAGAACAGGAAATTGCGGTTTATTTTCGCGAAAAGGCCGACCGGTTTTGCAAGGATTTATTATTGTTTTTCATTGTGTAAATCGGAGATTCTTGGGTGTAAATTAGGCTTTCGGTTTGTAAAACAATACTTAAATCTAGTTGTCTGGGGCGACCACGTTGTAAAGTCAATTTTTCTTGCAGAGGATTTTTTTGGAGGCGCCAAATTTGAATTGCGGCTCTGTGATTGGTCGTTCAGTTAGTTTGGTTGCAAATGTCAAAATTTTCATCCTGCAATTCGCTCAGGTTGCAAATGTTGTTAATTTAAGGGTTTGGGGTACAAAAGACGATCGTGGAAGTTCTGTCAATTGAATGTGTCGGAAATAACACTGAATTCTGGAGAGACAATAATGCCAACCTTGTCATCTTGAAATTTCCAAAACTAATTCATCAAGATTCCAACTTTCAATGAAAAAATAACTGTGAAAGTGGCCCCTTTGACATTTGTGATCTTGGGTGGACGGGCATTTGCAACCAAACTAACTGAGCGACAAATCACAGAGCCGCTTTTTAAATTTGGCGCCTCCAAAAAAAACTCTCTGCAGGAAAAATTGCCTTTACAACGTGCTCACCCCAGACAACTAGATTTAAATATTGTCTTACGAATTACTATAATCTAAAAAAAATTATTTCCAACTTTAAATAAACGTCAAAATGCGTGCTCAGTCTTAAGTAAACTGCTAATAAATGGAATAACTTAAAATAAGATTTAGATACGAAACAACAATTCTTAAATAAACAAAACGTGCCAACAAAAACGTGCATTGTGTTTAAATTTACCCATTATTGACATAAAATGTTCCTCTCAGTAACAAAAAAGTGACCCTAAAGACGCCATGGCCGACAAAAAGCCCGAAAATGAAAGAGACCCCGCACCGGAAACGGGTAAGCCAACTAAAAATCCTCCAAAATCTCGAACCCACTTGTAGATTTCGAACACGCAATAACCCAAACAAAGTTCGGCTTGTTCAACTTCCTCCTATTTTTGGTGGCCATCCCCTCAGTCTTCGCCTCGCAAGCTGAAGTCTCGGCGTTGTCTTTCGTGTTCCCTGCAGCTCAGTGTGATCTAAACTTGTCACTAAACGACAGAGGGCTGTTAAACGCCATCACTTACATAGGTTTGTAGTGTCTAATCCTCCAAAGAAGTTTAACAGTTCTGTAGGGATGATCATCACGTGCTTTGTTTGGGGGTCCCTGACCGACATCTTCGGGCGTCGAAGAATCTTGATAATTTCGCACGCCATTGACTGCCTCTTTGTGATTATGGCGACTTTTGCTCCCAGCGTCTCCGTGTTGATCGCGGTGAAGTTTCTAGGGGGCGCTGTGTAAGAAATCCAAGATTTTTAAAGACAGTTTTTGAGGGGTTGTCGTAGGATAAACGGCCCTGCTATGGCTTTAGCCCCCTACATGTCGGAGTTCCACGCCACGAACTACAGGTCAAGAATCCCACTAATCATCGGTTTGACTTACAGTCTGGGCAACATTTACTTACCACTTCTGGCGTGGGCGATTTTGCGGATAGATATCGAACTAAATATCTTCAACGTTTTTGGTAGAACCCCCAGGTAACCACCAGCGAATTACCGGTAATTTTCAGACTTCCACGCGTGGAATCTCTTCTTGTTCATTTGCTCCTTACCTGCGTTTATCAGTGGGGTGGGTTTCTTCCTCTTACCCGAAAGTCCCAAGTACCTAATGTCTAAAGGTGAGAATGAAGAAGCGCTGAAGATCTTCTCCAAAGTGTTTCATTGCAACACTGGGAAACCCCTTGAGGAGTTTCCGGTGAAGAAGTTACAACACGACCAACAAATCAACGCGCAGAAAATGACGGTCAAGCAGGCGTGGATACAACTATCCCCCTTATTCTCATCGAGATACCGAACAAAATTAGTACTCGTTTGTTTGTTGCAACTCTTTTGGATGATGACGTAAGTTTTGGGGTCAAGGTTTCACCACCTGCAGGGTTGTATTTCAGCGTCAACTCTCTTCGCCTGTGGTTGCCGGAGATCTTCCAGATAATCAACGATTACGAATTTGGCCGAGACGGTCCTGTGTCGTTTTGTCAGATTCTGAACGCACTCAATCCGTCGAGTTATGATGACGATGTGCAGTGTTCCATGGTGGTGACAGGGGTACCAACAGATTTCGCTAACTAAAGTCGCTGCTTTTAGAACTTCGACAATTCCTCTGTTTATGTAAACTCCGTGATTGTGGCTGTTAGTACAGTAGTCGGCTACCTCACTGCGGCTTTCTGTGTCAACAAAGTTGGGAAAAAACGAATTCTAAGTAAGACGACACGTCAATTAATAAATGGAATTAATTCTCTTGTAGTTATATCTAATTTGGTCAGCGCGTTTTCAATAGGCTCTGTGTTCTTCGCCCCCAACTCCACCATAGCTTTGGTTTTGATCTGCATTTATATAGCATCAGCATGCGTTTGTATCGACGTGGTGATCATCTTCGTCGTGGATCTGTTTCCGACGCAACTGCGGTAAGAAGTGTTTTCTCGAAAAATTGTTAAAATTACAAAAAAGTGTTGCAGAGCCTCAGCGCTGTCTTTAGCTCTGATGTGTGGTCGAATCGGATCAGTGCTTGGGAACATGACTCTTCCGATTCTTCTTCAAATTGGCTGTGCTGCGTTGTTTTCTACTTTGGGATGCGTGGCGATTGGTAGGCATGATTTGGTTACTAAATGTTGCAATGGTGGTACGTGATTTGGGGTACAAAAGACGATCGTGGCAATGAAATGTGACGAAATTCGGTTTGTTTATTACCGATTTTGGTCACAGTGGTGCCAACCTTGGCTAATTAAGTAAAAAAATAACAGCAAGGGTGGCGTTGAAAACGTCACTTGTCAGTTGTAGTTGTTTCTTAAATCATGATATTAATAGTTCATAGCCGCCTTTGATAAAGAACCGATCATAAACACGTTGTACTATGTAATTTGGTCCAACGAGTCAGATTTTGAGATTTTTTTTTAAAAAAACAGTACTCGCTTCGCTCGCATTTGATCATTTGTATCCAAGCAGGTTTGTTTTTACTATATTTTAAAACTATACAGCTCTAATAATTTGGTCCATCAAGCCGGAACTTAAAAAATGCGGAATTTGGGGTAAAAATCAGTGCTCGCTGCGCTCGCACTTGATCATTTTTAAGTCAATTTCTGTTTAAGTCAAAAACTTTGACAGTTACAATTTTTCTTATTACAGGAGCCACCACTTTCGCTGTGTTTCTTCCTAACACGGACCAAAAAGCGTTGAAATAAAGTTTTTTTTAACAATATATATTTACATTTATTTACAACAATAAAAGTCCCTAAATTGTAAATTAAACCTAATTAGGTTCGGCAGGAGGAAAATATTCGTCAGCATAAAAATCAGTTACTTCGTTCAGAGTTTCGCCGTGGTTAACAATGTACTCATTATATCTGTCAAAAAAAGATGAGTTAAACTTAGAAATCAAGTAGGTAACGACGTTTCTCAGGTTGGCACGCCTGTTACAAACTTATTTTATACAATATCACCAACATATCACTACGTCATCGCCTGCTTGATTTACTAACTACTTTATGGGAAAATAGAAGGTAAAATGGTCACGTGGGTGATTAAAACTCCTCCAACGGAATGTGTTACTGCCTTTATTACCCACCTCTACCCTACTTCCCGGCGTGTATCAAGCAGGCGATGCCACGCCAACTTCATTAAAAAATTCTTATCTAAAATATGAATTGCGTTACGTCGAGTCGAATATCTTAGATTCTGGGTTGGCTAACCTGTAAAAAAAAATCTTCCCATATTCAAACGACGAAATCATGATAGCACACGCGGGGGCGACTTTCACAATGCGTGGAACTAATCCCGCAAACAACCCCCTGTAACCATTATGGGTGTAAATCCGCCGAAAAATTTGTAGAGTGGACGTCGTCCTCTGCGGTTGATCCGTATAAATGGTCTTTTCCCCGATTTCGATCTGTTGGTGCGTTTTCACCACGTCAAAGGGAATCGTGACGAAGGCGGCCACCTGCGGAGGTAATTTAGAGGGTTGGATGGAGGTGGAGAACTTACAGATCCTGCAAACGCGCCGGAGAAGAAACTAACTCCGAGACTCGGCACCTCAGAGCCGAAGGTGGATTTGGCGTTTTCGTAACACGTCCAGTAGATGGCGGAGAAAGGGACGTCGCGACATAGGGTGGGGAAGAGGCCCTTCCAGAGCCCCCGGTAGCCGTTTTGTTGCACCAGGATCTTGAGGGATTCTCTAATTTCTGCAGATAAACATGTAAAAAAGGAGAGATTGGAATGGGGATCCCTCGCACCTGCGTATGAAATATGTGTGGATTGCATCTTAGTCCTAATTAATTCTAAGGGGCAAACTACAGTAACAGCAAAGACTCGAGCCGTCGCCCCTGCCAGCAAAGGAATCCAAGTCGGTTGCACCTCCTTAGTCCTCGCCCCCCTGTTATGAATCTCTTTGAATTTTAACCTCAGCTGCTCGTACGTGACGAAATATAAAATCGTAGTTGGAAGCGCTAGGACTAGAGTGGGCCCCAAACCGCTCCACAACGAAGACAGCCCCTCATTCCTCGTAATCTTAATAAAAGCGTCCTAAAACCACAAATTACCAACACGGAAACGTGAAATCTCCCTACCATAGTCCCGTTGAAGTGCCCCGGCCGTTGAAACCAGTACTTCTGCCCATTAGTGGGGCCACAACCACAAAAATGGTCCATAAGTCCATTGCAGTATAAATAACATCGGTTGTTAACTTTCTCGGACAGTTTCTGTTGGGCTTGGAGGCGAATTTTAACCACATCCAAGGGGGTTACTACAAATTCACTTTTAAAACGTGAAAAACGAAAAAAGACTCTTACCGAGAAGTGAGGTTAGGATCGCCCCGGTGCATGAAGCGGCGGCTTGTTGGAGCGGGGTAATTCGGTATTGGGGGTCTTCGAAGGCCATTTTATGCGGGTTTCATCGCTTTTCGGATTGATAACACGAAGAAACTCGTTTATGAAGTAGTAAATAACATTGAACCATGTGATTTTGACAGATGACAGAATTTGAATTTGATAACTCGAGTGCGAATTCCACTGGACTTGTTTAAAACGTCATCGATTTTCATTTTTGATTTTCTCGGAAAATCTTTGAGATTCTGAAAAACTGACTACAGAAATGGATTTGAGAGGGCCAAATTATGTTGACCACGTGTATCAAGACACCAATGCTTCCCCCACACTTCAAACCGAAGCATCAAATTTGAATCAAAACATTAAAAAACCTTTTTTTTTATTTAACACCAGTACAAAACAAATTGTAACTAACTCCTAGTCTTCTTCTTGAAAAATGCCTTCACTGCAGCGCCTTCAAGTCAGTATTCGGAAGCAAACACGACAGAAACCCGCAAACTGAAACTCAAGCGTAATGACCACATTAACTCACTCCTATCTCTTACGAATGATAACAGATCCCACTGAGAAAAACGGGGGTGCACACCCCAGTTGCAATAAAGTTGGAAAAACTAAATTCCCCATCATAGCTCCAGATCGCCCTACCATCATCGTCAACGAAATGGTCATTGTTCTTAAAGTGGTAGGAAACAAATCGACAACCACCGCAAGAACCACGTTAATACTGATACTACCAAGAGATATAAACAGCGCTGATAAGACCACAGTGGTTGTGGTGTTCTGCGCGAAGTAAATCGACATGGCGCAGAGACCTGCCACCACCCCCAAAGTATCTACAAACAGAAGAATTAGAGTGTTAGTCGCCATTACTTATCATTACTTAGAAGTCGTTTCTTTCCCAGCGCGTTGATCAAAATCCCCGCTAAAATATAACCGCCAACACTAACAACAGCGACGATGATCGAATTGATGTAGACGAAGTCATTGTTGAGATTAACTTCACACTGACTACTGTTAGAAGGCCGGATTTGGTCCAACATCGTACATAAACTCGCCGTTTCGTTGCTATAGAACTGGTAGTCATTCATGGCTTGGAAAATCTGCGGCAACCACAAGCGCAGCGTGTTCAGGCTCATCATTATCAGCATCTGCATCAGACAGACCAAGAGGATCTTGTGGAGGTGTGGGGGGAAAAACAGGGGTTTGATCTGTTGCCACCCTTCTTTGATCGCCTGGGTTTTGGTTCGGTTGGCGGTGACTTTTCCTCCATGGTCTCCGGTGTTAAGGGTGGTTTCCTCCACCAGTTGTGCGATCTGGTAGGTGCGTCAAGATTGAGCAAAAAAATTTTAAACATATGCCATCATTTTGTGTTAATTTTGTGCTAACTTTTGCTGCAATTTCCAAATTCTGTGCTCTTTTCGTCTTTGAGTTATTTCAAAAAACGTACAGAAAATGAAGGCAACCCAAAATACAGATTTCAACAAATTTTCTTTGAAGAAGCGTCAAGTTTGAGCATCAAGCATCAGAAAATACATTAAGTACTAGAAATGTCCAAAAGTTTCTATTAACACTTGAAACTCTGGAAGTTTTAAAGTTACAACATTCAAATTTGACAGTTTAATTAATTGTGTTTAATGACAGAATTTTAGACCACGAATCAAAGGTTCTAGAAAAAATCGACTATCGAACTTTGAGCTTTTGATAACATTTGATTAACGTAAAATGAGGCAAAAAAAAGAATGGCGCAAACTGCATCTCAATATCTCAAACAGTTTCCGAGATATTTAACATTAAAAATTAGAAAAAATGAGGAAAAATGAAAATCAACTTTCCGAAATTTTGAGCGGCCATAACTCAGTTATTTGTTGTCGAATCTTAAATTAAATCCTAGATTTGGAATCTGCGGAAAATTCTGCGTACACTGATGTAAATAACTTAAGTTTACTATCAAAAATTAGCGAGATATCGATATCAAAAATCTGGCATAGTTTTAGTCGTGAATTTTTGCGGAAATTTGCAAATTTTGACTGTAGAAAAATCAAAGAACTATTTCTTATGTAAAAAATCTCGAGAAAAACGATGGTGCAAACCGCATCTCAATATCTGAAATAGTTTCAGAGATATCGAGCGCGAATTGCTTTGAACCTTCAAAAATTTGGCCCTATGGCGACAACCCAAAAACTCAAACGACCATAACTCAGTTATTTATTGTCGAAAATTGAAAATTCTCATGGTTTTGGATTTAGCGTGATATTCTGCGTAAAATGAGCCCAGATTTGTTGAGTTTGCTTAATAAATAAACGAGGCATTGGCCAAAAACTGTTTTGAAGATGTCAATTTAGGGTGATTTTCAATCAATGTTTTCAAAATAAAAACGATGTTTAATAGCTTTGAATTATACATCAATCGAAAGAGGAGCTCGAAATCTATCTACTGACTAAATTTGAGATCGATCGGACAAATAGTTTACAAGCTATGGCCAAAAATAAAAAAAATCAAAAATTTTTATCGATTGAGTCGGAATTTTTTTTTGCGAAAAATCGACTATCGAATTTTGAGCTTTTGATAACATTTTCTAACGTAAAATGAGCCGAGAAAAACAATGGCGCAAACCGCATCTTAATATCTCAAACAGTTTCCGAGATATTTAACTTTAAAAATTACGAAAAATGAGGAAAAATGAAAATCAACTTTCCGAAACTTTGATCGGCCATACCTCAGTTATTTGTTGTCGAATCTGAATTTCAATCCCAGATTTAGAATCTGCGAAAAATTCTGCGTACACTGATGTATAATAACTCAAGTTTCCTCCAAAAATAAGCGAGATATCGCTATCAGAAATTTGGCATTGTTTTAGCCATGAATTTTTGTAAAAAACTGCAAAATTTCGACTTTTGGAAAATCTAAAAACTATTTTTTATGTAAAAAATTGCGAGAAAAACGATGGCGCAAACCGCATCTCAATATCTGAAATAGTTTCAGAGATATCGAGCGCGAATTGTTTTGAACCTTCAAAAATTTGGCCCTCTGGGGACAACCCAAAAACTCAAACGACCATAACTCAGTTATTTATTGTCGAAAATTGAAAATTCTCATGGTTTTGGATTTAGCGTGATATTCTGCGTAAAATGAGCCCAGATTTGTTGAGTTTGCTTAATAAATAAACGAGGCATTGGTCAAAAACGGTTTTGAAGATGTCAATTTAGGGTGATTTTCAATCAATGTTTTCAAAATAAAAACGATGTTAAATAGCTTTGAATTATACATCAATCGAAAGAGGAGCTCGAAATCTATCTACTGACTAAATTTGAGATCGATCGGACAAATAGTTTACAAGCTATGGCCAAAAATAAAAAAAATCAAAAATTTTTATCGATTGAGTCGGAATTTTTTTTTGCGAAAAATCGACAATCGAATTTTGAGCTTTTGATAACATTTTCTAACGTAAAATGAGCCGAGAAAAACAATGGCGCAAACCGCATCTTAATATCTCAAACAGTTTCCGAGATATTTAACTTTAAAAATTACGAAAAATGAGGAAAAATGAAAATCAACTTTCTGAAACTTTGATCGGCCATAACTCAGTTATTTGTTGTCGAATCTTAATTTAAATCCTAGATTTGGAATCTGCGAAAAATTCTGCGTACACTGATGTATAATAACTCAAGTTTCCTCCAAAAATAAGCGAGATATCGCTATCAGAAATTTGGCATTGTTTTAGCCATGAATTTTTGTAAAAAACTGCAAATTTCGACATTTGGAAAATCTAAAAACTATTTTTTATGTAAAAAATTGCGAGAAAAACGATGGCGCAAACCGCATCTCGATATCTGTAATAGTTTCCGAGATATCGAGCACGAATTGTTTTGAACCTTCAAAAATTTGGCCCTCCGGCGACAACCCAAAAATTCAAACGGCCATAACTCAGTTATTTGTTGACAAAAATGAAAAATTCTTGCGGCTTTGGATTCAGCGTGACATTCTGCGTAAAAATTTGTTGAGTTTGCGTAATAAATAAACGAGGCATTGTCCAAAAACTGTTTTAATTACGATACGTGTTTGAAATTTTTTTGCGATGTATGATACTCAAACTCTCTTAAACTATGGAGACACGTTGGGGGTGGTGGCGACTTACCGGAAACGTCTCCGGCGGGTTTCCCGTGTTAAACCTATAGACTTGTTTGAAGACTTCCAACGCCTTGTCGTTTCTTCCTGTTGTCATCAAGAACTTCGGACTTTCCGGCATAAAAATAAACGCAATTGAGCTGATGATAGCCGGAAAGGCACAAATGCAGAGGTAGAGGTTCCAGGAGTGGAATTCTAAACAAACCAGTTAAAATGTTTGATCGCGACATTACCTCTATCTTATTTACCCACACTATCATTAAGCGCTTTGTAATTTATATTTAATGGTAAGATTCCCCATGCTAACACTGGAAGAATCACGTTTCCCAAGCTGAAGACGATCCCGAGCATCATCTGGATCCTAGCTCGATGCCGCGCGCAATGGAACTCCGACAGATAAGTGGTAAGAGCCGCAAAGGGGCCGTTGATACTAAAACTCAACAATACCAAGAAACTCTGGGAATGAAAATACCCACATGAAGCCCCCTAAGAACTTCGCCACGGCCAACAGAGCGAAGCTCTGCGAGAACGCGCTCATCAACACGAAGACCCCGTCGAGGAAGAGCCCCACAGACAGCAGCTTCTTGCGGCCGAGGGTGTCGCAGAGAAAGCCCCACACGAAAGCGCTCGACATCATCCCTGTAACTCCGTCAGTTCTTTGGTTTGGTGAAACGGGTCTTACCAATGTAGGTGATGGCGTTGAGGAAGCCTTTGTTGGCAAGGGTTAAGTTCAGGTCGCACTGCGCCGCGGGGAAGACGTAGGACATGGTGGTGGTCTCAAAAATGGAGCTCCAGCCGCTGGGGATGGAAATCAAGAGAAGAAGAATGTTGAATTTGCCGAATCCGGTGGCGCTTATGGCGCTTTCGAAGTCTGCGGGTTTGCCTGCACAAAGAAATGGTTTTAAACGTGTGGTTTCTGTCGCCCCCATGTTTCTATAGCGAGTGAATTAGTTTTAATTACTCGAGATTATATTGTGTCATGCGTTTTTAATTAAACTGGCGCGGAGAGATAACGACTTACTGCTTCCTTCTTCGGGTTTGTGGGGCTCCGACAAACTGTTTGATAACACGAAGATGTCATTGCTTTCTTGTTTTTCCATTTAAACACTTTTTTCTCTCTAAATTTGTCTTGATGACTTCTCGTGGAGCCGAGCGGTGGTTGAGTGGTGACGTCGCTTTGCGTCTCATCATTTTCACTGCCAAAATCTATTTAAAACAACCACGTGGTCTGATACTACTAATTAGTATAAAACGTAATAAATTGTTAAATTCTGTGATAAGAATTGGTCTTATCATTTATGTAAAGCATCATGTGTTTTGGTGATGTGACGTAATTTTTACAAGAATGGTGAAAAATGAGTGATGCTGGTGTAATCTGCAGTAAATAGATGAAGAGTTTTATGAGTGTTTCCTTGTCGGTTTCAGCGAATTGCTGCAAAGTTTAGTTGTGTAAAGTTTAAGGTCGTGTCAAGGGAAAATCTGAGTGTGATAAAATTCTCATTACATGATGATAATGTATCGAAACGATTCAACAAAGTCAATTAAACAACAACAGAAATTGTATTCTTGTATTTTGCGAAGAGAAACGAAGACACTTTTGATTGATTTGATTATAAAATTGATGTTGTTCTTCGTGTTATTTCAGTGGCTTCAAATCGGTGTTTGGAAGCAAAAGTGGTATTTTCTATTTCTCGTCATTATTTTTGCGATTTATTAATAAATTTGAACTTGTAGATGTAGCGCCATCTGTTAATCAAAATTGGCATGTATTTATTACAGGTGTCTAACGAAATTTTAATCGGCTATAACTCGCTTGTTTGTTGTTGGATATGAATTTTGAGCACGAGTTTGGAATCTGCGTGAAATTCTGCGTAAAATGAGCTACAATAACACAAGTTTGTTCTAAAAATAAGCGAAATATCGACCTCTGACACTTGATAAAAGCTCTTTGACAAAATCAAATTGTCGACTTACGATTGTAGGGTCAGAAATACGTTTGATTTTCTAACGTCACATATAAATATTTAAAACACAAAAATGCCAAATTCAGAGAAACTTTCTACTTTGTTCTAGTTGTAAAAAAAAACCTAACGTTTTTAGAATATAGATTGCAATTTTCGAAATAAAATCAGCGGGTAAATCAAGGTGAAGTTAGCTTTCGACGGCATCCAATGAGAGAACGCGGTAAAATTGAAGTAGCCAATGGCGTAACTGGATTTGTTAGGCCACCCAGCATGCACGCATCAATATTACTGGTTGCCTAACAATGACCAAAAACATTTTGGCGTTACGATTTTTTTTTTATTTACCCCATAGGCCCCAAGCCCTCTCATCATAATTATTGCAATAATCTTTTAATTCCACGTGGAGAAATTAATCCAACATCGATAAAATTCTGTATATTAGTTTGTTCTACATTTACCTAAACCGCGTTAAGTACTAAATCAGTTTTTGGGAGTATAATACATGGAGTCCAGGAACAACCTGGTGAAGTCTGTGACGATGGAGCGGTCCGGCAACTGCTGAGCAACCCCATAAATCGCCATCTTAAAAAAAACACAATCAACTTCAAGTAACATTCTCAAGGATTTTTATTACTTTTCCCTCCACCGGCACGTCGGGAGTCTTTAGAATCTCACTGAGGCTCTTCTGGATGTCTGCGAGAAACTTATCGGCCACTCCTTGTTGCGTGTGGACGTGCGTAACACAGATATGAATTCTAACAATAAAAGAATAAGTTACACTTATTTAAACCGACTTTAGCCGTACCCTGAAGGAAATTGCAACACGTTTAGATTCCACCCCAGGTCGTTGAGAGCAGTTCCAAGTCTATAAATGTCGAAGTCGTTGGAGCCCAACGCAATCACGCTGGTCACGGGCTGGCCGAAGATAAAAATCCCCTTCATTCGTTTCAGCCTGAAATTTAATTAGCTGAGAGTTAATTGGTTTTATTAAAGGAGTTTCGTACCCATTTTCGATGTATTTCGTGACGTAGATGATGTCTTTGGTGGCTTGGATGTAACCCTCTTTGCCGAAACTGAGCATGGCGGCCCAACACACGGCGATGTTGCCACCGGCTCTTGACCCCCCAACAGTTGGGGAGCCGTAGACGCCGCCCGGCCAGTCCGTGGTAACAGTGTACTGGTGGTGTCTAAATCTGAAATCGTTGAATTTTAAAATATTTGCGAGAATGAAGTTGAAGTTTTGAACGGGCATTACTCGGTTGTTTGTTGGGGGATGGAAATTTTAAGCACGGATTCGAAATCTGCGTGAAATTCTGCACAAAATGAGGCCCCATGACGCAAGTAGGCTCAATAAATAAGCGAGATATCGATAGAATTAGATTCAGAAATCAAACTTTTACATTTTTGAATAAGCGCCACCTAGCGGAATAACACCGAAGTTGTTAGTTCACGCGTTTTCTCAACAGATGGCTAAACTTTGTTTGGCTTTTTTTTCAAAATTCTGCGTAAAATGAACAAAATAACTCAAAAACAAGCGAGATATCGACCTTAGAAGTTTAACCCAACGTACTTGATGTCCCTGTAGAGTATCACAGACGACCCCTTCGGCGCGAACCCATACTTATGCGTATCGGCCGAAATACTCATAACTCCCGGGAGCTTAAAATCGCACATGGGCACCGGATATCCGGCATCCTCCATGAACGCAGTCAAAAAGCCCCCAAGACAAGAATCCACATGCACTGGCACGTTATACTTGACTCCCAAAGCGGAAATCTCCGTGATATCATCCATGGTACCGTAGGGGAAATTCGGCGCTGATCCCACCAACTAAAAAAACGATTTAATTGCGCGTTCCACCCATCAAAACAAAATCTACCATGATGGTATTACAATTGATGGCACGTCTCATCGCTTTTAAATTAACTTTGGTTGTGAGCGGGTCCACCGGAATCGTCCGGACTCTCAACCGCAGGTACTGCGCGGCTTTGTCAAAGGCAGAATGGGCAGTGATTGGGACGACGATTTCCGGTTTTTTGATCCCTTTGGCTTCGCGGGCGTAGTCTCGGAAGGCTTTGCAGGCCATGAGGATGGACTCAGTGCCCCCGCTGGTCATCTACCATGAAAAATAAATTAGTAATGTAAAAGGGAAGTAGTGAAGATGGCACTCACGGTGCCGCAGGTGTTCTCATCCCCATGGAAGAGATTGCACGCCATGCGCACCACCTCAGCCTCCATTTTGCAGAGGCCTGGGAAAAGATCAGGGTGGAGGGGGTTGGTGTAGGAGGTCAATCCGTAGACCTCGGTGATGAGTTTGATCAAATCTTTGTCGTGGTAGTAGACGGCGCCGGACACGCGGCCCCCTTTCCAATCGTAGTCTCCTAAAAAGGGAGATTTAAAGAGTCGTACCCAGTTCTAAGTGGAGAAGAAAGAACTGAACTGAAGGATTAGGGATTTTCCCCGAATCTAGGGAATTTTGAAGTGTTGTTTGATGTTTTGCAGAAATTGCGTTTATAAAATCAGCATTGTGTCGACCAATCAAAAAGTCGCATTTTAAATTCGGTGCCTACAGTACTTTAGGTGGTTAGTTATTTTTTCTTAATGTTGGACTAAATTAGCTTTGGAAATTTTGAGTTAACAAGATTGGCAACATTTGTTCTCCAGAATTTGACATTTGCTATTTTGACATGAAATTTGCTGTGTATTAAGGCTACCTAATTAATTAATTAGTTTTTCAAACCCAATTTATACATACATAACTTATAACTTATAACTGTATAACTTCACCATTCCAACATATGCAACAGGAACAAAATATACAAAAAAAATTCAACATTTTTTGTGACCTTGGTACCTTAACTATATGTAGAAAAATTCTCTGCAAGAAAAATGAAGTTTAGAGTCTGTCAAAGAAAATTCATGGCGTCTAGAGATTTTCTCGGGATTTTTTAGTTAGAATCTAGGGATAATTGAAATTTTGATCTGGCAACACTGCTTGAGAAATGTAAAAAATTACAGGTTTTTAGGTTAATTTTCATATTTTTTTTATACCTAGATTTAGATTCTTCCTAACTATCTCCAAGACTTCTTCAGATGTTAATCGTTTCTGTTGCAGTCTCTTGATGTAAGTCAAATGCTTCGTCTTCTCCACCGTGCTCCGCTCAAAACTCTCAGCAACGGTCTGTAATTCCGTATCGATTTTTTTCCTAATACTTGGAATAAGCTTCGCTAATTTAAAAACAGTCTTCTTAGCCCTTTGAATAACGCCTAAAATGAAGCAATGATGATAGGGACAAGGTTTAGGACAACTTACTTTCGTCCTGGTGAATAAAATCGTGCAACCATACAACCGCCAGGACTGTGGTTGTGGTCATTGTGACTATCTGCCATGGCTCTTTACCTGCCAAACTATTATTTATGGTTAGTTTAAGACCGGCAAAGGGCTGCAGGATTGTTTCCATGGCTAAAACTGCACACACTTATCAAAGTCCGTAAAAAACAACTTTATCAAGAAACTGATAAAAATAATCTGATAAAACCACTTTATTTACATAAAAAAAACACTTACTTTGATCGTCGTGGTGAAATAAAATCTATAGAATGACTCGCAAGCTTGGAATAAATTAACAAAAACATTTAAATATAAACATTTTTACTTGTCAAAAATATAGGTTAACTACGATGACATGTAAGGTTCGCGACGCAGCTAATGGGGTTCGCCAATCAAACGGTGGGAAAGTTCCACGTGGCCTGAAATACTGACGTTCTATTGGTTCAAAACTGGGTCTATTTTCAAAGTGTCCAGTACTTTGCTCTTGTTTTGTTAACCGAGGAAATTAAATAAAAACACGTGTGAAATAGTGAATAATTAAATTACGAATGGTTGATTTGACCTTGCCATCCGGGGAAAAATTAATGACTGGTGTGAAGCTAGTCAGCTTCGCAAAGGCAGAGCTAACTTCTACATTGAGCAAATGAAAATCTAAGTCGTTTTCTAAGGTAGAAAATTGCGAGAAAAACGATTTCGAAAACAGTTTCTTGATATTTGTCTTAATTACGAGCAAAATCGATTCCGGAACGCCAAAATTTTGGTTCTTTGGCGACAACTCAAAATTTCACATCGCTCTAATTTCCTTAACAAATAAACGAGATATCGACCGAAATACATTTTCAGAGGATGATTTTAGGGTTATTTTCAAGACGCTGTTTTGGAGCAAAAACTGCGTTTAGTATTACTGAATTCGAAAATTTTGGCGAATAATTCGAAGTCCAAGTGTGGCTCACTCTGGGGTGCAAAACCTAATTCTGACTCGCTTATTCGTGAAGCAATAACTACATAACTCGGTTATTTGTGGGTCGATCTCAACGAATTTAACGTTTTTGGATTCTGCGTGATATTTTGTGTAAAATGAACACAAATACGTTAAGATTGGTCGTTGTTTGGCAGTTTTCAAGTTTTTTTTTAGTTCTGATTTTGGAATTTCAACCAACCACATAGTGCGTTTAATTTGTGAGTAATAAAAAAGCTTAACTTGAGTTTTTGGTCGGGCGGAAATTCAATTTTATCCTCGACCTTGATGATTTTATAATTCAGAATTTCATCAATATTATACAAGGCGTTTATAAATGTTTCTAGCATCAAGGGTGGCTCTGGAATTCCTGTCGTGCACTACTTTGGCGCTTTGTTTACATAATGAATCTAACTATCTTGAAAATTATTTATAATGTTTCTTACGTCAACGACGTTTCAGTTCCGGTTTTGTGTCCAAATTTTTAATTTTCAGGTTTCAAACCACCAACTTCGTCTCAAAACTTACTTCGCGCTATGATTGAAGTTAACTACAAATGTCAGTTGAAAAATCTAAACCCACATTTATAATGAGCGCCAAATGTCTTTGACATTTCATAGCCACCCTTGATGCTAGAAACATTTATAAATACCTTATATACTTTTCGGTTAGAGAAAAAAAACATTTCATTTCGACGCAAATTATTTAAATAAAATTTCATCCCTTAAATAAGTACATCGTATTTTCGTTTAAACCATAGCTAATAAAAAAATCTTTTTGCCAGTTTCCTTAGAAAGTTCACTCTATTGTTTGTGCCAAATTTCAAGCTCGTATTTCAATAAATTAAAAAAGGTGTAGTTTTTCGGAAATTATCATGTCGCATATCAAACGTCGCAGATTGATTAGTACATTTCAAAAAGATATAATATGTTTATAGGTATTTTTACAATAGTTTAAGATTTTATTCAAGATTAAAAGAAAATGTCCCCATTTTTCATGCAAATTGAACTTTCTTGCGATGCATCGATAGAAATTTTTGTCACCGTTCCGGAGATAATTTGATCATGAAATCACTAGAGACAACGAAAATTAAATTTGAGAATCTCGCGCTGCATCGCTGCCCTTTCATTGGTCGGTCTTTCGGGCCTCTACGCCTATTCACGGCGCCAAATCCAAATTTACCTCGCCAGTTGTGTTCAGTGGAGCTTGAAAATGGCAACGCTATAGTTCTAACCTACAAAATGCACGTGCAGTTTATGTAGTTACCACAAATAGATCTTAATCCGTCAGAATTGCCGAAGAACTAATCTTAATCACTCGAATTAGCTGATAATAGTTTGTAAGACCACACAAGTTAATAAAAGGTGAGTAAAAATGATGTAAGAGCCCCCAAATTTCCATCATGCCTTTTAGAAGAACCAGACAATGCCTTCCAAAAATGTGGTCAAGTCCCCCACTGAAAACCATTTGTTATCACCAGCGGGAACTCCAAGAGAAGAAATGGTGGAGGAAAAAGTGAAGATGAAGAAGCAATTGGGGCTGCTGGAAGGGGTGGCAATCATTTTGGGGATCATCTTTGGCTCAGGTAACCACACGATTGGTTTTTCTTTTGAATTAACGAAATTTTCCAGGGATTTTCATCACCCCCAAGGGAATAATCCAGGAAGTGAACTCAGTGGGCTTCTCCCTAGTTGTATGGGTTCTCTGCGGCTTATTATCCATGATTGGGGCGCTATGTTACGCCGAATTGGGCACGACGATACCAAAATCTGGGGGCGACTACGCGTACATTTATGAGGCTTTTGGCGAATTGCCCTCTTTCCTGTACTTATGGGCAGCAAACCTAATTTTCGTGTAAGACTTAGAACCTGCATAAAAAGACATTGAGGGTTGGTTTCAGACCCACCACAAACGCCATCATGGGGTTGACGTTCGCAAAATATGTAATACAACCGTTTTTCTTCCACTGCAACATCCCTGAGGAGGCGGCGACGTTTGTGGCCGCCGCCACCATCTGTAAGGTTCTATTAATTTCTAAGTTAGTTACTAAGGGTAGTTTTAGGTTTCTTGACTTTCCTGAATGGGTACAATGTTAAAGCCACCACCAAAGTCCAAAATGTTTTCATGTTTTGTAAGATTGGGGCTCTGGTGGTGTTGATCATGGTCGGGGTGGTGTGGATGGGGTTGGGGCACCTGGAGAACTTCGATAATGCGTTTGAGGGGACCAGCACCAATCCGGGGAAGATCGCCAAAGCTTTTTATTCCGGGATTTTTTCCTATTCCGGGTGGAATTATCTCAACTTCATGACGGAGGAACTGAAGAATCCCTACGTGTAAGGTGGTGGGACTCCTGGGTCATTTAATCCGGTCGAATTCTTTCAGGAACCTTCCGAGGGCCATCTACATATCCATCCCTTTGGTGACGTTCATCTACGTCTTGGCCAACATGGCTTATCTGTCTGTGTTAACCCCCGACGCCATGGTGTCTTCGGATGCCATCGCTGTGGTACGTTTCTGTTTTTTACCACCCCCCCAACCCTCCACTCGCTGATTTCAGACCTTCGGCAACAACGTCCTGGGAAGCTACGCCTGGATCATCCCCGTCTTGGTCGCGATTTCCGCCTTCGGCGGTCTCAGCGTCCACATCATGGCCTCCTCACGCATGATGTACGTGGGGGCGCGCAACGGACACTTCCCCACTGCCCTCTCCCATTTGAACATCAAAAGAATGACACCAATGCCCGCCTTGGTCTTTCTAGTAAGTTCCTAGGGGGTCCAACCCGAGACTTATTTCTAATTCCAGAATCTCCTGTCACTCGTCATGCTGTGTACCAACGATATTCACACTCTCATCACTTATTGTACAGTGGTGGAGTCGTTTTTCGTGACTCTATCAGTCTCGGGGCTGTTGTACTTGAGGTGGAAGCGGCCGGAGGCCCCCAGACCGATTAGAGTTAATATACTCGTACCGATTGTGTTCGTTTTGATTTGTATCTTTCTGTTGATTTTGCCGTGTTTTGATTCGCCAGTTGAGGTGGTCATGGGGGCCTTAATCACGCTGTCTGGGGTACCTGTGTATTATTTTGGGGTGGTGTGGCAGGATAAGCCCCAATTGTACAAAAGTTTCATGGGGAAAGTGACAGAAATAAGTCAGAAGATCTTCGTAGCGGCCCATGAAGACGAGGATTTTGAGGAGTGAAACCAAAATTTGTATTATTTCTAATTTATTTATTCACTTGGTGAGTCTAGGTGATCTCTAAATTGTTGTAGAACTGTGATTTTTTACTTCTAAACTTGTTTTTTTGGATGACTAAACTAATTTATAATAAACTGTTTTTCTGATCTTATCTTTAACAGGAATGTTGATATTTACACATTGCCTCCTTCAGTTGATTTATAGCATCTCATCAGGATTGAACATTCCCTGGAAAATAACATGAAACTGAGCCTAAAAGGGGTTAAATTTACCTTTGCGCGTCGCAAAATCGAGTCCTTGCTGGCATCATAAGGGTGGTCCTTGGACGGGATTTCTAATACTGCAGGAATTGGGGAGGTGTGACCATCAATTACATGCCTAATCAACTCTGCAATGTTTTGATTGATCAAAATAATATCAATATCATCTCTCTTCATGAATCTTTTGAAGCACTCTTCAATCTCGCTGACGGCGGTTCCTGCAAGGGTAAAATAGTGATCACAGACAAGAAGGGGGTGACTACCTTTATCCACAACCAAGAAGTTGGGGTGTCGATTCTTGTTGATTTCTCCAATTCCGCCCAATAAGAAGCCAACACAGGTGTCCTGAAAGGGAAATTCTATCAAAATTACCCCCAATAAAAATGAATTTACCTCGTCCCCGATCACGGAGATCAATTTTCCTTTCATTGCAGCGTGGAGGGCCATTTCTGCTAAACTGTCTTTGGAATCAAAGTCACCTGATTATCGAAGCACCTGACAGTGACAGTTAGGGTGACAGTCAGTGTCGCTCCCCAAAACCCACACCGTCTCTCTCTAAAATCTCGCGAAAACGACAGAGATGACAAATTGTACTGTTGGTCAACCTGTGACAACAACTGTGGGAGTGAGATGGGTTACAACCTTGCGCGTGTGAGAGAGAGCGAGTACTTCTCCGTTGTCAAACTGACGTTTAAAATTGTAACCTCAAATCATGTCTAATACTAAAATGACGAAAATAAAAGACGCAAAGGAGACCTTTCAGGCTCTGATGGAGCTCTCCAGGTTGTTATGCACCGGTTTGGACGCTGAAACTTTGAGTATCTGTGTTAGACTATGTCAGGCTGGGATTAACCCAGAGACTTTGGCCACCGTCGTCAAGGAGCTCCAGAAGGAAGTTGCTACTATTAATGAATCTGTACCTGAGTGACCGTTTTATTGAAAAATGTAACAAAAATATAATAAACAACTGTTAGAGTTCTTCTTTTGGTTTGGCAAATTTGCCGGGATACACTTGGCCATCAATGCTTACACTCTCGCACCTTTCTTGTTGGATTAAGTATTCTTTGGCAGTCCACGCCTGGGAGCCGTCTTTGAACAGAAAGATCGCGCGATTGTCGTCGACCATATACCTACAATGATGGTACAAAACTTGTGGGTTAAATTCAAAGAATTACCTTTCTGCTTGGATGTGGTTGTTCCAGAGACTCGTCTGCCACAATTTTGTTAGTTCTTCGGATTCGTCCCTCGTCGGGCTCCCAGTCACACTAACGAAAGTCATTAAAGTCCTTCCTTTCTTCGTCGCTTCCAAGAGACTCTGAGGATCCTCTGGATTTAGCTTTGTTATATCTATTTGCGGCATGGGGCGTAGATGTTCGGGAAGTTCGTCTTCTTCCAGAGGTTCGTCGTCCTCCTGGAAGTTACCATTTGAAAGAAGTTCCTAGTTTTCGATTTCTACTCACTTCCCACTGTTCCAACAACCTTTCCATATCAGCATCTGTGAAATCCCGAATGTCTTTCTTCGCCCATTCTGGTTTCTCTTGGGACTTCTTCGGGGAGGATGAGTGTACCAGGAGACAACAGAAGAGAAAAAAGGCCGCTGATTTCATTTCTCCAAGCATAACCTAACATGTAACCGAGTTTGATGGCCGATGACCGGTGATCCCGTACCACGCAGGCGTGGGGAGTACAGTTCCCGACAAATTAAATGACCCTCGACAATTAATAAAAACTTTATTCAACATCTACTTTGTCTTTTTTAATAAAAACGCCATTCCGTGAATCCGGAAGTGTTTGCTCAACGTCAACGCGTCCTCAAACTGCTCCAAGCAAACCGTACACTGGTTTTCCTCCACAGGTCCTGTGACCTCCCTCGGGCCCGTCTTCTGGCTATTTTCCAGTTTCTCAATAGCAAACTTATCGAAACACTCATTTTCCGCGAAATACTCATCCGCGCCGGTAATCTTATGAAAATGCGCCAAGTGGCGGACCAATGAAGGTTTCACCACGAAGCATTCCCCACACTCCATGCACTGGTACGCCGTGGAAACGTCCCGGTGCGTCACCACGTGCCCATGAAACTCCGCCCTTTCTGTGGTCTTGAACTCGCAGAGTTTACAGTAGTACGTTCCATCAAACGGAAGAGTCTCAGTCTGAACATCAGGTTTCTTCTTCCCTGAGCGTTTTCTCTTCTTCGGAGTTTCATCGCTGGAGTCCAAAGCGCTTGAGCTCGTTTCTTCGTCCAAAGCAGGAATAGCCACCACGGGGTTGTTATACCTGCACTGTTTTTCATGCTCCTTCTTGTCTTCAGGAGTCACTTCCTCCTTGCACAACACGCAGACGGCGCTCTTCTCCTCGTCCTTCTCCACGTTGACTTGGTTGATGTGTTTACACGCCACGCAAGTCTTGAAGTTGTCTTTCTCCCGGAACTGAATCTTCTGCCCGCAGAACTGACACGCGGAGGTGACGAGAGCTGGATGGGTCTTCTGGCAGCGGTGCTTATGCACGGCAAACGTCGCCGTGGAGCGGAAATAACTCCTGCAGTTCCTACAAGTGAAGATGTACACGCAGCGCTCGCGGTCCTGCAGGTGCCAGTTGATATGCTCGGCGCTCTCTTCGTGGGTGAAACTCGCGGTGTTCTTACACACCAAACAGTTGTAGTTGATTGTGGGGGTGCAACCATCGTGGGCGTGTTCGGCGAACTCCTCCTCGCTGGAGAAGGTGGTGGTGCACGCGCTGCACTTCGTCACTGCTTGGAGATGGTTAGTGAAGTGGGAGGTGTAGGTGTTGCGTAACACGAAGAGCTTCCCGCATTTTAGAGCAGGGCAGCGGAAGCGCACGTTTTTGCTCAAATGAAAGCACTTCTCCTCCATGTGGGTCGTTAAAAGAGAACTCGATCTGAAGACTTTACCACACTCTGGACAGACGAAAGGAGCGACGTTCTCGTGGGTTCTCACGTGGGCTTTCAGCGAGCATTTCGTGGGGGCCACGTACTTACAGACGTAGCAACACAAAGACTCGTCCAGCGGCCGGTTGTTGCCGAGGAAGTGCGCCCCCATGGGCACCTCCGGGGTGGATGAACACTCTGAGCATGCCGCCTTATCACTCAAAGAAACGATTTTCGAGATCACCGGCAAACCGGCCTCTTCTGGTTCCTCAACTTCTTTCTTTATCTCAACTTCGGGGTGTCCGTTCGGCACTCGCAACTCCATGACTTTCGTCTGGTGCGTCACAAACTCGCACAAGGGGACGTTGGTGGAGATCTGCTTCAGCACCAAGAGGACGTTGGTCGTTCCTTCGGAGTAATGAAACACCAAATTGAAGGGTTTGAAGGAAACGAGCTGCTTCCCGCACTCCGTCACGTCCGGGGAGTAAAACTGGCAGTTGATGTAGGTGTTGTCGCCGAACTCCTCGTCTTCGTCGTACAAGAACGGGATGCTTTCGTGGCGCGTGAAACCCGCCAACTTCACGGGGAGTAAGTGGATGTCCACGTTGGCTAAATTCACGTGTCCTTCCGACATGGTGAAGTGTTTGCGGGCGTGAAGAAGAAACGCGCAGCGGTTGTAAAACGTGAAAGTCGTTGAACAATCCACGCATTTGTACTTGATGATGACGACGCGGCGGTTGATGTGGTCTTGGAATGTTAACTTCGAGGAGAACCTGCAAGAGTCGAGTTAGCTAAACTGGAGGAATCACTGGCGGCTTACATGTTTTTGCACGAGTAGCAAGGGTAGACTTTCAGTCCCACTTGGGGCTTGAAGGAGATCCATTCCGTGGACTTGTCGAAGAGGATGTTCCACTTAGACTTCAAAGAGTGCTTCTTGGTCTGAAAGCAACAGGTTTAGGTTGCAAATTTTCAATTTTTTATGGTGTAATTCGTTCCGTTGCAAATGTTGCAGTGTGAATCAGGTTTTGGGGTACAAAAGACGATCGGAATTACAGTCGGTTTAGGTTGCAAATATCCATCCAAGGTCACCAATTTAAAAAACTTTATCATGTAATTCAGGTTTTGGGGTACAAAAGACGATCGGAATTGCGTCGATTTAAGTTGCAAATGTCCACCAAATGTCACCAATTTTAAAATTTTCATCGTGTAATTCGTTCCTGTTACAAATGTTGCAATGGTGAAGCTGGGATTTGGGGGTACAAAAGACGATCGTGTAAGTTCTGTCAATGTAATGTGTCGAAGTTCAATTTGTTTGTTATCATTTTTAAACCACAGTTTCTTCTGAGGGAAATTTAACTTCACTTTTGAGGGCTCGCACTAATTAATAACTTAATTTGATACACAGCTGTTTTCATGTCAAAATTAACAAATGTCAAATTCTAGGGGATAACCTTGTCATATTAAAATTCCCAAATCTAATTTATCAAGATTCCAACTTTAAATAAAAAAAATACTGTCAAAGTAGACACTTGCAACCTAAACCGACTGTAAATTAGTTTGTTACCGTTTTTAAAGGCCAATCACACTGAGGAAAATTTCACTTCACCTGGAACATGTTACAACCTTGATGCACAGCACTTTTCATGTCAAATTCTGGGGGAACAATGATGCCAACCTTGTCATATTAAAACTTCAAAGCGAATCAACCTTAAATTTAAATTTAAAGACGTATTTGCAACCTGGACCTACTGCATGACGGCGTTGTTTTTGTTCGGTTCGTAAATATTTGCGAAAGCAGCTTCCCAAGGCTGCGACATTAAACTTGACTGGTACTGTACCCGCCACACCTTAGGTGATCGGGGCGCATTAAATTTTCCTGGTTTTTTACTCTTGCGGACACAAATGTGGCTCTACCACGTCTATAAGGGGGCCCCACACCTACCCAAGTCACGTTTCCATTGGCGGCCAGCATTCCAGCGACTCCTGAAAGCGGAAACTTACGTTAGCCCCCACACTTCTCGCTACTCACCAAAATCCGATCACTCGTCACAAAATGGCAGCTCTGTTAAATCTTTCTTCCAAGGCAACCGCCCCGATCGTCGTTTGTTTCGAGTAGGTTAGCCACTCAGGCCGAGACTCGGTAGGGATCGCGGCCACCAGAGGCGCCACTGTCGGAGTAAGGTCACACCACACTAGGTCAATATTTTATTTACAAAAATTAAGTACATGGCAAAGTAAAACCACCTTATTCTAGTTTCATGATTTTCTTAACATGCTTGAGGCAGGTAGTGGCGGGTTTGATAAGAGTCCAGGCGACGGGGTAGGTGGCCAAAGCCACCCCCAGGATAAAAGTGACGATGTTGCGATCCGAGTGCTTGGCAAACCAGTTGGTATAAGCACTGAGGATGAGGGCGAAGCCCCCGAACGTCACAGTGGTGACTCCGCTGGTTATATGTATAAATTTATTGATTCTGGGGTTGAGGTAGTGGCGCAGGTCGCCGTGGTACAGGGCCCCAATCCCGTCAAGACACGTGGGGGCGCTGCAAATGACCCCAATGAGCCCGAAGAAGGCGTGCCACGTCTTAAAATGCGGCTTATTCAAGTAATTTTTATTGATGTACGCCACAAGGAAGCCACTGAAGATGAGGATCACAGCTATGGTCAGGAAGACCCAATGGAGGCGCACCCGGACCTTCTTTGGTAGCGTCCCCGTGAAGATGTTGTCTTTGGATAAGGTGAGGACGGCTTCAGTCATCAGAAACATCCACTGGAAGAGTTATCTTGAGAAAACAAATGAGGTTAAGACGTTTTACTTACCCCAATTGATAGCAAAAGGGGGTGCCAAGTGAAGAACTCAAAGTTCCCTGAGAAACAGAAGTAAATTATCAAAATAACGAAGAGTAGAATGCAGGCGTGCGCCCCCGTGGTCATGTGCTGGCTGAACGTCGAAAGGGCATCAGTGGCGGGTTTGTCTTTGGGTCTTTTAGGGTGCTCCTCCGAAGCCATGACTCTTGGTACCGCTATATTTACAACTGGAGTGTTTGCGAGTGGAAGGAATGACGAGGTTTCGGTACTTTCGCTGTCCGATTGCGCAACGATTTGCAATGGATTTCCAGCCATTGTCTTACAGATAATTCGTGATAAGGGGGCGGAATTGCGGCTGGAAAACAGCACTTCTTCGGAACTGGGAGTGTGAATCGATGCATTCACGAATGTGGTTTGTTTAGGCATAAAAATTAATGGGTTACATGTGGTGATAACGACTAAAGATAAACAGGACATGGGGTCAAGAAGTTGAGGAAAACTGGGGTTTGCATGGTAGCGCCTGCAGACTGGAAGAGCAGGTTCTTGGAAAAAAAATATGGTTCATGACACTGATAAAGTCATTTGTCCTTCGGTTTCAACGGTGGAGACTGGAAGATGCGGTTTTTGCATTACCGGCGCCAAATATCCGAAGAATGAGTAATGGACACGATTGGTTGCATAACTGAAGGAAAAAATTGGGTTTCAAGCTTTCACTCTAAAATGAGACAATGCCAAGTCAAATTTGACACAGTTTGGTACCAAAAAAAATAGAATTTACATTCTTAGATTTTCCATTCCTAAAATTTGACATTGACAGACGATATAACCTTACATTTGAAACAATGTGACGTTTGGTCCCAAGCAAACTGTCACGATTTTAGTAACTTTTTTCTTAACACCCTAAAAGCGTAAACTGCGAAATTCAAATATTATAAAGTCCGTTTTTTTATTAAAAAACCACCAACACCGCACTCTCCCACCACTTTACAACCGGCAACGTCGTTGACGGTGACTTTTTGGTGATAAAATCAAATAGGTTAGCTGCCTAATTGACAATTTGATTACACAAAACGGCCTTTCAAACTGTGCCGAGTCTTTTCACTATTAAATCATTTCATTTGCAATCCAACAGGCTGCAAAAGAAACGTTTTTAACGGAAACACTGCCTAATTTTCAGAAATGTCAAAAATTTGACAACTATTTTCTCACCAAAAATCTCCCTAGGCAACGTTGCCGGTTGAAATGCAGGGGAAAATTGCGGTGTTGGTGGTTTTAAAAAAAAAAAAGGACTTTAAAGGCGGTATTATGTGAATTGTTCATAACTCTTATTTCTTATCGGATTTGCATTGTGAGCACGCATTTGGAATCTGCGTGAATTTCTGCGTAGAATAAGTACCAATAACGCACATTTACTCTAAAAACGAACGAGATAATGCAATGAAATGTGTCGAAATTTAATTTGTTGACTATTTTTAAACATCAATCGCCTATGACAGGAATTTCGCTTCACTGCACTAATTAATTATTTACGCAATCTTGATACACACCAAATTTCATGTCAAAGATGACATAAGTCAAATTCTGGGGGGACAGTAATGCCAACTTTGTCATCTTTAAATTTCCAAAGTTAATTCATAAAGATTCCAACTTTAAATAAAAAATAACTGTCAAACTGAACATCCTAAACCAACCGTACAGCTGGTTAAGCTTGCAAATGTCCACTTTGACAGTTATTTTTTTATTTAAAGTTGGACGAAACTTGACGAAACTTAGAAACTTTAATGTGACAATGTCAATGGATCAAAGGATACACACAAATTTCATGTCAAAGTTGACAAATGTCAAATTCTGGGGAGACAATGATGCCAACCTTAAGTAAAGAATTAGTCCACTAAAATCCACAAAACAGTTTTATTGCATTAAAAGAAGACTCCTATTTTCATATTCACTACGTTTGTACCAGCAGGAAAGAATAAAAAACATTACAATTAAAATAAATAACACTAGACTGTATAATTTTCCTTAAATAAAACCTAATCTATCGCGATCTAAAATTGTGAGAGTCAAGCGACATATTTACATGAACAAATCTAAATCTACGTCGTATTATATCACGTTAAAACTATACTTGGAGTGTTTTGAGAACGTAAATAAAATATAACACAGTCATTAATAATAAGAGGACGTTTGAATTTGACTATTCTATGACCGGTGCCCATGGGTGTTGAATGTGTCCATACTGTATCGCAAACAGATGCTCCCTGATTCTTTTACACAGAGGCTCAGCGTGCTCCATTGTGGGAATGTGGATGAGATCGCCCATATATTCTATGGAGTTGATGGGACTTACTATACAAGCTGTCCCGGAACCAAACATTTCTAGAAGCTAAACCAACGAGAAATGACAATGGGGCTAATTCCCTACTCACTCGTTCGCTACGTGTTAAATTCACGATGTCGCTCATTGTCAACGTTCGTTCTTCAATTCTGAACTCCTTCCATTCGTTCGAGAGCTCCAGGATGCTCTGGCGGGTGACTCCTGGGAGGATCAAACCGTTTAGAGGAGGAGTCGCGAGTACTTTATCTATAATAAAGGAATAAGTTTTTGTCGACTTGAGTTAAGCGAACGTACTCCCGTTGTTGTCCAAGTAAAAAACGAAGATGTTCATCGTACCAACTTCAGTGACCTGGTGCTCGTCTCCGTAGAGCCACAGGACTTGTTGGCGGCCCTTACTACTAGCCGTACTTTGAACTCTGATGGTTGGGCCGTAATTCGAGCCCATTTTGCGGTCTCCACAGCCACCAGGCCACGCTCTGGTGTAGGCCGGATCAGCGAGGAGGGACACGGAGTCGGTGTTGCCGGAGAAGTAGTTGCCGACGGGGCATAGGATGGTGAAGAGGAGCGCGGAGTCGGACTGGGCGACCCCTAGAGTTCCCTGCAAACCTACCTAGTAACTAAAGAAGTGGTGAGTTTGTGGCACTCACGTCTATCCCTATAAGGGTGGGTCTGATGTAGAGACTGGACCCTTCGCTGTGGGGGATCCACTCCTGGTCCACTTGGATTAGTCTACTAATACATTTCGTCAGCTCCAGCCCGTCGAAAGTGGGCAAGCCGGACCTGCGAGCCGACGAATTCATCCTGTTCATATTGAGATCCGGGCGAAAAACTCGGATTTTCCCATCTATGCCTCTGTAGGCTTTCAACCCTTCAAAAAGCTGCGAGTAATAATAATGAATTCTATAATTCGCTTTATCCTCCTCGAACTCACCTCTATAGCATAATGAAGGACTTTGGCTGCCGGATGCAGCGATATGTTTTCAAAGGGTATAATGACCGGCTTTTGCCACCCCCCTAGTTGCTTATGGTAGAAGATTTTTAACATGTGATCAGAGAAGATTTGGCCAAATTTTAGTTCAGACACGTCTGGTTTGGACCGGAGTTGATTAGGCTGGGCCAGCGTTGTTGTTAAGTCTCTGTACTGCAAAAATGAGGATGATGAAATCGCGAGCAAAATAATGTTGCTAAATGTGTTATCAGGGATCATTAAATCGGCGAGGTCAAGTTCAATACGAAGAGGTCACTTTTATTACCTAGCGAATTCTTATTTATGCAGGAAAATCTATGTCATCTGTTGAAGAATTCGGTCAAAATTTTGTTTATAGTCTAGATACTTGTTTGTTGTTGCTAATAATTCAGTTTGTTTGTCAATACGAAGATAAATTTTACTTTTGGACAGTTGTTTGTTCCAACAGAGACACTTTTCAAAAAAGATCGAATTTAATGGCGAGCGGATCGAACCAAGGGCACCTCAAAGTGTCCACCTTGACAGTTACAATTGCTTTATTTAAGGTTGGAATCTTAATAAACTAATAATAATAAACGTTAGAAAATTTAAGATACAAGGTTGGCATTGTTGTCCCCCAGACCTTGACATTTGCCAATTCTGACATGAAAATCCCTGCCAATTCTACGTGACACATTTTGGCAGAACTTCCACGATCGTCTTTTGTTCCCCAAAACCTAATTCACATTGCAGCAGGAACGAATTACACGATAATTTTATTTGAAACTTGTGACCTTAAGGAACGTTTACAAACTCAAAAACTCGAAAATTTTGGCGAAATATGTCAACTGTCGTATTTACAAATAATTCGCGTCCAAATGAAAAATATCTTTCACGCCCTCTCTTGTGTAAATTTCTTGGGTGTAAATCAGGCTTTGAATTGTTTAGGGAGAAAATTTGGGGAAATTTGAATTAGATTTTTTGAACTTGACACTTCAAGGTTTAGGGTTTCAACATGTCAAATGAATTAAAGATTTGTTCGAAAAGGGAGATTTTAGCAAGGATTTAACAGGTTTCGGCATAGTAATGAGCTCTATAAGTTAATTTTCTTGCAGAAAATTTCCCGATTTAAAAATGAGCAATTTTAGACAGAGCAAGATTTGAAAGGGATAAGTTAGATACCTGTAATGGATACGTGCTAATTTTGATTAATAGATGGCTTCACGTCCACATCAAGTTCATTGCTGGTTTAGGTTGCAAGTGCCCATTTTTGCAGTTATTTATTTAGGGTTGGAATCTTGAGGTTGGCATTAGTGTCCCGCCAGAATTTAACATTTGGTAGTTTTGACATAATTGAAGTGAAATTTTTCTTAAAACGGTAAGAAAGTAACCCCAAAACCTAATTTACATTGCAGCATTTGCAACGGGAACGAATTACATGATAAATGTTCATAAATTCGTGACCTTGAGTAGACATTTGCAACTAAACGAAATATAATGATGAAAAATATAAAGTTATAATGAAATATCTGATAATATGAACTGAAAATAACAAAAACAAGTTTATTGCTATAATTTGGTGACATTTGTACAGTTTTGTCACCTAACCAACCAATCACAGAAGCGCATTTTAAATTTGGCGCCTACAAAAACTCCCCAAAACAATCTTTTTCCATTAGTTGCCTCGTGTACTATTTTGTTTGTTTGCTAATGAAACGAAACTTAAGAATGAAGCCTGTCCACATATTTAACAATTCCATTAAAACCAAATTACCAACCGGTAAATCAAGCGATTCCTAATCGATTTTAAATCGCACGTAAATATTTATGTGTGATGCAACAATAGCGCGTCAAAGGCGGATCAATGACGTCACAACTCACCCGAAAAGTGTACTCGGAGTCGTCCTGCTCGTAATTCTTCAACTCGTCAAATCCCAGCGCTTCTTTGACTTTGAGGCTGCAGAATCTTGCGGCCTGCTTGAGTTTGTGCTGATGCTGGAACGCCCATCGGCAGGCACACTGAAAAATTTGGGTCTTTTACTCAGTAAACAACATCTGACGTCCGTTTTTGGAGCATTGTTTGTTTGCTAGTGCCTTCGGTTTTTTCTAAGGCTTGATAAGCGAGAATTGCAGATAACCCTCTAGGAGTACAATAACAAGCTTTGTTGATGCGTTGCTAGGAAAAGCGCCTACTTGGATGAGTATTGTAATTTTTGGATCTGGAAAATTATCTCCGAAACCGCACTGTTGCTTGGCGAATTTGGTGTTAAAGTTTATCAGGAGCAACCAGCTATTTCCAGTGTCTTATCACTAGCACTAGAAAAAGTGAATTAAAGGGATAGTTACCTGTTGGGAGGTGATCACTGACATCTTAAATATCACTTGTAGTCACTAGCACGAGTCACAACCACTAATTCGATATAATACGTGAGAAATACTGCTTTCCTTAGGTTAAATTGCTAGTTTGCTGTATGTCGTTCAACTGGCGTATTGTAAGCTTGGACGCATGAATATTAAATCCATAAATTAATACTTATCGCCGGCTATTTTATAAGCAAAGTATATTTAGGAGAAGAGAAGAAGCGTTATCTTTCGCAATATAATAATAATAGAGTGAAGAGTGACGCAAGAAGAATCTCGAACGAGATTTCGTTGAAAATAAAAACAACAGTTGATGAAAGCCCATTGAATGTAATTGTCATGTCGAAATATGATAATAAGATCATGACCTTTAACAAAACTTTTATGTTATCGCTGTTATTACTTGGAATTCTTCACTTTTGGGCTTGAAGAAAACGCCACGAGGAAGAAAAAGAGCGCGTTTTTTCTTTGTTTACGTTGCGAGAACACAACAACAGCTTTGAATTACAAATCGCGACCTATGCAAATTCTAATTTTTTTAATGCAACAATTGGCTTTCATCTCATACATAAAAAATATGACATACGCGCTATTCTTTTTTTTTGCAAATTAGAAATTCACGCATGCATAATTTGTCGGCCTACAAGGATTTTCAACGTAAACATGACTCATGTAATACGGGCTTCCGAAAAACAAGATGGCAGTCCAGTGATGGGGCGAGGATTGGCGGCGATTTTGTAAACGAAAGTTGCGGAAATCATAACACAACCGAAGTAGGCATAAGTAGGTAATTTTGAGCGTGGCTGTAAAAACTACGTCACTTTTTAAAGGTACGACGTTCAATTGAAATTATCATATTGTATTTGAGAGTTTGAATTCTAATCTAACACAACGATAACATTATACGGGTGAGTATTTAAATGCCACCGTTCGCAACAACAAACTGATAAAAATCCTCCCACGTCCTCCCAATCCGTTGTTACGCCACTGGAATGTCCCTACTTTTTGACAACTGACAACTGACCAGTGTTGTCAGGTTTAGGAATTTTCCCCGAATCTAGGTAATTTTTTAATTTTGGAGGGAAAGAGATCTAAAGAAGTTTTTAATAAGACAGATCTCTGGTTTATATATAAAGTTAGAATTTTGACAAATTGGCTTTGGAAATTTTGAGTTGACAAGATTGGCAACATTGTTCCCCAGAATTTGACATTTGCTATTTTGACATGAAATTTGCTGTGTATTAAGGCTATCTAAAGTCCGTTTTTTTATTAAAAAACCACCAACACCGCACTCTCGCACCACTTTACAACCGGCAACGTCGTCGATGGTGACTTTTTGGTGATAAAATCAAATAGGTTAGCTGCCTAATTGACAATTTGATTACACAAAACGGCTTTTCAGGTTGTGCCGAGTCTTTTCACTATTAAATCATTTGATTTGCAATCCAACAGGCTGTAAAAGAAACGTTTTTAACGGAAACACTGCCTAATTTTCAGAAATGTCAAAAATTTGACAATTATTTTCTCACCAAAAATCTCCCTAGGCAACGTTGCCGGTTGTAATGCAGGGGAAAATTGCGGTGTTGGTGGGTTTTAAAAAAAAACGGACTTTAGAAAAATTCTCTGCAGGAAAAATGAAGTTTAGAGTTGGCCAAATAAAATTCATGTCGTCTAGAGATTTTCTAGGGATTTTTTAAGTTAAAATCTAGGGATCATTGAAATTCTTTCATCTCTCATCTAAGATTTTGATCTGGCAACACTGCAACTGACAGTTCTTTTCAAACTCGAAATTACTTCCCCTAGGCCGTGGATTCTTCGATTTTCCGCTCTCCGTCGCAATGAATTCTTTAAAACTTCTCAGTAAAACCTTCTTGGTAAGAAATTTCGCCCTTTTACTAACTTCAGGGAACATAACCTCACATTTAACAGCGTCCGACTTGCCGGCTCACTGGGGTTATTCAGAAAGCCTCAAATTCGGGATCCGTTGTGGATCCTCCTGACAACCCCTCGATTGTGATCCCGAAGCCCAAACAGCGTGACAATGAGCCGTTTGAGCAACGCAGAGCAAGGTAAGGAACAACAGTATTAAAAAATACAACAAACAATCTTTTAATTTGTTGTTGTAGGTTGTTGTACCAGTCTCGCAAACGTGGAATGCTTGAAAATGATCTTTTGTTGAGTACTTTTGTGGATAAGTATCTCAAGACTTTTAATGAAGAACAGGTGGAGAAATATGATCAGTAAGGTGGAAAGTTGAGTTGGTGGATCATGCTGGGGTGGTTTGTAGGTTGATAAATGGGCCTTCGAATGATTGGGATATTTATTACTGGGCTACGGAGATTAAGGAGACGCCGGAGGAGTACCAGCATGAAATTATGGACTTGTTGAAGTTGCATGTGAAAAATTTGAATAAGGAGAGTAGGATTAGGCAGCCCGACTTGCCTTGAAGTGCTATAGATTATTTATTATATAGTTGTTAATAAGATAGTTTCAGTATTTATAACAAATTGGTAATTTCAGAGTTATTTTTATTCATTGGTGGATTTTGAGGTATGCAACCAAGTATGCAGAGTGTAATGTTTGGTTGCCTGCAACACGCTTCAAGTCATAAAAATCTCGTTTCCTGCATTGGAAGCAATAAGTTGACTTTTATCTTCGCTTCTAAGCACATTACAAGATCAATGACTATTGTCTGTCTGCAGGTGCGGGCAATAAACTTCCGGTCTAGTAGCGTGTCTTCAAGAAAGGCCCCCCACATCTTTACACTTTCGACAAATTTAATGAAAATCTAAAGAAATGTAGAGAGAAAACACAAAAACATCTTTAAGGTTTGAAAAAAATACAGACTAAACAAAATTATAAAAGAATTCAGAGAGTAAAGAAAATCGAAGATTCAAAAAAATTCCAGGGAAAATTCTGAAATTGACATAGTACATGTTAAGAAAATTCAAAGAGAATCGATAGAGAATCTCATCTCATCCATACACATGGAGGGACTAAACATTCAATATCCGAAACTTTGATCGCTCATAACTCAGTTATTTGTGGGCCGATTTCAACAAATCTCACGTTTTCGATTCTGCGTGAAATTCTGCGTAAAATGAGCACCAATACGTTACACCAAGGTAGCTAACTTCTACATTGAAAAAATAAAAAATTTTAATTCGAACTATCCAATATCGATTTCTAAGGTAAAAAATTGCGAGAAAAACGATTCCGAAAAGGGTTGTCTGATATTTGTTATAATTCCAGAGATATCGAGCAAAATCGTTTTCGAACCTCCAAAATTTTGGCCCTCTTGCGACAACCCAAAACTTCAAACGCCCATAACTCAGTTATTTGTTGACGCACGAGAAAAACGAGGATATTTTTGGATTCAGCGCGAAATTCTGCGTTAAATGGGCTCATATAGCTCAAATTTCTTTAACAAATAAACGAGGTATCGACTCAATTACATTTTCAGAGGGTCATTTTAGGGTCATTTTCAAGACGATGTTTCGGGGCGAAAACTGCGTTTAATATTATTAAATTATATATCAATTGAAAGAGCAGCCCGAGATCTGTTGACTGGCCAAATCTCAGTTCGATCGGGCAAGTAGTTTACGAGGAGCGATCGAAAAACGAAAATTTGAAAAATTTTCATCCATTGAGTCGCAAATTTTTTTACGCAATAAATTGACCATCGAATTTTCGACTTTTGAGGACATATTCCAAATCAAAATGACCCGAGAATACGATGGTGAAAACCGTTTCTCAAAATCTATTCTAGTTTCGGAGATATCGAGTTTTGAAAATTTTCCAACTCAAAATCCAATATCCAAAACTTTGATCGCTCATAACTCATTTATTTCTTAACCGATTTTAACGAATCTGGCATTTTTAAAATCTACGTGAAAATCTGCGCAAAATGAGTACAAATTCTTAAATAAATAAGCGAGATGTCGACCGAATTAGATTTAGAAATTTGATTTCTTCGAACTATTCAAACACTTTAAATTCCGGACATGTAACATATAATTCTTATCAGCTGAAGGGCGAGGACAACAATGGTGAAAACCGCATGTTTCGCTCGGTCTTAGTTTCGAAGATATCGTGGTCTAAACGTTGCGGAACTAAAAACTCCCCATCCCCAATTTTGAACGCTTCTAATTCGGTTATTTATCGACCATTGTTTGGAAAAACGCCCCAAATAGAACCCGATTGAATATGATTTCAATGTAATTCCATCCGGTGTCGGCTTAAGCAGCTGTCTAGCATCCAAGTTATTTCAAGCGCCCCGGCTTTAAACAAAAATAGCCAACTTCCAGACGCTACACATAACGACGACGCCTAATCGATGTAAAGACCGCTCCACAAAAATAATAAAGTCCAAATCACGCAATCGACCGAATTGCAAATATTTGGAGGAAGATCACGATCGCGAATAGACCGACAAAAGCGATTTCATTCAAGAAAAACCAGGCGGAGGCGTGGAAATGAATGGACTTTTTCCACCCCAAATTCGCATTTATTTATTTCTATCTTTAGCTTTGTCCTTTTCACCATTGCCGCCCCCCACGGAGGTGTTTGTGCGGTTTCAAAGCGTGAAATCACAAGGGGCACAGATGTCGCAATAAAACGGAAATTCAATGGGTTGGAATTAAATGCCCAAACTCATTTAACTAGGATACCTATAAAAGGTAAGGTCTGATAATGGGAAAAATGTGTGGGTTCGACCTCCGCCACGTCACGTGCAAGTTCACCCACTTCATAAACCAAATAGTAGGCCGAAGAAATGGTGCTAAGAATCCACGAGAAGGTGGCAGGAATTAATTCAAACAAGCGGAAAATTCGAGCTGATCTCAGAGCGTAAATTGACCATTTTTGGGCGATAAACTTGCCAAGTCATGACTCATTTTTATTACACGCGATTGTGGGGATTATTGGGAAAATCTAATAATAAAGTGGAGAGCCTGAGTTGACATTGCCAAAAGCAATTTACTATGTTTTCCATTTTGGAAAAAAACGTCACAGATGACCTCAGAAGCGTGAGGAAGGTCAGTGATTTTATTCCAGACTTTTCTGCTTCTTATCAAAGTTTCTTCGCATGCGTCACTCTTTATCGATTTGATGCCATTGCGGCCACGTCGAAGATAGTTTTTTGGGGCGCCCTTGGTCGACAATCAATAAATGGTAGTGTAAATAAACACTAATTAGAACCTTGGAATTTGTGTAAATATTGGGACATAACGTAAATAGCGGAAAAACTTTCATTTATCCATCATGGTACTATTTTAATTCAGAATCGGACATTATTCTAGAAATAGTTACACAATGGGATAAACTATTATCTAAATTTAACCTGTTTACCTTAGTATCAGATTTGCTGGCGTTGAAACCTTTTAACAAACAAGTGAACAGAGAGCATAAAAACGATCGGTTCCAAACATTTTTTAAATCGTTCGAATTTTTTCTTGCAGTCAATGCATGCATGATTAAATTTCATTTGCGTTTGTCGTGTCGTGTTTATTAAATCAATATCTCTTAGGGAGAATGAAGGCTTGGAAAGCGATAATAAATAAGAGATTGAGTCACTCGAATTTGGCAACTGGGTGTTGGTGAATAATAAGGTGGAACATCCGCGGAAAATCAGATTAGTTTTCATTATCCGAAATTCGCTCACGTGGGTTTTGGTGCAATTAGCGAGTTCAAAGGGGCCTCTTCGTGGGGGTTTCGGGGATGATTAATTAATGATTGCATAAAATGAGCACCAATAAATCTAAGATTGCTCATAAAGCTGCCTTTCAACATTTTCAATTTTGTATTCTTATGTAAAAAAAACGCGAGAAAGACGATGGCGAAGACCGCATCTTTCTATCTGTATTAGTTTCGGAGTTATCGAGGTTTATTCATTACTCAGTTATTTATTGACGTCCAGTTTTGGGTTCTGTGTGAAATTCTGCGTAAAATGAGCACCAATACTTTAAGATTGCTTCATAAATAATAAAAATAATAAATAATAAAAAATGAAAATTTTGAATTCGAACTATCTAAGATCGATTTCTAAGGTAAAAAATTGCGAGAAAAACGATTCTGAAAAGGGTTGTTGGATGCTTGCCATAATTCCGGAGGTATCGAGCAAAATCGTTTTCGAACCTCCAAAATTTTGGCTATCTGGCGACAATTCTGCGTTAAATGAGCCCATATAATAAACGAGATATCAACTGAATTACATTTTTAGAGGGTGATTTTAGGGTCATTTTCAAGACGATGTTTCGGGGCGAAAACTGCGTTTAGTATTATTGAATTATACAGCAACATTTGTGTCCCCCCCCAAAATCGTCTTAAATTTTAAAGTTACAATTTTGAAAATTTGCATACGCTCATAGTTGACAAAGCTCTAGAAGCTGACGCAAAAATTTGTTTTGTATTCCGGTTTGGTTGGCGTCGCGACGCCTAAGAAGTATAATTTTTAGCGATTTTTGAGTTTGAGAAATATTCGCGAATTCATTTTTTTTTCAACATAACTGTGATACAAAAATATCTCAGTCAGTTTTCAAAATTCTAACAGCGCAGCGGCAAACTACGTTTACACCAAAATTTCACAAGTCACTTCATTCACTCTTATAAAGGTTAATTTTGATAAACACGGGCATGTTGCACTTTATGGACACCAGAAATCGTTAATTTACATCGACAAAGTGACAATTTCACCAATTAAGACAATCTAAAGCGAGCCAAAGGATAGATGTCATTTGTGACACAAGATGTTGACAGATGGGTGTAAACGTAGTTCCTAATTTTGACGTAATGAAATTGGATACTAACTTGATAAAACCGCATTTTTTTCTTAAATTTTGAAGACAATTTGCATTGAATCTAAAATAACAGCTGAGATATTTTTTACACATTTATATTGAAAAAAAATTAAATTAGGGGTTGATATCGCAAACTCTCACAATTAACTAAAAACTACATTTTTAAGGCGTCGCGACGCCAAAACTATCAGTGATACAAAACAAATTTTTGCGTCAGCTTCTAGAGCTTTGTCAACTGTGAGCGTATGCAAATTTTCAAAATTTTATCTTTAAAATTAAAGACGATTTTGGGGGTGGACAGAAGTGTTGCCGGACCCTGTATATATCGATCTAAAGAGGAGCACGAAATCTATCAACTGGCCTAATCTCAGATCGATCGGGCAATTAGTTTACGAGAGGCGATCAAAAAACGAAAAATTGAAAATTTTTATCGTTTGAGTCACATTTTTTTTGCCCAAAATATCGACCATCAAATTTTCGCCTTTTGAGGACATATTCTATTGCTTCATAAATGAAAAATGAGCGAGATAGCGACCGGGTCTGAATTAGAGACTAAAAGACTTCTACATCGAAAAAATGCAAATTTTGAATTCAAACTATCTAAGATTGATTTCCAAGGTAAAAAAATGCGAGAAAAACAATTCCTTCAAAAGTTGTTCGATATTTGCCATAATTCCGGAGATATCGAGCAAAATGGTTTTCGAACCAAAATTTAAAACGCCTCTAACTCAGTTATTTGTTGACGTACGAGAAAAATAAGGATATTTTTGGATTCAGCGCGAAATTCTGCGTTAAATGAGCCCACATAGTTTAAATTTTCTTAACAAATAAACGAGATATCGACTGAATTACATTGACAGAGGATGAATTTTCGCGAAAAACTCCAACTTTCGACTTTTGAAAAACCTAAGAACGTTTTCTAAGTTAAAAAATTGCGAAAAAAAACCATTTTAAAAACGGTTTCTTGACATTTGAGCACCAATACTTCAAGTTTGCTCCGAAAATAAGCGAGAAATTGACCGAATTACCAATAATTTAATTAAAAAAAGCATAGAAGAGTGACTGGCAGAGCAATGAGCTCCACTTTCGATGATTTGGAGTACAATTTTCAATTCTTTGTTCTTAGGTTTGTTTACCGTAAACTGTTGTCATCAACATTATTTACTGTCTTTTTCTTATCCTTATCTGTTGTGAAAAGCAGTTATTTTAAGAAGATAACAAATTTATTGCAGGCTCGACAAGTGCAAACATAATTAAGAGCACCTAAAACTTTCATTTATTGAACCACACTGCACCGGTGGTTCCAGAAATCCTTTCCAAGCCACCCAAAAATGCCGCAAGCACAATTCTGCATCAATTAACTTCTCTCCAAGTCGCTCTTAAATTGTAGTCAAAATCAATCAAAATTTCTTTGATAATTGTTGAATCTTCCATGCCCATATATGGTACAGTTCTTGCGGAATTCCGCGCCGGTGTCTATTGGCCGTCACCCGCCCACTTCCTGAGTCAGCAAGCCCAAAAAAGTGCCACTACGTCACTTTATTCTTTCGGTGTTTACAACTAGATTCCATAGTGAATAATGAATAGTAAAATCGTTGCATCTCGAACATTCATTCCTTCGCCAAGGTACATCCATCGTTGCGCAAGTCCCCCACACACGATCTATTTAAAACCAAAAGCCCCGTTGAAGCCATCAGTAGAGCTTGAACTTCCGCGGCAGTAACAGTGAAGTGTCTCAAATTAACGTGTCGTGCAGTGTTACAAAATGTCTGAAGGTACAAGACGCGACATCCCCATCAAATTGGGCGACTTTAGCGTCATCGACACGGAATTCAGCAGTATAAGGGAGCGATTCGATGCAGAAATGCGAAAAATGGAAGAAGAAATGAGCAAGTTTCGCTCCGAGTTGATGAACAGAGAATCGAAGGATTTCTTTAGAAGCACGACAAGGTAGATGGGATTTTCACGGAGGTTGAGGGCTTGTAACCACTAATACGACGAAAAAGGGATCGATAACTGGCTACTGCATACTTTGATTCGTGGGTTGGACGCGCCGCCCATTCAATGGGTCTTTTGTGCGGACTCAACAGACCCTGGAAAAGAACTTTTTATTTGCGCGGTGTCAACTTCGCCTTATTAAACTAATGGGTTTTGTAATACCGCCAATATTTGTTTAGATCTGCAGGTGTAGCTGTGGGAGTTGATAATAGACCCTGTCCCTTGTTTCAGTATAATTAAAAATGACTCATTCGTTTAATCCAAGGCTGTTTAGCCATAACATTGCGCTAATTGAAAAGAGAAACATTTCATAGTTCCTCGCCGGTCCAAAAATGGGAGAGAAAGAAGCAGATGGGGCCAAGAACGGATCCCTGAGGAGCGCGCTTTCACCACGACCACCTGGTCCGACTGATTATCATAAAATTCGTTTTTTCTGCACAATCGCCGCTTGACAACTGTGTCCATTTAAAGACAGCATACGTAACATTGGTGATGTCACCGGACCAAAATAGAAACCAGTTTTACACAGTACTCACGGGAATGTATGCACAAGTATGCAGTCGCCTACACGTTTAATCAAACGCGAGTTGAATTTCCCTTGTCAGATTAGTGGATTTGATCTTGTGGCTTGAATATAACAATCTAACAATGCTTTTAATGTTTGCATGTCGTACGAATATGAGAGTGTTTCTGGAGGAAACAAATCTAAATCCTCGTCAAGGTTTGTATAAACCACGACTAGTCAGAAGCCTCAGTTCGGGCAGTGTTAAAATTCGTTTCTTTTAGCTCCACCACGCAGTCTTCACACAATTCTGGTCTAGACGTAGCGCCAAGATCCGGAGGAGACGTCCGAACATGGTACGACGATCTAAACTCGCCTCTAATCCAAGAAGACGGAAACAGCAAGTGTCTCAAGCTGCGGTTTGACGTCAGCCAATACGCGCCTGAAGAAATCGTTGTAAAGACTGTGGATAACAAATTATTGGTAACTGGAGTCTCTCTTCAACCACATTCTTCAATGACTGTTTGTAGGTACATGCAAAACACGAGGAAAAAACAGAGTCCAAGTCAGTGTATAGGGAGTACAACAGAGAGTTCCTTCTCCCTAAAGGGACCAATCCTGAACAGATCAAGAGCTCGTTGAGCAAAGATGGAGTCTTGACAGTGGAAGCTCCGTTGCCAGCGATCACCGCTGGAGAAACTTTGATTCCAATTCAACACTAAAGTGAAATTCCCACCGCTTTTAGATATTTTTTCAAATTGTTGCAATATTTTTTTGGCAATATAGATGCTAACTCAGACGGATCGTCACGTGTCGACGCTTATTAAGTTCTTTGTTTAGCTGTGCAAATGTAGAGTATAAACTTTTGTAAGTTATTTATAAACAATAAAAGTATTTTTAAACACTTTTAACGGATCACTTTCATTCAGGAGCCGCGGTATAGAATTCTTGATCGGAAATATGTAATAAGTTTACAATAACAAATGGTAATTAATATTGAAAGATAAAAGCCCAAAATGGCTCACAGCTGAATTCCCCTGATTTTGTCCTGATGTCAAATTTTCCCTGATTTCCTTGACATTTCGTAGAACTTTCCCTTAATTCCTTGTGATTTTGTGTAAATTTCCGATTTCTTTGCGATTTCGACCAACTTTCTATTCTTTTCTTGTGATTTCGTCCAACTTTCCCTGACTTCGTTCAACCTCTCCTTATTTCCTTCTTATTTCGTCTAAATTCTCCTGATTTCCTTGTGATTTCGTAAAACTTCCCTTGATTTCCTTGACATTTCGTCTAACTCCCCCTTGTTTTTCTTGTGATTTTGTTCAACTTCCCCCTATTTCCTTGTGATTTCGTCTAAATTCCCCTGATTTCCTTGTCTTTTCTCCCATTTTCCCTTGTTTTCTTGTGATTTCCTTGCGATTTTGACCAACTTCCTCTTATTTCCTTGCGATTTTGACCAACTTCCTCTTATTTACTTGCGATTTTGACCAACTTCCTCTTATTTACTTGCGATTTTGACCAACTTCCTCTTCTTTTCTTGTGATTTCGTCCAACCTCTCCACATTTACTTGTGATTTCGTTTAAATTCCCCTGAATTCATTGCAATTTCGACCAACTTCCCCTGATTTCCTTGACATTTCGTCTAACTTCTCCTTATTTCCTTGTGATTTAGTCCAACTTCCCCTGATTTCCTTGAGTTTTCCCTTTACCTTTCGTCTATCTTCTCCTTATTTCCTTGCGATCTTGACCAACATCCTCTTATTTTCTTGTGATTTCGTTCAATCTCCTTATTTTCTTGTGATTTTGTTTAATTTCCCCTGATTCTCTTGCAATTTCGACCAAATTTCCCTGATTTCTTTGTGATTTCGTCCAACTTCTCCTTGAGATTTTGTCCAACCTCCCCTTATTTCGTTGTGATCTCATCTAACTTCCCCTGTTTTCCTATTGACTTAAATTGGCAAAGTAAGCAAGTTTAAAGTTGCATCTTCTCCAAATTTGATTGCTATTGCGTTAAAACCAGTGACCTAGATCATTTTAATAGAAAACTTTATAAACTCAACTGCAAATTTTTTTATAAAAAATAAACTTCATTATCCAAGAACCTAATCAAATTCAGACTTCATCTCAGCCTATAACCAATGAGAACAGACACGATTCCTCCCACAGCCAGGCAAACATACCCCCAAGGAACGTTCCTCCTCAGTTTGGTGATCCTGTCCGCGGGTTTCAGCCCCCGGTCCCACTAAAACCACCCCTTTATTAAACTTGTAACGAAAGTTTCAACACTACCTCTTCAGATCTCTTCTGGAGGTGTCGTACAACAACTCTTAGTCTCGCCAGTTGCTGCCGGTTTTTCACCAACAAGCTCTTAACTTCCTCCATGTCAGCATCAAGGAACTCGTGGGGGTTATTCCCTAACATGAACTTAAGACCAGCTTCCATTGCAATCACCTGTTTAACACAGGTAAGAACAGACGCGGCGACATCGGCGTTCCTGAAAACAACCCTTAAATTGAATGTTAGGAAAATTCCGCAAGCGTACGTGTACAGTTGGTCCTTTTTGACGAAAGGAATCGACTGGGGCTTAAAGGGGTGCTTGTGAAACCGGTACAACCCCTCCAAGATCCGTTTTCTTTGATAAGGGAACTTCACTCCCAGCGCCTGAAGCTGGGGATCGTTCAGAGAGAGAAACTCGCTCAACGTGGTGTTCCTGCCTCTCAAAAGAGGCATGACGTGCTCGCTCTTCGTCCCGTACAAAATTTTGCAGATGTCGGTGAAGAACTGGGGGCTACCACTGTTGAAAATGTCTTCGAAACTCATGATGGAGTTGAGGTGCGAGTAGAACTCATCGAAAGGATCTTCAGGGAAGAGTTCGAGGATGTTTTCATTGCCGTTGTTGCGGGCGATGTCCACCACGGAGTTTCCTCTGATGTCGGTTCTGGTACTATTGAAACTTTCGTCTAGTAGATATTTGACTATGGGCAACTGGTCACCTTCAACAGCCCAGAAAAGAACCTGAAAGGTAAGTTAGTCGCCACCCCCTTCAACAAGTGTTTTATTTACATCCCACGCTTGATTATCCACAGTTTCTCGGTCTACTAAAGGCAGCAGCAGCTTCACGACCCCAAAGTGTCCATGATACGCCGCCCCCATGATGGCGGTTCGTCTCTTATTGTCGATGGCGTCAACATTCGCCTTCTTTTCCAGAAGCAATTTCACACATGCTTGAATGTCTTCCTCCATCGTGTCGTCATTGGAGGTGATACTGCAGAGGTACATCAAAGCGCTTGTACCCCCATCTACCAAAAAAACTAAATTAGCGAGAGTGGGGCGCAGTGGGGAAGCAACCTCGCGTTTGATTGACGTTGGCGCCCCTTTCAATCAAGCCAGAGAAGATCCTAACATTCGCTGTTGTCGCGGCTAAGAGTAAGGGGGTCCATTCTAGGTCCAAATCGACGTTGACATCCAAACCTAAAGAGATAATGAAGTGAAGTTAGCCAACCACCCCTAAAATCTCAAGTGCGTTGAAGCAACGATCTAATGCGGAGCTCCTAACCTTTATCAAACTCCTCAAAAACGATTTCGTCTTTCCCGAAGGAAATGGCCGAGAAGATTGATTTTAGCCGCCGTTTCTCTTTGTCGGCCTCTGATTCAAGTTTTTGAGCAGTTTGGCGTTGCTTCGATTTGATTTTGTGCTAAAAAAAGGGTTTTAATGGTCGGTTTGGAAATGGAGAAATTACCATGAATTCGACGTATTCGTTGTCGTCCGAGAGGCCGTCATCATCACTTGTGTCGAAATCAGGCCCGTAAATGTACTGAGATTGCATTTTGGGGGATTAAACTAAAAAAACCTTGAACACAATAAACTAACCTTAAAAAATGGGCTTTGAGGTTAGGTTTTTGACATTTCGTCGAATTGGTTGCTTAAATTCAGGCGCAGTAAATTCAGATAAATTTAAATTATTTCATTTTTCTTTTTATTAAAGTTGGTTTAGATCACTTTGAGCGTAAATTTTTAATTTAAAGTTGAAAACTTAATAAATTAGCTTTGGGAATTTTAAAATGACAAGGTTGGTATCATTGTGCCGTCTCCCAGAATTTGAGATTTGCCGTTTTGATATGAAATTTTTTGTATATCAAGTTTGTGTATTTAATTAGTGAGTGCCCTTAAAGATGAAGTGAAGTGAAAATCTCCTCAAATGCAACTGCTGTTTAATAACGGTAAGAAACAAATTGTATTTTGACGCATCGTCTTTCGTCAGAGAGTTGAGACTAATATTACGTATTAGTATAATATTAGTATTTCGTACACTAAAACGCTAAAACTCAATTCTTTTATCACCGCCATTTGCAACAGGAACGAAATTTGCAACCTAAACCAACCGTGGGATATTTATGCAGGGGTGCGTTTATAAAAATCACTCTGTGTAAAGTTTGTGTAAAATGTGACACAAAGGCGTTCATAAAGATGCGCAATGTCTTGGATTTCAAATGCACGTCAAATGTTTGTTGCCATAAATCATTGTTTCTTAACCTTAAGTAAGCTGCACCCCTTTGAACCTGAAAATAGGTCTCCACACCCAGTTGAAAATTGTGCTTCAATTTTTTAGTTTAGAAAAACACATTTTTTTTTAATTTTTGTTTATTAAAAAAATGTACATTTTATAATATCAACCAGCTTCTCCCGCACCAATGATTCTGGTCAAATTCCTAAATCGAAAAAGAAGCTCAAGATCTATCTAGTGGCCAAATTTGAGATCGATCGGACGAATTAGGAAAAATGAAAATCAATTTTCCGAGACTTTGATCGGCCATAACTCAGTTACTTTGTGTCGAATCTGAATTTAAATCCCAGATTTGGAATCTACGGAAAATTCTGCATACACTAATGTATAATAACTCCTAAATTCTCGAAAAAATAACCGAGATGTCGATATCAAAAGTTTGGCATAGTTTTAGTCATGACTTTTTGCAAAAATTTGCAAATTTCGACTTTTGAGAAATCTATTTCTTATGCAAAAAATTGCGAGAAAAACGATGGCGCAAACCGCATCTCAATATCTGAAACAGTTTCCGAGATATCGAGCACGAATTGTTTTGAACCTTCAAAAATTTGGCCTTCTGGCGACAACCCAAATTTTCAAACGACCATAACTCGGTTATTTGTTGACAAATAATAAAAAATTATCATGTTTTTGAATTTAGCGTGAAATTCTGCGTAAAATGAAACCCAAATATGTTGAGTTTGCTTAATAAATAAACGAGGTATTGACCAAAAACTGTTTTGAAAACATCATTTTAGGGTGATGTTCTATCAATGTTTTCAAAATGAAAACGACGTTTAATAGCTTTGAATTATACATCAGTCGAAAGAGGAGTTTGAAATCTATCTACTGGCTAAATTTGAGATCGATCTTACAAATAGTTTACAAGCTATGACCAAAAATAAAAAAAATGAAAAATTTTCATCGATTGAGTCGGATTTTTTTTGCGAAAAATCGACTATCGAAGTTTGGGCTTTTGATAACATTTTCTAACGTAAAATGAGCCGAGAAAAAGAATGGCGTAAACCGCATCTCAATATCTCAAATAGTTTCCGAGATATTTAACTTTAAAAATTACGAAAAATGAGGAAAAATGAAAATCAACTTTCCGAAACTTTGATCGGCCATACCAGTTATGTGTTGTCGGATGTGAATTTAAATCCCAGATTTGGAATCTGCGGAAAATTCTGCGTCCACTGATGTATAATAACTTAAGTTTACTTAAGCGAGATGTCGATATCAGAAGTTTGGTATAGTTTTTGTCATGAATTTTCGCGAAAATTGCGTTTTGAATGTAGGTGATGTACCCATTTGTCGAACATTTAAATAACCACGGAAACCGTTCATAAACGCAACAACACTCTGGCGAATCTCAGAGTGTTAATCACATCACTCTGACGTCACACCCTCCTATAGACGTCTCACTTTATGAACACACCCCAGCCCAAGCTAAAAATTCATTTTTTATAAATAATTTGCTGTTGGGAGTTTCTAAAGTTTTCATTTAAATCGTCCAATGTTGCTGCTTTTAACGCAATAGCACCAAGTTTGGAGAAGTTATAACTGTGAACTTGCTAATTTTGCCAATTTAAGGCAATAGAAATAAGTCAGGGAAAGTTACACGAAATCACAAGGAAATAACGAGAAGTTGGACGAAATTACAAGGAAATAAGGAGAAATTAAACGAAATCACAAGAAAATGAGGGGAAGTTGACAAAATCACAAGGAAATAAGGAGAGGTTGAACGAAATCACAAGGAAATAAGAGCGAAGTTGGACGAAATGAAAAGGAAATCAAGAGAAGTTTTATGAAATCATAAGAAAATAAGGAGAAGCTAAACAAAATTACAAAAAAATCAGGGGACGTTGACCGAAATCACAAGGAAATAAAAGGAGGTTGGACGAAATCATACGGAAATCAGGGGAATTTAGACGAAATCACAAGAAAATCATGGGAATTTGGACGAAATTCCAAAAAAATAAGAGAAAGTTGGTGGAAATCGTAAGGAAATCATGCAGGGGAATTTGCACGAAATCACAAGGAAATAAGGAGAAGTTGAACGAAATCACTAGGAAATAAGGAGAATTTGAACGAAACCACAAGAAAATTAGGGGAAGTTGGATGAAATAACAAGAAAATAAGAGGAAGTTTGTCAAAATCGCAAGGAAATCAGGAGCATTTAGACGAAATCACAAGAAAAGAAGGGGAAGTTCTCCTGATGGAGCTAAAAGGACTTTAAATTCGGAATACGGAGGCAACTAAGTACTCGAAGAATGCATTTAGTTATCAAATTTTATTAAAAAAATTACATAATCTATTTCATAATGGTAATAAAATTAGTTTCCATGGTACAAATTTCAATTTCCTATGTAAACCATATAGCAAATGAATTTAAAGTAAAATGGGACACATAAACTAAATTAAACATTATATCACATGCAGTACACAATGTATAAAAGACGTCCGAACGCAATAAATACAACTATTTCATATTCAAATTGTAACATTATATTAAATAAATCCTATGTCTAAATAGTGAATTTAAACAGAGCTGCCATTTACGTCTTCAGCTCCCTATATTAGGCACGTTTTATTTCCTACCACAAAATAAATTTAACCTAGTTTACAACTAAAATTCCACGATTGTAATATTAGGAGTTGCACCTCTGTCATTTCGAAACTCCCTCGGTTGAACTAATCGATAATCCAACCAATGTTATAAAAAATATTTTTCTGTATGTACAAAATTCTTAAGTCGTAAAACAACATTTGATATGCAGACGCTATGATAAATGAGTACAACCTTCCTCAATTCCTAAGAACGAAAGAAAATCGATCTGTACAGATTACACAGTTGTCAGCTATATAAGTCATCGTTAAGCTACACGGGAATTCATAGGTACATCAGTAATACTAAGTTATCCAGGAAAACGAGTCTTGACAAGACCCGGCTTGGCTCTGTGTCAAACCGAAGTTTGCTGGACTCCGCCCAAGTAATTCAACGGTTTGAGTTCAGCCTCGCACTCGGAGTCTTCGATCTCGCAGAGGTTCGTCGACAAGTCGCTGTTGCTGCCGAAGCCGCCAAGAAGAGAGTTGCGCTCTTCTACAAAACAAAGAGTCAGTCTCCTCCAGAGGAAGTTGAGTCTTACCTAGAGTCGTAATCACAGAGCCGATATCATCATCGCAGTTTTTCCTTCGATTGCGGTTACTGGGGAATCCGTAGGGTTCGACGTCGTCGGATTCCGCCCCAGGGCTTTGCAAACACTCGGCTTCCGACTCGCTAGGAATATTGTACCCATGGCTAGGAAGGTATGAGTTGGGATGACGTATATAGCTATCCGCTAGAAGAAAAGCGCCGTCAGAAATGCGAAGTGGAGAGTTCGACAAATGGTTTATTGCGACCTCTAATAAATGAAGTTCGCAAGATAAAGAAACGCAACAAAACTGTAATTTAGGCAACAATAACACTAATTTATTCACTCTAAATGAAGAGTATTGTTGTGTTGACACAGGCATCTATCTAAAAATAACAAACATGCTGAAGCGTAGCTGGAAGACATGCAAAGAGAGAGTTTCATACTCACTTGGTTTAACAATTAAAGGCACTGCGTTACAGAAATTGAAAAATTGGATTAGTCAAGGATGATCAAAATCAAGTTTAGTGTAATTAAATCGAAAATTCAAGATAAAATGCTCAAATTTTACATTTTTACACGCTGGTAAGGGTGTTAGTAAAATCAATCAAAGCTCAAGACAGGTTCAAAAATCGTTTAGTCGTCACGCTCAAACCATCAAACTTACTGTGACTTGTTCGTATCTATAAATGCGTTTCTTTCCACCCTATAAACGTACCGCTTTGTTTAGTTTTTCGAAATTGGGGGCGAGTGCTTGCCAGTTAGAAATGGACTGAGGCAAAAAAAATCATATTTTGAAAAATGTGCTCAATTGCTTATTAATTGAACCAAATTACAAAACTCTGGGTCCAATTTTAGAAATCCACTTGACGTCGCGTCTGTCTGTGCAAAGTGGCGTATCGGGCCAGTTCATTTGAAAATGGCAAGCGCTGAGCGAAAGTCTATCGTACGATATTTCTAAGTACCTGTGGTAAATCGAAATTCTTCATTTCCACTATCGAGCGCATTGAGACTGGGGCTCGCCCGATGCGGGTCGTATTCACAGTCAGCCATGAATTCCGACTCTGCATCTTCGTTGAGCGTCTCAATGTCTCGATGTGGGTCAAGTGGGCCCAGCACCGGAGGAAGATGGTGACAACGAGATTCGTTACTCTCATTACTATGAAAGCTGGAGGAATCAGGTATTTCACTGCCTGGTACCTCCGTTATGTTAGGCAGTGTTTGGCTATGGCGCGCCCAATCTGAGCAGTCCCAATGATAACCTAAAGAAGCAACGCATTAGAAATCGTCAAATTCGGAACTAACAGAGAAGAGGAAGCGGATGAAACAAGCATGATTTGTACAGATTAGTAGCGAAATTTGGACGCGACTTACTTCCGACGGAGCGTTGGTCGTCTTCGGGACACATTGAGCCGTTTAACTTGACATAGTTCATAGTATTACTTCGCCCTCCATACAGTCTGTTTGGAACATCACAATTAACGGGGCTTGATATTTTGTATTCTGCAGAAATTGAAAAACGACAAAATAAATCACAAAAACTAAAACGGAAGAAGAAGGAAGGCCACACCAACAACTTTCTTACCATTTCTCATTTTCGGCTTCTCGCTCAAAGAAGACGCCAAATGCATCTGTTCCGCCCAGGTTGTCTTCTCCGGCTCGCAATGATTCCCGACGCAGTTCTGTCCGGTGTTCCGATTCAAATTCCTCACGTAGTCTGGAGGAACGTTCTCCAGCTCATCTCCTGCAGACCCGTAACTCCTTAAAGTATCCAGATTGTTGAGCATCATCGTGTTATTGCAATTGTACAAAGAGTCGTTTTGTCCAGACGCGGTGTAAGACACCGGTCTCGGCGGACACACAGGAATTTCTCTTTGATTCACCTCCAGGTTACTCAACTTCGAGCCTCTCTTAAACTCACTCATCTCATGAGGTCTGGTGGAATTCAACACTATGTTATCTTTGATGTTCTCATTATTGATGTTCCTCCTTCGTCTCTGTCGCTTCGTGTAACACCTCCTGCACAGTACGAAGAGCAGCACCAAAAGCAGAATCAAAAAGACCCCAATTCCGATAGCCGCCAGCTCCTCCCACGTGATGTTATAAATAGAAGAAGTAATCGAACTGTTGTAGAGCAAGTTACTGCAGTACGGCCCTGAGGTGTTTTGGGGGCACACGCAGTGAAAAGCACCCACTTCATTGAAGCAAGTACCGCCGTTCTGACAAGGCGAAGACTCGCACTCGTTGATGTCGTACTCGCAGAACTCGCCGAAGAACGACCGGCATTTGCAAAGGGGGCGATCGTCACCTTCTTCGCACACCCCGCCGTGTTTGCAAGGGTTGGGGGCGCAATAATGACCGTATTCGCAACGTTTGCCGGTGAGCCGGAACATGCACTCGCAGGTGTAATCGCCGGGGGCGCTGGAAAGGCATTTGCCGCCGTAAAGACAGGGGGCGGAGGCGCAGGGGTCCATGTCCAGCTCACACAGAGTCCCGGTGAATCGCGTGTGGCAACTGCACTCGTACCTGGAAGTCACCATTCGTTAGAGACTGTTTTGGTTTCAGTATCGGGATTTGCGGACAATTCGTCCCCGACTTTATTGTCCCCGGTCAATTCGTCTCCTGGTCAATTCGTTCAAATTTGGTTGTTTGAACTTTAAAACTGTAGGAGTTACGAAATTGAATAGACAAATTTTGATTTTACTTACGAAAAATTTTAAAATTCTTACTTCTTGTTCTAAAATTCTATAATTTAATACACTAAATAAGCATCCTGAAAGTAGTAAATGTACCAAATTTGGTTGTTCGAACTTTAAATTTGTAGGAGTTACGAAATTTTATAGACAAATTTTGATTTTGAGTTAGTTTTGTATATGGAAAGATTAAAAATTTTTATTTATTGTTCTAAAATTCTATAATTTAATACACGTAATAAGCATTTTCAAAATAGTAGATCCTGCAAATTTGACAATTTTAATTTTTTAAACTGTAAGGAGTTACGAAATTTAATAGACAAATTTTGGTTTTGAGTTAGTCCTATATACAGTTATTAAAATTACAATTTTTTCCCAAATACCAAATTTTTACAAAAAATGCTGACGCGCGTTTCGATAGCAATGCTATCATCATCAGAGCATTTAGCGAGAACTAAAATTTTGATGATGATAGCATTGCTATCGAAACGCGCGTCAGCATTTTTTGTAAAAATTTGGTTTTTGGGAATAAATTGTAATTTTAATAATTTGTCAACACCAAGAATTGATCCAATAAATTTTCTTTGCAGATATACAGTATGTCCCCGGATTGAGTTCACAAGAGGAAAAAAAACGTTATTTTTCATTTTACAAAAAAATGACAAAGGAATAATATTTTTTGCTTAATTTAAAATAAATAAATCTTTAATTTAAACTTTAATATTATCAAGCTGTGTTCTTAAAATCGGCAAAAACAAAAATAGCGAAGAACTTTTTTATTTTTATTTTGCAAAAATGAAATTTGTTCCTTAACTCAAACTAATTTCCACTATTTGATTGAGCCATTACCTGTTTTAGCACATAGTTAAATTCTATCTCGTAATTCTTTAAGACTGTTTCGAATTTTCTCAATTATTGTTAAGAATGCAATTGCATTTCTTTTCCAATTTTTTAATGCTTACACATTTCTGGGTAAATTTAATTTTTTATATTGTGAATTTACAGCCTGCTATTATTTAAATACGATTACAAAATTTAATAAATAAAAATAATGAAAAAAATAATTTTATGAGTACAAACTAATAATTTTGAAATATTAATTGCAGATTTATCTGTTTTGAAATAAGCAAAAAATGTTACTCCTTTGTCATTTTTTTGTAAAATGGAAAATAAACTTTTTTTCCCTCTTGTGAACTCAATCAGGGGACATACTGTATATGAAAAAGTCTAAAATTCTTACTTCTTCAATTATTATTATCAAAAATCGCACCGGGACGAATTAAACATTGGGCAAATTGCCTTTGGGACGAATTGTCGGGGACCAATTGAGGGGGGCAAACTGGTCGTACTCCCCGGAGAACTCACCCTGTGTTGGTTTCGTGGCAGGTGCCCCCATTCATGCAAGGTTGCGACCCGCACGGCCCCGGGGGCACCAGAACGTTGTTAGTATCACAGCTGAACTCCACGTTGGCAAAGCGTTTGAGTACCGCCACGGAACTGTCTCCAGATTTGTGGAGTGGTACCGACATCCTGGCGATGCGAATGTCGTCCATGCACCCGGAGAAGCCTCTTTGGATGTCTTCAAACCCGAGAATCGAAGGATGTTGGTGGACTTCCGCCCCCAGGTACATCTCGTCGCTTTGGAGGTTTAGAATGTCGCTGATTCCGGGGGCTGAGCCTTGGGCGGTGTGAGTACCATCGATGGTGATCTTCGCACTGTTTCTGTCGCGCTCCAACTTGATTTCGTGCCATCTTCCGTCCGAGACGTAGACTGAAGACTCGCGGACGATGCCCTCGCCGCTGCCGAGTTCGAAGCGGTACTGCACGGCGCCGTTGACGATCTAGAAAAAAAATTGTAAGAACTCCATCAACTTAACAGTGTTAGTACCTCGAGGATGTTGTAGTCGACTTTCCCAGCGGCGTACATCAAATTCCCCGTTGGCTGCACGGTGCGAATCCTCAAACTAAGACTGAGTTGGTCCTCGATGGACTTCTTGTTGATGATGCGGTACTGAGAGTAGCTCTTCCCGCTGAACGAAATGGGGTTCCTGGCGATGTAACAGTTCTGGTCGTGGCACTTGGAGATGTCAACATCGCACATAGCGCCGGCGAAGCCTTCAGGACACTGACAGGAATACCCGGCTGTGGAGGCGTCAGGAATGCAGTTCTTGTACGGTGGACACGGCTCCCTCGCGCACTCGTTGACGATGGTGTCGCACTTTTCCCCCCCGTAACCTTCCTTACACTCACACTCCAAATTCTGGCGGTGTCGCGGCGAGACAAAACTCGTGACGTCGGTGGCCACCGGGTCAATATTCGCAGCTTCTAAAACGTAGCGGTCCTGGCAGCTCCCGAAGACGCAATAACTGTTGCTGCATTTGAACCGGATGATCTCCTCGACGACGAGTTTGGTGCTTTCTTCGAGTTCCTCGAGGTTGTCGTTGAGCGCTTTTCGGATGGATTCAGAGGTGTAGAACCCTTCATCCGGCCGCCGTACTGTGAAGAGCACGTCCAGGTCTTTATTGACGATGTAGCGTTTCGAGCGGACGTCGCTCGATGGTTGTACACTGATGATGACCACGTCTTTCAACCGACAGTTCATTGCGTTCCGAACAGCTCTCACGAAGCCTTTCCGGTGGCTCAAAACGAAGACTTCTGGACTGACCGCGCGGAATCTGATCGCAACTGAGTTGTCTAACATGTCTTCGCTGACCACCTCGATGTTGATTTTGACGATGGAATGAGCATGGAACTTGCCATCGGTGACGGAGACGTTGAGGCGGTAGTCACCGGCGTCGAGGCGCGGGAGCGCCGTTAAAGTACCTTCGGTTCGGTTGATCTGGAACAACTCGTGGGTGTGGTACGGGTACGACATCTCCAGAGTTGGGGAGAGTGAGAATGTAAGCGTGTCGTACTGGTCTTGGTCGTTGGCGTAGACTTTGCCGATGACGCCCCCCGGGTACTCGTCCAAGTACGAATTTATATTGATCTCAAGAGGGGTAATAATAGGTGGGTACTGGGACTCCTCAATTACTTTGACCACCACCCAGGCGTCGGAGTATAGAGGTGGGGTTCCGTTGTCAAACACGCGGATCTGGAGGAGGTAGTTGTCTTTGATCTTATGGTTAAATTTAGTGGCTGTTCGGAGGACCCCATCTTCATCGAGGCGGAAACTGTTCCCTTCATTCCCACTCCTGAAATCGAAAGTGTACGGAACCGTGTTCGGGAAAGTGTCTGCGTCCGTCACACCAAACTTAATAACTGGATGACCAATCGGTTTATCCTCCTGTACATAAAAGAGTGTTAAGATCAAAACTTCAAAGACATTATTAACTAATTTAACTTACTTGGATAACTGTGGTGTAGTTGGCTTGCGAGAACAGCGGTTTATTGTCGTTGGCATCCGAGATCTCTATATTAACCAAAGTTTGTCTGGAAAGCACAGGAACGCCGTTATCTTTAGCCAGAATCTCCAGCACATAACTGGACGTAGTTTCCCGATCCAGTTCCTCCGCCACAGAGATGTATCCAGTGTCTGGATCGATTTCAAACTGTTCGTGATTGTCCCCGCGAATGATGGAATAAGTAACTTGTCCGTTCTTGTCGCTGTCCAAGTCTGTGGCCATCACCTGCAACAAATATGTCATAAACACCGCCCACATTCAGTAATCAATCATAACCGGGCGTGGTTCGCTGATAAGGACGTGCAAAAGCAAAAATCTTGGCTTTTAGGGAAAAATCCCATTCTGCAATTGATAAAACTTCTTTCAGTGAGCTCATTGTATGGAGAAAACAAATTCGCAATTTAGTCTCTCATCGGCCCTTAGCAGATTAAAGTTTGGGCTCTTTGTGAATATTTTATACAATTAGTTGGAAATTCATTAAACTGATTTAATTAGCTTCCACGCAATGGCAAACTAAATAAGACGGGAACAAGTTTAGAAAATTATTTCTAAAATGGAATTGGGGGATTTTACGTGGGGGAAACAGATTTATAATGAGCTCTGTTTTGTTTTTGATTTTGCCGTCGTGCAGAAATCGGAAACAGTTGCCCAAAAAATTGAATACAATGAGTACAAGCTTCGAACTCTTGAAATTTTGAAACTGCGCATTAAGAACGATGAGAAATAATTAAAATCGGACACTTGAAATTTTGAGTATTTAAGAAGAGAGTCTTAGAATCTGAAAATCAAAATTGCTCTTTTTGCACCAATGAAGTTTTGTGTAATACAAAAAAAATGGCGAAAATTTGAACTCTTGAAATGTTATTATTTTGAGGATTTGGGAAAACAATAAATATGGTGTGATGAAATTGCTATTTTAGGCAGGCCATGAATTTCAAGTTTCAAAAATTGTCAAATCTCCCAAGAATTGAGTTTTCATACGTCAAAACAGCGGCGATGGTGTTAGTTACGACTTCAATTTCTTCTCAAAGCCAACTGTGAATGAAAATTGAAAGGATCACAGGAAACTGAACCCCAGAGAGTAAAAACTACTCTTTTTGGTGCCATGAAGTTTCGCGAAATAGCCGATAAAAACTCAAACTCTCAAGTTTTGAATCTTGAATTAAAAATTGCCTCTTTTTGCACTAATGTTGATTTGTGAAATAGTAAAAAGCTGATGAAACTTCGAACACACGAAATTTTGAAACTGCGCATTTAGAAAGATGGGAAATTTAGAATTCGCGAATAAAAATTACTCTGTTTGAACTTATGAAGCTTTGTGAAATAGTGAAAAAATGACGCAAATCCGAACACTTGCAATTTTGGGCTTTTAAGATGGGAAGGTTAGAATCTGAGAATCAAAATTACTCTTTTTGCACCAATAAAGATTGTGAAATTGTAAAAAAGCTCTCCGAACTTTGAAAACTAGAAATTTTGGATATTTGAGAAGATGAGAAACTAAGAAAATTCGAACCCTTGAAATTTTCAAATCATTTAAGATGAGAAGCTTAGTTCTTTTTGCACCAACGAAGTTTCGTTACAAAAAAAATGGCGAGAATTTGAACCCTTGAGCAACAATAAACATCGTGTGATAAAATGGCCATATCATTCTGAACGTATGCTGGCTTCTTGGTCGAAAACTGTCAAATCTGTCAAATTATTTAGTTTTCGTACTTCAAAACCGCCGCGATGGTGTTAGTTACGACATGTGATTTTTTCCCAAGACCAAGTAGATCGTACGATATTTGTAAACCAGTGTAGTGTATTTGTAAAATGGTGGATGCGCCAGGTCAGACAACTACACATTTTTTTTTTCGAAATTTATAAAGAGAAGTGAAAAAATTCCGTTCCATTTTGGCGGCTTGCGGCTCAAAACGAAGCGCCTGAAAACGGAATTGGAAAGTACAGCCCCGTAAATAATTGAATAAACGTCCCGCCGCGTCTTCCTTTATTCATTCGAAAATGGCGAAAACAAAACGAAATGAAAATGTAGGTCAGTTAGTTTCTCATTAAATTTCGTTCATGTTATGATTTTACTGCAGAAAGTTGACTTTAAACCATCACAGCCCGACCTGTTTTACGATCTCCGAGAAAATAAAGTTGTCTTTCAAAACACTCTTTTACTTTTTCGTATCCTCCGGCGGCATGCACGTTTCAGCAGAAAGTTATCTAAAAATAGTTGTTACCCTCGGAGGACATGCACATTTGCCGCTAACAAAACTCAATTTCTGCTCCTTCGTGTAACAAAAACGATTACTCACCTGCAGAATCTTGTCGCCTATTTGTGCATCTTCTCTGATCCTCGAGCTGTACGCCAATTGATTGAAAACCGGCGCGTTGTCGTTGCAATCCGTCACGGTGATGTTGACAGTCGCCACGTTGCTCAAAGGCGGAGTGCCGCCGTCCATCGCTTGGATGGTGAGGAAGTAGTCTTTGGCGCGCTCGTAGTCCAACATCTCGGCGATTGCTATGACGCCGGTCTTGTTGTTGATCGCGAACTTCTTGTGCTCGTTTCCGCCTATGATCGAATAGTACACATCCGCGTTGACGCCGGTGTCTTTGCTCGTCGCTAAGACCTGGACGACTTCCGTGCCCACGGCGTCGATTTCCGGGACCACAGCGAAGTAGTATTTGTTGGCGAATTCTGGAGGATTATCGTTGATGTCTTGGACGTTCACGATCAACGTGCTCACGCTGGAAAGTTGCGGGGTTCCCTGATCAACCGCTTGGATTGTGAGATTATAAACGGCTCTTATTTCCCGGTCGAGGGGCTTCGCCAGCGTTACGATCCCGCTGTCGGCCGCCATCTTGAAGTGGTTGTTGAAAGAGTCGATGAAAGCGTACTTGATCTTCCGGTTAATACCGATATCAGCATCCGTGGCGTGGATCTTCGTCACCAGAGTCCCCACTTCCACGTCTTCAGGCAACGATACGGAGTAGTAAGGCAGGGAAAAGAGAGGAGCGTTGTCGTTCAAGTCGCTGATGAGGAGCTCGATCTGGGATGAACACTTCCAATCGGTTCTTTCTTTGTCGTGGACGTGAGCTGTTAACGTGTAACGGGATTGTTTCTCCCGGTCCAGATAAGTGACGGTTTTAAGGTGTCCACTGTCTTTATCCAACAGAAAACTGTCCATGCCGTCACCGGAAAGGATGTACCGGAGTTTAGAGTGCTCCGGACCATCAATATCCGTGGCCAAAACCGAAAGAACGAACGATCCGGGAGTTATTCCCTCCGACAGAACTTGCCGGTAGCGATATTTGAGACAGTACGGAGGATTATCTGCAAAGATGAACATCGGTGACTTTGATCTCTCTACCGAAAGGTGGCGGTATCGCCATTTGGTCAAAATGTAATTTAAATGCCTTTGGATTTGGGCAGTTTTTGTATCGAGAATTCAACTCATTATAGATTTGACCAATCAGACTTAAATTTTTTCAAATCAACCAATCCCAACAATCTTTTTTTGGAAATAAATACAATTTATTCCTAAACACCAAATTTCGTCAAAAATGCTTATTATTTTCCGGCGATCGTTTGTTTTTAGGTACTATTAATGTCTGATTTATCTGCTGAAATCATGCATTAAAGTGGGCTATTAATAAATAATGTAATGTGTTCATTATGAGCAACCAATAGGCTACCGGACTGTTTATTTGAAAAAATAAATCTGTCTAGTCTGAAAACATTAAAAATCAGTGTCCATTTTTTTACGCAATTTATTTATCCCAAAAAAAAAAGTTTAAAAAACGGATAGTTTCAAACACAAAAGCTTCAAAAGCGAAAATGGACTGATGGCGTTCTGAACAGATGACTTAGGGAAACAAAACTTCTGATTGGTTGACACAAGTGTGCTATAAACCGGAAACCAGTTAGAAATCATAACGATTACTCTATCTCACTCTCACCAATGTAACATTCCGTTGACGTATGCGTTTTCTCAATTCATATGCATAGAAAGGAGTTATGACGTAGTCACTGAAGACTTATTTAAACTAACAGCGCGAAGCTGGATTTTAAACGAATATTTAGCTAATAATTCCGACCTTTGGAGAACAAAAAAGGTGTTTGGTAATTGATTCATGTGTATCCGTAACTCATAAACATAATAAAATGCATCGATTTTTCTGGTGTCCGGTAGCCTATTACACACGCAATTCAATAAAAGATCTAATAATAATAATCTGAAAGAGTACCATTAGAAATTAAATCACACAGATCTAGTTGCATTTTATAAATTTCAAAAAAATCAGCACAACACATTGGTCAAACAAATGAAATTTTTAATTATTTATTTGTTGTAAATATATACAGGTGTCCCAGAACTCAGACGCAGAGAAAAAAAGACTTATAAAGGCAACAATTCTGAACCAAAATTTCGAAACAAAAATTTTCTAGCTCAAAAAAAATAATCGCGTTAAGACAAAAAAAAACGATAGCCAATCCGGAAGCATACTATCGTCCATTGGTCAGACTCTCGTTGACCTCTAGAATAAGCTTTCGGGATTGGTTGTTAATTTTTTATCCTTTCTCGATTACTATTCAACTTAATCAATTTTTGTTTTGAAATTTACCATCTGTATTGCTGTCGGCACCCTGCCTGCATATTCGAGTCATTTAACTTGTAAAATGAAACTATAAATTAAGTCTATAACCCTGTAAAATCGTTTAACTGCATTTATAAAATAAATGTTATTTATGGTTATATGTAGTATAACCAAAGCTTTAAAAAAAAATTAAAATTTCATTAAAATTCATTAAAAAAATCGGCCCACTCTCGGATATGCCAGAATAATCGCAAAATTAATTGAAGTTTTTTTGGATAAAATAAAATAAAAAATGGCGGACTTCAAGAAAACAACGGGTTTTCTCAAAAAAAAAGAAAATTTCATTGAATTTATCATCTTTTTTTTAATTTTTAACTGAAAAGTACATTTTAAAACAAATATTTAAAAAAAAAGTCCCCATAAGTTATTTGATCAAAAAGTTATAGCTATTTGAAAATAAAAAAAGCATTTTTTGGAAAAATTCAAACATTTTTTGGGTTGAAAACAAAAATTTGATTTTTTTTTAATGTAACGTTTTTATTTTAATTATTCGTTAATTTGACGAAACGCAATGTGTATCTGTTATTAAGACCACGTTAACAAAAGAAGAGCTCATCACTTACCGTTAGCGTCCAGAATGGCCACCGAGACGTTGGTAACATCCGTAAACATCCCATCAGTAACCAAAACGTGAAGATTGTAAACCGGCACGTCCTCCCGGTCCAGCGCCTTCGCCACGTAAATCTCCCCAGTTTGCCGGATTTGGAACTGTGAACTCGCGTCCCCGGAAACAATATAAAACTCCACCGGAGTGGTCAAATCCCCATCGGCATCTGCAGTGTCCAGAGTCAACACCACCGTACCAGGAAGAGCATCTTCGTTGACTTCGCTCTGGTAAAACCTCTTCTTGAAGGTGGTGGGACTGTCGTTGTAGTCTTTCAAGCGCACGATGACGGTGGTCCGCGCGGACTGTTTAGGCGTCCCGTTATCAGTGGCGGTCACGTAGAATTTGTACTCGAGAGTCTTCTCCTTGTCCAGACGCACCAGAGAGGTGATCCAACCGGTGTGCGAGTCTATGGCGAAGACGTCCATGATGGCACCGACGTCGTGGGTGAAGCTGTAACGGACCTCGCTGTTGGCGCCTTGGTCTTCGTCGTGGGCGACCACTAAAACCAAACTTTAGAGCAATTGAAGACAGTGAAGAAATATTACCTTTGAGGATGCTTGTGCCTTCTTCGGTGTTTTCCGCCAGGTAGACAATATACGGACTGCTTTCGAACTCAGGCGCGTGGTCGTTTTCATCCAACACCTTCAGAGCGACTTCGGCGAGGGCGGTCATTGGCGGACTCGAGTCCGAGAGGGCCAGAATGCCAATCAGATGAGAGTCCTGAGTTTCGAAATCCAACGGTTTCGCCAAGGTGATTTGACCAAATTTGTCGATTTCGAACTGGGGTTTGTCGTCCACTTCGGAGATGATTTGGAAAGAGACGCTCACGTTGGACGCCATCTTCAGCTTGGTGATGACGGTCCCTGCGTGGAACGATAAAAAAGAGTCGAATTGATTGAGTGAGTTACCGGCTGGAGAATTTTCCGACAGGAAGTACTTCTCGTCTTTCCGCTCGAAAACCGGAGGAAAGTCCTTTGGTCCCATGATGAGGATATTGACTGGAACGTCGGCGTGCTTCTCCGGCACGCCCTTGTCGGTGGCGCGGACAAAAAACTGGAAAACTTCCCCAACTAAAATCACCAAATGAGAACGAGAAATCTGGGAATTATCCGTCTTACTCCATGAACTGGCGTCTTTTTTAAGCGCCAAAGCTCCGGTGTCGGCATTAATCTGAAAAATGTCCACGACTTCCGAAGATTTTCTTTCGTAGATCTGATAGTTAATCAGTGCGGCGGCGCCTTCATCCGCATCTGTCGCTTTAACCCTCATAAAAGGAACGTTAACACTGTGATTAAAATGAATGCTGGTTTGATATTCTTTGAGCAAAAAAGTCGGCGCGTTATCATTTTCATCAGCGACTTTTATCCGGACTGTAAGGAAGCCGGACCTCCCTCCCCCATCAGTGGCCATCACCGGAACTTCATACAATTTCTGCTTCTCCCTGTCTAGCCGGACTTTGGTGGTAATTCTCCCGGTGCCCTTATCAATTCTAAAACTCTCACTCAATAGATCCGAGTGAATAGAATAAGAAACCGCCCCAAACTCCCCAAAGTCATCATCTGTTGCCTTCACCACCGTCACCGGAAACTCCGGAGCCTGATTTTCGGGCACTTGCACATCGACTATGAACTTATCGAATTTGGGGGGATGGAGATTCGCCGGTAACAGTTCCACCTTCAGTCTCGCGAAATTCGTGTAAACACCGTCCGAAACGGAAACGTTCAATATCATTGTGTGTTCGTTTCCGAAATTTGCCAAGTTCGTTAGGGTGATTATTCCGGTTTCCGGATTCATTGAGAATGTTTGTTGTTCGTTGCCGGAGACGATGGTGTAACGCAGATTGTTCTGATCGACTTCGTCGGGGTCACTTGCTTTCACGATCGTGACGAATTGCTCTCTGTTGGCGTTCACCAAAAGACCGCAATTGTACGACGTCTGCTCGAACTTGGGAGGGTTGTCGTTCATGTCCAGAACTAAAGAAACTTGAATCAGCAATTTGCGCAAGTTTGACGTGCGAATTAAGAGGAGGCGAGCCAAAATATGACCTCCAATAATTTCCTCTTTCAAAAGACGTCAAATTTTAAATCATCGTGAATTACTCACATTTTGAAATAGTTATTTGTGTACAAAGGCGAAAAAGTGTTTCTTTTTTGGCCGAGTATTTTTTAATGGCCGAGGCGAGGCCAAAATAGCACTTTTTGGCCGTGATACATCATTAAAAATTTATTTTATTTCCTTGCGATTTCTCTATAATACAGGGTGATTTTTTAAAAACGGCAGGCGTTGTAGAATTTTTATTTATAAACCGATTTCAAAAATTTAAAAAACAAATTGAATGGTTTTTAATTTACCATAAACTGATGATTTCAAAATTTTTCTAAATGTCTTACTTAGTATCTTTTGGGCGATACTCAACTTTCGTATTTTAAATTGGAACCCATATTTTTTTCTCATAATTTGGAAGATATTAATTTTCTTGATTCAGAAATGAGTAATATGTTCTACTTTTACAAAAAATATTTTTAAAAAAATTATCAAAATTGAAAAAAAATAAGCAATAAAAGTTAATAAACTCTAGGTGCATAGTGTCAAATAAAAGAATGCCGTTATTGTAATGTCAAAAAGCAGCAAATAACAGAAAGGATTGGCATTTTTTTTTTAAATTATTAATAACAAAAGACAATAATAATTGCAAATCAGAAAAAACAACTACCTAATTTAATTAAAATACTGTTGAAACGCCATCCCGTTTTTTTCATTGCACAATTGACACCTACGAGAAATGCATTGTGCATTGTAAGGTGTAGCCCCATCTTGTTGAAAGAAAACTTGTTCTTTCTGTTATTTGCTGCTTTTTGACATACAATAACGATATTGTGTTATTTGACACCACGCACTTAGATTTTATTAACTTTTATTGCCTAAATTTTTTCATTTTTGATATATTTTTTTAATATTTTTTGTAAAAGTAGAACATATTACACATTTCTAAATCAAGAAAATTAATATCTTCCAAATTATGAAAAAAAAAAAAAATGGGTGCCAATTTAAAATAAGAAAGTTGAGTATCGCCCAAAAGACACTAAGACATTTAGAAAAATTTTAAAATCATCAGTTTATAGGAAATTAAAAACCATTTAATTTGTTTTTAAAATTTTTGAAATCGGTTCATAAATAAAAATTCTACAACGCCTGCCGTTTTTAAAAATCACCCTGTATATAATACAAGGTGTTTATAAATGTTTCTAGCATCAAGGGGGGCTTTGGAATTTCTGTCATGCGCTATTTTGCCGCTTTGTTTTCATAGTGAATATAACTATGTTCACAATTATTTCAAATGTCACTTTACGTCTACGACTTTTCAGTTACGGTTTTGTGTCAAAATTTTAGATTTTCAGGCTTCAAACCACAACTTGAACAGTTTGTTTTCAAAACTAACTTTGTTCAATTATTGAGGTTAACTACAAATGTCAGTTGAAAAATCTAAACCCATATTAGTAACGAGCGGCAAATTTATTTGACACTTCATAGCCACTCTTGATGCTAGAAACATTTATAAACACCTTGTATATTATACAGGGTCCGGCAACACTTGTGTCCACCCCCAAAATCGTCTTGACTTTTAAAGATAAAATTTTGAAAATTTGCATACGCTCACAGTTGACAAAGCTCTAGAAGCTGACGCAAAAATTTCTTTTTTATCACCAATAGTTTTGGCGTCGCGACGCCTTAAAAATGTAATTTTTATTTAATTGTAAGGGTTTGTGATATCAACCCCTAATTTAATTTTTTTTGAATATAAATGTGTTAAAAATATTTCAGTTGTTATTTTAGATTCAATGCAAATTGTTTTCAAAATTTGAGAAAAAAATGCTGTTTTATCAAGTTAGTTTTCAATTTCATTACGTCAAAGTTGGGAACTACGTTTACACCCATCTGTCAACATCTTGTGTCACAAATGACATCTATCCTTTGGCTCGCTTTAGATTGTAACAAGTCTTACTTGGTGAAATTATCGCTTTGTCGATGTTACTTAACGATTTCTGGGGTCCATAAAGTGCAACTTGTCCGTGTTAATCAAAATTAACCTTTATAAGAGTGAATGAAGTGACTTGTGAAATTTTGGTGTAAACGTAGTTTGCCACTGTGCTGTCATAATTTTAAAAACTAACTTGATAAAACAGCGTTTTTTTCGCAAATTTTAAACACAATTTGCATTAGATTTAAAATAAAAACTTAGATATTTGTATCACTGTTATGTTGAAAAAAAAATTGAATTTGCGAATATTTCCGCAAAAACTCAAAAGTCGCTAAAAATTATACTTCTTAGGCGTCGCGACGCCAACCAAACCGTGATAAAAAACAAATTTTTGCGTCAGCTTCTAGAGCTTTGTCAACTATGAGCGTATGCAAATTTTCAAAATTGTAACTTTAAAATTAAAGACTATTTTGGGGGTGGACACAAGTGTTGCCGGACCCTGTATAATTCAATTTATATATAATAATTTCCTTCTTGTTCTAAAATTCTGTAATTTTATATACTGACTGTATGTCTCTCAAGTAATTAGTACCCCAAACTTCATTACGTTTTTTATTTAAAACTGTTAGATTTGTAGAATTTAAAAGAAAAATTTCCTTTCGTTTTAGAAAAAAAATTCTAAAATTATTCCTTTTTGATCTAAAATTTTGTAATCAGTAAACTCACTACTCGCCTCTTAGTCAATAAGTTCAGTAAATTTCATTGTTTTTCTATTAAAATTGTTGAATTTAGAAAATATAGTAAAAGAAGTGAAATTCTGAATTGATCCTGGAAATAAAAAATTCTAAAATTCGCCTTGTTGTTCTAAAATCCTGTAATTTTCTACACAGACTAAACGCCTATTAATTAGTTCGTGTTCCAAATTTCATTACATTTGTGTTAGAATTGTAGGATTTACAGAATTTATTAGAAAATTTTGAATTAGTCGTAGAAATAAAAAATTCTAAAATTATTTCCCTCATGTTCTAAAATTCTGTCATTTTCTATACTGACTAATTGTCTCTCAAGTAATTAGTACCCTAATCTTCATTACGTTTCTTTGAAAATTGTTGGATTTAAAATTTTAAAGACTTAGCGGCCAATTTCAAGTTTGGCTTCGTTAAACCGGGTCGATTTGCCAGTTTATCGAAATAAATTGATCTGACAAGCTAAAAGAAAAGTATCTTTCTTAATTTTTACGTCAAAAGTTCATTTTTTTTTATTAAAAACATACATATAAATTTTTCGTGTTTGATAAAATTAATTTTTAATTGTTTAAACATCTTTTTTACAAGATTGCCCCGGATAATGTCTAGAAAATATTTTAGACATTCCATTCGTTTTTATCTTATAGCGATGTTTCTCATTGCATCGTTTTTTTGAAATGAGCAAAACGAGTCGCCTCCTCTTAAGCTCCAACTTAAGAAAACGCTTCGTACCTGTGAGCCAGACGTGAGCGGTGCTCGACAGACTCGGCACTCCCAAATCCTTGGCGACGACGACGAAATGATGCGAGCTCGCCTCTTCATGGTCCAACGCTTGTTTCAAATAGATAATTCCCTCGTTTTCGTCGATGTAAAAATATTCGCTCGAGTTGCTGCTGTCGTTCTGGATGGAATAACTGACTTTCTTGTTAATTCCCGTGTCGTTGTCGTTGGCGAAGACGGTGAGGACGGGCGTCCCGAACTGCGCCGCCTCTGGTATCGACACATTGTAACTCTCCTGAGTGAATTCCGGCGGGCAATCATTAACGTCCTGAAGGACTATCGATACGGGAACTTCCGCGTAGACTCCGGAAACGGAGTCTGTTGCGCGGATTAAAAGCTCGTATTGGGATTGCTGCTCGAAGTCTAGCTCGTCGACGACGGAGATAACACCTGCGAGAAGAGGTCGTTATTTCGAAGGACTGCAATCGGCAATTTTTCAAGTGTTGACGCCATAAATATCAAGCATCTAATTCTTACGAACATGGGACGAAAATGAAGTGAAAGACGAACCAGTAAAAGTGACTTGGAAAATAAATAAGAGAGTAAAGTGTGATTCATGCGAGTAGTGGTGCTACGTTAGAACGAAAGGCACTTCAAGGGACATGTTAAAAAGCAACAGGTGTGCAAACCCAAAAGCATAAATTGAAACATTAATAATTTAATGCAAATACTCACAGGGACCATTGTTACTGTCGGGGGCTGCGAAAAGGAAATTTTATTTAATTGTCTCGATATTCATATCAAGGATCTATCTATCATTCTTAAAGGATCTACGTGTTAATTGGTGGAAACCGTCACCACAGAGAAGTAAAGAACAAAAGTGAAGTAAAACCAAACACAATTACGATAAACTCGATTTCTCTCCATGTCAATACCAAAAGCTCAGTGGCTAGACTTTTTAACTTTAGATTTTATGCAAATGGAAGCAGAAATCGATTCTTGGTGCTCCGGACATATTCTCAAAGGAGAACATTTTTAAAAAGTAAAAGACACAACTTTCAACTGCCTGAATTATTTCGCGATGCGTCCTAAGTGTGCTTCTATTTCTGCGTTTGTTGCATTTATAATGAAGATTTTATGAAAAAACTCCTCTCACGACCAGGCGCAATTCTGTGATTATTTTTATCGAGCTCGGGGACGATTCTTATGCCGCTTGGCGACGTTTCTGAGCACAAAATTGTGAAATTATTTTCTTCTTGTTCTAAAATTCTGGGATTTAGTACACCAACTAAACGCCTCTATTATGATAAGCTCACGAAGTTTCATGGTTTTTGTGTTAAAACTTTTTAATTTAGAAAATTTAATAAAAAAAATGGAATTCTGAACAGATGTTGAAAATGAAAAATTCTAAATTCTAAAAATTCTGTAATTTAATACACGCACTAAATGCCTGTTAATTAGTACGTACTCCAAATTTCATCACATTTGTGTCCAAATTGTAGAATTTACAGAATTTAATAAAATAAAAAAAGGTCTAAAAATTAAAAAAATTCAAAAAAAACCCTCGTTGTAAAATTCTGTAATTTAGACTGCATGTCTCTTCAATAATAAGTACCCCAAATTTCATTACGTTTCTTTAAAAACTGCTGGATTTACAGAATTTAACAGGAAATTTTGCTTTCGTTTTAGAATAGTATATTAAAACACCGAGTTTCATAAGGCAATTTTTTAGGCACGAATCCAAGTTTATAAAACGAGCGGCAAAGCCGCGAGTTTTATAATGGATGAGTGCCTAAATGGCCTTATGAACGAGGTTTTTATATTATTTTTCCTAATTTGTTCTTGTAACAGAGCTATTTTCGCTATTTTCTAATTCGTTTTCAGTGCTAGAATATCCATTTCGATACGGAATGTTAGAGTAGCTTTGTTTCCATAGCAACTTGGAAATATTTAAAATACAAATTAAGAAAAAAAAATTCTAAAATCATTCCTCTTTGTTCTAAAATTCTATAAATTAGTACACTTACTAATTCTCCTTTTAGTCAATAAGTTCACAAAATTTCATTGCTTTTCTATTAAAACTGTTATTAAATTAATTAAAAAAAAATAATTCTGAATTGATGCTGGAAATGAAAAATTCTAAAATTCTTTTATGTTGTTTAAAAATTCTGTAATTTACTACACTCACTAAACACCTGTTAGTTAGTTCGTGTTAGAATTGTAGGATTTACCAAATTTAATCGAAAATTTTGAATTTTGAATTCGTCCTAGAAATAAAAAATTCTAAAATTATTTCCCTTTTGTTCGAAAATTCTGTAATTTTGTACACTGACTGTATGCCTCGCACGTAATGTGTACCGCAAATTTCATTACGTTTCTTTGAAAACTGCTGGATTTACAAAATTTAACAAAAAATTTGCTTTCGTTTTAGAAAAAAAACTGAATTATTCCTTCTTGTTCTAAAATTCTGTAAATATGTATAGTCCATTATATGATATTATGTATAGTTCTCCTGTCTTATACATTGGTAATTTTCGGATTTTAGGATAATTGTTTTTCCTCAGCGTATCATCAATCATTACCCCAACAAATCATAGTTATTTCTATCGCAAAGACAATAAACCAATAATAATTTTCGACGAATACATTTCACCAAGGTCAGTTCAGGTTTACCTACTTTTTTTTGCCATTCTGACAATTTGGGTCCATAGCGTACTGCGTTAAAGCTAGCGGCCAAATTTATTCAAATGGACTTTACACTTACTAAACGCCTTTTAGTCAATAAGTTCACCAAATTTCATTATTTTTGTGCTAAAACTGTTGAATTTAAAAAAATTAATAAAACAAATGCGGCGTGCAGATTTTCATCTAGTCACCGATGATTTTCCGTCCAAATAAAAAAAGCCGCTTTACGAAAATAATGATTGGAACGTTGGTTACATAACCACAAAATACAAAATACTAGGTCAACTGGATCGCTAAAGGGATAAAACTGACTCAACCTCTGCTTAGTTTTTCCAATTGTTATTTAAATTCTTTTCTTATTGGCCATTTTGATTTTTGACAAGTGACCCTATCGATAGAAATCCAAAGTGACAGAACAGAAGTAGTTTTAAACATAGTACAATGCGAGCGGCACAAAAAAAAGTCCCAATTCAGAATTGATGCAGAAATGCGCCCTAAATGTGCGATTGTTGCATTTCTAATGAAGATTTTCTGAAAACCTCGGGCGCAATTCCGAGATGATTTTTATCGAGCTCCGCAATTCTTATGCCACTTGTAGCACTGAAATGAACTGCGAAGTTATAAACGTCAGAGATATTTTTATCGTGGCGTGTTGCTTTATTTTCATGAGTGTCTTATAAACGGCGAGATTAGTGTCAATTCTGACATCTAAATTACTCGCCGTTTGTTTTGATGAAGAAAAAGAGCCAAGATGGAGCCATTGCGGTTGAAACAAGCATTAAGCTCCGGCGGTAATCATTCGGCGATATAGTCTAGCTTTAAAAATGGCGGATGCGCGGGGCGAATTTTTCACTTTTTGGCGATTTTTATCGGTCGATTGCGACTTCACTTTTATTCTTTTGGTACGTTTTCTGTTGGATTGTGTAGTAAAAGTAACGAAATTCAATTTCTTTACGCCTGGCTAGACTATAAACTAGAGCCTGAAATCGGCAGTTTGACTAGCTAATGTTGTGCTTGATTGGAAATCGTTTTTTCGCGTGTTCTAAATAAGACATACCTGTGTTAAAATCGAGGGCAAACTCCTCGAGTTCATTTCCTTTGACGATGCTATAAATCAGTTTCCTCGATAGCGGCGACTCCGCCTCGATGGAAGTCGACAGCGGCGAATGCAACTCCACGTTTTCCGGCACAACTTCCGAATAAAACTGCTTCTTAAATACCGGCATCGATCTGTCAATCACTTTAACATGGACTGTGACATCAGTTCGGCATGGGGTGATTCCTGCGAAGACACTTTTAGAACGAGTTTCGTCATCATGGAAATTACCTTTATCGTACGCTGCGATCAGCAATTCGTATTCGCGATTGTGCCCCTCCAAGTTCTGCTTGATTTCGATGTCGCCCGTTTCTCTTTGAACTTTAAAGAGCTCTCCATGGCCCTTAATCAGCTCATAGCGCACTTCGCCGTTTTCGGCGTTGTCGAGATCGATCGCATGGACTTTGGTGATGGTGCTGCCTTTCTCGTCGTCGACGGACACGACGGCGTAATAGGGAAGATTGACGAACATGGGGCAGTTGTCGTTGATGTCCAAGATCGTCACGTTGACGATGACGTGGGCGACGCGCGGCTTCTCGCTGTGGTGGCTGCGGGCTTCGATGATGAGCTCGAACTTGTCCTGGAGCTCCCGGTCGAATTTCAAACCAGTCGTGCGAATGACGCCGGAAGTCAGACCGATTGTGAACATCTTGGTCGGGTTGAGGATCGTGAATTCTATGTATTCGTTTAAGGCACTACCTAGCACGTTCACCACGCAAACGGTGGTGATCTTTGTCGAGTTTTCAACGATTGACCCTTCGTAGAGAGACTTCTGGAAAATAAGGCCGGAATTGTCGGATTCTTCCACCCTGATGAAGACTTTCGCTACGCTGGAGAACTTCCCGTCGGAGACGCGGACGTGGAGTTTATAGTAATGTTTCATATTGTCAGGTTGCAGCACTGTGATCAAACCGCTCTTTGCCTCAATCCCGAACACACCAAACTTGTTTCCTTCGATTATATCGAACCTCAACTTTGTACTTTCGGAGCTGTCAGGATCCGTGGCGTTCATCTGTACAACTGCTACGTTCTTGTAAGTCGGGAGGAGCAAAGTGACGTTGTAGACACCTTGGGTGAACCTCGGGGGACAATCATTTATATCACTGACGACGATGTCCACCCTTGCCGTCGTCTCGGATGTTAGTTTGGGGTTGCCTCTGTCCGACACCTGCACGTGGAAGCTAAACCTGTCGTAAGTCTCGTGGTCCAACAGTCTGATTGTCCGAATAGCACCGGTGGAGGAGTCAATCTGAAAGTACCTCCGGGGGAGGATGTCGATGATGTCGTAATGCAACAACGCGTTGGTTTCGGAATCTGCATCGAACGCTTTGATCACCAGAGGCTCGCTACTGTTGGTCAAAATGAGCGAGGATATGGGGGCCGCTTCGCTGATGGTGCCGGAGTAGTTCGCTTGCAGGAACTTGGGGACGTTGTCGTTTTTGTCCAGGATGTGGATGATCACGTTGCATGTCGCCGAAGCCGACGCCTGGAAACATGGAAATATCCAGAAGTTGAGCTGAATTGCTCTTTTATATCAGATGTTATAACAGTTAATTGTTGTCGGATGTGAATTTTGAACCCAGATTTGGAATGTGCGCAACATTCTGCGTCAAATGAGCTATAATACTTCAATTTTACGCTAAAACAAGCGAGAAATCGACTTTTTGAAAATCCAAGATCGATTTCTAAGGTGAAGGGTTGTTTGATATTTGTCATAATTCCGGAGATATCGAACAAAATCGTTTTCGAACGAAATGTTTTTGGATTTAGCGCGAAATTCTGCATTAAATGAGCCCAAAATGAGCCCACCCCCAAAATCGTCTTTAATTTTAAAGATACAATTTTGAAAATTTACCGACGTTTATGGTTGACAAAGCTCTAAAAGCTGACGCAAAAATTTGTTTTTTTATCACGGTTTGGTTGGCGTCACGACACCTAAGAAGTATAATTTTAGCGATTTTTGAGATTCAATTTTTTTTTCAACATAACTGTGATACAAATATCTGAGTTTTTATTTCAAATCTGATGCAAATTGAGTTTAAAATTTGCGAAAAAAACGTTGTTTTATGAAGTTAGTTTTCAAAATTATAACAGCGCAGCGGCAAACTACGTTTACACCAAAATTTCACAAGTCACTTCATTCACTCTTATGAAGGTCAATTTTGATTAACTCGGGCATTTTGCACTTTATGGACACCAGAAATCATTAATTAACATCGACAAAGCCACAATTTTATCAAGTAAGACTTTTGTTACAAACTAAAGCGAGTCAAAGGATAGATGTCATTTGTGACACAAGATGCTGACAGATGGGTGTAAACGTAGTTCACAACTTTGACGTAATGAAATTGGAAACTAACTTGATAAAACCGCATTTTATCTCAAATTTTGAAGACAATTTGCATTGAATCTAAAATAACAACTGAGATATTTTGAACATATTTATATTGGAAAAAAATAGGGGTTGATATCACAAACCCTCACAATTAACTAAAAATTACATTTTTAAGGCGTCGCGGCGCCAAAACTATCGGTAATAAAAAACAAATTTTTGCGTCAGTTTCTAGAGCTTTGTCAACTGTAAGCGTATGCAAATTTTCAAAATTTTATCTTTAAAATTAAAGACGATTTTGGGGGTGGACACAAGTGTTGTCGGACTCTGTATATCGATCGAAAGAGCAGCTCCAGATTTACCTACTGACCATTTCAATCGATCGGGCAAATAGTTTAGTGAACGATAGTGAAAACCGTTTCTCAAAATTTTTCCTAGTTTTGGAGATATCGAGCTTTGAAAATTTTCCAACTCAAAATCCAATATCCGATAACTCAGTTATTTGTTGTCGGATCTGAATTTCAATCCCAGATTTGGAATCTGCGTAAAATTCTGCGTACACTGATGTATAATAGCTTAAGTTTACTCCAAAAAATAGGCGAGATATCGATATCAGAAGTTTGGCATAGTTTTAGTCATGAATTTTCCCGAAAAACTGCAACATTCGACTTTTGGAAAGTCTAAACGATGGTGCGAACCGCATCTCATAATCTGTAATAGTTTCCGAGATTTTAAGCACACAAATTCTAAAGGAAATCGACGTTTAATACCTTTGAATTATACATAATTAGGTTCAGGTTGCAAATGTCTACTTTGCCAGTTATTTTTTTTTATTTTTATTACTATTATTTGACAGTTATTTTTTTTTAGGTTGGCATCCTAACGAAATTTGGAGATTATAAAGTGACAAAGCTGCCACCCTTGCCCCAAAATTTGACGGTAAGAAACAAATTGAATTACTCACCATATTCGTCGCGATCACCGTCAAATTATAAAACTTATTAACTTCATAATCCAAGTACTTCTGTGTCGTAATAACCCCTGTGCTCGGACTAATTAAGAACTCCCCATCCCCATTCCCATCGATAATCTCAAACTGCAACGAAGAAGTGCTCCTCGCGTTCAAATGCGCCACGTACGCCCCCAACGGCTGGTCCTCGTAAATCTCCGCGGCGACTTCCTTCAGCGTGAACCTTGGCGGCGCGTTATCGGCCATCGTAAGCATGATGTGGGCGGGCACCGACGAGGAAAGCGCCGGTTGACCGTGGTCCGTCGCTTTGATTCTCAACGTGTACTCGGGATTCGTGGTCATATCGAGCTCGCGGGCCACGGAGACGATCCCCAGGTCCTGGTCGATGGCGAAGGCGTTCCCGAAGTTTCCGGAGACGATGGAGTAGGTGATGCGGGCGTTTTCGCCTTTGTCGTGGTCTACGGCGAAGGCGCGCAGCACGGCGCTGCCAACCTAAAAAAATAAAAAAATAAAATAAAAAATGGTGGAGGCGCCGGGTTGGGTTGCTACTTACCACCGCAGACTCAAAGACTTTCCCGACGAGGATTTGCTCGGAGAAGTGGGGGACGTGGTCGTTGTGGTCGTGGACGATGATGCGCACTCTGGCGTAGTTTCTTTTGGCGGGAGTGCCGCCATCGCGTACCATCACTGTTAGAATATGCTCGTCCAAGCTTTCTCTGTCCAAAGTATCCGTTAAGTAAATGACTCCGGTGATGGAGTCAACCTTGAACGTTTGTAAAGAAATCAAGTTTCTAGCCGAATGGAAGCTGTAGATTAGTTTGGTTTCGTCGTCGTCGTCGACGGCGCGTAAACGCAAAATCTCCGTGTTCACAGGGACGGCTTCGGAAATTTCGACTTTGTACAAATTCTCCGAGAATCCCGGTCGGTGGTCGTTGATATCAATTACTGATACATTCAACTGCGTGTAGACAGTGTGTACAGAATCAGTGACGCTGATGTTGAGATTGTACTCGTTTTGCGTCTCGTAATCCAATTTGTGGGCAAGGAGGACGTTTCCGGTTTCTCTGCCAATATAGAAGTAGTTTCTTGCGTCTCCACCTGAAAAACCGACTCAACGTTAATTACTTATTGACGAGGGTTTTAGGTTCACTTCGCGGCTGTAATCTCGATGTTCGAAACTTGTTGTTTAATTATTTTTCCCGTTTTTTATTGTTTGACTTGGCAAACTTGCTCTAAGCTTACTGTATGAAATGTTTTCAAATTTGGAGGATACATTTTTACATAAACAATGAAAAAAAGTAAAAAAAAACATTAAACTACAGGGTGTTAACGTTACCTAACATGTAACCTAAGGTTACAAAAATTTGAATCAGAGTTACTGAAGGAAATTTTTTGTTTAATGTCAAACTGACAGTTCTAATTTTTTATCAGTGGCGTACTTGTTCCATTTTTGTGGACTTTACAAATCAAGTTCGTCAAAACAAAAACGTGTTGGGTACTATAAAGGAAACATTGTTGCGTCGTTTACAATTATGTGTTCAACAAGATGGTGGCCATTTTGAACATCTATTGTAGTGTTGCTTTTTTGTCTGTTTTTTGAATAAAATTGCGGTGTTTTTCCCTTTTATTGACGCCACTGATTTCAAACTTCAAATGTGACGGGAAAGTGACAAATTATTCGTTTGGTCCAAAAGCTACTTGGATTTCTGTAAAATTGAAAAATTATTTGACGCCCTTCTATTGGTCAACTTTAAAGCCTTGTAGCTTTTGAACTAAAACGAAAAAAATAAAATTAATTGCGGATTCCGAGACAGTTCGCCTTCCTTAATTACCCATTAGTCTATGGCCGTAACGTTACCTAACACCCTGTATAAGATATTTCCCGTGGGATTTATTTAAAAAAAAAAAAAACGTCAAATTTCGCAAATTACATTTTTTATACGAACGAAAAACTGGAGGTTCATCGTACAGAGCAAGATATACAAAAAAAAACAAAAAAAAAACACAGGGGTCCCGATCGCAAATCTAGCTGGACAAATATCATTACTTACTGATTGTGCCAAATTTCAAACATTTAGGGCAAAAGTGACACTTTGGGACTGCAGCAAAAATTATGAACTTTTTTTTCAAAGCCTGTTGTAATTCACGTAATTTTGGCTCTATGGCACTGAAATTTGGGAACTTACTATTCTTGATGTTATTAATGAGTGTGCCAAATTTCAAACATTTTGAGCATAAGTGACAAGACTTCAGAAATTTTCATTTTAGGGCTGCAGCAAAAATTTTGCACTTTTGCAAGTCTGTAATTCGGGTAATTTTGGCTGTATGGCAATGAAATTTGGGGAACTTACTATTCTTTTACTTAGACTCTTTTCTATTCTATATATTTTTTATTTTTTTATGAAAATTGACTCAAAGTCATATTTTAAACGTTACCTAATAAATTGTTAACAATTTTCACATACTTATAGGTATCAGGGTAACAAAAAAAATTCTGTTTACCGTTTTTAAAATTGTTTTTTTTTTTATATTTCTCTTCGTCTAAAAGATCTTTTGAATAGAAATAAGTGATTATCTTGAGTGTATATCTCAAAAACTGGGGGTCCTAGAGAATTTTCAAGGTCACGATCGGTCCAGGTCATCAAATTACATAAGAACGCCGAGGACAAAAATCGTGTTGACCAGTGTTATTCGTCCGGTTTATTATTGTTTGACTTGGCAAACTCGCTCTTAAAATCACTCAACTTCTGAACTTACCCACAATATCATACCACAAAGTGTCGTTATCTTTATCGCTCGCTTCGATCGTGGCAACCAGAAACCCGATTTCGTCACCTTCCGTCAACTTGACTGGTTGCTGAGCTTTTGTGATAGAAGGAGCGTGTTTCGATTTTGAAGGCACTGCCACGACATGAACCGACACTTTGCAGATGCTGCTCTTCGACGCGTTGCCTCCGTCCGTTGCTCTTATCTAATAATAACACAGTTAACTTATGTTTCGGGGACGGAGATTAATGTCTTACATTCAACTCGTATTCTTGCCCCGGCTCGAATCCCTTCTGCGCGTACACCATTCCTGTCGTATTGTCTATTTTGAATTTAGATTTGCCTTTGCCGGATTTTATGGTGTAGTGGACTTCTCCGTTGGCGCCTTCGTCGCGGTCGAAAGCGAGAACCTGGAGAAAGGGGGGAAGTTTTAAAGGGTTGCAAGAGGTTTTGTGTGAGGGGAGAGGGCGATAAAGACAACTTTTTGACGAGGAAATGTGAAAACTGGATTATTATAGTGTGTTTTAGAGGGGGGATTTAGACGCAAACCAAGGATGAAAATTGCCTTTATCGAAATCGCATTAGAAGGAAAAGTTAAAAAATACAGCCACCGCGAGACCAACTCATCGATTTCCCGTTCAAACTTAATTAATTACACTGCATAACGGGATCAAACTTTTTTCCTTGGATAAAATGTGGAAAAATGGTGGCAGTTTTGCCCTTTCGGCCCACAATTTTTGTTTTTGTGAAAATTTTCTTTTGCCTCTTTATTGACTGCCAAAGTAAAAAATATCACATAAATTTTAGTATTTTTTACTTTGAGACTGAGGTAAAAATTTTGTTTTTTTTTTTTAAACCTGTAAACTCTGGTAATTTTGGCTCTATGACAATGAAATTTGGGGCACTTACTATCCTTGGCTCTATTATTGAGTGTCCCAAATTTCAAAAACTTTGGGCATAAGTGACAGATTTTAGAAAGTTTCACTTGAGACTTCAGCAAAAATTTTTTTTCAAAGTCTGTAATTCTGGTATTTTTGGCTCTATGACAATGAAATTTGGAGAACTTACTATTCTTGACTTTATTATTGAGAGTAGCAAATTGCAATTTTTTCGGGCGTAAGTGACAAATTTTAGAAGTTTTCACTTTGAAACTGAAGCAAAAAGTTCGAACTTTTTTTCAAGCATGCAATTCTGGTAATTTTGGCTCTATGGCAATGAAATTTGGCGAACTTACTACTATCTTAGACTTTATTATTGAGTGTGCCAAAATTCAAAAATTTCGGGTATAAGTGACCTATTTTAGAAATGTTCACTTTTAGACTTTCTGGTAACTTTGGCTCTATGGCAATGAAATTTGGGAAACTTACTATTTTTGACTCCATGATTGAGTCTCCTAAATGACAAAAATTTTGGGCATGAGTGACAGATTTTAGAAATTTTCACTTTGGGACTGCAGCAAAAATTTTGAACTTTTTTTTTATAGCCTTTAATTCTGGCAATTTCGGCTCTATGGCAATGACATTTTGTGAAATCACTATTCTTAACCTTATTCGTGAGTGTCCCAAATTTCAAAGATTTTGGGCATAAGTGACAAATTTTAAAAATTTTCACTTTGGGACTACAGCAAAAAATTTGAACTATTTGCTTCAAGCATGTTATTCTGGTAATTTTGGCTCTATGGCAATGGAATTTGGCGAACTTACTATTCTTGGGTTTATTATTGAGTGTGCCAAATTATAAAAATTTTGGGCAAAAGTGACAGATTTTAGAAATTTTCACTTTCATACTGCAGCAAAAATTTTAAACTTTTTTTTTTGAAAGCCTGTAATTGTCTGTATGGAAATGAAATTTGGGGAGCTTACTATTCTTGGCTTTGTTATTAAATGTTTTGGGCATAAGTGACAGATTTTAGAAATTTTCACTTCGAGTCTTCAGCAAAAATTTTGGCGAGCTTATTACCATTTGTTTTTGCAGACAACTAATACCACATTCGAGCAATTAAAAGTAAAATTTTACAAGAACCAAAAGCTCAGAGTCCCGTAAAATCTCTACAATCTGAGAATAAAAAATCTTCCCTAAAAACTTTGATGAAACTATTCAGTGGACAAAATCTTTGTTCTGCAGTGTAATTAAAGCAAGTCAAGCTCGTGCCTCGCAACGAAATCGGCTGCATTGATCACTTTTTCCTCCGAGTCCAGTTCGTTCCACTCATGGGTGCACTTTACATGCTGCACTGATGACCATCGATCATGCATTAAATGATGCAATGAGTGAAGTTATTTCCGTTAAAAAGTTGTCACACTTCATGCAATTCTAGTTAGTTTTTCACTTGATGATCCCGCTTACCCGGAAAACCGTCTCGAGCCCTGCAAGATCTGCAGGACCATGAGAATCCCACGTATCATCGTCGGTAGCGGCGTCGGCGCCGTCGAAATCGTCTGGGCTGTCATTCTGGATCGTTAAGAGAATTTTAATGACGACTCAACAAGTTGGAGCTGTCGTATTTTCACCCAATGTGACCGCTTAAAACTGATCGCGGGGGATGTGGGATGTAGACAGCGGACATTTAAGATTGGTGAGCAAAAACATTGAAACAGACAACGAGGAAACTTGCATATGTCATGTGCAATGCACGGCTTACAAGTGGATAATTCGTTATCTACGTAGCAGTGACATTAACATCTAGTTGAGAGTAGAATATGCCATGTAACGTGAGATAAAATACAAATCATGTGGAAACAAATCGAAATGGAAACGCGACTCTGTATGTACATGGCGGAGAATTCCAAACAATGTTAACACTAACAACTTCTGAAAAACATTCTTCGATAGCACAACCATGAATCTCTTAAATGGATTAATTTTACTCGACTGTACAAACGGGGAAACGCACCTGAAAGACAGGTTGATTGAAATCGGCGCTTGCAGGTATTTGAACGTTGTAAGAGATCTGCTCGAATTCGGGGGCGTTGTCGTTGATATCCTTGATCTTGACGATGACGTACGTCGTGGATGACAGCTCTGGAGTGCCATTATCGCTTATCAGAACCTGAAACAACGTACTCTAAATTAGACGAGCTTAAAACCCATTCACGCCCGCTACCAGAATTTTTTTTTCATAAAGTTTACATATGAGGTTTAGTTTAGATACCTAAGTGATCCTACATAAAAATCTTGAAAAAAAATGTTTGTCTTCTATTTTTTCTAAGCTGTCCTATACAGGCTGTAATAGAAATAAGTAACATTAAATAAAACTGGTGGTGGATCTCGATAAAACAAACCATTTTTTTTAACAAAATTAAATACGGTGAAGTGACAAATGCACTGAAAACCGAGGTTTTTTTTTTGCTGAAAACCGTAGTAAACAGTAGTTTATGGTAAAAAATAAAACATGCAAAAAATGCAATTCTAAAGTACTTAAAAAAAATGTAAACTTGCTGTCCTACATACATATAGGACACTAGGCGGTAATGGGTTAAGTAGTTTTTGCAGACCGCTGCTTTAATTATTAATCGAGTAATTTTCACAAATCGGATAAGTAGCTCGAGCTTTTTCATTACCTCTCATGTCAACGAAAGCTCTCGAACCTCACGTTACATTCAGGTTTTCCCCAGAAATTGCTTCTACAAAAATTCCCAAAAAATCGTAATCTTGTAAAGTGGTCTGTTTAATCGCACTTTTTGTCTGATTGCTCTTCCCCGTGATTGGAAACGTGCATCGTCGCGATGTGGCTCAATAATTCCAATTATTTAAATTATCCATCCGAAGCTACAACTTTGTACAATGCAAACTAATCTATCTCTATAATGGGGTGTTATAAAAAGTCGATATACAGGCAATGTTAAAACCAAATATTTAACAATGTCCGTTCAGACGAATGATTTGTATTAACTATTACAGAAAATGGAACAATAAATACACCGTTTTGTTGGAACAAATCAATCTGTAATGAAATTCAATCACTGACTGCTTTTAATCAAACTAAACAGTTATTAATGTCGGCAAATGTTATGTGGGAATCATCAATTTCAAATGTATCGAAAAAGTTGAGCTTGTTGTATTTCATTAAACTCATAATTAAAATCTTCTCAAATTGAAAATAGACATTTATAAAACTAGAGGGAGAAGTAGTTGATTTTTCCTTCTTTCAGTACCGATGGTATAAAACACATTTTTCCCAGTATTTCATACAAGATTTTCTAACTAAAAGGTCGAAGCTCGAATTTATTTTTGAAACCACTGGCAACAGAGCCAACGGATTGGTTTTTGTTAGATCGGGAAAAAGGCGTTGCTCAATTATGTTGTAACTTATGAATTCATTTATAATAATTAGTTTCGTTTCCATTTTTGGAGACGTTTCATTCGGGCGTGTGTGCTAGAAGGTAGGTGCTAGATAATATTCATTTAAACATTTTATGGAGTTTTTGATTCAAAGACGAATTTTTGAAGAAAGAAGAAGAAATTTTCCCTTAAATTTTGGTAGTTCTAGTGCTACAACTATGAAATTTGAGAAAATTACTGGTTTTTAAATCGTTTAATAACTCTGCCAAATTGCAACACTGAAAATCGAAAGCCACAATTTTAGAAATTTTTACTTTCAAGACAAAATATGAGAAATCCTTCCTGAAAATTCGTAATTTTGGTAATTTCAGCCTCGCGATGGGATGTTTTCTCGTTCAGAGTGGTACTGCAAGTACTGTTGCCTTAGCAAACAAAATGATAAATTCCCCCAAAACTCTCTAGAAACTCGTGTTAAACGCGATCACAAACCATCAATTCCGTTCGAATTATTATTGTAGAATTTTCTTTGTTGTTTACTGTGTTCGCCACATTTAGCTCACTCAACACCAAAATATTATTCCTTGTATTTGTTAAATAAAGACTAACAAAGCCGCCTCCGCCCAACTTTTTCATTTCAATTAACTTTTGTATCTGTTCCGGGAGCGTCTGTAAACAGCCTGCAACTGCTGAGGGCTTCAAATAACCGGAATCTTTCTTATACCTTAAATTCGAATTTCGTCGAGATTAATGTGCTGTGTTGGCATGTGATTAACTTCAAAGCGAAAAGAGATGTTGAAAAGGTTGCGCTGTTAATATTCTTCGATTAATAATAATTGCACAATCGAGCTGTCATTTTATTGGAACGTGTGTTTGGGTTTTTCATTCAGTTTCCATTAGCTAAGGATTTGGAATAGAGCCGTTTAGCAGGGCACGATCTGTACTGTCCATTAATCAGTTTTACTTTGCGCTGTTTTATTGACAGATCTATTTTTGCGTTGTGTAATAGGCGTTCATGTGCAACAAAGGAAGCGCTTCCGGTGCATTTAAAAACCGGATTTATTCGTTGCGACGCAAAATTCCAAAATGCTATAATTAGATATGATTAGAATTCTGTCCAGGATCAAAGGACGAAATTCTCCGTCCTGTATGAAATTTCCGCTTCTGAATATCTAGAACTATGCTACGATTGGTTATATAATTTTCCGATATCTGTTCGCACAAAGGAAGAGACTCGAATAATCTGGATTAAGTAACATGTTTACTCGCTAAGCAATAATTGAAGTGACATTTACCAATGTCTATGGTAATCAGACAACCTTCGCATTGATTACAATGGCGTAAGCCGACAAGATGGCATTAAGTCATTGTTGCAGATTACATGCTCCGGCTGCCACTTTCCAAAATCACATTAACTTATTGAGCACAAAGTCCAATTGAACTGCGATAATTACCAAGCAAATGCGAGGAAATTTCCAATCAAAAAAGTATCAATTCCTTTTAGACAGAAATAACATTTTTATTAACTCTAAAATGAATATCAACAGTCGAGGGAATTGGGTAATGCTTTTACTCTTGAACAGTAAATGATTATTGATATTTGTACGAATAAAATTGAGAGGTTTTATTGGAAAATTAAAAATTCCCAACCCCCCCAGAGGTTGTTATTCAACAATTTTGTTTTCACAAGATTGATGCTTTTTCAATTTTATTGTCGGCGCCGAAATTAACGAATCAACTCGTTTTAACATTCTCTGATTTATGTACAAAGTTCTTCAAGTTTGTCTCAAAACGCGAATATTTGCTGATGGTTAAATGACATGCACAGCCGCTGGAAATTCAGTTTTTGTTTGTACGTATTTCTAGGATTTTTTTCGGTTTTATTACGTGAAATTGTGATGTTTTGTTACGATGAAACATGAAATAAATGAATTATCGCGGAGCTTCAGAGCTAGTTTACTGCGATGTAAATATTTTTGTTTTTACATAATTACTCGCAAAAGGTGGAAAACATTTTTTTAGAGTAAACAATAGGACTATGTTGTTTGGTCATTTTCATCTGTCAATTTTATGATTTAGATAAATTTAATTAATTCATAGATCCACTCCCTTTCTACATAAAAAATGGAGAATGTGAGTAAACCCAAAAATAGCTATTTGTGTACCAAGGCCAAAAAGTGTGTCTTTTTCCATTCCATTTTTAATTTAAGTCGCCTAAAAAAGAATTATTTTTAGACTTTGACTGTCTGTCTACTAAAATTTTTTGAGCAACAAGGAGGGATTTTAGAAACTTTCATTTTTAAGACGAAGCACTAAGGCTATGAAATTTGTAGACATTGTTATTTTGCACTTGTTTATTCTCTGTCCTAAATCCCAAATTTTTTGCGCAACAGGGACCGATTCTAGAAATTTTCAATTTCAAGACAGCCAACAATTTTTAATATTTTCCATTCAGAGGTGTAATTTTAGTAATTTTGACGCTAGGGCAATGAAATTTTGAGAAATTACTATTCTCGACTTGTTTATTATCGGTTCCCAACCTCAAACATTGTGCGCCACAGGGACGGATTTTAGAAAATTTTATCGTTCAAGACGAGCCAACAATTTTTATTATTTTCCATTCAGAAGTATAATTTTGATGTTAGGGTAATGAAATTTGGAGATATTACTATTTTGGACTTGTTTATTCTGTATCCCAAATCCCAATTTTTTTGGGCAACAGAGACGGATATTAGAAATGTTTAATTTCAAGACGAGCCAAGAATTTTCGATATTTTCCATTCAGAGTTATAATTTTGGCAATTTTGAGGCTCCAGCCATGAAATTTTGAGAAATTACTATCTTTGTTTTGTTTATTGTCGGTTTCAAACCCCAAACTTTTTGCGCTGCAGGGACGATTTTAGAATATTTTATGTTCGAAACAAGTCAACAATTTTCAATATTTCCCATTCAGAGATGTAATTTTGGTAATTTTGAAGCTGACGCAATGAAATTTAGAGAGATTACTATTTTAAACTTGTTGATTCTCTGTTCCAAATTCCACACTTTTTGCGCTGCAGGGACGGATATTAGAAATTTTTATTTTCAAAACGAGCCAACAGTTTTCAATATTTGCCATTCAGACGTATAATTTTAGTAATTTTGATCCTAGGGCAATGAAATTTGGAGACATTACTATTTTTGACTTGTTTATTCTCTGCTACCAATATTAAACTTTTTGCGTGACAGGGACGGCTTTTAGAAATTTTTATTTTTAAGACTTGGCCAACAATTTTCAAATTTTTCAGTCAGACGTATAATTTTAATAATGTTGAGGCTAGGGCATTGAAATTAGGAGAGATGACTATTTTAGACTGGTTGATTCTCTGTTCCGAATCCCAAACTTTTTGCGCAACAAAAACGGATTTTAGAAATTTGTATTTTCAAGACCAGCCAACAATTTTCAATATTTCCCATTCTGATGTATAATTTTGGTAATTTTGATCATAGGGCAACGAAATTTAGAGAAATTACTATTTTTGATTTGTTGACTGTCAACCCCAAATTCCAAATTTCTGGAACACCAGGAACGGATTTTAGAAATCATTCATTCATTTATTGGCTTGGATTATCTTTATCAAATTGGTTTTTGCAGCAAAAAACTCACCCGAACAACGAACTCGATCGCAACTTTGTATTTATTGGGCAGACCTCTAAACCTGCTATTTGAGTTTTTAGACTTTTCTTATATTTCTCAGGTTTTCTTTAATTGTCTAAAATTCGTTTGAATTAGTGTCTAAATCGTCTAGATTTTCTTAACTTTTTTTTGTATTTCGTCTAATTCTCTAAACACGTTTTAGATTCTTTTGGGATTTTCTTCGTTTTTTTTTAATTTCCTGAAATTCTGTTTGTTTTTGCACCTCGAAAAAATTGAAAATTTGCCAATTTGTGGCTTCTTTTAGTGCCTCATAATTTTCCGATTTCGCATTTTTGCCCCTTACGTTGGTACTAGTGAATTACGGCCATATTTTTAGTCCGTTTTCCACATGTTTTGAGCAGTTTCAAACAAAACAGGTGAAAATAAGCGTAACATGAGTCTGAATAAACAACTTCCTGATAAGATCTTGAGGTAAATTATCCCATAAAAGAGTGTGAAGGGAGTAATTAAGTAAAAAGAAAGTATATCGTTCTCTAAAATCGTTAAGATATCAATCAACGCTCTTCCCGTTAAGCACCTTTGTATAAATTGGGCAATAAAATATACAAAAGCCGGCGGTTTACGTGACTCAACTAATTAAACACATAAACAAAATAAAACAACATCCTCGGCGAGAAGACAATTTACTACTCACCTCTAAAATGTGCTCGTCTAACGTTTCTCTGTCTAGCTTCCTCGAAGTCGTAGTGATAAGTCCTGGAATAATAGGAATAATTAAAGAACGTCCCGATTCTCTTAAAAGTACATTAAAACTATTTTGACGATTATTACATTAAATCCGCGCGAAATTGAATCTTGTTAAACACGGCCCGTTGCATTTAATTCTCTCGTTAATTAAAAATAGAATGAAACTGTTTTCGTGTTGTCAAACTAATGTTTGACGAATCAAATTTGGGAGTTTAATTAATCCGCGCACAAACCGAGCATTCTTACTAAGTAGATCAGACTTTTTTCAACATCAAAGATAAATGCTCCATTAATTCCTAAATAATAACAAAGGAGATTAAATTTTCTGTCTCGGATTGTTGCGAAAGCTCTCGAAATAATTTCGCCGAGAAAAAGAAGTATTTGCGGTAAACCCGAGGATTTGACGACGTTCAACTTCGACAAGTTAAAAACTCATTTTCGACAACAATCGTAATGAAATCCCAAGAAATAGTTGAAATTTATGGTCGCCAGCAACGCCGCGACGCTGCTGCATATAAAATTCAAACGGTATTATAAATTCGGTTAGCGTCTCGACGGAATGTCACTCCAATATAAATATTGAACGCGGCCTGTTCTGTAATAAGACTTCATTAGTTATCCCGCAGGTTAGCTGATAAGTAGTTCATTGAAATTAAACGTAACTATCCCGTTTTCAGCGTCTATCCCATTTCGCACATCGCTAAATCCTCCAAGATGGAAATCGCGATAGTGAAAGCGAATCCGATGTTTGTCTTACATGTTGCGTTCCAAAATCTGATGTGTAATTTGTTATCGGATTGTGCAGTACCAACACTAATTAAAGAGCTTTGTGCTACCTACTACCGCTGAATGGGAGAGTTAAGTTTCGAGGTTTGGGAAGGTGTTGTTAATCCCGAAAATTACGTACAAGAAAATTATCATTAACAGACTGAAAGGGTGAAAAACGTAGATTAGAATCATTCTTAAATTACTGAATGTACTCGGTTCAAACAAATGGAGAACATCTATTTCCGAGACGTTTTACCCAAGAGACACGAATGTATAATTAAGACTTTATGTAATAAGCTGTGAAGTTGGCGTTTCATCTGTCAGAATGGGGACGATAAGCAGGAGCGGGTTTAAACGAAAGGCCCAAAGAATTTTAACGTGACAATCTAAGGAAAATCGAAAGAAAGTCTAGATGAAATCTAAAGAAATCAACCAGAACTTGAAAATCTAGAGAAAATTTAAAGTCTAGGAAATTTAAACAAAATTCATGGAAAATCTAAAGGAGAATTGGACTAAATCTTTAATTTATTCAGACGATCTAGAGAAATTGAGAGGATCTAAAGTAAATTCAAAACAAGTTAGAGACTTTAATGACGATCTAAAAAATCTAAAATAATCTATGGAAAATATTATAAATCTAATTAGAAAAAGGAATTTAAGGAAATTTTGGAATATCCGAAAAAAAATAAATAACAATTTAGCATTTTCAGAGTAAGCGAAAATTTTTAAAAATTCTTCGATACGACATTAGCATCCAATTTAAAGAGATCCAATTTTTTCTCGTGCGCCTATTATGACGTAATTTTCTAAGAAATTAATAATTACTAAGAAGTAATTTTCAATCTTCGATGTCTCAGTTGTCTTAGTACAAACTTAAATTATTGCTGCTCATTTTACGCAGAATTTCACGTGGAATCTAAAACATATTCGTTGTTTAACCTCGGTCCACAAATAACAAAGGTAGAACCATTTGAAATTTCGGATAGTAAATTTTTGTTTCGATACTTTAAAGCTATGACTGACAGATAGAAAGAAAAATTGGGTTTTCACTATTGTTTTTCTAGCGCTTGTTTTACATAAGAATCCGCCCTCAACTCGAATTTGAAAATTAATAAAAACTAGTTTTTAGGACCAAAGGTGGCTTGATTTTATTTTTTTTTCGATTTCTTTTCACCATCGTTTTCCTCGCCTTCGAGTTGATAAGAAGCATAATTTACATATCTCGAATTTGAAGTTTCGAAGAAATAGGAAAAAATAGGTTTTTCACTCTAATTTGGTCGATATCTTGCTTATTTATTATTATTTATTAATTATATTATTTATTATTATATTTACAATTAGTGCTCATTTGACGCAGAATTTCAAGCAGAATCCAAAACCGAACGACATTTTCACTTACGCCAAAAAATAACCGAATTAAAAGCGTTTAAAATTTGCTGATACTGAATTTTTAGTTCCGAGATGTTTAGAGCTCGATATCTCCGGAACTAAGACAGAGCGAAAGATGGGGTTTTTAGCAACTTGTGCTTTTTTCATAAGAATCTGCCCTAATTTTTTCGAAAAAATTATGTCTTTATGACATTGGATTTAATATCAAACTTTTAGAACCAAAAAAACAAATTTTAGATAAGAGATACCAAAAACAACAAATTTTCGACTTTTGAGGGTGGATTCTAAAGTAAAATGATCCAAGAAAAACGATGGTAAAAACCGTTTTTCAAAATTTTTCGTAGTTTCGGAGATATTGAGTTTTGAGAATTTTCCAACTCAAAATCCAATATCTTACGCCCGGTCGAATCTAAAAACTCCAACTTTCGACTTTTGAAAAATCTAAGAATAGTTTCTTAGCTAAAAAATCGCGAGAAAAACGAAAAACGCGATAGATTTCTAAAACGGTTTCTTTATATTTGTGTTAATTCCGGAAATATCGAGCAAAATCGTTTCCGGAGCGCCAAAATTTTGGCCCTTTGGCGACAACCCAAAATTTCAAACGGCTCTAACAGTTATTTGTCTATAGACGAGAAAAATGATGATAAAATTACAAAATTTTTATTATTTATTTTTCTTAAAAATGTTAGATAAACTCTTCACTCTACTACCGAATTATTTACCATCAAACATTTCCACCACTCAATTTGCGTTCGAAACCATATTGTGTTTCAATAAATGCAAAATCTCCATCAGAGCAGCGACGCAAAATCGATTCTTAAGTTCCAAACGAATAATTTAAACAAGAATTCCGTCTCGCTGCTTTCTTGCTTATTTTTAGTTTTCCATACTTGCACAGATTTTTGAAAAAATTCCATGAAAAATTGCAGTTTGTAGTAGAAATAAAAGATGCTTTTACTACTTTTATTGTTGTGACAGCTACAATAAGGTAGAGAAAAATGAATTTCCTACGCACGGCACAAAGAAAATAAATTATAACTTTAGCGAAAGACAAGTAGCCATTAGGAGAATGTAGTTTCAAGTAGAATATTCGATGCTATTTATGTCAAAGCAAAATGGAGAAGTCAATACCACAAAGCGCACATTATAAACACCTTCTGTTATTTATTCATGTTTGATTGAACTATTTACTAAATGAAATTTTCTTTCGGTTCCTCAACTTCAATGTTATCTTGAATCAGTTAATAATTAAGATCCACCCAGTAGTATTAGAGCACGGCGGCGTTTCTTAAAATAACCCAAACAGCCTTCGAGGAAATAATTTACTTCCAATAAATATTAAATGCGGTGCATTCGATAATAAAATCTTTCAACGATATTATTTACCTGCGTAGAAGCGACAAGACAAAGCGATAAGTGTCAGCATCAATTGTGGGCGAACTAATACGAGTTCAGTGAAAAGCACAAAAAGCGGCGTAGATCGCGAGAAAAGTTAACAAAAGAAGAAAACCCTAAAAAGTAACTTGTTTGGTGGTGTCAGAAGCAGCCAACACAACAAGCTTTAGCAAAGTTTTCTTTTATAGATCCTAACTCCTCAACATCGAACTAAGTTACACTTTGTCCTTATTTTATTACAGAACTTCCGGATAATTACCGTGAAAAATCGCCGGATTTTCATACTCCCTTTCGATAGTCCGAAAATAGTGTAATGACCCCACTTTTCAAGCATTTATGGTAATCATCAGATCGCGTGGGTGATCGTTTCTTCAAACTCTGCAGTTTTATCGCACGATCGAAAAACGATTGTAATTAAGATTCGGTAATTAACTGTGAAGATCAAGATTGAGGCGATCGATTTCTCATTTTCGCTCCAAGATGTGCCAATTTTTTCCGGCAAAAAACACGAATCCTACCAGGTGGAGAGGAAATCTACAATGTAATAATAGTTTTATTGTACCCCGGCTTGTAATGAAATCTAGGACTAGCCGGGAAAAAAGAATAAAGCAGTTTTAGTGCCGGCGAAATTAAGCTAGGAATATAATTTTCCAAATATGCGCGTTAATTTCGCACCTTCTAGGCGCATCCACCATTTTTCACTTCTTAGGAAAGTCGCTACGATCTCGAATTTGAATTAGATGAGTACAAATAGACGCAAATCGCATCTCAATGTGTCTAATAGTTTTCGAAATATTTAGATTTATAAACTAGGAAAAATTAGGAAAAATGAAAATCAACTATCCGAAATTTTGATCAGCTATAACTCAGTTATTAGTTGTCGGATCTGAATTTCAATCCTAGATTTAGAATCTGCGGAAAATTCTGCGGACACTAATGTTTAATAACTCAAGTTTACTCTAAAAATTAGCGAAATATCGACATCAGAAGTTTGGCATAGTTTTAGTCATGAATTTTCCAAATATGCGCGTGAAGGTCGCAATGAAATTACACCTTCCTAATTACCCGGCGCATCCACCATTCTTCGCGGCTTAGAAAAGTTGCCACAATCTCGAATTTGCATTAGATGCGCTACAAATAAAATGAGTGAGCACTGAGGCAAATTTCAAAATATAAAAACGCTTTCAATTTTTGATTGGGTGTTGTCGAAGTTGCGGGAGTTCTTCGAATTGTTGATATCGGTGGATTTATGCATCAGGGAATCACATGTGGGATGAAAAGAGTTACAGGAACAAGTTGGTATTTGTAATGTTGGCGACATATTGACGTATGAACTATCACGAGAATCGGAAATAATTAAATGCTAGAACGGTGGCACCTGATCAATATCGTGACTTTTTGCTCCAGAGGTCAAACTAGACGTTTAAATTAGCACGAAAAACACAATAAAATTTAATTAAATCTCCAAAATTCCGGATAATTGAAATAACACATTTCCACATTTTCAACAAAGTTGCGATGGAAACTTTCATTACTGAGCAGTGATTGAATTTAAATTTCAATAAAAAATTTATGATTAGTTTTACTGAGTGACGGATATGCAAATCGATGGCTCTATTCAGTTGTAAGGTTCGTTCTCAATAAAAATTAATGGCTCTTGAAATTTTAATAAGATAATTGTGATTTCGACACCTGGTCCTTACTGAACACTCTGATCTCCAATTTTCAGCCGTAATCCCCAAAACGGAGCTTTTAACACTTTGTACGAATATTTAAACCGTGAAATCTGTTGGGTAATTTCGCTTTGAGATGTACATTTGACTTTTGCTAACTCAAAAGTTCAACTTTGCTAAATTGGGGGTTTTAGATAGGTTCTGCGTTATCAAGGGCGGGCTTGGGGACTAGAGAAAGGACTCGCAAAGGCTGCCGTTTTTTCACCAAGTTTTAATTACAAACAATATAAACAAAATTTAAGAGAAAAAAAAATTAAAAATGCAATGAAAAAATGCAAAGAACCCAACTTGAAAACACATTTAAAGAAAACCTAGAAGCTCGAAGAAGAATCTATAATGAAAACAGAAAAATAATCTACAAGAAAAAAATATAAAGAAAATTCTTCTATTTGAAATTTTAATCCGCCATAACTCGTTTATTTATTGTCGTACGTGGATTTGCGCAAAATTCTGCATAAAATGAGTTGTAATAACTCTCAATTTTACTCCTTAAAAAAGAGAGAAATCGACCTCAGAACTTTGCCATAGTTTTAGTAATTAATTTTTCCGAAAACTCAAGCCGAGATTTGGAAACTGCGGGGAATTCTGCGTATACTCTGATGTATAATAACTCGATTTTACTCCAAAAAATAAGCGAGATATGGATATCAGAAGTTTGGCATAGGTTCAGTCATGAATGTTCGCGAAAAATTGCAACTTTCGACTTTTGGAAATTCTAAGAACGGTTTCTTAGCTAAAAAATCGCGACAAAACCATTTTTTTTTCGATTTGTCGTAGTTTCCGATATATTGAGCTCAGATTGCTTCAGTCGAAAGGATCTATGAACAATTCAAAAAGGAAGAAAATGCTCAAAATTCCTGCTCTAGAAACTATTATTTTCTTTATGTATTATGTATTTTCCGTAGATTTTTATGTCATCTTCGAACTATAAATTTTCTTCGTGTTTTCTCTGTAGATTTTTGTTAAACTACTCATAAAATTGTCTTGATTTCCTTTATTTAGTCTAAATATTCTTCCCGATTAAATTCTCAGCTTGACAGCCCCTTAATAGATTGATGCTTAACGCCCCTTTATAAAATGATAGCGCATCTCGAGCATTTTCATATCGAACGGAAATATGCGCCTATAACATGTTTATCGGCTATAATAATGATACAAAATATAATAATCCCTCTCGGAAAATTCCTATGATAAAACACCCTCGATAACGTAACAGGTCGGAAATTAAGATAAATGAGAGCTTAAAAACAAGTCTGTCAGAGTAATTGGATTCCGCTCGCGAAAAATAAAAGCGGTCCAAGAGTCTAAATGCAACTAGAACCCCTGGGAGGTATGAATTGATAATGTACGAGTTTAACTGACCCATTAATAGTGAATTAAAGCTGACTATTGCTAATGGGTTTAGTTCAGTGATACTCCCAAAACGCAGAACAAGTAATTATTCGGACAAACCGAGCGGAATTTACGGGGAAAAGTGCACTGGTGTATTATTTGACACGGTGATATTAAGTGTTTGTTTTTTCGACGAGAGAAGGAAATCCTTTGGAATTGGCTGAAGCCGGGATATACTCAAATTTCCATCTAGTTTTGTAAACAGAACACTGACACGTAAACAACAAAACAAAAAGACGTCTCATCTTGTAGTTTTATAACTTGTAACGATTCAATTTTCGAGGATAATCGATGAGAGCGCCGGCAACTCTATTAAGTCGAGAAAATAGTGAAGAAAAATCGGTCGAGTTTTTTGAAACTAAGGTGACTTTGTGGAGGAGACGGATAGGTTACAACGACTGAGTTTTTCACACTGCTGTGCACATTTCACTGCCAGAAGAATATTTCAGACTTTGTATTCCCGCTCAAAGAGACTATTTATTTTCAGACGATACTTTGAAGTATCAGTTTTCGTACGAGACAACTCATCTGAAAACACTCGTTTTAAATTAATTAAGTCTTGTTTACAAAATAACGACTTTCATGGACGAACATATCAATTTTCGAATTGTTGAGTGTTGCCAGACCGCAATTTATTCAATTAGAAATCCGTAAGTAGGCGCTAATGATAATTCAAATTTAAAAAGCACGTTGTGAGCGCGTAACGGCTCTTTAATAGCAGCTCTCTGGATTTTAATTATCTCACCATTGGTATTACTGCAACGGTACATTAAAATTGCATGCAGTAATAATAACAATCATCCCTCTTTTGTGAAACTTGTACAGCCGTCAATCAAAAAACATGCGATATCGTGAGGAATGCATCGATTTTAGATACGAAGAATTTCAATTTTCAACAGCTGCGTCTTAATTACACCGAATTTTATTCTACCTTCGACGTTTGATTTTGTGCGCTGCTATATTGCAGTTTCATTATATTTGCCCGTTTATCATAAAGTTGCGAGATTCTGACTTGCGAGTAATCGGAGCTTACAAATGTAATTCTTAAACGACTTCGCTGCGCAATTAGTTCCACGGCGCTTTTAACGCGATATTCAAAGAGAAACTTTTCAAAAACGGTGAATTTACCTTACCGAAATGCGCCTTTTTATTTTCAGAGGTTTTTCCTTTCAATTATTGCATCTAGTCGTAAATCAAGTACTAAATCAGAGATCAGATTGTCGGGTTTAGTGGACCTTAAATAAGCCTGAACATGACGTGTTTTATGGCGCTGATCGGGCTAGAGAAATCAAAGTTTTACATAACGTGCAGAGGCGGATTAAGGGCGGTTGAGGGCCTCGATGCATGAGGAAGTTTCCGATATTCTTTATTAACATACGTAGTTTTAGTGCTACAGCTATAAAATCTAGAGAAGTTACTATTTTTTAGTCGTGTATTGACTCCACCAAATTGCAACATTGTATATAAAAAGACACGCATCTTAGAAACTTTTATTTTCAAGGTGAAGTCGAAATATGAAAAATCCTCTTTTAAAATTCGTAATTTTGGTAATTTTAGTGCTACAGCTATGAAATTTGGGGAAATTACTAGTTTTTAATCGTTCGTTAACTCTGTAAAATTTCAACATTGTAGATCAAAAGACACAAATTTTAGAAATTTTTATTTTCAAGGTGAAGCCGAAATGTGAAAAATCCTCTTTTAAAATTCGTAATTTTGGTAATTTTAGTGCTACAGCTATGAAATTTCGGGAATTTACTAGTTTTTAATCCTTTATTAACTCTGTAAAATTTCAACATTGTAGATCAAAAGACACAAATTTTAGAAATTTTTATTTTCAAAGCAAAGCTGAAATATAAGATAGCTTCCCTTAAAATTCGGAATTTTGTTAATTTAAGTGTCACAGCTATAAAATTTGGGGAAATTACTAGTTTTCGATCGTTTATTAACTCTGCAAAATTGCAACATTGCAGATCAAAAGACACAAATTTTAGAAATTTTTATTTTCAAGGTGAAGCCGAAATATGAGAAATCCTCTTTTAAAATTCGTAATTTTGGTAATTTTAGTGCTACAGCTATGAAATTTGGGGAAATTACTAGTTTTTAATCGTTTATTAACTCTGCAAAATTTCAACATTGTAGATCAAAAGACACAAATGTTAGAAATTTTTATTTTCAAGGTGAAGCCGAAATATGAGAAATCCTCTTTTAAAATTCGTAATTTTGGTAATTTTAGTGCTACAGCTATGAAATTTGAGGAAATTACTAATTTTTAATCGTTTATTAACTCTGTAAAATTTCAACATTGTAGATCAAAAGACACAAATTTTAGAAATTTTTATTTTCAAAGCAAAGCTGAAATATAAGATAGCTTCCCTTAAAATTCGGAATTTTGTTAATTTTAGTGTCACAGCTACAAAATTTGGGGAAATTACTAGTTTTCGATCCTTTATTAACTCTGCAAAATTGCAACATTGCAGATTAAAAGACACAAATTTTAGAAATTTTTATTTTCAAGGTGAAGCCGAAATATGAGAAATCCTCTTTTAAAATTCGTAATATTGGTAATTTTAGTACTACAGCTATGAAATTTGGGGAAATTACTAGTTTTTAATCGTTTATTAACTCTGCAAAATTTCAACATTGTAGATCAAAAGACACAAATGTTAGAAATTTTTATTTTCAAGGTGAAGCCGAAATATGAGAAATCCTCTTTTAAAATTCGTAATTTTGGTAATTTTAGTACTACAGCTATGAAATTTGGGGAAATTACTAGTTTTTAATCGTTCATTAACTCTGCAAAATTGCAACATTGTAGAACAAAAGACACAAATTTTAGAAATTTTTATTTTCAAGGTGAAGCCGAAATATGAGAAATCCTCTTTTAAAATTCGTAATTTTGGTAATTTTAGTGCTACAGCTATGAAATTTGAGGAAATTACTAATTTTTAATCGTTTATTAACTCTGTAAAATTTCAACATTGTAGATCAAAAGACACAAATTTTAGAAATTTTTATTTTCAAAGCAAAGCTGAAATATAAGATAGCTTCCCTTAAAATTCGGAATTTTGTTAATTTTAGTGTCACAGCTACAAAATTTGGGGAAATTACTAGTTTTCGATCCTTTATTAACTCTGCAAAATTGCAACATTGCAGATTAAAAGACACAAATTTTAGAAATTTTTATTTTCAAGGTGAAGCCGAAATATGAGAAATCCTCTTTTAAAATTCGTAATATTGGTAATTTTAGTACTACAGCTATGAAATTTGGGGAAATTACTAGTTTTTAATCGTTTATTAACTCTGCAAAATTTCAACATTGTAGATCAAAAGACACAAATGTTAGAAATTTTTATTTTCAAGGTGAAGCCGAAATATGAGAAATCCTCTTTTAAAATTCGTAATTTTGGTAATTTTAGTACTACAGCTATGAAATTTGGGGAAATTACTAGTTTTTAATCGTTTATTAACTCTGCAAAATTTCAACATTGTAGATCAAAAGACACAAATGTTAGAAATTTTTATTTTCAAGGTGAAGCCGAAATATGAGAAATCCTCTTTTAAAATTCGTAATTTTGGTAATTTTAGTGCTACAGCTATGAAATTTGCGGAAATTACTAGTCTTTAATCGTTCGTTAACTCTGTAAAATTTCAACATTGTAGATCAAAAGACACAAATTTTAGAAATTTTTATTTTCAAAGCAAAGCTGAAATATAAGATAGCTTCCCTTAAAATTCGGAATTTTGTTAATTTTAGTGTCACAGCTATAAAATTTGGGGAAATTACTAGTTTTCGATCGTTTATTAACTCTGCAAAATTGCAACATTGCAGATCAAAAGACACAAATTTTAGAAATTGTTATTTTCAAGGTGAAGCCGAAATATGAGAAATCCTCTTTTAAAATTCGTAATTTTGGTAATTTTAGTGCTACAGCTATGAAATTTGGGGAAATTACTAGTTTTTAATCGTTTATTAACTCTGCAAAATTTCAACATTGTAGATCAAAAGACACAAATTTTAGAAATTTTTATTTTCAAAGCAAAGCTGAAATATAAGATAGCTCTCCTTAAAATTCGGAATTTTGTTAATTTTAGTGTCACAGCTATAAAATTTGGGAAAAGTACTAGTTTTCGATCGTTTATTAACTCTGAAAAATTGCAACATTGCAGATCGAAAGACACAAATTTTAGAAATTTTTATTTTCAAGGTGAAGCCGAAATATGAGAAATCCTCTTTTAAAATTCGTAATTTTGGTAATTTTAGTGCTACAGCGATGAAATTTGGGGAAATTACTAGTTTTTAATCGTTTATTAACTCTGCAAAATTTCAATATTGTAGATCAAAAGACACAAATGTTAGAAATTTTTATTTTCAAGGTGAAGCCGAAATATGAGAAATCCTCTTTTAAAATTCGTAATATTGGTAATTTTAGTACTACAGCTATGAAATTTGGGGAAATTACTAGTTTTTAATCGTTTATTAACTCTGCAAAATTTCAACATTGTAGATCAAAAGACACAAATGTTAGAAATTTTTATTTTCAAGGTGAAGCCGAAATTTGAGAAATCCTCTTTTAAAATTCGTAATATTGGTAATTTTAGTACTACAGCTATGAAATTTGGGGAAATTACTAATTTTTAATCGTTTATTAACTCTGTAAAATTTCAACATTGTAGATCAAAAGACACAAATTTTAGAAATTTTTATTTTCAAAGCAAAGCTGAAATATAAGATAGCTTCCCTTGAAATTCGGAATTTTGTTAATTTTAGTGTCACAGATGTAAAATTTGGGGAAATTACTAGTTTTCAATCGTTTATTAACTCTGCAAAATTGCAACAATGTAGATCAAAAAACACAAATTTTAAAAATTTTTATTTTCAAGGTGAAGCCAAAATATGAGAAATTCTCCCTTAAAATTCGTAATTTTGGTAATTTTAGTGCTACAGGTATGAAATTTAGGGAAGTTACTATTTATGAGTTGTGTTTTAACTCCACCAAATTAAAAAAGTGTACAACAAAAGACACAAATTTTAGAGATTTTGATGTTTAATCTACTAGTTGCACTGGAAAATCTGCGTATTCTTCGCCACTAAACCACCATTTGCAGTCCCAACTCCCACTTTTTGTCCGATCACTCCAATGAATTCCCTTTATCTTCCCACAACTCCAATTGTGTAATGCAGCCACGAATTACACGCTTAATATTAGGATTATCCACTTTAGAGCTTTATCAGTAAACTAATCGGGAAACACGGTATGATTTTAATTGGAGTCCTCAAATAAAATAAAAATGAGGACACGCTGACTCGTGAGCTTTTAATCCGCTCAACAAAAATAAAATCTCCAAGTCGCACTTGCAAACCAAACATTACCTCCAGTCCACAATTTCGGCAAATTTCCAACTCTATCGTTTGCTTTGTTGTCAGAAGCACTCGATCTTAAAGCTTGAGATTTTCGTTAACTAATTTCGATCGTGCCTTTAGAATTCACATGTAACAATCGCCCACAAAGCTGGAATTATTAAAGTTGGTAAAGAGTATCGTGAACGAGAGGTTTTCAAGTGCATAATTAACGGAAGTTGGGGCAAACAGAGTTTCAAGTTGGGGGAAAATGAGATGTGAGTGACCCTAAGGAAGTTTGGGAATTATCTCGACTATCCCTCAAGTTGACATTACAAAGAAAATATATCATTTCCACGGAGAGGCGATCGATACGTGGATTCGTTCCGGTTATCCATTTTTACACGCTCGGAGTTAATTAAATATTGACGGCCTGACAGGAACTATTTTATTTTAATTAACAAACATCGAGATTCTATCATTGCAGAATATCAAAATTCTCTCAGGCACTTTATTCATGTTTCAAAATCTTGCGCTATTAACCGCGTAGTCAGAACACGTGCCGCAGTAACAGACCTAACATTTATCCAATTACTTTAATTGGCATGCATGTAAATGCAGTTCATTAAACTTCGGCTGATTTTCCTCTCGAAACGGCTCTTCGTCTTTTTTTAACTCGACTGTTTATCTACCGGAAAGTCCTTGTTGATTTATCCGCAGTTATCGACAGACTAAACACTGTCCTAGTCCCTAACAAGGTTTCGAAAAAGTTGAGGTCCTTTCAGGAGGTGTGAGGATAATGTAATAAGCTCACACGGAGTAATGAACCGGATGCAACTTAGATAAAACTCCGGTCCCGGATCGTAATCTCGGGAATAAGCAGGAATTGATGTTTCATTTGCATCTGGAGGAGAGCGTGCCAAGTTTGTAACTTTTCCTGAAAAAGACTGTTTATCTCCAAGTGTTATTAAAATCAAAGTTACTGAAAAATAGAACAGAGTGTTAACAAAATTTATATTCATGTACCCGAGCTTGCATTTCAAGAATTTTGTTCAAAGTCTGTAATAAAAATTTATGAAGAACTGAGGTCGAGTGTATTACAGATTCTGAAGTTTCGTACAGAGACGGAGTTATGAGGATTCAGTTCTGGAAACTTCAGCGATTTTTATTGCAGGTTTATTGAAATTAAATTGTGGAACTGCAACGGTGTTTGTAGTTGCAATTGAAATGACGCTTGAAAATTGGAGAGCTTTAGAGCTTTGGCAATCAACATAATTTAAATAAAACGAACTGTCCATTAACTGAAATCAGTTAAAAGCTTGTTTTAAAGTGAATTAAATAATTTGAAAATAACGACAAACTTTCGCGACTTTTGGTTTAATAATATCGACTTGACATCGCCGTGAATTTTGTTAGTTCTTTTGATATTTTAATGGAGTTGTGGATAAAATAATGAATTGCATAGGAGCCTTTTGTGTGGGTAATTTTGCGTGAAAATTGCGGAAAAAAACACGTTTATTTAAAGACGATCTCGAGAAAATATAGAATGAATTTATTAAGAACAGAAGAAAAAATTGAATTGAGAGAAAAATCTGAAAGAATTTGTAAAATGAGATTGAAAAGATTGGAAATTTCCAAAAATGTGTGTTTTTTTTGCTCTACAATTTTGCAAGTTGGTGGAGTTAATACACCACTCAAAAATAGTAATTTCCCCAAATACCATAGCTATAGCACTAAAATTACCAAAATTACGAATTTTAGTGCAGGATATAGAAATTTTTACCTTGATTCTAAAAATAAAAATTTCTAAAATCTGTGTTTTTGCTCTGCAATTTTGTAATTTGATGGAGTTAATAAACGAATAAAAAATAGTAATTTTCCCAAATTTCATAGTTGTGGCACTAAAGCTGCCAAAGTTACGAATTTTCAATGTCAATGCTAACGTCAAGTTCAGTCTAGGCCATTGAACAGGAAAAAAAACACTAATAAACAAATGGCAAAAATGTCTTTGTCGGAGTTCCATTAATCGTATAACAGAAATGTGGGTTTTACAGTGCCAAAGTGTTCAAATATGCAACGTAACGTTTTTTGTTTCAATGGTTTCTGCAGTCTTAACAGTTGCTGAATTCGGTTTTTGCCTCATTCCAATTTCGTATTTGCAGAATCATTACTTGAGTACACCCTGTATAAAATAAAATAAAAAAAAAACTGGAAAAAAAAACGACTAAAACTTTATTCCATCTTTTGTAATTTTTTTTTGTAATTAGTCCGTTTAAATTTGAAAACTAATAAGCACAATAAAGACAGAACATAAATGCATTGAAACCACAAAAACAAAATCCCTCGGAACATTAAAGATGAATCGTACTGATAAAACCGAATTTAGCCAAACTAAAATATTTAATTTTTCGGCCAAACTAAAAATGAGTCGTAATTTTCAGTAACAAAACAATTTTTTGCTTTAAAGTCCAAAACACTTTTCGCATGAATAGAGAGCATAAAAGCAAATATTCCATTAATTATAATATCGCATGTGTACTTTTGAATTTATTGTGTTGGATGTATGAAATGTAAACAAAAGTTTATGCATGCATGCACTATTCGGCAAAAACCCTATTTAAAAAAATGTATTGTCGTTGTAATCTCCTTAACTTAACAGTCCGAACAAAAAACACAAGCACTTGAAACTTTCAGCTCACAATTACTTATACATCTTGGAGCGCCCTTAAGTTAATTAAAACAACAGAGTACGGTCCATTTAATTCTGATCCCCGCTTAATTACGGCCGCGTTAAAATTAAAAAGCGCGTAGGATTTGAGGGTGAGAAAAATAAGTAATCTTTACCTGTGGACGAATTGATGTTGAAGAACCTCTCGGGACTTCCGGAGGTAATCCTGTATGTTATTCTCTGATTAGGGTCTTTATCCTTGTCCGAAGCTCGTATCTGGAGCACGGGGCTTCCAGCAGGACTATCTTCGAGGATGGTTGGATAGTAGACCGCTTCGTCACTTAACGGGACGTTGTCGTTTTCATTTAAAACTTCGATGTAGACCTGGGGAAAATTCGAGGGATATACTGAGTGTTTTAACGATTTTCATTGGGGGCGGAAAAAAGAAATTTTCAAAGAAGCGTTTCCAGGTCATAGACTATGAAACTAGAAAAGCAATAAGGTTCAAAAGCTCACTTCCTGTTCCATCAGGTAACAAAGGCTGTAATTTCCTCGTCTAATTCAAGTTGGAAATGTAACGAAAGACCAAACAAAGTATACGAAGGAACGTTTGCACGATTTAACCAAGATCTATTCTCTTCCAAGGCGCGGGTAATTACAAAAATCAGTAAACTAATGGAAACTCACTTCCAAAGTCAATTAGAATTAGTTCTTAATTGACACGTCCATTATCGAGGAAAGTTTAAAACAGCGCATCTCGAGATGAAACGAAATGAAAGGAAAAAACAGTTCATATTTTACACGATTAATCAAATGAACATGCGAGGGAAATCATGGAAATTTATACGAATTTGCATTTAGGGCATCTAGAAAACGCGAATATTTTATTTGTAAGCAGGATCCGAATTTTGTGGTTCAATTTTATAGCAGCGCGGGGATTTTTATGGAAATTATGTCTGCTCATTCATGTCCACTTTTCAGAATTTATAATGAAATTAAATCAAGCTTTGACGTGATGCAAATTAGAGAAAATTTTTAGATAACGTTTCTGTTTTTAGACAATGTCTTGCATTCAGGAGCGAATTAAGGCCGGCTGAGGCCCTGCGCGCACGAGGAAATGTTGGGTTCCTTAACGGTTAAATTTAAACAACTATAAGTCGGTTATTTGGTGTGGGTTGTGAATTTCGAGATTTGGAGTCTACGTGAAAATCTGCGTAAAATGATGTAAATAATGCGAGTTAACTCCAAAAAATAAGCAAGAAATTGATATCAGAGCTTTGCCATAGTTTTAGTCATGAATTTTCGCGAAAAATTCCCACTTTTGACTTTTAAAAATCTAAGAACGTTTTCTAAAGTAAAAAAACTGAATTCAAGAACTTTTAGCTTGATTTCAAAAATAAAAATTTCTAAAATCTGGTTCTTTCGCTCTACAATTTTGCAATTTAGTGGAGTTAATGCAGGACTCAAAAATAGTAATTTCCCCAAATTTCATAGACGTAGCCCTAAAATTACCAAAATTATGAATTTTAGTGCAGGATTTGGGAATTTTAAGCTTGATTTCAAAAATATTTTTTTTACTCTACAACTTTGCTGGAGTTAATAAACGATTCAAAAAGACTAATTTCCCCAAATTTCATAGCCGTAGCCCTAAAATTGCGAAGAAAACGATTTCAAAAAGGATTTCTTTATATTTGTCTTAATTCCGGAGATATCGAACAAAATCGTTTCCGAAGCGCCAAAATTTTGGCCCTCTGACGACAACCCAAAATTTCAAACGCCTCTTATTCAGTTATTAATAAAAATGGACCATGTAAGACTTCGAACGTCCATAACTCCATAACGTTATTTGTTGCCGAATGTGGATTTTGAGCCGGGATCTGAAATTTGCCCCAATAAGGCAAATTTGCTCCAAAAATAAGCGACCGCAGTTTTTGATTCTGCGTTAAATGAGCACTAATAATTTGATAATGTTGAAAAATTGAAGCAGAGTGGAAAGATTCCTCGATAATTTTGGACGTGTTAGAAAATTTCGGAAAATCCATTTGCCTGAAGCGTTTAAGAGTTTCTTTTCGGATTCTCTCCTAGTAAAATTACGCGGCGCCGCAGTCATTACGGGCTGGCATAAGAGCAGAAATAAAATACATTTTCCCTGAGGGAACAATGCATTTACATTTATTAAATATATCAAGTGTCTTTATGACGCAGTCGGCAGCATATTCCACCGCTGGCATAAAAAAGTAGCAAACGTAATGATAAAGGCGCCATTCTTTGTACCGCAAATGACAACAATCAGAAAAATGCGTACGTGAAGTAATGAGCCAACGAAAATCTGCTTATCATTCTCGTAAACATCAAAGTATTGAATCCCCTTAATCATTAGGAAAATACAAAGCAGGCAAACGACAAAAAAGCAGTCGACAAAGCCGTTTTAATCCGTTTCGGTGATTTGGAAAAAAAATTAATTATAAAGCCCCATTTAAGTAGGCAGTTTTAGGAGCCCTACAAGAAGATAAATGCGAACGCCAGCCACAGTTAATCCTCATTTAAGGATGAAATCAGGTGATTACAAAAGTTTCAGACTGAAACATCCTGTTGGCAGACGACATTACCGAAAATGAGGCTGCGGTTTGGTAACGAAATCGAGGAAAAGGTCAAAAAAATATGACTTGGCGAGTTTGTTAACTTTGTCTCATATTTATGTACTTCGCAAGTTGGAGCAAACACGACGAAATATATCCTGGGAGTTAACCAGAACTCCTAAAATATTAATTCGGAGGCTGGAAAAATAAAACGCGGAGCTATTTAGCGACACGGCTCAAATTGAATTACCACACAAAACCAATTTTAAACGAAAAACCAACGCCGTTTTCACTCCAGGTCATCTCGTGCTGTATTCATTGTAAACACACTAAGAATACCGGAATCACTTTAAAACCCACACAAGTCTGAGTGTAAAAGCAGAAACTTCCCCCGACAAACTTTCAAATGCGACTAAAAAAACTATCTTGCTATTCTTGTAGATTGTCTTGGAAGCGACGACAAAAACTTCCCACTTTTCAATGCGATGGTCATTAGGGATGCGAAAAGGATAGTGAAATTAAGGGGCGGGTTTGTACTTTAATTACTGGACGAAATATAAAATTAGGACCGAGTGTTTTGGCGGAATTGCAAGATAAAGATGGGAACGGTTTCGTTCGGATTGTACGTGCGTGGTTTATTGTGGGCGGGATGCAAATTTAATCAAACTTTAGAGTGGTTCAAGGAGAATTAAAAAGGACGTTATTAAGCTCATAAACTTCCGGTTTAATTGGTGGAAAAAAAAGGAAAATTTAGACAGATTAAAAATGCAAACTTAACATTTTCGATTTGCTCTAAAAATAAAAATTTCTAAACTTTGAGCTAGAATTTCGTAATTTGATTCAGTTAATCAGACATTCAAGAACAACCCCTTCAAATTTTATTTCCTTAGGGCCAAAATTAGAAAGTTAAAGGAAAAAATGTTAAACTTTCAAAATTTTCTATTTGCTCTGGAAATATTTTTTTTTAAATTTTGTCTATTTTGCTCTATAATTTTGTAATTTGGTACAGTTAATCAGTCATCCAAGAAGGACAACCCCTTCAAATTTTATTCCTTAAGGGCGAAAGTTAGTAAAGTTAGAGGAAAAAATGTAAAATTTTCAAAAATTTTGGTCTGCTTTAAAAATAAAAAATTCTAAATTTTGTGTGTTTTGCTCTACGATTTCGTAATTCGGTACATTCAATAAGTCAGTTAGGAAGAATAACTCGTATAAGTTTTATTCTTCTAGGGTCCAAACTAACAGAATTATAAGAGAAAATGCAGCTTTCAAACATTCTCAATTCGCTAAAAAAATGAAAATTGCTAAATTTTGTGTCTTTTGCTCTATAACTCTGTAATATGGTACAATAAATTAGTCATCCAAGAAGAACTACATCTTCAAATTTTATTTCTCTAGGGCCAAAATAAAAAGTTACAAAAAAAAATCTAAAAATTTTCAAAATTTTCGATTTGCTCTGAAACTAAAAATTTCTAAATTATGTCTTTTTTGCTCATATTTTCGTAATTTGGTACAGTCAATAAGTCATAAAAATTTTGTATTCGTTCTAGGACGAAAATTAAAAAAGTTAGATCAAAAAATATAAAATTTGCAAAATTTTCAATTTGCTCTGGAAATAAAAATTTCTAAATTTTGTCTCTTCTGCTCTACAATTTCGAAATTTAGTATAGTTAATAAGTCATACAAGAAAAACAACGGCCATAAATTCTATTTCTCTAAAGACGAAACTAGTAGAATTAGAAAAAAAATGCAAAAGTTTCAAAATTTTCGAATTTTGTCTCTTTTGCTCTACAATTTCGTAGTTTGGTACAGTCAATAAGTCAATTAGGAAGAAAAACCCGCGTAAATATAATTCTTCTAGGATCAAAACTAATAGAATTAGAAAAGAAAACGCCCTTTACAAAAAAAAATTCAATTCGTTCTGAAAATATATTTTTTTAATTTTGACTCGTTTGTTCTATAATTTCGAAATTTGGTACAAATAATCAGCCATTCAAGAAGAACGACATGTTAAAATTTTATTCCTCTAGGCCCAAAATTAGAAAAATTAGAGGAAAAAATGTAAAATTTTCAAAATTTTTGATCTGCTCAGCAAATAAAAATTTGTAAATTTTGTCTTCTGCTCTATGATTTCGTAATTTGGTAGAATCAATAAGTTAAGTAGGAAGAATAACCCGCATAAATATTATTCTTCAAGGGTTGAAACTAATAGAATAAGAAAACAAAATGTAACTTTCAAACATTTTCAATTCGCTCTGAAAATGAAAATTTCTAAATTTTGTCTCTTTTGCTCTATAATTTTGTAGTTTGGTACAGTCAATCAGTCATACAAAAAGAACAACACTTTAACATTTTATTAATGTAGGGACAAAATTAGAAAAGAAGAAAAAAAAATGTAAAATTTTGAAAATTTTCGACTTGCTCTGAAAATGAAAATTTCTAAATTTTGTCCCTTTTGCTTTATGATTTTGTAATTTAATACAGTTTAATACAGGATCAACATCAAATTTCACTCCTCTAGCGCCAGAATTAAAAAAGTTGGAGGGAAAATATTTAAAACATCGAAAATTTTCGGTTTGTTCTGGAAATAAAAATTTCTAAATTTTTTCTAAATATTTTTAAAGATAAGCTATTAAAGAAAAATAATCTCCAGAAACTTCATTGATGATCAGACAAAATTACGAGACTTTGGATTCCTTTTTCCAAAAAAAAATTCAAGCAAAATCCAGCAACTGAAGCTCATAAACTCCGAACCTAATTACAGCAAAAACCGCCGCCACATTCAAATAAGTTTATTACCCCAAAATAGATTTTTCCTCTATCTGGCCAAAACGATGCGTCTCTTCGCCGCCCAACAATAAAACGCTGATGAAGCGTGCGACTTCTGCATACCCCTAGATAAAGGGTAATAAAGTGGAAACATGTTAAAGCATACTACAGAGATATTTTCAGGCACGAATAGTTGACAACACGGAAGAGTACGTTCCTGAAAGCATTTCGAGGTGTGGCATCTTCCCCCTGGAATGCGTTTAACTTAATTAGAGCAATTTTCACGGTAAACTAATGCTGAACGCTACATTACAATTGCAGAGAATAATTGGTCCAATCGAGCCGGTTTCCCAATTTGATTTATCTGATCGCTTTGCTTGACGAGCTAACAACTTCTTGTATCATCAATTAATTAAGGATTAATAAACACCCGAAGCGGGAACATATTGATTACGAGGCGTCACGTGACTTTGGAAGGAAACTGATTAAAAATTAATCAGAGGAAAAAAGCAGTTAAGAATTAAAAGATTTGGAATTTTAATCAAGTGCATATTTGAATACATTTTAATTTATCGCAGATGTTCGCCGGTAAAAAGTGCTGAAAGTTTAAAAAACAAATTTCATTCGAGGAAAGTCCATTAAAACTGTAAAAATTTAATTACACAGCGTCAATACGAGACTTTGAAGGAAATAATCAATTACGTCACACGTTGGAAAACTGTCCGAGAGGAAGAGATACGAGGAATTTAAGGTATTCCACTGTAAAACCTACAAAGAATTTTTACTCTTCGGGAAGATTACCAATCGAATGTTCTTATCAAAAGGCAATGAATAACCATTCAAACGCAGGCTTCTGTTGAAACTATAAATTTCTCGGGACGAAGAAGGAAAGAATGGGATAACACAGATATAAAGAATTTTTATTAAGCACAGCGAAATGTTTTCCCTCACATGGAAAATTTTAATGGCGCCACCGGTAATTATGGAAAATTTCGATATTCGTATCACGTCGCTACCGAATGTTTAAAATGGATCCGAAAAGCAAGGAACGTTGCTGAAATATGAAAATATAATATCAATTCTTCTAAAACGGCTGAAACGATTTCTTCGTGGCCAGAATTTGAATTTATTAAAACTGGTGGCTGGAGAGAACTAAAATAAAAATAGCGGATTTCGTCGAGCTTTCAACATAATAAATACAATGTCATTGTCAATAAAGATAAAATTATAGCGTCAATATGGGGAAATTTGATGGCGCATCCACCATTTTTAACATGCAAATTTATTATTGTTGATTGAGCGTTTGATTACGCCCCTCATTAATCACTCCGAAGCCATTAAAAATGTTAGTTTGTAACAATAAATTAGCCGCTATTATAGTTAATTTGGATTTAACTTGCCGTCGTTAAGAAATGCGGAAATAAAATCTCTCTGACAAAACGCTAACGATGATGTTACAGTAATTTAATAAATGTGGAAATGCAGCCTCTGGCACTCACCGTTTTCAACAATAAATTTGTTTTGTATTTATCGTTTCATTCTGTCGAGGCCACATTTTTTTGACGTCGGCGAAATAAATATTTATTGCGATGTTAATTAAAACTATGTTCTGCTGCATAATTTTTCAGATTCGAGTTTTCGGTTTCGGTTTCAATTCCTGGATTGTTGAATTAAAAATACCATGTACCACTTAATTGTAAAAGTCTTTACATATTTACCTTAAAAAATGAAAAATAATAATTTGAATGACAAAATAGAGTCGTGGAAGAGCAAAATTATTGATTTATAAAATAAAAAATTAGCACTTTTGGAATTTTTGTTTGTAGGACAAAATTTTGTATTAAATTCTGTAGCTGCTACAGGTTTAACGATAAATCAATTAAATTTAGTGGATTTCTTACTTTAAGACCGTTCAGTAAGTACGCTAAATCACAAGATTTTAGAACTGAAAGAAACAATTTTTGGAATTTTTAATTTTCAGAATGAGCTCAAAATTCGGAAAGTCTGTAGCTCCCAAAGGTTTTCACGATAAATCAATTAAATTTGGTAAATTTATTACTTCAGGTGCATCGAGTGGGTGTCCTAAATAATAAAATTTTAGAACTAAAAACAACGATTTTTGGAATTTTCCTTTGCAGAACGAGTCCAAAATTCAAAAATTTTGTGGTAAATTCTATAGCTCATACAATTTTACCGATAAATCAATGAATTCTGCAGAACTTATTATTAAGTGCGTCCAGTGCGTGTGCTAAATTACAAAATTTTAGAGCCAAAAGCAACGATTATTGCATTTTTTTATTTGTATGACGACCTTAAAAATTCAAAATTTTGTATTAAATTCTGTAGCTCCAACAGTTTTTACGATAAATCAATAACATTTGGTCGATTTATTACTTTAAGTGTATTCAATGAGAAATTACAATATAAGCCGAAAACTTGATAAAAAATCTTGATAATATTGCGATGTCAGTTAAATAAAGAACTTTCAGATTCGTTGGCATCAACACCCAAAATTTAAATTTTAGTGACTAGTATAAAAACGCGTTCATTTCCGGATCGATCCTTTGATCGCAGCTTATTTTAAAAAATAACAACATGAATAAGTTAGTCAAGCTTTTAGCACTCACGTTTCTATAAAATATTCATAAAATATAGTGCCGCTCGAACTTTTCTTCTCAATTTAGTTTAATTTTCCGTAACATAATGGATTTCTACGTAGTTAAAACAATAAATTTGTCGAGCAGCTGAACTCTTTTTGCTCTTCTAGCAGAAACCGGAATTCTCGACTTATTAGTCCCCGATGAATCTCTCTATTCAATTTTGTGCCGACCTCGGTCAAAGACAGGTTGGCTCTTATTTTCCATATAAATGAGAAAAGTAGTGTCATTGCTAAGACTGCTATTCCATGTAACGATGAGTTGATGAGGAAATTTCGAGAGAAAATTTTGGTGCCGACATACTTTCCATCAAACGCGATTCCACTAAATGAGACTTTTATGTTTAAAGTTGGCAAAAAGACGCCACGATGTTATCTAGAGCAAGACTTAAAAGTCTTGTAGTTGAGCTATAATTAGACGTTTATGGAAGCAATTTATGATGTAAGTACCAACAGGCTAAGTGTCAGGAATTTTAAATACTGCAAGGACGACGTGCGAGGAATTAAGTGCAACATGTGCGTGAAAGCGAAATATTTAGGTGAATCAGTGTTAAAAATTAATTGCGCGGATTGTTGGCTCCTGCGGCGGCGGTTTTTTATTCCAGTTACCATTATGCAGAACCCGCCAAGTTTGTGACAAATTCGTCCCATATATTTGCCTACGGGATCCAAAGAGAACGATGGCCAGAACTTTATTTCCACTTTACCGCACAGCCTTTATAGTTCGTTCTTTCGTAACGCAGAATTGATTTTTACGTGGCTTCCAACCCCCCGATCGAAGACTTTTATTAAAATTTCACACCAAACAAAAATTCGAAATTATATGAATGGCATTAAACTCAAGTAACGTCATTAGCCGCTGTTATAATAAGCATTTAGAAGCGATGAAAGCATGAAAGCCAGACCTTTCTATTCAGCGAAAACCAGCGTCATGTAAACTTTTCGTGGTAATAAAACACAATACTTTTAATGTAATTAACCCTTATCAAACACAAAAGGGCCTAAATTCAACATGTGATGTTGAGGGATTCTTTGAGAACAATGTGAAAGAATTACCTCGACGCTGGAGTACAGAGGAACGACGCCGTGGTCTTGAGCGAACACTGTTAACCAGTAGTGGGGCTTGCTTTCCAGATCCAAAACGGCCAGGGTGCGGATGTAGCCTAAAACAAGAGAAAATTCTAAGAATGCTGCCGCATAAATTACATAAAATGGGATGTTTATAGCTGTTGACAACGTTTTTATTGGTTTCGATAAAACCAGAAAAGCTGCGATGCGTTCGGAATATTATGTTTTAATCGGAAAATATTGAGGAGTTGGATGTAATTTAAGATTCCTACAGATGTGGTTCGGTTTCCCGGCGCATCCACCATTTCGCTACGTATTTTGATTAATTATTATTAAAACTATTTCTATTTGAATTTGCAATTTTGGACAACGAAAGTCTAATCATTGATCTTCCTAAAGTTGATCATTGATCTCCCTAAAGTTGATAGTTGTGGCGTTAAAATTATCCGAGTAACAGGCTTTAATGGGAAAAATTAGGAAATTTTTGGTTCATTACACAATGAAAATTCATAGAAATTGTCTTGTATGCAATAAACTTTTGGAATTTGGCACAGTTAATAAGCAGGTAAAAATTAGTAACCTCCTCAAATTTGGTTAAAATAGCGTTAAAATTGCGAGGGTTACAACCCCAACATATCTTTTCAAAAGTTTTTGGTTTAGCTTCAAACTAAAAAAATTGCAAAATTTGTCTCCTGCGATCTATAATTTTGAAATTTGACTCAATTAATAAGCAAGCCGAAATTAGTAACCTCCCCAAATTTGATTGCATTGGCGTTAAAACTCCCAGCGTTAGAAAATTTAATGAAAAAAAAATGGAAATTTTCGGTTCACTAAAGAATAAAAATTCCCAAAAATTGTCTTTTATGCTTTAAAATTTTGAAATTTGCGACAATTAATAACCCTGTCTAAATTAGTAACCACCCTAAATTTTGTCAAAAAGAGTTAAAATTGACTGAGTTACAACCCTTAACACATTTTTTTTTAAGTTTTTGGCTTATCCCTAAAATAAAGATTTTCAAAAATTGTCTCGTTCGCTCTAGAATCTTAAAATTTGACGCAAATAATAAGCAAGTTAAAATTAGTAACCTTCCCATATTTAGTTAAATTGGAGTTGAAATTGCCAGAGTTACAGCCCTTACAATATTTTTGAAAAGTTATTGTTTCGTCCTTAAAATAAAAAAAATCCAAAATTTGTCTCTTTCGGCCTATAACTTTGAATTTTGGCACAATTAATTAGCAAGTCTAAATTAGTAACCTCACCAAATAACTATTGCTGAAGCATTAAAATTTCCAGAGCTAGAAAATTTAATGAAAAAAAAAATGCAAATTTTCGATTCACTAAAGAATAAAAATTTCTAAAAATTGTCTCGTATGCTCTAGAATTTTGAAATTCGGCACGGTTAATGAACAAGTCTAAACTAGTAACCTCTCCAAATTAGTTAAAATGGCGTTAAAATTGACAGAGTTACAACCCTTAACAATTTTTTTCAAAAGTTTCTGGTTCATCTTTAAAATAAAAAATTCCAAAGAGTTTATCGTACCCCCAAAAATTTTGAAATTTGGCACAGTTAATGGGTGTAAACCTAAAACCTATGAATGTGATGAAATTAAAACTACCACCTCTACTAGTTTTCATAGAAATTTTTGAACACTTTTTCGTCCTCCATAAATTAAAAATTTCCAAAGAACTTCTTTGTTGGTCTAAAATCCTACAGTATAACACGTTTAAAATTCAAATTAAATACTTGCCCCCCATTAAATATTTTACCTTCATTTAATTAAATAAAAGAAAATTTCGCAGATTTACTAATTCAGGGAGAGTACAAAATGTTCCACCGAATTTTTCCGTTACTTTATTAAGGTGTTTTTTCGCGGAATCCATAATTCATTTCGAAATGTAAAATCAACAGAAGCCATTAAAATGTTCCGTGGTATAAAATAGCAGGCAGCAATTCGTCCTGTCATAATGTTTACTGTCTCGTTTCGCATTTCACAAATAAAGTAGTTTCGTTTTTATTAGAATCCCAGTTAAAAATTAACTGGTAATTAACGAAACAGTGCACGTTGAAGCACGTTTTTATCCGCCGTTAAACCAGATAAAACGCCGTTAATCCGGTAACCATCTCGGCGTCTACAAACGTGTTTAAACTAGGTTAAACATTGCCTGAAAATCGAGCAAAGTATTCCAAAGACTTTCCCTGACACAAACATTGCGCGTATCATTATTGCGAATTTCCCTCTGCGCAAAAGAGGAATATTTTAAGAGAATGAATACAAATTTTATCATACGAAGATGCTCGGTATAAGTATGCAAAACAAGATCAAGAAATGTAAGTTTGGGGTGGGATGCGAGCATTCGTCGCGCGTTTTCTTGATCTCGAAGTCAAACGGTTTCGCAAGAGATGAATTTACCGCAGCGGAAGTGTGTTTTTTAGTTAGTTGTAGCTGTCCGATGGAAAGTGCTTCCTGTGATTGTTGGTTCTCTTTCAGTGAGCTTAAAACATTAAAAAGGCAATTGAAATCCATTAGTCTCGTCTTAGTGCTAGTTACAACCTTAAACATATTTTTTCAAAAGTTTTTGGTTCATCCTTAAAATAAAAAATTCTAAAAATTTGCATCTTTCGGTCTATAATTTTGCAATTTAGCACAATTAATAAGCAAGTCTAAGTTAGTAACCTCCCCAAATTTGATTGCTTTGGCGTTAAAATTTCCAGAGTTAGAAAATTTAATGAACAAACTTGCAAATTTTCGGATCACTACAGAACAAAAATTTCTAAAACTTGTCTCGTACGCTCTAAAATTTTGAAATTGGGCATAATTAATAAACAGGTCTATTTTTAAAACCTCTCCAAATTTAGTTAAATGGTGTTAAAATTGCCAGAGTTACAGCCCTTAACAGATTTTATCAAAAGTTGTAGCTGTCCGGTGGAAAGTGCTTCCTGCGATTGTTGCCCCTCTTTCAGCGAGCTTAAAACATTAAAAAGGCAATTGAAATCTATTAGTCTCGTGCCTTGGCTTGTGAAGCAATTTTCGGGGCGCACAAACATGTTAGTTCCGCACACACAGATGAGTTCAAAGCAACGTTACAAATCGAATTAACCTCGTATATAGAATATAAAGGCTACACCTATAATCCAATCCCCAGAGTCCCAGAGATTCTGTTATTATTTACATAAATTACAATTTAAAACTATTTATTATCGTCCCGCTATGGAAATTTTCATGAAAATCAGCGCTGACGTATGCGATGCAGTCATGCGTTTAATGACCACTCTCATCAATCAAAATTTCCAATGTTGGCCCAAACAAAGCCTGCATCCTGCAAAGCAAGAAAGCGGGCGAAAAAACCGGGCAAAAACCGGCGACATTGCAGCGTCTTCCTGATAGCAGAGGCATTGTGGTGATTTATGGTCGCGGCATAAGTTAATTATCATCAATTCTTCGATTCGATGCCGATTGCCATCTTTGCGCTCGAGGGGTTGTAATGACCGTCCGAGCCCTAATTGCCCAATCAAGAATAATTTAACTATAACAAACATCTTCGGCTCGAGGGGTCGGCAACCGCAAATAGTTTCCGGATGATGGGAATTACGTGTGCTAATTTTTGTGGTCCGAAAATCGCCCCTTTAGATGTAACAATAATTCTAAATTTCTATCTATCGCTCCGTTGCGTCCGCAAAAATGTTATTGGTTATTGACTCCTTTTAATTAAAAAAGAGGATATCCGGGATCCAGCGGAACATTTGGTGTCTTCCGGAGCATTTAACAGACGTGGGCGGAATCGGCAAAAATTGATAACTAGCGAAATGAAACATGTGGAGCAAATCCTCCTACAAGGTGCTCGGTCTTGAATTACTGATGGCTTCAAATAGCTGGCAAGTCTATTACTTTCTTTCCTATTTTCTGATGTAATCTCACAAGTAAAGATTGAAGATATAGAGTGGAAAGTATGTGAATGGAGATTATTAAACGTGCAACATCAAAGATAAAAGTGGAAGAGATGTGACGCAAAACGTGTAATAAGAGACGATGGAAAAAAAATCGGTTCACTGGAGAATAAAAATTCGCAGAAATTGTCTCGTACGCTCTAGAATTTTGACATTTGGCACAATTAATAAGCAGATTTAGTTTAGTAATTTCTTTAAATTTAGTTAAAATGGCATTAAAATTGCCAGATTTTTTCAAAAATGTTTAGCTCAGCCTTAAAATAAAAAATTCCAAAATTTGTCTCCTTCGGTCTATAATTTTGAAATTTAGCACAATTAATAAGCAAGTCCAAATTAGTAATCTTTTTAAATTTGATTGTTTTGGCGTTAAACTTCCCAGAGCTAGAAAATTTAATAAAAAAAAATTGCATAATTTTCGGTTTACTATACAGGGTCCGGCTATTCCTGTCGTACACTATTTTGCCGCTTTGTTCACATAATGAATATAACTATCTTGAAAATTATTTATAATGTTACTTACTTCAATGACGTTTTAGTTATGGTTTTGTGCCCAAGTTTTTAATTTTCAGATTTTAAACCACAACTGGAATAGTTTATTTCTCAAAATTTACTTTGCTTCATGTTTGAGGTTAACTGCAAATGTCAGTTGACAAATCGAAACTCACATTTGTAATGAGCGGCAAATTTCTTTGACATTTCATAGCCACCCTTGATGCTAGAAACATTTATAAACACCTTGTAGTTGACAAAGCTCTAGAAGCTGACGCGAAAATTTATTTTTTATCACAGTTTGGTTGGCGTCGCGACGCCTAAGAAGTATAATTTTTAGGGAATTTTGAGTATTTGCGGAAATATTCGCGAATTCAATTTTTTTCCAACACAACTGTGATACAAATAAGTCGGACCTAGCTATATAAAAATGGTGAAAGCGCAACGACAATTTTTGTAACAAATTAATTTTTTCTCAAATAAAATTCGTTACTTTGTTAATTTTAACACTACAATAATGAAATTTTGGGAGAGTACTACCTCTCCATCGTATATCCACTGTGCTAAATTGTAAAATTCTAGAGCAAAGGAATTCATTCAAAATTTTCATTTTTTTTTTAAAAATTCGTAATTTTGGAAGTTTTAAGGCTACAATAATGAAATTTCGAGAAATTACCACTTTATGATTGTATGTTAATTGTGCTAAATTGTAACATTTAGAAATTTAGAAAATTTTATTTTAAAATCGGACTTAGCTATACAGGGTCCGGCAACACTTGTGTCCACCCCCAAAATCGTCTTTAATTTTAAAGTTGCAATTTTGAAAATTTGCATACGCTCATTGTTGACAAAGCTCTAGAAGCTGACGCAAAAATTTGTTTTTTATCACAGTTTGGTTGGCGTCGCGACGCCTAAGAAGTATAATTTTTAGCGAATTTTGAGTTTTTGCGGAAATATTCGCGAATTCAATTTTTTTCCAACATAACTGTGATACAAATATCTAAGTTTATATTTTAAATCTAATGCAAATTGTGTTTAAAATTTGCGAAAAAAACGTTGTTTTATCAAGTTAGTTTTCAAAATTATGACAGTGCAGCGGCAAACTACGTTTACACCAAAATTTCACAAGTCACTACATTCACTTTTATAAAGGTTAATTTTGATTAACACGGGCATGTTGCACTTTATGGACACCAGAAATCGTTAATTAACATCGACAAAGCGACAATTCTACCAAGTAAGACTTTTGTTACAATCTAAAGCGAGCCAAAGAATAGATGTCATTTGTGACACAAGATGTTGACAGATAGGTGTAAACGTAGTTCCCAGTTTTGACGTAATGAAATTGGAAACTAACTTGATAAAGCAGCATTTTTTTCTCAAATTTTGAAGGCAATTTGCATTGAATCTAAAATAACAACTTAGATATTTTTAACATATTTATATTGAAAAAAAATTAAATTAGGGGTTGATATCACAAACCCTTTCAATTACCTAAAAATTACATTTTTAAGGCGTCGCGACGCCAAAACTATCAGTGATAAAAAACAAATTTTTGCGTCAGCTTCTAGAGCTTTGTCAACTGTGAGCGTATGCAAATTTTCAAAATTTTGTCTTTAAAATTAAAGACGATTTTGGGGGTGGACACAAGTGTTGCTGGACCCTGTAGAATAAAAATTCCCAAAAATTCTCTTGTAGGCTCTAGAATTTTGAAATTTGACACAATTAATAAGGTATAATTTAGTATCCTCCTCAAATTTAGTCAAAATGGTGTTAAAATTGCCAAAGCTACAAACTTTAACATATTTTTTCAAAAATTTTTGGTTTCTCCTAGAAATAAAAAAATCCAAAATGTGTCTCTTTCAGTCTATAATTTTGGAATTTAGTACAATTAATAAGCAAGGCAAAATTAGTAAACTCTGCAAATTTTATCGCTTTGGCGTTAAGATTCCCAGAGTTAGAAAATTTAATGAAAAAAATTTGCAAATTTTCGATTCACTACAGAATAAAAATTTACAAAAATTGTCTTGTAGGTTCTAGAATTTTGAATTTTGGCACAGTTAATGAGCAGGTTCAGTTTAGTACCAAAATTTAGTTAAAATGGCGTTAAAATTGCCAGAGTTACAACCCTTAACATATTTTTTCAAAAGTTTTTGGTTTAGTCTTAAAATAAAAAATCCCAAAATTTGTCTCTTTCGATCTATAATTTTGCAATTTGGTGGAGTTAATACACGACTCGAAAATAGTAACTTCCCGAAATTTCATGGCTGTAGCACAAAAATTTGCAAAAATACGAATTTTGTGTAGGATGTTGAAAATTTTTGCTTGTTCTCCAAAATACAATTTCTAAAGTCTTTGTCTTTCGTTTCACGATTTTGCAATTTGGTGCAGTTAATACACGAATTAAAAAATAGTAACATCTTCAAAATTTCATAGCTGTAGCACTAAAATTACGAGAATTACAAAAATTTTTGAAATAAAAAAAATCTGCAAAATTTAACTCTTTTGGTCAATAATTTTATAATGTAGCACAATCAATAATCAAGGCTAAATTAGTAACCGCCCCAAGTATTATTGCGGTCTCGTAAAACTTCCCATAGCTAGAAGATCTATTAATAAAAATTCGCGACAATTTTCGGTTCGCTCTCAGAATACAAATTTGCAAAACTGCCTTATAGACTCTTATAATTTTAAAAGTTGGTCCAGTTAATAAGCAAGTCTAAGTTAGTAACCTCCCCAAGTTTGATTGCTGTGGCTAGGTAAAGATATTGAGTGTAAATTATGTGAATGGAGCTTATTAAACATGCAACATCAAAGACAAAAATGAAAGAGATGTGACGTCAAACGCGGAAAAGGCGACCCTAGAATTTTATTTATTTTCAGTGACTCGTGGTAATAAAGTTATAGGTTTCGCTCCATCCAAGTCTCAATGCTAATCCGACAAGTCAATGAGTCGGATGCTGATTCAGTAACGACTCTGATTGAAGCTTGCGGCTTGGTAAATGCGATTAGAGTTAATAGGAAGCACGTAACATTGCTCTAGTTGCAAAGCAGCAAATTGTCAACACGTTGCACGAAGCGTCAGTCACGCCAAAAGCGAACAATTTTAAACTTTTCCCGTTCCACCCGCGCATAGTTTAGTGCATAATAATGCAAAGTAGTTCTCAAGAACTGTAGCCTATCATTTCGCGTCAATACCAAGCACGAGATTATTTATGTGGCCGGAAATATTACTTCTTATACGTTTTAAAGTAACATGTATATGACGGTGGCTGCAACAGACAGCATCGAAAAGCCATTTCGTTCTGCAGCAGTCTCGAGGGCGCGATTCCTTCGCTGGTGCGTATGCTCGAAAACGTATTTTACGGCCGTCTCTTCTCCGATTTGGATTACACTCACTTATCTGTCGTCTCTATTAGTACATGCTTCTTTCGGGTGTATTTCCGGATTTTTCTCCAAATAAGATTACTTTCGGCAAAGCTCCAGTTCGACACTTTTCCTGCGATTTGCACGAAAACGCCTCCTAATTCCACGCGCGGAAACGAGTTCGGAAAATACACGGAAATTTGACGGCAGATATATTTCGCATCAAATATAGTGGAAACAATAACTTTCCCAAGGAAAAACTTAAAAAGAGTTAGTTCAAACAAGTCCGGAAAATGATGGATGCTTGTAACTGAAAGTGTAAAATTTTACTGGGGCCGCACCCGATAAATCTTTTATTTTAATACGAAAACCGTGTAAAGTGGGCTTGGAATTGATATGAATGTGGTCGTTATTTTTTTACTTATAAATATATCGGTGATATAAAACAGTGACGCCAAAATTATAAAAAATGAGCGAGCGCCTCCACCATTTTCGCAGATCCCGAAGTACCACTCATTTTTATTATTGCAATATGAATTCCCCAAAAAAATATTAGTACTTTTTATGTAAAAATCGCGAGAAAAATGATAGGACAGTTTCCCAATATTTCTAATCGTATTTAGATTAAAAATTAGGAAAAGTGAAAATCAACTATTCGAAACTTTGATCGGCCATAAGTCCAGTTATTTGTTGTCGGATCTGAATTTCAATCCCAGATTTAGAATCTGCGGAAAATTCTACGTTCACTGATGTAAATATTGATATCAGAAGTTTGCCATAGTTGTAGTCATGAAGTTCTAACAAAATCTAATTTATTGCGGATAGAACCAAGGGCACCCTTTTAACACGGTCTAAAAGTAGCACCGAAGGAAGATGATCAATGCGTGTAAAAGTGTAAAATTTTACTGAGGTCCACACTCAATAAATTTTTTATTTTAATACGAATACCGAGTAGAATGTGTTTAATTGGTCGTAACATAAAAAAGCTGCGTCGAAATTATAAAAAATGATCAGGCGCCTCCACCAATTTTGCATTATTGAGTCGTCCAAACTGTCTGTACGCATTTTCTATCCACTTCGGAATTTATTACATCGAATAATTATTCCCATCTCTCATCCTTCTTAATTGGTTTTTGAAAACGCTCCTTGCAGATGAGGACTGGATAGTAATTAAAAATCTGAATTTGACAATCAATACGAACTTGAGAACATTTTATGATTTAATTCAACGCTGAGAAAACTCAAACCGGTGTGTACTGACGGAAATAAAAAAATATATGCAAAAGAAAAATTTACGACAACCCTAAAACTTTATGGCACAACATTACAATATTTTGTCTGTGTAAAGTACATTCTTGATGAATGGACACATTTTTTTCTAGTAAATTACGTCTGTTGTAAATTTTAACAACCGCTAGGTATTCTCGTCACATTTTTTCCACAGCCTGTAGTTTACGGGCCATTTCACAATGAAATAGGTGTTATTCAAAACGATGGAAATTCAGCTGCGAGTGCACTTTCTTCGTTTTTAACAATCGAGTTCGTTTTAATTTGGCTAATCCCCGGAATTAATTAAAATTCATAGAATTAGAAGCGGGTTAAATTAGGGCTCGGATGACTAATTGTTATTGCTTTTATTTTAACGGATCAGCAAAAGGTTTCCGAAAAACTCAACCTAATTGCGGTCATAATCCGATATCATCTTGTAATCAACGACAAAGCCGCTTACGCGTGACAGATGAAATATTATTTCTACCCTTTTTTCACTTCCAAACTCCTTTTAAAACGCATTATCGTGAGCGCTTTTTGGGGAATGCGCTCTTAATGTATATGCAAATTGTCGACTTGTTTTTGCAATTATCTGGGATTGCGCTGAAGTGCTATGATATACACACGAGGCTAATGAGGGGCAAAGCTCTATTTTTTTTAATTGCAACGAAAATTTGGTGTAGGGGCGAGGGGGGCATAGTGGGGAACTTAACAATCAATTAGTCACGCATCCTAAAATAATAGGAATTAACAAATTTTTTTTACTAAATATCATAGACTAATGTATTGCGAATGATTTTTGTTGCACTTTTTTTGATTACAATAAAAAACTTACGACATGTGAGCATTATTTTGAAAAATGGGATTTGCCCCGCATATAGGGGTAAAGTGGGGTACCCTATGGGACAATCAAATTTTTGAATAACTGTGTACGTACTTAGAAAAAGTAACATTTTAAAATTACTTAGTTATCAACGCTTATTGCACATAAATGAGTAGTTTCATCATATTTAGCCACTACATTTGTATGAACTTAACTTCGCGAATTTTTTAACGAAAACACTGAATTTCACATTTTGTTTTATAAAACATATAGGTTTTCACACTTTGTTTTATAAAACACATATGGTCAACTGTCAACTGACAACCAATCAAAACATGCTATTCGACTTTTTTCACGGCGTTTGATTTGAGCAGCAGCAGTGTTGCCCCGCTATGCCCCGGTACCCCACTATGCCCCCTCTCCCCTACCTAATGCAGAAATCGTGACTATTAAGGGGATATCTAACAAACTGTAACGGTAAATTCTGCTTCAAAATTCTGCGTAAAGGAAAAATTATATGAAACATTTTAAACATCCAAACGTTGAATGTAGCATCTCCCTTCAACCCTCATTATTTGTAGACGGCACTCTTTTAGTGAGTTACCCGAATATAATACAAGATTTTATCCAAAGCCTCTGTTGGTTGCAATTAAGGCATTAAAAGAATTGACAGAAGTGACAGCAGTGACAATTTTTTTAGCGTTTAGAAAGCCATGCTTGCATTGTTGTCATGGAAATGTGGCATAATTTTCTTTAAAGTGTTTAGAGAGTAAAAGAGTACTTTGTTTGTCTAAAATGAGGGAATAAAGTACTACTTTATTAGTGCATTTTGGATAAATAATAATTATATTCTGTTGTTTTAGTGATTGATCTATCTTTTAAAACCTTTAAATTACGAGAAATTTTTCAGTCTTTTCACCACCCCAAAGTCATAATGTTGACATCAAGACGTTATAATACTGTCTGGTCGTTCTCAAAATACGTATGTGTGAATTTTGAAAAGTCTACCCATGTGGAATGCCAAAAATTATTTCGCTTTCAGCCAAGTTTTCGTATTTAATTAATCAAAAAGTCATTAAATATTCACTTTACAAAAATTGTATATAGCATTCAACATAGTGCATTTTGAACAGATTCATATGCAAAAAACAGAAAGCAATTTACTCAAATAGTTTTCGAGTAATCGTGTTTGGAAAAATACATTGAATTTGCCCTATACTGAAATTTGTTTGATATCCCCTTAAACTTGGAAAATTTCGATTATTTAGGTGGAAATTTGTCGAATTTACAAGACTGAATAGACAGTTTTGCGAAAAATTGCTTCATTCTCCTCGATATCGCCATTTTTTTTCTAATTTTCTCCTTGTAGAGTTACAATTTTGAAATTTTGTCTGTCTAGTAAAGAAGTTTTGACCAGTAAATCCACAAAATTTCGATACTTAAAGTAAAAAATTGTCCAATTTACAGGACCGAAATAGTACATTATTGCACGTTTTTCATAAGGCGAGTATTATGCGCAGCGAGGAGTGGTCAAATAGAATGAGTGCTACAAGTCGTCTTATGAAATGAGTGTAATATACTATTTTTTCTACTTTGCATTGTAAATAAATTTAAAAATTGCATTTGAAAGAAATTATTTTCGATTAGGGATTTTTGACAAGTTAGGTTGGTGACAAAAGAGGTAATAACATTTGTCTAACAAAATTTCAATTCAAATAATTACTGACGTTTTCTGTTTAATTTTGCAAAATTAGGTATTACAACGTCTGCTTTTCTTCTGATTCATTATTCCTAAATTCACATTTTCGTGATCATGATGATGATCATTGAGGTTTTGATTCAACCTTTAAGTGTCGGCATAATAACATAGCCAACATAACCAAAAAAAATACTGTTTTGCGTACTATAATAAAAACAATTGTTTTTATTGTGAAACGCGTTTGCGTTGCACAATGAAAGTACTGTTAACGCAATGTAGAAAAATACAGTTTTGAGAAAAATTGCCTCATTCTCCTCGATCCCAATATAATGTTTTTTTTATTTTTTCCCTAAAGAGTTATAATTATGAAATTTGGTGCATCCAGTAGAAAGGGGTTGACTAGTAAATTCTCAAATTTTTGATTTTTTAGATGGAAAATTGTCCAATTTACAAGACTGAATAAACAGTTTTGTGAAAAATCGATAATATTTTTTTATTTCAGCTCTTACTGTGCATGCAAATTGTCGCCTTCTTTCTGCAATTATCTGGGAATGCGGTGAAGTGCTGTGATATACACACGGGGCTAATGAGAGGCAAAGCCCTATTTTTTTTTATAATTGCAAGTAAAGTTCGCGACGCAATAACCCCATAAGTAGTCACAGCCCTTAAAATGGCCCTCGAAGGCGTCGTTTCCCCGTATCTTCCGAACGGTTTGTCGTAAAATTTTGATAGGTTCCCTCCAGATTTTTTCATGGACGTTATGTGTAATCGAGGAAAAAATTATAAAGACTGCGACTGTGTCGACAAAAGCCTTTTGTGTACGTTCGTTTTATCGAATCGTGCATTACCATATTAAACAACTTTGGTATCTCTGGGAGGTTTCTTATTCGGAAAGTTTTTTATAATCAGATTAACCCGAGTCCCGAGTAGTTTGTTGTAATTTATTCGCCAAAGCAAGCATTGGAATTATCTAAAGAGTAAATTTAATAATCCGACTGGAGAATTAATTTTCTGAATTTAGGAGCGGCGCTAAATCAAAACTAGCGATTTTTAAAAGAAATTATTAGTGGAAACAGATAAAGAATGCTTGGTGGAATTGTAATGAGAAAGTTTTATCTCGGTTCGAGGGACGAAGAAAATTAGTTTCAATTTTATACGAAAACTTGGTAAAGTTATAATTAAAATTCCCACAATTTGTCATTAATGAATTTTTATCCGTTTCCGAAGTTATCTTATGGCCTGCTTAACTCCCTCCGTTTTAATCAAACATTGTGGGATCCCATTTCGTGTTTCGACGAATGACCGTGGATAAAATATCGCCGGGGTTGTTTCTTAAATAAATCGCTGCGTGCTCTTAGATTTTACCTGTGAAGTTGCAAAAACGCCCCAATTTTCTCAATCTTGAACATGATCCAAAATCTAAACGAAATTATTTACGTCGTATGTGACACACGAGCGAGCAACTTTATTGGTTTTATAAATGTTGTAGCTCCGCCGTTGTCGAATGTCTTTGCCTGAGTCCATGGAAATTCAAATATTCAAGAATAGAGAACTCAGGAACACGCTTACTAGAACGGAAATTGCACCCATATAAAAGTCCTGCCGAAACGCAAGCAAAGCATAAATCAGGGCTCCCGTGATTCAGGAGGCTGCCGGTCAAACGATGTCCGAATGATAAAAAGGTGATAAGAGTGAAATATTTCACTTTCGGACTTTAAGCTGATCTAGTCCGAAACGGAGTTTTTATTTTATATCGCTATTGATACTGTATTTGTTGATGGGGTGATAAAAGCGGACGCGACAACGAATTTCAAGAAAACTTTGGTTTATGGAGGTGATAAGATAAAGGTTTACAAGGCTTTTAAATATTCCGGGGAAAGTCTATCGAGATTTCACATAAAAAGTGGCTACAGCAAAGCATGTGGGGCGTTTTAGGCAGAGGTGGCTGTACTTGGAAAGAGCGCTGGAAAAAATAGTTTTATTTGCAACAGTAGAAGAAAAAATTATAGAGAATTAAAAGAAGAGAACCTAGAGACAACATACATGAGAAACATATAACTAAAATCTACCCAAATTGCTTCTTTCTTCTCGATTCTCAAATAAAATCTTCTGAACTTCCCTATATAATTAGAATTTTGTAATTGGGTGAGTCTAAAACAGAGGTAAACTGTCCAAATTTTGATACTTTAGTTTAAAAAATTGACCAATTTACAAGACTGAATAATCAGTTTGTGAGAAATTGCTTCTTTCCCCTCGATTCTGAACTAAAATTTTCTAATATTTTTCAATATTTTGTTACAATTTTGTAATTTGGTGCAACTAATGCAGAGATCGTGACTAGTAAACTCCGCAAATTTCGATCCTTTAGATGGAAAATTGTCAAATTTACAAGACTGAATAGATAGTTTTGTGGAAAAATCCTTCATTCTCCTCTATATAGACATAATTTCTTTTAATATTTCTTTCTGTCGAGTTACAATTTTGAAATTTAGTGTGACTACCAGAGAGGTCTTGACTAGTAAATTCTCAAAATTTTAATTCCTTAGGTCGAAAATTGCCCAATTTACAGGACTGAATAGAAAGTTTTGTGAAAAATTGTTTCATTTTCCTCGATCCTAATTTTTTTTTATGTACAGATATAATTTTGAAATTTGGTGTGTTTAAATCAAAGGCCGTGATTAGTTCATTCTCAAAATTTCAACTCCTTAAGTCCGAAAGTGACGAATTTACAGGAATGAATGAAAGGTCTTGTGAAAGTAAAATTGTAAAAGTTTTTAATTTTTTTCTCTATACTCTTTTAAAATGTGTGTTCAAAAGAAAGGTCTTGACTAGTAAACTCCCAAAATTTCGATACTTTGGGTCGAAGATTGTCCAAATTGCAGAACTGAATAGACAGTTTTGTGAAAAAATCCTTTTTTCTCCTCGATTCAAAAATAAAAATTATTGATTCTTTTCCCTGTATAGTCACAATTTTGAAACTTGGTGTATCTAAAAGAAAGGTCTTGGCTAGTAAATTCACAAAATTTCGATATTTTAGGACAAAAATTGTCCAATTTACTAGATGGAATAGACAGTTTTGTGAAAAATTTCTTCTTTATCCTCGATTTAAAAATAATTTTTTTTATTTTTTTTCCTTGTATAGTTACAATTTTAAAATTTGGTGCGTCCAAAAGAGAAGTCTTAACTAGTAAATTCCCAAAATTTCGATACTGTATTTCGAAAATTGGCCAATTTGCAGGACTGAATAGACAGTTTTGTGAAAAATTTCTTCTTTCTCCTTAATTCAAAAATAAAAATTTTTAATTTTTTTCCCTGTATAGTTACAATTTTAAAATTTGATGTGTCCAAAAGAGAGGTCTTGACTAGTAAATTTCCAAAATTTCGATACTGTATTTCGAAAATTGGTCAATTTGCAGAACTGAATAGACAGTTTTGTGAAAATTTTCTTCTTTTTCCTAGATCTAGTAATATTTTTTTTAATTTATCTCCCAGTTTAGTTACAATTTTGTAATTTAGGGAGTCTAAAAAACAGAGGTCTCGATTAGCAAATTCTTAAAATTTTAATTCTTTAGGTCGAAAATGGTCCAATTTACAAGACTGATTAAAAAATTAAAACCTTTAATTTTTTCCCTGTATAGTTACAATTTTAAAATTAGGTGTGTCCAAAAGAGAAGTCTTGACTAGTAAATTCCCAAAATTTCGATACTGTATTTCAAAAATTGGTCAATTTGCAGGACTGAATAGACAGTTTTGCGAAAAATTTCTTCTTCATCCTCGATTCAAAAATAATTTTTTTTAATATTTTTCCTTGTATAGTTACAGTTTTAAAATTTGGTGTGTCCAAAAGAGAAGTCTTGACTATTAAATTCCCAAAATTTCGATACTGTATTTCGAAAATTGGTCAATTTGCAAAACTGAATAGACAGTTTTGTGAAAAATTTCTTCTTTTTCCTAGATCTAGTAATATATTTTTTAAATTTATCTCCCAGTTTAGTTACAATTTTGTAATTTAGGGAGTCTAAAAAACAGAGGTCTCGATTCGTAAATTCTTAAAATTTTAATTCTTTAGGTTGAAAATTTATTTACAAGACTGATTAAAAAATTAAAACCTTTAATTTTTTCCCTGTATAGTTACAATTTTAAAATTTGGTGTGTCTAAAAGAAAAGTCTTGACTAGTAAATTTCCAAAATTTCGATACTGTATTTCGAAAATTGGCCAATTTGCAGGACTGAATAGATAGTTTTGCGAAAAATTTCTTCTTCATCCTCGATTCGAAAAATAAAAATTTTTAATTTTTTTCCCTGCATAGTTACAATTTTAAAATTCGGTGTGTCTAAAAGAGAGGTCTTGACTAGTAAATTCCCAAAATTTCGATACTCTAGTTCGAAAATTGGCCAATTTGCAGGACTGAAAATACAGTTTTGTTAAAAATTTCTTCTTTCTCCTCAATTCAAAATTTTTTTTTTAATTTTTTTGCCTGCATAGTTACAATTTTGAAACTTGGTGTATCTAAAAGAGAGGTTTTGACTAGTAAATTCACAAAATTTCGATATTTTAGGTAAAAAATTGTCCAATTTACAGGACGGAAGACAGTTTTGAGAAAATAAAATCTTTTAATTTTTCACCCTGTATATTTACAATCTTGTAATTCGGGGAGCCTAAAACAGAGCTTGTGACTAGTAAATTCTCAAAATTTCGATTGTTTAGGTGAAAAATTGTCCAATTTACACGACGAAATTGAAAGTTTTGCGAAAATCTGCCACTTTCATACTGATCCCGAATTAATTTTTATTAATTTCTAAAAAATCAATATAAAATAAATTTATGGAACCTAAAGAAACCAAAATAGATACTTCAAACACAACAAAGACATCGTCTAGAGACTCTAAGAGACTGTTTAAATAACGTTTCGCCACGAGTACCTATCCCTCTTTTGAAGGGGCCAGTATTTCCTCACGTGCCCTTATTCCCCCTCTGGCACATGCCCGAATATCTGCGGCAATCCCAGTGAAATTTAATATTTGAACAACACTCGCTATTGTTGACCTACGTAACGTCTACCACAGCGCATTCCAAATGTAATCAGCCCTAAAACGAATCGCAGGTTAAATGCGAAAATAATGAAAGAGCCTGTGCACTCATAACTACTTTTTCACACCGTTGCCATCTGCTAAATGGAAGCATTGTACCGCCACCCTAAACCTCGCACTACCTCTGATTAAAATGCCAAGAAAATAAAAATTATAGCGGTATTTTGACAGAAACGCTCCTAGTGTGCGTACTTTAATTCTTCCAGCGCTAACAATATTATTCCCCAGGGATTTACTTTTCTTCCCGTGTCATAGCCTGCGATTAAAGTCCTAATTAGAAGAAGTAGACGTTTAATTTAGACCGACGCATTTTTCACCATTTATAAATAACTGCGCCGGTTCCGCGGTAAGACACTCTTATTATCATTTTTCTTTGGCTCTCAGGCGATTAATCATGAGAGTTAATCGGTCATTATGAAAGGGTTTGGAGAGGATTTTTCCGGAGACTCCGGATCTTGTATTGGCAACTTTAATTTGTGAATACGAAGTTTGATAAAGTCCGTGATTTATTCTTTCGTGCTGCTGACAAGATAGTCGACGAGATTTACTGAGCCGTTCCGGAGTGCTTCTCTCTATTCCAACTTCTTTTAATTAAAATCGCACGGGAACAGACGGTAATTCCTGCTTTCACTATTTTCTTACTTTGTATGTTTCCGGCGTACTCGTTTTAATTGAAATTGTTAGGAATTGACGGCGTACAAATATTTTTACGACCAGTATGTAAAAAAATACTGTATTCCTGAAGTTTTTTTTTTAAAAGTCCTCAAATTTATTCAATATCAATGTTACTCTACAAACAATGCCAATCAATGTTAAAGCAACATTGCTTGGAAGATTGCAGTGACAATTGTCGAAAACGCAAAAATTGGTCATAAGAAACATGTAAAATTTTATGATTTAAGACTAAACACCGGAAAGAAATTGATGATAATCGTAACTTTACATTTCAATTTATTAAATTGGGCAGTCAGACTTTTGATTATCGTTTTTTTGTTGCCAAAATCGCTTCTTCAAAATTTGGAAAAACTAAAGAAAATCAAAAAACTAGAGAAAAATCGAAAAGTTAAATTTTGTTGAACTGTGTAATAATTGAAGAATGTGTTTTATATAATTTTACTTAAAATTGATATCTGCAACACAAGGTTCCTATTAGTTATATAATAAAATTGTCACTAGTAAATAAAAACATTTATAGAGAAGACATAAAAAAAAAATAATAAAGATGTATCACAAATTAATAAGAGTCTGACGAAGAATTAAATAATTATTAATATTGTTTGAAAAATATTCAAAATTATTTTCAATGATCGAAAAAAAATGTTTTTTAAGAACAAACATCTGCAAATTAATTTTTAACTTTTAACTCTGTCCATGTCCGCCAAAATAAAAATTACATAAAAGTAGTAAATCCATAATATATTAAGAAGAACATTTTATGGATAAGATGCAAAGAAATTTCTAAAATTTGTGTTTTTTGATCTACAATTTTGCAATTTGACAGAGTTAATATACGATTAAAAACTAAACTAAGTAATTTCCCTAAGTTCATAAAATTACCAAAATTACGAATTTTAAAGGAAGGATTTCTCATATTTTGGTTTCGCTTTCAAAATAAAAATTTCTACAATTTGTGTCTTTTCATCTACAATTTTGCAATTCGACAGAGTTAATATACAATTAAAAACTAGTAATTTCCCTAAATTTCATAGCAGTAGCACTAAAATTACCAAAATTACGACTTTTTAGGGAAGATTATTTCTCATATATTTCTTGCTTCACCTTGAAAATAAAAAATTCTAAAATTTATGTTTTTCAATTTCCAATTTTGCAATTTAGCAGAGTCAATAAACGATTAAAAACTAGTAATTTCCCTAAATTTCATGGCTATAGCACTAAAATTACCAAAATTACGAATTTTAAAGGAAGGATTTCTCATATTTTGGTTTCGTTTTCAAAATAAAAATTTCTAAAATTTGAGTCTTTCGATCTACAATGTTTCAATTTCGCAGAGTTAATAAACGATTAGAAACTAGTAATTTTCCCAAATTTCAAAGCTGTAGCGCTAGAATTACCAAAATTACGAATTTTAAAGGAAGGATTTCTCATATTTTGGTTTCGTTTTCAAAATAAAAATTTCAAAATTTGTGTCATTTGATCTACAATTTTGCAATTTGACAGAGTTAATATACGATTAAAAACTAGTAATTTCCCTAAATTTCATAGCAGTAGCACTAAAATTACCAAAATTACGAATTTTTAGGGAGGATTATTTCTCCTCGTAATGTCTTGCTTCACCTTGAAAATAAAAAATTCTAAAATTTATGTTTTTCAATTTCCAATTTTGCAATTTAGCAGAGTCAATAAACGATTAAAAACTAGTAATTTCCCTAAATTTCATGGCTATAGCACTAAAATTACCAAAATTACGAATTTTAAAGGAAGGATTTCTCATATTTTGGTTTCGTTTTCAAAATAAAAATTTCTAAAATTTGAGTCTTTCGATCTACAATGTTTCAATTTCGCAGAGTTAATAAACGATTAGAAACTAGTAATTTTCCCAAATTTCAAAGCTGTAGCGCTAGAATTACCAAAATTACGAATTTTAAAGGAAGGATTTCTCATATTTTGGTTTCGTTTTCAAAATAAAAATTTCAAAATTTGTGTCATTTGATCTACAATTTTGCAATTTGACAGAGTTAATATACGATTAAAAACTAGTAATTTCCCTAAATTTCATAGCAGTAGCACTAAAATTACCAAAATTACGAATTTTTAGGGAGGATTATTTCTCCTCGTAATGTCTTGCTTCACCTTGAAAATAAAAAATTCTAAAATTTATGTTTTTCATTTTCCAATTTTGCAATTTAGCAGAGTCAATAAACGATTAAAAACTAGTAATTTCCCTAAATTTCTGGTTATAGCACTAAAATTATCGAAGTTATAAATTTTTAGGGAAGGATTCTCATATTTTAGCTTCGCCTTGAAAATAAAAATTTCTAAAATTTGAGTCTTTCGATATACAATGTTTTAATTTCGCAGAGTTAATAAACAATTAAAAACTAGTAATGTCCCCAAATTTCATAACCGTAGCACTAAAATTACCAAAATTACGAATTTTTGGGGAGGATTATTTCTCATATACAGGGTGGCCCATCTAAGACTTTCGGGCTCAATATCTTTGTCATTTATGAACGGATTTTTCTAAAATTTAAAATATAATTTCTTGAATAGGTAAGGGTGATGTGACATTACCAGCGTCATCCTTGTCTTAAAAATGTTAATTTTACTTGTCTTATTTTAAATTTTAATTAGTTAAGATTTATGTCATTTTATAAAACATCAATAATTATCCGAGTGTGCCAAAACTCAACCGTCTAGCTAGTCAAGTTGCCGAGAAAAAGAGAAAAAAGACCCTCAACATTTCCAAAAGACGCAAAATCATAGTCGACTATGAAAAAAATAATTTCCCACGCCCAATTTTGGACATCCCTGCGTTCGGTCTGTCAATAATCGCTGACGTCAGTGACGTTCTTGACATTTGTAATATTTCTCATTTGAGGTTATGTTTACTTTTGAGCATGATGATGAAAATCATTGATTTAAACTTGCGCAGAACGATTTATCTCGATATTTTGAAATTGGAAACTAATCACAATGCATCAGGCAACGTTTTGGTGCAAAAAATGCGTAGGCACAAGGAAATGTGAGTAAAAAAACTTGTTGAAAGTTGGTTATCACCAGAAAAATGATTGCAGATTGGTTTGCTATGAGGTGCAACTAGAATTCACGACTTCTTTAGAAATGTCACTGGTTTATTGGAAATGGAAATTCAGTGACACGTATGCAGTGAAGCGATTTGACTCATTTATGATTGCATTTACGTTAAAACAGTTATTTCAATTATGATGGAGACAGAATTAGCTGATTTCATCCTTTTTCGGCAAACTTCTTTACTGCGCCTATAAAATGTATGGTACTAGATACTTTTAACATTTTTCTTTTGTTTAATAATGTCATTAATCCAAAGTAGATTAAGCTCGAAGCTCCAATATGTGAACTGCCGTAGTCAAGAAGTCAAAATTGGTTCACAATACGTATGAAATCTAGGACACGTAGTGCTGCTATCGAAAAATGCTGGTGCAGTCGGTATAGTTGGTATGCAAAAGTAACGAAGAATGCTGTATCGTTGAGTAGCTTAGAACCTACAAGAGCAACGGCAAAGACAAGCTTACCCATGTCAAAACGGAGTTTTGTGGTATTTAGTGGCTATGCGACTAATAAATTCGTATGTTTCAATTATGATTTGTAGAAACAAAGTCGAATCGACAAATGTAGGCACAATTCTGCACACTTTCAAGACCGCCATGCTAAAAGGTGTTATCATGAAAGTTTTTTCAAGTCCAAATTGGTCGTACAGTACCATTAATATTCCGTTTCGAAAGATTAGCAAATGAAACTTTGAATAGGAAACCAACTAATGATACCAAGACGTATAAGTAATATAGAAATCAGATACATGTACTTACCGACAACTAAGCGGTTTTGGATCACCAAAAACGCATAATAGTGAGTTACATTTTCTAAGGTCATTGCAAATTGTAGGAACACTGTTTACATCTGATATTTCAGATTCGTGTTTTCGAACTGAATATGGTGCATGATGTTGCGAGTTGTATTTGTAGCTTCAACAAACCTTGCGAACTACCTAACGATCTAGGACCACTATACCCCCTCTATTATCATATGAAAAATGTGCTTGCACGGTATCAAGACAATTTCTCACTAAGAAAGAATAACGAGTCAAAGAAGTAGTGCAAGAAAAAAATGAAACAAAATGACAATGAACATCATTTATAACTGCGTTCTAATGAAAATTGCACACATGATATTTCTAACAAAGTATCGTCGGTCGACTCTTTCAATGGGATATAATTCTTTAAACAACCAATTAATAACTTGGACGAGTGAAAAAAGACGAACAAGACTGAAAGCAACACACTGAAAATGATGCAGTACTTCAACACGGACTGTTACTTTCAATATTGAACCTGTTTTTTCTCAATGAACCGCTAAAAGATGCAAACATGTAAAGGACTCTTATTGACACCCTATCGTACCCTGCTGAAAGCATTAAGAACGATTGCAGAACGTTCTGGACGGTGTTGTTGACCACCATGAACGACTATGCCACTTGGATTCTTCTAACATGGGTGGATATGTTTGACGGACAGTAACCAAGCTGCTAAAAGTGCAAAACCCTGCTTGATGAATTCGATGATGAGTCGCCGTCAACATGATATGGTAAGTGTTCAGCGAAGGCAAGTGACTAGTACCATCGAAGCAATTGTTCCAGTTGAAAGCGACAAGCGATTTGCTCGGACCAAGGGACCGCAAATTCATTCTTCACCATCACAGAACATATTCAAAAACTTATGCTGCCCCTAATTGTTTGTGTCCATTTCGTTACAAGAAAGTTCAAGAAATGAGTTGCTAGTAAAAAGAAAAGCCAAATCTCATCGCATCGCCAACAAACAAAATGGTAGTGACCAAACGCTTACAATATTCCAACATTATTTGCACTTGTTATAAATGTTCAAAGTACAGAGTACAGTGTAAATATCTGATACATTTGTAAATTTTTGTACATTCGTTCATTACTATTGTAGAAAATATGGTGTTACATTGCTATAATTGTCACTGGTATAGTTTATTCACTGTTAAAACTTTGTACCTTACAATAAAATACCTTGTAACAAATTATTTGTTAATCAAAGTAAATCAAAGTAAAGTAGTTTCCTGAAAAAGGACGAAATCTTGTGATCATCTAATTCTGTCTTCATCATAAATGAGATTACTGTTTTAACGCAAATGCAATCATAAATGAGTCAAATCGCTTCACTGCATACGTGTCACTGAATTTTTATTTCCAATAAACCTGTGACAGTGCTAAAGAAGTCGTAAATACTAGTTGCACCTCATAACGAACCATTCTGCAATCATTTTTCTGGTGACGACCAACTTTCAACAAGTTTTTCGCTCACATTTCCTTGTGCCTATGAAATTTTTGCACCAAAACGCTGTCTGATGCATTGTGATTAGTTTTCAATTTCAAAAGATCGGGATAAATCGTTCTGCGCAAGTTTAAATGAATGATATTCATCATCATGCTTAAAAGTAAACATAACCTCAAACGAGAAATATCACAAATGTCGGGAAACGATGCTCGGTTCAATGCATTGTGATTAGTTACTAAAAGATCGAGATAAAAAATCGTGAATGTGCATGTTTAAATCAATAGTCCTCATCATAATGCTCAAAAATAAACATAACCTCAAATGAATGTCACAAATGTCATGAATGTCACGGATTCATCAACAAGTCAGGGATGTCCAAAATCTAAACTCGCTGTAGAAGTCAATTGTTTCATAGCCGACTATCAGTTAGTATCTTTTGGAAATGTTGAGGTCCTTTTTTGTCTTTTTCTCGGCAACTTGACTTGCTAGACGGTTGATTTTTGGCACACGCGTATAATTATTGCTGTTTTATAAAATGACATAACTTTTAACTAATTAAAATTTAAAATAAGATAAGTAAAATTAACATTTTTAAGACAAGGATGACGCTGATAATGTCACATCATCCTTACCTATTCAAGAAATTATATTTTAAATTTTGGAAAAATCCGTTCATAAATAACAAAGATATTGAGCCCGAAAGTCTTAGATGGGCCACCCTGTATGTATTTCTTGCTTCACCTTGAAAATAAAAAATTCTAAAATTTATGTTTTTCAGTTTCCAATTTTACAATTTGACAGAGTTAATAAACGATTAAAAACTAAAATTTCATGGCTATCGCACTAAAATTACCGAAATTACGAATTTTTAGGGAAGGATTTTTATGAAATGATCGAAAAAAAATGTTTTTTAAGAACAAATATCTGCAAATAAATTTTTAACTTTTAACTCTGTCCATGTCCGCCAAAATAAAAATTACATAAAGGTAGTAAATCCGTAATATATTAAGAAGAACATTTTAATGATCTGATGCAAGAAACGTCTAAAAAATAACTTTGAATGAGCGCATTGGTTTCCTGCAATGTAATAATAAAATAAATACTAGTTGATTAAACTCCTACAATGACAAAAAAATTATTATTAACGACAATTTTAGGGGTGGCTACAATTGTTGTGAGACTCTATGCAGATAATAAATTATAAAAAACGGATTTCATTTTTATTGTATGTGACCCCAAATACGTGCAGTTGATGCTCTTATTATTATTACAGCGCTTGTAAACACAGCCTTCAGGGACAAATTTGCGGGGGACAAATTTTCAAGGGGACGAAAATGCTTGGGAACCAATTGCCAGGGACGAACTGCCGCAAATACTATTTTTTCGTTGGAAAGCCCTCTCTGTAATAAATTCAGGCCCTTTGTGTCCCATAACGCGTTTTTAAAGTCCCGCTATATAAATTGGGCCATCAGCACCGGGCTCAAGAAAGATGTATAAATATTTTATTAGTCTTCTTTATATTCCCGAATATGCTCTTGGACGAGAAACTTGTTCAAATCGCATTGGATGTGAGGGAGATTGATCACTGTACCACGCGTGTTCCAAGAAAATTTGTCTTTAGCCCTCGCCGCAGATTCTCCCTTGCAATCTGCATTGTAGCTTCGTGGGGTATTTGTCACCGGTTTCTGGATTGATGACTCGGAACGTGTCGTATAAACTTGTTTACTCTTATGATTCTATTTTGAGCTGGAGTTAATTCCGGGGTGAAAAATTTCGATGCAACGCGACATAAATCCGAATTTGCAACGCGGAGACAAGGTGTCTCCAATTTAGCACAATCAGAGGTCAGATAGTATGTGAGGACAGTCAATGTTCCCATTCATAAAACGCAGTAAAAGTCACCTAAATGTAGAATCAGTGATTGATTTACGACGCTGCGATGGTTATAAAAGTTGCACGTAAATAGCTATGGAGGAAACATGGCCGAGTATGTGTTAGATGTAGCCAGTAAATCATTATGCTCAAGCACACAATGGTCACGGTTCTGGTCCATGTATTGTGTCTTTGATAGCTAATGGAAAAGTTTCAAATTGTAATGTAACGGTGAAAATGCTTTGATTCGGTCCGAGCCAAAGATAGTGTTTTGCTTTGTGGAGCCAAAGCGGAACAATACAGAGCCGCATTCAAAAAATACATCTTCTTTGGATATTTATTTCAGGGCTGGTTTACAGCAGTTTTGTGCGAGAAAAGTTGAGTGGTGTAGTTCAAATTTTTTGATATCTTTTATGTAAAGTAAATTGTTGTTTCTAGTCCAAGAACGACGCCTAGAAGTATAAATTTGACATCCATTTTCTTAGGATTTATGTGAATCTTTGCAGAAATGCACAAATTTTAGCAAAATTCGATTTTAAAGCGAACCAAAAATTATCCACATTCCTCGCTAAAATATGTATATTTATAGAACAACAGGCACAAATTTTAGATTTTTTTTTAAAGACCAAGCAAAAATGTCCGACATTCTTCACTAAAATTCGTAATTTTGGTAATTTTTGTGCTACAACTACGAAATTTGGGGAAGTTACTATTTTTAGGTCGAGTATTAACTCCACCAAATTTCAAATTTGTAGTACAAAAAAAAACAAAATTTTAGAAATTTTTTTTTGGAAAACTAGCAATAATTTTCGACATCCTTCACGAAAATTCGTATTCTTGGTAATTTTAGTGCTATAGCTATAAAATTTGAAGAAGTTACTACTTTTAGACGTGTATTGACTCTACCAAATTTTAAATTTGTAGTACAAAAAACACAAAATTTTAGAAATTTTTCTTTTGGAGAACAAGCAAAATTTCCGGTTACTTTCACAAAAATTCGTAATTTTGGTAATTTTAGTGCAACAGCTATTAAATATTGAGAAGTTACTATTTAGGAGTCATGTATTAACTTGACCAAATTGCAAAATTCTAGAGCAAAAATACAAATTTTAGAAAATTTTCTTTTGGAGACCAAGCAAAAATTTTCAACATTCTTCACAAAAATTCGTATTTTTGGAAATTTTAATGCTACAGCTATGGAATTTGAGAAAGTTACTATTTTTAGGACGTGTATTAACTCCACCAAATTTCAAATTTGTAGTACAAAAAACACAAAATTTTAGAAATTTTTCTTTTGGAGACCAAGCAAAATTTCCGGTTTCTTTCACAAAAATTCGTAATTTTGGTAATTTTATTGCAACAGCTATGAAATATTAGGAAGTTACTATTTAGGAGTCATGTATTAACTTGACCAAATTGCAAAATTCTAGAGCAAAAATACAAATTTTAGAAAATTTTCTTTTGGAGACCAAGCAAAAATTTTCAACATTCTTCACAAAAATTCGTATTTTTGGAAATTTTAATGCTACAGCTATGGAATTTGAGAAAGTTACTATTTTTAAGACGTGTATTAACTCCACCAAATTTCAAATTTGTAGTACAAAAAACACAAAATTTTAGAAATTTTTCTTTTGGAGACCAAGCAAAATTTCCGGTTTATTTCACAAAAATTCGTAATTTTGGTAATTTTATTGCAACAGCTATGAAATATTAGGAAGTTACTATTTAGGAGTCATGTATTAACTTTACTAACTTGCAAAATTCTAGAGCAAAAGATACAAATTTTAGAAAATTTTCTTTTGAAGGCCAAGCAAAAATTTTCAACATCCTTTACAAAAATTTGTATTTTTGGAAATTTTAATGCTACAGTTATGAAATAATGCTACAGTTATGAAATTTAAGGAAGTTACTTTTTTTGAGACGTGTATTAACTCCACTAAATATTAAATTTGTAGAACAAAAAAAAACAAATTTTAGAAAATTTTCCTTTAGAGACCAAGCAAAAATTTCCAATATTCTTCAATGAAATTCGTAATTTTCGCCATTTTGGTGCTACAGCTATGAAATTTGGGGAAGTTACAATTTTCGAGTCGTGTATTAAATTGCAGATTTGTTGAACGAAAAACACAAATTTTAGAAATCTTTTGGAAATTACCTAAGCAAAAATGTTCGACATCCTTCACAAAAATTCGTAATTTTAGTAACTTTAGTGCTATAGCTATAAAATTTGGAGAAGTTACTATCTTTAAGACGTGTATTAACTCCACCAAATTCCAAATTTGTACTACAAAAAACACAAAATTTTAGAAATTTTTCTTTTGGAGAGCAAGCAAAATTTCCGGTTTCTTTCACAAAAATTCGTAATTTTGGTAATTTTATTGCAACTGCTATGAAATATTGGGAAGTTACTATTTAGGAGTCATGTATTAACTTTCCAAATTGCAAAATTCTATAGCAAAAGATACAAATTTTAGAAATTTTTCTTTTGGAAACTAACCAAAAATTTCTGACATCCTTCACTAAAATTCGTAATTTTGGTAATTCTAGTGTTACAACTATGAAATTTGGAAAAGCTACTATTTTTGAGTCGTGTATTAACTCCACCAAATTGCAAATTTGTAGAGCGACAGACACAAATTTTAGAAATTTTTAAGTATTACCGATTCACGTTCGGTAGAAGAACTAATAGATACTTTTGTGTCGCTACGTTGAATTTCTAAAATAACTAGGAATTAAACATTGGCATCATTGTTTATCAAATAAATTTGTCATTCAAATTTGACAATATAACGAGATGGAATCACCTATTACAAGCCAAGCAGTTTCAAAAGGAAGAAAACAGGATCGGAAGGAACAAAGTCAGAAATTTACGGTTAAAATCAATTTCGCAAAGCACACCAAACAACTGGAAAAATTTTAGTTTCACACTGCGAAAAATTAATTAGGCAAGACTGGACAGCACTCATGGGAGACGCAGCTGTAGACAATATTCCTTCAATCATTGTAACACTAACACAGTCAGATTCAAAAGATAAAATCGATGAACTAGTTGAATCTGATTCGGAGCTCTGATGATTTTCTTCTTTTTCGTTTGGAAAATAAATATTTACCTTTAGTGACAAACCAAAAACTGTCATTTGGATGACATCTGTTTTACAAGACATTACACTAGAAAAATTATAACCTTAGTTACACAGCTCAAAAATAAAAGTTACTAAACTTAGTTACTTCTACCGAACGTGAATCTTTAATAAGTACAAGTTACTACTCTCCACAAATTTGATCCTGATTTGGCATTAAAATCACCAGAAGTACAAGCTTTAATAATTTTTTTATCCTTTATCTTTAGAAATAAAATATTATTATAGATATAATCGTGATAAAGTCGAGCTTTTATCGTTAAAGAGCGTTTTTTTGATCGCAGATCTGAATTCATTAGCCCAAAATGTACTTTTCCCGGTCCTGTCCCCCCAAATCTCTAACTACACAACACAAACTTTGCGTCCACATTTGGGGTCCCCAATCGCAGTGATTACTGTTTTGGTCGGTCCATATCAATGCCCCCGTTTGAGATTATAGGTAAAATTAGTGGACGCCCTAAGACCTTATAATTTGCAAAGCTGGTACCTCGCATTCCCAATGCCCTGGCAACACGATAGGAGGATTAGCTTCGGAGGTGGGATTAGTTTTGGGGTAACTCAAACAGAGGAACTAATGGGGGCGTCATATACAACCCGAAAATGTAGAAGTAGATCAACGCAGCTGGCGGAAATCAATCGCGAAGAAATCGAACGTCACTTCATTTCAGTCCACTCACCTGAAACAAATAAAAGAGCGTTATACATACGGAAAATAAAAGAAAAAGAAAATCAATTCCAACACAATATCAAAAGTTCAATTAGTTTTTAATAAACGCGGCGAGATGAAAGGGAAATTCCAAATCTCGCGTTCGGATATTTCGTGTAATGACACTATAAAACTTTCCAATAACTTGATTATCTGTTAGATATGTTCCTTTCAGAACGTGGATTAGTATTCAGCACGGGATCTTGGCAGCACAACTCGATGTACAGATAAAACGTGGCTATCGTCGAACTTCCCAACCACTCATTTTCTGATCAAGCAAACTTTTTAATGGACGTAATAATCCATAATCAACCCGGCGCATCCGCCATTTCTCAAAAACCCTATTAGAGTTAATTGGCCCAAAAACGGTAACATATCCCGAATCTTGTTCTGGTAACTTTGCCAAATTAACTTGGAAAGTTATTTCGTAAATAGCTATATATCAGCAAATCAGCACGAAAGCGCCCATGCAAAAAATCAAACTCGTACAAATAAACTTTTTCAATATGGGTTGTAATAATCGGCACGAAACGACAAGTTTTAATGATGTTAAATTGTCCGTTCTTTAGAGGAGATTCTACAGTTCGCATACAAAACCTGGAAGTTGCATTCGAGCCAAGTTTTCTAGTTCTGTTGGACGAGAGTGCAGAATGTAAATAATAGGGACGTTTAAATAGGTCGAAATGAAACGAAGACTTATAGGAGAAAATAATGGAAGTGAAACTTAATGAGAGTTTGCACAAATAACAAGAAATATTTAAAAGCAATGAGAGAAATTATATGAGATCAAAGAAAAATAAAGAAACTGTGGAAATCGTAGAGGAAATATAAAAGGAATCTAATTGAAAAGACAGAATTTAGAATCGCAAGAAAAGCCTGAAGAAAATTTGAACAATCTATAATCTAGAAAGTCTAAACACGATCTAAGAATTTTTTTCCTTGGATTCCTCTCTCAGCCTTTTCTTTTAATGCTCTTTTCAAGCGGTTTCGATATTTATCTAGAATTTAAGATTTCACTATTTTTAGTTAATAAAAGAAAGAATTTTCGAAAATAAGGTCAATAAAGAATCAAAACTGTAAAAAATTAAAATTTATTGGATTTAATTTACCAAAACTGCTAAAATTCTAAATCGACAGATTAAAATCTTAAAGACCAAGTAAAAATTTCCTAAGTCGTTCATTAAAATTCGTAACTTTAGTAATTTTAGTGCTACAGCTATGAAATTTGGGAAAGTTAGTATTTTAAGTCTTGTATTAAACTCCTCTAAATTTGTGGAACAAAAAACACAAATTTTAGATTTTTTTTTTTTTGGAGGCCAAGCAAAAACGTTCGACATCCTTCACTAAAATTCGTAATTTTGGTAATTTTAGTGCTACAACAGACATTTCGGGACGTTAGTATTTTTAAGTGGTGATTAACTCCAGCAAATTTGAAATTTGTAGAACAAAAAACAAAAATTTTAGAAAACTTTCTTTTGTAAGCCAAGCAAAAATGTTCGACATCCTTCATAAAAAATCGTAATTTTTGTAATTTTCGTGCTACAGCTATAAAATTTAGGGAAGTTCCTATATTTGAGTCGTGTTTTAACTCCACCAAATTTTAAATTTGTCGAACGAAAAATACAAATTTTAGCAAATTTTCATTAGGAGGCCAAGCAAAAATATTCGACATCCTTCATAAAAATTCGTAATTTTGGTAATTTTAGTGCTACAGCTATGAAATTAGAGGCAGCTATTATTGTAGGGTCGTGTATTAACTCCACCAAATTGCAAAATTGTTGACCAAAAAACACAAATTTTAGAAATTTTTATTTTGAAAACCACGCAAAAATTTCCGACGTCCATCACTAAACCCGTATTTTCAGCAATTTTAATGCTATGACTGAAAAATTTTGAAAAGTTACTATCTTTAAGTCATGTATTAACTCCACCACATTTCAAATTTGTTGAACAAAAAATACAAATTTTAGAAAATTTTCAATTGGAGGCTAAGCAAAAATATTCGACATCCTTCATAAAAATTCGTAATTTTGATAATTTTAGTGCTACAACTATGAGATTTGGGAAATTTTTAGTCGTGTGTTGACTCGACCAAATTATAAATTTGTAGAAAAAAAAACACTAATTTTAGAAATTTTTTATTGGAAAATGAGCAAAAATGTTCGACATCCTCCACTAAAATTCGTAATTTTGGTAATTTTAGTGCTACAACTATGACATTTCAGGACGATAGTATTTTTAAGTAGTGTATTAACTACAGAAAATTTCAAATCTGTAGAACAAAAGACAAAAATTTTAGAAAACTTTCTTGTGTAAGCCAAGCAAAAATGTTCGACATCCTTCATAGAAAATCTTAATTTTTGTAATTTTCGTGCTATAGCTATAAAATTTAGGGAAGTTCCTATATTTGAGTCGAGTTTTAACTCCACCACATTTCAAATTTGTTGAACAAAAAATACAAATTTTAGAAAATTTTCAATTGGAGGCCAAGCAAAAATATTCGACATCCTTCATAAAAATTCGTAATTTTGGTAATTTTAGTGCTACAGCTATGAAATTAGAGGCAGCTATTATTGTAGGGTCGTGTATTAACTCCACCAAATTGTAAAATTGTAGACCAAAAAACACAAATTTTAGAAATTTTTATTTTGAAAACCACGCAAAAATTTCCGACGTCCATCACTAAACCCGTATTTTCAGCAATTATAATGCTATGACTGAAAAATTTTGAGAAGTTACTATTTTTAAGTCGTGTATTAACTCCACCACATTTCAAATTTGTTGAACAAAAAATACAAATTTTAGAAAATTTTCAATTAGAGGCCAAGCAAAAATATTCGACATTCTTCGTAATTTTGATAATTTTAGTGATACAACTATGAGATTTGGGAAATTTTTAGTCGTGTGTTGACTCGACCAAATTATAAATTTGTAGAAAAAAAACAAATTTTAAAAAATTTTTATTGGAAAATGAGCAAAAATGTTCGACATCCTCCACTAAAATTCGTAATTTTGGTAGTTTTAACGCTATATCTATGAGATTTGAGGGAGTTACTATTTTTGAGTCGTGTGTTAACTCCACTAAATTACAAATTTTTACAACAAAAAACACAAATTTTAGAAATTTTTCTTTTGTAGACCAAGCAAAAATGTTCCACATCATTCATTAAAATTCGTAATTTTGGTAATTTTAGAGTTATTGCTTTGAAATTTGAGAAGGTTGCTATTTTAAAGTCGTGCATGAACTCCACTGAATTCTAATATTGTAAAGCATAAAACACCTATTTTAGAAATCAAAAGACAAAATTTTGTATTTTTCCCTAAAATAAAAAAAGTGCCGGCAGATTCACAGTAAATTTAAATCTAGGGAATCAAAAAATCAAACAAAACCAAGAAACCTTAAGATCTCGGTGCCCATTTCCAGAAGCTCGCCCCTCATTCCACCTCTGAGCGAAACTAAAAAATTTATTCAGATCGATTTTGTACTAACATGTACCTGAACCTATTATCCTTTTTAATTATTCATAAACACAGTAATTACTCAATAACCCACGCGAAAATAATTATCGAACGAATTCAGGCAGTTTTGTTCCTGACACCTCGAATATAAAGTCTCATGATTAAGTTTTTCCAACAAAATTGACTCATGGTGTCTAAATCCGGCATGCAACTATTCATTACTCCAAACTTGAACTCTGAAACCCATAACTTGTCATCTGCGGTCTGAAACTAGGAGCTGAAGTAAATCATTACTGGATGTCACAACTCGGAAAATCCAAATCTGAAAGTACTTTAAGTAATGAACTCTGTAAAACAGGTTTTTTGCTTCATACGATCTAATCCTCGTTCCCTCGGCGTTTTCATCAAAAATACAATATCTTTCAATCCCAATAAAGTAATAATGCGCAACATATCACTAAAGTAAGCGAGTTGACAAAAATTGAGTCTACGAAGGGAGCGTTATTACGCTCAGGCGTTTCGTGTCACAGATTTTTGGAGATTTTATAACACGTCGCTTGAAGGGATAAATTATTATGAAGGAGCAAAAGAATGGGATTGAAAATTAAATACGGAAAAATAGTTAGAATACTGCAGAGAATCTATCAGAAATCTGACACTTAATTTATTGTTAAATGAAAATTCGCTTGCACAAAATCACTCCTCGGGCATTTCTACTTTTGTATGAAGTTCCACCTGTTGAGCAAATGCATAACTTTGCTTCGTACATTTAGCATTAATAACTACCATGAAAAAATGCCCAATATTATGTGAGAATCATCTAAGAAACGCGAAAGTTGCGAAAAATAAAAATTTCTGAAATCTCTATTTATTGTTCTAAAATGTTGTACCTTGGCACTTTAGAAATAGTAACCTCACCAAATTTCATTGATTCATTTAATTTTTTGATCGTCCCACTTCTAATTGAACAGACAATCTAGCCATAATTTCGTCGAGCGCGCCAACTACCTTGAATGAAGAAACAGACGAAACTACTTAAATAGATTGCGCGGATAAAAGACAGTGTAAGGACAGAGTAGAAAGCTTCCAATTCGGCAAACTTTCAGATCGATCGCAAACTAAATGGTTCTAGGTCTAACGTTTGCGCTTATGGCGAATGGCACGAAAACTAGGCTCTTTTCGGATCGCCGCATGTTAACGAAATTACTTCCTCGCACCTCGAAAAATCAATTTTGAAAATAAAATCAGTTTCGCTGTAACGGCCACAATTATCATTATCACAATGACAAATTTTCTGCGTGAGCTGCTACAATTATCGTACCTCATGCGTGGAACATTATTTGAATACTGGCTTTGTTTTAATAATGTATGTGTTGTTTACTTTACATTTGGAAACACGATTCCGGAAGGGCGGGGCTGTTATTTGTTGCACTCAAATTTAAATCATTACAATCAGCGGCGATAATTATTATGTAATCGGAGGTTTCTAATACCGGTCAATAAAAGCTCAATTATGAAACTTTCATGCAATATTCGTTGTGGCTGATTCTGATAATTATTTTCGATGAGTGAAAATTCGGTGTTTACATTTTACACTAAATTATTTGTTACCTTTTTTGGGAATTATTTATTTATATGGAAAGCTGCGATGATCAAAGTCGGGAAAATAATAATTGATTTCGTACAAATTGCCCAAATTAGTGTGGAATATAAAAACTGAAAGCTTTTTGAGAATTTAATTTACTAGGCGGTTTTCATGTTTGTTCATTGGACTAATTAAGGCTGTAATTTGTTCAAATTTCGATTTTGCGGATTGTGTCAAAACATGGCAAATTTTTTAAGATAAGCGAAATTTTTCTGTAATGTTATGTGAGAATCATTTAAAAAATGCGAAAGTTGGCGAAAAATAAAAATTTCTAAAACCTCCATTTTTTGTTCTAAAATTTTCTACTTTGGCACAGTTAATAAGCACTTTAGAAGTAGTAACCTTCCCAAATTTTATTGTCATAATTTAAAAACTAACAAAGATACGAATTCAAATAGTAAAAAGTTGAACGATTTTTGTTCGACCTAAATTGAAATTTTCTAAAATCCAAGTTTTTTGGTCTAAAATTTTGTACTTTGGCACAGTTAATGAACGCTTTAGAAGTAGTAACCTCACTAAATTTCATTGCCATAATTTAAAAAATCACAACGATACGAATTTTTATAACAGAAAGTTGAAAATATCTGGATCGATCTAAAATCAAATTTTCTAAAATCTGTATTTCGTATTCTAAAATTTTGCAACTTGGCACAGTTATTAAACACTTTAAGCTAGTATTCTCCCCAGATTTCATTGTCATAAATTAAAAACTAACAAAGATACGAATTGTAATAGTAAAAAGTTGAACGATTCTTGTTCGACATAAATTGCAATTTTCTAAAATCCAAGTTTTTTGGTCTAAAATTTTGTACTTTGGCACAGTTAATGAACGCTTTAGAAGTAGTAACCTCACTAAATTTCATTGCCATAATTTAAAAAATCACAACGATACGAATTTTTATAACAGAAAGTTGAAAATATCTGGATCGATCTAAAATCAAATTTTCTAAAATCTGTATTTCGTATTCTAAAATTTTGCAACTTGGCACAGTTATTAAACACTTTAAGCTAGTATCCTCCCCAGATTTCATTGTCATTAATTAAAAACTAACAAAGATACGAATTCTAATAGTAAAAAGTTGAACGATTTTTGTTCGACCTAAATTGCAATTTTCTAAAATCCAAGTTTTTTGGTCTAATTTTGTACTTTGGCACAGTTAATGAACGCTTTAGAAGTAGTAACCTCACTAAATTTCATTGCCATAATTTAAAAAATCACAACGATACGAATTTTTGTACTTTGGCACAGTTAATGAACGCTTTAGAAGTAGTAACCTCACTAAATTTCATTGCCATAATTTAAAAAATCACAACGATACGAATTTTTATAACAGAAAGTTGAAAATATCTGGATCGATCTAAAATCAAATTTTCTAAAATCTGTATTTCGTATTCTAAAATTTTGCAACTTGGCACAGTTATTAAACACTTTAAGCTAGTATTCTCCCCAGATTTCATTGTCATAAATTAAAAACTAACAAAGATACGAATTGTAATAGTAAAAAGTTGAACGATTCTTGTTCGACATAAATTGCAATTTTCTAAAATCCAAGTTTTTTGGTCTAAAATTTTGTACTTTGGCACAGTTAATGAACGCTTTAGAAGTAGTAACCTCACTAAATTTCATTGCCATAATTTAAAAAATCACAACGATACGAATTTTTATAACAGAAAGTTGAAAATATCTGGATCGATCTAAAATTACTATATATATAAAACGTGTACAGGCGGAGCGCCTCTAATAAAACGAGAATACCGGCGAACGAGTTACGTAGTTTTGCGCGAGTACCTTCTTTCACCGATTTTTTCTCGACACTTCCGCCGAGCTTTTCCAAACGTACACTTTCCCGAGATTCCGGTGGTTGTGGTTTGGTCCTTTTCCGATTTTTGCTTTTCGCGTGAGCGACTTTTGAAAGTCGTTTTCGTTCGTCCGCCTTTGCTGACGTGGTAGATGTTTCAAAATGCTTTAATGTTCGTGGGGACAAAACCATAACCATTGAGTCGAGAGAAGTCATAAAGATGCAGTAAACATTTCAGAAAAGGGTCTGATTTTTTGTACACACAACATGTACGGTAGCGGCTTTTTTTCTCGGCACTTATTTAAATCGGTTCGAGCAACGAAGGAAACATTAGCGGAGATTGATTTATTAATCGAATTCGACTTATTTTTAATACAGGATCTCTTTGACCATCAAGGTGTGTTTTGGGTATGTATGCGTAACTTACACAAGAAAATCTTTAAGCATATTTCAAAACTTCAATTTACAAGCGCGAATTCATTGTTTAATCACAGATTATTATCATTTGATGGACAAACATTTCTTGATACTCTGTATAAAAAATTTGCATAAATACCAAGTATCTAACAGGCTATTTTTAAGGATACTTATGCGAAAGTACAACAGATAAATGAAATGAACGTGACGATTATCGAATTTTATTACGACTCGGTCGATTTTTAATCGTTGATATTAGACAGACTAAAAATGCGGGAAATCTTTACACAAAAGGAGTAAAAAATAAGAAAATTTCAGAATCTGCTAATTTACTGGTTTAATGCTTTTGTATAGTGAGTACTGCAATTAAGCCATAAAATCACTATTTGGTACCTGCTGCAACTGTAACTTGACAACGGAGCTTCAAATACTGCCCGAGTGTTATGACCAGTATTTTTTACGTCTCTTCTTGGGATCTGAAGTGGTATCTAAACAAACTGCCCCTTCCGGGTGACGAAGACTTTATTACTTAAAGCATAATCAAAGAAACGAACGTGTAATCAATTTCGACTTTCTAAATTTTAATCCATTCCCGACCTACTATAACAATATACTACAACAATAGCGTTTCGAAACAATACGATTTTTCATTAATTTGTCGCATATTGGGATATTTCTCGAAACAGTTACGGATGGAAATTTTATTGCAAGCGTGTGATTTTGGTACAGGGAGAAGTTACAAAAAAAATCTACAAATGAATCCTAACTTATTCTGTTCTGATGATATAAAAAATATATTCTTCATTGTATAATAATGAATGAACGGATAAACAACTGGAAGAAAACAAAAAAATCTCAAGGAGCCTGTTCGGCGCTTATTTTAAATATGTAGTAGGGGAGAGGGGGGCATAGTGGGGTACTTAACATTCAATTAGCCACGCATGTTAAAATAATAGAAATTAACAATTTTTTTTTACTAAATATCATAGACTAATGTATTGCGGATGATTTTTGTTGAACTTTTTTTGATTTCCATAAAAAACTTACGACTTGTGAGCATTATTTTAAAAAATGGGATTTGCCCCGCTTTGCCCCGCACATAGGGGTAAAGTGGGGTACCCTATGGAGAAATCAAATTTTTGAATTACTGTGTACCTACTTAGAAAAAGTAACATTTTAAAATTACTTAGGTATCAATGCCAATTGCACATAAATGAGCAGGTTCATCATAATTAGCCACAACATTTGTATGACTAAATTTGAAAAAAACTTGCTCCCTAACTTCGCGAATTTTTTAACGAAAACACTGAATTTCACATTTTGTTTTATAAAACATATAGGTTTTCACATTTTGTTTTATAAAACACACGTGGTTAACTGTCAACTAACAACCAATCAAAACACGCTATTCGACTTTTTTCACAGCGTTTGATTTGAGCAGCAGGAGTGTTACCCCGCTATGCCCCGGTACCCCACTATGCCCCCCTCTCCCCTACACAATTTTGATACATTTTCAATGTCAAGTAGCAAGTTATTTTTTTGAAAGTGTCAATTCTTATCGAAAGTCAAAGCAGACGTAAAAAGGATACTATATACTTACAGTTAACAAAATTTCAACAGATAAATTAAATTGATGCGATGAGTTTAAATTTTGGTGAACATTTACGATTCGGTCAAATTTTTAATCGTTGTAAGACAGCAGATATTAGAGGGATTAAACAAATTAAGCGAATTTACCGATGTCTTTCGGAATGAGAAAATTTTAGAATCTGCTATTTGGTGGTTTTGTTCTATTGGGTAGTGACTACCCCAATTAAGCCATAAAATCATTATTTGGTATCGACAACTAGAAGTTCATAGCCGAGCTTCGAATGTTGTTCGATTCTTTCGCAGGGTCTGTAGTAATTTGAGAGAAACTAATGGAATTAATGATGTACGATCGAATAAAATAATGTTCATTACGAATGAACCGATAAACAAATATGAACTCAAAAAAAACAATAAATTAACAAGAGATAAAGAATGCGAAACTTATATAAAGAATGCGACCGGACATCCTGATGGTCGTTTTATTGTAGTTTAAAAAAAAACGTTGAACATAAATACCCCAAAACGTAAGTACTATTTACGACTCGGCCGATTTTTAGTCGTTCTAAAGCAGTAGATATTAGGGAGACTAAAAATGCAAGGATGTATGGCTTAATTGGGGTACTCATTACACAAAAAGAGTAAACTATCACACTACATAATTCTTAATTAGTTTTGTTATTTACGACAAGTATCGACATCACTCCACACCCTTTCTCACCAGAAAAAACTGACCATCTTGATGGTCGTTTTATTGTAGTTCAACAAAAAAAAAACAGAACCCTTGGACAAACCCCAAACCGTACATCTACAATTACACGATGTTTATACAAAATGTTTAAATACATAAAATATAGTTTACGGTAGCGGCTTCTTTTCTTCGAAAGAAACTGCACTTATTAAAATCTGTCCGAGCTCTGAAAAAAACACAATTTGACATTAATTAATTACGAAAGTTTACTCTCGATTTACAAGAAAATTGATTTTTTACGCATGTTTCGGGTACAAGTATTTGCTTTGGGTGTGCTAAATGAGTTCTTTAGGTCCTTATTTCGGTAAAAATAAAATATTTCGGAAAGTACAGGCAATTTCTGAGTTGGTGTCCTCTAAGTCATAAAATGGGGCTGCTGAAAATCAGTAATAATCACATCCTATTTACCCGACTTACGATTTTCTTTTGTGAATGTGGTACGGGTACGACTCTTGACTAAGTGTTCTCCATCTTTCTTCATAACTTATGATAACAGGGGTTAGAAAAGGAAAACAACAAACCACCAAAACGGTATCGATAATAGAACAGCAGTAACAAAACTTATTCAAAAAAAGTTGGCAAGAATAACAGAATTCGCCTTCTGCATAAATTTTCATTTAAACATAGAAATAAAATAATACAAAATAAATAGAATATTAAAGTCGCAATGATGTTATCGGGGATAATTGAAGTTACAAAATTTATTCAATTTTTTGCTGTCGGTTTTGCGTTTGAGAAGCTGTGGGACCTGTCATGAGTTCCAACTATTTTATGATTTAGCGGACACTAACTTAGAAATCGCCTTAATTACTGTGGAATTCTATGAATTGAACTGTCGTCATAAACGAAAATTATCAACAGCAGTCTTTCTTCAAAAACTGCGAATCTATTGTGTAATTGCATAAGTTCAAGAAAGAGCGATACCCGAGATGTTAACCTCCCAGAAAAATCACGAGAAAATCAGAGAAATTAATGAGAAATCACTTGAAAATTAGGGTCAATCAATAGGAGATAAGAGGAAATCACTAGATCAGGGAAAGTTAGACGTGATCATTAAAAAATCAGGGAAAAATATTAGAACATCACAGGCCAATCAAAAGGAAATCAGAGGAAATCACTAGGATATCAGGGGAAGTTAGACGAAGTCATAAGAAAATCAGGGAAATTTGGACGAAATTATAAGAAAATTCTGAGGAAATTAGACAAAAATAAATACAAAGAAATTAAGGGAAGTTTGGCGAATGCCATTTTTGAAAAATTTGACTTCTGAGATCAATGTTCCTGGGAAATCAGTGTATCAGTCTTAGTAAATCACTATGAATCAGAGGAATTCGTTACGAAATCATGGAAACTTAGACGAAATAAAAAAAATCAATAAAATTTAGACGAAATTGTTGGAAAAATCATTAGTACATCAGGAGCAATCAATAGGAAACCAGGGAAAATCAGACGAAATCACAAGAAAATCAGGGAAAGTTAGACGAAATCTAAAGGAAATCAGGGGAAATTAGCGAGGAAATAAGAGGAAGTTAAGTGTTGAGCCATTTTTGAGAAGTATTAATCTCTGACAAGTCATGTCATCAATGAGAAATCACTAGACAATGAGAAAAAATCATTAAGATATTAAGACATTAAGATATCAATTGAAAATAAGGAGTTAGACGACATCAAAAGAAAATCAGCCTCTGGTCAATACCAATTTATGAATGAATAAACTTAAACAAATAGTTCGTTTCCAAACAATGAGTTCCAAAATATAAATTATTATTGTAGCCCATTTATAATTATTGCTGAAATATCAAATTATTTTTTTGACTCGGCCATTTTTCTGTATGTCCGTTTCAAATATGGCAGCGAAAATCTCAAACACTCTGTGTGAATAATAATTCTTATTATCGGGGATTATTGAAATGCAATGTTTATTTGCGAATTAATGAATTTATTCATAGAAACTCACCAATTTATATAAATTCGCGAGATTCTGTTATCTTTTTTTCTTGATATGACGTGATGTCCAAATGAGAGACTACACCGTGTGACTTATATTTTTTCTTCTTTGATTGTAATAGAATTTGCAATGGACTCGGAAACCATTAAAGGCGCAGCCTGCCTGATTTATGAATGTTCTGCGTAGTACTGTTAAATTTTAAATTGCGAAGCCCGTTGGTTATTTTTTTTAAACCTTTAACTCTGTTTTTTTTTTCAAAAAATTTTCAGAAAATTATTTGTATCAGAGTTTCAAAAATCAAAAAACACAAAATATGAAGTTGATTTAAAACTTTCTTTACTAAATGTTAAATGACAAAATACAATTAACTAGGTGGCCCCGGAATTCTGTAAAACTCGCCTTTTTTGTTTCATAATCTAACAAATAAACAATCCCAAATTAATATCCAACGCCACGGAAAAGCGAGGTCCACGAAAAAAGCCAGTCTACAGAATTCCGAGGGCCACCTAGTCAAATTTTCTAAAATCTGTATTTCGTATTCTAAAATTTTGCAACTTGGCACAGTTATTAAACACTTTAAGCTAGTATCCTCCCCAGATTTCATTGTCATTAATTAAAAACTAACAAAGATACGAATTACTATATATATAAAACGTGTACAGGCGGAACGCTTCTAATACCGGCGAACGAGTTACGTAGTTTTGCGCGAGTACCTTCATTCACCGATTTTTTCTCGACACTTTCGCCGAGCTTTCCCAAACGTACACTTTCCCGAGATTCCGGTGGTTGTGGTTTGGTCCTTTTCCGATTTTTGCTTTTCGCGTGAGAGACTTTTGAAAGTCGTTTTCGTTCGTCCGCCTTTGCTGACGTGGTAGATGTTTCAAAATGCTATAATGTTCGTGGGGACAAAACCATAACCATTAAGTGGAGAGACTCAGTTATAAACATCTCAAAAGGGTCTGATTTTTTGTACACACAACATGTACGGTAGCGGCTTTTTTTCTCGGCACTTATTTAAATCGGTTCGAGCAACGAAGGAAACATTAGCGGAGATTGATTTATTAATCGAATTCGACTTATTTTTAATACAGGATTTCTTTGACCATCAAGGTGTGTTTTGGGTATATATGCGTAACTTACACATGAAAATCTTTAAGCATATTTCAAAACTTCAATTTACAAGCGCGAATTCATTGTTTAATCACAGATTATCATTTGATAGACAAACATTTCTTGATACTCTGTATAAAAAGTTTGCATAAATACCAAGTATCTAAGAGGCTATTTTTAAGGATACTTATGCGAAAGTACAACAGATAAATGAAATGAACGTGACGATTATCGAATTTTATTACGACTCCGCCGATTTTTAATCGTTGATATTAGAGAGACTAAAAATGCGGGAAATCTTTACACAAAAGGAGTAAAAAATTAGAAAATTTCAGAATCTGCTAATTTACTGGTTTAATGCTTTTGTATAGTGAGTACTGCAATTAAGCCATGAAATCACTATTTGGTACCTGCTGTAACTTGACAGCGAAGCTTCAAGCTACTACTGTATTTTTTACCTCTTTTCTTGGGATCTGAAGTGGTAAACAAACTGGACCGCCGCTTTCGGGTGACGAAGACTTTATTACTTCAAGCATAATCAAAGAAACGAACGTGTAATCAATTTCGTTTTTTTAAATTTTAATCCATTCCCGACCTACTACAACAAAGTCGTACTTTATTAACTCTCGAAACCGTAGCGTATCATTTTTCATTAATTTTTCACATATTGGGATATTTCTCGAAACAGTTACCGATGGAAATTTTATTCCAAGCGTGTGATTTTGGTACGGGGAGAAGTTACAAAAAAAACATATCTACAAATAAATCCTAACTTATTCTGTTCTGACGATATAAATAAAATATTCTTTATAATTTAATTCTTAATTCTAAATCGACATCACTGCATTCCTGTTCACACAACTAAAACAACGACCATCACACAGCGATAGTCGCGATAAACAAATATGAACTGGACGAAAACAATAAATTAACAAGGGATTAAGAAGTCCTGATGGTCGTTTTATTGTAGTTTAACAAAAAAAGAAAAGGGAACCGTTCATCATAAATAGGTACCCCAAAACGCAAGTACCATTTACGACTCGGCCAACTTATAATCGTTCTAAAGCAGTAAATAGATATTAGACGAGACTAAAAGTGCAAGTGTGTATGACTTAATAAGGTACTTATTACACAAAAAGAGTACATCATCTGAGTTAGTTTTGTTATTTATGAGTATTTATAAGTACCGACATCCACTCCACACCCTTTGTCACCAGAAAAAAAAACGACCTTCAGACATGGATAGTCGGGTGGCACATTTTACCGATGTTTTTCATCAATAACAAAATCTGCTATTCGGTAAATTGGTACTATTGTGTAGTGAGTTTTAAAGTAATGCCGACAACTGTTCAAGCGGAGATAAGAAGGAGGTATATGAGAATTGGATAAATAAGAGTGACTTTGCTGTTCGCAATTTTGCATACGCTACGCTTCGCCTTGCTACTACAATTTAATTGCTCGACAAAAAGTAGCACTTTTCTGCCGTCTAAAAAAATCTATTTTTTCAAACGTCAAAAATTTGACAGTTTTCACGACCGAACTATTCTATTCTATACTATTCTCGCTTCTTTTGCCCTTTTGCCGACGAGTTTCCAAACTAACAAAGTGGCGGGTTTTCGTCCTCTTCGGCCGTTTGATTTTCGCAAAATCAATTTTTAAATATCGCGGTACGTCGGTCGTCGCGGGGACAAAACCATAACCATAATGTGGAGAGAGTCATAAAGATCTATCACCGTTCCAAAAAAGGGTCTGATTTTTTGTATACATAACAAGTACGGTAGCTGCTTTTTTTCTCGGCACTTATTTCAATCGGTCCGAGCAACGAAGAAAACATCGACGGAGATTGATTTATTAATCGAGTTCGGCTTATTTCTAATACAGAATCTTTTTGACCGTCAAGGCATGTATGTGTATCTTACACTTGAACATCTGAAAGCATGTTTCGAAACTCCTCTTTACAAGCGCGAATTAGTTCATTTGATGAACAAACATTTGTCGACACTCTGTATAAAAAATTTGCATAGATAGCAAGTATCTAACGAGGTCTTTTTTGAAATTTCGACTATCAAAAAATAGATTGCCGTGATTTTATCGAAAGTCAAGGCAGATCTCCACGGTCCACACCCATCCTCACCTGAAAAAAACGACCATCAGACAAGCGACTGGTGAATTTTACCGAATTTGCTAATTTACCGGTTTAATGCTTTTGTGAAGTGAGTACTCTAATTAAGCCATAAAATCACTATTTGGTACCTGCTGTAACTGTAACTTGACAGCGGAGCTTCAAGTGTTGCCCGAGTATTATGACCAGTATTTTTTACCTCTTTTCTTGGGATTTGAAGTGGTATAAACAAACTTGACCGCCCTTTCTCGGTGACGAAGACTTTATTACTTAAAGCATAATCAAAGAACCGAACCTGTAGTGAATTTCGTTTTTCTAAATTTTAATCCATTCCCGACCCACTACAACAAAGTCGTACTTTATTATCTCTGGAAACCGTAGCGTATCGAGACAAATACGATTTTTCATTAATTTTTCGCATATTGGGATATTTCTCGAAACAGTTACCGATGGAAATTTTATTGCAAGCGTGTGATTTTGGTACGAGGAGAAGTTACAAAAAAAAAATCTTCAAATGAATCCTAACTTATTCTGTTCCGATGATATAAAAAAATATTCTTCATTGTATAATAATGAATGAACGGATAAACAACTCGAAGAAAACAAAAAATTTTCAAGGAGCCTGTTCGGCGCTTATTTTTAATATGTAGTACACAATTTGATATGTTTTCAATGTCAAGTAGCAAGCTATTTTTTTCAAAGTGTCAATTCCGACTAAATATCAACAAACAGATTTGCACAATCTTATCGAAAGTCAAAGCAGACGTAAAAAGGATACTATATACTTACAGTTAACAAAATTTCAACAGATAAATTAAATTGATGCGACGAGTTCAAATTTTGGTGAACATTTACGATTCGATCAAATTTTTAATCGTTGTAAGACAGCAGATATTAGAGGGATTAAACAAATTAAGCGAATTTTACCGATGTCTTTAAAAATGAGAAAATTTTAGAATCTGCTATTTGGTGTTTTGTTCTATTGGGTAGTGACTACCCCAATTAAGCCATAAAATCATTATTTGGTACCGACAACTAGAAGTTCATAGCCGAGCTTCGAATGTTGTTCGATTCTTTCGCGGGGTCTGTAGTAATTTGAGAGGAACTGATGGAATTAATGATGTACGATCGAATAAAATAATGTTCATTACGAATGAACTGATAAACAAATATGAACTCCAAGAAAACAATAAAATAACAAGAGATAAAGAATGCTAAACCTATATAAAAAATGATCGGACGTCCTGATAGTCGTTTTATTGTAGTTTAAAAAAAACAGAATCGTTGAACATAAATACCCCAAAACTAAGTACTATTTACGACTCGGCCGATTTTTAATCGTTCTAAAGCAGTAGATATTAGGGAGACTAAAAATGTAAACCATCACACTACATGATTCTTAATTAGTTTTGTTATTTACGACAAGTATCGAGATCACTCCACACCCTTTCTCACCAGAAAAAACTGACCATCCTGATGGTCGTTTTATTGTAGTTCAACAAAAAAAAAACAGAACCCTTGAACAAACCCCAAACCGTACATCTACAATTACACGATGTTTATACAAAATGTTTAAATACATAAAATATAGTTTACAGTAGCGGCTTCTTTTCTTCGAAAGAAACTCCACTTATTACAATCAGTCCGAGCTCTGAAAAAAACATAATTTGACATTAATTAATTACGAAACCGTACTCTCAATTTACAAGAAAATACGATTTTTCATGCATGTTTCGGATACAATTATTTGCTTTGGGTGTGCTAAATGAGTTCTTTAGGTCCTTATTTCGGTAAAAAAAAAGAATATTTTGGAAGGTACAGGCGATTTCTGAGTTGGTGTCCTCTAAACCATAAAATGGAGCTGCTGTAAATCAGTAATAATCACATCCTATTTGCCCTTTTCTTTTGTGAATGTGGTACGGGTACGACTTTCGACTAATCTTCGTTCATAACTTTCATCTTCGTTCATAACTTATGATAACAGGCGTTGGAAAAGGAAAACAATAAACTACCAAACGGTATCGATAATAGAACAAAACTTATCCAAAAAAGGTTGTCAAGAATAACAGAATTCGCCTTCTGCCTACATTTTCATTTAAACATAGAAATAAAATAATACAAAATAAATAGAATATTGAAGTAGCAATGATGTTATCGGGGATAATTGAAGTTACAAAATTTGTTCAATTTTTTGCTGTCGGTTTTGCGTTTCAGAAGCTGTGGGACCTGTCATGGGTTCCAACCATTTTATGACTTAGCGGACACTAACTTAGAAATCGCCTTAATTACTGTGGAATTCTATGAATTGAACTGTCGTCATAAACAAAAATTATCAACAGCGTAGTACTGTTAAATTTTTAATAGCGAACTCCGTTGGTTATTTTTTTTAAACCTTTCAGTCTGTTTTTTTTCTAAAATTTTCAGAAAATTCTTCATTTTGCCATGCGTAGTTATTTGTATCAGAGTTTCAAAAATCAAAAAACACAAAATATGAAGTTATTTTAAAACTTTCTTTGCTAAATGTTAAATGACAAAATACAATTAAAATTTTACAAAATGGCCCTCGGAATTCTGTAAAACTCGCCTTTTTTGTTTCTTAATCTAACAAATAAACAATTTCAAATTAATATGCAACGCCACGGAAAAGCGAGGTCCACGAAAAAAGCGAGTCTACAGAATTCCGAGGGCCACCTAGTTCTAATAGTAAAAAGTTGAACGATTTTTGTTCGACCTAAATTGCAATTTTCTAAAATCCAAGTTTTTTGGTCTAAAATTTTGTACTTTGGCACAGTTAATGAACGCATTAGAAGTAGTAACCCCACTAAATTTCATTGCCATAATTTAAAAAATCACAACGATACGAATTTTTATAACAGAAAGTTGAAAATATCTGGATCGATCTAAAATCAAATTTTCTAAAATCTGTATTTCGTATTCTAAAATTTTGCAACTTGGCACAGTTATTAAACACTTTAAGCTAGTATCCTCCCCAGATTTCATTGTCATAAATTAAAAACTAACAAAAATACGACTTTTAATAATAAAAAGTTTAAAATTTTTGGCTAGACCTAAAATGAAATTTTCTAAAATCTGTATTTTTTGTTCTAAAATTTTGCATTTTGACAGAGTTAATGAACACTGTAAAAAAGTAACTCCCTTAAATTTCAACAAAAATATAAATTTTAAACATAAAATGTTGAAATTTGGGTTTTAAAATTAAAATTTGTAAAATTTCTAATTTCTGTTCTAAAATTTTGTACTTTGGCACAGCTAATGAACATTTGAAAAGTAGTAATTTCCCCAAATTTCATTGTCATAACTTCAAAACTAACAAAGATAGATCTTTTATGCTTCTTCTTTCCTAACTGCAAGCAGCTCGCCCACGTCACATAAAATTGTCATAACTCGTCGAGTTGATTCCCCGCGCGATGTTAATTGCTAATACGGTCTTTTCATGCTCGACTTCTATTTCAATTTGTTCTATTTAACTCGCAACGACAGAATTAAAATTGGAATTGAAACACAAGTATCACCGACTTTCCCAGTAAGAGAACCTAATTCGCCAGTCATGACAAACGGTCTAATTCCACCAATTCGAAAGCGTGAATGAATAAAAAAAAACTACAATTTATAGGTTTTGGCAGCGAACTTTGCCAGTTTCATTTTTGTAGACGAATGTAATTAATACTCGACTTGTCTTTCAATAGGAGGAGAAACGGTCGACGTAAATTTAATGGAAACTTTGAAATTTGCGCTATTAGCCAGCGAGCGCCTGCAAATGTAATAAAACAGGAAAAAAACAGTTGTACCAACCGTTCAAAATCAAATATGTAAATACGTCGTTTTTTTGTCGACTTTTCTGATAGAGTTTGCGAGGTGATATGTGGGTCCGTTCTGTTTTGAGGCCCTGAAGAAATTTACGGTTTCTGCTAATGACACCTCCGTCGATACGTGTCGGTTTACTATGTATTACTAGCGTGGCTTGAAAATCATACATATGAAGGTCATAAATTGCCCATAAACTGTTCCTACATAATATAGAGGCGTGCGTGTGACACCACGCTCATTAGGTATTCAAGTCCCCGAATCCCAGGGCCTCCGAGTTTCGGCGATAACAGCGCAGCGCCTTCCAAAGCCTGTGTCATGTTAAAGTCACGCCCTATTGCTCACATCATCACTGGAAAATATACAATTTCGACTCCTTAAGAGTTCAAGCTATTGCATGCAACGCGAAGTATCGCTTTGCACCAATTCGTGCAGGAAAGTGTTCTCTTTACGGTTTACTATTATATCGAGGATATTGCCATCAACCGATGGAGAAATACTCCGACTGAAAGGGTTTAATAGTCCGTCAACATAAGCGCCAAGTGCAACGTTACACCACCAAGGGGTTGAAAGCTTATCTCCATAAAAGTATACAGGGCGGAAAAAGGGAACCACTCAGACATTAAATACGACTTAAATGCGGCCATCTTTATAAATTAGAAGTAGGTCTTCGCTGCATTTATCGCATTTTTAGTCCGGATAAGGCGATGACTGAAGCACCTTTCTAGTTCTAATGGAATTTGCAGCGAGGCAGACCGAGGCAGCGATCCAGCGAGGCTTGCCGAGCGTTGATTTCGTTTTGTTTCTACACCAGCGAGGCGTGGCGAGCGTTAATCGCTTAGTTTCAAACTAACAAGCCTTACCGAGGACTAAATAGAGAGTTTCTAAAAATTTTTTACTCCGATCCAAAATCTAAATTTTTTTGTTTTTTTTCCCGTGCAGTTACAATAGTTTCGTGTGCTAAGTACAGAGCTTTTAACTTTTTCAACCAACAATTGTCAAATCTACAGGACTAAATAGAAAGTTTTTAGAATTTTCGCTCTGATCCTGAAATCAAAATTTTTCAATTTTTTCCCGACAAGTTACAATGTTGTAATTTGAGGTGTCTAATGGAGGGATCAAAACTAGTAAATTCTGAAAATCCTGTCTTTTAAACCCGAAAACTGTCCAATTTACGGGGCTAAATAAGAAAGTCTCTAAGATTTTCGCTCCCATTCAAAATCGAAATTTTTAGATTTTTTCCCTGGGGGCGTACAATATTGTAATTTAGTGTGTTTAGTAAAGAGACTAGAAGTAGTAAATCCTAAAAATCTCAACTAATTAGATAAAGATCTGTCGGACTTACAGGACTAAACAGAAAGTTTTGGAATTTTTGCTCCGATCCTGAAACCAAAATTTTCAATTTTCTTCCCGTGCAGTTGCAATGTTGTAATTTGGGGTGTTTAATGGAGGGATCAAAACTAGTAAATCCTGAAAATCTCGTCTTTTAAACCCTAAAACTGTCCAATTTACGGGACTAAGTAAGAAAGTATCTAAGATTTTCACTCCGATGCAAAATCAAACTTTTTGGATTTTTTCCCTGGGGCCGTATAATATTGTAATTTGGTGAATTTAGTACAAAGATTGTAACCAGTAAATCCTGAAAATCTCAACTAATTAGATAAAGATCTGTCGGACTTACAGGACTAAATAGAAAGTTTTTGGAATTTTTGCTCCGATCCTGAAACCAAAATTTTTCAATTTTCTTCCCGTGCAGTTGCAATGTTGTAATTTGGGGTGTTTAATGGAGGGATCAAAACTAGTAAATCCTGAAAATCTCGTCTTTTAAACCCTAAAACTGTCCAATTTACGGGACTAAGTAAGAAAGTATCTAAGATTTTCACTCCGATGCAAAATCAAACTTTTTGGATTTTTTCCCTGGGGCCGTATAATATTGTAATTTGGTGAGTTTAGTACAAAGATTGTAACTAGTAAATTCTGAAAATCTCAACTAATTAGATAAAGATCTGTCGGATTTACAGGACCAAACAGAAAGTTTTGGAATTTTTGCTCCGATCCTGAAACCAAAATTTTTCAATTTTCTTCCCGTGCAGTTTCAATGTTGTAATTTGGGGTGTTTAATGGAGGGATCAAAACTAGTAAATCCTAATAATCTCGTCTTTTAAACCCTAAAACTGTCCAATTTACGGGACTAAGTAAGAAAGTATCTAAGATTTTCACTCCGATGCAAAATCAAACTTTTTGGATTTTTTCCCTGGGGCCGTATAATATTGTAATTTGGTGAGTTTAGTACAAAGATTGTAACTAGTAAATCCTGAAAATCTCAACTAATTAGATAAAGATCTGTCGGACTTACAAGACTAAATAGAAAGTTTTTGGAATTTTTGCTCCGATCCTGAAACCAAAATTTTTCAATTTTCTTCCCGTGCAGTTGCAATGTTGTAATTTGGGGTGTTTAATGGAGGGGTCAAAACTAGTAAATCCTAATAATCTCGTCTTTTAAATCCTAAAACTGTCCAATTTACGGGACTAAGTAAGAAAGTATCTAAGATTTTCACTCCGATGCAAAATCAAACTTTTTGGATTTTTTCCCTGGGGCCGTATAATATTGTAATTTGGTGAATTTAGTACAAAGATTGTAACCAGTAAATCCTGAAAATCTCAACTAATTAGATAAAGATCTGTCGGACTTACAGGACTAAATAGAAAGTTTTTGGAATTTTTGCTCCGATCCTGAAACCAAAATTTTTCAATTTTCTTCCCGTGCAGTTGCAATGTTGTAATTTGGGGTGTTTAATGGAGGGATCAAAACTAGTAAATCCTGAAAATCTCGTCTTTTAAACCCTAAAACTGTCCAATTTACGGGACTAAGTAAGAAAGTATCTAAGATTTTCACTCCGATGCAAAATCAAACTTTTTGGATTTTTTCCCTGGGGCCGTATAATATTGTAATTTGGTGAGTTTAGTACAAAGATTGTAACTAGTAAATTCTGAAAATCTCAACTAATTAGATAAAGATCTGTCGGATTTACAGGACCAAACAGAAAGTTTTGGAATTTTTGCTCCGATCCTGAAACCAAAATTTTTCAATTTTCTTCCCGTGCAGTTTCAATGTTGTAATTTGGGGTGTTTAATGGAGGGATCAAAACTAGTAAATCCTAATAATCTCGTCTTTTAAACCCTAAAACTGTCCAATTTACGGGACTAAGTAAGAAAGTATCTAAGATTTTCACTCCGATGCAAAATCAAACTTTTTGGATTTTTTCCCTGGGGCCGTATAATATTGTAATTTGGTGAGTTTAGTACAAAGATTGTAACTAGTAAATCCTGAAAATCTCAACTAATTAGATAAAGATCTGTCGGATTTACAGGACTAAACAGAAAGTTTTGGAATTTTTGCTCCGATCCTGAAACCAAAATTTTTCAATTTTCTTCCCGTGCAGTTGCAATGTTGTAATTTGGGGTGTTTAATGGAGGGATCAAAACTAGTAAATCCTGAAAATCTCGTCTTTTAAACCCTAAAACTGTCCAATTTACGGGACTAAGTAAGAAAGTATCTAAGATTTTCACTCCGATGCAAAATCAAACTTTTTGGATTTTTTCCCTGGGGCCGTATAATATTGTAATTTGGTGAGTTTAGTACAAAGATTGTAACTAGTAAATCCTGAAAATCTCAACTAATTAGATAAAGATCTGTCGGACTTACAAGACTAAATAGAAAGTTTTTGGAATTTTTGCTCCGATCCTGAAACCAAAATTTTTCAATTTTCTTCCCGTGCAGTTGCAATGTTGTAATTTGGGGTGTTTAATGGAGGGGTCAAAACTAGTAAATCCTAATAATCTCGTCTTTTAAATCCTAAAACTGTCCAATTTACGGGACTAAGTAAGAAAGTATCTAAGATTTTCACTCCGATGCAAAATCAAACTTTTTGGATTTTTTCTCTGGGGCCGTATAATATTGTAATTTGGTGAGTTTAGTACAAAGGTTGTAACTAGTAAATCCTGAAAATCTCAACTAATTAGATAAAGATCTGTCGGACTTACAGGACTAAATAGAAAGTTTTTGGAATTTTTGCTCCGATCCTGAAACCAAAATTTTTCAATTTTCTTCCCGTGCAGTTGCAATGTTGTAATTTGGGGTGTTTAATGGAGGGATCAAAACTAGTAAATCCTGAAAATCTCGTCTTTTAAACCCTAAAACTGTCCAATTTACGGGACTAAGTAAGAAAGTATCTAAGATTTTCACTCCGATGCAAAATCAAACTTTTTGGATTTTTTCCCTGGGGCCGTATAATATTGTAATTTGGTGAGTTTAGTACAAAGATTGTAACTAGTAAATCCTGAAAATCTCAACTAATTAGACCCAGAACTGTCGGATTTACGGGACTAAATAAAAAGTTTTTGGAATTTTCGCCCAAATCCTGAAACCAATTTTTTTCAAAATTCTCCCCGTGCAGTTACAATGTTGGAATTTGGGGTGTCCAATGGAGAGATCGAAACTAGTAAATCCTAAATATCGCGTGTTTTAAACACGAAAAATGTCGATTTTACAGGACTAAATAAAGATTTTCTAAAATTTTCACTCCGATTCCAAGTCGAAATTTTTAGATTTTTTTCCTTGGACTGTTACAATATTGTAATTTAGCGTGTCATTGGGCAAATTACATGAATATTTATTTATTTAGTGTATGTTTTGAATTTCCATTGCAAAAATAGTAGAACTAAAAAGACGGCTCTTGATCTTCATAAATTCAGAAAAATGCCTCGCTAGCGGTTATTGAAATTTCCCCCAACAAATCTCCCGACTATTCACGACCCTCGATGACCAGATTACCCAGCGCCGATTGATTTTCCATGTGTGAAGATTTCCCAGCTCCCTTGTGACGTCGATAAGATCGGATTAGTTTGACAATCTTGTCCCGATAATCAAAACTCCGGCCAAGAAAAATTAATTCTCCTGTCCCTTCCGTGCCGCGTTATTACAATTTGCACGAAATAGAGGAGATTTCCCGTAAGTCTATTATATTTCGAGATTATCCTAGGAAAACTCCCTGCAAGGTGGATGAGCCGACTTCCCCCAAACATGCTAAGTAGCACGCAATTAATAAATAATTCCTCCGCATGTTATAAACAAGCCTCTGTGCGTGTCTCACTCGCTGCGACACATAAATACTGGAGTGGTTCTTATCAATGTTTGAAATGGTTTCGGAACTAATTTGCGGGAAACGTTGTCGCACCTCAAAGGAAGAAACTGGTAAGAAATTAATCGAAACGGAATTCCGCGCTCATGTAGGATCCACCCGCAATTAATCTCCTTCCCTTATTGAATATCGCAGACGGTTCGGGATCTCTCTTCTGCATGTTTATTTCCGCACAATTAGGGCTGAAGGGCAATTCTTCCGGGTTTGAAATATTAGACATAAACTTTTTACTGGCAATTTTCAGGTGCGTCTCATTTATCAACTTTTTAAATTTTCATTTTAGAAAGAACTCAAAAGTTCAAAATTCTACAAAAAAAAAATTGTATCTATGGTTGTGTTGGTACTACTGCGATGAAAATTAGGAATGTTGCTTTTATTGACCCATTTATTAATTGTACCACATTTCAAAATTGTGGAACGTCAGACTTAGATTTTACAAATTTTGATTTTTAGACTGAACTGAAGTATTAGTAACGTACCTAATTTCAAAATTGTGAAACAACACACTCGGATTTTTTAAATTTTTAATTTTAGAACAAGCTCAAAAGTTTCAAAATTATATGAAAAAAAAAATGTATCTTTGGTTGTGTTCGTACCGCACAGCGATGCAATTTGGAGATTTTTCTATTCTGTGCTCATTTATTATCTGAACCAAAATTCAAGATTGTGAAACAACTAACTCAACTTTTAGAAATTTTTATTTTTAGGACCAACTCAAAAGTTTCAAAATACAAAAAAAATTGTATCTTTGGTTGTGTTGGTACCACTGTGATGAAAATTCAGGATGTTGCTTCCATTGACTCATTTATTAACTGTACCAAATTTCAAAATTGTGGAACGACAGACACAGATTTTAGAAATTTTGATTTCCAGATTCTATAAAAAACATTGTATTTTTTGTTGTGTTGGCACCACACCGATTTAGGCATGTTACTATTCTTTGCTCATTTATTATCTGTATCCAAATTTAACGTTGAGGAACAACTAACTCAAATTTTAGAAATTTTTATTTTTAGGACAAACTCAAAAAAGTTTCAAAATACTAAAAAAAATGTATATTTGGTTATGTTGGTACCACAACGATGAAATTTGGGAATATTACTACTTCTGACTCATTCATTAACTGCACCAAATTTCAAAATTCTCAAACAGACTCGAAATTTAGAAATTTTTCATTTTTTTCAAAAAATTGCATCTTTGGTTGTGTTGGTACCACTGCGATGAAAATTCTGGATGTTGCTTCTATTGACTCATTTATTAATTGTACCAAATTTCAAATTGTGGAAGGACAGACTTAGATTTTAGAAATTTTGATTTTTAGACCGAACTCACAAGTTTCAAAATTTTACGAAAAACATTTTTGTTGTGTTGGTGGTACCACAGCGATGAAATTTAAAAATGTTGCTATTCTTGACCCATTTATTAACGTACCTAATTTCAAAATTGTGAAACAACACACTCGGATTTTTAAAATTTTTGTTTTCAGAACAAGCTTAAAAGATTCAAAATTATATAAAAAAAATTGTATCTTTAATTGTGTTGGTACCACAATGATGAAATTTGAGGATATTACTACTCTTGACTCGTTTATCAACTGCACTAAATTTCAAAATTCTGAAACAACAGACTCAAAATTTAGAAAATTTTCATTTTAGAACGAGCTCAAAAGTATGAAAATTCTACGAAAAAAATTGTATCTTTGGTTGTGTTGGTACCACTGTGATGAAAATTCAGGATGTTGCTTCTATTGACTCATTTATTAACTGTACCAAATTTCAAAATTGTGGAACGACAGACACAGATTTTTGAAATTTTGATTTCCAGATTCTAAAAAAAATATTTTTTTGTTGTGTTGGCACCACACCGATTTAGGCATGGTACTATTCTTTGCTCATTTATTATCTGTATCCAAATTTAACGTTGAGGAACAACTAACTCAAATTTTAGAAATTTTTATTTTTAGGACAAACTCAAAAAAGTTTCAAAATACTAAAAAAAATGTATATTTGGTTATGTTGGTACCACAACGATGAAATTTGGGAATATTACTACTTCTGACTCATTCATTAACTGCACCAAATTTCAAAATTCTCAAACAGACTCGAAATTTAGAAATTTTTCATTTTTTTCAAAAAATTGCATCTTTGGTTGTGTTGGTACCACTGCGATGAAAATTCTGGATGTTGCTTCTATTGACTCATTTATTAATTGTACCAAATTTCAAATTGTGGAAGGACAGACTTAGATTTTAGAAATTTTGATTTTTAGACCGAACTCAAGTTTCAAAATTTTATGAAAAAAATTGTATTTTTTGTTGTGCTAGTCCCACAGCGATGAAATTTGAGAATGTTGCTAATCTTTACTCACTTAGTATCTGCACCAAAATTGAAGATTGTGCAACACTTAACTCAAATTTTAGAAATTTAGGACAAACTCAAAAGTTTCAAAATAATAAAACAAAATTGTATCTTTGGTTGTGTTAGTACCACTGCGATGAAATTTGAGGATATTACTACTTTAGAGTCATTTATCAACTGCACAAATTTTCAAAATTCTCAGAATCTTTAGAATTTTTAGAATCTTGCACACGTAAATGAAGTTTAATGTGAAAATAATATTTAGAGTTTGGAATCCGTTGAAATCTGTGTTTCGGGTTGCTTCTTCAAATAACTCAAAAACGAAAAGAGCACAGAATTTAGAAATGGCAGCATTAATTAGCACAAAATTATGACATGTTTAAAAAATTTTGCTCAAACTTGACGTACCTAAAATTTCCTCCAGTCGAATCGGGCCTGGAGTTGTAATCCGGTTATTTTATCGCAGCAAACTCCACTCTCAAATTTCCGTTACACGCCAGAAACAACCTCAAGACGGAATTCTCAGCTAATGGCGGGTTATGGAAAAAACAACGCGCCGCGACTTATTCAAAAGCGAAATAGTTTCATCATAATTACCCCAAAAGAACAGCAGCGAGTTTCGTGTAAATTAATGAGCAGCATTCATCAACCACGAAAAAATGTTCATTAAACTAAGCGATCAATATTGTGAAGCTTCATCGCGGATGCTGTTCCCGCGAGATTATTAAACGCATTGTTGTGGAAAACTGCATTTTATCTTGTTGCATCGGATCTAATAATCGTGACAATGAAAATACTTCCGGTTTATTACCGTTGCGTGCAACGTGATTGTTGCTAAAAAGACGAATTTCCCGGCGATGTTCTTACATAAATAAGCGTTATTAACTCAAGTGCAACGAAAATCCCGCTCTTGAATTATGAACAGCCATTCAACAAAATAAGAATCATTGAACACGAGAACAAACGATGATATATGAACTGGCGGAAAGCAGCAAATCTAGGAAGAGCTTATTCGCCTCGCTCGTTTTTGATGAGACACGGCTATAATTAATTTTATGACAGAATTAATGTTCGGCTAAATGTTGGTTTCCCTGGGATAGTCTCATTAGAGCTTTATTAAATATTTATCCGACATAACAGCACCTACGAGAAATTACCAGCAAACACTTAAATCCGCCACGAGTGGTGAGGAAATTTCACGGACGACAAAAATTCGAGTGGGGAATTGTTGTTTGGACACGAGAGCGGGAGTTAAAAATTACAGAGAAGTGTCACGCTGCTCGAGATATAACTTGGAAAATGGGAAATTAATTAAAAAACGACACTTCATTTTCACGTCTTTGAACCCGTTCTTTGCCGGCACATGTTTCATTTCGTCGGGTGTCGGGTACAATACCGCGCCGATCATCTGCAATACGGCGAGAGAGTTGCTTAAAGATTAATGTCACATTCCTGCACCAAATTAGGTTTAAGGCGGAAATTCTAAAAGTTTATGAGAAAGTCTAAAAAAAACGTAAAATCGAAGAGCTAACGAAAATCAAGAGGATCTAAGGAGAAAGTTAGAAATCTAAAAAAAATCCCATCTAAATCCAGGGAATTTTAGAAAGAAAGAATTTTTAGATTTTTTCCCTGAGCAGGTACAATATTTTCATTTGGCGGGTTTAGTACAGAGGGTACAGCGAGTAAATCCTAAAAATCTCAACTATTTAGACCAAGAACTGTCGAATTTACAGGACTAAATAGAAAGTTTTTGGAATTTCCGCCTGGATCCTGAAATAAAAAATTTTCAATTTTTTTCCCTGTGCTGTTATAATATTGTAATTTGAGGTCTCAAATAAAGACATCACAATTGGTAAAACCTAAAAATTTCGTTTTTTAAACCCGAAAACTGTGCAATTTACAGGACTAAATAAAGATTCTGAGATTTTTTACTCCGATCCAAAATCGAAATTTTTAGATTTTTTCTTTGGGTCCGTACAATATTGCAATTTAGTGTGTTTACTAGTAAATCCTGAAAATCTCGACTAATTAGACCAAGAACTGTCGGATTTACAGAACTAAATATAAAGTTTATAAAATTTTCGCCCCGAGCCTAAAACCATTTTTTTTTAATTTTCTCCCTGTGCAGTTACAATGTTCTAATTTAAAGTGTCTAATTGAGAAATCAAAACTAAAAAATCCTGAAAATTTTGTTTTTTAAACCTGAACTATGTCCAATTTACAGGACTAAACAGAGAGTTTGTAAGATTTTTACTCCGATCCAAAATCAAAATTTTTAGATTTTTTCTCTATGGAGTTACAATATTGAAATTTGGTGTGCTTAGTACACACATTACAACTAAAAAATCCTGAAAATATCAACTAATTAGGTCAAGGACTGTCGGATTTACAAGACTAAATAGAAAGTTTTTTGAATTTTCGCTCCGATCCTGAAATCAAAATTTTTCAATTTTCTCTCTGTGCAGTTACAACGTTGTAACTTGAGATGTCTAATGGAGAGATCAAAACTAGTAAATCCTGAAAATTTCGTTTTTGACACCTGAAAAATGTCCAATTTACAGGCCGAAATAGAAAGTTTCTAAGATTGTCACTCCGATCCAAAATCTAAATTTTTAGATTTTTTCTTTGGGGCCGTACAATATTGCAATTTAGTGGATTTAGAACAGAGAATAAGCCTAGTAAATACTGAAAATCTCAACTTTTGAAAACAAAAATTGTCGGATTTACAAGACTAAATAGAAAGATTTTAGAATTTTCCCCCCGATCCTAAAATCAAAATTTTCCACTTATCTCCCTGCGCAGTTACAATGATGTAATTTAAGGTGTAAAGATAAAAAGATCGAAGCTAGTATATCATAAAAATTTCGCCTTTGAAACCCGAAAACTGCTAAATTTGCAAGACTAAATATAGAGTTTCTAAGATTTTCACTTTCACTCATCGAAATTTTTAGATTTTTTCCTTGAGGGCCTGCAATATTGTAATTTAGTGTGTAAAGTACAGTGACTAAAACTAGCAAATCCTGAAAATCTCAACTAATTAGACCAAGAATTGTCGGATTTACAGTACTAAATTGAAAGTTTTTGGAATTTTCGCCCCGATCTTGAAACCAAACATTTTCAATTTTCTCCCTATGCAGTTACAATGTTGTGATTTGGGGTATCTAATGGAGAGATCCAAAGTAGTAAATCTTGAAAATTTCGTTTTTTGAACCCGAAAAATTCTAATTTGCAGAACTAGATAGAGAGTTTCTAAGATTTTCGTTCCGATCCAAACTCCAAAATTTTAGATTTTTTTCCTACGCACTTACAATATTGCAATTTGGTGTGTTTAGTACAGAGAGTGAAACTAGTAAATCCTGAAAATCTCAACATTTTAAACCAAGAATTGTCGGATTTACAGAACTAAAAGAAAGTTTTTGGAATTTTCGTCCAAATCCTGAAACCAAAATTTTTCAATTTTCTCCCCGTGCAGTTACAATGTTATTATTTGGGGTGTCTAATGGAAAGATCAAAACTAGCAAATCCTGAAAATTTCGTCTTTTGAACTCGAAAACTGTCCAATTTACGGGACTAAATAGCAAGTGTCTAAGATTTTCACTCCAATCCAAAATCTAAATTTTTAGATTTTTCTCTATGCAGTTACAATAATGTAATTTGGTGAGCTTAGTACACACATTACAACTAGTAAATCCGGAAAATCTCAACTAATTAGACCAAGAATTGTCGGATTTACAGGACAAAATAGAAAGTTTTTGGAATTTTTGCCCCGATCTCGAAATCCACATTTTTCAATTTTCTCCCTCTGCAGTTACAATATTGTAATTTGTAATGAGACTCCGTTTATTGTTAGCAGGAACATTAATTTGTAGCAAAATGATAAATTATATCGTAGCTTATTGACTGCATTTCATTTTGAATTTAATAAAATTGTCTTACAAAAATATGACTACAAACTAGTGAAATTACTTCGTGACGAGTGCAAGTTTCATTGTAAGTTCTTCGAATGGAAACGTCCGTCTGTGTTGAGGTTCTCGTTTTTGTGCTCGAATCCGCCTCAATTTTCCGCGAGCTCTCTACTAAATAACTAAAAATGAAGCACATGACAAATTCAGTTTTCCAGCATTGGAATAGTTGCCCGAAACCGCTCTCTATAAATAAGAGTAATGAAATTTCAAAGGTCCACGGACAACGTGATTCTGTGACATAGCCATCAAAGTGGAAACGGGGCCAGGTTATATCCCCGGAACAAATGAAAAATGCGGTTCCAGTCCGAGCTCTCGGTATGATCATCTCCATGCAATATAGATACAAAGGATATAAAAGTATATCGAACAATAAAAGTCTTAATGGAAGTGCATGAAAAATTTAACAAGAGATAATGAATCGTAAATTCGCGGCCACTGTTTGCAAAGTTTCATTGATTTTATCGGCAGTAAAACTCCGCCACAATCTGGTAGAAAATGTACAAATAACCCGCCGCTGAAAGGTGTAATTTACGCCGTGATCATCTCGGGAGATATTTATAGCCGCCGATATTCCGTGAGTACGGTATAGGTGCGATAAATCTATTATTATGTGTGGTCAAACTTCCTCCATCATTCGCAGTTTTTGCCCTGCGATTGCCTCATGTGTGAATGTTGATCGAATTTATCACTTCCCAAGAAAAATTCTCTCTCAATGATGAGACGTACGAAATGAAGTTATTTACGGCATACGAAGCATAGAATATAATGGTCGTGTGCTCCAATGTATGAAAGCCAATCATAAAATATAGCTACGATGATGGGATGACGGTTTAATACCCCATCTCAACGGCCGAGTTATAGACGTACGGAGAGCTTGTAAAATTTAGATCCCTATTTATGATATTGGTTCTTTAGGTTTTGCGACACTGTAATTACCGCGCGCTACGAAAACTCACAGAGAGGAACTGCATCAAACTATCAATAATTTCTATTTATAGTCTCGTGTCTTTTATATACCGTTCACACGAAATTTCTTCACATTTGATACAAAATCGATACTGATACTTGTGGAAATGGAGGTCAGGCAGGTGTTGGAGTTACTCCACCACGACGACTGCAAACTAATGGCTTCTCAGTTTTTCTTTTATTTACCACAGATCGTGGGACTTTAGCGCTGGAAACTTAGCAATGCTTGAATTTGCCCACCTGAAGCTACTCCAATGCCGAGTCTTATTTTACTGCCACAATGCATTTAAAACGTCGGATGATAGTCACGAATAGCGAAATATTGCCGCCATAAAAGTCATCTGTTATAGAGAAAACTCCCTCACAGGGGAAAATCGAACTAGCGTGTGAAACGTGTAACTTAAATTCGGTTCGCTATTAAGAATTTTTCGCGGAAATTGTTTTAAGGCCGTCTGACACGGTACAATTATGCACAGAATTTAGTCTGAAAAATTATGTCCAGAAATCTTCATCGCGTCATACACACTTTGCACACCATTTTGCACATGAAGTGTGAAGAAAAATTTTTAGAACATGTTCTAAATTCTTCCAGAATGGGGAGAATGCACATTTTTGAATTTTGAAAAATAGAAAAATTGCAAAAAAATTGTTTATAAGTTTTTAAGCGTTTTTAAAAGTCCGATTCGAGCGAGATTGGAAAACATACCTATCAGCAAGGCTAGCTTTGTGACGTCACATCTCAGCTTCGCTCTTAGCGGAGCCGTGCGTTTGTACAGGGTGTCTATAAATGTTTGTCCATCAAGTTGGTCATGACTAAACTGTCAGAATAATTTTAATTAAATTTTGCCGCTTCAAAAATTATTACACGTGCTACATTTTGAGCGGCTGTCACATTGACAATTGTTCATTTTTTCCTAAGACCCGTTGGGTTCACATTTAACATGTAAAATGAGTGAAAACTGAACTACGTAATAATTAAACATTTATTTAAAAACATCACATTCTGATTTCATAAAAACATTTGGAAATGTCTTCCATTTTGCTGCAAACATGCTCGAACCCTTTTCTTTTTATTTTCAAAAATGTTTTGAAGCATCTGTTGATCAATCGTATCACATTGGATTCGAATTTCTTGCATCAATTCATCCAGAGTTTCCATCCTGCGCTGAAGAAAAACTCTATCTTTCAAATATCCAAATATAGAGAAATCCAGTGGAGTAAGATCTGGTGAACGTGATGGCCATGGAATATCTGTTCCTCTGCTTATTATTCGGTTATCAAAATATTGTTCCAAATGATTAAGGCTTGTTCCTGCAGTATGAGCTGTAGCTCCGTCTTGTTGAAAATAACAGCATTGAGTTCATCATCATGTAACTGCGGAATAAACACATCTAAAATTTCTTCTTGATATCTCGTTGCATTGATAGTGTTATGAGAAAAAATTAAAATTAATCGTCTGCGAGAAACTGCTACCCAGTCGCCCACTTTAATTGGGTGTAACGGTGTTTCCACAAATTCATGAGGATTTTCAGCCCTCCAAATTCTAAAATTTTGTGAATTCACATATCCCGATAAATGAACCAGGCTTCATCAGGATTTGCCCTTGTGCACACTTCCGGTTCCAGAAAAACGATTCACTACATTGCCAATGTGTCTTCGCAAAACAGAATCTTCCACTTGAAGATCAGGAAACTTATTCCGAAACTCTTGTTCACAGGCGAGAATTGAATAAATCCACTCCCCGTCTTGAAAAGTTCCATTGCGATAATAAGACTTTATTATGAACTTATCGTTCTCAATAGTCCAAACCATCTAAAATTTTTTTTTTAAGGTTATGATTTTCAAGTAATTATGCCGATGAATATTTACCTTCGCTAGTTATTGAATAATACTGTAGTCTTAAAAAAGACTGTTTTAATATTATTAACAACAAGTAATCTCGTGTGAAACCCAAAAACAAGATGAAAAACAACGAATAACTTTTAAACCGCCAAAACGCAAACAATTTGACAGATCGTATTGTATCAGATTATAAAGAGGCGGCAAAATTCAATTGTTTTTCAAAGGTGATTTGATCGACAAACATTTATAGACACCCTGTATTACTCTAATTCGATTGCCGTCTTTATAATTGAAAATGGGGTCAAAACAGTGGTGTTTTGTGCAAGGATGTAAAAGTGCTAGTATTAATGCACCCGAAAAAATATTTATAACAGTTCCTTAATTCAATAAGAAGAAAAAAAAAGCTTTACGGCCGCGAGATGTTCGATGTCTGATGTTTCTATAAAGTGTAATATTTTAAATTTATTGTAATTAATTATGTTATTATCCATGATACATGCAGGTATTACATTTTTTGATTGACTTTAACTCTAGTCCACATGCTACATACACTGACTTTATTTATTAAGTGCTTTATACAAACTTAAAAACAATGAATTTTTTGCTTAAACTGAAAACTTTTGTTATATCCGAAACATCTGCCAATTGTACATTTCCTCAAAGACTTGAAGTGTTGGGGGTTTTAATAAAAAAATTATTTGGCCTAACGAAAAAACTATTCGAAGAAATTTACCAATTTAGTTGCGACTTTTATTCTACAGAGTAGTCTATCTAGTATGTCCCCGGATTGAATTTGCAAAAGGAAAAAAAACTGTATTTTTAATTTTACGCATAAAACACGGAATAATAGTTTTTGCTTAAATTAAAACTTATCAGAATGTGTTTCTAAAATCGTAAAAACCAAAAACTAACAAAGAACTTTTTTATTTTTAATTTTGCAACAAATGCCAAAAGAATAAAATTTATTCCTTAATTTAAACCAATATTTGATTAACCTACACCTCTTTCAGCACATAGTTCAATAATCTAACTCGGAATTCGACTTTCGAATTTTATCGAATGCAACTGCATTTATTATCCGAGTTTTTAATACTTACCCATTATTGAGTAAATTTTCCTTTAATCTTTAATGCACTATTTGATATTTTGAATTCACAGCCTACTATTAAGTACTTACGATTAGAAAATTCAAGAAATGAAAATATGAAAAAATTGATTTTAAGCTACCATCTAAGCTATCCAGCATTAAAGTATCTTTGATATATGAGGTTCTATGAACTTCAGCAGATATTCAAATCGATCGTTTGATAAGCGAAGAAAATTTTTGTACAATTTCGGATCTTCCACCAACAGCTCTTTGTTTAATAAAGTTAAAACATCTTTTCCTTGGTGACGTCGTTGTCTACACCAAAGTCGTCGCTTTTGTTTTCTCTTTTGTTTTAACTTTAGCAAACCACGGGAAATTAACACAATCGATATTATAATCGCCGAAGACTAAAACAACTCGTTGTCCATATCTTATTATATATGGAACAATTAAAAAAATATAGCGCTACACTTTTATGGTTTTAAATTGTCAGGAATTGATGCACTCGTTTTCTGAGCAAAAACAAAATCCCTAAGTTAAACGTCAAAATATTTTTGAATGCGCAACCGCAAAAACAGAAATATGCACAGAATTTGGAAGCCGTGTCATACATGTGCACAAAATATCTTCAAAAATACTATTCATTTTTTAAATCAGAAATAGTATATCCCAAATTCTGTTAACATTTTCGTTCATAATTGTACAGACAGCCTTTACGAAACATTATCGTGCAGGAATTTGACATGAGAGGAGATGGAGGAACATTTTCGCGACACATGTTTTTAATTTCATTATCCGTCGAATTTTCCACATTGAAAAAATGGACAATTGAGATTTTTAGAATTTACTAGTTTTTCTAGTATTTCTATTTAGTCTTGTAAATCCGACAATTCTTGATTTAAATAGTTGAGATTTTCAGTACTTACTAGTTTGAATCTCTCGATTAAGCTCACTAAATTACAGTATTGTAACTGCATAAAGAAAAAATCTAAAAATTTAGATTTTCGATCGGAGTGAAAATCTGAGAAACTCTTTATTTAGTCCAGTAAATTATACAGTTTTCGGGTTTAAAAGACGAAATTTTCAGGATTTACTAACTTGGATCTCTTCATTAGACACCCCAAATTACCACATTGTATCTGCACAAGAAGAAAATTGAAAAATTTTGATTTCAGGATCGGGGCGAAAATTCTAAAAACTTTCTATTTAGTCCTGTACATCCGACAATTCTTGGTTTAAAAAGTTGAAATTTTCAGGATTTACTCATTTCAATCTCTGTACTAAACACACGAAATTACACTATTGTAACTGCCCAGAGAAAAAATCTAAAAATTTCGATTTTGGATCGGAGTAAAAAATGTTAGAAACTCTCTATTTAGTCCTGAAAATTAGACATTTTTCAGGTTTAAAAAGCGAGATTTTCAGGATTTACTAGTTTCGATCTCTTCATTAAACACCCCAAATTACAACATTGTAAGTGCACAGGGAGAAAGTTAAAAAATAGTTATTTGTGTACCAAGGCGAAAAAGTGTTTCTTTTGGCCGTGATACACACAAGATTTTTTAGGCGACATCAATAAATTTACAAGTTAATTAATTTTTATTTATGATTTATTCATTTAATCATTTATAACAACTGAATAATTGTAAATATTTATGAATCCCTTAGAAAAGTTCATATTTTCTTTATTTACATTTGCAGTTTCGGCATGTAAAGTTTCACAATTTGTATGAATTGGGTTTAATGAGCTTTTTGATGTTGTTGCAGCCGCACTGCTAGACATGTTCATTTTCAATAATTTAACACGTCTTTGCTGCACTTTACAGCAGTTTGTCGATTTGATTTTACCCAAATAATTATAAAATTGGGGGTAATATCGGTATCTTGATGTAATATGCAAAACTATGGATAGATGGCGCCACCATAGATCGGCCAAAAATGTTTGCGGCCAGAAAAAACTTACTTTTAGGCCGCTTTTGAGGCCTAAAAATTCCATTTTCAGTTTAAGTCGCCTAAAACGATTATTTCAGGATCGGGGCGAAAATTCTAGAAACCTTCTATTTAGTCCTGTAAATCCGACAGTTCTTAGTTTAAAAAGTTGAAATTTTCAGGATTTACTCATTTAGATCTCTGTACTTAACACACAAAATTACAATAATGTAACTGCTTAAGGAAAAAGTCTAAAAATTTCGATTTTGGATCGGAGTAAAAATTTATTTAATCCTGTAAATTGGACAGTTTTCGGATTTAAAAAACGAAATTTTCAAGATTTACTAGTTTTGATCTCTCCAATAGACAACCCAAATTACAACATTGTAAATGAGCAGGGAGAAAATTGAAAAATTTTGATTTCAGGATCGGAGTGTTAATTTTAAAAACTTTCTATTAAGGCCTGCAAATCATCAATCTATAAACAGTCACTTTATGGACGCCAAGCAGTATCGCTAAACATACCTAGATTCTACATGCGGACATAAAAAAAAGAAAATTGTTAGATTATGTCGGAATGAAAATTTCTGTTTTTGCCCAAAAATCTTGGCAGTCAGTAAAAGCCCCAGAGATAGTAATGCTTTCAAATTTATTGTTTTAATTTCAAAATCGCCAAAGTTACGAAACTGAAAAAAATCGGTTTTAAATTCATGCAATTTTTTGCAAAAAATAAAATGGTTTTAGCTGCAATATTATCAAAAAAAATCAAAATGAGATCAGCAGAATTGCTGTTTTTGTTAAAAAATCTTCCCGAAGTAATTTCATTAGTAACATTTTTCGGCAGTGAGATTGTCCTGGAATTTAATGAAACTCGCGTAAATGCACCCGATGAGCTCGTTTGCGACGATAAATTCATCCAGAGCCATTAGATCCGCGTTACGTCTAAATAATTTGCATTAACAAAACCGGCGGTTCCCGCAGGAGACGTGAAATATTCCCAGTTTGCGCACGAGTATTTCCTAACGAGTTTCTTGCGGATACAGGATTCACATTCTTACATTCCATTTGTCTCTCAGTCCAGAGTGACCAACTGGGCCCGAGGCCTATTAGCAGTGTCCCGAATACGTCTTCGTCATGTTAAATTATTCGGACGTTTAAATTTATGGTGGAGAACTATTTCAAAGTTGGCAACACAACTATGCGCTGCGGAGGATTGGTAAGATTGTGACGCGAAGAAAAGCGAATTTTCCTCCTAATCAACGCTCATATTTCAACATAGAAATTTAAGCATGAAACAGTCTTCCTTGATAAACGGCGATGGTTTCCTGCCCTCGCTTTTCAATTTCCTAAGCCGGGAAACGTCTATTGCGATGGAACTTTCAAACTTTCCACTTTAAAGAATGTCATTTAAAAACAAAAGGCAATAGCGATTATGCATCGTTGACTGCGGAAATTTATGATGGATTTTACATACATTTGAGGGCAAATTCTTCCCTATCAATCTCTCAGTACGTGACTTGGTAATCGGGTCAGTTTGTTGAGCTGTGGACGCAAATTCAATTAGCACTTTTGCGCCGAAGAAGAAAAACTTTGCATGCGAATTATCATCTTTCTTTGAAGCCGGATAAATCATTTAGACTCTTCATAACTGTTGCAATAGATTGGACAAACTCCGAACCTGCAATTAAATTACCATCAATTTTGTGCAATCCCTCAGGAGCAACTTGTCGTCCCCTTTAAACATCTCCTCACGTCCTCCAGTTTCCAGTTTCCGGCACCCAGACCAAACTCCACAAACTGTTGTATAAATTAACTAAAATACTGCACATGTTGCGCCAATTCCTAATGAACAAACAGGAATAGCCGTCCATGGAAAGTCAGTTCTTGGCCATACGCGCGTTTGTTTTTACAGGATGTGGCTAATTTAACGTCGTGTCACTGATACTGTTATGCAGTTTAATGGGATGCTCGTCATGGCGGTGAAGACCCCCAATAGAACATCCTAGAGTTAATTTATGACGGAGATTTATAGACTTGGATGTTTCATTTTCGGGAAATTCAGGAGAGGCTATTAACATTAGCTTCGGCGTGAACCTGAAAAGATGAAATTCGAAACATTCTTCTGAAACAATTAACCGTCCCTTCGAGTTTCTTGAAAACACTCCTGCGGTTGCAATTTTCTCACCGCTAGAATTTAATTAAACATGGAAATTATCTCGCCTAAGGCTCGCTGTAATTTTCGGCAATTTGATGCAGCCGTTTGATAATTTTTTCATTGATCGTCGTGGCTATTTAGCTTCCGTTTACCGCTTAATCAAGGGCAAAACATAATTTTTGATTTTTTTTATTACACTGGGGTGCTAAGTTTTCAATTAGCTCGAAAGATTGATATTTTCGGTCCTAAAATCTAGAAATTTAGGGCAATCAGGGCTCACATTTTCGTGAAACTAAAAACGGTGCCCTTGGTGCAATACGCATGGTTCGGCTACTTCTACATATTATTTTATTAAAATTCGTATCTTTGTTGGTTTTTAAGTTATGACAACGAAATTTGCAGAGCTTACTGTCTTTAAAGTGTTCATTAACTCTGCAAAAGTTTAAAATTTTTAGAACAAAAAATAGAGGTTTTGGAAAATTTCATTTAGGGACGAACTAAATGTTTTCAATTTTTTACTAAATTCATATTTTTGTTATTTTGAATTTATAACAATAAAATTTGGGGAGGTTACTACTTCTAAAATGTACAATAACTGCCAGATTACAAAATTTTTTAACAAAAAATAGAGATTTTAAAAAAATTCAATTTCATTTGGAGACGAACCAAATATTTTCAACATTTTTTTTACTAAAATTCGTATATTTTGGAATTTTATTTGGAAATTTGCAATTTGGAATTTGGAAATTTACAATTTTTGAATTGTGTATTAACTCCACCAAATTGAAAAATTGTAGAACGAAAAAGAAAAATTTTAAAAATCTTTATTTTTTCGACAAGGAAAAATGTCCGAATTTTTCAATAAAATTCGTAATTTTCGTAATTTTAGTGCTACAGCTATGAAATTTAAGGAAGTTACTATTTTTAAGTCGTTTACTAACTCCAACAAATTTCAAAACTGTACAGCAAAAGACACAAATTTTAGAAATTTTGATTATGGAAATCAAGCAAAAATTTTCAATATCTTTCAATAAAATTCGTAATTTTGGTAATTTTAGTGCTACTGCTATGAAATTTAAAAATATTACTATTTTCAAGTCTTGTATTAACTCTAACAAATTTCAAAATTGTACAGCAAAAGACACAAATTTTAGAAAATTTGTATTTTGGAGGGAAATAAAAATTTCCGAGATTCTTCGCTAAAATTCGTAATTTTGGTAGCTAAAATTCGTAATTTTGGTAACTTTTATTTATTTATGACAATAAGATTTGGGGAGGCTACTACTTCAACATTCTTTAATAATTGTGCTAAATTGCAAAATTTTTGAAAAAAAATAAAGATTTTGGAAAATTTCATTTAGAGACGAACGAAATATTTTCAATTTTTTTACAAAATTCGTACTATTGTTATTTTTTATTTATAACAATGAAATTCAAAAAGGTTACTACTTCTAAAATGTTCAATAACTAAACCAAATTACAAAATTTTATAACAAAAAAATAGAGGTTTTAGAAAATTTCATTTAAGAACCAACCAAATATTTTCCACATTTTTTTTACTAAAATTCATATTATATTTTGAAAATCTACTATTTTTTAGTTGTGTAGTAGCTCCACCAAATTGCAAAATTGTAGAACGAAGGAGAAAAATTTTAAAAAAATTTATTTTTTAGACAAGGAAAAATTCGGACATCCTTCACTTAAATTCGTAATTTTGGTTATTTTAGTGCTACAGCTATGAAATTTGGGGAAGTCACTATTTTTGAGTCGCTTATTAACTCTACCAAGTTGCAAAATTGTAGAACAAAAAACACCATTTTTTAAGATTTTTATTTTGAAGACCTAGCAAAAATTTCCAATGTCATTCAATAAAATTCTTAATTTTAGTAATTTTAGTGCTACAGCTATGAAATTTGAGCAAGTTACTATATTTCAATCGCTTAATAACTCTATTAAGTTGCAAAATTGTAGAATAAAAAACAAAAATTTTAGTAATTTTTATTTTGGAAACCAAGCAAAAAATTTCATCTCTTTCAACAAAATTCGTAATTTTGGTAATTTTAGTGCTACAGCTATGAAAATTGGGGAAGTTGCTACTCTTGAGTCGTGTATTAACTCCACAAAATTGCGAAATTGTAGAGCAAATTTTAGAAAGTTTTTATTTCGGAGGCTAAGCAAAAATTTTCGACACCCTTCACTAAAATTCGTAATTTTGGTAATTAAAAATCTGGTAAAATTGGTAAAATCTACTGTTTTTGAGAAGCACATTAACTCCACCAATTTACAAAATTTGAGACCAAATAACACAAATTTTAGAAATTTTTTTGGAGACGAAGCAAAAATTTGCGATACTTTTCACTAAAATTCGTAATTTTGGCTATTTTAGCTATGAAATTTGGGGAGTTTTCTATTTTTACGTCGCTTATTAGCTCTACAAAGTTGCAAAATTGTAGAACAAAAAACACCATTTTTTAAGATTTTTATTTTGAAGACCTAGCAAAAATTTCCAATGCCATTCAATAAAATTCTTAATTTTAGTAATTTTAGTGCTACAGCTATGAAATTTGAACAAGTCACTATATTTTGAATCGCTTAATAACTCTATTAAGTTGCAAAATTATAGAATAAAAAACAAAAATTTTAGTAATTTTTATTTTGGAAACCAAGCAAAAAACTTCCTCTCTTTCAACAAAATTCGTAATTTTGGTAATTTTAGAGCTACAGCTATGAAATTTGGGGACGCTACTACCTTTTAATCGTATATTAACTCTACCAATTTGCAAAATTGTTAAGCAAAAAACACACATTTTAGAAATTTTTCTTTTGAACAGCGAGCAAAAATATTCCGACATCCTTCGCTTAAATTCGTAATTTTGGTAATTTTAGTGCTACAGCTATAATATTTGGGGTTGTTACTACTTTTAAGTCTTGTATTAACTCCACCAAATTACAAAAATGTAGAGCAAAAGACACAAATTTTAGAAAATTTGTATTTTGGAGACAAGCAAAAAAAAGATCCTTCACTAAAATCCGTAATTTTGGTAATTTTTAATTTATGACAATAAATTGTGGAGTACTTCAACAGTCTTCAATAACTGTGCCAAACTGCAAAATGTAAGAACAAAACATTGAGATTTTTAGAAAATTTTATTTAGAGGCAAACCAAATATTTTCAACTTTTTTCACAAAAATTGTTCTCACCGCTGAAATTTAATTAAACCTGGTAATTATCTCGCCTGCGGCTCTCTATAATTTTCGACAATTAGATGCAGCCGTTTGATAATTTTTTTCATTGATCCTCCCGTCTATTTAGCTTCCGTTTACCGGGTAATTTGGCGTTGTATTTTTACGCGGTGTTAAATCAGGCGCAAATTATAATTTTTGATTAGCGCGAGCTTCACATCTGTTCACCGAATAATAAACTGAGTTTAAGTGCTACCTCCCGGTTATAACCCATTCGGATTTTAGCGTTAATACCTGGCTATATTCAGTTGTATCCAAACACTTGGTTGGGATGCTAAGTTTTCAATTAACAGCTCCCTCAGCTTTAACGTTACGCTGCGGTACTTTATCGAATAAAGCGATAATTACCGTTAATTGTCGGGTACAATTACGGATTGGGTTTTAGCGTACGCTACCGGAACGAAAAACGATCGCAACGGGCGTTTATAGAGCGCGAAATAATTGCCTGCCATTGGTTTTGTTTAAAACTGTAGTATCACAATGCCCTTAATTACGACATCGGCAATTATCTGCAGATTTCATCTTCAATTCTACTTTGCTCGACTGTAAGCTTTTATCTTGGCGCGATATTATATGAGGAACCATAGGCCGGCCACGCTCCTGCAAATTATGACTTGCTCATAAGTGGCTCGTTTTTTTTCCCGTCTTCATCAAGCCAATGCTAGACAATGCCGTAATGCGGCCACCTGGGGGCAAATGGCCTATTTACAATCCAAATCAAGCTGAGGCGATACGTAGTAACAAACCATGAAAATTATGGACAATTAAATCTCCAAGTTTGAATTTCTCTCGAGATGTTGCATTGCTGCATTTTCGCTGCAGGTGTATGTCTCATAACACCACGTAGATCGTTATTATGTCATATGCGAGATCTTCATGTTACAGCAGGAATTCTGCCAGGTACGCTACATGAATGTTAAACGTTTCGGTTTTTGTTGTCACCCGCCAGCTAAAACCGAACTTGCATATATGAATTTCAATATTGGTCGTGGCGGCTTCATCAAAATAGGAGAGATTTTGAACTGAAATTTTAGAGTGAATGAAGCGAAAATAAAGTGTCATCATTTTATTATTAGAATTTAATGAAAACAATGAATATTTTGGCTACTTGTAAGTTTACCAAAGGTGAAGATTGTTGCTTTTGGATGCGAAATAAATTTTGTAATTTTTTAATACTGAAGAAAATCGAAAATTAAGAAAATATTAAAGCTTGCCATTCTAATAATTTTAATGCCACATCAATCAAGATTGAAGAGCTTAGTAACTTGTACTTGCTTGAAAATTTATAAAATTAGTGCCTTTCGTTCTACAATTTTGCAATTTGGTGGAGTTAATACACGACTCAAAAGTAGTAACTTCCCCAAATTTCATAGCTATATCACTAAAATTACCAAAATTATGAATTTTAGTTAGATATCTCGAAAATTTTTGCATGGTCTCAAAAAAAAATTCTAAAATTTGTATTTTTCGTTGTACAATTTTGCAAATTAGTGGAGCTAATAGACGACTCAAAAATAGTAACTGTAGCATTAAAATTATCAAAATTACGAATTTTAGTGACCGATGTAGAAAATTTTTGTTTCGACCCCAAAAGAAAAATTTGTGTCTTTCACTTAAAAATATTTAAATTTGACAGACTTAAGACACTACACATAGATAAAAATTTCTCTAAATTTGATGACTGTAGCACTAAAATTACCAAAATTCCGAATTTTAACAAACGATGTGGAAATTTTTTGTTCGGCCGCCAAAAGAAAAAATTATAAAATTTGAGACTTTATTTCTAAAACTTTGAAAATTGGAAGACTTAATACACGACTTGAAAGTAGTAACTTTATGAAATTTCATAGCTGTAGCACTAAAATTACAAAAATTACGATCTTTAGTGAGAGAGAAAAGAAAAATTTCGAAAATTTGCGCCTTTCACTTTAAAATTCTAAAATTTAGCAAATTTAATACACGACTCATAAATAGAAATTTCATAGCTGTGGCAGCAACATTACCAAAATTACGAATTTTAGTGAAGGATGTCGGAATTTTTGCCTAGTCTTCAAAACAAAAATAAAAATTTCGGAAAACGCAAATATTCATAAGTAATATAACGAGTGGGCTCGAAATTGTCGGAAATTTTTCCGACAGACGAGTAGTTTTTTCGACGATCAATTGCACGAGTGTGCGAAGCGAATTTCACTAGTGAAAATTTCCAAGAAAAGTTTGCTGTGATTGGTTTATTTGAAAAAATAAATGTCTCTTATTGGTCGAATTTATGGTGAGTTGAATTCTCATAAGTAATATAACGAGTGGGCTCGAAATTGTCGGAAATTTTTCCGACAGACGAGTAGTTTTTTCGGCGATCAATTGCACGAGAGAGCGAAGCGAATTTCACTAGTGAAAATTTCCAAGAAAAGTTTGCTGTGATTGGTTTATTTGAAAAAATAAATGTCTCTTATTGGTCGAATCTATGGTGAGTTGAATTCTCAAGGCAATATTCAAAATCTTGCAATTTATGGCAGTCAATAAACCTTACCAGAAGTAATAATGCCAAATTTTATTTTGTAGTTGTGACCACCTAAATAAAAATATGTAAAATCTCTGTTTTTCAACAGTTCAAATAACTTAATGCTGCAAAATTTCATTGTTTGGCTCCAAAATTCAATGACGAAATAATTTAGAAAATACAAACCCATTTCGGTTTGAATTGAATGATTGAATGAATGAATTTCAAGATTGGTCGTGGCGGCTTCATCAAAATCAGTGATTTTAAACTGAAATACGCCTTTGAATGCGTAGGCAATGTTACAAAAATAAACCGTTATCTGATTTTCACGTGACCTTATGACATGGGAAAATTGCTTTGGGGTGTTTACGGGAAATGTACGACACAGATAACTGTCACAGCAAACCGACTTATTATTTCTTTATGCCGAGACAGTGTTTCCAATTCTTGGCGATGTTCCCAAATAAGTATTCAGAGGTTTGCACGAACTCCCGGACTTTGGCGGTGTTGATTTTCCCCGTTTTCTGCCTCATCAAGTGTTGAGAAAATTCCATGGGTGTTTATATCACGTTAGAAGGTAAACAGAATGTTATAGCTTTATCGGTTCGCAACTATGCCCTCCTCGTCGACACCGATAACTTCCGTAAATATTTAAACTCCGGGCATTCGCCGGCTCGTTGGGGTCGTTCTCTGTGGTTCCCCGCACCTATTTAATCGGACGTTTGTTTTCATTATCGAAAAACGCTACGGACATAGTTTCGCAAATTGCTTCAATTCTAATTAAAACTTCGACTCGAGAATAGTTTTTTTAATAAAAGGCGCCGATTTGAATTCAGTTTTAGGATTTCTTAAGCACCAAAGCTCGAGCTTGACATGAAGGATGTAAGCTCCGTTTTGCACCGACAGGATATCATTACGACACACGAAGAAGCACAATGCGACCGACAATCCATTATCCTCTCTGTACAATGGCTCTCAAGATGCTGCCATGGAGGAGCTTGATTTATTTATAATTTACAGAGACAAGCTGAATCTTGAACGGTGCGGTAAAGATCATGTTATTTGATATCAGATAGACGTGGACGTTTTAGTGCATTAGAGATCCGATCGGGTTTCACACGAGGAATTAGAAGACGAACGGCAAATATTTGGAGAACTTCGCCATGCAATTCGATATTCTCAATAAAATTCGTAATGATCGCACACGATTGCGGCAACTTTTAAAAATGGTGGAGGCGCGGGGAGGCATTTCTCGGGAAACCAAAATTATTGCCCAAAACTCAAAAGTATGAAATTTAGGGCCTTTTTTTGAGATGTCTATTGACAGCGTTGGATTACACAATTTTAGGGGCAAACAAAATATTTTTAAATTTTGCCGTTGAATGGGTCGCAAGCTAGAACAGTGATATTTGGCGGCATTACTTCTTTTGAAGTGTTTAATGATTGCCGCAAATTGCAAGATTTTGTATATTAACTAGAATATTTGCTTCTCTAGAATTTTTTATTCTTATTTTGGAGATAAAGCAAAAATTACGATATCCTTCACTAAAATTTCTTAGTTTTGGTAGCTTTAATCCTACAGCTACAAATTTTGGAGAAGTTACTATTTTTCGGTCGCGGATTAACTCCACTAAATAGCAAAATTTTAGAGCGAGAAACACAGATTTTAGAAATTTTTCTTTTGGAGTTCAAGTAAAACTGATACACATCCTTCAATAAAATTCGTAATTTTGGTAATTTTAGTGCTACAGCTATGAAAATTGGGGAAGTTGCTACTTTTAAGTCGTGTATTAACTCCACAAAATTGCGAAATTGTAGAGCAAAAGACACAAATTTTAGAAAGTTTTTATTTCGGAGGCTAAGCAAAAATTTTCGACATCCTTCACTAAAATTCGTAATTTTGGTAATTAAAAATCTGGTAAAATTGGTAAAATCTACTGTTTTTGAGAAGCACATTAACTCCACCAATTTACAAAATTTGAGACCAAATAACACAAATTTTAGAAATTTTTTTGGAGACGAAGCAAAAATTTGCGATACATTTCACTAAAATTCGTAATTTTGGCTATTTTAGCTATGAAATTTGAGGAGATTTCTATTTTTACGTCGCTTATTAGCTCTACAAAGTTGCAAAATTGTAGAATAAAAAACACCATTTTTTTAAGATTTTTATTTTGAAAACCTAGCAAAAATTTCCAATGTCATTCAATAAAATTCTTAATTTTAGTAATTTTAGTGCTACAGCTATGATATTTGAGCAAGTTACTATATTTCAATCGCTTAATAACTCTATTAAGTTGCAAAATTATAGAATAAAAAACAAAAATTTTAGTAATTTTTATTTTGGAAACCAAGCAAAAAATGTCGTTGCTTTCAACAAAATTCGTAATTTTGGTAATTTTAGTGCTACAGCTATGAAAATTGGGCAAGTTGCTACTTTTAAGTCGTGTATTAACTCCACAAAATTGCGAAATTGTAGAGCAAAAGACACAAATTTTAGAAAGTTTTTATTTTGGAGGCTAAGCAAAAATTTTCGACATCCTTCACTAAAATTCGTAATTTTGGTAATTAAAAGTCTGGTAAAATTGGTAAAATCTACTGTTTTTGAGAAGCACATTAACTCCACCAATTTACAAAATTTGAGACCAAATAACACAAATTTTAGAAATTTTTTTGGAGACGAAGCAAAAATTTGCGATACTTTTCACTAAAATTCGTAATTTTGGCTATTTTAGCTATGAAATTTGGGAAGTTTTCTATTTTTACGTCGCTTATTAGCTCTACAAAGTTGCAAAATTGTAGCACAAAAAACACCATTTTTTAAGATTTTTATTTTGAAGACCTAGCAAAAATTTCCAATGTCATTCAATAAAATTCTTAATTTTAGTAATTTTAGTGCTACAGCTATGAAATTTGAACAAGTCACTATATTTTGAATCGCTTAATAACTCTATTAAGTTGCAAAGTTATAAAATAAAAAACAAAAATTTTAGTAATTTTTATTTTGGAAACCAAGCAAAAAATTTCATCTCTTTCAACAAAATTCGTAATTTTGGTAATTTTAGTGCTACAGCTATGAAAATTGGGGAAGTTGCTACTCTTGAGTCGTGTATTAACTCCACAAAATTGCGAAATTGTAGAGCAAAAGACACAAATTTTAGAAAGTTTTTATTTCGGAGGCTAAGCAAAAATTTTCGACATCCTTCACTAAAATTCGTAATTTTGGTAATTAAAAATCTGGTAAAATTGGTAAAATCTACTGTTTTTTAGAAGCACATTAACTCCACCAATTTACAAAATTTGAGACCAAATAACACAAATTTTAGAAATTTTTTTTGGAGACGAAGAAAAAATTTGAGATACTTTTCACTAAAATTCGTAATTTTGGCTATTTTAGCTATAAAATTTGGGGAGTTTTCTATTTTTACGTCGCTTATTAGCTCTACACAGTTGCAAAATTGTAGAACAAAAAACACCATTTTTTAAGATTTTTATTTTGAAGACTTAGCAAAAATTTCCAATGTCATTCAATAAAATTCTTAATTTTAGTAATTTTAGTGCTACAGCTATGATATTTGAGCAAGTTACTATATTTCAATCGCTTAATAACTCTATTAAGTTGCAAAATTATAGAATAAAAAACAAAAATTTTAGTAATTTTTATTTTGGAAACCAAGCAAAAAATGTCATTGCTTTCAACAAAATTCGTAATTTTGGTAATTTTAGTGCTACAGCTATGAAAATTGGGGAAGTTGCTACTTTTAAGTCGTGTATTAACTCCACAAAATTGCGAAATTGTAGAGCAAAAGACACAAATTTTAGAAAGTTTTTATTTCGGAGGCTAAGCAAAAATTTTCGACATCCTTCACTAAAATTCGTAATTTTGGTAATTAAAAATCTGGTAAAATTGGTAAAATCTACTGTTTTTGAGAAGCACATTAACTCCACCAATTTACAAAATTTGAGACCAAATAACACAAATTTTACAAATTTTTTTGGAGATGAAGCAAAAATTTGCGATACTTTTCACTAAAATTCGTAATTTTGGCTATTTTAGCTATGAAATTTGGGAGTTTTCTATTTTTACGTCGCTTATTAGCTCTACAAAGTTGCAAAATTGTAGAACAAAAAACACCATTTTTTTAAGATTTTTATTTTGAAGACCTAGCAAAAATTTCTAATGTCATTCAATAAAATTCTTAATTTTAAAATTTGAGCAAGTTACTATATTTCAATCGCTTAATAACTCTATTAAGTTGCAAAGTTATAAAATAAAAAACAAAAATTTTAGTAATTTTTATTTTGGAAACCAAGCAAAAAATTTCATCTCTTTCAACAAAATTCGTAATTTTGGTAATTTTAGTGCTACAGCTATGAAAATTGGGGAAGTTGCTACTCTTGAGTCGTGTATTAACTCCACAAAATTGCGAAATTGTAGAGCAAAAGACACAAATTTTAGAAAGTTTTTATTTCGGAGGCTAAGCAAAAATTTTCGACATCCTTCACTAAAATTCGTAATTTTGGTAATTAAAAATCTGGTAAAATTGGTAAAATCTTCTGTTTTTGAGAAGCACATTAACTCCACCAATTTACAAAATTTGAGACCAAATAACACAAATTTTAGAAATTTTTTTTGGAGACGAAGAAAAAATTTGAGATACTTTTCACTAAAATTCGTAATTTTGGCTATTTTAGCTATAAAATTTGGGGAGTTTTCTATTTTTACGTCGCTTATTAGCTCTACACAGTTGCAAAATTGTAGAACAAAAAACACCATTTTTTAAGATTTTTATTTTGAAGACCTAGCAAAAATTTCTAATGTCATTCAATAAAATTCTTAATTTTAGTAATTTTAGTGCTACAGCTATGAAATTTGAGCAAGTTACTATATTTCAATCGCTTAATAACTCTATTAAGTTGCAAAATTGTAGAATAAAAAACAAAAATTTTAGTAATTTTAATTTTGGAAACCAAGCAAAAAATGTCATCGCTTTCAACAAAATTCGTAATTTTGGTAATTTTAGTGCTATAGCTATGAAAATTAGGGAAGTTGCTACTTTTAAGTCGTGTATTAACTCCACAAAATTGCGAAATTGTAGAGCAAAAGACACAAATTTTAGAAAGTTTTTATTTCGGAGGCTAAGCAAAAATTTTCGACATCCTTCACTAAAATTCGTAATTTTGGTAATTAAAAATCTGGTAAAATTGGTAAAATCTACTGTTTTTTAGAAGCACATTAACTCCACCAATTTACAAAATTTGAGACCAAATAACACAAATTTTAGAAATTTTTTTTGGAGACGAAGAAAAAATTTGAGATACTTTTCACTAAAATTCGTAATTTTGGCTATTTTAGCTATAAAATTTGGGGAGTTTTCTATTTTTACGTCGCTTATTAGCTCTACAAAGTTGCAAAATTGTAGAACAAAAAACACCATTTTTTTAAGATTTTTATTTTGAAGACCTAGCAAAAATTTCCAATGTCATTCAATAAAATTCTTAATTTTAGTAATTTTAGTGCTACAGCTATGATATTTGAGCAAGTTACTATATTTCAATCGCTTAATAACTCTATTAAGTTGCAAAATTATAGAATAAAAAACAAAAATTTTAGTAATTGTTATTTTGGAAGCCAAGCAAAAAAATTTCATCTCTTTCAACAAAATTCGTAATTTTGGTAATTTTAGTGCTACAGCTATGAAATTTGGGGACGCTACTACCTTTTAATCGTATATTAACTCTACCAATTTGCAAAATTGTTAAGCGAAAAACACACATTTTAGAAATTTTTCTTTTGAACAGCGAGCAAAAATATTCCGACATCCTTCGCTTAAATTCGTAATTTTGGTAATTTTAGTGCTACAGCTATAATATTTGGGGTTGTTACTACTTTTAAGTCTTGTATTAACTCCACCAAATTACAAAAATGTAGAGCAAAAGACACAAATTTTAGAAAATTTTTATTTTGAAGACAAGCAAACATTTCGGAGATCCTTCACTAAAATTCGTAATTTTGGTAATTTTCCATTAAGGTTACTACTTCTAAAATGTGCAATAACTGTGTCAAATTACTAATTTTTAGAACAAAAAATAGAGATTTGACAAAATTTCATTTAAAGACGAACTAAATTATTTGAACTTCTTTACAAAAGTTCGTACCTTTTTTAGTTTTTAATTTATTACAATAAAATTTGGGAAAATTACTATTTCTAAAGTGTGCGAAATTTCAAATTTTTAGAACACAAATTAAAGATTTTAGAAAATTTAATTTAGAAACGAATCAAATATTTTTATATTTTTTACTAAAATTCGTAATTTTGGTAATTTTTAATTTAAGACAATAAAATTTCGGAAGGTTTTACTTTTAAAATGTTTTATAATTGTGCCAAATTGCAAATTTTTCTAACAAAAAATTGTAATTTTGGAAAATTTCATTTAGAGACGAACCAAATATGCAAAACTTCAGAACAACAAATAGAAATATTTCAAAGTTGTATTTTATGATTGCATTTTTTTGCCAGTGGTGGAGGCGCCGGGCAAAATCTCCCCGTCGCAACATTTTCAGATTGAAATTCCATCAGAGCCATAAATCGCCCGTTTGCAAAATAAGAACTCCGCAATTAACCCAACAAATAGGTGTAATTTTCGGATAATGCCGCCAATTTTATGAAAGTGATCCGCGTAATTTATAGCGCCATTTATGGTGAAAAACACATTTCCAGAATGAGTAAATAGCCGGAGCTGCAGCGGTATCGATTGCGCCATTCCACTGCACATTTTTATCGCGAATAAGTAAGCATCGACAGTTCGCCTTTTACCGACAACTTGAACTTTGATTACCCCGGCAATCTCGGTTTATCGCCTTTTGCATCAAGAGTGAATTTTTTCGGTTTGTATTCCGGTATTTATACCCAGAGGAGTCGATAATTCAATATTCATAAAGAGTGGAGGTGGAGGCGCCAGCGCGAATTTCCAAGTGCAACGACGCGACTTGGTAAAAGCACATCTTAAATTACGTTTTATTGGAAACGGATATAATGTCCGGCCGACAAACTACTCAGAGTATCTTAGGGCAAAAAGCTCTTGTAGTAATCGCCGGACAATTTACACCGCCATCAATCTGAGGAAATGTCAATGTAAACCAACAACTCTGACCCTAGAAACCTCGTGCATAACTCATTCCAACAGCCCCGAGGCTCCCGAGGGAGCGCCACTAAGGACATATCTCACGACGGAGAATACGCCCTACCTGTAGACCGTGAAGAGCTCCCAGCTTTAATATATCATCACTTCAAGTTTTTATTGTTCGTCTAATTTCGGGACGCGAATTGAATAAACAAGCGAAAAAATCTATCCGGCGGTTTGGCTCGTTAGGCTTGTTTGTTTGCAAATGTACTCGTCACCGACGCGCCATCTATTTATTGCAGGAAAGTTGACATGTTTTAACAACGTTTTCCGATTCCTCGAATAAATGGCCTGTCTAATGCGGGATCATATCTGCCACTCGACAGTCTATTCAATGATAGAGAACTATGAAGCTGTGACACTACAAAATAAGGACATTAACGGGGAAACGAGTCGAAAAATAATATGCGTGTGTCATTGGGATGACGAATTTTCGTCATTTGTTGTGTTTATGCGGAAAATGGAAAAGCGGCGCATTTCTCAAAGGCGCCAGAGTTCCATCTTTGCCACAGGCGCAAAAATGGATACAATTCTAGCGTTCGCACCAATCTAGGAACTTGATTTAATTAAGTAGTGTCATCGATGAGTAACCCATGTTTTCATCACGTCAATATTAATAGCGGGCGAGTTGAATGAGTCTCGGCATGACTAAATGGAGCGACGAGAGCCGTGGAAAAGTGAGGTCCACCTAGATAAAATGGCCACTATTTAGCCATTGAATAATTTACAAAAAAAAATCCTTACAGAATGGCCATTATTTTCTGATTTTGCAGAGTTAATTATCATGTCAAAAACAGTAATCTGCCCAAATTTCTTTGTCATATTTTGAAAATTAACAGAGTTACGAATTTTATATAAAAATGTTCAAAATTTTTGATTTTATTTAGTATACAAATTTCCAAAATGTTTGTTTTTTGTGTCATAGTTCTGTGATTCCGCACACTAAATAAACATCTCAAAACCTAAAATCTCCCCAAAATTCATTGTCATAACTCAAAAATTTCTAGAGTTACTAATTTTAATTCAAAATGTTCAAAACTGATAGTTTGCCTTATCAAAAAATTTCCAAAATTTGGGTTTTTTGAGATTTCGGACAGTTAATAATCATGTCAACAACAGTAATTTCTCCAAATTTCATTGTCATATTTTGAAAATTAACAAAGTTACGAATTTTAGATAAAAATGTTCAAAATTTTTTATTCCACTTCGCATAACAATTTTCAAAAATTGTGATTTTGTCCCATAATTGTGTGATTTCGTACAGTTATTAATCATCTCAAAATCTGTAATCTCTCCAAATTTCGTTGTCACAGCTCAAAAATTACTAGAGAAACGTATTTTAATTTAAAATTTTTAAAACTGATACTTTGCCTTATCAAAATATTTCCAAAATTTGAGGTTTTTGAGCAATAATTTTGTAATTTTACACAGTTAATAATCTAGTCAAAAGCAAATTTTATTGTCACATTTTGAAAATTAACAGTTATGAATTTTATATAAACATGTTCAAAATTTTTGATAAGACTTCACATAAAAATTTCCAAAATGTGAGTTTTTTGTGTCATAATTTTCTGATTTTGCAAAGTTTATAATCATCTTAAAACCTTTAATCTTCCCAAATTTTATTGTCATAGCTCACAAATCACTAGAGTTACGAATTTTAATCTAAAATGTTCAAAACTGCTGGTTTGCCTCATCAAAAAATTTCCAAAATAATCATGTCAACAACAGTTATCTCTCCAAATTTCATTGTCATATTTTAAAAATTAACGAAGTTACGAATTTTGGTTAACAAAATTGAACATTTTCGCTTCAACTTTGCATAAAAATTTCCAAAATTTGTGTTTTTTCTGCCATAATTTCGTTATTTTGTTCAGTTAATAATTAAAGCTTCAAATTCAAATTTCATTGCCACATTTTGAAAATTGACAGAGTTACGAATTTTAGATAAAAATGTTTAAAATTTTTGGTTCGACTTCGATAAAAATTTCCAAAATGTGATTTTTTGTGCCATAATTTCGTACAGTTTATAACCAGGTCAAAACCTGCAATCTCCCCAAATTTCGTTGTCATAGCTCAAAAATTACAAGAGTTACAAATTTTAATCTAAAATATTTAAAACTGGAGGTTTATCTGATCAAAAAATTTCCAAAATTTGAGATGTTTGAGACATAATTTTGTTATTTCGAACAGTTAATAATCATGTCAAAAACAGTTATCTCACAAAATTTCATTGTCATATTTTAAAAATTAACGGAGTTACAAATTTTAGATAAAAATTTTCAAAATTTCTGGTTCGATTTCGCATAAAAATTTCGAAAATGTGAGTTTTTTGTGTAAATTTTATTATCAGAGCTCAAAAATTACTAGAGTTACAAATTTTAATCTAAAATGTTCAAAAACTGGTGGTTCGCCATACCAAAAAAACTTTCCAAAATTTGAATTTTTTGAGTCATAATTTTGTAATTTGGTACAGTTAATAGTCATGTGAAACACAGTTATCTCCCCAAATTTCATTGTCATATTTTAAAAATTACCACAGTTACAAATTTTAGATACAAACTTTCGAAATTTTTGGATGGATTTCGCAGAAAAATTTCTAAAATGTGAGTTTTCGGTGTAATAATTTTGCAATTTCACACAGTTAATAAGCATCTCAAAACCTAAAATCTCCCCAAATTTCGTTGTCATAACTCAAAAATTACTGGAGTAACGAATTTTAATTTAAAATGTTCAAAACTGGTGGTTTGCCTTATCAAAAACATTCCAAAATTTGAGTTTTTTGAACCATATTTTTTTAATTTCGCACATTTAATAATCACGTCAAAAAATTTCATAGTCATATTTTGAAAATTAACAGAGTTACGATTAATTTTAGATAAAGATATTCAAAATTTTTGGTTTGACTTCGCATAAAAATTTCCAAAACGTGAGTTTTTTGTGTAATAATTTTGTGATTTCGCACTACGCATATTTCCATTGTTTACTTTATAAACGTAGCTGCGCGTCTCATTATTTATCACAGCAACCTTTTTTTTTGAGCCATAATTTTGTAATTTCGCACAGTTAATTATCGTGTCAAAACCAGTAAACTCCCCAAATTTTATTGTTGTATTTTGAAAATTAACAGAGTTAGGAATTATTTTAGAGAAAAATGTTCAAAATTTTTATTCGACTTCGCATAAAATTTCCAAAATGTGAGTCTTTAGTGCTATAATTTTGTGATTTCACACAGTTAATAATCATCTTAAAAGCTGTAATCTCTCCAAATTTCGTTGCCATTGCTCAAAAATTACCGGAGTTACGAATTTTAATTAAACATTTTTAAAACCGACACTTTACCTGATCAAAAAATTTCCAAAATTTTATTTTTTGGAGCCACAATTTTAAGATTTCGCACAGCTAATAATCATGTCAAAAACAGTAATTTCCCCAAATTTCGTTTAAAAATTTTAAAACTTACCAGAGTTACGAATTTTAGATCAAAATGTCCAAACTTTTTGGTTCCATTTCGCACAAAAATTTTCGAGTAAAAAAAATACTGACAAGCCTGAAGAACCTCCATGTTTTCACCAGCAACGTCAATATAAATAACTCATAGTTGACTCCCTCTTGACACGTATTAATGCATAATTGCCCGCACATTCTTGCTCCAAGTTAACTGATTGATATTTTAATTACCAAAACTTGACGTCATAAACAGCGTGTTCGACAAAATTGCAAGATAGTTAACGACGCAGCTATAAAAAAAAACTGCTTTATATGACAATCAATTTGATCCGAGCAAATGAAAACGGGAATTTCGTCGCTAACGAACTTTCGCGTTTGTAAATTATTCAACGAAGCAAAACGTTCTTGGATCTTTCGAAAAATGTAGCGTGGGAGTATCAGAGTAGTTGAGATAATTATTACTGACAATGACCGCTGGAAAAGGGCGGAGGTTAAATAGTTGAACCGTTACTTAAGCGTGCTGCTATTTTTGTCTTCGGAGCTCCTCAAGGGTTGACTCACCTGGAACAAACACAAAGAATGAAATCTGGGTTTGGTGGAAAAATGACTGAGAAATTTACGATTCCCGGGCCGTAAAAACGGCGTTTTTAACGGAGGGGGATAATGGATTTGTAATGAAAGAACAATAACGGAAGATTAGAATGATTTAATGTCTCCTTTATAAGCAAATCGATAACCCGAGATTAAAATAATATACCAGCGACTTTATTTAAGATCACCGCATCTAAACCGAAAATCTAAAAGCTTTATTTACATATCATTAAAGTGACACGAGCTTGAAAAAAAGTCGCTTTAATAGAAGCGAAGGCGACATGAACGTCGGATTATGTCGGGGCTTATAACATTCAGATTATTCTCGACGGAGGTTAGCGAAATATTTTTTCGAAGCGTTTTTTATTAAGCTGAGATAACGTCAGTTGTGATTATTTTCTCGTTTTCGGACTGTTATCGTTAATCAGATGCGATTATTCGAAATCGCCAAGTGCCTTCCGGGATTTTTATTTTTCAAGACTTTATTAACATAGAATGCTAATTCGCATGAATGCACCTCGTTCATTTAGAGAGCGGAGAATTTATTTCGAATAGAGGAAGGGAACTATAAATTAAATGCGCCCGGAGAATATCTTAAGAATAATTCAGCGCCTTGGGCTCGGAGGAGAAAAATAAACGATGCATTATCGTAACCTTAGGGTTACATCTCGTTCTAATAAAGGTTTTAATAATTCTTAAATTAACTTTGCTGGAGAGGAAAAATCAGACGTCCGGAACAGTGATTCTTCGGCATCAAGTCCGGGACAATGTTTGTAAACTATATTTTAATAAGAAATTAACTTAAATATTAGTTTTAGACAAGCTAACTTCAGTTCAATTTTTCTCAGTTAATTATTTCGTCAAATTTTGAAAAAAGTTTTCTCGAAATTACTGAAATTGTTTTGGTTCTTTTCAAACTTACATGTTTCAGCAGATTTTAAAGTTTTCCTACAAAACTAACTTCTTCAAGATTGTCTGTTGGAGTCGATAAAATTATACAGTGAGTTTTTAACAGTGGCCTTCGGGATTCCCATGTTGTATTTTCAACCCCATTAAACTTTTTAACAATAATAATAACTTCGTTTTCAAATACACGCAAATTTTGTCAGTGCTGCAAGAAAATTGAAGGCCATTGAAAATTTCGGTTCAGACTAATTTAGGTATCGAAAAAAATATACAAAAAAAATATGCAACCGTGAACGAAAAGATTTGAACATCTTAAATTAAAATTCGTATCTCCAGTAATTTTTGAGATTTGACAACGAAATTTGACTAGATTAGAGGTTTTGAGATGATTATTGACTGTACAAAATCACAAAATGATGGCTCCAAAAACTCAAATTTTGGAAATTTTTATGCAAAGTCAAACCAAAAATTTTAAAATTTTTTTCTTAAATTCGTAACTCTATTAATTTTCAAAATATGACAATGAAATTTGGGGAGATTACCGTTTTTCACATAAATATTAACTGTGCGAAATGACAAAATTATTGCTCAAAAAACTCAAATTTTGAAATTTTTTTGACAAGGATAAGTATCAGTTTTGAACAATTTATTGAAATTTGGGGAGATTACAAGTTTTGAGATAGTTATTAACTGTACGAAGTTACAAAATTGTGACACAAAAAACTCACATTTTGGCAATTTTTATGCGAAGTCGAACCAAATATTTTGAACTTTTTTGTCTAAAATTTGTAACTCTGTTAATTTTCAAAATATGTTTAAGAATCAGCTAATTTACCGGTTTAATGCTGTTGTATAGTGAGTACTATTAAGCCATAAAATCACTATTTGGTACCTGCTGTAACTGTAACTGTAACTTGACGGCGGAGCTTCTAATACTGCCCGAGTATTGTGACCAGTATTTTTTAGGTCTTTTCTTGGGATCTGAAGTGGTATATAAACAAACTGGACCGCCCCTTCCGGGTGACGAAGACATTATTACTTAAAGCATAATCAAAGAATTGTGGAACTCACAAAAATGATCAACAACAGTCTTTCTTCAAAAACTGAGATTCTATTATTGTGTGATTGCATGAGTTCAAAAAAGAACGCAAATAAACCTTTTTTGCAAACAGCGGATCTGCATTTTAATACCCGAGAGGTTAACCTCCCAGGAAAATCGGTGTATTAGTCTTAAAAAATTACGAGGAAATCTGGGAAATCAATAGGAAATCACTTGAAAATCAGTTGAAATCATTAAAACATAAGGGGCAACCAATAGGAAATCAGAGGAAATAATTAGAAAATCAAGGGAAGTTAGACGATATCACTAAAAAATCAGGGAAAGATATTAGAACATCAGGGGTCAATTAATAGAAAATAAGAGGACATTACTAGAAAATCAGAGAAATTCAGACAAAATCACAAGGAAATCAGGGAAATTTGGACGAAATTACAAGAAAATCCGAGGAAGTTAGACGAAAACACAAAGAACTCAAGGGCGTATGCTATTTTTAAAAAATATTAACCTTCGGTATTAACATTCTTGGAAAAACAGTGTATCAGTATTAGGAAATCACTATGAATCAGAGGAATTTGTGAGGAAATGAGGGAAAACGTTACGAAATCAGAAAAAACGAAATAAAAAAAAGTTAGACGAAATCACTGGAAAATCATTATAACATTAGGAGTAATCAATATGAAGTTAGGGAAAATTAGACGAAATTACAAGGAAATCAGGGAAAGTTAAGACGAAATCAAAAGGAAATCAGGGGAAATTAGAAATTTTTTTGAGAAGAATTAACCTCTGACAAATTATGTCAATAATAAGAAACCAATATAATATCAATAAGGGAAAATTATTAAGATATCTGGAGCAATCAATAGAAAATCAGAGAATATTACTTGGAAATCAGGAGTTAGAAGACATCAAAATAAAATAAACTAAAGTTAGACGAAATCACTAGGAAATCAGGGAAAGTTTGACAAAATCACAAGACAATCACTAGGAACTCAGATGTATGTCATTTTTGAGAAGCATTAACACCTGGTGAATACCAATTTATAAATAAATAAACTTAAACAGGCAGGTCGTTCTCAAACAATGGGCCCCAAAATTTAAATTATTGTTGCTCATTTATAAATTATTGCTCAAATCTTAAAATTTTATAAAGTTTTATGACTCGGCTATTTTTTGGTATGCCTGTTTTAAATTTGGCAGCAAAAATCCCAAACATCCTGTATGTCAATTAAAACAATATTTCTATTTTTAAAGTAATATTAAAACGTTTTTTATACAGCGCCATCTTGTGTACTTTTTGTGCACCAACTACAAAACTGACAGAATTGACAGATGATGAAATTTGCAAATGTCAGATGTGACAGTTCTCATGAATTTCGAAAAACCCAATTATTTAAATTAAAATTTTTCGGCCAAAAAGTTTAATACAACTCTTGTGCGTTAACCATTTTACAGCGCTCAATCATTAAAGCACTCCGGCTACGCCGTCGTGCATCAAACTGATTTCGCGCTGTAAAATGTAAGTTACCACACGCGACTGTAAATAACTATTTTGGCCTCATGACTTGTAAACGTCAAATTAACATTCAATTGAGATCTTCGGAAACACTAGATTTACAAGCGCCCTGGACGTTTACTCGCGGCGTGCGGTAAAAATTGCCCAAATCGTCTGCTCTTCAGATGCGTTTATAAATTAAAATCACTTTACCATAATGAAGATTGATCACCAAAGTGGAATCTACCTAAATTATTATCTCAATTAAGACAATATTTCTATTTTTAAAGTAATATTAAAATGTTTTTTATACAGCGCCATCTTGTGTACTTTTTGTGCACCAACTACAAAATTGACAGAATTGACAGATTATGAAATTTATAAATGTCAGATGTGACAGTTCTCATGAATTTCGAAAAGCCCAATTATTTCAATAATTTTTCGGCGAAAAAGTTTAATACAACTCTTGTGCGTTAAACCATTTTACAGCGCTCAATCATTAAAGCACTCCGGCTACGCCGTCGTGCTTCAAACTGATTTCGCGCTGTAAAATGTAAGTTACCACACGCGACTGTAAATAACTAAATCTTGTCTATTTTATTTTTATTTTAAAAGCATTAATCAAATTTGTAATTTTCTATTAATAATAAAGCATTATCTGTCAGCAATATTTAATTGAAAATTCCCGCGTTAAGAAGGTTGGTAGAATTAACGTTCTAATTCGATTGTCGTCTTTATATTTGAAAATGGGGTCAAAACAGTGGTGTTTTGTGCCAGAATGTAAAATTGCTATTTCTGTTCTAAATGTTGCTTTAAACTATGATAGAAGATTTAAATTTTTGGTAAATACAATAGTTTTTTCCTACTTGTTTTTATCTAAAATTCGTAACTCTGTAAATTTTCAAAATATGACAACAAAATGTGGGCACATTATTGGTTTTGACATCATTATGAACTATGCGAAATCTTAAAATTCTAACTCAAAAAATCCAAAGTTTGATTTTTTTTTGATAAGGCAAACCACCAGTTTGAACAGTTTAGATGAAAATTCGTAACTTTAGTAATTTTTGAGTTATGACAACGAAGTTTGGGAGGATTTAAGGTTTTGAATTTGGCTTCCCAATCATCGTTAATAAAAGTCAAATTTCAAACAAGCATTCCTATAGCCAGTGTTAAAAAAGACCCCAATTTATTATATATAAAAAATTGAATTCATTTTTTAATAAACCGGGAACTATGCAATTTGAAGAGTAAAGTAAACAAAACGACTCGTTGTTTTCCTCATTTTTAATAAACTTTTAACTCACTTCCAGTCTAATTAATACACTGTTGATACTCCATCAAGCCTTATTACATAATTAATCTTTTTAACATAAAAGAGCATTTATGAATTAATGTAGCACGAACGAATTTATGACTGTAGGAAAACCTCGAAACTGCGATCATATGTGTTGCCGAGTAAATTGAAAAACGTTTTCTACACCAAAAACGATTAATTCTGTGTGCACAGTCCTGCCAACAGTGTCCAAGAAATGAGTGACAACTTAATTTTCCATAACGGTGAATATAAACAAGCCTTCAGTGAGTGTAACCGCGTTCAAGTTGAAACTCGATACTCGAAATGGTCCTCTTTGTGTCCCGTTGCAATGGCGAATATTGAAACTGTGCCACCTCGTTATCATTTGGTGTCAATTGTTGTCGAGCGCTATTTCTCGAATGACAACTGGAATTGCCGTAACAGGCGATCATATATCAGAGTGATGCACGTTTATGTTTCATGTAAAATATGGGAGATAACAATGGCTAGTTGAAGCCTTTCTGCGAGTTTTTCCACTCGCCGGTTTATGCAGATTTGTCCACGCGCTAATTTGAGTACATGGAAACTCCGGTGGTCTCAGACTTCTTCTTATCGATCCGGGCGCGGTGAAATATACGTCCACTTCCCGCCTAATGTCCGGAGTCGTCTTTGAACTACGACGGGTTTCAATCTCTCGCTTTATTTATTCATTCCATCTTTGCCGAATTTAATTCGCACCCTTGCTTACTCCCAATTGCAGACATTAATCAAATAGGCTTTTCAGGCTTCTGCTTCCGAATGTATAGAAAGCCAATTACGTCAATTTAGTTTAACTTATTTCTCAATGGTAATACTCGCGGAAGTATTATTCGGAGCGGCTCCCTGATGATTAATCACCTAAATGGAACTAATTGCAGCCTTGGTACACTAACAATGTTAAGAGTAAACAAAACACCGCACAAAAATCAAAGATAAATCATTTTTAATCAAAGCGAGATAATAGGAGATGAGCGGATTGCAAACGCGAAATGTCACTAAATTGAATTAGTGGCAATAAATACATCATTCGGAGACTGGAGCGCCATTAAAATGGAATTCCACATCAATTCCAAATGTTCTGTTTTGGTTTTAAATGGGCCCGTTTTAACGACACTCTGACTTTATGCACACAAAATTTCACGCTCCATCGACTCTTACCGAAGTCGCGATTAACGTCAATTCTCTAAACTAATTAAACACGCCGCGTCGTCAAACCTTCGGAATCGAAAATTTCGGAGGAAAAATGGTGGGGAAACCAAACCCAAATTTGTACGGAAAATATCATTTTATCAAACGAATTTCAGCACCAAAAAGCGCAACAAATAGTAACCGAAACCAATAAGCGTATTCTATGACAACCAGCTCAATATTTGTATTATATTTAAAATATTTCGGAGCGTGAAAAACCGCCGCTGTGGACTGATAAAACAAATCAGAATGGCAATTTGTCAAAACTGAAAACTAAAAACTGACGGGAAAATCTGTTTTAAATCAAAGTATTTGTTCGATGTAGCGGTTTTGTTTTTACACGCAGCATATTGATGGCGATGTTGTTTCAATAACAAGGGAATCATGAATGCGCCGGAAAAATATTTATTTCTGGAATTAGTTTACAAGCAACTAATCTGAAATGGCAATTTGCGTTTGACCAAGAAAAAGCGGAAAGAACTAAAACGGAAAAGTGTAAACTGAAATTATAAAATATGCGAAGATGCTAAGACTAATTTAATGTAAAAAAAAATTCAAAAGCATGGACGGATATTTTCTGTTTTTAATATTGGAAAAATGCGCTTTTGTGTGAATTTTTATTATAGAAAAAGAAAAGAAAAATTATGTGCCAAAAACTGCACATGCGTAATATTTCAGAGAGTCCTGATTTAAGACTTTTTAGGACTTTTTCGGGTTCGATAAGATTTTGTCTCTTCGATTGTAGATTCTGTGCAATTACCTGGAATTTTTGCAAGAGTTCTATGGAACCCATTTTTGAGTTATTCCAGAATTTCTGAAATTTTTTTTTAAGTTATTTGACACCTTAGGTATCCAAAGATTCTCCAGGATTTATTAAAAAATTTTAGGATTTTTTTTCGTGTTTGGTGGGATTTTGGGGAAGTCTTTTTTTTCTTTATCGACGATTCTAGATTACCCGCAGTGTCTCGAATTTAATAAAAAATTCTGCGAGAGTCCTGTGTAACGGCTTTTTGAGTTATTCCGGAATTTCTGACTGTTTTTCGAATATTTAGGGTTCTTCAGGACAATTAATTTTTTGTATGTAAGATTGTGTAAGATTTTGTAGAACATTTCAGGATTCTTTAGACTAGGACTTTTTCGGGTTCGATGGAACAATTATAGAATCTCCGCAAATGTCTGGAATTTTTAAGGAAATACTGTGAGAGCCCTGTAAGACCTATTTTTGAGTTATTCCAGGATTTCTGAAAACTTACTCGGACATTATGTGGTCACTTGGATGTTCAAGAGCTATTTAAAATATTCTACAATTTTCAGGACATTCTAGCTTCAATGAAATTACCGGGAAAGTCTCTAAGACTCATTTTCTGTAGGACCCTCATCTGAGTTATTCCAGCATTTCTTCAGCAAGACTTTAAGAATTTTGTAGAACTTTTCAGGATTCTGTAGATTTTCTTCACATTCCATGCAATTATCCGGGAATTCTAGAGAAATCATTTCTTACAGAGTGTCGAATTTCCTCAGTGTTTTAGAATTGTTTAAAGCTTCTCTAGGATTTATTAAAAAAATTTAGGACTTTTTTAAGCGGGTGAAACGTGGTGTTCCCAGAAATCCAGAAATCGCAACCGGCTTGTGCCGCAAGTGAGCCTCCGTATAAAAATCTCCAAGAACCACAAAGGTGCTCACATAAACGACGATTTCTGCGCCCACAATCACCACTTGTCTCACTTGACAGAGTACCAAAACTAAGATGACAATAAAAAAGGGGAAGCACGTCACAAAGGACAGTACTACCAACCTTCCATAGCCAAAAGAACTAGTTGACTCAGATGACAGTAGTCAAAAGTGAGGTTATAGGGTTTGTTTAGAAGGCGAAAACACGACACAACTAAGGGATAACCGGGAATAAACAACTAGACGAAACCAAAAGAACACAACCAAAAACATGGACACTAAAACTGAGGCGGGAAAAAGAAGAATGTGGTGGTTGCTTGGCTCCAACAAACAAGTTCCCAAACTAAGCCAAAACTAAACGCATTGTTTCAGCGCTGGAGGATTCCTGGATGATGCTGGACCTCTAAAAGTAGTGTTACTTTGGGAGACTTCTACTCCCGCCAGAGTTTAGCGTCGGCGTATTCTCCAGCCCCGCTAACAGAGCTTAACCACCCTAAACTGAAATAGCACTAAAAATCCCTTACAAAAATTCGTACCGTTACAACGTCAATATAAATAATCAATAAAAATTGTTTAAAGCTTCTCTAGGATTTATTAAAAAAATTTAGGACTTTTTCGGGTTCGATTCAATTTTCTCCACTATTGTATTTTTTGAAGATTCTGTGAGAGTTTTGAAGATTCTGTGAGAGTTCTGGAGACTTTTTCGAATACTATTTAATTCTTCGGTTATCCAGAAATTCTTCAGGAATTCCTTCAATTTTTAAGATGATGTAAAACTTTTCAGGATACTCAAGATTTTCTTACACGGGAAGTCTCTAGAGCTCATTTCCTGCGGAGTGTGAGATTTCATGATTTTTTTTGTTTAAAGCTTCTCCAAGATTTATGGCGATTTTTTGGGTCTATTTCAAGTTTATTTCTGTGAGAGTTCTGTGGGACCTATTTTCGAGCTATTCCAGATTTTTTCGGATATTATTCGGTCCGTAGTGTCCAAGAGTTCCTCAGAATTCTCTCAAATTTTCGGGACTGTAAAACTTTTTCAAATTCTCCAGTTTTTCTATGAATTACAAGAAAGTCTCTTGCACTCATTTCCTGTAGAATGCAAAATTTCCTGATTTTTTAGATTTGTTTAAAGCTCCTCTCTTGGATTCATTACGATTTTTTAAAACTTTTTCGGGTTCGATGGAATTTCTGGATTTCTCTCTTTTTTTCATGTACAGTACTCTCTCGAAAAGCTTATAGCGAAAGTCCGCAAAAATCGTCCTCAAACCAACTTGAAAGCTCACATTTATTCACCAAACTAAGTTGAATTAGAAAAAATTCCAACTTAATTTGAAATTTAAGAAAGAATTTATTGTGAGCACCGTTCATTTAGGAAAGCCGGTTTAGTTTCGCCGTAACCTGAGTTTAATTAAATTCAAGTTTTGCATAGATGGAATACGTGCTGAGGTTAAAAACTCCCTCGCAAAAACACGGCGATATTCAACGTGATAATTAAAGTGACTAACACGGTACAAGCTCACGTTTACCTTAATCTGAAATCGGCAATCACGTTAGATTTAGCGTTCTCATTAACGGCGCTTTGTGAAGTTTAAACGGATGGAATCAAACTAAAATTATAGTTAAATGGTTGGGTACTTGCTCGCTCAGCCCGATTATGAACTATAACAAATTCCGAGATGCTTATAATAAATAGCCATTTAAATTTACGCCCGCGCCATGAAATATATGTATGTTGAAACCGCGTTTTGTGCAGCACACTTAATCTTATCCCACAGGTTATCTGCATTTAGCTAGCGTAGTTGCATTGAGAAAATTTAAAGCTTTGCTGGCTTTATCTTGTTTCCAAACAGATTTCGGATGGAATTATCCGTTGCACCACCTGCGCTTCTCCTTTACGACGACCGTTTCGATGTTTATAGCCGCACCGAAATAAAACACAGGCTCAAATTTGAAATGAGGGATCGCAACGACTTCGTTCCCAGTCTTCTTTTAATTGCCGCGAAAAATGGAGGCTGCTCGTAAAGGGAGGTAATATTTGCTCGGCTAATTTATGCAAAGGTGAGAGATATTAGCCGACATTGATTTGGCTGCATTCACGTCAACTCGGGTTTGATGGGTATAGAAGCCGAATCAGATTTGATGCGAGTTTGACAGGTTACAATTATCGTTATGTATGGGCATAAATCCTTGTTAGTAAATTCTTGTAATGGGGATTGATGGAAGCGCTGATTAGCGCCGTTTCTTTAAAACTGGTGGATGCGCCCAAAAAGCGTCAAGTTTGAGCATCATACATCGCAAAATAGATTAATTAATACGCCAGAATTTTCTGCTAGTTGGTGGTGCAATTTCCAAATTCAGTGTCTTTTTCGATTTCGAGTTATTAAATGAGCAAACAATAGTAACATCCCCAAATTGCAGCGCTGTGGTACCAACACAACCAAAGATGTTTTTCATAGAATTTTAAAATTTTTGAGCTTGTCCTAAAAATAAAAATTTCTAAAATCTGAGTCTGTTCTTCCACAATTTTAAAATTTAGTACAGTTAATAAATAGGTCAAAGACAGTAACGTCCAAAAATTTCATCGTTGTGGTACCAACCCAACAAAAAATACAATTTTTTTTCATAAAATTTTGAAACTGGTAATTTCGATCTAAAAATCAAAGTTTCTAAAATCTAAGTCTGACGTTCCACAATTTTAAAAATTGGTACAGTTAATAAATGAGTCAATAAAAACAACATCCTCAACACAACCACGATGCAATTTTTTTCGTAGAATTTTGACACTTTTGAGGTCGTTCTAAAATGAAAAAGTCGAGTCTGTTGTTTCAGAATTTTGAAATTTGGTGCAGTTGATAAATGAATAAAGAGTAGTAATATTCCCATATTTCATCGTTGTGGTACCAACACAACCAAAAATACATTTTTTTTAGTATTTTTAAACTTTTGAGTTTGTCCCAAAAATAAAAATTTCTAAAATTTGAGTTAGATGTTCCAAATCTTGAATTTTGGTACAGATAATAAATGAAGCAAAGAATAGTAACATCCCCAAATTGCATCGCTGTGGTACCAACACAGCCAAATACACAATTTTTTTTCATATAATTTTGAAACTTTTGAGCTTGTCGTGAAAATAAAAATTTCAAAAATACGAGTCTATTCTTCCACAATTCTTAAATCTGGTACGGTTAATAAATAAGCCAAGGAATGTAACGTCCTAAAATTTCATCACCGTGGTACCAACACAACAAAAAATACAATGTTTTCATAAAATTTTAAAATTTTTGAGCTTGTCCCAAAAATAAAAATTTCTAAAATAGAAATGTTCCTCCACAATTTTAAAATTTAGTACAGTTAATAAATAAGTTAAGAACAGTGGCGTCCTAAAATTTCATCGCTGTGGTACCAACACAACAAAAAATAGTGTTTTTCATAAAATTTTGAAACTGGTGATTTTGGTCTAAAAATCAAAATTTCTAAAATCTAAGTCTGACGTTCCACAATTTTAAAATTTGGTACTGTTAATAAATGAGTCAATAGAAGCAACATCCTCCATTTTTATCGCAGTGGTACCAACACAAACAACGATGCAATTTTTTTCGTAGAATTTTGACACTTTTGAGGTCGTTCTAAAATGAAAAAGTTCAAGTCTGTTGTTTCAGAATTTTGAAATTTGGTGCATTTGATAAATGAATCAAGAGTAGTAATATTCCTATATTTCATCGTTGTGGTACCAACACAACCAAAAATACATTTTCTTAGTATTTTTAAACTTTTGAGTTTGTCCCAAAAATAAAAATTTCTAAAATTTGAGTTAGATGTTCCAAATCTTGAATTTTGGTACAGATAATAAATGAAGCAAAGAATAGTAACATCCCCAAATTGCATCGCTCTGGTACCAACACAGCCAAATATACAATTTTTTTTCATATAATTTTGAAACTTTTGAGCTTGTCGTGAAAATAAAAATTTCAAAAATACGAGTCTATTCTTCCACAATTCTTAAATTTGGTACGGTTAATAAATAAGCCAAGGAATGTAACGTCCTAAAATTTCATCACCGTGGTACCAACACAACAAAAAATACAATGTTTTCATAAAATTTTAAAATTTTTGAGCTTGTCCCAAAAATAAAAATTTCTAAAATCGAGTAATGTTCCTCCACAATTTTAAAATATAGTACAGTTAATAAATAAGTTAAGAACAGTGGCGTCCTAAAATTTCATCGCTGTGGTACCAACACAACAAAAATAGTGTTTTTCATAAAATTTTGAAACTGGTGATTTTGGTCTAAAAATCAAAATTTCTAAAATCGAAGTCTGACGTTCCACAATTTTAAAATTTGGTACTGTTAATAAATGAGTCAATAGAAGCAACATCCTCCATTTTATCGCAGTGGTACCAACACAACCAAGGATGCAACTTTTTTCGTAGAATTTTGATAATTTTGAGGTCGTTCTAAAATGAAAAAGTTCGAGTCTGTTGTTTCAGAATTTTGAAATTTGGTGCAGTTGATAAATGAATCAAGAGTAGTAATATTCCCATATTTCATCATTGTGGTACCAACACAACCAAAAATACATTTTTTTTAGTATTTTTAAACTTTTGAGTTTGTCCCAAAAATAAAAATTTCTAAAATTTGAGTTAGATGTTCCAAATTTTGAATTTTGGTACAGATAATAAATGAAGCAAAGAATAGTAACATCCCCAAATTGCATCGCTCTGGTACCAACACAGCCAAATATACAATTTTTTTTCATATAATTTTGAAACTTTTGAGCTTGTCGTGAAAATAAAAATTTCAAAAATACGAGTCTATTCTTCCACAATTCTTAAATTTGGTACGGTTAATAAATAAGCCAAGGAATGTAACGTCCTAAAATTTCATCACCGTGGTACCAACACAACAAAAAATACAATGTTTTCATAAAATTTTAAAATTTTTGAGCTTGTCCCAAAAATAAAAATTTCTAAAATCGAGTAATGTTCCTCCACAATTTTAAAATATAGTACAGTTAATAAATAAGTTAAGAACAGTGGCGTCCTAAAATTTCATCGCTGTGGTACCAACACAACAAAAATAGTGTTTTTCATAAAATTTTGAAACTGGTGATTTTGGTCTAAAAATCAAAATTTCTAAAATCGAAGTCTGACGTTCCACAATTTTAAAATTTGGTACTGTTAATAAATGAGTCAATAGAAGCAACATCCTCCATTTTTATCGCAGTGGTACCAACACAACCAAGGATGCAACTTTTTTCGTAGAATTTTGATAATTTTGAGGTCGTTCTAAAATGAAAAAGTTCGAGTCTGTTGTTTCAGAATTTTGAAATTTGGTGCAGTTGATAAATGAATCAAGAGTAGTAATATTCCCATATTTCATCATTGTGGTACCAACACAACCAAAAATACATTTTTTTTAGTATTTTTAAACTTTTGAGTTTGTCCCAAAAATAAAAATTTCTAAAATTTGAGTTAGATGTTCCAAATTTTGAATTTTGGTACAGATAATAAATGAAGCAAAGAATAGTAACATCCCCAAATTGCATCGCTCTGGTACCAACACAGCCAAATATACAATTTTTTTTCATATAATTTTGAAACTTTTGAGCTTGTCGTGAAAATAAAAATTTCAAAAATACGAGTCTATTCTTCCACAATTCTTAAATCTGGTACGGTTAATAAATAAGCCAAGGAATGTAACGTCCTAAAATTTCATCACCGTGGTACCAACACAACAAAAAATACAATGTTTTCATAAAATTTTAAAATTTTTGAGCTTGTCCCAAAAATAAAAATTTCTAAAATAGAAATGTTCCTCCACAATTTTAAAATTTAGTACAGTTAATAAATAAGTTAAGAACAGTGGCGTCCTAAAATTTCATCGCTGTGGTACCAACACAACAAAAAATAGTGTTTTTCATAAAATTTTGAAACTGGTGATTTTGGTCTAAAAATCAAAATTTCTAAAATCTAAGTCTGACGTTCCACAATTTTAAAATTTGGTACTGTTAATAAATGAGTCAATAGAAGCAACATCCTCCATTTTTATCGCAGTGGTACCAACACAACCAAGGATGCAATTTTTTTCGTAGAATTTTGACACTTTTGAGGTCGTTCTAAAATGAAAAAGTCGAGTCTGTTGTTTCAGAATTTTGAAATTTGGTGCAGTTGATAAATGAATCAAGAGTAGTAATATTCCCATATTTCATCGTTGTGGTACCAACACAACCAAAAATACATTTTCTTAGTATTTTTAAACTTTTGAGTTTGTCCCAAAAATAAAAATTTATAAAATTTGAGTTAGATGTTCCAAATCTTGAATTTTGGTACAGATAATAAATGAAGCAAAGAATAGTAACATCTCCAAATTGCATCGCTGTGGTACCAACACAGCCAAATATACAATTTTTTTTCATATAATTTTGAAACTTTTGAGCTTGTCGTGAAAATAAAAATTTCAAAAATATGAGTCTATTCTTCGACAATTCTTAAATCTGGTACGGTTAACAAATAAGCCAAGGAATGTAACGTCCTAAAATTTCATCACCGTGGTACCAACACAACAAAAAATACAATGTTTTTCGTAAAATTTTAAAATTTTTGAGCTTGTCCCAAAAATAAAAATTTCTAAAATCGAGTATGTTCCTCCACAATTTTAAAATTTAGTACAGTTAATAAATAAGTTAAGAACAGTTGCGTCCTAAAATTTCATCGCTGTGGTACCAACACAACAAAAAATAGTGTTTTTCATAAAATTTTGAAACTAGTGATTTTGGTCTAAAAATCAAAATTTCTAAAATCTAAGTCTGACGTTCCACAATTTTAAAATTTGGTACTGTTAATAAATAAGTCAATAGAAGCAACATCCTCCATTTTTATCGCAGTGGTGCCAACCCAACTAAAGATACAATTATTTTCGTATTATTTTGATATTTTTAGAGCTCGTTCTCAAATGGAAAATTTCTAAATTTTGAGTCTGTTGCTTCAGAATTTTGAAATTTGGTGTAGTTGATAAATGAGTCAAGTGTAGTAAAATCCCCAAATGTCATCGTTATGGTACGAACACCACCAAACATACAATTGCAGCACAAATTAGAACAGAATTAGCACAAAATTGACAAAAAATTTGCGATGTATGCTCAAACTTGACGCACCTGAAAAATCCAACAAACGTTGAACTTGTAAACAGACCGCCGCGTCTGTCGTCTTAATTTATGCAAGATGTTTTGTCAACACGGCCCCTTTTAATGCAAATTTGGCTGAATTTTAAGCCACTCCGGTGTCAGGAGAATATATTGACAAACTTTTCTTAATTAGCCGCGAAATTTTCATCACTCCAAGTCAATGCAGTCGTCACTAAACGCATCCACGTAATACAGCCTCGTGAATATTAAGCTACTTATGAAATTTAATCGTCATAATGTCGAAAAGGCATGTAACGTAGGTAGCTGAGGGCCTTTAAAGCACAAGTCGTAAATAAATTATTAGGGTTTTTGATGTTTTAATTATGCCAGAATCATCTGCAGAGAAGCAGCAACCTAGTTAAGTTGAATTTTAAACTGTTTAAAAAATTTGAATATAAAAAGCAAGTGCAGGTGGAAGGAACGCGATCGATGAGCTTAAAGGTGAAGAAGAGTGATGTAATTACTGACAGATTCCACTCGTAAACAATGCCACTCATAATTCCCAAGTAATCCTAGACCTTGTAGACAATACAATTAGTAAATAGAGCGCTCTTGTTACTGAAACCGAACGCCGAAAGAATTATTTGAAATTTTAGAGGATTGCAGCGCCCGCAATCGAACTTGCATTCCTCGCACTTTCGCCCAAATTGCACATTGTTGAAAACTGGATGATTGTACAGCTAACTCGCTTATTGAGCACTTCATTTGGGGAACAAGGGTAGCCCCGAAGGCAACCTAGGAATTACTGCCGGTTTAATACTCTAAAAACGACCCTAATCTGAAGCCGGGAAAAATGAAACTCCCCTTTATAGCCCAGTTATTCTTTCATATTCTATTTTCGCATTTTTTCCCATCGATCCGGTCGTTACGCGATTTGAACAAAACGCAATTACAAAGTATTTAAAGTAAATAAGAGTCGTCTGCCGTTTGTATGTGCCTCTGAATTTAACATTTTGTTTGCATACTATGATTGCTTTCAGAAACTCGAAGATATTGAATTTCGGAGGAAATCAGTTTGTTTGAAAGTTACACAATGGCATTTGAGAATCCTCAAAATAGAGTTTAATTAAAAAGTTTTTTGGGCAAATTATCCGAACAATGCGGCGATAAATAAGGGCGTTCATGTCCCAGCGATGAAACTTTGTTGTTGCGTGTTAACAGGAAGAAGTTCCATCACCTCTTAATTAACGCTTGAAATTATCGGGATTTTTACATTCGGAACGCCCCACATAAATCCCACTTACCCCGCTGCATCCAATTTGCGAGCGCATTCGCTATGATCTCAACGGAAATTAAAATTTGTGTTTCTTCCCATCTTAAATCTTCAGCTAACAGAGCCACTTTCTTTAGTTTATTTTTATTGGGCACTTTACAGACAATATGTTTATATTCTACTAACTTGTTTCTAACTTTATTACATCCAGCTACGTGTTTTAGTTCTTAGCTTGTCTCTGCCAGACTCCACCGGTTTTTCTTGCTTTCTAAATTATTTATGATGGTAACCAGACTTTGATCAGGACTCGCAACTTTTTCAGCGCTCTTTAGCTCAGAGGGATTTTATGAAATGTTTCCTTTATGATTAGTTTGCTTGTTTCAGGATCGCTTTTAATATGAAAAGGAGAAGTATGTTTCCGCTTGCGTTTAAGCTCGCTGGAATTTATTCGGTCTGATTCAAAATATTTAATTTCATTTCTGATGGCTTCAAAGTTTTGTTGGTCAAAAAGGAAGACTGCAAGTAGTTCGAAGTTTGTTTTATTTCGCTACGGTAAACAAAGTTCGCCGGGAAATCTTGCTAAAGTCATAGTTTGAAAGGCACTCAAATCGGACCAACAATTGCTTATTTATTTCCATAATTGCTTATTTATCGATGTAATTGGCTTGTTCGAAGACACTAATTGATTTTATTGCGAAAGCTGCTCGTTAAGTGGAGGCTCAGTTCAATCTAGCACTTTTCATAGATGTAAATTGGTTGGCTGAATTAAATAGTCTAAAAATCCAAGATTAACAAAAAATGGCAAAATTAGGAAAAAACACGAATTTTCAGAAGAATCAACCAAAATTTGGCGGTGAGAGCCAAAATGGTGAATTTCCAGGCGCAAGAAAAATTTCCGTTAAAAAAAACAAATGGTGTGGATGCGCCGGGAAAAAATCTTAGATCTTTTAAACTCCTGATGGATAGCAAAAATAAAACGGGTGCAACAGTGTTGCCGATGATTTCGCTTCTAATTTTTGAGCTAATTATATTTTAAATTTTTTGAAAAATTAAGTTTCTAAATCGAATTTGGTCGATATGTAACTTATTTAAGGAGCATTTGTGTACTCAATTTTCGCAGAATTTCATGCAGAATCCAAATATATCCTATTTTTAAACGTAAGCCTACAAATAACTGAGTTAGAAACGTTTAAAGTCTTGTACAGTGAAATTTCAGTTCCTGTATGTATAAACGTCTCGAGAATACCGAAACCAAGGCAGACAGAAAAATGCGGTTTTCACCATCGTTTTTCTCGGGTTTTTACTTACGAATCCGGTCTTAAAATCCCGGATTTTTCAAAATTTAATTTTTTTCAACCCAATTTTTGAACCTCAATATCTCCGGAACTATAGCAGGCGTACAAAATTTAATTTGGTCGATATCTTGCTTATTCGTGTAGCAAACTTAAATTGTTTGTGCTCGTTTTACGTAGAATTTCATGCAGAATCCAAAACTGCGCGAATTTTCCACGTAGGTTAAAAACCAACCATATTAGGACCGTTTGAAGTTGCAGATTGAGAATTTTTAATCTAGAAAAATGGTGGATGCGCCGGGCTCAGAAAAAATTTCCGTTTCCCCTTCATTATTTGTTTGGGTATTAATTCCGCCCTTTCTCCACACATAATATGTCTTTCCACCAAATCAAAGCCGCACAAAGATCAAAGCCCTCCACACCCGACTTCAGTTAACGAATTACTCTTTGTTGTAATTTTTGAGGCGTTTCATGACCTCCGCCCATGTCCCTTCCGTTCTCGCCCTTTAAATTTTGATTTTTCATTTGACCTCTTCCCTTTATGTTGCCGCCCCTGGCACAAATTACTCGCGTTTCTGCACTTAGCCATAACAGTATGTAAAAAAATGTAAACTAGATGTAATCCCATCCGAAATTACAAGCTACATTTCGGCGGGTCAGTCTGCAATTCTGCCGATCTGAGGTAACAAAGAGACGAGCAACTCTCGCAGGTATCGGTCATTAACTATAGCCCAATTAGTTACTCTGGCTTTGTGTCGGATGAAAGGCGCGTGAGTAATTGCCGGCAATATCGCTGCTTGCATTTCGGGGAGGCTTTCATCCACGCTGGGATTTATCGAAACACGCATTACCGATTTTTTTTCGTATATTGAGACATAGAGATAAAACGGATGGCAGTCTCGACATGAAAAGTGCTTTTAAGCCGTAATGGAAAAATTTTGGTGATGGTAACGCAAGAGTGACGAAATTAAGCATCAATTACCGCGGGAAGCGGTTTGATTTATAAACGCTACATAAATATGGAAATTCGGAGGGTTTAGAAAAATGGTGGATGCGCCGGGGCTGAATGTTACGACTTTTAAACTTATTCCATAACACGAGGCATTACAGGGGTAAAGCGGGTGCAACAGTGTTGAAGATGACTTCACGTCTGGTTTTTGAACTAATTTTTTTATTTTTGAAATCTAAAATTTTCGAAAAAAATATGGTTCTACATCTAATTCGGTCCATATCTCGCGTATTTGTGGAGAAACTTGAATTATGTGTGCTCATTGTACGCAGAATTTCTCGCAGAATCCAAATCATGTGTCTTCTTTAAAGCAAGTCTACAAATGACTAAGGTGGAAGCGTTTAAATTCACGGATAGTAAATTTTTAGTTTCTATATGTATAAACCTCAATAACTCTGAAACTAAGACAGATAGAAAAATGCGGTTTTTACCATCGTTTTTCCGATTATAAAATTTTGCCAATAGAATAACATTTTTCTCATGTCCAAAATTTGCAGCAAAATTTTTTAAAACCTCGAAATTTCTTCATTCTTTATGCGATTTTTTCGAAACTTGAGGAAAATGTCATTCTTAGCAGTCTTATTAAAACTGCCAATTTAGAGAAATTTAAAATAGACGAATTTTTAAAAATTTTTGTGTTATAAACTAAAAAAATTGAAACAAAATTCTTTAAGGCCTCATAATTTCTTCGGTCTTTATGCGATTTTAACGAAATTTGAGGAAATTGTCATTCTTAGCTGTCTTATTAAAACTGCCAATGTAGAGAAATTTTGAATAAATAGACGAATTTTTAAACATTTTTGTTTTATAAACTAAAAAAAATGGAACAAAATTTTTTAAGGTCTCATAATTTCTTCATTCTTTACGCAATTGTAACGAAACTTGAGGAAATTGTCATACCTAGCTGTTTTATTGAAACTGCCAATTTAGAGAAATTTAGAATAAACAGACGAATTTTCAGAAATTTTTGTTTTATGAACTAAAAAAAGTGAAACAAAATTTTTTAAGGCTTAAGTTTCTTTATTCTTTACGCGATTTTAACGAAAATTGAAGAAATTGTCACTCTTGCCTTAATATAAGTGCGAATTTAGAGGAATTTGGACCGAATTTTTGAGACCAGTCAAAATTTTTCCAAAAATTAGTAGATTAATAAAAATCACATGTTTTTTAGATGCAAAATTTGAAACTTGAAAATTGTCAAAAAAAATATTTTTCCAAATCTAAGTAGGTCGATTTCTCGCTTATTTTCGCAGCAAATCTAAACAATTGGTGCTCATTTTACGCAGAATCCAAAACTGAGCGACACTTTCACGTACGGCTATAAATATCTGAATTAGAAGCGTTTAAAGTCGCGGATAGTAATTTTAGTTTCCACATTTATAAACTTCGATAACTCCGAAACTAAGACAGATAAAAATACGGTTTTTACCACCGTTTTATTCAATTTTTTTTCTACTTAAAAAAATTCGAAAAAACTGAAGATTTTTTTCCTCAATATTTGAACATAAATATCTCTAGAACTATGACCGATACAAAGATGTGGTATTCACCATTGCTCTTTTGTCGATCAGAATCATATCTTACATATCCCTAAATTGAAATCCGAATTTATCGAAATAATTATTTATTTGATTTTTAAATTCGGTTAATAATCTCGTTTATTCGCGGAGCAAACTTAAATTGTCTGTGCTCATTTTACGCGTAATTTCATGCAGAATCCAAATATGTGCCATTTTTTAACGTAGTTCTGCACATAACTGAGTTAGAAGGGTTTAAACTTTCGGATAGTGAATTTTTTTAGCTCCAAAAATGGTGGATGCGCCGGGCAAAAACGTTAGGACTTTTAGTCTTATCCCATAATAGAAAAGACAGCATGGATAAAGCAGGCGCAACAGTGATGCCGATGATTGCACATCTTATCTTTGAGCTAATTATATTTTAAGTATTCCGAATTTCAAATCTAAAATTTTTCGAAAAAATAAATTTGCTAAAATCTGATTCGGTCGATATCTCGCTTCTTCGCGGAGCTAACTTACAATATTTATGCTCATTTTACGCAGAATTTCACGCAGAATCTAAATCATGTGCCATCTTTATCGTAGGCCTACACATAACTGAGCTAGAAGCGTTTAAAGTCTTAGATAATAATAAACTTTTAGTTTCCATATGTATAAACCTCGATAACTCCGAAACTAAGAGAGATAAAAAATTGCAGTTTTTACCAACGTTTTTCCCACGTTTTTTTACCTAAGAATCCGGTCTTAAAATTCCGTTTTATTTCAAATTATTTTTTTTTTCTCGAAAAAATTCGGAAAAATTGAAGATTTTTTCTCAATATTTGAACATAAATATCTCCGGAACTATGACCGATACAACGATGCGGTTTTCACCATCGCTTTTCTTGCTCTTTTGTCGATCAGAGTCATGTCTTACATATCCCTAAATAAAATATGAATTTCTCAAAAAAATTATTTATTCGATTTTTAAATTCGGTTGATATCTCGTTTATTCGCATAGGAAAGTAACAGTATTAGTACTCATTTTACGCAGAATTTCATGCAGAATCCAAAACTGTGCGAATTTTCCACGTACGTCAAAAACCAACCGAATTACAACCGTTTAAAGTTGCGGACTGCGAATTTTTAGTTTAGAAAAATGGTGAATGCGCCGGGCAAATGTTACGACTTTTAAACTTATTCCATAACACGCTAGATTGCAGGGATAAACCGGGTGCAACAGTGTTGCGAAGATACAATCGCACAAGTAAATGTTTTATAGCCGATGATTTCACAAACAGGTGGTTATGACAAGATCAGAGTTTCGAGAAGTATACATCAAACCGCCACTGTAAAATCGAGGTAGAACGTTCGAATTTTAATTTCCCCTTTTCTTCGAAAACTCGTCACCGCTGAAACACCCAAGAAACGCAACAAGTTGTAATGAGTGAGCCGAGGACCAGAGATCAAAGCAATAATTAGCAGCTCCTATAAATTTAAAATAATAGCCCCAACTGACACGAAAACGTGCGATGTCTACAATCGCTCGCCCAACTTTATGATTTTTGCCCCGCATCACTAATTCCATGAATGTTGTCTGCTTTGTTTGATGGCGTTTCCAGATGGTTTCCTACTTAACTAGTCTAATTAATTATGCAAAAGTAGAGTGTGACGGATTGCTCAACTCGTGTTTGCGTTCACCTGTCGCAAAAGTGTATAATTCGGGCTGTGCAATGGTGCCAACAAGGGAGTAGAAACTGAGTCGTTTCGTAGAGCGTCTCCATGAGAAATGCTCATAACATGCTGCCGTGCCTAATGTGATGTACTTTACGTTCGAGAATATAACGTAATGGTGGAAATCTCTGCTGATGGTCCACGAGAGGCCATAAACCCATCGTGGAGGCCGCATTTTGAAGATTTTAATTACCAGAGCCAAACTAATTGGGAAGAAATCTTGTGTTGTTTCTTTCAAGTGCTGATCAATAGCGGGCTGAAATTAGACTCTTTGAGACTTTGGTATAAATAGCTGGAATAATAAACTCGCTACTCCGACGAGACGTTGATTAATAAATCATAGAAAATGTTAAACAAGACAAAAAAAGTTATTTGGACCACCAGAAGAAGCGGGAGAATGAGGTAGAGCAAACAAAACGGAAATAAATTAACAGTCGAAAATAAATTGAGGAAGAAGCATGGTAAACAGATTCCGCTTACTTATTTGCAAGAATTTCGTTCTTTAATTTCAATGTTTACATTTTTGTGGTCGATTGTTGATGCTCGATCTTCAAGTTCAGCTCTGTGTATTTTTATTTCAACAGCTGTTTTTTTTGTCTCAGAGTTTATTTTCGACATGACAGTCAGTCAGTCGATGGAAAGCTCTGTGTTGACGAACAAAAGCTTCATGAGGATTCGGATCGTGTCGCCTGAAATTGTAATTCTTGGAAGTAACCAAAAAGAGGTGGCGTTTTTATTAGCATATCAATTTCACTTAGCCTGAGGACATCGTTTCTGACGTTGCATCCTTAATCAGGCGATTCTGGGTTATCGATTAGTCATCCTGCTTTTATAATATCTGTGTTTTGTATAAGAGTCACGTGTCGGCTTTGAGGTGGCGCGTCAAATGTGCCCGAATCCGAGCTAATATCTCAGCAGTGGCGCAAACCTGGCATTATTAAAAGTTGCAGTGTTTTTTAGAAAAGTAATTTTGGATTGTAGCGGTGGGTATAAATTTCGCTGTATCAAAACGAGGCGATTATTCTGCTTTGAGGCCACATTTGTTATCGTAATGGGGGCGCAAGGCATGCATAATGTGGCAAGTACACTCAAGTTCAAAAATCTTGCACCTGTTTATGAAACTATGATAAATATTAAAATTTAAATTGGAGCGTAATTAAACCTTTTTTAATCTTAGCTCAACAATGGAAGTTTCTAAAATCTGGATTTTTTGTTCTAAAATTTTGCACTTTAGCACTGTTGATGAAGACATTCTTAGAATAATTATCTCCCCAAATTTCATTGCTATAACTTGAAAACTAACAAAATTACAAATTTCAATAATCAAAAGTTAAATGAAATTTTCTAAAATCTGTTTTTTTTTGTTCTAAAATTTTGAAATTTGGCACAGTTATTGGACACTCTAGAAGTAATAACCTCTCCACATTTCATTGTCATAAATTCAAAACTAACAAAGACACGAATTTTTAGAAAAAAAAGTTGAAAATGTTTGCTTATCCGAAAATAAAATTTTCTAAAATTTGCATTTTTTGTTTTAAAATGTTGCACTTTGGCGCGGTTAATAATACTTTAAAGAAAATAAAATCACGAAATTTCATCTTAACTCAAAAACTAGAAAAAATACGAATTTTAGTAAAAAAAAGTAGAAAATATTTGGTTCGCCCTAAAATAAAATTTTCTAAAATTTGTGTTTTTTGTTCTTAAATTTTGCTCTTTTGCCCAGTTGATGAACACTTGAGAGAAAATAAGGTCGCAAATTTTTCTTTGTCATAACCTAAACACTAACAAAAATACTAATTTTAATAAACAAAGTTGATGAACACTTAAGAGCAAATAAGAGCACTAAATTGCATTGACATAACTCAAAAACTAACAAAGATACGAATTTTAATAAAAAAAGTTGAAAATATTTGGTTAGCCCTTAAATGAAATTTTCTAAAATCTGTATTTTTTGTTCTAAAATTTTTAAATTTGGCACATTTATTGGACACTTTAGAAGTAGTAACCTTCCCAAACTTTATTGTCATAAATTCAAAACTAGCAAAGATACAAATTGTAGTATAAAAATTTGAAAATTTTTGGCTTGTCCGAAAATAAAATTTTCTAAAATTTGTATTTTTTGTTCGAAAATTTTGCTCTTTTGCCCAGTTGATGAACACTTGAGAGAAAATAAGGTCGCAAATTTTTCTTTGTCATAACCTAAACACTAACAAAAATACGAATTTTAATAAACAAAGTTGAGTTTATTTGGTTTGTCCTATTATAAAATTTTCTAAAATGTCTAATTCTGGTTCTAAAATTAAACACTTTGGCACAGTCAGTGAACACTTAAAAAGTAGCAACCTCCCCAAATTTCATTGTCGAAACTTCAAAACCAACAAAGACACGTTTTTTTTTGATAAAACTGTTTTTAAAAAAATATTTATTTTTTGATTTTGGGTGTATAGAATATATTCGCGCCAGTGAAGTAGACATTGGTTTTCCACAAAGAAATACAATTTCTGGTTTTATTTAAAGTAGAGAGAGAGCAAGACTTTTGAACGTTAGTGTACTAATGTACTGGGCTTAAATTATAGCAAGTTCCACTTTTATTGAATTTAAATTTACAAAGCAATTTTCTCGGTGTTATTAACTTGTATAAAACAGGTTAATGCGAGCCCGTTTTCGCTGTTTTCTCAAAACGAAAGCCCTCTAATGTGGTTCTCCTACAACAATCCGATTTACTTACGCAAGCGTATGTAATAACTTTAACTAAAACCCTTTAAGTAGCGTGCTTGGTCGCACCTTGCCAGTGTATATCAATTTCCTGATGCTATTTAAGCCTTCCTGATGATACCCTTTAAGTGCCGCTAACCGCGAAATTACAGTCAATGGACACTTTTTGCCCCACATCCAAAGTGGCCGGTTTAGCATCTCATCTGCTTCCTTTCACTTCGGAATAAATAAATCCCACACCTACAGTTATTTAACTTTTGCTATTTAAAATCGCACTGACGCATTTCCACCTCTCGATTTTTTGCAATGATCCAGAAAGTTGCTCGAGCGGAAGCTTTTTTAAGCGAACGTCGGACAAGAACAACTCAAACAAAAGGAAACACTTCAACTCACACGGTGTCCTCCTTTGCGCCATTCCACTTTCGGAGAGTTATTTTGCTGGATGGCGACGAGGCAGAGTTGGGTTGTTTTTGATTTTTACACGAAGTAATGCTTAGATGCCACCCCCGCATTTCGCCCCGTATTAAAATGCACCCTCGTATGTCGTTCGTGTAATCAATCCCCGGTTCTATTTCGGTATCGTGCCATCGTAAAACCGGCAATATTCCCATTACAAAAACAATAAAAAATTTCTTTACACGAACGCGTACGGAAAAGGCAAGAAAACGAAAAGAGAACATTCCGGGATTGTAACCGCAAGACAGAGGCGGAGTGAGGACAAATGTTGGGGCTCTTAAAATGTCAAATGTCGTTCTTGTATCTTAGAGCATTGCAACTAGCAGATATTAATTATTTAACTGAAATAAAGTAGATTCGTTTCAGAAATAAAAAATTGGAAAACGTTTCTCTTTTTTTCTATGATTTTCTGACTCGAAATCAAGTCAAGAACTGTAATTTCTCGAAAAGTCATTGTTGTTACAAAAAACTAAGAAAATTACATTTTTGAACGAAGAAAGTACAAGTAGCAGTAAAAATCGGACTCGGTCAATAAAAATTTTCGATTTTCTTGTTTTTTTCGTTTTTTTGGCCACCACTCGTAGACTATTTAAGGCTGTTCTACCCCTCAACTAAAATTCGTGTTTTGAAAAATATGCAACCCAACATACTAACCATTTGACACATGCCAATCATCCATAAGGGTGAAAATCGTCTGTAAAATTAGCATATTTTCTAGCACAGTTCAGCAATAAACCAGGCAGATGAATTTGCCTTGCTTTGGAGTTTGTTTCCGACGTTTTCCCGATTTCGAAATATTATGTCTCTCGAAAATAATAAATGAAAAATAAAGAGAAATAATAAATGATGGCATCATCTAATAAACTTTATATTTCAAGTAAAAAATGTTTCGTTAAAAATGTGTACCATAACAATTTTATTTTCAAAATTACACTGTGCAACAAATTCAAATTAATTTTGAATGTGTTATGTAATCCAAACATACCCAAAGGACATCCTTCCCTCAAAACCGTCACAATTTTTAACATAAGTAGTTAAAACATAGAAAAGAGATTCTTTTTTTACTTATGATTTTAATGTATGTATGGTTATCAATATTTAAAATGCACATAAAAAAAAAGTAAAACTAAAAAAAATTATATGCGAACCAGAACTTGTTTAGCCGCCAACTTTGATACAATTTTTTTTCTCTTTATTACAAAAATCGTTTTTTTTTACAATAATTTTAAATTGATTGTATTTGACACTGTACAGATTTTTATTTTGGAAACAAAAATCTTTAAAACTTACAAAGTCATAAAATTTTACATTTAAAATTAAATATAAAATTTGGTGGTGACTTGCGGTTAACGGCATATGTTTCATCAAAAGGTGGGCTACCTATAGAACAGTTTTTTGGCTACTAAAACTTTGTCACGCAGTGTTTTAGTTGACAATAAATTTATATTAGTTCATCTTGTTATTTCATATGTTTCAACGAATGCGCGGGTATTTAATAATATAAATTCTACCAAATTTAAAAACGCCTATATGGGTATTTCCGAATAACAAAATATTACAGGTAGGTAAAGAACATGTTCTAGAGCTACAATCTTTTTTATAAAATTGAAAAACACTCGATCACGATTTTTTTTTTTCGATAAATCGCTTATGCCAAAGGTATTTTTACCATGGCAACGTAGAAGGTGGTGTGCGGTTGGGTCCTAATAATCTAAAAATTAGATGTAGAAGTTGTTTTTAAACGCGGAAAATGCAAGATTGTAAAAAAAATATTGTGTGTATTTCGAGCGCAAATTCAAATTGCCGTTCTCGAGAGGTTGGCGCGCAACTTTAGACTTTTTGTCTCTTTGAATCGGCAATGTAAATTTTTACGCTCTTAATACACAAATAGCTATTAATACTGGTGTATTAAACTTTAACACTAATTTATTTTTACTTTTTATACGTGGACGTCAAAAAACGCATCACGAAAAATTAAAAAATAACATATCTTGACATAACTAAATATTTCAAAAATTGAGAACACATGTCCACCTCAATAAATGTTTTCATCATTTTGGAAAAGTTTAAAAAGTTGGTACAGCAGCACAATTTGAGATATGTATAAAGAAATCATTGAAAATGTAAAATCATGTTTAGGGTAATTATTTTAACAAAGTTAGGGAAATTGCCAAAACACAGAAGTAACAATATAGAGCTATGCTGGTAGCTAAAAATCAGATAGTTACGGGAGCGCCAAAAAGCTTTCAATCGTCTAATCTTATTATTTTAACCTGACGGTCATGTATGGGAGACAACTCGGTGCTGACCTTTTTGGTCTTATGGCTACTTGAGAAAACATTCCACCCTGCCTGCGGCAAAGGACCAAATGGCCAAAGATGCAATAAATACGTAACAATCAATGTATGAAATACAATTAATCTGTTGTCCTTTATAGAGTCGATATCTCGCTCATTTTTGGGCCAAACCAGCGGTATTACGGCTCATTTTGAGCAGAATTTTACACAGATTCCAAATCCATAAAACATAAACAGCAACGTTTTGCGCCAGCGTATTTCTTGAGCCTTTTTCCTTTAGATTTCGTCCTCAAAAACCAAAAATTCGATGGTCGAGTTTGTCACCAAAAAAAATCTGATCGATGAACATTTTTGAATTCTTTGTTTTTTGGCTGCTACTCGTATACTATTTGATCTACTGATCTGAAATTTAGGCAGTTGATAGATCTCGAGCTGCTCTTTCGATTGACATATAACTCAAAGATATTAAATAGATTTTGGTCTACCTCTCGTTTATTTGTGAAGCAAACTCAAGTTATTTGTGCCCATTTAACGCAGAATCCAAAACTAGGCAGAATTTTTAACGAACCTCAATAAATAATTGAGTTTCTCCTATATTAAAAAGTTTCAAATTTTTTCTCTTTCACCCTATAGTTTTGAACTTGGGGGAGTCAAAAATTGTAATTGTAATTTTCCTTGGACACTGTTTAAATTTTCTAGATTTTTCCGACTGGAGAACCCTTATTGCATTTTCTTCAAATCTGATCTCGATTCTCATCAAATTTTAAAGATTTTCTATATTTTTTAGAGTCTCTGGTCAGTTTTAGCGTAACTTTACATCCTAAATAAATTCTGTTTAGGTTTGGTCGAAATCTTCTTAGATGATCTAGATTTTCTTTAGTTTTTCTCCACATTATGTCAAAATTTTCCAGATTCTTCTAGATTGAGCCGTCCATTTAAATTTTTCTTAGATTCCTTCAGCTTGTTTATATTGTCTTTGATTTCAATTCGATTTGCCTTAGATAGCTTTATAGATTCTCCTTATATGTTTCACATTATTTTATTATTTTCTATAAATTGTCTTGTTTTTCGTGCAAATTCCTTTCAATACCTCTTTAGCACAGAGTTATTTAATATTTCTGCGAAATTGGACCTTCGCGGCCCTCCGTCGAAGCCGCCCCTGCACGAGACCTTGACACGCCCGTAATTGAGCCGTACGCGAGGAAATTTGAAGGAAAAACACCTCCAGCTCATAACTCACGATATTTTAGTGTTGCGTGGAAACAACGTGAACACAAGTTTAGCGAATTGCATTAAATTTTTACAATACGCGCTTCGGTACGTGCAGCAAATATTTTCCACTCTGCTGATCGTCGACGTCTGTCTACAATAAATATCGAGGTTTATTCGGTGTTATGGAAGCGATATAGAAATTTTGCCAAATTGTGGGAAAATTATTAGGGGCGGCACTATAACGCTACATTTTCCTTTTTAGACAAGTTTCTGCATGGGCGCTCGCTGCATGCTCTAGCATTCCAGATCTGTTTACAGTGATTCGCTCCAAAATTAAATCAGCTTCTGCATGGGTGCGCGACTTTTGTCATCATTAGAACTAGGAAATCGATCGGAGAAGTCGTCGCGATGTTGTTAATTTTGGCTTTTTCCGACATTTTTCAACTCGTTTATCGACAATCTCGGGATGGAAAGAACAGATCGCGGAATTTATGATGCGCGGTTTATTTTAAAATCAAATTTAGATTGGAGAAACCTGGATCTCTTCAGTCCGAGTGTATTTCCTCTAATTATTTATTCGCGATTTCAACACAGTGCGCTCAATTACAATTTCGACAGCAGTCATAAAGCATAGTGTGGATCATAACAAACTTGGAAGATTTACATATAAATTGAATCCCACACGAAACTAAAAAACCTGATTTTGTGGGAATTGATGGATGCACTACGCAATCTAGTTCGCACGTAAAAATAACTCGGCAGTTTTTAGCACCCGCAATTAATTTTCTTGTCGGATCGGTAAAATTGGCTCTATAATTTTGTAACTTGCTGCAGTTAGTAACCCTGTCAAGTTTAGTAACTTCCATAAAAGTCATAGTTGTAACATTACAACAACTAAAGTTACAACTTAAAGCAAAAAAAACACAAAATTTTTGGTTCGTTTTTAAAATAAAATTAGTAAAAGCAGTGATTTTTGTTTTATGTATTTGCAACTTGGTACAATTGGTAATCTTGTCAAAAATAGTAACTTCCCTCAAGGTGATCGTGGTAACAACTACCAACTACCAAAGTTACAGCTTTAACAAAAAAAAAAATTAAAAATTGTTGGTTCGGCCCAAAATAAAAATTCGCAAAAACTGTAATTTTTGCTCTATAATTTTTAAACTTGGTGCAGATGGTAGTCCTAGTAACTTGCCTAAAAGCCATCGTTGTAACATTACAACTCCTAAAGTTACAGCTTTAAAAAAAGGAAATTTCTGGATCATCCCTAAAATAAAATTCGTAAAATCCGTGACTTTTGCTCTACAATTTTGTAACTTGGTGCACTTAATAATCCTGTTAAGAATAGTAACTCACCTAAAAGCCATCGTTGTAACATTACAACTACTAAAGTTACAGCAAAAAACAAAAACAAAAGAAAATTTTTGAATCGACCTTAAAATAAAATTCGTAAAATCTGTAATTTTTTCTCCATAATTTTGTAACTTGGTGCAGTTGGTAGTCCTAGTAACTTGCCTAAAAGCCATCGTTGTAACATTACAACTACTAAAGTTACAGCAAAAAACAAAAACAAAAGAAAATTTTTGAATCGACCCTAAAATAAAATTCGTAAAATCTGTAATTTTTGCTCTATAATTTTGTAACTTGGTACAGTTGGTAGTTCAGTCAAGAATAGTAACTCTCCTAAAAGCCATCGTTGTAACATTACAACTACCAAAGTTACATCTTAAAACAAAAAAAAGAGAAAATTTTTGAGTAAATTTTTAGATCATCCCTAAAACAAAATTTGTAAAATCTGTAATTTTTGATCCACAGTTTTGTAAGTGGGTGCATTTACTAATCCGCTGAAGAATAGTAACTCACCTAAACACCAACATTACAACTACCAAAGTTACGGCAAATAAATACGGTGAAATAATGAGCGCCGGACTTGTTTCCTATCGGTTGATTACAATGGTCATTTGTCAAATAAATCAAACCGCGCGATCGCATCTGATTGATCTGCAACGGTATAAAAACGCGAATCTGCAAAATTAAAATCTGAAGCGACTTGGTAATAAAGTGAAATGTAGTCTGGAGATTTCGGAATTCTTTCTGTAAAAATAATCTTTCATGTCCTGCGCGCAACAAAGCCCCGAAACGCATGTTTGATAAAGGAGTGAAACGAAATCCTATCAACAGGAATCCTCTTTCTGCCTCTAAGCCACGCGGAAAATGTAATTTTCTATTGCCTCAAGTTTTGTTCCATTTTATTCCCCGTACGAAAAGCCCTAGTTTTGGAATAATTAACCTGATAAACTCGCTTTTGAGCACCGAAAGAAAAATTCTTGCGATATGACGGTCAGGCAGTCTCTAAATAAAGCTCGCTTTTATTACGGTTTGATTAGATTGACACAAGTCCTGATTTAATTCCGACATTCCTAAACTTCGGACACTCCGTATTTTTCGATTGATTGAGCGCCAATGTAGCGAAAATGCTTTGTTTTCTGGTATTGCTTCGGAGTGGTGGATGCCCTAAATAACACTTTCGATGCTGAGCGGTGCTGGCAGTAAATTAATAACGACAATACTAATAACAGAACCGTTACTTGTCACGGACCGAGTTTTTGTGTGTGTGATTTCTTTTATTTTGGGCCATAACGAGCCAATAGCGCCATTCGTTTTCCGGGAATATGGGACGCGTTCAAGAACACATTCCTGTCTAATAGTTACGCGCAAATTATTGGTTCGTCTCAAATAAAACGATTGCAAAATGTGTCTCTTTGCTATGTGATTTTGTAATTTGCTGCCACAAATTGTAACTTTCCTAAATTACAGTTTTAAATAAAAAAAAATAATTATTTTATTCCTAGATAAAATTTGTCAAATCTGTGACTTTTGCTCTAGTATATTTGGTAACATGCTGGAGTTAGTAATCCTGTCAAGTACAGTCACTTCTCTAAAAGTCCTAGTTGTAACGCTACAATTACTAAAGTTACAACTTGAAACAAAAAAAAAGGACATTTGTTTTATGTATTTATTTGTAACTTGATACAGTTGGTAACCTTGTCAAAAATAGTAACTTCTCTCAAGATGATCGTTGTAACATTGCAAGTACCAAAGTTACAGCTTGAACAAAAAAAACATAAATTTTTGATTCGAACCAAAATAAAAATTCGTAAGATCTGTAACATTTGCATTATACTTTTGAAACTTGGTGCATTTAGTAATCTTGTCAATAGTAGTAACTCCCCTTAAAATCATCGTTGTAACATTACAACTACCAAAATTACAGCAATAAACAAAAAAAGAAGTAAATTTTAGGCTCGTTCCAAAAAAACCATTCGTAAAATCTGCGTTTCCTGCTCCATAATTTTATAACTTGGTGCAGTAAGTAATCCTGTCAAGATTAGTAACTCTCCTAAAAGTCATCGTTGTAACATTACAACTACCAAAGTAGTAGCTTAACAAAAAAAATTGATTCGGCCCAAAATAAAGATTCGTAAAATCTATAACTTGTGCTCTAGAATTTTGAAACTTGGTACATTAAGTAATCTTGTCAGCAGTAGTAACGCCGCTGAAAATAATCGTTGTAACATTACAACTACCAAAATTACAGCAATAAACAAAAAAAAAGTGAATTTTAGGCTCATTCCAAAAATAAAATTCGTAAAATCTGTATTTTTTTCTCTATAATTTTGTAACTTGGTGCATTTAGTAATCCTGTCAATCATAGTAACTCGCCTAAAAGCCATCGTTGTAAAATTACAGTTAACTAAGTTACAGCTTTAAACAAAGATAAGAGTACATTTTCGAGTAAATTTTTGGAACGTACCTAAAAGAAAATTCGTAAAATCTGCGTTTTCTGCTCCATAATTTTATAACTTGGTGCAGTAAGTAATCCTGTCAAGATTAGTAACTCTCCTAAAAGTCATCGTTGTAACATTACAACTACCAAAGTTTCAGCTTAACAAAAAAAAATTGATTCGGCCCAAAATAAAGATTCGTAAAATCTATAACTTGCGCTCTAGAATTTTGAAACTTGGTACATTAAGTAATCTTGTCAGCAGTAGTAACGCCCCTGAAAATAATCGTTGTAACATTACAACTACCAAAATTACAGCAATAAATAAAAAAAGAAGTAAATTTTAGGCTTGTTCCAAAAAAAAAATTCGTAAAATCTGTACTTTTTTCTCTATAATTTTGTAACTTGGTGCATTTAGTAATCCTGTCAATCATAGTAACTCGCCTAAAAGCCATCGTTGTAAAATTACAGTTAACTAAGTTACAGCTTTAAACAAAGATAAGAGTACATTTTCGAGTAAATTTTTGGAACGTCCCTAAAAGAAAATTCGTAAAATCTGCGTTTTCTGCTCCATAATTTTATAACTTGGTGCAGTAAGTAATCCTGTCAAGATTAGTAACTCTCCTAAAAGTCATCGTTGTAACATTACAAATACCAAAGTTTCAGCTTAACAAAAAAAAATTGATTCGGCCCAAAATAAAGATTCGTAAAATCTATAACTTGTGCTCTAGAATTTTGAGACTTGGTACATTAAGTAATCTTGTCAGCAGTAGTAACGCCCCTGAAAATAATCGTTGTAACATTACAACTACCAAAATTACAGCAATAAATAAAAAAAGAAGTAAATTTTAGGCTTGTTCCAAAAAAAAAATTCGTAAAATCTGTACTTTTTTCTCTATAATTTTGTAACTTGGTGCATTTAGTAATCCTGTCAATCATAGTAACTCGCCTAAAAGCCATCGTTGTAAAATTACAGTTAACTAAGTTACAGCTTTAAACAAAGATAAGAGTACATTTTCGAGTAAATTTTTGGAACGTTCCTAAAAGAAAATTCGTAAAATCTGCGTTTTCTGCTCCATAATTTTATAACTTGGTGCAGTAAGTAATCCTGTCAAGATTAGTAACTCTCCTAAAAGTCATCGTTGTAACATTACAACTACCAAAGTTACAGCTTGACAAAAAAAATTGATTTGGCCCAAAATAAAGATTCGTAAAATCTATAACTTGTGCTCTAGAATTTTGAAACTTGGTACATTAAGTAATCTTGTCAGCAATAGTAACGCCGCTGAAAATAATCGTTGTAACATTACAACTACCAAAATTACAGCAATAAACAAAAAAAAAGTGAATTTTAGGCTCATTCCAAAAATAAAATTCGTAAAATCTGTATTTTTTTCTCTATAATTTTGTAACTTGGTGCATTTAGTAATCCTGTCAATCATAGTAACTCGCCTAAAAGCCATCGTTGTAAAATTACAGTTAACTAAGTTACAGCTTTAAACAAAGATAAGAGTACATTTTCGAGTAAATTTTTGGAACGTCCCTAAAAGAAAATTCGTAAAATCTGCGTTTTCTGCTCCATAATTTTATAACTTGGTGCAGTAAGTAATCCTGTCAAGATTAGTAACTCTCCTAAAAGTCATCGTTGTAACATTACAACTACCAAAGTTACAGCTTGACAAAAAAAATTGATTCGGCCCAAAATAAAGATTCGTAAAATCTATAACTTGTGCTCTAGAATTTTGAAACTTGGTACATTAAGTAATCTTATCAGCAGTAGTAACGCCCTTGAAAATAATCGTTGTAACATTACAACTACCAAAATTACAGCAATAAATAAAAAAAGAAGTAAATTTTAGGCCCGTTCCAAAAAAAAATTCGTAAAATCTGTACTTTTTTCTCTATAATTTTGTAACTTGGTGCATTTAGAAATCCGCTCAATCATAGTAACTCGCCTAAAATCCATCGTTGTAAAATTACAGTTAACTAAGTTACAGCTTAAATTACAGCAATAAATAAAAAAAGAAATAAATTTTAGGCTCGTTCCAAAAAAAAATTCGTAAAATCTGTACTTTTTTCTCTATAATTTTGTAACTTGGTGCATTTAGTAATCCTGTCAATCATAGTAACTCGCCTAAAAGCCATCGTTGTAAAATTACAGTTAACTAAGTTACAGCTTTAAACAAAGATAAGAGTACATTTTCGAGTAAATTTTTGGAACGTCCCTAAAAGAAAATTCGTAAAATCTGCGTTTTCTGCTCCATAATTTTGTAACTTGGTGCAGTAAGTAATCCTGTCAAGATTAGTAACTCCCCTAAAAGTCATCGTTGTAACATTACAACTACCAAAGTTACAGCTTGACAAAAAAAATTGATTCGGCCCAAAATAAAGATTCGTAAAATCTATAACTTGTGCTCTAGAATTTTGAGACTTGGTACATTAAGTAATCTTGTCAGCAGTAGTAACGCCCCTGAAAATAATCGTTGTAACATTACAACTACCAAAATTACAGCAATAAATAAAAAAAGAAGTAAATTTTAGGCTTGTTCCAAAAAAAAAATTCGTAAAATCTGTACTTTTTTCTCTATAATTTTGTAACTTGGTGCATTTAGTAATCCTGTCAATCATAGTAACCCGCCTAAAAGCCATCATTGTAAAATTATCGAGTAAATTTTTGAAACGTCCCTAAAATAAAATTCGTAAAATCTGCGAGTTTTCCTATATAATTTTGAAATTTAGCACATTTAAAAAACTACTTATTCATCAATAACTTAATGAATTCTTAAAGATCTTCGTATTTATTGGTTTGTTTTATTTGTTTTCCACCAATATGGGAAGCGTTCAAGAGCACATTCCTGTCTAATAGTTAAGCGCAGGATAAACATCACGAAGCGAACCTGGAATAGTTCCCTAAATAAATAAAATAACAATGAAATGTGTTTATGATGTTTGGAAAGTATTCCGGAGAGATAATCGCGTCAAAGAGGGTTTCCCCGACAAAATGAATATCTGGTAAACACGCTTGGAAAAGCCGATATCTCACACCGCGAAAAACTGCCCACTAGTGCAGCTCAAACTTAAATCTCATCAAAAGCAAATGAATCAAAAACAGGCCTGCACTCCCCCAGGAGCCCTAAATAGAATCCAACAAAAGAACCCGCTTCACTTGTCTGCGTAATGCGAAATTATACACTCCCCGTCTGGGATTTACCTCCTTTAATCAAATCACAAAATTCCCCCCTCATCAATCATAATCGAGTTGCTAAACAAAGTTTTACGTTGGTTGCAACTCCCACGACATCGGCAGTAAATAACATTGTTAATAAGAAGTTGGAAAAAGTCCCCCGAAAGCGAGTGCGCCCCTGAACATGTTAATATGAGCTATCTTGCAATTTATCGGGGGAAATTTACATACAAGTCTCGTGTGATGAAATATATTTCATGGCTAATTTGAAGGATAAATAAGCAACTACCCCCACATAAATTCGTGATATTTGCTCCGTTTTCTGCAGCGGTCGTGGCCTAAATTCCGGTTTGAATGGGATTTGATTGTGGAAATAATGATTCTTTGATTACTCCAGGCTTCACTTTCTTGTCGGGCGCGGCTTTTACAATTGTCGTTTTTAATTAGTTACAACAAAAAATCCATTAGAAAGGAATTAAATTCGGACCCGGCGCCTCCACCATTTTTGATAAGCGCGTATTTGCTCACATTTTCGGTTTAGTTTATTTTTCTCGTATTTACATACATAAAAGCCGACGTAAAGTGCACGGCAAATATTTTACGCCCTGAAATCAAACCGAAAATATTCACAACTAAGACGAGCTATTATAAACAGTTATTCTTCTGCAGAGAGATGAGGCCGTTTGTTTGCGCTCCGATCACAGATTATTGTTTTAATACCCATAAATTCCCAATGAGAGTGCATCGAAACCAGATTTCCAAACATTATTTATTAATAAATGATCGCGTCGGTCGTTCAACTCCCCACTGAACGTTTTCGATATAACTTATGCAAAAACAATTTCCTTTAAACTGTTAAGCTGCCAAATTTAATACAATTTCACCTTGACCGTTCCCACATTATTTTCGCCGGACATATTTTCAATTATCTCGGAAAGTTGGACCCATAAATATTTTCGTTCGCTCCCGAATCGATAACGTTTATTTTGACGTTTTCTGGGTGCCGATACAAACGTCATTCGCGATTCTGGAGAGTAGTTCTGACACTATTTGCTTCAATAAATTTCAATCAGTAAAACTGCACAAACACACAACACCCTCGAGGAGCTGAAAGTAAAAAGACAGCCGTCGGCGCTCGCAGAAGTTCCTCAGAGGTTCCCGCTGTGTTTGTAATTGCATAACTGGTTAGATTTATTCTAACTCAATAGAAACTTTGTTTACACTTGTACGTTGATAAAACTCCGCCAGCTCTTCGCAGATGCGAAAAATGGTGGATGCGGCGACCCACTTTTGAGTTTCCCGAGGCGTTTACATGGGCATTGTCCCCCGAAAAGTGCTGTAAGTCAGCGGGCAAACGTCCCAGAATCAGCGGCATACGATCCAATAAAATTCAAAACCAATCTGGGGCCAGACAGATATATGCAAACCCCAATACGCAGCCCCGCGTCTAAATCAGGCCCATGCAAAATGTAAACAAGATTCCACACCGGAGATTGTGACAGTAAAAACTTGCAAATCTGGCCTGGGCGCCAAATTGGATGCTCCCAGAGGTAAAACAAGTAGAAGTTATTGGTTTGGAAATTTGGGACATCATCAGATAGCAAATGAAACGATCAATCGTGTGCGCGGCTTAATGACTTCCCTCCAGAGATAGTGTTGCAAACAAAACGGGAATGCTAATCTGCTTAAAAATTCTGCACGAGAGGCATAAATCTCCTGCAATCCGACCAGATTAAAATCTTACCAGCAAAAATTGATTAAAAGTTCAGCTATTAAACCCACCGCAGCTGCAGCTTGATCGTTATCCATAAAATCGAGATATTAAGAATTTTTCGTACCAACCTCGCATATTTACGATACTTGGATACGAGTTCGAAACAATGCAAATTTTGATGAGCTCTCTGATGAAGACGGTAAGCGCCAGAGTCGACATAAGCTCCAATAAAACACTCGAGTATTCTTTATTAAAGCGCAAACTTTGGGGGAAACACACGTATTTCGAACAGTTCGAATTAGACGATTTTTCTCTTACATAACACCACAGCAAAAATTTTACTGATTTTCAAAATATATTTATTTTTCGATCAGAAATTTTACAATTTGGCACAGTTAGAAGCTGCTTATTTCTTGAAATTTCATCATTTTAGCTTTGATTTCAAAAATTTTGGCAATCTAGGCATTTAAAACGTGTGTTTATAACACTAAATATTCAAGTTTTAAGATGATAAAAAAATATATAAAAGTTTTTGGCTGGCTTTAAAAATAAAAATTTGTAGAAAAAAATTTATATTTGGTACAGACATTAAACAATGCAATGATAGTAATCTCTCCAAATTTCATTGCCCTAGCATCAAAACTTCAAATATTACAGATTTGAATGGAAAATATTAGAAATTTTTGACTCGTTTTAAAAATATCAATTTTTAAAATCCGTCCCTGTTGCTGAAAAATTTTGAAATTTAGTACAGACAATTAACAATGCAAATGTAGAAATCTCTCCGAATTTCATTGCCTCATGACAGAATTTTCGAAAATTTTTAGAAATTTTCAGTTTCGTATCGACGTCAACCGCAAATTAACCAAAGCAGCAGCAGTTTATGTTCTGAGACCTCATTTTCCACATTAGCATTTCCACTACGAATTTTACTACGTTATCGATACTACGGCTATTTTTACCACCGCTCTGTATTAATTCATGGTCGCGTACTCCCCCATCGATTTTTCCACGTTTAAATTTTGGATGAAACCTCCACATTCTCCCTTTTTCAAACCTCATAATTCCGCTCCCTTGCATTAGTGCATTCCCAGGTCAGCAACTCATTAAACAAAATTAATTATAACCTGCCCATATAAACTTAATTTGAAAATAATTGCACATTTAGTGCACGTCAAATTGCAGTTGCACAAAGGAGTAACCACAGTCCTTTGTAGCAATCGATGGCAAATCTCCCAACTCTTAGAGAAAATGCAAATTCTTGAAGTAACAGCTTGAGTTGTTACTTTAACAAAATGACTTGGTGATGAGCAGGTGCTGCAGTATCTTACCTCTGTTATTGTTAAGCGCCAAGTTACTGCTAATATTGACACAGATGAACGTGTTGTTATGTTTAGTGAACACAATTATTGCTACCAGACGTAGAGGGAAACTCACCCGCGTCTCAAGAGAGACGTCCAAGTTAAAATTTTATTGAACACGTTCGCAATGGTTATCGTAAAAAACAGTGTCCTTGTGCTTTGTTTACACAAAAAACGGCTGCGTTTTCTAGTTCTGTGAACGCATGAAATTACCGTAAAAGCAAGTGTTCATTAGCTGAAAAATCGCGTGTCGTTTAATACTTTTATTACCCTGCATAATTATAATATTAGCAGATACGCTTGGAAGTTGCTCGCAACAAAAGCGGAAAATGTAATGGAGTCGCCCAGCAGAATTTATGTGGCCGCAGATAAAAACCCGCAATAAATTAGAAACATGAAATTGAAAATTAAAACATTGATAACATGATTCAGACTTTCAACTATTGTGCACATTTTCCGACGGTGGCTAGGGGAGATCGGAGCGCAGGTTTTTTCTTTGAAGTCTGTTACTTAAACTACATTTGCATAGTTTATTGTTTGTAAAAAATTTCAATTTTATTGAATAACTGGAACGGAATTTTGAAATTTTCATTTTAAAAACGAGCCCAAAATTTCCAATATTTTTCTTTCAAACCTGTAATGTTCGTGGTTTTGATGCTAAGGCAAAGAAATTTGGAAGGATTTCTAGATTTGCGTTGTTTATTGTTTGTACTAAATTTCAAATTTTTTTAACAACAGGAACGGATTTTAGAAATTTTCTTTTTTTGAACAAGTCAAAAATTACCAATATTTTCCATTCAAATTAGTAGTTGTCGTAGTTTTGACGCTAAGGTAATGAAATTTGGAGGAATTTCTACACTTGCATTGTTTATTGCTTGCGCTAAATTTCAAATATTCTTAACTACAGGGACGGATTTTATAAATTTTTCATTTTTTAAACGAGCCTAAAATTGCCAATATTTACCATTTCAACATGCAATGTTTGTAGTTTTGATGCTAGAGCAATGAAATTTAGAGACATTTCTACATTTGCATTGTTTATTATCTGTTCTAAATTTCAAATTGTTTCATCTACAAGGACGGATTTTAGAAATTTTTACTTTTAAAATGAGTTAAAAATTTCCAATATTTTCCATTCGAATCAGTGGTGATCGTAGTTTTGACGCTAAGGCAATGAAATTTGTTGAGATTCCTACATTTGCATTGTTTATTGCTTGCCCTAAATTTCAAATTTTTTCAGCAACAGGGACGGATTTTAGAAATTTTTATTTTTAAAACGAGCCCAAAATTTCCAATTTTTTCCATTCGAACCTGTAATGTTCGTAGTTTTGATGCCAAGGCAATGAAATTTGGAGAAATTTCTACATTTGCATTGTTTATTATCTGTTCTAATTTTCAAATTGTTTTCTCCACAGGGACGGATTTTAGAAATTTTTACTTTTAAAATGAGTTAAAAATTTCCAATATTTTCCATTCGAATCAGTGGTGGTCGTAGTTTTGACGCTAAGGCAATGAAATTTGTTGAGATTTCTACATTTGCATTGTTTATTGCTTGCACTAAATTTCAATTTTTTTTAACAGGGATGGATTTTAGAAATTTTTCATTTTTAAAACGAGCTCAAAATTTTCAATTTTTTCCATTCGAACCTGTAATGTTCGTAGTTTTGATGCCAGAGCAATAAAATTTAGAGAGATTTCTACATTTGCATTGCTCATTATCTGTACTAAATTTCAATTTTTTTTAACAACAAGGACGGATTTTAAAATTTTTTATTTTTAAAACGTGCCTAAAATTTCCAATATTTCCCATTTGAATATGCAGTGTTCGTAGTTTTGATGGTAGGGCATTGAAATTTTGACAGATTTCTACACTTGCATTGATTATTGCTTGCCCTAATTTTCAAATTTTTTCAGCAAGAGGGACGGATTTTAGAAATTTTTATTTTTAAAACGAGCCCAAAATTTCCAATTTTTTCCATTCGAACCTGTAATGTTCGTAGTTTTGACGCCAGGGCAATGAAATTTGGAGAGATTTCTACATTTGCATTGTTTATTATCTGTTCTAATTTTCAAATTGTTTTATCCACAGGGACGGATTTTAGAAATTTTTACTTTTAAAATGAGTTAAAAATTTCCAATATTTTCCATTCGAATCAGTGGTGGTCGTAGTTTTGACGCTAAGGCAATGAAATTTGTTGAGATTTCTACATTTGCATTGTTTATTGCTTGCACTAAATTTCAATTTTTTTTAACAGGGATGGATTTTAGAAATTTTTCATTTTTAAAACGAGCTCAAAATTTTCAATTTTTTCCATTCGAACCTGTAATGTTCGTAGTTTTGATGCCAGAGCAATAAAATTTAGAGAGATTTCTACATTTGCATTGCTTATTATCTGTACTAAATTTCAATTTTTTTTAACAGGGACGGATTTTAAAAAATTTTATTTTTAAAACGTGCCTAAAATTTCCAATATTTCCCATTTGAATATGCAGTGTTCGTAGTTTTGATGGTAGGGTATTGAAATTTTGAGAGATTTCTACACTTGCATTGATTATTGCTTGCCCTAAATTTCAAATTTTTCCAGCAACAGGGACGGATTTTAGAAATTTTTATTTTTAAAACGAGCCCAAAATTTTCAATATTTTCCATTCGAACCTGTACTGGTCGTAGTTTTGAGGCTAGGGCAATGAAATTTAGAGAGAATTCTATACACCGTGGTCCACGAGTGATAATGAGCCTGACCAAACTCAAACTGCAACTCAACATACATTTTCATAGCTGTCGTAGATATTTGAAATAAACGTCAAAGTTGACAAATTTTTCAGAACAATCTACTCACGCTATTATGCCTTTAATTTATGAAGACTGCTAAGTTTTGGCATTGCTTTTTCCTGGTTAACGTTTCGTCGGAGGAGATGCCATTCCACATGCGATTAGAAACTGTCTTGAGTGAAAGGATTTGTCAAAACTCTGACAGCTGTCTTGTTGTAAATATAAATTTGGCAACGAATGCTATGAAAATGTATTTTGGGTTGCAGTTTGAATTCGGTCAGGCTCATTATCGCTCATAGGCTCATACTCGTGGACCACGGTGTATTTGCATTGATTATTGTCTGTACTGAATTTCAATTTTTTTTAACAACAGGGACGGATTTTGGAAATTTTCATTTTTAAAACGATCCCAAAATTACCCATATTTTCCATTCGAACCTGTAATGTTCGTAATTTTGATGCTAGGGCAATGAAATTTGGAGAGTTTTGTAAATTTGCATTGTTTTAAAGTTGTAATTTAAAATGATGAAGAAAAACGCAATTTTCGGAACAATATAATTCACTTCACATAGCAAACCTTTTATGCACAATGTGCCAACTTACCCAGTGCAACATTCTGGCGCATCTCCACTGAGAATCGGTGAAATTGTGTCTCCGCCCCGCGTCTAACGTATGAAATAGTGGCGATTTTTTCAACGTAAATTCCTCCACAATGCGGCATTGTTTCGATACCCCCTGGCGAATATATCAGGCTTTGTTTCGTAATTTTCACATGAATAAAAGAGTAGAATGCTCGAGCGCGATGCTGATAATATGGGGAAGTGTAAGAGCAAATTTGTACCATTTGTTCCATTGAAAATTTAAAATGTTTTGCTGTCGTTGTTGTTGATGTTTAGTATTGATGAAATGTAAATTTATTCTACACAGCCCTCGGGGCAAAGTAAATGAATGCTGTTAAATAATTTATATGAGAGGTTAACTTGGGCGGTACAACTTCATAGTTTGAAATTTTATTAGTCGGAATGTATCACCGAAATCTTGTAAAAACTGTCAAGTCACATCGTCCTGTCAAATTAAAATCGTCCCAAAAGCGTCCCTCGTAAAGTTTACTTGTCCCTTTCGAGTTATAGATCTTTTATCGGTGTCGCCTCGAGTTTACAACTTTAAACAGGACAGTAATTGCACGCCACAAAACGAACTCTCTTCTAATTTCATTTTAAATCCACTTCTATTCGAGTTTGATAATATCGAAGCGAATTCGTCAGCCTACGATTCTTAAAACTTTTCCGAAGAACACGAGGCGATTTGAACGGAAATTTCAAACCAGTTTTAATAAATTGATGTGAAAACATGAAGACGTTTTCTACGATATGAGAATTAATCGTGTTTTGAGGATTTGCCCGCTGCTACAGCAGGAAATGACATTATTTAAGGATCAGCAGTCTTTCTTTTTCTGCTGAGCGATGCTGCGGAATTTAATATTCGACGCAGCAGGTACTTCTTTTGCCAATAACGAAAGAGTTGCAAGCGGGGATTCGGGTCAAGAGCTAATTACTTGCAGGACGATGGCTTGTTTCTTAGTTTGCTTTCATCTAAAGTCCTGGTGCAAATTAGGTCCTCCCACAGTGACGACTATTCTACCACCACCTATATCTCCGGCAGGAAATGAGCACGAAAATTTATAGTCGATTTCCGATTTCTCGAATTCAATTTCATTAGTAACTGCACGTCTGAGACAGATTAAGGCAGTTTTTCGTCGTATCGCCGCATTGTAATTCTTTGAGTTTGCGGTGCGACCAGAATATTTCCATCGTTAAAACAGCATTTCCATTAAAAAGCGTTCTATGTCCTGATCGCAATCAGGCGGAATATGTTTTTCGATTAATTTTCTGCCGTGTTAATTAAAACGGCGAATGAAGAGCAAGCACGGGCGAGAATTCATTTTTGTCGATTATAGAAACCTCGACGAAGATACAACGGATCGAAAGAGGAGCCCAAAATCTATAAACTAGCCAAATTCGAGACCGATTGGACAAAAACCAAAAATTGAAAATTTTTATCGATTGAGTCGGATTTTTTTTTCGTTCTTGAAACCTTTTTTCTAAAGTAAAATGAGCCGAGGAATGGCGCAAACGGTTGCTCAATATTTTTAATAGTTATCGAGATACAGGGTGATTTTTTAAAAACGACAGGCGTTGTAGAATTTTTATTTATAAACCGATTTCAAAAATTTTAAAAACAGATTAAATGGTTTTAAATTTCCTATAAACTGATAATTTTAAAATTTTTCTAAATGTCTTGGTATTTTTTGGGCGATACTCAACTTTCTTATTTTAAATTGACACCCATATTTTTTTTTCATAATTTAGAAGATACTAATTTTCTTGATTCAGAAATGTGTAATATGTTCTACTTTTACAAAAAATATTAAAAAAAATATATCAAAAATGAAAAAATTTAGGCAATAAAAGTTAATAAAATCTAGGTGCGTGGTGTCAAATAACACAATATCGTTATTGTAATGTCAAAAAGCAGCAAATAACAGAAAGAACAAGTTTTCTTTCAACAAGATGGGGCTACACCTTACAATGCACAATGCATTTCTCGTAGGTATCAATTGTACAAAAAAAACGGGATGGCGTTTCAACAGTATTTTAATTAAATTAGGTAGTTGTTTTTTCTGATTTGTAATTATTATTGTCTTTTGTTATTAATAATTAAAAAAAAATGCTGATCCTTTCTGTTATTTGCTGCTTTTTGACATTACAATAACGGCATTCTTTTATTTGACACCATGCACCTAGATTTAATTAACTTTTATTGCTTATTTTTTTTCAATTTTGATAATTTTTTAAAAAATATTTTTGGTTAAAAGTAGAACATATTACACATTTCTAAATCAAGAAAATTAATATCTTCCAAATTATGGAAAAAAAATATGGGTTCCAATTTAAAATAAGAAAGTTGAGTATCGCCCAAAAGATAATAAGACATTTAGAAAAATTTTAAAATCATCAGTTTATAGTAAATTAAAAACCATTTAATTTGTTTTTAAAATTTTTGAAATCGGTTCATAAATAAAAATTCTACAACGCCTGCCGTTTTAAAAAAATCAGCTTTAAAAATTAGGAAAAATGAAAATCAACTATCCATAACTCAGTTATTTGTTGTCAGATCTGAATTTCAGTGGCAGATTTGGAATCTGCGGAAAATTCTGTGTACACCCATGTATTGTGTGATTCATTAAATTTCCATTCGCAGTTGGCTTTGAAAAAAAATTCATGTCGTAACTAACACCATTACAGAAGTTTCGACTTAATATTTGCGAGATTTGCTAGTTATCGAACAAGAAGTCAACGCACGTCCAAAATACACGGCCTACCTAGAATGGAAATTTAATGAATCACACGATATAATAACTAAATAGTTTACTCCAAAAAATAAGCAAGATATCGATATCAGAAATTAGCCAAAGTTTTAGTCATGTTGAATGTTCGCGAAAAACTGCAACTTTCGACTTTTGGAAAATCTAAGTACTATTTTTTTATATAAGCATTTGTGAGAAAAACGATGGCGCAAACGATTTTTCAATATTTCGAGACAACTCTGGCGACCACAAAAAAATTCAAACGGTCATAACTCAGTTATTTGTTGAAGAAATAAAAAAAATCTCTCGGTTTTAGATTCAGCGTGATATTCTGCGCCCAAATAAGTTGAGTGTCCTTAATAAATAAACAAGACATTGACCAAAAACTGTTTTGAAGAGGTCATTTTGGGGTGATTTTCATGTGAAAACGACGTTTAATACCTTTGAGTTATACAGAAGAAATAACGACGGGTTAATTTTAGAGGTGGCGGGTTGTACGAAACGCGCAATAAGCATGAGAATCACGACCGATATTGCTAGGATATACAGTTTTATTGTGAACGAAGAGCGCTCGTATTATGCAGTCTATTCATAACAGAGAAGTTGCTGCCGGTGCAATGGAGACGTAATGGAGGAAATTACAAACCAGATATAACATATTTGTTTACCTTCGTTATCAATGGAGAAGATCCCAATCCCGTCTCCCCCTCTGATGGAGTACTCAATGTTGCTATCACCTCCCGGCGGATCCGCGTCAGACGCATTAACTTGCATCACAACAGTCCCCACAGCCTGATTCTCTTTAACTGTTCCATTGAGCACAAGATCACTAAACTGCGGCGCGTGCATATTCTCGTTCACATCGACGACGTAAACAGTGACAGTGGCCTCCGAAGACAATGGAGGATTCCCTTTGTCGATTGCGAACGCGATCAAACTGTGAACTTGGCGCTCCTCAAAATCCAGAGCTTTCGTTGTGCGTATCGTCCCCGATAAGCGATCAATTTTAAATGTACCGTCACTATCGCTATCCTCAAGAGAGTATAACACTTCACCGTCGCTCCCGAAGTCGGGATCTGACGCGGTAACCACCGCCACGACGCTGCCTTTGGGGATGTCTTCCCGGATCTTAACCGAGTAGTTCGCCAGGCTGAATTTCGGCGCGTTGTCGTTGATATCGTCGATTGACACTCGGACGAGGGCCTCGGAGTAGAGAGGCGGGTTGTCGGGGCCTTTGCCCCCGCCGTCGGTGGCGCGGATTCTCAACTCGTACAAATCGCGGCGTTCGCGGTCAAGATTACTTGCCACGGTAAGAGCGCCGGTGATTTTATCAACAGCGAAGTCTCTGGTGTCCGTTACCAAAGAGTACGTCACTTTGGCGTTGTCTCCAGAGTCGGCATCCGTGGCGTTGGCTCGGAAGATCACAGTACCATTGAGGGCGTTCTCGGTGACTCTGAAGCTCGCCAAGGGTTTCTCGAACACCGGCTCGTTGTCATTGACGTCCAAGACGGTGATGGGGAGCATCTTCGAGGCGCTTTTCTGCGGTTTCCCCAGGTCGTACAACGTGATGTTGAGAAAGTATTCGCTCTCGCGCTCTCTGTCCAAATACCCGATGACTTTCAGCTCCCCGGAGTCCATATCAACACAAAACTGCGAGTGTTTGTCGCCTCCAGAAACCCCATAAACCAGCTTTCCGTTGTACCCCAAGTCCCTATCGCGCGCCTTCAGCTTCACTAGAGTGGTTCCCAGCGCCACGGACTCGTTCACTTTGATTTCAGCAGGAAAGTCGATAAACTCCGGCGGTTTTAGATTTTGTCCGTACCGAGTGGGCATCATTGGGAATTCTTCGTTGGTAAGAGCCTTGTTGTTGTTTTCCGCGGCGGCGAGCACCTCAGTTAGCCGCCTGGCGACGCCGGTGTCCTTGCAATCGAACGCGCCCGTGTCGTCGGTGAGCAATCTGCCCCCAGACAACCGCTTCGTGTTGACCAACTTGAAATGCACTCGCGCGATGTCTGCAAAGTGAGTACCGTCAGTAGCGGTGACATTGACTTCTCTTTCGTTCGCTCCCAGGTCGGTGAGGTCGCAACTGACGGTGATGGAGCCTGACGTGGCGTCGATGCTAAAACACCCGTCGTCGTTCCCGGAGACGATCCGGTAACTGATGATGTTACCGGAGTCGAAGTCGATCGCCGATAGGGTTATGATTTCCGCCCCAATAGGGAGGTAGCGAGGGATGTGGCCCACACAGTCGACTTTTTCGAATTGGGGTCTGTTGTCGTTGACGTCGCGGACTTTCACTGTTAGTTGCATTTCGGTTTGGCGGCGATACGGGAGCCCCCAGTCGGAAGCCCGGACTCTCAACACGTAAACACGTCGCATGCTTTCGTAGTCGAGGAGCGCCGCCGTCTTAATCACCCCCGAGAAGTGATCAATCTCGAAAGGAACTTTGTTGATGTTGGCTATCAGGTAGGAGATGTAGGCGTTCTCCCCTCTGTCTCTATCCTTGGCGTGGACAGTGGTGACTGAGGTCCCCGCTGGTAAGTTCTCGTCCACCCAGACAGTCATCTCCGATTTGTCAAAAATGGGGTCGTTGTCGTTGGTGTCTTCCACGTAAATCTTGACTTTGGCTGAAGACTGCTTGCGCGTCCCCGCATTGCCTTGGTCAATCGCCGAGACAGTCAGACTATACAACTGTTTGGTTTCGGCGTCTAAAGGAACAGCAGTGTACAACATTCCAGTTTCCGGGTTGATAGTGAAGTCGCCCCCTTCGTTACCCCCCACGATCTCTAAGAAAACTTGCGCGTTCCGCCCCTCGTCAGCGTCGGCTACCTTCAGTCTTATCAAAGGTGTGTTAACAGGCGCCGTTTCTGGCACCTTAACTTCGTAGATTTCCTTATTGAAAACGGGGGCGTTGTCGTTGAGGTCCGTCAAATGGACGGGGACAGACTTGTAACTCTCTCTTGGAGGCACCCCTCGATCCACCGCCCTTAACTTAAGGGTGTAGCCCTGCGGCGTGGTCTCCCTATCGAGGAGCTTCAACACCTCAATGTTAAACTCCCCTTGTTTCGTAGGACGGATGCGGAAGTGACCATCGGGATCACCATCGACTATCTCCAAACTCTTGATCTCTCCGTGGACGCCACTGTCTTTGTCCGACACGTTGACAATGGCGTAGATATCCGCGTTGGAGTTCTCAACGATTTGGGGGTGGTGTCGGATTCTAATCTCCGGAGCGTAGAAATTCACCTTTTTGACTCTAATCCGCACTTTCGCTCTGCTCATTCCGTACCCTTGCTTGAGGGAGCCTCCGCGGTCCTGCCCCAGCACGGTCAGTTCATGGTACGTCCCTTCGTGGTACCTCAAAGGGCGGCTGAGCGAAATAACCCCCGTCATGGGGTGTATGGCGAAAGTATCAGTCTCTTCGAGAAAACTATAGTAAATCTCCCCATTCCTCCCCAAATCGGCGTCTTCCGCCACCACCTTCACGATGCTCTGGTGCACCGGCGTGTCCTCCGTCACCGTCGCGTTATACTCCGTCGGGTAAAACAGAGGGTTGAGATCGTTGGTGTCCAACACCGTCACCACAACCGCCGCGTCCGTCGTGAAAGACACCTTTTGCTTCCCTTCGCGTTTGGTGGCGGTGGCGCGCACTTGAAGCACGTATTTGTCTTTGCGTTCGCGGTTCAACACGTCGTTGTTGCCGGTGCGAGTGCGGATGAAAAGGAAACAGAAGTCGCCGATGAGTCGGTCTTCGGCTTTGAAGAACTTGTCGCGGTCGCCGTCGACTATCTTATATCGTACGTCGCTGAGAGTGTTGGAGTGGACGTGGATGCCCATTCGAGAGGCACCTGGGGGTTGGGTGGCGTACGTTTTGGCGACGCTGTTCTCGGGGATGCTGACATTGTAGAGGGTACTAGTGAAGCGGAAGTCGACTTCGGTGCTTAGGGTCCCTTGCGGCGATACTCGGGGAAGCACGATCACCAGGAGGCAGGCGAAAGCGCTAGGCCACATTGTCGAAGCTCATCTCCACTGCATCTAGAAAGAAAATTGCGATGAGTTGCAGCGAGGAAACAACAAATTTCATGGCTAAAATTACGAATTAATTTCCGACATCAACTTTATACTAAAATTCGTAATTTTGGTAATTTTTTAGAGCTATAGCTATTAAATTTGAGGAATATACTAGTTTTGAGTCGTCTATTAATTCCACCAAATTGCAAATTCAAGAACGAAAATTTCGACATCCTTCATTAAAATTCGCAAACTTTAGTGCCACATTAATAAAATTTGGGGAATTTACTATTTTTAAGTCGTCTATTAAGTCCAGTAAATTGCAAAATTGTAGAACGAAAAATACAAATTTTAGAAATTTTTCGTTTGGAGACCACCCAAAAATTTTCGTTTTCCTTCACTAAAATTCATAATTTTAGTAATTTTAGTGCCACATTAATAAAATTTGTGAAATTTACTACTTTTGAAGCTTCTATTAACTCCACCAAATTGCAAACTTCTAGAGCAAGACACAAATTTTTGAAACTTTTCTTTTGAAGACCAGGCAAAAATTTTCGATATACTTTACTAAAATTCGTAATTTTGGTAAATTTAGTGTTATAGCTATCAAATTTAGAGAATTTACTATTTTTGAGTTTTTGGCAAAATTGTATAATGAAAAATACAAATTTTGGAAATTTTTCGTTTAGAGACCAAGCAAAAATTTTCGACATTCTTCATTAAAATACGTAGATTTGGTAATTTTAGTGCTACAGCTATAAAATTTTGGAAAGTTAATGCCTTTGAGTCGTGTACTAACTCCACTAAATTGCAAAATTGTAGAACAAAATATACAAATTTTAGAAATTTTTCGTTTAGAGGCCATCCAAAAATTTTTGTTTTCCTTCACTAAAATTCATAATTTTAATAATTTTAGTGCTACAGCAATTAAATTTGGGGAAAAAACTAGTTTTTAATCGTTTATTGACTCTGCTAAATTGCAACATTGGAGATCAAAAGACACAAATTTCAGAAATTTTTATTTTCAAGGCGAAGCTGAACTATGAAAAGTCCTTCCCTAAAATTCGTAACTTTGGTAATTTTGGTGCTACAGCTATGAAATTTGGGTAATTTTCTATTTTTGAGTCGTCCATTAACTCTACTAAATTGAAAAATTCCCGAGCAGAAGACACAAATTTTAGAAATTTTTCTTTTGGAGACCAAGCAAAAATTTTCGAGATACTTAACTATTAGCGATTCACGTTCGGTAGAAATAACTAATAGATACTTTTGTGTCGCTACGTTGAATTCCTAAAATAACTAGGAATTAAACATTGACATGTCTATCAAATAAATTTGTCAATCAAATTTGACAATACAACGAGATGGAATCAACTATTACAAGCCAAGCAGTTTCAAAAGGAAGAAAACAGGATCGGAAGGAACAAAGTCGGAAATTTATGGTTAAAATCAATTTTGCAAAGCACACCAAACAACTGGAAAAACTTTGTTTCACTGCGAAAAATTAATTAGGCTAAACTCGACAGCACTCATGGGAGACGCAGCTGTAGACAATATTTCACCAATCATTGTAACACTAACAAAGTCAGATTCAAAAGATGAAATCGATGAACTAGTTGAATCTGATTTGGAGCTCTGATGATCTTCTTTTTTTTATTTTAAAATAAATATTTACCTTTAATGACAAACCAAAAACTGTCATTTGGCTGACATCTGTTTTACAAGACATTACACTAGAAAAATTATAACCTTAGTTACACAGCTCAAAAATAAAAGTTACTAAATTTATAATAGTTACTTTCTACCGAACGTGAATCTTTAAAAAAATTCGTAATTTTGGTAATTTCGGTGCTATAGCTACGAAATTTGGAAAATTTACTATTATTGAGTCGTCTAATAACTCCACCAAATTGCAAAAGTGTAGATCGAAAAAAACAAATTTTAGGAATTTTTTGTTGGAGGCCAAGCTAACATGTTCGACATCCTTCACAAAAATTCGTAATTTTGGTGATTTTACAGCTATGAAATTTAGAGAATTAACTTTTTTGAATCGTATATTAACTCCACTAAATTGCAAAATTGTAGAACGAAAGGTACAAAATTTAGCAATTTTTCTTTTGGACGCCTCACAAAAATTTTCGAGATTCTTCATTAAAATTCGTAAATTTAGTAATTTTAGTGCTATACTTATGAAATTTGAGGAAATCACTACTATTGAGTCGTGTATTACATCCGCCAAATTGCAAAACTGTAAAAGATTTAGAAGAATTTAAATTCGGTTTACTTCAAACTGTTGTTTAATTTACGAAAGCCGCAGTGGTCTGAGCTCTGCACGAAATGCAACTATCAAACAAGAAAATTTAAATTTCTCCGCTTATTTTTCACGTAAACTGTTGCAGCAACTTGCGACCCTTCCTTCGATTTCGTGCATTTTAAAAGCATAAATTTCCGCTCGTTATCAGTTTCATAAGCACGATATAGAAACTAAAATTGAGTTTCGAATGCACTTCCTGTAATGCGGTTGCTGCAAACAGAAATGGACAAGTAATTGGATTGCACAAACATGTCACTTGGAACAGACCCTAAATTTTGGATCGATATAGAGATGTGCTTAGTCATCTCTTGGTGATTTTATTTCCCAAAACAGATGTCTCCCGTTTCTGGAAGCTCAACTCTAACACCACGTTTATTTAATCCGGTGATAAAATAATCTCGCTCTATGTTAGATAAATATTTAGGGTTGGCTTCATTCGTGTAGGTGATGTGGGTTAAAGTCAAGTCGGGGGTTAGATAGATACTCTCGGCATGCTGTTTTGTGTTGAAGACCTCTTATCTACCTAGCCGACGACGTGGTCTATGTACACAGTTGGTAACGAAACAAAGCCTCGGTGTGTGACAGATGATAAGGAACTGATGGCGTCGGGGTTATCACACGTAAGACCCTAATTAATAAGTTAAGCCCTTCTGGAATTTCACGACCACTCGTGACGGCAGCCCGAGAATATTTCCTCGTTAAAATGCGAAAAAACTGCCAATTAGAAGGTGTTAAAGTGATTTAATTAGTCGTTTCGTCACTTCCAAATAAAGCTTCTTAACGAGATGAAAATCGGTGGATTCTTATAAAAAGTTGGTAACGGCGAAATCGCTTCTTTAGACGAGCTGTATTTAAAATCGATGAAAAGCTGGATTTTAGTTTGCAACTGTACTACTACTGCCAAGGCTCATTAAACCTGCGAATTCTAAAAGATCCAGAAATAAAAGCAAAAGTCACTGGTTTAAACTAAAGCTATGAAAAGCAAATGCGCACTGTTTAACCAAACCATTTCAAATTACGATTTTTTGGTTTAAAATGAATTTAATATCAGAGAAAACAATGAAAATTTTATTATTCGTTTGAACGTAACAACGTAAATAAATTAAAATTTCCTGTTTATATTAAACGATCAAATACTTGCCTATTTATAACAATTTTATACATTATTGATTGTTTAGATTATGTACCTTCGATTTTTTAATTCTTAATGGTTTTCTTTTATCTGAGGTTCCTTTTTAGACGTTCTTTTCGAATCCTCCATTATTATCTATGATTTTTTCTTTTTTCTTCACCAAATTGCATAATTTTAGAGCAATTTTAGACACAATTTGTAGAAACTCTTCGTTTGGAGACATTGCAAAAATTTACATCTTTCATTAAAATTCGTAATTTTGGTAATATTAATGCCATAGCTTTGAAATTTGGGGAACTTACTAATTTTGAGTCGTGTATTAACTCCACTAAATTGCAAAATTCTAAAACAAAAGACACAAATTTTAGAAATTTTTCGTTTGGAGACTTTGCTAAAATTTACGACATCCTTCATTAAAATTCGTAATTTTGGTAATATTAGTGCCATGGCTTTGAAATTTGGGGAAGTTACTAATTTTAAGTTGTGTATTAACTAAAATAAATTGCAAAATTCTAAAACAAAAAATACAAATTTTAGAATATTTTTTTGAAAAGCAAGTAAAAATGTTCGAAATACTTAACCAAAATTTGTAATTTTCAGAAATTTCAGCAACTTACTATTTATAGGTACTTTTGCTAATTCTGAAACTTTCACTTTTAATTTCCTATAAACCGTCTTTTATATTTTTATGATTTTCCTTCAAGTCTGAGGTTTTCATTTCAGATTTAACTAATTTTTAATTAGATTTTTCGAAATTAAAAGCAACCGTTTAACTGTTTAACTAGAGTACAGCTTAATCAAAGTTTTAATATGCGAGAAAAATTTGTAAAATCCCATGTTTGTATTAAACGCTCATAACAATTTAATTAATTTATTTTAGAACATGCGCATCCCCAATGTTTGTTTTCATCTGAAACTGCCTTTTTTAAATCGTTTTTCCGTTCAATAGATGAATGAAAATTTCAAATTCTTGTTTATTTCGTTTTTTATCTACCCACGCCATTTTTTGCGTCTTTTGTCCACGTAAACATCCACCATTTCTGCTGTATTTAAATCGCTAGCCCAGCATTTTCCCCCGCACATTTTCCAGCGTATGCTATCTTTCATTTACTCGGAGCGAAAAAAGGGACCGGAAAAATCGGCTCCATAAGCTTCAATATTATTGCCGCTTGCACATTTCTGAAATCGTTTAAATACGAAGACATTAAGAAACATTCAAAGGCAATCCATTTAAGCATCAGCCATTTGGCATGGATTTTCTTTGAGAAAAATAACGAATACCTGAAGATCTCATCTTTATTCATTGAAATTTCGAACCGCGGAATAAATTATGGAATATTCCTGGGAAGAAGAGTGATTAGGAGTGACTTGGACCAACAATGTAAGACAAGTTAGAGCCATATAAGCTCCGATAGTAAAATTTCCCGTCGAACTTGTGTAATTTCGTCTAAACGGCAGTTTTATGTGTCGCGTTTTATTTATATTGGCCGATGTAATCTTTTGATTAGATTTATTCCATCGATTATGTATTTATTGTCCTGAAAGTCACCGAATTGTTTTGGGGCGTTTAATTTATTTATATCGGGTCGCCACTGCCAGTTAATTAACAGTTTTTGCGGCAAATAATCACATTAAAAAGCGGACGAAAAATTCATGTTTATTATCCATCAAGAGGGGTGATAAAACGATTTCATGGACCGGTCAGATCGAACAAATGCCCACTGGTCAAGCAATACTTCATATTTTCTGACACTTGCTTATCGGACAGTCGACATGTCAACCATATCACACATAATTGTTTCATATGCAGGAAAATGTGGTTGATTGTGGTCGTCGGAATTTAATTTAATTTATTTTAATCGGTGCGATCAAACGCTAACAATGGATTAAAACTATCGCTGCGTTTTTGCTCCACTGCATTCGAACAAAGTTTTCACAATTGCAGTAGTTTGACCATGTGGTTTTCAAATGTCAACAACAAGCTTCGAGCACGACTCGATTTATACCTTTCCTGATAAATTTCCATTGAGTCGTTTTTTTTGGGGGATTTCGTAGTTTTATCAACGAAGCTTGAATCAGCTTCATCAGTGCGTCTCGGGCTTAAAATATGCTCGACTGACGCATTCTTTTAACTTTTTGGACGAGTCCAATGACACTATTTTATCTCCATGAATAATGCAGTGCTTGAGTAACAGGTTCTCCCAAAAACAATTTTTATTATTTTATATTTCTGTATGTATGCGAAATATAAACTTAGCTCGACACATACAGAGTGTTCCGCGGATTGCTAAACAAATTTTAATGCAATAGAAATTTGAGGAAGTTCTTTAAATCGCAAAAATTACAAATTTTAGTGAAGGATGTCCGAAATTTTTGCTTAGCCTCCAAACGAAAAATTTATCAAATTTGTGTCTTTCGATCTACAATGCAGCAATTTGGCAGAACTAATAAACGATTCAAAACTAGTAATTTTCCCAAATTTCATAGCTGTAGCAATAAAATTACAAAAATTACAGATTCTAGGGAAAGGATTTCTCATATTTCGGCTTCGTATTAAAAATAATTTTTTTTTAAATTTGTATCTTTCGATCTACAATGTTGCAAATTGGCAGAGTTAATAAACGAATAAAAACTAGTAATTTCCCCAAATTTCATAGCTGCCACACTAAAATTACCAAAATTAGGAATTTTATGGGAAGAATTTCTCATATTTCGGCTTCATTTTGAAAATAAAAATTTCTAAAATTGGTGTCTTTGTATCTACAATGTTGCAATTTGGCAGAGTTGATAAACGATTAAAAGCTACTAATTTCCCCAAATTGCATAGCTGTAGCGCAAAAATTAACAAAATTACGAATTTTAAGGGAGAATTTCTCATATTTCCACTTTGCCTTGAAAATAAAAAGATCTAAAATTTGTGTCTTTCGATCTACAATGTTGCAATTTGGCAGAGTTGATAAACTAATAAAAACTAGTAGTTTCCCCAAATTTCATAGTTGTAGCGCTAAAATTACCAAAATTACGATCGAATTTTTAGGAAAGATATCTCATATTTCGGCTTCGCTTCGAATAGAAAAATTTCTAAAATTTCTGTCTTTCGATTTACAATGTTACAATTTGGCAAAGTTAATGAACCATTAAAAACTTATAATTTTCCCAAATTTCATGGCTGTAGCACAAAAATTACCAAAATTACGAAGTTTAGAGGAAGGATTTCTCGTATTTTGACTTCGCCTCGACTATAAAAATTTCTAAAATTTTTGTCTATTGATCTATAATGTTGCAATTTGCCAATCAAAAATAATATAAAAATAAACGATCAAAAACTAGTAATTTCCCTAAGTTTCATAGTTGTAATACTAAAATTACTAAAATTTCGAATTTTTAGGAAGGATTTCTCATATTTCTGCTTCGCCTCGAATATATTTTTTTTTTTAATTTGTGTCTTTTGATTTACAATGTTGCAATTTGGAAGAGTTAATAAACTATCAAAAACTAGTAATTTAATTATTTTAATTAATTAATTTAAAACTACGAATTTTATCTCAAAAATTTTTGCTTGCTCTCCAAAATAACAACTTCTAAAATGTGTGTTTCTCGTTCTATAAATTTACAATTTGGCAGAGTTAATATACTACTCAAAATTAGTAAATTCCCCAAATTTCAATGCTCTACGAATTACGAATTTTAAGGGATTTTTCATATTTCGACGTCTTGAAAATAAAAATTTCTAAAATCTGTGTCTTTTGATGTACAATGTTGCAATTTGTCCGAATTGATAAACGATCAAAAACTAGTAAGTTCCCCAAATTTTATACCTGTAGCACTAAAATTACCAAAATTACGAATTTTTAGGAAGGATTTCTGATATTTCGGCTTCGTCTTAAAAATAAAATTTTCTAAAATTTGTCTTTTGATCTACAATGTTGCAATTTAGCAGAGAGGATAAACGATCAAAAACTAGTACTTTCCCAAAAGTTCATAGCTGTAGCACTAAAATTGCTAAAATCACGAATTTTTAGGGAAGATTTCTAATATTTCGACTTCGCCTTGTGAATAAAAATTTCTAAAATTTGTGTCTTTCGATCTACAATGTTGCAATTTGACAGAGATAATAAACGAATCAAAACTAGTAATTTCTCCAAATTTCAATAGCTGTAACACTAAAATTACCAAAATTATGAATTTTAAGGGAAGATTTCTCATATTTCGATTTCGCCTTGTGGATAAAAAATTCTAAAATTTGTGTCTTTCGATCTACAATATTCCAATTTGGCAGAGTTAATAACGACTAAAAACTAGCAACTTTCCCAAATTTCATAGTTATAGCCGCTGCAACAATTTATTTGAGAACTAAACAAAGAAATACAATTTTCTTGCATGTTGGTTGCATTCCGTGCAGAACTCAGACCTCTGCGGCTTTCGTAAATTGAACAACAGTTTAAACTGAATCGAATTTAAATTCTATTACGTCCTCATAAGAAAAGTGCAGCTCTGCATGCAGTGTTTAATTAAAAAAGTCCCGGCGCATCCACCATTTTTGCGACTTGTATAAACACTAATTTAATTCTTACTTCCATTCGCTACATTTACATTAGAAAATTGAAAATAACGTCTGCGACCAGTTAAGTCCGTTAGTTTTTGGACTTTTATGCAAATGTCGTTTCGTGTCATTAGCTTGATTAAAAACAAGTCCCCGATACTTCCCCGAGTTATTATATCCGTTATTTATATAGTTCTTGTCACCTTTCAGTCGCGATAGAACTTGGCATTCTGACGACAAAGCCATTTTCTTAATGGAAGTAGTCGAATTTCTTAATATCGCCGTCTACCGTAAGCTGTTATGGCATTCAGCTTTCAAATTTACTTCGAGTAAAGTGTCTCCATTTATATCATGTCTGGCCAGCAAACTCGTTAACAATCTTTCAAAGCGGAGTGACAGTTTCTTTCTTCTGGTAGAAACATGAGATGTATGAAATATCTAATACATTTATTATATAGTTGGGCGACATGTCGGACGCAGTGAAGACAACGAAAATTTTAACGTTCGCTCGTAATGATGTGGACGCTCACCTTCGAGAGCGCTTCGAGTGGGCTTCTATTGAATAGGAAAACAGAGCTGGAGCGAATCATGAATAACAAGTTCGCGGAGGTAACGATTTCGAAAAAGGAGAAAAGGGAAAGACCACACTTGAACGGCCTATTTCTTTATTAAGCTTCCTAGAGCACTCGTGTTTAAGTGGCGCTGCAGACCTATTCTTATTTCGCGTTGGATTTTATGGCAGAGCGAAGTAGAACACTAAAAATTATCTCGCGTTCTCAGGACATAATCCAAAAATTGGAAAGAAAATTATGAATACCTAAAAATAGGACGTGAAAAGTAGAGGAAAGAATTAAAATGTAAAGAATACTTCGGTCTTGTTAGAGCAAGGTTGCCTCATTTTACGTAGAATTTTGCGCTGATTCCAAATCCGAGCTCAAAATACATATTCGACAACAAATAACAGAGTTATGAACGTTTGAAGCTTCAGATAATTGATTTTAATTTTTAAAATTTTTAATACTCGATATTTTTAAAACTACAACTTTTCTCCTTTAGAATTCACCCTCAAATACTCAAAATTCGATAGTCGATTTTTTCGATTCTAAAATTATAAAATTTTTAATTTTTGTTCTAAAATTTTCTGATTTAGTACAGTCAATAAACACCTTTAAAGTAGTAAGTTTACCAAATTTCACTGCTTTAGCAATAAAATTGTCAAATTTAGAAATAAAAAATTCTATCATTTTTGCTTCTTGTTCAAAAATTCCGTAATTTTGTATACACAATAAATGGCATTTTGGTAACAAGTCCACCAAACTTCACTACTTTGGATGTAAAATTGTCAAATTTAGAAAATTTTACAAAAAAAAGGATTTATGGCTTTTTTTTGCTTTTCGTTCTAAAATTTCGTAATTTGGTGTACTTAATAATTGCCTTTAAAGTAACAAATCCACGAATTTTCACAGCTCTAGTGTTAAAACTGTCAAATTTAGAAAATTTAATCAAAAATTTTGAATTTTGAGTCAATTCTACTAATAAAAATTTCAAAAATTTTTGATTTTTGTTCAAAAATTTTGTGATTTACCACAGTCAATGAACACCTTAGAAGTAACAAGTCTACTAAAGTTTACTACTTTCGCAATAAAATTGTTAAATTTAGAAAAAAAATGGATTTTGGGTTCGTCTTTGAAATAAAAAATTATAGAATTTTTACTTTTTGCTCTAAAATTATGTGAGTTGGAATACTTAATAAATTCTCTTTAAGTACTAAGTCCACGAAATTTCACTGCTCTAGCGTTAAAACTGGGTAATTTACACATTTTAATCAGAAATTTTGAATTTTGAGTGCATCTAGAAATAAAAAATTCTAAAATTTGTGATTTTTGTTCTAAAAATTTGTAATTTAGTACAGTCAATAAACCCTTTAGAAGTAACAAGTCCACCAAACTTCTCTACTTTAGCTGTAAAATTGTCAAATTTAGAAAATTTTACAAAAAAATGGATTCTGCGTTGGATCTTGAAATAAAAAATTCTAGAATTTTTGGTTTTTGTTCTAAAATTTCATGATTTTGTATACTTAATTAATGCCCTTTAAGTAATAAGTCCACCAAAGTTCACCGTTCTACCGATAAAACTGTTAAATTTACAGAACTTAATCGAAAATTGTAAATTTTGCGTCCGAGCTACACATAAAAAATTCTAAAATTTTTGCTTTTTGTTCTAAAATTCCGTGTTTTTAAATACTTAATAAATGGCATTTAAGTAATAAGTCCACGAAATTTCACTGCTCTAGCGTTAAAACTCTCAATTAACAGAATTTAATCAAAAATTTTGAATTTTGAGTTCATCGTACAAATAAATTCAAAATTTTGTATTTTTTGTTCTGAAAATTGTGATTTAGTCAGGCAATAAACCCCTTTGAAGTAACAAATATACCGAACTTGGCAGTAAAATTGTCAAATTTAGAGAATTTAACAAAAAAAATTGGATTTTGGGTTTACCTTGAAATAAAAATTCCGAAATTTTTGTTTTTTGTTCTAAAATTTTGTGATTTTGTATACTCAATAAATACCCTTTAAGTAATAAGTCCACCAAAGGTCGGGTCTGAACTCTCATGGCAGTTTGGGCTATACTGTACCGTATGCCATGGTGTTCTTAAAGTAACTATTATAAAGCATATGACCATACAGAAACCTGTTACTCTTTCTTTTTGACAATGTCACTTCTTGGAATTTTTCGCTCTCCAAGAAAGAAGTTCAGGTGCAACCCGAGATAGGGTATAAGCGGCCAATTTAAAAAATCAAAAATGTGATCATTACAATCCTTGCACAAATAGAGAAAGCTGTCATTCGTTCTTTTTGACAATTTCACCCCTTGGAATTTTTCGTTTTCCAAGAGAGAAGTTCAGGTGCAACCCGAGATAGGGTATAAGCGGCCAATTTAAAAAATCAAAAATGTGATCATTACAATCCTTGCACAAATAGAGAAAGCTGTCATTCGTTCTTTTTGACAATTTCACCCCTTGGAATTTTTCGTTTTCCAAGAGAGAAGTTCAGGTGCAACCCGAGATAGGGTATAAGCGGCCAATTTAAAAAATTAAAAAAGTGATCATTACGATCCTTGTACAAATACAAAAAGCTGTCATTCGTTCTTTTTGACAATTTCACCCCTTGGAATTTTTCGTTTTCCAAGAGAGAAGTTCAGGTGCAACCCGAGATAGGGTATAAGCGGCCAATTTAAAAAATTAAAAAAGTGATCATTACGATCCTTGTACAAATACAAAAAGCTGTCATTCGTTCTTTTTGACAAATTCACCCCTTGGAATTTTTCGTTTTCCAAGAGAGAAGTTCAGGTGCAACCCGAGATAGGGTATAAGCGGCCAATTTAAAAAATTAAAAAAGTGATCATTACGATCCTTGTACAAATACAAAAAGCTGTCATTCGTTCTTTTTGACAATTTCACCCCTTGGAATTTTTCGTTTTCCTAGAGAGAAGTTCAGGTGCAACCCGAGATAGGGTATAAGCGGCCAATTTAAAAAATTAAAAAAGTGATCATTACGATCCTTGTACAAATACAAAAAGCTGTCATTCGTTCTTTTTGACAATTTCACCCCTTGGAATTTTTCGTTTTCCTAGAGAGAAGTTCAGGTGCAACCCGAGATAGGGTATAAGCGGCCAATTTAAAAAATTAAAAAAGTGATCATTACGATCCTTGTACAAATACAAAAAGCTGTCATTCGTTCTTTTTGACAATTTCACCCCTTGGAATTTTTCGTTTTCCAAGAGAGAAGTTCAGGTGCAACCCGAGATAGGGTATAAGCGGCCAATTTAAAAAATTAAAAAAGTGATCATTACGATCCTTGTACAAATACAAAAAGCTGTCATTCGTTCTTTTTGACAATTTCACCCCTTGGAATTTTTCGTTTTCCAAGAGAGAAGTTCAGGTGCAACCCGAGATAGGGTATAAGCGGCCAATTTAAAAAATTAAAAAAGTGATCATTACGATCCTTGTACAAATACAAAAAGCTGTCATTCGTTCTTTTTGACAATTTCACCCCTTGGAATTTTTCGTTTTCCAAGAGAGAAGTTCAGGTGCAACCCGAGATAGGGTATAAGCGGCCAATTTAAAAAATTAAAAATGTGATCATTACGATCCTTGTACAAATACAAAAAGCTGTCATTCGTTCTTTTTGACAATTTCACCCCTTGGAATTTTTCGTTTTCCAAGAGAGAAGTTCAGGTGCAACCCGAGATAGGGTATAAGCGGCCAATTTAAAAAATTAAAAAAGTGATCATTACGATCCTTGTACAAATACAAAAAGCTGTCATTCGTTCTTTTTGACAATTTCACCCCTTGGAATTTTTCGTTTTCCAAGAGAGAAGTTCAGGTGCAACCCGAGATAGGGTATAAGCGGCCAATTTAAAAAATTAAAAAAGTGATCATTACGATCCTTGTACAAATACAAAAAGCTGTCATTCGTTCTTTTTGACAATTTCACCCCTTGGAATTTTTCGTTTTCCAAGAGAGAAGTTCAGGTGCAACCCGAGATAGGGTATAAGCGGCCAATTTAAAAAATTAAAAATGTGATCATTACGATCCTTGTACAAATACAAAAAGCTGTCATTCGTTCTTTTTGACAATTTCACCCCTTGGAATTTTTCGTTTTCCAAGAGAGAAGTTCAGGTGCAACCCGAGATAGGGTATAAGCGGCCAATTTAAAAAATTAAAAAAGTGATCATTACGATCCTTGTACAAATACAAAAAGCTGTCATTCGTTCTTTTTGACAATTTCACCCCTTGGAATTTTTCGTTTTCCTAGAGAGAAGTTCAGGTGCAACCCGAGATAGGGTATAAGCGGCCAATTTAAAAAATTAAAAAAGTGATCATTACGATCCTTGTACAAATACAAAAAGCTGTCATTCGTTCTTTTTGACAATTTCACCCCTTGGAATTTTTCGTTTTCCAAGAGAGAAGTTCAGGTGCAACCCGAGATAGGGTATAAGCGGCCAATTTAAAAAATTAAAAAAGTGATCATTACGATCCTTGTACAAATACAAAAAGCTGTCATTCGTTCTTTTTGACAATTTCACCCCTTGGAATTTTTCGTTTTCCAAGAGAGAAGTTCAGGTGCAACCCGAGATAGGGTATAAGCGGCCAATTTAAAAAATTAAAAATGTGATCATTACGATCCTTGTACAAATACAAAAAGCTGTCATTCGTTCTTTTTGATAATTTTATCCCCTAGAATTTTTGTTTTGATGTAACTCGAGATAGGGTATAAGCAGCTTATTAAAATAATTAAAAATGTGACCATTACGACGTTTATATACATACAAAAAGCTGTCATTTCTTCTTTTTGACAATTTCATTTTTTGGAAGTTTTCGCTTCCTAAGAGAGAAGTTCAGGTGTAACTCGAGATATGGTATAAGCGGCCTATTAAAAATAGTAATAATAGTAGCTTTAAAAGTACGCTGAGAGGTTTGCATAAATAGTGCAAATTGATTTTTATCCATGTATGCAAAATAATATACCATGTATTCCTTCGTACATAAAGTAATGTTAAAAAAAGCTTTGCTTATTTTATTAAGAGAATTTTTATCATTTTTTTAAACAAGTTGACTTCTTTTTATAAAGTAAGGTGTTGTTTTATTAGTTGGAAAATCAAAATTTTCATCTACGGGACGTACGTTGCGTTGCTTCCAATTTTTGCTTGGTTTCCGGGACATTATATGTCAATCTGTTAATTTTTATAAATTGTCAGTTAACAATTTTGTACTTGTGATTTATTACTAAATCATCATGTCTAATTGGATCTGTGTGGTATGTAATTTCATAAAAAAAACAGCAGTTAGAAAATATAAGGTTGGTAGTGGTAAGGTGTACCTACAAATTCAAGGTAAGAAAGCATTGTTTTGATAATTATTATTGAAAATTGCATAATTAGAATATAATTTGAAATGGGGCTTGAACCGGATTATTTCCCCGGAAGACTATGTGTGTGGCTCATGTCACATTAAAATTCGAAATTCGGTTCGAGAATTACCTTCAACAAATCTTCTTCGTTCTCGTGAGCACTCAGGTGACTGCTTTAGAAACAGCATTAACAGTTTAATTGAAGTTTGATTTCTTATTATCAAAAATAAATTGTATTTTTAGTGGAAAGTTTTCTTGATTGTCCTACGTCCGGGATGGTTTGTAATGAAATTAAGAATCCTGGAGCTCCTAATGATTCAGCTGAGATATCAATACCATTAGTTGCAAGTTCTTCTCAGATCTCAGATTCCAGGATGGATTTGGCAAAATCTGATTGTATTGAAAATCTAACCGAGTCAAGGCAATTTTCACGTAACTATAATTCCCTAAAGTGTAGAATTTCGATTTAATGGATTTGTAGCACCAAATCAAAGTTCAGACTTTTCTACTGAAGATGATTTTGAGGTTTGTGAAACAGAATCCGTCGAATGTCCTCGTCCCTTATTGGGCGAGGCCATTGCTGTACCAGGACCTTCTTCAATTAAAGTTCAAATTCCATCAACTGTTATCACTGGTACAAAAACTAAACTCTCATAACCAAGTGTTAATTTTGACAAATCTATAGAATCTCGTTGCTTTATCTGCCACGAAAAATCGCGCCATCGCGTCCCTCAGCAAGCTATTCACCAGGTTTGGCGACAAAGGGAAATTAGAATACCGCCAGGCAATCGATGTTGTGGCACACATTTAGATGGCAAACTCCTAAAGAACAGCGAGTTGGAAAAGATTAAAGTCCATAAGACCCACAGCATTATGACAGCCACTGAAGTGACCAACTGGTTAAAGGAGTCGGCAGTTGGTGAACGAAAACGCGTGGATTTTGACAAACTGACTGATGAAGATTATCAACTTTTGACCGGGTTTACGAAAAATAATTTTGAATATCTACTTAATATATGTAAGCCTTCTTTGCATAAAAGCTGGAACAGGACACCAGCCAATGCATTGGGTTTATTCCTGACCAAGCTTCGACTAAACTTAAGCCATAAAGTTTTACAATTTTTGTTCGAGTTTCATAGTTATGATGCAGTAAGATTTAGCGATATATTTATTTATTGAAGACAAATTATATAATATGTTTAGGTTTGTGATACCATGAAATCCGTCCATAAAATTCTGATGGAAAAGTTTGTCCCACTACATTTGGGATTTGGTGATCAGCACATGACACGAGATGAGTTAATAAACGAACACTCAGTCTTGTCCTTCAATAAGTTGCTGAAAAATCACCAAAATGGACCAGTTTTAATTCTAGATGGAACATACATTTTCATCGAAAAACCGACAGACTTTTCTACGCAATGGATTTTATACTCGGGCCAGAAGAAAAGGCATTTGATAAAACCAATGATGTTGGTAACAACGTCTGGTTATATTCTAGAAGCTGCTGGTCCTTTCGGAGCGGATGGACACAACAACGATGCCGAGATTTTAAAATACATGACCACAGGTAGTTTCCACGTTTTCCAGTTATACAGCATAATATCGATAGATATATTATTCACATTTTAGGTGAATCCCAATTGCTTCAATTTATGTCAAATGAGGGTGCATTCATAGTGGATCGCGGTTTTAGGGATGTAGTAGCACACCTTCAGAGTAAAGAAATACAAGTTTTCATGCCCAATTTATTGGGAAAAAAACAGAAGCAGTTTACTACTGAAGAGGCAAACGCATCTAGGTTGGTCACATTCGTCCGATATTTGGTTGAATCAGCGAATGGCCGCATTAAAAATAAATTCAAATTTTTTAAACATACAGTTTCGAATAACCATCTGGAAAATGTCATGGACTATTTTAAAATAGGTTGCGCTTTGATAAATGCATTTTGTCCTCCACTTATGGCGGAATCCCAGGGTCTTGAAAAGAAAATTGATTTGGCTCTTGTCAGGTACTTTGATATAAAATAATTGTGTTTAAAGCCCTTTTGTCGCGTTCAATTTTTAGGTATAATTGTATAAACTCACTTCAGGAAACAATAGTAACAAATCGGTTGGACACAAGAACCAAGCCGTGGGTTGTCAAAAATAAATTCACGCTACTTGACTTTCCGATTGTTTCCGACAGTGATATGGAAATATTGACTTTAGGCACTTTTCAGTCTGAAATGGCAAAACAATATGTATTTCATCAACTTCAAGTTGATCAAAATTTTTCTATAAAAGTGTCAACCGAAGAGCCGAACACAATACAAGCCTGGATTCAATCCAAATACAAAAAATCAAAAAAACATCAGTGTTTTGTACGGTTTGATCCAGCCAGAAATGGGCATGAAGCTATAACGGGTATTAAACCTTGTTATTAGTAATATCTGATAGAATTTATGTTTTGTGTATTTTTTTAGGCTATTTTTGTAAATGCAATACTGGTGCGCGCACTGTTGGTTGTTGTTCGCACGTTGCCACTTTAGTTTGGTTTTTTGGATGTGCCAGAATAGATCCAAATCTAATACCACACAAGCGGCAATTTTCTAAATCCATCATAAACGCTGGTCGTAGTAGGATCGATTTGGAAAACACTTCCAGCGATAGTGATTAAAACCGCTGTTTTAAAGTATAAAAGAGGATGCTTATGTAGGTACATTACGCTTTTCAGGTTACATTATTTTTTTTTTTAGAAAAAACTTCAACATTCACCATCATTTAAATAAAATATGTCTTCAAATCTACCAGTAGGTAAAAGTTTGTACAGTACGACGCGTCAAGGTCAAGGTTCAATATGATCCAGTTTACTCGTTTTTACTCATGGCATTTTTCAGTGGCACACCAATATTTTGACTTTGCAAAACTCTATTCTGACTGTGAAGATCCATGGTCAGCTTTCCTGCATCAACGTCACTGAGAGATTGGTAACGGTGCCACGTGCGTTTGCGACATCTTCGGATCGAAGTTGTCAATGCAATTTTGCGAAGAGTTTAATTCTAGATGACCAGACCTCTGTTATTGTAAACCGCATATTTCTTTCTCTAACTTTTAGAACTCTTTAAAATTATCTTAAATAATTTGATGAAAATTAAGTCAATCTTTCACATAACTTGATGATTGACATTTGAACAGTAATCGCACATGACTTGATCATGGCGGTAAATATTTAATCTGAATTTTAGCATAATATGTATGTTCAGCGTGAAAAGCTATTTACGAATGAAGAAGCTTGTGCACGAGCAAATGACAGTCTTACCAGATTAGAATCAAAGTTGTCATACAATTTTTTGACAACTATTATCTAAGATTTCCATTTTTTATGACCGCAATTACTTATTGTTTATAATAGATGCTAAGATTTCCCACGCACTTAACGACTCTGTACTTGCACACTTTCAATGAGAATTGAAAAAATGAAATTATTTTGTGATTTTTAAGTTATGATTCGTAGGTATAAAACGTTTGTGTATGTTGTCAGGTATTCCCATTTAAAATACTCCTAACACGCTATATGATACATATGTGCATAATAATTTTGAGTACTTACTAGGTACGTTCATCCAGTAGTAGTAGTAGTAGTAGTACATACAGTTTGTATAACTATAGATTTATTATGAGAGTAAACCGTGTGTAAATTCAAAGGTTACCATACCGAATGAGAAATAGATATTTACATAACAAGTACGGAAAGTGACCAATTTCGCACGAGTGTGAAAGTAGATGCACGAGGCGTTAGCCGAGTACAGATATTACACGAGTACAAGAAAAACACTTTCCGACGAGTTATGTACACTATTTTTCCTACGACCTTTCATCATCGGGAAGAAACCATAAGTTTCGACAATAGTTCATTTCTTATCTATTCTTTTAATTTTTTTACAACCTCATAAAAAAGTGACGTATTCCACATATTTAGATGGTTCATGTTTTTGTACATCCATTTACGAAAGTAAAAGTCACTAGTGTGATATGAATGTATCCGTACAGACCTGTCAGAAACGACCTAACCAATTTATTTTTATCATTATGCATGTTGTTTTACAGTGAATCGTCTAGATATTTGAGACAAAAATTCAAGAGTTACATTTGTAGGTATTTGAAAATAGCTGTCAATTTTGACAGGTAGGTGCGGATATATTCATATCACACTAGTGACTTTTACTTTCGGAAATGGATGTACGAAAACATCAACTTTCGGAGTCATTTAACCGTGTGGAAAATGTCACTTTCATATGGGGTCGTAGGAAAAAACATTTACTTTAACTTTTGTAAAGTTGGAAAATAAGTTTTGTTTGATTGCTGACATGGTTAATAAGTTTTCTTTAAAACTAATTCTGCAAAACGTCGCAGTACCATTCAATATTTTATAATCTCATGATGTTATATGAATTTAAATCAAGTGTTTTTTTACTAGATACTTTTCAGACAGTCAGAGTTGAGGACTTTCATAACTAGGTACAGTTGCTCCAGTTAAGGAAAGGAAATTACAATTGATTTAAACCATGTTATAAACTAACAACTAAAGTAGTAGAGTAGAAATATTTAAAACAAAATATTATTATATTATTATTTATTGTAAAAATGGTAAATCTATTTTTGCAATAAAGTTGAAAGGCAAGGCTGAAATATTATTAAATTCCATACATTTAAGATATACACGCAAAGTATTTAAAAAAAAAAACAGTAAAAGTAGGGGTTGTTTAGTTTTTCCTTATCTCTATAACTGTTTAGAGCTATATTACCAATTTGGAAAGCAAACAGATATGTAGACTTTAAGTAGGATTTATTTAATTCTATAGTGCGACTTTTGCTTTATATCGTATTGTATACAGGGTGATTTTGAAATAGAGACGGAAAAAAAATCCATTACAGTTTGTTGTAAATGAAGGAAGTTGACAGGTTTTGTTTTTTAAATTGCTGTCTCAGTTTTAAGAAAAAAAATAAAAGAAATTGACAATTTTCATGCTACGCCAATGATTACTAAGTTTACTTATAGTAAACTATAGTTTACTATATGTATTTACTATACATTATTAACGAACAAAATGCTCTGCTTTGTTGTTAAGGTTATTTTGTGCATATCAGTGGCGCCGAGTAAGGTCCGGATTTTAGAATTTTCACCTTTACCCTAAAATTAATAAAAATCACCGAAACCGGCTTCAACGTATTTTCGTAAAGCCGTGATTTGTTTCCGCTTCTATGTAAAAAACCCTGTATATATTGTATTTTTGTTTCAACTTCAACTTTCAGATTATAATGTGTAAAATATATTCCAGTAAAATAATTAAACATAATAATTAAATATGTGTTATCACTCAAGTATTTGATTTCGTATGTTGTCTGCTTATGTAAGTATGTATTATTGAGGCAATTAATTAATATTTTTCCTATTATATTATAGCACTGAAAACGAATGTGTAAATAACGAAAATACCTCTGTTACAAAAACAAATTAGGAAAAATAGTATAAAAACCTCGTTCATAAGGCCATTAAGGTACTCATCTATTATAAAACGAGCGGCGAAGGCGTTCGTTTTATAAACTTGGATTCGTGCCTTAAGATTTGGCTTATGAAACTCGGTGTTTTAATATCCTATTTTAGAAATATTTTTCCAAATATAAAAAATAGCTATAACTGTAAACACGCCTAAACAATAATATAGCACTCCTATAAAGTTCCATATTGTCGTTATACTAATTATTGTAACTGTATTTAAGGCTTGTTTTTTGACTTTACATTCTTTTTTTACGAAAATCGTTTGGAACAGATCATTGATTACACATGCCGTTTAGAGCCGCACCGGCACCCATAGCTGAGAAGGTGTTTGATTTCAGCTCGTACTTTAACTAAACGAAGAACTGTAGAATAGTGCCGTCGCGGACTTTTTTATACATTAAAGTGTGCTTAATAATAAAACATTAACATTTTTTGTTTATCCAGAATGATATTCGCTACGGAAGCCAATAAACCTGAAACAACACAGTCTAAAAACTTTGGATATTTAGCCTTAGTGTTACAAGAAATAACCACATATTATGTTCATATTAATGTAGTAAAATTCTTTAATAAACTAATATTTCTTACTACAATATTTTTATTTTATGAGAAATTCATACAACGACAACTTTTGAGTGCTTTTGTAGCCCGGTTCGCGCAATGCATTTGTAGAGTTTTTAGCCCAAAAATCGGCGAAGTTCAGAACCCTCCTTTCACTGCTCTAGCGTTAAAACTGTGAAATTTACTGAATTTAATCAAAAATTTTAAGTCCAACTAATGTAAATCTCAATTCAATAACAATTTTTGATTTTTTGTTTTTTAAATATTATTGAAAATCACTCCAAAAAGACCATTTAAAAACAGATTGTGATCAATACCTCGTTTATTTATTAACCAAACTCAAGTTATTTGCGTTCGTTCAACATTTAACGCAGCAAAATCCAAAACTGCGCGAATTTTTAACGTACGTTATCAAATAATTGAGTTATGGCCTTTTAAATTTTTGACCAAAAATAGTCGAACATTAAAAAAAATTATCAGAATTTCCGAAATTCAAAACAAAAATCCAAGAAAGAGTTAAAAATGTAATGAAGAATCAAAAATAATGAATCAAGTTTGAAAAATTGAAAGAAAAATCTGATAGCAGCCTCAATGAATTGAAAAAAATATTTATAGCTTCATAATGAAAAGCGCCGCCTTATTTCTTCATGAAACTTCGTAGAACACTCGTATTTAAGTGGCGCAGCAGAGCTATTTTTATTTCTCTTCAAATTTGATGTCAGAGCAAAGTATGATACTAAAAATTATCTCTAATTTTTACGACCCAACCAAGTGCAAGTAGATGCAGTTACGACTTTCCCAACACGAATGTAATAAGTTTGTAGAGATTGAAGAGCATCATTCCGTGGAGAAATGTAAGTTTGCTCCGCAGAAAGTCTTTGCTAATCATTTCTCGATGTGTGCCCTCGAAAGTGCACAATCCTTGTTGTTCCTCATTATGTATTCAGCTGAGTGGCAGGCGTTTTTGCTCATCTAATTGCATTATGGCGGCTCTAAACGTCTTCATAATTGTTTTGAAATAAGCGGGGAGGTGGTGTTTTTAAAGAATAGTTTTTTCAGCACGTTCCCCAACTCCTGTTTTCTGAAACAATGTAAATGACAGCGTTCATGTGCTTTATTCAATTTATGACGCCAGATCACAAACGACGACGACATTTGTCGTTCCATGAAGTTCAATTCTCATTGTTGTCTGCCCTTGCGCTATCACAATGGCCCCTGCTATTTAACTGAAATCTGACATGACAAGCCACAATCACGGGAGTTTTGATAGACAGGCAGAATTAGTTTCCTATAGATATGACGTATGATGAAGATATATCAAAGAATACGAGTAGCTATTTCTGTTAGTTATTTTTACCACTGGACAAGTGTGTGTTATGGATTTTGCAATGTCGATGATTGATGACCAGCCACCAACGATTTGTTTGAATTTGTCGCGTCAATGCATTTGCCCATCACCTTGGTCTCCATTCCGGCTATTAAGGGCGGAGGCACTTTGTCAATTAAGCCTGCATCTGGTATTTAATTCATCAACCCCTTGTTTACAAAGGGTGAGATTCGTAAACTTGGTCAAATAGGTGCGATTGAACAAAGCAATGATGTATTGCTGCCACTCTTCAGGATCAATAAAGGGAAACAAGCGATCCATTCACTTCTTTCAATCGACATGAAGCACGGAGGTGTTAATGGACGATGCGAAGGAAGAAAAATCGCGAAATAATTTCAAGCTTTAAAACGGTCGCGTGGCGTTTTTGTGGACACTGACAATCACATTTGTCCGCCAACAGCGGTCGTTGTTTGAACTGTAGTAGGTACTCAATGTTTAATTCAACACATCCTCGTATTTATGCACGTGTTGTGTATTGAAAAGCCCTCGTGTGCTCACAAAGACACTTTATTAAGTGTTGGCCAACTTTTGGCATGCGGCATAGCTTTGAAGGTTTTATCAAGTGTTAAAAGCAAGTTTATGGCTCTTAAATTCGTAAACGGTCTGGTTAAGAGTTGACCAAACATTCCATCACGTCGAACATAAAATTTATCTAAACACACTGCACTCAAAACAATATTTCAATTTGGAAACTAACTAATCCATTTAAGGCAGAGATGAAAGCGACCCCTGTCATGCTTTGTACCTTTGGATAAATAGGCATCTTTTATATTAAAATTAATAACAGGGCGATATATGCGGAGAGGTTGAATCAAACGGCAATTATTCATCATTAAGTTTGACGGGGAGTTGTTTGTATTCAGAGGTGAAAACAGAGCAAAAAGTACAATGTGGCCGGTACAGGCTAATTAATTCTTTGACAATGTTATCAACCGCGGAAAAAGACATTTTTCAACTTCTAAAATTTAGGGCTTTTACTCTAATATCCTGGAATTTGGTGGAGTTAATACACGACACAAAAATAGTAAATTCCCCAAATTTCGTTGCTGTAGCACTAAAATTAACAAAATTACAAATTTTAAGGGAGGATTTCTCATAATTTAGCTTCGCCTTCAAAATAAAAATTTCTAAAATATGTGTCTTTCGATCTACAATGTTGTAAATTAGAAGAGTTAATAAACGATAAAAAGCTAGTAGTTTCCCCAAATTTCTTAGCTGTAGCACTAAAATTACCAAAATTACGAATTTTTAAGAAGGATTTCTACATTTTGACTGCGCTTTGTGAATAAAAATTTCTAAAATTTGAGTTTTTTAGTCCACAATGTTGCAATTTAGTAGAGTTAATAAACGATTGAAAACTAGTAATTTCCCAAAATTTCATAGCTGTAGCAGTAAAATTCCCAAAATTACGAATTTTCAAGGAGGATTTCTCATATTTTGACTTCGGCTTGTGAATAAAGATTTATAAAATTTGAGTCTTTGGATCTACAATGTTGCAATTTAACAGAGTTAATAAACGATTAAAAACTAATAGTTTCCCAAAATTACATAGCTGTAGCACTAAAATTATCAAAATTACAAATTTTAAGAGAGGATTTTCGGCTTCGCCTTGAAAATCAAAATTTCTAAAATTTGTGTCTATTGATCTACAATGTTGCAATTTCGTAGAGTTAATAAACGATCGAAAACTAGTAATTTTCCAAAATTTCATAGTTATAACACTAAAATTACCAAAATTACGAATTTTTGTGTAGTATGTCGAAACTTTTCGCTTAGTCTCCAAAGGAAAAATTTCTAAAATTTCGTTCTTTCGATCTACAATGTTGCAATTTGGCAAAGTCAATAAACGATCAAAAACTACTAATTTCCTCAAATTTCATGGGTGTAGCACTTAAATTACAAAAATTACGAATTTTACTGAAGGATGTCGAACATTTTTACTTGGCCTTTAAACGAAAAATTCCTAAAATTTGTTTTTTTCGATCTACAATTTTGCAATTTGGCACAGTTAATAAACGATCAGAAGCTAGTAATTTCCCCACATTTCATAGCTGTAGCGCTAAAATTACTAAAATTACAATTTTAAGGGAGAATTTCTCATATTTCCACTTTACCTTAAAAACAAAAATTCCTAAAATTTGTTTTTTTCGATCTACAATTTTGCAATTTACCAGAATTAATAAACGATCAAACACAAGCAATTTCCCCAAATTTCATGGCTGTAGCACTAAAATTACAAAAATTACGAATTTTTAGGGAGTATTTCTCATTTTCGACTTCAAAAATTTCTAAAAGTTCGGTCTTTCGATCTACAATGTTGCAAATTGGCAGAGTTAATAAACGATCAAAAACTAGTACTTCCCCAAATTTCATAGCTGTAGCGCTAAAATTACCAAAATTACGAATTTTAATTGAGAATTTCTCATATTTCCACTTTGCCTTAAAAATAAAAATATCTACAATTTGTGCCTTTCGATCTACAATGTTGCAATTTGGCAGAGTTAATAAACCATTAAAAACTAGTAATTTCCCCAAATTTCATGGCTGTAGCACTTAAATTACAAAAATTACGAATTTTAAGAGAAGATTTCTAATATTTCGACTTCGCCTTCCAAATAAAAATTTCTAAAATTTGTATCTTTCGGTCTACAATGTTGCAATTTACCAGAATTAATAAACGATCAAAAACTAGTATTTTCCCCAAATTTCATAGCTGTAGTGCTAAAATTACCATAATTGCGAATTTTAAGGGAAAATCGCACGAGACTAAATATTAGCCAATAGAAAAACAGAATTCGGTATGGTTTCTACGGCAATACAGAAATTTTTTTGGAAATTATTTGCATCAGCCAATCAGAAAAAAAGTTGTGTATGTTGTCATGGATAATTCTGTTACACAACTTGATTTTTTGTTTGAAATTTAAAATTTTATTAAAAAGCATAGAATGTGTGTGTCTCGTTGCGATTTTATTTCCGAATACGCCCTAGTGCACTGATTAATATCCTGAAATTGTATACTCATGCGTTTCAAAAACGTATTAATTAAACAAGTATTTCACTCGGGCTAATTAATACGTTTTTGAATTGCATTCGAAAAAATTTCCGGAAATAATCAATGCACTAGAGATATTATAAGTGAGAATTTCTCATATTTCCACTTTGCCTTAAAAATAAAAATATCTAAAATTTGTGCCTTTCGATCTACAATGTTGCAATTTGGCAGAGTTGATAAACCATTAAAAATTAGTAATTTCCCCAAATTTCATAGCTGTAGCTCTAAAATCATCAAAATTACGAATTTTTAGGAAAGATTTCTCATTTTTCGGCTTCGTCTTGAATATAAAAATTTCTAAAATTTGTGCCTTTCGATCTACAATGTTCCAATTTGGCAAAGTCAATAAACCATTAAACGCTAGTAATCTTCCCAAATTTCATAGCTGTAGAGCTAAAATTACCAAATTACAAATTTTAAGGGAGGATTTCTCATATTTCCACTTTGCCTTGAAAATAAAAATTTCTAAAATTTGTGTCTTTCGATCTACAATGTTGCAATTTAGCAGAGTTAATAAACCATTAAAAATCAATAATTTTCCCAAATTTCATGGCTGCAGCACTGAAATTACCAAAATTACGAATTTTAGGGAAAGGATTTCTCGTATTATGACTTCGCCTCGAATATAAAAATTTCTAAAATTTGTGTCTTTTCGTCTACAATGTTGCAATTTGACAAAGTTAAGAAACGATCAAAAACTAGTAATTTCCCCAAATTTCATAGCTGTAGCACTCAAATTACTACAATTTCGAATTTTTAGGTAGGATTTCTCATGTTTCTGCTTCGCCTCGAATATAAAAATTTCTAAAATTTGTGTCTTTTGATCTACAATATTGCAATTTGCAGAGTTAATAAACCATCAAAAACTAGTAATTTCCCTAAATTTCATAGCTGTAGCACTAAAATTACTAAAATTACGAATTTTATCTCCAAAATTTTTGCTTGGTCTCCAAAATAACAACTTCTTAAATTTGTGTTTCTCGTTCTATAAATTTAGAATTTGGCAGAGTTAATATACGACTCAAAATTAGTAAATTCCCCAAATTCCAATGCTCTGTCACTAAAATTACTAAAATTACGAAGTTTACTGAACATTTTCGCTTAGTGTCCAAAAGAAAAATTTCTAGAATCTGTTTCTTTCGCTTTAGAATTTTGCAATTTAATGGAGTTAAAACACGATTGAATAGCAGTAACTTCCACAAATTTTATAGCTGTAGCACTAAAATTACCAAAATTACGAATTTGAGTGGCAAATCTCGCAAATTTTTGTTAAATCTCCACAAAAAAATTCTAAAATTTGTGTCTTTAGAACTACAATTTTGCAACCTGCAAATTTCCAATAAATTACAAAATATATAAACACAAGCTAAAAAAATTAAACAGAACCGCAGATTTAAGAAAATTAAAAAATATATATAAAGAAACTAGAGAAAATATTAAAATTAATAACCGGCCGATGTATGCAGAGAGGTAGAATCAAACGGCAATTATTCATCATTAAGTTTGACGGTTTTGTTTGTATTCAGAGGTGAAAACCCAGCAAAAAGTCCAATATAGCCGGTACAGCCTAATTAATTCTTTGACAATGTTATCAACCGCTGAAAAAGACATTCATTGTCGCATATAAACGCGATAATTTCCAGAAAACAAAGAGAGGTCATCAAGCATCTTATTTGCATAACACTGGCTTTGACGTGCTCCGCGGTGGGTGTTTGTTAAATCGCAACTAATCCGTACAAGCGTGCCATTACAGCCAGATGGTGCCATTCTAGTGGGTATTGTATCTGCCTATCCTTCACAGATCACCACACTTCGGAAACTTGAAGACAGCAGACCATCTCGTTTGAGGATAACGTCCCTGAGGTCGTAACAATCAACTTTCACTATGACCTCTTCTCGGTCTAACGGACAACGAAACGCCACAACTTCCTTATTGAATCGCAAACTCGGAGCTCGGAGAACCATCTTTCATTTACTAATTGGGTTTTTGAACAAATCAACAGTTGCCGGGGTCTCTGGAGGACCGATACAAGAAGCTGCACAAATATTTGAAGTCACTTCAACGAATTAATTTTAATAGAACAACAACGAGGTCGGGGAGACTCTATCATTGATGAGACTCCCAAGTTGCGAGTTCTAAGTTATTCCTTGATAAACTTCTCCAGTAGTTGCCAACTTTGAAAAATATCTAATTTTGCACTCGTGAATTTTTCAGGTTCAGTGAAAAAGCGAGTAAACCGAAATGGAAATAACATCAGCCATTTCTTTAATGCATTTCTCGGGTATTGATTCCGTGGAATTGTCAAGTCATTCTTGAGCATAATTTTTCATATTTAAACTTAAACTCCCCATTTTTTACCACAGCCTGACCCATATAACTTTCCCAAACACTCTCTGAAATTTCGGCCACAAAGTCACAGTTGAGTTCCCTCTCCTAAAAGTGTCCTCCAGAGACAATACGCCATCATATTGTAATCACTTTATCTATTCTCGCCAAGCGTGCCATCTGGCTAAATTGTCTCGGATAAAAGTGTATTCAATGAAAAACCCTCCCCGAAATCGATACCCGACATTTTCTTAGTTTGGGCTTAATTAATATTACAACTTTCGCGACTGCGGGGGCACCCGAATTCATAAAATTCGGCGCAGAGGCGTAATTAAGTAAGTTTACAAGACCTAAATCTTATCTAAATAATATTTCAGTTCGTATGCGTTGAACTAACGAGCTTTCTGAGTTTGATATTAAGAAATTCAATGTCGGGGAAAAATACGGGGAAATAAAGCGGCTCAATCGGATGAGATAACATTTTAATTACGGACTCTGCACCGGGAATTGTACTCTTTTTGTGCCTCGAAAAATTCCGGCTCTTTTTAATAACACAAAGAACGAAAAGGACAATGTAGAGATAACACACAAAAAGTTAAAAATAGAAGCCAAAAAAAATCCAAGAATGTATGCCAATCTAGAGAAAATTCAATGTAAAACCCAATAAACAAACAATAGATTTAAATAGAAAGAAAAATTTTTAAAATTTGTGTTTTTCGTTCTACAATTTTGCAGTTCAGTGAAATTAACACACGACTATAAAGAGTAATTTCCCCAATTTTCATAGTTGTAGCACTAAAATGACCAAAATTACGAATTTTATTGAAAGATGTGGAACATTTTTGCTCGATCTGCAAAAGAAAAATTTTTAAAATCTGAATTTTTTGCTCTAAAATTTGGCAATTTAGTGTAGTTAATACACGACTCAAAAATAGTAACTTCCTTAAATTTCATAGCTATGGCACGAAAATTACTAAAACTACAAATTTTCGAAAAAGTCCGAAAACTTTGCTTAGTCTCCAAAAGAAAATTTTCGAAAATTTGTGTATTTCGCTCTACAAATTTGCAAACTGGTGGAGCTAATAACCGACTCAAAATCAATAACTTCCCCAAATTTTATAGCTGTAGCGGTAAAGTTACTGAAATTACAAATATTCGAAAAGTATTACGAAAATTTTTACTTGGTCTCCAAAAAAAATTTAGTAAATTCTATCTTTTTCGCTCTACAATTTTGCAATTTGGTAGAGTTAATAGACGGCTCAAAAATAGTAAGTTCTCCAAATTTCATAGCTGTAGCACTAAAATTACTGAAATTACGAATTTCAGCATCTCGAAATTTTTGCTTGATCTCCAAAAGAAAAAATTCTAAAATCTGTGTCTTTCGCTCAAAAATTTTGCAATTTGGTGGAGTTAATAGACGGCTTAAAAATAGTAAGTTCTCCAAAGTTCATCGTCATAGGGCTAAAATTACTAAATTTACGAGTTTTCGGAAAGTATCTCGAAAATTTTTGCTTGCTCTCCAAAAGAAAAAATTCTAAAATTTGTGTGTTTCGTTCTAAAATTTGGAATTTGGTGGAGTTAATAGATGGCCCAAAAATAGTAAGTTCCCCAAATTTCATAGGTAGCACTAAAATTGCTAAAATTTCGAATTTTCGAAAAGAATATGGGAAATTTTTGCTTGATCTCCAAAAGAAAAATTTCTAAAATTTGCATTTTTTGCTCTAAAAATTTGCAATTTGGTGGAGTTAATAGACGACTCAAAAATAGTAACTTCCCCAAATTTCACAACTGTAGCACTAAAATTACCAAAATTACGAATTTTAGTCAAGGGTGTGGAATATTTTTGCTTGGTCTCCAAAAGAAAAAATTCTAAAATCTGTGTGTTTCGCTCTAAAATTTTGCAATTTGGTGAAATTAATAAACGGCTTAAAAATAGTAAGTTCCCCAAATTTCATAGCTGTAACACTAAAATTGCCAAAATTTCGAATTTTCGAAAAAGATGTAAGAAATTTTTGCTTGGCCTCCAAAAGAAAAAATTCTAAAATTTGTGTGTTTCGTTCTAAAATTTGGAATTTGGTGGAGTTAATAGATGGCCCAAAAATAGTAAGTTCCCCAAATTTCATAGCTGTAGCACTAAAATTGCTAAAATTTCGAATTTTCGAAAAGAATATGGGAAATTTTTGCTTGATCTCCAAAAGAAAAATTTCTAAAATTTGCATTTTTTGCTCTAAAAATTTGCAATTTGGTGGAGTTAATAGACGACTCAAAAATAGTAACTTCCCCAAATTTCACAACTGTAGCACTAAAATTACCAAAATTACGAATTTTAGTCAAAGGTGTGGAATATTTTTGCTTGGTCTCCAAAAAAAAATTCTAAAATCTGTGTTTCGCTCTTAAATTTTGCAATTTGGTGAAATTAATAAACGGCTTAAAAATAGTAAGTTCCCCAAATTTCATAGCTGTAGCACTAAAATTGCCAAAATTTCGAATTTTCGAAAAAGATGTGAGAAATTTTTGCTTGGCCTCCAAAAGAAAAAATTCTAAAATTTGTGTGTTTTGTTCTAAAATTTGGAATTTGGTGGAGTTAATAGATGGCCCAAAAATAGTAAGTTCCCCAAATTTCATAGCTGTAGCACTAAAATTGCTAAAATTTCGAATTTTCGAAAAGAATATGGGAAATTTTTGCTTGATCTCCAAAAGAAAAATTTCTAAAATTTGCATTTTTTGCTCTAAAAATTTGCAATTTGGTGGAGTTAATAGACGACTCAAAAATAGTAACTTCCCCAAATTTCACAACTGTAGCACTAAAATTACCAAAATTACGAATTTTAGTCAAGGGTGTGGAATATTTTTGCTTGGTCTCCAAAAAAAAATTCTAAAATCTGTGTTTCGCTCTTAAATTTTGCAATTTGGTGAAATTAATAAACGGCTTAAAAATAGTAAGTTCCCCAAATTTCATAGCTGTAGCACTAAAATTGCCAAAATTTCGAATTTTCGAAAAAGATGTGAGAAATTTTTGCTTGGTCTCCAAAAGAAAAATTTCTAAAATTTGCATTTTTTGCTCTAAAAATTTGCAATTTGGTAAAGTTAATAGACGACTCAAAAATAGTAACTTCCCCAAATTTCACAACTGTAGCACTAAAATTACCAAAATTACGAATTTTAGTCAAGGGTGTGGAATATTTTTGCTTGGTCTCCAAAAAAAAAAATTCTAAAATCTGTGTTTCGCTCTAAAATTTTGCAATTTGGTGAAATTAATAAACGGCTCAAAAATATTAAGTTCCCCAAATTTCATAGCTGTAGCACTAAAATTGCCAAAATTTCGAATTTTCGAAAAAGATGTGAGAAATTTTTGCTTGGTCTCCAAAAGAAAAACTTCTAAAATTTGCATTTTTTGCTCTAAAAATTTACAATTTAGTGAAGTTAATAGACAACTCAAAAATAGTAACTTCCCCAAATTTCACAGCTCTAGCACTAAAATTGCCAAAATGACAAATTTTAGTGAAAGGTGTCGGATATTTTTGCTTAGTTTCCAAAAAAAAACTAAAAATTGCGTTTTGTGCTCTAAAACTGAGCGATTTTCCGATTTAAGAAAATTTGAAAAGAAACCAGAGAGAAATTATAACAGCGACTCAAAAAAATTCTAAGACCTAGAAACTCTTTCGCAACATTTTCTCATGCGCCCCGGGCCCCAACCGCCCCAATCCTTCTCTCAACTGCAGATGTGTCGTCAATTTTACGACGAATATTGTAATTGGGACAATCCATAAAAAATTTCATAAGATCGCCCACGTGTTGCGCCGCCTGACTTTTTCAGACCACGTATCGTTTGCTCCTATTTTCAGCAATGCATATTTAAAGACACCTTGGACTTGAACGTTCCACTGGGCTAAATTTAAAATAAAAGTTCACTAGCACCGATGCTTGGACAAATTCCAGAGAAAATCATCTTTGTCTACCTATTTACGTATCACAATATTACGGTAAGTTGAAGGGACAGTTCTGGATGAATTATTCATGAGCTCCATTGATTTATGAACAACGACATGCATAAAGGCTGAAGAATTAAAGTTAATGGAGTGAAAAACATCCCAGTCCGGCGAAAACAAATCTTGGCAAATAAAAATTATTCCATCATTAGCCTGGAAACTAGGATTTCTGGAATAATTAATCAAACATTGAATTTGCGCGCGTGGGTAAATAATACACTGTTTGATCAAGGGGGAGATATTTATGTTTATTCTGAACGATATTTGCTCCTTTGATAACTTCCTCATTTTTTGGTGGAGAAACTCACCTTTGCAATTTAGCGTTGTCCCGAAAATCTCTTGTGCGCGCCGCTTAGAGACGAATAACGTTAAAACAATTCACTTAAATGCAAAAGCTCTAAATGACGCTCTAAAATGTAGATTGCAGAGTTGTGCACAATTACCCAGATGCAAATATGAGTGAACACACGAAGTTGGCCAACCTTTAGACCTCACGTAACAGATTTCCCTAACGACCAACAAATACAACGCCAGTTGGAGAACTAGGAATTAACCTGTGTATAAAGAAACGTGCTTCGTTTATGCAAATGACCCAATAATTCCACCATAAAGAACACCTCGATAGATGAAACGTCCGCCGCTTCCAAGTGGTCACTATTAAGCCTCATTTCCACGGTCCGTTCTAGAGAGAACAGAATTTGATTTACGATGGAATTTGAGTTATTGCACCATATTTTGCGGTCAGAAAATTTGCAAATCCTATTGCACCCTTGGTTTACAATCCTCTGTTCCGATTCGGGCGGACAAGCTGGTTGAAACGCCGAACCAACACACGGACTGCTACATTTGGTGATAACCAAACAGTTTTAATTACTCCAATTCTTTTAATTTGAACACTAATTTTTTTTCATAATGTTAATAAGGTTAACTTATATAAATGTGGATTCATTTTAATAAAGATGGCGATAATGCAGATGAATATATTTATTTCCTGCATTGTAATTTACAGAATCATTGTATGAAAAAAGGTGGATAAATACAGGTAGGTTTCTTATCTATGTAAGTGGATTAATCCTTTTGAAGTAATTGACAGGCCTCTGTAATCTTATGGATTTAGTTGGGTTTATTACCTGGAGAGTTAAATTTTTTATATGATCCTGTAAATTAAATCTGCTAAATAGATTTTAGTAGAATTTACTTACACAACATATCTACGAAATAAGAAACTTGAAGGATCAATGAAATTAAATAAATTCTGTACTGGTTCAACTCAACGAATCATCTTGTCTATTCGACATCGGTTCGACGGACATTTCAATACAAAACCAAGACAGAACGGACAGAACCAACTTGTTCGTCGGACGTGTTATAATTTTTAGGAGAATTAAATAACCACTGATCAAATACGCTACGTTTGATATTTGAGAATGACCTTAAATCTTATCATTTGAACTTTTTTTTGGCCATTTCATAAGTAATAATCTGAAAACTGCAGCTACTATTTGATGTTAAATAACTTTCATTTTTACAAATCAATTGTCAGCAATCATGAAGTGCAATTAAAAAAAATTAATTAGGTTCTCTGAGTTTCGTCTCGGTTCTCTGTCGAACTGTCCGGTGCGTTCTGTCTTGGTTCTGTGTTGAAATGTCCGCCGAACCGATGTCGAACAGACAAGATGGTTCGTTCGTTCAGTTGAACTAGTACAGAATGTTCTTAAATTTGGTTCATTTTATTTATACTTCAAGTTACTTATTACGTGGATATGTCAGCTATGGTAATTTTGACTAATATTCAGAAAATTTAATTCATAGAACAAAATTAAAAATTTAAATCTTCAGGTAATATCTCTGACCAAAATCCAAAAGATTCAATTCATAGAACGCAGACCAAGCATACAAAAATCCCTGTTTTTCGAACGTACAAAATAATTTCATAAGTTAGGTTCATTCTATGCGGCCAGTTTTATTACTGTGCGTTCTGTGTTTTGTTCTGTGTTGAAATGTCCGCCGAACCGATGTCGAACAGACAAGATAGTTCGTTCAATTTAAGCAGTAATAAAAATTAAATTCTCATATAAACCGTCTAAGTCAGAAAGATTCAATTTATAGAACGAAATTAAAAATTCAAATCTTCAGGTAATAAGTCGGACCGAATCCACAAAAATACTACCTGTCGGTTTCTTCAAAAGGGTAAATCCACTCACAGAGATAAGAAACCTACATACCTGTATCCATTCACGCGTGTTTTCATACAATAATTTTGTATATTTCATTGCAATATTTAGCTTGATGTTAAAATAACTTCTCCACCAGTAAAATAATGTCAGGAATAATCAATTGAAATACAGTAACATTTTTTTATTCCTATTTAACGAGATTAATTATACAAAAATTCTGAAATGCATTGTTTATTGAAAGTTTTCTCCAAAGGAGCGGCTAATTTCAATTATTCTGTGCGTTCTGTGTTGAACTGTCCGGTGCGTTCTGTCTTGGTTCTGCGTTGAAATGTCCGTCGAACAGACAAGATGGTTGCGTGCATTTGATCCAGTACAGAATGTTCATAAATTTATTTTATTTTATTTATATTTCAAGTTACTTAGTTCGTGGATATGTCTGGTATGTTAACTTTCACTAATATTCAGAAAATTTAATTCATAGAACAAAATTAAAAATTGAAATCCTCAGGTAATAACTGACCAAATCCACAAAATACAGACCTGTCGGTTATTTCAAAAGGGTAAATCCACTCACAGAGATAAGAAACGTACCTACCTGCATTCATTCGCGCCTGTTTTCATACAATGATCAATGCAGGAAATAAGTAGGTTCATCTACATTTATCAGCATATTTATTAAAATTAATCCACATTTATTTGTGTTATTTACCTTATTAACATTATGATAAAAAATTAGTGTTCAAATTAAAAGAATTGGAGTAATTAAAACTGTTTGGTTACGATCAAATGTAGCAGTCCGTGTGGTGGTTCGGCGTTTCAACCAGCTTGTCCGCCCGAATCGGAACAGAGGATTGTAAACCAAGGGTGCAATAGGATTTGCAAATTTTCGGACCGCAAAATATGGTGCAATAACTCAAATTCCATCGTAAATCAAATTCTGTTCTCTCTAGAACGGACCGTGGAAATGAGGCTTTATTGTTATCTGCCAAGGCACACATCGTACCCAGACCATAATAACATTAGGTCAGAGAACGGATCTCTGAGATAACAGATATTAGATTGTGGGTCGCAGCACAAACTCAAGTACGCAAAAATTCAACTCTCAAAATAATTGCCCAGGGTGCAAATTGGGGCATGTTCAATTCGCTTTTTGCGATCGGCTCATATTTATTCGGGGAACGTTGTTCCTGTTTATGTATAAAGGGTGAGTCAACACCCGACCTCCATAAATCAGGAAGAGCTATAAAAAATAAAATTATTTTTGGAGATTTCAAAATATGGCTGGGGGTCTTTAAAATGACGGAGATCGATGACGCCAACATTCAAATCGTCTTTTTTTCGCTCTGCAATGATTGCCGGTGGTAATGAAGCTCTCTTGTCACGTCTGCAACATCAGTGGACCTATTAAGGTTTGTGTGCACTCCTGAAAGTAATTAATGTATGTAGACACATCACATGAATTCGGGTTTGGCTGAGTTAATAATTCACGATGTCGTATGAATTTAGATACCTGATATATATGTATGTTCATGCAGTTGTAATCCAAGTAATTAATTCTAACGGAGAATTTTAGAGCTGGACAATAGGTTTATTGCACACTATGGACCCTCCACATATTAATTCAGCGTAAGGGTGTCACGAAACAGTGGTGACTCACTTCTAATAACAATCTCGTCGGCTCTCAATCGAATTTATTGACTTTTTAACGTCAAGTGTTTATATTATATTTTCTCGTACATAATCCAGTTAACACGAGCGCCGTAAATTTCTCAAATAAATATGAGTTATGAATATAGCAATCGCTTGGGGTCAATGGAAAGTCTGTATTTTCTTTCGTAATCCGAAGCTTATTCAATTTTGTCCACTTATGCTCCTGTTTTAGAGAGTGGCTTTTATTATTTTTATTCGAGGAGGTAGTTTTACCCAAATAAAATTTCAAAGCTCATTTTCATATAAATTTCTTGTTTTTAGCAGGTCGCAGAGGGTTCAACTTGCACAATGCCGGAGTTTCTTTGTTTCTATTTCGGACACAAAGTATAAAGGAATTTAAGTGACAAGTGGCATATCGGGGATGTAATGTATAATTTCGTATTTAGTAACGGGCCAGTGACGGCGTTTCCTTACAAATTTTGCGGTTTTAAACAGGTTTCTGTTGAAACGAAAAATGGTGGATGCGCTGGACATTTCAATTTAGTACACTTATTTATAGTTTATTGTTATTCTGGGAACGTATGTCTTGATATCTGTCACTCACTAACGTGTGTTATGATTTGACGTTTTTATGTCAAGTTCAGACACACGTACGTTCGCAAAGTGCCAGTTGACTAGACAAATAACGTAATTTTGACTCTAAATTATGCTTCTAAAAATGAAATCTGCACAAAAATGTAGATTTAAAGACAGCCTAGAAACAATACAACGAGAAATTATAAAAACTCTAATCTAAATAGAATTTAATAAGCAAAATCTAAAGTCAGTCCAACGAGAAACCAAAAACATTTTTCAAAAAATTTAAACAATCAAAACAAATTTGAAAAAAATCAAAAAGATCTAAAAAGAATTCAAGAAAATATAGAAAATCTAAGCAAAATGTAGATTTAAACCGACGGTAAAGGAATGTAAAATGATTATGTACCTACAGAAGCTCAGATCCTTTGCTTTGTTTTCAAATTAAAAATTTCTAAAATTTATGTTTTTCGTTCTACAATTTTGGAATTTGCTGGAGTTAATACGCGATTCAATAATACTAACTTCTCTAAATTTCATTGCTGTAGTACTAAAATTACCAAAATTACGAATTTAAGGGAGGATTTCTCATAAAAAATAAAAATTTCTAAAATTTGTGTCTTTCGATCTACAATGTTGCAATTTAGTAGAGTGTAGTGCAATTTAGTAAACGATTAAAAACTTAGTATTTTCCCAAAATTTCATAGCTGTAGCACTAAAATTACCAAACACTAGCAATTTCCCCAAATTTCAGGCTGTAACAATAAAATTACAAAAATTACGAATTTTTAGAAAAGATTTCTCATTTTTCGGCTTCGCCTTGAATATAAAAATTTCTAAAATTTGTGCCTTTCGATCTACAATGTTCCAATTTGGCAGAGTCAATAAACCATTAAACGCTAGTAATATTTCCAAATTTAGTAGCTGTAGAACTTAAATTATCAAAATTACAAATTTTAAGGGAAGATTTCTCATATTTCCACTTTGCCTTGAAAATAAAGATATCTAAAATTTTTGTCTTTCAATCTACAATGTTGCAATTTAGTAGAGTTAATAAACGATTAAAAACTAGCAGTTTCCCAAAATTTCATGGCTGTAACAATAAAATTACAAAAATTACGAATTTTTAGGAAGGATTTCTCATATTTCGGCTTCGCCTTAAAAATAAAAATTTCTAAAATTTCTGTCTTTCGATCTACAATGTTGCAATTTAACAGAGTTAATAAACGATCAAAAACTAATAATTTTCTTAAATTTCATAGCTGTAGCGCTAAAATTACCAAAATTACGAATTTTTAGAAAAGATTTCTCATTTTTTGGCTTCGCCTTGAATATAAAAATTTCTAAAATTTGTGCCTTTCGATCTACAATGTTCCAATTTGGCAGAGTCAATAAACCATTAAACGCTAGTAATTTTTCCAAATTTAGTAGCTGTAGAACTTAAATTATCAAAATTACAAATTTTAAGGGAGGATTTCTCATATTTCCACTTTGCCTTGAAAATAAAGATATCTAAAATTTGTGTCTTCCAATCTACAATGTTGCAATTTAGTAGAGTTAATAAACGATTAAAAACTAGCAGTTTCCCAAAATTTCATAGCTGTAGCACTAAAATTATTAAAATTACGAATTTTTAGGAAGGATTTCTCATATTTTGACTTCGGTTTGTAAATAAAAATTTCTAAAATTTGAGTCTTTTGATCTACAATGTTGAAATTTCGAAGAGTTAATAAACGATTAAAAACTAGTAGTTTCCCAAAATTTCATAGCTGTAGCACTAAAATTACCAAAATTACGAATGTTTAAGAAGGATTTCTCATATTTTGACTTCGCCTTGTAAATAAAAATTTCTAAAATTTGAGTCTTTTGATCTACAATGTTGAAATTTCGAAGAGTTAATAAACGATTAAAAACTAGTAGTTTCCCAAAATTTCATAGCTGTAGCACGAAAATTACCAAAATTACGAATTTTAAGGGAAGATTTCTCATACTTTGACCTCGCCTTGTAAATAAAAATTTCTAAAATTTGAGTCTTTTGATCTACAATGTTGCAATTTCGTAGAGTTAACATACAAATCAAAAGCAATTTCCTCAAATGTCATAGCTATAACACTAAAATTACCAAAATTACGAATTTTAGTGTAAAATGTCGAAAATTTTCACTTAGGGGTCAATTTCAAGTCGTTTGCGATGTCGCTATTTAGCGACGTTGCAAACGACTTGAAATTGATCCCTTAGTCTCCAAAAGAAAAATTTCTAAAATTGGTGTCTTTCGCTTTACAATTCAGTCAATAGACGACTCAAAAATAGGAATTTCGTAGCTGTAGCACGAAAATGATCAAAAAACGAATTTTAGTGAAGAATTTCGGAAATATTTATTTGAATCAAAAACAAAAATTTCTAAAATTTGCTTGAAAACTCCAATTTTCTTTGTTGTAGTTTCGGTTATTCAATTTAGGAAATTCATACCTAAAAATGCCCAAATATTGAAGAAAGACGCCCAACTTTCAGAATAAATTTGTGAAAAAATATCTGAAAAATTTAACGATTCTAAAACATGCGGAAAAAACCGAGCACTGAAAAGATGCAGGAGTTCTAAAAAAACCAAAAATGAGAAAAACATGGAAGCCCTTGATTCGCCTCTTCCCCATTATCTTGAAACTTTTCTAGCCACTCCACTCAAAAAGCGAGTGCAAAACCCTCGATTGAAAGTTGGCAAAGCCAAAGTCCCAATCACCTATAATTCAATTTTTCCTTCCTATAAATTCATTTCTTATTGCGCTCAATAGAATGCAGCTGTTACAAAGTGATGACGTTTATGAAAGGCCTCACAAGTGCAATTTTGCGACCGACATGTAATTGTAAACTTCCCAACTTTTATTTCGAGATTCTTGCTTGTTCTAACGTACTTTCAATAACCTGAAGTATTAACTTTGAACCGGAAAATCCCTATTGTAATTAGAGCCCAAGTGGGGCGCCAACTTTTTGCTCCACAACATGTAAACAGGATTTCCAGATTTTAAAGGCGAAAGTTTTAATTACGGAATTGTGGAATTCCTCCACCATTTGAAACGGAGATATGTTGCAGTTTCCAGGTGGACTACATTGTTCCAACAGGTACTTAGCCACAAGACAAAGTATGAGATTTTTGAGTTATGGCACTAGTTTGGCTGAAGTTGGAAAGTCTAAAGTTTTAATTAAGAAAGTAAAATACGAGCTCAAGACAACTGCAGTCTTTAGTTATGACAGTTTGCAGCCTCCAAGTGTGGGGCGATTAGAACTTTCTCTTTCATTTATGGGTATCAAAGGTAACGTGCATACATTAAAACCACATCAATGAAACAACCCACGCGTTTAGCGCCTACTTTCTGTGGACCGATGAATGGCAAATATTACGTCCAATCCAAACACTTCCCAACTCAAAAAAATTTCTTTGGAAAATCGTTGTAACGACCTGAATAATAGAGAAGTTTGGTGGAAAAGTTGCCAAGTTTGTGATCACGGGGGTGGAAACGCGTCATATCCCCGAGTAATTAATTACACGTTTGATTGCCGAAATTTCGCAATCTCATTAACGAAGAAAAAATCACTCCTACAACGCACGAGAACCACAATTTCCGCCATTGTTCCAGCTCGGTCTTATCGTCCTTTTTCTATCTTTCATATCCTAAGCGATTAAACATCTATTCATTTGCAGATGCCATCATTCACACATTCAAGTCCGCAGTGTGAAAGAAACGAGGTCGTCTTGAGAAATCATTAAGTTTTCACGAAATTGCGGAAAGTCATTGTGGATGATGCGTGCAAAAATAAACATTAAACACGTAGTCCCCTGACCTTTCCGCGCTGAAACACAGTTTCATTGCACATTCATATTTATACCCAGCGAATGAAATCAAAAAGAAAATTCATCATTTTTTATGAGAGTGCGGTTCGTCGATCCGTCCCTGTGGGGCTCGAGTATTCGATATTGGAATATTGTCCCCAGTTTAACCAACCGAAAAAAGAAAAACAATAAAACTTGTACAAAAGTTTGTCGGAAACAATGCAATGTAACAATCGATCAAAATGCTTGCCAAATTGAATAAGCGCTCAATATAACCAATTACCTTTGATTCTAGTTCGGGCGACAGCAACAACGTCAATCAGAGCCGTTACCATCGATTTGATTACTCACTACATTTATTGTACATGAATAATTTACTCTCATTGGTCATTTTATATTAAGGTATTATTTAGCAATTACAACCATAGGCCAACATATCTCGTTAAAACAAACTTTGGAGAGAACACAACACAAAATTGGACGGATTTCATTAAACTTCCAACTAACGAAGGTAGTTAAATATGCAATATAATCCATTAGATCGATGCACGAGTGTCTTAGTTCCGCGTTAGACGACGAGGTGGCGCCGTCACCTACACGCCACCACCGCGCTACTTCCATAAACGTATAAATAACGCGAGTCAAACCGGCGCGCGAGTTCAAGGTCTCTTTTCATAAATCACTTTTTCATTGCGACTGTCGAAAGACAAAACCGCAACCCAAAATTGATCGCCGCTCAGTAGATATCATAATTGATGATGCCATTAATTCATACACTTTACCGTTACTGCACTACCACTTTCCTTGCCTCGTAAAATTACCTCCAATATTGCAGATTTTCACATTTCATCGTTAAGAAATTATTTATGAGTGGCGCAGCCCCCGGAATGTGACGTCACGGCAAACTTATCTTCGTAGTTGTTAAGATAACAGAAAAGATTATTTATGGCGTTCTTCGGGGTTCGCCCTGATTTAATTGTAAAATTATCGGAGTTGTATTGTTTGTCAGTCCGAAATTTTACGGTGCTAAATCTCAAATTGATTAACATTGATCGAAATCTGTTTTCAACGGGTCTTTTTGGAATGATTTTCTATAATTTTTTTCGAGACAAAAACGAGGCTCAGTATCTTTGCGTTCTACATCAATCAAAAGAGCAACTCGAAATCCATCAACTGGCCAAATCTCAAAACGGTAGGTCGAATAGTTGAAGAATGGCGACCAAAAAACAAGAAATTTAAAATTTTTCGATTTTTTATCGATATAATTTAATCAAAATTTTCGATTAAATTCTGTAAATTTGACAGTTTTAACGCTAGAGAAGTGAAATTTCGTGGACTTATTACTTAAAAGAGCATTTATTGAGTATACCCAATGACGGAATATTAAAACAAAAAGCAAAAATTCTAGAGTTTTTTATTTCAAGAACGAACCCAAAATCCAAAGTTTTTGGAAAATTTTCTAAATTTGATAATTTTACTGTTAAAGTAGTGAAGTATGGTGGACTTTTTACTCCAAATGTGTTTATTGACTGTACTAAATCACAAATTTTTAGAACCAAAATTAAATCTTTAAAATTTTTATTTGTAGGATGGACTCAAAATATTACATTTGGTAAATTAGGCAATTTTAATGCTAGAGCAGTGAAATTTCGTGGACTTATTACTTAAACGGCATTCATTAAGTGTACTAAATCACAGAATTTTAACAAAAAGCACAAATTCTATAATTTTTTTATGTCAAGGACGAACCCGAAATCCTAATTTTTGAAAAATTCTCTAAATTTGACAATTTTACTGCGAAAGTAGTGAAATTTAATGGACTTTTTACTTCTAGGGTGTTTATTGACTATACTAAATCACAAAATTTTAGAAATTTTTATTTGTAGGATGGACTCAAAATTCAAAATTTTTGATTAAATTCTGTTAATTGAGAGTTTTAACGCTAGAGCAGTGAAATTTCGTGGACTTATTACTTAAATACCATTTATTAAGTATTTAAAAACACGGAATTTTAGAACAAAAAGCAAAAATTTTTGAATTTTTTATGTGTAGCTTGGACGCAAAATTTACAATTTTCGATTAAATTCTGTAAATTTAACAGTTTTATCGGTAGAACTGTGAACTTTGGTGGACTTTTTACTTAAGGGCATTTATTAAGTATGCAAAATCATGAAATTTTAGAACAAAAACAAAAAATTCAAGAATTTTTTATTTCAAGGACCAACGCAGAATCCATTTTTTTGTAAAATTTTCTAAATTTGACAATTTTACAGTTAAAGTAGTGAAGTTTGGTGGACTTGTTACTTCTAAGAGGTTTATTGACTGTACTAAATTACAAATTTTTAGAACAAAAATCACAAATTTTAGAATTTTTTATTTCTAGATACACTCAAAATCCAAAACTTCTGATTAAAATGTGTAAATTACACAGTTTTAACGCTAGAGCAGTGAAATTTCGTGGACTTATTACTTAAAGAGAATTTATTAAGTATTCCAACTCACATAATTTTAGAACAAAAAGCAAAAATTCTATAATTTTTTATTTCAAAGACGAACCCAAAATCCATTTTTTTCTAAATTTAACAATTTTACTGCGAAAGTGGTAAAGTTTAGTAGACTTGTTACTTCAGTGTTCATTGACTGTGGTAAATCACAAAATTTTAGAACAAACATCAAAAATTTTTGAAATTTTTATTAGTAGGATTGACTCAAAATTCAAAATTTTTGACTGAATTTTCTAAATTCGACAGTTTTAACACTAGAGCTGTGAAAATTCGTGGATTTGTTACTTTACAGGCAATTATTAAGTACACCAAATTACGAAATTTTAGAACAAAAAGCAAAAATTCTACATTTTTTTATTTGATGGACGAACCTAAAATCCATTTTTTTTGTAAAATTCTCTAAATTGGACAATTTTACTGCTGAAGTGGTGAAATTTGGTGGACTTGTTTTTTCTAAGATGTTAATTTATTGTACTAAATTACGAAATTTTAAGTTTTTATTTGTAGGATGGGCTCAAAATTTTAAATTTTCGATTAAATTCTGTAAATTTGACAGTTTTAACGCTAGAGCAGTGAAAATTACGTGAACTTATTTCTTAAAGGGCATTCATTAAGTATACCAAATCACATAATTTTAGAACAAAAAACAAAAATTCTACAATTTTTTATTTCAGGGACGAATCCAAAATCCAAATTTTTTTTAATTTTGTAAATTTAACAATTTTACTGCGAAAGTAGTGAAGTTTGGTAAACTTACTACTTTACAGGTGTTGATTGACTGTACTAAATCACAATTTTGTAGAACAAAAATGAAAATTTTTAGGATTTTCCATAGGTAGGATAGACAAAAATTCACAATCGACAAAATCGACCATCGAATTTTGAGTATTTGAATGGTATTAATTTTCAGTCCAAAGTTTTACGGTGCTAAATCTTAAGATTAGAAGTTTCTAGTTTTGGGTTGGTAGCATCACTCAGATGCGATTGTCTAGTTATGAGTTTTGTAAGTTTGTAACTATAATATGCCCCACTTATAAAGGACAAGTCCCGGAAACACGTCGAGCTCAAATTAAACAATCAGAGTCGTAAAGCTTTTATTTACAACCGGAGTTTTAGAATCCGGAAGATAATGTAGGTAATTAAATCGAACTATTCCAGCCTGTTTTTATCGTGGATATTTTACAGCAGACGAAACCAATTAAACGATATTTAAAATGGTGTTTTCTAGGCGATGGTGCAAAATCGGAGCTTCCCACACGTGATATATAAAGCCCCATTTTATTGTGTCCAGGTTAATTAAGTTCCACTTTAAATCCTCGACAATAAAGTTTGCGAGCAATTACTGGTTTTCTAAATTTAATTAAAGGGCGAATAAAAATCGACCTCTGAGAAGGCGGTCGGCAGAGCTCCAATTTCACTTTTGCAACAATAATTGGCGCTTCTCTGTGATGAATTTCCAGCGGATTTTTTTAATTAACGCCTGTGAAACAACACGTAAACACGATTGATAAGTGAGTTTCGCAATGAAATTGAATTAAGTGAGTTTAGGTACCGCTGTGTACTTCCACTCCCTTGATAATTTCGCAAATTGATTTCTTCTTCGAGTGGGAAGTGCACCGAAAGCATGACGAATTTTTAATGCCACAACCGAGCGAAAATAATTATTCTTAAAAGCCAAATCAAAGTCAGCCCTAATTGACAATTTTTAAGCTTTTACTTATCCGAATATAACTTTCGTAATTGCGCCGTTTTATCATGCGCTAATTAACCGGAGGGTTGACCCATTAACCGGAAAAATTCCGCGGGTTTGTCACCCCGACACACCGACAGGAATGTTGCGAACCTGACGAGCATAAATCAGGCTAAAAGGGAATCAGATCTGGTTCTCTTAATCAAACGCAAAGCATCTCTTAACCCCTAATTAAATCGCGAGGGTTGCGGCAATTCTGCAATATTCATGCCGAAGTTGGTTGTGGATGGCAGAAGAAAAACTTGCAGGAATAGTTCCATCATAAGTATTCTTTGAGACAAGGCGAATTTCCTCGGAGCGTGACTATCGCGGGATCCAACACGAATCGAGCTTAAAGAAGTAGAAGAAAACAGGTCTCTAAAGCTGGCCGCTCTTTGAATTACCAAGGGGTCATGAAAGGGTTAGCAGCAATAACAATAAATTCCCAGGCATCGCGAGCAACTAGGGCACTACACCAAGGAATTTACATGGGACAAGGGTGTAACAAAAATTACTACTTTACTCGAAAAGGCTGCGATTACGGAAGAGCCCCTTTAATAACATTGTCTGGAACGATAACTGGAGCCGAATTTATAATATTAACTCGGAATGAGTGAGGAGAGAAAATTACCCACTTTTGCAGGCCTACGACCAAACTCCTAGAAAATCACCATAGATTTGTTAGTGGTCATCTTCCAATTAGCCCCGGATCGATTCATCTCAACTTCTAATTGAGTTGCCCTCCCATGACGCAAAATTTAAATTTTCTAGTAAACAAACTGGGGCTGATAGACGGCGCTCAATTTCGAAAAGTGTTAGTCATGTTGAAGTCATCTACTTTTCCCCGTGGTAATTACAAATCAGTAAACATAACCTACTAACGAAACTCACTTAAACCGCTTTATTTCCTTCCTAATTAATAATAATGGCTATTAAGCAAACATTCCGCCCGACCTTGGGGTACTTAGCATTTCAACTGCCATTAATTTTCATGAGGACCTTTTTGAATTTACCACGAGGCTTCACCAGCTGTCACTTTTCTGAGCGGACACAATGATGAAGCACACAAGAAGTGGAGGGATACAAATTTAAGCGAGTCATTCACTAAAACTTCGAAACTCATCTTTAAACTACAATTTTAATATAATAATAATTAAAATAAATAATTATTATTTATAAAAATTATTTTACAATCACCACCAAAACTCCATTAGATGTCGACGTACGTTAAAAATTCGCCTGGTTTTGGATTCTGCGTGAAGTTTTGCGTAAAACAAGCCTAAATAACTTGAGTTTGCTTAAAACATAAACAAAAAATTCACCAAAAACTGTCATCAAAAGGTGTTTTACAGGTGATCAAAATTTTTTTCGGGGCGAAACCGGCGTTTAATACCTCTGAAATTATACATCAATTGAAATAGCACCTCGAAATTTATCAACTGGCCAAATCTCCGATCGGTAAGTCAAGTAGTTTACGAGTGGTGGCTAAAAAACAAAAATTTTCTTACTTTTTTCGCAAAAAATGGACTTAAAATTCAAAATTTTCGATTAAATTCAGTAATATCCTTGGTAATATTGACAGTTTTAACGCTAGAGTAGTGAAATTTGGTGGATTTGTTAAGTCAAAGGTGTTCGTTGACTGTACTAAATTACAAAATTTTTAAACAACATTAAAAAAAATAATCTTTTATTTCTAGGATGCACTCAAAATTTTCGATTAAATTCAGCTTTAACGCTAGAGCAGTGACATTTCGTGGACTCATTACTTAAAGGGCATTTATTGAGTATACAAAACCACAGAATTTTTAAACGAAAAGCGAAAATTCTAGAATTTTTTATTTCAAGAACGAGCCCAAAATCCAAATATTTTTGTACAATTCTCTAAATTAGACAGTTTTACTGCGAAAATAGTGAAAGTTGGTAAACTTGTTACTTCAAAAGTGTTTACTGGCTGTACTAAATTAAAAAATTTTAGAACAAAAATTAAAAATTTTAATTTTTAAAAGTTTTCATTTGTGGCAACTCAAAATTCAACCTTTTCGAAAACATTTTGTAAATTTGACAGTTTTATCGCTAGAGCAGTGAAATTTTATGGACTCATTATCTAAAAGGCATTATCTAAAAGGCAATTCATTAACTACAACCAATCATGGAATTTTAGAAAACGCAACAATTTTAAAATTTTGCATTTGTAGGATAGACTCAAAATTCAAAATTTTTTATTAAATTCTGTAAATTTGACAGATGTAACGCTAGAGCAGGAAATTTCATAGACTTCTTATCTAAAGGACATTTATTGTGTATACAAAATCACGGAATTTTATAATGAAAAGCAAAAATTCTAGAATTTTTTATTTCAAAAACGAACCCAAAATCCAAATTTTTTTGTAAAATTTTGTAAATTTGACAATTTTAATGTGAAACTAATAATTTGGTAAACTTCTTACTTCAAAGGTGTACTGATTGTACTAAATCACAAAATTTTAGAACAAATTTTTGGAATTTTTCATTTGTAGGACTCAAAAATCAAAATAGAAAAAATCTTTCATCGAATTTTAGATATCTGAAAGTGAATTCTAAAAAGGAAAAGCGCAAGAAAAGCAAGAAAAGCGCAACCGTTTCTTTTTACCTGTTGTAGACTCAAAGATATCGACTACCCAAATAACGTATATATAGTTTTTTCAATAAATTCAAAATTTCTAAAATCACTGTCTTGGAATATCTAAAAAATTCAAAATTTCAACCCAATTTTCGCGATACAAAAAGAGGCAAAAAAGTGCACGAAACAATCGAAGGATTACTGTAACTCCAAGGCTACGTTGCCGGATATTAAAAGTCTTCCTTGGCCTTTTTCCAAATCCGAACCTCATCGAGGCAGTGTAGACAAGGTACTTAATGGAGTGCACCAGAGTGCAACGAACACCACCATAATCACTACTAATTCCAATGTTGCTCATGTCACCAGAGCCTAAACACATCCCAAATGTAATCTAGTCGTGTAATGTGGGTGTAATAGTTGTAATCACAGACTGTGGTCCATACAGGTTACGCAACCGCTCGTAAAATAGCCAATCGACGCATGCGCCCCCCTTCGTAACAACTTGTAATTAGCAGTGCTACCACTTGAATTCTTCCAGAGTCAGCATCCAATATTTGGACTGTTTATGAAGACCGAGGTTGTGACAATAACCCTGCAGTTTATAATCCCTTTCGCCCTAATATTCGCACTTACCGCAGCAGAGTTGATCGCAACCCTGCCCAAAGTACACAACGCTTCCACCACTTTCAACCCTTGTGTACTTTCCAAAACGAAAAAGGGGACACTTGCTACCGTCAGCTGACTTTTAGATGTCGCCGTGATCATTAAATTACGGAAAACTAATTAAAAAAATTGATGCTTTGGTTACCTTTAGCTTACTGCGGTGCGTCAAGGCTACCATATCGTCGGTGGAGGTCAACTTCAGCTGCTGTCTGGAAAAGACGAAATTTAATTAAAATGTGTGGCCGATAAAAGGTCAATAAATACGCCGTGTTTTGTTAATTTTTTGAATTTTTTACCACAAATCAAACAGAAATTAATTGAAAATTCGGTAGAAAATGAGTTCACAAAATTCAATAAATGCCCTTTAGGTAATAAGTCCACGAAATTTCACTGCTCGAGCGTTAAAACCGTCAAATTTACAGAATTTGAAATTACATCCTATAAATAAAAAAAAAATTTTTATTCTAAAATTTTGTAATTTCGTATAGTTAATAAACGCCTTTGAAGTAACAAGTCGACCATACTTCACTATTTTAGCAGTAAAATTGTCAAATTTTGAAAATTTAACAAAAAAAATTGGATTTTGGATTCGCCCTTGAAATAAAAAATTCTATTTTGCTTTTTGATCTAAAATTTTGTGATTTGGTATATTGAATAAAGTAATAAATCTACAAAATTTCACTGCTCTATCGTTAAAACTGTCAAATTTACCGAATTGAATCGAAAATTTTGAGCCCATCCTACAAAAAAAAATTCTAAAAATTTCAATTTTTGTTGTAAAATTTTGTGATTTAGTACAGTCAATAAACACCTTTAAATTAACAAATCCACCAAACTTCACTGATTTAACAGTAAAATTGGCAAATTTAAAGTATTTTACAAAAAAATGGATTTTAGGTTCGCCCTTCAAATAAAAAATTCTAGAATTTTTGCTTTTTGTTGTAAAATTTCGTAATTTGGTGTACTTAATAATTGCCTGTAAAGTAACAAATCCACGAATTTTTACAGCTCTAGTGTTAAAACTGTCAAATTTAGAAAATTTAGTCAAAAATTTTGAATTTTGAGTCAATCCTACTAATAAAAATTTCAAAAATTTTTGATGTTTGTTCTAAAATTTTGTGATTTACCACAGTCAATGAACACTGAAGTAACAAGTCTACTAAACTTTACCACTTTCGCAGTAAAATTGTTAAATTTAGAAAAAAATGGATTTTGGGTTCGTCTGAAATAAAAAATTATAGAATTTTTGCTTTTTGTTCTAAAATTATGTGAGTTGGTATACTTAATAAATTCTCTTTAAGTAATTAGTCCACGAAATTTCACTGCTCTAGCGTTAAAACTGTGTAATTTACACATTTTAATCAGAAGTTTTGGATTTCAAGTGCATCTAGAAATAAAAAATTCTAAAATATGTGATTTTTGTTTTAAAAATTTGTAATTTAGTACAGTCAATAAACCTCTTAGAAGTAACCAAACTTCACTACTTTAACTGTAAAATTGTCAAATTTAGAAAATTTTACAAAAAAATGGATTCTGCGTTGGTCCTTGAAATAAAAAAATCTTGAATTTTTTTGTAAAATTTGAGTTTTGTAAAATTCCGTGATTTTGTATACTGAATAAATCCCCTTTAAATAATAAGTCCAAGAAATTTTACTGCTCTAGCGGTAAAAAACAAATTTGCAGCTTCAAAAACCGTTTGTTTATAAAGAAAATCGCCATTCGCCTAAAATTTAGTTAATTTTTCCACGAATTTTGCGGATTTAATGCACATTTTAGCCAATTTCAGCTTCAAAAGCTGCAGTTGGATTGTTAGTTTTCCAGACAAATAAGCTTTTCTAGCTTTGACTCTCGTAGGAAAATGATTGCGTTCTGCACGACCTGGTGCTTTGAATTTTTCCTGACTTTCCCAATTTGCGTGAACTGCTACCTGTAACCTAATTATAACTTTTTCACGCGGTGCATGGGTGTGCTTTACAAATCCGAAAACAATACAGACAAGGTAAAAGCACCTTAAAAGAATCCCGAAAACAAAGGAACTTGTTAAAAGCTATTGTGTGTCAAAAGCAAAAGAACGCTTTCTTTCGTGAGCTTTGTTTCCCCGTTATGTGATTATGTGATGTCACATCATCCAGTTCATAAACTATTATTTTTGGGAATAATGAAACTGACACAAACTTGTCCGCTGTTACGTAATGCGGTTAATTTCACACTTTTCGGCTAATAAATTATTTAAATGAATTTAGCGTTATTTTGTTTTTCCGGCGTGTTTGCGGCTTTGAAGCTAAAATACATTATTGATCCGACTTCTCACACGCTCGCTGAACTTCAACGATAATTGAAGCAGGCATGTTACTAATGAAGTGGAATTTTATCAGTTAAAGCCGTGTTGGTTGTAGGAGGAAAGTCACCAACGATATTCGTTTGAAGTGATGGCTGTAATTATTGTTCTTAAGATAGCGAGCTGGAAAACAAGCACAAATTGGAAAAATATTAGACACGATTTATGTGCTAGTAGACATGGCTAATTAATAGCTGCAGGCTGCTCTATGTCGAGTTAATCCAGTTAATTTCATCATTGAAACAAGAACTTTTGTTCTAAAATTTCAATCAATAAACACCTTTAAAGTGACAATCTTCAATACTTCAGCAGTAAAATAGTCAAATTTAGAGAACAAAAAATGGATTTTGGATTCGCCCTTGAAATACAAAATTCTAAAATTGTATTCGGCGCGAAATTCTGTGTTAAATGAGCACAACACTTTAATATTGCTCTATAAATAAGCGAGATGTCGACCATGTCTAAATTAGAGACCGAAAAGCAACCACCTAGCAGTAAAATTGTCAAATTTAAAGAATTTAAAAAAAATGGATTTTGGGTTCGCCATTGAAATAAAAAATTCTGGAATTTTTGCTTTTTGTTCAAAAATTTCGTGATTTGGACACACCAACGATATTTGTTTGAGGGCTGTAATTATTGTCCTTAAGCTAGCTGGAAAACCAGCACAAATTGTAAAAATATTAGCCACGATTTATATGCTAGTTGACATGGCTAATTAATATCTGCAGACTGGTCTTTGTCCAGTTAATCCAGTTAATCTCATCATAGAAAGATGAAGTTTCGCGAACTTTTTTGGCACAAGTGTAAACTAATTCTATTCAAACAATCTAAACAACACGTCGGATTAAGCTGATTGTACGCGATGCTCATATACATGCAAATTATAACTTTCAGCACATCAAAAGTTTCATAAACATTTTAACAAACAATATTTCTGCGAAATGTTTTGCATAGATTATAATTGGTAATTAGTAATTACTACTGTTTGCTCCAACTCAAGCAAATTGCACAAAATTATGATATAGACAATCTTATATTTATGCTCATGGAGGCGAATTAACGAGTTAGAAACTCATTTACGTACTTTTACCAGGAAATGCGCTCCGAATGTAAATATGGATGTGGGAGTTGCATATTGGATTTGGTTTTATAATGCACGAATTTAAAATTGTTGTACATTTGCAGAAAGTAACACATAAATGCTTGCGGTAAAATGTTCAAATTGTAATTTGCTAAAAGTTCAACACGGTGTCATTCTTTATAAAATTCGCAAGATTTTTAACCACGGCGCAACACGATATTTCAACGAAAAAACTTTTAATTACATCTCGGGTTCATTACCTAATTATTTTCTGAAAAAAACTAGGAAAAGAATAACAAAATTTGCACAGCGCAGTAAAATGTAACGAGAAATTCTAATCCTTACTCTCCTAATTAGAGACATAAATATTAGCATACTCCCGGATTTTTGTGTCTCAACTGTTCTATTTGTGTTTATGTTTGTTATCATCTTGTTAGGTATTTTCGTTGCGACTTTAGCACAGCAGCAAAGATAAAATTCCGTTGCTTCCTCGATTATTGCCGCCACCAACACGTGTCCTCAAGCACCAGTATTTGTTTATTCCTGTCTGTTTCCCGTTCCACTATTTTGTCTAGGACCAACCCTGTTTATTAGGGGTGTGAAATACTTGTTTGTTCATTCTCGATTATTACAAACATCATTCCCCAATTAGGAACAGGCAGGATTAGCTGCAGCGGGTATTATGAATTTTTTTCAATCTGCTGCACTAGCCAAATTAGCAAATATTTGCGATATTGATTATTATAATGTGATCCAGGTCGGATGGTGCTGTTATTTCCCCAAATTCTATTACTATTACTATTACGTCCCTCAAATTACAAATTTTTTGGACAAAAAAAAACTCATTTTGGAACTTTTTATTTCTAGAACGAACCGAAAATTTTTAATATTTTCAAACAAACTCCTTAACTTCGTTAGTTTCGACGTTAAATGAATAAAAATTGAAGACAAACTAGCCTGCAAAGTGTCTATTAAGTGTCCCAAATTACAATTTTTTTGAACAAAAAAAAAGCCATTAAAAAAAAGTATTTTTAGAACAAACGGAAAATTTTTAATATTTCCGAACAAACTCCTTAATTTGGTTAGTTTTGACACTAAATGAATAAAATTTGGAGACAACGCAGCCTGCAAAGTGTTTATTAAATTTTCCAAATTACGAATTTTTTGAATAAGAAACACTCATTTTAGAACTTTTTATTTTTAGAACAAACCAAAAATTTTCAATATTTTCGTTTCGACGTTAAATGAATAAAAATTCAAGACAACCTAGCCTGCAAAGTGTCTATTAAGTGTCCCAAATTACAATTTTTTTGAACAAAAAAAAAGCCATTTAAAAAAAAGTATTTTTAGAACAAACGGAAAATTTTTAATATTTTCGAACAAACTCCTTAATTTGGTTAGTTTTGACACTAAATGAATAAAATTTGGAGACAACGCAGCCTGCGAAGTGTTTATTAAATTTTCCAAATTACGAATTTTTTGAATAAGAAACACTCATTTTAGAACTTTTTATTTTTAGAACAAACCAAAAATTTTCAATATTTTCGTTTCGACGTTAAATGAATAAAAATTCAAGACAACCTAGCCTGCAAAGTGTCTATTAAGTGTCCCAAATTACAATTTTTTTGAACAAAAAAAAAGCCATTAAAAAAAAGTATTTTTAGAACAAACGGAAAATTTTTAATATTTCTCCTTAATTTGGTTAGTTTTGACACTAAATGAATAAAATTTGGAGACAACGCAGCCTGCAAAGTGTTTATTAAATTTTCCAAATTACGAATTTTTTGGATAAGAAACACTCATTTTAGAACTTTTTATTTTTAGAACAAACCAAAAATTTTCAATATTTTCGAATAAACACATTAATTAATTAAACTAAAAAAAAAACAAATTTTAGATTTTTTTTTTTTATTTTCAAAGTGTATAAAATACGCTTCCACTTGAAACTCGGCAAAAATCTCAAAAATTATTCCCTATTATGCCTCCATCCATAATTCTTCCAATTAGAAGCTCGTTTTTGCAGCGCCGCGAATTAATTTTTTCGACCTGGTGCACTATCCAAATTACCGAATGTTTGCTCTATTGATTAATATATCCGGTTCGGCTGGTGGTGTTATTTTCAGTAGAGAATTGTTCTCAAAATAACACTTCCGAAAACAGACGCAGAATGTTTCCGGTGTCGAACATAATAATTAATTACTTACGCTGTTAACTCCCGCATGTTCAACTAGACGAGTGGAATACACTAATAGATCTGTATTTAGATGTTCCTGGGGCGCAACCGACAGGGAATATGAAAGAGTTTTGAATATTCCAGAGGAATTTACATGCGTCGGCCAAATCAGTACTTTCACGATCGGGTGAAGAACTGTTAAATTCTGGTCGTGGAAGCTGTAAAAACTTGCGAAATGATCCATTTGTATGCGAACGAAATGCTCAACCCACACTCTAATTTAATTATGCTTTGATGTGTACAGTTTGCAAAGACTTTTACTTGGGCATGAAAAATCCGATTATGAGGACACAAACATGGTTTTCCGGGGCACGTTTAATTGTCAACTAGAAGGGCAATCGAGTGATTTCCAAACAGAAAAAAAGTTATGGAATTCGATGAATCCGAGCACATTGAATTGGTAATTTTTAGCGCACAGGAAATCACGTTCAAATAAGCACTTTGTATCCCGAACTTCTCCATAGTTTCTCTCTCCAAAGATTTTGCTCCTGGAAGCTGCACGACGACTGTTCCAAGATTAGTTTGGGAAAAGGGACTCGAACTACAAAGATGTAGGTTTATGATTAAAGTTCCCATCGTTTGTAGTAGAAAGGGACGTATTCAACAAAAAATCGGCCCGGTTTCCTCGACGCTAATCCTCCTAGAAAGCCGCTGAAATTTACAACACAACCTGCCTTGATTTAACTGTAATAGCCGCAATAAACTCGTGTAATCAGGTGGTGTAACAGCAGGACCTCTTGGTAAAAAGTTGCGAGTCCCGCTGGTTAAGAACAAAGTTCATTTAACTGTAGATTTCATTGTTCGCAATTTGCTTCATTATCGTTATCTTAATGTTTAATAAAATCGAGTATTGGTGATAGTTGTGTCAACGACATGGTCTTGTCAAGGCTGCACTCGATTCGCTTCTTCAATGGTCTTGTGGTGGCGTTTAAGAATTGTTTAAGGCCGCAGCTTTCGTCTGCGAGTCCGCCCACGTTTTAACGGAAATCTCAACAATTTCCAGCCCACCAGCATGTGTTCAGCTGTACGTCTAACGTTACAAGAAACATTAAGATTTCTAACAGATTACTAGGAGAAAACACCGTTTTTTACTGGTTTTTATTTCAAGGGCGGTCCCAAAATACGATTTTTTTGCAAAAGTTGTTAAATTCGGTGGACGAATTTTTAGAACAAAAATTAATTATTTTAGAATTTTTTATTTCTAAAATGAACTCCAAATTCTAAAATTTCAATTAAATTCTGTAAATTTGACAGTTTTAACGCTAGAACAGTTAAATTTCGAGGACCCATTACTGAAAGAGCATTTCGCGACCTGAGAACTATAAGGTTCTAACTAACATTTGCATTAGATTGATCAGTGTTCACGTTATCAGTGATATCTCTTCAAATTATTAAGCATTTATTTAAAAAAAATAGTAAGATCTATTAAAATCATTTTGGCTTGTTAAAATATTAATTCACTTCTTTTTTATACATGATAGAAAATATTTAAAAAAATGCAAAACAGACAATTTAAATTTTCACAAAAAATCACTTAGTAGAACCTTATAATTCTCACGTCGCGATTTATTGAGTATTCCAAATCACGGAATTTTAGAACAAAAAGCAAAAATCTAGAATTTTTTTTGTTTGAAGGGTGAACCCAAAATCCAAAGTTTTATAGAAAATTTTCTAAATTCGACAATTTTACTGTTAAAGTAGTGAAGTTTGGTGGATTTGTAACTTCAAATGTGTTTATTGTCTGTACCAAATTTTTGGAACCAAAATTAAAACTTTCCGAGTTTTTTATTTGTAGAATGGACTCAAAATTCCAAATTTTCGAGTAAATTTGACAGTTTTAACGCTAGAGCAGTGAAATAATTTTGTGTACTTATTACCTAAAGGGCATTTATTGAGTACACCAAGTCGCGAAATTTGAGTACAAAAAGCAAAAATTCTAGATTTTTTATTTCATTGACGAACCCAAATTCTAAATTTTTTGCAAAATTCTTTAAATTTGACAATTTTACTGCTACTGTAGTGGAGTTTGTTGGACTTGTAATTTCAAAGGTGTTTAGTGACTGTACTAAATTACAACGTTTTACAACAAAAATTGAAAATGTTTGAACTTTTTATTTGTAGAATAGACTGAAAATTCAAAATTTTCGATTAGATTTTGTAAATTTGACAGTTTTAATGCTAGAGCAGTGAAATTTCGTGGACTTATGAATTCCTTAAAGGGCATTTATTAAGTACACCCAAATGACGGAAATTTAAAACAAAAAGCAAAATTTCTAGAATTTTTTATTTGTAGAATGGACTCAAAATTCCAGATTTTCGATTAAATTTTGTAAATTTGACAGTTTTAACGCTAGAGCAGTGAAATAATTTTGTGTACTTATTACCTAAAGGGCATTTATTGAGTACACCAAGTCGCGAAATTTGAGTACAAAAAGCAAAAATTCTAGATTTTTTATTTCAATGACGAACCCAAATTCTAAATTTTTTGTAAAATTCTTTAAATTTGACAGTTTTAATGCTAGAACAGTAAAATTTCGTAGACTTATTAATTTCTTAAAGGGCATTTATTAAGTGCACCAATGACGGAAATTTAAAACAAAAAGCAAAATTTCTAGAATTTTTTATTTGTAGAATGGACTCAAAATTCCAAATTTTCGATTAAATTTTGTAAATTTGACAGTTTTAACGCTAGAGCAGTGAAATAATTTTGTGTGCTTATTACCTAAAGGGCATTTATTGAGTACACCAAGTCGCGGAATTTTAGTACAAAAAGCCAAAATTCTAGACTTTTTATTTCATTGACGAACCCAAATTCTAATTTTTTGTAAAATTCTTTAAATTTGACAGTTTTAATGCTAGAACAGTGAAATTTCGTGGACTTATTAATTCCTTAAAGGGCATTTATTAAGTACACCAAATGACGGAAATTTACAACAAAAAGCAAAATTTCTAGAATTTTTTTATTTCAAAGACGAAGCCAAAATCCAAATTTTACTGCTAAAGTAATCGAGTTTAGTGAACTTGTTAATTCAAACTTGTTTATTGACCGACTAAATCGCAAAATTTTAGAACAAAAATTAAAAATTTTAGAATTTTTTATTTGTAGAATGGACTCAAAAATCAAAATTTTCGATGAAATTCTGTAAATTTGACAGTTTTAACACTGAGCAGTGGAATTTCGTCGACTGACTACCTAAAAGGCATTGAGTATAGAAAATCACGAAATTTTAGAACAAATGGCAAAAATTCTCGAATTTTTTAGTTCAAAGGCGGTCCAAAATCCAATTATTTTGTAAATTTTTTTCATTGAAACTTAATTTCGACCAGGTCTTTATTAATTTTCTGTTTGATTTGGAGTCGTTTTTGGCCGCCCCATAGACCCGTTGCAAGTAATTAACAATACCACCCCAACTAGCGGAGGGACAAAAAGTGGAAGGCTATAAATACCCCGTAATTTGTGGGATAAAACGTAATCGCTCCGGTAACAACCACCACCCGGTGTAACATCATCTTTAATTACAAGAACCCCTTCTATTAAGTGAAGCTTTAATTGGAACTCGCGCTGAAAAAGTCGCCCGTAAATCTCAGATGGAAAAAATAAACATTTCATGGCTCATGTTTCACTATCCACCTCGACGACAAGCAAAGATCTGCGTAACAACCCTCGAAGACCTCTTTGCAATAAATTTGCATCTCCTCTCGTAAAACACGTGGAATCCAAAAACCTCCATCGATAACTCCCGGATCACCGGAAAAAGGAATCGAAAAGGTGTTTTTTCCAAATGAAAAGTGAAGATTCGTGATGATAACTGCCTTTAGTTTTTAGTAAGTTATTGCACGTTGGAAAGCTGCACGCAATAAATGCGGAGGTGTATTTATGAGGTCTAAACAGCAGGTGCGATGTAATTTCCTCTAAAGAAGACTGTTATCGAAATGAAAATTAGTTCTAATTCGGAGCAGTCGCGTTATGGGTATTAAAGGGAAATGTTACACCCAGAAGAAAATTTCTCCCATTTATCCCCCTAAAAGCCCGCAGGATTTATTATCAAGCGTGGTCACAAACCGTTGAGTTTTACGCATAAGACTGCGGAAAAACTCGAAACAGCGGAAATTAACGATTTAAGGAAATGAAACCTAGTTCTCTGAGAAAAGAACTAATTTAGTTACTTGTGGTGTAATATTTGCCGGCTGGTGGGAGATTTTCATTACATCGCTAAATGTTAATAAATTCATGGGTGTATCTACCACACATGCAGCATACAGATCTACAACTTTGGAATGAGAACACCGCCGTCAAAGTGCAATAAATTCCGGCTTTATTAACTAACAAGAGGATTAAGAAGAGAAGTTTTCTAGCGCGCGCTAACACAGCCGGTTGAATTATCTGGCAGGACTAAACCTTCAGAGTTGAAGGGTCCAGAACGCTCCACCCTTCTGTTTTAATTAAAGGTGAATCAAACATAAAAATAACGACTTTTTCTGTTGTAATGTACCTGAGCGGCAACATCCTCATTATCCGCGACTTAACCCTGAAATATTTATACAAAGAGCGAAATTTTCAATGTGGCGGACCTCCATGCCGAGCAATTTATGTTCGCTGAAAGAGGAATTGGGGTAAAATTGAATACCAGTAATTTGGCGATGAACAAATTCAATTCCACATGTTCTTCCGTACGGACTTATTTTTCGTTTCGCTTTTCCGAGCCTGATATTTTTATTTATTATCCAGCGCGGAAAAAATCGTTCCATTCATGTTGGTATCACTGTGAACGAACATTTATTTTTACGTTTTGCAATTCAACAGTTTATCTAGTGTCATTCCCTCGGAAGTTAATTTTGTAAATGGCATCTCTGTTCGTGTTACGGTGAAATCCAGTTGTTCTACATGGTTTATTATTGCACGTTGAATTATCGCGAAGAAAGGGGTTTTTGCGAGAACGCCATGTTGGATAACATGTCATTTATCTCCGGAAAATGGGAAAATAAAATCATACCCTAATAATAGAATGTTTATTTTTATGTAGGATCATCTTTCTCACGCTCCCAACATGTCATGTTGCATTGTTGCGATTTTTGCAATGGGAAAACGTCAATGTTATTTATTTAGAAGACTAGTTCTTTTGGTGGCTTGACATCGGACGTCCGACTTTTAAACAATTCAACATTTTCCAATATTGAAACAGTGAAGTGGCAGAATTCTTAGATTCAGGTTGATAAATAAATGAGTAATAATTTGAAAGATATGAAAATGAACGACGGCGGATAAAAATGGTTGTTAATTTCCCACAGAGTGATGAAAAGAAGGAATTTTCCTTGTTTCACATTGAGCGTCGCGACGTAAAAACTACGTGAACTAATTAAGGGCACCAATTTCAAAAATAGATGTACTATTTGTCAAATCACCGAATTGGGGGAGTCTAAGCAAGCAGAATAGCAAATATTTTATGATTTATTTTCGACAACAGTTTCCTCCTTTGTAAACTCTCTGAAGGATAAATTAAGTTTAGAATCTCAGAAAAAATACTTTAAGACCAATTTTGATTTAATTTGAGTTTTTATACTGTCAACAAATTCTGGGAAAACATTGTAATGGAAAAGTGGAAAGTCATTTCTAAAATAGAATGATCTCCAGATTCCAAATTTCAAGTAAAAATTCGCCCAATTTTGAATACTGCGTGAAATTCTGCGTTAAATGAGCACAAATAGTTAAAGTTTCCTTCACAAATAAACGAAATATAGACCAAAACCTGTTCCCAAGAGGTCATTTCGGATAATTTTCAATAATTTTTTCACAGGCGAAAACGACGTTTAATACCTTTGAGCTACACATCAATCAATTTTTTGTGATTTTTTTAGTTAATTCGTTTTTCGATTTTTCGGAAGTTGAAAATTCTCCGCCCATTAGCTCATTTCTTTTGCTGCGGACTGTAAATAAAGAGGAAATTAATTTTAACACTCACTAAGAAAATGACGTGTATTTGACAGTAGCAGTAAAACGTGTAACCTCACTTTTTGACGTTTTAATGACGTTGAAGTTGACTTTTTTTTTATTAAAGTGAGTATAGGAACAGATGCGGATTAAGGTTGATTGAGACCCGCGCAAATTGGGCTTAAAAATCATACAAAATTGTTCGATTTTTCATTTTTATTGATTGAATTTTCGGTATTTAATTTTTTTTATTATGTAGTTGCGTCAGAGAATAAATTGGGCCGTTCATTGCAATTTGAAAATTAAGGCCTTGGTGCTACTTTGATCTAAGATAAAAATATTTTAAGAACAATTTTCATTTAATTTCAGTTTTTATACTGTCAACAAATTTTGGGAAAACACTGTAATGGAAAAGTGAGAAGTCATTTCTAAAATGAAATGATCTCCTGATTCCGAATCTCAAGTAAAAATTCGCCTAATTTTTAATTCTGCGTTAAATGAGCACAAATAACTTGAGTTTGCGTTACAAATAGACGATATTGACCAAAACCTGTTTTCAAGAGGTCATTTTTTCAGAGACGAAACGACGTTTAATACCTTTGAGCTACACATCAATCAAAAAAGCAGCTCAAAATCTACCGAGTGTCTAAATCTCAGATCGGTTGGTCCAACGGTGTACGCGTGGCGGCAAAAAACAGAAACTTGAAAAATTTTCAGATTGTGTCAGAAATTTTTTTCGCGATTTTTTAGTTAATTCATTTTTCCATTTTTCGGAAGTTGAATATTCTCCGTCCATTAGCTCATTTCTTTTGCTACTGACTATACATAACTAAAAGATAAATTTATTTCAACACTCGTTTTCACTAAGAAAATGACGTGTATTTGACAGAAGCAGTAAAACGTGTAACCTCACTTTTTGACGTTTTAATGACGTTCAAGTTGACTTTTTTTGATTAAAATGAGTACAGGGACAGATGCGGATTAAGGTTGATTGGGGCCTGGGCATATTGGGCTTAAAAATCATACATCGGTATTTAATTTTTTATTATTATGTAGTAGCATCAGAGAATAAATTACGCCGTTTATTGTAATTTGAAAATCGCAGCCTCACCGCTACTTTGACCTCCCTCTTTCATGTAAATTCAAGAAAAAGTAAACAGTTCCTGCGCTGCTTACAAACATGTAAAGTCCCTCTCTTGGACGTTAATCTGAAATTATAAGAAGCTGGTTTCTATTTCGCAGTTTTTTTGGTTTTGACGCCCACTTTTCGCTCCGGAGCTCTCTGTTTGCTCTGTGCATTGGAAAGCGGATAAGGCTGAAATGTATTTTGTAGATGCAACGTGAGTGTCGCATTAAGTATGTGTTGTCTAGCTACACTTAAGTGTATTGTAATGTTTCATGCGTTCACAATAAAACGCGATACGAAATTCAAATCTACCGGTGTGAAAATAACCGCTGCTATCTAAGTTGAATAATGAATAGAATGACAGGGCAAAGAGAGCACAAAAGTCTATCGATATTAATTCCTCTATTCATAACCAGAATTTCGCCCGGGATCGATTGATTAGGTGAAATCGAAGAAGAGCACGCGAATGTTTCAGGTTTTTCCATTCGATTGGAATACATTGTGCCGACTTATTTCCTGCAGCGTGCTTTATCTTCCGAACAATTGTTTGGATCAACTCGGACTCTTTCATTATTTATGTCATTCTGACTGAATTCATTATTTTAAAAGCCGCTGGTAATTTCCACCACCCTCAAGGTCGAGATTTTAAATTGAAAATGGGACTGTTAAGTTACCCGGAAATTTCAACGTAGCTATCGGATATCCAAAATTCATCAATTATTCTGTCACAACAATGAAACAGCACAAAGTACCGGAATGCAGTTCTGCTCCCAGCGATCTTTAACGATTTATTGTTCGTGGGGGCGGTTGTCTCTCCGGCGAGCCCAAGAGAATATTAACAAAATAAGAAGTTTTTACGTGCGGTGGCTGTCACCGATTCTGTCAATCCCGCAAAAAAAGAAATAAATGGTTTGGCGGCGCAAAGACACCGCTGCGTTAAATGGATCATAAAAGAAAAATTGGGACAAATCAACAAGTCAAATGTTTATATAAATGGCAATGCGTGATGGACATTTTTTCCCCGAAGACACCTCAATGGAATATTGAACTTTATACACCATCATGGATGGTATTGAACATATGAAGCCATGTTCAGTTGGCGTGAGTTTATGCATATTTAAATCTGCCTTTATGCTCAGACATTCTGCAAAGTTGCCATAGAAAGCAGAAATGGGAGGACGGGAATATGTAAGAATCTATTTCTACCCTGAAAGTGCATTGTGTCATGTATTTTGCTAAGAAATGAAGTCAGGTTTGGGGTTTTACTCCACGACCAATGCCACTTTGAAATGCAAAATCAAGAAAAAGGTGGCAGACCTCGCCGTTTATTGGAAGGGGACTTTGAAATAATTACGAAAAACTTTAAAAACAGAAGTTTCACGTCTATTGGAGCAAAACTTTTGTTATAAAATTAACCGACAGGTTTTTTTCGATAGGAACTAATTTGTTCGCGGAAAATCGATTTCCGGATTGAGTTCTTTGACGTTTTGATTAATGGAGATGAAAACTGGATGGACGTGTATAAATTCTAAGTTGTAGAACAAGTTGTCGGATTTTGACGGTTTTAATAAATTCAACAAAAAGAAGTGGCTCAAAATTTGGGACAGGCAAAAAAACTGCTTAAATATACAGAAATTTTGCACCGAAAATATCCATTGAGGGGTCGATTAAAAACAAAAATTTCATATTAGGCTATGGACAAGACAAAAATTTCACTTTGAAGATGATAATTTCCATTCGAACTAGGCTGTAAAAAATAAAGATTTCACATCTTCATTAGCTGTAGAAAAAAAATTGATGTTTGCGATTAAAATTGAATGTCAAAGTTGGCTAACGAAAATTTTACTTCATGGTTGCTGTGGAAATGATGAAATTTCGTCATCGTTGCGTATGGAAAAAAAAACATTTTATGACATTGTTGGCTATAAAAAAAATAAAAAATTCTCTTCGAAGTTGCCCGCAGAAAAGAAAATGTTTGCGTCAGAGTTGGCTGTTCAGAAGACATGAATTTCATAATTTGCTATGGAAAAGATAAAAATTTTACTTTGAAGTAGGCTGTGGACAAAATAAAAATTTCATATCTTCATTAGTTGTCGCAAAAAATCACTTTGGAATTGTTGCGAAATAGTTTGCGATTAAAATTAAATGTCAAAGTTTGCAATGGAAAATTTTACGTCATGGTTGGCGAGGAAAAGATAAAAATTTCGTCAGTGTTGGCTATGGAAAAAATAAAACAATCACTTCGAATGTGCCCGTAGAAAAAAAAATCGAGTCAAAGTTGGCTGTTCAGAAAAAAAATTTTACGTCATGGTTGCTGTGAAAAAGATGAAAATTTCGTCATCGTTGCCTATGGAAAAAACAAACATTTTATGACATTGTTTGCTATGGAAACATAAAAAGTTGTCCGTAGAAAAGAAAAATTTCGCGTCAGAGTTGACTGTTCAGAAGATAAGAATTTCATAATTTGCTATGGAAAAGACAAAAATTTCACTTTGAAGTAAGCTGCGGAAAAAATAAAGATTTCATATCTTCGTTAGTTGTAGAAAAAATTCACTTTGGAATTGTTGCGAAACAGTTTGCGATTAAAATTGAATGTCAAAGTTGGCAATGGAAAACTTCGTCAGTGTTGGCTATGGAAACAATGAAAAAATCACTTCCAAGTTGCCCGCAGAAAAAAAAAATTGCGTCAAAATTGGCTGTTCAGAAAAAAAAAATTTCATAATTGGCTATGAAAGAAATAAAGATTCAACTTTGAAGGCTATAGGAAAGATGATAATTTCCTTTCGAAGTAAGCTGTAAAGAATTTACTGTCGAAAAAAATTTAAATTGTTGCGAAAAAGTAAAGATAAACATTTTATGACAATATTGGCCATGGAAAAGAAAAAATTCACTTCTAAGTTGCCCGTAGAAAAGAAAAATTGGGCGTCAAAGTCGGCTATAGAAGATAATAATTTCAATTGAAAGTTGCCTCTAAAAAATCAAAAAATTTATGACATCGTTGGTTGGGAAAATTGTCAAAAAAAGATCTTGGAACATGCAGAGCAAGTAAATTTTATTTTTATTTTTTCATTTTTTTACCCAGGAAAATGTGAAAATTTTCCGAAAATTCGAGATTTTTTATATTATTGTCCTGAAACCATAGTTATATGCGAGTTTTGAATAAAAGAAATTTTCATTGAGGGACATTAACTGTTAGACCTTGGGAATTAGCGAAACGTCATTCAAGTGTCAGTTGTCAACAAATGACGCTTATTAGTCAGTCTCATAGTTTTGACAAGTAATTGACAGGAGTACCAACTTTTAGTCTGTTTTCTACCCCCGAATTTGAGGTAGAAAAAGTATAGTATGTAACAAGTTTACAAACTCTTCTAGGCACTCGTATTAAAGTGACGTTTCTAAAACTTGTGACAAAATATACTAATAAAGCATCGGAAACAACTCCAAACGAATGCTTTAATGAGCCTTTTACAGCACCGAAAGTAGAAATCCCAGCAATGTGGTTACTTTTTTACGCAATTTACTTCTCTAAACCCCACCAAATTTCCCGATATCGACAGAATCCAGCAAAATCCGATTTTTTCCATTTCTAGGAAACGGCCGGAAATCTCAGTTACAAACTGTCAGTCAGCTTACATGGACGTGCGTGAAATCTGAACCCACGTTTGAATATCGGTCGAGCTTAACGAAAAAAATTACTCGTTTAGCAGTGCGATAAGCACTTATCGACTTTATCATTAATTTAGCGCGTGGTTAATTAAATTTTTGGTAATTAACATTGCAAAACTGCATAAATTTCATTGCGTCAGTTTCTAGCTTTTGGAATTTACATCCATAAACCTGAAGAAATTCCATTATTATTCATAGCGTTTAATTACCAATTACGTAATGTCTGGCAGCTACCGTTCAGGATAATACTAATTTATTTACTATTATCCACACAGTTTTTCCTTTTGGCTTTTACGCGCTCTGAAATACACCATGATAGGATTAATTATAATTACTGAACACTGTTATTCATATACGGGGCATTAAAATCTAATTTTATATTCACGTCCGTAAATGTTGAAAAATTCAGCCGTGAACTTCATTATCCCAGTAATGTTGATATTATTATTTGATGGACGAACGTGAAAGTTGCATTAGCCATTGTGACAGTTCTGATTTGACCCACTGCCTTTTTATTGTTTTTTGGATGTGGGCGCAGCCCACGTCTTTAATTTATCATTGGGAGATTAAAATTCAAGATGAGCTCCTGTGGGGAAAAAAGGAACCCGATCAATAATTCCCGACGCACCTATAATTATTTGAAATGCTGTCATTTGCATTTATGGTTTTACGAGGGTTTTAATTAATTCGTTATAAAAGAGAATCTAGATCTGCGGCTATTGTTGATAACCGCTCCATGAATGAGTTTCCAAATGTCACGGCTCCACTTAAATATGGTCTATAAATTTTTAAGTTATCATGATCTATAATAAAGGCCACAGGGGTCAGGACTTTACGGCCGGAATGATTTAGAGCTATCGGAATTTGTAGACGAAAAAACGTGAATATTTCCAGTTATCAAAGATAAATAAGAAGGAAAACAGTACAATCATGGACGTGGAAATATCCGTCCGGTGTGATGGTGCGTGAGGCGAATTTTCCACTCCACTTGTAACTAATACTTTGTGTCACAACTGACAAATTTATTATTTCGCCCAAGATTGAATTACGTGGAAAAATAGTTTGATGGACACCTCAGACTATTTAGACGTGGTCAGATTTCCTCCAGATCGATTTCTTCTTTCTACTATAATTTCCCCGGCTCGCAAGCAAAGCATCCAAATATTAGATTAAAAGCGTAAATTATGGAACACGAACGAACTTTAAAAGACCTACAGTTGCATGTTCGCTTGTATCGGAAATATAAATAACCAAACAGAGCCATACAACTTTCATCATCCATAAGTCGAGGGGTCATTGACTGCGACATCACCTGCACTTTGTCGATTTTTTTTTAAATTAGATGAGCTTTTGACGGTCGATAAAGCTGAGAACTCGAGCATATGCAGAATCCATTTCGCCAATTACGATCAGTGCTGGGGTTAAAGCCGCTTTCTTATCCGAATTTTGATGGGTGAATTAATTAGCACCAAAGTGGAGAGAATATGGTCGAATCGATTAAAGCTGCATGTTAATAGAATTGGATTGTGATTTCTGCAAAGCTGCAAAATTTTGAACGTAATTTGGGCCGTGGACGGTTTTTATTCGGGAATTGTTGGGTAAATAAACAAGCCTTTATCTGATAACGAACCGTTTTTGCTATTGCGTTAATTCATAATATTTATCGATCGTCAACATTGGTGAAGCTTATCTTTCTCAGTAACAGTTTCATTCATTTTTGTACAAGGCGATTTTATAAAAAGAAAAAGAGAAAGTAAACAAGTAATCGTGTTTTAAAGAATTTAACTTATTATTTTCTTTACAAGCCGACAATAAAATGGTCCATTGCATTACATTACTCAGGCTGATAAAGTACTCAATTATTTTCTAGAGGCAGTCTTGTTACATTTCTGTTAATTCTTTCAATGCAACGAATTGCGTTTTGGATAAAATGTTGTACTATATTTGAATTTAACAAATATTTAAGAAATTTGATACCTATACTTGTTTTTTCCTGCAGAGAATTCTACACTAAAAATAACAAATTTTCTTTTAGGACAAACCAGAAACTTTTAACTTCTTATTATAAAATTCGTATCTTTGTTAGTTTTTAAGCTATAACAATGAAATTTGGGGAGGTTACTATCTCTAAAGTGTTTATTATCTGTGCCAAAAAGCGAAATTTTAGAACAAAAAATACAGATTTTAGAAAATTACATTTTAGAACGAACCAAAAACTTTCAACTTTCTATTATAAAACTTCGCATCTTTGTTAGTTTTTAAGTTAAGACAATAAAATTTGGAGAGGTTACTATCTCTAAAGTGTTCATTAACTGTGCCAAAGGACAAAATTTAAGAACAAGAAAAACAGATTTTAAAAAAATTCATTTCAAGACGAACCAAAAACTTTCATCTTTCTATTATAAAAATTCGTATCTTGGTTAGTTTTTAAGTTATGGCAATGAAATTTGGGAAAGTTTCTATATGTAAAGTGTTGATTAACTGCGATAAAGTGCAAAATTTTAGAACAAAAAATTTAAATTTTAGAAAATTTCATTTCAGGATAAACCAAAAACTTTCAACTTTTTATTAAAAAAAAATTCGTATCTTTGTTAGTTTTCAAGTTATGACCATGAAATTTTAGGCGGTTACTAAGTCTAAAGTGTTCATTATCTGTGTCAAAGTACGAAATTTTAGAACAAAAAATACAGATTTTAGAAAATTTCATTTTAGGACAAACCAAAAATTTTCAACTTTCTATTATAAAAATTCGTATCTTTGTTAGTTTTTAAGTTATCATAATAAAATTTGGAGAGAATACTATCTATAAAGTGTTCATTAACTGTGCCAAAGAACAAAATTTTAGAACAAGAAATACAGATTTTAAGAAAATTCATTTTAAGACGAACCAAAAACTTTAAACTTTCTATTATAAAAATTCGTATCTTTGTTAGTTTTTAAGTTAAGACAATAAAATTTGGAGTGGTTACTATTTCTAAAGTGTTCATTAACTATGCCAAAGGACAAAATTTTAGAACAAGAAATACAGATTTTAAGAAAATTCATTTTAAGACGAACCAAAAACTTTCATCTTTCTATTATAAAAATTCGTTTCTTGGTTAGTTTTTAAGTTATTGCATTGAAATTTGGGAAAGTTTCTATATGTAAAGTGTTGATTAACTGTGATAAAGTGCGAAATTGTAGAACAAAAAATTTAAATTTTAAAAAAATTTATTTCAGGACAATCCAAAAACTTTCAACTTTTTATTAAAAAAAAATTCGTATCTTTGTTAGTTTTTAAGTTATGACCATGAAATTTTAGGCGGTTACTAAGTCTAAAGTGTTCATTATCTGTGTCAAAGTAGGAAATTTTAGAACAAAAAATACAGATTTTAGAAAATTTCATTTTAGGACGAACCAAAAATTTTCAACTTTCTATTATAAAAATTCGTATCTTTGTTAGTTTTTAAGTTATGACAATAAAATTTGGAGAGGTTACTATCTCTAAAGTGTTCATTAATTGTGCCAAAGAACAAAATTTTAGAACAAGAAATACAGATTTTAAGAAAATTCATTTTAAGACGAACCAAAAACTTTCAACATTCTATTATAAAAATTCGTATCTTTGTTAGTTTTTAAGTTAAGACAATAAAATTTGGAGAGGTTACTATCTCTAAAGTGTTCATTAACTGTGCCAAAGTGCGAAATTTTAGAACAAAAAATTCAAATTTTAGAAAATTTCATCTCAGGACAAACCAAAAACTTTCAACTTTCTATTATAAAAATTCATATCTTGGTTAGTTGTTAAGTTATGGCAATGAAATTTGGAAAAGTTTCAATATGTAAAGTGTTCATTAAGTGTGCCAAAGTGCGAAACTTTAGAACAAAAAATTCAAATTTTAGAAATTTTATTTCAGGACAAAACAAAAACTTTCAACTTTTTATTAAAAAAAATCGTATCTTTGTTAATTTTTTAAGTTATGGCAATAAAATTTACTGAAGTTACTACTTCTAGAGTTTCCATTAACTGTGCCAAAGTGCAAAATTTTAGAACAATAAATACAGATTTTAGAAAACTACATTTTAGGACGAACCAAAAACTTTCAACTTTCTATTATAAAATTTCGTATCTTGGTTCGTTTTTAAGTTATGGCAATGAAATTTAGGGAAGTTTCTATATGTAAAGTGTTCATTAACTGTGCCAAACTGCGAAACTTTAGAACAAAAAATTCAAATTTTAGAAATTTTATTTCAGGACAAAACAAAAACTTTCAACATTTTATTAAAAAAAAATCGTATCTTTGATAGTTTTTAAGTTATGACAATAAAATTTAGTGAAGTTACTACTTCTAGAGTTGCCATTAACTGTGCCAAAGTGCAAAATTTTAGAACAATAAATACAGATTTTAGTAAATTTCATTTTAGAACGAACCAACAACTTTCAATCGAAGCTCTTCTCCTGTTTGCAAACTCATCGAAACAGGCAAAATAAAAAAAATCGCCCGAGCTCTAAACCCCCAGTTTTTGTTTTTCCGTCGTGATTGATTTAGTTCATTCCCTGGCCCAAACGTAAACCCGTTTTATTTTCCAATATTGCGGAAATAATATCCCGAAAATTATCCCGCGACATAAATTTCATTGTTGGAAGCGATGTTCCGCGATAAAATCGCCTCTGAATGGCAAACATGGTTATCCTTGGCGTTTTGCAGTCCGTAAACAAATAACAATTAAAATATTCCGGTTGTGGACACATCGATGGTGATAAACCTAGCATAGGTCACTTGTTTACTCAATGAAAGTTTATTTAAACCGATGCGTCATGGACTAAATTAGAGTAATTTGTATAGAAAAAGTGTGCCGCTTTGTCCAGCATACGCCTCTTATTGTCAATAGAAGACAATATTAACACATTGAATTTATCAGTGCTGCTGAGACAAGACCAATATTGGAATTTTCACAATGAAAATGCGAGCGAGTTAACACAATAGCTGAATATGCAATTGCAATAAATAGAAACGGACAATAGCACACGGACCGTTCGTCTTTCGCGCTGAAATAATACAACGCAGAATTTAGCTTCCGGCGTGTCTCCATTATAGAATATGAAATTCAGTACATTTCCAGTTTAAATGTAAGATTTGCTCGGGTTTGTGGACTGCCTACGTTGCCATTCACCACCGGAACCGGTGGGAGACGGATTAAGAATTTATCGAAACGGATAAACCCAAAATGCATAAGTTACTACACATTAGCCGGATTAATTCCGACATGTACAGCACTCTCGCCGAAACCTCACAGAACAAACCCGCGCCGAGTCAAGGCCGAGTCTCAAATTTCATGAATGGACTTGGCGCTCGCCACATTTTTGCCTCTCCTAACCACGTCTGTGCTCCAAGACAAAAATACCTGTCCTCTAAATCACGGCGTTGCGTGGGCGAGGCACTTCTTGAATGAAGATTTTTAACTCGGCGAACCAGAAAGAGATACGGCGACTTGAATGCACCCCAATAATCATAAAAAGCGTCTGATTTCAATTCGCAGGCTAATCTGATAATCACATGCAACAGTTCCGAAACAAAGAAACGAGATAACACGTGTTAACTTCTGCAACATTGAATTTAGAATAAAGTCGTGAGAGTGCTGCGAGGTGGAATTTTTCCGTCACTTTGTTAAGCTAACAAAACGTTGCTTCATTCATTAGTATGAAGATATCTCCAACTATTGGTTCAACACAAATACCCGCATCTTCCTATTTCAACAGAAGGTACGAGATTATCGTTTAATTAAACGGCTGGATTGAAGATTTCTAAACACTGGGAAAGACTGGGAAAACTTAAAAAGCAACACACTTTATTTACAATGAATTATGAATTGGGGGATTCTTGAGCGTAATACTTATTTGGCTTTGGTTTAATCCTCTAAACGTGCATAATTGAAGAAGGGTCCCAACCTTACAATTTTACTTCAATGTTGCATGAAGGGTTACAATTGTAAATGCTAGATTTGCGATGTTTGCTCTGCTGCGGATTAAAGTAGAAAAACGCTGTTTGTTCCAAACGGAAAATGAAATGTTGTTTTCACGTTGGAAAAGTTGCTTGCGCTGAAAATCTGTTTGGGTCGATTTCTAGTTTAGCAGTGAACCAAATTTATAGTGTTCGTGCTCATTTTACGCAGAATTTCACGCTGAATCCAAATTCGTGCTCGAAATTCTCGTACGTCAATAAATAAGTTAATTATGGCTGATTAAACTAAAAAAAGTTCCTTGAAAATCATCCCCGAAAAATACTCCTAAAAGTCGATTTCGGTCGATTTCTATTTTATTTGTTACTCAAACTAAAGATATTTAAGCTCATTTTACGCAGAATTTCACGATGAATCCAAATCTGTGCTCGAAATTCTCGTACGTCAACAAATAAGTTAATTATGGCTGATTAAACTTTCGGTGGTAAATTTTCGATTCCGAAATTTTATATGCTCGATTTTTCGAAGCTACGACAAATAGAAAAAAATCGTCGGCGCCATTGTTTTCCTCAAAGTTTTTTTGTTTAGAACTCGCTCCAATGTAATCAAAATTCCATGGTAGAATTTTTCGAAAAAAAAAAATTCACCCTGAAATAGTTGCTTGAAAATCATCCCCGAAAAATTCTCCTTAAAATCAATTTCGGTCGATTTCTAATTCATTTGTTACTCAAACTAAAGATGTTTCAGCTCATTTTACGCAGAATTTCACGATAAATCCAAATCTGTGCTCGAAATTCTCGTACGTCAACAAATAAGTTAATTATGGCTGCTTAAACTTTCGGTGGTAAATTTTCGATTCCGAAATTTTATATGCTCGATTTTTCGAAGCTACGACAAATAGAAAAAAATCGTCGGCGCCATTGTTTTCCTCAAAGTTTTTTTGTTTAGAACTCGCTCCAATGTAATCAAAATTCCATGGTAGAATTTTTCGAAAAAAAAAAATTCACCCTGAAATAGTTGCTTGAAAATCATCCCCGAAAAATTCTCCTTAAAATCAATTTCGGTCGATTTCTAATTCATTTGTTACTCAAACTAAAGATATTTAAGCTCATTTTACGCAGAATTTCACGATAAATCCAAATCTGTGCTCGAAATTCTCGTACGTCAACAAATAAGTTAATTATGGCTGATTAAACTTTCGGTGGTAAATTTTCGATTCCGAAATTTTAAATGCTCGATTTTTCGAAGCTACGACAAATAGAAAAAAATCGTCGGCGCCATTGTTTTCCTCAAAGTTTTTTTGTTTAGAACTCGCTCCAATGTAATCAAAATTCCATGGTAGAATTTTTCGAAAAAAAAAAATTCACCCTGAAATAGTTGCTTGAAAATCATCCCCGAAAAATTCTCCTTAAAATCAATTTCGGTCGATTTCTAATTCATTTGTTACTCAAACTAAAGATGTTTCAGCTCATTTTACGCAGAATTTCACGATAAATCCAAATCTGTGCTCGAAATTCTCGTACGTCAACAAATAAGTTAATTATGGCTGATTAAACTTTCGGTGGTAAATTTTCGATTCCGAAATTTTATATGCTCGATTTTTCGAAGCTACGACAAATAGAAAAAAATCGTCGGCGCCATTGTTTTCCTCAAAGTTTTTTTGTTTAGAACTCGCTCCAATGTAATCAAAATTCCATGGTAGAATTTTTCGAAAAAAAAAAATTCACCCTGAAATAGTTGCTTGAAAATCATCCCCGAAAAATTCTCCTTAAAATCAATTTCGGTCGATTTCTAATTCATTTGTTACTCAAACTAAAGATATTTAAGCTCATTTTACGCAGAATTTCACGATAAATCCAAATCTGTGCTCGAAATTCTCGTACGTCAACAAATAAGTTAATTATGGCTGATTAAACTTTCGGTGGTAAATTTTCGATTCCGAAATTTTAAATGCTCGATTTTTCGAAGCTACGACAAATAGAAAAAAATCGTCGGCGCCATTGTTTTCCTCAAAGTTTTTTTGTTTAGAACTCGCTCCAATGTAATCAAAATTCCATGGTAGAATTTTTCGAAAAAAAAAAATTCACCCTGAAATAGTTGCTTGAAAATCATCCCCGAAAAATTCTCCTTAAAATCAATTTCGGTCGATTTCTAATTCATTTGTTACTCAAACTAAAGATGTTTCAGCTCATTTTACGCAGAATTTCACGATAAATCCAAATCTGTGCTCGAAATTCTCGTACGTCAACAAATAAGTTAATTATGGCTGCTTAAACTTTCGGTGGTAAATTTTCGATTCCGAAATTTTATATGCTCGATTTTTCGAAGCTACGACAAATAGAAAAAAATCGTCGGCGCCATTGTTTTCCTCAAAGTTTTTTTGTTTAGAACTCGCTCCAATGTAATCAAAATTCCATGGTAGAATTTTTCGAAAAAAAAAAATTCACCCTGAAATAGTTGCTTGAAAATCATCCCCGAAAAATTCTCCTTAAAATCAATTTCGGTCGATTTCTAATTCATTTGTTACTCAAACTAAAGATATTTAAGCTCATTTTACGCAGAATTTCACGATAAATCCAAATCTGTGCTCGAAATTCTCGTACGTCAACAAATAAGTTAATTATGGCTGATTAAACTTTCGGTGGTAAATTTTCGATTCCGAAATTTTAAATGCTCGATTTTTCGAAGCTACGACAAATAGAAAAAAATCGTCGGCGCCATTGTTTTCCTCAAAGTTTTTTTGTTTAGAACTCGCTCCAATGTAATCAAAATTCCATGGTAGAATTTTTCGAAAAAAAAAAATTCACCCTGAAATAGTTGCTTGAAAATCATCCCCGAAAAATTCTCCTTAAAATCAATTTCGGTCGATTTCTAATTCATTTGTTACTCAAACTAAAGATGTTTCAGCTCATTTTACGCAGAATTTCACGATAAATCCAAATCTGTGCTCGAAATTCTCGTACGTCAACAAATAAGTTAATTATGGCTGATTAAACTTTCGGTGGTAAATTTTCGATTCCGAAATTTTATATGCTCGATTTTTCGAAGCTACGACAAATAGAAAAAAATCGTCGGCGCCATTGTTTTCCTCAAAGTTTTTTTGTTTAGAACTCGCTCCAATGTAATCAAAATTCCATGGTAGAATTTTTCGAAAAAAAAAAATTCACCCTGAAATAGTTGCTTGAAAATCATCCCCGAAAAATTCTCCTTAAAATCAATTTCGGTCGATTTCTAATTCATTTGTTACTCAAACTAAAGATGTTTCAGCTCATTTTACGCAGAATTTCACGATAAATCCAAATCTGTGCTCGAAATTCTCGTACGTCAACAAATAAGTTAATTATGGCTGATTAAACTTTCGGTGGTAAATTTTCGATTCCGAAATTTTAAATGCTCGATTTTTCGAAGCTACGACAAATAGAAAAAAATCGTCGGCGCCATTGTTTTCCTCAAAGTTTTTTTTTTTTAGAACTCGCTCCAATGTAATCAAAATTCCATGGTAGAATTTTTCGAAAAAGAAAAATTCACCCTAAAATAGTTGCTTGAAAATCATCCCCAAAAAATTCTCCTTAAAATCAATTTCGGTCGATTTCTAATTCATTTGTTACTCAAACTAAAGATGTTTCAGCTCATTTTACGCAGAATTTCACGATAAATCCAAATCTGTGCTTGAAATTCTCGTACGTCAACAAATAAGTTAATTATGGCTGATTAAACTTTCGGTGGTAAATTTTCGATTCCGAAATTTTAAATGCTCGATTTTTCGAAGCTACGACAAATAGAAAAAAATCGTCGGCGCCATTGTTTTCCTCAAAGTTTTTTTTGTTTAGAACTCGCTCCAATGTAATCAAAATTCCATGGTAGAATTTTTCGAAAAAGAAAAATTCACCCTAAAATAGTTGCTTGAAAATCATCCCCGAAAAATTCTCCTTAAAATCAATTTCGGTCGATTTCTAATTCATTTGTTACTCAAACTAAAGATATTTAAGCTCATTTTACGCAGAATTTCACGATAAATCCAAATCTGTGCTCGAAATTCTCGTACGTCAACAAATAAGTTAATTATGGCTGATTAAACTTTCGGTGGTAAATTTTCGATTCCGAAATTTTAAATGCTCGATTTTTCGAAGCTACGACAAATAGAAAAAAATCGTCGGCGCCATTGTTTTCCTCAAAGTTTTTTTTTTTTAGAACTCGCTCCAATGTAATCAAAATTCCATGGTAGAATTTTTCGAAAAAGAAAAATTCACCCTAAAATAGTTGCTTGAAAATCATCCCCAAAAAATTCTCCTTAAAATCAATTTCGGTCGATTTCTAATTCATTTGTTACTCAAACTAAAGATGTTTCAGCTCATTTTACGCAGAATTTCACGATAAATCCAAATCTGTGCTTGAAATTCTCGTACGTCAACAAATAAGTTAATTATGGCTGATTAAACTTTCGGTGGTAAATTTTCGATTCCGAAATTTTAAATGCTCGATTTTTCGAAGCTACGACAAATAGAAAAAAATCGTCGGCGCCATTGTTTTCCTCGAAGTTTTTTTTGTTTAGAACTCGCTCCAATGTAATCAAAATTCCATGGTAGAATTTTTCGAAAAAGAAAAATTCACCCTAAAATAGTTGCTTGAAAATCATCCCCAAAAAATTCTCCTTAAAATCAATTTCGGTCGATTTCTAATTCATTTGTTACTCAAACTAAAGATGTTTCAGCTCATTTTACGCAGAATTTCACGATGAATCCAAATCTGTGCTCGAAATTCTCGTACGTCAACAAATAAGTTAATTATGACTGATTAAACTTTCGGTGGTAAATTTTCGATTCCGAAATTTTAAATGCTCGATTTTTCGAAGCTACGACAAATAGAAAAAAATCGTCGGCGCCATTGTTTTCCTCGAAGTTTTTTTTGTTTAGAACTCGCTCCAATGTAATCAAAATTCCATGGTAGAATTTTTCGAAAAAGAAAAATTCACCCTAAAATAGTTGCTTGAAAATCATCCCCAAAAAATTCTCCTTAAAATCAATTTCGGTCGATTTCTAATTCATTTGTTACTCAAACTAAAGATGTTTCAGCTCATTTTACGCAGAATTTCACGATGAATCCAAATCTGTGCTCGAAATTCTCGTACGTCAACAAATAAGTTAATTATGACTGATTAAACTTTCGGTGGTAAATTTTCGATTCCGAAATTTTAAATGCTCGATTTTTCGAAGCTACGACAAATAGAAAAAAATCGTCGGCGCCATTGTTTTCCTCGAAGTTTTTTTTATTAGATTAATTTATTACTATTAATTAGAACTCGCTCCAATATAATCAAAATTCCATGGTAGAATTTTTCGAAAAAAAAAATTTCACCCTAAAAAAGTTCCTTGAAAATCATCCCCGAAAAATTCTCCTTAAAATCAATTTCGGTCGATTTCTAATTCATTTGTTACTCAAACTAAAGATATTTAAGCTCATTTTACGCAGAATTTCAGGATGAATCCAAATTCGTGCTCGAAATTCTCGTACGTCAACAAATAACTGAGTTATGGGCGATTAAAATCTCGAGCGGTCGCCAGAGAACCAAAATTTCGAAAATCTGGAAAAATCGACGCTCCATTTTTTGGAAACTACGACAAATAACAAAATGTCATTTTGTTATCTAACAATTGGCTCTAAGGTATCCAAAATTCAATAATCAATTTTTTTAAACGAAACATTCTTACTCAAAAAAAAATTAATTCTCGGTTTTTGAACGCCCCTCGTAAACTACTGGTCCCACCAATCCGTAATTTGGTCACATGATAGACTTTAAATGACTCTTTTTCGATTGATATAAACTGAGAGGTATCAAACGTCGTTTTCGCCCTTAAAAAGTTCCTTGAAAATGACTCCCAAAAGTCCTCCTAAATATCGATTTCTAACTTGTTTGTGAATCAAATTTAAGTTGTTTTTGGCTAATTTTACGCAGAATTTCACGCTGAATCTAAATCCGCGCTCCAAATGCACGTCCGTCAACAGATAACTGAGTATTTGAAGCAAACAATTCTCTCTACGAATTTTGCAAATTTTATGAAGGTTTCTGCTGTTTTCTCGTGATTTAGACGCTGAATCTTCATAAAAACTGGTAGTTTCCTAGATTTGTCTCAGCTAGATTCTCCAACAAACAGATTTAATGAAGGAATCGTAGAATATTTAGAGAAAATTCCACTCAGTTTACAACACATTTTGATGAGGTGTCGGAAAACGCAGCAAATATATGTGGAGCTGAAAGAATCTTTCAGATTTCGGGTTATAAATATAACGAGCTGTTTGTTTTCGAAAGTAATTTGTCAGCTTTAATATGTTTGATATTTTTGGGTGTTAACTTCAAACATGTGTTACCAATTTTAATATTTTCGGCGTCATGTTGAAACTTTCCTTTAAATTAAATTCACACCCGATATCGAGGACTATCGTTGTTTCAATTAGCTAAATATTGACTAAACAATGCGGTGCTATATAATTTAATATTTCATAAACTGAAATTATGTGGATCCAATTTACGAGAAAACTTCAACGTTTAATTAGTGCAATAGTGCATCATTTCTGGTTAAAAAATCCAATTGTCGTTATCAAAATAACGAGGCTGTCAGCTCGACAATCCCCAGATTAATTTTTCTGACATCTCATTATAATTTAATATTTATCTGTATATTATAAATAATCACAGAGCTTATTTTCCTCCTTTATGTAAATTTCCTCCGTAATCCTCTTACCGTCATAAACGTTTATGTTTATGTATGCAAAATATTGAACTTATCCTAATAAAATTCCTATCATGAATGAAGTTACGTTTACAATGTGTACATTCTTATATACGGCGTTAGCTTAGGACGAGCTCGAAATTAAACTTTCTTAGATAACACATGTGTAATCGCTTCCAGGTGGGTGCCTAGACGCCAAATATTTGATAAAATCAACTGAAACGTATGGATCATGGAGATTATGTCGTTCTGAGTCATTGTAGATTATTTTTCTGGGTATTATTTTACGTGCGCTACGTTTTATGTTGCTGACTAGCAAATTACAAGAACAAACATTGTAATGTTACACTGGTGCAAAGTTCAGCGCGGTTTAATTGTAACCCTTTACGAAAGAATGAAGCCTTTGAGTTATATTTCAATCGAAAGAGCAGCTCGAAGTCTATCGTCTGACCAAATTTCTGGTCGGTAGGAGCGGTAGTTTACGACAAACGGTCAAAAAACGGGAAATTTAATTTTTTTTATCGTTTGAGTCAGATTACCGCCCAAAATTTAATCGGTAATAACTCAGATATTTATTGACGTACCAGAATTTTGAGCACAGATTTGAATTCATCATGAAATTCTGCATAAAATGAGCCTAAATAACTTAAATTTGAGTAACAAATAAACTGGAAATCGACCGAAATATATTTTTAGGTGAATTTTTTGGGTGTGGTTTGCAAGGAATTTTTTCAAACGACGTTTGATAATAGCATCTGGCCGAATTTCAAAATCGGTAGGACCAGTAGGTTACGAGGAGCAGTCAAAACGAAAAATTCAATTTTTTCATCGTTTGAGTCGAAATTTTTGATTTAACAAAAATCGACTATCGAATTTTGGATATCTAAGAGTGAATTTTAGAAAACAACCGCGAGAAAACGTTGGCGAGAACCACATCTTTATCTTCAGAAAATCTGCAAAATTCGTAGAGAAATACGCTTATTTTCGCCGATTTTTTTGCGATTTCGCCCAAATTCCCCTTATTATCTTGTGATTTCGTAAAACTTCCCCTGATTTTCTTATGATTTCGTCTCATTTCTCCTTATTTCCTTGCGATTTCGTCCAAATTCCCCTTATTTTCTTGTGATTTCGTAAAACTTCCCCTGATTTCGTAGGAAAATCCTTATTTTTTATTTTTTGATGCTAAATGGCGATTTTTCATCGATTCTGGCCGTTTTCTGAGTTGGATTCGCAGAGAAGAGCTTGAAATCTAGAAAGCTACCAGTTTTTACAGGGAACAATACTTATAAAATGGCCTACACCTGACTTCCCCCAATTTCCTTGCAATTTCGTCTAAATTCCCCTTATTTCCTCGTGATTTCGTCCAACTTCTCGATATTTCCTTGTGATTTTGAAAAACTTCCGCTGATTTCCTTATGATTTCGTCTCATTTCTCCTTATTTCCTTGTGATTTCGTCAAAATTCCCTTATTCCCTTGTGATTTCGTCCAACTTCTCCTTATTTCCTTGTGACTTTGTAAAACTTCCCCTAATCTCACTGTAATTTCGTGCAACCCTCCCCTTATGTTCTTGTATTTTCGTCTAAATTTTTCTGATTTTCTTATGATTTCGTCCAGCTTCTCCTGATTTCCTGTGATTTCGTCCGAATTCCCCTAATTTTCTTGTGATTTTGTGTAACTTCCCCTCATTTCCTATTAATTTCCCCTGATTTTCTAATGATTTCCTAACGATTTCCTCTGATTCCCTTAGACTGATACACGGATTTCCTAAAGAGATTAACCCGTCGAGTTTTTGTCAAGATTCAATGACTAAATCCCGAGAAAACAAGAAGAATCTGCAAAATTCGTCGAAAAATTCGCTTATTTTGTCGCTAAATGACGACTTTTCGTCCATTCTAGCCGTTTGTTCATGAAAAATAGACCTTTGCACGGATGTACTCGACATCATCTATAATCCAAAAGAACTAAAATTGCATAATACCGTTCCCAACGGTTCAGCTCCCAAGAGCACATTACACATTTCTTGGTTCGGAAAAAGACCAAAACCTCATATATTCACTAAAGCTTACACAATAGTTATAGAAAATCAATGTTTTACAAAGGCAGGAAGTCTGAGAAAGCTGCAACAAATATGTGAAGCTTTCCCCTTTATTCACGAGCAAAATGTTTTATTACAGCTTTCATAATAGCTAGTTATTCGAAGAAAACGCAGCGAGAATTGCTTTCTTAATCGCAAATATTTTTTCAATAGAAACTTTTTGCTACTCAACTTGATATGATTTGAGAGACGCTCAAGTCACTTCCGAAGCCAGAAATGGCTTTTTTACGATATTTTTATAGCTCTAGATATAATATGCAACGCCTTTCACATTTACCCAAAATAGATAAGAACCTGAGAGACGAAATATTTGTAACCGCAGAATTTAATCAAAATTCGTGTTATCGAAGTCATTGCATAACGAGCTGGGTCAAAACTGCATTCCACAATCTCGGAATAAGGTGAACGAGTACGGTCAGCAATTTCGCAACGAGACGTTCATCTGCCAAATTTAAAATCGAAATTTTCATTGCTTGCTACCTTCTAATTGTTTAAATCAAAAAGCTCTTTCGCCGCGAAACTCCAGAGAATATCTCCGACTTCAATATTTTATGAATGCGTAAAACAGTTTTCCACATTTCCATCAAAACCGACCCGAGTTTAATACAACAAACGTGAGATTTAATCATAGCAAAATAACTTTGCATCGTTAAATGAAATAATAAGAAGAAGCGAGGTGAAGGTAAGGAAATTTCATGTTATTCTAAGAACAAGAGGGCCTAAAACAAAGACGAGGAAGTTGTATTATTTAGTGGGTTCCGCATAAATTTTACAAAATTTGACGTTTAACCAGATTAGGCTTGATGGACAAATAATTTTTTATCAGTTTATCGATTCCCAGAGCCTTTGATATCGTATCTGGTCCCTTGAAGTCTGTATTTACTTGCGTACAAAATAAATTATAGGAGGAAAAAAACCCAATGAAATTGTTTGGACAATCAAAATTAAGGTCACGTTGAATTTTCACCTCCCTGGGAAATCAATGTGTCAGTCTCAGGAAATCAGAGGGAGTTAAACAAAATTATAAGGAAATAGGGAGAAGTGGACAAAATCACAAGGAAATCAGGGGAAGTTCGACCAAATCACAAGGAAATCAGGAGAAGTCAGGGTTTTGAGAAGTATTAACACCTAAAATTTCACTTATATCTAATTTATGACACCATGGATCAATATCTTGAGCTACAATAATGTCCCCAGTAGTTATCTCGTTGTAAATTACAGCAGAAATTGCTCGATTATAAAATATTCACCTCCAGTTTCAATTACAAAATGGGTTGCATATATCATTCACGGTGCAATTTCGTGTAAACTTAGTGAAGTAGAATAGGTTAAGTAACAGTTAATTCATGAATGTTTATTGCTGCTGGACAGAAATTGATTGTCTGGCATCAGAATTTCTAATTTGAGAATAGAAATTTATAGACGTTGAACTTATTCGAGCGATTATTTTTATTTTAGAGGCAATTTTGAATTAATAAGTAGTACGATTCTTTTAAATGTTGATCAAAGGCGGCGTTGAAATTTTCGTACACTGCAGAAACTCCATCTTCACAACGGTGTTACCAGTATTATAAAAAAAAATCGCAAAGTAGTTGATTTTTGAACCACTCTCAAATCCGTACTCCGATCTTTAATTTAATTGAGATTAATGACCAAAAAAACAGTATTTAGAGAACACTATTTGAAAAATTTAATTCAAATTCAATTTTACATCTTCCTATCTGTCTTAGTTTCAGAAAAATCGAGGTTTATACATGTAGGAAATAAACATTCGCTATCCGCAACTTCAAACGTTTCTACTTTGGTTACTTATGGGCGCACGTGAAAAATTAGCACAGTTTTGGATTCTGCGCGAAATTCTGCGTAAAATGAGCTCAAACATTCTTTCATAGATAAGTGAGATAGCGATATAGATAGTCTGAATTAGACTGAAAGTCAGCTAACTTCTACATTGAAAAAATGAACATTTTGAATTTGAACTATCTAGGATCGATTTCTAAAGAAAAAAATTGCAAGAAGTTTCTCAAAATCTTTTGTAGTTTCGGAGATATTGAGCTTTGAAAATTTTCCAACTGAAAATTCAATATCCGAATCTTTAATCGCCCCTAACTCAGTTATTTGTGGACCGATCTTAACGAGTCTTACCTTTTTGGATTCTGCGTGAAATTCTGCGTAAAATGAGCGCCAATACGTTAAGATTACTATATAAATAAGCGAGATAGCGACCGAGTTAGATGTAGATACATACTTTTTTCGAAAAATTTTAATTCAAAATCTGAGATATGTGACAACTGATTTTGATTGGCGTCTGATAGAGAAAAACATTCTCTAGGCCACATTTTGCTCTAATTTTTCGGTATAGAGGTCGTGACAATCGATTCAAAAGTAACAATGTTACGAGCAGAATAAGATGAAGTTTTCTTTAGTAGTATATTATGCAACAAGTTCTATAAATGTCACTTTCATACGAGTGTTTAGAGTAATTTATAAACGTGTTACATTCTATAATTTTGCTACGAGCTCAAATTCAAAACCACCGAAAGCACAAATCTATTTCCAACCAACTGTCAATTTTCATCAGTGGCTAAAATGACGGCGCCATCTTCAGCCAGTGACTAAAGCGCCACTTAGAAAAGTAGAAAAACATAATTTTAACAAATATTCGATGAGCCACCCCGTATAAAATCGCCAGTTTTGTTCCTAAAACCGAAATTTAGCTCTGCGAATTCATCACATTTCGCACGTCTACTCAGGCAGTATTTACATACCAGGCACGCTTAGTTTTTACAACACACCGTGTATAAATAACCTTGGTCACAGAAACAAACACACAATAGCAAACTGTCAGATCGATGTTTGCTTTGACATGCAAATCCAGCTTTTGATTGGCTGCTTTATTGTTATTATCGAACCTAACCTCTACGTGAAATGTGTCACCAGTAATACCCGACATACGTTATCAGTGTCATCGCCACCTTTAGCCCGATTTTGCAACAACACGGAAATGACATCACAATTAGCACCACGTGCAGCAAAATTGGTGGAAGAAATCAAGTTTTCTATCTATGGTCGTAATGTTCCAATGGCTGCCAGCTATTATGAGACCAGCTGTACATAAAACGATGCCTTTAAGCGTGTTCGCTCGTTTGACCCAACTTTCTGTTTTCGGGTGCATTTAAGCCGAACTCGTGTTATTTTTACTGGGAGAAATAAACGAGTAAAGGTAAAAGTAAGCGAATTTCCTGTTCTGAGCAAGAGGGCCGAGACAAAGCGAGAAGAAACTTGCCGGACAACCCAGTCCGAGGTCAAAAATCTTTCGCATTTGTTTACAAAATGACGGGGAACGGAAAATCAAGTGATCGCAGACAAAACACGATGGCGTTATTTAACCAAGCACAAACTTGTTTGGTGGGACTTCCACTGGGACGCGTAGGCTCCACACCCATGGAGGAGCGCACACCTGTTTTGAATTAACGAGAAAGGACTTACATTCATGCGACATTATCCCACTAATTATTATTTATCCTAAAAACTACACAAACACAAACCGAAGTTTTGTTCACGCACCACTCGAGTTCGCGGACACAGTCGTGCAACATTCAACCGAACGTCGCTCACGAAACTGCAGAATCGGCCAATAATAATACAGAGACCGGCAGACTGACGGCCACGGAAACGGCCGAGAGAACGCGATGTTAATGTACGTCTAGGAATGCACACCTTTTACCTGTTAGCTGACAAATAATAAGAGAACGAATGCAATCGGGAGAGATCGGCGATCTTTGTTGCTTTGATCTTGGAGATTTCGCTGTTGCATACAGGGTGGTGCAATGAAGGATGCAGTTTTGGGTGCAGGCAGAGGCGGAGGTTGGAGTGGAGCGGTGGATTTTTAGGCTTGACGAGTCGTGGCATTTATAGGGATTGAGGGTGTAGCAATCGATTTATCGGCGCTAAAGTGTTTGTTTCTTTTAAGGAATTCGAAGACTTACAATTGGATGATACAAACTTAAAAATTGAGTTTTTTTTGAAGGAATGTTGGAGCACCTGCATAAGCAAATTTTTAAAATTGATGTTAGGTCATTGGATGACTGATGTTTACACAACAAACACATTATTGTACATATAAATGTTTATTTACCTTAAGAAAAGTTTAGTTCACTTGCCCTACGGACTCGTATGGTAATTTCTTCGTGTAAATAAACATTAAACAACGTTACTATGTAAAATGACTAATTAGTTTTATTTTTTAAAAATGTTAAGAGTAACGTGAATTTGAGTTGTTTTTTTATCTAAAAAAAACGCGAGAATTACTATTATCACTATCCGCAACTTTACACGCTTCAGTTTTGGATTTTGCATAAAATTCTGCGTAAAATGAACACCAAAACGTTACGATTGCTTCATCAAATAAGCGAGATAGCGACCGAGTTTGAATTCGAGACTGAAAGGCAGCTAACTTTTACATTAAAAAAAATTTAATTCTGAGGTAAAACATTGCGACACAAACGATTCCAAAAAGATTTGATTGATAATTTGATCTTTGCCATAATTCCGAAGATATCGAGCAAAATCGTTTTCGAACCTCCAAAATTTTGGCCCTCTGACGACAACTTAAAGTTTCAAACGCCTCTAACACAGTTATTTGTTGACGTACAAAAAAAATAAAGATATTTTTGGATTCAGCGCAAAATTCTGCATTAAACGACCCCATACATCTCAAGTTTCAGTAACAAATAAATGAGATATTGACCAAATTACGTTTTCAAAGGGTGATTTTAGGGTAATTTTCAAGACGCTGCTTCGGGGCAAAATTTGCGTTTAATATTATTGAATTATATATCGATCGAAAGACCAGCTCGAGATCTATCAACTGGCTAAATCTCAGATCGATCGGACAAATAGTTTACGAGGGACGATCAAAAAATGAAAAAGTGAAAATTTTTCATCGATTGTGTCGCAAAAGTTTTTTGCCCAAAAATTCTGAAGAAGTATGACCCGAGAAAATCGATGGTGAAAATCGTTTCTCAAAATCTTTCGTACTTTAGGAGATATTAAATTTTTTAAATTTTGCAATTCAAAATTCAATATCCGAAATTTTGATCGCTCATAACTCAGTTATTTGCAGGCCAATCTTAACAAATCTTACGGTTTAGGATTCTGCATGAAATTCTGCGTAAAATGAGCACAAATACGTTAAGATTGCTTAATCAATAAGCAAGCAAAATAGCGACGAGTCTGAATTAGAGACTGAAAGGCAGCTTACTTCAACATTAAAAAAATGAAAATTTTAAATTCGAACTATCTAAGATCGATTTCTAGAGTAAAAAATTGCGACAAAAACGATTCTAAAAAGGTTGTTTGATATTTGCCATAATTTCGGAGATATCGAACAAAATCGTTTTCAAACCTCCAAAATTTTGGCCTTCTGGCGACAACCCAAAGTTTCAAACGCCTCTAACACAGTGATTTGTTGACGTACGAAAAAAATAAGGATATTTTTGGACTCAGCGCAAAATTCTGCGTTAAATGAGCCCTATATAGCTCAAATATCTTTAACAAATAAACGAGATATCGACCGAATTACATTTTTAGAGGGTGATTTTAGGGTCATTTTCAAGACGCTGTTTCGGGGCGAATTATACATCAATCGAAAGAACAGCTCGAGATCTATCAACTGTCTAAATCTCAAATCGATCGGGCAAATAGTTTACGAGGGGCGATCAAAAAACGAAAAATTGAAAATTTTTCATCGATTGAGTCGCAAATTTTTTTTGACCAAAAAATTGACCATCAAATTTTCGACTTTTGAAAACATATTCCGAAGTAGAATGAACCTAGAAAAACGATGGTTAAGACCGTGTCTCAAAATCTGTCGTAGTTTCGGAGATATCGAACTTTGAAAATTTTACGACTCAAAATCCAATATTCGAATCTTTGAGCGCTCATAACTCAGTTATTTTTTAGCGGTTTTTAACGAATTTGCCCTTTATGAAATCTACGTAAAACACTGCGTAAAATGATGTATGACAACGCAAGTTTACTCCAAAAATAGCAAGAAATAGATATCAGAACTTTGCCATAGTTTTAGTCATAAACTTTCGACTTTTGAAAAATCTAGAAACGTTTTCCAAAGTAAGAAGTTGCGAAAAAAACGATTTCGAAAACGGTTTCTGGATATTTGTCTTAATTCCGGAGAGATCGAACAAAATCGTTTCTGGAGCGACAAAATTTTGGCCCTCTGGCGACAACTGGACATTTCAAATGCGTCTAATTCAATTATTTGTGGTTCAGTCTTAACTACTCTCACCTTTTTGGAGTCTGCGTGAAATTCTGAGTAAAATGAGCACCAATATTTTAAGATTGCTCTATAAAAAAGGTTACCTTTGGAGTTAAATTTTTTTTGACAATTTTTGAATTAGGAATTTTATGTAAAAAAACCTTAAAAAGGTGAACAATTAATGAACAATTAATTGGATTTAAGGAAGTTAATTTTAGTACCGACCCAATTAAACTTCTACATTTTGCTTGGTAGTCAAAAAAATAATAGCTGAAGAGTTAGCTCGCTCACTAAACGTTTGCTTACTCCTCGTTAGAATACAATTATCTCCAATTTCTTCGCTAATTAAGTGTGAAAAACGTAATTATATTGTTTTTAGAAGTCTCTTATAAGCCACTACTGAGCACTTTTAAACCACGCTCGCTGTTAAATAATACCATTGTTAGTACACGATTAGAACATTGCAGTTAATTGTCGACTTATGTCGAGAGTTCCTTGACTTTGCCTTCAACCGCATTAACGCCACCTTTTGATGTTAAACAAGCAACAAATTCCAACTGAATTTAGTTGCCACACAATTTTTAATCAACTTTTTCTGAACATGTTTCAATTTAATTAATTTATTAGTGAAAACTCTGCACTTGTCGTGCTCATCAGTTAAACTCCAGTTTTTAATATTATTATTGAAAGTTGCAGAGTTGAAATAAAAGAACAATAGTGTCGCAAACAGTACCCGTGTATTTTGGGTTGCCTATTCGGGAATTAAAAATTCTCGGGTTTCCTGTTTAATCCAGAAAGAAATGCATGTGACAGCTGGAATAGACATGGGACTTGTGTAAGACATTAGCTTGTCCCCTGTCTCTGCCAGCAGCCCCATTTCAAGCCTTACGACCCCCACAATTTTATGAATTGTTACTGTAATCGTGCCTTATTTCATTCCAATAGATATAAATAGTTATGTCGTTGAAGTTAGCTTGGGATTGGCTTTTTGGTTGCGCCGTAACATAGGCAACACAACGAGCACTCGGCTTTTTTTACAGTAGACCAGACAAATTCTGGAATTTCGTGGGTATTTTCATGTTTTCGCTACTTTTCTTTCAAATTTATGGCAATTTGACTTTGGAATAATAACCTCCCATTGTGACAATCAATACTTTGGTGTAAAATATACAGAAAAGGGATAATCAAAGGGGGTTGTGCTGCCGCCTTTTTCATCACCGTTATCGTAAAAATCCAGCATCTACCCCGGTCGCAGTGATCCCAAAAAATAGAGAAAAATTCACTGATAAATCCCCCATATCAAGTTTGTCTCCACCAGCCGTCAGAGGGTTGTAATCTCGCCCCATTTATATTCACCCTCTAAAAATGTGAAAAGTCGAAAATGTACCCCAACGGCATTAGACCCAAAAAATAGAGAAAAATTCACTGATAAATCCCCCATATCAAGTTTGTCTCCACCAGCCGTCAGAGGGTTGTAATCTCGCCCCATTTATATTCACCCTCTAAAAATGTAAAAAGTCGAAAATGTACCCCAACGGCATTAGACCCAAAAAATAGAGAAAAATTCACTGATAAATCTCCCATATCAAGATTGTCTCCACCAGCCGTCAGAGGGTTGTAATCTCGCCCCATTTATATTCACCCTCTAAAAATGTGAAAAGTCGAAAATGTACCCCAACGGCATTAGACCCAAAAAATAGAGAAAAATTCACTGATAAATCCCCCATATCAAGTTTGTCTCCACCAGCCGTCAGAGGGTTGTAATCTCGCCCCATTTATATTCACCCTCTAAAAATGTAAAAAGTCGAAAATGTACCCCAACGGCATTAGACCCAAAAAATAGAGAAAAATTCACTGATAAATCTCCCATATCAAGATTGTCTCCACCAGCCGTCAGAGGGTTGTAATCTCGCCCCATTTATATTCACCCTCTAAAAATGTGAAAAGTCGAAAATGTACCCCAACGGCATTAGACCCAAAAAATAGAGAAAAATTCACTGATAAATCTCCCATATCAAGATTGTCACCACCAGCCGTCAGAGGGTTGTAATCTCGCCCCATTTTAATTCACCCTCTAAAAATGTAAAAAGTCGAAAATGTACCCCAATGGCATTAGACCCAAAAAATAGAGAAAAATTCACTGATAAATCTCCCATATTAAGTTTGTCTCCACCAGCCGTCAGAGGGTTGTAATCTCGCCCCGTTTAAATTTACCCTGTAAAAATGTAAAAAATCGAAAATGTACCCCAACGGCATTAGACCCAAAAAATAGAGAAAAATTCACTGATAAATCTCCCATATCAAGTTTGTCTCCACCAGCCGTCAGAGGGTTGTAATCTCGCCCCATTTTAATTCACCCTCTAAAAATGTGAAAAGTCGAAAATGTACCCCAATGGCATTAGACCCAAAAAGTAGAGAAAAATTCACTGATAAATCTCCCATATCAAGTTTGTCTCCACCAGCCGTCAGAGGGTTGTAATCTCGCCCCATTTATATTCACCCTCTAAAAATGTGAAAAGTCGAAAATGTACCCCAACGGCATTAGACCCAAAAAATAGAGAAAAATTCACTGATAAATCTCTCATATCAAGATTGTCTCCACCAGCCGTCAGAGGGTTGTAATCTCGCCCCATTTTAATTCACCCTCTAAAAATGTGAAAAGTCGAAAATGTACCCCAACGGCATTAGACCCAAAAAATAGAGAAAAATTCACTGATAAATCCCCCATATCAAGTTTGTCTCCACCAGCCGTCAGAGGGTTGTAATCTCGCCCCATTTATATTCACCCTCTAAAAATGTAAAAAGTCGAAAATGTACCCCAACGGCATTAGACCCAAAAAATAGAGAAAAATTCACTGATAAATCTCCCATATCAAGTTTGTCCCCACCAGCCGTCAGAGGGTTGTAATCTCGCCCCATTTATATTCACCCTCTAAAAATGTAAAAAGTCGAAAATGTACCCCAACGGCATTAGACCCAAAAAATAGAGAAAAATTCACTGATAAATCTCTCATATCAAGATTGTCTCCACCAGCCGTCAGAGGGTTGTAATCTCGCCCCATTTATATTCACCCTCTAAAAATGTGAAAAGTCGAAAATGTACCCCAACGGCATTAGACCCAAAAAATAGAGAAAAATTCACTGATAAATCCCCCATATCAAGTTTGTCTCCACCAGCCGTCAGAGGGTTGTAATCTCGCCCCATTTATATTCACCTTCTAAAAATGTGAAAAGTCGAAAATGTACCCCAACGGCATTAGACCCAAAAAATAGAGAAAAATTCACTGATAAATCTCCCATATCAAGATTGTCTCCACCAGCCGTCAGAGGGTTGTAATCTCGCCCCATTTATATTCACCCTCTAAAAATGTGAAAAGTCGAAAATGTACCCCAATGGCATTAGACCCAAAAAATAGAGAAAAATTCACTGATAAATCCCCCATATCAAGTTTGTCTCCACCAGCCGTCAGAGGGTTGTAATCTCGCCCCATTTATATTCACCCTCTAAAAATGTGAAAAGTCGAAAATGTACCCCAATGGCATTAGACCCAAAAAATAGAGAAAAATTCACTGATAAATCTCCCATATCAAGTTTGTCCCCACCAGCCGTCAGAGGGTTGTAATCTCGCCCCATTTATATTCACCCTCTAAAAATGTGAAAAGTCGAAAATGTACCCCAACGGCATTAGACCCAAAAAATAGAGAAAAATTCACTGATAAATCTCTCATATCAAGATTGTCTCCACCAGCCGTCAGAGGGTTGTAATCTCGCCCCATTTTAATTCACCCTCTAAAAATGTGAAAAGTCGAAAATGTACCCCAACGGCATTAGACCCAAAAAATAGAGAAAAATTCACTGATAAATCTCCCATATCAAGTTTGTCCTCACCAGCCGTCAGAGGGTTGTAATCTCGCCCCATTTATATTCACCCTCTAAAAATGTAAAAAGTCGAAAATGTACCCCAACGGCATTAGACCCAAAAAATAGAGAAAAATTCACTGATAAATCTCCCATATCAAGATTGTCTCCACCAGCCGTCAGAGGGTTGTAATCTCGCCCCATTTATATTCACCCTCTAAAAATGTGAAAAGTCGAAAATGTACCCCAATGGCATTAGACCCAAAAAATAGAGAAAAATTCACTGATAAATCTCCCATATCAAGATTGTCTCCACCAGCCGTCAGAGGGTTGTAATCTCGCCCCATTTTAATTCACCCTCTAAAAATGTGAAAAGTCGAAAATGTACCCCAACGGCATTAGACCCAAAAAATAGAGAAAAATTCACTGATAAATCCCCCATATCAAGTTTGTCTCCACCAGCCGTCAGAGGGTTGTAATCTCGCCCCATTTATATTCACCCTCTAAAAATGTGAAAAGTCGAAAATGTACCCCAACGGCATTAGACCCAAAAAATAGAGAAAAATTCACTGATAAATCTCCCATATCAAGATTGTCTCCACCAGCCGTCAGAGGGTTGTTATCTCGCCCCATTTATATTCACCCTCTAAAAATGTGAAAAGTCGAAAATGTACCCCAATGGCATTAGACCCAAAAAATAGAGAAAAATTCACTGATAAATCCCCCATATCAAGTTTGTCTCCACCAGCCGTCAGAGGGTTGTAATCTCGCCCCATTTATATTCACCCTCTAAAAATGTGAAAAGTCGAAAATGTACCCCAATGGCATTAGACCCAAAAAATAGAGAAAAATTCACTGATAAATCTCCCATATCAAGATTGTCCTCACCAGCCGTCAGAGGGTTGTAATCTCGCCCCATTTATATTCACCCTCTAAAAATGTGAAAAGTCGAAAATGTACCCCAACGGCATTAGACCCAAAAAATAGAGAAAAATTCACTGATAAATCTCCCATATCAAGATTGTCTCCACCAGCCGTCAGAGGGTTGTAATCTCGCCCCATTTATATTCACCCTCTAAAAATGTGAAAAGTCGAAAATGTACCCCAACGGCATTAGACCCAAAAAATAGAGAAAAATTCACTGATAAATCTCCCATATCAAGATTGTCTCCACCAGCCGTCAGAGGGTTGTAATCTCGCCCCATTTATATTCACCCTCTAAAAATGTGAAAAGTCGAAAATGTACCCCAATGGCATTAGACCCAAAAAATAGAGAAAAATTCACTGATAAATCCCCCATATCAAGTTTGTCTCCACCAGCCGTCAGAGGGTTGTAATCTCGCCCCATTTATATTCACCCTCTAAAAATGTGAAAAGTCGAAAATGTACCCCAATGGCATTAGACCCAAAAAATAGAGAAAAATTCACTGATAAATCTCCCATATCAAGATTGTCCTCACCAGCCGTCAGAGGGTTGTAATCTCGCCCCATTTATATTCACCCTCTAAAAATGTGAAAAGTCGAAAATGTACCCCAACGGCATTAGACCCAAAAAATAGAGAAAAATTCACTGATAAATCCCCCATATCAAGTTTGTCTCCACCAGCCGTCAGAGGGTTGTAATCTCGCCCCATTTATATTCACCCTCTAAAAATGTGAAAAGTCGAAAATGTACCCCAATGGCATTAGACCCAAAAAATAGAGAAAAATTCACTGATAAATCTCCCATATCAAGATTGTCTCCACCAGCCGTCAGAGGGTTGTAATCTCGCCCCATTTATATTCACCCTCTAAAAATGTGAAAAGTCGAAAATGTACCCCAACGGCATTAGACCCAAAAAATAGAGAAAAATTCACTGATAAATCTCCCATATCAAGATTGTCTCCACCAGCCGTCAGAGGGTTGTAATCTCGCCCCATTTATATTCACCCTCTAAAAATGTGAAAAGTCGAAAATGTACCCCAATGGCATTAGACCCAAAAAATAGAGAAAAATTCACTGATAAATCCCCCATATCAAGTTTGTCTCCACCAGCCGTCAGAGGGTTGTAATCTCGCCCCATTTATAATCACCCTCTAAAAATGTAAAAAGTCGAAAATGTACCCCAACGGCATTAGACCCAAAAAATAGAGAAAAATTCACTGATAAATCCCCCATATCAAGTTTGTCTCCACCAGCCGTCAGAGGGTTGTAATCTCGCCCCGTTTAAATTCACCCTGTAAAAATGTAAAAAATCGAAAATGTACCCCAACGGCATTAGACCCAAAAAATAGAGAAAAATTCACTGATAAATCTCCCATATCAAGTTTGTCTCCACCAGCCGTCAGAGGGTTGTAATCTCGCCCCGTTTAAATTCACCCTGTAAAAATGTAAAAAATCGAAAATGTACCCCAACGGCATTAGACCCAAAAAATAGACAAAAATTCACTGATAAATCTCCCATATCAAGTTTGTCTCCACCAGCCGTCAGAGGGTTGTAATCTCGCCCCGTTTAAATTCACCCTGTAAAAATGTAAAAAATCGAAAATGTACCCCAACGGCATTAGACCCAAAAAATAGAGAAAAATTCACTGATAAATCTCCCATATCAAGTTTGTCCCCACCAGCCGTCAGAGGGTTGTAATCTCGCCCCATTTATATTCACCCTCTAAAAATGTGAAAAGTCGAAAATGTACCCCAATGGCATTAGACCCAAAAAATAGAGAAAAATTCACTGATAAATCTCCCATATTAAGTTTGTCTCCACCAGCCGTCAGAGGGTTGTAATCTCGCCCCGTTTAAATTCACCCTGTAAAAATGTAAAAAATCGAAAATGTACCCCAACGGCATTAGACCCAAAAAATAGAGAAAAATTCACTGATAAATCTCCCATATCAAGTTTGTCTCCACCAGCCGTCAGAGGGTTGTAATCTCGCCCCATTTATATTCACCCTCTAAAAATGTGAAAAGTCGAAAATGTACCCCAACGGCATTAGACCCAAAAAATAGAGAAAAATTCACTGATAAATCTCCCATATCAAGATTGTCTCCACCAGCCGTCAGAGGGTTGTAATCTCGCCCCATTTATATTCACCCTCTAAAAATGTGAAAAGTCGAAAATGTACCCCAATGGCATTAGACCCAAAAAATAGAGAAAAATTCACTGATAAATCCCCCATATCAAGTTTGTCTCCACCAGCCGTCAGAGGGTTGTAATCTCGCCCCATTTATATTCACCCTCTAAAAATGTGAAAAGTCGAAAATGTACCCCAATGGCATTAGACCCAAAAAATAGAGAAAAATTCACTGATAAATCTCCCATATCAAGTTTGTCCCCACCAGCCGTCAGAGGGTTGTAATCTCGCCCCATTTTAATTCACCCTCTAAAAATGTGAAAAGTCGAAAATGTACCCCAATGGCATTAGACCCAAAAAATAGAGAAAAATTCACTGATAAATCTCCCATATCAAGTTTGTCTCCACCAGCCGTCAGAGGGTTGTAATCTCGCCCCATTTTAATTCACCCTCTAAAAATGTGAAAAGTCGAAAATGTACCCCAACGGCATTAGACCCAAAAAATAGAGAAAAATTCACTGATAAATCTCCCATATCAAGATTGTCTCCACCAGCCGTCAGAGGGTTGTAATCTCGCCCCATTTATATTCACCCTCTAAAAATGTGAAAAGTCGAAAATGTACCCCAACGGCATTAGACCCAAAAAATAGAGAAAAATTCACTGATAAATCTCCCATATCAAGATTGTCCTCACCAGCCGTCAGAGGGTTGTAATCTCGCCCCATTTATATTCACCCTCTAAAAATGTGAAAAGTCGAAAATGTACCCCAACGGCATTAGACCCAAAAAATAGAGAAAAATTCACTGATAAATCTCCCATATCAAGATTGTCTCCACCAGCCGTCAGAGGGTTGTAATCTCGCCCCATTTATATTCACCCTCTAAAAATGTGAAAAGTCGAAAATGTACCCCAACGGCATTAGACCCAAAAAATAGAGAAAAATTCACTGATAAATCTCCCATATCAAGATTGTCTCCACCAGCCGTCAGAGGGTTGTAATCTCGCCCCATTTATATTCACCCTCTAAAAATGTGAAAAGTCGAAAATGTACCCCAATGGCATTAGACCCAAAAAATAGAGAAAAATTCACTGATAAATCCCCCATATCAAGTTTGTCTCCACCAGCCGTCAGAGGGTTGTAATCTCGCCCCATTTATAATCACCCTCTAAAAATGTAAAAAGTCGAAAATGTACCCCAACGGCATTAGACCCAAAAAATAGAGAAAAATTCACTGATAAATCCCCCATATCAAGTTTGTCTCCACCAGCCGTCAGAGGGTTGTAATCTCGCCCCGTTTAAATTCACCCTGTAAAAATGTAAAAAATCGAAAATGTACCCCAACGGCATTAGACCCAAAAAATAGAGAAAAATTCACTGATAAATCTCCCATATCAAGTTTGTCTCCACCAGCCGTCAGAGGGTTGTAATCTCGCCCCGTTTAAATTCACCCTGTAAAAATGTAAAAAATCGAAAATGTACTCCAACGGCATTAGACCCAAAAAATAGAGAAAAATTCACTGATAAATCTCCCATATCAAGTTTGTCTCCACCAGCCGTCAGAGGGTTGTAATCTCGCCCCATTTTAATTCACCCTCTAAAAATGTGAAAAGTCGAAAATGTACCCCAACGGCATTAGACCCAAAAAATAGAGAAAAATTCACTGATAAATCTCCCATATCAAGTTTGTCCCCACCAGCCGTCAGAGGGTTGTAATCTCGCCCCATTTATATTCACCCTCTAAAAATGTGAAAAGTCGAAAATGTACCCCAATGGCATTAGACCCAAAAAATAGAGAAAAATTCACTGATAAATCTCCCATATTAAGTTTGTCTCCACCAGCCGTCAGAGGGTTGTAATCTCGCCCCGTTTAAATTCACCCTGTAAAAATGTAAAAAATCGAAAATGTACCCCAACGGCATTAGACCCAAAAAATAGAGAAAAATTCACTGATAAATCTCCCATATCAAGTTTGTCTCCACCAGCCGTCAGAGGGTTGTAATCTCGCCCCATTTATATTCACCCTCTAAAAATGTGAAAAGTCGAAAATGTACCCCAACGGCATTAGACCCAAAAAATAGAGAAAAATTCACTGATAAATCTCCCATATCAAGATTGTCTCCACCAGCCGTCAGAGGGTTGTAATCTCGCCCCATTTATATTCACCCTCTAAAAATGTGAAAAGTCGAAAATGTACCCCAATGGCATTAGACCCAAAAAATAGAGAAAAATTCACTGATAAATCCCCCATATCAAGTTTGTCTCCACCAGCCGTCAGAGGGTTGTAATCTCGCCCCATTTATATTCACCCTCTAAAAATGTGAAAAGTCGAAAATGTACCCCAATGGCATTAGACCCAAAAAATAGAGAAAAATTCACTGATAAATCTCCCATATCAAGTTTGTCCCCACCAGCCGTCAGAGGGTTGTAATCTCGCCCCATTTATATTCACCCTCTAAAAATGTGAAAAGTCGAAAATGTACCCCAACGGCATTAGACCCAAAAAATAGAGAAAAATTCACTGATAAATCTCTCATATCAAGATTGTCTCCACCAGCCGTCAGAGGGTTGTAATCTCGCCCCATTTTAATTCACCCTCTAAAAATGTGAAAAGTCGAAAATGTACCCCAACGGCATTAGACCCAAAAAATAGAGAAAAATTCACTGATAAATCTCCCATATCAAGTTTGTCCTCACCAGCCGTCAGAGGGTTGTAATCTCGCCCCATTTATATTCACCCTCTAAAAATGTAAAAAGTCGAAAATGTACCCCAACGGCATTAGACCCAAAAAATAGAGAAAAATTCACTGATAAATCTCCCATATCAAGATTGTCTCCACCAGCCGTCAGAGGGTTGTAATCTCGCCCCGTTTAAATTCACCCTGTAAAAATGTAAAAAATCGAAAATGTACCCCAACGGCATTAGACCCAAAAAATAGAGAAAAATTCACTGATAAATCTCCCATATCAAGATTGTCTCCACCAGCCGTCAGAGGGTTGTAATCTCGCCCCATTTTAATTCACCCTCTAAAAATGTGAAAAGTCGAAAATGTACCCCAATGGCATTAGACCCAAAAAATAGAGAAAAATTCACTGATAAATCTCCCATATCAAGTTTGTCCTCACCAGCCGTCAGAGGGTTGTAATCTCGCCCCATTTATATTCACCCTCTAAAAATGTAAAAAGTCGAAAATGTACCCCAACGGCATTAGACCCAAAAAATAGAGAAAAATTCACTGATAAATCTCCCATATCAAGATTGTCTCCACCAACCGTCAGAGGGTTGTAATCTCGCCCCATTTTAATTCACCCTCTAAAAATGTAAAAAGTCGAAAATGTACCCCAATGGCATTAGACCCAAAAAATAGAGAAAAATTCACTGATTAATCTCCCATATTAAGTTTGTCTCCACCAGCCGTCAGAGGGTTGTAATCTCGCCCCGTTTAAATTTACCCTGTAAAAATGTAAAAAATCGAAAATGTACCCCAACGGCATTAGACCCAAAAAATAGAGAAAAATTCACTGATAAATCTCCCATATCAAGTTTGTCTCCACCAGCCGTCAGAGGGTTGTAATCTCGCCCCATTTTAATTCACCCTCTAAAAATGTGAAAAGTCGAAAATGTACCCCAATGGCATTAGACCCAAAAAATAGAGAAAAATTCACTGATAAATCTCCCATATTAAGTTTGTCTCCACCAGCCGTCAGAGGGTTGTAATCTCGCCCCGTTTAAATTTACCCTGTAAAAATGTAAAAAATCGAAAATGTACCCCAACGGCATTAGACCCAAAAAATAGAGAAAAATTCACTGATAAATCTCCCATATCAAGTTTGTCTCCACCAGCCGTCAGAGGGTTGTAATCTCGCCCCATTTTAATTCACCCTCTAAAAATGTGAAAAGTCGAAAATGTACCCCAATAGCATTAGACCCAAAAAATAGAGAAAAATTCACTGATAAATCTCCCATATCAAGTTTGTCTCCATCAATTGTCAGAGGGTTGTAATCTCGCCCTGTGGGTTTAAACAATTTTTTCGCTTTTGTTAGGCGGTGAGACCAGCAGTAGTTGTTGCTAAGGTCTTTTGTGCATACACTAGGTTACATTGGGAAATTTTAAAACATAATAAAGAAAAATAACTTTAAACATAATAAAGAAGTTTACATTATGTACTAACAACATGACGGACTAGACAACCAGCAATACGTGAAATGCATTTTCGTATCTGCCCTCATTCTATTGGCTACTTCTATTTCTTAGTGTTCGTCGATTGGTTATCCTGCAGCGAATGCAGCTTGCTCAAGTTAACCTTGAATAACACGAAAGACAATAAAGTCAAATCTACAATTACATAAAATTATGACAATTGCTTCTATCTGCACCTGTGTACAAAATCCTGGATAAAAGTACGAATTTTATGCTGCCAATATTTTAGAGGATGAAAATCAAATGTGAAATGATCTTTTTTAAGAACTTTAATAATAGGGAATTATAAAATTTCAGCCGCTGCACATACATCTCTACCGAACATATACAAAATGGCGGACCGGCTTCTTTTAACATTTAACATTCTTTGCTTTGTCAACGACCTGCAACTGAAGTTTATAACATGTCACATTAATTAGTGTAGAAACTCACCCAAATTTCCAAAATTACACATCGATATCTCGGTTGAGACGTACTTATTTCCTAATAGATGGTTAAAGATTAATAAACAGGTTCAGCTGATTTCCACACCACCATAGAGGTACAGCTTTTTAGGCGCGTTTTTTTTTACGTGCTTTCCCCAGTAGGCCTAATGCACAAATAAATAAGCAGACATTATAAAAATGTTTTGTCGCCGTGACCACGCATTAATTACGTAGCTAGCCTCGAAGCTTGGATACAACATTATAATGTCTGCTCATTTATGAGATGGCCGAATCTGAAATAAGAATTTAAATTAAAATTGAAAACATTTAAAAATCAACTTACGGTGTTACAGGCTGCACACCACAATGTGTAGATTGGTAGAACGAAATATAAAGTTTATCATAAACTTTACTTTCGGCCACTCAAGGCCGTCTAGGCCGCATCCGATAAGCGGGATGGCCAAGTGGGAGATGCGCTCGGATATGACCATATCTCTCAATCGGAGCAACGAACAGAAAAGTGTGTAGTATGTAGGTTTACCATGCGAATATTTTTTAGTGATGAGGTAAAAAATATTGCGCATAGAAAACCGCAACACAGCAACACCTCCCGTTCGTTGCCGTTGCCCTTTGAGAGTTTCAACTCTGCCGAATTTTAGCCTAAAACGTTGATGTTATAATGATGAAGATAAAGAATTATAATTATCGTTTTACCGGAAGTCTACAGCTATACCGCGCCCCATCCTGAGGTCCTCCGCAACGCAATGCGCCAGGGAGAAGTACTCAGGCATCTGGAATATATCTTGGCGGACTTCTTCGATGTTAGGATAGAGGTGCTGCACTCCAAAGTGGAAAAATTCGGCCTCTAACTCTTGGAAGTTAGCCCAAACATTCTAAAATTCGAAACAATTGTGTAATAATAAAAATAATTTAAATAATATTTAAATACCATGAGACAAGTAAACTAAGAAAACAAAATAAAAGGCAATCAGTTAAGATTAATAACTACAATAGTTCAAAATAATTTAAGTAATTATACGTACCTTGCTTTGGTAATCGTAAAAATTACAAGTCATGATTGCACTGTTGTCACTGCCAAAGTTCACAACACAAATGAATATCCAGCTTACAACTTTGGTACTATTTCAAGTGGGGGTTGAACTTGGTGGGAATAAAAAGCAAATTTTGTTTTAGTGGGGGAAATAGCGGGTGACCTGACAAGGGACCCAAGAACGAAAAAGAACGTTGCGAAAATCATTGAAAACATTCGGCGAAATACGCTTAATATATCTAAAAAAGTAGAAAACGGTTGCAAAGTTGAAATTCCCAGAAGAGCTACAATCTTTATAATATAACGGTTTCTTTAGGTTAGCTTTGGTTTTCTCCGACAATGAAAAGAAACGTATTTTCGAGCAATAAATTTAATGCAAACTTACAAACTTGAAAGTTGAAATTTTTGTCTGTACATAATATACTGTAATGAGACGGGCTTATACATAATGTATGCGATAACTATTCTTATCCTCATCCCCAGAATTGCTCTAAATTTTAGTTTTAAGCTGCAAAATTTAAATACATATAGATATGTATACTTAAACTTCATCAGTGGGTGGTCCACCAAATGGTTTTCTTGTCAGTGCGAATTGCAAATATTAAAATTTGCATTGCGCGTTTGTAAATGACTTTGCAAATAACCAATTTACATTTTTTATAGGTATCCCTGCTAACCCTATTTTTTGCCAACTTAGAACAAACCAAAATAGAGCTGGAATAAGCCTCAGCAGCCACATACCTACTACAGGTTGTGAAAACAATTGCATTTAATTCTATTTTGAAATCATTTTAAAATTATCGCTTGATTAGCATAATGACTGACGCTCTTGTAACATAAATTATAAAATATTCGCATAGTTTGTGCTTTTTTTCGATTATCTTTTATTATTCTGACCGTTATACGATTACTGGCTTATCTAACGTAGGTAGGGGAGAGGGGGGCATAGTGGGGTACCGGGGCATAGCGGGGTAACACTCCTGCTGCTCAAATTAAACGCTGTGAAAAAAGTCGAATAGCGTGTTTTGATTGGTTGTTAGTTGACAGTTAACCACGTGTGTTTTATAAATCAAAATGTGAAAACCTATATGTTTTATAAAACAAAATGTGAAATTCAGTGTTTTCGTTAAAAAATTCGCGAAGTTAGGGAGCAAGTTTTTTTCAAATTTAGTCATACAAATGTTGTGGCTAATTATTATGAACCTGCTCATTTATGTGCATTTGGCATTGATGCCTAAGTAATTTTAAAATGTTACTTTTTCTAAGTAGGTACACAGTAATTCAAAAATTTGATTTCCCCATAGGGTACCCCACTTTACCCCTATGTGCGGGGCAAAGCGGGGCAAATCCCATTATTTAAAATAATGCTCACAAGTCGTAAGTTTTTTATGGTAAACAAAAAAAGTTCAACAAAAATCATCCGCAATACATTAGTCTATGATATTTAGTAAAAAAAAATTGTTAATTTCTATTATTTTAACATGCGTGGCTAATTGAATGTTAAGTACCCCACTATGCCCCCCTCTCCCCTACGTGATATTTGTGAGACTCGGATTAATTACGCCGACGACACGTAATCGAAAACTTCAACAAGTACGTAACGGATTTTAACGGATTTTAATAGAACATTGAGGAAAATTAGGATTTGATTGATTTAATTGATTTTGCATTCTATAGCATTTTGCAATGAACTCGGGTGTTAACTGTTCATTAATTAAATTATCTCTTTACATAGTTTTTTTGTTTACAACTGAAAATTGTTGCCTTTGTCGGTTTCTACTCATTTGTAACGGCTATTTTCAGACGACCGACGTCGTAAAATGAACTTTCCAGAAATTGTCGGCTCAGCCTGTTGTAAAAAGGATTTCGTTAGGACTTTCTGAACAGTTTCTGTTTGAAGCAGATGTACCTACACCGCCAAATATTCATAAGTAATATAACAAGTGAGCTCGAAATTGGGTCTGTGACATTAGCATCCCGAAAATAGAAAAACAAAGTTTGAACGTTACGAAATGAATGCACCCATGATGCAAAAAGTTTTTATGCACCATTTTAATAACCAAGTTATAGAGGTTTTTCACTTGGAGTACAGGTGTCACGTGACACCAACACCTCACTATACTCATTTAAAAAAAATAATACGTTCATTGTCTTCAGCATGTAATGCACCATTATGCACCATCAAAATTTTGGATTTTACTTCAACCCTTAATGTCTTTATCCCTTACAAAAATCTATATTTTAAATTTGATTAAATATTAATACATTAAGAGAATGCACCCATGATCCACCCTCATGCACCGCAAAAAGTTTTTTTTGCACCCTTTTAATAACAAAGTTATAGATGTTTACAACTTACTATCACTTGACACCAGCATCCCAACTTAAAAACATCAATAACTTTGTAATTAAGGGGGTGCAATTAAAACTGCTTGCCGTCCGAAACAGTGTATCACGAGTGCATTCCATTGCGCTATTGATTTTTGGTTATGTACAAAAAAAGAATTTTTGTAAGGGATGAAGACGTTAAGGGTTGAAGGTAAGTCCAAAATGTTGCTGGTGCATAATGGTGCATTACATGCTAAACACAGTGAACATATTATTTTTTTCAATTGGGCTTAGTGACGTGACACCAGCACCCCAACTTAAAAACCTGGAAAACTTGGTTATTAAATAGGTACAAAAAAAAACTTTTTACGGTGCGCAACAGTGCATCACGAGTGCATTCCCTTGTCATATTGATTTCTGATCAAGTCTAAAAAATAATTTCCGTAAAGGATGAAGGCTTTAAGGGTTGAAGTAAAATTTAAAATTTTGGTGGTGCATGATGGTGCATTACATGCTGAAGACACTGAACGTATTATTTTTTCTAAATGTGTATAGTGGGGTGCTGGTGTCACGTGACAGCAGCACCCCAAGATAAAAACCTCGAAAACTTGGTTATTAAAGGGGTGAAAAAAAAAATTTACGGTGCATGAGAGTGCATCACGGGTGCATTGATTTCGCAACGTTCAAACCTATTTTTTCTTTCGTCGGGGTGCTAATGTCACGGACCCGGTATACGTGATATTTGCAGGACTCGGATTAATTACGGCGGCGGCGATAGGTAGGTAATGGAAAATTTCGAAACGCATTATAAATACAATACTAAGTAAAATCAGGAATGATAAATCTTGCAATCTGTAGCACTTTGGATTGGAATCGGGTGTCTATTTTTCATGATGCGCCATATTATTAACTGTTCATACCTTTAAATAGATATTACATATTTTGTTTACATTGTTTACAACTAAAAATTGTTTCCTTTTGGACAAACCGACGTCGTAAAATAAGTTTTATAGAAATTGTCGGTTAAGCGTGTGATGAAAAGGATTTTGATCAAAATGATTCCTGAGAATTGTCTGTTTGAAGCAGGTGCAGGCCGCCAAATATTCACAGAAATTACACTATTAGGTGTCGTATAAAAACTTACCTTGATTTACAAAACATATAGACGTATCTACTAATAGATGGTTAAGACTGATAAGTAGTTTCACCTGATTTTCACATCATCATTAAGGTACAACTTATTACGCGCGTTTTTTTAACGTGTTTTCCCCCAGTAACACTTTTATTAATGCACTTTTCATAGAATCGATAATAGATAGGTACATTAGATATTTAAAATTAATTTATAGAAAGCAATTTATTAAATAATGAATAAAATAAAACATATCCATAAAAAAAGCACAGAATTGAAAATGCGGCGATTAACTAAAGCTTTAGTAGATACATACCTAACTACCTACATTTTTTCAACATGTCTGAATATTTTGTAAAAACAATGGAAATAGTAATAACCGTGTAAATCCTACCAAAATGCACAAATTTATTCCATTTTCTGTTATTAATATTAATCATTTTTTTAAACTTAACTTCAGTGATTTTAACTTTTGGTGAAGCCGAAATAAATTTTGAATAATGTTGTTCCTTTTAAAGAAATTATACACAATGGAAATAGACAGTTATCTTTATCAAAATAGTCACCACATTTATTGGTTAATGACAAGTTTGAATTTCTATACATAATACATAATTTATTGCTTTTATTTAAATAGGATCTTTTCCGCTGATAGGTAAGGAAGGCATTTTTATTGTTCTAGCCGTTATGCGATTTCACGCTTATCTCTAGATGTACGTGATATTTACGGGACTCGGATTAATTACGGCAACGATACGTAATCGAAAATTTCGACAAGTCAGGGATTTTAACGGATTTTAATACAACATTGAGAAAAATGAGGATTGATTGATTTTGCAATCTATAGCATTTTGCATTAAAATCGGGTGTTTATTTTTATGGAGCGCCATAATAAGTATTCATTAATTAAATTATCTCTCTACATACCTACTTTGTTTACAACTGAAAATTGTTGGCTTTGTCGGTTTATACCCATTTGTAACGGCTATTGTCTGACAACCGACGTAGTAAAATGAACTTTTCAGAAATTGTCGGTCTACCGTGTTATAAAAAGGATTTCGTTAGGACTGTTTCCTGAGAATTTTCTGTTTGAAATAGATGTAAACTGTCAAATATTTATAGAAATATGGATATAGAGACATGACCTACCAATACATTATTTTCCTATGGTAAAAAATTGAAAATAACGAAACAATGAACTTTTATGAAGGCAAGTACCCACATACCTATGTAGCCAGTGGAGCTTAAATTAACACAATATTATGACTTATGAGATGACATATTACTTAATCTGTGTTGTGATGCATGATTCTTAAATTAGACAACCCCGTTATTAATATTGGAAATTCAAAACAATTCGATAAGCCGTGATGACTCGTTTTTTGTAGCAATTTTTTAGCAACTTTCCGAAATTTAACGGTAGTTTACCCCACCCCTACTCCAACAATAAGCGCATTGGTGTATCATCGGAACCCCCTCTCCATCAGAACCGACTTTCAGACGGAATTTTCACAATTTGTTCAATCTGTTTTGAGCTTTTGAAGTTATTAACAGTGCGAATTTTTTAAACGAGTTTTTATCAAAACTTACAAGTGTTTTTTTTTTAATTCACAACATAACTTATCTACTTATCAAGTTTTCATATCTGCATATATATTTAACGATAGATCCGTAGATAATTTTTAGTGTGTTTTATGACCAGAGATAATATCTTCATATTTGGTAAGGTCTTTTTGCACGTTACTTTGATTCACTATATTTTGTAGTGACATTGCCGACGTGTGCAATTGACTGCACATTTTTTTTTAAACAGCTCCTTATAATTTATATTATTAATTTTGTTTTTTAATATATTTTTTTGTATTCTTAAAAAATGCCTCGTCAGTCACAAAGGAGTCGTGAAAACATCATTAATGCTATTACTGAAAATAACATAAGTACAGAATGTTTACTGAGTTGGGATCAAGAGAGTTATGGAATATTGTGTTCTGCATTAAAATTAAAATTTTCAAGAAAAAATATGAAATATATATATTTAATTGTTAAACGGAGTATCATTAAAACAGAAATAAAAATTGAAGAATTAGATGTCTTTTCAAATAGTTCATTTTTAGGAGAGGTAGGAGAGGCTGAATTAAATGAATTTCATATTAAACAAATTAAAAATGAGGAGGACAGTGACGACAGTAAATTGCATTCATTACAAGAAAGTAAAGAAATAATTTTTAACCCATTTTCATCTGATGCAAAGAGTGTTTCTATTGAAAAGGATCGTTTTCCTTTTATTAATGTCGAATTATACACAAAAAGAGATATAGTTGAAAATGCTGAAGTCATGAGAAAATATTTGCTAGATACTTTTCCACAAAATGAAATATCGTGTGTTATTTCATTCAAAGGGTTACATTTACGAAAACGTAGAAATGGGCCGCTTTCTATACAGTACGCGAAATGTAAACATTCAAATTGTAAGAAATTTAGAATAGAAACTTTTGATATGCCGGGTTCAGAGTTAGTCAGAATTATTGTTAAGAGTAATTTAAACATTGAACGCCATGAAGGAGAAGAATTTTCCTATCAATTGAGAGGTACTAAAAGAATTGAAGTAAAGAAGGAACTTTTGAAGACATTTCCATCCGTAGTCAGAAGTCGCGACGTTGCCGCATGTAACCCATCATTAATTGCGGAAGGAAATTGGCAAGACCTCAGATCTTTACCGGTTTACCAAAAAGCACGTTCGGAAGCGATGGCGGCAGGCGATTTTCATAAAAATCCGTATTTAGACATATTGCTACAATCTCAGAATGAGAAGAATGAAAAGTATATTCAATTTCCCGATGGTAACATTGAAGTTTATTTATATAGCAGGCGTCAATTAGAAACTATATTAGAATTTTCGAGTAATCGCATTTGTTACTTTGATGCTACCGGTTCAGTAGTGAGAAAATTAGAATTTTGTACAAAAAGACTATATTACTATGCAGGCACGTTAAATTTACAGGGTATTATTATACCATTATTAGAGTTGATTAGTTCGAAACATGACTCGGCAACGTTAACTAGCTTTTTTATTAATTTCAAAAGATTTGTAACCGTTCAATGTCACAAAAGTTGGCCAATTTTAGACGTAATAGTTGTTGATTTTAGTTTTGCTCTTATGTCATCTCTGTGCTTAGGTTTTAACGAGATGACTCTATTTTCTTATCTGCAAGCTACGTATAGATTCGTTACTAATCAAATCTCTAGCGCGGATTTAAATCAAATAATTTGCATCAGAAATTGTTGTTCCCATTACATTAAAATGATTTCGAGGCAACTTTTTAAAATGAAAGTAGGAAAATACGAACAAAGATTAATTTTAGATATTGTTGCAATAATGATTCAAGCCTCAAATATAAATGATTTAAAGGAATATTTTAGAATAGCTTGCATAATTTTACTGTCAACCGTAAAAGATGAATACTTTAAAATGGCCTATAATAAGCTCAGATCAATTGTTTGCCACTATTCTTCGGCTTCAGATTTAGAAAAGGACAGTACGTTTATAAACGATGAAATTTTCGACGATTGTAATATTGAAGATGTACGCGGAAAATATGTAGACACACCTTTTTTCATTTTATTTTTTCAAGTTTTTTTAAAGGAGCAATCTAAAATTAACAGTCATGAAGAAAATCGCCCCCCCCAATCAGAATTTGTAAATAACTCTTTCCATAGTCTACCGTTTATTCAATATTTACTAAATAAATGCATGCCTTTTGCTCCATTGTGGACAGCAATTTTAACACCTTTGATACAAAGGAGAAATGAAAATGCACCTCTAAGATTAAGTAATGCGAATGTTGAATGTTGGTTCAAAATAGTTAAAAAACAACTGCTTCATGGTCAAAGTAATTTAAAAATAGGAAGATTTGTTAAAACTTTAAAAGAGAAAATTTTCTCAGATTTAAAAGCCGTGGAATTAAATATTGAAAAAGTACCAAGAAAGAAAAGAAAAACTGTGAAAAATGTTCGAATGCAACAAGAAATTGACAATCCATTAAAAGAAGAAAAGTGGGCAAAAAGAAAAGCAAAGAAAATAAAAACACACTTTGAAACTCCTCATTTAATGCGGCAATTTAATATTAAAGAGTCATCACATTTAGAACAAAATAGGAGTAATTCAGAGAACAAGAAAGCGGCCGAACAAAGAATTATTGATAATAGCAACAATACGCCTCCTTTATTAAGTTCCATAGGCGAAACCTCTTCAAATGCAGAGCAAAAAACGATTTCAGAAAACAGTCACTTTACTTTGCGTAATGGTTTATTTTTAAACAATGAATATTATTTACTAAATTCTATTAGATTTTCATACGTTGTGGGCTCATTTTCTTTAAAAGGTAACAGCAATATTCCGCTACGAAGTAATGATTATAGAACTCTCTTGTCAATAAATAATACTTGTTTTCCTAATATGTCAGAGATTACAGATAGGGATAGATGGATATCTGATTATGTAATAGATTCATTAGCAAGTACCTTTTTAGCATCTAGATCTGACATTTTGTATTTAGATACGGTTACGGTCGCGCTCACTTTCAGCATGGAAGGACGGTCGGAAAGAAAATTAATGCAACCATGGCAACATTTTAATTTTGTCATAATTCCATTCAATTGGCTTAACGTCCATTGGGTCCTTTTCGTGCTAGATATTCGTTCAAAAGTAGTATATTACATAGATCCCCAAGGTAAACGAGAAAACGAACATGAAAACGAAATTTTTCTAAAATTGAAAGCATTTATATCTTCAAAAGATAGATATGAAAAGTATAAAAAATTAAATGCAAGAATGTGGTCCATTAAACAGTTTAGCAACTATCCCATGCAAAGAGACGCTCATAATTGCGGTATATTCGTAATTTACTATATTCAAGTAATTTCGGGTTTACATAAAATGTGTGATTTTGAAAGTTCCTGTTTACCATCTTTTGATCCCGAGCAGTTCAGAATCACTTTGCAAAACGTAATTCTCATCGCTTCCGAACAAATGATAAAAAAATGTCAAATTTGCGGCAATTCAATACGAACGGAAGAAATTTTTGAATGCAAACAATGTAATAGATCTATTCACAAAAATAAATGTGTTGACAATGTTGATAAAGACAACAGTATTTGTTCATTGTGTAGTTTATTTAAAGGGAACAACAATATTCAAAATATTCAGGCTTCACCATCAGTAGAATTAACTGAAATAGAGTTTGAAGAAATGATTAATATTAATCACAGAGATTTAAACACCATATGCCAAAGAAAAGATTTTAATTGTTTGTGCCAGATATTGGGACTTACCACCCGACCAACATCAACCTTTAAAATGAAATAATTTTGTGCATTTTAGTAGAATTTACACGGTTATTAGGTACTATTTTCAAAAATTTTTTTACAAACTATTCGAACATATTCAAAGAATTTATAACTTTAGTTTTTTGTCGCGTTTTACATTCTGTGTAGTTTTTATTTTTATGGATATCTTTATTGTTGAACAAAAGTAATACGAAAATATGACCATGTATCATAAGCAGAAAATTATCATTTAATAGACTTTCATAAACTACTCGTATTTTCTATGACTATTTTTAAATTTTCTATGTAATTATCTCATTCTTTGAAAAGTGCATTAGGCCTACTGGGGAAAGCACGTAAAAAAAAACGCGCCTAAAAAGCTGTACCTCTATGGTGGTGTGGAAATCAGCTGAACCTGTTTATTAATCTTTAACCATCTATTAGGAAATAAGTACGTCTCAACCGAGATATCGATGTGTAATTTTGGAAATTTGGGTGAGTTTCTACACTAATTAATGTGACATGTTATAAACTTCAGTTGCAGGTCGTTGACAAAGCAAAGAATGTTAAATGTTAAAAGAAGCCGGTCCGCCATTTTGTATATGTTCGGTAGAGATGTATGTGCAGCGGCTGAAATTTTATAATTCCCTATTATTAAAGTTCTTAAAAAAGATCATTTCACATTTGATTTTCATCCTCTAAAATATTGGCAGCATAAAATTCGTACTTTTATCCAGGATTTTGTACACAGGTGCAGATAGAGGCAATTGTCATAATTTTATGTAATTGTAGATTTGACTTTATTGTCTTTCGTGTTATTCAAGGTTAACTTGAGCAAGCTGCATTCGCTGCAGGATAACCAATCGACGAACACTAAGAAATAGAAGTAGCCAATAGAATGAGGGCAGATACGAAAATGCATTTCACGTATTGCTGGTTGTCTAGTCCGTCATGTTGTTAGTACATAATGTAAACTTCTTTATTATGTTTAAAGTTATTTTTCTTTATTATGTTTTAAAATTTCCCAATGTAACCTAGTGTATGCACAAAAGACCTTAGCAACAACTACTGCTGGTCTCACCGCCTAACAAAAGCGAAAAAATTGTTTAAACCCACAGGGCGAGATTACAACCCTCTGACAATTGATGGAGACAAATTTGATATGGGAGATTTATCAGTGAATTTTTCTCTATTTTTTGGGTCTAATGCCGTTGGGGTACATTTTCGATTTTTTACATTTTTACAGGGTGAATTTAAACGGGGCGAGATTACTACCCTCTGACGGCTGGTGGAGACAAACTTGATATGGGAGATTTATCAGTGAATTTTTCTCTATTTTTTGGGTCTAATGCCATTGGGGTACATTTTCGACTTTTCACATTTTTAGAGGGTGAATATAAATGGGGCGAGATTACAACCCTCTGACGGCTGGTGGAGACAATCTTGATATGGGAGATTTATCAGTGAATTTTTCTCTATTTTTTGGGTCTAATGCCGTTGGGGTACATTTTCGACTTTTCACATTTTTAGAGGGTGAATATAAATGGGGCGAGATTACAACCCTCTGACGGCTGGTGGGGACAAACTTGATATGGGAGATTTATCAGTGAATTTTTCTCTATTTTTTGGGTCTAATGCCATTGGGGTACATTTTCGACTTTTCACATTTTTAGAGGGTGAATATAAATGGGGCGAGATTACAACCCTCTGACGGCTGGTGGAGACAATCTTGATATGGGAGATTTATCAGTGAATTTTTCTCTATTTTTTGGGTCTAATGCCGTTGGGGTACATTTTCGACTTTTCACATTTTTAGAGGGTGAATATAAATGGGGCGAGATTACAACCCTCTGACGGCTGGTGGAGACAATCTTGATATGGGAGATTTATCAGTGAATTTTTCTCTATTTTTTGGGTCTAATGCCGTTGGGGTACATTTTCGACTTTTTACATTTTTAGAGGGTGAATATAAATGGGGCGAGATTACAACCCTCTGACGGCTGGTGGGGACAAACTTGATATGGGAGATTTATCAGTGAATTTTTTTCTATTTTTTGGGTCTAATGCCATTGGGGTACATTTTCGACTTTTCACATTTTTAGAGGGTGAATATAAATGGGGCGAGATTACAACCCTCTGACGGCTGGTGGAGACAAACTTGATATGGGGGATTTATCAGTGAATTTTTCTCTATTTTTTGGGTCTAATGCCATTGGGGTACATTTTCGACTTTTCACATTTTTAGAGGGTGAATATAAATGGGGCGAGATTACAACCCTCTGACGGCTGGTGGAGACAATCTTGATATGGGAGATTTATCAGTGAATTTTTCTCTATTTTTTGGGTCTAATGCCGTTGGGGTACATTTTCGACTTTTCACATTTTTAGAGGGTGAATATAAATGGGGCGAGATTACAACCCTCTGACGGCTGGTGGAGACAAACTTGATATGGGGGATTTATCAGTGAATTTTTCTCTATTTTTTGGGTCTAATGCCGTTGGGGTACATTTTCGACTTTTCACATTTTTAGAGGGTGAATTAAAATGGGGCGAGATTACAACCCTCTGACGGCTGGTGGAGACAATCTTGATATGAGAGATTTATCAGTGAATTTTTCTCTATTTTTTGGGTCTAATGCCGTTGGGGTACATTTTCGACTTTTCACATTTTTAGAGGGTGAATATAAATGGGGCGAGATTACAACCCTCTGACGGCTGGTGGAGACAAACTTGATATGGGAGATTTATCAGTGAATTTTTCTCTATTTTTTGGGTCTAATGCCATTGGGGTACATTTTCGACTTTTCACATTTTTAGAGGGTGAATTAAAATGGGGCGAGATTACAACCCTCTGACGGCTGGTGGAGACAAACTTGATATGGGAGATTTATCAGTGAATTTTTCTCTATTTTTTGGGTCTAATGCCGTTGGGGTACATTTTCGATTTTTTACATTTTTACAGGGTGAATTTAAACGGGGCGAGATTACAACCCTCTGACGGCTGGTGGAGACAAACTTAATATGGGAGATTTATCAGTGAATTTTTCTCTATTTTTTGGGTTTAATGCCATTGGGGTACATTTTCGACTTTTCACATTTTTAGAGGGTGAATATAAATGGGGCGAGATTACAACCCTCTGACGGCTGGTGGAGACAATCTTGATATGGGAGATTTATCAGTGAATTTTTCTCTATTTTTTGGGTCTAATGCCATTGGGGTACATTTTCGACTTTTCACATTTTTAGAGGGTGAATATAAATGGGGCGAGATTACAACCCTCTGACGGCTGGTGGAGACAATCTTGATATGGGAGATTTATCAGTGAATTTTTCTCTATTTTTTGGGTCTAATGCCGTTGGGGTACATTTTCGACTTTTCACATTTTTAGAGGGTGAATATAAATGGGGCGAGATTACAACCCTCTGACGGCTGGTGGAGACAAACTTGATATGGGAGATTTATGAGTGAATTTTTCTCTATTTTTTGGGTCTAATGCCGTTGGGGTACATTTTCGATTTTTTACATTTTTACAGGGTGAATTTAAACGGGGCGAGATTACAACCCTCTGACGGCTGGTGGAGACAAACTTAATATGGGAGATTTATCAGTGAATTTTTCTCTATTTTTTGGGTTTAATGCCATTGGGGTACATTTTCGACTTTTCACATTTTTAGAGGGTGAATATAAATGGGGCGAGATTACAACCCTCTGACGGCTGGTGGAGACAAACTTGATATGGGAGATTTATCAGTGAATTTTTCTCTATTTTTTGGGTCTAATGCCATTGGGGTACATTTTCGACTTTTCACATTTTTAGAGGGTGAATTAAAATGGGGCGAGATTACAACCCTCTGACGGCTGGTGGAGACAAACTTGATATGGGAGATTTATCAGTGAATTTTTCTCTATTTTTTGCGTCTAATGCCGTTGGGGTACATTTTCGACTTTTCACATTTTTAGAGGGTGAATATAAATGGGGCGAGATTACAACCCTCTGACGGCTGGTGGAGACAAACTTAATATGGGAGATTTATCAGTGAATTTTTCTCTATTTTTTGGGTTTAATGCCATTGGGGTACATTTTCGACTTTTCACATTTTTAGAGGGTGAATATAAATGGGGCGAGATTACAACCCTCTGACGGCTGGTGGAGACAATCTTGATATGGGAGATTTATCAGTGAATTTTTCTCTATTTTTTGGGTCTAATGCCGTTGGGGTACATTTTCGACTTTTCACATTTTTAGAGGGTGAATATAAATGGGGCGAGATTACAACCCTCTGACGGCTGGTGGAGACAAACTTGATATGGGGGATTTATCAGTGAATTTTTCTCTATTTTTTGGGTCTAATGCCGTTGGGGTACATTTTCGACTTTTCACATTTTTAGAGGGTGAATTAAAATGGGGCGAGATTACAACCCTCTGACGGCTGGTGGAGACAATCTTGATATGAGAGATTTATCAGTGAATTTTTCTCTATTTTTTGGGTCTAATGCCGTTGGGGTACATTTTCGACTTTTCACATTTTTAGAGGGTGAATATAAATGGGGCGAGATTACAACCCTCTGACGGCTGGTGGAGACAATCTTGATATGGGAGATTTATCAGTGAATTTTTCTCTATTTTTTGGGTCTAATGCCATTGGGGTACATTTTCGACTTTTCACATTTTTAGAGGGTGAATATAAATGGGGCGAGATTACAACCCTCTGACGGCTGGTGGAGACAATCTTGATATGGGAGATTTATCAGTGAATTTTTCTCTATTTTTTGGGTCTAATGCCGTTGGGGTACATTTTCGACTTTTCACATTTTTAGAGGGTGAATATAAATGGGGCGAGATTACAACCCTCTGACGGCTGGTGGAGACAATCTTGATATGGGAGATTTATCAGTGAATTTTTCTCTATTTTTTGGGTCTAATGCCGTTGGGGTACATTTTCGACTTTTTACATTTTTAGAGGGTGAATATAAATGGGGCGAGATTACAACCCTCTGACGGCTGGTGGGGACAAACTTGATATGGGAGATTTATCAGTGAATTTTTCTCTATTTTTTGGGTCTAATGCCATTGGGGTACATTTTCGACTTTTCACATTTTTAGAGGGTGAATATAAATGGGGCGAGATTACAACCCTCTGACGGCTGGTGGAGACAAACTTGATATGGGGGATTTATCAGTGAATTTTTCTCTATTTTTTGGGTCTAATGCCATTGGGGTACATTTTCGACTTTTCACATTTTTAGAGGGTGAATATAAATGGGGCGAGATTACCACCCTCTGACGGCTGGTGGAGACAAACTTGATATGGGGGATTTATCAGTGAATTTTTCTCTATTTTTTGGGTCTAATGCCATTGGGGTACATTTTCGACTTTTCACATTTTTAGAGGGTGAATATAAATGGGGCGAGATTACAACCCTCTGACGGCTGGTGGAGACAAACTTGATATGGGGGATTTATCAGTGAATTTTTCTCTATTTTTTGGGTCTAATGCCATTGGGGTACATTTTCGACTTTTCACATTTTTAGAGGGTGAATATAAATGGGGCGAAATTACAACCCTCTGACGGCTGGTGGAGACAATCTTGATATGGGAGATTTATCAGTGAATTTTTCTCTATTTTTTGGGTCTAATGCCGTTGGGGTACATTTTCGACTTTTCACATTTTTAGAGGGTGAATATAAATGGGGCGAGATTACAACCCTCTGACGGCTGGTGGAGACAAACTTGATATGGGGGATTTATCAGTGAATTTTTCTCTATTTTTTGGGTCTAATGCCGTTGGGGTACATTTTCGACTTTTCACATTTTTAGAGGGTGAATTAAAATGGGGCGAGATTACAACCCTCTGACGGCTGGTGGAGACAATCTTGATATGAGAGATTTATCAGTGAATTTTTCTCTATTTTTTGGGTCTAATGCCGTTGGGGTACATTTTCGACTTTTCACATTTTTAGAGGGTGAATATAAATGGGGCGAGATTACAACCCTCTGACGGCTGGTGGAGACAAACTTGATATGGGAGATTTATCAGTGAATTTTTCTCTATTTTTTGGGTCTAATGCCATTGGGGTACATTTTCGACTTTTCACATTTTTAGAGGGTGAATTAAAATGGTGCGAGATTACAACCCTCTGACGGCTGGTGGAGACAAACTTGATATGGGAGATTTATCAGTGAATTTTTCTCTATTTTTTGGGTCTAATGCCGTTGGGGTACATTTTCGACTTTTCACATTTTTAGAGGGTGAATATAAATGGGGCGAGATTACAACCCTCTGACGGCTGGTGGAGACAAACTTGATATGGGAGATTTATCAGTGAATTTTTCTCTATTTTTTGGGTCTAATGCCATTGGGGTACATTTTCGACTTTTCACATTTTTAGAGGGTGAATATAAATGGGGCGAGATTACAACCCTCTGACGGCTGGTGGAGACAATCTTGATATGGGAGATTTATCAGTGAATTTTTCTCTATTTTTTGGGTCTAATGCCGTTGGGGTACATTTTCGACTTTTCACATTTTTAGAGGGTGAATATAAATGGGGCGAGATTACAACCCTCTGACGGCTGGTGGAGACAATCTTGATATGGGAGATTTATCAGTGAATTTTTCTCTATTTTTTGGGTCTAATGCCGTTGGGGTACATTTTCGACTTTTTACATTTTTAGAGGGTGAATATAAATGGGGCGAGATTACAACCCTCTGACGGCTGGTGGGGACAAACTTGATATGGGAGATTTATCAGTGAATTTTTTTCTATTTTTTGGGTCTAATGCCATTGGGGTACATTTTCGACTTTTCACATTTTTAGAGGGTGAATATAAATGGGGCGAGATTACAACCCTCTGACGGCTGGTGGAGACAAACTTGATATGGGGGATTTATCAGTGAATTTTTCTCTATTTTTTGGGTCTAATGCCATTGGGGTACATTTTCGACTTTTCACATTTTTAGAGGGTGAATATAAATGGGGCGAGATTACAACCCTCTGACGGCTGGTGGAGACAATCTTGATATGGGAGATTTATCAGTGAATTTTTCTCTATTTTTTGGGTCTAATGCCGTTGGGGTACATTTTCGACTTTTCACATTTTTAGAGGGTGAATATAAATGGGGCGAGATTACAACCCTCTGACGGCTGGTGGAGACAAACTTGATATGGGGGATTTATCAGTGAATTTTTCTCTATTTTTTGGGTCTAATGCCGTTGGGGTACATTTTCGACTTTTCACATTTTTAGAGGGTGAATTAAAATGGGGCGAGATTACAACCCTCTGACGGCTGGTGGAGACAATCTTGATATGAGAGATTTATCAGTGAATTTTTCTCTATTTTTTGGGTCTAATGCCGTTGGGGTACATTTTCGACTTTTCACATTTTTAGAGGGTGAATATAAATGGGGCGAGATTACAACCCTCTGACGGCTGGTGGAGACAAACTTGATATGGGAGATTTATCAGTGAATTTTTCTCTATTTTTTGGGTCTAATGCCATTGGGGTACATTTTCGACTTTTCACATTTTTAGAGGGTGAATTAAAATGGGGCGAGATTACAACCCTCTGACGGCTGGTGGAGACAAACTTGATATGGGAGATTTATCAGTGAATTTTTCTCTATTTTTTGGGTCTAATGCCGTTGGGGTACATTTTCGATTTTTTACATTTTTACAGGGTGAATTTAAACGGGGCGAGATTACAACCCTCTGACGGCTGGTGGAGACAAACTTAATATGGGAGATTTATCAGTGAATTTTTCTCTATTTTTTGGGTTTAATGCCATTGGGGTACATTTTCGACTTTTCACATTTTTAGAGGGTGAATATAAATGGGGCGAGATTACAACCCTCTGACGGCTGGTGGAGACAATCTTGATATGGGAGATTTATCAGTGAATTTTTCTCTATTTTTTGGGTCTAATGCCGTTGGGGTACATTTTCGACTTTTCACATTTTTAGAGGGTGAATATAAATGGGGCGAGATTACAACCCTCTGACGGCTGGTGGAGACAAACTTGATATGGGGGATTTATCAGTGAATTTTTCTCTATTTTTTGGGTCTAATGCCGTTGGGGTACATTTTCGACTTTTCACATTTTTAGAGGGTGAATATAAATGGGGCGAGATTACAACCCTCTGACGGCTGGTGGAGACAAACTTGATATGGGGGATTTATCAGTGAATTTTTCTCTATTTTTTGGGATCACTGCGACCGGGGTAGATGCTGGATTTTTACGATAACGGTGATGAAAAAGGCGGCAGCACAACCCCCTTTGATTATCCCTTTTCTGTATATTTTACACCAAAGTATTGATTGTCACAATGGGAGGTTATTATTCCAAAGTCAAATTGCCATAAATTTGAAAGAAAAGTAGCGAAAACATGAAAATACCCACGAAATTCCAGAATTTGTCTGGTCTACTGTAAAAAAAGCCGAGTGCTCGTTGTGTTGCCTATGTTACGGCGCAACCAAAAAGCCAATCCCAAGCTAACTTCAACGACATTAAATAGTTTTAGTGATAGGACGTAGCTACACTTTTTAGGAATGAATCTAATAAATTATAGTTATTTGCCTGACAGCTTCCGAATGAGAAGCACACATATTTCCGAAAGAAAATCAGAATAAGATGTATAGAATGCGAATTTCATTTACTTTGATAAATCAATATGTCGATATCCGGGTTTTACACTTTCTTTTGCTTTCATTCGACTTTATTATCTAAATGTCAGTGTTTTCATAACCTTTGAGACAATACAATCAATGGAGAGTGTTAATGTCGGCACGAAGATGCGTTTTCTGTCCTTCAAATAAGGAAGTAATTGCGCCTCGTCAGCCAAAATAAACTAATAATAGCCTAGCTGTTCCAGACTAAAAGCTTTGTTTCGGTGTGGTAATTTATCGCGGAAATTTAAGTCACAGCTAGTGGCTCTGTTTTTGCAAATTAAACCCATAACTCATATTTTTTATAACTTCTATTACTTATTAAATTTACCATTTTTTCACCCAAATGAGATCTTTAAAGTCTTCTTTTGAACGCTCGCATCAGATTCAATTTACATTATGAATGTAATTTAGTTTACCCTTGTAAACGAATCAGTAAAGTTTTTTTTGTATTAACTTGATGAAAACCCACAAATGCAAGATTGCTTACCTGTGGGCAAATACACTGATTGGTTGTGCGACCTGAATATTAATACCTCCATTGCAACCGGAAAGGTACAATTAATATCTCATTTCCTCTCTCGGTTTACCCAGAAAATTTTCTAGTTTTCCCCATCGGTAATTCGAGCGATTGATCTCCACAGTAGTCTATCTGCCACGGAAAAACGTATTCACTGTTGCCTACACTTCGATGCATAAATTAGTAGTTCAGTACAATACAACAATTTTAGATTCGCCTTTGAATCCCAACGAAGCGAGTTTTATAAAATAACTCTGTAGTTTTTGCAGTCCCATTAAATATAAAAACGCCGTAAAAAATTCGGGATCACCGTCTGTCGATACTTCAACGCCGGAATATAAATTCTGCAGAAAAAAAAACAGCGAAGATTGACCTCCCCTCCAAGGAAACAAATTCATACGCCCATTGCCTACGGATGTAATATAACATTATGGGCTATAAATAAAGGACAACATGTATTAGACTACATGGGAATACTCCAGAGACACAACAGAGTTCCTGCAGTTCACTGCGAGTTATAAAAGAACCCCTCTGGTGACAAGTAGCTGTTTATTTCCGGAGTCTGCTGATTAGACTCGAGCACGTCTGGCAGAGTTTCTAAGCACACAATAATTGAAAATTGGAGATTCATGTGTTTATAAAGCGAACAAGTTTGATTGAGAATCGTGGCCTTGAAATGGATATAACTATCGAGGACGGGGGTAATCCCTTTGTGAGGGTGAGGATGAATCACCCCCTTCGGTTTTGCAAGAATCGGCAGTTTTGTTAGTTGAGTTTCTTAGGGGAGACGTTAATTTGTCATGACATGAATTATGGGTGTTGTCGAGGGAAGAAATGAGTGCAATTTTTTTATTGATTTTTGAAACTTTTTATAAATAAATAAAATTTTGTAAAATGCAAGTTCGTAGTTCCACAGATTTAAAATCTGCTACTGTTAATGAATGAGTCAAGGACAGCAACCTCTCTAAATTTCATTGCAGTGACACCAACACAACCAAAAATAAAAAAAATTATTAAATTTTAAAAAATTTCTAATTTCTTTAAAAATATTTTTTTAAAATTCGAGTCTGTTCGACAATTTTGAAATTAAGTACAGTCGACAAGCGAGTTAAGTATAGTCGTCACCCCAAATTTCATTGTAGCATCAGCATTACCAAAGATACAATTTTTTTTTTAAATTTTGAAATTTTTTGGGTTGCCCTGAAAATACAAATTTTTAAAACCCGAGTCTACAGCACCAGAATTTTGAAAATTGGTACAGTTAACAAATGTGTTAAAAATAGCAATTTCTTCAAATTCCATAGTTGTGGCACTTACACAACCAAAAATACAATTTTTTTTACTAAAATTTTATTTGTTTTTATTTTTTTTTTTAATAAAAATTTCTAAAATCCGAGTCAGCAGTTCTACAATTTTGAAAATTAGTACTCTCAACAAGCGAGTTGAGTATACCAACCTCTCAAAATTTTATTGTGGGACCAACACAAATTTTTTTGGTAAAATTTTAAAATGTCTGTTATTTTAAAAAAATAAATATTTCTAAAATTTGAGTCAATTGTACAATTTTGAAAATTAGTACAGTCAACAAGCAAGGTAACTATAGCAACCTCTCAAAATTTCATCGTTGTAGCACCAACACAACCAAAAATACAATTTTTTTTATAATGTGTTAAAAATTTTGTAATTTTTTTAAAAATAAAAATTTTTAAAATTTGAGTCAGTTGTTCTATAATTTTGAAAATTGGTACAGTTAACAAGCGAAGTAAATAGCAACCTCTCAAAATTTCAATGTTATGGCACGAACACAACAATTTTTTTTTCATGATTTTTTTAAATTTTTTTAGTTTTCTTAAAACAAAAAATTTCTAATATCCGAATCTATCGTACCAGAATTTTTAAATTTGGTACAGTTAACAAATGACTTACAAATAGCACTCTCTCGAAATTTCATCGTTGTAGCTAGAACACAACCAAAAATACAATTTTTTATAGAATTTTAAAATTATTTTAATTTTCCTAAAAATTAAAATTTGAGTCAGTTTTTTCCCAATTTTGACATTTAGTACAGTTAATAAATCTCTGCGAATTTTATTGTAGTGGCAAAAACACAACAAAAACAATTTTTTTCTTAAAATTTTTATTATTTTTTTTAATTTTCCTAAAAATAAAAATTTACAAAATTTGAGTCTATTGTCCAAAATTTTCAAATTTGGCACAGTTAACAAATGAGTTTTGAATAAAAATCTCTTTAAATCGTTGTAGCACGAACACAACAAAAAATACAACTTTTTTTTATAGATTTTTTAATTTTCTTAAAAACTAAAATTTGTAAAATCCGAGTGCGTTGTTCCACAATTTTGTAATTTGGTACAGTCGACAAGCGAGTTAAAACCTCTTTAAACTTCATCAACAATTCCAAAAATATTTTTTTTTTATAAAATTTTAGAACTTTTTGGTTTGCTCTGAAAATAAAAATTTCTAAAATCCGAGTCTACGTCACCAGAATTTTGAAATTTGGTGCATTTAACAAATGACTTAAGAAGAGCAATCTGTGTAAATTTCACCGTTGTGGCATCAACAGAACCAAAGTTACAAATTTTTGAAATGGGATTTTATTTCACTCATGCAACCGTTCTCTAAATCAGCTTGGTTTTTTGATTTTTGCTGTTAGTCGATTTTTCTGTATTGCAAGTTTAGAAACATTCAGTATAAATTTCCTGTGCATAAAGTTGCGAGTTTGAAAACCCCTGAAATAAAACTAAATGTGCCTCAATTAGCAGTGGGTCGCATTAACGAACTTTCCTGCAGATAACCACAATAATTAGACGTTTTAAAGGTCAGAATTTACTCCGAGGTCAGTAAATCGTAATGAACGTGTATACTCAATAAAATTTAATAGCCGACATAAAGCTAGTGGTATATAAACCACCAAGCTAGTAATTTCGGGGTATAGTTCAGTTGTAAACTGCATTACCGAGCTTGCAGCAATAGAAGATTTCACTAACGAGCCCCTTCCAACGAAAGTGGCTCGACTTTTTGTTTAACGCAGCTTTTAACTTTTTCTAAGCTTGTTAATTAAAGCACTTGAATTGGCTGAGCATTCCAAGTGCAAAAGCACAATAAAACAGCAAAGGAAAAGTGCTCGCGCATATTTTTAACATAAAACACGGGCGTTAATATCTAAATGGCTGTGTGGGAGAGCCGGAGGACAAAGAAAACTCAGATTTTGTACTTCTAAACTAATGATACTAATTCTAATCCCAGTTGCTGTCTGCCTGTTCAGCGCTATCATCAATCAGAGAAGAAAGCTTCTGTAGTGTCCCAGGTTTCTCGTTCAAGGAATTAAATTCAATACATTTACGGCCAGATCTCATAAGACAAAAACACCGGAAGTCGCGGCTTTCAAAACGAAATTCATTCAAACTAGTGACTGTCACGCGCAATAAACTCTTTGCGAATTGGGTTCAATTAGCCATCCGCTTCCGATAATAATAAAATCCATTAAAATCTCCTTGATTCACTTATCTCGAATAGGGTTTAGAATCACAAAAGACTCTCGAAAGTTGCTTGTAATCATGAGAGCGGCGGTAATAATTGACAAACGAGAGCTTTTATCTTTAGTAATAAACAATGATACTAAAGCTGACACGAAGCTCCGGAATCCTCCTATGCAGCAATATACATTAATTAGTGGACACGCTGAACAATACATGTCTTCGGATTTAATGTGAATTATGCTTATACATTCACAGCATGTGTTCACTACTCACTGTGTTAACAGTTCTGTATCTATTTGTTCCTCTATATCTGCGGCTTTGTGTTTCACTCGGAATGACGCTGATCCTGCGAGACACCTTTTAGTATTCCGCGTGGTCTTTCTCGGAAACATTAGTGCTGGATTTTCCCCAAAAACGACAAAACCAGCCTAATCAATTTCTCATTGTTTGTTCAAAGTTTCCCCCAAAAATGGTGGATGCGCCGGGTTTCTCTCTATTGCATAAACAAAAGCAGCCCTCGCATCTTACCTGTATTTTATTGCGTTACTTTATAACTCAATTTTCCGGTCGTATTCGTATTTGATAAACGGCAAGAGAAGTTAAAATTCGTCTCGATGTTCAGCAGTCCCATAGGTCGCGTAACTCAAGAAGATACGCAGAGGTCTGCTGTAAAGCTGACGGTCATTCTGCAATGCGTATAATCCGAATGTTACGCAACGGTCTCTACATGTGTTGTGTACAAAGGTACTTTGCGTTGTAACAACAGTCATCACTGTCAAAGGACTCTTATGATGTTAATTGCGATCGGCATCAATTAAACCGTTTTACACTCAATATCACAGGCATGGGAGCGACAATAGATAATTAATTTGGGTGGAGTAAGTACGCGCTACTTTTAGACATGTCTGAATTAAAACTTTGATTTATGACATTTTTAATTTGGGTGTTTTCATTATCAAAGATTATCGTATTGGTTATACAGCCAGTTATATAGCGCCGCTAGTACTATAAGAAATTGCAAGTAAAATTTAAAAATAATTTAAAAGTATTTGCCCAAAAAACAAGATTAATTTCTAAGCTAAAAAATCACGAAATAAACGATTTCAAAAAAGGTTTTTTTATATTCGTTTTATTTCCGGAGATATCGAGAAAAATCGTTTTCGAACCTCCAAAATTTTGACCCTCTGGCGACAACCCAAAATTTCAAACGCTTCTAACTCAGTTATTTGTTGACGTACGAGAAGTAAGTATATTTTTGGATTCAACGCAAAATTCTGCGTTAAATGAGCCTATATAGCTCAAATTTCCTTAACAAATAAATGAGATATCGACCGAATTATACATTTTAAGAAGGTGATTTTAGGGTCATTTTTAAGACGCTGTTTCGGGGCGAAAACTACTTTTAATATTATTGAATTGTATATCGTCAAAAGAGCAGCTCAAGATCTATCAATTGACCAAATCTCAGGTAAATGGGGCTTGTGGTTTACGAGGGGCAATCAAAAACCCAAAAATCGAAAATTTTTCATCGATTGAGTTGAAAAATTTTTTTTGCCCAAAAATTCGACCGTTGAATTTTCGACTTTTGAGGGCGTATTCTAAGGTAAAATAACCCGAGAAAAACGATAGTAAAACCGTTTCTCAAAATCTTTCGTAGTTTCGGAAATTTTCCGACTCAAAATCCAATATCCGAAACTTTGATCGCTCATAACTCAGTTATTTGATAACCGATCTAAACGAATCTGGAATTTTCTGGAATCTACGTTAAAATATGCGTAAAATGAGCACCAATACTTCCTAAATAAGCGAGAAATCGAACGAATTAAATTTAGAGTCTCTAAAACAATATGTTTTTTTTTAATTTTTTGAATAAAAATCCGACCAAATTCCATGAAATTTTCAACAAAAAAGTGTAGGCATTCTGCAAACTTTAGGCTTAAAAGATTCTACAAAATTCTAATGAATCCTACAAAACACGAGTAGGTACAATCTAATCCTAAAAATCAAAAGTTTCAAAATTCTAGTACAATAGACTCGAATTTTAGAAATTCTATAAAAAAAATTGTATTTTTGATTGTGTTGGTTCCACAACGATAACATTTAAAGAGATTGCTATTTTTAACTCATTTGTTAACTTTACTAAATTTCAAAATTTTAGTACAATAGACTCGGATTTTAGAATTTTTTTATTTTTAGGACGAGCTCAAAAGTTTCAAAATTCTATAACAAAAATTGTATTTTTGGTTTTGTTCGTGGCACAACGATAAAATTTAAAGAGATTGCGATTTGTATCTCATTTGTTAACTGTATTAAATTTCAAAATTCTAGTACAATAGACTCAAATTTTAGAAATTTTTGTTTTTAAGACGAACCCAAAAGTTTTAAAATTCTATAAAAAAAATTGTATTTGTGGTTGTGTTGGTTTCACAACGATGAAATTTGTAGAGATGGTTATTCTTAACTCACTCGTTGACTGTACCAAATTTTAAAATTCTAGTACAGTAGACTCAAATTTTAAAAATTTTTATTTTTAGGACTAGTCCAAAACATTCAAAATTCTATAAAAAATTGTATTTTTGGTTGTGTTGGTTCCACAACGATAAAATTTAAAGAGATTGCTATTTTTAACTCGTTTGTTAACTTTACTAAATTTCAAAATTTTAGTATAATAGACTCGGATTTTAGAATTTTTTTATTTTTGGGACGAGCTCAAGAGTTTCAAAATTCTATAACAAAAATTGTATTTTTGGTTGTGTTTGTGGCACAACGATAAAATTTAAAGAGATTGCGATTTGTATCTCATTTGTTAACTGTATTAAATTTCAAAATTCTAGTACAATAGACTCAAATTTTAGAAATTTTTGTTTTTAAGACGATCCCAAAAGTTTTAAAATTCTATAAAAAAATTTGTATTTGTGGTTGTGTTGGTTTCACAACGATAAAATTTGGAAAGATGGCTATTCTTAACTTACACGTTGACTGTACCAAATTTTAAAATTCTAGTACAGTAGACTCAAATTTTAGAAATTTTTATTTTTAGGACTAGCCCAAACATTCAAAATTCTATAAAAAAATTGTATTTTTGGTTGTGTTGGTGCCACAACGATGAAATTTAAAGAGATTGCTAATTTAAACTCATTTGTTAACTGAACTAAATTTCAAAATTCTAGTACAATAGACTCAAATTTTAGAAATTTTCGTTTTTAAGACGAGCTTAAAAGTTTTAAAATTCTATAACAAAAATTGTATTTTTGGTTGTGTTCGTGGCACAACGATAAAATTTAAAGAGATTGCGATTTGTATCTCATTTGTTAACTGTATTAAATTTCAAAATTCTAGTACAATAGACTCAAATTTTAGAAATTTTTGTTTTTAAGACGAACCCAAAAGTTTTAAAATTCTATAAAAAAATTGTATTTGTGGTTGTGTTGGTTTCACAACGATAAAATTTGGAAAGATGGCTATTCTTAACTTACACGATGACTGTACCAAATTTTAAAATTCTAGTACAGTAGACTCGAATTTTAGAAATTTTTATTTTTAGGACTAGCCCAAAACATTCAAAATTCTATAAAAAAATTGTATTTTTGGTTGTGTTGGTGCCACAACGATGAAATTTAAAGAGATTGCTATTTTAAACTCATTTGTTAACTGAACTAAATTTCAAAATTCTTGTACAATAAACTCAAATTTTAGAAATTTTCGTTTTTAAGACGAGCTTAAAAGTTTTAAAATTCTATAACAAAAATTGTAATTTTGGTTGTGTTCGTGGCACAACGATAAAATTTAAAGAGATTGCAATTTGTATCTCATTTGTTAACTGTATTAAATTTCAAAATTCTAGTACAATAGACTCAAATTTTAGAAATTTTTGTTTTTACGACAAGTCTAAAAGTTTTAAAATTCTATAAAAAAAATTGTATTTGTGGTTGTGTTGGTTTCACAACGATGAAATTTGGAAAGATGGCTATTCTTAACTTACATGTTGACTGTACCAAATTTTAAAATTCTAGTACAGTAGACTCGAATTTTAGAAATTTTTGTTTTTAGGACTAGCCCAAAACATTCAAAATTCTATAAAAAAATTGTATTTTTGGTTGTGTTGGTGCCACAACGATGAAATTTAAAGAGATTGCTATTTAAAACTCATTTGTTAACTGAACTAAATTAAAATTCTAGTACAATAGACTCAAATTTTAGAAATTTTCGTTTTTAAGACGAGCTTAAAAGTTTTAAAATTCTATAAAAAAAAAATGTATTTGTGGTTGTGTTGGTTTCACAACGATGAAATTTAGAGAGATGGCTATTCTTAACTCACTCGTTGACTGTACCAAATTTTAAAATTCTAGTACAATAAACTTGAATTTTAGAAATTTTTATTTTTAGGGTAAACCAAAAATGTACCTTTGCTTGTGTTGGTAAAATTTCTTGTGATTCACGTTTTTACGGACAAGGTTTGTGTCACGTTGCTGCATACAAAAATGTGCACTCAAATTTTCACAATTTTTTTGGAAAACTTTGGAAAACTCAAGAAAAAAAAGTTGTTTGTTTTATCGAGACCTACCTTCAGTTTAATTTAATGTACTTATTCCTGTAACACTCTGTAAAAGTATCCGTTTCTTAAGAGGCCCAGGGCCTCAATCGACTTTGTTCCCCCTCTAATTAAAACGCTGATTTTAAACGAAATCTAACCTGTTGACTTTTATTTTTGAAGCTGTAATTACTAAAGACTTATCGTATTTCCTCTCAGGTTTCTTTTTAATTGAAACTGTAGTTTGCGCAGCGAGCGTGTTCCTCAAGTTCTTGCAGAAATAATTATATTCTATGCAGCCAGTTATACACTACTGCTAATCCGAAAAATTTCCAAATCTCAAATTACTCCGTCGTAAATCACTCCTGAAATAAATTCGCTACATTCCACCTTATGCAAATTGCAGCGTAATTACGAGACAAACACAAATAGTCACGAGATATTCAGGTTTAAATTTGAATTTATTGCAGTCATTTTCAAGTACTTAGGAAGTCCGTTTTTCAGTTACATGCAAAACTGCAAAGTAAACCACTGCATAATGCTAGCTGCACCATCTCAGCCACAGTAATCCGTCTAGGTAAAAACCTTAGTTGAAAAGCTATTTATGCGCCACAAAAACCGATACATAATACCTAGCCTGCAAGTTTTGCCAGCAAGACACTTCATCTTGTTTAACATAATATTAATACTACTGCGCTGCTTTTTCGGTTGTGGCGGAATTAATAAATTATGAGCTTGTAAGAGCAGCAAAAACTATAATGGTGGAGGTGTAGCGATTCGTTTTTAGTTTGTTTACGTTCCGCTGGAATTAATCACAAAGTAATTAATGTTGGAATGGAGCGATTTTCACAAATAAATGCAAAAACGTGTTTACAGGGCGGTGGGATTGTTTTCAGTTGTTGAAATTCGAATTTTAAAATTACGAAAGAAAGGCGGTTTAACAAACCAAAATCACGTCGAAAACTGCCCAGGAGACATTATCTAAAAAACGAGTGGAATTTTAAAACGGAGATAAGCAATGGAGTTCTGTTCCTCCAACTGGGTAAACAATGAGTGGTTTATGTGCGCGTGACGCGCATTCAAAAGGGCGTTACCACTATACCAACTTATTTTTTTCAAAATTGTGGAACAAAAGACTCGGATTTTAGAAATTTTTATTGTTCAGACCAGCTCAAAGTTTTTAAAATTCTATAAAAAAATTGTATTTTTGGCTATGTTGGTGCCACAACGATGAAATTTAGCGAGATTGGTATTTTTAACTCATTTGTTAACTGTACTAAATTTCAAAATTTTCGTACAATAGACTCAGATTTTAGAATTTTTTTATTTTTAGGACGAGCTCAAAAGTTTCAAAATTCTATAACAAAATTGTATTTTTGGTTGTGTTCGTGGCACAACGATATAATTTAGAGAGATTGCTATTTTTATCTTATTTGTTAACTGTACTAAATTTCAAAATTTTAGCACTATAAACTCGGATTTTAGAAAGTTTTATTTTTAAGACGAGCTTAAAAGTTTAAAAATTCAATTAAAAAAATTGTATTTTTGATTGTGTTGCTACCACTACAATGAAATTTGGAGAGATTGCTATTTTTGGCTCACTTGTTAACTGTACTACATTTCAAAATTCTAGTTTAATAGACTCGAAACTCAGAAATTTTTAGTTTTGGGAGAAATCAAAAGTTTTAAAATATTATAAAAAAAATGTATTTTTGGTTGTGTTGGTGCCACAACGATAAAATTTGAAGAAATTGCTATTTTTGACTCACTCGTCAAGTGTTTAAATTTTAAAATTCTAGTACAGTTGACTCGAATTTTAGAAAATTTGTATTTTTACGACGAGCTCAAAAGTTTAAAAATTAAATTAAATTTTTTTTATTTTTGGTTGGGTTGGAGCTACAACGATGAAATTTGAAGAAATTTCTATTTTTGACTGATTTGTTAACTGTATTAAATTTCAAAATTCTAGTACAATAGACTCGAATTTTAGAAATTTTTATTTTCAGGACAAGCTCAAAAATTTTAAAACTTTATAAAAAAAAATGTATTTTTAGTTGTCCTGATGCCACAACGATGAAATTTGGAGAAATGGCTACCTTTGACTCATTTGTTAACTGTACTAAATTTCAAAATTCTAGGACAATAGACTCAAATTTTAGAAATTTTTCTTTTTCGGACGAGCTCAAAAGTTTAAAAATTTAATTAAAAAAAATTGTATTTTTGGTCGTGTTGGTGCCACAACGACCAAATTTGGAAAGATTGCTATTTTTGACTCACTTGTTAACTGTACTAAAATTCAAAGTCCTAGTACAATAGACTCAAATTTTAGAAATTTTTATTGTTCAGACGAGCTCAAAGTTTTTAAAATTCTATAAAAAATTTGTATTTTTGGCTATGTTGGTGCCACAACGATGAAATTTAGAGAGATTGCTATTTTAATCTCATTTGTTAATTGCAATAAATTTCAAAATTTAAGCACTATAAACTCGGATTTTAGAAATTTTTATTTTTAGGACGAGCTCAAAAGTTTAAAAATTCAATTAAAAAAATTGTATTTTTGGTTGTGTTGGTACCACAACAATGAAATTTGGAGAGATTGCAATTTTTGGCTCACTTGTTAACTGTACTAGATTTTAAAATTCTAGTACAATAAACTCGAAATTTAGAAATTTTTAGTTTTGGAAGAAATGAAAAGTTTTAAAATATTATAAAAAAAAATGTATTTTTGGTTGTGTTGGTGCCACAACGATAAAATTTGAAGAAATTGCTATTTTTGACTCACTCGTCAAGTGTTCTAAATTTTAAAGTACAGTCGACTCGAATTTTAGAAAATTTGTATTTTTACGACGAGCTCAAAAGCTCAAAAATTAAATTAAAATTTTTTAATTTTTGGTTGTGTTGGAGCCACAACGATGAAATTTGAAGAAATTTCTATTTTTGACTGATTTGTTAACTGTACTAAATTTCAAAATTCTAGTACAATAGACTCAAATTTTAGAAATTTTTATTTTCAGGACAAGCTCAAAAATTTTAAAACTTTATAAAAAAAAATGTATTTTTAGTTGTCCTGATGCCACAACGATGAAATTTGGAGAAATTGCTATTTTTGACTCATTTGTTAACTGTACTAAATTTCAAAATTCTAGTGCAATAGACTCAAATTTTAATTTTAGGGCGAGCTCAAAAATTTTAAAATTTTATAAAAAAATTGTATTTTTGGTTGTCCTGATGCCACAACGATGAAATTTGGGGAAATTGCTATTCTTGACTCATTTGTTAACTGTACTAAATTTCAAAATTCTAGTACAATAGACTCGAATTTTAGAAATTTTTGTTTTTCGGACGAGCTCAAAAGTTTAAAAATTTGATTAAAAAAATTGTATTTTTGGTTGTGTTGGTGCCACAACGACGAATTTTGGAAAGATTGCTATTTTTGACTCACTTACTCACTTGTTAACTGTACTAAAATTCAAAGTCCTAGTACAATAGACTCAAATTTTAGAAATTTTTATAGTTCAGACGAGCTCAAAGTTTTTAAAATTCTATAAAAAATTTGTATTTTTGGCTATGTTGGTGCCACAACGATGAAATTTAGAAAGATTGCTATTTTAATCTCATTTGTTAATTGCACTAAATTTCAAAATTCAAGCACTATAAACTCGGATTTTAGAAATTTTTATTTTTAGGACGAGCTCAAAAGTTTAAAAATTCAATTAAAAAAAATGTATTTTTGGTTGTGTTGGTACCACAACAATGAAATTTGGAGAGATTGCAATTTTTGGCTCACTTGTTAACTGTACTAGATTTCAAAATTCTAGTACAATAGACTCGAAATTTAGAAATTTTTAGTTTTGGGAGAAATCAAAAATTTCAAAATATTATAAAAAAAAATGTATTTTTGGTTGTGTTAGTGCCACAACGATATAATTTGAAGAAATTGGTATTTTTGACTCACTCGTCAAGTGTACTAAATTTTAAAATTCTAGTACAGTAGACTCAAATTTTAGAAATTTTTTATTTTTCGGACGAGCTCAAAAGTTTAAAAATTAAATTAATTTTTTTTTATTTTTGGTTGTGTTGGAGCCACAACGATGAAATTTGAAGAAATATTTATCTTTGACTGATTTGTTAACTGTACTAAATTTCAAAATTCTAGTACAATGGACTCGAATTTTAGAAATTTTTATTTTCAGGATAAGCTCAAAAATTTTAAAATTTTATAAAAAAAATGTATTTTTAGTTGTCCTGATGCCACAACAATGAAATTTGGAGAAATTGCTATTTTTGACTCATTTGATAACTGTACTAAATTTCAAAATTATAGTGCAATAGACTCAAATTTTTATTTTTAGGGCGAGCTCAAAAATTTTAAAATTTTATAAAAAAAATGTATTTTTGGTTGTGTTGCTGCCACAACGACGAAATTTGGAAAGATTGCTATTTTTGGCTCACTTGTTAACTATACTAAAATTCAAAGTCCTAGTACAATAGACTCATTTTAGAAATTTTTACTTTTATTACGAGCTCAAAAGTTTAAAAATTTAATTAAAAAATTTGTATTTTTGGTTGTGTTGGTGCCACAACGACGAAATTTGGAAAGATTGCTATTTTTGACTCACTTACTCACTTGTTAACTGTACTAAAATTCAAAGTCCTAGTACAATAGACTCAAATTTTAGAAATTTTTATTGTTCAGACGAGCTCAAAGTTTTTAAAATTCTATAAAAAATTTGTATTTTTGGCTATGTTGGTGCCACAACGATGAAATTTAGAGAGATTGCTATTTTAATCTCATTTGTTAATTGCAATAAATTTCAAAATTTAAGCACTATAAACTCGGATTTTAGAAATTTTTATTTTTAGGACGAGCTCAAAAGTTTAAAAATTCAATTAAAAAAATTGTATTTTTGGTTGTGTTGGTACCACAACAATGAAATTTGGAGAGATTGCAATTTTTGGCTCACTTGTTAACTGTACTAGATTTCAAAATTCTAGTACAATAGACTCGAAATTTAGAAATTTTTAGTTTTGGGAGAAATCAAAAATTTCAAAATATTATAAAAAAAAATGTATTTTTGGTTGTGTTAGTGCCACAACGATAAAATTTGAAGAAATTGCTATTTTTGACTCACTCGTCAAGTGTACTACTGTACTACTATTTATTTATTTTTGGTTGATGACTTTTTAGTCAGGTGGGGCACATTTGGAGAGACAGCAAAAGACAAAGTGGTACAAACTTTTTAATGGTAAAATAAATTACAACACGTCTTTGACTTTATCAGCATTCTTCCTCTTCGGCGTGTTCATCTCAGGGTAAATCACATACTTCTGTATCCACGGATGTTGCTCCAAACTTTTCCCCCCAAAAGAGATATAACAGTGGAGAGCAAGATACAGAACGAAGACGAAGTACAACACGGCTGCAATCCCAATCGCTATGAAATAATTGGGATTCAAATCCATCTCCTGCAATGTCCCAACCACGAAGAAGATGTTAATAGCAATAATGCCAACACTGAGAATAACAAAAATGATCCTCATGACACTAAAATCAACCCAATAGTGTTGGTAAAACAGAAACCTTCCCTTACAAGTTGTTGTTGAACTCTCCCATAATCTTCGGATTGCTGGTAAAAGCGACCATGGGAATGATAGCGAAAGGCAGCTGCAGACTCATGACCGCGTTAAGAAAATCGTTCATGGCTGTCAGCTCGTTGAGAGAGCTGAAAAAGGCCGTGAAGAAAGTCGGTACCATGGCTATGCTTCTCGTGAAGAGCACTCTCTTCCATCGTGCCCATTGGAGGTCCAGGAAGCCTTCCATAGCGAACTGGCCCGAGTACGTCCCTGTCATGGTGGAGCTCTGACCGGCGGCCAAAATCCCAATCGCCCAAATGTACATAGCAGCGGGGCCATAAGCGCAGCCTAGGTACACTCCGCCTCTGTAGATGTCCGCGTCGACGAATTTATCATTCGCCTGAAAATAGTGAAAGTTTAATCAAATTTTGTAGTGAAAAGAGTCAGTGAACCGCAGAGGGAAGAATTTTAATCGATTTTTTGCAAGGTTACTCACTTCAAACACCTCGACGGCTCTGTCGTAAACGAGAGGTTCATTCTTCGGACACTCATTCAACTGAAAGTGACAATGAAGAGATTAATTCGTTACGCTCCGGCCACTTACCAGCTCATTATTGGTTTTTTCAAAGAGACCATAGGCGAACACGGTCACGACGAAAATGTTTATAATGAAACTACAAACGAGCGCGATTCCGTTCTCTACGAAAAAGTACAATCGAGCCTCTTTGATTTTTTCGGGTTGCTTGCGGTCTACTTCGCGCGATTTTACAAGAGCGGAATGGAGGTAAAGATTGTGGGGCATTAAGACGGCGCCGATGACGCCCACGGCTTGGAGGAGGACGTCGGAGTCGCAACCGCTGCACCAAGGGATGAAGAGGCCTTTGGCGACTTCGTCTTGAGGGGGTAAGGCTATGAAGTATTCGTAGCCGAACGTTATGCCCATGATGGAGATTAAGATGCCAAAGAAGAGTTCTAGTTTGCGGAGGCCGTATCTGTCCAGGAAGAGGAAGGTGAAGGTGTCGGCGATGGTTATGAGGCAGCCGGCCCAGAGAGGGATTCTGAAATTTCGGAATTTTATTGATGGAGCGTCAAAACTTTGGATTCGTTCAAAAATAAAAATTTCGGAAATCTAACTTTTCTATTTTATATAATAATATAATTCAAAGAATTAGTACACAACTGCCAAACTTAGAAGTCCTAACATAAAATAAAGATTTTTGGTTTCTATTGAAAATTAAAAAATTTCTAAAAGTATGTTTTTTGTGCTCTATAATTTTGAGCTCTGGCACACTTACTAAGAAAGTCTAAAATAGTAATATTTTCAAATTTTATTACAATAACTCCAAAATTGTCAATGATACAAATTTTAATATAAATAATGAATTTTTTTGATTTTTTTCTAAAAATAAAAAGTTATAAAATTTGTCTCATTTGTCCCACAATTTTGAGATTTGGCATACTTAGTAAGAAAAGTAAAAATATTAATCTCGGTGAATTTTATACTTATAATCCAGAAACTTCCAGAGTTCTAGACCTCAAAATAAGAGGGCAAAAATATATTGGTTTATCCGAGAAATTTAAATTTTTAAAATTTGCTCTATAATTTGACATTTTGGCACACTTAATAAGCAATTTTAAAATACCAGCCTCTTCAAATTTTATAGGTGCAGCTCAAAAACTGTCAAAGTTACATGTTTTTTTAAATAATAAAATTTTTTGGTTTCTTCCAAAAATTAAAAATTATAAAATTTGTCTTGTTTGTTTTACAATTTGGAAATTTGGGACATTTAATAAGAAAGTCCAAAATAAACGCCTCCAAAAATTTTGTAGCTGTACCTTGAAAACTGCCAAACTTACAGGTATTATTATAAAATAGTAAAATATTTTAGTTCTTTCTAAAAATAAAAAGAATGTAAAATTTGTGTCTTTTGCTCCACAATTTGTAAATTTTGCACACATAATAAAAAAATCTAAAATAAAAGCCTCCTAAAATTTCACAGCAGTAGCTCCAACAATGACAATGTAACAGTTTTTTTTATAAAATAGTAAAAAATTTTGGTTTTCTCTAAAAACAAAAAAAAATTGTGTTTTTTGCTCCACAATTTAGAGATGTGGCACACATAATAAAAAAGTCTAAAAGAAAAGCCTTTTCAAATTTTACAGCAGTAACTCAAAAATTGCTAAAGTTACAGGTATTAATATAAAATAGTAAAAAATTTTGATTTTCTCTAAAAATAAAAAAAAATAAAATTTATGTCTTTTGCTCCACAGTTTGTAGATTTGGCACACATAATAAGAAAGTCTAAATTAAAGATCTTCTAAAATTTTATAACAGTAGCTCATAAACTGTAAAGGTTACGCATAGTAATATAAAATAGTAAAAAATTTGGTTTCTTCTAAAAATAAAAAAATGTATAATTTGTGTTTTTTGCTCCACAATTTAGAGATTTGGCACACATAATAAAAAGTCAAAAGTAAAAGCCTTTTCAAATTTTACAGCAGTAACTCAAAAATTGCTAAAGTTATAGGTATTAATATAAAATATTAAAAAAATTTTGATTTTCTCTAAAAATAAAAAAAAATAAAATTTGTGTCTTTTGCTCCACAGTTTGTAGATTTGGCACACATAAAAAGAAGTCTAAATTAAACATCTTCTAAAATTTCATAACAGTAGCTCATAAACTTTTAAGGTTACAGATAGTATTATAAAATAGTTATAATTTGTGTTTTTTGCTTCACGATTTAGAGATTTGGCACACATAATAAAAAAGTCTAAAGTAAAAGCCTTCTCAAATTTCACAGCAGTAATTCAAAAATTGCCAAAGTTACAAGTATTAATATAAAATAGTAAAAAAATTTGATTTTCTCTAAAAATAAAAAAAACCCATAAAATTTGTGTCTTTTGCTCCACAGTTTGGAGATTTGGCACACATAATAAGAAAGTCTAAAATAAAGATTTCCCAAAATTTTATAAAAGTAGCTCATAAACTTTTAAGGTTACAGATAGTATTATAAAATAGTAAAAATTTTTGGTTTCTCCTAAAAATAAAAAACTGTATAATTTGTGTTTTTAGCTCCACAATTTAGAGATTTGGCACACATAATAAAAAAGTTTAAAATAAAAGTTTTCTCAAATTTCACAGCAGTAACTCAAAAATTGCTAAAGTTACAGGTATTAATATAAAATAGTAAAAAAATTTTGATTTTCTCTAAAAATAAAAAAAAAACATAAAATTTGTGTCTTTTGCTAAACAAGTTTGGAGATTTGGCACACATAATAAGAAAGTATAAATTAAAGATCTTCCAAAATTTTATAACAGTAGCTCATAAACTTTTAAGGTTACACATAGTATTATAAAATAGTAAAATATTTTGGTTTCTTCTAAAAATAAAAAATGTATAATTTGTGTTTTTTGCTCCACAATTTGGAAATTTGGCACACAAAATAAGAAAGTTTAAATTAAGATAGTATTATAAAATAGTAAAAACTTTTGGTTTCTCCTAAAAATAAAAAAATGTATAATTTGTGTTTTTAGCTCCACAATTTAGAGATTTGGCACACATAATAAAAAAGTTTAAAGTTAAAGTCTTCTCAAATTTCACAGCAGTAACTCAAAAATTGCTAAAGTTACAGGTGTTGATATAAAATAGTAAAAAATTTTGATTTTCTCTTAAAATAAAAAAAAAAACATAAAATTTGTGTTTTTTGCTCCACAGTTTGGAGATTTGGCACACATAATAAGAAAGTATAAATTAAAGATCTTCCAAAATTTTATAACTGTAGCTTATAAACTTTTAAGGTTACAGATAATATTATAAAATAGTAAAAAATTTTGGTTTTCCTTAAAAATAAAAAAATTATAACATTTGTTATTTTTGCTCCACAATTTTGAGATAATAAAAAGTTTAAAATAAAAGCTTCCTAAAATTTTATAACATTAGCACAAAAAGTGCCAAAGTTGCACGTATTATTATAAATAATAAAAAAAATTGGTTTTTTCTGAAAACAAAAAAAAAATAAAAAATGTGTGTCTTGTGCTCCAGATTTTGGAAATTTTGCACACATAATAAAAAAGTCTAAAGTAAAAGCCTTCTAAAATTTTCCAGCAGTAGCTCAAAAATTGCTAAAGTTACAGGTATTAATATATAATAGTAAAAAATTTTGATTTTCTCTAAAAATAAAAAAAAACCCATAAAATTTGTGTCTTTTATAATAATAATTAATAATAAATGTTTATTAACGCAGAACTTATACATGAAATAAAATAATACAAACAGTAACACAAAAACAGATTAAAATAATACAACAAGAAAATACAAATACAATACAAGTACAAACTAGATTAGGACAACAGAAGCGGTTTTTTTTAATTTACCCTTTGACATACCAAAAAATTCGATTTTATCATGCCATGCGTTAACATTGTTTAACATTCGAATTAAAGGACTATTTTCATAGTAATCAGTTCTAGCGTAATTGACCATTATCAAACGATTCAATCTTACATGGTACGCAGGTACCAGAAATTTTAGATCTGCCAAAATATTTGGACAATCCGAAAACCCGTTTACTAACTTAAAGAAAAAGTGAAGAGACTGATAAATCCTTCTATTTTGGAGGGTCATTATCCCCAAATACTTCCTTACATCGTCCTTACATCGGTCCTCTCCAGAAGTACATCGTTACTGGTAAGCAATTTGTATCGAACCAGACGCAAAAATCTCTTTTGTACATTCTCTAATCGGTTTATGTGACACTGATATAATGGAGACCACACAATACTGCAGTAATCAAGATGAGATCTTACAAGGGAAGTATAAAGTAAAGTCAAAGTTCTAATATTCTTAAACTCAGTGCTGAGTATTTTGCTCCACAGTTTGGAGATTTGGCACATATAATAAAAAAGTCTAAAATAAAATCTTCCTAAAATTTTATAACAGCAACTCAAAAACTGCCAAAATTGCAGGTAGAATTGTAAAGTAGTAAAAAAATTTTGTTTCATTTAAAAATAAAAAATTATAAAATTTGTCTCGTACTCGTATATTTTACAATTTGGAGATTTGGCGCACTTACTAATGCATAAGAGTTTTACAGCTAAAACCAAATAATTAGAAACTTAGATCACTGCAAAGACAAAACTACGAAGCTAAAGTTTGAAAAACGAAGAGACATCAAACACTATAAAGTTCAATGAAGCGAAAATTGTAAAAACACAATTTATCTAATTGAAAAAAATACCAAAAATTTTGGAATACTGTGGTGGATAACCTTATCAATCCAATTTAAATTAGTTTTTTTTTCCGTTATTTTACTCACAATTTATTTGAGAGAAGGTATATGGCGATGGCAGTCCCTATAACTTCTTGCATATCCGATCCAATAACCGCAATCTCCACCATAATCCACAAAACTATCCTTGGAAATTTCCTATACTGCCGATAGCACATCTCAGCCAAATGCAATCCCGTGACAACCCCTGAAACTTCCCTTAGATTTACCGGGAGACAAAATGACCAACTCACCTAATTTCGACGCCAGCGACTGCAATAAATACCCCAAAACCGTCGCCAAGAAGAGTACCCATAACAGTCGGTACCTCCCAATGGACCCTGATTGCAAGTCGCTTTCTATGTTTCCAGGATCTAAATAAGCAATCGACATCAAGAATCCGGGACCTGTGAACGCCCATAATTTGCGAAAGGAAAATCCAGACTAAAAGTTTATTATCCAGATAAATTTCCTGGAGGTGTAATTAAAATAAACCTTTTCCACTTGAGGGATTTTAATTTTGTTTTGGCTGAAGTACGTGTCCAATTCGAAGTTTTCATAGTAGTAGGTGATTTTCGAAAGGTCTTCTTTGGGGGGGTCCATGGCAAGCACTGAGACACTTTTTTGAATAAAATGAAATTTAAAACAATTCGAACTTTATACGGTGGTTTGATCGTACCTTATCAGAGTGATTGATTTTCCGGGATTGATGCGATTTGTGTCACGTTTTCTGATAGTCGTGATTCTCTTGATGTTATCTTTTTTTAATTGTGATCAACAACAATAAGTTGCTCGGCGAAATCAGTTTTTCTCTATTAAAGAGCGATAAGCCGTTCTAGGCCCATTTGAGTCAATGAAGGGCACAAAACCAACATCATATGGCTCTGGACACATGTTTATTTCTCGAGGTCTCTAAGTGTGTCTTCTGGGAAACACAAAAACGTATGAGTTTCGGCTGTATCTTTGCCTTTTTGTTTACTCACTTTGCTCTTTAAAACCGAGCACGTATCAGCTAAAAGTTACGATTTTTCATTCGAATGATGTATAATAAAACATCGTGTAGTTAATTCCGCAATAACAATCAAGTGGAGCTCAAACTCAAACTTAATTTCTGTAAATATAAAGTTGAGCTCATTGTTCGTGCTTAAGCATCAAACTGAAACTGGAGGCAATTAGAGTTGTATAACTAGTGCTACACGAAACCTTCCAAGACGTCAGCGAATAAATAACTACTTACTTAAAAGGTAGATGGTTTTGGTTGGATCATTAATAACTATTGTAGGAAAGCTAAATTAGATCGCTGCAGACAATGGAATCGGAAATGAAAGAGAACAACCTGTTGGTTTCAAGTGTCTCTACGGCGATAAATTATTGCTAAATTTTATTCAATTAACCGTAAATTAGATAAGAAGTTTTTAATCGGATAACGGGGAGTTAGTAACGAGGCTTGATACATAAATGATCACTTAATTTGGAGTTAAGATCAGGTGGAGCTCAAGACTGGATTTTTACTTCAATACAATAGAAGACGGTGCATTATCTTAAACTTTACCGCACACAAAGTTTCTGGTTATATTATGTGCAAACTACAGAGAAGATATTAGTTTTACCAAGTTCGAAGTGTATTAATTTCGAGTGGTTTTGTGTCTAAAATCGGATTTATTTAGAGCGAAATGGTTGCATTAGTATTTATCTGATACAAAGTAGTTATTATCTCGGTCGTGAAAATATTATGTCAGTTGATAGTCGGTGAAAATAGAATGGGTACTACACGAAATTTCGACACTCGATAAGTGGGAGATTTGTTGTTGAAAACACATTTTTTCTATCTTAATTGTTTGAAGCGGAAAAATATAAATCTTGAAATTTAAAAAATAGTAATTTGATGGGACCTTCAGATGTCAATTTTTTGAACTAAAAGTCAAAAGTACTATTTTCCCGAAATTTTGTCTTAAATGTGAATATTCCTAAAATTTTACAAAATTTTGAGATTTCGCGCAGCTCATAAATAGTTCAAAAATTGTAAATTCTCCAAATTTTATTGCCAGAGCAACACAAATTGTGTTAATTAATTAAGAATAAAATTAAAAATTAAAAATAAAATTCGTAACTTTGATAATCTTAAGGCTACAGCAATGAAATTTAGGAAAATTACTACTTCTTTATCGTTTATTAACTGTGCTAAATTGTAAAGTTTTAGAGCAAATAAAACGAAATTTAGAATTTTTTAGTTTAAATTTTGTTTTATTTAAAATTTATAACTTTGGAATTTTTTACGCTACAGTAATGATTTAGGCATTTTACTTATTTTATTTTTTATCGTTTATTGACTGTGCTAATTTGTAAAATTCTAGAGCAAAAGGAACCAATTTTAGAAATTTTTAATTTAAAGTCAAATCAAAAGTTTTATTTTTTTTTCAATTAAAATTCCAAACTTTTAACTTTTTAATGCTACAGCAATGATTATTTTAGGCATTTTACTATTTTTTTATTGTTTATTAACTGTGATAAATTGTGAAATTTTAAAGCAAAGAAAACCGATTTTTTAAATTTTTATTTTAAAGTCAAATCAATTTTTTTTTTGATAAGAATTCGTAACTTTGCTAGTTTTAACAATACAATAATGAGATTTTGGAAAATTAACAATTTTTTATTGTTTATTAACTGTGCTAAATTGGAAAATTCTAGAGCAAAGGGAACCGATTGTAGAAATTTTTATTTAGAAATCAGATCAAAAAGTTTCATTTTTTTAATTAAAATTCGTACGTTAATAAAATTAACGTTACAGCAATAAAGTTTTAGATAATTAGTAGCTTTTAACTGTGTTAAATAGTAAAATTCTACAGCGAATGGAACGGAATTTAGAAATTTTTAGTTCAAATTTTGTTTTTTTTTTATTTAAAATTTATAACTTTGGCATTTTTTACGCTACAATAATGAGATTTAAGCATTTTACTATTTTTTATCGTTTATTGACTGTGCTAATTTGTAAAATTCTAGAGCAAAAGACTTTTAACTTTTTAATGCTACAGCAATGATTATTTTAGGCATTTTACTATTTTTTTATTGTTTATTGACTGTGATAAATTGTGAAATTTTAAAGCAAAGAAAACCGATTTTTTAAATTTTTGTTTTAAAGTCAAATCAATTTTTTTTTTATAAGAATTCGTAACTTTGCTAGTTTTAACAATACAATAATGAGATTTTGGAAAATTAACAATTTTTTATTGTTTATTAACTGTGCTAAATTGGAAAATTCTAGAGCAAAGGGAACCGATTGTAGAAATTTTTATTTAGAAATCAGATCAAAAAGTTTCATTTTTTTAATTAAAATTCGTACGTTAATAAAATTAACGTTACAGCAATAAAGTTTTAGATAATTAGTAGCTTTTAACTGTGTTAAATAGTAAAATTCTACAGCGAATGGAACGGAATTTAGAAATTTTTAGTTCAAATTTTGTTTTTTTTTTATTTAAAATTTATAACTTTGGCATTTTTTACGCTACAATAATGAGATTTAAGCATTTTACTATTTTTTATCGTTTATTGACTGTGCTAATTTGTAAAATTCTAGAGCAAAAGACTTTTAACTTTTTAATGCTACAGCAATGATTATTTTAGGCATTTTACTATTTTTTTATTGTTTATTGACTGTGATAAATTGTGAAATTTTAAAGCAAAGAAAACCGATTTTTTAAATTTTTGTTTTAAAGTCAAATCAATTATTTTTTGATAAGAATTCGTAACTTTGCTAGTTTTAACAATACAATAATGAGATTTTGGAAAATTAACAATTTTTCATTGTTTATTAACTGTGCTAAATTGGAAAATTCTAGAGCAGAGGGAACCGATTGTAGAAATTTTTATTTAGAAATCAGATCAAAAAGTTTCATTTTTTTAATTAAAATTCGTACGTTAATAAAATTAACGTTACAGCAATAAAGTTTTAGATAATTAGTAGCTTTTAACTGTGTTAAATAGTAAAATTCTACAGCGAATGGAACGGAATTTAGAAATTTTTAGTTCAAATTTTGTTTTTTTTTTATTTAAAATTTATAACTTTGGCATTTTTTACGCTACAATAATGAGATTTAAGCATTTTACTATTTTTTATCGTTTATTGACTGTGCTAATTTGTAAAATTCTAGAGCAAAAGACTTTTAACTTTTTAATGCTACAGCAATGATTATTTTAGGCATTTTACTATTTTTTTTATTGTTTATTGACTGTGATAAATTGTGAAATTTTAAAGCAAAGAAAACCGATTTTTTAAATTTTTGTTTTAAAGTCAAATCAATTTTTTTTTGATAAGAATTCGTAACTTTGCTAGTTTTAACAATACAATAATGAGATTTTGGAAAATTAACAATTTTTTATTGTTTATTAACTGTGCTAAATTGGAAAATTCTAGAGCAGAGGGAACCGATTGTAGAAATTTTTATTTAGAAATCAGATCAAAAAGTTTCATTTTTTTTTAATTAAAATTCGTACGTTAATTAAAATTAACGCTACAGCAATAAAGTTTTAGATAATTTGTAGCTTTTAACTGTGTTAAATAGTAAAATTCTACAGCGAATGGAACGGAATTTAGAAATTTTTAGTTCAAATTTTGTTTTTTTTTTTATTTAAAATTTATAACTTTGGCATTTTTTACGCTACAGTAATGAGATTTAGGCATTTTACTATTTTTTATCGTTTATTGACTGTGCTAATTTGTAAAATTCTAGAGCAAAAAGAACCAATTTTAGAAATTTTTAATTTAAAGTCAAATCAAAAGTTTTATTTTTTTTTCAATTAAAATTTCAAACTATTAACTTTTTAATGCTGCAGCAATGATTATTTTAGGCATTTTACTATTTTTTTATTGTTTATTAACTGTGATAAATTGTGAAATTTTAAAGCAAAGAAAACCGATTTTTTAAATTTTTATTTTAAAGTCAAATCAATTTTTTTTTTCGATAAGAATTCGTAACTTTGCTAGTTTTAAGAATACAATAATGAGATTTTTGAAAATTACTAATTTTTTATTGTTTATTAACTGTGCTAAATTGGAAAATTCTAGAGCAAAGGGAACCGATTGTAGAAATTTTTATTTAGAAATCAGATCAAAAAGTTTCATTTTTTTTAATTAAAATTCGTACGTTAATTGAAATTAACGCTACAGCAATAAAGTTTTAGATAATTAGTAGCTTTTAACTTAAATGTGTGTTAAATAGTAAAATTCTACAGCGAATGGAACCGAATTTAGAAATTTTCAGTTTGAACTTGGAGTAAAATATATTATTTTTTTTAATCAAATTTGTTACTTTGGTAGTTTTACCACTACAACAATGAGATTTAGGGAAATTACTGTTTTTTTATCGTTTATTAACTGTACTAAATTGTAAAATTCTAGAACAAAGGAAACCGATTTTAAAAATATTTATTTTGAAATCGACCCAAAAATTATTTTTTAACTAAAATTTGTAAATTTGGCAATTTTAACGCTACAGCAATTAAATTTAGGAAATTTACTCCTTTTTTTTATTTATTAACTGTGTTAAATTGCAAAATTCTAGAGCAAAGAGAACCGATTTTAGAAATTTTAATTTTGAAATCAGACCAAAAAGTTTTTTTCAATTAAAATTTGTAACTTTGACAGTTTTACCGCTACAGCAATGAAATTTAAGGTAGTTACTAGTTTTTTATCGTTTATTAACTGGGCTAAATTAGAAAATTCTAAAGCAAATGGAACCAAATTTAAAAATTTTCAGTTTGAAATCGGACTAAAATTTTGTTTTTTTTTAATTAAAATTCGTAACTTTGGCAGTTTTAACACTACAGCAAGGAGATTTAAAGAATTTACCCACAGCAATAATGATAAAGAGACGGAAATTTTCATACCTTAAAAATTCCAGGCTTATATTAGAAGACATTGTTTAAGAAAACAAAATTAAAAAGTTAGTCCCCCAAGTTGAGAATAAAAACCCTAATAAACAAGTAGTAAAAAAGTCTTTATCGGAGTTCCCGTCAGTTTAACAATAACAGTGGCAAATTGTTTAAATCTGGATTATTTTGAGCTTGATTTTTCCCTTCTTTGACTACTGACAAAAGCAGAAAAATATTTGCAACAAAACAACAAAATATTTCTCTTTGGTTGCTGTAAAAGTGACTATGTTTAAAACAGAATTTGCATAACAATCAGATTAAACTAGTTAACGAAGAATTAAATTCGTGAATACTAGTAACATAAACTCTTTAAATTAACAAAGCTAATGTCGCTCCAAGATTAAAAGATCATTTTTTCATTGCCACAATTCCAAACGGAACTGCAATCAGCGATCTGTCCAAATTATCTCAAACATGAGATTTTCCTGCGGCTTTGATTGGAGCATCCGCAAACAATAACTGATAACGTTACGTGACTTCCAATCATTATTAGCTACTCTTATCAAGAAACACGTAAAAGATCACTGCATAAAAAAATATTTGGTTTGTTGTCTCTGGACCGGAATGCTTCATTTATTCAAACTTTTTACATCCCCCCGAGTTTGCCGTATTAAATTAATTTTTCTTTGAATTTCCACGATACCTATCCTTCCTTTGATCTGCAGGACTTTGTCGTGTGCTCTCAGATTTCAGTTCTTTGTCATCTCGAGGCGTGTAAAACACTACTTTGTTTACAAGAAAATTGTTTTTTTGTTGAGCTTTAGTAGGTAATTGTCTTTTTTTACGCTGTTATTCGTCTGATCCCGGATCGTGAAACTTTTAGAGCTTTGGTTAGTCGGTCTTAAAAAACGAACCAGAGTACAAATTTGTGTATTTTCTAAAAGTAAAAATCAACAACAGGTAACAAAGTATAAGAAATTAGATCAATAATCGTCGTTCTCCGTGCAAAATTGCCAAATTCTACTGCAAATAAAAACCAACATTAGCAGTTTTAACGCTCAGCAGTTCCACGCGAACTGAACCTGACACATTAAAAACTAAAACATCTTGCAGGAACATAATTTTGTTAAAAATCGAATATATAAATCTTAAATTAACCAAAACCATGAATGGTTCAATTGTTTGCTACTTGATACTTTAAATAACCACCTTTTTTTAACTACTCTTTCAATCATCTACTTTAATTAAATTTTTTACTTAACTTCACAATTTTTTTTTCACTCAAAATATAAATTCCAAGAATTTAAAATTTGTGGACAAATCAGTTTGAACTATTTACTTAATACATCAGATACTGAATACATAAAAAAGTAATTTCATAATTTGTTTTTGAATTAAAACTTTGATAAGAAAATTTGTTACACCCGTGACAATATTTTAACAAAAGTTGGCAAAACTGATTGAAATCTGTGGAGTTAAAAATTGATAATTTGTATACAAAGTAACAAATTGCTAATGCAGTTTTTGCACTAATTAAAGTTAAAAGATATATCAGTGAAATACTGAAAATAAATGTCACGGGTGTGACAATTGTTAAATCGGACTTTCCAAATTTGATGATTTAAGGCCTAAACATGTACACACAGTTGGTTTTAACAACTTCTATTATAATGCTCACATGGTAAAGAAACTGTGGATGGTATGGGAGGCACAAATGAACGTATCGTTCACAGAAAGGCAATCAACAATTCTGCAAACGATTTCTGCTTGAAAGCAAAAAATCAATTAATAATATTAATATTTTGTATACTGATGAATTCAAAGTCAAAATATCTGAATCAACTAAGTAAAAATATTCAAGCAGTACCAAATATCCAACAAAATCTCATATTTTGTCTAAATAAAGAAATTAGTTTAGGGTGGATGTAGGTATGTCTAGCCGATATAATTACACTCGACCAATTTGTGAAACCGAAACTGGGGGCTGTGAGCGTCTTCGCCTGTGTAAAATATAACTTACTTTGTTAAAAATGTTACAAGCATTAATAAAATTAGTCTTTCTGCTATATTATTTTCATTTTTTAGCAACGTTTATTTAACAAGTTTTGCTTTGTCACGCCCGTTACAGTTTTCTAAAATATACAGTGCCCAATTGAATTGGTTATTCTAATTGCAAAGAGGCTTAAAATGTCTGCCTATAGTTTATATATTTGTGTACTAAAAGAGAAAGAATCAGAGTTTTGTTATTTGCAGAAATATAGAAAAATGTTATTAAAAACAATAACTTTAATTTGTACGCCTCACACCCGTGACACCACAAATTAATTTGTTGCTTTATGATCTAATCGTAACTTAACAAATTTTATTTAGATAATTTGCAGCACTTTAACCTACCTGATAACAGTATACTTCTGCTTGAAAATGCTCTTAGTCGTAAATAAATTAAAAATTGTTGTCATTTTGTCACACCCGTGACATATGGAATTGCTGCGCTACAGCAATGATTAAATTAATTAAAATTAATTAAAACAATTAAAAATTTAAAAACTTAATTAAATGTTAAAATTCTAGAGTAAATGGAACCGACTTTAGAAATTTGTATTAATTAAAATTCGTAACACTGGTAATTTTAACGCTACAGCAATGAGATTTAGACAATTTACTATTTTTTCATTGTTTATTAACTGCACTAATTTTTTAAATTCTAGAGCGAAGGGAACCGATTTTAGAAATTTTTATTTTAAAGTCGAACCAAAAACTTTTTTTTTCAATTAAAATTCGCATCTTTGGCAGTTTTAACACTGAAATGAAATTTAAAGTTATTAATAGTTTTATATCATTTATTAACTGTGCTAAATTTTAAAATTCTAGATTAAATGGAAGCGAATTTAGAAATTTTTAATTTGAAATCGGACTAAAATTTTAATTTTTTTTTCAATTAAAATTCATAACTGCCAGATTTAACGCTACAGCAACGAGATTTAAGCATTTTACTATTTTTATATTGTTTATTACCTCTGCTAAAATGCAAAATTCTAGAGCAAAGAAAACCAATTTTACAAATTTTCATTTTAAAGTCAAACCATTTTTTTTTAATTAAAATTCGTAACTTTGCCAGTTTAAACGCTATAGCAATGAAAATTAAGCAGTGTACTATCCTTTTATCGTTTATTAACTGCGCTAAATTTTAAAATTTTAGATCAAATGAAACCGAATTTAGAAATTTTTAGTTTAAAATCGAACTACAATTTTAATTTTTTTTTCAGTTAAAATTTGTAACTTTGAAAGTTTTATGAGTACAACAACGAGATTTCAGCATTTTACTATTTTTGTATTGTTTATTAACTGTATTAAATTTTAAAATTTTAGAACAAATGTAAATAATTGTAGAAATTTTTGGTTAGAAATCGGACTAAAATTTTGATTTTTTTTCTATTAAAATTCATAACTTTGCCAGTTGTAACGCTACAGCAACGAGATTTAGGTATTTTACTATTTTTAGATTGTTTATTACCTCTGCTAAAATGCAAAATTCTAGAGCAAAAATAAAACAATTTTACAAATTTTTATTTTAAAGTCAAACCATTTTTTTTTTAATTAAAATTCGTAACTTTGCCAGTTTGAACGCTATAGCAATGAGATTTAGGCAGTGTACTATCCTTTTATCGTTTATTAACTGCGCTAAATTTTAAAATTCTAGATATAATGGAACCGAACTTAGAAATTTTTAGTTTAAAATTGAACTACAAATTTAATTTTTTTTCAGTTAAAATTTGTAACTTTGAAAGTTTTATGGCTACAATAACGAGATTTAAGAATTTTACTATTTTTTTATTGTTTATTAACTGTGCAAATTTTTAAAATTTTAGACAAATGGAACTGATTTTAGAAATTTTCGGATTGAAATCGAAGTAAAATTTTGATTTTTTTTTCAATTAAAATTCAAACTTTGCTAGTTTTAACGCTACAGCAACGAGATTTAAGCATTTTACTATTTTTATATTATTTATTACCTGTGCTAAACTGCAAAATTCTAGAGCAAAGAAAACCAATTTTAAAAATTTTTATTTTAAAGTCAAACCATTTTTTTTAATTAAAATTCGTAACTGTGCTAGTTTGAACGCTATAGCAATGAGATTTAGATAGTGTACTATCCTTTTATCGTTTATTAACTGCGCTTAATTTTAAAATTCTAGAGAAAAAAACAATTTTTTTATTTTTAAATCAAACCAAAAACATGAATTTTTTTTCAATTAAAATTCGCATATTTGGCAGCTTTAACACTACAGAAATGAAGCTCAAAGTAATTACTAGTTTTTTTATCATTTATTAACTGTGCAAATTTGTAAAATTCTAGAGCAAATGAAACCGATTTTAGAAATTTTTTGTTTGAAATCGGACTAAAATTTTTTGGTTTTTTTTTTCAATTAAAATTCATAACTCTACCAGTTTTAACGCTATAGCAACGAGTTTTAAGCATTTTACTTTTTTTAATTGTTTATTAACTGTGTTAAGTTTTAAAATTCTAGAACCAATGAAACTGATTTTAAAAATTTTTGGTTTGAAATCGGACTAAAATTTATTCATGACTCTGCCGGTTTTACCGCTACAGCAACGAGATTTATGCATTTTACTATTCATTTATTGTTTATGAACTGTGTTAGGTTTTAAAATTGTAGAACAAATGGAACTGATTTTAGGAATTTTTGGTTTAAATCGGACAAAAATTTTGATTTTTTTTTAATTAAAATTTGTAACTTTGCTAGTTTTAACACTACAGCAATGAGAATTAGGAAAATTATCCTATATCGTGAAACTTTTAGTGCTTTGATTGGTCGGTCTTAAAAAACAAGCCAGAGTACAATTTTGTGTATTTTTTAAAAATAAAAATCAACAACAGGTAACAAAGTATAACAAATTAGATCAATAATCGTCGTCCTCGGCCTCAGCTTCGGCGTCGCCCTCGTCGTATTCCGTGTAGCTCTCATTATCACCATCCTCTGCTGTATAATGTCCCGAATCTCCATCCCCTTCATCATAGTCTATTAATTCAGTACATGCATTCACATTAGTATTGCGGCATAATACAACGTGATCTACTGCCAACACTGCAAAAACTTACCTCCTTCGTAGTATTCAGACTCGGCGTCACCACCCTCGGCGTCGACGTCTCCTTCGTAATTTTCGGATTCAGCGTCGGTGTGACCTTCAGAGTCGCCGGAATCGGCGTAATAACCGGAATCTCCTTCGTAATCTTCAACGGCGCGCAACTTCTTTTTGTCTCTAGAAAATGCAGGATAATTGTTATTGCACTATCATAATTGGGCGACGCTTAGAGTAATTGCACTAATTACCAAGACGGAGCTTCTAGGAAGAATTCACTTTTTTAAGAAACTGAAATTTTTGCTTCCTCTAAGTTGATATGAAGGGGTTGAAAGGCTTGTTTGTGATGTCAAGAGTTTTTTGGTTAGAGGTAACGTTAGAAGAGGGAGCTCCGGGCGAAATTGTGTTTACCAGGAGTGTGTACAGGCAGGAGCAAAAGAAATGAGCTTGTAGGGAATTTGAACTCAAACCAAAAAATTTAATTTTAATTAAAATTTGTAAGTTTTGCAATTTTGTCGTTTCGGCAATGAGATTTAGGCATTTTACTGTCTTTTTAACGTTTATTAACTGTGCTAAATTGTAAAATTCTAGAGCAAAGAAAACTGATTTTGGAAATGTTTGTCTTAAAATTGGATCAAAAATTTATTTTTTTTCTGTCAAAATTTGTAACTTTAAAAGTTTTAATGCTACAGCAATGAGATTTAGGGAATTTACCACTTCTTCATTGTTTATTAATTCTGCTAAATTGTAAAATTTTAGTGCAAAAGAAACCAATTTTAGAAAATCTATATTAATTTAAATTTGTAACTTTGGCTGTTTTGACGCTACAGCAATGAGATGTAGGTATTTTACTATTTATTCATTATTTATTATTTATGTAAATTGTAAAATTTTAGCGCAAAAGAAACTAATTGTAAAAATTTTTATTTTGAAATTGGACCAAAAATTTTAATTTTTTTTAATTAAAATTAGTAACTTTAGCAATTTTAAGGCTATAGCTATGAGATTTAGGCAGTTTACTAATTTTTAACGCTTCTTAAGTGTGCTAAATTTTAAAATTATAAAGGAAAAGAAACCGATTTTAAAAATTTACATTTTGAAATCAGACCAAAAAATTTTTTTTTAGAAAATCTATTTTAATTTAAATTTGTAACTTTGGCCGTTTTGACGCTACAGCAATGAGATGTAGGTATTTTAATATTTTTGCATCATTTATTATCTGTTGTAAATTGTAAAATTTTAGCGCAAAAGAAACTAATTGTAGAAATTTTTATTTTGAAATTGGACCAAAAATTTTAAATTTTTTAATTAAAATTAGTAACTTTGGCAATTTTAAGGCTATAGCAATGAGATTTACTATTTTTTATCGCTTATTAAGTGTGCTAAATTTTGAAATTCTAAGGCAAAAGACACCGATTTTAAAAATTTTCATTTTGAAATCAGACCAAATAATTTTTTTTTCAATTAAAATTTGTAATTTTGGTAGTTTTGACAATGCAGTAATGAGATTCAAGCATTTTACTACTTTTTCACCGTTTATTAACTGTGCTAAATTGTAAAATTCTAGAGCAAAAAGAACCGATTTTAGAAATTTTTATTATAAAATCGTCCAAAAATGTTTTAAGAATTTTTTAATTAAAATTTGTAACTTTAGCAGCTACAGCAATAAGATTTTTCCATTTTACTATTTTTGCATCGCTTATTAGCTGTGCTAAATTTTAAAATTCTAGACCAAAGAAAACCAATTTTCGAAATTTTTATTTTGAAGTCAAACCATTTTTTTTAAATTTGTAACATTGGCAGTTTTAACGCTGCGCCCATGAAGTTTAAAGAAATTACTACTTTTTTATCGTTTATTAACTGTGCTAAAGTGTAGGATTGTTTAGCCAGGGAAACCAATTTTAGAAATTTTTATTTTGAAATCGGACCAAAATTTTTACTTTTTTTTTCAATTTAAATTCGATTGGTAGTTTTAATGCTACGCCAATAAAATTTAGGGAAATTACTATTTTTTTATCGTTTATTGACTGTGCTAAATTGTAAAATTCTACAGCAGTAAAAACCGATTTTAGAAACTTTTATTTTAAAATCGGACCTTATTTTTTGTTTAAATAAAATTCGTAACTTTGGCAGTTTTAACGCTACATTAATGAGATTTCGGGAAATTGCTACCTTTTTATTGTTTATTAACTGTGCTAAATTGTAAAATTCCAGAAACCGATTTTAGAGATTTTTATTTTGAAATCGGACCGAAAATTTTAAAATTCGTAATTGGCAATTTTAACGCTATTGCAATAGAATTTAGGCGTTTTACTATTTTTTGATCGTTTATTAATTGTGCTAAATTGTAAAATTCTCGAGAGAATGGAACCGATTTTAGAAATTTTCAGTTTAAAGTTGGACCAAAATTTTGATTCTTTTTAATAAAAATTTGTAACTTTGCCAATTTTAACGCTATAGCAATGAGATTTTAAGACATTACTACCTCTTTATTGTTTATCAACTGTGCTAAATTGAAAAATTCTAGAGTAACAGAAACCCATTTTAGAAATTTTTATTTTAAATTCCAAACTTTTATTATCTTCTAAACTACGACTCTCATTCCTTAGAATTTTTGTTCCGAGCCATCCCTCTCATGAGCTCATTTCTTTTGCACTGACTATACAGGTCGAAAGCAATTTTCTACATAGTTACTAGAGGATAAGAGTAATAACATAATAATAACATGGGTTTAAAGGAGTGGATTAGAGCAGTGCTTGTCAGAGTATTTTTCGGGATTTCTACCTGGAGTTGGCGATTAAATAAGAAACGTTTCTTAGCACGCCAATCTTACGTTTAAAATCCAAGAAAATTCACTCGCAGGGTCTCCTAAAATTTCCCAAAACCGAAAGCCCCAAAACCCTCGGAAAATGCTTAGATTTGAAGCCCGAACTGCGTAATAAGTATTGAAAAAAACGTAATTAAATTTCTCATTTTCTCCGGCTCGCATTGGTTAATTTACCGATCTCGAAACTCGATCCCATACTTCAAAAAACGAGCCAACTTGTCGATACGCGCATTGCCAAAAATAGGAAAAAAATCTCCCAACCCGATCAAATATATCATTTTCTAAGCACTTTTACAACGACATTCTATCACGCTATCGCCACTGCACGTATCGTGCAATAAATAACTCTCCTTCCTTTGAAAAAACCCTCATTATCCTGAATAAAATCTCGCCAAATTCACGTTTCACAAATTCGTATAATTTCAACAAATTACGCCGAACCTGCACAGACTGTCCGAGTGAATAAAAAGAAATCAAATGTTAGATTCCGGGTAAAGTTCGTCCGGTTTCCCCGCACATCTATTTTTATTGTAGTGTCCTTCCAGTGGGAAACGCTCTGTTTAGGGCACTTTATTATACTTTGAAATGATGGTTTGAAAGAAAGTCTTGCCACAGTTGCCCTCCAGAGATAACCTTCGGATCAACGCGGGTGCTGAATAAATAAATGAATTTTATTGTTCAGTTTTTCGTTTATATTTCCGCGAGTTTTATAGCTCGTGTTAGAATTTTTTCTGATAATTACGCGCATGATAATATTCTCACGTTCGTTTGTTCAGCACTCAAACTGTGTCAATTCTCAAGAGGTAAACACAAGTATTCTTATCATTCACGTACAGATAAGGAAGATTTCATCAAGATTGTGCATTTCGAATTTAAATAAATATCTAGGATTAACGTGTTTATCCAACATGTGGGAAGTAACAGCGAGCTTACAACTTCTGGTAAGTTTCAGGAGCTATCATCGAACTTTTAACTGCTTCAGGGATGATTTATTGCAGTTCTTGCGTTCGGTCTTCCGCGGATCAAAGTATAAAGTACGTTTTCATTATCTAAAGCTTGTTTAATTTCGCTTTGATTTCCCGGACATGCAATTTCAATCAATGCGAGTAAAGCCGCGGAATCTGATTTTTCCAGGACGTTTAATTACTTCATGCAACGGACTTGTTGAAACAAGTCACAACATGTTTAATTGAATGAGTTATTACAAACAAACTAGATTAAAAATTGATGATTTTGCTTACTCTTTTTGGTTTTCGACGACTTGGTACAGTTTTTTGGTCTCTGCTTCATCGCCATCTGCAACAAAAACGGGGATTAACTCTGGACGATTGAACACAATTATAATAATGTTTAGTAGAGTTATTAGATAAATTTTAACGTTGAAATCCGCAATAGTGGATAATTACAATCCATTACTTGACCACAAATTCGATATAGCAGACATTTTAAAACAGTGGAGATATTAAATTCTCTAATTTAATAATCATTGCGCGAATTACTCCCACATTTAAATTTCATTAAACGCTGCATTCCAAATCCTTCCTCTAAATAACGAGTGATCAAATAGAGATAATTCGGATTGAACGATTTCAAATTGAATTTCATTTTAACGCTAGTTCACCAAGTTTTGTGATGAAAAAGTGGACATTTCTAATCTGGAATTGCTTTTTGTTGTTTTATTAGTTCCTAAATTTCAAGAAACTTAAGTTTTAGAAGTTATCAATGGTGAGTCAAACTCAAAATCCAAAAATTTCTATTTAGTGTCACAAGTGAAACAGTTTTAATGTAATATCAATGAAATTTGGTGAACCCATTACTTTGGGAATGCATATTGAGTGTGAAATTTCATAATTTTAGAACAAAAATTTCAAATTTTAAAAATTTTTGTTTGTCAATAAAGTTGAAAATTTCTTTTTTTTAAATAAAATTTTGTAACTCGGACAGTTTTGGCATAAAAGCGTTAAAATTTGGTGGACTTATTACACAAACGACACTTACTTACTGTTCTGAATTTCAAAATTTTAGAGCAAAAAATAAAAATTTTCCAATTTTTTAAACATGAGACAAACTCAATCAATCTGAAAATTTCGATTATTTGTCGTAAGTAGGACAGTTTTATCGCGAGAACAGTGAAATTTGGTACATTTATAACTTGAAAATTATCTAGTGGGTGTCTTAATTTTTAAAGTTTTAGAACAAAATTGTCAAATTTTAGATTTTTTTTCAGTACGAGCAAGAAATTATAAATTTCTGTATTTTTGACACTTTTAAAGTTTAAGCAGTAAAATTTAGTACACTTATAACGTAAAAGTTGATTTTTAAGTGTCTTAAATTTCAAAATTTTAGAACAAAAATGTCAAATTTTTAGAATTTTTTATCTCTAGTACAAACCCAAAATTAAAAATTTTATCTAAAACTAGTAAGTCTGAGAGTTTTAACGTTAAATAAAACGATAAAATTTAAAGGTTGTATTTGTTCGGAGTTGTTTATTTAGTGTCTTGAATTTCAAAATTTTTGAACAAAAATGTCAAATTTTAAAAAATTTTATTTTGAGAAACGAACCCAAAATTATTTTTTTTATGAAGTTTTGTATTTCCTACATTTTTAATGTTAAAGCAGTGAAATTTGGTACACTTATAACCTGACATATTGCTTTTAGTAGTCCGAAATTTCAAAATTTTAAAACAAGAAAGTCAAATTTTAGAGTTTTTTATCTTAAGCACGAACACAAAACTCAGAATTTTATCTAAAATTCCGACAGTTTTAACGTTAGAACTATGAAATTTGGAAGTTGTATTTTTTCAGAGTCGTTTATTTAGTGTCGTAAATTTCAAATTTTAGAACAAATGCGTCAAATTTTAGAATTTTAGATTTTGAGAACGAACCTAAAATTCAATTTTTTATTGTGATGTTCTGTATTTCTGACATTTTTGACGTTAAAGCAGTAAAATTTGGTACACTTATAACCTGACAGATGACTTTTAAGTGTTTGAATTTTTATAATTTTAGAACACAAGCGTCAAATTTTAGAATTTTTTATTTTGAGTACAAGTCTGAAATTCAAAATTTTCTTTTAAATTATGCAAGTCTGACACTTTAAGCGTTAAAACTATGAAATTTGGAGGTTGTATTACTCCAGGGTCATGTATTTAGTGTGTTAAAATTCAAAATTTTAGAACAAACGGTTCAATATTTCCGGATTTTTTATTTTTAAACGAATTCAAAATTCAAAACTTTTGATAAAGTTCCGATACTTTTAACGTTCAAGTCATTAAATGTGGTGCTCCTGAAAGTTGACTTTTATGTGCCTTAAATTTTAAAATTTTGGAACAAGAATGTCAAATTTTATTTTTTTTTGTTTTAAGCACGACCTAAAATTCAAAATTTGCTCTTAAATTCTGTAAATCCGACAGTTTTAATGTTGAAACAATGAAATTTGGAAGTTTTATTATTCGAAAGTCATCTATTTAGTGTGCTAAAATACAAAATTGTAGAATTTTTCGGATTTTTTATTTTCAGACGAAATAAAAATTCAAATTATTTTGGTAATGTTCTGGCTTTTTTCAAAAAATTGTTGTCTAGTGTAATCAGAGTACTTACGGCTGTAGCCCTCAGAGTGCCCTCCAGCTTTGTCTTCAGCTTCAATAGCCGCTTTTTTATCTTGTCCGTATTCAGAATGAACCTCATATCCGTATTTGTCCCCATCCTTCTTATGGTAGCTATCAGAGTGTTTGTACCCATCACTGCCTTTATCCTGCGTCTTCTTCCTGTACCCTTGCGTGTTTCCATCGGCATCCTCCTTATCCCCATAAGTGTGCAAGAAAGCCTCCTTCACCCCTACAAAACAAAAATTTGGAAAGTTCGATGCTAACAACCTCTTTGAATCTTAGCATTGCAGGTGAAAGAATGACTTTCAAAATTGCAAGAGTTTCCTGGAAGTTCAGCAATGTTTTATCGAAAGTGACACAAATTTAGATTGATGCGGCAATTTGCCGCTTGGCTGATCTCAGGACTTTTGTTACCTGGCTGCAGGAGGTCCTCGATATGTTCAGGAACAACCGCTCTCGCTTCCCGGACTGTCGATTCCACGACGGCGGTGTCGTCGCCCAAGTCGACCATAAGCTCGTCTTTAGTGGGAATCCCAAACACGACAGGAAGCAGCAGGAGGAGGAAAGCACCCGCGATTTTACACATGTTTACGAAATAAAGCACGGCGGATTTATCGACGGTCAACAAAAAAGTCGAGAAAAAATGGAGGTTTTAGCACTGAGAGGGTTTTAATGCACCTATTTGTTATACTCGATATATCGGTGTTTGCTCGGGCTGTGTTCACAGACTTGTAAATTCAGTCTACTTATAACTGTGCATTTTTTCACGTTGGTAGGGGCAGATTTTTTCACTGCGGTTTCTGTGTTATACAATGAGGTTTTGACGTAACTTCGCCAGATGACGAGCACTTTGTTATACTTCGATTCCTTAATTCAATGACCTAAGAATAATACCTGCGGTCCACTCAATTAGAGTTTGATGTCTTCATCCACCGTTACAATTTTGCAATTTTTGCAGCGAAACGTCACTTGACAGACCCCATCAAAATTCCCAGTCATGGTTTCACTTTTCAGGGCCGTACCCTTTAAAATTTTAAGTGATTTCGTCCGGAACCACAACTCTGTTGGAAAAGAGTAAGCCTTCCCATCTCCCCCCAGTAAATTGAGCCAAGGAAAACGATACCGCAAACGGTTGCTCAATGTATTTAACAGTTTCCGAAATATTTAGCTTTACAAATTATGAAAATAAAAATCAAATATTTGAAATTTTGATCGGACTTAACTCAGTTATTGAGCTTCAATCTCAGATTCGGAATCCGCGCAAATTTTTGCGTGAAATGAGCTAGAATAACGCAAGTCAACTCTAAAAAATAAGCGAGACATTGATATCAAACATTTGGCAAAGTTTTAGTCATAAATTTTTGCAAAAATTTGTAAATTTCGACTGTAGAAAAATCAAAGATCTATTTCTTATGTAAAAAATCGCAAGAAAAACAATGGCGCAAAGCGAATCTCAATATCTGAAATAGTTTCCGAGATATCGAGCACGAATTGTTTTAAACCTTCAATAATTTGGCCCTCTGGCGACAACCCAAAATTTCAAACGGCCATAACTCGGTTATATCTTGACGAAGATTCATAAATTTTTATGTTTTTGGATTCAGCGTGAAATTCTGCGTAAAATGAGACCCAAATTTGTTAAGTTTGCTCAATAAATAAACGAGGTATTGGCCAAAAACTGTTTTGGAAACATCATTTTAGGGCGATTTTTAATCAATGTTTTCAAAATAAAAACGACGTTTAATAGCATTGAATTGGACATCAATCGAAAGAGGAGCTCAAAGTCTATCTACAGGCCAATTTTGAGATCTATCGGAGAAATAGTTTACGAGTTATGGCCAAAAATTAAAAAAATGAAAAATTTTCATCGTTTGAGTCAGAATTTTTTTTCGCAAAAAATCAACTATCGAATTTTAGGCTTTTGAGAACATATGCTAACGTAAAATGAGCCGAGAAAAAGAATGGCGCAAACCGCATCTCAATATCTCAAATAGTTTCCGAAATATTTAACTTTGAAAATTACGAAAAATGAGAAAAAATGAAAATCAACTTTCCAAAACTTTGATCGGCCATAACTTAGTTATTTGTTGTCGGATCTAAATTTAAATTCCAGTTTTGGAATCTGCGGAAAATTCTGCGTACACTGATGTATAATAACTTAAGTTTACTCTAAAAAATAAGCGAGATATTGATATCAGAAGTTTGGCCATAGTTTTAGTCATGAATTTTTGCGAAAATTTGCAAATTTCGATTGTAGATAAATCAAAAACAATTTCTTATGTAAAAAATCGCGGGAAAAACGATGGCACAAACCGCATCTCAATATTTGAAATAGTTTCCGAAATATTGAGCACGAATTGTTTTGAACCTTCAAAATTTGGCCTTCTGGCGACAACCCAAAATTTCAAACGGCCATAACTCGGTTATTTGTTGGCAAAAATTTAATAATTCTTATGTTTTTGGATTCAGTGTGAAATTCTGCGTCAAATGAGACCCAAATTTGTTGAGTTTGCTTAATAAATAAACAAGGCATTGGCCAAAAACTGTTTTGGAAACATCATTTTAGGGTGATTTTTAATCAATGTTTCAAAATAAAAACGACGTTTGATAGCATTGAATTGTACATTAATCGAAAGAGGAGTTAAAAATCTATCTACTGGCCAATTTTGAGATCTATCGGACAAATAGTTTACGAGTTATGGCCAAAAATAAAAAAAATGAAAAATTTTCATCGTTTGAGTCGGAATTTTTTTTCGCAAAAAATCGACTATTGAATTTTGGGCTTTTGAGAACATTTTCTAACGTAAAATGAACCGAGAAAAAGAATGGCGCAAACCGCATCTCAATATCTCAAATAGTTTCCGAGATATCTAACTTTGAAAATTACGAAAAATTAGACAAAATGAAAATCAACTTTCCAAAATTTGATCGGCCATAACTCAGTTATTTGTTGTCAAATCTGAATTTAAATTCCAGATTTGGAATCTGCGGAAAATTCTGCGTACACTGATGTATAATAACTTAAATTTACTCTAAAAAATAAGCGAGATATCAATATCAGAAATTTGGCCATAGTTTTAGTCATAAATTTTTGCAAAAATTTGTAAATCTCGACTGTAGAAAACTCAAAGAACTATTTCTTATGTAAAAAAACGCAAGAAAAACAATGGCGCAAACCGAATCTCAATATCTGAAATAGTTTCTGAGATATTGAGAAAGAATTGTTTTAAACCTTCAAAAATTTGGCCCTCTGGCGACAACCCAAAATTTCAAACGGTCATAACTCGGTTAATAGTTGACAAAAATTCAAAAATTTTTATGTTTTTGGATCCAGCGTGAAATTCTGCGTAAAATGAGATCCAAGTTTGTTGAGTTTGCTTAATAAATAAACGAGGTCTTGGCCAAAAACTGTTTTGGTAACATCATTTTAGGCTCATTTTTAATCAATGTTTTCAAAATAAAAACAACGTTTAATAGCATTGAATTGTACATCAATCGAAAGAGGAGCTCAAAATCTATCTACTGGCCAATTTTGAGATCTATCGGACAAATAGTTTACGAGTTATGGCCAAAAATAAAAAAAATGAAAAATTTTCATCGTTTGAGTCGGAATTTTTTTTTCGCAAAAAATCGACTATCGAATTTTGGGCTTTTGAGAACATTTTCTAACGTAAAATGAGCCGAGAAAAAGAGTGGCGCAAACCGCATCTTAATATCTCAAATAGTTTCCGAGATATTTAACTTTGAAAATTACAAAAAACTTTCCAAAACTTTGATCGGCCATAACTCAGTTATTTGTTGTCGGATCTGAATTTAAATCCCAGATTTGGAATCTGCGAAAAAATCTACATACACTGATGTACAATAACTCAAGTTTACTCGAAAAAATAAGGGTGATATCAGTATCAGAAGTTTGGTATGGTTTTAGTCATAAATTTTTGCGAAAAACTGCAACTTTTGACTTTTGGAAAATCTAAGAACTATTTCTTATGTAAAAAATCGCAAGAAAAACGATGGCGCAAACCGCATCTCAATATCTGAAATAGTTTCCGAGATATCGAGCACGAATTGTTTTGAACCTTCAAAAATTTGGCCCTCTGGCGACAACCCAAAATTTCAAACGGCCATAACACGGTTATTTGTTGGCAAAAATTTAAAAATTCTTATGTTTTTGGATTCAGCGTGAAATTCTGCGTCAAATGAGACCCAAATTTGTTGAGTTTGCTTAATAAATAGACGAGGTCTTGGCCAAAAACTGTTTTAGTAACATCATTTTAGGGTCATTTTTAATCAATGTTTTCAAAATAAAAACAACGTTTAATAGCATTGAATTGTACATCAATCGAAAGAGGAGCTCAAAATCTATCTACTGGCCAATTTTGAGATCTATCGGACAAATAGTTTACGAGTTATGGCAAAAAATAAAAAAAATGAAAAATTTTCATCGTTTGAGACGGAATTTTTTTTCGCAAAAAGCTGACTATTGAATTTTGGGCTTTTGAGAACATTTTCTAACGTAAAATGAGCCGAGAAAAAGAATGCCGCAAACCGCATCTCAATATCTCAAATAGTTTCCGAAATATTTAACTTTGAAAATTACGAAAAAAGAGAAAAAATGAAAATCAACTTTCCAAAACTTTGATCGGCCATAACTCAGTTATTTGTTGTCGGATCTGAATTTAAATCCCAGATTTGGAATCTGCGAAAAAATCTACATACACTGATGTACAATAACTCAAGTTTACTCGAAAAAATAAGGGTGATATCAGTATCAGAAGTTTGGTATGGTTTTAGTCATAAATTTTTGCGAAAAACTGCAACTTTTGACTTTTGGAAAATTTAAGAACTATTAAGAACTAACGTTTAATAGCATTGAATTGTACATCAATCGAAAGAGGAGCTCAAAATCTATCTACTGGCCAATTTTGAGATCTATCGGACAAATAGTTTACGAGTTATGGCCAAAAATAAAAAAAATGAAAAATTTTCATCGTTTGAGTCGGAATTTTTTTTCGCAAAAAATCGACTATTGAATTTTGGGCTTTTGAGAACAGAAAAACTGCAACTTTTGTCTTTTGGAAAATATAAAAACTATTTTTAATGTAAAAAATGGCGATAAGAACAATGGCGCAAACAGTTTCTCAATACAATTTACAATTTTGCAATCGTAGCAACGAAACGTCACTTGACAGACCCATCAAAATTCCCAGTCATGGCTTCTCTTTTCAGGACCGTACCCTTTAAAATCCCCAGTGTTTTCGTCCGCAACAAGCAAGAACTCTGTCGAAAAAAAGTAAGTCTCCTCTATCTCCCCCCAGATCTGATTAATTCCTTTTTTCAGAAAAACTACGTTATAGTCAGACCGGTTCCCACCGACTACGACGACATCTTATGCCTCATGCGGCGTGCCTTCTACCCCGAAGAGCCCACAACCAGTTGCATAGCCTTCCAGCCCACGCCAGTCTTCGACGAAAGAATCAGACACAGTTTAGCCGAAGGCTACTCTTTGATCGCGCGATGCATCTACAACAGTGACATCCTCGGGGCTGCCATCAACGAAACCACGAATTGCTGGGATCCCGACCAGATGGACAAACTCGCTTGTCAAGTCTGCGACGTGAAAAGTCGCCAGCTTCTTCATTTCTGGGCGCATTTGATGAGAGCGCCCGACTTGTGGAGGAAGCATTGCCAGCAAAAAATCTTCGAGATAAGCTATTTGTTCGTGAGAAAGGACTCTCGAGGCAAGGGAATTGGTCTGAAATTAGCCGAAGAATCCAGGAAAACCGCCGCTGATTGCGGCTATCATTTAGTTAGGATGGATGCCACGAGTCACTACTCGTAAGTTGAGAATTGGTTTACGTAAAGTATTTAGTTTTAATTCGCAATGAGTGAGTTTGTGGCGAGATTGGTTCATCTGTTAATCAGTTGGGTGGAACGTTTGGAAAGATTATGCAAGAAGTTAAATACAGAGCGAATTTAGCAATTCTGATCGGACAGGTCTTCGCGGCGCTTTATTAAATTATTCAGCCTTTTATTACGTCGTTGTATTTTAGTTTTTACGGTTATTTAACTATTAAATACGGTTAAGTAGACCATTATGGCTGGGACGTTTATTTTACGTGGAGAGTAAGTTAGTTCGAATAGTGGAGGATTATTTTACATCATTTCGCGTGCACCTACCTTATAATAAAAGCATAAACTGGGGATTAATTAAACTTTATACATTGGGTACAAGTTGTGGCGGGATCGCTTTGAATGGAGTTATTGCAGGCAAATTAGACGCATTTGCAAAATCGATGAGGCTCCTGCATTTTTTATGCAGGCGTAGGTGGCAATTTCGAGCATGAAACAATTAATTGTTCTCTAGTATTGCATTGTTTCAATTCGGGTAATTCGGTGTTCGAATCCGTTTAATCGCACCAAAGCGATTTTCGATAATAATATAATTTTCACTTCGTACCTAATTAATTTAAAGTTTCCGTTTTTGTACTAAACTTTTTCTAACGTAAAATCAGCTAAGGGAAAACGATGCCGCAAAGGTTTGGCTAATATTTTTAATATTTTCCGAAATAAATTTAGCTTTAAAAATTAGAAAAATAAAATAAAATGTCGGAATTTGGAATCTGCGCAAAATTCTGTCTAAAATGAGCTGTAATAACGCAAGTTTGCTCAAAAAATAAGCGAAATATCAACCTCAGAACTTTGCCGTAGTTTTAGTAATGAATTTTCGCTTAAAACCGCAACTTTCGACTTTTGGAAAATCTAAGAACGATTTTTATATAAACAGTTGCGAGAAAAACGATAGTGCAAAGGGTTTTCCAATATTTTTAATAGTTTCCAAGATATTAAGTACGGATTGTTTCGAACCTAAAAATTTGGTCCTCTGGCGACAACCCAAAAATTCAAACGGCCATAACTCAGTTATTTGTTGACGATTTTGGATTTAGCGTGAACTTCTGCGTAAAATGAGCTTAAATTTGTTTTGAGTTTGCTTTATAAATAAACGAGGCATTGACCAAAAACTGTTTTGAAGAGGCCATTTTGGGGTAACTTTTAATCACTGTTTTCAAGGTGAAAACCACGTTTAATACCTTTGTGTTTACATCAATAGAAAGAGGAACGTAAAATCTATCAATTGGCCAAATTTGAGATCAATCGGACAAATAGTTTAGGAGTTATAGCCAAAAATAAAAAAAATGAAAAATTTTTATCGTTTGAAGCGTATTTTTTTTTCCGAAAAATTGACCATTAAATTTTGGGGTTTTGAAAACATTTTCTAACATAAAATGAGCCGAGAAAAACAATGGCGCAAACTGTATCTCAATATCTTTAATAGTTTCCGAGATATTTAACTTTAAAAATTAAGAAAAATTAAAATCATTTATCTGAAACTTTGATCGGCCATAACTCAGTTATTTGTTGTCAGATTTGAATCTAAATCTTAGATTTGGAATCTGCGGAAAATTCTGCGTTCACTGATATAAACAACTCAAGTTTACTCTAAAAACTAAGGGCGATATCGATATCAGAAGTGTGGCATAGTTTTAGTCATAAATATTCGCGAAAAATTGCAAGTTTTGACTTTTGGAAAATTGAAGAACTATTTCTTATGTAAAAATTTGCAAGAAAAACGATGGAATAAACCGCATCTCAATTTCTGTAATAGTTTTCGAAATATTGAACACGAGTTGTTTCAAATTTTCAAAAATTTGTCCCAATAACTGACGCCCATAGCTGAGTTATTTGTCGATAAAAATTTAAAAATTTTGCGGCTTTGGATTCAGTGTGGCATTCTGCGCAAAATAAGACCAAATTGGTTGAGTTTGCTTAATAAATAAACGAGGCATTGGCCAAAAATTGTTTTAAAGAGATCGTTATCAATCACTGTTTTCAAGGTGAAAACGACGTTTAATACCTTAGTGTTTGCTTCAACCGAAGGAAGAGCTCAAAATCTATCAACTGGTCAAATTTAATGTCGATCGGACAAACAGTTTACGAGTTATGGTCAATATTAAAAAAATTGAAAAATTTTCATCGATTGAGTTAAAAATTTTTTTTGCAAAAAATTGAGTATCGAATTTTGGACTTTTGAAAACTTTTTCTAACGTAGAATAAGCCGAGGAAAACGATGGCGCAAGCCGCATCTCAATATCTCTACTAGTTTCCGAGATATTTAGATTTAAAAATAAGAAAAGGTTAGGAAAAATTAAAATCAACTATCGGAAACTTTGATTGGTTATTACTTAGTTATTTGATGTCGGATTTAAATTTCAATTTCAGATTTGGAATCTAAGCAAAATTCTGCGTAAAATGAGCCAAAATAGCGCTAATAGACCCTAAAATTAACCGAGATATTGACCACAGAAGTTTGACATAGCTGTAGTCATAATATTTTCTATAAAACTCAAACTGACAAGTTTCGGAAAATTTAAAAACCAATTCTTAGCTAAAAAACCTCGAGAAAAACGATGGTGAAAACCGTTTCTATCGATCTGTCGTAGTTTTCGAGATTTTAAGCATTTTTCATAAAAATTTCGTGGACTACAACTCGATTTGTTAAAGAGAGAATTGAGACAACCTAAAATGCAAACTTTAAGTCCACTTCTATCGAAATTGTCTCAACAATGCTTTAATTAAAATTAGAGTTAGAAAACGTTTTTGCCTTCGCCGCCTTTGAAATGTATCTAGTTTAATCTACAAGTCTGTCTGCTGTCTGTTCGAGATTAATATTTCTGTAATTAAACTCCACGAATGCACTTCAGTTCTGTCTTATTGAATAAGAGAACGAATTAGTTATGCAAGTTCGGAGTGCCCGAGGTTTTTAAACTAACTTGAATAGAAAATGATATTTTCGAGTTTCCCAGAAGACAGGAAAAATCGTTACTAACGTCGTTTGCGTCCCGAATAAAACACCAACAAAGCGATAATATTTAGCCCAGTTTATGCGATAACAACGGGTCTTTAGTTTATTGTTTTATTTGCTTTGAAAACCATATTCTATAATTTCGCTTAGTGCGACGCAAATTTATTTGTTCTGTGAAGTTTGCTGCTGCAACTTGAGTCTAAGCCAACGGAAAACAAGCATAGAGTCGTTTTGTCGACTTTAGTTAATTAAAACTACAAAACATGAGGGGCAATTAAAAGGCTTTTGCATAATTTCAAGCATCGTATTGCAGGTACAAGAGAATAACCGTATCGTTTTCAGAGCTCTCATCGCCAACAAAATGAAAATGAAGCTCGTCGACGAAATTCCTTACTGCTCATACGTCGGCCCTGATCACAAGCAGATTTTCGATCCTCCAGAGCCGCACAAATCGGTGAAGATCTACATCGACGACGAGCCCCAGAAATCTGCGGCTTGTAAGAAGTAAACAACCTCAAATGCAAGTGTTTATTCAGATACAAAAGTGTAAAAGTCGGTCAATTTTCAAATAATAAAATATGGCATGTCCGGAAAAAATCGAACCGTGTTTGCATGTTGAGTCGAAACCACAAGTCCGCTTTCACTGATTGAAGTGAATTCATGGTACCGACCGATGCGGAAAATTGTAATTTCGCTTCAAGTTAAAAAACTAGTGCTTGTAAGAGTAGCCGAAATGTTTCCCAGAGTCGCCGCTCTTTTTCTTCCCGTGGTCTTCGTGGTGTTTGTGGTACTCCTCGTGCCCATGCTTCCCTTTAAAGCCCTTGTGGTCTTTGATATCCTTCCCTTTGTCACTGTGTCCCTTTTTACCATGATCGTCGTGGTGGTGCCCGGAATGTGACGATCCGCCCTTCTTATGATGCCCATCCTTCTTCTGGTACTTCTCATGATGATCCCCGAACTTACTATGGTAGCCACTCTTATGATAATCGTCGTAAAACTTGTGCTCGCGATGGTACTCGTCTTTATGGAACTTATTATGGTACCCTTTGGTCTTGTGTCCCTTTTTGTGCCCTTTTTTCTCCCCGAACTTCGCGGCTTTGTGCGACTTCTTCCCTTCGTGCGACTTCTTGTAGTGTCCAGCTTCATCGTGATGCTTCTCCTCGTGTCCTCCTGCTTTTCCATACTTCCCCGCTTTGTGCTTCTTTCCGTGCTTCCCCACCTCCTCTTTGTCCAAATGGTGCTCCTTTTCATACCCCTTGTCTCCTTTAGATCCGTGTTTAGAGTAGTACCCCTTATGATGCTCCTTTCCACCCCCTTCTTTTTCCCCCCCGTAGTACTTGCTCTCAGCTACCACTAGATGTTCCGGGAAGCCATGGAAGCCGGTGAAGAAACCAACGTCGCTTTTATAAACCGGAGAAAAGTAGATTTGTCCCGCCGCCGCGAACCACGTCAGCAGCAAGATATTAGCAACTTTCAACGGAAACATTGCACAACTAACACGAAACTGTTAAGTGTTGCTTTTATATAGACACTTCTGGTTCGTGCCGACATTTCCAGTCGGAAGTGAGGAGAGGATGAGAAAGAAGGTTTCATCATCGAGGGAAAAAACTCATTTCAATTCGAGTTGTTACAACGCAGTTTTCGGGACGTTTTTTAATTGCAATCGGTGTTTTCGTCACAGCGAATTAGGTGCGATGAAAGCTGGGGATTTCTTTTAGTTTTGGCGGAGACGGGATTAAACATCTTAATAATTGGGAAGCAACAATCTATATTATAAGAAAAATAATCTATGTAGAACTCTGTTCGTACATTGAAAATACATTGGAAGAAGTAAAATCTCCAAACTTTATTGTTTTAGGATGAAAACAAACAAAGTTACAGAATTTTATATAAAGTGGAGAAAATTTTAGTCGTTTTTACAATATATTTTTTTTTAATTCTGTGTTTTGTTTTAAAATTTTGAAATTTCGTGCCGTTGATAAACAAGCCGAAAGTAGTAAAATTCTTAAATTTCATTCTCATAGGATGAAAACAACGCAAAGTTGCGGAATTCTAAATAAAGTGGTGAAAATTTTGGTCGTTTCTACAATAAAAATTTTTTACTTTTAAGTTTTCAAATTTAGTACAGTTAATAAACAAACTGAAAGTATTATTAAAGCCGGTAACTTTCATAGTCTTATAATAAAAACTGGCAAAGTTACAGAATCTAATATAAAAGGGTAAAAATTTTGGTCGTTTTTACAATAAAATTTCCAAAAATCTTGTTTTTTACTTTTAAATTTTTAAATTTAGTACAGTTAATAAACAAGCTGAAAGTATTAAAGCCGCCAAGTTTCATTGTCTTATAATAAAAACTGACAAAGTTACAAAAATTTAATATAAAAGGGTAAAAATTTTGGTCGTTTTTACAATAAAAATTTTGTACTTTTAAATTTTCAAATTTAGTACAGTTAATAAACAAACTGAAAGTATTAAAGCCGCCAAGTTTCATTGTCTTATAATAAAAACTGACAAAGTTACAAGAATTTAATATAAAAGGGTAAAAATTTTGGTCGTTTTTACAATAAAAATTTTTTACTTTTAAATTTTCAAATTTAGTACAGTTAATAAACAAACTGAAAGTATTATTAAAGCCGGTAACTTTCATAGTCTTATAATAAAAACTGGCAAAGTTACAGAATCTAATATAAAAGGGTAAAAATTTTGGTCGTTTTTACAATAAAAATTTCCAAAAATCTTGTTTTTTACTTTTAAATTTTTAAATTTAGTACAGTTAATAAACAAGCTGAAAGTATTAAAGCCGCCAAGTTTCATTGTCTTATAATAAAAACCGACAAAGTTACAAGAATTTAATATAAAAGGGTAAAAATTTTGGTCGTTTTTACAATAAAAATTTTTTACTTTTAAATTTTCAAATTTAGTACAGATAATAAACAAACTGAAAGTATTATTAAAGCCGGTAACTTTTATAGTCTTATAATAAAAACTGGCAAAGTTACAGGATCTAATAAAAAAAGGGTAAAAATTTTGGTCGTTTTTACAATAAAAATTTCCAAAAATCTTGTTTTTTACTTTAAAATTTTTAAATTTAGTACAGTTAATAAACAAGCTGAAAGTATTAAAGCCGCCAAGTTTCATTGTCTTATAATAAAAACTGACAAAGTTACAGGAATTTAATATAAAAGGGTAAAAATTTCGATCGTTTTTACAATAAAAATTTCCAACAATGTTGTTTTTTGTGTTAAATTTTGGAATTTAGTACAGTTGATAAACAAGTTGAAAGTAGTAAAACTTTTTAAAATTTTACTGTCTGATAGTTAAAACTGGCAAAGTTACAGAATTTAATATAAAGGGGTAAAAATTTTGATCGGTTTTACAATAATTTTTTTTTTAAATGTTCTTTCTTGCTCTAAAATTTTGAGATTTAGCGCCGTTGTTAAACAAGCCAAAAGTAGTAAAACCTCAAAATTTCATTGTCTTGGAATAAAAACTGACAAAGTTACAGAATTTAACATAAAATGGCGAAATTTATTGGTTTGTTTCTAAAATAAAAATAAAAAAAATATATTTTTTTTATATTTTTTGCTCTAAAACTTATAAATTAAGTACAGATAAAAAACAAGTTGAAAGAAGTAAAATCTCCAAATTTCATTGTCTTAGAATTAAAGCTGTCAATGTTACGAAATTTAATGTAAAGAAATAAAAATTTTTGGTTCGTTTTCGCAATAAAAATTTCCAAAAGTTTTGTTTTTTTCTCTAAAATTTTAGAATTTAGCACAAACCAAAAGTAAAAAAACTGTCAATTTTATTGTTTTAGGATAAAATTACAGAATTTTATATGAAGTGGTTGAAAATTTTGGTTTGTTTGAAAATAAAAATTTCTAAAAAATGCATTTTTTTCTCTAAATTTTTGAAATTAAGTACAAATGAGAAACAAGTTAAAAGAAGTAAAATCTTTGAATTTCATTGTCTTAGAATTAAAACTGTCAATATTACGAAATTTATTAAGAAGTGGTAAATATTTTTGGTTCGTTTTCGATATAAAAATTTCCAAAAATTTTGTTTTTTTTCTAAAATTTTAGAATTTAGCACAGTTGATGAATAAGCCAAAAGTAGAAAAACCTGTAAATTTCTTTATCTTAGGGTAAAAACAGGCTAAGTTATAGAATTTTATACGAAGTGGTAGACATTTCTTTTATTTTTGGCGAAGACGGTGATAGAACATCTTTCTAATTGGCAAGCAACAATCCAATTTATAACAAAAATAATCTATTTAGACCCTGCTCGTACATTAGAAGTGAATCCATTCCACCACGCTTTTGACTTTAACTAAATTAAATTTATTTAATTTCCTCTGTGAGGGTAAATCATAACATGTTAATTAGACGAGTCAAAGCATAGAAGTACAAACTTGTAAATCTGTTTAAGATTCTGGAATTTCATACTTGCGATTTTCATTAGGAACTAACTTAATTAGACTCATCGTTTGATGTTAAATTCCAGTTTTTTGATCAATTACAATTGAAGTAGAAGTGAGGTAGGCAACTCAAAAAACACGTTTAAGTGCTGCCTGCATTACCGACTACAGGTCTCTGTATTGTATAGATTTCGCCACATTAAAGGAAACTGGTGGTGTTAATAAATAATTTTATTGATTATCAAAAAACTATACAAGTATATTACAATTCCAGACACAACAACGTTATAATTACGCCTTAATTTCACATTAGTATTGAGAATTGTTGCCTGATGAATATCCAGTATACAGAGTTGATGAAATGGCCCCATCTAAAACGCAATTTAACTAAAATAGCTAGCAAAATTTCACAGTTATAAAGCTATAATACAGAGAGAACAACTTTGTTACTTTATCGATCACATTGAATTTATTATAAAAATGTGTATATGGAACCTTAATTGTCAACAATGTTTTATAAAATGCTTTAGAAGTGAATTTATCTAAGTCTAACTAATATTTATTATAATACTGTTTTTTCTTTATGTACAATTTTTTTCGTGCAATATTTACACTGTCGCCGGTCTTGGTTCGTTCGTTCCTAAGAAACTTACAAAATTAGCTTATTAAAAATATTTTGCTTTTTAATTCAGTCATTTAAGAAATCTGTAATACTGCTAAAAGAGCTCTAAGAAAAGCATCCTAAAGTAACTAATACTGCGGTTGGGAAAGGTGTGATTTATTACAATCAATTCCTCTTTCTGTCTCACTAATTTTAACATTAACTTTACAAGAGAAAAATTATTTTTTTTGGTAATAATGGCAACAAAAGTGTGCATTGATGGAGGAATTATTAACAATTTTGGTTATCACAAATTAATTTCGTTAGAAGTGGAAACTTTTTACAATGTTTTTAAGGGTACAAAAATTGCAAAAAAATTGTTTTTTTCTGTTTACAGTTTTTTAGGTACAAGGGGTGTCACCACGCTGCAGGTTAAAATTTTGTTATGAAAAATTGTTACGAAATTTTATATGAAGTGATTCGTTTTATACTTTACTTCAAAATTTTAAAATTAAGCACAGTTGATAAACAAGCCAAAAGTAAAAAAACCTGTTAATTTTATTGCTTTAGAATGAAAACAGGCAAAGTTCAACATTTTTTTATAAATAGTAATTGAAATTTTTGGTTCCTTTGAATATAAAATTTTCTGAAAATTCTATTTTTTGCTTGATATTAAGTACAGATCTAAAAAAAGTTAAAAGCACTGAAATCTCAAAATTTTACTGTTTTAGAATTAAAACTATCAATGTTACGAAATTTAATGTGAAGTTTTTGGTTCCTTTTCGCAATAAAAATTTAAAAAATTTTGTTTTTTTTTCTAAAATTTTAGAATTGAGCACAGTTGATAAACAAGCCAAAAGTAGAAAAACCTGTAAATTTCATTATTATAGAATAAAAACAGGCAAAGTTACAAAATTTTATATGAAGTGGTTGAAATTTCTGTTCGTTTGAAAATAAAAATTTAAAAAAATTCAATTTTTTTTAATTTTGAAATTAAGTACAAATGAGAAACAAGTTGAAAGAAGTAAAATCTCCAAATTTTATTGTCTTAGAATGAAAACAAGCAAAGTTACAGAATTTTATATAAAGTGGTTGACATTTTTGGTTCGTTGCAAAAATATAAATTTCTAAAAAAATTCAATTTTTTCTCTAAAATTTTGAAGTTGAGTACAAATAAAAAACAAGTTAGAAGAAGTATAATCTCTAGATTTCATTGTCTTAGGATGAAAATAGATAACATTACAGAATTTAATATAAAAAAGTTGAAATGGTAATTTGACAGTTTATACTGTGCAAAAATTAATCAAATTATGAAAAAATCATTTCAGCAGTTTAAAATATGATAGCATTTGTCCGTTTAGCAATGAAAAAATCTCAAAAAAATAAATTTTGTCTCCGAAAGTAGAAGTTATTCGACATTTAAATAAAATTTCCATCCGCTAAAATTAAAGAAAAAATATGCAACAAATCCATGGTTGGTTGTATTTCGTTTGATTTGTGCGTTTCTTGTTATACGCATACAAGAAATTTTTTTTTGTCTATTATTTATAAACACTCCTTTTAACATCGAGCTATTGAAATGAGTGAACAGCTCACATTGGAGGTGTTTTTTTGTGACCATTTTCTGCTATAAAAACTGAATTGATAAAGACAATGCGTCCCAGATTTTATTCTTTTTAGGGTTCAATCAGATTTCCAATGTTGTTATGAAAAAAATGTGAAACCTTCAATAACAATTCCTAAAACTTGTGTCCTTTGCTCTAGAATTTTTAAAGCACAAAAATATTACCTTCACATTAATAACGTGGCTAAACCCTGCATACTCTAGACAGACATGAATAAGAAACCATTTTTTTGCGATTGAACAAACTTGAAAAAATTGAAGAAAGTAAAAAGCGACAGAACTTTGCCCATCTCCACCTCAATACATTTTAACACAAAACAAATATTTGTACCAAAATTCGTTTGAAATCGTCAAATCCCTGTTTCCTGAAGCTTAATTAGTTTATCAAAATCTTATCATAGTATAAAGTGGTCAGCTTAGGTATACGTGACATTACAGTGACGAAAAAAAAGCTCTAATTTTCACACACGTCACTGAACTTAGTCTAGAAAATGTTGAACCATCAGCGGAGTCGTCGGTCTCTGTTTGTGTAGTTTTTGCACTTTACACTGTTTCATCGTGTGGTATTTCGTCTTGTTGCTTGTGTGCCGAGACCATTTGTTGTTAAGTTCTTCGTTGGCCACTTTCTTCACTTTAGGAGTCGTTTGGCTGCAGCGATTGCCCTAAAAACAATTAAACAAATGTCAGGAGCAAGTTTCCACAAAGTTCTGAATTTAACAAGGTTATTATAACACTTGGGATTTAGTTCCACTTGTGTTACAATACAATCCTGTTATTTTACACAGTGGTGGTAGTAAGTAAAATAATAAAAATTCAAGAGGTACATAAACGGCATTCGCGCATTATTCTTTTGATCGCGCCATGCTTTTGCCCATAAAACGGGTAATCAAGTACCAAAACAATTCGAGGGGTTTTATGATGGTACTTCAGTTGCACCCTACCACTTTACGGTTTTATTCGTCTAGCAAACAATTGGAATTTATTAGTCTTACAAACAACAACGTGCTGCAGTTGTCGTAGGCTTTCGCTTTATGGCTCAGTTCGCTCTTGAGTTGCCATCCATGGAGATACACGTGTGGGCTGATGGGCTGTTCACCTCTTCGTATACTCAGGATCGATTGCCACCTACAAAACTCTTCAGTTCGCGAAAAACCTCGCAATTCTCACCTCGTTATGAGCTGGAAGAGGCGCGAATGTTGGCCGAACTTCTGCAGAACTCTCGCGGCGCCAAGCATGGCGTCTTGGTAAGAAGTGCAAACGGAGAGCGCCTTCCAGTAGTTGTGGAGGGCGGCCACTGGGTGTCCTCTTCCCATCAGCCAATGACCGTAAATAGTGGTGTAGTATGGATCTCGAGGATTCAAAAGAACGACTTTGTTCAGAAGAGTGTTAACAGTGGGGTCTTTTGGTCCGCGAAGACGCGCCAGCTCGATGTACGCTGGAGTGAATCTCGGCTCCAAAATCAAGCATTTTTTGAGCATCCGCTCCGACTCTCCAGTTCTATTGGACTTTCTGCAAAAAAAATTAGCCCGGCGCCTCCACCATTTTCACCATTTTTTTATTACCTGTAAAGCTGCCCGAGGTTGTAATGCGCGTTGACGTGGTCAGCCGAGTATCGAATGGCGGCGAGGAAATGCAGTTCGGCTTCTTGTTCGTCGCTCAATAAAGTCCCTAAATTATTGTGGGCACTTGCATAAGTCGGCCATAGTCTGCAATAGATTAAAGCTGCATTAGTCCACTTCCAATAAACCTCGCAGATCTACTTACTTCAAAGCTTTGTGGTAATGAGACTTCGCTAATTCAGGTCTCGCAGAATCTCGAAGAAAATTCGCGTAGTTGTAATGCATCTTAGCGTTGTGTGGTAATGTCATTAACCCTGCCCTAAGGAAACGAGGAATTTAAATTGGAGGTTTCAGCCAAGTCGGATTTCAACGCTTTACAAATATTATTTTTGAAATGGTAATGGAGTTTTTGAAGAGGTTCAGGGAGTTATTGATTACGAACGGAGCTAACAAGTGTCTTCGAGGGTTTTATTGCTGTTTTCTATAACGACGAGGATGAAAAATTCAAAACTAATACTCTTGACCGAGGCTATAAAATCATTGTTTTATTATTTAATGGGCGGTTTATGGGTTGAAATTACGAGCCTGATGAGGATTCAGTTTAAAATAAAGCACCGATGTTCGGTGTAAATTTAATATAAATTCATAACTTTATTATTGCCTAAAAGTAGTGTAATAAAAGCAAATCTTCTTTTTTCTATGGAAGACTGAGCTTCTATAAACGGGTATTTTACAACCTCCTCAAGTATTAAAGAGCATCAAAAAGAAAGAACTCTAGAAAAGTTGGAGCGTAAAGAACGACGAAGTCGAAGAGCGTAAACTTTTTTATTTATTTTGTTCTTTGGCACTATTGAAAAACAAGTCAAAAATTTTGAACACAACTGTCTTTAGAATGAAAATTTTAAAATTTTTGCAACCGCTCAAAAATAAAAATTTTCAAAACCCAGTTTTAAAACAAGTTTAGAGTAGTAACTCTCCTAAATTTTAAGATTCTATCATTGTAAGAACCAAAATACAAGGATTTATAAAAAGGTTCCAAAAATTTGGTTCTTCTTCAAAAGAAAAAATTCTACAATTTGTCTTTTTTGTTCTACAATTTTGCACTTTAGCACAGTGGAAGAACAAGTTAAGAATAATAATTTCCCTGAATTTCAAACTTATAGCTTAAAAGTTACAAAAATGACAGGTCCTAGAATCAAAATTTTAAAAATGTCTGCATTCGCTCAAAAATAAAAATTTTCAAAACTTGTTTTTGTTTTAGAACTTTCTACTTTAGCCCAGTTTTAAAATAAGTTAAGAGTTGTAACTTCCCTGAATTTGATGGTTCCAACATTACAAGAACCAAAATTACACGTTTTAATAAAAAAGGGTGCAAACTTTTTCTTTGTCCTCAAAATAAAAATGTTTAAATTTTGTAATTTTTTTAGTTATAATTGTGTGCAGTTGAAAAATAAATAAAGAGTAACAACTTGTGCAAATTTTATATCTATAGAATTAAAATTACTAAAATTATAAGCATTAGAATCAAAACTAAAAAAAATTGTGATCGTTCAACAATAAAAAAATTGGAAAACTTGTCTTTTTAGTTCTATGATTTTGAATTTTGGTACAGTTAAAAAACCAGTTAAGATTATTTATTCTCCTAAATTTGAATCTTATAGCTCAAAAATGACAAAAATAAGTGGTCTTAGAATCAAAATTATAAAAAAAATCTATTAGCTCAAAAAAAAAAATCCAAAGCTTTGGCCCAGTTTTAAAACAAGTTAAGAATTGTAATTTTCCTAAATTTCATGGTTCCAACATAATAAGAACCAAAATTACAGGTTTTAATAAAAAAGTTTTCAAATTTTGGCTCGTCCTCAAAATAAAAATGTTTCAATTTTGACTTTTTTGTGCTATAATTGTGCACTTTGGTATAGTTGAAAAATTAGTTAACAGGAGCAACCTGTTCGAATTTCATATTAATCGCATTAAAATTTCGAAAAATCTAGATCTTAGAATCAAATTTTTGAAAAATTTGGTGACGTATTTAGAAATAAAAAATTTCGAAAACTTGTCTTTTTTGTTCTATAATTTTGTACTTTGATACAGCTGAAAAACAAGTTTAGCTACCTGTCCAAATTTCTTATCATTAGCATTAAAATTACGAAATTTATAGCCTTTAGAACCAAAATTTTGAAAAAAATTGCGTCTACCCAAGACTAAAAAAATCTCAAATTTGTCTTTTAGTCCTATAATTTTATAGTTTGGTACATTAAAAAAACATGATAAAAGTAGAAACTTCCCTGAATTTTATGATACCAACATTGTCAGGTTTATAAAAAAGTTTCAAAATTTTAATAAAAAAAAACTTGTATTCTTTGCTCCATAATTTTGTATTTTGGTTGAGTTGAAAAACAAGTTAAGAGTGGTAATTTTCCTGAAACTCATAATTCCAATTTTATAAAAACCAAAATTACAGATTTTAAGACAAATGATTGCAAAATTTACAAATTTACACTACAAAATAATTTTTTTTTAAATTTTGACTCTTATGTGCTATAACTGAACTTTAGCACAGTTGAAAAATAAGTCAAGAGAAGCAGTTTCTCCAAATCTCATATCAATAGCATTAAAATTACAGGTCTTGAAATCAAAATTTGGAAAAATTTGGAAAAATTTGGAAAAGACTGTCTAACAATAAAAAAATTGTAAAACTTGTCTTTTTTGTTCGATTATTTTGTACTTTGGCACAGAAGAAAAACTACTTAAGAATAGCTATTTCCCTAAATTTCAAACTCATAGCTTAAAAATTTCAAAAATGACCTTTCTTAGAATCAAAATTTTAAAAATGTTTGCATTCGCCCAAACATACAAATTTTCAAAACTTGTCTTTTTTGTTCTATAATTTTGTACTTTGGTACAGTTGAAGAACAGGCTAAAAACCGTAATTCCTCTAAATTTTAAGATTTCATCATTGTAGGAACCTAAATTACATGGTTTTATAAAAAAGATTACAAAATTTGACACTTCTTCAAAAAAATTTTCTAAAATTTGTCATTTTGGTTCTACAATTTTATATTTTGGCACAGGTAAACAGCAAGATTAAAGTTAGAATTTCCTTCAATTTCATGCTCCCAGCATTGCAAGTAGCAAAATTAAAGGTTTAACAAAAAAAGTTGAAAAATTTCAATTTTTTTTTTAACTTTACTTTAGTAGCAATAAAATTACCTACGACAATGACACCTTTTGCAATCAAAATTTTGGAATTGTTTTTAGTCTTCAACCAAAAATAAAAGTAGTGTGAAAAAATAAATCAATTTTAAAGTCCTATAAACGCGGATTTAACAGCCTCCTCAAGTATGAAAAAGCTGGGATGGGTGGTTAAACTGGCAAGAAATAAAAATTAACACATACCTAAGTAATGATTCCCTAGAACGCCAATCCCGGTTTCTGATGACAGTCCTCAAGCAACTCGTCGTTAGTAGTAACATGACAAAGCAGATGATAGTTTGTCGGTGTTTAGAATAAGAATTCCAGAATATCTGGATACCATATACGACTAATAAAGTACACCCTAAACTGAAACATCAAAGGGTAATTTCCTCATGTAAAGCGACGCCTGGAAACTACATACCTAGGAATATACAAGACTCTTTCCGCTACTACAAATCCCACAGTAACAACAAGATTAGCCGCCGGCAAGAAGGGTAAAACCAACAACATGAGCCCAAGAACGACCGGGACATGCTTCTGGTTCTGAAAAGAAAAACTTATCTGTTATCGATATCCTCGGATTATGGATAAATACTGTCAAATCGTGAAATCCTTTAAGCCAGTTTCTTTAACAAATTCAAAATTGGTCGCAGACTTTGTCAGATCCCGTAGGGTTCGTTAATTTATTACAGGATCTTGTGGGGTTATCCAAAGGAGGAAGAAAAGAAGGCAATTGTTCCGCTAGAGCCTAAAAAATCGCCTCTTTTCTCTTAATATTTACATGCTTTGTTATACCCATCTTTTTATAGCCGCTCTTTTTTCATCCAAAACACGCCTTCAACTGAAGAATTCATCGCAATTACTTTCCGCCTTATTTCAATTCGATCGCGTTAAAACAATAGTCGTGTATTTCACACGACGGAATCGAAAATAAACACACGCGACCACAATCGGTCAATATTTATGCAAATTCTCGCAATCATTTCATTTAGGATATAAATCAAACCCGCGCTAAAAGAAACATTAGATAAATGTATTTCATGTTAATGTCGAGGCAGCGAATTCTGAAAAGCAAATATTAAAGCAACATTATGGTATTATTTGCCTTTCTGTTAGGAATAAGGATGTGAGCGAGCCGGGAAAGATATAAGCATAAGGAAAAATGCTTTTAACATTTTATAGCAATATTTTTATTTCCTGGAATGTAGCGCTGTATACTTAATACTAGCATACGTTATGTAAATGTAAATATTTCCGTTACATTAACTTGATATGAGATGTGCGGTCAATATTTTAGAAGGAGCATTTCGGGCCGACGCTCACGGTGGAAATTATGGTGCAGTTAACACTCTTTTAGAGATAAGAAAATTAAGCCGCTTAGGTAATTGGTAAGGGGCTAATTATTTCTTCCCAACTAGTACAAGAAAGTTCTTGTTAAGTACATCACTCGACTATAGTTTTGTGGCTAAATTAACTTATTTTGTTTTAAAGAAACTTTATAATAAGGCAGGATTCATCGAGTTTAAAAGAAACTTAGATTCTTGTAAATTACACAGAGACGCATCTACAATTTTTCCATTTTCTGGACGTCTGTGGATGTCAAGAACTTTCCGCTTCTGACTTTAGAGAGCGCGGAATCAAATAACAAAATCTCTAATTTTGTTTAGTGGTTTCAAAAAGATGGTTTATCTTAATTCTTTGGATATTTGGAGCATTCTTTGTTTCTGTGTTTGTTTAGTTGAATTTACAAGACAGTTTCCTGTTTATTTGGAATTCAAGCTTGAATTTAAACGTTGTTTCCCAAAAACTGCAAAAAACGTTTACGCTCGCTCTTATCATACTTGTTTTTAACTTTCGCTTAATTACTGGTTTTAAAAACAACATTTTTAAATGTGATTATTGCGAAAAATTAATTTGTTTGAAATAAATTGGGCTTTCTATCTTTATATTAGTGGTAAGATGACTTTGCTTTGTGAATCAAACTGAAACTTTAATTAGAAGCGCAATATAAAAAAACTTACGTAAAGTTATTAAGAAAAACACAGATATAAAGTAAGCAAGTGTTTAACATCCTTTACAAAAATTTGTAATTTTGGTAAATTTAGTGCCACATTTATGAAATTTCGGGAATTTACTATTTTTAAGTCGTCTATTAAGTCCACCAAATGCAAAATTCTAGAGCAGATGATACAAATTTTAGAAATTTTTCTTTTATTAGAGACTAAGCAAAAATGTTCGACATTCTTCACTAAAATTCGTAATTTTAGCAATTTTAGTGCTATAGCTATCAAATTTAAGGAAGTCTTTAAGTCAATTATTAACTCCACCAAATTGCAAAATTCTAAACCAAAAGACACAAATTTTAGAAATTTTTGTTTTGAAAACCAAGCAAAAATGTTCGACATTCTTTACTAAAATTCTTAATTTTGGCAATTTTAGTGATGTAGCTATGAAATTTATAAAAGTTACTACCTTTAAGTTGCTTATTTACTTCACTAAATTGCAAAACTGTAGAGCAAAAAACACAAACTTTAGAAATTTTTTTTTTAGAGACCAAAGAAAAATTTCCGACATCGTTGAGTAAAATTTGTAACTTTAGTAATATTACTACTACAGCTATAAAATTTACGGATGTGACAATTTTTAATCTGCTTAGTAACTCCAACAAGTTGCAAAATTTTAGGCCAGAAGACACAAATTTTAGAAATTTTTTTTTGGAGACCAAGCAAAAATGTTCGACATCCTTCACTAAAATTTGGAATTTTGACAATTTTACTGCTATTGCTATGAGATTTGAGGAAGTTACTATCTTTAAGTCGTTTATTAGTTTTTCCCAAATTGCAAGATTATAGAGCAAAAAACACAAATTTTAGAAATTTTTCTTAAGGCGACCAAGCAAAAACGTTCGACATCGTGTAACTAAAATTCGTAACTTTGCTAATTTTACTTTAACAGCTATGAAATTTGGGACTGCTGCTACTTTTGATCTGTTTAGTAACGCCACCAAATTGCGAAATTGTTGAGTGAAAGGAACAAATTTTAGAATTTTTTTTGGAGCCAAGCAAGAATTTTCGACTTCAGTAACTTCGATCTTCAGTAACTTTGACAATTTTAGAGCTATAGCAATAAAATTTAGGGAATTTACTATTTTTGATTTGCTTATTAACTCCACTAAATTGCAAAATTGTCGACCAAAAGACGCCAATTTTCGATTTTTTATTGTTTTAGAACAGACATTTTGAAAAATTTTGCGACTACAAAAATCTTATTTTTTTTGTTCTATAATTTTGTACTTTAGCACTATTTTAAAACAAGTAAAGAGTAGTAATTGTTTTGACTTTCATGGCTCCAATACTACAGAAACCAAAATTACAAATTTTAATAAAAAGGGTCCAAAGTTTTGGCTCGTTCTCATAATAAAAATGTTTAAATTTTGTTTTTTTTGTGCTATAAAAATGTGCACTTAAGTACAATAGAAAAAGAAGCTAAGAGTAGCAACTTCTTCAAATTTCATGTCTATAACATTAAAATTACGAATTACAGGCATTAGAATCATAATTTTAGAAATGTTTTCATCCTGGCGAGAACAAAAACAAAACTTGTCATTTTGTTTTATAATTTTCTATTTTAGCCCAGTTAAAAACAAAGGTAAGAGTACTAATTTCCCTAACTTTCATTGTTCTAACATTAAAAGTACCAAAAATACCGGGTATTCACTGAATTAATTTCATTAGATTAGTGTCCTCATTTTTTAAAACGCAAAATTATTTTTTTTTACTTTTGACAATACCAGAAAGCTCCAATTTCATGTAAAACCGATAAAGTTCCCACAATAATCTACCACCAAAAATTAGAAAGATTTCACGTCCAAGCAGTACTTATGCGCTCAGCACCGCTTGAAATTTTTTCCACTTGACTGTCCTCCAAAAGAAAATCAATAAAATACCACTTAAGCTTATTTCTGTACGTTTAATATGTGGAAAAGCGCCAAAACTATCAATTCCCAAGATCAGCTGCATATTCCCATCTCCTTAACGATGCCAGAATCAAATTACTAAGCCACTTCCTTCTTAAATTCACCATCGTCTCTGGTAATAACGCAGTCTAAGCACTTTGTAATCTCAAATATTGATCAGCGAGCTACTTGGAATGCACGACATAGTGCAGTTGCAAAAAATGTCCACCCTTCGTACAAATAGGGCCAATACTCTTCAGAGTGTGTGTCTAACGAAGCGTCCTCTCTGCAATCATTGTACATCGATGGAGAGTTATTATTAAAATCGACGTATTTCGCAGACGTCCCTTTATTTAACTTCCATTCGAATTAAATTGTTTGTTCGTGTATGAACAGATAAGTGTCGCTGACAGTCAATCTGAGGCGTGTCGATGTCAGATTCTTTCGGTTGAAAGTGAGCGAAATTCTAGACTAATAGTTAGATTACCTGGCTAAAGCGTCTTATTTACTCGGAAGTAAAGGTTCAATGCGGAGGTTAATTTGGGAGTTAGTTAGTTACTTTGAAGATGTACTTATGTACATAGCACAATCGAATAGTGAAAATCCTGTTTAACTAGAGGAACAAAGCATTCTAAGCATACATGCAAGACTATGGATTACCTCGAAGTCTGAGAGACTTCTCAAGACGAGGAGAAGAGCTCCTCCGAAGAAGAAGCAGGTCATCAGGTTTCTCGAGTCGGACATTGATGTGACAAGAGGGACTGACCCCATTTGCCAGTCGTGGGACAATGTGGCTGGACACAGAAGCAGCCACCAATTGAACGCAGCCAAGTAGCAAAAAGTCAACACTCTGGAAAAGAAAAAAACTGCATTGACTACAACACAAATCATTGACTTTCAATTTTCCCTTTTATTGCGGGAAGAAAGTGCGCTAGTGCTGCGAGCAAACATTAATATTTATGGCGTGGTCGATATAGATGCACTGATGAAAGCCTCAGATTGAGTGTTTCCATCTGATAAGTTTAAAACATACTTCAACTCCTCGCCATAAGCGGTGAAATTAAATTTGAAAGTTTCGTTCGAGTAATTTAAAATTATTTAAAAGATTCAACTAGTTCATGGAACTCCGCGACAATTAGGTGCTTTGAACATGCTTGCAATTACTGCCCACACGTTTAAGTTCCATGTTGATACAGGCATTCTAAATATTGGATGCGTGTTGATGGTTTGCGGAACTTCTGTATAAATAACTTTGAGAGTAAATATTTGGGCGAAAAGTGCTGGAAAGTGATATTTGTCTTTATCTTGCTTGCTGATTGCAATTTCACTGAGAGGTGGAAGTTTGGTTTTGGGAACGTAGCAGATTGTAATTGAAGAAAAGATCTCGAATAACTTTTCTTTAATTACATACTTTGAAGGGAAATAGATATCAAGTAAAAAGAAAACTTTGACTCGCACTCTAAAAATTCCTATTTTTGTTTGTTTTGCGGGGAATTCCTCGTTTCTCGGTTTAGTTTATAACTAAAGTTAGATTTTTCGCGCATCCACCAGTTTTGCATTGTAATGGAAAGTCTATGCTTTTCTTAATTCTTCTTTTTAATAATGGTGACATGAAACGTATGATTTAGCTCAAGAGCGAGTAAAACCAGCGCAAACCGTTGTATTTTATCTGTTGTAGTTTAGAAGACATCGAGCATTGAAAATATGAAAAATAAAAATCAACTATCCAAAACTTTAATCGGTTATAACTCGGTTATTTGTTGTCGGATCTAAATCGCTGATCCAGATTTAGAATCTGCGGAAAATTCTGCGTTCACTGATGTAAATAACTTAAATTTACTGGAAAAAATATGCGAGATGTCGATATCACAAGTTTGGCATAGTTTTAGTCATGAATTTTTGCAAAAATTTGCAAATTTGGACTGTAGAAAAATTAACTATTTCTTATGTAAAAAATCGCGAGAGAAACGATGGCGCATCTCAATATCTGAAATAGTTTCCGAGATATCGAGCACGAATTGTTTCGAATTTTCGAATTTTCTGGCGACAACCCAAAAATTCAAACGACCATAACTCGGTTATTTGTTAACGAAAATTCAAAAATTTTTATGTTTTTAAATTCAGCGTGAAATTCTGCGTAAAATGAGACCCAAATTTGTTAAGTTTGCTTAATAAATAAACGAGGTATTGGCCAAACTGTTTTGGAAACATCATTTTAGGGTGATTTTTAATAAATGTTTTCAAAATAAAAACGACGTTTAATAGCATTGTTGTGCTATTGTACATCAATCGAAAGAGGAGCTCAAAATATATCTACTGGCCAATTTTGAGATCTATCGGACAAATAGTTTACGAGTTATGGCCAAAAATAAAAAAAATGAAAAATTTTCATCGTTTGAGTCGGAATTTTTTTTTGCGAAAAATTGACTATCGAATTTTGGGCTTTTGATAACATTTTCTAACGTAAAATGAACCGAGAAAAAGAATGGCGCAAACCGCATCTCAATATCTCAAATAGTTTCCGAGATATTTAACTTTGAAAATTACGAAAAATGAGAAAAAATGAAATTCAACTTTCCAAAATTTGATCGGCCACAACTCAGTTATTTGTTGTCGGATCTGAATTTAAATTTCAGATTTGGAATTTGCGGAAAATTCTTCGTACACTGATGTATAATAACTTAAGTTTACTCTAAAAAATAAGCGAGATATCGATATCAAAAGTTTGACCATAGTTTTAGTCATGAATTTTTGCGAAAATTTGCAAATTTCGATTGTAGAAAAATCAAAGAACTATTTCTTATGTAAAAAATCGCAAGAAAAACAATGGCGCAAACCGAATCTCAATATCTGAAATAGTTTCCGAGATATTGAGAACGAATTGTTTTGAATCTTCAAAAATTTGGCGCTCTGGCGACAACCCAAAATTTCAAACGGTCATAACTCGGTTAATTGTTGACGAAAATTCAATTTTTTTATGTTTTCATGATTCAGCGCGAAATTCTGCGTAAAATGAGACCCAAATGTGTTAAGTTTGCTTAATAAATAAACGAGGTATTGGCCAAAAACTGTTTTGAAAACACAATTTTAGGGTGATTTTTAATCAATGTTTTCAAAATAAAAACGACGTTTAATAGCATGAATTAAAAGAGGAGCTCAAAATCTATCTACTGGCCAAATTTGAGATCTATCGGACAAATGGTTTACGAGTTATGGCCAAAAATAATAAAAATGAAAAATTTTCATCGATTGAGATGGAATTTTTTTTCGCAAAAAATTGACTATCGAATTTTGGGCTTTTGAGAACATTTTCTAACGTATTTGGAATCTGCGGAAAATTCTGCGTACAGTGATGTATAATAACTTAAGTTTACTCTAAAAAAATAAGTGAGATTTCGATATCAAAAGTTTGCCATAGTTTTAGTCAAACAATGGTGGACACTGAATCTTGGACAGAATTGTCATTTGATTGTCAAAGTTTCTAAACCGGGCTTTACAGAGGACGTTTGTTCATAACCAAACTTTTAATTTCTGATTCAATTGTCATTTTGACATTTTAGCAATAATAAAACCACTGGAATCCATGAAGTGTTGTAGCGCAAAACCAATTCTAGCTTCCTTGTGGCGGCACATCAATTGTTATTGTCAAAAATTTGTTTGACTTTTGTATTAACGTCAATCATAATGACAATAAAGCTAGGATTACACCGAGACTTTTTGAAATAAAAGGAAAGTGCTGTCCAAGATTCTGTGTCCACCATGGTATTTTTTTGCGAAAAACTGCAATTTTCGTCTTTTGGAAAATATAAAAACTATTATTTGTTGTCGGAATCTGCGGAAGATTCTGCATACACTAATGTACACTAACTCAAGTTTGCTTTAAAAAATAAGCGAGATATTAATATCAGAAGTTTGGCATGGTTTTAGTCATGAATTTTTGCGATAAACTGCAAATTTGTGACTTTTGGAAAATCTAAAGACTATTTCTTATGTAAAAAATCGCGAGAAAAACGATGGCTCAAACGGTCTCCTAATATTTCTAATAGTTTTCGAGATATTGATCAAAGTCTGTTTTCATATGGTCTTTTTGGAGTGATTTTCCATAATTTTTTTGAAACAAAAATGATGTCTAAAATTTTTGAATTATACATCAGTTGAAAGAACAGCTTAAAATCTATCAACTGTGCAAATTTGAAGTCGATCGGACAAATAGTTTATGAGTTTTGATCAAAATAACAAGAATTGAAAGATATCGACCTTTAAATTAGCCTTAAAATTATTAATTTTTCAAATTTTCCGTTTCTTTTTATCAGTGCTAGTTTCAAAGAGTCATTTTGGACTTTTTTCTATAAATGTCTGTATTCTCCGATGTACAATGAAGATTACAATACTTGTCTTAAGCCTAGAGAAAGTGAAAAATGTGATAAACAAGAAGAGATTCCCTTTGATTTGTGCCGCCGATAATCGCATTTTTGGCTGCCTGAATGTTATTTAAGAATAAATAATTTCCCCCAGCCGCAGGTCTTGGATCTGCAAAGAATGTTAACCACCCCCAATACTTCGCCAAAATAAAAACAAACTTTCGGTGTTTTATTGTGTGCATTTTCCTAAACCGGAATTATGGCGCATTATCAAGATAAAATTCCGCTTTGAGCGTAAGCTCGTGTTATGCAAATGGGGTAGGCATGCTGACGTAATTTCATCATGTTAAAGAGAATAGGAGAATTACATGTTAAGTAACATTAACAAAGAAAAGTCTGCAAATTGGCCGCTAACGCAATTAGGCAAATTTGAAGGGGTGAAGTTGATTAGATTGTAGCAAGTCGTCGGAACTCTTGCTTGTATCGAACGTAAGTTTTGGGTCAAGTTGTTTGCGTTTTGAAATATCGTAAGTCATCACGCGCGATTCTTTTGAAGTTTGTCTGGGTAATTTATCTGGAACACAACGGCTTTGATGAAACAACTTATTCGATCCCTTTGCGACGTGGCTGTACAAAGTAATCATCTTGCGGTGTTATTAGTTATGTCTCAGAGCTTTAGTATCAAACTATAATATGTTATATGTTGCCGCATTAATACAGTGCTATTATGTCTCGTTAAAACCATTAACCCCATACGTAATCGGATTGTAAGTTAGCAGCGTCGAAGTCGTTCTCGTAAGATTTCGTTCCCATGGGGGCTGTTTCGGTGAAGAAAGCTATATTTCTTGTTTAACTACTTCGTTCTTTTTATATATCTGGCGGTGAATTTACTAGCACTGTTAAATCAAAATTTCATTATTTACATTTTATTCGCTTTTATACGAGCGCTTTTTTTGGGATAAAAACAACCGTCAAATACGAAACAATTTATGGACAAAACACGGGAAACAAACACAGAGCGCATTACAAAGATTGTTGTGATTTCATTAAACATCATTTTAAGACAAACAACATTCCTCTATTACAATATTTATTTAGTTTCGCAATTCGGAATAAGTTTCTGGAATAATATTATGCGTTCTGAAATCCTTACAATAACAAAAACGCTCACTTCTCTGATAACCTACAACGAAATATCACTGCAGAGATTCGCATAAGTTCTCAAAGTATAAACATTTCAAAATATTTTCTTTATTTTATAATTAAAAATTACAACAAGGTGTCACTATAAAAGTTTATGGCGAAGTCGATTTTCGGGAACTGTCAGATACTGTCTAAATGACTGTCAACTTTGTAATCTGATTAAACCTTAAACCCGAGCAAACCTAAACACTAAACAAACGTGAAAAAACTTGAACGAAACTGAACAAATTTAAACAAACGTGGAAAAACCTGGAAATACCTTAATAAAAGCGAATTCTAATGAAAAACAGCACGAGAAAAACTATGGTGCGACCGTTTTTTCTCATCTCTCGTAGTTTTAAAAGTACTGAGTAACAAAAATAAAAAATTTAAAAAAATAACAATTTTTTTTTAATTTTAGGTTTATTCGTAACTAAAAATTTCGAAAATTTGTGTCAGGTGGTTTAGAGTCTAGTAATTTACTACAATTATTTATGAAGCTTAAAGTAATAATCTCCCCAAATTTCATCCCTGTGGCACCAACAGGAGCAAAGTTACAGGGTTTTATTTAGAAGTTTTCTAAATTTTAGCTAGTTCTAACACTAAAATTTTCCAACATTTGTGCTTCTTGGTATAAAATGTTCTAATTTAGTACAGTTGATGAAATAGTTAAAAGAAGCAACCTCCCCAAATTTCATTTCTGTGGCATCAACAGAACCAAAGTTACAGGGTTTTATTTAGAAATTTTCTAAATTTTAGCTAGTTCTAACACTAAAATTTTCCAACATTTGTGCTTCTTGGTATAAAATGTTCTAATTTAGTACAGTTGATGAAATAGTTAAAAGAAGCAACCTCCCCAAATTTCATTTCTGTGGCATCAACAGAACCAAAGTTACAGGGTTTTATTTAGAATTTTGTAAATTTTAGGCAAGTAATAAAACTAAAATTTTCTAAAAATTGTGCTTGTTGGTATAAAATGTTCTAATTTGATACAGTTGATGAAATAGTTAAAAGAAGCAACCTCCCCAAATTTCATTTCTGTGGCATCAACAGAACCAAAGTTACAGGGTTTTATTTAGAAATTTTCTAAATTTTAGCTAGTTCTAACACTAAAATTCTCCAACATTTGTGCTTCTTGGTATAAAATGTTCTAATTTGGTACAGTTAATGAAATAGTTAAAAGAAGCAACCTCCCCAAATTTCATTTCTGTGGCAGCAACAGAACCAAAGTTACAGAGTTGTATTTAGGATTTTGTAAATTTTAGGCTAGTACTAAAACTAAAATTTTCTAAAAATTGTGCTTGTTGGTATAAAATGTTCTAATTTAGTACAGTTAATGAAATAGTTAAAAGTAACAACCTCTGCAAAAGTCATCCCTGTGGCGCCAACAAAACAGACACAGAGTTAAATTCAGAATTTTGTAACTTTTGGGCTAGTCCAAAAACAAAAATTTTCTAAAATTTGTGTTTGTTTTTCTAGATTCCTGTAATTTGGTATAGTTATTAAAATAGTTAAAAATAACAATCTCCTCAAATTTTATCCCTGTGACTTCAGCAGAACCAAAAATACAGATTTAAACCGAATATTTTGAAAATTTTAGGTTTGTTAAAAACTAAAAATGTTTAATACTAGTGTCTGTTGCTCTATAATTTTGTAATTCGTTATAGTTAATAGATGAGTTATAAGTAGCAACCTCTCAAAATTTCATTTCTCTAGCGCCAACAGAACTGAAGATACAAATTTTATTTATTATTTTGAAAATTTGTAGCTGGTTTTAAAAACAATTTTTTTTTTAATTTGTGTTTGTTGCTATAAAATTGTGTAATTTGGTATAATTAATCAAATAGTTAAAAATAACAATCTCGTCAAATTTCATTTCTGTGGCATCAACAGAACCAAAGTTACAGAGTTGTATTTAGGATTTTGTAAATTTTAGGCTAGTACTAAAACTAAAATTTTCTAAAAATTGTGCTTGTTGGTATAAAATGTTCTAATTTAGTACAGTTAATGAAATAGTTAAAAGTAACAACCTCTGCAAAAGTCATCCCTGTGGCGCCAACAAAACAGACACAGAGTTAAATTCAGAATTTTGTATCTTTTGGGCTAGTCCAAAAACAAAAATTTTCTAAAATTTGTGTTTGTTTTTCTAGATTCCTGTAATTTGGTATAGTTATTAAAATAGTTAAAAATAACAATCTCCTCAAATTTTATCCCTGTGACTTCAGCAGAACCAAAGATACAGATTTAAACCGAATATTTTGAAAATTTTAGGTTTGTTAAAAACTAAAAATGTTTAATACTAGTGTCTGTTGCTCTATAATTTTGTAATTCGTTATGGTTAATAGATGAGTTATAAGTAGCAACCTCTCAAAATTTCATTTCTCTAGCGCCAACAGAACTGAAGATACAAATTTTATTTATTATTTTGAAAATTTGTAGCTGGTTTTAAAAACAATTTTTTTTTTAAATTTGTGTTTGTTGCTATAAAATTGTGTAATTTGGTATAATTAATCAAATAGTTAAAAATAACAATCTCGTCAAATTTCATCCCTGTTGCGCCAACAGAACCCAAGACACAAATTTAAAACAAACATATTAAAAATTTTAGTTTCATCAGGAACTAAAATTTTCTAGAATTTGAGTCTGTTCCTCTAAAATTTTGTAATTTACTACAGTCAATAAATGAGCTCAAAGTAACAATCTCCCCAAATTTTATACTTGTAGCGCCAACAGAACCAAAGATACACGATAGAAACCGCAGAAATTTGACATTTTAGTTATAATCAAAATCAAATTTTTGATTTCAGGAAAGTTTAAAGACGAATCCTAAGCTAAAAACAGTTTGACTTAATATCAAAGTACATTAAAAGTTTACAAACAATTTAAAAACAGAGGGTTTGGGATGTCTTCGTAAAAAATCTTCTTAGCATTTTCGGTTTTGAGCAATTTAATTATAAATAAGCTAAAATAATTTCAACGACCCGTTTGTTTACATTTTTGTGCATAAATTGGTCTAATAGATAAGCAAAAAATTTCACTGCCGTTTGCAAAAAAGGTTTATTTGTGATAAGTTTTTTGCGCTCTGTTTGTTGAACTCACGCAATTATCTAATAAAATTTCTAGTGAATTCGATTTGTTCAGGAATGTTATTGATTTTAATTATCGATTATCGCGGGTTTTGTGTTGCCGAAATAGCTGTTCTGCTATACGGGGAAGTGAGTGAAGTTAGCTGTCTTGGTGCTATATGAACTTTCTGAACGCAGGAAAGCAGCATCCTGGAATCAGCTTGCGACGGCTTCCCAAAAGGTCCCAGTCATCATCCCCATTTTTTAATTAGTCCCCCATATAAAGTCCGAGTTGATTGATTACAATAATTGTTTACTCCTTTCTGATAAACTTTTAATCGGAAATCGTGTTGACACACCTGTGCGAGAGGTAAAAAAACTCTCTTGTTTCATGATATGTAAATGTAATATCCTCTGTCGGTTTTGAACGTATTGTACATCCTTTGCTTTCCTGCTGATAGCAAACACGAGCTTGTTAAAACCTGAAATTAAATAACGTAAAATATAAATCTAAACATAAAGCAAATCTCTGTTTATATGAAAAGTTGCTGCTTCTGACACTTTGTAGCAAAAACGTTATTATATTTAGATGCACCCAGATTTCAGCAGCAATAAAATAGTCTTTTAAAGTTTACAACACAGCGCAGTAAAAAGATGAGCGTACATTGCTGAAAGCATGCAATAATATAAACGTATGAATTACGAAAACAAGTAAAATTCCAGGTCAATAAATTTAATGGAGATTATCTTAGTTGAGTCCTAATTCGGCAATTAAAAGACGCAGTTACAGCCGGCAGACTGAATTTAGCGAGCATAAGAATTTATAATAGAAAGTTATAACAGCGACTATAAAAGCACTTTTAGTTCTGTAATAGATATAGCTACTTTGTCTGAAAATAAAGCCGTTCATGTTTTAACGATTCTTTTACGTGAGCTGAAATAACGACGGCGAAAAGTCAAGTTCTAAATAAATCAGATCGTGTTAATCACTGATAAAAGCGGTTTGGACTGTTTGTGCATTGCCCATCACCGTGTATTTATTTATAATTTCCCATGTTTTGGATTTTTGTGTTTTTTTTAAATGAACGAACCGCGGTCAACATTGCTCCAAACGACCAATTTTTCATCGGCTTGTGTAATTTGGGTTAAATTAAATATTTAAGCTGACTAATGAAAATCGAATGTCCAGTAAATGAAAATCAAACTAACGAATGAAATAAATTTCCGCCGAATAAATTAGCCCAAACACACGTAGTTATTGAATTAGTCCCGCAGTAGCAATTACGACAAAACTACCGGGCTATAGTTTATAAGTCCAACTTTTGCAATTACGAAATTCCCAGAGTTCGACTGGAAAATAATATGAAACACGCTGGTTTATGAAGACTTTGTCAACGGAAGTTTGTTGGGTTCCACTTGCACATTGGAGTTGGATAGTTAAAAATTTATAATTTGAACGTGGTGAAAAATGGGCGCCGGTCTAGTTGTCTTTTAATAGCGTTATTTTAGGAAATTCATTCATTTAGGAATTTTAATATAAATTTGGCGCATCCACCAGTTTTAAAATTAATATCCTCAGTGTAAATATTTTGAAACTTTCACTTCAGAGAGTTTAAGCTTTTAGCAAAAATTAAGATCAAAAAGGAACTATAGTAAACTAAATTTAATCTTTAAGTCGAACAAATGCATAGAATATAAACCATTTCGAAAAATTAAAAGCACGTAAACCGTAATAATAATAATTTTCGACTTTCAGAAAATTAAAAAATTTATTGTTTAAAGTATTTAAGACCGATTCCTAAACTAAAAAGTTGTGAGAAAAACGATTTCTAAAAATTTTTTTTTTCCGGAGCTTCAAAATTTTGGCCCTCTAGCGACAACCCAAATATTCAAACGGGTCTAATTTAGTTATTGTTGACTGACAAAAAAAAACAAGGGCAGTTTTGGAATCAGTGTAAAATTCTGCGTAAAATGAGCCTCTCTAGTTCAAATTTCCTTTCCCAAATAAACGAGATATTCTCCTTAAATAGATTTTCAGAAAGTGGTTTTAGGGTCATTTTAAATTTTTTCTTCGGGGTGAAAACTACGTATAATATTACTGAATTATATATCGATCGAAAGAGCAACTCGAGTTCTATCAACTGGCCAAATCTAAAATAAAAATTACAATAAAAAATTTCAATTTTTCGTTTTTTGATAGCCTCTCGTAAACCACTTGCTTTATCGACCTTTTACGAGAGGCTATCAAAAAACGAAAAATTGAAATTTTTTATTGTTTGAGTCGCCAAAATTTTTTGCCCAAATATTTATCATCAAATTTTTGACTTTTGAGAACACATTCTAAAGTAAAATGAGCCAAGAAAAACGATGGTACAACCGTTTCTTAAAATCTTTCAAGTTTCGGAAATATTGAGCTTTGAAAATTTTACAATTCAAAATCCAATATCCGAAATTTTGATTGCTCGTAACTTAGTTATTTGTTGACTGATTTTAACATTTTTAGATTCTACGTAAAAATCTGCGTAAAATGAGGTATAATAACGAAAGTTTCTTCAAAAAAAATAGGAAAAAAATCGGTATCAAAACTTTGCTATGCTATAGTTGCAGTCATAAATTTTTGCGAAAAACTTCAAATTTAGACTTTTAGAAAATCTTAAAACAATTTCTTTGTTAAAAAATTGCGAGAAAAGCCATGGCAAAAACCGTTTCTCGTTATCTAATGTAGTTTCGAAAATATCGAGCATCCAAAATTTGAAAAATAAAAAACCACTATTCAAAACTTGAAACAGCCACCATTCAGTTCTTTGTTATCGAATTTAATTTGCGTCAAATGACCTATGAAGCAAGTTAGCTCAAAAGACGAATGCGATATCGAGTCATAAAGTTTTTGCGATTGCCACAAATTCGATAAAAATATTTTTAAAACCGCATTATCTTCGCAATATTATAATATTCCTATTATTAGCAATTTCTTCCGTCTTTTTTGTTCACTGCATTGAAAGTTCCTTTTTATTACAAAATGTAAAACTTTCTTACCTTACATAAAGCGACGGATGAAAAGCAGTGGGATTATCTTGTTGCGAAAACTTGGGTAAGGAGCCTTGTAGAAGTGCCAGTCTGATGGCAAGTAATATTCCGAGCTGCAATAAAGAGGGTTTGTAGTAAATACAGTATTATATTTGCTTATAAATATGAAGGATAATAAAATCTACAGAAAGTGAAACATTATTCGCCGTTTCCCTTATGCAGCTGTCACTAAACAAAAAACTTTTATACGTCTTCCCTAATAAAAAGAAAAAGATTTACCAATGCAAGTTTATTAAAAAAGAGTACCGACGTACAACTCGTGATATTACACACCATAAAGAAATATTAAACCGGTATAAAAATGCTTTTAGTGAGCGTAATGTTCCATTTATCTTCCAAAAGCACAATTTGGGATGTTTTGGTTTCTTCTCGCTTATGTAAATCCGAATACAAAAACAGCAGTTTCGAACTAATTTGCGTACGTTGGATGAAAACTCTCGATTAATTGCGGCCAGTGGCCTTAATAGGCTTCTAATTTGTACGACTTGTGCCCTTATTTCGTTCATTCTATAAAACAGCACTCATCGATGGCACTGGTGCAAGTAAAAATGCAGGTTTGAATCTAGAATTTTGAATATTTTAAGCTAGTACTAAATCTAAAATTCTAAAATTTGTATCTGTTTCTCTTGAATCTTGTAATTTGGTACAGTTAATAAATGAATAAAAAATAGAATGCTTTTCAAATTTTATCTCTGTGGCGCCAACAAAACTAAAAATACAAATTAGAATCAAAAATTTGATCAATAATTAAAATTTTCTAAAGCATGTATTTGTTTTTATAGTATCTTGTAATTTGGTATAGTTAATAGACAAGTTAACAGTAGCAAGCATTCGAAATTTTATCTCTGTGGCGCCAACAGAACCAAAGAAACAAATTTTAGTCCAAAATTTTGAAAATTTCAAGCTGGTCCTAAAATTAAAATTTTCTGAAATTTGTGTCTGTTGCTCTAAAACTTTGTAATTTAGCACAGTTAATAAAAAAGCTTAAAGTAATAACGTCCCTAAAATTTATCCCTGTGGCACCCACAGAACCAAAGTTATACAGTTTAATTCTGAATTTTGTAAATTTTAGGCTAGTCCAAATACAATAATTTTCTAAAATTTGTATCTGTTGCTTGAAAATCTTGTAATTTGGTGTGGTCAATAAAAAAGTTAAAATTAACAACCTCACTAAATTTCATCTCTGTAGTGCCAACGGAACCAAAGATACAAATTTTAAACTGAAAGTTTCTGATAAACCTAAAATTTTCTAAAATTTGTGTCTGTTTCCACAAAATCTTGTAATTTGGTATAGTTAATAGACAAGTTAAAAGTAGCAACCATCCCAAATTTTATCCCTGTGGCGCCAACAGAACGAAAGAAACTGATTTTAGTCCAAAATTTTGAAAATTTTGAGCTGGACTTAAAATTAAAATCCTCTGAAATTTGTATCTGTTGCTCTAAAATGTTGTAAATTGTTGTAGTTAATAAATAAGTTAAAAATGGCAATCTCCCTAAACTCCATTCCTGTAGAGCCAATAGAACGAAAGATATAGATTTTAAACCAAAATTTTGAGAATTTTAAGCTGCTCCTGAAACTAGACACTTCTAAAATGTGGGTTTGTTTCTCTAAAATCTTGTAATTTAGTACAGTTAATAAAAAAATTGAAAGTAATAACGTCCCTACAATTTATTTCTGTGGCACCAACAGAACCAAAGTTACACAGTTTAATTCAGAATTTTGTAAATTTTAGGCTAGTCCAAATACAATAATTTTCTAAAATTTGTGTCTGTTGCTATAAAATTTTGTAATTTGGTGTGGTTAATAAAATAGTTAAAAGTAACAACGTCTTCAAATTTCACCCCTGTAGTGCCAACGAAGCCAAAGATACAAATTTTCAATCTAAAATTTTGAAAATTTTAAGTTTATCAATAATTAAAATTTTCTAAAACATGTATCTGTGTCTCTAGAATCTTGTATATTAGTATAATTAATAAAATAGTTAAAAATAACAACTATCCTAAATTTTATCTCTGAAGTGTCAACAGAACCAAAGATACAAATTTAAATCTAAAATTTTGAAAATTTTAAGTTTATCAATAATTAAAAATTTCTAAAATTTGTATCTGTTTTTCTAGAATCTTGTAATTTAGTACAGTTAATAAAATAGTTAAAGGTTCATCTCAAATTTCATCTCTGTAGCGCCAATAGAACGAAAGATACAGGTTTTAAACCAAAATTTTGAAAATTTCAAGCTGGTCTTAAATTTTTTTTTTTAATTTTGTGTTTTTTTTTTTAGTACAGCACAATTTGGAATGTTTCTTCTCGCTTATGTCTAGGTAAATCCGAATACAAAAACAGCAGTTTCAAACAAATTCTCGATGAATTGCGGCCAGTGGCGTTGTTACGCTTCTAATTTGTAAAACTTGTGCCCTTATCTCGTTCACTCCATAAAGCAGCACTCATCGATGGCACTGGTGCAAGTAAAGTAGTTCAAGCTGAAGTTTACGACGGTGAAAATTTGCACTGTGAATCACGAAAAGCTTGTTATTACTGTTTATGTCTTCCAACAGCTCCAGTTTATATCAAACGTAATCCCGCCTTACATCAGACGAAATGGAATCGCTGACAAAAAATCAAAACTCTGCTCTATTACACATTTATTTATTTCTGCGTTTCCATCATTGGAATAGTCCAATTTCCGCAAATTTTATGCAGCGACCGCGACATTTGTTCGGTGGTTAAACACACATTTTCAGGACAGGTTGTTTTTACAGCCCATCCAAATGTTTATTTTTTAATTTGGTATTAACGAATTCACGAAATTGCTCGTCAACTGTACTTGAGCGCTCGATGAGCTCTGTTTGGATTTCACGAAAAAATTACTGCCGACTTTCAACTCCCGAAAACAAGGATTTTTTAGTGAAAACACAGCAGAAAAGTAAATATTGTATTAAAGAAAAATACTCGTTTCAGACGCAACGGCACAATTTCGTTATAAATTATTACAACGTGACTGTCATTAACTGGTAATTATCGTTATCCTTAACTAGGAGGTTCACGGTGATGATTGATCGCTCTGACAATAACAAATGGCTGTTGATTGATGAAGTTTTAATAGGTGATAACTGAAATAGATTCGCGATTTTTGGGACAAATTGCGAAAAAAACCGGATTTTTTCTTATTGATTCATAATCCTTGCCCCTTGGAATTGGTTAAAAATTCATTACCGAATCCCACGGGAAAAACTTTGGGATTTTAAGGCCCATTTAATCCGGAGGTTGAATGAAACGCCTTCGAATTGTTAATTAATGTTTTAAATATTGATTTCACAAAGTTAATTGCACTTACCGATGTAAGGACCTTTGCAGCTCTATTAGCGAATTGCTGAGTTTCTTGGTTCCACCGTACTTCGACTATTGTTCTAGAAACAATAAAGGCTAGTATTAATTAAAATCGCAATCTTAATTTCGAGAGAGAAAAATACGGCGCGTGGAATTAAATAGTCAGATCTCATTTCGGGCAATGGAGGGTGTCAATCAATTTTGAAGGGAGTTTGTTTTGTGGTATTGTGTAAATTGTAACAAATTTAGACGTGAAGTATTCAGAACGAAAGGGCTAGTTTGGGTTTTAGGGATTGAAGTAAATTTTTAGAGGCGGACTTGCCCTTGCCTTAAATAACATCTAAACAAATAATAAGACCCAAATAAAGAATGTGATATAAATTGTAAATTTTTTAATGTAAATGATAGAAAAAGAAAATAAGTAAAATACAGAATTTTAGAAATATAAGATTTATAGTAAACAAAAAAATCCTAAATTGATTGTGTGTTGCTCTAGACGATTGTAATTTGGTATAGTTAATAGATGAGTTAAAGTTAGCAACTTCTCTTAATTTCATCCTTGTGGCGCCAACAGAACGAAAGATATAGATTTAAATAAATTTTGAAAATTTAAGGTTCATCAGTCACTAAAAATTGCTAAAATTTGTATCTGTTGCTTGAAAGTCTTATAATTTACTACAGTTAATAAAAGAGCTTAAAGTAATCACTTTCCATTCTTATGGCACTAATAGAACCAAAGTTACACAGTTTTATTTAAAATTTTGTAAATTTTAAGCTAGTTCTAAAACTAAAATTTTCTAAAATTTGTGTCTGTTGCTATAGAACCTTGTAATTTAGTATAGTTAATAAAATAGTTAAAAGTTTACAACCTCCTTAAATTTCATTCCTATGGCCTCAACAGAACCAAAGTTACAGAGTTTAATTCAAAACTTTGTAAATTTTAGGCTAGTCCATATACTAAAATTTTCTAAAATTTGTGTCTGTTGCTATAAAATCTTATTATTTGGTGTAGATAATAAAATAGATGCAGGTTACCTCTAAAAATTTTATCTCTGTGGCGGCAACAAAACCCATAATACAAATTTTATTCCAAAATTTTGAAAATTTTAAGCTGGTTTAAGACTTTTTTTTATAAAAATTGTGTTTGTCGCTCCAGACTCTTGTAATTTAGTAAACTTATTAAAGTAGTTAAAACTAACAATCGCCCTCAATTTCATCCCTGTGGCGCAAACGAAACCGAAGTTACACATTTAAACCAAACATTTTGAAAATTTTTGGTTTGTTACTAACTAAAAATTTTTAAAACTTGTGTCTGTTGCTTTATAATTTTGAAATTTGGTAATCCATAGCGGAATTGAAAGTAATATCTTCTCCAAAAATTATTTTTGTGGCACCAACAAAACTAAAGATAAAAATTTTTTAAATGATTTTGTAAATTTTTGGCTAGTCCAAAAACTAAAATCTTCTAAAATTTGTGTGTGTTGCTATAAAATGTTGTAATTTGGTGTGGCTAATATAATAGTTAAAAGTAACAACCTCTCAAAAATTCGTCTCTGTGGCGCCAGCAGAACCAAAGATAAAAATTTTATTCCAAAATTTTGAAAATTTCAAGCCGGACCTAAAAAATTTGTTTCTAAAAATTGTGTTTGTCGCTATAGTATAGTTAATAAAATAGTTAAAAAAACAATTTTCTCAAATTTCATCCTGTGGCGCAAACAGAACCGAAGTTACATATTTAAATCGAAAATTTTGAAAGTTTTGGGTTCATCAGTACCTAAAATTTTCTAAAATGTGTGCCTGTTGCTCAAAAACTTTGTAATTCGGTATAGTTAATAGATGAGTTAAAGGTAGTAACCTCCCCAAATATCCTTGTGGCGCTAACAAAACCAAAGATACAAATTTAATCCAAAATTTAATCCAAAAGTCGATCCTAAAAAAAATTTTCTAAAAATTGAGTTTGTTGCTATAAAATATTGTAATTTTGTGTAGTTAATAAGATAATTAAAAGTAAAAATCTCCCTGAATTTCATCTCTGTGGGGTCAACATAACCAGACATGTACATTTAACTGTAGAATTTTGAAAGTTTTTGGTTCGCCCTAAAAATAAATATTTCTAAAATGTTGGTCTGTTGGTCTTCAACTTTGAAATTTAGAACAGTTGATAACTGCATAGAAATGAGCAATCTCTCCAAGTTTCGTCAATACTAGAACTAAAAATAAATTTTAGAAAAGTATGGAATTTGAGTTGTTTGTCTACTTTGTCAAATGTCAAAATTATAGAACCAAAAAGCCAAATTCTAAGAATATTTTTTTTGAGATCTAAACCAAATCTTCGAAGTTTTACACTGAAGTCAATATTTGGAGTTTTTTCTTAGTCCGTCTCTGCATTTTATTTCTGCCGCTGTACCCTTTAAACTGATCAAACTAATTAAAGTATAATTTAATAACACAATTATTCATGTGTCGGTCACTCCAATGCCTCTTTACAGTCCAATATTATGCAAATTCGCACAATTATTTTAACACACTAATTCCCAGTTAGTATGCTGAAAACGCGGCGATTGCGAATTCGAATTCCATTGATTTCGGCCATTTTCATTACTTCTTGTTTGGCATTCACCACATCGCTACCCGCAAACTAAGTTTAGCTGAAATCCTCAACAACCCTAAATATACTTACTTTTTAACAGCAGGCCAATGCCTATAAAAGTCGTAGGCTAAATTGAGTAAAAAAACTGAAACTCCAGTTTCTTTCGCCAACATACTTAGACCTCCCAAAGAGACGCTGATCCAAATGTGACATTTTCCGTCGGGGTGTCTGCAACAAAAAAGCAACTTTTTCAAATTGTCAATTAAAAGTTACAAAATGTGTACAAGTTCGGAATTAATTTGAGAAACAAGGTGGTTATTAGGGAGGAAATTGATTTTCCTGAAAGGTCATTATCGAAAAAATTTCCTTAGGGATCTACATGCTTTTTTGAGGCGGAGTGCTACGCTTTATTCAATAACTTTCAATGCTTTGATGTAGAACTTTCAAATTTACTACGTGACTTTAGTAGTTAAGCACACAAATTTACTTTGAGCGATGGCGGTAATAATTCCTAGTGCACCTAACTAATGATAACTCGGATGCGCATTTATCAAAGACAATTCCAAAGAGCTAAAAAGGAAATATTTGATATCCTTTACAATTATTTTAATTAAATCTCGATATTGGAAACGAACGTTTAAAATCAGAGCTGAGGATTACAGAGTGGCTCGTGATCATGGAAATTACCCTGAAATTAGCTGAGTGTGAACTATAAAAATTTACTAGCTGATAAAACGGTCTTTTGTAAAAGCAGGCCTTGAGTTATATTTCGTGGTCTATTTGATCCAACGCCGTGATATCTCTGACGAAATGGATTGGAAAAGATTAGGATGATCGTGAAAACAAATTTTGGTTTGTCTTAAAATAAAATTTTCTAAAATCTGTAGTTTGTGTTTTAAAATTTTGCATTTTGGCACAGTTATTGAACTCTTTAGAATTAGGAACCCCACCAAATTTCATTGTCATAACTAAAAAAAATAAGAAAGATACGAATTTTAACAACAAAATGTTGAAAATATTTGGTTCGTTCAAAAATAAAATTTTCTAAAATCAGTATTTCTTGTTTTAAAATTTTGCACTTTAGCACAATTATTAAACTCTTTAGAAATAATAACCTCACCAAATTTCATTGTCATAACTGGAAAACTCACAAAGATACGAATTTTAACAACAAAAATGTTGAAAATGTTTGGTTCGTCCTAAAATACAATTTTCTAAAATCTGTATTTTTGTTCCAAAATTTTGCATTTTGACACAATGATTAAACGTTTTAGGAAAAATAATCTCACAAAGTTTCAATGTCATAACTCAAAAACTAACAAAGATACGAATTTTTACACCAAAAAGTTGAAAATATTTGGTTCGTCCAAAAATAAATTTTCTTTTGATCTAAATTTTGCATTTGGACGGGGTTAATAAACACTTTAGAAATAGTAACCTCTCCAAATTTTAGAACAAAAAATCCAGATTTTAGAAAATTTTATTTTAGAAAGAACAAAATATTTTCAACTTTTTATTGTTAAAATTCGTATTTTTGTTAGTTTTTGAGTTATGACACTAAAACTTTGTAGAATTACTTTTCTTAAAACATTAATTAACTGTGCCTAAATGTAAATTTTTAAAACAAAAAATACAAATTTTGAAAATTTTTATTTTTGGACGAACCAAATACTGTTAAGTTTTTATGATTAAAATTCGTATTTCTCTTAGTTTTTAAGTTATAGTCATAAAATTTGGAGAGATCATTATTCTAAGAACAGTGCAAAAGTTTAAAATTTTAGAACAGAAAATATAGATTTTAGAAACTTTTATTTTTATACTATAAGATTAAAATAGGTTTGATTAGTTATGCCCAAATTTAAATTTTAATATTTATCATATTTTTATAAAGCGATGCAAGATTTTTTAACATGAGCGTATAACCGACGTACCATCAGGCAATAAAAATCAGTGCAGACAATAAAATGAATTTGCTCGCAGCGGTCTTCTTTGTCTCGCATTTACAAATGAAATAAATACAAAATAAACACTCAACTTGAGTAAATTTTTAAAACTAGGAGGTATTTCCCGGCGCATTCACCATTTCCAGTAAAAAAAATCCTTTGTCTAAAATTAAAAAACGCCAGGATGGGATTGAAGCAGCTTCATATTTTCACGGAACAGTACAAAAAACTGGTGACAACTATAATCTCCCAAAGTGGTAAAAAACAGATCACTTCTGACGTGCTTGACGCAAGACATTGAAGTGGATTAAATTTAGGTAAAAAACATAATCCAGTAAAAATCCAGCTCGTTTCACATTTTGACAAGTGACATCAAAATTTCTGCATAAAAATACCGCAGCGGCTTCTAAAAAAATGCTAAACTGTCGACTCGGCTTATAATTTTAGACAAATGCTGCAATTTGCAAGATTTCTGCGTCTTGCAATCGAAACGTAATGAAATATTCAGAACAACACAGCGAACTTTTCCAATCCCCAGGTTCACATTATTTATATTTGCCAGTAAGATATTTTCTTCTAGAACACCTGGGAAATCGCTCGGATAAACTCAACAAAATGAATATGAACACGCCGCGTCCTTGAATATTACATAAACTGCCACATGTTTGCATCTCTTATTATATCCCGGAATAAAATAAACATAAATCCGGCGCGTGAAATTAAACGTGCGAAAATAAAAACGGGCGATTTCTGAGATGTTTGTTTTCAGGATCATCCTAATCTTTTTCAATCCATTTCGTCAGGGATATCGCCGCGGTCGATGGATCAAATGTTTTCAAATTTTTGTTATTAAAAATCTTAGTTAGTTTTTAAGTTATGGCAATGAAATAAACGCTTTAGAAAAAGTAACCTCACCAAATTTCAAAATTATAAGTCAAAAACTAACAAAGATACGACTTTTAATAACAAAACGTTCAAAATAGTTGGTTTCTAATAAAATAAAATTTTTCTGAAATTTGTATTTTTGGTTCTAAAATTTTGCGTTTTAGCGCAGTTAATAAACGCTTCAGAAAAAGTAACTTTTTAGTATTTCAATGGCATAACTCAAAAACTAACAAAGATACGAATTCTAACAACAAAATGTTGTAAATATTTGATTCGTCTTAAAATAAAATTTTCTAAAATTTGTATTTTTAGTTCTAAAATTTTGTATTTTAGCACAGTTAATAAACACTTTAGAAAAAGTAATCGTTTAGTATTTTAATGTCATAATTCAAAAACTAACAAAGATACGAATTTTAATAACAAAAATTTGAAATGATTTGGTTCGTCATAAAATACATTTTTTTAAAATATGTATTTTTTGTTCTAAACTTTTGCATTTTATCACAGTTAATGAACGCTTTGGATAAAATAACCCTACCAAATTTAAGAGTCATAGCTGAAAAACTAACAAAGATACGAATTTTTATAACAAAAAGTTGAAAACAAGTTGAGAAACAACTAGTTTCTAATAAAATAAAAATTTTCTAAAATTTGTATTTTTGGTTCTAAAATTTTGGTTTTAGCACAGTTAAAAAACGGCTTTAGAAAAAGTAACCTATTAGGATTTCAATGTAATAACTCAAAAACTGACAAAAATACGAGTTCTAACAACAAAATGTTGAAAATATTTGATTCGTTTTAAAATAAAATTTTCTAAAATTTGTATTTTCAGTTCTAAAATTTTGTATTTTAGCACAGTCAATAAACACTTTAGAAAAAGTAACCGTTTAGTATTTTAATGTCATAATTCAAAAACTAACAAGGATACGAATTTTAATAACAAAAATTTGAAATGATTTGGTTCGTCATAAAATAAATTTTTTTAAAATATGTATTTTTTGTTCTAAAATTTTGCATTTTATCACAGTTAATGAACGCTTTAGATAAAGTAACCTTACCAAATTAAAGAGTGATAGCTTAAAAACTAACAAAGATACGAATTATTATAACAAAAAGTTGAAAATAGTTGGTTTCTATTAAAATAAAAATTTTCTAAAATTTGTATTTTTGGTTCTAAAATTTTGGTTTTAGCACAGTTAATAAACGCTTTAGAAAAAGTAACCTATTAGAATTTCAATGTTATAACTCAAAAACTGACAAAAATACGAGTTCTAACAACAAAATGTTGAAAATATTTGATTCGTTTTAAAATAAAATTTTCTAAAATTTGTATTTTCAGTTCTAAAATTTTGTATTTTAGCACAGTTAATAAACACTTTAGAAAAAGTAACCGTTTAGTATTTTAATGTCATAATTCAAAAACTAACAAGGATACGAATTTTAATAACAAAAATTTGAAATGATTTGGTTCGTCATAAAATACATTTTTTTAAAATATGTATTTTTTGTTCTAAACTTTTGCATTTTATCACAGTTAATGAACGCTTTGGATAAAATAACCCTACCAAATTTAAGAGTCATAGCTGAAAAACTAACAAAGATACGAATTTTTATAACAAAAAGTTGAAAATAGTTGGTTTCTAATAAAATAAAAATTTTCTAAAATTTTCTAAAATTTGTATTTTTGGTTCTAAAATTTTGGTTTTAGCACAGTTAAAAAACGGCTTTAGAAAAAGTAACCTATTAGGATTTCAATGTTAAAACTCAAAAACTGACAAAAATACGAGTTCTAACAACAAAATGTTGAAAATATTTGATTCGTTTTAAAATAAAATTTTCTAAAATTTGTATTTTTAGTTCTAAAATTTTGCATTTTAGCACAGTTAATAAATACTTTAGAAAAAGTAACCGTTTAGTATTTTAATGTCATAACTCAAAAACTAACAAAGATACGAATTTTAATAACAAAAATTTGAAATGATTTGGTTCGTCATAAAATACATTTTTTTAAAATATGTATTTATTGTTCTAAACTTTTGCATTTTATCACAGTTAATGAACGCTTTGGATAAAATAACCCTACCAAATTTAAGAGTCATAGCTAAAAAACTAACAAAGATACGAATTTTTATAACAAAAAGTTGAAAATAGTTGGTTTCTAATAAAATAAAAATTTTCTAAAATTTGTATTTTTGGTTCTAAAATTTTGGTTTTAGCACAGTTAAAAAACGGCTTTAGAAAAAATAACCTATTAGGATTTCAATGTAATAACTCAAAAACTGACAAAAATACGAGTTCTAACAACAAAATGTTGAAAATATTTGATTCGTCTTAAAATTAAATTTTCTAAAATTTGTATTTTTAGTTCTAAAATTTTGTATTTTAGCACCGTTAATAAACACTTTAGAAAAAGTAACCGTTTAGTATTTTAATGTCATAATTCAAAAACTAACAAGGATACGAATTTTAATAACAAAAATTTGAAATGATTTGGTTTGTCATAAAATACATTTTTTTAAAATATGTATTTTTTGTTCTAAACTTTTGCATTTTATCACAGTTAATGAACGCTTTGGATAAAATAACCCTACCAAATTTAAGAGTCATAGCTAAAAAACTAACAAAGATACGAATTTTTATAACAAAAAGTTGAAAATAGTTGGTTTCTAATAAAATAAAAATTTTCTAAAATTTGTATTTTTGGTTCTAAAATTTTGGTTTTAGCACAGTTAAAAAACGGCTTTAGAAAAAATAACCTATTAGGATTTCAATGTTAAAACTCAAAAACTGACAAAAATACGAGTTCTAACAACAAAATGTTGAAAATATTTGATTCGTCTTAAAATTAAATTTTCTAAAATTTGTATTTTTAGTTCTAAAATTTTGTATTTTAGCACCGTTAATAAACACTTTAGAAAAAGTAACCGTTTAGTATTTTAATGTCATAATTCAAAAACTAACAAGGATACGAATTTTAATAACAAAAATTTGAAATGATTTGGTTTGTCATAAAATACATTTTTTTAAAATATGTATTTTTTGTTCTAAACTTTTGCATTTTATCACAGTTAATGAACGCTTTGGATAAAATAACCCTACCAAATTTAAGAGTCATAGCTAAAAAACTAACAAAGATACGAATTTTTATAACAAAAAGTTGAAAATAGTTGGTTTCTAATAAAATAAAAATTTTCTAAAATTTGTATTTTTGGTTCTAAAATTTTGGTTTTAACACAGTTAAAAAACGGCTTTAGAAAAAATAACCTATTAGGATTTCAATGTAATAACTCAAAAACTGACAAAAATACGAGTTCTAACAACAAAATGTTGAAAATATTTGATTCGTCTTAAAATTAAATTTTCTAAAATTTGTATTTTTAGTTCTAAAATTTTGTATTTTAGCACCGTTAATAAACACTTTAGAAAAAGTAACCGTTTAGTATTTTAATGTCATAATTCAAAAACTAACAAGGATACGAATTTTAATAACAAAAATTTGAAATGATTTGGTTTGTCATAAAATACATTTTTTTAAAATATGTATTTTTTGTTCTAAACTTTTGCATTTTATCACAGTTAATGAACGCTTTGGATAAAATAACCCTACCAAATTTAAGAGTCATAGCTAAAAAACTAACAAAGATACGAATTTTTATAACAAAAAGTTGAAAATAGTTGGTTTCTAATAAAATAAAAATTTTCTAAAATTTGTATTTTTGGTTCTAAAATTTTGGTTTTAGCACAGTTAAAAAACGGCTTTAGAAAAAATAACCTATTAGGATTTCAATGTTAAAACTCAAAAACTGACAAAAATACGAGTTCTAACAACAAAATGTTGAAAATATTTGATTCGTCTTAAAATTAAATTTTCTAAAATTTGTATTTTTAGTTCTAAAATTTTGTATTTTACCACAGTTAATAAACACTTTAGAAAAAGTAACCGTTTAGTATTTTAATGTCATAACTCAAAAACTAACAAAGATACGAATTTTAATAACAAAAATTTGAAATCATTTGGTTCGTCCTAAAATACATTTTTTTAAAATATGTATACATATGTATTTTTTGTTCTAAAATTTTGCATTTTATCACAGTTAATGAACGCTTTGGATAAAATAACCCTGCCAAATTTAAGAATCATAGCTAAAAAACTAACAAAGATACAAATTTTTATAACAAAAAGTTGAAAATAGTTGGTTTCTAATAAAATAAAAATTTTCTAAAATTTGTATTTTTGGTTCTAAAATTTTGGTTTTAGCACAGTTAAAAAACGGCTTTAGAAAAAATAACCTATTAGGATTTCAATGTTAAAACTCAAAAACTGACAAAAATACGAGTTCTAACAACAAAATGTTGAAAATATTTGATTCGTCTTAAAATTAAATTTTCTAAAATTTGTATTTTTAGTTCTAAAATTTTGTATTTTAACACCGTTAATAAACACTTTAGAAAAAGTAACCGTTTAGTATTTTAATGTCATAATTCAAAAACTAACAAGGATACGAATTTTAATAACAAAAATTTGAAATGATTTGGTTTGTCATAAAATACATTTTTTTAAAATATGTATTTTTTGTTCTAAACTTTTGCATTTTATCACAGTTAATGAACGCTTTGGATAAAATAACCCTACCAAATTTAAGAGTCATAGCTAAAAAACTAACAAAGATACGAATTTTTATAACAAAAAGTTGAAAATAGTTGGTTTCTAATAAAATAAAAATTTTCTAAAATTTTCTAAAATTTGTATTTTTGGTTCTAAAATTTTGGTTTTAGCACAGTTAAAAAACGGCTTTAGAAAAAGTAACCTATTAGGAGTTATAACTCAAAAACTGACAAAAATACGAATTCTAACAACAAAATGTTGAAAATATTTGATTCGTCTTAAAATTAAATTTTCTAAAATTTGTATTTTTAGTTCTAAAATTTTGTATTTTACCACAGTTAATAAACACTTTAGAAAAAGTAACCGTTTAGTATTTTAATGTCATAATTCAAAAACTAACAAGGATACGAATTTTAATAACAAAAATTTGAAATGATTTGGTTTGTCATAAAATACATTTTTTTAAAATATGTATTTTTTGTTCTAAACTTTTGCATTTTATCACAGTTAATGAACGCTTTGGATAAAATAACCCTACCAAATTTAAGAGTCATAGCTAAAAAACTAACAAAGATACGAATTTTTATAACAAAAAGTTGAAAATAGTTGGTTTCTAATAAAATAAAAATTTTCTAAAATTTGTATTTTTGGTTCTAAAATTTTGGTTTTAGCACAGTTAAAAAACGGCTTTAGAAAAAATAACCTATTAGGATTTCAATGTTAAAACTCAAAAACTGACAAAAATACGAGTTCTAACAACAAAATGTTGAAAATATTTGATTCGTCTTAAAATTAAATTTTCTAAAATTTGTACTTTTAGTTCTAAAATTTTGTATTTTAGCACCGTTAATAAACACTTTAGAAAAAGTAACCGTTTAGTATTTTAATGTCATAATTCAAAAACTAACAAGGATACGAATTTTAATAACAAAAATTTGAAATGATTTGGTTTGTCATAAAATACATTTTTTTAAAATATGTATTTTTTGTTCTAAACTTTTGCATTTTATCACAGTTAATGAACGCTTTGGATAAAATAACCCTACCAAATTTAAGAGTCATAGCTAAAAAACTAACAAAGATACGAATTTTTATAACAAAAAGTTGAAAATAGTTGGTTTCTAATAAAATAAAAATTTTCTAAAATTTTCTAAAATTTGTATTTTTGGTTCTAAAATTTTGGTTTTAGCACAGTTAAAAAACGGCTTTAGAAAAAGTAACCTATTAGGAGTTATAACTCAAAAACTGACAAAAATACGAATTCTAACAACAAAATGTTGAAAATATTTGATTCGTCTTAAAATTAAATTTTCTAAAATTTGTATTTTTAGTTCTAAAATTTTGTATTTTACCACAGTTAATAAACACTTTAGAAAAAGTAACCGTTTAGTATTTTAATGTCATAACTCAAAAACTAACAAAGATACGAATTTTAATAACAAAAATTTGAAATCATTTGGTTCGTCCTAAAATACATTTTTTTAAAATATGTATACATATGTATTTTTTGTTCTAAAATTTTGCATTTTATCACAGTTAATGAACGCTTTGGATAAAATAACCCTGCCAAATTTAAGAGTCATAGCTTAAAAACTAACAAAGATACTTATTTTTATAACAAAAAGTTGAAAATAGTTGGTTCGTCCTAAAATAAAACTTTCTAAAGTCTGTATTTTTTGTTCTAAAATTTTGCATTTTAGCACAGTTAATGAACGCTTTATATAAAGTAACTTAACTAAATTTTATTGTCAAATGTGCATAGTAATAAGAATAAGTGTAGAAATAATTCGTATAAAATCGCAAGTAAAATAAACACAGCGCGAAAAGTTGAGTGTTGCAACGTCTGTAAGCATTTTTCAATTCCCCCTTTGACAAAGTTGAATTAGCTTTATCAGAGGCGTAATATGCCATTCCTGTGCAGAACAGTCGCCATTCGTATCTTGTTAGCAATTCACACCGTCGGTATTACAGTGTAAAGCTCCTACCCCAATGACACGTAATCCATCAATTTCACGTAAAAAGTTAAAGAACCCAGCCATTCTTCACGTGCCTCTCTATCATTCCTCATTCTTGACTTATCGGTATTTTATATGGGCGCGAGTTGGATGTGTATAGTTTTTATTTAAGTTTTAGTCGACGTTTTTATTGTCGGTGACCTAAAAGTATAAATTAGTTCGTTTCCAAGGCGAGTCATTCGAACGCGATTAATTTTTTGGCAAGTTTTTCCTCCACAACTCCCAACTGTATTTGTGGAGTAGTTTTTGTCGTCGTTTCCATGGCGCGCGAAATTGTAAATTTAATAAAGGCGTCTTAATATTTCAAAAAGTTTCTTTGTTGCAAGTTTCCAGTACACAAAGGGAAAAGCTATTACGATAGCAGAAATGGAATTGACAGTTACGTTATTGTCTCTTTAAAATACCCAGTTTGCGGTCACCGACGCATTAGGATTCGCTTAGAACTCTCTCTATATTTTATTCATGTCTTTTGACCCTGCACAATAAAAAAGTATTATGACTTACGTTTCGACCACGTCGCTTTTGACACCATAAAGGATTGCAACAGCATAAAGCATATCACGGGCCATCATAAAATATTTCATTTTCCATTGTTACCAAGCCATCTGTCAAATTCCTTCGAAATGAATAAAATATGGCGGATCAACTTTACTTCTACATAACAAATTTATTAGTACCGTAAAAATTTTATTGACAAGTTGAAATAATAACTGACTTACCATCAGGTAATAAAACCAGTGCAGACAATAAAATGAATTTGCTCGCGGCGGCTTCTCTTTGTCTCGCTTTTACAAACAAGAATAGAATTTTTTAAACTTGAAGGTTTTTCCCGGCGCATCCACCATATTACGTTTTAATGAAGACGGTCATTTCAGACCAAATTTATAGAAATCAGATGGCAAATTGTTGCAACCAAAAGTACTTATGTCTTTAAATCAAGAAATTTAAAGATTTGAGGTTCATCACTCATCAGTAACAAAAAATTTCTAAAATTTGTGTCTGCTGTTTGAAAATCTTGTAATTTGACAAAGATAATAAAATAGTTAAAAGTAGCAATCTCACTAAGTTTCATTTCTGTGGCGCTAACAAAACCAAAGATACAGAATTTAATCTAACATTTTAAAAAGTTTAGGTCGATCAGTAACTGAAAATTTCTAAAATTTGTGTCTGTTGCTCTAGAATTTTGTGATTTTGAAAATTTATTAGATGAGTTAAGAGTAGCAACGTCTTCAAATTTTATCATTGTGGTGCTAATAGAAGTAAAGTTACAAAGTTTAATCCAGTATTTTGTAAGTTCTAAGCAAGTCCTAAAACTAAAATTTACTAAAATTTGTGTCGGCTGTTTTAAAATCTTGTAATTTTACACATTTAATAGACAAGTTGAGAGTAGTAACGTCCTTAAATTTTATCACTGTGGCGCTAACAGAACCAAAGTAACAGAGCTTTATCTAGAATATTGTAAATTTTAAGTAGTTAATTCTAAACCAAAAATTTTCTAAAATTTGTGTTTGTTACTCTAAAATCTTGGAATTTTGAAAATTTAATGGATGAGTTAACAGTAGTAACGTCCTCCTTTTCATGACTCTAGCGCCCACAGAACCAAAGTTGTAGAGCTTAATCCAGAATTTTGTAAATTTTAAGCTAGTCCCAAAAATAACATTTTCTAAAATTTGTGTCTGTTGTTTTAAAATCTTGTAATTTAAGACAGTTAATAAAAAATTGAACAGTAAGAATCTCTCCAAATTTTATTTCTGTGGTGCCAACAGAACAAAAGATACAGATTTGAATAAAAAATTTTGAAAATTTTAGGTTGATCAGTAACTGAAAATTTCTACAATTTGTGTCAGTTGCTCTAGAATCTTGTAGTTTTAAGCATTTAATAAATGAGTTAAAAGTAGCCACTTCTCTAAATTGTATCACTGTAGCGTTAGCAAAACCAAAGTTACAGAGTTTAATCTAAAATTTTGTAAATTTTAAGTAAGTTTTGTGTCAGTTACTCCAGAATCTTGTAAATTGGTATAGTTAATAGACAGATTTAAATCTAAAATTTTTAAAATTTTAGGCTTCTCCTAAATCTAAAAATTTCTAAAATTTATGTATGTTATTTTAGAGTTTTGTAATTCAAAACATTTAATAGATGAGTTAAGCAACTTGCCCAAATTTTATCGTTGTGGCGCTAACAGAAACAAAGTTACAGAATTTAATCCAGAATTTTGTAAATTTTAAGCTAGTTCTAAAGCTAAAAATTTCTAGAATTTGTGTGCGTTGTTTTAAAATCTTACGATTTAACCCAGTTAATAAATAAGTTAAAGGTAGAAATCTATCCAAATTTCATTCTTGTAGCGTCTACAAAACCAAAGACACAGATTTCAATCTCAAATTTTTGAAAATTTGACGTTCATAATTAACTAAAAATTTTTAAAATTTACGTCTGTTGCTCTCGAATCTTGTAATTTAGTACAGTTAAACAATAAGTTAAAATTAACCACGTCCCTAAATTGAATGGTTATAGTGCTAACAAAACCAAAAATACAGATTTTAACATTAAATTTTACAAATTTTCGGTTTGTCCTGAAACTAAATATTTCCAAAATTTGCATCTGTTGCTCTAGAGGGTTGTAATTTAAGTCAATAAAGTCATCAGTTAGTTAAATCTATTGCAACCTAAATTTGGGTCAGTGAGGTCAAAACCAGAGAAAACGAGTTTTAATAATAATTCTTCAGTAAAAAGCAATTTCCACCGTTTCCACATAAAAGACTAAAGCGCTCATAACATTTTCTATTCCTTTTGTAATACGTAATTTGGTGTTTAACACAGTAAAAAAGATAGAGCCAAGTCCTAAAATTTTATTTCTATTTATATTACCGATTTTAATACCAAAATTGAAAATATGACTTCCTGATTTTTGTAAATCGAAAAATTTCTAGAGCCTATACTAGAGCTGTAGCAACACATCAAATTCTAAACACTGAATCTTGCTTTGTTTACTTCCCCATCGAAATAATTTTGTAGCAATTTTCCATCCCATCAAAAATCCCGTGTTTGCTTTAGTTTTAATTGAAAATTGGTGAGCGCGCAATCGTTTGAAATCGCACAAAACCAATTTCCGCAAATGTTGCGATAAACCTGCCCCGAAATTGACCAGGAGCGTCTCATATTAAACAGTTAAATCAAAAGTGGTCTCTTATCGGCGTTGAAGAATCAATTTGATAAAAATATTCCCGATTCGGCACCCTTTTTTATTTATAGATGTAACCATTTCTCAAGGGATTGTGATTTCCTTTCTTGTGGAAGCCATCTCGTCTATATTCAACAAGGTTATTTTGTAGGCGTTCAAGACATTGAATAGTAAGACCGCTGTCAAGTCGTCTTGTGAACGGATTGAGGAGGATTGAATCCGCGCCGGTTAGTGTTTACAAACTTGCCGGGAGCGAAGTCTACATTAAAAAAACGCGTTAAAAAAATCTCGATGTATTTTATTTTGTGGGAAAGGGAATGATAAATTTCGGTTGGAGTAGTCTTACAAGAACCCCGATAAAATATTAATGGAGGCACGGGTCTTCGAGTTTGACGAAAAGGATTCAGTTTCAAAAACCTTTTCCTAGATTATCCCTCAAACTGGGATTTCTATACGAGCCCCAAGTTTAAAGTAATAAAAGCTTCGTGAAAAGATCATGAAAAATTAATATTTTCACACAACACATAGCCTCGCGCATCTTTATTCATCCGCCTAGACGAGACATTCCCAATGTGGCCATGTAACTCCATCCGGGGCGTGGCTCTTGTCCGGAGAATAGTTGTACCCTCTTTATTGCTTGTTACAAAACCTTCAGTTTGCATAATTATTCTTTCCCTTAAACAAGACTCTCGCTTCCTCGAGGAGCCATAAATACCTCAAAGCGGCGGCAACAATGTTGAATTTTATTTAAATAATTTAATACAAGTGCTTGGAGAAACGTTCGTGCGAAAGAAATAAAATGTCTAGAAACCCGCTGATGTATTAGTTTTTTACAGCCTCTGAGCCTTGCAGTATAGCGGGGATTGAAACGACGGAATAGAAAATGTTACACGCGTTTTACTGTTTTATGTGGAAACTGTGGAAATTGCTCTTGGATGGGAAATTATTATTAAAATTCGTCTTGCTCTGGTTTTTTCGTGCTTGTTCTATATTAATTGTGTCAAACTTCGAGTAGAAGAGACATTAAATTTTGGGTCATTGCTCTATGTGCTCGTCTGACTGTATTAAACTTCTTCATAAAAAAAAATGAAAATTGCGATTTCGAAAAAGTTTATTTATATTTGCATTAATTTCAAGCAAAATAGTTTTCGGACCTTCAAAATTTTGACCCTCTGGCGACAACCCAAAATTTCAAACGTGTCTAACTCAGTTATTTGTTGAGGTACAAGAAAAATAATAATATTTTTGGATTCAGCACAAAATATGTTCAGAGGGTGTTTTTAGGGTCATTTTCAAGACGGTGTTTCGGAGCGAAACTTGCATTTAATATTATTGAATTATACAGGGTCCGGGAACACTTGTGTCCACCCCCAAAATCGTCTTTAATTTTAAAAATAAAATTTTGAAAATTTGCATACGCTCATGGTTGACAAAGCTCTAGAAGCTGACGCAAAGATTTGTTTTGTAGCACTAATAATTTTGGCGTCGCGACGCCTTAAAAATGTAATTTTTAGTTAGTTGTGAGGGTTTGTGATATCAACCTCTAATTTAATTTTTTTTCAATATAAATGTGTTAAAAATATCTCAGTTGTCGTTTTAGATTCAATGCAAATTGTCTTCAAAATTTGAAAAAAAAATGCTGTTTTATCAAGTTAGTTTCCAATTTTATTACGTCAAAATTGGGAACTACGTTTACACCCATCTGTCAACATCTTGTGTCCAAATGACATCTATCTTTTGGTTCGCATTAGATTGTAACAAAAGTCTTAATTGGTGAAATTGTCGATTTTTCGATGTTAATTAACGATTTCTGGTGTCCATAAAGTGCAAAATACCCGTGATAATCAAAATTAACCTTTATAAGAGTGAATAAAGTGACTTGTGAAATTTTGGTGTAAACGTAGTTGTAAACAGTGTTTTTTTCGCAAATTTTAAACACATTTTGCATTAGATTTAAAATAAAAACTCCGATATTTGTATCACAGTTATGTTGGAAAAAAATTAAATTCGCGAATATTTCCGCAAAAAATCGAAAATCGCTAAAAATTATATTTCTTAGACGTCGCGACGCCAACCAAACCGTGATAAAAAACAAATTTTTGCGTCAGCTTCTAGAGCTTTGTCAACTATGAGCGTATGCAAATTTTCAAAATTTTATCTTTAAAATTAAAGACGATTTTAGGGGTGGACACAAGTGTTGCCGGACCCTATATCGAAGGTGGAGCTTGAGATCTGTCAATTGGCTAAATCTTAGATCGATTTGGTTTACGAGGGGCGATCGAAAAACGACAAATTAAAAATTTTTCATCGATTGAGTCGCAAAATTTTTGGGCTCAAAAAATTTACCATTTCGATCTTTGAGGGCTTGGTAGAATGAGGCAAAAAAAAACGATGACGCCAACCGTTTCTCAAAGTCTTTTTTAGTTTTGGAGATATCGAACTTTTCCAACTCAAAATTCAATTTTGAAATCTGCGTAAAATGAGTACTTTTACGTTAAGATGGCTTGATAAATAAGTGAGATAGCGACCGAGGCTGAATTGTAGACTGAAAGGCAGCTAACTTCTACATTAAAGAAATGAAAATTTTGAATTCGAACTATTTTAGATTGATTTATAAAATCAACGGGAAAAACGATTCTAAAAAGAGTTTTTTGATATTTGCCATAATTCCGGAAATATCGAGCAAAATCGTTTTCGAACCTCCAAAATTTCGGCCCGTCAACGTTAAAAAAAATACTTTTGGATGCAGCGCAAAATTCTGCGTTGAATGAGCCCATATAACTCAAATTTATATTTTTATATATATGACTCAGAGGGTGATTTTGGGTCAATTTCAAGCCGCTGTTTTGGGGCGAAAACTGCATTTATTATTTTTGAATTATATATCAATCAAAAGAGCAGTTTGAAATCCATCAAATGTCCAAATTTCCGATTGATCTGGATAATAGTTTACGAGAGGCGACCGAAAAATTGAAAAATTTTCGTCAATAAGTTGCAAAATTTTTTTGACCTAAAAGTTGACCATCGAATTTTTAACTTTTGAAGGCGGATTCTAAAGCAAAATGATCCCAAAAAAACAATGGTAAAAACCGTTGCCCAAATTTTTTTATAGTTTCGGAGATATTGAGCTTCGAAAACTTTCCTACTCAAAATTCAATATTCGAAACTTTGATCGCCCATAACTCAGTTATTTGTGTACCGATCTCAACTGGTTTTATCTTTGTGAATTCTACATAAACTTCTGCGTAAAATGACCTCAAATATTGTTAAGTTAGATATTAACTGAATTTAATTAAGAGTCTCCCAAATCATAAGGTCGTGCTACCTTTTAAGTCTTATGTAAAAAGCTTTTTTTACTGTTTTAACTGAAAGCACCAAAAATTGCAGGTGCATAGAAAATAATTTTAAAACTCGTCTTGCCCCAATTTTGTGCCACTGCCCCACTTTTAAGCTGCACCAGAACCAGTAATCTGATAAACCGATATCTCCGCGAAACTAATTTCTATAAATTCCGTTTTAGAGCTCTCGTCACTTTTTCCTCGGCCCAAATTTGCTCTGAAATCGTCCGTCTTCACCATAACGTAATAACAATGAACGTTAAGTGCAAAACTGGCAAGCTTCCCGCGTCTTATCAGAGCCGATTAGCAATGACGCGCGTCATAGCGCATAAAATTAGAAAAAAATCCCCGAGCACGTGTCTGCACGCGTAAATCCCCAGTTTTATCTAACAATAAAAGTCAATAGAAAGATTTCGTTTGTCGAGAATTTATGAGTGGGACTGTGAAAATGTGCGTCGTTCTCTTGAGAGTAAAGTGCGAGATTAATTATTTCAAAAATCTCTGCCCGGAATTTTAATACGAAGCTAAAAGAATCTGCTTAAAGCAATTTTCACATCCTCTATGCTTTATATTCACATATTTTGACACGCATCCTCTAACACGATGGAGGGAAATTGAAAATGCAAATTTGGCCGACAAAAGCTGCGGACTTTTTTCTGTTTGACCGGGAGCACATGTGTTTGACAGTAGTGCCGACAATAAAAAGTGCAGTCTTCAGGAGTTATCCATCGGTAATCGAAAAATTCGGACGTACATCGCTTAATTAATTTCGGCCCTTCGGGATGTCATAAATTTTTGCTGGTTTGACGGGCCAACTCATTGGAAATAACGGCAAAAGTTCAGTCGACCGAAATGGCACAATCATGCAGACATGTTATTTTTGCGCACTGGCAATCATTCAAATTTGTCCGTTCGCGAAATTCGTTCTTTGTACATTCGCACATTTCAACCTAACATGGAGCCTACAATTGCAATCATTTGTATGTTTGTCGGATCGACCCTTTAAAGCCGGTTCGAAATGTTATTGGCCAAATTTGCATATTTACTTCCGGGACAAACGCAATTCGATGCGGTGGAACAATTGTTATGTTATTGATAATAAAACCGATAAGTCATATAAACCGATTATTTTATTGAAATTCAGTCACAAATCACCCCAGTAAATCACCCGGTTTTCCGTGAAGCAGAGGTTAAAAATTAATCTCCATCTCGTCCTTTCGACTCGGAAACAGGTAGCTTAGCAAAAAATCCAAAACAAACCATTAGTGCTCATGCATGACTGTTTTCGCGCAGCAATTGAAAGCTCTAAAGCCTCGCAACGAGCTTTATCTCTCCAAGAAACCTTCATTGTATCCGTGTAGCGAAAATTTCCCATGTTGTTTGATACCATCTTTATTAAGAACGAACACGTTCCAATAAAAGAACCTCGCAGATGCAACAACGCAATTCTAAATGATAAAAGCATTTTGCCGCTCTAACACAATTAAAAAAAGAATCTCTCATTCAGCAGGAAAATCGGGAAATTCTTCCGAACGCAATAAACATTCTTTTTCCGCGACTGTTCTGTTGAAAGAGAGAGACACGTAAAGCAATATAGTGAAGTGTTATTACCCGTGATATGCCAGCAGCGATACTAAGAAGAAGACGCAAGCCAAAACGTCTGCTCTGCCCACTATACCCGTCACCTGCAACAACAATAACCACTTAACCTCCAAAGAACAGAGACGTACATTTTTTCATGCATCGGAAAGATAAAATTATAACGGAAAAAAACAGCCACTTTATTGCCACTCTATTGTATTGTCAGAGGTTTGCTAGGACATTAAAAATCTGCATATCGACACACTGATCAAGTCACATTTTTCGCCTGATAAATCCACATTGGTATTAAGTCGCTCTTTTTATTTACTTTTGATCATTGAATTTTCAACTTTTGAGGACGGATTCTAAAGTAAAATGAGCCGAAAAGCAAGGATTGTTTCGAACCTTCTAAAATTTGGGAGACAACCCAAAAATTCAAACGGCCATAACTCAGTTATTTGTAGATAAAAATTAAAAATTCTTATGTTTTTAGATGCAGCGTGACATTTTGCGTAAAATGAGTCCAAAAAAGTTGAGTTTCCTTAATAAATAAACAAGGCATTGACCAAAAACTGATTTGAAAAGATCATTTTGGGGTGATTTTCAATCACTGTTTTTAAAGTGAAAACGACGTTTAGTATCTTTGTGTTTACATCAATCTAAAGTAGAGCTTAAAATCTATCAACTGGCCAAATTTGAGATCGATCGGACAAATAGTTTACGATTTATAAGCAAAAATAAAAAAATTGAAAAATTTTGATCGGATTTTTTTAGCCTTTTGGGAATTTTTTATAACGTAGAATTAGCAGCGGAAAACGATGGCGCAAATCGCATCTCAATATCTCTAATAGTTTCCGAGATATTTAGGTTTAAAAATTAGGAAAAATTAGAAAAAATGAAATTCATCTATGCGAAATTAAACTCCGTTATTTGTCGTTTTTTAAACTAAACAAAATTCTCAAAAATTTTATTGTTTTGGAACATGTTGTGGGACTTTTATAATTAATTCTCATTTTTGTTAGTTTTCAAGTTATACCTATATAAATTGGAGTAATTACTTGCTCTAAAGTCCTCATTATTCGTGTCAAAGTGCACAATTGTAGTACAACAAATACAGATTTTGGAAAATTTTATTTTAGAACGAACCAAATATTTTCAACTTTTTGTTATTAAAATTCGTATCTTTGTTAGTTTTCAAGTTACAACAATGAAATTTGGTGAAGTTGTTTTTTATAAAGCGTTTTTTAACTGAGCCGAAATGCAAAACTTTAGAACAAAAAATACAGATTTTAGAAAATTTTATTTTAAGACGAACCAAATATGTTTAAATTTTGCTATTAAAATTCGCATCTTTGTTAGTTTTTAAGTTATTACAATAAAATTTACTAATCTAATTTTTTCTAAAGTATTCATTATCTGTGCTACAGTACAAAATTTTAGAACAAAAAATATAGGTTTTTGAAAATTTTGTTTCAAGATAGACCAAAAATGTTTAACCATTTATTATTTAAATTCGTATTCAACTTTTCAACTTTTGAAGACGGATTCTAAAGTAAAATGAGCCGAAAAGCAAGGATTGTTTCGAATCTTCTAAAATTTGACCCTCTGGAGACAACCCAAAATTTCAAACGGCCATAACTCAGTTATTTGTAGATAAAAATTAAAAATTCTTATGTTTTTGGATGCAGCGTTTCCTTAATACATAAACAAGGCATTGACCAAAAACTGATTTGAAAAGATCATTTTGGGGTTATTTTCAATCACTGTTTTTAAAGTGAAAACGACGTTTAGTATCTTTGTGTTTACATCAATCTAAAGTAGAGCTTAAAATCTATCAACTGGCCAAATTTGAGATCGATCGGACAAATAGTTTACGATTTATAAGCAAAAATAAAAAAACTGAAAAATTTTCATCGGTTTTTTTTTTCGCGAAAAATTGACTATTGAATTTTAGCCTTTTGAGAATTTTTTATAACGTAGAATTAGCAGCGGAAAACGATGGCGCAAATCGCATCTCAATATCTCTAATAGTTTCCGAGATATTTAGGTTTAAAAATTAGGAAAAATTAGAAAAAATGAAATTCATCTATGCGAAATTAAACTCCGTTATTTGTCGTTTTTTAAACTAAACAAAATTCTCAAAAATTTTATTGTTTTGGAACATGTTGTGGGACTTTTATAATTAATTCTCATTTTTGTTAGTTTTCAAGTTATACCTATATAAATTGGAGTAATTACTTGCTCTAAAGTCCTCATTATTCGTGTCAAAGTGCACAATTGTAGTACAACAAATACAGATTTTGGAAAATTTTATTTTAGAACGAACCAAATATTTTCAACTTTTTGTTATTAAAATTCGTATCTTTGTTAGTTTTCAAGTTACAACAATGAAATTTGGTGAAGTTGTTTTTTATAAAGCGTTTTTTAACTGAGCCGAAATGCAAAACTTTAGAACAAAAAATACAGATTTTAGAAAATTTTATTTTAAGACGAACCAAATATGTTTAAATTTTGCTATTAAAATTCGCATCTTTGTTAGTTTTTAAGTTATTACAATAAAATTTACTAATCTAATTTTTTCTAAAGTATTCATTATCTGTGCTACAGTACAAAATTTTAGAACAAAAAATATAGGTTTTTGAAAATTTTGTTTCAAGATAGACCAAAAATGTTTAACCATTTATTATTTAAATTCGTATTCAACTTTTCAACTTTTGAAGACGGATTCTAAAGTAAAATGAGCCGAAAAGCAAGGATTGTTTCGAATCTTCTAAAATTTGACCCTCTGGAGACAACCCAAAAATTCAAACGGCCATAACTCAGTTATTTGTAGATAAAAATTAAAAATTCTTATGTTTTTGGATGCAGCGTTTCCTTAATACATAAACAAGGCATTGACCAAAAACTGATTTGAAAAGATCATTTTGGGGTGATTTTCAATCACTGTTTTTAAAGTGAAAACGACATTTAGTATCTTTGTGTTTACATCAATCTAAAGTAGAGCTTAAAATCTATCAACTGGCCAAATTTGAGATCGATCGGACAAATAGTTTACGATTTATAACCAAAAATAAAAAAATTGAAAAATTTTAATTGGATTTTTTTTCGCGAAAAATTGACTATTAAATTTTAGCCTTTTGAGAATTTTTTATAACGTAGAATTAGCAGCGGAAAACGATGGCGCAAATCGCATCTTAATATCTCTAATAGTTTCCGAGATATTTAGGTTTAACAATTAGGAAAAATTAGAAAAAATGAAATTCATCTATGCGAAATTTTGATTAACTCCGTTATTTGTCGTCGGATCTGAATTTTAATCGCAGATTTGGAATCTGTAATAAATTCTGCGTTACACTGATGTATAATAGCTCAAGTTTATTCCAAAAATAAGCGAGATATCGATATCAGAAGTTTGGCATTGTTTTAGTCACGAACTATTCACTTTTGAAAAATCCAAGAAATATTTCTTATGTAAAAAATTGTGAGAAAAACGGTGGCGCAAATGGTTTCCCAATATTTTCAATAGTTTCCGAGACATTGAGAACAAATTGTTTCAAACTTTCAAAAATTTAGCCCAACATTTTTTCATAAAATTATTGCGAAACAACCAGCCACATTCTATTGGGTTTCCAGAGATTTGCAAAGACATTAAAAATCTGCATATCGACACATTGATATTCCCGTCAAGCCACATTTTCCGCCCGATAAATCCACATTGGTATCAAGTCGCTCTTTTTATTTACATTTATGAATTTCAGACTCCATAACATTCCGTTCACTTCACGCTCCAATAGTTATATTATTTGTAAACTCCTTGGAAGTCTTACGGTGTTATTAGCATATTTTTATCTGCGAACATAAAACTTTCAAAAATATAACATTGTCGCCGTTACTGCGCAAATATGGACATACGCAAATTGTCTTATAAAGATCCCGGGAGATTCACTGAACTTCCGAAATTTATTTTCCGCTTTAGCCAATATATTCAAATGATGGGGCTGTAAAATGATGTACTTTACATCCAATCTAGCGAAAAAAGAATCCGAAATTTGCTGCGGGTCTTCAGTTTTTTAGTAAAGTAAGTAAATTTTAATAGTGTAGACTTATTGAGTGTGTTTAATGACAAACTTATAGATCCAATTTACAGAAGCTAAATAATGCTTTAATTCGCTTTTAATACGTAACGCCAAATTAAAGTTACATGTGATTGCTTTTCTTTTAATCAAATGTTAGAAATCGTCAAATCAAATGAAAAATTTCTTCTAATGAACTAATTTTGCGTAAAATGCGCCTCAATATCGCAAGTTTTTTCGAAAAATAAGTCAGATTAAGACCGCTTAAGTTTTAGTGATGAATTTTCTTTCAAACAAAATCCAATTTTCAACGATCTAAAGACGATTTTGTAGATAAAAAATTGCGGAAAAAACAATAGCAAAGACGATTTTTTTCATCTGTTGTAGTTTCCAAAATATGGAGCACTTTCAAACCTTCAAAAATTTGGCGCCCCGGCGACTACCCAAAAGTTCAAATGGGCGTAACTCAATTATTTGTTGACGTACAATTAAAATTTGCCCAGTTTTGGATTCGGTGCAACATTCTGCGTAAAATGAGCTTAAACAACTTGAGTTTGCATAACAAATAAACGAGATGTTGATCAAAATCTGTTTTCAAAAGGATTTTCAATTTTCGTTTCTTTTTGAGGCAAAATCGACGTTTAATATCTTTGGGTCATCGATCTATCAAAAAAGCAGCTCAAATTCTATTATGTGGGTGAATTTCTAATTGATAGGTCTGTTAGTTTACAATCGGTGCCCAAAAAACAAAAAATTGAAAATTTGCGAAAAAAACAACCATCGAATTTTGAGTATTTAAAACCAAATTGTAAAGAAAAAAGCGCAAAGAAATATATAGCGCAAACCGTTTAATTTTATTCGTTGTAATTTCAAAGACATCGAGCATTAAAAATTTGAAAATCAACTATGCGAAACTTTCAACGACCATAACTCAGTTATTTGTTATCGTACGTAAATTTTGAAGCCGGATTTCATATCTGCGAAAAATTCTGCGTAAAATGAGCCGTAAACACAAATTCATTTTAAAAATAAGCGATATTTTTATACCGACATAACATAACAATAGCAACATAAATTTCGTTTAGCTAATAAATCGTCTAAATTATCACGAATATTCATCTACTCATGGTATTACTATTGAAAAATCGCAAATCATAAAATTTCTAAAAACTTTTGTGCGCCTCCGTCATTTTTCATAGCATTTGTGATACTCATTTGCGGCAAGAAAATCGCCTTTTGAATGTCTGGGCAGTCAAAAGTGACATTTCGAATAGTTGGTTTTATTTTGCATGTTGGCATCGCTGCATAAAATGTCAATTGTGTCAATTTGTGTGCCGATTTGGAGGCCAATGACCTTCGAAAATAATAAAGGTAGACTAATTAAGCAAAGTTACCACAAAAATTTGCTGAAACACATTTGAATTTAAATTAATCTGCAATCGTTTGATTCACTGGGAGCTTCACTGGAAATTCCGATGAATATTATTCGGTTCAGCCAATATCTCCAAACGATAGGGCCGTACATGATGCACTTCACATTCAATGTAGCGGAAAAAAATTGAAATTGGCCGCGATGCGTTGTAAAGAATCAAATAAGCTAATTAAATCGAAAGAAAGCAACACTGAAAATGGTGGATGCGCCGGGAAAGAAACCGTTGATCCTCATCAGTTCCTGTCAGTGCTGTGATGAAGTTGCGAATGTAATTTGCCGTAATGTCTCTATATTTTTTAAAACATCTGTTGATGTGTTGCCTGGGCATCTCGGAGCAATAAAATCAAATTGCTGGCAGAAAGCCTATCTGCTTTATAGAGGCTTTTATAACGTATGTTATTTTTCGAACATTACGTCATTCGGAGTTCCAGGTCCCAAACGACAATATAAGGGATATTCGAAAAGGAAATTTTCTGAAAACTATCTTTTTATGAGTATACTTCCACGCCGAAAAGAATATTGACGTATATCTCGTTATTTCAAGATGTTACACGTCTTTATCAGGCATCTGTGAAGCGTTTTCGGGCGAAATGGGGGCGATTCAAAGCACAACACTATCAAAATAATGAAAACGACCAGTGCTAGACATAGAGTTAACTCGGTTTGCGTTGTGATGTTGTTTGATGTTTTGTTATCGTAATGGACGTGGCAATAAAATAACAATTAAATTAAATGTGTGCAATTGGGGTTGTTATAATTTTGTATATTGCAATTTTTACACGGCGATAATTTATTTATGATAAATAAGCGATGTGACACAATTCCCTAAAACACATGCCATTGGTAGCTGCAACAAGATTAAGCGCTTTATTAATTTCGGTAATTACCACAAACAGGAATATGCAATTTAATATTCGAATTGTTTCGTGTCACTATGAATAGGATAGAATGCAATGAACTAATTATGTATGTAATGTGGTCGCAATTTTATTACTCTGATTAATACGGAAATGAAAGAAAAACTTCACAGAAAATATGCAAGCATCGCTGCGGCAGGAAACTATTTTTAGAAAAGTTGTTTGGTTTCAATTTCGAATCCTCTTTGATTCGCATTTTTCCAGAATAAACTTTCAGAATTTGCTTTATTTAGATGCGGTATTATTCGGTTGTTTTGCGAACGCGCTAAAAAGAATCATTTTTTATTCTTTTGTGTTGTGGTTACAGTTTCGATCGACAATGCTGGAATTCGTAAAAAGGTGCTTTTTTTTCACATGAAGATTGCTTGTTTACTCTGTTAGCTTGTATCAACAATCGCTATTTATAAGTGAGTAGAAACGAATTTTATCCACGAAAGTTTGTTTATTCAAGTGCATCATAAATTTGTTTTTCAACTAAACAAAATTCTCAAAAATTTTATTGTTTTGGAACATGTTGTGGGACTTTTATAATTAATTCTCATTTTTGTTAGTTTTCAAGTTATACCTATATAAATTGGAGTAGTCAATTGCTATAAAGTGCTCATTATTCGTGCCAAAGTGCACAATTGTAGTACAACAAATACAGATTTTGGAAAATTTTATTTTAGAACGAACCAAATATTTTCAACTTTTTGTTATTAAAATTCGTATCTTTGTTAGTGTTCAAGTTACAACAATGAAATTTGGTGAAGTTGTTTTTTATAAAGCGTTTTTAACTGAGCCGAAATGCAAAACTTTAGAACAAAAAATACAGATTTTAGAAAATTTTATTTTAAGACGAACCAAATATGTTTAAATTTTGCTATTAAAATTCGCATCTTTGTTAGTTTTTAAGTTATTACAAAAAAAATTTACTAATCTAATTTTTTATAAAGTATTCATTATCTGTGCTAAAGTACAAAATTTTAGAACAAAAAATATAGGTTTTTGAAAATTTTGTTTCAAGATAAACCAAAAATGTTTAACCATTTATTATTTAAATTCGTATTCAACTTTTCAACTTTTGAGGACGGATTCTAAAGTAAAATGAGCCGAAAAGCAAGGATTGTTTCGAACCTTCTAAAATTTGACCCTCTGGAGACAACCCAAAAATTCAAACGGCCATAACTCAGTTATTTGTAGATAAAAATTAAAAATTCTTATGTTTTTGGATGCAGCGTGACATTCTGCTCAAAAAAAGTTACGTTTCCTTAATAGATAAACAGGGAATTGACCAAAAACTGATTTGAAAAGATCATTTTGGGGTGATTTTCAATCACTGTTTTTAAAGTGAAAACGACGTTTAGTATCTTTGTGTTTACATCAATCTAAAGGAGAGCTTAAAATCTATCAACTGGCCAAATTTGAGATCGATCGGACAAATAGTTTACGATTTATAACCAAAAATAAAAAAATTAGAAAAATTTTTATTAAATTTTTTTTCGCGAAAAATTGACTATTAAATTTTAGCCTTTTGAGAATTTTTTTATAACGTAGAATTAGCAGCGGAAAACGATGGCACAAATCGCATCTCAATATCTCTAATAGTTTCCGAGATATTTAGGTTTAAAAATTAGGAAAAATTAGAAAAAATTAAATTCATCTATGCAAAATTTTGATTAACTCCGTTATTTGTCGTTTTTCAACTAAACAAAATTCTCAAAAATTTTATTGTTTTGGAACATGTTGTGGGACTTTTATAATTAATTCTCATTTTTGTTAGTTTTCAAGTTATACCTATATAAATTGGAGTAGTCAATTGCTATAAAGTGCTCATTATTCGTGCCAAAGTGCACAATTGTAGTACAACAAATACAGATTTTGGAAAATTTTATTTTAGAACGAACCAAATATTTTCAACTTTTTGTTATTAAAATTCGTATCTTTGTTAGTTTTCAAGTTACAACAATGAAATTTGGTGAAGTTGTTTTTTATAAAGCGTTTTTTAACTGAGCCGAAATGCAAAACTTTAGAACAAAAAATACAGATTTTAGAAAATTTTATTTTAAGACGAACCAAATATGTTTAAATTTTGCTATTAAAAATCGCATCTTTGTTAGTTTTTAAGTTATTACAATAAAATTTACTAATATAATTTTTTCTAAAGTATTCATTATCTGTGCTAAAGTACAAAATTTTAGAACAAAAAATATAGGTTTTTGAAAATTTTGTTTCAAGATAAACCAAAAATGTTTAATCATTTATTATTTAAATTCGTAATTTTGTTAGTTTTTAAATTATAACAATGAAATTTAGGGAGATTATTATTCTGAAAATGTATATAAATTGTACCAAAGCACAACATTTTAGAACAAAAAATAAAAATTTTGGAAAATTTAGTTTTAGGTCAGGCCTTTTTTTTCGAATTTAGTTCGTTTTTTTTTAGTTTTGCTTAACAACTTGCAAAATTAAAAAATTATAATACACTTTAGGAAAGGTAATTAAATAGGCTTCCCAACATACTATAGAAGTCGGCAGGAAAGTTTGTGTTTGCCAAGATATTTGAGAAAAAGTGATAAACATTTTTTATAAGCGAGCGATTTTTTGACTCTTTTGTATATAGAACTCTTAAATTCATACTTTGATTTTTTATTGTATTTTTTAATTACAAAATTACATCTGAAAATCACTAAATAGAGCCTTTATTGGGACACAAGATCTATTTTTCAAAAATATTATGAAAAGTTCTTAAGCTAGCGCTGAGCTTTATCGGTCGTTGGAAAGCTCATTATATTAGCTTTCCAAAACACTGCCGAGCATAACTTTGCAAGTTTTCAAATAAATGTGAAAAAAAATTAAAACAAAAATGACCTTCCACTTTTTCAAAATTTTAGAGCCCCACGCCCAGAATTTGCTCTATTCCGCCGCGGCATCATTTGGCGGTTTTGCCAGCGCCCTAACAAATTCATTTTTTATTCTTTTGTGTTGTGTCCACATTTTCGTATCGACGGAGGTGGAATTCAAACGGTTTTTTCCCCATGAAGTTAGCTTGTTTACTTTGTTAACTTGTACGAACTGGAATAAATTGTCGCAACTGGGCGTTTTATGATAGTTGCAAGTGCATTTTTCCTCGAAATATTTTTCAAGCGGCGACACACCTATAAAATAGGAATCGCGAAATATTAGAACTGCGACAAACAAGTCTATATTTCTTGCAGCAGCTATAAATTAAAGCGACAGTGAAAGAGGCAAATCTCGCGTTAATATCGAGCGCATAAAACAACAATGTCTGGTGGAATTTCGTTGGTGGAAAAAATTCCTCTCTTGCTCCATTATCGTCGCTTGGATTTAGTCATGAGCGTCCGGGTGCGTAACATATTGAGAATTGAGTATGCATATAAGTGGCTCAGATATCGGCCCTTTGAGGTTGAGGTACAGATATATCTTGCCCCTGCTCTAAGCAACATTCTATACAGCCACTCATGTTAGATTTATAGCGCATAAAGCCGCAACATTGAAAGCTCTGCTGACTGCAATATCCCGGTATATTGTGTGTTGGCTCAAACCGAACTCTGCTCACCCTTCTCACAACTTAAATAAGTTACAAGCACGCTGCAAGGGTGTATTATACCAGACAAGATAAGAGTAAATTTTGATACGAAATATTAGAGAGTAGAGAGGATTTTTTCGAGGTTTCACTGCTTGATCTAAATTAACAATAGCGACAGGTTTTTACTCGGCGAAAAAAGAGGAATTTTTGTTGCAATTTAATAGGGATGAGTTCGACGTGGTAAGCGGTTTTATCTCATTAGCCGATTCACTCGGACTCTGTTACAGACGTATCGATTTTCAAATTGTGGCTGGTTAGTGCAGATGGTTTGAACAGGTTTTCACAATTTTACGGAGTTTAATCAGGTTCGACATGGGTTTCACTTGTCTTTTAAGCGAAAAAAATACGCGAACGGGTAGTTTTTACAACTTCACCGTCAAATGTTGTATTAATACTTCAGTTTTTTGAGCTATATCGATTTATACGTCTATCTATATAAATATTTCCATGATCGCGACAAACTTTTTAGATAACTGTCAAGTTAACTTCTGTTAATTTGTCTATTTATATTGCGAAATTGTAAAATTATCGACAGGAAAAAAACAATTTAAAAAAAATATATTTTAAGGATAAAGCAGAAACTTAAAAACAACTATTAAGGGATTGTAATTTTGGTTATTGTAGGACCACAGCAATCAAATTTGTGGAAGTGGCTAATTTTTAATTTCTTATTCTTTGTAGCAAATTTTAAAATTATTGATCAAATGAAAACAATTTTGGAGTTTTTTATTTCGCAAATAATCAGAAAAATTCCAAAAAAAATTTATTGAAGCTCGTAACTTTATTAATTTTTACTCCTCAGTAATCAAATTTAGAGACTTTAGTAACTTTGGATTGCTTATTAACTGTGGCAAGTTTAAAAAATCAAAAAGATACAGACTCGGATTTTAAAAATTTGTATTTCTAGGACAATTTCAAAAGTTTCAAAAAATCTGTATCTTTGGTTGTGTTGGTTCTACTGCAATTAAATTTGAAGATGCTGCTATATTGGACTTGTTTATTAACTGTACCAAATTTCAAAATTGTGGAACAATAGACGCGATGTTTAAAAATTTTTATTTTTTACAACGATTTCAAAAGTTTCAAAATTTTAAGGAAAAAAATTGTATCTTTAGTTGTGTTGGTATCACTGCGATGAAATTTAAGGATGTTGCTATTCTTGACTTATTTATTAACTGTACCAAATTTGAAAATAGTGAAACATTTCAGAAATTTTAATTTTTAGGGTAATTTCAAAAGTTTCAAAATTCTAAGAAAAAAAATAGTATCTTTGGTTGTGTTGGTACTAATGCAATAAAATTTAGGACTGTTGCTATTTTAGACTCATTTATTAACTGTGCCCAATTTCAAAATTGTAACACAAGAGACTTTGATTTTAGAAAATTTTATATTTTGAACGATTGTAAAAGTTTCAAAATTTTATAAAAAAAAGATGTATTTTTAGTTGTGTTGGTAGTACTGCGCAGAAATTTGAGGATGTTACTATTTTTTACTTATTTAGTAACTGCACCAAATTTTAAAATTGTAGAACAACAGACTAAGAATTTTAAAATTTTTATTTTTACGACAATTTCAAAAGTTTCAAAATTTTATAAAAAAAAAATGTATTTTTAATTGTGTTGGTAGCACTGCGATGAAATTTAAGTATGTTGCTACTTTTGACTTATTTATTAACTGCATCAAATTTTAAAATTGAGGAACAAACGCAGATTTAATTTTTTTTTATTTTTACAACCATTTCAAAAGTTTGAAAATGTTAAGAAAAAAAATTGTATCTTTAGTTGTGTTGGTATCACTGCACTGAATTTTAAGGATATTGTTATTTTTGACTTATTTATTAACTGTATTTCAAAATAGTGAAACAACATTTCAGAAATCTTAATTTGGGTGATTTCAAAAGATTCAAATTTCTAAAAAAAAAAATAGTGTCTTTACTTGAGTTGGTACTAATGCAATGAAATTTCGGGATGTTGCTATTTTTGACTTTTTCATTATCTGTATCAAATTTCAAAATTGTGGAACAAGAGATTCGGAGTTTAGAAATTTTGATATTTAGGACGATTTCAAAAGTTTTAAAATTATATGAAAAAAATTGTATCTTTGGTTGTGGTGATACCACTGCGATAAAATTTGAACATGTTGTTTCTCTTGACTGATTTATTAACTATACCAAATTTCAAAATAGTAAAACAAAAGATATGTGTTGTAGAAACTTTTATTTTCCTACGACCCCATATGAAAGTGACGTTTTTCACACGGTTAAATGACTCCGAAAGTTGAAGTTTTCGTACATCCATTTCCGAAAGTAAAAGTCACTAGTGTGATATGAATATATCCGCACAGACCTGTCAAATTAACAGTTATTTTGAAATACAAATGTGATTCTTGAATATTTGTCTTAAATATCTAGACGCTTCACTGAAAAACAACATGCATAATGGTAAAAATTAATTGGTTAGGTCGTTTCTGACAAGACAATTGATGTACGAAAACATCAACCACCTATAGTTTATCCGGTGAGAGATTGGGATATTTCGACAGTTGACATATAGGTTGGTAGCAAATTTTGCTACAAAATACACTAAAAACACTAAATTCCTACGCGAAATGGGTTGACAGGGTTGTCAGTAACTGGGGTTATTTTCTTATTTTAAATTTCGCGCGTACTTTTTATCGCGTAGATTTAGTGACTTTTCTGTCATTCAATCTGTCATTCAATTTCTGTCATTCAATCTCACCGTACAAACTATAACTACGTGGAATACGTCACTTTTATGTGAGGTCGTAAAAAGTGATATTTAGAATAGATAAGAAATGAACTATTGTCAAGACTTATGGTTTCTTCCTGATGATGGAAAGTCGTAGGAAAAATAGTGTACACAACTCGTCGGAAAGTCTTTCTTGCACTTGTGTAACATCTGCACTCGGCTGGCGCCTCGTGCATCTACATTTACACTCGTGCGAAATTGCTCACTTTCCGCCCTTGTTATGTAAATATCTATTTTAGACGATTTCAAAAGTACAATACCGATTTGAACAAAATGTCAGACAATTATAGATTTCGAGGTGTTTTTGTTGGCCTTAATTCTGCCAGTTATAATTTGATTTAATGATGTTTTTAATGTAATAATGCTCTGAATATGAGGTCTAAATAAACCGACGCCCTTGTCATGGCTTGAATAATTTAAGCTTTACTGTTCCCAATTCAATTCGTTTCTGCTCAGAATTTGATGAGAAATTCCATCAATGTCCACAAAAATCTAGAATTAGAATGATTATTGCGGTAATATGCAAAATCAAAACAATTTCTCTAAATAGACCCGGACGATGATCTTGCAAACTAATGTTTCTAAAATTCAGGACTCAAACGGAGAAGCTTTCAGATTTATTTTGGCTGTTCATTTTGGATTCGCTGGGAATTTCCTAGCAAAAATAGTGCAATGAATAAATTAAGTGAAGTTCAGTCGCAATGAATTCAGATTATGTTATCAAAGTGAAACACAGGCAAATAAATATTTTCCTTCCCCTCCTTTTTCGCCTGTGTAAATTTACAATAGTTCAGTTTCCCATTATCTTCTCAACCGACCTCATAACTCAACCTGTGAGAAGTGGAAACATTGCTGCGGTTACAACCAATATTTATTCGATAATTATAATTACTAGAGTATCCCAAATGTTAAAATAAACTCCACTATGGGTTGTATCATCAGGGATTGATAATTTTTCGTTGCAATTTAGTTTTTCCAAAGCTTGTAAACACTTTGGTTAATCTCTCTTTATTTTGCGGAATTGCTTCGTGTTCCTGTAACGATGTAAGAGCTTACCTGTTGCAAAAAATTGGTAAACATGTTTACTCTAAGCTAACATAAAATGTGACATTATGTTTCGAAACATTCCCGAAAACAACTCGAGTTTAATTAACGATGGATTTCCAGCGGCGTTACTACACAGGATGTTCCCGAATTAAGTGAAAAGATTTTATCTCCAGTATCAGACAACGCAGTCTGGCATAATGACCAAATCTCGCGTTCCGAAACGTTGCTGTTTCCGAGAAAAAGAGTTAACTTATTGGTTCTATAATATTAAAATATAATTTGTATGACAAAGAAATAATTTCGCATATCTTTCTTTAAAAAAATCGTAATTTTTGTAATTTTAGTGCAATAGCCCTGAAATTTCAAGAAATTACTAATTTTTGATTGTATATTGACTCTGCCAAATTGGAACATTGTAGATCAAAAGACAAAAATTTTAGAAATTTTTATCCACAAGGCGAAGCCAAAATACGAGAAATCCTTTCTCTAAAATTCGTAATTTCCATAATTTTATTGCTACAGCTATGAAATTTAGGTAAATTACTAGTTTTTAATCGTATATTAACTCTGCCAAATTGCAACACTGTAGATCAAAAGACTTAAAATTTAGAAATTTTTATTTTTGATGCAAGCAAATGCTTCACTAAAATTGATAACTCTCGCAATTTTAGTGAAATTTGAGAAAATGACTACTTTTCAGGCGTGAATTAACTCCAAGACTCGATTGTTTAAATTAGAATGTAAATCTATTTTGGTGGATATTAGGGTGAAAATTAGAGAAAAATTGAAGGTGACAATTTTTTAGGTCAACACGTTGTCAATGTTGAGTGTATTAATCAATAATTAATTAAACATTTTCTGCAAAAGAAAGGTTTCAACAGATATTTAACAAGTTTTGGCAACCTTGCGTAAGACGATTAGTTTCTAAAGTCCGTTTTTTTATTAAAAAACCACCAACACCGCACTCTCCCACCACTTTACAACCGGCAACATAGTCGATGGTGACTTTTTTTGGTGATAAATTCGAATAGGTTAGCTACCTAAGTGACAATTTGATCACACAAAACGGCCTTTCAGGCTGTGCCGAGTCTTTTCACTATTAAATCCTTTGATTTGCAATCCAACAGGCTGTAAAAGAAACGTTTATAACGGAAACACTGCCTAATTTTCAGAAATGTCAAAAATTTGACAACTAGTTTCTCACCAAAAATCTCGCTAGGCAACGTTGCCGGTTGAAATGCAGGGGAATATTGCGATGTTGATGATTAAAAAAAAAACGGATTTTATGCACCTAGCAATGTTTGATGGTTATATGTGGTTTTCAAATTTTATTACACATAGTTATTTTTTTACTTTTTTTTGTTAGTGCACTCGTAATTTGATATTGTCACGTTGGCCGAAAAATCAAAAGTCTCGCTTGTAACAATAACAATTTTATTGTGCACTATGAACACTCTCGTACTTCACAATTATTCACTTTACAGGACTTCCAAATACTAGACTATCTCTTGACTATCCCAATCCTATCACTACTGCCCTATATACAGATATTCCCCTACCACTAGCCTAATGCTGGAGCGCTGCGAGAATATTCGGGAGTTCCGCCTATGACTCAGCGACCTTCTAGAAACGGCGATTCTCGAAACGCACGGAACATTCCAGCGCTGGCGCTTGAAGCTTCCAGAATCTTCTCGTAACACTGCCCCCCTCTTAGTTCTGATCGTCCCGATCAGACCAAACACCTGATTCTCCGTGATATTTACAAAGTCTATTTAGATGAACCACTTTCATCTTTGAACGGGCGCTGCGTTGGATCCGATACACCACGTCGTTGATCCTCTTGACCACCTTATACGGACCCTCCCATGTAGATGTCAACTTCGGAGATAGGCCCTTCTTCCGTTGGAAGTTAAATAACCACACCAACTCTCCCTCGTTGAATCCTTCACGATTAGCCGTCACATTATACCTGGGCCGCATTCTGTTGTCAGCTAACTTCATTCTCTGTCGCATATGATGATGTGTTCCCAAGAGGGTCTCACCATTCGTCTTCGGAAAAGGCCCGGGCACATTCGTGGCAATTCTCTCAATCGGAACTCTCATGTTGTAGAACGGCATACCACCTTCCGTTCGCGTTCGAGGTCTTTCACTTGCCCCACAACCCGTACATCTCCTGCACCATCGTTCAACATCTTCACGACAGCCAATCCAGTAATACCGTTCTCGAATCTTGCTCAACGTTTTGTTCACTCCGAAATGAGCGCCTGATGTCCCGTCATGGGCCTCTCTGAGGACTCGGGAAACTCTACTCCTGGGTACTAGTAACTGCGAGGTTATCTTCTTCCCATCTGCGCTTTCCCATGCCCTTTTCAGCACTCCATTTTCTACTAGGAGGGAGTCCCATTGCGCCCACAACGCTTTCAACTCTGGACTTCTTTTCGAGATATCTTTCCAACACGGCCTTCCGTTACCCGCTTCCTTCCACTCCAGCAGTGGCCCAATCTGTTGGTCTGCTTGTTGATCCCTTCGAAGGTTCCCAGCAGTCCAATCGTCATCACAGCCCATGACTATCCTGTTTACTCGTATTGGTCCTTCGAACTTCGAGTATTGCTTGCAGTCATTGAAAAGTCTACGAGAGAGTGCGTCATCATTATTGCGTTGCCTTCTCGTCGGTTTCGACTTGTTGACGGACTTCACGGTTTTCTTTGATGTCTTAGAGGCGTTCTGGCCGTTCCCGAGAACAACCCTGCAGTCACGTTCAAAATGACCTGATTTGCCCCAACGAGAGCAGGTCTGGCTAGTTCGTTGTTCCTGAGACTTCAGTAACTTCCTGAGCTCCTTGAGGATGTCATTCAGGTCCGTATTTGTGGTTGTGGCCGTAGACGTTGTCTCTTCTTTATCAACGGCTCGGATTTGTTGGCAGTCGGGAACATTCACAGAATACTTCAAAACGGCCTCCATCTCCAACGCGCACACCAAAGCTTCTTTTGCGGTGTTGTATCTGCCAAAACGCACGATGCTCTGTAACTCCGGATCCCGAATACCTTGCAGGAACGTATCCATGGTCATTCGTTCGACAAAATTTTCCGGCGCCGAAGGATAGGCCAGCAAAATAAGTCGTTTAACACTTGCCGCAAATTCCTGCAGCGATTCTCCAACCCTCTGCCGACGAGTCTTGAGCTCCCAGGCATATACTCGCTGAAGGTGTTGGTCCCCAAATCTATCTTCCAACGTCGCCACCAATTGGTCGTAGCGCTCCCTGTCTCGATCTGGAATGGTCTTTAACAAGTCAAGAGCTGCACCTCTCAATGAGACTATCAAGAATGACGATTTTTCTTCTCCCGACCATCCGTTGTGTTTAGCTGCAACTTCAAATTGCAGTTTATAGCTGTCGAATGAAGTCGACCCATCGTAAGTCGGGGGTTTCATTTCTTTCGTTGTGGTCAGGTCGGTCCTATTTGGAACTTGACGTCTTAAGCGCAGTAACTCGTCTTCCACCTGCTGTTTGAATCGCTCCAAATCTTTAACTTCCTCTTTGACGCCTCGTAGTTCCTCCTTGACGCCTCCTATGCACTCTTCTACTTCTTCTCTGACGCCTAGTAGTTCCTCCTTAACGCCTCCTATCACTTTCTCGCTGTTCCCATCCACACAAGTATTTTCACAGGCGAACGCTTTCACTCCATCTTCTTTTACTTCTGGGGTCGATAACACGAAGCTTTCGGTTCCAATCTTGAGGATCTTCTCGTTGTGATTAAAGGAAATCCCATGTCGTCCAATAACATCCATTCCCAGGATCATCTCATCCTCGATTCCGGCCACCAGCACCCGATGCCGAAACTTCATACCTCCCAACTGGACCGTGACCTCTGCCTCGGCACTTACTGTGGCGACATCTCCCGTGACTGTTTTTAAAATAGCACTCGTTGTTTCCAGAGATGTCCTGTTGTCCAACATGTCCTTTCTCACAAGGGAAACCATGGCTCCGGTGTCGACCGTCATCTTCACTTTTCTCCCAATCCCACTTCTGACACCAGTTGTCACGTTGGCCGAAAAATCAAAAGTCTCGCTTGTAACAATAACAATTTTATTGTGCACTATGAACACTCTCGTACTTCACAATTATTCACTTTACAGGACTTCCAAATACTAGACTATCTCTTGACTATCCCAATCCTATCACTACTGCCCTATATACAGATATTCCCCTACCACTAGCCTAATGCTGGAGCGCTGCGAGAATATTCGGGAGTTCCGCCTATGACTCAGCGACCTTCTAGAAACGGCGATTCTCGAAACGCACGGAACATTCCAGCGCTGGCGCTTGAAGCTTCCAGAATCTTCTCGTAACAATATTATTATTAGTTTATTTGCCAACATTTTAAAAGTCGTAGTAGTTTTTGAGCTATCGCCGCTACGTCGCTTTTTGGTCGAAATGTCGCTACCGGTAGCGGAATTTCGCTACGTCTGGCAACACTGCGTTGATGTGCATTTGCATGCATTTTTCAACGCATGCGTCTGAGGAGTAACGCAAATCTCGTTTCTTTTGTCTCTTTTTTTGGGCTTCAAGATGACTCAGAAATGGTTGGTATATTATAGAAGTATGCGGGAACATCACTGTCCGACAGAAACTCAGGCGAGATTTCTCGCAAGTCTATTTCCGCCTTTTGATAAGAAGATGCACTGGGTGCAAGTAATGTTTATATTATGACCTGGGTCATTTAGATTTTCAAATTAAAACCCTTACATTGAGATGTCAATAATTGCACATGAAACAAAAAGAATCTTCGAAATTTGAGATGTTGATAACGTCGTCATTTCGTTATTCATTAGTTCCATTTGCTTTGTTTCTAAACTTACCAGCAATTAAACGAGTCCAAAACGGTCAAATCACAGTAAAATTCGGAAAAACACAAGTGTTTTATTTACAATGTTTGTTAAAGTTAAAGATCACGCATAGCACATCGCAGAACTTCTTTACTATTCACTTTGCATCGAATGGGACGTAAATCTTTTACTTTTCCAACAAATTCCTGATTTGACAAATAATGTCAATAATTGTAACCAAACAAATTTTGACAGCTCTCCCAATCTTTAAACCATTACCAATTTTAAATAAAATCACTAGCTGTCCAGATACTCTCTGCACTTACATACACTGGTCGCCACCAAAATTGGGGCCACAGTTTCACTTGAAATACGGTGTACGTTTGTGTTTTTTGTAGCTTTCAAAAGTCAAAAATCTTACTAACCCCAAAATTCAATTTGTCAACAATGTCAAAAGCAGCATGCGTTTCTCGGAAACATTCCTGATACGGGAAAATGAGATTTTGCACAGGCCGTAGGTATATGGCAGGTCGTGGTAATGAGCTCTGGTATACATAATAAGAGAACTCAAAGTAGGAAATTTTGTTTTTTAAGAATTGGCAGAACTAATTAGTCTGGCTGTCACCCGTTTCCTGTCAATTTCACCCTTACGGATTTTACGATTCGTGTTTAATAAATTGCTGTGTGAATACAAAATGTATCAATATAATTGAATTGTCTTTTGCGGCCAACAATATATGTGTACTACCTAAATATAATAGATGTGAATACAGGTTGTGAGGTTAGGTGAAAATTCAGAAACTCAATAAATGTCAAATTCTAAATTGAATTTGAAAATCAAGTGGTAAGTCGTGGTTACAAAACCATTACCAATCTTATAACACGAAAACTCTTAGAATTGAAAAATTAAAAATTTTTATTAATAAAAGGGTGCAAATTCGAAAAACTAGTATAAAGGACTTGTTTTATAATGGCATTGGTGCACTCGTCCCATACACCGGGAACTGCAAAACACGTTCTTTAATATACTATTTTGCAGCAAAGTCAGTGATGAGTGAGTGGTTCTTGCTTCCAAGAGGGGGATGTTGAGGTAGGAGCTTGACGACACAGCACGTGGCCAGGATTAAAGGGTAAGTTATTTCATCCCTTCTAAAATATACAAATACTCATATTTATTCTTTAATTACAGCTGCCATCGCAGAAGCCATAAAGGTAGGATCTGGGAATGTTGGATCCAACAGGGTAGGATTGTTTCCTTTCGGGTGACGGCTTGCGCGAATTCTAAAATTATAACTTGAGTTTCATAAAACATATCTAAGTGCGCGATTTAGTTCATGACCAGTTAGCATAATAAGAATTGACTATGGAGGCACTCAGATCGAAAACACCGCGGAGATAATTGGGAGAATCTCCTGTTACCATTCCGTTCCTCTGACGAATAGTAATGTCGTAATGTCTATTCTGATGTAAAAAAGTCATAGGCTGAGATGACATAAGAGATTTGGGGCCTGATTTACATCAACTAAATTAAAGTAATATTGAGTTGAGGGTGCATAATTAAAAGGAAAATTGCTGGGGAATGTTAGTCTTAATTAACAAGTCTGCATAAATACCGCCGATTTTTAAAGGAATCTTAATTAAATTGATTGAGTATCGGTGGTTAATTAGTTTCGCTTTTCGATGCGAAACTATGCTTCAGTGAAAACTCTCACAAAAGGAAATTCCGTCTGGAATATATTACTATATAATAAACTTCTGAACCTATAGGGGCTATGTTAACAAGGGTTGGATAATCTATTAGGAGCAACAATATGGAGGCATTTTACAAATTTCAATTTAGGACGGTTCCCTACATGTAGACACCACAAGGTGCGATTATTAATTACAGACCGCTTTGAACACTCTACCTTTAGGTAATTTGTGTTTATTTTATGCAAACTTGAATCAACACAACACCAAATCAGATCCTTCTACATCGACGGACACTTCGGAATAATTGGTTGCATAACCAAGGACGAATATCTCTATTTCCGGGGCGCTTTATTAGCCCGCATTAAGTGCGTTAAGTGGAGTCGTGGCAAAAACCCGCTCGATTTGTTTAGCAGATTGTTTGTTTTGATGTGAGGCATCCCCTAAAGGAATTATACAAATGTGGTGAGCGTAAACTCAAAGTTTCGTCCGTTAGATAGGGTATTGAGTTCGAGCGGGTTGTTAAACAGACCAGAGAAATCTGTGCTTTCATGTGTTTATTCAAAGGATGGACATATTAATAGAAAATCAACAAACAATTAATCAAACGCAAACACAATTTTCTAAGGCTCCAATAACAAAGAAACTGCCCACAAAATGGGGCACACACCTGTCAACTCTTAAGGTAACTTTAAATTAGCCACGAATTTTTAATGAACAAAATCCAATTTTTATGGAAACGCTGTCATCTTTTTAATCTTCCAACGCAAAACCGCTTTAAAATTTAATTAAATCCTTTTACAAATTCATATAAATATACATTTCAGATTGTACGTTACCCTGTCAGACTCAGACTTTCCCAAGAAAATGGTTTATTATTTTAGTGCAGGTTGGATTAAACAAACAAATCTGGGGTCGGGATATTCCTGATTGCTTCATTTGCTAAGAGATAATTTAATGGGTTTTGTTCAAAACAAGAATGAGAATCTTTCTAGGAGAGCGAAATTTGGTTTCACGATTAAAAAATTACAACTATAGACAAAATTAATTTCCTTTGAGGTCTTGGAACTAAACTATCTGTATAAATTTGTGGAAGTTTTTCTAGTTTTTGCGTTAAAGAGACCAGTTTTTAAGGACTGACTGAGTTTCGATTTCTCTATGAGTCGCACCAAATTACATAATTGTAACTACTTACAAAAATATTTTTTATGTCAGAATCAGAAAAAAAGTAGCAATGATTTCATCAAAAGTCCCTGTAAATCCGAAAATTTCATCTCCACGTTAAAAAAATTCAGAAACTTTCTGTTAAGTCTCGTGAATTGGACAGTTTTCGGATTTTAAAGACAGGTTTTGATCTCTTTATTTAACACCCCAAATAACAACAATGTAACTGCACATACAGGGTGGCCCATCTAAGACTTTCGGGCTCAATATCTTTGTCATTTATAACCGGATTTTTCTAAAATTTAAAATATAATTTCTTGAATAGGTAAGGATGATGTGACATTACCAGCGTCATCCTTGTCTTAAAAATGTTAATTTTACTTGTCTTATTTTAAATTTTAATTAGTTAAGATTTATGTCATTTTATAAAACATCAATAATTATCCGAGTGTGCCAAAACTCAACCGTCTAGCTAGTCAAGTTGCCGAGAAAAAGAGAAAAAAGACCCTCAACATTTCCAAAAGATGCAAAATCATAGTCGGCTATGAAAAAAATAATTTCCCACGCCCAATTTTGGACATCCCTGCGTTCGGTCTGTCAATAATCGCTGACGTCAGTGACGTTCTTGACATTTGAAATATTTCTCATTTGAGGTTATGTTTACTTTTGAGCATGATGATGAAAATCATTGATTTAAACTTGCGCAGAACGATTTATCTCGATCTTTTGAAATTGGAAACTAATCACAATGCATCAGGCAACGTTTTGGTGCAAAAAATGCGTAGGCACAAGGAAATGTGAGTAAAAAAACTTGTTGAAAGTTGGTTATCACCAGAAAAATGATTGCAGATTGGTTTGCTATGAGGTGCAACTAGAATTCACGACTTCTTTAGAAATGTCACTGGTTTATTGGAAATGGAAATTCAGTGACACGTATGCAGTGAAGCGATTTGACTCATTTATGATTGCATTTACGTTAAAACAGTTATTTCAATTATGATGGAGACAGAATTAACTGATTTCATCCTTTTTCGGCAAACTTCTTTATTGCGCCTATAAAATGTATGGTACTAGATACTTTTAACATTTTTCTTTTGTTTAATCATGTCATTAATCCAAAGTAGATTAAGCTCGAAGCTCCAATATGTGAACTGCCGTAGTCAAGAAGTCAAAATTGGTTCACAATACGTATGAAATCTAGGACGTAGTGCTGCTATCGAAAAATGCTGGTGCAGTCGGTATAGTTGGTATGCAAAAGTAACGAAGAATGCTGTATCGTTGAGTGGCTTAGAACCTACAAGAGCAACGGCAAAGACAAGCTTACCCATGTCAAAACGGAGTTTTGTGGTATTTAGTGGCTATGCGACTAATAAATTCGTATGTTTCAATTATGATTTGTAGAAACAAAGTCGAATCGACAAATGTAGGCACAATTCTGCACACTTTCAAGACCGCCATGCTAAAAGGTGTTATCATGAAAGTTTTTTCAAGTCCAAATTGGTCGTACAGTACCATTAATATTTGAATAGGAAACCAACTAATGATACCAAGACGTATAAGTAATATGGAAATCAGATACATGTACTTCCGACAACTAAGCGGTTTTGGATCACCAAAAACGCATAATAGTGAGTTACATTTTCTAAGGTCATTGCAAATTGTAGGAACACTGTTTACATCTGATATTTCAGATTCGTGTTTTTGAACTGAATATGGTGCATGATGTTGCGAGTTGTATTTGTTGCTTCAACAAACCTTGCGAACTACCTAACGATCTAGGACCACTATACCCCTTCTATTATCATATGAAAAATGTGCTTGCACGGTATCAAGACAATTTCTCACTAAGAAAGAATAACGAGTCAAAGAAGTAGTGCAAGAAAAAAATGAAACAAAATGACAATGAACATCATTTATAACTGCGTTCTAATGAAAATTGCACACATGATATTTCTAACAAAGTATCGTCGGTCGACTCTTTCAATGGGGTAATTCTTTAAACAACCAATTAATAACTTGGACGAGTGAAAAAAGACGAACAAGACTGAAAGCAACACACTGAAAATGATACTTCAACACGGACTGTTACTTTCAATATTGAACCTGTTTTTTCTCAATGAACCGCCAGAAGATGCAAACATGTAAAGGACTCTTATTGACACCCTATCGTACCCTTCTGCAAGCATTAAGAACGATTGCAGAACGTTCTGGACGGTGTTGTTGACCACCATGAACGACTATGCCACTTGGATTCTTCTAACATGGGTGGATATGTTTGACGGACAGTAACCAAGCTGCTAAAAGTCCAAAACCCTGCTTGTTGATGAATTCGATGAAGAGTCGCCGCAACATTACATGGTAAGTGTTCAGCGAAGGAAAATGACTAGTATCATCGAAGCAATTGTTCCAGTTGAAAGCGACAAGCGATTTGCTCGGACCAAGGGGCCTCAAATTCATTCTTCGCCATCACAGAACATATCCAAAAACTTATGCTGCCCCTAATTGTTTGTGTCCATTTCGTTACAAGAAAGTTCAAGAAATGAGTTGCTAGTAAAAAAAAGCCAAATCTCATCGCATCGCCAACAAGCAAAATGGCAGTGACCAAACGCTTACAATATTCCAGCATTATTTGCACTTGTTATAAATGTTCAAAGTACAGACACATGTTGTATCAGTGTAAATATCTGATACATTTGTAAATTTTTGTACATTCGTTCATTACTATTGTAGAAAATATGGTGTTACATTGCCATAATTGTCACTGGTATAGTTTATTCACTGTTAAAACTTTGTACCTTACAATAAAATACCTTGTAACAAATTATTAGTTAATCAAAGTAAAGTAGTTTCCTGAAAAAGGACGAAATCTTGTGATCATCTAATTCTGTCTTCATCATAAATGAGATTACTGTTTTAACGCAAATGCAATCATAAATGAGTCAAATCGCTTCACTGCATACATGTCACTGAATTTCCATTTCCAATAAACCTGTGACAGTGCTAAAGAAGTCGTAAATACTAGTTGCACCTCATAACGAACCATTCTGCAATCATTTTTCTGGTGACGACCAACTTTCAACAAGTTTTTCGCTCACATTTCCTTGTGCCTATGAAATTTTTGCACCAAAACGCTGTCTGATGCATTGTGATTAGTTTTCAATTTCAAAAGATCGGGATAAATCGTTCTGCGCAAGTTTAAATGAATGATGAATGCTTAAAAGTAAACATAACCTCAAACAAGAAATATCACAAATGTCGAGAAACGATGCTCGGTTCAATGCATTGTGATTAGTTACTAAAAAATCGTGAATGTGCATGTTTAAATCAATAGTCCTCATCATAATGCTCAAAAATAAACATAACCTCAAATGAATGTCACAAATGTCATGAATGTCACGGATTCGTCAACAAGTCAGGGATGTCCAAACTCTAAACTCGCTGTAGAAGTCAATTGTTTCATAGCCGACTATCAGTTAGTATCTTTTGGAAATGTTGAGGTCCTTTTTTTGTCTTTTTCTCGGCAACTTGACTTGCTAGACGGTTGATTTTTGGCACACGCGTATAATTATTGCTGTTTTATAAAATGACATAACTTTTAACTAATTAAAATTTAAAATAAGACAAGTAAAATTAACATTTTTAAGACAAGGATGACGCTGGTAATGTCACATCATCCTTACCTATTCAAGAAATTATATTTTAAATTTTGGAAAAATCCGTTCATAAATAACAAAGATATTGAGCCCGAAAGTCTTAGATGGGCCACCCTGTAGAGAGAAAATTTTAGATTTCAGGATCAGGTTAAAAATTCTAAAAACTTTATATTTAGTCCTGTAACTCTGACAGTTGGTTTAAAAAGTTGGTTTAAGAAGTTGAGATTTTCAGAATTTGCTACTTTCAATCTCTGAACTAAGCACATTAAATTACAACATTGTAACTGCTCAGGGAAAAAATACAAAAATTTTGATTTTCGATCAGAGTGAAAATCTTAGAAACGTTCTATTTAGTTCCGTGATTTAGTCAATTTTTGGATTATAAAGACGAAAATTTCAGGATTAACTAGCTTTGATCTCTTTATTTGACACCCCAAATTGCAACATTGTAACTGCATAGAGAAAAATTGAAAAATTTGTACTATTGGTGCCTGTAAATTCGACAGTTCTTAATTTAAAATGTTGAGATTTTTAGGTTTACTAGTTTTAGTCTCTGTACTAAGCAAACAAAATTACAACATTGTAACTGCTCAGGGAAAAAAATCCAAAAATTTAGATTTAGAATCAGATTGAAAATCTTAGAAAGTTTCTATTAAGTCCCATGAATTGTACAATTTTCGTATTTTATAAACAAGATTTTTAGGATTCACTAGTTTTGAACTCTCTATTAGACACACCAAATTAAAATATTGCAACTGCTCAGAAAGAAAGTTGAGAAAAAATAATTTCAAGATGAGGGTGAAAATTCGAAAAAGTTTGTATTTATGCCTGTAAATTCTACAATTCTTGATTTAAAAAGTTGCGATTTTTAGAATTTACTTACAATTTCTGCGGCAAGCACACAAAATTACAACATTGTAGCTGTTCAGGGAAAAAAATCCAAAATTTTTCATTTTGGATCAGAGTGAAAATCTTGGAAACTTTCTATTTAGTCCCGTGAATTGGACAGTTTTCGGGTTTAAAAAACGAGATTTTCAGGATTTACTAGTTTTGATCTCTTCAATAGACAACTCAAATTACAACATTGTAACTGCATAGAAAGCAAATTAAAAAAATTTGATTTCAGGATTAAGGAATTTTTTTTATTTAGTCCTCTACTTGCTAAACCCTAAACTCTCTAAAAGTTTTTGGTTTAAATATTTGGAATTTTCAAGAGTTACTTGTTTTAATCTCTGTACCAAGCACACCAAATAACAACATTGTAACTGCCCACGGAAAAAATCTAAAAATTTTGATTTTGGATTAGAGTAAAAAAATTTCGGTTTAGTCTCGTAAAATGTACAGTTTTCGGATTTTAAAGACGAGATTTTTAGTATTTATTTGTTTCAATATTTTTATTAAACACTCTAGATTACAATATTGTAACTGCACAAGAAAAAAATTAAGAATTTTTTACTTCAGGATCAGGGTAAAAATTCGATTTTTTTTATTTATGCCTGTAAATGCGATAGTTCTTGATTTAAAAAGTTGAGATTTTTAGGATTTATTAGTTTAAATCTTTGCACTCAGCACACCAAATTACAACATTATAACTCAGAAAAAAAATCTAAAAATTTAGATTTTCGATCAGAGTGAAAATCTTAGAAATTTTCTATGTAGTACCCTCTGGTAGTACCGTGAATTGAACAAATTTTACATTTTAAAGACAAGATTTTTAGGACTTCCTAGTTTTGATCTCTTCATTAGACACCCCAAATTAGAACATTCTAACCGAAAAAAAATAACATTTTTTTTCTTTCGGACACAAACAGAAAACTCTTTATATTTAGTCTTGTAGATTCGACAATTTTTAGTTTAAAAAGATGAACTTTTAAGAATTACTAGTATTAATCTTTCAACAAGACACACCAAATTGCAGGAGGAAAATCCAAAAATTTTTTCTTTAAAATTTTTCTGAATTTAGTTTGAAAATCCCTTAGATGTTTAGCTTACTTTGAGTTTTTTCTATAAATTTTGCTAAATTTTTCTTAGATTTTTTAGAGTTTGTGTTCTCAAATTCGGTTCTAGTTGTGTAAATTTTGATATTTCCCTACTTTGAACCACTCTAAGCAACGTCAAACTCCCCTGAATTTTTCACAAAAATTGTATTATTTGTTAGACTCTCCATTAATCTAGCACCATATTTAGCAATTACGTCGGTCATGTTTGCTTCCCCGTTTTGTAAACCATCGCCATTTCAAGCTTGACCGAATTTTCGCCCAAGCGAAATATTTCGTATGCAAACAGGTAAAACTTTTATTTATCTGTCGGAGTCTACATCCCGTGCAATTTATTTTAGAGGTGCATTCTGCGCTCCGAAACTGCCGATGTAGATTTCCTTTTTTTTCCAGCGAACTCGACGTAAAACAAAGCAGGCAAATTACAAAATAAATTGAATTAAATGTCGCTTTTTATATTAGCTGTGTAGTATAAAACCAATCACTGAAACCAATCGCAGCGTTTTCGAATCTGATTATCCTTGAACAGTTCGGCTATATATCAAGCAGGATAATGTGGTAGGCTTTATTGTAATCTCGGTATTGATGCTCCACTCAACTCCCTGAATACATTGTAGCAACTTCATTGGGCTGATGAACGCCCTAGTACAGAATCATGTAAATTGTGTGTTAAATAAAGGACATTTATAACATCTGGTTCGAATAATTTCCGGATTAGATGTAGGTATGGATTTCCTGGGTTTTATTATACGTCCATAATGTCAGGGATTATGATCTGTAACAGTGGAGCCGATAAAACGTTGAATTTGTAACCGTGGCGACTGCAGTTTTGGGCGAATTATTGAACCTCCTGGAGCGCGAAAAACTGCACTCCGGGACGAACAATGAAAGTAGAATTTTGAAATTTAAGCTAATAAATGATGGATCTAAAAACAGCAAACTCTCCAAATTTTATGATTCTAGCATCAAAATTACAAAAATTAGTGGTGCGAAGGTACAGTATTGGAAATTTTTGGCTCAATCTATAATCAGAAATTTCTAAAATTTGTCGCTGTGGCGTTAAAATTTTTTAGTTTAGATTTGTAAAAGAACAAGTTAAAAACAGCACATTTCCCAAGTTTTATTATTCTAGCAAAATTCCGATAAAATTAAACAGAAAAAATTATTTACCCGGCGCACACACCATTTTAATATATATATTTTATTTGAAATATTTAATTGGCCAACAACGCAAAAAGAAATCCTTTGTAATCTGATTTCGAATCTAATATCCATTTTGTTTCATTATGTCAGGATTTAGAGAATTTCTTGCAAAAGGTTTCCTTTCGGTCTGTCCTAAAAAAAAATTTCTAAAAATAAAATTCTGACGTTGTAATACTTTCAAATTTAGGACAATTAATTGGCAATTCAAAAATTACAAGTTCTCTAAATTCCATTAATAAAGCAGCAAAATTACAAAAATTACAGGTGCAAAATACCCAGTTTTGAAAATTTTGAGCTCGTTCTATAAATAAAAATTTCTAAAATTTGTTCCTGGTGCTCTAAAATTTTGAAATTTAGACCAATTAAAGATAAATGCAAAATCAGCAAATTCCTTAAATTTCATCATTCCAACTTCAAAATTGCGAAAATTACAGGAGCAAATACACAGTCTTGGATATGTTAGACACGTTTTATAAATGAAAATTTCTAAAATTTGTCGCTGTGGCTCTAAAATTTTAAAATTTAGATTTGTAGGAAAACAAGCCAAAAAGAGCAAATTTTCGAAATTTTATTATTCTAGTAAAATTCTAATAAAATTAAAAAAAAAATGTTTAGCTGGCGCATCCACCATTTTTATAACAAATATCTGAAATATTTAATTGCAGTACATCATCATCCACGTTTTGGACAAAAAAATATTTTTTAAAGAAAAAGTCATCTGATTTCGAATCTAATATTCATTTTGTTTCATCAGGTCAAGATTTAGAGAATTTCTTCAAAAATGTTTCTTTTAGGTCCGTCCTATGACCGAAAATTTCTAACAAAAAATTCCGTTGTTGTAAAACTTTCAAATTTAAGACAATTAATTGACAGCTCAAAAATTACAAGTTCTCTACATTTCATTAATATAGCAGCAAAATTACAAAAATTATAGGTGCGACTTCAACATGTTCAAAAATTGTTAGTCTCCATAATCGAAAATTTCTAAAATTTGTTGTCGTTGATCTAAATTTTTGAATTTTAAGACTATGAATAAGCGATCCAAAAACAGCAAGTTCTTCGAATTTTATTGACCTAGCAGTAAAATTTCGAAAGTTACAGGTGCGAATAGAAAATGCTGAAATTTTTTGACTCGTTTTTACTATAAACGAAAATTTCTAAAATTCGTTTCAGTTGCTCTAAAATTTTGAAATTTGTATCAGTTAAAGAACAGTTTAAAAACAATAAAGTCCTCAAATTTCATACTGCAGCAGTAAAATTACGAACATTACAGGTGCGGATACACAATTTTAGAAATTTTAGACTCGTTCTATAAATGAAAATTTTTCGAATTTGTCCCTGCTGCTCTAAAATTAAAAAAAGAAACTAGTAAAAAAACTTAGAAACAGCAAAATGCTTAAATTTCGTCACTTTAGCATCAAAATTACGAAACTTACAGGTGCAAATACTCAATATTGTAAATTTTTTGCTCGATTTATAATCGAAAATTTTTAAAAATTGTTTATGTTGCTCTAAAACTTTGAAAACCAGTAAAAAAATTACCCAAAGATAGCATACTCCTCAAAGTTTATTATTGTTCCATCAAAATTACGGTGGTGATACGCGATTTTGGATATTTTTGGCTTGTTCTATAAATAAAAATTTTGAAAATTTGTTGCTGTGGCTCTTAAATTGTAAAATTTCGATTTGTAGAAGAACAAGTTAAAAACAGCAAATTTCCCAAATTTTATTAATCTAGCAAAATTCCAATAAAATTAAACAGAAAAATTGTTTACTCGGCGCATCCACCATTTTTATAACAAATATCTGAAATATTTAATTGTACTACATGATCAACAGCGTTTTAAAAAATATTTTTTAAAGAAGAAGTGCCATCGGATTTCGAATCTAAAATCTATTTTGCTTCATCAGGTCAGGATTTAAAGAATTTCTTGAAAAATGTTTCTTTTTGGTTTGTCCTATAAACGAAAATTTCTAAAAAAAATTTTGAAATTTAAGACATTTAATAGACAACTTAAAAATTAAAAGTTTTTTAAATTTCATTAATATGAGAATAGAAATTCTGGTTCTGAGCCCCCAGGCGTCTGAAAGTTGACAAATATTGCGGATAATAGACCGTTCCTGATTTATCCCCAAACGATATTTATTTAGGGTTGTTAAAATTTGTCCTAGCAGCGACCTCGTTTAGAAATTGAAGTTGTGGCAATAAAAAAGACAAACGATTATTCCCCGGAACAAAAATTTCATTCAGGACACTTTTAATCCGGCATTCGCTCGGATCGAAGCCGAGAAACCAATACGACCGATAGGCATTTACGAGGCAATAAGTTAAGAAATAGAGAAATAAAACTGACCGCTTCCGTGTGGATGGGGTGGGCAGCAAACAAGAGCCCCGCCAGGGTCGCGAAAGGGGGTTTGAATCCGGCGATGTTCAGGCACACCCTGGTGAACAATATGCAGGCGGCCGCATGCAGCAGGATGTTCGTAGCGTGAAACCACACTGGCTGCAAACCGAAGCACAAATAGTTCGCTCTGAAAAAGAAAAACAATGTTAGTGAAACCGGACAAGTGGATTCGGGAAAGTTTTTTAATACGTTCAATAGTTGGGAAATTGCGACGAGCTCTCGCACCTCGAGAGCTATTTTCATATTTAGATGAATTTAGTTCGTCAGCGCAATACGGGGAAGTTGTTTGCTCGTTGTTGAAATTTTTGCATCCGGAGTTGAACGGGAAAAATTGAGTTTGGGAATAATGCAGCGCCGCTCTAACGAGATATTTTGTAATGATTTTGCTGCATGTTGGGGTGACGGGAGAATTAGGGATGAAACACTGTTGGAAATGTGCATTAAGACAAAAGGAACGGAATTGCATCCGACGATGCAGCATATGGGCGAATATCGGCTATTGCTGCAGATTGTTGGAGCGCCAACAGACCACACGGCGAGTAATACGAGTCATTCAAAGTCAAGTGGGCCAACCAAAAACTTCAAAATAGCAGTTTTCTCAGATTGGATTGGTGTAGAGTCAACACCATCAGAATTTCTAGTCTCTCTAATTATATTCTTTTTTACTTTTTTATTTGCTAGCAAGTTAAAGTGGTAATTCCTCTCAATTTGATTGCTGTAGAATTGAAATTAGCAAATTGGCAGCTCGTTGATCAAGTATTGAAAATTTTTCGACGATTCTAACAATAAAAATTTTGAAAATTTGTTTCTTTTGTTGTAAAATTTTCTAAATAAGCACATTCAATTAGCAAATCAAAATTAGTAATTCCTCTTAATTTGATTTATGTAGCATTGAAATTAGTCAATTGGCGGTCTCTCTATCAAAAGTTAAAAATTTTCTAATAGTTATAAAAATTAAAAATTCCAAAATGTATCTCTTTTATTGTAGAATTTTCTAAACACAGTAAATTATCAAATTAAAGGTAATAAATCCTCTTAATTTCATTTTTGTAGCATTAACATTAGCAAATTAGCAGGTCTTTCTAACAAATATTGGCAATTCTCCTATAGTTGTTCTAAGAATAAAAATTTCCAAAATTCATCTCTTTCATTGTAGAATTTTCTAATTTAACAGAGTTAGTTAACAAGTTAAAAGTAGTAATTTCTCTTAATTTGATTGCGGTAGCATTAAAATTAGCCAATTGGCAGATCTTTCAAAATTTATAAATTTTCTGATCGTTCTAAAAATAAAAATTTACAAAATTTCTCTTGTGCTGTAGAATTTGCAAATTCAACAGAGTTAATTAACAAGTTTATTTTAATTTGATTGCGGTTGCATTGAAATAGGCAGATTGGCAGGTTTTTCTAACAAATTTTAGAATTTATTAGTTTGTTCTAAAAATAAAAATTTATCTTTTTCGTTGTAGAATTTTTTTCTAATGCTTAGCAATTTGTTAATTTATTTGACAGTCAATTAGCAAGACAAAAGTAGTAATTTGACGCAATTTGATTGTTGTAGCATTGAAATTAGCAAATGTGGGCAATTTTTGATGTGTTCTAAAAAAAAACAAAATTCCAAAATTCGTCTCTTTCGTAGTAGAATTTTCTAATTTAGCACAGTTAATTAGCAAATTAAAAGTAGTAATTTTTCTTAATTTTATTGCAGTAGCATTAAAATTAACAATTTGACAGGTGTTTCTAGCAAATGTTGGAAATTTGTCGATTGTTCTAAGAATAAAATTTTCGAAATTTATGTCTTTTAGTGTAGAATTTTTTAATTTAGCACAGTCAAGTAGCAAATTAAAAGTAGTAATTTTTCTAAATTTGATTGAAGTAGCATTGAAATTAGCGAATTGGCAGCTCTTTCTAGTAAATGTTGGCAAGATTTGATTTGTTTTCAATAAACAAATTTCCAAAATTCACTTCTTTTATTGTAGAATTTTCTAATTTAGCACAATTAATTAGCAAATTAAATGTAGTCATTTCTCTCAATTTGATAGCTGTAGCATTAAAATGAACAAACCAGCCAAATGTTGGAAATTTCCCAAACGTTCCAACAATAAAAAATACCGAAATTTATCTAGTTCATTGTCGAATTTGCTAATTTAGTACATTCAATTATCAGAATAAAAGTAGTACCTATATTGTCTCAATTTGGTTGCTGTATCGTTAAAATTAGCCGACAGACAAGTTTTTATGTCAAATTCGAGAAGTTTTTGGTTGGTTTCAAAAATAAAAATAGTCTCTCTAATTATATTTTTTTTTACTTTTTTTTTGCTAGCAAGTTAAAGTGGTAATTCCTCTCAATTTGATTGCTGTAGAATTGAAATTAGCAAATTGGCTGCTCGTTGATCAAGTATTGAAAATTTTTCGACGATTCTAACAATAAAAATTTTGAAAATTTGTTTCTTTTGTTGTAAAATTTTCTAAATAAGCACATTCAATTAGCAAATCAAAATTTGTAATTCCTCTTAATTTGATTTATGTAGCATTGAAATTAGTCAATTGGCAGGTCTCTCTATCAAAAGTTAAAAATTTTCTAATAGTTCTAAAAATTAAAAATTCCGAAATGTATCTCTTTTATTGTAGAATTTTCTAAACACAGTAAATTAGCAAATTGAAGGTAATAATTCTTCTCAATTTCATTTTTGTAGCATTAACATTAGCAAATTAGCAGGTCTTTCTAACAAATATTAGCAATTCTCCTATAGTTGTTCTAAGAATAAAAATTTCCAAAATTCATCTCTTTCATTGTAGAATTTTAATTTAACAGAGTTAGTTAACAAGTTAAACGTAGTAATTTCTCTTAATTTGATTGCGGTAGCATTAAAATTAGCCAATTGGCAGATCTTTCAAAATTTATAAATTTTCTGATCGTTCTAAAAATAAAAATTTACAAAATTTCTCTTGTGCTGTAGAATTTGCAAATTCAACAGAGTCAGTTAACAAGTTTATTTTAATTTGATTGCGGTTGCATTGAAATAGGCAGATTGGCAGGTTTTTCTAACAAATTTTAGAATTTATTAGTTTGTTCTAAAAATAAAAATTTATCTTTTTCGTTGTAGAATTTTTTTCTAATGCTTAGCAATTTGTTAATTTATTTGACAGTCAATTAGCAAGACAAAAGTAGTAATTTGACGCAATTTGATTGTTAAAGCATTGAAATTAGCAAATTGTTTTTTTTAGCAAATGTGGGCAATTTTTGATGTGTTCTTAAAAAAAAACAAAATTCCAAAATTCGTCTCTTTCGTAGTAGAATTTTCTAATTTAGCACAGTTAATTAGCAAATTAAAAGTAGTAATTTTTCTTAATTTTATTGCAGTAGCATTAAAATTAACAATTTGACAGGTGTTTCTAGCAAATGTTGGAAATTTGTCGATTGTTCTAAGAATAAAATTTTCGAAATTTATGTTTTTTAGTGTAGAATTTTTTAATTTAGCACAGTCAAGTAGCAAATTAAAAGTAGTAATTTTTCTAAATTTGATTGAAGTAGCATTGAAATTAGCGAATTGGCAGCTCTTTCTAGTAAATGTTGGCAAGATTTGATTTGTTTGTCAATAAACAAATTTCCAAAATTCACTTCTTTTATTGTAGAATTTTCTAATTTAGCACAATTAATTAGCAAATTAAATGTAGTCATTTCTCTCAATTTGATAGCTGTAGCATTAAAATGAACAAACCAGCCAAATGTTGGAAATTTCCCAAACGTTCCAACAATAAAAAATACCGAAATTTATCTAGTTCATTGTCGAATTTGCTAATTTAGTACATTCAGTTATCAGAATAAAAGTAGTATATTGTCTCAATTTGGTTGCTGTATCGTTAAAATTAGCCGACAGACAAGTTTTTATGTCAAATTCGAGTTTTTGTTTGGTTGAAAAAATAAAAATTCTAAAATTTGGTAAATTTACTTTCTAAAAAATTAATGTTAAAACTATTTAGTTCGTGTAATAAATAAAAATTGTAATTAATTTTATGCAAAATACATATCATCAACAAGTTGAAGTTGGTTTTAAACCGACTAAAAGTGCATACAAAACATTTACACTTATTTAGCAAGAAACCACCTTCTATTTATGTAATTCCAGCGCTGACAAGTAAGTGTTCAAGTTGATTTAATAATTTCAGTTGAGATCTCAAAGGGTTTTCACCAGTTTTTCCCGATTTAAAACGGCCGTAATTTGTAAGAAATTGTTTGCACTTCCATTAAAACTGCAGTGTTTAATTTTTCACACTCAGTCAAGTTAACAATAAAAGAAGTCGTCGATTTAACTCACTTATATCTCTAATCTCCCCTGATATCTTACGTGTCTACAGTAATGAAGCTATTTCTATGCGAAGCAAAAGGATATTTCGTCACTTAACGTATTGCTGCTATAATTACAGAGTTTCTTTTGCTAATTTTGTTTTTTAAAAGTAAATCGATAGTTGTAGTGTGCTGCGCTAATTGCGTTAATGAAATTAAAAATTCAATAACAAACAAATTTTCAACTTCAGTTTGTTTGAGAAAGTCCGGCGGGGATTTTTCTTCGCAAAAATTACTTTAATTTTTCACTAACTTTCCCAGCAAGTTTAACAAGAAGTAAAGCGCAAGAAGTGTTAATTAATCTCACGCTAGACCCAATTATCTGTCACCACAAGCGACTCGTTACCAACACCAGTGCGTCTATTAACAATCCATGTAATTCTAACACAGCTATTTAACTGTGACTTCCTGACCCCTAGTTCCCACGGGATAATAATACTCATCCTCGACCGTGAACTAACCGCTCTACCAATTCCGATGTACCAATAACTAGTGCTTATTGCCGACCTGCCGACTCCCAAGTCCATCGGAGATTTTATCAGATCAATGAAAGCTACTTAATGAAATAAAATGGGATTTTGGTGTGGGCATGCAAGGGGCGGGAACATGCAAAAGTGGAACAGGCGCTGATTGCAGTGGTGAAGACTTCATTGCTAGTGTGGTTTGGAAATGAGGTCGTTTTGTTGCGTTAAACGAAAATTTATAGAATTCGTCACCGCCGATCTTGTATTTTAAAATTTGGGAGTGTAAAGTAGCGATTCAAAAGTATAGTAAATTTTCTAAAATTTATTAATCTAACAGTAAAATTAAAAAATTCGGATAAAATTAAGCAGAAATATTGTTTTCCCGGCGCATCCACCATTTTTGTAACAAATATCTGAAATATTTAATTGCACTACATGGTCAACAAGTCTTTGGATCAAGAAAAACAAAGTAATTTTTAAATAAGAAGTGCCACCTGATTTCAAATCTAAAATCAATTTTGTTTCATCAGGTCAGGATTCAGAAAATTTCTTGAAAAATTATTCTTTTTGTTTGATCTAACATATGATTAAGAATTTCTAAAAATTTTCTTCGTTGCTGTAATACTTTAAAATTTAAGACTATTAATTAACAACCCAAAAGTTACAACTTCCCTAGTATTTATTAATTAATATAGCAGCCAAGTTACGAAAATTATAAGTGCGACTACAAAATGTCGAAAATTTTTAGCCTGTTCCAAAAACGAAAATTTGAAAATTTGTTCTCGTTGATCTTAAAATTTTGAAATTTGGGACTATAAATTAGCGATTTAAAAGAAGCAAGTTCTATAAATTTAATTAATTTAGCATTACAATTACGAAAATTACTGGTGTGAATATAAAATAAAGAAACTTTTTGGCCCGTTCTAACTATAAACAACAATTTCAAAAATTTCTCCCTGTTGCTTTGAAGTTTTAAAATTTGGACCAGTAAAAGAACGGCTGAAAAACAGCAAAAGTCTCAAATTTTATCGTTCTGTCATTAAAATTACGAAAATTACAGGTACGAATACACGATTTTGGAAAATTTGGGTTCTATAAATAAAAATTTCTAAAATTTGTCCCTGTTACTGAAAAATTTTGAAATTTAAAGCAGTAAGCAAAAACAGCAAATTTTATTAATTTAATCGTTCTAGCATCAAAATTACAAAAATTAGAGGTGCGAGTGTGCAGTATTGAAAATTTCTGGCTCAATCTATAATCGAAAATTCCTAAAATGTGTTCCTGTTACTCCAAAATTTTGAAATTTGGAGCAGTAAAAGAACAGCCTTGAGACAATAAATTCCTAAAATTTTATCACACTAGCAGCAAAATTACGAAAATTAGAGGTGCAAATACCTAGTTTTGAATATCTTAGGCTCGTTCTATAAATACCAATTTGTAAAATTTGTCCCTGTTGCTCTGAATTTTTAAAATTTAAAACAATAAAAAATAAATTTAAAATCAGAAAATTCCTCAAACTTTAAAATTACGAAAATTACAGGAGCAAATACACAGTTTTGGATGTTGGGCTCGTTCTATAAATAATTTTTTTTAAAATTGGTCGCTGTGGCTCAAATTTTGAAATTTAGATTTGTAAAAGAATAAGTTAAAAACAGCAAATTTCCCAAATTTTATTGGTCTAACAAATTCGGATAAAATTAAACAGAAAAATTGTTTACTCGGCGCATCCACCATTTTTATCTGATTTTGATTCTCAAATCAATTTTGCTTCATCAGGTCAGAATTTAGAGAATTTCTTAAAAAATGTTTCTTTTTGGTTTGTTCTATAAACAATAATTTCTAAAATTTTTCCCTGTTGTAATACTTTAAAACTTGAGGCAAATAATTAACAATCCAAAAATTACAAGTTTCCTAAACTTCATTAATGTAGCAGCAAAATTACGAAAATATTGAAAATTTTTAGCATGTTCCATAAATGAAAATTTCTAAAATTCTTTCTCGTTGATCTAAAATTTTGAAATTTGGAACTATAAATTAGGGATTTAAAAGGAGTAAGTTCTCCAAATTTCAACAATCTAGCACTAAAATTACAAAAATTACAGGTGCGAATACAAAATGTAAAAACTTTTTGGATCGTTCTTACTACTTACTACTTACAAAAACTTACTCTTACTACTTACAAAAATTTCTAAAATTTGTCTCTGTTGCGTTAACATCTTGAAATTTAAGACAGTAAAATAAAAACTCAAAATCAGGAAACTTCTCAAATTTTATCACTCTAGCATCAAAATTACGAAAATTACAAGTGCGAATACACGGTTTTGGAAATTTTGAGCTCGTTCTATAAATGAAAATTTCTGAAATTTGGCCCTGTTGGACTAAAATTTTCAAATTTCTTCCAGAAAAAAACAATTTAAAAACAGCGAACTCCCAAATTTCATCATTCACCGTAGCATCAAAATTACGAAAATTATAAAGGAAATTTTCTAAAATTTGTCTCTGTTGCTTGGTTCTAGCATTGTTAAGTTTACTCGATTCACAACTTGTTGATGAAGCCCAAAATCCCGTTTTTTTCTGTAAAATATCTTTTCTCCTAGGTGATAATTTCGCTCCTTTCCCGTTGAAGAGTTAGCGTGTCGTTGTTACAGTTATCGATGAAGCTCACGCAAGGACGAGCCTCTCACAATGAAAATAGAGTTCACGAAGTGGTAAGAGCTGTGAATTAACATTATTTACAACACACAGCAGGAGCCGTTGTTTGAAGGTTAAGCATGAGAGCGTATAAATCAAATTCACCCTCGTAATGGACGCCCATTTGAGGGCGACCGACATAACTCTGAATGAAAACATTTCGAAAAAAGCGACACGGAATTAAGCCACGCACAAAATTTAAGACTACTTAAGAACTGAGTGCTTCGGTCTCTAAATAACCTTAACGCTGAGTCATTTATTTCTCAAAGGAAGCATTTTGGAAGTGACCTCAGTGGTTTCTTCAGATGTGGAGCTTTAAAAAATCTAAAATATGCACTCGGGGTATTCCGGCGAGTAGTTTAGTAAACTTTTATGAACGCCATTCGATTCCGTTCCAGTTGCGCTGGTATTTATGAGTTTAAACATTGGCTTTTGTTGTTACAGATCGTATTTCCGGGACGCTCCTTTGAGATTTAAAACGAATAAATTGTTATTTGCTCCATTTTAATATTTTCGGACGTCATTTACTCCCTATACTCCCATAAAAGTAATTTATTGAGTGGCTCTATTGTTTCATGCTCCAGAGACTCCAGAATTTCGCATTTTAATTCAATTAATGTACAATTAAAAATTTATATTCGAGGGTGTTGCCTCAACAACCAAAAACACCTTTCAAAGTAGTCTTCTTTCACTCGTGTTTACTTTCAATTAACGCCGTCTGGAAAGTGTGACTACTTTTTTAATTGCGTCGTTTGCGGAATTAAATGCTGGATTTATTGTTTGATTAGTTCAGGCATTAACTCGGAGGTCGAACAACAGCAACACTTCTACGGTGAAAACAACAAGTTATTGCACCCATTTAGGTACTAAGCCGAAATTTAATTGTCTTATACAAATAGTTGTGCAGAACGTAAGGCTCCTTAGAGAATTCCATTAATTTACAGCAATAAACAAAGATTTTCATTACATAAATTTTCACAGCGTCTGCAAGAACAAAACAATGCTTAATGACCTCATGGAGATGGAATTACTTCTGCTTCGTTTTAACCCCACACACGCACAATACACGTAAAAGCTCGTATATTTTTTTAACACGACATCGAATAAATCAATTTAAGCAGTGGATCTCGACAGATGGTACACTAGGAGCGCTGGGGTCGACGTTATTTGATTATTTTCACAGATAGTGGTCATAACGTGAAACGAAACTTTTGGAATTGAAACTTGCGAAAAAATATAAAATGTGGATAAACACTAGTCGGCGAGGTTTTCAACCAGAGATTTACAAGCTTTTCTGCATAAAACGCTGACAAATAGTCGGCGTTTCGATGCAATTCAAATCGACGGAAAAATTGTTTGCCGGCGCATCCACCATTTTTATAACAAAAAAGTTAAATTATTTAATTGCACTCAGTGGTCAACTGAAAAATAAAGAGTTTTTTCTAAAGAAGCAGTGTTATTTGATTTCGAATCTGAAATACACTTTGCAGGTTAGAATTCAGGAAATTTCTTAAAAACCGTTTTTTTTATCCGTTTTATAAACAAAAATTTCTAAAATTTGTCTCCGTTGCTGTAAATATTTGAAATTTAAGACGGTCAATTTGCAACTTAAGAGTACCAAGCTCTCTAAATTTCAATAATTTATCAGCAAAATTACAAAGATTACAGGTGCGAATACAACTTGTTGAAACTTTTTGGCTCGCTATAAAAACGAAAATTTCTAAAATTTGTCTCCGTTGCTCTAAAATTTTAAAAGTTGGTACAATTAAATACCAACTTAAAAGCAGCAAATTCTCAAAATTTTATTACTGTACGATTAAAATTACAAAAATTACAGGTGCAAATACATAATTATAGAAATTTTGGCCTGTTCTATAACTAAAAAAAAAAAAATTGATCTCCGTTAGTCTTAAATTTTAAAATTTGGAACAGAAATACAATAACTTAAAGACAGGAAACCTATGAAATTTCATTACTACTATCAAAATTACGAAACTTACAGGTGCAAATACACAATTTTGGCAATTTTTGGCCGGTTCTACAAACAAAAATTTCTAAAAATGCTCCCCAATGGTCTAAAATTTTAAATTTTAGATTTTGAGTCAACGGTTTAAAAGTAGCTAGTTCTCTAAATTTTATTAACTTAGCAGTAAAATTACAAAAATTACAGATGCGAATACATAAGGTTGAAACTTTTAGGCTCATTCTTCCTATAAACGAAAATTTCTAAAATGTGTCCTCGTTGCTCTAACATTTTGAAATTTAAAACAATAAAATAATAACTTAAAGACAGCGTACTTTTTAAATTTCATTACTCTACTATCAAAATTATGTAAATTACAGGTGCAAATACATAACATTGGAAATTTTTGGCCCGTTTTATAAACAAAAATATCTAAAATTGGTTGCTGTTGATGTTAAATTTTGAAATTGAAGGTTTTGATGTAACGACTTAAAAATAGCTAATTCCCTAAATTTTAATAATTTAGCAGAAAAATTACAAAATTTACAGATGCGAATACAAAAGGTTGATACTTTTGGGCTCGATCTATAAACAAAAATTTCTAAAATCTGTCACCGTTGCTCTAAAATTTCGAAATTTGGTGCAGTTATGTAGCAACTTAAAAACAGCAAATTTTTAAAATTTCATTACTGTACTATAAAAATTAGAAAAATTACAGGTACAAATACAAAATATTGGAGATTTTTGGCCCGTTCTATAAACAATTTTTTTTTAAATATGTCCTCCAATAATCTAAAATTTTGAAACTTTAGATTTAGAATTTTTGACCTTAAAGTAGCTAGTTACCATTTTTTTTTTTAATTTAGCAGTAAAATTACAAAAATTCTAATTCTAGGTGCTAATTCAAAATGTTGAAAGTTTTTGGTTCGTTTTTGCTAAAAAAATGTTGAAAATTTCTAAAATTGGCCTCCATTGCTTTAACATTTTGAAATTTGCAGTTAAAAAATAATTTAAAGGTAGCATATCTTCCAAATTTTATCATTGGAGCATCAAAAATTACGAAAATTGCAGGTGTAAATACGCAATATTGGACTTTTTTGACCTGTTCTGTTATCAAAAATTTTTTAAAATTGTGTACGTTAATCTAAAATTTTTGAATTTAGCACAAATAAATAACAACTAATAAACAGCAAATTGTGAAAATTTTATCACTCTAGCATTAAAATTACAAAAACTACAGATGCGAAACCAAAATGAAAATTTATCGGTAAGTTTTTTTAAGAGTTTTAACGTTAAAATTTATTGATATCCCATAATATTCTAATTTTTTTGTAAGCATTCGAAAATCTGTTTTCAAAATTTTAAAATTCTATAATATAATTTTTCTTAGGATCTTTATGATGCTTTATCTCTTAGACATTCCTTATATTTTTTGAGGAATTTACTACAAATAATCTAACAATTTTAAGACCCTTCGGTACGTTAGATTCCACAGAAATAAATTTTTCCCGCAAACTGTTGCCTGCTGAGTAATTCTATAATTCCAAAAGTGGCGAATGCGCCGGGATAATTTTCACAAAATTGAATTCAGCTCAACTGAAAGCCAAAATGAATAATTGCACCCACTTTGCACCACGTCTAACTTGGTTATTTCTTTCTACGCAAAACTGCGATCATAAATTTTAATCGTGTATCCGCAAAAATCAAAAAATCCTCGTATTTCACGCCCCGTTATGGTAATTCGGAGCCGATGCGTTTCATTGGGCATTCTGTTTGTTGAAAAGCTATCCGTAAAAGTTTAAAGTCAAAACGAATGTCAAACATGTCCTGAAAGTATAATAAATTGTTTCCTAATATAAAACAAACATTTCCTTTAATGTAGTGTTTTATGCCAAAAGTTTAAGAGGAATGTGTTAAGCACCCAGTTCGGCAAAACTTTGTCGTGATTTATGAAACACTCCGCTTCATGCTTTCACTGAAATGTGATAACTTAAATAAAACATATTTTAAGTTTGTTCTATACATAAATCTTATTTAGACGGTTGCTTCACTTGAAGCCTTTTAAAATTACATCTTTCAAGTTGTTTTCGAACAAAGTGCTGCAGCGTCAAGCTTGTCCGGAGAGTTTTTGTTAAATGAAGACCGCAAATTTGTTTTCTGTGGGAATTACCAGTCTCTGGAAGTCGCAAGTGAGGGTTAACTACATTTGTTTGCCATAATACCGCACATCTAACCTTTTACGTAGTTTTCGGGGTTTATAACGACATTAGCAAGTTGTAATGCGCTCTCCGTGATGTTCCTTAAATATAACTAATGTTCCAAGTTCTTAAATAAAACAATTACAACAGATTTTAACATTTTTATTGCTCGCTCTGTAAACTGATTCATTCTATTCTCTCCACTTCACGGCCACGCCAGAGATCTCATTTCGTAAAATGTTGTAATTCTGGGGGAATCATTATTCAAACATTCACATTGCTTGGAACGGCATTTGTCTTCGTGACACCGGTTTTGTATCGCAAGATGGCGGATCTAATGCAAAATTTACGAGTTAGAAATTATATACGGGTCGCGAGCAACAAACGGAGAAAATTTATTCACCTATATTTCAGAGGCAAAACTCGGAATTTATTTTTCTTCACACTCGTGTTTATCTAAGAGACTCTTTCGTTAATTAACGTTCGGACTTCATTCCTTCTTACAAGCCAAGAAATACAATTTCAATTAAATTACATTGAGCACAACGTGAAAAAGAAGTAAATGGTCAATTACTCCAAGTCCGGTAAATAAGAGCAGATTGCATTGTCTACGCTTTTAGATTTAATGCGTCTTCCCTCATTATTTACTCCCAAAGAGAATAAAACAGTACGAATCAATAGTACACGAAATTGAAAAAAACTTTTAACTGAAACAACCAATTTCGCTTAGTTTAAATCAACACTTTCCGCGTGAAAAAAACAAGAATCCATCATTTTTAATTTACACAGGCGCTAATGTATGACACTGTTCGTATTATTTTAGTAATAAAAGGCGTGTTAAAAGACTGAAAATAATAAACAAGGTTTTGATACATCCGGCTATTAGTGTACTAATCAAATATGCATTAAATGCCCAACCCAAGTTGTGATAAGCCCGGCTTGTACAGAGTTATGCACACTGTTTTCATAGGCTAAATTCTCTCAGGTCATGTTTATTTTAATCTGCTACATGCGTGGCACCTGACGGGATCAACAAAAATGCCGCTGTCTTTATTTCATGCTCGAGAAAAAATACGAAAACTGGGCGATCTTTTTAAATAGTGAAAATTTGTGGCTCGTTCTATAAACGAAAATTTATAAAATTTGTTCTGGTTACTCTAGCATTTGAAATTTAGAACTAGAAAAAAAAATTACGAAAATTACAGGTGCGAATGCAAAATCTAAAACTTTGAAATTTGGAACAATAAAATAACAATTATCAAATTTCTGAAATTTCATCAATCTAGTATCAAAATTACGAAAATTACATGTGCGAATACACAACATTTCAAGTTTTTGATCCGTCCTATAAACGAAAATTCCTGAAAATTTGTCACCGTTGCTCTAAAATTTTGAAATTTAGCTACCATCAAAATTTAAAAAATTACAGGTCCGAATACAAATAAATATGTTGAAAATTTTTGGCTCGTTCTATGAACAAAAATTTCTAACATTTGTCTCCGTTGCTGTAAAATATTGAAATTTAGTCCAATTGAGTAGCAACATAAAAGTAGTAAATTCTCAAAATTTCATCACTCTACTATCAAAAGTAGGAAAATTACAGGTGCGAATACACAAAATTATAAATTTTTGGTCCGTCCTATAAACGAGAATTTGTCCCCATTGCTCTAGAATTTTGAAATTTAAAACAGTACAATAACAACTTAAAAGTAGCAGATTTCTCAAATTTGATTACACTAGCATAAAAATTACGAAAATTACAGATGCAAATACATATTATCGGAATTTTTAGACCTGTTCTATAAACGGAAATTACTAAAATTTGTATTTGTTGATCTATAAGTTTGATATCTGAGACCTAAAAGTTGCAAGTTTTCCAAATTTCATTAGTTTAGCAGTAAGACTACGAAAATTACAGGTGCAAATGCAAATATGTTAAAAAAATTTAACTCGTTCTATGAACAAAAATTTCCAAAAGTTGCTTCCATTGATCTAAATGTTTGATATTTGGGACTGTAAATTAGTGACCTAAAAGTTGCAAGTTCAATCAACTGCATTAGTTTAGCAGTAAAATTACAAAAATTACAAGTGCAAATGTAAATATGTTTAAAATTTTTAGCTCGTTCTATAAATGAAAATTCCTAAAATTGGTCTGTGTTGATCTAAAATTGTGAAATTATAAAAAATAAACTTAAAACCAAAAAATGTTTCAAATTTCATCACTCTAACATTAAAATTACGAAAATTACAGGTGCGAATCATTCTGTTGAAAAATTTTGACTGAACAAAAATTTCTAAAATTAGTACCCGTTGCTCTAACATTTTGAAATTTGAAACAGTAAAATATTAACTCGAAAACAGCATACCTCTTAAATTTTATCACTCTACTATTAAAATTACAAAAATTACAGGTGCAAATACATAATTTTGGAAATTTTTGCCCTCTTCTATAAACAAAAATTTCCAAAGTTGCTTTCCGTTGATCTAAAATTCTGAAATTTAAGACTTTAAATTAAGAACCTAAAAGTAGCTAGTTCCTCAAATTTTATCAATTTAGCGGTAAAATTACAGAAATTACAGGTGTTAATATAAAATGTTAAAAATTTTTGGTTCATTCTTGTTGAAAAAAATGTTGAAAATTTCTAAAATATATCTCCATTGCTGCAACATTTTAACATTTGGTACACTAGAATAATAACTTAAAAACATCATACCCCTCAGATTACATCACGGTAGCTTAAAAATTACGGAAATTACAGGTGCGAATACTCAAATTAAAATTTTTTAGTTCGTCCTATAAACAAAAATTTAGAAACTATTTTTAAATTTAGAAAAAATAAATAATAACTCAAATTTTTGCGAATGCACGATTAAAATTTATGTTCCCAGTTTAGCGTAGGAAGAAATAAGGAAGTAAGACAGGGTTCAAAGAGGGCTCCTTCATTTTCGCTCTCAATTGGGCTTATTTAGAATTACAAAATTTTCGGGAAAAAGTGTGTTAGCGCATCCGTAAAATCCCAGTCTTTTTGAAAATCGATTTCTCCCCTTTCATAATTTGCGTGCGACCTAAGCAAACTACCATTAAGAATCATTTGAGAGGCTTTTCATTTCGTTTATGTCGGCGTGGCGTAATCAAAGCGAGTTTGATTAATAAATGTATACATAATACAAGGCGAGTCTCTTTCAATGAATGAGACTCGCGTCCATCGGGAAATCTTGGAGGATTCCCCCAAGGCATAATTCGCTCTTATGACAGCAAACATTCTTTCATGAAGAACAAGTTATGAATTATCTAACAAAATAGGAGATTGTCCATCGGTTATTTGATTACCCCTCATACCAAACAAGGGCTTTTAATTTTAAATGAAACGAGACCAAGGGACGGTGCCTCACCTCGTTACATTATTAATAAGTTGGTCGGTGTTGACGTAACTCATCGTAATTAATGCGGCTAATTTTACTATTTGCCTATTCATGGTCGTGGAGAGAAATTTAATCATTTCGAATTGTTCGCACTTGCGGGGAAAGTCTGGTCGCATGTTTACTCCGAATTTAATGTCCCGAAAATTAGAGTTGCATCGTAAAGATGGCGGAACTTCCATCTCCTGTAATTTACTTAAAATGGCTAAACTTCGTTCTCTTTGAAGAGTTATCGATGCGTTGGATGATGCTAATAGCGCAAAGTTTTTTATTACCCACATCGATACTTCTTTTGTGCAGTTATTTTCGGTTGCACCTTTCAATTTCCTTCGCAAGATTAATGACGTTACAATATTTGTAAATAAACTTTACATAATTCACTCGAACCGTTTATAAACAGGATAACGTGTAATCCGAATAGAGACAAGACAGTTTATGAATGTTTCCGGTTCCTCAGCATTTCACAAATTAAAATTCCGTTGAATACAAGATTTATATTCATATGTCTGCACGGAGCAAGCCGAGGGATTCCAGCCAAGCGACACAAATATACATATCCTGATTCCGTGACTAAACTGCATTAATAATACAACACAAGCAATCTGACTGAGCCGGCCTCTATGGAATTTACAGGGACTTCGACAACACGCATTACACTTTCACTTGTAATAATGAACGAGCTCGGGGCACCAGAGTGCCGCTAAAAGCTTCCAAGAAGAATCAAAATCAACGGCAAGTTTCAGGGGATCTAAACTATAAAGTCGTAAAAATTTACGTGCACGAGCACTGAAAATTTTTAGGGAAATTTGGTGGATGCGCCGGGTTATTAAATCTGCCTAAAAGTGAATTGGTGAATTATTTTTGTTAATTTTTTTTAAACGGTTGGAATTATGTGTAATAAGAACAACACATTAGGACGGGGCAGTAGCTAGATTCATGTTTCACTTTATAAAAATTATTGAGTTACATAAAATTACTTGGTAAATGTAACAAGGAGTTTAGTAATAAAAGTAATCTTTATGTTCGCTAATAAATCAGATAATTAAGTAATTTGAGCTTTTGCGGCTATTTTATAACTTGTTGAATCTGGAAATGAAGCTACAACTTTTATTTCGAACTTAATCTGTTTTGTCGTTCTTTTAGATTGTCTGTTAAATTTTCCTCTAGATTCTTCTATTTATTCCTTTTTAATTGTGTAAAATTTTTAAAATTGAAAGAACAAAATAACTAGAAAACAGCAAAATTCTCAAATTATATCACCCTAGCACCAAATTTACGAAAATTACAGGTGCGAATACAAAATGTTAAAAATAATTTGCTAACTTTACAATCAAAAATTTGTAAAATTTGTTTCTGTCAATTTAAAATTTTGAAATTTAGAACAGTAAATGAACTGCTTACAAACAACAAATTTCTCAAATTTTATCATTCTATCATCAAAATTACAAAAGTTACAGGTGCAAATGCAAATATGTTGAAAATTTTTGGATCGTTCTATAAACGAAAATTTATAAAATTGGTCTCTGTTAATATAAAATTCTGAAATTTAGAATACTAAAATAACAGCTGAAAAACAACAAGTTTTTTAAATTTTATCACTCTAGAATCAAAATTACGAAAATTATAGGTGCGAATAAACAAAATTTGAAATTTTTGGTCTGTCCTATAAACGAAAATTTCTAAAGTTTGTCCTCTTTGCTCTAAAATTTTGAAATTTAAAACAATAATATAACAACTCAAAATTTTATTTATTTATTTATCTAATTTTATTTCACTAAGATAAAAATTACGAAAATTACAGGTGCGAATGCAAAATTTAAAACATTTGTGACTCGTTTGATGAAAGAAAATTTTTAAAATTGACCCCCGTTGGTCTAAAATGGTGAAATTTGGAACAATAAAATTACAATTCAAAAACAGCAAATTTCTCAAATTTCGTCACTTAGCATCAAAACTATGAAAATTACTGGTGCGAATACACAAAATTGGAAATTTTTGGTCCGTCCTATAAACGAAAATTTCTAAAATTGTCACCGTTGCAATAACAATTTGAAATTGAAAACAGTAAAATAACAACTCAAAACTAATAGATTTCTCAAATTTTATGACATTAGCATAACAATTACGAAAATGACAGGTGCAAATGCGAATGTGTTGAAAATTTTTAGCTCGTTTTATGAACGAAAATTTCTAAAATTGGTTCCTGTTGATATACAATTTTGAAATGTGAAACAATAAAATAGCAACTCAAAACTAGAAAATGTTTTGAATTTTGCTTTTGTCCGTTGCTCTAAAATTCTGATATTTGAAAAAAAAAAAATAACAGCTTAAAAGTGCCAAGTTCTTCAAATTTTATTAGTTTTGCAAGAAAATTACGAAAATTACAGGTGCAAATACAAAATGTTGAATTTTTTTAGCTCTTTACTATAAACGAAAATTTCTAAAATTGATCCCCATTGCTCTAACATTTTAAAATTTGGAACAGTACTATAATGGCTTAAAAGCAGCATACTTCTCAAATTTCTTCACTGTAACATCAATATTACAAAAATTACTGGTGCGAACACTATATAAAAAATTTTTGGTCTATTTTAAAAACAAATTTTTTTTAAATTTGTCCCAGTTGATCTAAAAGTTTGAAATTTGGGAATGTGAATTAGCAACCAAAAGTTGTAAGTTCACTAAAATGTTCAAAATTTTTGGCTCGTTTTATGAACAAAAATTTCTAAAATTTGTTTCTGTTAATTAATATTTTAAAATTTAAAACAGTAAATGCACTACTTAAAAGCAACAAGTTCCTCAAATTTTATTATTCTAGCATCAAAAGTACGAAACTTACAGGTGCAAATACACAAAGTTGTAAATAGTTCATCCCTACAATTATCGAAAATTTCTAAACTTTCTTCCCGTTGCTCTAAAATTTTGAAATTTAAAACAGTAAAATAACAACTCAAAATGAGCAAACTTCTCTAATTTCGGTGCTCTAGCATCAAAATTATCAAAATTACAGGAGCAAAAACCAAAGCAAAAATTTCTAAAATTAGTCTTTGTATCTCTAAGACTGGTGAATGCGCCGGGCTTGATTCATCTTTCACTTTATGAAAATTGTAATAAGGAATTCGGTAATAAAAGTAATCTTTATGTTGGCTAATAAATCAAATAATTAATTCGGGCTTTCGTGGCCATTTTATAACTTGTTGAATATGGAAATAAAGCCACAACTTTTTATTCGAACATAATCTGCTTTCATGTTTCCATCAAAATAAAATTTTAACTAAATTTATTTCTCAATTGCGACCGGTTAAGAACGCACCTAAAACTTGATCTTACGCTACCAGTGCGCTATGTAAAACGGTATGTAAATACCTCTAACCGCCCCCCAAAGATGTCGCTTTAGGGCGTCGTCAATATCACCCCCGAAATTGCAACTGGTGCCTCAAGATATCCGAAACATATCACACAGGTGGAACTTATAAATATGGAAATCACCACTAATTTACATTGATATCCAATATTGATGAGAACGCCGGTTTGCAATAGGTCAACACGTTCCACCCTTGTTCCTCTCGAAAACAGTGAAATTGATTGAAACTTGGTACTACGCTTTGCGGTTAAAAACTTACAGAGAAAGTTAACGATTTTGTCTGTTGTACCGTTTATTGTTACAATAAACATGTCGATACAAGCCTCCAGAGTTTACTGACGCCTTCCAAGTTCAACTTATAACGTAATAAACCCATGCGAGCTTCATGCAGAATGAATCCCGGCCAAACTTGGTAATTGAGTTACGGAATATATGTAAGAGTTCCGGTAACTCTGGCGGTTTTGGGCCAAGTTAGAATTTCATCAGCGCTTTGTATATCGCCCTAATCATATCATTATTATCGTCCCTATCGGTTGCTAATCCCTTGAAGGCGTTGGAAGAAATTAAACAGTTTTTATTCGTTTTAAGCGCGCAAACAAAACTACGAATTTGAGAACAAGGAAACTTTTGTTTTGTTTTCAACATAAAAATTTCTAAAAATTGTGTGTTTAGCTCTACAATTTTGAAATCCGGCGGAATAAATAAACAACTAAAAAATACTAATTTTCCCAAATTGTATAGTTGTAGCACTAAAATTACCAAAATTACGAATTTTAGGGGAGGGTTTCTCATATTTCGGCTTCGCCTTGGAAACAAAAATTTCTAATATTTGTGTCCTTTGATTTACAATGTTGAAATTTGGCAGAGTTAATAAACGATTAAAAACTAGCAATGTTCTGAAATTTCATAACTGTAGCACTAAAATTACCAAAATTGCGAATTTTAGTACAAGATATCGATTATTTTGTTTCTCTTTCAAAATAAAAATTTCTAAAATTAGTGTTTTTTGCTCTGCAATTTCTAAATTTGGTAGAGTTAATAAACTATGTAAAAATAATATTTTCCCCAAATTTCATAGCTAGGGCACTAAAATTACCAAAACTACGAATTTTAGGGGAGGATTTCTCATATTTTGGCTTCGCCTTGAAAATATTTTTTTTTAAAATTGGTGTCTTTTGCTCTACAATTTTGAAATTTGGTACAGTTAATAAAAGACTTAAAAATAATGCTTTTCTTAAATTTCGTAGCTATGGCACTAAAATTACAAAAACTACGAATTTTAGTATAAGATATCTAAAATTTTTGTTTCGATTTCAAAATGAAAATTTCTAAAATTGGTGTTTTTTGCTCTACAATGTTAAAATTTTTTACAGCTATTAAACGACTTAAAGACAATACTTTTTTTTAAATTTCGTAGCTACGGCACTAAAATTACCTAAACTACAAATTTTAGTATAAGGAATCGAAAACTATTGATTGGTTTTCAAAATCAAAATTTCTAAAATTGATGTCTTTGCTCTACAATTTTGAAATTTGGTAGAGTTAATAGACGACTTAAAAGTAATACTTTTCTCAAATTTCGTAGCTATGGCACAAAAATTACCAAAACTACAAATTTTAGTATAAGATATCAAAAATTTTTGTTTCGTTTTCAAAATGAAAATTTCTAAAATTGATGTGTTTTGATCTACGATTTTAAAATTTGGTTGAGTTGCTAAACAACTAAAAAACAGTAATTTGCTAATCTTTTGAAGGCGTTGGAAGAAATTAAACAGTTTTTATTCCTTTTAAGCGCGCAAACAAAACTACGAATTTGAGAATAAGGAATCGAAAACTTTTGTTTTGTTTTCAACATAAAAATTTCTAAAAATTGTGTCTTTTGCTCTACAATTTTGAAATCTGGCGGAATAAATAAACAACTAAAAAATGTTAATTTTCCCAAATTGTATAGTTGTAGCACTAAAATTACCAAAATTACGAATTTTAGGGGAGGATTTCTCATATTTCGGCTTCGCCTTGGAAATAAAAATTTCTAATATTTGTGTCCTTTGATTTACAATGTTGAAACTTGGCAGAGTTAGTAAACGATTAAAAACTAGTAATGTTCTCAAATTTCATAACTGTAGCACTAGAATTACCAAAATTACGAATTTTAGTACAAGATATCGATTATTTTGTTTCTCTTTCAAAATAAAAATTTCTAAAATTAGTGTTTTTTGCTCTACAATTTCTAAATTTGGTAGAGTTAATAAACTATGTAAAAATAATATTTTCCCCAAATTTCATAGCTAGGGCACTAAAATTACCAAAACTACGAGTTTTAGGGGAGGATTTCTCATTTTTGGCTTCGCCTTGAAAATAAATTTTTTTAAAATTGGTGTCTTTTGCTCTACAATTTTGAAATTTGGTACAGTTAATAAAAGACTTAAAAATAATACTTTTCTTAAATTTCGTAGTTATGGCACTAAAATTACAAAAACTACGAATTTTAGTATAAGATATCTAAAATTTTTGTTTCGATTTCAAAATGAAAATTTCTGAAATTGGTGTTTTTTGCTTTACAATGTTAAAATTTTGTACAGTTATTAAACGACTTAAAGACAATACTTTTTTTAAATTTCGTAGCTATGGCAATAAAATTACCTAAACTACAAATTTTAGTATAAGGAATCGAAAACTATTGATTGGTTTTCAAAATCAAAATTTCTTAAATTGATGTCTTTTGCTCTACAATTTTGAAATTTGGTAGAGTTAATAAACGACTTAAAAGTAATACTTTTCTCAAATTTCGTGGCTATAGCACAAAAATTACCAAAACTACAAATTTTAGTATAAGATATCTAAAATTTTTGTTTCGTTTTCAAAATGAAAATTTCTAAAATTGATGTGTTTTGATCAACGATTTTAAAATTTGGTTGAGTTGATAAACAACTAAAAAACAGTAATTTGCTAATCTTTTGAAGGCGTTGGAAGAAATTAAACAGTTTTTATTCGTTTTAAGCGCGCAAACAAAAGCAGTACTAATAAAATTTACTTCTGGCAGCAGGACCATAAAATGTGGGACACTGCCAGGTTTTATATAATTTTTCCAGGGCAAAGGTAAGCTCTAATTACAAAGTTATTTGTGTCCCGAAATAAATTGTCGCTCTAAAGCATTAACGGCAGGAATAATATCAATAGAGCAAGAGGCATTGAACAGTTTCTGTGTAATTATTACGTTCGGTGGAGATCAATAACTTATTTCGTAGGGGAGCTATTATCTATTGAAACTATTAACTGGATCCTGCTTTGTACACATGTTGGTCCTACAGGTGACAAAGGGAATGTTGATTAATGCAAATCGTACACAATATGTCGATGGACTACGCTTTAACATCTCAAAAACTTTGACGCATTTCGGCTCCGAGTTAAATATTTTAGTTTATTATCTGACAAATTTCCACCCGGCTTGTCGTATTTCATTTTCTCTCCACTAGTCTGGTTCAAATATCTAAATAACTAAAGTAAAATGCTATGTTTTTATATGTGTAATATTCGCTGAATTAGACGGAGGTCTACTTTGAACCTGACATGAAACAGTACTAAACTGTAATGGATTTGGCGCACATCCACTTAATTTGGTTCCAGAGCAGACAAAGTTTTATTTTATCGTATGTTATAACAGGCATCGGGTCATTATTCCTTTTGAGGTTTTGAGGCGAAAGTTGATAAATGGAAGAATTAGCAACAAACTGTGCTCTTTTTGTATGGGGAGGGAACAAGGGCTGCAAACAATAATTGGGAAAATAAATGTGCGATGTTATTTTTAGAGTGAAATTGTCGCCAGTTTTTGTTTTGTATAGATACTTGAGAAAAATAGAAAAAATTTAATAATTTTCATTTCGTGGAAAAAAGAAAAATGTTTAAAATTTTCTATTAAAGCTTGTATTTCTGGCACTTTTAATCTCAAACTTATTCAAATTTGTAGGTTTTACTGCCATTGATTCTTTTATTAATTTTGCCAACGAACAGAATTGTGGAACGTAAAACAAAGATTTTGGAATTTTTTATTTTATGGAAGAAGGAAAAATGTCCAAAATTTTCTATTAAAGCTTGTAACTGTGGCCTTTTTAATTTAAACTTATTCACATTTATTGTGCCAATTTACAGAGTTGTCGAGCAAAAAAGAGAGATTTTGAAAATTTTTATTACAGAGGAAGAAAAAAATGTCCAAAATTTTCTATTGAAGCGTGGATCTCGGACACTTTTAATCTAAACTCATTAAAAGTTGGAGGATTTTCTGTTATTAACACTGTTATTACTTGTACCAACTTGCAGAATGGTAGAGCAAAACAACAAGATTTTATTATTATTATTTAAGAAATTTTTATTTTATGGCAAAAGAAAAAATTTTCTATTAAAGCTTGTATTTTTGCTACTTTTAATCTAAACTCATTCGAATTTGGAGGTTTTTCTATCTTTGACACCCTAACTCAATTTACAAAATTGTGGAACAAGAATAGTATATAACAACACCGAGTTTCATAAGGCAAATTTTAAGGCACGAATCTAAGTTTATAAAACGAGCGGCAAAGCCGCGAGTTTTATAATGGATGAGTGCCTAAATGGCCTTATGAACGAGGTTTTTATATTATTTTTCCTAATTTGTTCTTGAAACAAAGCTATTTTCGCTATTTTCGCATTCGTTTTCAGTGCTGGAATATCCATTTCGATACGGAATGTTAGAATAGCTTTGTTTCCATAGCAACTTAGGAATGTTTAAAATACAAATTAGGAAAAGAGGCATTTTGGAAAATTTTATTTCTTGAATAAGAATTTCTATTAATAATTGTGAAAATTTTATCGAAATCGATGGAAACAAAACAGGCAAGCAAAGATAAATGTCTATTTGTGTTAGCGTTGACGTTGATGGAAACGGTATAAAAAACCTCTACCAATTGCATAGCTCCCTGGAAACGGAAATGGAAAATATAATAAAGGAGTTAACATTGAGCACGGCTAAGCTTCAAACATCCATTATAACCTATGAGTAATGTGTTGTTACTTAAACTTTGCAGCTGCATCCCGTAACCGGAAAATGTATTTTTCTTAAGAGCTACATTGATAAATTATGAATTAAAACGCTCGACTTCACCCAACAAACGTCATAAACATGATCCAAGTTTTTGTTTAAAAATGACTCTCGTCAATTCTCCTACGCTCTGCCATGTTTTTTAACGATGTGAGTGAATTCGTGTCTTGTTCCATACATTTCAAAAGTCAAATGTAAATCAGACTGTTTTATATTCGATGCGCTTATATGCACCCGTCAAGAAAATCGCGCTTACATATGTTCCAATCTCGTTATTTTTGTCGCATACTCTTGTTGTCAAGTGGGCATATCTGATAGAACCAGAATACAAGATACACAGGACATGTTCCACTGAGGGACGAAACGGGATGCCACGACAGCATACTAATATTCTCAATCTGACCAAATCCGATATCCTCGACGAGATTTAAAGGTTTCTCTACATAAAACGTTAACAAAACGTCGTTTCGATTCAATTGGAACCAGTGCATTCAAACTCGCTCCAAAGAGACAGAAAACAACTTCAGATGGAGATTTAAACAAAGACGTTGCCCGGCGCATCCACCATTTTTATAACAAATTGCTGAAATGCTAATTTGAATTGATACGGGAGTAAATGTGGGAGAATTTTAGCCCCATTGATTCCTGGCACGTCGTTTGATAGAATTAATAAACGACTTGAAAAAAGTCATTTCCTAAAATTTTATAGCAATGGCACTGAAATTACTAAAACTACGAATTTTAATATAATATATCAAAAAAATTTTTATTCGTTTTTGAAATAAAATTTTATAAAATTGGTGTCTTTTGCTTTACAATTTTGAAATTTGGTAGAGTTTATAAATAACTTAAAAATTGTAATTTTTCAAAATTTCATAGGTATGGCACTAAAATTACTAAAACTACAAATTTCAGTATAAAATATCGAAAATTTTTCCTTTGTTTTTAATATGAAAATTTCTAAAATTGCTGACTTCTGCTCGACAGTTTTGAAATTTGGTATAGTTAATAAGCGACTTAAAAATAGTAATTTCCGTAATTTTTATAGCTATGGCACTGAAATTACCAAAACTACGAATTTTAGTTAAAGATATCGAAAATTTCTGTTTCGTTTTCAAAATAAAAATTTTTAAAATTGGTGTCGTTTGCTCTACGATTTTAAAATTTGATAGAGTTATTAACGATTTTAAAGGTTGTCATTTTCCAAAATTTCATAGCAATAGCACTGAAATTACTAAAACTACGAATTTTAGTATAATAAATATATCGAAAATTTTTGATTCGTTTTCAAAATATTTTTTTTTTAAATTGGTGTCTTTGCTTTACAATTTTGAAATTTGGTAGAGTTAATAAACAACTTAAAAGTAGTAATTTTCTAAAATTTCATAGCTATGGCAATAAAATTACTAAAACTACGAATTTTAATATAAGATATCGAAAATGTTTGCTTCGTTTTCAAAATAAAAATTTCTAAAATTAGTGTCTTTTGCTCGACAATTTTAAAATTTGATAGAATTAATTAAGATTTTAAAAATTGTAATTTCCCAAAATTTCATAGCAATAGCACTGAAGTTACTAAAACTACGAATTTTAGTATAATATATCGAAAATTTTTGATTCGTTTTCAAAATATTTTTTTTTAAAATTGGTGTCTTTGCTTTACAATTTTGAAATTTGGTAGAGTTAATTAACAACTTAAAAATAGTAATTTTCTAAAATTTCATAGCTATGGTAATAAAATTACTAAAACTACGAATTTTAATATAAGATATCGAAAATGTTTGCTTCGTTTTCAAAATAAAAATTTCTAAAATTGGTGTCTTTTGCTCGACGATTTTAAAATTTGATATAGTTAATAAAGATTTTAAAGATTGGAATTTCCCAAAATTTCATAGCAATAGCACTGAAGTTACTAAATCTACGAATTTTAGTTCAATATATCGAAAATTTTTGATTCGTTTTCAAAATATTTTTTTTTAAAATTGGTGTCCTTTGCTTTACAATTTTGAAATTTGGTAGAGTTAATAAAAGATTTAAAAATAATACTTTTCTTAAATTTTGTAGCTATGGCACTAAAATTACTAAAACTACGAATTTTACTAAAAGTCTTAAAAAATTTTTGTTTTGTTTACAAAATAAAAATTTCTAAAATTAGCGTCTTTTGCTCTACAATTTTGAAATTTGGTAGAGTTAATAAACAACTTAAAAATAGAAAATTTCTAAAATTGCATGGTTGTAGCACTAAAATTACCAAAACTACGAATTTTAGTAATAGAAATCGAAAATTTTTGTTGCGCTTTCAAATTGAAAATTTCTAAAATTGGTGTCTTTTGTTCTACTATTTTGACATTTGGTAAAGTTAATAAACGACTTAAAAATCGTAATGTTTACAAATTTTATAGCTGTGGCACAAAAATTACCAAAATTACGAATTTTAGTATAAGATATTGAAAACAAAGTATCAAAGAAGTTGCTCGGCTCATCCACCATTTTCATGCCAAATAGTGGAAATGCTAATTTGAATTGACTCGAGAGTAATTGTGGTACAGTTTTAGCCCCATTGATTCCTGACAAGTCGTTAATAATAAAAGACCCCAGACTGTATCATACCCACGATTATGTTTATTTATAACGAGCAAACATGCTGTTGCTTTTACGTCCAAAAGCAGTTTACATAAAAACTACACCCCAATATTACTGACGAAATAAATAAACAATTGTCCAGACACACCCTCTTGGAAATGCACCCCAAACCGAGCTATCGATTTGTAAACTAGAGAGAAAATTACAGCGCTCGGTCACTGCTAGAAAACATAACCGCTGTAATAACTGCCCCCATATTAAACCTCTTGGAATGTTTGATCTTTTTGCCTCCATCTTGTCGGCCTGAACAGGACATTCAAATCAAATCCTTAAAGCAATCTCGTTGTAATCATTGTGTCTGGAATTACACAAGGCATCACTTTAATTAAATTTGCTCGTTGCCACCATTGCGATTAATATCAACAGCAAGGGGGTGCCAAAAAACGAGATAAACAACGTTTAATTTTCGCAAGCTGTTAGAATTTCGGATCATTTATTTAACTTGAGTGCTGGATCTGATATATACCTACGGACAAACGGGTAAATAGCTGGAGATGGAACGGAGGAGGGTTTAAGAGTTTTTTAATAAAAGGCGAGGGATTAGAAGAGTCAACAAAAATTTCGACTCACAAAAGGTTTTAAACAGACAATGTTTCATTTCAAATATCTTCGGGACGTTACTTTCACTTATTGATTTTTAACGGTTAATTAAAGTTTATTAACTCTGAAGCTGAAAAACAGCACATTTTTCGCATTTTCCAAAATGGCATTCGATCAAAAATTACCTCAGCAGACAATTACAACAGCTTTTTGAATATTTTATACTAAAAAATCACTTTTCTGTTAAAAATTCTGCCAAATTAAAATGTGTTAAAATTCAAAGTACCAGAGATTCACACTTTACACCGCAAAATTTTGAAATGTTTATGTTTGAGGCAAACTCAAAGTCTAGTTTTCATTGTCTAAATTTATAATTTTAGTAAATTTAGTGCTACATCTATGAAATTTGGAGACGTTTTTATTTTTGAGTCGTCTTCACTAAAATGGAAAATCTTAAAGCAAAAAACACAAATTTTAGAAAATTTCTTTTGGAGACCAGGCAAAAATTTTCGAAATACTTACTAGATTTGAGTCGTCTATTAACTCCATTAAGTTGTAAGATTTTAGAGCAAAAGACACCAATTTTAGAAAATTTTCTTTCAGAGATCCAGCAAAAATTTTCGGATTTTTTTTACAAAAATTCGTCATTTTGGTAATTTTAGTTCTACAGTTATAAAATTTAGGGAAGTTATTAGATTTGAGTCGTCTATTAACTGCACCAAATTGCTAAAGTTTAGAGCAAAAAACCAATTTTAGATAATTTTTTTTCGGAAAGCATAAAGCAAAAATTTTCAGGATGCTTTACTAAAATTCGTAATTTTAATACTTTTAGTTACTTGTAGTGCTGCTGAGATCAAAATTTTTGGCATTTGCTTTATGTGTCCCACTTATTAAGTGTGCTAAATTTTAAAATTATAAAGCAAACGAGACCAGTTTTAGAAATGTTTAGTTTTTATGCAAAATAAAATTCTCTAATTTTCATTAAATAAGTTTGTAAATTTGATAATTTAAGTGCTACTAAAATAAAATTTTTGGAATTTGCTTTATGTGTTCCACTTATTAGTTGCGCCAAATGTCAAAATTATAGAGCAAAAGGAACCAATTTTAGATTTTTTTATTTTTGGGGCAAACTAAAATTCTCTAATTTTTATTATTTAAGATTGTAATTTTGGTAATTTTGGTGCTACAAATATGAAATTTTTGGACTTTGCTTTATGTGTTCTATTTATTAATAGTGCAAAATGTCAAAGTTTTAGAGCAAAAAAGACAAATTTTAGAAATTTTTATTTTTGGGGCAAACTAAAATTCTCTAATTTTTATTATTTAAGATTGTAATTTTGGTAATTTTAAAGCTACAGAAATAAAATTTTTGGAATTTGCTTTATGTGTTCTACTTATTAGTTGTGCCACATGTCAAAACTATAGAGCAAAAGGAACCAATTTTAGATTTTTTTATTTTTGGGGCAAACTAAAATTCTCTAATTTTTATTATTTAAGATTGTAATTTTGGTAATTTCGGTGCTACAAAGATGAAATTTTTGGACTTTGCTTTATGTGTTCTATTTATTAATAGTGCAAAATGTCAAAGTTTTAGAGCAAAAGAGACAAATTTTAGAAATTTTTATTTTTGGGGCAAACTAAAATTCTCTAATTTTTATTCTTTAAGATTGTAATTTTGGTAATTTTGGTGCTACAAAGATGAAATTTTTGGACTTTGCTTTATGTGTTCTATTTATTAATAGTGCAAAATGTCAAAGTTTTAAAGCAAAAGAGACAAATTTTAGAAATTTTTATTTTTGAGGCAAACTAAAATTCTCTAATTTTCATTATTTACATTTGTAATTTTGGTAATTTTAAAGCTACAGAAATAAAATTTTTGAAATTTGCTTTATATGTTCTACTTATTAGTTGTGCCAAATGTCAAAATTATAGAGCAAAAGGAACCAATTTTAGATTTGTTTATTTTTGGGGTAAACTAAAATTCTCTAATTTTTATTATTTAATAATGTAATTTTGGTAATTTTGGTGCTACAAGATGAAATGTTTGGAATTTGCTTTATGTGGTCTATTTATTAATAGTGCAAAATGTCAAAGTTCTAGAACAAAAAAAGCAAATTTTAGAAACTTTTGTTTTTGAAGCAAACTAAAATTCTCCAATTTTCATTATTTACATTTGTAATTTTGGTAATTTTAAAGCTACAGAAATAAAATTTTTGGAATTTGCTTCATGTGTTCCAATTATTAGTTGTGCCAAATGTCAAAATTATAGAGCAAAAGGGACCAATTTTAAATTTTTTTATTTTTGGGCAAACTAAAATTCTTTAATTTTTATTATTTAAGATTGTAATTTTGGTGTTACAAAAAAGAAATTTTTGGAGTTTGCTTTATGTGTTCTATTTATTAATAGTGCTTAATGTCAAAGTTCTAAAGCAAAAGAGACAAATTTGAGAAATTTTTATTTTTGAGGCAAACTAAAATTCTCTAATTTTCATTATTTAAATTTGTAAATTTGGTAATTTTAAATGCTACTGTAATGAATTTTTTGGAGTTTGTTTCGTGTGTTCTACTTGTTAATTGTGCAAAATGTTAAAGTTATAGAGCAAAAAAGACCAATATTAGAAATTTTTATTTTTGAGGCAAACTTCCCTAATTTTCAATATTTGAGATTGTAATTTTGATAATTTTAGTGCTACAAAAATAAAAATTTTGGAGTTTGCTTTATATATTTTATTTATTAATGGTAATAATAAATGGCAACATTAGACAGTAGAGCAAAAGACACTAGATTTAGAAATTTTTATTTTAAAAACGAATCAAAAATTTTCGATAACTTTTATAAACACTTTTCGTAGTGTTGGTAATTTTAGTGTTACAACCATAAAATTTATGTAGATTACTATTTTTAAACCGTTTATTAACCCTACCAAATTTTAAAATTGTAGGGCAATAGACACCAATTTTAGAAAATTATATTTTAAACATGAAGCAACAATTTTTGATAACTTTTATTAAAATTCATAGTTTTGGTAATTTTAGTGCTACAACCATAAAATTTAGGGAAATTACTATTACGTTTATTAACTCTGCTAAATTAAAACATTGTAGAGCAAAATTTTTATTTTTGAGGCAAACTAAAATTCTCTAATTTTCATATTTAAGTTTGTAAGCCAATTTTACCAATTTTAGCTCTCCTGACATGAAATTTTAGAGTTTATAGTTTGCGGCAAAGCATCCAAACAAGACCACACGTCCAATGAATCTCGTTGCACAAAATGACTTTTTAAGTGGAAACAGTACATGGCGCAACTTTTGCAACATAAACTTTTATTCAGGTCAAGAGGATTACACGGGAAATATGATAATGTCGAAAGGCGTTTACGTTGATTGCTGCATATTCGGGAAAAATGTGCTCGCGACATTTTTATATCGTTTAATTTACAGTATAAAGGAGTATCTCGAGCGAAAAGTGCAGTTGCAACGTCGCTGTGTAAATACGAGCTTTGGGGCTCTTTTATTGCATTTATTTCCATTTTATTGATTGTTGCAGTTTTGTAGAACGACGCAACTTTGTGAAAAGCGACGTCACCAACCGCATGACATGCGAGATTTCACACCAGTCAGTTGGTACGAGTGACATGACAGAGACATCGTAATGTCGGAATTTGTAAAAATGTTCGTGTCGGCGCGTCCTCTTAAAATAACAATTCCAGTAATTCCCGCGTTGTTCAGGATAATTAAAAATTGATCTCTCTTGATTGATTATGTGCATCCATCATCAGACGACAGCACGCATTAATTTCCAGAGCGGAGTGGTTCCTCTAGAATTTCTTGTCGGCCATAAAACCGACACCACTTTTCAATTTTTCAGAGTGATTGCATTTCCACACTGGCGGGCGCTTGTTTGAGTAGACTTTATAACACAAACCCCGAAAAATAATTAAAAAAAATTCAACGACTTAGTTTCGGCGCTCTTGGCGGTTTGCCACAAACTCGTGTTTATTAACAAATAATGCTAGAATAACCAAAACTTGGAAAGTTTGTTAGGTGTTGGATGCAATTTATAATATAGGGAGTGTTCAACGAGACGGAGAGATTTCTCAGGCGTTTCACCAACTTAGCGACCCGGACACTGTAATATGCCCCCATTAAATCAAATGCGCATTATAAAGTGGATACATTTACCTCGTTCGAGACAGTTGCTCGGCTTGCCTAAAATCCACTAAACTAACTAAATATCTCTGCAGCAATAATTTTACTCCAACAGCTAGCTGTTGCGTCGGAGAGGTAGCTAAGTGGGGGACAAACGGCTTAAAGAGCTACATTGTCGTTAACATCAAGTACATGGCGCCATAAGCGCTTTTCGAACGAAGAAAAACCCAGTTGGGGCACGGCGGAGGACATAAAAATTATTTTTAGTTGTGCAGTCACTTTTTATTGCGTTTACCAATAATTAAAGACAATTACATTAAACCCAGAAGGCATATCTGGTATCTGAAGATTTTAAGAAAAATTGTAGACAGAACTTACGAATTGAATAAAATCTGGCACGTGGACTCAGAAAAAAACTACTAATAGAATACTCTAAGCAAAGAAATCTTAAAAGCCGATTTATTAAGTGACTTAAATTACAGATTTTTAGAACAAGCGGTACAAATTTTAGAAATTTTTCGTATGTAGGACAAACTCAAAATCAACGCATTTTTTCAAAATTCTATAAATTAGACAATTTTGGCGCTAGAGCAATAAAATTTGCTGATTATGTTTCTTAAAGGCTGTTTATTGCATGTTTTGAATTTCAGTTCTTTAGAACAACGAATACGAATTTTAGAAATTTTTCATTTTGTAGAACGAACTCAAAATCTATTTTTTTTTTTGAGAATTTTGTTAATTTGACAGTTTTGACGCTAAAGCAATAAAATTTGAGAGATATGTTTCTTAAAGACGGCTTATTACGTGTCTTAATTTTTGGACCTTTAGAACAAGGAATATGAATTTTAGAGATTTTTCAATTTTAAGGACAAACCCAAAATTTATTTCTTTTTGAAAATTCTGTAAATTCGACAATTTCAATGCTAAAGCAACAAAATTTGTTTAATGTGTTTTTTAAAGTCCGTTTATTACGTGTCTTGAATTACAGACCTTTAGAACAAGGAATACGAATTTTAGAAATTTTTCATTTTGTAGATCGAACTCAAAATCTATTTTTTTTTGTTAATTTTGTTAATTTTACAGTTTTGACGCTAAAGCAATAAAATTTGAGAGATATGTTTCTTAAAGACGGCTTATTACGTGTCTTAATTTTTGGACCTTTAGAACAAGGAATATGAATTTTAGAGATTTTTCAATTTTAAGGACAAACCCAAAATTTATTTCTTTTTGAAAATTCTGTAAATTCGACAATTTTAATGCTAAAGCAACAAAATTTGTTTAATGTGTTTTTTAAAGTCCGTTTATTACGTGTCTTGAATTACAGACCTTTAGAACAAGGAATACGAATTTTAGAAATTTTTCATTTTGTAGATCGAACTCAAAATCTATTTTTTTTTGTTAATTTTGTTAATTTTACAGTTTTGACGCTAAAGCAATAAAATTTGAGAGATATGTTTCTTAAAGACGGCTTATTACGTGTCTTAATTTTTGGACCTTTAGAACAAGGAATATGAATTTTAGAGATTTTTCAATTTTAAGGACAAACCCAAAATTTATTTTTTTTTGAAAATTCTGTAAATTCGACAATTTTAATGCTACAGCAACAAAATTTGTTTAATGTGTTTTTTAAAGTCCGTTTATTACGTGTCTTGAATTACAGACCTTTAGAACAAGGAATACGAATTTTAGAAATTTTTCATTTATAGGACGAACCCAAAATTTATTTTTAATAAAATTTCGTAAATTCAACAATTTTGACGGTACAGCAATAAAATTTGGTAAACATGTTTTCTTAAGGCCGTTTATTACGTGACCTAAATTTTAGACCTTTAGAACAAGAAATACGAATTGTAGAAAAATTTTATTTTTTGTAGAACAAACTCGAACTTTATTTTTTTATATAAAATTCTGTGAATTTTACAATTTGGACGTTAAAGGAATTTTGTGTTTATTACGTGTCCTAAATTTTAGATCTTTAGAACAAGAAATACGAATTTTAGAAATTTTTTATTTTGTAGAACCAACTCAAAATCTATTTTTTTTAAACAAAATTCTGTAAATTTGACAGTTTTAACGCTGAATCAATAAAATTTTATAAATAAGTTTTCCAAAGGCCGTTTATTACGTGTCTTGAATTTCCGATCTTTAGAACAAAGACTATGCATTTTACAATCTTTTATTTTTAGGACGAATTCAAAATCTATCTTTTTTGAAAATTTTGTAAATTCGACAATTTTAACGTTAAAGCAACAAAATTTGTTTAATATGTTTTTTTAAAGGCCATTTATTACGTGATCTGATGTACAGACCTTTAAAATAAAGAACACGAATTTTAAAATTTTTTTATTTGTAGGAGGAACTCAAAATATTTTTTATAAAATTTTGTAAATTCTACTATTTTAACGCTAAAGCAATAAGATTTAGTATATGTTTTTAATGGCCGTTTATTACGTGACTTAAATTGCTGACCTTGAGAATAGGAAATACGAATTTTAATAAAATTTGCATTTTTAGGACAAAGTCGAAATCTATTTTTTGTTATAAAATTTTGTAAATTCGACAATTCTGACGTGAAAGCAGTAAATTTTGGTAGATATGTTTCTTAAAAGCCGCTGATAAATTACAGACCTTTAAAATAGGAACTTTTTTTTTTTTCATCATAAAAAAAAATTTCGAAGATCCTTTGAATGTCTAAGAGCTTTCAGAGTCACCAAAGCTTGTTTTGTTGGCACATTCAACAGTTTCTAACTCGACTTTTTAAAAATTCTCAGAAAATTTTCGGAATCTTCAGGCCAATCTTAGAAAACTATGAAAATTCAACGACAAATATTTGTTTATATGAATAATAATTCGTACTGTAGAAAAACGAGTCAAAAAAGTCATAGAAAAACATGTAAACAAGTTGTTATTTCGCACTAATCTCACATCCATTAATATTCCCATTAATGCAATCAAACGCATTCTAACCCAACCATTCTCAAAGCACTGTTGACGTTGTCCTTGCAAAGGAGAATCAATATTTCAGAACCACAGTGCATACTCCAAATGACACTGCAAATATTAGTCCAAGAGTTTGCCCAAATATGAAACGCTAATAAACGCTTGCAAACCCTCTTCTAATATTCCTCTAAAAAGAGAAGCTTTGTTGATTTTAGAGCCCCGTTGTATAAAAATCCAATTAGAACTTTGATGCGACCGTAGAGAGCGTAATCAGGAAATTTATATGCACAAAAGCAGGACTTGCACTTGCAGCAATATCGACTCGTTATGTTATGGTTATGTGGTAATGGTAATCATTACACGCTGTGTTTGCGTTTGATGAACTCGTGCAGGCACGTTCTAGCGCCGATCTGACGTTATGGTAATTATCGGAAGAGCAAACGTACTCTAACTGTTGAATGTTTTTGTGTTATAAATAATTTACCTTGTAGTGTTTCTTTTTCTCTTGAGTCAAAGCGTTTAACTCCCCATTGGCTCTCTCCGGAAAGGTCCGGAATAAAAAACAACGATTAAAGAACCCCTTGAAAGACACAAATGTACAACACTGTAACAGAACGTCCAGTTGTAAACGAATATCCAGAATCGCCGTCTCTTGAGATTGTCTGCTACTCTCATTTACCGCTTTGAGATTTTTCCTAACTCCCTAAAGCTCACGAGGCTAATGGTGGGACTACACAGCGAAATGTAAATGCGGACATAAATTCAAATGGTTGCATCAACTGGCGTGTATTGTGGAAACTGCAACTTTGTAATTAATTTGTTAATTAAAGGATCCGACTTGTCCGATTTGTCTATAGTGTGGTGATTAAATTGGTGGTAATTGATTTTATTGGCAGTGGGAGGTCGTCTGCTAGATTGGGCAGAAAGCAGTTCTAGTTGAGTGGAATGTGCGGATTATCGAGTGGTCAAATCCTAATTTTAATGCGCGAAATTAACGGTTTTTTTACGAGAAGCATTAGCAAAAGGATAAAAACTAAATTAATAAATAATGATTGATATTTCAATGTCCGAATAATCTAAACATGTCAGTTTCTATTTAATATAATTACAGTAATTGTTTTTCAATAATTTAAACCTGGAATTATGTCCGGAGCATTGTATATGTATAATAAAATATAATTTATTAAAATGTTTTCTATATTAAATTAATTTCTGCCCAATGCCAGTTGATAAACGCAAATAAAATAAACTCTACTGACTAAAAATAATGTTTATAGTTTTCAAGCTGCTGCTTCCCCAGTTACCCAAAAATTATTTAACATGTAGATATTTTTTTAATTCTAGTAATTTTAACACTTCAAGAACGTAATTCATCAGAACTAAAATTTACATTTTTTATATAAACAGTAGTAACTTTGGTAATTTAAAAAGTACCGGGTCGAAATTTACAAGAATTACTGTCTTTGACATGCTCATTATTTCTACCAAATTACAAAATATTTGGGCAAAAAACAAAAAATTTTAGAGAATTTCGTATTTTTGACCAAAACTTACATTTTTTGTATAAACAGTTGTAACTCAGGTAATTTAAACAGTACAGAAACAAAATTTACGGGTGTTAGTGTCTTTGAGATGTTTTTTATTTCTGCCAAATTACAAAATATTTGGGCAAAAAACAAGAATTTTAGAAAATTTCGTTTTTTTGTCGAACCAAAATTTTCATTTTTTGTATAAACAGTTGTAACTCTAGTAATTTAAACAGTACCAGATCGAAATTTACAGGCGTTACTGTTTTTGACATGCTTATTATCTCTACGTAATTACAAAATATTTGGACAAGAAACAAAAATTTTAGAAAATTTCGTTTTTTGACAAACCGAAATTTATATTCTTTGAACAGAACGTCCTAAATTTGGCAATTTTGGCAGATTAACAACTAAATTTACGAACGTTACTATATTTGATAAGTTTATTATTTCTGTCAAATTACAAAATTTATAAAGCAAATCTAAAAATTTTACAAAAATTAATTTTTCTTACTAACAAAAATTTACACTTTTTGTATAAACAATTGTAACTTTGGTAATTTAAAAAGTACCGGGTCGAAATTTAGAGGTATTACTGTCTTTGACATGCTCATTATCTCTGCCAAATTACAAAATATTTGGGCAAAATTTATATTTTTGTCTAACCAGAACTTACATTTTTTGCATAAACGGTATTAACTCTGGTAATTTAAACTGTACAAAAACGAAATTTTCGGGTGTTAGTATCTTTGAGATGCTTATTATTTCTGCCAAATTACAAAATATTTGGACAAGAAACAAAAATTTTAGAAAATTTCGTTTTTTGACAAACCGAAATTTACATTCTTTGAACAGAACGTCCTAAATTTGGCAATTTTGGCAGATTAAAAACTAAATTTACGAACGTTACTATATTTGATAAGTTTATTATTTCTGTCAAATTACAAAATTTATAAAGCAAATCTAAAAATTTTACAAAAATTAATTTTTCTTACTAACAAAAATTTACACTTTTTGTATAAACAGTTGTAACTTTGGTAATTTAAAAAGTACCGGGTCGAAATTTAGAGGCATTACTGTCTTTGACGTGCTCATTATCTCTGCCAAATTACAAAATATTTGGGCAAAAAACAAAAATTTTAGAGAATTTCGTATTTTTTTCGAACCAGAACTTACATTTTTTGTATAAACGGTAGTAACTCTGGTAATTTAAACTGTACAGAAACGAAATTTTCGGGTGTTAGTACCTTTGAGATGCTTATTATTTCTGCCAAATTACAAAATATTTGGGCAAAAAACAAGAATTTTAGAAAATTTTGTTTTTTTGACGAACCAAAATTTTCATTTTTTGAATAAACAGTTGTAACTCTGGTAATTTAAACTGTACAGAAACGAAATTTTCGGGTGTTAGTACCTTTGAGATGCTTATTATTTCTGCCAAATTACAAAATATTTGGGCAAAAAACAAGAATTTTAGAAAATTTCGTTTTTTTGACGAACCAAAATTTTCATTTTTTGTATAAACAGTTGTAACTCTGGTAATTTAAACAGTACCAGATCGAAATTTACAGGCGTTACTGTTTTTGACATGCTTATTATCTCTACGTAATTACAAAATATTTGGACAAGAAACAAAAATTTTAGAAAATTTCGTTTTTTGACAAACCGAAATTTACATTCTTTGAACAGAACGTCCTAAATTTGGCAATTTTTTCAGATTAAAAACTAAATTTACGAACGTTAGTATATTTGATAACTTTATTATTTGTGTCAAATTACAAAATTTATAAAGCAAATCTAAAAATTTTACAAAAATTAATTTTTCTTACTAACAAAAATTTACACTTTTTGTATAAACAGTTGTAACTTTGGTAATTTAAAAAGTACCGGGTCGAAATTTAGAGGCATTACTGTCTTTGACATGTTCATTATCTCTGCCAAATTACAAAATATTTGGGCAAAAAACAAAAATTTTAGAGAATTTCGTATTTTTGTCTAAGCAGAACTTACATTTTTTGTATAAACGGTAGTAACTCTGGTAATTTAAACTGTACAGAAACTAAATTTTCGGGTGTTCGTATCTTTGAGATGCTTATTATTTCTGCCAAATTACAAAATATTTGGACAAGAAACAAAAATTTTAGAAAATTTCGTTTTTTGACAAACCGAAATTTACATTCTTAGAACAGAACGTCCTAAATTTGGCAATTTTGGCAGATTAAAAACTAAATTTACGAACGTTAGTATATTTGATAATTTTATTATTTCTGTCAAATTACAAAATTTATAAAGCAAATCTAAAAATTTTACAAAAATTAATTTTTCTTACTAACAAAAATTTACACTTTTTGTATAAACAGTTGTAACTTTGGTAATTTAAAAAGTACCGGGTCGAAATTTAGAGGCATTACTGTCTTTGACATGTTCATTATCTCTGCCAAATTACAAAATATTTGGGCAAAAAACAAAAATTTTAGAGAATTTCGTATTTTTGTCGAACCAGAACTTACATTTTTTGTATAAACGGTAGTAACTCTGGTAATTTAAACTGTACAGAAACGAAATTTTCGGGTGTTAGTATCTTTGAGATGCCTATTATTTCTGCCAAATTACAAAATATTTATGCAAAAAACAAGAATTTTAGAAAATTTCGTTTTTTTGACGAACCAAAATTTTCATTTTTTGTATAAACAGTTGTAACTCTGGTAATTTAAACAGTACCAGATCGAAATTTACAGGCGTTACTGTTTTTGACATGCTTATTATCTCTACGTAATTACAAAATATTTGGACAAGAAACAAAATTTTTAGAAAATTTCGTTTTTTGACAAACCGAAATTTACATTCTTTGAACAGAACGTCCTAAATTTGGCAATTTTGGCAGATTAAAAACTAAATTTACGAACGTTAGTATATTTGATAACTTTATTATTTCTGTCAAATTACAAAATTTATAAAGCAAATCTAAAAATTTTACAAAAATTAATTTTTCTTACTAACAAAAATTTACACTTTTTGTATAAACAGTTGTAACTTTGGTAATTTAAAAAGTACCGGGTCGAAATTTAGAGGCAATACTGTCTTTGACATGTTCATTATCTCTGCCAAATTACAAAATATTTGGGCAAAAAACAAAAATTTTAGAGAATTTCGTATTTTTGTCTAACCAGAACTTACATTTTTTGTATAAACGGTAGTAACTCTGGTAATTTAAACTGTACAGAAACGAAATTTTCGGGTGTTAGTATCTTTGAGATGCTTATTATTTCTGCCAAATTACAAAATATTTGGGCAAAAAACAAGAATTTTAGAAAATTTCGTTTTTTTGACGAACTAAAATTTTCATTTTTTGTATAAACAGTTGTAACTCTGGTAATTTAAACAGTTCCAGATCGAAATTTACAGGCGTTACTGCTTGATTATTTCTACGTAATTACAAAATATTTGGACAAGAAACAAAAATTTTAGAAAATTTCGTTTTTTAACAAACCGAAATTTACATTCTTTGAACAGAACGTCCTAAATTTGGCAATTTTGGCAGATTAAAAACTAAATTTACGAACGTTACTATATTTGATAATTTTATTATTTCTGTCAAATTACAAAATTTATAAAGCAAATCTAAAAATTTTACAAAATTTAATTTTTCTTACTAACAAAAATTTACACTTTTTGTATAAACAGTTGTAACTTTGGTAATTTAAAAAGTACCGGGTCAAAATTTACAGAAATTACTGTCCTTGACATGCTCATTATCTCTGCCAAATTACAAAATATTTGGGCAAAAAACAAGAATTTTAGAAAATTTCGTTTTTTTGACGAACCAAAATTTTCATTTTTTGAACAGATCGTCCTAACTTTGGCAATTTTTTAAAATTAAAAACTAAATTTACGAACGTTACTATATTTGATAAGCATATTATTTCTGTCAAATTACAAAATTTTCAAACCAAATCCAAAAATTTTAGAAAATTTAATTTTTTTTACTAACAAAAATTTACACTTTTTGTATAAACAGTTGTAACTCTAGTAATTTGAAGAGTACAGGAACAAAATTTTTGAGTATTACTGTCTTTGACGTGCTTATTATTTCTGCAAAATTACAAAATATTTTAACGTGAAACAAACATCGAAATTTACAGGCGTTACTACTGTCTTTGACATGCTTATTATCTCTGCAAAACATTTGAACATGAAACAAAAGTTTTAGAAAATTTTGTTTTGACAAACCAAAATTAAAATTTTTTGTATAAACAGTTGTAACTCTGGTAATTTAGACAGTACCAGAATAAAATTTATGGACGTTTCTATCGTTGACATGCTTATTATCTCAAACAAGTTAGAAAAGTTTTTAGCAAGAAACAAAAATTTTAGAAAATTTCGTTTTTTTGACGAACTAATCTAATCAGCTGGTTCTAACGATTGAAAAAGAAAAATCGCAAATATAAGAAATAATTTGATACCGTTGAATTAATTAATCTAAAAATGACCAAAATAACCGGCAAATCGATACAAATATGATTGTGACCACTGATCCTCCCACTTTGCTTGAATTATTGCAATTCTTGCTCCCCAGCGGTCGCAACACACAATAAAATACCGCAGTCTGTTCCCTCATCTCTGACCATGGCGTTAATTATTATTCACTTTGAGCCCATTTTCAAACAGCCAGAATAACGCGACATTTTAATTATCAGTTTAATTGTAAGCATGCTTGAGGCAATTATAAATGCGCGCACGCAATCCACATGAAAAAACGCATTGACTCATATCACCATTTGCATAATTTAGGAACTAACACCAGTGCAGACAATATGCGGCTACCATTTGACGCGAAATGAACTCGCAACAACTTCATTTAAAAGTTGAAGAATAAATGTAAGCGTCACGCGAAAAGGAAGTGTTTTGCTGAAACAGTGTTGTGTACCTTGTGTTCATGACGTGAAGAATAAAGAGGTTACGACTAAGGCAAACATTGTTTCTTTCTGACGGATCGAAAGTGTTCTTGACGAAATTTGATGGATAGACTACGTACGTTAATGCGAGCCCCACAAATTTCCATCAGCGAATTTTTCTCAAATTGCTTTGTTTTCGGGCAATATTTCACGGTGAAGACGCGGGCATAAATATCCTCAAATTTGATATACGGTTCTTGTTTCTATCAAACAACATGATGAAACTGTTTATAAATCAAGCTACAAATTCATTTTTCCTCACCTGCTCAAATATGCAAAGTAGAAGGAAAATTAAAAGCAAGATTTATTCGGAAAAACGGGGGCTGAAAGAAAAATCGTAAAATAGTGGAGGAATTGCATGACACGGTTTTAATTGTAGAGCTCTTTAAACAACTTCACGAATTACCTGAAAATATAAGCAGACAAGTTTTAATTTGTTCGTGTGATTTACGACACGGAGTTGCTGCGTGTTGGGAAGAAATTCCATAAAAGAGGTATTGTCTCGGTGGATGATTACAACCTCATCTGTATTTATTGCATTCGATCGCTGAAACCGAGCCAGCTTCCAACATTGTTGTTTTATAATTAAACTTAGATTTACCGACCGCAAAATATGCTCCCGCTAAATTACTACAATAATTAAGTTAAATTAAAAGAGCGCTTTCTTTCGTTCATCGTACCGAAATTAGTGGTGATGTTTTACAGCTTATAATTTCGTACTTGACAAATCGTAAACCGGAAGTGGTAATAAAAGGATGGAATTCCAGTGCTTTTCCATGCATATTGCAATCGAAGTTTTATTACAAATTAAAAGACATTGTTAATGAACCGAGTTATTTCTCCAAACATAAACATTTTATGTTGATATACATTAATACATGAATAAACATTTTCTAGTCAAACCAAATTAATTTTATAAAATGTTAACTGAACCAAACGTTATAAATTTCCGATAAACATTATAATTTATGGTTTACAAACAAGACTAGATAATACGCATTAACGAGTCGTTACAAGAAAAATTGTTAATAAACAGAAATGAAATGAATTTGCCGCCACACAAAAAGCGATGTTGCAACAAATTTGAAAGTCAAAAATGATTAATTCCGAAGTTTCCATTTCGTTGCTTTAATGCCCCAAATTTGATATTTAGATACCAAAATTTACACTTGAATTTCCAACATGTAATTGGAAGCCTTGAACTTTCATTGTATATTAAATTTTGATGTCGATATCGCGGAAAAAGTAATAATATAATCACATCCAATTTTTATTCGAAGTTTTATTAAGTTTATAACCGGATATACTTTCCGGAGGGCTTTTCAATTTAACAAATAAATGTTAAAATTTTTGTGATGTAATGAGGTTTTATTTTGGCTATAAAATTGCGCCGGTTTTAGGATTTTATACAAAGGCTTCAGATAAAAACAGGTCAATGGCGGATTTAAAGAAAATCTGAAATAATTTGGGAAATTAATAAAATGCTTCAGGTTTGAAAAACATGAGGAGAAATTTCAAAACTTAAAAAAACATTTTGAGTTGGACAAATCTAAAAATCAACAGGAATCTACTAATTTTGGGACTAAATAGAATCTAATTCAATTAAGAAAAATCAGAAACCAAAGAAGAAATCTGAGAAAAATCCTTTTTCCGATTGTTTTATTTTTAGTTCTAAACAAACTTAGCATCTTAGGGGTCGATTTCAAGTGTGACTTGCGTTATTGCAAATTCCATTTGCAACATAGCAACGCCAATCACATTGCTCATACCTTGGCAACGGTTGCGAATTTGCGTTGAAATCGACCCGTTAGACCACGAAACCTTGTTATTTTGTACTTTTGATAACTTTATTGTCTGATCAAAATTACAAAATATTAAACCCAAGAATTTTTTTTTTAATTTGAAGACGAGTAGAAAGTTTTCGAATTTATGGCAGTTTTAAAGACAAGACCCTGAAATTTTGTTGTTTTTAATAAACTTATCAGTTGTACAAAATTCCAAGATTTTAGACATAGAAACAACAAATTTAGAAATTTTTATTTTAAGCAAAAAATAAGAAATTTTCGAAATCTTTAAAAAAAATTTAAACTGTTCAAAACTGTACAATTTTGTGCTTTGGCTGGTTTTGATAAATTTATCAATTGTACAAAATTCGAAAATTTTACTTTTAGAACTAACAATTTCAGTAATTTTTATTTAGATCAAAAACAGGAAACATTCGAAATCTGTTAGAAAATTCTGTAACAATCGCAGTTTTACCGACAAAATCCTAAAATTTTGTATTTTTGGTTGCTTTTGATAAGCTTATTAGTTGTACAAAATTTCAAAATTTAAGACGTACAAACAACAAATTTAGAAACTTTTATTTTGAACGAAAACGAGAAATTCGAAATCTTTTAGAAAATTCTTTAATAATGACAGTTTTAATGACCGGACCTTAAAATTAAGTTTCTTAGTTTTGACAAGTTCAAGGTCTGCCTCAAATTTCAAAAATTTAGACCCAATAAAAACAATTTTAGAAGCTCTTAAGTATAAAATTCTTTATTTTCAGAAATTTTTGTAAATAGAAAATTGTAATTCTGATGACTATATTAAGAGTATAAACTACACATTTAGTGGTATCTGATTTGAAACTAGCAACTTGAGATATACAAACCGCCGAATAAAAAAAGTGCACAAACTTCTCTGCAGATGTTCCAAATAGAAGACATCTTGACTGTCTCAAAAGTCTGGTTAAGAAATAATGTCGGTTCAAATTACTCTGATTTAATCTGATTCAAGTTCTCCTGTTGCAATTTAGTCCGATTTAGCTCAATTTACCTCTCACACAGTTCGTCGTCGATTCGTGAAAATTTCACCCGTTTTTATTTTCTTTAGTTGTGCAAAGACCAAAGACAAATGCGTGTAATATTTCCTTAAATTATTCATGAAACTTTGGACCAACCCCAGTTTTTTAATAGCTCGCTAGTAAATTTTCGTTAGAAGTCAAGTTTTGTTTGAACAGAAAATTGTGTAAAACATTCTCTTAGTTGCGTTCGACTGTAATGTAAAGCGGAATGCAGAACAAAGCGAATATTTAATGACAAAATTGATTCGTGGAAGCAAAACGGAAACTTTTCAACTTAATGTTCTACATTACTGTTTGTTTTCATTGTTGACGCTGATGTCTGGTTGAAATCTTAATTCTGCGATTGCATTGAAACGATCGGTATTCATGAGTTCGCAAGAGCGCCGTTTCTACCGTTTTATTTTATTTAATTAAATTATGCATCGGTTAATTGATTGAGTTACTCTCCGAAACGAAGCGCTTTTGATCAAATTCACTCTCGACATTATCCAGGTTTTATGAGCGAGTTTATGTAAGCTGCCTCTTTTATTTCGATTTATTTCTCTCGATTTTATTATAAAGAGTAGAAATCGCCTAACTTGGACTAGAAATGTTGTCTGTAATGTAATTACCAAACTCTTGCAGAATAAATTTCTGCTAGTGAAGTGGTTCGAGCTAAAAGCATAATCCAATTGAAGGGATGAGGTTTCTCGTGTGTCTGCTGAATGCACAACATTATCTTAAACATCCATTGGTCGCAATTGTATCAAGTTCCCGGAGGACGCGCCTTTCAAATAAATTTATAAAAGCGAACTTCCCGATAAATTTGTAATGTGGTTCCCGGGACCTATGTTGATGTGAAAAAGAGTAATGACCGCTTTCGTAATGCCATTATTTTGGCCGGGTCGAGCTTTATTTTAACACCTTTGCACTGAATTTATGCAGGTTAACGCTATTTTATTGTCATTCCGGCGAATTTGGAACGTGCTGATAAAAATTCAAACATTTTTTTCGCCGGTGATCCGCCATTTATTATGCAAAACTTTCAAATGGTTTTCCGGTCAATTGACGCTAATGCCTCTGCGGACAACTAATAAAATTAAAGTTTGTTTTAAAAAATAATTCCTCGTTGGAAAAGCTCACTTTTTACCCAAGATGAAAGGCGACATTTGTAATCAAAATCTGCAGTTTCTCGTCGTTTATTTTCAGTAGTTAAAACATGTTTTTCGTGTTCAATATTTTTCTATTAAAACCCAGCAAAGCGTGTCATTAATCTGATAATTAAAACGTCGCTTTCTGTCTTTGTAAAAACTCTTCTTCAAAGAGAATAATTAGCTAACGTGGTCGCGAAATTTTCCGCAGTGAAACAAATTCAAAAATAAATACGATATCGATGCCCTCGCCTAAATTATTATTACTACTTATTTATCGCGTATCAACTGTGCTAAATTCTAAAATTCTCAAGCAAAAAAAAACAATTTTAGAAATTTTTATTTTAAAATCAGATTTAGTTATACAGGTGTCCGGAAAGTCGCACACCACCGTGATACTGTATTATCGGACAATGCCATAGATTACCGGAAAAATGTTAAAAAAAAATCATGTCTTCAATTTTTCGAGATATGATGAATTGAAGAGTAAAAGTTGGACGCCAGAATTAACGATTTCAGTGCAATAATTTTTTTTTCAAATGAATTGGGGATCTAAAGGACATTTTGCACAAAGGAAGGGTGCAAAAAAAGTCGGAAAAATCTTGTGAATAATGGCTGAAAACTGTTAACAAACTTTTTGAATCAACAATGTCGATCAGTGTGGCATCGTTCACATGAAAGCATAGTTACATTACTCGATCATCAGCCAACCATACTAACGCCAACAATACACTAGCAACGTTACTATGGCTTTGAATACTGGAAATTTAAATTATTGGGGAAACAGTTAGCAATGTTGCCATTTTCCTAATTTTCTTTTCGTCCTCCTGCGAAAACAGAGAGCCTGGATTTTTTTTTAACATTTTTTTGGTGCTCTGGAGGATTACCCAATTACCCCCTTTCAAGGTGGTGCGCCACTTTCCGGACACCTGTATAAAAATGGTGGATGCGCCGGGTCATTTTTTATTACAAATTATATTTTGTCAATTAAAATTCGTAACTTGTAGTTTTAACACTACAACAATAATGAGACTTAGGGAAATTATTACCTATTTATTGTTTATTAACTGTGCAAAGTTGTAAAATTTTAAAGCAAAGAAAACCAATTTTAAAAATTTTATTTTGAAATCGGACCGAAAATTTTTGTTTTTTAATAATTAAAATTCGTAACTTCGGTAGTTTTAACTCTACACCAATAAAATTTCGGGAAATTACTATCCTTACCTTTTATTTACTGTAAAATTTTAGACCAAAGAAAACCACTTTTAGAAATTTTTAATTCAAAATAGCACCTACCTGTACAAAAATTGTGGATGCGCTGGGTCAATTTTTGTTACAAATTAATTTTTTTTCAGTTAAAATTTGTAACTTTGTTAAATTTAACGTTACACACGTCGTTTATTTTCAGTAGTTAAAACATGTTTTTCGTTTTCAATATTTTTCTATTAAAACCCAGCAAAGCGTGTCATTAATCTGATAATTAAAACGTCGCTTTCTGTCTTTGTAAAAACTCTTCCTCAAAGAGAATAATTACCTAACCGTGGTCGCGAAATTCCCCGCAGCCAAACAAATCCAAAAATAAATACGATATCGATGCTGTCGCCTAAAAGCGCGTTTATTCAACTTCGGTATGTAATTATGGTTTATGCCAGCCTCGCCACGAACATTAAAGAGTTTACCCGGACCGGCAAATGTGAAACACAGAGTGGACGTCAAACCCTTACCCACTGGGAAGACCCGTCACTGGCCTTTATCCTATTTGGTTGCGGTTGCTTTCAAACGCCACATGTTGGTTAAATAAGTGTTAGTTAATTGGGTTCGTTGACGAGAACTGCGCTTTATTCTCTTAATAAAACGTGCTTTTCGCTTCGGCGCCGTTTCCATCGCTCAAATTATCTCTCTACATTACCTAGAAAATTAAAAGTACGCAAAAAGGCAATCTTGTCTCTTTACACATAATTAACAAAATGCGGAAAAGTTAGAACAAGTGCTCGACTGGCTTAAACCTCAATTTATTTTCTGCACTACATTCATAAAGTTCCAGGTGAAGAACCGTGAACAAAGAACAGTTATAACCTTCTTACTTCACTATTTTTGATTGTTTCGAGCAATTCTAAATTGAAAACACATTGTCCTGGAAGTAATGAACACTGGCGATTTGGAAAGTTTGGCAGTTTAACATTTTATTATTAATTAAGTTTCGCCTGGTTGCACTAAGCAAATCGCTGTTTTTAACAAACTCTACTTAAAATTTTATTTTAGAGGTTTCGATCAATTGTTCAAAAACTTAAATTTTATTCATTGATTTGTCGAAGAGAATTATCAAATTAATTAAAAATATTCAAGCAGACACGAACTGCTTTTGAAGATTTGGACTTTTTAATTTTGTAATAGCTCTCTTTCAAGTTGGGATATCAGTAAGACTTAACAGTGTTGATCTTCTTAATTGAGTTTTCATATTAATTTGGAAGCGTCTTCAGCTGATGTTAACAATGTAATTATTTATTATGAAATTACGTATCAATTTTCGTTAAGGTAGAAAAAATCAGGTGTGCGAATTTGTAGTGAAAATTGACCCGGCGCACCCACCATTTTTATGTAGCAAAGTGCGATAAAAATTTCTAAAATTGGTTTCTTTTGCTCGAGAATATTTGAATTTAGCACAGTAAATAAACGATAAAGAAATAGTAAATTCCCTAAATCTCATCAAAGTTACAAATTTTAATTAAAAAAAATAAAAATTTTTGTCTGATTTTAAAATAAAAAACTCTAAAATTGATTTCTTTTGCTCTTAAGTTTTACAATTTAGTACAGTTCATAAAGAATATAAAGAATAAAGAAGTAGTAATTTCCCCAAATTTTATTGCCGTAGCGTTCAAATTACCAAAGTTAGGAATTTTAATTGAAAAAATAAATCAAATTTTTGGTCAGATTTCAAAATAAAAATTTCGAAACTTTGTTTCTTTTGCTGTAAAATTTTACAATTTAACGTAGCAAAATTACTAAACGATAAAAAAGTAGTGATTTATCTAAATCTCATTGCTGTAGTATTAAAACTTCCAATGTTACGAATTTTTGTTAAAAAAAATAAAAATTTTGATCCGATTTTAAGATACATATTTCTAAAATCTGTTTCTTTTGTTTAGAAATGTTGCAATTTGGCACGGTTTATTAACGCTAAAGAAGTAGTAACTTTCCAAAATTTTATTGCTGTAGCGTTAAAACGACCAAAGTTACGAATTTTAATTGAAGAAAATTAAAATTTTCGGTCTGATTTCAAAATAAAAAATTCTAAAATTTGTTCCCTTTGCTGTAGAATTTTACAATTGAACACAGTAAATAAACAATAAAGATTTAGTTCTTTCTTAAAATCTCATTGTCGTATCGTTCAAACTACTAAAATTACGAATTTTAATCTTCAAAAAACTAAAATTTTTGGTCCGGTCTAAAATTTTCTAAAATTTTTTGCTTTAGAATTTTACAATTTAACACAGTAAATAAACGCTAAATAAATAGTAATTTTCCAAAATCTTATTAGTGTAGTGCTAGAACCACCAAAAGTTACAAATTATATTTGACAAAAAACAAAAATTTTCGGTTTGATTTTAAAACAAAATTTTCTAAAATTGGTTTCCTTTGCTCTAGAATTTTACAATTAAGCACAGTTAACAAACAATAAAGAAATAGTAACTTCCCGAAAGATCATTGACGTAGCGTTAAAATTGACAAAGTTACGAATTTGAATTGTTATGTTTCCTTAAAATTTTAGTTGTATTTCTAAAAAGCCGTTACACCAGTTTAATAAAATTCGAAGTGAATTGCAATAGAAATCATTTTAAGTTCAGGCATTATTAATCAAGACCTTTTGTACGGTAAACACATGTTAAACAAATTTTTTGTTTTTGCCTCTGCATGCAAAAAATAAGAAACTGTAATGGTTCCCACTTCAATTGGAATGTCCAAATATAGAAATAAGAGGATATCATCATGTGGGCAGAGTGTATTGAAAAACCCTCTGAAAGAGTGTTTTAATTGCTGTAGAGCGAAACCCGATTAATTTTTGTAAAGAAAGAGCGTCACAGATCCCGCTGCAAATAAATTTCCAGGGGTTGAACGGCCTTTGCACGTAAAACTTCCGGCACTTGAAAGGATGAGCGAAAGCTGCGTTTCGAGGGACTGATGGAAAAGTAAATGAATTTCATCCGGCAACAAAGAGTGTATGTGAGAGCGTATTGAATAAACATCATAAGAGTATCAATCACATGGGATTTAGCTTTATCCGCCTAGTCTCCTGGAAGTAGATTCAATAATTCAGTGTTGACTTCTCGCTTTTGTACAAGATAAGGCCATGGCTGTAGTCGAGTCGAGCATAAGTCACTTGCGACAACCATAATTCGCACACGATGAAGAACAAACTAAATAAATAAGGAAATGTAGTCGCTGCATTCCATCACGTCGCGTTCTGCTCAATCCCATGGAAATCTATAACACATTCGGATAGAAATCCGACTCGGATGAAACTCTGGTGACTCAATGGATATGTCATACCGAGAAAGAGATTAAAGACGGGAGCCGCAATGCCTTTATTTATATGGAGACAAGGAAATACCTATTTCGAATTTTACACACTTTCCGACTCGTGAAAAGGAATATTAAATCTGCTGATATCGAATCACCATTGACTTCTTTGTATCGTGCTGTCAAATAAAAAAGGAATTAGAGAGAAATTGTACAATGGGAACGGATTCGAGAAATGTGCCGTCTCTTTGACTAACAGATTAAACGTCAAATGACACAGAAGATTGCGTCGGTGATGAGCCAAAGCAAAACGACAGACAAAACAAAGTGATGATAAAATATTCTTTTGAATCAAAAATATTAAACCTCTTAGAAGAGAACGGCTTACACTACCTACATTCTGAAAAAGGAATCAGAGGCTAGAGTTTGAAGTCATTTCAAATATCTTCATTCAAAATGCTTCAGGCCACTGCTTGAACTAAAGTTGAGCTTACAGAAATTCAATTACTTTTCAGAATATACAAATTTATTGTTTAGTACCAAAAATAATTTTTTTCTACAAACAGGTGGTTCAAATAAATCCCATCCAATATTTTAAATTTGTTTCAATTAAAATTCATAATTTGGTTGGGCGACAACAATGAAATTTAGAGCGATTACTACCTCTTCATCGTGTATCCACTGCGCTAAATTGTAAAATTCTTCAGCAAAAGAATTCGGTTTTAAAAATTTTTATTTTAAAATCGGGCCAAAAATTTTCATTTTTTCACAATTAAAATTCGTATCTTTGGTAGTTTTAACGCTACAGTAATGAAATTTCGAGAAATAACCACTTCTTTATCGTTTATTAATTGTGTTAAATTGTAACATTTTAGAGCAGAAGAAACCAATTTTAGAAAGTTTTATTTTAAAGTCGGACCTAGCTATATAAAAATGGTGAAAGCGCAGCGACAATTTTTGTAACAAATTAATTTGTTCTCAAATAAAATTCGTTACTTTGTTAATTTTAACACTAAAATAATGAAATTTTGGGAGAGTACTACCTCTTCATCGTATATCCACTGTGCTAAATTGTAAAATTCTAGAGCAAAAGAATTCATTCAAAATTTTCATTTTTTTTAATTAAAATTCGTAATTTTGGAAGTTTTAAGGCTACAATAATGAAACTTCGAGAAATTACCACCTTATGATTGTATATTAATTGTGCTAAATTCTAAGATTTTAGAGCAGAGGAAACTAATTTTAGAAAATTTTATTTTAAAATCGGACTTAGCTATATAAAAATGGTGGATGCGCCGGTCCCATTTTTGTAACTTTTGTTACTTTGTTATTTTAACGCTACAATAATGAAATTTGAGGAGATTACTACTTTTTAATCGTTTATTAACTGCGCTAAATTGCAAAATTTTGGAGCAAAAAAAAATTATTTTGAAACCCGATCAAAGCTTTTATTTTTTTTAATTAAATATTGTAACACTGGAAGTTTTAATACTACAGCAATGAGATTTAGAGAAATTACTACTTTTTCATCGTTTTTTAATTGTGCTAAATTGTAAAACTCTATAGGAATTTCCGAAATCTGATTGCTGTAGCGTCAAATGTACTAACGTTACAAAAAATTAAAATTTTTGGTTTGATTTCAAATAAAAATTTCTATTATCGGTTTCTTTTGCTGAAAAATTACAATTAAGCACAGTTAATAAACGATAAATTTGTAATTTCCCGAATCTCTTTTGGCCCTAAAAATAATTGATGACCCCTGCAAGTCACTTTGCATTAATGCTGTCCATCGCGTTAAAATTTCACGCGGCTCAGCATCACCATCTCGCATGGAATATTCAGAAGGAAATTTGAGCAGAGAAAAAGAAGTGGCCATTTGAGGACCTCAAGGTACGATTCCAGCCCTTGCTCCAGTTGTAATAGAAGTCCAAGGAGGCGCCGACTTTATTATTCTTGTATGTATACGTCGGCAAGGTAAATTCCCCACAATCAAGAAAATCTCATTTATTTTTTCTTGTGCCCCACATGAGAAATTTCGCGAAAACTTATCGATCGCAGCTCAACATTTAATTCCATGAGTGAAGTCGTGCTCTTGTAAGCTAATTTAAACCACTTCGCAGTGCTTAATATTGCAGGTAGACTCACAGCTGGTTAATTGAATATACTGCCTACGTGCGTAATTACAAGCGAAAGATTTACGAGAAAGAAAAAGTTATAAAACAAATTTTAATAAATTGCGTATCAACAATATTTGCACAGCGCAATTTTAAATTTAATGGAGTTTTTCTGAGAAAATATTTGGCCACGGAAGTTAATTTGGTTGCGGTAATAATAAAGGAATGCTTAAAAAAATGTAACCAGATTTATAAAACTCGAAATCGGTATTACACGTAATAAAAATTTGGCCGGGAAGTCGGAACATTTTTAATTAAACTAAAACAGTTTCCGCCGAAGTTTTACGAGGAAAAAGTCCAAGTTTCCGTGCTTTGGATTATTGGAAGAGCGCTATATAAGTGAAAAAGAACTGTTTTTATGTCTACGGCTGCAACATCTCTCATCGCATTAATAATAAGCAGATAAATTTCCTCTTGAAAGTTGAGAATGAGGAGTTCACTTTCTTGTTCAATAACCATCTCGTGAAAAGCGTGAATAGAAAACCCGATGCACCTTTCATAAATGTATTACATACTCGTATTTCTGAATAACGAAGCTGAAAAATGAAGTAAACTGCTTTGAGAGCTCTCAAAGTACCGAGAGTTTATTTTCCATTATAGGATCGTTTCCTGCGATCTGATCACTTTCCGGTAATGGACGCAGACGAAAATGTGGCTAAACACTAAAATTAGCAACAGAAGGTATCCGAAGTGTCCATTTCCGATTTCCACGAAAATCCATACTGTCAATGCCGCAAAAACTAGCGACCCATACACGGTGAAAATGTTAAAAAGCGCCATATTTTGCTAAAACAGTTTAAATAAGTTGTGGGAGAAACTAAGGTGGAAACTTTCAGAGTTGCAATTATTTGGAAAATCCCCGTAGTTATCAAAAATGAGGCCATCACTAAGTAAGGGATGGGTTGGACGGCCAGTAATGACTCCGGTGGACGGTGGACGTGATCCCGGAATTCTAACCCAAGATCTAAAAAGTAAGATCCAAGACTCTGGGATGTTATTTTTGAAGTTTGCAGAGTTCGAATACTCACAATGTGGATTAGAGCAAATAAGACTATAATGGGACGGTCCCAGTCTAATTCTTCGCAGTTCATTTAGACAGTGACAGTTTGACGTATAGGAAGCAGTCAAAAATTCATTGACTGTATGTCGTGTCATGGAAAATAATTGGAGAAGCATTTTTTTGAATTAAAGTGAATCACGGATGTAAAAAATGCAAAAAAACGCTTTCAAAACAACTTGTACATAATTTTGTTCTCTACAAAGAAATTTGAGCCATTGAAACTTTTCTTAAGCTGGTAAAAAATACTAAAGGATAGTTTGGTAATCAAACTGAGACGGTTGTCGATTTCGAAAAATTTTACTTTGCAATCGGACCGAAAATTTAAATTTTTTGCCAATTAAAATTCGTAACTTTGGTAGTTTTAACACTACAATAATGCGATTTTAGGAAATTACGGCTTATTTATTGTTTATTAACTGTACTAAATTGTAAAATTTTAAAGCAAAAGATTTCCATTTTAGAAATTTTTATTTTTTAATCTGACTAAAAATTGTTTTTTTTTTAATAATATCGTAACTTTGGTGGTGATAACGTTGCAGCAATGAGATTTCGCAGAATTGCAATTTCTTTATTCTTTATTAGCTGTGTCAAATTGTAACATTCTAGAGCAAAGGAAACCAATTTTAGAAATTTTTATTTTAAAATTGGACGTAGCTATATGAAAATGGTGAATGCGCCGGTCAATTTTTAATAGAAATTAATTTTTTATCAATAAAAATTTGTAACTTTAGTAGTTTTAATGCTACAACACTAAGATTTTGGGAAATTGCTACGATTTTATTGTGTATTAGCTGTGCTAAGTTGTCAAACTTTACAGCAAAAGAATCCGATTTTACATTTTGCTTTTGAAATTGAACCGAAAAGTTTTATTTTTTGTCAATTAAAATTCGTAACCTTAGCAGTTTTAACGCTACAACGATGAGATTTCAGGAAATGACTAGTTCTTTGTCGATTATTAGCTGGGCTAAATTGTAAAATTTTAGAGCAAAGAATCCGATTTTAAAAATTGTATTTTCAAATCGGATCAAAAATATTTATTTTTGTCATTTAAACTTTGTAACTTTGGTAGTTTTAACGCTACAACAATGAGATTTCAAGGTATTACTATTTTTGAATAGTTTATTAACTGTTCTGAATTGTAAAATTTTAGAGCAAAAAAATCCGATTTTAGAAATTTTTATTTTGATTTTTTGTCATTTAAAATTTGTAATTTTAATAGTTTTAGCGCTACACCAATAAAACTTCGGGAAATTAATACTTATTTATTGTTTATTAACTATGCTAAATTGTAAAATTTTAGAGCCGAACAATCCAATTTAGAAAATTGTACCTATTTTGAATTTGGACCAAAAATTTTAATTTTTTGTTAATTTAAATTTGTAAGTCTGGTAGATTTAACGCTACAACATTGAGATTTTAGAAAATTTTTACTTATTTATCGGTTATTATGTGTGCTAAATTGTGCTACATTGTAAAATTTTAGAGCAAAAAAATCCGATTTTAGAAATTTTATTTTGAAATCGGCTTAAAAGTTTTAATTATTTGTCCATTAAAATTCGTAACTTTGGTAGTTTTAACGCTACTGCAATGAGATTTCGAGAAATTGCTATTTATTTACCGTTCATTAGCTGCGTTAAATTGTAACACTCTAGACAAAGAAAATCAATTTTAAAAATTTTAACATCGGATCTGGCAATATAAAAATGGTGGATGCGCCGCGTCAACTTTTGTTAGAAATTAATTTTTGTCAAAAAAAAATTGTAACTTTAATAGTTTCATTGCTATAACAATAAGATGTCGGAAAGTTACTATTTTTTTATCGTTTATTAACGGCTCTAAATTGCAGAACTTTAGATAAAAAAAGCGATTTTAGAAATTCAGCCTGAAATTGTAACGCGTTGGATAGCAATAAAGCAAAGTGACTTTCAGGGGTTGTCAATAATTTTTGGGGCTATGTGCATCCCTTCTCGCGTTTTTAAAAGAATCTTTTAGACAAAACCGTTTATTTCCTCGGAAGCAACAGCTCGAAACGTGACAAAACGTGTCGGTTCGTGCCAGGAGCGGCAGGAGTCGCATAGATAGCAGGAAGACAATCAAATAAAAAAAACCGTACCTTATACCATCACCGAATGAAAGCTAATCCTGCCTCTATAAATAACTGAGTAAATGGAGGAGGAATCATCTGTCGGAGCTTTTCGTGATGCACCATTATAATATTTCAGTCTTTGCCTGCTACTTAGTCATCATAAATCACTAAACTGCTTAAAAATGATTGGGGAATATTACATTTATGATAGATGTAGCTGTGTGTTGTGCATGTCCGATTTGACCGTCGCAGTTCCCGAGGGATGCTTACAGGTGATCTATCTTACTTTAAATCGTTATAAGTTTGAGAGTGAGCGCGAAAAGATGAAAAATAAATTCGAAAGTTTTCCCAGAATGGAGATCGAGCGGTTTATTTAGTTCTATTAATTATTTCGAATCGACTTAAGGTAACTAAATTAAATTCGCCCCGAGATTGATTGAGAACACGAAATAAAAGTGTAACCATCGATTTTATAAACTCTGCAAATTGGATAATTTTTCTGAGCTGAAACGATGGAGATTCCAATTCGTGTATATCTTGATTTATCTTAGTCGCTGGGATTTAACTTTGTAGAATTTTATCTCAATTCAAGCGTAGATCTGCGTTACTGTTCCTACTGATTTTAAACTATCAGTCTCGACTGAATTCTACGGCTCAACACGTAAATGAAGTTGGATTTCAAAACACGACAAACATTTAATTAGTTTGTTTAGTAATTTGAGCGGAACGTTTCTACTAATAAAACGAAATTAATATTGAATTGGAGGACTTATTAACAAAATCTTTTTTTACATTTCTGAGATTTTTCTTCAAGTTGCTTTATAAACTTTTCGAAATTGTAGTTTTTGTTAAAAACCAAAAAAATGTAAAAGCGCTCTCACGGCGCATCCATCATTTCTATTTTTGTCTAAATTCCATCAGATTTATTTTATTATTTTAGCTAATTATTTATGTAATTTGCCGGCACACGTCACATCAAGCTTGTTTGTGTGAGCAAACAGATTTTTCTCGCTAAAGATCTCGTGTTTCAGGAAAAGTTTAGGTTCAAAATAAAAAAAAATATAAAAAAACCGTTTCTGGTTTTAAAATTTTGAAACTTGGCACAGTGAATATGCGTGGTAAAAACAGCAATGCCTCCAAATTTATTTTTTGTATTCCTAAAATTAGCGAAAATACGAAATTTAATATAAAATGTTGGAAATTTTCGCTTCGTCCTAAAGCAAAAAAATTCTAAAAAATTGGTTTTTTGTTCTAAAATTTTGCAAACTAAATACATGTGTTAAAAGCAGTAATGCTCCAAAGTTTCATTCTAATATTCTTAAAGTTGACAAAAATACGAAACTTAATATAAAGTATTGGATATTTTCACTGCGTCCTAAAGCAAAAAAAATTAAATAACGGTTTTTGATTCTAAATTTTTGAAATTTGGCAAACTTAATACACATATTTACAGTAGTAATCCCTCTAAGTTTAATTCTTATATTCTTAAAATTAGCGAAAATAGAAAAATTAAGATAAAATATAAGTAAATGTTTGGTTTATCTTAAAAATTTCTAAAAAATATGTTTCTTGTTCAAAAATTTTTTAATTTCGTGGATTCATTAAGTGATTTAAAAATAATAACGCCTCAGAATTACATACATGTATTTTTAAAATTAGCAAAAATACGTAATTTAATGTAAAATATTGGAAATTTTCACTTTGAACTAAAACAAAAAATTCTAAAAAAGCCGTTTTTGGTTCAAAATTTTTAGAATTTGGCAGGCTAAATACGCAAGTTAAGATTAGTAATGTTGTTATTTTGTTGTTATATTTCTAAAAGTAGCAAAAGTACGAAACTAAATAGAAAATATCGGAAATTTTTACTTTGTCTTGAACCAAAAAATTCTAAAAAGGCGGTTTTTGGTTCTGCATTTTTGAAATTTGGCAAACTAAATACACGTGTTGTTAAAAATGGTAGTTCCTCCAAGTTTGATTTTTATATTTCTAAAAGTAGCAAAAATACGAAATTTAATATAATATTGGAACTTCCCATTTCGCCTTAAAGCAAAAATTCTAGAAAAGCGATTTTTGGTTTTAAAATTGTGAAATTTGACAAACTAAATGCGCAAGTTAAAAGTAGTAATGTCTCCAAGTTTTGTACATATATTTTTAAAATTATCGAAAATACTAAATTTAAGATAAAATACGAGTATAAGATATGTTTGGTTCATCTTAAAAAACAAGTTTCTAAAAACTTTGTTTGGTGTCAAAAAAAATTGAAATTTGGTGAAGCCAATAAATGTTTCAAAAACAGTAAAGTTTTAAAATTTTATTCTTGTATTCCTAAAATTAGGAAAAGCGAAAAAATTCGTAGCGATTTTAGTTTGTTTTAACTAAAAAGACGAAATTAATTTTGGATTGAAGGACTAATTTCCAGAATCCCTTTTACATTTTTGTAGTTTTCTGCTTTGAAAACATTGCAAAATTGTACTGTGTATGTTAAAAACCAAAAAAACTAAAACCGCTCACCCGGCGCATCCACCATTTTCATTGTTCTAGCTTAGGCAATGTTTCAATTCCATCGAATTTATTTACACGCATCCTAATTCTTTGCCACACGACACATCGAATTTGTTTGTAAAAGTAAACAGATTTTCCTCGCTAAAGATCTCGTGTTTCCGGAAATGCTTGTTTATTTCGATGATAATATCGTTCAGCCCCTAAACGGAATGACTTGAGCAGTACAACCACCTCTTGTATCTGCGGCTGTTGTAAAAAATGCGAGCACAAACAATTCGAAATTTGATCCGAAAGCAATTTGTGTGATCATAAAGACGCAAGTGAAGTGGCGTGCTCCGCATAGCTCGTGTGAAGCGAAGCACGAAGCTCATTTACTCTGCTGTAAATCAGAATAAAATATAACGAAAATCCTTTTAAAAGTTAAATTAAAGATATACGAGTGGAAATCCGCGGAGGCAAAACTGTGTAAATTCAAATACTGGCACTATTGAAAACTTTGCGAGTAAATCAATATTTAATTAACGAGGCAGCGTAAATTAACAGAAACGTCGGTTAATGAAAACAAAGCTAACTAAATAAGTACAAACACGGCTCGCATTACTGAAGTATTGATGCGGAAGAAACACGGCGTAGATTGTGTTCAAGATGAATTGCTCCACATTTTGCAGCAATTAAATCCGGAGGTCTGCGTTTCTTCAGCAGACGTGTATTTCGGCAGAGAACGTGCGTTTGACAATGCAATAAACAGGTAACGAGAAAACTAAACGAGTTTCCGAACGTTTATATTAATGACTGTGTTCAAATTAAAATCCTTAATTCAACTAATACGCCTCTGCGAAGGAAAAGTTATTTAAGAACTCGGAAAGAACTCACGTATACACTTCGAACCCTCCTTTAGGAAGCGAGCATTCATTACCCTTTACTTACTTTAACAACCGGATGAAATGATCCCTATTGAAAGGTGCCTCGTCAATTTTATCATTCAAGAATAATTACGACGAGTTTAAAAATTTCGGGCGTCTTTATAATATTTCCTTTGTCAGTGCATCCGCTGGAGCTATTTCAAAACCCCGGAATGTGTTCTATTCAAACAGTTTATCACTCGGTTGCAGCGCAGGTTTTAAAAATATTATATTGTACACCACGTAGCTTGTCTCGGAATCTTGAATTCCCTTCGTCGCGGCTTTAATATCCCAAGATCAAATATCTCATGATGAACATGACCTGGAGCTAAATGGGAATTAGTCGATTGTCGGCAAGTACAGTTCGATTCCGGGCAATTGGACGACTGTATTAAATGGTGTGGATAGATTTGACCGGATAAAGTTCTTCTAAGATTGCTAAACAATAAAATATAATACAGCCAATGATTTTCCAATTTAGCGCAGATAATGAATGGCAATATTCCATTACCCAGGCGGACCCAGAAAGAGCTGGAATCGCCGAGGGATGAAATCCTGTAATTGAGAATGTTCCATGGGGAGCGTTTGTTCCATTAGTCTTCGACTTCCGAAGTAAAATGCAAAATAAATAAAAAAAGACCCAGAGGAATGGGAGTATTAATGATGGGAAGATGGAGGGATATCGACGCAGCGGGTCTTAAATAACTAACGTGGTGGAAGTTGATGAACCGAAAATGGGAATTTTAATATGGAATATTGCAAATTTTTAGTTTGGCCCAGCATAAAAAAATTCTAAAACGTCTGTTTGTCATAATTTGTTAGTCATAATTTTGGAATTTGGCAGTTGATAGAATTCTATGTAATATTGCCTCCAAAATTCATTCTTGTATTCCTGAAATTAGCAAAAAACGAAATTTAAGATGGAATACTGGAAATTTTTACTTCCTTCAAAAATACAAATTTTCTAAAAAATCGGTTTCTGGTTCTAAAATTTTGAAATTTGGCATACTAAATACGCGTGCTAAAAGTAGTGATCCTCTCAGTTTTTTTCTTATATTCCTAAAATTAGCGAAAATACAAAATTTAAATAAAATATTAAAAATTTTTACTTTGTCCTAAAATACAAAATTTCTAGAAAGGCGGATTTTATTTCTGAAAGTTTGAAATTTAGCAAACTAAATACGCGTATTAAAAGTAGTAAGGCCTATAAGGTTTGTTATATTCCTAAAATTAACGAAAATACGAAATTTAAGATCAAATATTGAAAATTTTTAGATAAAATATTGCTAAAAAGCAGTTTTTAGTAAAATTTTGCAATTTGGCAGACTAAATACGCGAGTTAAAAGTAGTGATGTCTCCAAGTGTCATTCTTATATTCTTAAAATTAGCGAAAATACGAAATTTAAGATGGAATATTGAAAATTTTTACATTGTTCAAAAATAATTTTTTTAGGCGACTTAAACTGAAAATGAAATTTTTAGGCCTTAAAAGCGACCTAAAAGTGAGTCTTTTTTGGCCGCAAACATTTTCGGCCGATCTATGGTGGCGCCATCTATCCATAGTTTTGCATATTACGTCAAGATACCGATATTACCCTCAATTTTATAATTATTTGGTAAAGCTGTAAACTGCTGTAAAGTGCAACAAAGACGTGTTGTATTATTGAAAATGAACATGTCTAGCAGTGCTTCTGCAACAACATTAAAAACACATTAAACCTAATTCATACAAACTGTGAAGCTACACGTGCTGAAACTGCAAATGTAAATAAGGAAAATATGAACTTTTCTGAAGGATTCATAAATATTTACAATTATTCAGTTGTTATAATTGATTAAATCAATAAATCATAAATAAAAATTAATTAACTTGTAAATTTATTGATGTCGCCTAAAAAATCTTGTGTGTAACACGGCCAAAAAGTGACATTTTGCCCTCGCCTTCTTTCTGGCCTCGGCTAGCGCCTCGGCCATTAAAAAAAGGCTCGGCCAAAAAAGAACCACTTTTTGGCCTTGGTACACAAATAGCTATTTTTTAAAGAATTGACTTTTGGTTCTAAAATTTTGAAATTTGGCACACTAAATAAACGTGTTAAAAGTAGTAATTCGTCCCAGTTTCATACTCATAATCTTAAAATTAACAGAAATACGAAATTTAAGATAAAATATAAAAAATTTTTACTTTGTTCTAAAATACAAAATTTCAAAAAATGCGGATTCTGGTTCTAAAATTTTTAAATTTGGCAAACTAAATACGCGTGCTAAAAGTAGTAAGGCCTTCAAGTTTCATTCTTATATTCCTGAAATTAACCAAAATACGAAATTTAAGATCAAATATTGAAAATTTTTACTTTGTGCAGAAATAAAAAATTTCTAAAAATTTGATTTTTGGTTTTAAAATTTTGAATTTTTGCACACTAAATACGCGTGTTAAAAGTAGTAGTCCCTTCTTCTTTCATTCTTATCTTCCTGAAATTAGCAAAAATACGAAATTTATGATTAAATATTGTAAATTTTTATATCATCCCAAAACAAAAAAATTCTAGAAAAACGGTTTCTAGTTCTAAAATTTGGAATTTTGGCAGACTAAATATGCCTGTTAAAAGTAGTAATGCCTCCAGGTTTCATTCCTTTATTCTTAACATTAGCGAAAATACGAAGTTTAACGTCAAATATTAAAAATTTTTAGATCATAAATAAATAAAAAAATTCTAAAAAATCGATTATTTGTTATAAAATTTTGATATTTAACACATTAAATGCGCGTGTTAAAAGTAGTAAGTAGTTTCATTCTTATATACAATTAGCAAATATACGAAAATTTTTTGAATAATTTGAAACAAAGTATCCTTAACATTACACAAAGAATTTAAAACCCTAATTGGGCCTAATATTAAAGGGTCAACACTAATATTCATTTCCTTATTTAGATTAATCCTATTTAATAATTTTTTAGGATTATTCCCGTATATTAAAAAAGAAAAATTTCTAAAAAATCGGTTTCTGGTTTTAAAATTTTGAAATTTGGCACACTAAATGTTTGTGTTAAAGTTAGCAATCTTTTATGGTTTTATTCCTATAATAATAAAATTAGCAAAAATACGAAAGTTGAGATGAAATTTTTATTTTGTTCTAGGTAAAATAAAAAAATTCTAAAAAATCGATTTTTGGTTTTAAAATTTCAAACTTGCCGCACTAAGTAATTCCTCTCAGTTTTATTCTTATATTCCGAAAATTGGCGGCAATACGAAATTTAAGATGGAATATTGGAAATTTTTACTTTGTTTAATAGTACGAAATTTCTAAAAATGCGGATTCTGTTTCCAAAATTTTAAAATTTGGCAGATTAAATACACGTCTTAAAAGTAATAACGCTTCAAAATTTCATTTTTGTATTTCTAAAATTTGCGAAATTAGGTTTCGCTGAAACTTGGTCCAAATCCCCAACACGCTAAAATTGTTAGAAATTAAACATTTGTAACAATTTTAGTAATAACGCCTGGTTTGAAATCAATTAAAACTTAATGAAACAATTTTATTTTCACAGATTTCAACAATATATAATAAATTAAAACCGTCGTTATTTTATGCTCTTTGACAGATTTAATATTAAACAAATCCATTTTACAATATTAATTAAATCCATATTACTTTGAAATGCTATAATCCTGAAAGGACAATTAAAAAAACCGTCGCGAATTAAAAATTGATACGATCCAGTGCAGTTCTCGCATTTCAAACTCCACCCGTTCCGCGTTATTCGCTTTAAAGTATTTGAAATGTTCAATTCTAATACTCTAATGGCACATCCGACATGACGCTTTTCTTTGTGGCTTGTAACTCTCAACCGATGTGAAAACCAATTAAATTTTAATACCACAGACAGGTTTAATGCTAAGTGACTTTCAGCGTCTCATCAATTATTATTATTGGCTTATCTTAGCACCATCAAAAATCTAACCAACTTCCGCAGCACATCTTTAATTCAAGCGAGTTTTGTTTGTACTTTGGACAACAAAATTCTTTAAGCGAATTTAATTATGGAGATAAAAGCAGTCCAATATTGGACGTAATTATTTCAGTTGGTTAACCGATAGAACCGCAGCTGATTACTTGGAATCAATGCGTCATAAATGATCAAAAAGCTGATTTATGAGCAAATTCGTATTGGGGGTAAGATGGAATAACACGAAACAGTAATCAATAACGCCGCATCAAAGGGTTGTTGCAGATGGTGGAAAAACCTAATGGCAAATTAAGGAGCTTTTCTCGGCGAAAATGCAATGTTTATGAGGAAATTAGAGCGGTTAATAGCTTGTTTCACTACGATTTTATAGACATTTCTGGAAAAACGTCATGTCATGTTGAGAGTCTCATTTGCATGAGATTGCTGGCTAAAATTTTCAGCAGCCCGGGCGATATTTCGAGCGCGCGTTGTCAATATTGTCAATAGAACACGATTAAATTATTATTAGTTAATATTAGCTGAAATAAACTACGTCTCTGTCAGACGTCACTACTCTGTTAATAAAACATTTATGAAATTCCAGAGCATCCAGGCCAGTTTCCATTTTTAGACGATTTTATTATAAGTTTGTCACGTTATTCTAACTGAAAATTCCGCGTCTTATCGAAAAATAAACAGAAACGTGAGCCAGCTGCATATTCCTGCAATCGAAAGGCAATTCCTGCTAATTAAATCCTCTATAAAAATTCCATGAGAAGCGAAACATGTTCAGCATTGGAGTTGATACGCGCGCTGAATTGCACTCGAATTAACCGCACTTAAATATTCTTTTCAAAGGGTTTTTGGTGGCTTTCCAACTTGCATTATGCTGCAGACATTGTATAGCGCATTGATTTTGAAAAAGACTGCAGGTATCTGCATGGGTCATTAAGGGATGTAATTACGAGCAAAATAACTTGTTTTGACCGCGAAATATCCACCTGAGAAATTTAATTAAGATAATGAGTAATTTAGTCGTTATTTCCTGGGACTGTATAAATTCTTGCTAGCCCTATTTGTACTTTTTCCTTTGGGTGGCTTAATGAGATCTGAAAGAGCTTGTTAAAAGCTTTGTTGATTTATTTGGTTGGGCAGGTCAAAGACTCCTTTTAAAACCGGAAAAGATGCGATCTTGCCACGATATTTTTTCGGGCAATTTTATTTATTTGGAGGCAAAAATTGCAGAGACTGCGTAAATCATGATAAAACTTGTTGCTCGATTTTAAGAGTTTAGTGAAAGGTGGACGCTGGAGAAAAAATGAGTTTATTTCTGGTAGTCTAGAAAGGAGCGTCAAGTTTGAGCATCTTACATCGCAAAATTTTTTAAACACGTCATAATTTTGTGTTAATTTTCTGATAATTATTGCTGCAACTTCTAAATTTTGTCTTCTTTTCATTTTTGAGTCATTTCAATAAACAAATTTGAAGAAGCAATCCGAAACACAAATTTTAACGGATTCCAAACTCTAAATACGTTGAATATGGTGCGTTATCAAATTGAAGATTATTCTTTTATTCAATACCAATAAATTCAAAATAATTATATTTGAATTCGTATTTCAATAATATGTACATATTTCAATATCCTCAAAATTTATCCCAGTGGTGGCAACACAACCAAAGATACAATTTTTTTCTTAGCATTTTGAAACTTTAGAGCTCGTTTTAAAAATAAAATTTCCAAACTCCGAGTTTGTCTTGCCATGATTTTTAAATTTCTACAGTTAATAAATAAGTCAAGGATAGCAATATTCTTAATTTTCGGTGGTACCAACACAACAAAAAATGCAATGTTTTTCATAGAATTTTGAAACTCACAAGGTTCGGCCTTAAAACAAAAATTTCTAAAATTTCAATCAGTTCCATAATTTTGAAATTTAATAAACGAGTCAATAGAAGCAATATCCTTAATTTTCATCAGTGGTATGTACCAACACAACCAAAAATATATTTGTTTTGTAGAATTTTGATACTTTTGAGTTCGTTCTAAAATGAAAAATTTCTAAATTTTGAATCTGTTGTTTCAGAATTTTGAAATTTGGTGCATTTAATAAATAAGTCAAGAGTAGTAATATCCCCAATTGTCAGTGTTATGGTACCAACACAACCAACAATAAATTTTTTTTAGTACTTTGAAACTCTTGAGTTTGTCTTAAAAATAAAAATTTTTAAAGTTTGAGTTAATTGTTCCACAATCTTGAAATTTGGTACAGATAATAATTGAGCAAAAATAGTAAAATCCTTAAATTGCATTACTATGGTACCAACACAACCAAAGATACATTTTTTTTAGTATTTCGAAATTTTTGACTTTGTCCAAAAAATAAAAATTTCTAAAATCCGAGTCTGCTGTTCCACAATTTTAAAATGTAGTACATGTAATAAATGAGCCAAGCATAGTAACATCCTTAAGTTTCATTGCTGTAGTACCAACATAACCAAAGATACAATTTCTTTTCATAAAATTTTGAAACTTGTGAGTTCAGTCTAAAAATCAAAATTTCAAAAATCTAAGTCTGTTCTTTCACAATTTTGAAATTTGGTGCAGTTAATAAATGAGTCAATAAAAGCAACATCCTTAATTTTCATCGCAGTGGTACCAACACAACCAATGATACTTTTTTTTTTCGTAGAATTTTGATACTTTTGAACTAGTTTTAAAATGAAAAATTTCTAAAATGTGAGTCCGCAATTTTAAAATTTGGTACAGTTAATAAATAAGTCAAAGATAATAACATCCTTAAATTTCGGCGTTGAGGTACCAACACAACTAAAGATCTTTTTTTTTCATATAATTTTGAAACTTTTGAGCTTGTCCTAAAAATAAAAAAATCAAAAAATCCGCGTGTGTTGTTTCACGATTATAAAATTTTAGAATAGCAACATTCTTAAATTTTATCGTTGTGGTACCAACACAACAAAAATACAGTTATTCATAAAAGTTTAAAACTTGTGAGTTTGGATTAAAAATCAAAATTTCTAAAATTTAACTCGAGATCGAATAGAGCACTCAATTTAAAAATTGCAGCTCAAATAAGTACAGAATTAGCACAAAATTATGACAAGTGCTTAATTTTTTTTGGGATATATGATGCTCAAATGATAAAACTTGTTGCTCGATTTTACGACTTTAGTGAAAGGGGGCGCTGAAGAAAAAATGAGTTTATTTTTGTTAGTCTAGAATCAGCGAGTTTAATCGAAAATGTATATTTAGCCGCACGCTATAATGGCATCGATTTGTTTCAAGAAAGCTAATGGAAAATATAAAACAAGCGAAAGAGTTTTCCGACAAAATGGATTTTCTTTCATTATGGCCAGTTGTGTGCTACACAACTGATTTCGGAGAAGCTAGATGGGATGAAAAGCCGTATCAGGTATAACCTACAACTATGCTACGTGACTTTATTTCAACATCAAACTTCTTGTGTAAAACACCGCTTCTACATCCTTTGAATAACGTCCTTGTGGGATTATCCAGCAGCCTCTCTAAATAGCTTACTTATGTTAAGAAGCTATTACGTTTACATAAAGTAAAAAGACCCCTACAACCCAATAAAAATACCGGCGCCTCCACCATTTCCCTTCAGCTTGAGTTAAACTATCTGATCGAAGCTAGAAAGATATCTACATTTTAGAACTGCGCAGTGCTAATGAGGTCGAAATCCGGGATCCCGACTCCGGATTTCAAGAATTGTCTTGCGATGCACTTTATGGAGATTTCGCTAAAAACTCGAGTCGCATTTAAATAAAGTAGCTTTGCCAAAACGAATAAAATCGATATTCGCACTAATTTTTTACAGCACTGTGCTGCCAACTTCCCAACTGAAAAGCCAAGTTAGCTTCATAACCCGGAAATCACGGTCCGGTTCTAAAGTTTATTTCTGTTTCTGGTTAATTTCTGCAAGAAATTAACAAAGCACGTTCTTTGGAAATAAAAATTTTATGGCTGGCAAGACTGTTTCCGGGATGCTGGTTTGTAAAAACTCAAACATGTTTTATCTGGTTTTCAGACCCTCTGGAATCAGTTTAGTACATTATTTTACCGAAAAAGGTTTATTTCAAGACTTGATTTGTACTATTTACTTTGCCAAGTTTCAAGTGAGAGGTAGTCAAGCGTGAGAGGTTTAGAACTAATATTACGCAAACTCGGAGAAAAAACTTCATTAAACTATGTATTAACTCGAAAGTTTTAAGATTCGTTTCTAGAAAAAATTTACTTGAAATTACGTGAGAATTTTTATTAAAAGCTTTTCGAATAAAACATTTATGAACCTTTCCCCCGTCATCTACATTCCAATTCAATTTGATTTATATACAAATATGTGTAAACAGAAGGTAAAAGAACAGTTTTTGTATTTTTTTTATTTTTACGAGTTTGTTTGCGCAACAGATAAAAAAGTTCATTTTTGTTTTTTGACCACCTTCTCTTAACTATTTTATGGTAGATTTTGAGCTGCTCTTTCGATTGGTGTATAACTCAAAGGCATTAAACGTTGCTTTCGCCTTAAAAAAGCTTTTCAAATGTCACCCAAAAAATAAACCTCCTGATAATCTATTTAGGGCAATATCTAGTTTAATTCTGACGCAAACTTGTGTCGTTGAAGCTCATTTCACGCCAAATTTCACGTTAAATGCAAATCTGTGCATAAACTCCGGTACGTTCACAAAAAACTGAGTTATAGTAAATTGCAATCTTGAGTCCTTCAAAATCACGACAGACAAAAAGGTGGGGTTTTCACTACCGTTCCTCTTTTTATAAGAAAATTTTAAGCTGGGGTGGTTTTAGCCCTATTGAAATGAAATTTAAAGAAGTTATTACTTTTGGCTTTTTTATTAATTGTGCCAAATTACAAAAACATAGTGCAAGGAAAACAAATTTTGCAAATTTTTATTTTTAGAGAGAACTATCATTTTTTGAAGTTTTATACAAAGGGCTGTAACTCCGTTAATATTGAAGTTATTAAAATAAAATTAAGGGAAGTTACTACGTCTAATTTATTAATTATGCGTGCCAAATTGCAAAATTTTTCAGCAGTGTATAATTTTTATACTCAGAGAGAATCAACAATTTACAACATTTTGTAATAAAATTTGTAGCTCGAGTAGCCGTAGCCCTACAAAAATAAAATTTGGGAAGGTTACTACTTTTACCTTCTTATCAATTGTACTAATTAACAAAATTATAGTAAAAAAAGGAAATTTTTCAATTTTTTTTAGAGGGAACCATATCATTTTGCGAAATTTTATACAATGAAATGTAACTCCGCTAATTTAAAAGGTATCTAGTGGATATATTGGCAGGTTATTACGTCTAACTTTTTTATTATGTGTGCCAAATTGTAAAATTATTGAGAAGAAAAGACAGATTTTATGAATTTTTATTCCCTAAGAGAACCAAAAATTTGCAACATTTTGTAAAAAAATTTGTAATTTGAGTAGCCGTAGCCCTACAAAAATAAAACTTGGGGAAGTTACTAGTTTTGATTTGCTTATCAATTGTGCCAAATTACACAATCATAGTGCAAAAAAAAACAAATTTCCCAAATTTTTATTTTTGGAAGGAACCATCATTTTACGAAATTTAATTTAAAAGGCTGCAACTCCGCTAATTTCTAAGTTTTAAAAATGAATTTTAGAAAAATTACAAGCCTAACTTGTTTATTATGCGTACCAATTTTCAAAATTATTGAGCAGAGGAGACAGATTTTATGAATTTTTATTTTTAGAACGAATTAACAATTTACAACATTTTGTAATAAAATTTGTAATTTGAGTAGCCGTAGCTTTACAGAAATAAAATTTGAGAAAGTTACTACTTTTAATTTTTTTATCAATTGCGCCAACTTTCTAAAACAGTACAAAAAAAAAACAGATATTGTAAATTTTTATTCTACTTTTATTTTATCATTTTACAAAATTTTATTCGACTATGACTATTACTATGACTAACTTGATTATTATGCGTGCCAAATTGCAAAAGTTTTGATTTTATGAATTTTTATACTTGCAGAAAATTTACATTTTACAACATTTTGTAATAAAATTTGTAACTCAAGAAACGTCAGCCCTAGAAATAAATTTTTGAGAAGTTACCACTTTTGACCTCCATTTTAATTAAGCAAAATTACAAAATTGTAGTTCAAGAAAAACAAATTTTCCAACTTTTTGTTTTAAAGAGCACAATCAATCATCTTACAAAATTTTATACAAAGAGCTGTAATTCTAATAATCGTAAAGGTATCAAACTGAATTTTTGGGAAGTTGTTAAGTCTAACTTGTTTATTATGTGTGCCAAATTGCAAAATTATCGAAACGTAAATACACATTTTATAAATTTTTATTCCCAAAAAGAACCGAAAACTTTGAAATTGCAACGCATGATTTGTTCAAATCGAAATATTTTCTGAATCTCTTTGATTGTTCACTCAAATTGTTTGTAAACATTATAAAATGCTAGTTTTTGTGTAAACCAAAGCTGCAATTTGCGCTTATTTAAAAAAAATCTCGAAATTATTTTTATTTATTTATAGAAGCTGAATTTACGAGGTTTTTTTAATTTAAACTGAATGCTCGCCTGGCGCATCCACCATTTTTTGTTAGGATTACATTTCAATTTCATCAAATTTAAAAAAAAATATTTATAAAATGTTTTTATCTTATTTAAATTGTGCCGAATGCAATTTTCTAATCGGTGTCGCTTCTAGAAAAAATTTACTTAAAATTCAAAGGATCCAATAAAACATTTTTGTACGCAAATTCTCAAACTAATAATCGCTTGCAGCGTTTGATTCAATCGAAGTACATTTTTTACATTTTTATCCCCAAATTGTTTGTAAACATTCCAAATTGTTAATTTCTGTTTAAACCAAATCTGCTTTAAATTTGCACCCATTTTCTAAATATCACCTAAATTATTTTAGTTATTTATGCACACAAGCTGAATTTGAGCGAATTCTTTTCATTTGAACTAAATCCTCGCCCAACGCATCCACAATTTTTGCATTATTCTGCCCGGAAATCATCGAATTTTAACGTTTAATTTTTTATGCTTTTTTTTAAGTTGTGCCAATGCTACAGTTTCGAATGAGTGTGTTATTATAAATTCGAATTAAACGTTGAATTTTTCTCCGGTTATCAACATTTTAAATTCTGTTAGTTTTCAGCAAATAACATTGTTGGCAGGAAAACAAGCTCAATTATGGAATTAATTACTTAAAATACACATATAAATAGAAACGGAATGAAACGAAGTAAATATTTTTACGTTGTAGCAAAAATTAATAACGAAATGTAAATTTAATTGGAAATATTAAACCGCAATTGGTAAATTCCAGAATTTACCAAAATAATGCAAACTGAAAAAGATTATTTATGTACCTAAAAATTCTGTTACCTGAATGAGAGAATGGTGAGCGGCCTATACGACTTGTGGCTGGCCAAATCCGCCATCGGCGTCCCCCAGAAATCGTTCTTGAACGAGTGCGTAAGTGCGTTGATCGCCAAGACGTCCTTATTGAGAGTCACAGCAGGGATGTCATCGTGCACGAAATCGCCATTAAGCCCGTTAAGATAGCACGCCACGGCAACGGTGCTCACCAAGCTATATATGGGCCACGAACTGGGCGCTTTTTTTCCCTCAGCCGAAGGAGCTGATCCCGCACTCCGCCGCTTCATATCTAATCTTCTGGAAGGTCACTGTCTTTATAGCACACAATGTTTATTCGAGCCGGTTATGAAGACCACGAAGGCTCATTCCGGAGATACATTACTTCTGGTTTCACTTTCGCGCGATTTAATCACGACACTACCGTAAATTCTGATACTTTTAAAGGGAGGGAGATAACATCGCTCGATTTTGGGGCGTTTAACAGAGGGCTGGACCATCGGGGGGCAGCTGAAACAGAAAGAAAGAGTTGTAGTTCAGAGAAATAAGGTTAACAAATCATTAAATTTTTAGAATAAACACTAAAATATGTTTTCCTCATTTATCTTACCAACCAATTATTTCAAAGCAAAATCAATGTAATAAAAATTGTTTAAAATAAGTTTTTTAATAAAAATGTTTTTTTTTTTCGTACTGCGATTGGAACTCGCGCAAATACGGCGCGAAGTTGGGGGTGAATCGGGGCAGAAATACCCACACGAACGTATTTGCGCGCCTTGTATTTACTAGGCAACAAATTTTAGAAAAAATGCACAAGAAAAGTAAAAAATCATTTTTAAACTAGAACTGCCTTGTGATGCCGAATCTACAATCTATTTTATTCCATCAGGTCAGGACTGAGATTTATTTAAAAAAATATTTTATCTGAATACACCTCGTTCGTGTTTGTTTTTTCTCAGATTTTCTTAACATACAAAATGTCCTAAACCTTTTTTACCTCATTAAACAAGTGATTGGATAAGTTATCCAACGAGCTCTAGAAATCGTCGATTTTGCCAAGATATCTCAGAAAAACTGATTTTCAAGAAAATTTTCAAAAACCAACTAATTCACTTTTAAAAAGAAACTTAATGGATAACTCATAAATTGTTTTCATTTTTTACTGTAATACATTATGATAAAAGATGGAATCTCAGTTTTTATCATTTTAAGAATCTCATTTGTTTCCACATAGATTTTGGCTTTTACAATTATCATTAATCAATATTATATTGTCATACACCAAAACAACATTAAGAAATCACTAATTTCTAAAACGATCCATCGATAAAATTAATACTACAGTATTTTCTAGGAACGGAATGTTCCTCAAACTTGTAATTTTGGTAATTTTAAAGGTAGGGCAATAAAATTTTGAGAGATTACACTTTTTAACTGGTTTATTGTCTGTCCCAAATCTCAAATTTTTTTAACAACAGGGACAAATTTTAGAAATTTTCATTTGCAAAACAGGCCAAAAATATCCAATATTTTCTATTCGGTCCGGTAATTTAATTTATTTTGATGCTAAAGCAATGAAATTTGGAGAGGTTACTACTTTTTACTTGTCTATTGTCTGTCCCAAATTTCAAATTTTTTGAACTAGAGAGACGAATTTTAGAAATTTTTATTTTCACGATGAGCCAAAATTTTCCAATATTTCTCACTCGGACGTGTAATTTTGGTAGTTTTGAAGCTAAAGAGCAAAAAAATTTGGAAAAATTACTATTTTTAACTTCTTTATTGTGTGTCACAAATTTTGAAGTTTTTGAATAACAGGGACAGATTTTAGAAATTTTAATTAAATATCCAATATTTTCCCATCGGACCTGAACTTTTTCTATTCTGACCTGTAATTTTAATAATTTTAACGCTAAAGCAATGAAGTTTGGTGAGGTTAATAACGTTGATATGTCTATTGTCTGTTTTAAATTTCAAATTTTTTGAGCTTCAGGGGCGGATTTTACAAATTTTTATTTTCAAGACGAGCCAATAATTTCCAATATTTTTCATTTGAACGTGTATTTTTGATAGTTTTAAAGGTAGTGCAAAAAAATTTGGAGAGATTATTATTTTTGACTTGTTTATTCTCTGTTTCAAAATTCAAATTTTTTGAGTAACAGGGGCGGATTTTAGAAATTTTCATTTGCAAAACGGGCCAAAAATATCTAATATTTTCTATTCGAACCTGTAATTTTAGTGGTTTTGTTGTTAGAACAATAAAATTTGGAAAAGTTACTATCATTGATTTGTCTATTGTCTGTTCCACATTTCACCTTTTTTACCAACAGGGACGGATTTTAGAAATATTTATTTTCAAGACCAGCCAAAAATTTCCATTCGGACCTGTCATTTTGGTAATTTTAAAGGTAGTGCTATAAAATTTAGAGAGATTACTATTTTAAACTGGTTTAATATTTGTTATTACGAAATCAATAATTTCTAAAACGACGAATCGATAAAATTATTTTTACTGTATGTTCTAAGAATATGCTCGACAAGCCTCGCATGTTAACTATAACTTGGTCGAACCATAAATAACTAATAAATTTTAAATCCGAAACAACGGTTATGCTAATATTTTAATTAAATTATTTACAGAAATACTCTTCAAATACCTAATAGCAATGCTCTAAAATTATAAATCGATTTATCGTACACTTTTTGAGAAAATTAAAGGTTAAATTTGAAAAAAGTGCTATTAAAAAGATTGATTTTTTGTTACTACCATTTTATTAATTTCAATGGAAATCATATATAAAGAATGTCAAAAAATCGTGAAATTTCATCCTATTTACAAAATTCACTTTGTTCGCTCGGTTATTCCAAAAATCTAAATATGCGTAAACATTTGGCGAACGATGTTTCGGAAAATCTCGAAAACCTTGGAACATTTTTTGGATTTTTGAAAAATACGATTTATTATTTTGAATCTTAAGCCAATATTTTTGAACTGTAAAGTTGAATAAAAATTCTAGGAAAACGGATGTCGCGACCATATGAGCTTAAGTTTGTTTTGAAACTTCATAAATATTTTGGCAAGAACTTGAAATTTTTATTTAATTAAGTTAAAATGATTTGATTATCTCTTTAATGATGTATTTGTAACAAAGAATTAAAAAAAATGAGAAAATAAAATGTAGGTATACGTGGTGTACTTGTTTTTTTTACAAATTTGAGTCCTGACCTGGTAAAACAAAATGGATTATAGAGTCAAAATCATGAGGCCATTTAACTTTTAGTATGAAGTTTTTAGTCTTCAAGTATTTTTTTTTCTAAAATTTGTTGACTAGAGATTGAACACTTCTCATACAGGACGCTGTTTCTGCTCACCCTCTTCTTCCCGCGAGTAACATTCGCTGTACGCAAAAAATATATAAGACAATTTTTGTAGAAAATTTTATTGTCAACATTTTTTGTTCCTTCTATAATTGCTCTAAAGTGAATGGTTTAGAAGATAGATGAGAAAAACAATTTTTTAGGGTGTTTACCCCAATTTTAAGAAATGAAGCTCCCACGTTAGGTGAGGGAACGTTTTTCTATTTAATTTCTGATGCCTTTGGTATTTTTTTCTGTCAAGTTTCAAAACTTCTTCAATTTGTATTTTCAACAGTCATTTTTGATCTAAATATTCCTGGACTATTGAGATTATGCTCGAAATTGCCTCGTTGGGAAAAACAAACTTGGGCGCTCCGTGGACATATGTTCGGCACGCAAAAAGCCCATATCACGTTTGGTAGTACATTTCTGGAGTAGGTTGAACTCAATTACACCAGAAGCCTTAGTTATACGTCTTTGTATTCCGAAGGAATCTCGGCAATATGAGCAAAACTGCGGTGACACGTCGCAGACCGCGAGGGGAATCACACATTAATAACTCGGTCATGGCATCGATGTCGCTTCCACGGAACGCATCTGGCTTTTATTGTTATTAATGGAAGTTTTTAATCGCAGCACTGCCACTTTCCACACGTCTCTCATAATTACCCCAGCCACTGTATATTTTAATAACAGAGAGCGAACGGTCACAATTTCAATGCACTTGTGCAATTAACGCCGACACGAATCTACTTAACTGCGAATCTTTCTGTGTTGTTGATTTTCGCGCGGTGTTTGCGCTATCGGCTTTTCCTTCCCCGATACAAATCATTTATAATTCAGGACGAGTATGAAGTGGTCGCGGAAGAGATTTTGCCCATGCAGAAATAAGGATTTACGAAATCACATCTGCAGGATTCAATAAAACGGAAACGTGAACATTGTAGGTTTCGAAATTAATTAAAAAGTTTCCGGCCGCAAATAAAAATTTGTTGGACGAATATTTGTGGCAGGTGCGTCAAGTTTAAGCATGATATGTCGCAAAAAAAATTAAACACGTCATAATTTTGTGCTAATTTGTGTCGTAATTCTTAATATCTGTGCTCTTTTCGTTTTCGTGTTGTTTAAAAAACGTACAAGGAATAGAAGGCAACGCAATATACAGATTTCAACGGCTTCTAAGTTCTAAATAATATTTTCACTTTACACTTTATCTACGTATGCAAGATTTCGAAAATTTTAATCTGATTTGTCACTGCAGTTGATTAGAAAGGTAATAGTCTTATATCATTTCAAATACTGTTAAAATATTTTTATTTTTAGGACAAGTTCAAAAGATTCAAAATTATATGAAAAAAAATGTATCTTTGGTTGCGTTGGTACCACTGCGATAAAAATTGTAAATGATGCTACTATTGACTTAGTTATTATCTGTACTAAATTTCAAAATTGTGGAACTACAGACTCGGACTTTAGAAATTTTTTTATTAGGACAAACTTAAAAGTTTTAAAATTCTAGGAACAATATTGTATCTTTGGTTGTGTTGGTACCACAGCCATAAAAACTATCATTTGTTCATTTATTATCTGTACTAAATTTCAAGATTGTGGAACAACCAACTCAAATTTTAAAAATTTTTGTTTTTAGGCCAAACTCAAAAATTTTAAAATACTAAAAAAAATTGTATTTTTGGTTGTGATGGTACCACAGCGATGCAATTTGAAGATGTTACTATTCTTGACTTTTTTAATAAGTGTACTAAATTTTAAAAATGGTGGAGCAACTCAATCGAATTTTTTAAATTTTTATTTTTAGGACATGCTCAAAAGTTTCAAAATTGTATGAAAAAAATTTTTATCTTTGATTGTGTTGGTACTACAATGTTGAAATTTGGGGATATTACTACTCTTAACTGATTTATCAACTGCACTAAAATTCAAATTTTTTAAACAACTGACTTAGGAAGAATTTTAGACCGAGCTCAAAAGTATCAAAATTCTTGGAAAAAAATTGTATCTTTGGTTGTGTTGGTACCACTGCGATGAAAATTAAGGATTCATTTCACTGACTCATTTATTAAATGCACCAAATTTAAAAATTAGGGAACAACAGACTCGTATTTTAGAAATATGTATTTTAGGACAAAACTTTTAAGATTCTATGAACAACATTGTATCTTTGGTTGTGTTGGTACCACAGCCATACAATTCAGGGATGTTACTATTCTTTGCTCATTTATGATCTGTACTAAATTTCAAGATTGTGCAACAACTAACTCAAATTTTAAAAATTTTTATTTTTAGGACAAACTCAAAATTTTTAAAATACTAAAATAAAATTGTATCTTTAGTTGTGTTGGTACGACAGCGATAAAATTTGGAGATATTACTACTCTTGGCTCAGTTATCAACTGCACCAAATTTCAAAATTCTGAAACGACATACTCAAAATGTAGAAAGTTTTTATTTTAGAACGAGCCCAAAAGTATAACGAAAAAAATTGTATCTATGGTTTTGTTGGTACCACTGCGATGGAAATTAAAGATGTTGGTTCTACTGACTTATTTATTAACTGTACCAAATTTCAAACATATATTTTAGAAATTTTGGGTTTTAAACCAAACTCACAAGTTTCAAAATTTTATGTAAAACGTTCGGATTTTCGAAATTTTTATTTTCAGACGAAATTCTACTGTCTTTGCATCATTTATGTTTGTGACTATAATCTTGCACACCTAAATGAAGTTTAATGTGAAAATAATATTAAGAGTTGAAATAATTCAAAAACGAAAAGGCACAGACTTTAGAAATTGCAGCACAAATTAGCACAAAATTATGACATTTGTTTAAATTTTTTCTCCATGTATGATGTTTAAACTCGACGCACTTATTCGGGGCAAGGTATTAATGGCCACTAGTCAGTATCGTCCCTATAGCAACGCTATCTATCGGTGCTTTACTGCGACATCCCCCTCTTAGCGTTAAATGATGTTGCATTAGCACTTTTAACATCCGGGGTCAGCAGATAAAGTAAAGAGCCAACTCATTCGCTTGATGTAGGTGTTGTTTGCACCAAATCTCTGTAGACTAATCTATTTTAGAAGCACATTGTTACTACACTTTGTAATTACTGCAGTTATCATAAATTCAGCTTTCAGACACTTGCCGATGGAGCGTTAGAATTTTTAAAATTCCGACGCAGCTCGCTCTAAAATTCCCAACAATGGCTCTAGTGGGACGTTAAATTTGCAATTAAGGACGTTTAAGTTATTTCGGAATAATGGCTGAGTAGTTATTTGGCAGAAAATTAGATATTTGTGTTGGCTAAAAGCGAGGATTCTAATTAGTAATCAACTGTTGGTGAAGTTTCGAGAGTTTTGCATTCGGTTCGTGTTCGCGTTAATGCACCACGTAGCTAAAAAGCCTACTCTTCACGAGGATATCCTCTCTCACGGTTGGATAGCCAAATCTGACCTGTGAGGGCGCAGATCTAAAATCAAACTCTGGTTACAATAACTGAAACTGAAACACTTGCAGAGTTTGACAAGTTTTTCTCTCAACTTTGAGTCTGTTTATTATAAGGAAAGAAAACCCTAAACGGTAATTAGCGCGAAGACAACCGCAAAATGAAAGAATCTCGCTTCTTTCTCCGAGGTGTCTTGTTTCGCCAGAAAAATGACCGCAATTTTCTCTGATTCAAATTCATCGCCAGTAACGAATGACGCGCGTAAAGATAATTCGATTTCGGTGAAAAACAGAATAATACACACCGTGAACGTTAGAGGATAATTTGATTTAGAGTGTGGAAACCAGAACTGATCCCGATTACGGAGGAAACCATAGTTTCTAGCTTCAAAAGAGCTTTTGTCTGTGTTGGATAAATTTAACCAAGCGAATTGATTATCCCTGAATACATTTTGTTAAATTATATTAATTGTTTAAGCTTCAACTCGACGATTCAAATGCAAATCGAGTCGATGATAGATAAATATGGCACTGTTTTTCTTGCTGCGGTGAATCGGTAATAAACTATTGAGGAATTTGTAGAGGAGGCCGACGGTTTTGACAATAAATTGTGAGGCATTTCTAAAGTTGAATTTGAAAAAATTGCTAATTTTAGGCTGTTTTCTAACTATGCTAAATGACAAATTTTCAAAATTTTCGCATACAATTTTTGTATTGGTGGTTTTAACGATAGAGTTACAAAATTTTAAGAAATTACAAAATTTGAGCTGTTTTCTAGGTGTGCAAAATTGCAAAATTCTAAAGTGAAATTGACAAATTCTAGAATTTTGTCTTTAAAAAATAAACAAAAATTTTTTAAAATTTCCGCATAAAATGTTTGTAACTTTAGTGGTTTTAACGATAGAGCAACAAAATTTAAGGCGATTATCAACTTTTCGCTGTTTTCTAAGGGTGCCAATTTACAAAATTCTAGAGTAAAAATGACAGATTCTCAAAATTTTTCTTTTAAAAATGAACAAAAACTTTGAAAATTTTCGCATACAATTTTTGTATTGGTGGTTTTAACGATAGAGCAACAAAATTAAGGGAGATTACAAAATTTGAGCTGTTTTCTAGGTGTACCAAATTACAAAATTTTAGAGTAAAAATGACAGATCCTAGAAATTTTTCTTTAAGAAATAAACAAAATTTTTTAAAATTTTCGCATAAAATGTTTGCAACTTTAGTGGTTTTAACGATAGAGCAACAAAATTTAAGGAGATTATCAACTTTTCGCTGTTTTCTAAGGGTGCCAATTTACAAAATTCAAGAGTAAAAAACTCAGATTCTAAATTTTTTTTTTTTTTTAAATGAACAGAAAATTTCAAAATTTCCGCATCAATTTTTTGTAACTTCGGTGATTTTAACGATAGAGCAACAAAATTTAGGGAGATTTTTAAATTTAAGTTTTTTTTCTAAGTGTGCTAAATTGCCAAATTCTAGAGTTAAAATGGCAGATTCTAGAAATTTTTCTTTAAGAAATAAACAAAATTTTTTTAAAATTTCCGCATAAAATGTTTGTAACTTTAGTGGTTTTAACGATAGACCAACAAAATTTAAGGAGATTATCAACTTTGAACTGTTTTCTAAGGGTGCCAATTTACAAAATTCTAGAGTAAAAATGACAGATTCTCAAAATTTTTCTTTTAAAAATGAACAAAAACTTTGAAAATTTTCGCATACAATTTTTGTATTGGTGGTTTTAACGATAGAGCAACAAAATTAAGGGAGATTACAAAATTTGAGCTGTTTTCTAGGTGTACCAAATTACAAAATTTTAGAGTAAAAATGACAGATCCTAGAAATTTTTCTTTAAGAAATAAACAAAATTTTTAAAATTTCCGCATAAAATGTTTGCAACTTAAGTGGTTTTAACGATAGAGCAACAAAATTTAAGGAGATTATCAACTTTTCGCTGTTTTCTAAGGGTGCCAATTTACAAAATTCAAGAGTAAAAAACTCAGATTCTAAAAATTTTTTTTTTAAATGAACAGTAAATTTCAAAATTTCCGCATCAATTTTTTGTAACTTCGATTATTTTAACGCTAGAGCAACAAAATTTAGGGAGATTTCTAAATTTAAGGTTTTTTTCTAAGTGTGCTAAATTGCCAAATTCTAGAGTTAAAATGGCAGATTCTAGAAATTTTTCTTTAAGAAATAGACAAATTTTTTTTAAAATTTCCGCATAAAATGTTTGTAACTTTAGTGGTTTTAACGATAGAGCAACAAAATTTAGGGAGATTATCAACTTTGCGCTGTTTTCTAAGGGTGCCAATTTACAAAATTCAAGAGTAAAAAACTCAGATTCTAAAAATTATTTTTTTTTAAATGAACAGTAAATTTCAAAATTTCCGCATCAATTTTTTGTAACTTCGGTGATTTTAACGCTAGAGCAACAAAATTTAGGGAGATTTCTAAATTTAAGGTTTTTTTCTAAGTGTGCTAAATTGCCAAATTCTAGAGTTAAAATGGCAGATTCTAGAAATTTTTCTTTAAGAAATAAACAAATTTTTTTTTAAATTTCCGCATAAAATGTTTGTAACTTTAGTGGTTTTAACGATAGAGCAACAAAATTTAAGGAGATTATCAACTTTGAACTGTTTTCTAAGGGTGCCAATTTACAAAATTCTAGAGTAAAAATGACAGATTCTCAAAATTTTTCTTTTAAAAATGAACAAAAACTTTGAAAATTTTCGCATACAATTTTTGTATTGGTGGTTTTAACGATAGAGCAACAAAATTAAGGGAGATTACAAAATTTGAGCTGTTTTCTAGGTGTACCAAATTACAAAATTTTAGAGTAAAAATGACAGATCCTAGAAATTTTTCTTTAAGAAATAAACAAATTTTTTTTAAATTTCCGCATAAAATGTTTGCAACTTTAGTGGTTTTAACGATAGAGCAACAAAATTTAAGGAGATTATCAACTTTGAGCTGTTTTCTAAGGGTGCCAATTTACAAAATTCAAGAGTAAAAAACTCAGATTCTAAAAATTATTTTTTTTTTAAATCAACAGCAAATTTCAAAATTTTTGCATCAATTTTTTGTAACTTCGGTGATTTTAACGCTAGAGCAACAAAATTTAGGGAGATTTCTAAATTGAAGGTTTTTTTCTAAGTGTGCTAAATTGCCAAATTCTAAAGTTAAAATGACAGATTCTAGAAATTTTTCTTTTAAAAATGAACAAAAATTTTCAAAATTTTCAAAATTGTTGTAACTTCGGTGGTTTTAACGATAGAGTAACAAAAAGGAGATTGGTAAATTTGAGCTGTTTTCTAAGTGTGCAAAATTGCAAAATTCTAGAGTGAAAATGACAGATTCTAGATTTTTTTTTTAATTAATAGACCTTTTAAAAATCTCTATATTAAATTGTAACTTTGGTGATTTTAACGCTCGAGGAATCAAACTTAGAGCAATTACTAATTGTGAGCTGTTTTCTAAGTGTGCCAACTTACATAATTCTAAAGTAAATATGACAGATTCTACAAATTTTTCATTTGTAAATGAATAAAAAAATTCAAACTTTCTGTATTAAATTTTTGTAACTTTGGGAGTTTTACCGATAGAGCAACAACATTTTAGGTAATTACCAATGTTAGCTTGTTTTCTAAGGGTGCCAAATTACAAAATTCTAGAGTAAAAATCACGGATCCTAATAAGTTTTTGTTTTAATAAAATAAACTACTACGTTTTTGTAACTTTGGTGGTTTTAAAGATACAGCAACAAAATTGCAGGACATTACTAATTTTGAGGTGTTTTCTAAGTCTACCGTAACTTTGCAAGTTTTCAATGAAAATTGAAGAAATTAATTTCTTGTACTACTGTCAAATCCAAAAAAAAAATTCAAGAATACCTCTGAATCCGTCCTGATAGCGCAAAACGGACTTTATAGATTCAGAATCCGGAGGCCTTTCCACTTTCAAAATGCCTTTTTCTAAAATTTGTCGACTAGTGTTATCCTAGCAAAGCCAATTTCGTGTCGAATTGACTTTTTCTCCCACGAACTCCGGTTCAATATTGTCGTAATGGAGCGAACATTTTCAATTTAATAAATGCATGAAGTTGAAGAGACACGCCATTCGACCAGCAACTTGGGTAAATAGAGTTCAACCTCTCATTACCATTTTGATTACGAATGAGTAATTACATTGTCCTCTGCATAAAAGGCGTTTTATGTCTTAATTTCCAAAGAGCACGCCTCATCTTTTATCGATAGTTTCTTGCTTGGAATTTTCGGATGGTTTAGTTCGCTCTATCTATTGCGGTGCGGTGTAATTTACAACGATCCTTGTAACAATCTACGTATTTTAGCTTGACTGAAAACATACGAGGTCCTAATGTGCTGAATCTGCTTGATTGCTATTACACAAAGGAGATGTTTGAGCTTAATGTGTCGAAAGTAATTCGGAATTTCGAACGTTATGAAAATTCCATCGTAATTGTAGAATTTTTATTGCACGAGGAAATCTACTTATATCCACAACAATGCGGATGAAAGACGATCCGGTTCTATACAATTGGTAGCTAATTTATTCATCTTTTCATGAAAGGAAATTAAAATAAAGCAACACGCAAATACGTGAAATCTTTCCGTATTCGAAAGAAATTAGTTTTTTTACGTTATAAGAACGCAACCTTTATAACCACATATACTTTTTTATTGTTTGTAATGTTTCTTTATGGCGACATTATGTCGCCATGACAGAAAAATAATATTTCACTCCGGGACGTGTCATATCTACGTTTATTTCTTTCATGGAGGCTGGAATTACATCCCCAGACACATTTATTGGGAGCTCCTATAAGTTTTTTAATTCATAAATTTAGAGCCACAATGAATTTGAAAAATGCAAACACTAGATTTCGCTGACGTTTCAAATAATACCTAAACCGTTCCACCATAAATATTGAAATAATCTATTTAAAGTTTTATCGCGATTCCTGTTTCGAGTTTTACTAGGCTTATGATTTTTATGATGTGCTGAAATATACATAAATGGGGGAAAATGCAGTAAATTTATTATCACCGCAGCTGCATTCACATTTCAATCAGAAAAATGAAGCTTTTTGTAATGAAAAAGTGGCAAGTAAATAGAAAATCCCATTAGCATTCGAAGCGAAAATCGGCTTTTATCCGTTACTAGTTTAAAATGGTTTTTATTTTCAAAATTCTAGTCTTATGAAGAAAAAAACAAGAAATTACGAATTTTGGGAAAAAAAGTTTTTTAAACCAGTTAATTTTGGGAATATTATAATGAAACTTGGAGTACTTACTACTTTTAGCATGCGTATTTAGTCGACCAAATTTCAAAATTTTAGAAGCAAAAACCGATTTTTTTAAATTTTTTTGTTATAGCACAAAGTGCAATTTCCAATATTCTGTATTAAATTTCGTATTTTTGTCAATTTTTAAAATATAAGAGCGAAACTTGGAGCCTTTACTACATTTAACACGCTTATTCAACGTAGCAAGTTTCAAAATTTTAGAACCAGAAATAAACTTTTTAGCAATTTTTTATTTTAAGATTGAACAGGAAATTTCCAATACTCCATCTAAAAATTTGTATTTTTGCTAATTTTAGGAATATAAGAATAAAACGTGGAAGCATTACTACTTTTAGTACGTGTATTTTTCTTGCCAAATTTTACAGTTCACGATTCAGAAACCGAGTTTTTTTAATTTTTTGTTTTAGGATAAAGTGAAAATTTCCAATATTCTATATTAAACTTCGTTTTGTCCCCAATTTTTGTAACATAAGAATGAAGATTGAATGAATTATTACTGTTTACATGTGTATTTAGCTACTTTTATTACGCATATTTAGTCTGCCAAATTTCAAAATTTTTAAATTATAAAATGATGGATTGTGAGAGAAATCAAATATTTTAAAAACCAAGTATCTAATTTTTAAGTATTTAAGTTCTTTTAAAGGGCCGAGAGTCTGTAAAGTTGAGATTTATTTAAATTTTTGTATTAATTGCTTCTGGATCTATAATTTTTCCAAATTCTAGCTTCTTGAAAAGAAAATAAAAATATTGAGCTCCACAAAAAGTCAAATATTTTAAAAATTAATCGTCAAAGTTTAGAGAATTTCAGTTTATTTTAAAGGCAAAGAATCTGTTTAAAACTACAATTTTTTTCAGATTTTTCTTTTATGAAATTTGTATTGAAAATTTCAAAATTTTTATCTCATGACAACAAAAAAAATTTGAAAAGAAGATCAATAGTTTGAAAATAATTTTGAAAAATAGATGTACCTTACGAAAACTGTTTCTTTTTTCAGATTTTCGACAAATTTTTGAAATTTCTACTCTTATCTCAAAACCAGGAAACAAGATTTTGTTAAAGCAGTCATCCAATTTTAAAGGATTTACCTTTCTTTTAAGAGTTTTTTCTCGATTTATTTATTAATTTACTCTGGATTTATAAATTTTGATGAAAAGGAAAGAATAAACAAGAAATTTTAGATTCCTGCAACGATAAAGAATCTGAAATAATTTATGGCCGAAATATTTCAGTCTGAAAAAGTGGCAAAAAAATAGAAAACTCCATTAGCATGTTGAGCGAAAATTGGCATTAAACCCATTTAACCCGTCCCTGTATCTGATCTTCAGTGATCATTAAAAACAAGTGGTACTCAGAAAGAGTTATTAAAACACTGTTTTATCGACGTGGTAATTTTGAGTTATGTTGTTTTAATTCTCGTTCTTTTTCCGTGTGTTTTTCTCGTAATCGATGGTTTCTGTTCTTTGTTAAACGATGTACATGTTTTGGGTGATAAATGGACAGTTCCCGTTAACGATTCGGCGCTTGTTTTTGCAAGATGCAAGGCGGTATACCTTGAAATATGAACGAAAGACAAAAAGTCAGGATAAAAACAACTGTGGAGCCAGCAGAATCGGGATTAATTTGTTCCAGGAAAACAACTATTATTTTGGTCTTTGGTTGAGTCTGCAGGATTTTTTTAACGGGTTGCAATAAATAACGCCGAGAAATCTTAATTGGTTTAGTGGAAATTGAGAGTTGCTCCAGGTACTCGTGTTGTTTGACATAATTCTGGAATAAAAAGAGTTTTAAAGCGCATCATGTAGGTTTAAGGTTACTGGGGAAATAAAGAAAAATGACGTTTTAAACTAGAGAGTCGTGTAATAAAACTGCTATTGTCTAAATATAGAGCCGGAAGAACGGCAACAACTCATAATTTATCTTCTTTTATCTCATTAGGTGCTTCGGATTTATGAGATACCCATATTTACGGGCGCAGATAACCCATGTTTATTTTAATGGCTTCATGATTCTTAAAAATGACCATTTGTTATTTAAATGTAGCACATCCTATCTCGCGTTATGTAAGAATCAGGTTAAATACGAGTCAAGATTTATTATGGAGTGTTCCAGCAATTGCCAGAGTCGTTCCAGGTGAATAATGAGTCGCTTTTCCACGGTTTGTGATTCCGCCCGATAAATATTATCCCGAGACAATAGCTCCAGTGCTGCTTCTTTACAATTGACAAGCGTTGTAAACGACGCTTATTTATTTCAGGTAGACGGAAGCTTTTAACTCTATTACTTGTTTTAAATGCCCGAATCCCATTTATCACATTATCCTGCGAGTCATGTCGCATTAGCCACCAAACATGCCTTCAAACCAAGATAAGGAGTAAAGTGTAAATCGCTTTTGAAAGGATATAGGAATTCTATTCGCGATGCTGAGATAGTGGAATTAATCAAACGTGGAAGCAGATATGTAGAGAATTTGACGAGGACGAGACATCGCTGACAATCGAAAATCCGCAGGATTTTTAAAGCTTTTATTGAAATTCCTGACGAACAACAATCATGCGAGCATCTGCTCGATGCTAATCGAAATTTAAGATGGAAATTGGAACTGTCCAATAAAATTGTTATCAATCAAATACTGACGCTAGTTGCGCTGGTGGGAGTTTCAATCGCGGATTTTTTTCGACGGAAAATTATGCAGCTATTTTCTTAATTACATTTTTCAGGGCAGAGGATATGCGCGAGACGTTGTTGTTTGGGAATATAAAAATGAAACTTGGAGGCATAACTACTTTTAGCACGCGTATTTAGTTTTCTAAATTTCAAAATTTTAGAACCAGGAACCGATTTTTTAGAATATTTTGTTTTAGGGACGAAATTAAAATTTTCAATATTTTACATTAAATTTTTTATTTTTGCTAGTTGTAGCAATATTAGATTGAAACTTGAAGGCATTACTACTTTTGGCACGCGTATTTGGTTTACAAAATTTCAAAATTGTAGAACCAGAAACAATTTTTTTAGAAATTATTCATATTAAGATAAACTAAACATTTCCAATATTCCATTTAAAATTTCGTATTTTTGCTAATATTTGAAATATATTAATCAAACTTAGAGGCATTGCTACTTTTAACACGCGTATTTAGCCCACCAAATTTCAAAATTTTAGCACCAGAAACAATTTTTTGAGAAATTTTTTTTATTAAGATTTTTAATATTCCATTTTAAATTTCGTATTTTTGTTAATTTTATGAATATATTAGTAAAACTTGGAGCCATCGCTACATTTAACACGCCTACTTAGCCTACCAAATTTCAAAACTTTAGAACTAAAAACAATTTTTTTAGATTTTTTTTAATTGGCTTGAATTGAAAATTTCCAATATTTTACGTTAAATTTCGTATTTTCGCTAGGAATATTACAATGAGGCTAATTTTTGCTAATTTTAGGAATATTAGAATAAAAATTGGAGAAATTATTACTTTTGGCACGCGGATTTAACTTACTCAATTCCAAAATTTTGGAACAGAAACAAATTTTTTAGAAATTTTTCATGTTAGGATGAACTAAAAATTTTCAATATTCCATTTGAAATTTTGTATTTTTCCTAATTTTGGGAATATTATAATAATGAAACTTGGAGGCATAACTACTTTTCGCACGCGTATTTAGTTTCCTAAATTTCAAAATTTTAGAACTAGAAACCGATTTTTTAGAATATTTTGTTTTAGGGACGAAGTTAAAATTTTCAGTATTTTACATTAAATTTTTTATTTTTGCTAGTTGTAGCAATATTAGATTGAAACTTGAAGGCATTACTATTTTTGGCACGCGTATTTGGTTTACAAAATTTCAAAATTGTAGAACCAGAAACAATTTTTTTAGAAATTATTCATATTAAGATACACTAAACATTTCCAATATTCCATTTAAAATTTCGTATTTTTGCTAATATTTGAAATATATTAATGAAACTTAGAGGCATTGCTACTTTTAACACGCGTATTTAGCCTACCAAATTTCAAAATTTTAGCACCAGAAACAATTTTTTGAGAAATTTTTTTTATTAAGATGAACTAAACAATTTTAAAGTTCGTATTTTTGCTAATTTTGGGAATATATTGATGAAACTTGGAGGCATTGCAACTTTTAACATGCGTACTTAGCCTACCAAATTTCAAAAGTTTAGAGCCAAAAACAATTTTATTAGATTTTTTTAATTGAGATGAACTGAAAATTTCCAATATTTTATGTTAAATTTTGTATTTTCGCTAATTTTACGAATATTATAATGAAACTTGGAGGAGTTATTACTTTTGGCACGCGGATTTAACTTACCCAATTCCAAAATTTTGGAACCAGGAACAAATTTTTTAGAAATTTTTCATATTAGGATAAACTAAAAAATTTTAATATTCCATTTTAAATTTCGTATTTTTGTTAATTTTATGAATATATTAGTAGAACTTGGAGCCATCGCTACATTTAACACGCCTACTTAGCCTACCTAATTTCAAAACTTTAGAACTAAAAACAATTTTTTTAGATTTTTTTTAATTGGCTTGAATTGAAAATTTCCAATATTTTACGTTAATTTTCGTATTTTCGCTAGGAATATTACAATGAGGCTAATTTTTGCTAATTTTAGGAATATTAGAATAAAAATTGGAGAAATTATTACTTTTGGCACGCGGATTTAACTTACTCAATTCCAAAATTTTGGAACCAGAAACAAATTTTTTAGAAATTTTTCATGTTAGGATGAACTAAAAATTTTCAATATTCCATTTGAAATTTTGTATTTTTCCTAATTTTAGGAATATTATAATAATGAAACTTGGAGGCATTACTACTTTTAACACGCGTATTTAGCCTGATAAATTTCAAAATTTTAGAAGCAAAAACCAATTTTTTATAATTTTTTGTTTTAGGGACGAAGTGAAAATTTCCAACATTTTACGTTAGATTTCGTATTTTCGCTAATTTTAGGAACATAAGAATTAAATTTGAAGGCATTACTACTTTTAACACGGGTGTTTAGCCTACCAAATTTTAAAATTTCAAAACCAGAAACCTCTATTTTTAGAATTTATTGTTATCAGACAAATACTGGCGCTAGTTGCGCCAGCGAAGGTCCCAATCACGGATTTTTTCCTTCGGAAAATTATGCAGCTATTTTCTTAATTACATTTTTCAGGGCAGAGGAAATGCGCGAGACGTTGTTGTTTGGGAATATAAAAATGAAACTTGGAGGCATAACTACTTTTCGCACGCGTATTTAGTTTCCTAAATTTCAAAATTTTAGAACTAGAAACCGATTTTTTAGAATATTTTGTTTTAGGGACGAAGTTAAAATTTTCAGTATTTTACATTAAATTTTTTATTTTTGCTAGTTGTAGCAATATTAGATTGAAACTTGAAGGCATTACTATTTTTGGCACGCGTATTTGGTTTACAAAATTTCAAAATTGTAGAACCAGAAACAATTTTTTTAGAAATTATTCATATTAAGATAAACTAAACATTTCCAATATTCCATTTAAAATTTCGTATTTTTGCTAATATTTGAAATATATTAATGAAACTTAGAGGCATTGCTACTTTTAACACGCGTATTTAGCCTACCAAATTTCAAAATTTTAGCACCAGAAACAATTTTTTGAGAAATTTTTTTTATTAAGATGAACTAAACAATTTTAAAGTTCGTATTTTTGCTAATTTTGGGAATATATTGATGAAACTTGGAGGCATTGCAACTTTTAACATGCGTACTTAGCCTACCAAATTTCAAAAGTTTAGAGCCAAAAACAATTTTATTAGATTTTTTTAATTGAGATGAACTGAAAATTTCCAATATTTTATGTTAAATTTTGTATTTTCGCTAATTTTACGAATATTATAATGAAACTTGGAGGAGTTATTACTTTTGGCACGCGGATTTAACTTACCCAATTCCAAAATTTTGGAACCAGGAACAAATTTTTTAGAAATTTTTCATATTAGGATAAACTAAAAATTTTTAATATTCCATTTTAAATTTCGTATTTTTGTTAATTTTATGAATATATTAGTAAAACTTGGAGCCATCGCTACATTTAACACGCCTACTTAGCCTACCAAATTTCAAAACTTTAGAACTAAAAACAATTTTTTTACATTTTTTTAATTGGCTTGAATTGAAAATTTCCAATATTTTACGTTAAATTTCGTATTTTCGCTAGGAATATTACAATGAGGCTAATTTTTGCTAATTTTAGGAATATTAGAATAAAAATTGGAGAAATTATTACTTTTGGCACGCGGATTTAACTTACTCAATTCCAAAATTTTGGAACCAGAAACAAATTTTTTAGAAATTTTTCATGTTAGGATGAACTAAAAATTTTCAATATTCCATTTGAAATTTTGTATTTTTTCCTAATTTTGGGAATATTATAATAATGAAACTTGGAGGCATTACTACTTTTAACACGCGTATTTAGCCTGATAAATTTCAAAATTTAGAAGCAAAAACCAATTTTTTATAATTTTTTTTTAGGGACGAAGTGAAAATTTCCAATATTTTACGTTAGATTTCGTATTTTCGCTAATTTTAGGAACATAGAATTAAATTTGAAGGCATTACTACTTTTAACACGGGTGTTTAGCCTACCAAATTTTAAAATTTTAAAACCAGAAACCTCTATTTTTAGAATTTATTGTTATCAGACAAATACTGGCGCTAGTTGCGCCAGCGAAGGTCCCAATCACGGATTTTTTCCTTCGGAAAATTATGCAGCTATTTTCTTAATTACATTCTTCCGGGCCGAGGAAAATACGCGAGACGTTGTCCCATTAAACTGCACTGAAATGTACGAAATTCATTAAGGAAAATGACTTTTATATTTCAGTTTTTAGTCTAAAGCACTATTGAAAATTCCGTCGCCATAAATCTTGAATTAGTCTAGCAAACGCTTAGTTTTTTTTCGATTTTAATCCCAAAATGTAAAGTACCGTAACTAAAGCGATTACAGCAACGCTTTACATGCGACTTAAAAATTAATAATTCGAATCCACAAAGGCGTGAACCGTCACAAATCCCCCTCTCAACAATCAACATTTCCTCTGTCCCTACTTTTATGTGCCGTCCACTTAATTATGCAATTTGTTCAATCTCATGCCACCTCCTAGGAACGAAATGCCAGCTGGCATGGCGTGCACGAATGCATGATAGCTGACATTGAACATAATGGAAATTGTTGGATCCATAAATGTCTAGATACCGGAAAAATTGAATTGAAGCGATGCGTGAAGCTTGTCAGGAAAATAATGGAAAATTGCGCTATGCGAACATAGTAAATGCTGAAAAATCATTTGTTTTGCAAATTATTGCAACTATAAAGTGGAGTCATAAATCACGAGAGTTTAATACCGCGGGAGCGTTCTTTGTTTCAAATTGTCTGATTTGTATTCTTGTTATGCGTTTGCTTGATTACAATATTTCCGGGTAGATGTGGGGATGCAGGTCGCGCCAGGAATACACCTCAAACCGAATGAAAGTGGAATGTCGCAGCAGGAAAATGGAAAAGTTAAAAATATCTACTTCTAATTTCCTTTGCTTTGACGAATTTCTGTTTATTTCCAGCACGCGGTGTGACATCGGCAAAAGCCAGTTCTTATAATTTGTCGAGACTTGATAAAAATTCTTCATCGGATTTATTTACTTTAAAAATGGTGGATGCGCCGCGTAAACTGATATTGTTATTGTTTTGTCTGGGGCAAATTTACATTTGTAATTTTTTGTAATATTGTAGGACGAAAGAGCAAGCAGATGTTCAAGTCGGTTCTGTTATTTTTAATTCAGGAGAACGCTGGCAATCATAACATAAAAATTTCATAATCTGATGGGAGATAAAGGCAAATTTCATTATAATTATCTGTTGGAATCACAAACTTGTAAATGATTTATTTCATTCAATGAAATTTTCTTTAAATAGAAATTCCAAGTCCGGTAATGTAATTAGTTGGTTTCTGATGCCAGCGGAAAATAATAATTGATTTTATTGATCAAAATGCTTTCAAAATAGTTAATAGACAAAAAACCAAATTTTGGGTAAAGTTGCATATTTTTATTACTTAAATTTTACAAATTTTTACAATTTAAAAGAGCAGATTCTCGCAAAAGTTCAAATTTTTTTACATACTTTATTTTACTAGCTTCATAAAAAATGACCAATTTGGAGAAGCAAAAATGTTTGAAAACCAGGCATCAAATTTCAAAAAATTGAGTCAAATATTTTATATCAAGTTTCGTGTTTTCGCCAATTTTAGAAGTATAAAAATGAAACTTAGAAGCCGTACTACTTAACACGTGTATTAAGTCAACTAATTTTTAAAATTTTTGAACCAGAAACACATTTTATAAAATTTTTGTATTTTTGAAGAAACTAAAAATTTCCAATATTCTATATTAATATTCGCACCAATTTTAGGAATTCAAAAATGAAACTTGGAGGTCTTACTACTTTTAACACGCGTATTTTAGCTGCCAAATTTCAAAATTTTAGAACCAGGCACAAATTTTTTAGAAATTTTTTGTTTTAGAACAAACTAAAAATTTACAATATCCTATATTAAAATTTGTATTTTCGCCAATTTTAAGAATTCTAGAATGAAACTTGACGGCATAACTTCTTTAAATATGTCTATTTGGGCTGCCAAATTTTTGAACAAGAAACCGCTATTTGAGAATTTTTTCTTTTAGAACGACGTGAAAATTTTCAATATTTTATATTAAATTTCGAATTTTCTCTAAATTCAGGAATTCAAGAGTAAAATTTGGAGGCATTACTACTTTTAGCACGTCTATTTAGTCTGCCAAATGTCAAAATTTTAAAACTAGAAACACTTATTTATAATTTTTTTATTTCAGAACAAACTAACAATTTCCAATATTCTATATTAAAAGTCGTATTTTCGCCAATTTTAGGAATTAAAGAATAAAATTTAGAAGCATTACTACTTTTAATATGTGTAATTTACTCTGGCAAATTTCAAAATTTTAGAACCCAAAACAAATTTTTTAGAATTTTTTTATTTTAAGACAAATTAAAAATTTTTAGTATTCTATACAAAAATTCGTATTTTCGCGAATTTTAAGAATTTTTGAATGAAACTTGGAGACATTACTTCTTTTAATATACCTAGTTAGGCTGTCAAATTTCCAAATTTTTTAACAAAAAACCGCTATCTTAGAGTTTTTTTTCTTTTAGAACATTGTGAAAATTTTCAATATTTTATATTAAAATTTGTATTTTTGCCAATTTTAAGAATTCTAGAATGTAACTTAAACATTATTTCTTTTAATAAGTCTATTTAAGCTGCCAACTTTCAAAATTTTTGAACAAGAAACCGCTATTTTAGAAATTTTTTCTTTTAGACCGAAGTTAAAATTTTCAGTATTCTATATAAAAATTCGTATTTTCGCAAATTCTAGAAATTCAAGAATAAGATTTGGCAGCATTACTGTTACTGCTTATTGACCTTGCCAAATTTCAAAATTTGAGAATTAGAAAACATTTTTTCTTGAATATTTTTATGTTAACGGATCTATCAGTTTTCAAATCCGCGCTTTAGAAATCCCCGAAGCGAAAAAAAAATTGTAAATCTCACTCCGAGCATCGGCTTTCAATCGTTCGATTTTAACGCCCTTTTATCAAAGTTTTACCACCGCTTGAACCACTCTAAACCATTTAGCATCTGTTTGATCTAAACCGAGGTAAAGTGTCAAAGGAGTTAGCACAGTGTGCCACATATCATATTTCCTGTGAAATTAGCATCAGTGCATAAAAACTAACTGCACTAGACAAACAAAGATGTTGTCAGCGCTTAAGAGGATGTTATGTAAATAACATGTATAAGCTCATGTCGACATGTTTCGTATTCCGTGGACTACACAACACGATAAAGACACGCGAATTAGTCACAGGCAAAGAGAAAGGAAAATTTCACAATTGGCGGCGCTACTTGTAATTAGTTCTTTTGCGTACATTCTTTATTAGCGCCATCCTCTTTGGTTTCGTTCACAAAGCTTCGAGCTCTCGAGAAAGAAATTAATAATTCCTGCCGGATTTGAGTTCAGATTTCGATGATATAAAACTGTCAAGCTAAAATTATTTGTTTGGGATAAAATAAAAAACAAAAACACTGAGGAAAGCGGTGATTTATTTTATTCTCAACGGAGGAGAACTCTCGAGTTTGATGTCTATTATTTGATCAAACTTAGGCAAGCTTGTATTGAATTTGGCGACAATCAAAGTTGAATTTTAGCGAAGTCTTTAATTCGACCACAAAATGTCTTGTTTCTACACAACTCGTCTCGGAAACAGCAAAGTCTGGAACAAATCGCGGTCATTGCGTTCTTGTTTTAAAAGTTCCAGTGCATTTGTTAGCGAGTTTAATTCATTAACGGATGCTTTCCAACAAACTTTTTGCCAGGGTAGTTTATTTCAAGAAGAATTTCATTATTTGGAACTAGCAACATTTAAGTGAGATTTCGGGAGATAGAGGCGAAGTTATGGACCAAATTACCATTTATTATCGCTCGTAAATTGCAATTAAGGATGGTGTGTTATCGTGAAAATTTGTGAGCTAATTTTCAAACAGTGTCAATTAGGTAAACACTAGGTGGATCTCGAAAATCTGTGGACTTCGCTTTTCCGTATCTTCTTTGTTTGGAATAAGAAATCTCAAAGAAAATATAATGCCACGAAAAAGTGAGGTTCACCAATTTCTGAAGTTACCTAGTTCTTGTATTCTCAATTTTGTTCTTGTATTACAAAAATTTGGCACAAATATCCATTTAAATATAGATTATTGAAAAGTTTTAGTTTGTTCTAAAATAAAAATATTCTAAAAAATTTGTTTCTAGTTTTAAAATTTGACATATTAAATACACATATTAAAAGTAGTAATGCCTCCAAATTTCAATTTTGAATTTCTAAAATTGACTAAAATACGAAAATTAAGATGGAATATTGTAAATTTTTTGATTATCCTAAAATAAAAGATTCGATAAAAACTTCGTTTCTGGTTTTAAAATTTTGAAACTTAGCAGACTAAATGCGGTGTTAAAAGTAGTAATTCCTCCAAGTTTCGTTCTTGCATTTCTAAAATTATCAAAAATACGAAATTTAATATAAAATATTGAAAATTTGAATTGAAAACAAGAAAATTCTTAAAAAAGGTTTCTGGCTCCAAATTTTAGAAAGTTAAAAAAGCAATAATGCCTCCAAGTTTTATTGTCGAATTCCTAAAATGGGCGAAAATTCAAACTTTAATATAAAATATTAAAAGTTTTCACGTCCTAAAACAAAAAATAAAAAAAAACTGTTTCTGATTCTAAAATTTTGAAATTTCGCGCTTATTAAAATTAGTTTAATATAGCTTAATATACAGTATGTCCCCGGATTGAGTTCACAAGAGGGAAAAAAGTTTATTTTTCATTTTACAAAAAAATGACAAAGGAATAACATTTTTTGCTTATTTCAAAACAGATAAATCTGCAATTAAAATTTCAAAATTATTAGTTTGTACTCTTAAAATTAATTTTTTCATTATTTTTATTTATTAAATTTTGTAATCGTATTCAAATAATAGCAGGCTGTGGATTCACAAAATCAAATAGTGCGTTAAAGATTAAAGAAAAATTTTCCTAATAATGTATAAGTATTAAAAAATTGGAAAAAAATGCAATTGCATCCTTAACAATAATTGAGAAAATTCGAAACAGTCGAAAAAATTACGAGTTAGAATTGAACTATGTGCTAAAACAGGTAATGGGCCAATCAAATAGTAGAAATTGGTTTGAGTTAAGAAACAAATTTCATTCCTTTGACATTTTTTGCTAAATTAAAATAAAAAAGTTCTTTGTTATTTTTTGTTTTTTTCGATTTCCAGAACACAGCTTGATAATATTAAAGTTTTAATTAAAGATTTATTTATTTTAAATTAAGCAAAAAATATTATTCCTTTGTCATTTTTCTGTAAAATGAAAAATAAAGTTTTTTTTCCTCTTGTGAACTCAATCCGGGGACATACTGTAGAATATTGGAAATTTTTAGTTGGTTTTAGTTGGAAATTTAAGATGGAATATTGGAAATTTTGGGTTTATCCCAAAATAAAACATTTCTAAAAAAATGTTCCTTGTTCTAAAGTTTTGAAATTTGGCAGAGTGAATACACATGTTAATAGCAGTATTGCCTCCAAGTTTCATTCTTATATTTCTTAAATTAGCAAAAATACGTAACTTAATTTGAATTATTGAAAAATTTTCACTTTGTCCTAAAACAAAATTATTCAAAAAAGCGGTTTTTGGTTCCAAAATTTTGCAGAAATAAAAAAAAAGCGAATTTTTAGAACGGTGTCTTCTGAGGCAGTCAGATTTTCTTGAAGATGTTTTCTGTATAAACAGAAATCTTCGAACATTCAGATCAGGAAAAAAGCGAATTTTTAGATTTGGAAGGGAAAAAATTTGGAATTCATAACTCAATCTAAAATTTGTATTTTCCTCTAAAAGCGTTGACTTTGAGAAAAGTGCTTATTTTTTCGGTGATTTTTGCAGTTGAATTCTTCAAAACCGGTCAACGTTAAAGCTATTAAATTTTTATTGGAAGGAACAAACACTGAAATTATTAAGATATTATAGTTAACCATAGTATATATTTGTTTTAGGAATTTAATAATAGAACCGAATTAAATTTTTATATTTGTGATTTCAATCAATTTCAATTTGTACTTGCACAACAGAGGTGTTAAAATTGGTGGATGCGCCGGGAAATTTTATAATTCCCTCATTCAGCTGCCATTTCGTTAGAAATCAAAAAACGTTTCTTTTTATTCATAAAAGTTGCAAGTGACTGAAAACTGAAAGTTAATTAATTAGAAAAATATGAATATATTGCTTGAAATGTCATTCGGACTAGTAGCAAAATATTTAAACAGGTTTCACAAAAATAAACTTTTCTTTATGTGGTCTACAATGGAAACTACGCAAAGGTTTTAATTAAAAGTTTACTTTTGTTAAACTAAATATTTGTAGACAAAATTAAAACGAAACTAAAAAACTTTAATTCAACAAAAATTTCACACCACCAGCACTGCCTCGATCCGTCATTTATTAACACTCATCGATTCATCGCTTTTAAATTAAATTAAAAATTAATAAAGCTCTCATCGTTAATTAAAGTAATTAAAAATGCATTTTCGCGCGTCGAGGTTAAAAACGAACAAAAATTTCAAATGCTCATTTTAATTTATTACTAAACAGAACCCGACACGAACTTATTCCGTGTTGAATTCCTCAATGTAAGTTCATTAAGTATTCGTGCATTAATGGAACAGCAGCTTTGGCGGACATAATCTAATAAATAACGTCTATTCTCACAATGGTTTTAAGATTAAACCGAAATTTATGCATCAAATCTGATAAGCTTATTAAAGTAAACGTTCAGCTTCTACTTATTTTACTTATTTATGTGACCGCTTTGAAAAACACGTCCAATTAACGCTCAAGTTTTTATTGATTTGAATTAGGAGTTGTTTTTATGGTTATCCATTACAAGGGACCAGGAAGAACAGCTCGCTCTCACCTAACAGATAAGAGCTTGTCGGAAGTTTGTACAAGTAAATAGAAAGTAAGATTACAAATGCTTTGTTCAGGTTATTTGTTCTCCCAAGAATAAGGAATTAATGACAAACAATTTTAGCTTAGAGACAGGTGTATTTAAAGACACGTCTCATTTGCAGGGTCATTATCAAATTAATGATAATATAGTGAAAAGGGAAGATATGCTGCTCTGGTCTTAAAGCTATTGTGTGCTCTACGCGTATTAGAGAACAATGAGAAAGACGGTCCCAAATTTCCACTTCGCTGCTTGAATTTCCAGAGAGTGGCGTTCTCTTTAGGGAATTCATAATTGCCGATCTTTGATACCACTTACATTAGTTTGCAAATGGTTAATGAACACTTATTCGGAGCTTTTCATTAAGGCCTCTTTTCACGTTGTTCGACGAGGTTTGGAGATTCACAATCATAGCATTGTCAATCTTTATAAACAACTGTTAAACGAAAAATAACAGCGGAGATCTCGAGGGACGTCACTCACGGAATATATCGATTTTGGTTGTTTGACAACTTCATTACGAAATTTCTTGCGCTCAACTTTCAAACAATATAAAATCAAATTTGATTTCGGAACTTGCGAAAAAGCGAGTTCAAGGGTCAATTAACGGCTTTTTCTCCGACTTTGCATGCATGGGAGTAATTTTATTACCTCCAGGTTTATCTGAGACTTCTCTAATTGAGACGCTGTTTGAAAATTAGATAGCTAATTTTACGATAACACACCACCTCTAATTGTATCTCGTATGTTCGCTAATTTTACGAATTTACTATTTATAAAACGCCTATTAACTACACCAAATTTTAAAATTTTAGAACCAGAATAACAATTTTTATTTTAGGGTGAACTTTCGTATTTTTGTTAATTTTAGGAATGTAAGAACGAAATTTGTAGGCATTACTTTTTTTCAGCACGCGTATTAAGTTTTAGAATCAGAAACAATTTTTTTTTAGTTTTTTGTTTTAAAACACACTAAAAATTTCCAATATTCAATATTAAAATTTATATTTTCGCCAATTTTAAGCATTTAAGAATAAAACTTAGAGGCATTATTACTTTTAATAAGGGTACTTAGTCTGCCAAATTTCAAATTTTTAAAACTAGAAACAATTTTTTTATAAATTATTAGTTTTAAGACAAACTAAAAATTTCCACTAAATGTAAATTCGTATTTTCGCCAATTTTGAGAATTTCAGAATAAAACTTAAAGGCATTTTTACTTTAAGCACGCTCATTTAGTCAGTCAAATTTCAAAATTTCAGAGCCAGAAACAAATTTTTTAGAGTTTTTTTATTCTAGGGTGAACTGAAAATTTTCAATATTTCATCTTAAATTTCGTATTTTCGCTAACTTTATGAATATTAGAATGAAACTTGGAGGCATTACTATTTTTGACATGCGTATTTAGTCTCCCAATATCCAAAATTTTAGAACCACAAACTTTTTTTTTAGTAATTTTTTATTTTAGAACTACAAATTTTTTGTTCCACCAATCTAAAAATTCGCTTTTTTTTAATTCTGTGAATATTCGGTGAGTTTTTGTGTTTAAACTGAGCAAATCAATGAAAAAATAGCATTTTTTTTAAAGTTAACAAGAAAATACAAATTTTAATTTGAGATAAGGACTCCAGTTTGTTTTAACCAAAACTAAAAATTCGCCTTTTTGTTAATCTACTGAAAACCCGGAAAATTTTGTTTTTTTTGTGTTTAGACAAAGAAAATCTACAAAAAAATGCATAATTTTCCCAAAATCCACTGTGTCCAAAAAAATCAGAAATTTTAATTCGAGGTAAAGACCGCAAATTTTCTGATCCACTAATCTAAAAGTTAATTCATTGAATATTCGAAAAATTCAATGTTTCTGCAATTGAAAAGAAAAGTTCTGTGTTCTTGTGTTTAGACAGAGTAAATTAACAAAAAAAATGTTTCAGATTTCGAGAACTCAATAAAAAAATAAAATTTGAGATTGTCCTACAAATGGAAATTTCTAAAATTTTTAATTTTTAATCTATATCCAGTAAGCGTATTAAAAGTAATAAATTTTGCAAAAATTCCTTGTTTTGACGATTAAACTGTTGAACAAATTATGAAATTACCCGGCGCATCCACCAATTTTAAGACCTCTTTTAGGCATCCCCATTAAAATTGGCCTCATTAATAAATTCTAAAACCAACAAATCCGCTTTTTCTTAAAAATTCACACTATAAAAAAGTATTTAAATTATTCCACCGACATAGTTTGCTGTGGATGTTCACAATTTATTGATGATTTTACCAAGAGAACTAGAGATAAATTTGCTTTATTTTCTGCTCATTTATCCATTTGTGTCGTTTGAATAAACTATAGACACGACTTTAAAAACGGATCATATCCAAAGCAAACAAAACTGATTTATGCCAGTTTTATCCGCCAGAAAATATAACTATTGAAATATTTAGCGCACACAATAGTAAAATAGCCGCTTCAGATATGTTTTCGCTGACATATTGACTCCATCTGAATCTTTCCAAACTGCTAAATTTCGTGAAACGACCCGTCACTATTTTATCTTCGCAATTAATTCGCTCAATACAGTCTGAAATGTCCTTCCATCAAACAAATACGAAAAATTTTTATCTCTAACATTTCTTGGCAGCCCTCATCTTCGTCCGTCCGTACATTAGTCACATAATTCGTAGCTGACATCTGTAGCCCTAATGATATATTGACAAATTGTATCAATATTTAGAGAAATGTTTCTACCATTATTACATTTTACGGCGCACAGGAAATCCGATCCGAAGCAATAAACCGATCAATGAAGAATGTAAGATTTATAGAAGTATGATTTATGATCAAGAACAATGGTCTGTGTAGTCCTCCAAGAACCCTGCGAAGCTGTTACAGGCGAAGATAGCAAAATTGTGAGTTTGTTTCAGTTACAAGGGGCGGACATGCACGTGCATAAAGTAGGATTGATGATTTGTTAAAAGATTATGCAAATCCCGGCTAATACTTGCATAATACTCAAAGTTGGGAAAAATATTTCGCCGGAGAGATAATCAATGAATGAATAATCATGGCTAAGTTTAGAAACGTTTCCGATATTGGTATAAATCGATATGACTGTATTCAGCTCGGCGGTTGTAATTGCTGCTTATTTAGTTCATGCAACGTGTATTTGTCCGACATAAAAATTATATAAAATTACGATAAAATGCATAGAATTGTAGGAAGCGAGCCACGTCGATACGACGACCTCTTCGCAGAAAATAAAATTTATAAACTCGTCTGATTTTTTTCCGATCGAAAAATCTATAAACTTCTAAACAAATACCTCTTCAATTAACCAAAGTTCTTCTTTGTTATTTTGAATAATGCAGTAGACTGCATTTGTGCACACAAAGAAGAAAATGCACGCTCCATCCCTCATTGTCGATTCTTTTATGTTCGAAATTACACATCCGGCAATCAATATTTAATAAATAAGAGCAAAACGTAAACGACCGAACTTGACATCACTGACAATCAGTCATAAAGACGAGATTTTATTCGCAAATTTATAAGAGTTTACGCTGTGAAACCCTCAAGTAATAATCATAATAAAACGGAAATAACATATTCGCTAATAAAAACAAACTTATTTGTTTAGTTAAACTGGAGAAATACGTAAAAACGCAAAATTGCGCACGAGGGTGTTTTAAGCCATAACCTGGAGCGCTTCAAAGAACACCCCTGAAATCTAATTAGACGTTTCCACACTTGCCAACCGAACGCTGAGAAAATGTTAATTTTTTATCGCATTGCGTTTACAAATTAAAGCCACATTTGGTGGGGAAACTGGATGTGCGCCCGACATTTTTTATTCCATTTCCCCACGCGTTGGATTTAAATTTTCCAAAAATCATCACGCACTGCTGAATTACAATGTTTTATTGAGCAGCGCTGACAATTCCGATGTGTCAAAAGGGGCGCCGATTTTGATGGGGAATTAGCGCTGCAGATTCCTAATTCAATCTCGCTAACGTGGAACTAAATCATCACGAAGAGTAAATTACAAAAAGTCCGGGAAATATTTCTTGGACGCTCTGAAAGCAGTTAATTTTTCACGTTACCTTGCAGGAAAAAGTAACAGATTAATGTTCGAGCTATTCGGGAGCTCGTCCAAGTTAATGTATTGTCCTCGAAAGATTTGTAAAGAAAAATGCAAGCTGCATAACAGTAACGGAGAATTTATGGCGGCTCCAGTGGGAGGAAATTGCTTGCATGCAAAGTGGAGGAGGCAGACAAAGAAGAGATTTTAATTGAATGAAGAGGGTTTAATTTTTGGACCGGCGCCTCCACCATTTCTAATCATTAAAAATTGCGCTAATCAACAAGGTTTTGTACGGGAGAAGTGGAAAGTCAATTTTAAATTACGGAAAACTGCCTCCTGATTCCGATTTTGAAAACCGTTCCGTTTCTTTAGGTCCGGATTGAAAAATATTCTTTCAAAAAAATATTTTTGAGCCTACCGAGTTCACTTTGTTTTTTAATTTTTGCTAAATATTGTAAAACTTGCCAAAAGGGTAATTTAATACTTTGGCATATGGCAGAATTTAGAGCAAGAAAACTGAATATTAGAAAATTTTATTTATTGAACGAAGGTAAAAAGTCCAAAGTTTCTATTAAAAATCGTATCTGTGGTAGTTTTAATCGTATTGCATTTAAACTTGATGGTTTTACGGTATTTGGCACTTTTACTAGCTATGTCAAATAACAAAATTCTAGAAGAAAAAAGTAAAATTTTGGAAATTTTTATTTAATGAACGAAGAGAAAATGTTCAAATTTTCTATTAAAATTCGTTTCTGTAGTAGTTTTAATTGTATCACGTTCCAATTTGGAGATTTTACAGTATTTGGCGCTTTTATTAGCCATATTAAAAAACATAATTCTGAAACAAAAAAGTAAAATTTTGGAAATTTTTATAAGAAAATGTTCAAATTTTCTATAAAAATTCGTATCTGTGGCAGTTTTAATTGTATCACACTCATAAATATTTAAAGGTTTTACGGTATCTAGCAGTTTTATTAACTGTGTCAAATAAAAAATTTTTAGAACATAAAAGTAAAATTTTAGAAATTGTTATTCAATAAACAAAGAAAAAATGTCCAAATGTTCGATTAAAATTCGTTTTATGGTAGTTTTAATCGTATCACAATCAAATAATGAAGTTAGCACTCTTATTAACTATGTCTAATAACAGATTTTTAGAACAAAAAAGTAAAATTTTGAAAATGTTTATTCAATAAACGAAGAGAAAATGTCAATTTTTTTTATTAAAATTTGTTTCCGTGGTAGTTTTTATCGTATCACATTGAAATTTGGAGGTTTTACGGTATCTGGCATTCTTATTACCTATGTCAAATGAGAGATTTTTAGAACAAAAAACCAAATTTTTATTTTTTTTTTAATGAACGAAGAGAAAATGTCCAAATTTTCTATTAAAATTTGTTTCTGTAGTAGTTTTAATTGTATCACGTTCCAATTTGGAGATTTTACAGTATCTAGCGCTTTTATTAGCTATATTAAAAAACATAATTCTGAAACAAAAAAGTAAAATTTTGGAAATTTTTATAAGAAAATGTTCAAATTTTCTATAAAAATTCGTATCTGTGGCAGTTTTAATTGTATCACACTCATATTTAAAGGTTTTACGGTATCTAGCAGTTTTATTAACTGTGTCAAATAACAAATTTTTAGAACATAAAAGTAAAATTTTAGAAATTGTTATTCAATAAACAAAGAAAAAATGTCCAAATGTTCGATTAAAATTCGTTTTATGGTAGTTTTAATCGTATCACAATCAAATAATGAAGTTAGCACTCTTATTAACTATGTCTAATAACAGATTTTTAGAACAAAAAAGTAAAATTTTGAAAATGTTTATTCAATAAACGAAGAGAAAATGTCAATTTTTTTTATTAAAATTTGTTTCCGTGGTAGTTTTTATCGTATCACATTGAAATTTGGAGGTTTTACGGTATCTGGCATTCTTATTACCTATGTCAAATGAGAGATTTTTAGAACAAAAAACCAAATTTTTATTTTTTTTTTAATGAACGAAGAGAAAATGTCCAAATTTTCTATTAAAATTTGTTTCTGTAGTAGTTTTAATTGTATCACGTTCCAATTTGGAGATTTTACAGTATCTAGCGCTTTTATTAGCTATATTAAAAAACATAATTCTGAAACAAAAAAGTAAAATTTTGGAAATTTTTATAAGAAAATGTTCAAATTTTCTATAAAAATTCGTATCTGTGGCAGTTTTAATTGTATCACACTCATATTTAAAGGTTTTACGGTATCTAGCAGTTTTATTAACTGTGTCAAATAACAAATTTTTAGAACATAAAAGTAAAATTTTAGAAATTGTTATTCAATAAACAAAGAAAAAATGTCCAAATGTTCGATTAAAATTCGTTTTATGGTAGTTTTAATCGTATCACAATTAAATAATGAAGTTAGCACTCTTATTAACTATGTCTAATAACAGATTTTTAGAACAAAAAGTAAAATTTTGAAAATGTTTATTCAATAAACGAAGAGAAAATGTCAATTTTTTTTATTAAAATTTGTTTCCGTGGTAGTTTTAATCGTATCACATTGAAATTTGGAGGTTTTACGGTATCTGGCATTCTTATTTCCTATGTCAAATGAGAGATTTTTAGAACAAAAAACCAAATTTTTATTTATTTTTTAATGAACGAAGAGAAAGTGTCCAAATTTTCTATTAAAATTTGTTTCTGTAGTAGTTTTAATTGTATCACGTTCCAATTTGGAGATTTTACAGTATCTAGCGCTTTTATTAGCTGTATTAAAAAACATAATTCTGAAACAAAAAAGTAAAATTTTGGAAATTTTTATAAGAAAATGTTCAAATTTTCTATAAAAATTCGTATCTGTGGCAGTTTTAATTGTATCACACTCATATTTAAAGGTTTTACGGTATCTAGCAGTTTTATTAACTGTGTCAAATAACAAATTTTTAGAACATAAAAGTAAAATTTTAGAAATTGTTATTCAATAAACAAAGAAAAAATGTCCAAATGTTCGATTAAAATTCGTTTTATGGTAGTTTTAATCGTATCACAATTAAATAATGAAGCTAGCACTCTTATTAACTATGTCTAATAACAGATTTTTAGAACAAAAAGTAAAATTTTGAAAATGTTTATTCAATAAACGAAGATAAAATGTCAATTTTTTTTATTAAAATTTGTTTCCGTGGTAGTTTTAATCGTATCACATTGGAATTTGGAGGTTTTACGGTATCTGGCATTTTTATTACCTATGTCAAATGAGAGATTTTTAGAACAAAAAACCAAATTTTTAATTTTTTTTTAATGAACGAAGAGAAAATGTCCAAATTTTCTATTAAAATTTGTTTCTGTAGTAGTTTTAATTGTATCACGTTCCAATTTGGAGATTTTACAGTATCTAGCGCTTTTATTAGCTATATTAAAAAACATAATTCTGAAACAAAAAAGTAAAATTTTGGAAATTTTTATAAGAAAATGTTCAAATTTTCTATAAAAATTCGTATCTGTGGCAGTTTTAATTGTATCACACTCATATTTAAAGGTTTTACGGTATCTAGCAGTTTTATTAACTGTGTCAAATAACAAATTTTTAGAACATAAAAGTAAAATTTTAGAAATTGTTATTCAATAAACAAAGAAAAAATGTCCAAATGTTCGATTAAAATTCGTTTTATGGTAGTTTTAATCGTATCACAATCAAATAATGAAGCTAGCACTCTTATTGACTGTCTAATAACAGATTTTTAGAACAAAAAGTAAAATTTTGAAAATGTTTATTCAATAAACGAAGAGAAAATGTCAAATTTTTTTATTAAAATTTGTTTCCGTGGTAGTTTTAATCGTATCACATTGGAATTTGGAGGTTTTACGGTATCTGGCATTCTTATTACCTATGTCAAATGAGAGATTTTTAGAACAAAAAACCAAATTTTTAATTTTTTTTTAATGAACGAAGAGAAAATGTCCAAATTTTCTATTAAAATTTGTTTTCGCAGTAGTTTTAATCGTATCACATTGGAATTTGGAGGTTTTACGGTATCTGGCATTCTTATTAACTATGTCAAATGACAGATTTCTAGATCCAAAAAAGAAAATTTTGGAAATGTTTGTTTAATAAACATTTTTTATTAAAATTTGTTTCGATGGTAGCTTCAATCGTATCACATTCAAAGGAGGTTTTACGGTATCTAGCGCTCTTATCTTATTAACTCTGTCGAATAACTGATTTCTAGAACAAAAAACAAAATTTTGAATTTTTTTTTTCAATGAACGAATAGAAAACGTCCAAATTTTCAATTGAAATTCGTATCTCTGGTACTTTTAATTTAAGTACATTAAAATGTTCGCATCTTTTTCTTCCTTGTTAGTTTGTTTTATCAGAGATCGCTCCATTAAATGTGAAGCGATAATTTCCATTTACAAAGGTGTAAACGTATACTTTATCGATATTTAGCTGAAAAGTTTCTCCGTCGCTGCGAGCGAAAATAAATGAAGTTCTAACTTTTCAAATATTCTTATCGATTCCATCACTCTTAATGGCTCTCTTTTAATTTAAATATCTCGTTCGCTGCACATAGTTTTTCCCGGAATCAATCGCGCGATTGGGTGTATATTTGCGCTTTTTGTAAAGCGAGTTTGTCCCAGATATCGAATGTCGCAAAGCAGACAACAGAACGATATTGTTAAATGTCAGTGGCAAGTATCTCTTGTAGCTTTTACGCCAACAGAATACCTGAATCTGGAGAAATATGGTCGGATGCGGCGAACACGAACAGGGTGTCTACTCAATATTCCTGAATCTCTACCCCAAAGGGATAAATCTCGGGCGTTGACAGGCCTCGTCTGGCATGTGGATAGTGGGTTCATCCTGGATTGTGGACCTTCAATGCATCTCGGACCCGCCCTTGGCAATTCCAGTGGGAAGGGCAACTTCTGTCAGGTTGATGAGGGATTTCAATGTGCAACAATTCATACGTGTCACGTTACATTCCAACTTGAATTAGAAATGTTATCGAGGTTCGACATCGGAACAACGTGCGATTTTTTTTCAAACAACCTTGTTTATATTAATGACAATGGGGACCTGCGAAGAACGGTTTAACGGAGGCCGAAGCGGTGATTAATGATTGCTTCGTCATTTGTAACCGAGTCCAATTTCCAATTTAACAATAGTCGCTGCTAAAAGTTACTTTATTTTATTATTTTTTTAACGAACGCAGAGTCAGCGCGCCAAATGAATGTACGACGAGAAATTGCTTCAAAACTAATGTCGTTAGTGATAAATGAACTGCTAGATAAGGAATTCAACATTCTTTGTTTGCCACTATTTTTCTACAAATTTAAACGTAAAACACAAAACCTAATGAACAATTAATTTAAAAAATCCAGCAGATCTTGGAACTAATGTTGTTAATTTTTGGAACCAACCGCTCTGAATGCGGCCCTGCTAACAACTCCTTTTCTTTGTCATCTCGAGTGGTCCCACAATAAAAACTTTCGTGAAATTCGTCCTCGAGTGCGTTTGTGTCCGCTAAAAAATTCAGATTTTCATTATTCAGCCACAATTCCATCATTATTTAAATAAGTCTAGATGACAGTCTGCTCAGTCGAAAGTTTTTCTTGGCCTTGTATAATTCAAGGGGATGTTGTTGAAACTTTTCGCCTTGCTAAAAATTTAAATAGACATCAGTGTAAGCCTCCTTACGCTGTGATCAAAAATTTATTCCGTCTCCGGGTCAATTTCAATTAAGCCATGGAACATTTGTGGAAGAACGTAAGTCAGCAGAATGACTTTTTACAAGCAATTTGTAGCCCGACGATTTCCCGAAACCTCAAGTGGGCTGGCTTTACAAGAACCGGGACATGGACTGTCTCGAAAAGATTCGGGAGTTTTTCGTTCCCACTTTGACCCAATTTAAGACCTAAATATAATCCCAAAGTCTGTCATCTCTGGTCTTCCGGAGGAGTTCGTGACTTGAAACCAATATTTTTCCCTATTGAAATGTCCAGTGATATTAGAGCGGTGGTAAGGGAGCTTTAAATAAGCTTATTGTCAAGTTCGTATTTTAACCACAGCAAGAATTTATATTAAATCTCAGCCTCTTTAAAGTCTACTTAAACTTACGAGCTTGTTATTAGTTATTAAGCTTTTTCTAAGAGCGTAATTTCAGCGAAGAAAAAACCTCTTGAATTCTTAAATATTGCAGTCAAGGCATGCATTTTACATAAAACGGCGAAAAATCAATTACAGCGCAATGATTAATGTCGTCCATGCATATTCAAGCAGACTTTATAAGATTAAATACGCACCCATCAAACCAAATCAACGAAATAAGCAAGCAAAGATTCTTTTCAGGAAGAAATTGTTGAGTACGAGCAATTTTTCATGGTATTGATAGACATGAATTGTGCGGTTAAATGGAAGTCACGTCAAAGAAAACTCTGCCAACACGAACATATTTTCTATTTGTCCGAGGAATTACCCTCATGCTGCCAAACTTTAAACAAAGAACACTTTACTCAATTTGTCATCCAGTAACAAACATCGGCTCCAATTAAAGACAGGGGAATTTTCGCGGTATTCTCTTATCCCAGTGTGTGTTCTCTATTTATCTACGACCCCATCAATGCAAAACACGTTAAATTAAACACGGGCGCTCTTTGTATATCCCCAAACTCATAATTCCTTGTCAAAGTTATTTATTACTGATATAATCCTTCAGCCACATATTTCATCCGCGTTTTTCAATCTATCTGGGAAGGGTTTTTTCTGAATGAATTGTGACCGATTGGAGCGAGGATATTCAGGTGCAAAACTCTACTTTTGAAAAGCGGTTTTACACTAAAACTAAATAAATACATTGAGAAAAAACGATAAAGAATGTAACTTAAAAGCGTTTTAATTTTTGATACGTTTTTTATTAACATAGGTATAGAAAATTAAAAAAATTTAAAATGACAATGGAAAATTTTAGGTTTTTTTTCAGATTTCAGTTTAGTTTGAGCTGAAAACTCAAATCTTCAAGTAGAGTTTAGAGAATCTTAAATTTGCTTGTTTATAAGAATCACCGACACTTTTTCGGATCTCCAAGTTAGATTTGCTAACTGTCATTTCATTACGATTTCAAATTCTCAGATTGAGAGATTTTTAGACAGTCAGGTTTCATTTTTTTATTTTGCCAAGCCAAATTCACTGATTTTGATGTTTTTAACTTTAATTTTTAGGTTTTTTCTATCTAAAGTTTGTAGATTTTCTGATATATCTACTCGAAATTTTTCAAAAATGTTCTTACAATTCTTTGGCGTATGTCTTCTTTCGATTCTTTATATTTTTTCCTGATTGTTTTTTTAAGTTTTCATATGCGGTTAATTAAGTCATCAATTACAGAAATTTAGAGCAAGTAGTAAACATTTTAGATTTTTTTATTTGTAGGACAAACTCGAAATTCCAAAATTTTTATTTGATTTTTTAAATTCGACAGTTTTTACGTTCGAGTATTAAAATTTGAAAAATGCATTATTTAAGAAACGATAATTAAATGTGCTAAATTCCAGAATTTTAGAACAAGTAGTAAAAATTTTAGAATTTTTTATTTGAATAACAAACTTAAAATTCCGAAATTTTCACTAATATTTTTTAATTTGGACAGTTTTAACGTTAAAGCATTAAAATTTGGAAAATATATTATCTTGAAAACGTTAATTGAGTATGTTAACTTACAAAATTTTATAACAAGTAATTAAAATTTTAGAATTTTTTATTTTTAGGAATTTTCTATATTTTTTTTAATTTCGACAGTTTAAACGTTGCCGGACTGAAATTTAAGAAATATATTACCTTGGAGACGTTAATTCAATGAGCTAAATTACAAAATTTTAGAACAAGTAGTACACATTAAAAAAATCCATTAAACTATTAAATTTCGACAATTTAAGGTTAAACCAATGAAATTTAGTGACTTTCTTCTTGAAAATTGTAATAAATTGCAGATTTTTAGAAATCGCCTGATTTTGTTGTTTTTAATTCTTTTTGGACTTTTTGATTCTTATCTTTTTATTGGATTTTAAAAATTTTTAACATTTTTTTTATTTTTTCAAGCCTATCTTTTTTTTTATTTTTTTGTCTTATTTACATAGACTTGTTTTAAAACCCACAGATTTGTTTTTAAAATTGTCATAAAGTTCACTTTAGATTTCTTAAATTCTTTTTATATTTTCGCTAGATTCTCCGGGATTTGCATAAATTTTCAAGATTCTTCTTAGATTTTCTTCGAACTCTGTGTAGATCCTTTGAATTCTCTTTGGATTTTTGCTGGAGGTGTCTTAATTCTCAGAACATTTTTTGGAAAAATCTTCTCTAGAAATTAAACTCTCCCAATATTTTTTCCTTAGTATCTGTCAGCGGTCGTTAATTTTTTTTAAAATTCCTTGTATTTTTTATCATTTCCTCGATGCGTCGTCCTTTAAATCCGCCTCTGGGTTAGATCCCCAAATTTCCCAAAATAGCACAAACACAAATAAGTACAAAACCCATCAGTTTTCTGTTTTACGTTGAAAATAAATTAGTCTTCACAGTCTCGCCATTTATGAAATTTATGAAGCGTCAACATTAAAAATTGAACCCGTCCCCATTTTTTGTCTCTACTTTATTACTTTCTGCTACCTTCAGACAATTTTTATTGCGTTCCACACAACTACAATCGAACAAATATCGCAAACAGCGCAATAAATTTCCTGGGATTTCTTACAGAAAAGCAGCCCGAAATTAAATTTGAAATAAGCGTTTAAATAACGCACGACTGCTCCCGTGCACCCAAAGATGCACGTCAGTGTCTTGTAAATTCAACACGTGGCAGAGGACAGGAGTTTCTTTCGAGGAATTCTAACAGCGTCAATGTAAAATTTAATCGGCGTTTATCTAAATAATTTGCTTATAAGCGTGTAATTATTTCCTAGCAGTATGTCGTAGGAAATTCCACATGGATTTGAGCATCAGATTCGAGCTGCTTTACATCGTTAATATAATATGAGTACAATAATCAATAAATGTTGAATTTATTGTAGAGTTTGCGCAAGAGACAAGATTACAAGTTTTGATGAAGAAAAAGTGTTAAGTTATTCAAGAGGGGCTCGAAACTCTGGTTTTTGGTTGCGTAATTTAAATGATTGCGTTCCAGTGTTAAGTGTCCGAATGGGCAGCAAACACCAAACTGCCAGAGTATCCCAATGGTAAATACATCCATAATGATTATCCGTACCGAAATGGCCATTCACAAAGCACTAAAATACTTTACTGTGTAATCATGTCTATCCATTACTGGGAACATATCCTATTATCAGTGCACACGCCATACTCGGTTAACTAGTCGATATTGACAACACCTCTGTCCTCGTGTCATGAATCAGCCACCAATGTATAGATTATGGAACACAAATTCCGACTCACTTACATGTGCACACAAACATTGCACTGAGCCATTTCAGCCGATTATAAATTTATCGCGGATGCTGGGCAAGCATCCGGTTTCGCTGATTGCCGCCGGAAGTTGAGTCCCGAGGTGCAGCGAGCCGAGCTTTATAATTCAGTTACTGTTGAATCAATTCTGTCCCGGCGAAGTTGCGACGAAAACGGCGTCTGGATGGCGCGAAATAAGAAAAAACTCATAATCACTCATAATCACCCATAAATGGTCGAAATCAAAATAAAGCGATTTAGGCAGGGGCGTCAAGTTTGTAAATGTGCCATAATTTGTGCTGAGATTCTTAAATTCTGTGCTCTTTTCGCTTACGAGTTTTTCAAGAAACAAAAATGATGCTCAAACTTGAGCTGAGCATCAAAATTTAATTGATTATTAAATTTATTTGAATTATAGTATCAAAATACTAAAAAAATTGCATCTTTGGTTGTGTTGGTACCATGACGATGAAATTTGCAGATATATAAACTGCAGCAAATTTCAAAATTTTGAAAAACAGACTCAACATTTAGAAATTTTTCATTTTAGACCAAGCTCAAAAGTATCAAAATTTTACGAAAAAAACTGTATTTTTGGTTGTGTTGGTACTACTGCGATGAAAATTGAGGATGTTGCTTCTTTTGATTCATTTATTAACCGTACCAATTTTCAAAATTGTGGAACGACAGGCTTTGATTTTAGAAATTTTTATTTTCAGGATAAACTCAAAAGTTTAAAATATACTAAAAAAAATTGTATCTTTGGTTGTGTTGCTATCACAACGATGAAATTTGGGGACATTATTACTCTTGACTCATTTATTAACTGCACCAAATTTCAAAATTCTGAAACAACAGACCCAAAATTTAGAAATTTTTCATTTTAAAACGAGCTCAAAAGTATCAAAATTCTACAAAAAAATTGTATTTTTCGTTGTGTTGGTACCACTGCAATGAAAATTAACGATGTTGCTTTTACTGACTCACTTATTATTTGTACCAAATTTCAAAATCGTGGAAGAAGAGACTCGGAGTTTGGAAATTTTTATTTTCAAAACGAGCTCAAAAGTTTTAAAATTCTATGAAAAAATTTGTATCTTTGGTTGTGTTAGCACCACTGGAATAAATGTTGGGGTTGTTGCCATTCTTGACTTATAAAAAATATTGTGTGATTCATTAAATTTCCATTCGCAGTTGGCTTTGAGAAAAAAAATCATGTCGTAACTAACACCATTACAGTAGTTTCCACTTAATATTTGCGAGATTTGCTAGTTATCGAACAAGAAGTCAACGCACGTCGAAAATACACGGCCTACCCAGAATGGAAATTTAATGAATCACACGATATATATATTATTGAAATATGAATTTAAATATAATTATTTTGCATTTATTGGTATTGAATAAAAGAATAATCTTCAGTTTGATGACGCACCATATTCAATGTACATTCATTTAATTATGTTTTTATTTTGTTTACAACAAACTATTAAACAAATGAACGAAATTCTACTGTATTTGAATCATCTATGTTTCCAAGGATTTAAATCGGATTTAGACAATCGCCAAATTAATTTGTACATAAATTAAAATTAATTATAAAATGATGTGATCAATTTGTTTATTATTATCGAGGGTCAAAAATACCTAATACTTATTTTCTTATGCATGATGCTCAAACTCGACGCTTCTTTAAAGAGAATTCGTTGAAATCTGTATTTTTGATTGTCTTCTATTTCCTGCACGTTTTTTGAAATAATTCAGAGACGAAACGAGCACAAAATTAAAAAATTGCAGCACAAATTAGCACAAAATTATAAGACTAGTTTGATTCATTTTGATGACATATGATGCTTAGTTTGAGCATCATTTTTGTTTCTTGAATAATTCGAAAATAAAAAGAACACAGAATTTAAGAATTGCAGCACAAATTAGCACAAAATTATGGCATATGTTTCAAACTTGACGCACCGGATTTCGACGGGGAAATTCTGCAATAATAAAATTATTTGCAGGAGTTCCCACATCGCAGTTCGAGAGCTATTAACGTCATCTACATTTACCGCCGGCATAATTTCACTGTGCAAAAAAAGCAAAAAATAATAGGACGAATCCTTGCGGGTGTGAATTTCAGGGTAACAATAGGAGTGTCGCCTGCGTCGCAGGCAGCAGCTGGGAATGGTGGAACGAAGTCAGCAGTCGGGCAAATTACACAGAACAGTTATTTAGAATTGCTGGTTACGGACTTTGGTTTCCAATTTACACAGCGTTCGGCCACGTTGAGAGAATAGATAATGAACGGAACAAAAGGAATTTTAAAAGCTGCGAAAGAGTGTCGGAGTAACTACTTCCACTATATCAAAAGGATCAGAGATTAATGCTCGTTATTTCCAGAGTCCGCCGAAATTACCGCCACCTCCCTGTGGTGCTGCAAACGCTCTTATAAAGCCAACTGAATTTCATTATTCAAAACAAAATAAAAATTTTATTATACGGTTCTACGAGATGACGTTTTATTATCCTGACGTCTTTGTATTGCATTATCTCATTTCATTTAGGCGGATAAATTGTGTCCCATAGTGACGTTAAGGCCCAAGATTTACATAAAACATTTAAAGTTTGCGATATTTTTAAATTCTAATTTCGACTCTTTAATGAGGTGGGCTTTGAGGGAAATTACAACTAAATTACTCTACGGCGGCATACATAAATCTAATTTTAGGCTGCACAAATTATAAACATTCTAAACTAAGCACAGTTTTCCGAAAATAACATAGGTAAATTTTGGGCGCAGATCCTAGAATTTACGTAAAATTCTGCGCAAAATGAGTTATAATAACTTTATTTTACTTCAAAAATAAAAGTGATATCGTCACAACTTTCGCATAGTTGTAGTCATAAATTTTTGCGAAAAATTCGCATCTCAATATCTCAAATAGTTTCCGAGATAATAACTTCAGTTTTCTCTAAAAAATAAGCGAGATATCAATATCAGAAGTTTGACATAGTTTTAGTTATAAATGTTCGCCGAAAAACTGCAACTACTTTTGGAAAATCTAAGCACTATTCTTTATGGAAAAAATTCGCGAAAAAAACGAAAACAAAAACCATTTCTTTCGATTTGTTAATTAGAGTTTCCGGAATATTGAGCACAAATTGTTTTGAATATTTCCGATTTATTGATCTAATAATAATAATTGATATCAACTGAATAATAGTAAAATTTATGAATTCTTTCGAAAAGTTTATATTTTTGGCATGATGTGTAGTTTCATAATTTGTGAGATGTTCTCTTTGATGTTGTTGCAGCAGCACTTTCTCACTGCTAGACATGTTCATCCGCAATAATTCAACACGTTTTTATTGCACTTTACAGCAGTTTTACAGTAATGCCGGTATTATCATCGATAGATGGCGCCACTGTAAAACGGAATGAGAGCGACCAGAGAACTAAAACACTCACTTTATTGCGATCAGTGTCCGTTTTAAATTGAACCCCCAAACGCCCTGTATCTTTCCCCGCATATTTTTCTCCCCCGTCCTGTCTTATTCTAGCAGGACCTACAATGGTGTTTTCGAACAATGTAGCAACTTTAATTGTTCGGAATGAATAATGTTTACCTCACTATCATTAACTATCACAACAATGTGCAAATCACTTCACACTTTTCACGTGTTCCATTTACTGTTCCACAAAGCCCTCTATCTTAATTTGTGTAAATTTATTCACAAAGTTAATTAAATGCCGCTACTGTACTATTATTATGTAATTATATCTTGTCGACGTATTAAAACCACATTTAATCGAGTTGTATTTTTATTCCCATTTTTGCGCCACATTTGGTTAGGTCCGTATTGAAGTTAAAACCGGATTACCCAATCAATCGACTAAAATTTCGAATTTCAGCGTTCTATTATAATCCGTTTATTCCAGTTCGTTTTATGTTTTGAAATAGCAGAGGAAACGGTCATTTTGTTGTTCTCTTGCGTTGTGATTCCTACTAATTCGATCAGCGCCAATTTATTAATAGACTTTATTTGGGTTAAACTATTATTTATTCACAAAGAGGTTTGTGGTCAGTTCGGACAACCAAAACAGAATTCCAACAAAGAAATATAAACAGGTCAAAAGGAAGATTTATTGAAGTCCTCGAAAAATGCGAGCGATGTTTGCAAGATTTGGTCGCTTTGATTATGTGGAATTAATTAATTCGGCTCGTATCAGTCGTGACCAAATTGTCGGAATGACTAATTAATCAATTAACATAAAGATCAGTGCATAGTAATCGCTTTGACATGTTGAATCTGCGGAGAACATGTCGCGCCGTTGACTTAATTGTACCTGACGAAAACAAATAAAATGATTTAGAACTTGGAAATTTTGGTATATGGGTATTTAATTAAATTACAGGAATACTGAAGGATCATAATTCTATTATGCTTGCATAGAACGTTAGCTATTAGTTAGTTAGTGGAAGCTTCAGCCTTCCATATAATTCAAAGATATCCAACTTGCCACCTTCTCTCTCTTCTACACTGATTTTAGAAGGGAAATCTACATAAATTGCCTCAAGGCTTGAAGCCTGAAATAATCATTGCGTTAGCGTAGCGAAACTTTAATTCCGACGAGTAAATTTGTCAGAATTTTTACTCATATCTTAATCTTGGTGACAAATTATTCGGAGCAAACAAAATATTTTCGGGTAAATAATCGTCTGTCTGCTCACCGACATTTATTTCGCACGAACTGTAGAAATTACTGTTTGTTTTGGAACAGAACTATTCTGATAGAACCGAATAATTAATTTCCACCAATTATGAAAGTGTTTAATAGATGAGCTTTGCCGGCGAACTTTAAATTAAATTATCTGTTAATCAATTACCTAGCTCATTTCGAGAAGAATTTATGAAATTAATAACGAGTGACGTGCCGTCACTTCCATTGTTAAACAAGCTAATAAATAACGAAAATCTCCGTTCTAATCGAAGATGAATTTTAGACTGAAAAAGTTCCGATGACGAGAGTCTTTAATGTCCCTAAGAAATAATGAGCAGGATTTGTCGCCAGGTTTGTCGTCTCGCCTATCGAATTTTGGGTTTTTGAGACTTGTTTCTAACGTAAAATGAGCCGAGAAAAACGATCTCAGTATCTCTAATAGTTTTCGAGATATTTTCATTGAAACATTAGGAAAAATTAGGAAAAATAAATATCAAATATCCGAAATTTTGATCGGCCATAACTCAGTCATTTGTTGTCAGATCTGAATTTAAATTCCAGATTTGGAATCTGCGGAAAATTATGCGTACACTGATGTATAATAACTCAAATTTACTCCAAAAATAAGCGAAATATCGATATCAGAAGTTTGGCATAGTTATAGTCATGACTTTTCGCGAAAAATTCCAACTTTCGACTTTTGGAAAATCTAATAACGATTTCTTAGCTAAAACAACGAAGACAAAAAGGTGGCGTCACTTCCATTATTAAACAAGCTAATAAATAACGAAAATCTCCGTCCAAATCGAAGATCAATTTTTGACTGAAAAACTTCCGATGACTGAGAGCCTTTAATGTCCCTACAAAGAAATAATGAGCAGGATTTGTCTCCAGAATCCTTGCCTCGCCAGCATTCTCGTGTTCCTCGAAAGCTCGAATTTCTTTCCCCAGAACTTCAGTCATTTACGTCTCGGAAAAACACGATATAACTATGGTTTGAAAATTACATTGCGGCGGCTTTGTTTTTTTAATAAATATTTCGTGCATGTACCAACCTCTGGTTATATTAAAACCAGCATGCTGGGGACAAAGTGCAATTTTTCCGGGAAATTGAGTTGTAAACAGGTAATCAATTCTGATGGCAAAACTAACGACGACTTCTCTACGGTCACATCAAGGAGTAAATTAAATCCATTTCAAGAGATGTATTAACATTTATTGGTGGACTTGTTGCGTGTCGCACGTTATTATTGTGTTCGGGGAAACTTTTTACGGGTAATTTTAGATTCGTTTGAAGAGAATCTGATGATTATCGCAATTAGACTGCAATTAGTTTGGTCCGATGCAACTTCGATTCAGAATATGCTAACTAATGCAACGCGAATCGGAACTTTTTCTGCTTCAATTGGTTTAATAGGTCTGTTAAATGAGATGTTCGCACTGAAGCGAATTTTCGAATTGAGGTCGTCGTGTTGAGCGTGAAAAATTTTAAAATTTTCATTTCTGACTTTAAATATACCTCCAAATTAAAAAATTTTCGAAAACATTCTCAAATTTCATGGTTTTGTCGTAAAAACTGTCAAACTTACAGAATTTAAGAGAAGATTTTGATTTCCTCCTAACAAAAATTTCTTAGATTATCACTTTTTGTTTAAAAATTCTGTAATTTAGTGCACTGAAAAATTGTTTCAAAGGTAAAAATTTCCAAAGGTTTCATTTCAATAATCGTAAAACTGCTAAAACTGCACAACAAAATAGAAAATTTTGAATATTGGTTTATTACACCAAAATATTTTTAAAAATTTTTAAATTTTGTACTAAAATTCTGTAATTTGGTACACTCAGTAACCCACCTTTAAGGAAATAAATTCCCCAAATTTCATTGCTTTAGCTCTAAAACTGTGAGATTTATTCTAATTTAATTAGAAAATTTTGAATTTGAGTTTGTTCCTACTACTAAAAATTTTAAAAATTCTTACTTTTTGTTTTAAATTTTTTTAATTTAACACACGTAATAAGCACCCTCAAGCAATAACTCCACTAAATTTCATTGCTTTATCTTTAACACTGACAAACTTACAGAATTAAAGAAAAATTTTTGAATTTAAGTATTTACGTGCAACTAAATAAATTTCCAAAATTTTTACTTCTTGTTCGAAAATTTTGTAATTTATTGGTACACGCAACAAATGCTTCAAAAGTGATAAATTCCAAGGATTTCATGCAATTATCCTTAAAACTGTCAAAACTGCAACACAGCATTAAAAATTTTGAAGTTTAGATTACCGCACAAAAAACATTTTCCAAAATTTTTACTTTTTGTATTAAAATTCTGTAATTTAGTACACTCAGTTAGAACTTTCAAGGTAATAAATCTTCCCAATTTCAGTGCTCTAGCTTTAAAACTGTGAGATTTAATCTAATTTGAATAAAAAGTTTTGCATTTGAATCTGTTCTGCTATTCAAAATTTCAAAAATTTTATATTTTTTCTTATATATTTTTTTAATTTAGCACCATTAATACGCATCTCCAAAAGAATAAATTCACCGAATTTTATTGCTCTATCAACAACTCTGTCAAACTTACAGCATTAAAAAAAAAAATTATTTAAGTTTGTCCAAAAAAATAAATTTTAAAATTTTTTATTTTTTATTTGAAAGTTCTGTAATTTAGTGCAGTCAATAAGTGTCTCAAAGGTAATGTATTCCTAAAAATGTCTCGATTATCTTTAAAACTGTCAAAACAGCGACACATAATAAAAAATTTTGAATTCTAGATTACCGCACTACAAACATTTTTCCAAGTTTTTATTTTTTGGACTAAAATTTTGTAATTTCTTACACTTAGAAACTCCTAAGTATTAAATCCTCCAAATTTCATTGTTGTATCGTCAACACTGAGAAACTTTTTGAATTTAAGTTTGTCCTACGAAATAAATTTCCAAAATTTTTATTTTTTGTCAGAAAAATGTGTAATTTAGTGCAACCAATAGCTGTTTTAACAGTAATAAATTCCAAAAATTTCATTCAATTATCTTTCAAACTGCCAAAACTGCGAATCATAATCGAAAATTTGTTTACCGCACTAAAAATATTTTCCAAAATTGGTACTTTTTGTACTCAAATTCTAAAAATTAGTACATTTATTTAGCACCTCTAAAGTATTAAATCCACCAAACTTCATTGCTTTAACATTAAAACTATAGCACTTACAGTAAGCAACGTAAAATTATGGATTTTTAAAATTTAATTTCTTTGCCTTGACGTTAAAACTGTTAAAATAACAGAATTGAAAAACTACGATTTTATTTTGTTTAGTCAATATTATCATAATTTATTCTCTGCGATTTCTCTGCCTGCGAACTTGATATCTTTGTTTTGGAAGTGAATCACAACAGTCCTCCAACTTTCATAAATAGTAAATTTGCTTTTTGTCGTTTTCAGTTGTCTCCCGAGACTGAAAATTTATCTTTTCTAAGTAAATAACCGCTCCTGTTTCGTTGAAATCAACGCCTAGAATTTTCAGGGACAGTCGGTTATTCCGTTTTCACGTTCTTTAATTTAAAATCCAACGCATCTTTATGTAAATAATATGCGCAAAAGTAAGTTCAGAAGGTTGGCTAAATATTATTACAGTATATGTAACGAACAAACCCTTTGCGTGCCTTATTTTGCACATCAGGAGAACGTGATCGCAGTGTAAGCAGCTTGCATTATCATACGATAGCAAAGCGAACTTTTGAAAACAACGGTTGCTATTAGGGGCTGTTTTAAATTCAGAACGAACGTATCTGGATGAATAATATATGTATTGATAAAAGGATTCTTCTGTAGCTTTATGTGCATAAAAGCTTTTTAAGTAAATAAATACAAAGATGTTTGTCTTTGATTGATACGTTTACTCTGGGTATTAGTATTCGAGAGTGTCTTCCCGAACCAGAAATAATTAAAATAACAATATCGTCTAAATGCTCAGTTCTCTGGGGAATCCCGGATTAGAACCCGAATTATTAGAGTTATTGTGCCGTGCACGTGTTTACTATAAACCATCGTTTATTCTGAAGAGGTTTCCACTTTCTTATCGGAAAATTCTGGAACTAATATGTTCAATAAAAATATATCTTCATTAAGGTGCAACTTTGGCAAGTCTTTTCAACTGCGATTTTCCAACATTAGTGTTCATAGCAAAAACAGCGAAAGTCCGTGACTGGAAATCTGACCACAGGGCATAACTACCGGAATTGGACTTCGAAACCAAAGATTAAAAGTTGAACAGATGATCCGAATGAAAAGCACTTTCTCACACTCTTATAATTCCGAACTTTTAACTGTACACAACATTTCTTTCTCGAGTAATAAAAATTTCAAAATGCACACTTTTTCCCTGCAAACTTTGTTCCAAAAAGTTCGTTATAAATTTGTTACCACCAGCAAAAAGCTGCTTTATCCGTTCCACCGCAACACTGCGAATATGCCTGCATCTGAAAATTTCAATTCTATGCTATACTGAAAATATTTTCTAAAATTCTAACTTTTTGTACTAAAATTTTGTAATTTGGTGCGCTCAGTTACCACCTTCCAAGTAATAAATCCCCCAAATTTCATTGCTTTAGCTCTAAAACTGTGAAATTATATCTAATTTAAGTAGAAAATTTTGAATTTAAGTTTGTTCTACTACCAAAAATTTCAAAAAATTCTTAGCTTTTATTCCAAAATTTTCTAATTTAGTACACTCAATAAGCTAAAAGTAATACCTCCACCAAATTTCATTGCTTTATCTTCAACACTGACAAACTTATAGAATTAAAAAAAAATTTGAATTTAAATATTTACGTTAAACTAAATAAATTTCCAAATTTTGTTTGAAAATTTTCTAATTTAGTACACTCAATAAGTGCTTCAACCAAAAATTTTATTCAATTATCCTTAAAACTATCAAAATTGCAACACAATAAAAAATTTTGAAGTTTGGATTATCGCACAATAAAACAATGTCTAAAATTTTTATTTTTTCTACTAAAATGCTGTAATTTAGTTCACTCAGTTAGAACCCTTAAAGTAACAAATCCCTTAAATTTTAATGCTCTAGCTTTAAAACTGTGAGACTATATACTATTTTTTGTAATTTAGCACCAACAATAAGCACCTCCAAAGCAATAAAATCACTAAATTTCATTGCTTTATCAACAACTCTGACAAACTTACAGAATTTAAAAAAAAAAATTGAATTTAAGTTCGTTCATTTAAATAAATTTTAAGTTTTCTACTTTTTATTTGAAAATTCTGTAATTTAGTGCAGTCAATAAGTGCATCAAAAGTAATATACACCAAAAATTTCATTCAATTATCTTTAAAACTGTCAAAACTGCGACAAATAATCAAAAATTTTTAATTTTAGTTCATCGCATTGAGAATATTTTTCAAAATTTTGATTTTTTGTACTAAAATTCTGTAAGTTAGTACACTCAATTAGAACGTTTAAAGTAACAAATCCCTTAAATTTGATTTCTCTAGCCTTAGAACTGCGAGATTTGATCTAATTTGAATAAAAAATTTTGAATTTAAGTGTGTTCTGCTTGTCAAAATTTCAAAAAAATTATTTTTTTTATATAATTTTTTGTAATTTAGCACCAAGAATAAGCACCTCCAAAGCAATAAATTCACCAAGTTTCATTGCTTTATCAACAACTATGACAAACTTACAGAATTTAAAAAAAAAATTGAATTTTAGTTCGTTCATTTAAATAAATTTGAAGTTTTCTACTTTTTATTTGAAAATTCTGTTATTTAGTGCAGTCAATAAGTGCATCAAAAATAATATACACTTAAAATTTCATTCAATTATCTTTAAAACTGTCAAAACTGCGACAAATAATCGAAAATTTTTAATTTTAGTTCATCGCATTGAGAATATTTTTGAAAATTTTGATTTTTTTGTACTAAAATTCTGTAAGTTAGTACACTAAATTAGAACGTTTAAAGTAACAAATCCCTTAAATTTGATTTCTCTAGCTTTAAAACTGCGAGATTTGATCTAATTTGAATAAAAAATTTTGAATTTAAGTGTGTTCTGCTAGTCAAAATTTCAAAAAATTTATTCTTTTTATACAATTTTTTGTAATTTAGCACCAAGAATAAGCACCTCCAAAGCAATAAATTCACCAAGTTTCATTGCTTTATCAACAACTCTGACAAACTTACAGAATTTAAAAAAAAAATGAATTTAAGATCGTTCATTTAAATAAATTTTATGTTTTCTACTTTTTATTTGAAAATTCTGTAATTTAGTGCAGTCAATAAGTGCATCAAAAGTAATATACACTTAAAATTTCATTCAATTATCTTTAAAACTGTCAAAACTGCGACAAATAATCAAAAATTTTTAATTTTAGTTCATCGCATTGAGAATATTTTTCAAAATTTTGATTTTTTGTACTAAAATTCTGTAAGTTAGTACACTCAATTAGAACGTTTAAAATAACAAATCCCTTAAATTTGATTTCTTTAGCTTTAAAACTGCGAGATTTGATCTAATTTGAATAAAAAATTTTGAATTTAAGTGTGTTCTGCTAGTCAAAATTTCAAAAAAAATATTTTTTTATACAATTTTTTGTAATTTAGCACCAAGAATAAGCACCTCCAAAGCAATAAATTCACCAAGTTTCTTTGCTTTATCAACAACTCTGACAAATTTACAGAATTTAAAAAAAAAATTGAATTTAAGTTCGTTCATTTAAATAAATTTTAAGTTTTCTACTTTTTATTTGAAAATTCTGTAATTTAGTGCAGTCAATAAGTGCATCAAAAGTAATATACACCTAAAATTTCATTCAATTATGTTTAAAATTGTCAAAACTGCGACACATAATCGAAAATTTTTAATTTTAGTTAATCGCACTGAGAATATTTCTCAAAATTTTGATTTTTTGTACTAAAATTCTGTAAGTTAGTACACTCAATTAGAACGTTTAAAGTAACAAATCCCTTAAATTTGATTTCTCTAGCTTTAAAACTGCGAGATTTGATCTAATTTGAATAAAAAATTTTGAATTTAAGTGTGTTCTGCTAGTCAAAATTTCAAAAAAAATATTTTTTTATACAATTTTTTGTAATTTAGCACCAAGAATAAGCATCTCCAAAGCAATAAATTCACCAAGTTTCATTGCTTTATCAACAACTCTGACAAACTTACAGAATTTAAAAAAAAAATTGAATTTAAGTTCGTTCATTTAAATAAATTTTAAGTTTTCTACTTTTTATTTGAAAATTCTGTAATTTAGTGCAGTCAATAAGTGCATCAAAAGTAATATACACCAAAAATTTCATTCAGTTATCTTTAAAACTGTCAAAACTGCGACAAATAATCAAAAATTTTTAATTTTAGTTCATCGCATTGAGAATATTTTTCAAAATTTTGATTTTTTGTACTAAAATTCTGTAAGTTAGTACACTCAATTAGAACGTTTAAAGTAACAAATCCCTTAAATTTGATTTCTCTAGCTTTAAAACTTGCGAGATTTGATCTAATTTGAATAAAAAATTTTGAATTTAAGTGTGTTCTGCTAGTCAAAATTTCAAAAAATTGATTCTTTTTATACAATTTTTTGTAATTTAGCACCAAGAATAAGCACCTCCAAAGCAATAAATTCACTAAGTTTCATTGCTTTATCAACAACTCTGACAAACTTACAAAATTTAAAAAAAAAATTGAATTTAAGTTCGTTCATTTAAATAAATTTTAAGTTTTCTACTTTTTATTTGAAAATTCTGTAATTTAGTGCAGTCAATAAGTGCATCAAAAGTAATATTCACCAAAAATTTCATTCAATTATCTTTAAAACTGTCAAAACTGCGACAAATAATCAAAAATTTTTAATTTTAGTTCATCGCATTGAGAATATTTCTCAAAATTTTGATTTTTTGTACTAAAATTCTGTAAGTTAGTACACTCAATTAGAACGTTTAAAGTAACAAATCCCTTAAATTTGATTTCTCTAGCTTTAAAACTGCGAGATTTGATCTAATTTGAATAAAAAATTTTGAATTTAAGTGTGTTCTGCTAGTCAAAATTTCAAAAAAATTACTTTTTTTATACAATTTTTTGTAATTTAGCACCAAGAATAAGCACCTCCAAAGCAATAAATTCACCAAGTTTCATTGCTTTATCAACAACTCTGACAAACTTACAGAATTTAAAAAAAAAAATTGAATTAGGGTTCGTTCATTTAAATAAATTTTAAGTTTTTTACTTTTTATTTGAAAATTCTGTAATTTAGTGCAGTTAATAAGTGCATCAAAGGTAATATACACTTAAAGTTTCATTCAATTATGTTTAAAATTGTCAAAACTGCGACAATAATAATAAATTTTGAGTTTTAGTTCACCAAACCAAAAATATTTTTCAAAATTTTTATTTTTTGTACTAAAATTCTGTAATTTAGTACACTCAGTTAGATCTTTTAAAGTAACAAATCCCTCAAATTTGATTTCTCTAACATTGAAACTGTGAGATGTGATCTAACTTAACTAGAAAATTTTGAATTTGAGTTTGTTCTACAACAAAATTTTTTTTTAATTTGTTTTTTATTCTAAAGTTTGTTAATTTAGTACATTCGATAAGCACCTTTATAGAAATAAACCAAATTTCATTGCTCTATCGTTAAAACTGACAAACTTACAAAATTAAAAAAATTTGAATTTACGTTCGTCGAACTAAATAAATTTAAAAAATTTTTACTTTTCGTTTAAAAATTCTGTAATATAGTACACTCAATAACTGCTTCAAAAAAAATTAATTCCTAAAATTTTATTCAATTATCTTCAAAATTGTCAAAACTGCGACACATAATCGAAAATTTTAAATTCTAGATCACCGCACTAATAACATTTTTCCAAATTTCTAGTTTTTGGACTAAAATTCTGTAATTTTGTACACTAAGTTGGAACCTTTTAAGTAATAAATCCTCCAAATTTCATTGCTCTATTGTCAATACTGACAACTTACCAAATTTAAGAAAAAAAAAAATTTTAATATTTTTTACTTTTTGTTCACAAAGTGTGTAAATAAGTGCACTCAATAACTGTTTTAAGTGTAATAAATTCTAAATATTTTATTCAATTATTCTTAAAACTGGCAGAAAGTTTAGAAATATTTTCCAACATTTGTACTTTCTGTTGTAAAATTCTAAAATTTACTACATTTAGTTAGCACCTCTAAAGTAATAAATTCACCAAACTTCATTGCTTTAACATTAAAACTAAAGAGCTTACAGTAAGCAACGCAAAATTACTTAAGAATTTAAGAAAAATTTTTGAATTTAAATTCGTCTATTTAAATAAATTTTAAAATTTTTACTTTTTGTTTGAAAATTCTGTAATTTAGTGCAGTCAATAAATGCCTCAAAAATAAAATATTACCAAAACTTCATTCAATAATTTTTAAAACTGTCAAAACTGCGGCACATGATAAAAACTCTTGAATTTTAGTTCAAAGCACTAAAAATATTTTTCAAAATTAGAGTTCATAGCAAAAACACCAAAAATTAAAAGTTTGACAGAAGATCCGAATGAAAAGCACTTTCTCACACTCTTATAATTCCGAACTTTTAACTGTACACAACATTTCTTTCTCGAGTAATAAAAATTTTAAAATGCACACTTTTTCCCTGCAAACTTTGTTCCAAAAAGTTCGTTATAAATTTGTCACCACCAGCAAAAAGTTGCTTTATCCGTTCCACCGCCACATTGTATCGCAACACTGCGAATATGCCTGCATCTGAAAATTTCAATTCCATGCTATGTATTTTTGCGGCTCGAAATTTATAACGTTCTCGTTAGCATGGAAGCGCTGTAAATACTTCAAAGTGAAGTACAAACGAGCGGCTCGGGAGTTGACCGCAGCAGTGTCATCCATTCACGCTAGGACGCAGATAAACAATCATAAAGGTATAGTTGTGTGTGGCAAATTTCCACGGATCTATTAAAAAAACAGATTTACTACATGACCTTTTGTGGAGGAAACTGGAAAATCCAGCGGAAACAGATTTTGCGTCTCGTCAGGTGTGAAATCCACTTGAAACCGATTTAATCATCTGAAACTACTATTTACCGGGCAAAAGCGCCGGATAAACTGTGTGGTTGCTTTGTCCTGTTTTATTGGGAATTATTGTCATAAAAAATATCGAAATATTGTCTTTATTGTCACAATTATTACCATTAGACGATAAAATAATGCAGCCAGTGCTGACTAATTTTGTATTTGTAAATTATTACAGGGTTGCAATGTGGACTCATTATTATTTATTGGGTCATTCATTTTAATTTAGCAGGAAATTGGTAGCAAACTTTTGTATGTTTGGAAGGCACAACTGAAATTATAATGATTCATTATAGTCATTTCAACAATAAATTTAATTTTTTTTAGACCGGCGCATCCGCCATTTTTGCTAGGTCAATTTTTGGAACAGTTCCGATTAACTTATGATTTGAGCAGCTTAAAAATCAGATTTACGCCGTTTGCTTTAAAATAGAGAAAAGACTTTTAGTATTTTAGAATAAAAACTACGAATTTTTTTATGTTGAGGCCGAATTCGTCTTTGAAATTTTCTATTAAATTCTGTAAATCCGGCATTTTTAACAGTGAAGTAATAAAATTTGTGGAATTGATTGTTCTAGGCACGCTTATTAAGTTAGCTAATTTACATTATTTTTGAAAAAAAAGTTTATTTTTTAGATTTTTTCATTTTCAAAACGAACTCAAAATTGCGAAATTTTACGTTATATTTTGTAAATTCGACAGTTTTAACGCTAAAACAATGAAATTTTTTGAAATTATTACCAAGTAAGCGCTTATTGTGTGTACTAAATTCCAGCATTTTAGAACAAAAGGTACAAATTTTAGAAATTTTCTTGTACAAGACGAATTTATTTGCAAGATTTTCTATTTTCTATTAAATTCTGTAATTCCAACATTTTTAACATTTAAGTAATAAAATTGGAGGATTTCATTATTTTAAGCACGGTTATTAGATTTGCTAAATATCACTATTTTTGATCAAGAAGTTAATTTTTTAGAATTTTTTATTTGCAGAAGGAACTCAAAATTGCGAAATTTTACATTATATTATATAAATTCGACAGTTTTGACGCTAAGGTAATGAAATTTGGTGAAATCACTACCAAGCAGGCGTTTATTATATCAACTAAAATTCAGAATTTTAGAACAAAAAGTACAAATTTTAGAAATATTTACGTGGAGGAGAAACTTTTTTACAAAATATTCTGTTGACTTCCGTAATTTCAACGTTTTTACCGCTAAAGTAATAAAATTTGTAGAATTTAGTATTCTAGGCACGCTTATTGAGTTTGCTAATTACACTATATTTGCACAAGAAGGTAATTTTTTAGAATTTTTGATTTGTCAAACAAGCAAAATTGCAAAATCCCACGTTAAATTTTGTAAATTTGCCAGTTTTTACGATATAGCGTTGAAATTTGGTAAAATTATTACAAAACTAGCGCTCATTGTGTGTACTAGATTACAGAACTTTAAAACAAAAAGAACGAATTTTGAAAATTTGTATGACAAACTTATCTTCAAATTTTTTTATTAAATTCTGTAATTCCAGCAGTTTTTGCGCTTAAGCAAAATTTGGAGAATTTGTTATTTAGAAGTGGCTCATTAATTCCACTAAATTATATAATTTTAAAACGAAAAGTAAAAATTTGAGAATTGTTGTTTTGAAAGACTAACTAAAAATTCTAAAATTTTCTATTTAATTTTTTTAATTCAACAATTTTTACGTTAAAGCATTAAGTTTTGGCGAATTTATTACATTACTTATTAATTAAAAAATTTCAGAATTTAGGAACAAATATTGCAAATTTTATTTGCTGGATGAACTCGAAATTTTCTATTATTTTTTTAATTTTGATATTTTTAACACTAATGCAATAGAATTTTTTGAAGTTATTACTATAAACATTTTGATATAAAAGGCAAACTCATCTATTTTTTAATCAATTTTCTATTAAATTCTGTAATTCCAACGGTTTTAACATTAACGCATAAAGTTTATGGAATTTATTATTTGAAAGCCGCTTATTGGTTTTGCTTTATTACAGAGTTTGAAAACAAAAAATAAAAATTGTAAAATTGTACATAGGACGAACCCAAAACTCTACAATTTTTTATTTATTTTGACAGTTTTAACGATAATGTAATATATTTATTACTTTAGAAACGCTTATTGATTGTTAGAAATAAAAGAATTTTCCTCAAAACTCTCTATTTTAAAATCTTTTATTGTGTGTAGATATAAATTACAAAACTCTGGAACAAAATAAAATAATTTTAAAAATTTGTAGGACGAACATTCAAAGTTTTGTATTAAATTCAGACAGTTTTAACCCTGAGGCTCTAAAATTTGATGGATTAATTAATTTACAGGCGCTTATTGAGTAAAATCTTTGGGAAAACTTTAGAATTTCTAAGGAAATTTCAACGATTATTTAAGACTACACCTCCAAAATACGGATAATTCGACAGTATGTAGATCATAACAGTAGTAGAGCTTTTAGAGGTCTTAAAATGATCAAATCCTGTGGATCCAGAACTTTCTCTTTACCCTTAAGACCCTCCTGAAGTCTTGAGATTCTTAAGATTTTTGAATTATGATATTAAAACGTTCCAAATTCTCTAGATTGTTCAAACTATCGATCGAATTCCTTTCAAGTCTCAACTTTTCTAACATTCTTCAGACTGTTTTAGATCTCTGTGCTAAACATTGTAGTACATAAATTCGCTCCTTTCTGATATTTAAATACGTTTGAAAAGTATAAATTCGGGATCCCCTGGCACGTAGAGCTTTAGTTTTCGGCGAAGCGTCAAACCTAACACCGCTGACAAATTTTTAGCCTCTTCGTAAACGTGCTTCAAGTGAGAAATGACAAGGATCAAGCTGGACTTAGCGGCTGAAACTAAGGACATGTGTCAGAAGGCGATAATGAATTTAAGTTTGTCGTCCTGAAACCACAATCAGGCTTCAGAATCGACCACATATTAAAACACCTGACGCTGACATCTTATCCTAAGCTAATAATAAGCTCGGCTTTGTTTTAAGCTCCGCCGAAAAACTAATTTAAAAAAGCGCCAACGCTGAAGAATGGTGTTGTGCTTTCTTTTCATTAACAAGAACATTGTATGGAGCTTTTTAAATTCATAGGACGAAGGTGGAAGTTTTCGTTTTTCTGTAGTGTTGAAACGATTTATTACCGGCTAAGATTTGCGGGGAAAAATTGTGTCGGCCGAATTGGGTTGTTAGTGTAATGAGTAGAGCGTAACTTGATTTAGTTAATAAATAAATAGGCGTCGTTATTGGCAAGGGTGTTTAATTAAGCAATCAGTTAAACTTTGATGGGATCAATTCAGGAACGGCGGTTCGACAGCTGACACAAACATAATACAGCCGACGATAAATTGCCCCGACCCTGCTGATTATTCACTAATTGCTTTTTTATTTACAACACCACAACAACTATCCAACGAATGGAATTATTAGGTTGGCGCTACTGCTAAATGGAACTGTAGAATGAAACCCCCAATCTGACAGCGGAAAGTCAATAACAAAGGTAATGACCTCAAAATTGCCGCCACCAAACACAGAAATGGCGAAATGACTGGGCATAGAAATCACACAAATGTTTCGTGGTGAAATTACGTGGGGAAAAGCTCATTGACTTATTATTTTTTCCGATCCGAATAAAATTTGTTGGTTTTCGCTTTCAACGTTTTAACATTCAGTCCTCCACGCACCGCAATATCGCGTGCGTTTCCTCGACAAGACAGAGATTTACAGTGGCACTTTGGTAAGCAAACCGAGTCAGACGAACGTCTAGAACAACTCATTTTCTCCGAATTTATTACCGGCGACTTTTTTTAAGAACGCGTCTCTGCACCAGCTAAGGCATTACCGTCTCAGAATTGATGATAGACAAACTCTATTTCCTGGTCATTTCCAAACTGTCAGTCTGCAAGGACTAGCTCCGCAACAATCCGAGATAATATCAAACTTCTCTAGTTTGTCATAGTCTGCTCCAAGATTGCTTAATCTATTCCATGCAGATTGGAAGCTATATCGAACTAAAGCTAACCGTTACGTCACGGTTTGGCACTTGATTATAAATTGCAAATTTAGATTGGACTGGGAGCTGTCAGCGGGGATTCATAACACCACAGAGTAACAATCATAAGTTGTTATAATATTTTACAATGTTTTACATAGAATTTTGAAACTCTAAAAATAAAATAAAACTAACATCTAAGTTTATCGCAAAGTCCCTAAATCTATAGGTCTGAGCGAGTCCACTAATCGCGTTTCCATGTTGATGACGTCAAAACGGTTCGCCTTTTGGCGCGAAGTTTGAATACATTGGTCAGCAAGCAAACTGCAGTACACCGGTGTATTTTTGCAAGCATGTATTTTCACTTTTGACATTCAATTCAGTCATAAACTAATTTGACCAAACAAGCTTTTTTTAAGGTTTCATGACGAGCACAAGTGGTGTCCCCAATCGCTGCTTGACCCAAGTGCCTCTTATGAGAATAGTAATTCGCACTTGGCTAATCAGTATCAAAATGCTTTCAAATATAAGATCGAAAGCTGCACTGTCAGAAAAGTTTGGTTTTACCTCATCATTTTCTTTCACAACCACGTGGGAAACACCAAGAAAACCTCAACATTTCGCACATTTTGAAATGGTCTGCCATATGGCAATTTCTGCCAGGAACACAAAACTTTTTGACAGTACAATTGCGTCCAAAAATAATGCACCATGGTATGAACAGAATATGCACCCAACAATACATTTTACCCCTAGAACTTTTGGGTTGGTCTGCTTGAGATTTGAGCGGTCAGTTTTTGTACAGGGGTGCGTCAGACATCCAAATTTTATTTACAACTTACTCGACAACTCTTGAAGATTGAGTTGAATAAACAACATGGTATGAAGAACATTGAAAGAAATTTTAAATTTATGTTTGTATTCTTAATCAATGACCCCGATCCCACTATAAGTTGATTGCAATTAAATTAATCACACATTTAATTAAGTTTGATTGCTGAATTATTGTTTATTCTAACGTTCATTTTTCTTCATACAATTCACTTTCATTGCTAAAAAAGTAAATTTTAGAACAATCGATATTTAATTCTGATCAATAGTAAGTAACTAAGTATAGGCCGGTTTAACGCAATAATTTAATTGAAATTAAATTAAACTGGCAACTTATTTATGTCACTTTAACATAATGTTAAATATTTCATTTCATTCTAAATTGTTAGAGTAACAGTATCACTTTAGCAGTAGATTGTACAAAAGCACATTTAACAACCCTAGTGCTGTTAAAAATTTGGCAACAATACTAGTGTTGGTAAATGCGTCTTTTCGCAATCTCTTGATTTTGCCAAGCTGTTTACATGTCAACTAGCATTTATAATTTTTGAAGCATCAATTTATACATTTTCTGGAGTTTTAGTTTTTCTGATGTAAAAACCCCAATAACGTTATTTGGTTTTGCAAAAATCTTTGATCCAAATTAAAGATTTAATTTTGTTTTTGTAAACCGGGTGTATGTTTTTTTTAATTATTTGTCTCTAGCTAAAAAATATTGTTTTTTCAACTTTGACATAAAAATACATTTTCTGTCATTGTTTGAGACGTAAGAAACTCAAATTTTCTTCATTTTTTTTACTCGTAATTAACTTATGTTTCTACTAACTAGTAAGTGAAAAAATTACAAAACAATGAGAGCAAGTGATTTGACATGCATGTCAAAATTGACAATTATATTTGTATTTGTGTCAACTCTATTATTACAAGTCCACATTAGATTAAAACTAAACTCAACTTCACACGTTGAGTAATCTACTATATTTGTCTGTATGTCCTGAAACTTTATTTCCAAATATTTTTTCCCCAATTCCAGTAAATTTGAATCAACAAGAAGGCTGTAATTTATTGGGGATCAATTCTGGTCATCAGACAAGACACACCCCTTGAGGGTGATTATGTTTATAGGGTCTTGCGGTAAGTTTGGTGGAAACAGTGAAACAGTAGTGAAAAAAAATTAAGAAAATTTGAGTTTCTTAGGTCCCAAACAATGACAGAAAATGTATTTTTATGGCAAAGTTAAAAAAAAACTATATTTTATAGCTAGAGACAAATAATTAAAAAAATTATAAAGTCTGTTTAAAAAATCACCACCAACACCGCAATTTTCCCCTGCATTACACCCGACAATGTTGCCTAGGAAGATTTTTGGTGGGAAAATATTTGTCAATTTTTTGACATTTCTGAAAATTGGGCAGTGTTTCCGTCAAAAACGTGTTTCTTTTACAGCCTGTTGGATTGCAAATCAGGATTTAATAGACTCGGCACAGCCTGGAAGGCCGTTTTGTGTAATCAAATTGTCAATTAGGCAGCTAACCTATTTGATTTTATGACCAAAAAGTCACTATCGACGATGTTGCCGGTTGTACAGTGCTGGGAGAGTGCGGTGTTGGTGGTTTATTTAATAAAAAAACGGACTTTACACCCGGTTTACCGAAACAAAATTAAATCCTTAATTTTTATCAAAGATTTTTACAAAACCAAATAACGTTATTGGGGTTTTTACATCTGAAAAACTATGTTTGAAAAACTAAAACTCGAGAAAATGTATAAATTGACGCTTCAAAAATTATAAATGCTAGTTTGGTCATAATCAGTAAAACATGTAAACAGTTTAGCAAAATTACCAACACTAGTATTGTTGCTAAATTTTTAACAGCACTAGGATTGTTAAATGTGCCTTTATACAATTTCCTGCTAAAGTGATACTGTTACTCTAACAATTTAGAATGAAATGAAATATTTAACATTATGTTAAAGTGACATAAGTAAGTTGCATGTTTAATTTAATTTCAATTATTGCATTAAACCGGCCTATACTTAGTTACTTACTATTGATCAGAATTAAAAATCAATTGTTCTAAAATTTACTTTTTTAGCAATGAAAGTGTATTATGTGAAGAAAAATGAATTTTAAGAAATAAATTAGAAGTTAAAAATTACATCTTTAATTAAAATTAATATTTGATTCCATCATCCATCCATGTCAGCAATCAAACTTAATTCAATGCGTGATTAATTTAATCGCAATCAACTTATAGTGGAAATGAGGTCATTTTGCTTAAAAATTCAAACATTGATTCAAAATTTCTTTCAATGGTCTTCAAATCATGTTGTTTAGCCGACTCAATCTGCATGAGTTTTCAACTTAGTTATAAATAAAATTTGGTTGTCTGACGCACCCTTGTACAAAAACTGACCGCTCAGATCTTAAGCAGACCAACCCAAAAGTTCTAGGGGTAAAATGTATTGTTGGGTGCATATTATATTCATACCATGGTGCATTATTTTTGGACGCAATTGTACCAACACAACCAAAGATACAATTTTTTCCGTAGAATTTTGATGCTGTTCAGCTCGTTCTAAAATAAAAAATTTCTAAATTCTGAGTCTGTTGTTTTACAATTTTGACCTTTGGTACAATTTATAAGTGAATCGGTGAAAGCAACGTCCTTAATTTTCATCGCAGTAGTATCAACACAACCAAAGATACAATTTTTTCCGTAGATTTTTGATGCATTTGAGCGCGTTCTAAAATAAAAAATTCAAAATTTTGAGTTTGTTGTTTTACAATTTTGAAATTTGGTACAGTTAATAAGTGAGTCAGTAAAAACAACGTCCTTAATTTTCATCGCAATGGCACCAACACCACCAAAGATACAATTTTTTCCGTAGAATTTGGATACTTTTGAGCTAGTTCTAAAATGAAAATTTTTTAAATTTTGAGTCTGTTGTTTCTAAATTTTGACACTTGGTGCAGTTGATAAATGAGTTAAGAGTAGTAACATCCCCAAACTTCATAGCTGTAGTACCTAGACAACCAAAGATACAATTTTTTTTTCATATAATTTTGAAATTGTGAGTTCGGTCTAAAAATCAGAATTTCTAAAATATAAGTCTATCGTTTCACAATTTTGAACTTTGGTACAGCTAATAAATGAGTCAGTAGAAGCAACGTCCTTAATTTTTATTGCAGTGGTACCAACAAAACCAAAGATATATTTTTTTTAGTATTTTGAAACTTTTGAGTTTGTTCGAAAAATAAGAATTTCTCAAATTGGAGTTAGTTGTTTCACAATCTCTTGTTTATGTACAGATAATAAAAGAATAGTAACATCCCTAAATTACATCGCTGTGGTACCAATACAACCAAACATACAATGTTTTGCATAGATTTTTGAAACTTGTGAGTTCGGTCTAAAAATAAAAATTTATAAAATATAAGTCTATCAATCCACAATTTTGAAATTTTGTACAGTTAGTAAGTGAGTCAGTAGAAGCAACGTCCTTAAGTTTCATCGCAGTGGTACCCCAACACAACCAAAGATACAATTTTTTCCGTAAAATTTTGATACTTTTGAGCTCAGTCTAAAATGAAAATTTTCTAAATTTCTAAATTTTGAGTCTGTTGTTTTAGAATTTTGAAACTTGGTGCAGTCAATAAATGAGTCAAGAGTAAGTAACATCCCCAAATTTCATTGCTGTGGTACCAAAACAACCAAAGATATATTTTTTTTAGTATTTTGAAACTTTTGAGTTTGTCCGAAAAATAAGAATTTCAAAAATTACAGTTAGTTGTTTCACAATCTCTAGTTTTTGTACAGATAATAAATGAACAAAGAATAGTAACATCCCCACATTGCATCGCAGTGGTACCAACACAACCAAAGATATAATTTTTTCCGCAGAATTTTGATACTTTTGTACTGGTTCGAAAATGAAAAATTTTTAAATTTTGCATCTGGTGTTTCTGAATTTTGAAACTTTGTGCAATTAATCAATGAGTCAAGAGTAGTAGTAACAACCCCAAATTTCATCGTTGTGAGACCAACACAACTAAAGATACAATTTTTTTCTGTAGAATTTTGATACTTGTGCTCGTTCTAAAATGAAAAATTTTTACATTTTGAGTCTATTGTTTTAGGATTTTGAAACTTGGCGCAGTTAATAAATGAGTCAAGAGTAGTAACATCCCCAAATTTCATCGTTGTGGTACCAACAAAACCAAAGATACATTTTTTTTAGTATTTTGAAATTTTTGAGATTGTCCTAAAAATAAAAATTTTTAAAATTTGAGTTAGTTGTTTCTCAATTTTTAGTTTTTGTACATATAATAAATGAGCAAAGAATAGTAACATTCCCAGATTGCATCGCTATGGTACCAATACAACCAAAGATACAATGTTTTACATATAATTTAGTACATTGGAAAATGAAAAATTTCTAAATTTTGAGTAAGTTATTTCAGGATTTTGAAATTTGGTACAACTAATAAGTGAGTCAGTAGAAGCAACGTCCTTAATTTTCATCGCAATGATACCAACACAACCAAAGATACAATTTTTTCCGTAGAATTTTGATACTTTTGAACTCGTTCTAAAATAAAAAATTTCTAAATTTTGCGTCTGGTGTTTTCGAATTTTGAAAATTTGTGCGGTTAATAAATGAGTCAAGAGTAGTAACATCCCCAAATTTTATCGCTGTAGTACCAACACACAACCAAAGATACATTTTTTTCATATAATTTTGAAACTTTTGAGCTTGTCTTGAAAACAAAAATTTCAAAAATCCAAGTGTGTTGTTTTAAAATTTTGAAATTAGGTACAGTTAATAAATGAGTCAAGAATAGTAACATTTTCAAATTTTACCGCTATGATACCGACACAACAAAAAATACAACGTTTTTCATAAAATTTTGAAACTTGTTAGTTTGGTTTAAAAATCGAAATTTCTAAAATCTAAATCTGTTGTTTCACACATTTGAAATTTGGTGCAGTTAATAAATGAGCCAAGAGTTGTAAGATCCTCAAATTTCATCGTTATGGTACCAACACAACCAAATATATGTTTTTTTTAGAATTTTTATTATTACTGTATATTAATACTGGATTCTAATGCTTATATATCTATTGGTTATAAAAAAACTTTGTCAAATTATTAATCATTTTATGTAGTGTAGAAATGAATTATTTATCCACGATATTCAACTATGATCACAACTAATTTCAGGTGCGGTCAAAAATTTCTTTGAAATATTTGCCACCGAATCGAAGACGTGCAACAATTAGAGGATTCCGTTAATGGAATTAATTTTGATGCATAATTAATTGCAGTGCTGGAGCGAATTTATCGCGCGACTCTGCTGTTGATGATCTATTCTAGCAACGTTGAAGTGACGTGCTTGCGTTAATCAACAAATTGAATTTGAATGCGGTTGGGATTTGTACAGGTGAAGCCGACGGCGATAGGACCCGCTATAATCGAGTATATATGTATTCTAGTACGAAAACTGACAAATGGACCGCAATCTAGTTGACAGCCAAATTCAAATCTACATCGTCAGCGACGAATGGAACACGGATGGCGGGTTTACGCTGACAAAAAGGGAGGTGTAGTGGGCAGAACGCTTATTACTGCAAATATATTACGAGTATTGATTCCCGGGTTTAGACGGATTAACCGCAACTGGTGTTGTGGATAAAGCGGTTTGCAGAGTTCAAACGAGACGTGAAGGCAAAAGGGGCTAAAACAACAATTAACGGACAGGTTTTCAAGAATTTTACAATGCCGCTAAACCAGAAAATGTAAAGATGTAACTTGGAAGTTTCAAACAATCAAAAATTTAGGTTTTAGTTATTCCCAGGCAATACCAAGGCTTGTACACCAAAGAGCTAAATGTTCTAAAAACTAATTACTTAGCTTGAAAACACGGAAAGCTATAAAATAATGCAAGAGGAATAAGAGAAGAATTCTTCATATAGAAACTAGAGAAAGATTGCTTGGAAATAGAAAAACATAAAAAAACAAATTGCAAAATTAATTCGAAGATTGCAAAGATGTCAGATCCTAATTTGAATTGAAAAAATTAAGTATTGTAAAAATAAAGTATTGTTTGAAATAATATTAATTAATTATTATTCTCTAAATCGCAGTTTTGGAGCATTTTAAAAATTTTAAAATTTTAAAAATCAAAGGTTTCTAAGAAATCTCATTTAATTAATAGAGGTGGATCTACAGAATATGTAGAATTTGAAAAGAGAACGTCTCTTTCTATCTGTCAAAGCTTTGAAACTATTATTAAATTATGTATTCTTCGTATTTTTAGCTCCAGAACTATGAAATTTTACAGAATTTTTGAACAAAAAAGACAAATTTTAGAATTTATTTTGAGAGTGTGTCAAAAATTTTCAACATTTTTTATTAAATTTTGTAATTTTCGTACTTTTAGCCCGAGAACTATGAAATTTTTGTGTGTTACTTTTTATAACTTGTTTTTCAAGTGTGTTTAAGTACAGAACTGAAAAGCCAAAAAGACAAATTTTAGAATTTTTCAGTTTGAGGGCGAGTTAAAATTTTGCAATATTTTTTGTTAAAGTTTGTAATCTTCCTACTTTTAGCCCTAGAGCCATGAAATTTGGACAAGTTACTCTTTATAGCTTGTGTTTTAAGTGTGCCAGAGTACAGAATTTTTGAGCCCAAAAAACAAATTTTACAATTTGTGTTTTGATAACGAGTCAAAAATTTGCAACATTTTTGATTGAAATTTTTGTATTTTCAACCTTAAAATTTTGAAATTTTGGGGAGTTACTATTCTCAACTTGTTTTTCAACTGTGCCAAAGCACAAAATTTTTGAGCAAAGAAGACAAATTTTAGAATTTATTTTGAGAGCGAGTCAAAAATTTTCAACATTTTGTATTAAATTCTGTAATTTTTGTATTTTTAGCTCTAGAACTATGAAATTTTTAGAAGTTATACTTTATAACTTGTTTTTTAAGTGGGCAAAGTACAGAAATGTAAAGTAAAAATGACAAATTTTAGAATTTTTCAGTTTGAAGGCGAGTCAAAATTTTGTAGTATATTTTGTTAAAAATCTGTATTTTTTGTACATTTGGCCACAGAACTATAAAATTTAGTGCCAAAGTACAGAGTTTTTGAACAAAGAAGACAAATTTTAGAATTTTTTATTTTGGGTGTGAGTCAAAAATGTTCATCATTTTTTATTAAATTTTGTAATTTTTCTACTTTAAGCCCTAGAACTATAAAATTTTTAGAAGTTACTCTTTATAACTTGTGCCAAAGTACAGAATTGTAAAGCAAAAAAAACAAACTTTAGAGATTTTTATGTTAAAAGCAAATCAAAAATTTTTGATTAAAATTTTTAATTTTTGTATTTTTGGCCTTAAAACTTTGAAATTTGGAGAAGTCACTAATTTTAACTTGTTTTTTAATTGTGCCAAAGTACAAAATTTTTGAGCAAAGAAGCGAAATTTTAGAATTTTATTATACATTAAAATGATGAGTTTTTGAAACGGTTCCACAATTTGAGTGAATTTAAAAATTACCCTAATTCCATCTAATGAAATTTTTATGTGTTATTTTTTATAACTTGTTTTTCAAGTGTGTTTAAGTACAGAACTGAAAAGCCAAAAAGACAAATTTTAGAATTTTTCAGTTTGTGAGTTAAAATTTTGCAATATTTTTTGTTAAAGTCTGTAATTTTCCTACTTTTAGCCCTATAGCCATGAAATTTGGACAAGTTACTTTTTATAGCTTGTGTTTTAAGTGTGCCAAAGTACAGAATTTTTGAGTCCAAAAGCCAAATTTTACAATTTTGTGTTTTGATAACGAGTCAAAAATTTGCAACATTTTTGATTGAAATTTTTGTATTTTCAACCTTAAAATTTTGAAATTTGGAAGAGTTACTATTCTCAACTTGTTTTTCAACTGTGCCAAAGCACAAAATTTTTGAGCAAAGAAGACAAATTTTAGAATTTTTTATTTTGAGAGCGAGTCAAAAATTTTAAACATTTTGTATTAAATTCTGTAATTTTTGTATTTTTAGCTCTAGAACTATGAAATTTTTAGAAGTTATATTTTATAACTTGTTTTTTAAGTGTGCAAAAGTACAGAAATGTAAAGTAAAAATGACAAATTTTAGAATTTTTCAGTTTGAGGGCGAGTCAAAATTTTGTAATATATTTTGTTAAAAATCTGTATTTTTTGTACATTTAGCCCCAGAACTATAAAATTTAGAGGATTTAATTTTTATAACTTGCTTTTTAATTGTGCCAGAATACAAAGAAGACAAAGAAGACAAATTTTAGAATTTTTTATTTTGGGTGTGAGTCAAAAATGTTCATCATTTTTTATTAAATTTTGTAATTTTTCTACTTTAAGCCCTAGAACTATAAAATTTTTAGAAGTTACTCTTTATAACTTGTTTTTTACGTGTGCCAATGTACAGAATTGTAGAGCCAAAAAAACAAATTTTAGAGATTTTTATGTTAAAAGCAAATCAAAAATTTTTGATTAAAATTTTTAATTTTTGTATTTTTGGCCTTAAAACTTTGAAACTTGGAGAAGTCACTATTTTTAACTTGTTTTTTAACTGTGCCAAAGTACAAAATTTTTGAGCCCAAAAACCAAATTTTACAATTTTGTGTTTTGATAACGAGTCAAAAATTTGCAACATTTTTGATCGAAATTTTTGTATTTTCAACCTTAAAATTTTGAAATGTGGAGGAGTTACTATTCTCAACTTGTTTTTCAACTGTGCCAAAGCACAAAATTTTTGAGCAAAGAAGACAAATTTTAGAATTTTTTATTTTGGGGGCGAATCAGTAACTTGCGCAATATTTTTTACTAATTTATAAGTCAGTTATTTGTCGTCGTATGTGAATTTCGAGCCCAGATTTGGAATCTGCGCAAAATTCTACGTAAAACGAGTTATAACAACTCTATTTTACTCCAAACATAAGGCAGATATCGACCTCTTTGGCATTGTTTTAGTCATGAATTTTTTCGAAAATCTCTAACTTTTGACTTTTGGAAAACCTAAAAACGATTTCTAAACTAAAAAATGGCGTGAAAACTTGTTGCTAAAATTAATTAACAACATTTTACTGTTCTAAACTCTCTTCACATTTTGATAGTTCAAACTTCCTCAAATTAAATTTTTTCCTGCCTATAATCACATTTCTTGAACGTGGTTGCTACATAGATTCCACTTCCAATCTCTGCCTGTTGTTCTAAACAACGTCTCTACAAAAAGTCAATATCAAATTGATTCCAATTCAGAAAAACATCGCCAGCACTAGTGTGAAAACTTGGGAACGTACGCGGCGAAAACAAACTTAAACTAAAAGCATGATTGGTTTCCAGAAACATTTTATGTAAGCAGTCATACTTTCACCCACCAGTTCTGATTTTAAACTGATTACAAAAATAAAATTCCAACTTTATAAACAAGACAAGAGTCTCGGGAATGTTTGCAATTTCGCTATTAAACAGGTGAAGTTTTACCATGCACTCAACTTTTCCTTGATTATCCCTGAACACCTTTGCCAGAATTTCTGAGAAGTTGAACATGATACAGTCAATCTTGCTGCGACTGTTGGAACTTGTACAAGACACAGGTATTTAGTCGAATCTGGTTAACCAGCAAACGGCAGGAAGCAAAGTTTAAGTGGTGAGACCACTGCAATTTATACAATGATGTCTAACCAGATCGGGTTAGTTAGTGACTAGTTACACGAACCCGGAGACGTGCGTAATTCCAATGTATTCAGTGTTTATGCGGTTCCAGCCCAACTTTACCAGCAAAATGTAAATCGAAAGAAATCTAATAAAATGTGAAATGAGTTGGGTGAATTTGATTGCAATTATGTGCAGTCCGTCGTCGCTGATTTGTTTCATCTTAAGAAGAAATATCATCATTTGGAGTGCTTGCAATTATCTGCTAACAACCTCTTACTCACGAAAATAAGAGCGCTTGGAAAAGGTTGCAATGTCACATAGAAGAGCTTAGAGGATTATTTCGTTGTGCTCGACGATATTGCAAAATCGATGCACAAGTGCAGTGCCTTTGTATGAAAATATGATGCAATAAATATTCAGATGCATCTCTTAGAGATCGTAGTCAAGTTAAGAAGGTTTTCGGTTCAATAGCAACAAAATCCGGTTTCGAGCTCGTTTATTAAAAAAATCTGTGATGTCTCGGGACAAAAGTTTAAGTAAGAATCTTTGTTCCTAGAAAACTTTGATAGAAACAACTCATTAATTACCTTCGTTTCTTCGTTTTTTCATCACAGCTCCGCATCTCTTTCCGTCCGAAATGAATACATTTGGAAGTTTATTCCCAATATCGACGGGGAACTTTTAGGCCTTGATATTGGTGCTTGTATTTTGAGGCAAAATTGGCTTCAGTGGAAGTGACGGAAACTTTTTTAATATACGCTATCTATTCATAAATTCTGCTTAACTAGAATCAATTTTGTGTTCGAAAGGCATTGAATTTAAAATTTCGTGTCGCGATTAACCGCCACATTAAAACGATGAGTTTTTGAAACGGATCCACAATTTTAGTGAATTTAGAAATTACCCTACTTCCGTCTAATTAAGTTAGATTTTGACGAACGTATATTTAATTATGGGCAGTCGTGCAACCTCATCCAAATTAATTTCGCAGTCATTTTATTATTTAGCGGTTGTTTTGGAAATTTCGCAAGACACAAATACCGTGAGTTTTTTTCGTTGAAATATGTAATTTTTGTACTTTTAGCCTCAGACCTATAAAATTTAGAGCAGTTAGTTTTTAAAACCTTGTTTTTAACTGTGACAAAGTACAGAATTTTTGCACAAAGATGACAAATTTAAAAAAAAATTCTTTTGATAGTGAGTCAAAAATTTTCAACATTTTGTATTAAATTCTGTAATTTTCGTACTTTTAGCCCTAGAATTATGAAATTTTTAGAAGTACCTCTTTATAACTCGTATTTTAAGTGTGCCAAAGTGCAGAATTGTAAAGCAAAAAAGACAAATTTTAAAATTTTTCAGTTTGAGGACGAGTCAAAATTTTGCAATATTTTTTGTAAAGTATGTAATTTTCGTACTTTTAGCCCTAGAAGTATGAAATTTAAACGAGTCACTCTTTATAAGTTGTGTTTCACGTGTTCCAAAGTACACAATTTTTGAGCAAAAAAAAAACAAATTATAGAAATTTTTATTTTGAGAGCGAGTCAAAAATTTTCAACATTTTGTATTAAATTCTGTAATTTTCGTACTTTTAGCCCTAGAACTTTGAAATTTTTAGAAGTAACTCTTTATAACTTGTATTTTAAGTGTGGCAAAGTGCAGAATTGTAAAGCAAAAAAGACAAATTTTAAAATTTTTCAGTTTGAGGACGAGTCAAAATTTTGCAATATTTTTTGTAAAGTATGTAATTTTCGTACTTTTGGCCCTAGAAGTATGAAATTTAAACGAGTCACTCTTTATAAGTTGTGTTTCACGTGTTCCAAAGTACACAATTTTTGAGCAAAAAAAAAGAAATTATAGGAATTTTTATTTTGAGAGCGAGTCAAAAATTTTCAACATTTTGTATTAAATTCTGTAATTTTCGTACTTTTAGCCCTAGAACATTGAAATTTTTAGAGGTACCTCTTTATAACTCGTATTTTAAGTGTGCCAAAGTGCAGAATTGTAAAGCAAAAAAGACAAATTTTAAAATTTTTCAGTTTGAGGACGAGTCAAAATTTTGCAATATTTTTTGTAAAGTATGTAATTTTCGTACTTTTGGCCCTAGAAGTATGAAATTTAAACGAGTCACTCTTTATAAGTTGTGTTTCACGTGTTCCAAAGTACACAATTTTTGAGCAAAAAAAAAGAAATTATAGGAATTTTTATTTTGAGAGCGAGTCAAAAATTTTCAACATTTTGTATTAAATTCTGTAATTTTCGTACTTTTAGCCCTAGAACATTGAAATTTTTAGAGGTACCTCTTTATAACTCGTATTTTAAGTGTGCCAAAGTGCAGAATTGTAAAGCAAAAAAGACAAATTTTAAAATTTTTCAGTTTGGGGACGAGTCAAACTTTTTCAATATTTTTTGTAAAGTATGTAATTTTCGTACTTTTAGCCCTAGAAGTATGAAATTTAAACGAGTCACTCTCTATAAGTTGTATTTTACGTGTTCCAAAGTACACAATTTTTGAGCAAAAAAAAAACTAATTATAGAAATTTTTATTTTGAGAGCGAGTCAAAAATTTTCAACATTTTGTATTAAATTCTGTAATTTTCGTACTTTTAGCCCTAGAACATTGACATTTTTAGAAGTAACTCTTTATAGCTTGTATTTTAAGTGTGCCAAAGTGCAGAATTGTAAATCAAAAAAGACAAATTGTAAAATTTTTCAGTTTGAGGGCGAGTCAAAATTTTACAATATTTTTTGTTAAAGTATATAATTTTCGTACTTTTAGCCTTAGAAGTATGAAATTTACACGAGTCACTCTTTATTAGTTGTGTTTTACGTGCGCCAAAGAACAGAATTTTTGAGCAAAAAAAAACAAATTTTAGAAATTTTTATTTTGAGAGCGAGTCAAAAATTTTCAACATTTTGTATTAAATTCTGTAGTTTTTGTATTTTTAGCTCTAGAACTATGAAATTTTTAGAAGTTATATTTTATAACTTGTTTTTTAAGTGTGCAAAAGTACAGAAATGTAAAGTAAAAATGACAAATTTTAGAATTTTTCAGTTTGAGGGCGAGTCAAAATTTTGTAATATATTTTGTTAAAAATCTGTATTTTTTATACATTTAGCCCCAGAACTATAAAATTTAGAGGATTTAATTTTTTTAACTTGCTTTTTGACTGTGCCAGAGTACAGAATTTTTGAACAAAGAAGACAAATTTTAGAATTTTTTATTTTGAGTCAAAAATGTTCATCATTTTTTATTAAATTTTGTAATTTTTGTACTTTAAGCTCTGGAACTATAAAATTTTTAGGAGTTACTCTTTATAACTTGTTTTTTACGTGTGCTAAAGTACAGAATTGTAGAGCCAAAAAACAATTTTTAGAATGTTTTAGTTTGAGGGCGAGTCAAAATTTTGTAATATATTTTGTTAAAATCTGTAATTTTTGTACTTTCAGCCTTGGAAGTATGAAATTTAAACGCGTGACTTTTTATAACTTGTGTTTTACTTGTGAATTTTTGAGCAAAAAAGACAAATTTTAGAGATTTTTATGTTAAAAGCAAATAAAAAATTTTTGATTAAAATTTTTAATTTTTGTATTTTTGGATTTAAAACTTTGAAATTTGGAGAAGTCACTATTTTTAACTTGTTTTTTAACTGTGCCAAAATACAAAATTTTTGACCAAAGAAGCCAAATTTTAGAATTTTATTATACATTAAAACGATGAGTTTTTGAAACAGATCCACAATTTGAGTGAATTTAGAAATTACCTTAATTGCATCTAATTAAGTTAGATTTTGACGAAGGTATATTTAATTATAAGCAGACGCGCAACCTCATCCAAATTAATTTCGCAGTCATTTTATTATTTAGCGGTTGTTTTGGAAATTTCGCAAGACACAAAGACCGTGAGTTTTGAAATTTATGCAGGTTACAAGCTGTTATTTTCGCAATTTACGACGGTACGCACAAAAGAAACTTGGTTGTTAAGGATGTCGTGTTTCTGGAATTGTTTCCAATTGTAAATGCATTTAGAGTTGACAACTTCATCCATAAAAAACCGCTCGACAGTCGAATGCAAAGCAGATGTGAAAGTTTCACGTTAAAAAACTCTAACGTCTTAATGGCGTGGAGGAAGTTTGCGAACGCGAATATATTAAAAGAAGATTTACTGTGCGTTTATACAGATGAAGTACTCATTAACATGTTGTAATTTTGCACTCGGCAGGTTTGGATGCTTAATGATGTTTCATTCGACAAAATAGAGCAAAAACAACGCACATACTTCTCAGTTTGAGGAGACAACTTTATGTTTAATTCATCGACTCGATTTCAAGTATCAAATTTGCATTCAAACTAAACCCCACACGTTCCAACTAATTTGACCAAGTTTTCCAATTTTATGTAATTTTTGTAATTTTACTGCTATACTAGCAAAATTGAGAGAATTTGCTACTTTTAAGCTGTTACTCAATTGAGCCAAATATCAAAATTTTCCAGCAACGGATACAAATTTTACAAATTTTCTTTCATAGAACGAAGCAAAAATTTTTAACATTTTGCATTCGCACCTGTAATTTTCGTAATTTTAACGCTAAAGTAATAAAAAATTTTAAGTCGCTAATTCAAAATCTCAATTTTCAAAATTTTGGATCTACGGAATTCAATTTTAGAAATTTTTATTTATAGAACGGGTCAAGAATTTCCAGGATTGTGTATTCGCACCTGTAATTTTCGCAATTTTGATGCTACAGTGATGAAATTTTAGGAATATGCTTTCTTAAAGCTATTGTTTTGCTGTTCTAAATTTCCAAATTTTAGATCAACGGGGATCAATTTTGATTTTTTTTATTTTGTAGAAAGGGTCAAAATTTCCAGTATTGTGTAGTCCCACCTGCACTTTTAGTAACATTGATCCTAGAGTAATGAAATTTCGGAAATTTGCTGTTTTTGAGCTCCTACTTAATTGTACCAAATTTCAAAATATTAGAGCAACGGAGACGAATTTTAGAAATTTTCGTTCATAGAGCGAGCCAAAAACTTTCATCATTTTGTATTCGCATCTGTAATTTTCGGAATTTTGCTGCTAGATTAATAAAATTTAGAAAACAAGCTATGTTTAGGCCGCTAATTCAAAGTTTCAAATTCCTAGTTTTAGATCAACGGGGACCAATTTTAGAAATTTTTCTTTATATGGCGGGGGCCAAAAATTTCTAGTATTGTGTATTCACACCTGCAATTTTAGTAATATTGATCCTAGAGTAATAAAATTTTGAAAATTTGCTCTTATTGAGCAGCTACTTGATTGAACCAAATTTCAAAATTTTACAGCAACGGAGACGAATTTTAGAAATTTTCGTTCATAAAGCGAGCCAAAAACTTTCATCATTTTGTATTCGCATCTGTAATTTTCGGAATTTTGCTGCTAGATTAATAAAATTTATAAAACAAGCTATGTTTAGGCCGCTAATTCAAAGTTTCAAATTCCTAATTTTAGATCAACGGGGACCAATTTTAGAAATTTTTCTTTATATGGCGGGGGCCAAAAATTTCTAGTATTGTGTATTCACACCTGCAATTTTAGTAATATTGATCCTAGAGTAATAAAATTTTGAAAATTTGCTCTTATTGAGCAGCTACTTGATTGAACCAAATTTCAAAATTTTACAGCAACGGAGACGAATTTCAGAAATTTTCGTTCATAAAGCGAGCAAAAAAGTTTCAACATTTTGTATTCGCATCTGTAATTTTCGGAATTTTGCTGCTAGATTAATAAAATTTAGAAAACAAGCTATGTTTAGGCCGCTAATTCAAAGTTTTAAATTCCTAATTTTAGATCAACGGGGACCAATTTTAGAAATTTTTCTTTATATAGCGGGGGCCAAAAATTTCTAGTATTGTGTATTCACACCTGCAATTTTAGTAATATTGATCCTAGAGTAATAAAATTTTGAAAATTTGCTCTTATTGAGCAGCTACTTGATTGAACCAAATTTCAAAATTTTACAGCAACGGAGACGAATTTCAGAAATTTTCGTTCATAGAGCGAGCAAAAAAGTTTCAACATTTTGTATTCGCATCTGTAATTTTCGCAATTTTGCTGCTAGACTATTGAAATTTAGCGAACATACTACTCTTGGGTTGGCAATTCACTGTCCTAAATTTCAAAAATTTCAGAGTAAGCGGTACAAATTAATAAAACAATTTTAAAATAACAACTTTTCGATCAACAAATTGCCTTCTTCATTTCCGTAATGGAATTTTTAATAATAACACGTAATTGAATGGATCCATTTCGTAGTTTTTAATGTTATTACCTGCCCTCCGTTAGTCACCCCAAGCGTCCACAAAAGAAAATCGACCCTCCTGAATTCCACTAAATAATTCAAGCGTCCCCTCCCGTTCAAAATTAACTCTTCTACAAAGAACGCAATCCCACAGGACCTCTAAATATTCTTCACACGTCAATTTCTGGAACCCTTGAGAGTTCCAAGTAGGTGCATTCTGGATATTTAATGCAAATTTATGGGTGCAACAAAACAAAACGCGACCCTGGAATATTTTACGAGTAAATAAACATCCAGATTGTGTTTTCTGGTCATTGTTAACGCCATCAAAAGGAACAAAACGAAATTTAGAACGATACCAACAATACAATTGTATTATTTTTAGCTTAGTTCATTTCGTTACTGCGACAATGTTGCTTGAACAACGGCTGATTTCTTATTTAAGATAAACACGCATTTTGCAAGGATGTCGGTAATATTTTCTTGCACAAAAACGTGCCTATTTACCTTGCCAAAAAAAAACAATAGCTGTGGGAAAATTATTTATGATCGGAAAGAAAAACGCGTTGGAGCTCAATTGGAAAATTACAACATCATTGGATTACGGTGCAAAAGGGCTTAAAGCCACACGAGCAAATTCCTCGTTTTCTAAATTAATTTACACTCTCTCCTACTAATTTAATTTATTCTTTTCCCGTGAAACACGCAACGGTTATTTCGGGAAAGTGCAGTAAAGAACTCTTCTATGAGAGCGGAATTTACTAAAAGAGTTTAAAGCAAAATACGGCAAGATCTGCTCTCCAAGCGCTTGAATTTAAAGTGGAAGACAGTCAGGTAGTCTCTTGAGTTGGTTGGATTTGATGATGAAAACTCATCTGACTGGGCTCTTGAAGCGACAGAAATTGAAGCAGAAGACAGTCAGAAAATGTTAAAGATTAATTCGTTCTCGACATGAAAATTTCTAAAATTCGTAATTTTTGTTCTAAAAAAAATGTGGAATTTAGTACACACAATAAGCGCTTATTTAGTGATAATTTTACCAAATTTCATTGCCTTAGCGTTAAAACTGTAGAATTTACGAAATAAAACGTAAAATTTCGCAATTTAATAAAAATTCTAAAAAATTAACTTCTTGTTTAAAAATGATGTAAATTGGCAAACTTAATAAACTAATATATTCCACAAATTTTATTACTTTAACGTTAAAACTGCTGAAATTACAGAATTTAATAAAAAAAAATTAAAGATAAATTTGCCCTCCACATAAAAATTTCTAAAATTCGTACTTTTTGTACTAAAATTTTAGAAACTTGTACACATAATAAGCGCTTATTTAGAAATAATTTTTCTAAAATTTATTGCTTTAGCGTAAATCTGTCAAATTTGCAAAATATTACCAAAAATTTTGTAATTTTGAGGTTGTTCTGCAAATAAAAAATTCTAAATAATTCTAAAAAAGCTCCTAAATCGTCAAAATTTAGAGCATAAGAAAGTAGATAATTCCTTGAAGTAGCAGAATATTAAAAAAAAATTAAAGCCATTAATGCGCCAAAATTTACAGCAGAAAACGCGCTGATAAGCTCATGATGCAACAAAACTTGATACAAAAAATATTCAGATAATTTCTTAAAGCAACAGAATTTCATACAACAGAGGGTCAGATAAGCCATTGAAGCGGCAAAACTCGATCAAAAAACAGTCAGATAAGCTCATGAGTCGACAAAATTTGAACTAAAAAATATTTCCTTGAAGCAAAATTTAATTTAAAAAAAAAACAGTCAAATACGCTCTTGAAGCACCAAAATTTAAAATAAGAACTCAAATATTCCATTAAAACACTAAAGAGTCAGAAATGCTAATTTACGTGTATCGCATCCAGTCCACCTCAGATTCATAATCATAATTTGTTGTTTTGGGATGCCTCCGTTGAATCCGCTTCTATTGTTGAAAATTTGCGCAAATATGGTTAAACATTCAGTAGAACGAAACTGCTGCTTCAATTGTATAATTTATGTATCCTGAGCCAACAAGACTTTTTATCTTCTCGTATAAAAAAGAATACTCAATATCAGTGAATTTATGAATATGAATAACACGAAACCATTACCGGATTAAAGAAACTTTGTAATATTCATGACTGGAAACAGAACGACAAATAGATTAGCTTGTTTATTTTTTGGTTGCAAGTCGGTTCTAATAAACAGTGGTTAAAAACTCCGACTTTCGTTGCATAAATCATAATTTGTGCAAAGTCCGCCACAAAGTCTAGACAGCTCAATCCACATAAATTGTTGTTTCTCGAAACTCAGAGCGTGGATTCCTTTGGGAGCATGCAACAATATTCTGAAGGTATATTTGAAGTCGTCACCGATGATTATTTTAACTTGAAGAGAACAGAGAAAAATAGTAGTTTTAAAGCAGAGTTGCTTGCTGCTTTGAGATCCGCAAATATTCTCTTTGATGTTGCAAAAAGCAGTCGCGAAGGTCAACTTTAAATTAAAGCCGGCAAACTTGAAATATTTGAGTTTTCCCTCGGTATTTCCTCGGTTTCATCCACTTACAGGTCTTCCGAGACTTTGTTTATCTTATTAGCAGGTACTAATTCTGTAATTGTACAGAACACTCAACTAGCACTAATATTGATTCGGTATTATCGCGAGGTAATTAGCTGTCAATATGAGTGAAGGTAGCAGCAGAATGGCGGATTTTTCCGATTGTGTAATTGAGAGGCATCGTTGGATTGGTATTAATAAATATTTATGAGCCGAACAAAAAATATGACCCGCTACTGAATTTTTCAAAATCAATTATAACTTCTCGCATCGGTGCCTCCATTGCAACCGTTTTACAATTTAGCTGAAGTTTTACTGCAGCGGATTAACATTTTCAACCAGAAATAGAGGAGAAACTATTTTTTATTTAGTGTAGAGGAACGCAGGGTAATAGGAGCCATCGGGTAATAGGAGCGATAGTAATACAAGGAAAAGTAGGCATTTGCGCGATCGTAAGCACTCGGTCGCTTCCGTCAACCATCGTTAAACTTCGCCCAATGAACACGAGTCACGAAGAAGGGTTGTGTGTTTTTCGCTTATAAAAAACTGCCGATTGCCAGCGCCAAGGTAAGCATGAAGTTATATTTTATATTTATTTTTTATTTGTGTTACAAATAGTTCATCGCATTAATAACTAAGATCTCATTTAAAGTTTGTTTAGTTGAATTTTCGGGCCAGAGTAAATATTATGGCCCAATTTCCCAAAAAACGTTAAGTGGGCTCTCATTACCCGCATGTGTCGGGTAATGGGAGCGATTGACTTTTTTTTGTAAAATCGTTATTGGATTTCAACATATGACTGTAATTTATTATATTTGTGATTGAAATATACTTAAATAATTAATGTAAGAGTTCCTAATTAAAAATTATAAGAATGTTAACAAATGGTTGTTTTTATCAACATTTTCCTTTAGTAGGCTCCCATTACCCTGGTTTCCCCTACATTGGATTAAGCTCAAAAATCGCGAGAAAAACATTTTCGAAAAAAAGTTATTCATATTTGCTTTAATTCCGGAAAGATCGAGCAAAATCGTTTTGGCCCTAAAATTTCAAACGCCTCTAATTTCGTTATTTGTTGACTGACGAGAAAAACAAGTTTTGGATTCAGTGCAAAATTCTGCGTAAAATGAGCCCATATAGCAATTTCCTTAACAAAAAAACGAAATATGGACCAAATTGCATTTTCAAAGGATGATTTTTGGATCATTTTCAAGACGCTGGCGCCGTTTCGAGGCTAAAACAGCGTTTAATATTATTGAATTATATATCGATCGAAAGAGCAGCTCAAGATTTATCAACTATCCAAATCTCAGATTGATCAGGCAAAAAGTTTACGAGGGGCGATCAAAAAACGAAACATTCGTAGACAAAATGGTGTAAGATACACGTTTAAAAATACCTTTTTATGATGCCATTCGTGGTTGTTAAGACACACATTAACTAGTGTTTTAAATTAAGTAATCAAAAAAATTAACTTCTTGTTCAAAAATGGTGAAATTTAGAAAACTTTAAGTTTAAGCGTGCCTAAAATTATAAATTTCCCAAATGTTATTACTTTGACGTTAAAATTGCTAAAATTACAAAATTTAATAGAAAATTTTACATTAAAAAAATGAAAATTTTGAATTAAAACTATTTAACCCCAACTTCTAAGCTAAGAAATTGCGAGAAAAACGATTTCAACACAGGTTTCTTTATATTTGTTTTAATTCCAAAAATATCGAGCAAAATCGTTTCCGGAGCTTCAAAATTTTGGCTCTCTGACGACAATCCAAAATTTCAAATGGCTTTAATTCGTTATTTGTTGACATACGAGGAGAAAAACAAGAGTGGTTTTGGATTCAGCGCAAAATTCTGCGCAAAATGAGCCTACAAACCCAAGAGAATGGTTTTAGGCTCATTTTCAAGACGCTTCTTCGGCACAAAAACTTCATTTAGTATTATCGAATTATATATCGATCGAAAGAACAACTCGAGATTTATCAACTGTCCAAATCTCAGATTGATCAGGCAAAAAATTTACGAGGGGCGATCAAAAAACGAAAAATTGAAATTTTTTCATCGATTGAGTCGCAAATTTTTTTTGCACTAAAAATCGAGCATCAAATTTTTGACTTTTCAGGGTTTATTCTAAAGTTGAATGAGCCAAGAAAAATCTCGAAATTTTTTTTAGTTTCGGAGATATCGAGCTTTGAAATTTTTTCCAACTCAAAATCAGTTATTTCTAGAACAATCTTAACGAATCTTGCATTTTTAGATTCTACACAAAATTCTGCGTAAAATGAGTGCCAATTAGATACTGAAAGGCAGCTACTTCTACGTTGAAAAAATACAAAAATTTAATTCGAACTATCTAAGATTGATGTCTAAGGTAAAAAAAATGCGAGAAAAACGATTCCGAAAAAAGTTGTTTAATATTTGCCATAATTACGGAGAGATCGAGCAAAATCGTTTTCGAACCTCCAAAATTTTGACCCTCTGGCGACAACCCAAAATTTCAATTTCAAAATTCAGTTGTTTATTCACGTACAAAAAAAAAAAAAGTATATTTTTAAATTCAGCGCAAAATTCTGCGGTAAATAAATCTATATAACTCAAATTTTCTTAACAAATAAACGAGAGGGAGGGTGATTTTAAGGTCATTTCAAGACGCTGTTGCGGTACGAAAACTGAGATTAATATTATTGAATTATATATCCGAAAGAGCAACTCAAGGTTTATCAACTATCCAAATCTCAGATCGATCGGACAAATAGTTTATGAAAAACGATTTCGAAAAGGGTTTCTTTATACTTGCCATCGTTGGATTGGTATTAATAAATATTTATGAGCCAAACAAAAAATATGACCCGCTGCTAAATTTTTCAAAATCAATTATAACTTCTCGCATCGGTGCCTCCATTACACCCGTTTTACAATCCAGCTGAAGTTTTAATGCAGCGAATTAACATTTCCAACCAGAAATAAAGGAGAAACTGTTTTTATATTTGGTGTACATTGTTTGGCTGCTTAAGTACTCTCCTAAAAAGTATATGGCTCGAGTCGAGCGTCGAATTTGCATACTTTTCATTAAAACACTTTTTTCCGGTTATATTCCGAAAAGGAAATTATTTTGTTTAGTCATATGCATTTACGTTAGCGAATGTTTACATTTATGCGGCTTTTTTCATGATCCAGTTTAGACGTGAGTAATGATGATTACGAGAGTTTATTTCGAGCTCTAAATTGTGTAGAGCACATAAAGTCGCAAATCGGGGAAAAGTCAAATGAGATACTTTATATAGAGGCACTTGAGGATTTCATGCTGAAACCAAAAGCCGATCATAAATCCCCTCCATAGCGGCCCATTCAGGAAGGTGTCGCTTTCAGCGAGGTGAAAACTTAAAAGGACTTTTATAATGTTCTTGTCGAAGCTTTAAATGCGGCGACCTGAGCCATCAACGCGACCTTTAGATATATTTAAATTTCAGACGGCGCATCCAACACCAAATAAACAGAGTTTCGCAATGGAACTTTAGAAACGGCTCCTTCTAAACTTTACTCGTTCATCCACAATTGTCATAGTAAATTACATTGAGTTGCGGGTGCAGTATAATAAATAGAGGGAAATGTACGAATTTTTTTATTTGTTTTGTTTGCCACTTTTCACACTCGACTGCAGCCGTTTACCAGTCACCATTCTTGCCCTTCTAATCCCAATGTCGCGAACTTTTATCACTTCTCAACTTTACTGCTAATCGTTTTAACTTTATATTTCGTCCGAAACGTGATCTTTCATTTTTATTCCTTTGACAGTAAGTTTTCACATAGAAACTGTCGTTCTCTTCCTGCCAGCAATTCATCCAATAAAATTCCGGCGAAGAATACCACCTTCCGCTCCTTTCTCTCCGGTTTAAACCCACGTATGATTTACAACTTGAAAGAGCGAAAACACATGTTCCTTCCATCCGACGTCTTATTGTCACGCCGGAGAAGACGTCAGTAAACACTTGAGAGACCATTTGGATGAATGTTGACAAAGACATGATAAATACGGGTCAGAATTTTCACATCGTTTCAAATTCACAGATTAGCGTCGCTTGTAAAGGAAGTTCTTGTTTCGTCCGAGCCCCCTCGTTACCACAGCAGTTGCCGCGTCATTCTCTGTATTAGAACGACGCACAACAGCTGTTTTATTTAACGGTTACTGCGTAACTTAGCTAATGAACATTTCTTGCTGACATTCACTATCGAACAAGAAATGGACTATGACGGCGTGATTTCATGGATATGAGGCGATAATGGCGATTGTTCGGATTTTCAGGGCGTTGACGCGAAATGAAGCGAACTCTGAGAAGTTTTGGATGTTGCGGACAGTCTGATGCAATTCAACTTGAAGTTATTGTCAGAGTCTTACCACCACTTTGGCGCTGGTATTCGGAAAGGGAAAATTTATAATGGTGGATGCGCCGGGAAAATTTTTAGTTTCTATCTGCGATTTCTTAACAAGTCCACGTTTTTAGAGCTTATTTTTATTCAAAATTTTGTTATTACTGTCAAATCAAATGACAAACTTTACGTTTTCTACCTTTTATCTCGATGTAAATCATAAGTTAAGAACAATCGTAGACAAAATGTTGTAAGATACACGTTTAAAAACACCTTTTTATGATGCCATTCGTGGTTGTTAAGACACACATAAACTAAACTAGTGTTTTACATTAAGTAATCAAAAAAATTAACTTCATGTTCAAAAATGGTGAAATTTAGAAAACTTTAAGTTTAAGCGTGCCTAAAATAAAAAATTTCCCAAATTTTATTACTTTGACGTTAAAATTGCTAAAATTACAAAATTTAATAGAAAATTTTACATTAAAAAAATGAAAATTTTGAATTAAAACTATTTAACCCCGACTTCTAAGCTAAGAAATTGCGAGTAAAACGATTTCAACACAGGTTTCTGTATGTTTGTTTAAATTCCAAAAATATCGAGCAAAATCGTTTCCGGAGCTTCAAAATTTTGGCTCTCTGACGACAATCCAAAATTTCAAATGGCTTTAATTCAGTTATTTGTTGACAGACGAGGAGAAAAACAAGAGTGGTTTTGGATTCAGCGCAAAATTCTGCGTAAAATGAGCCTACAAACCCAAGAGAGTGGTTTTAGGCAACAATTTTCAAGACGCTTCTTCGGCACAAAAACTTTATTTAGTATTATCGAATTATACAGGGTGTTAGGTAACGTTACGGCCATAGAAAAAGGGGTGATGGAGGCAGCTGTGAAAAGTAATGTTTCGAAGTTTTTTTCGGGTTTTCTTGAACCGTTTAAGAGCTGGAAGGCTTTGAATGTGACCAATCAGGGAACAATTTGCATAAGGTTACAAAAATTTGAATCAGAGTTACTGAAGGAATTTTTTTGTTTGATGTCAAACTGACAGTTCTTATTTTTATCAGTGGCGTACTTGTTCCATTTTTGTGGACATCACAAATCAAGTTCATCAAAACGAAAATGTGTTGGGTACAATAAAGGAAACATTGTTGCGTCGTTTACAATTATGTGTTCAACAAGATGGTGGCCATTTTGAACATCTATTGTAGTGTTTTATTGTCTGTTTTTTGAATAAAATTGCGTTATTGTTTTCCCTTTTATTGACGCCACTGATTTAAAACCTCAAATGTGACGGGAAAGTGACAAATTATTCGTTTGGTCCGAAAGCCACTTGGATTTCTGTAAAATTGAAAAATTATTTGAAGCCATTCTATTGGTCAACTTTAAAGCCTTGTAGCTTTTTAACTAAAACGAAAAAAATAAAATTAATTGCGGATTCCAAGACAGTTTGCCTTGCTTAATTACCCATTAGTCTATGGCCGTAACGTTACCTAACACCCTGTATATCGATCGAAAGAGCAGCTCGAGATCTATCAACTGACCAAATCTCAGATTGATAAGGCAAGTAGTTTACAAAAGGCAAAAAATTTTAAAAAAGTTATACCTATAGTTTGACTCGCAAAATTTTTTTGCCCAAAAATTGACCATGGAATTTTTGACTTTTGAAAGCGGATTATGAAATAAAATGACCCGAAAAAAGCAATGGTAAAAACCGTTTCTCAAAATATCTTGTACTTTCGACGACATTGAGCTTCGAAAATTTTTCTACTCAAAATTCAATGTCATTTTCAAGACGTTGTTTTGGGGCGAAAACTGCATTTAGTATTATTAAATTATATATCGATCGAAAGAACAACTCGAGATCTATCAACTGAACAAATATCAGGTTGACAAGGCAAGTGGTTTACAAGGGACGATCAAAAAAACAAAAAAAAATTATCGTTCGACTCGCAAAATTTATTTGCCTAAAAAATCGACTATCGAATTTTCCATTTTTGAGGACTTATTCTAAAGTAAAATGAACCAAAAAAAATGATGGTGAAAACCGTTTCTTAAAATCTTTCGTAGTTTCGGAAATATCAAGCTTTGAAAATTTTACGACTAAAAATCCAATATCCAAAACTTTGATCGCTCATAACCCAGTTATTTCTTGACCGATTGTAACAAATCTAGCCTTTTTGAAATCTACGTGAAAATCTGATGACCTGATGTGGATAACGCAAATTTACTCCAAAAATAAGCGATATATCGATATCAGAACTTTGCCAGAATTTTAGTCATGAATTTTCGCGAGAAACGCAAACTTTTGACTTTTGGAAGATCTACAAACGATTTCATACCTGAAAAATTGCGAAAAAACGATTTCAAAAAGAGTTCTTTAATCTTTGCCTTAATTTCGATAATATCGAGCGACAACCCAAAATTTTAAACGCGTCTAATTAATATTTATTTTATTAGTAAAATCATAGTTATTTGTTGACTGACGAGAAAACCAAAACCCTCAGATAAACTCTTGCAGAACCAAAATTTCAAGCAGAAGACGCTGCGCCAAGCTCTTAAATAAATAAAATAAATCTTAAATAAAACGAACTCTGCGAAGTTTTGGATGATGCATTTCAACTCAAGTTATTGTCAGAGGCTTGCCACCACTTTGGCGCATTGGAAACTTTCAAATGGTGGATGCGCCGGGCGAAAACTAAATTTTTAGTTATTCACACTCCAAATATTTTTAATTACTGTGTTGTGTATTTAGTTAAACTTACTAGTAACTCTCGAAGTGCAGTGCACACACATTCGAAATTAAATTTTAATTGGAACCGCAACTGCAGCTGCGGCTAAATTACTTCGACTTTTGAAGAATGTCTTTGCGTTTATTTATTGATGCAACTGAAAATTGTTGTTCAGTTCAATTGACCCTCTTCTGCATGTTTTATCGAATTTTTAGCGTGTCTTTTAGATGTTGTCGATATTTTCTAGAGAGAATTTGTGGTAGTCCCGCCGCCATGCACTGAATATATTATTCGCTTTTCAGTAAAGCTCAAAGCTGCACATTTCTTACATTTTTTATGGTTTCAAGTATGTCTCTAAATCGAACTCGGCTCCTGATATCTCACTCGCCGACTATCTCGAAGTTTAAACTTCTTTGTTCTCCATAACTTAGAATCGATTTCAACCACGACGTTAGATGGAGAAAACTCCCAACTTCTTTGATACCTCTCTAAACATTTACCTTAATTTATTCGGCGGTCTGAGCTAACAAAGGCAACAAAAAAGGGGGCGGGTATTTGCAGTCGGTTCCGTGCTTTCAAATCAGAGGTTCGTCATTGGAGGTCAAAAATGGAGATTGTGTTGTTAATTTTAGTTATAGCTCATAAAATTCAAATTTGTTCCTTTTCCTCTATAATTTTAAAATTTTACACGCCTAACTTGTCTACTAACTAAGTAAATTCTGACAATTTAATTGCTTTTGCGTTCAAATTGCAAGAGTTTGCCTGAATTACAGTCTTTACTAAAAAAAAACGCAATTTCCGGTTCATCCAAAAAAAATTTTTTTTTTTAGAAGTCGGTCGCTTTTGCTCTATATTTTTGAAATGTCGTCCAAGTCGAAATACGTAAATTCTGCAAATTTCGCGTTAAGTTTGCGAGTTACACGCAAATAATTAAAAAAAAATTCTTTATTTTCTAAATTTTTCAAAACTTTCAAAATAATTTCGTATGTTCTACAATTTTGGAAATTTCCTCAAGTTATAACTAATCATAAATTAGTAACTTCCCAAAATTTGATTGTTATGGCGTTAGAATTACCAGAATTACAGCCCTTAATATAAAAAATTCGCAATTTTTGGTTCATTTTTGGTCAAAACCTTTTGTTGTCCAGTTAATTAGGTTTTAATTCGTAATCTTTCAAACTTTTAGGGCCGTTGCATTAAAACTACTAGAGTTACAGCCGATAACACATTCTTTCTACAAGTGTTTGATTCATCTTCAAAATAAAAATTTTCCAAAATTTGTTTTTTTTTTGACTAAAACTTTAATGTCTGACAGGCTTATCAAACAAGTCTGAAGAAGTGAATCCTGCAAATTTAATTACCTTTGCGTTAACATTGCGAGAGTTACAATCATTTAATTACAAAAAATTGTTCCTTTTTCAGGTTTTTCAAAAATTTCAAAATTAGTTTCGTATGTCCTATAAATTTGGATTTCACACATTTCATTATCAATCACAAAAAATTAGTAACTTTTCAGTATTTGATTTTTATGGCGTTAAAATTACCAGAATTACAGCCCTTAATATAAAAAATAGCATTTTCAGTTCATCTAAAAAAATAAAAATTTATGAAATCTGTCGCTTCTGGTCAAAATTTTTGAAATTTGGTTCAGTTAATATTTAGGTCTCAATTCGTAGTCTCTCTAAATTTTAGGGCCGTTGCGTTAAAACTACTAGAGTTACGGCCAATAACACATTCTTTATACAAGTGTTTGGTTCATCTACAAAATAAAAAAATTCCAAAATTTGTCTTTTTTTGACAAAAACTTAGAAATCTAACACGCTTATTAAGGAACTCTAAAGAAGTAAATCCTGCAAATTTAATTAATTACATTTAATTAAAAAAAAAAATTTCATTTTCCAATTTTTCAAAAATTTTAAAATTAGTTTCGTATGCTCTATAATTTTGCAAATTCACGAAAATAATTATCAATTATAAATTAGTGATTTTCTAAAATATTATTGTTGTGGCGTTAAAATTACCAGAATTATAGCCCTTAATATAAAAAATTGCAATTTTTGGTTCATCTAAAAAAATGAAAATTTATGCAAACAGTCGCTTTTGCTCCAAACTTTTGAAATTTAATTTCGTTATTAATCAGGTCTCTGTTGGTAATCTCTCCATATACAGGGTCCGGCGACACTTGTGTCCACCCCTAAAATCGTCTTTAATTTTAAAGATAAAATTTTGAAAATTTGCATACGCTGATAGTTGACTAGGCTCTAGAAGCTGACACAAAAATTTGTTTTGATATCACGGTTTCTTTGGCGTCGCGACGCCTAAAAAGTTTAATTTTTAGCGATTTTTGGGTTTTTGCGGTAATATTAGCAATTCAATTTTTTTTCAACATAACTGTAATACAAATATTTGAGTTTTTGTTTTAAATCTACTTCAAATGGTGTTTAAAATTTGCGAAAAAAAGCTGTTTTATCAAGTTAGTTTTCAACATTTTGACGGTGCAGTGACAAACAACGTTTACACCAAAATTTCACAAGTCACTTCATTCACTCATATGAAGGTGAATTTTGATTGGCACGTTCTGGACACTAGAAATCGTTAATTAACATCGACAAAGCGACAATTTCGCCAATAAGACTTTTGTTACCTTCTAAAACGAACCAAAGAATAGATGTCATTTGTGACACAAGATGTTGACAGATGGGTGTAAACGTAGTTCCCAATTTTGACGTAATAAAATTGGAAACTAACTTGATTAAACAGCATTTTTTCCTCAAATTTTGAATACAATTTACATTAAATCTAAAATGTCAACTGAGATATTTTTAACACATTTATATTGAAAAAAAATTAAATTAGAGGTTCATTTCATAAAACTTCACAATTAGCTAAAAAATACACTTTTAAGGCGTCGCGACGCCAAAACTATGAGTGATAAAAAATAAATTTTTGCGTCGACTTCTAGAGCTTTGTCAACTATGAGTGTATGCAAATTTTCAAAATTTTATCTTTAAAATTAAAGACGATTTTGGGGGTGGACACAAGTGTTGCCAGACCCTGTATTAATTAGTTCATTCTTTCTATAAGTGTTTTCTCAAAATTTGTTTCTTTTCGTCTAAAATTTTGAAATCTATTAAACGTGTTAGAAAACAATCAAGTCTATAATTTCGAGATTAACACGCTCTTAATTAAAAAAAAAGTGTTTATTTTCCAAAATTTCCAAAACTTTCAAAATTATCCGGGTCGTGCTTTCAAATCAGAATATCCTCATTGGAGGCCAAAAATGTAGATTGTGTTGTAAATTTTAGTTGTACTCTATAAAATTCAAATTTATTGAAATGAAGAAATCTTGAAGAGCTTGTTTACAAAAAACTGCTGTTTTCAGAAGTTGAGTTTGAGGCTACGGGATATTATCTTTGAGTGATTATCTACTTCCGTTCGAGCAAACATTGTGGTAATTTCACAACCTCCCTTTCGGCGTTACTTATAGTTTGCTATTAGAAAGTGAAATATTTGCGGCGATGCTAATATAATGTATTCAACGTTTAACGGTACATCCCCTCATAAATTTCCCTCGACCGTGCGTATGGAATCTGATAGTTTCCCTGTCACTAAATGAAAATTTTACAACCAAGCCAATCATTTTTACGACGCTAGTGTATGTAATTCGAGAATATGCCCCATATCTCCAGCAATCATTTTTACGACTCGTTGTAATCTCGTGGAGTAGGACATCTGGAATCTTTGTTTCGCTGCTGTTAACATGATTTATTAACATTAAGATATGTGCAGAACACGATCGCGTGACTTCAAACGATACTATCTGCTTACTGAAATGCATTATCTATGTTTGGTTTCGACTCCACCACAGTTTGGGCACACTATCAATATTAGCTGGCTTGCATTTGCAAATACTGTTTGCTTTTCATTTCCACGAGAGAGGATGCTTTTTTTATTTGCTTCCCAGCTGCTAGTGTTTGCTGCCAACTGGGCTGTTAACCCATTAAAATTTCCACGATGCGCAAAGTTACAGAGTCGGACGATAACTTTGTGAATGTACTACGTTTATTATTAGAACGACGTCATTTCCAACTACCAACATGCTTGTAATAAAAATTGCCTCTGATGTTTATCTTGAAGATGTGTTTGCGTGCTGTGTTGATTTAAAAAGTTACGTGAGTTTATTGTTCAGTGGTGGTATTATATTCGGAGAGTGGTAATTGCTTGCCGGAGTTGATTGTAATATTTTGACTTAATAAATAAATTATCACGCCTAATGGATTTCACTTAGATTTATTAGTATTGTTCTGTTACGACGAAAAATAACAACTCTATTCCAACCGTCAATCTCCCTCTCTTCTATTTACTATTTAAATTTAATCCTCTCTGTTCAATATTAAACTACTTTGTATTTTATGTGTCACAAATTTTAACGGCCGGCCTCTTCAAATTAACGTTCTGGTTTGAGAACCTATATTGTCCCTAAAGCACAAGATTGATTAAAATGGTTGAGTTTGTAATAGATTGCAAGATCTCCTTTGGTAGTGTTGCAACATTATCAAACAAAGTGTAAAATACTTCTATCTAATATTTATCGAATCTTCATCAAAACGATAATCAACATGAAATTGGAAATTCAATATTGGAATCCCCGCGGCTAGTATGTGTTGTGTTGTAGTATAAATTTGGTTTAATTTATGTATACAGGGTGTTTGAGGTGTAAAACTGTAATCACATATCTCTCTTTTTCGAAGTTTAGAGTTTGTGGCGCAATAAACAACACGAGCAGCAAGTTAGATCACACACACCTCACATTTTTTGGTAATAGAAAACCGCGATAATCTGTTATAAGTACATAATTTTATACTAGCACAGTAATAACCTCTCCAAATTTGATTACTGTTGCATTAAAATTCCCAGAGTTACAAGCTTTCATATTTTGTTGCGGTTCATCTTCAGAATAAAAATTTTCAAAATTTGTTGTGTTTGCCCTACAATTTTGTAATTTGACACAGTTAATAAGAAGCTTTGAGTTACCAACCTACTCAAATTTGGTGGTCGTGGCGTTAAAACTGCTAGAATTAAAAGCTCTTTAGCATATTCTTTCTACAACTCTTTGGTTCTTCGTCAAAATAAAAAATTACAAAATTTGTTTCTTTTCCTCTATAATTTTAAAATTTTACACACCTAATAAACAACAACAAATAAGTAAATTCTAAAAATTTGATTGTTCCTGCGTTAAAATTGCAAGAGTTACACGCTCTTAACTAAAAAAAAATTTGTTTATTTTGAAAATTTTTCAAAAAAATTAAAATTAGTCTTGTATGACCTATAATTTTGCAATTTCACACAGTTAATTACCAATTATAAGTTAGTAAGTTCAAAAAATTTTTTTAGGCGATTTAAACTGAAAATGAAGTTTTTAGGCCTTAAAAGCGGCCTAAAAGTGAGTCTTTTCTGGTCGCAAACATTTTCGGCCGATCTATGGTGGCACCATCTATCCATAGTTTTGCATATTACGTCAAGATACCGATATTACCCTCAATTTTATAATTATTTGGGTAAAATCAAATCGACAAACTGCTGTAAAGTGCAACAAAGACGTGTTGAATTATTGAAAATGAACATGTCTAGCAGTGCTGCTGCAACAACATTAAAAAACACATTAAACCTAATTCATACAAATTGTGAAGCTACACGTGCTGAAACTGCAAATGTAAATAAGGAAAATATGAACTTTTCTGAAGGATTTATAAATATTTACAATTATTCAGTTGTTATAATTGATTAAATCAATAAATCATAAATAAAAATTAATTAACTTGTAAATATAATGATGGCGCCTAAAAAATCTTGTGTGTAACACGGCCAAAAAGTGACATTTTGCCCTCGCCTTCTTTCTGGCCTCGGCTAGCGCCTCGGCCATTAAAAAAAGGCTCGGCCAAAAAAGAACCACTTTTTGGCCTTGGTACACAAATAGCTATTGCTGTAATAGCGTTAAAATTACAAAAATTACAGTCTTTAATAAAAAACGCAATTTTCGGTTCATCCAAAAAATAAAAATTTTTGAAATAGGTCGCTTTGGCTCCAAATTTTTGAAATTTAGTGCAGTTAACAAGCAGGTTTAAATACGTAAATTCTGCAAATTTAACTACTCTGGCGTTAAAATTGCAAAAGATACACGCCATTAATTAAAAAACTATTTTTCTTTATTTTCCAAATTTTTTAAAAATTTCAAAATTAGTTTTGTATGCCGCATTTTGGCACACAATTCGTTATCAATCATAAATTAGTAACTTCCCAAAATTTTATTGTCATGGCGTTAAAATTACGAGAATTACAACCTTTAATATAAAAAAATCACAAATTTTGGTTCATTCAAAAAATAAAAATTTATAAAATCAGTCGCTTTTAGTTAAAATTTTTAAAATTTGGCCCAGTTAAAAATCAGGTCTCGATTCGTAAAATTTGATTGTTTTGGCGGTAAAATTACCAACATTACAATAATAAAAAAATCGCAATTTTCGGTTTATCCTAATTATAAAAAATTCTCAAAAAGGTTGTTTTTGTTTTATACCTTTGAAATTTAGCCCAGTTAGTAACCTAGGCTAAATTATGAACCTCCCCAAATTTTATTACTGTAACATTAAAATTACAAGGGTTACAAGCCTTGTAATATATTTTTTTCAAATCTTGCATATATTAAACACGATTCTTTGATTTTTTTCTAATCTTAAGCTATTTTATCTATGTATTAATGATGCATTAGGTCTATTAACGCATTCTAAACAAATGCGGTTTTAGCGTAAATAAAATTTAGCATTTTTAAAAATAATATAACAAATTGTGCATTTAATTTTCTAAAAAAAAATGCAATAAAAGCGATATTTTTGTTTTAAACCTCAAATAAAAATTGTTTTGAATGACTCCTCTATTGTGCACGAGTTTTTGAAATATAAATAATAGAAATTGTATGAAAATGGCAGTTTTTGCATAAAATTAAATTTCATCTCCGTTCAAAGAAAAACAAAAACCTAAATAAAAATTGAAATTATTGATAGAAAATTCCATGGTTTGACCTCATTTGTTTAAACATGTGCTCATCTGCAACAGCGATAAATCAAAAACCATGCAACAATTAAACAAAACGCCCGCATCCGTTGTTGTTTTAATCACATTGAAATGAGACGTGCATCATTATAATTTTAATGAAAAACGGTCCCATCTTGCAATTAAAGCAAAGCTCGAAATATTTAGTTCGCGTCGTCCGTTTATTTGATCCTGATCAAAGTTATGTACAACTATAAGCTCCTCTCTTTGATGTGACAATGGAGAATCCTTGACGGAGGATAATCCGCAAAGAAAGTATCTTGGCGAAACCTATCTCAACATACCGGATCATTATTTCCGGTAGTGTGGGTGTTTGAACCCGGCTTTTGGGGCATCGATTAAATCGGTAAATTTGTGCGTTTGCCGATATCGTTTCACGTAAGAAATTACCTTTGCATATTTTCCGAGAAATCAGCTTTGTGCCGATGGCCAAACCCATGAGTTCGAAGTATTGATTTTTTGTTTGATAAGTCGGATTTTGTGCGTGGCGAGGTGGTGCTTTATCCTTTGTAATTTCGGTACAATTGCTTTTATGGTGCACGACAAACAAAACGTTTTCATTTCATTCTGCCAGATGGATTGTCATATATCATTTCAATAATCGGTTTCAATCAGAGGGAAAGCGATCCGTTGTGATGATTTATTTTTCAATTATTTAGAGATGGCGTTTTTTAATCTCTTGGAGGATCGGAGTTATGTATGACGAGAAACAGGTGTCTCTTTCTTCGCTGATAAATCGCACTGGCAGAATGAAATTTTAATTCGCAGATTTACTTCGCTAAATGGACCATTAGGAAAAAGTATTTATTTCCGACCCCGACGGATATTAACGAGCTCTAAGAACACCCATCACTTATCCGATTAAGCCATATTCTAACTAAGCTTTTTATTGGTTCGATACTAACACTACAAACTCAACCTATTTCAATTTACTACTGAAACTCGCCTAGTCAGCATTTGATTGACCCTGACCATAATCATTACAGGGCCTTAACAATTAATTAACCTAGTTTCGACCTGGAACTTCCGGCGCCTACCAAAGCCATTGTCCCAAGAAAAAACCCCTAAGCCATCACTTTGAATATTTCATACCAAAAGTCAATATCTGGGAGTTGTTCAAACTCTTCTCACTATATTTACCGAAGCCCCACTCTAATTTAACCAACAACCAGAAAAATACAAGACAACATCTAATAAATTATTTAACTCAAAAGTAAACAACACAAACTCTAATTACTTCCTCAGTTATAACATTTAATCGTACACGAATTACTTAGCACTAACTAAATCGACGTGAATAATAAAAGAACTGCCGGAAAGAAAACGAATTGAACGCACCTATTATCACCACGGCAATCAATATGGGTTTGCCCAAATCATTGTTTATATAGGTGAAGAAAATTGGAAAATTTATTCGGTTATTAGGAGGGTGTTGGTTTAGGGCTGGCCGCCTTATGACTTGGGGGCGGCAAAAGTGACCATACCGGTAAGGAAAATCAAATAAATTTGGGTACGAGCCAAGCGAGATTCTTAGAGAACGAATTTTGCTATAGCGAAAATGGTGGATGCGCCGGGTTCAATCAAATATTTTGTAATTAAATGCACTGATTTACTGCAGTTTTGTGGGAAACAATATTTCTGATGGACTTTTCAGTGGTGTACAAAACAGCGTTTTTACACGTCAAAATTTTTAGATATCTGCTTACAAAATTTAAACAAAAAAAAAATAAAAATTAATATTTTTTTAGTTTAGCGCTATAATTTTGCAATTAAGTACAATTAATAAGCCAGTATAAATTAAAAAATCCTTAAATTTCCTGGTCATGGCGTTAAAATTTCCCAAGTTACAAGCTTTAATATTATTTTTTTAGGAATTTTTGGTCGTCCTTAAAACAAAAAAAAACAATTGTGTCCCTTGTGGTCTGTGTTAAATTTTGAAATTTAGCACACTTATTAAACAAGTTCAAGTTAGAAGACATTCCAAATTTGGTTGCTGTTGCCTTACAAGTACTTGAGTTGCAAGCCTTAATAGTTTTTTTATCATTTTCGATTTATCTTCAGAATGAAAAATTTCAAAATTTGTCTTGTTTGCCTTACAACTTTGCAATTTCGCACAGTTAATAAACAGTTGTAAATTACACACTGCGCTAAATTTGGTTGTTAAAGCGTTGAAATTACCAGAGTTACAGCTCTTAACATATTCTTCCACAATTTTTTTTGTTTATTCTCAAAATCAAAAAATGCCAAAATTGTTTTTTTGGACTATAATTTTCTACAGTTATTTATTAAATACAAATTAGTAACTTATTAAAATTTGATTGCTCTGCCGTAAAAATTCCCGTAGTTCGAGCCTTTAAAAAAAAATTTGGAGTTTTAGGTTCATTCAAAAAAATGAAAATATCAAAAAATCAATCGTTTTTGCTCCCTGTCTTTAAAATTTAGCCCAGTTAGTAACTATTCCAAAGTTAGCAATCTTTCCAAATTTTATTACTGTAACATTAAAATTACAAAAATTACAAGCAATTTGTTTTAGAAATTTTTGGTTCTTATGAATAAAAAATTCTAAAATTTGTCTCAATTGGTCGACAATTGTGCAATTTAGCACTGGTTATAAGCAGTTGTAAATTACAAATTTCTCCAAATTTGGTTGTTGTGGCGTTGAAATTAGCAGAGTTACAGCCCTTAACATATTTTTCCACAAAATTTTTGGTCTATCCTCAACATGAAAAAATTTCAAAATTTGTTTTTGGTCTATCTTTTTTAAATTTCCTTCGCTTAGTAAACAAGTTTAAATAAGTAAATTCTTCAAATTTGATGGCGTTTGTGTTAAAATCGCGAAAGTTGCATGCGTTTTATTAAAAAAAGTTTCTTATTCACATGCTAAATTTTTCAAAAATTCTAAAATTAGTCTCGTACGTTTCATAATTTTTCAATTTTAGACAGTTTATTATCGAATATACAAATTAGTTTCGTACTAAAAATTGATTGCTGTGGTGTTAAAATTACCAGAGTTACTCTTATTAAAAAATCGCTCTGTTTTTGATTCAAGATCTAAATTAAACTGTCAAATTTTGTATGTTCTGGTCTGTGTATAATTTTTAAATTAGTCAGTTAATAAGCAGCTCTAGTTTTGCAAGCTCGCTAAATTTTATGTCTGTGGCATTAAAACTACCAGATTTACACCCCTTAATAAAATTTTGCCCCTCGAGAATTATTTTTTATAAAACCGAAGAGACAAAGCTTCAAAAATGCCTTTATTTCAAAAAAACTACATTACAATTATTGTGTCTAAGGTTTGAATTTGTAACTAGCGTTATTTGTAGAAAATTAATCGCAAGTAGAGCTCCGAGCGAGAAATTTGAAATCGAATAGTCTTGAGGACAACAAGCCCGGAACTTAATTGCTTGCTATCCTTCGAATTCATATAAAATTATAAACTTGCTGAAGTAAACTGTTTTCGATCGTTATATCTCTAGGTTTCCGTTTCAGTTTAGCAAGTTTCAATGCGGGTTTACAATACACTTGAAATTAGTTCGTTAATACCTATCCACAGTCTGGTCAATAAAATTAGCGTAAGCTGATTTATGATAACATAATTACTGTTGGGGGAGTTTACAGTGATGGTGTAATGGCTTACATGTAATTTTAGTAACCACTATAGCCATTATAGCTTGGCGGACTAATTCATATTTAATAGACGTCGGCTTTTTGGGCTAATTTAAATTAAATTTATAGGAAGGAGCGGGTCTTAAAAATAGTGACATGTTTATTTTGCCTGGAAGCACGACAAAATCCCTGGAAAAAAGCTTTATTGATACCGTAATATTTCCACGTGTCTCGCTTTATTCCAGGAACATTTGATTCCGTCTTAATAGAAGCATTTGCCTCATATTTTCTCCAAAGCTACAGGTAATGGAGAACCTAAGAGACGTCGTTTTTCATCGAAACTACGCCGTTCTTTCATATTAAGTTGAACTAGAATAATAACACTAAATGACGTTTTATGGTAATGCACAGAGTGTGTCTCCACATTCTAAGTCTCTTTTTTTATCATTCATTAAAGAACTGAGTTTCAACTAATTAGATCAAGGGTTAAACGGCAGAGTTGTCATTACCATGAAGAAGTGATAAAGAACGGAATTTTATGTTCCCTGCAAAAACTTAATATTCTTTGTGTGGGAGTGTTAACGTGGAAGACCTGCAGATGTTTAATTACCTCATTTACATGTTTAGAAGCGCACGCAATGGTGAAGAAACGGAGAACTTTAAACTGTTTTTTTGAGAAATTTGAAAGATGTTCAATAACGTTAATTTAGCCGCGAAAGTTTCATTCGTTTTTTGTGGGGCGATCCTCGCCAGAATTATAAAATCCAAACAAGAAAGTTTCGCCTGAAATAAAGCTGTCGTACAGCGAGAGTTAGAATTAGTCGTGTTCCGCTTTTAATTGGAACATGGAGAGATATCAGCAATGCCTGGGGAATTTTCGGTCTAAGCTTGACCAACATAGTTGAGTAATAACCGGGAAACTTATAATGAATTTCCTGATATAAAATTAGAGAAATTGGGATCTTGCTCAGGGTCCAGGGATTTTTTTCCCCCGATAAATTATTCAACGATTACAAATTGGGTCTCATACTCGCGTCGAATCGATGAAAATTCGACAATAACGAACAAAGAATTTCAATGTTGTTTGCGTACCTCGGGGGCTCACAATGGTCGCGGAGTTTGTTAAGTCAGATACAAAGAAGTGCGTGCTTTTTATGACAAATGAATTTTTGGGTACACAAAGGGAACCAAATTAGCGGGAAATGTCATCACAGAGAACAAATTGAAATTTAAACAACGACGGACAATATGCGGATCATGCGTTCCACAACGTTTACATTTGTCTTAAAAATTAATGATGCGGGCTCTATTATCAGGGATGAGGTATTACGCCTACATTCCGACTTGTTTGAACGACCATTGACCCTGAGGTTTGCTAACTACACAGTGGAGGGTAATGAAGGAGTCTAGCAGAAATTTAAATTAACTTCAAGTGGTTCTAAATGCTCTAGAATTTGCACGATATGAGTGAAGAGCGGGTTTGCATATAAGTCGACTTTTTAATTAGTGAGGCAAGTGCTTTCGTTAAAAATTATTCTGCATTACTACTGCCTATTCAATAAGCTAAAACAACAAAAAAGTAGTTTGTTGAAAGTTGAAAGCAAATCGACAAAAAGAAACCAATTCTGAATTTTTTTATTTTGAGAATAAACCAAAAATTTTGTGAAAAAATATGTTGCTGTAATTCTGGTAATTTTAACGCCACAATAACCAAATTTGAGGAAGTTTGTAACTTAAAACTGCTTATTAACTATGCCAAATTACAAAATAGTTGGGTAAACAAGACAAATTTTGAAAATTTTTATTCTGATGAACCGCAAATGATGTAATAAAAAATATTAAAGCTTGTAACTCTGGGAATTTTAACGCAGCAGTCATCAAATTTGGAGAGATTGTTAATCTGAACTTGCTTGTACAATTGCGTTAAAATAGCCAAAATTACAGTGTTTCTAAAGAATTCAAAAATTTTAGTCCTACTATCGTCAAAATATATTTTTTTTTAAATTGATTCCATTTCTAATGTCGATAACTTCCTCACTTAGAGTCTTTTCCTTAAATTTCACTGTTATGTCGTTAAAATTGCCACAATTACAGTTTTTCTAAAAAACAAAACTTTTAGTATCTTCGTTAAAATAACAAAAAAATTAAAATCGATCCCTCTTGCTTGATGGTTTTGAATTTTCCCACAGTCAATAACTATCTCATTACGAGTATTCTCCTTCAATTTCATTTATGGCGTTAAAATTGCTAAAATTACAAGATTTCTAAAAAAACAAAAATTTTAGGACCCTCGTCAAAATTAAAAAAAAATCTAAAATCGATCCCACTCCTTTGATGGTTTTGAATTTTGGCACAGTTAATAACTAACATATTATTAGTAGTATTTTTAAATTTCTTTACAGTGTTTCTAAAAAAAACTAAAATTTTAGGATTATGGCTAAATTAAATTTTTTTTCAAATCGATCCCTCTCGCTTGATGATTTTGAGTTTTTGTACAGTTAATAACTAATTTAATAGTATTTTCTTTAAATTTCATTGATATTCTCTTAAAATTACAGTTTTTCTAAAAAAAAACAAAAATTTTAAGTTCACCGTTAAAATAAAATTTTATAAAATTGACCCCACTCGCCGCTGATGGTTTTGAATATTTTTACAGTTAATAACTAAATCATTTAAAGCGTCTTTTTCAAATTTCATTGTCATTGCGTTAAAATTGCCATAATTACAGTCTTTCTAAAAAAAGTCAAAAATTTTAGGATCATCGTAAAAATAAAAATTTACAAAATTGATCTCACTCGCTTGATCGTTTTAAATTTTCGCACACTCAATAACTAACTTATTTCGTGTATTCTCCTTATATTTCATTTTAATGGCGTTAAAATTGCCAAAATTACATTATTTCTAAAAAAAAACAAAAATTTTAGGACTATCGTCTAAATAAAAAAATCTAAAATCCATTCCACTCGCTTAATTTATAATTAACATACTTGTAGTATTCTTCCTGAATTTCCTTATAATTGCGGTAAAATTGCCAAAACTACAGTGTTTTAAAAAATTATCAAACGTTTTAAAATCATGATCAAAATAAAAATTTAAAAAATTGATCCTACTTGCTTGATGGTTTTGAATTGACAGTTAATACACAGTTAATAATTAACTCATTTATTTATTTATTTTTAATTTCATTGTCTTAAAATTGCTAAAATTACAATCTTTCTAAAAAATCGAAAGTTTTAGTATCATCGTGAAAGTCAAAAAAATCTAAAATCGAGGGCAAGAGGGCTTGCTTGATGGTTTTGAATTTTTGCACAGTTAATATCAAATTCAAGCGACTAGAGTTATTGTCGAGATTAAGCCAAACTAAAAAAGCTTTATAATACAAATGTTTTCTCAAAATAACTTAAGAAAGGTCTTGCTATCGTTCTCAACCTATTATTTGATAATATCTCAAATGATACAGATTCTTGGTTCTTGTAATAAAAAGATAACCCAGCATTTTGATTCCCAGAAATTTTGGTTTCCAGGCGACTTGCTGCTCAGCCATTTTCGCATACAAATCTCGTATCATTTATTAAAATCATGCATCGATCGTCGGTAATTTCTATCTCCACATTTACTTGATTTACTGTCCTGCGCACCGAGTTAGAATATCTATGAATTTTTCCATTACAGCGATTTTTGCGTACGATGGTGCGATGCATGGCGAATTCGAATGACTTTGCACATTTTCAATATCCGTTTTAAAAAGCGGGCGATAAAAACGTGAATTTATCGCTCTTATCGTTTTTCAGACGAGGTGTTGTCTTATCGCCAAGGCGTTATCACTGAACTAGTTGCTAGACGGAATAGGGAAATCGATGAAGATTTAATTTTATTTACGAGTGCGGCGAAAGTCATAAACCGCAAATCTAGGATGGTTTCGGGCGAATTTACGTTCTTTCAATAACAAACGGATTTCTCAGGATACGACTTTCATTTAAGTCAATATCACTAACAAACTACTGGATTAAAAGAGATAGATGTTCCAATGAGGGGTTAAAAAGCTTACCTTTAATGCGCTTACGTGGTAAATCACAAAAGGGAAAATCTGTTTTCCTAACGACATGCAGGGGCGCGGGATTTTTCAACACGGAAATACTTACAGTGACCAGAGCAAAGCAGCTTACAAACAATTTATTTTGATAGATTTTAGGAGCAATTGTTGCATTTTGTAATTGAGTAGGGTTGAAAGACGCAGCAATAAATAATCTATTTCGAGCTGATGGAGGAACTTTAGGATTCACTTTGTATGCTAAGAGCGTATTCCATTTTTTGACAGACAAGTGGCAGGGGCTGATCCCGTGAAATTTTGTAGAAACTTTAAATTTTATACTACTTGCAGACTGCGGCTTTACAAACCAGTAATCCCCGTGAAAAACGCGAATAGCATAAATTTGCGGAAGAAAATCGAATTCAGCGCCCGCACAAAAATAAGTTCTTACATCAGCGAAATATATTTGATGCTCTTCATCTTGTCATGATAACAGATCTAAATGGTATTCTTTTAGCATCCGCCTTTTCACTAGCTCAAATTCCAGATGGTAATAAAAATCAATATGCCACCTGTGGCGAATATTACGTACTGTACGAAAAAGGGCGTTTTTACTCCCGTTGGTAAAACTCCACTTTATCTGGATTAAAATCGGATTTGTCCCCAAAATGTTTCGTCATGTATTGCATCCAGTTGCGCTGTTATGAATATGAACAATGTAGACAAAAGCGATCGCACGACTTTATTTCACCATATTTTAAAAGCGGATTTCGCTTCTTTATTTTCTCGTAAAGACAGAAGCAAGTTGTTGACATTGCACTTAGTGACATCACCGTAACATTTCCTTTCACATTCTACAAACTTTCCATGTTTTTAAGCTTTGAAACAGTACGGAAAAAAGAATAAAATCTACGTTGGTTCTTTATGCATTCCCCGAAGAATTCCGGCTGGAGTGGCTAAGTTTTACATCGCACTTCGGACTTAATTGCAGACGTATCAGCTAAAATAGTTTTGCTACAACACAACGTATAAATCCTGCGTCACTTTATGGTCAGAGCGCTTCTATTTGATGGTCATAAGACTTTGCGTTTAGCCTGTTGAACGGGAGTCCTCGGGCATAACTGCTTAAGTTTGGGTGTTTCTGTCAAACTTCATTCAAATGCGTTAAGTTAGTTCTTCCGCACCAGACGGCGGCAACAAGGCCTAATTACCACGGAATGTGATATAAACAACACGGGCGGAACCTTCTTCCATTACGCAGCACACGAAATTGTTTTTGAATTTTCTTAAACAATTCTGTTGCCAAGATAAAATTAAATTTCATAGATTTTATAATTCTGCAGGATGAAGCTTGGGCACATGAGAACATATTGCGCTTTTAAAAAAATAAGTTGATGGAAATAATTATACAGCGTGAACCTGAACAAAATATGAAATGGGATCGATTTTAGATTTTTTTTTATTTCACCGATGATTTTTTTTAGAAATTGTGTAATTTTGGCAATTTTAACGCCATAACAATGAAATTCAAGAAGAATACTCTAATTGAGTTAGTTTTTAACTGTGCGAAAACTAACAACCATCAAGCGAGTGTAATAATGGATTATAAAAATTATAATTTTCACGTTGAAACTAAAATTTTTGATTTTTTTTTGGAAATTCTGTAACTTTGGCATTTTTAACGCCGTGACAATAAAATCTGAAAAAAATACTCTAAATTAGTCGGTTATTCACTGGGCAAAAATTCAAAACTATCTAACGGGTAGGTTCAATTTTAGAAATTGTTTTTGAATTTTCTTAAACAATTCTGTTGCCAAGATAAAATTAAATTTCATAGATTTTATAATTCTGCAGGATGAAGCTTGGGCACACGAGAACATATTGCGCTTTTAAAAAAATAAGTTGATGGAAATAATTATACAGCGTGAACCTGAACAAAATATGAAATGGGATCGATTTTAGATTTTTTTTTATTTCACCGATGATTTTTTTTAGAAATTGTGTAATTTTGGCAATTTTAACGCCATAACAATGAAATTCAAGAAGAATACTCTAATTGAGTTAGTTTTTAACTGTGCGAAAACTAACAACCATCAAGCGAGTGTAATAATGGATTATAAAAATTATAATTTTCACGTTGAAACTAAAGTTTTTGATTTTTTTTTTGGAAATTCTGTAACTTTGGCATTTTTAACGCCGTGACAATAAAATCTGAAAAAAATACTCTAAATTAGTCGGTTATTCACTGGGCAAAAATTCAAAACTATCTAACGGGTAGGTTCAATTTTAGAAATTTTTATTTTGACGATGATCCTAAAATGTTTGTTTTTTTTTTTAAAAGTTGTGATTTTTACAATTTTAATAAAACAACAATAAAATTTAAGGAAAATAATATACATAAATTAGTTATTAACTGTACAAAAACTCAAAACCATCAAGAGAGAGGTATCGATTTTAGAAATTTTTATTTTGACGATGAATCTAAAATTTTTGATTCTTTTTGTAAACACTGTAATTTTGGCAATTTTCACGCAATGACAATAAAACTTATGGAAAATACTATAAATGAGTCAATTATTAACTGTGCCAAAATTAAAAACCATTAAGCGAGTGGGATCGATTTTAGAATTTTTGTGCGAATAAAAATGCTGTGTTATCGTTTTATTCCACGAACCAAGAATCTGTATCGTTCGAGATATTATCAAATAATAGGTAGAGAACGATAGCAGACCTTTCTCAAGTTATTTAGAGTAAAAACTTGTATTATAAAGCTTTTTTTAGTTCGAGTTAATCTCGACAAAAGACGCGACGTCTAGTCGAGTTTTTAGGTTTTTGCCCCGAGATAAATATTCGTTTATAGGTGACATAGAAAGATGCAAATGCGTTATGGTAACAGCAAAAAGGAGTTAGATTACGATAAAGTGGTAAGTTTAACAGAGGAAAAAGGATTTTCTTGCTCTCCTTGCACCGTCCCTCTATACAAACTGCGGTTTTCCAGATAAAAAAATCATTTTCTTGAGAGATTTTTCGTTTTATTTTTCCGGCGCATTCACCATTTCTGCCACCTAAAAAATTAATTAAAACTGAGGTCGAGATACCTTGCGAATATCTAATTTTGTTCAAATAAGAAACTGTTGGGTTTGCATCAAAGGCCTGTAAGAAAAAGTCCATTTATCATGGCAGTGCAAAGGTTGCTGCACCGGCAGAAAACCCATTCTTTCTGATCGTTTTTGTAGTCAAATAAGTGCTCTTTTTCGGCATGATTTCCTCCGGAGCTTAACGCAGTTAATTGAGGCAATAATGAGTCCGTCGCTTTGAAGACTTTTGTTAATCGCACAATATAATCTATCGGAGCGTTTGAGCAAATTATCCCTCCGACCAAGCAATGACCCCTCACTAGATTAGAAGCCGAGAAAATAGCTGTCGACTTTTTCAACTCGCACCCTAAAACGCCGTTTGAATATTAAACACAATCTTAAGAGTTGCTCTCGACTGCCGCTATACATCATCACTTTATCGTACTTTAGTGTTTGTAATACTTGTCTAAATGAGACTTTGGACTCTAAAAGGTCTCTCAAACTTTCATGATCAGTTTCTGCCAGCTGTTTTTATTTTTATGTTTTGATTTGGATTCGCCCTGCTAGAGAGAAATTCACATTCGCGGTGGGTTAAATTAACCAGACAATTTCTTTAAATGATTTTATTTGTTCGTTTCATAAAGTTTGTTGTCAGGGACAAACGAGGATCGCAGAGCAGAAAGCGTTTAATTTTCTTTACAAATAAAGTTTTAGCCAAGTTTGAGACACTTAGATAATTAAACTTTTTATGGTCTTAAGCTGAAGAGAGTGGCACAACAATAACATTCAATGAGTTTGCTAAATCACGAATCAAATGTTACAAACTGCTTAGAAATTATTGTTGGCATATTTTATCGCCCGGCGCCTCCACCATTTCTTCGATCAATAAGTCTCTTATTTTTATTTAAATTTATAATTATGGCAGTTTTAGCGTTATCACGACGAAATTTTGGGAAATTGCTATTTTTGAGTTGCTTATTGACTTTGCCAAATGTCAACATAATGAAACAAAAAACACAATTAAAAAAAAATATATTTTTAAAACGTAAATTTTTCTACATTTTTTATTAAAATTTGTAATTATGGCAGTTTTAGCAATATTTCGTTAAAATTTTGAGACATAGTTATTTTTGAATTGCTTATTAACTGTGCTAAATGTCGACATTAAAAAACAAAAGAAACAGATTTTACAAATTTTTATTTTTAAACAAATTAATCTTTTTTCCATTTTTTATTAAAATTTGTAATTTTGACACTTATAGCATTCTGATGTTGAAATTCTGGGAAATTGCTATTTTGGATTAGCTCATTAACTCTGCCAAATGTCAACATAATGAAACAAAAGATACAAATTTCAAAAATTTTCATTTTTAATACAAAGTAAATTTTTCTACATGTTTTATTAAAATTTGTAATTATGGTAATTTTAGCACAATCTTGATGAAATTTTAGGAGACTGCTATTTTTGAATTGCATATTAACTATAACAAATGTCAACATTGTGAAACAAAAGCAACAAATTTTCAAAATTTTTATTTTTAAGACAAAATACCTTACATTTGTCCACATTTCTTATTAAAATTTGTAATAATAGCAATTTTAGCATTATCCCGATGAAATTTTGAGAAATTACTATTTTTGAATTGTTTATTTACTCTGCCAAATGTTAACATCATAAAACAAAGGAAACAAATTTTACAAATTTTCATTTTTAAACAAATTAAACTTTTTTATATTTTTTATTAAAATTTGTAACTTTGACACTTATAGCATTCTGATGTTGAAATTCTGGGAAATTGCTATTTTGGATTAGCTCATTAACTCTGCCAAATGTCAACATAATGAAACAAAAGATACAAATTTCAAAAATTTTCATTTTTAATACAAAGTAAATTTTTCTACATGTTTTATTAAAATTTGTAATTATGGTAATTTTAGCACAATCTTGATAAAATTTTAGGAGACTGCTATTTTTGAATTGCTTATTAACTATAACAAATGTCAACATTGAGAAACAAAAGCAACAAATTTTCAAAATTTTTATTTTTAAGACAAAATACCTTACATTTGTCCACATTTCTTATTAAAATTTGTAATAATGGCAATTTTAGCATTATCCCGATGAAATTTTGAGAAATTGCTATTTTTGAATTGTTTATTTACTCTGCCAAATGTTAACATCATAAAACAAAGGAAACAAATTTTACAAATTTTCATTTTTAAACAAATTAAACTTTTTTATATTTTTTATTAAAATTTGTAACTTTGACACTTATAGCATTCTGATGTTGAAATTCTGGGAAATTGCTATTTTGGATTAGCTCATTAACTCTGCCAAATGTCAACATAATGAAACAAAAGATACAAATTTCAAAAATTTTCATTTTTAATACAAAGTAAATTTTTCTACATGTTTTATTAAAATTTGTAATTATGGTAATTTTAGCACAATCTTGATAAAATTTTAGGAGACTGCTATTTTTGAATTGCTTATTAACTATAACAAATGTCAACATTGAGAAACAAAAGCAACAAATTTTCAAAATTTTTATTTTTAAGACAAAATACCTTACATTTGTCCACATTTCTTATTAAAATTTGTAATAATGGCAATTTTAGCATTATCCCGATGAAATTTTGAGAAATTGCTATTTTTGAATTGTTTATTTACTCTGCCAAATGTTAACATCATAAAACAAAGGAAACAAATTTTACAAATTTTCATTTTTAAACAAATTAAACTTTTTTATATTTTTTATTAAAATTTGTAACTTTGACACTTATAGCATTCTGATGTTGAAATTCTGGGAAATTGCTATTTTGGATTAGCTCATTAACTCTGCCAAATGTCAACATAATGAAACAAAAGATACAAATTTCAAAAATTTTCATTTTTAATACAAAGTAAATTTTTCTACATGTTTTATTAAAATTTGTAATTATGGTAATTTTAGCACAATCTTGATAAAATTTTAGGAGACTGCTATTTTTGAATTGCTTATTAACTATAACAAATGTCAACATTGTGAAACAAAAGCAACAAATTTTCAAAATTTTTATTTTTAAGACAAAATACCTTACATTTGTCCACATTTCTTATTAAAATTTGTAATAATGGCAATTTTAGCATTATCCCGATGAAATTTTGAGAAATTGCTATTTTTGAATTGTTTATTTACTCTGCCAAATGTTAACATCATAAAATAAAGGAAACAAATTTTACAAATTTTCATTTTTAAACAAATTAAACTTTTTTATATTTTTTATTAAAATTTGTAATTTTGACACTTATAGCATTCTGATGTTGAAATTCTGGGAAATTGCTATTTTGGATTAGCTCATTAACTCTGCCAAATGTCAACATAATGAAACAAAAGATACAAATTTCAAAAATTTTCATTTTTAATACAAAGTAAATTTTTCTACATGTTTTATTAAAATTTGTAATTATGGTAATTTTAGCACAATCTTGATAAAATTTTAGGAGACTGCTATTTTTGAATTGCTTATTAACTATAACAAATGTCAACATTGTGAAACAAAAGCAACAAATTTTCAAAATTTTTATTTTTAAGACAAAATACCTTACATTTGTCCACATTTCTTATTAAAATTTGTAATAATGGCAATTTTAGCATTATCCCGATGAAATTTTGAGAAATTGCTATTTTTGAATTGTTTATTTACTCTGCCAAATGTTAACATCATAAAACAAAGGAAACAAATTTTACAAATTTTCATTTTTAAACAAATTAAACTTTTTTATATTTTTTATTAAAATTTGTAACTTTGACACTTATAGCATTCTGATGTTGAAATTCTGGGAAATTGCTATTTTGGATTAGCTCATTAACTCTGCCAAATGTCAACATAATGAAACAAAAGATACAAATTTCAAAAATTTTCATTTTTAATACAAAGTAAATTTTTCTACATGTTTTATTAAAATTTGTAATTATGGTAATTTTAGCACAATCTTGATAAAATTTTAGGAGACTGCTATTTTTGAATTGCTTATTAACTATAACAAATGTCAACATTGTGAAACAAAAGCAACAAATTTTCAAAATTTTTATTTTTAAGACAAAATACCTTACATTTGTCCACATTTCTTATTAAAATTTGTAATAATGGCAATTTTAGCATTATCCCGATGAAATTTTGAGAAATTGCTATTTTTGAATTGTTTATTTACTCTGCCAAATGTTAACATCATAAAATAAAGGAAACAAATTTTACAAATTTTCATTTTTAAACAAATTAAACTTTTTTATATTTTTTATTAAAATTTGTAATTTTGACACTTATAGCATTCTGATGTTGAAATTCTGGGAAATTGCTATTTTGGATTAGCTCATTAACTCTGCCAAATGTCAACATAATGAAACAAAAGATACAAATTTCAAAAATTTTCATTTTTAATACAAAGTAAATTTTTCTACATGTTTTATTAAAATTTGTAATTATGGTAATTTTAGCACAATCTTGATAAAATTTTAGGAGACTGCTATTTTTGAATTGCTTATTAACTATAACAAATGTCAACATTGTGAAACAAATGCAACAAATTTTCAAAATTTTTATTTTTAAGACAAAATACCTTACATTTGTCCACATTTCTTATTAAAATTTGTAATAATGGCAATTTTAGCATTATCTCGATGAAATTTTGAGAAAATGCTATTTTGGAATTGTTTATTTACTCTGCCAAATGTTAACATCATAAAACAAAAGAAACAAATTTTACTAATTTTCATTTTTAAACAAATTAAACTTTTTTATATTTTTTATTAAAATTTGTAATTTTGACACTAATAGTAGTATGATGTTGAAATTTTGGAAAACTGTTATTTTGGATTTGCTTATTAACTCTGTCAAATTTCAACATAATAAAATAAGACACAACTTTCAAAAATATTTATTTTAAAGACAAAGTAAATTTTTCTACATTTTTTATTAAAATTTGTAATTATGGCAGTTTTAGCAATATCTCGATGAAATTTTGGGAGATTGCTATTTTTAAGTAGTTTATTAACTCTGGCAAATTCAAAAATTATATGACAAGACAGACTAATTTTAGAAATTTTTATTTTTAAGACAAAGTAAATTTCTCACATTTTTGATTAAAATTTCTAATTATTGTAGTTTTAGCATTACCGCAATAAAATTTGGAGTGATTACTAATTATAGTTCGCTAATCAACTATGCTTAATCCCCAAAATTATAGTAACTACAATTCATTTACAAAGTAAAAGTTTCTTTCACTGTCCTGGCGCCTCCACCATTTCTTGGATCAATAATTTTCCCATATTTTTATTTAAATTTGTAATTATGGCAGTTGTGGCGTTATCACGATAAAATTTTGGGAGATTGATATTTTTGAATAGTTTATTAACTCTGCCAGTTTTTAAAATTATATAACAAGACAGACTAATTTTAGAAATTTTTTATTTTTAAGACTAAGTAAAATTTCTCACATTTTTGATTAAAATTTCTAATTATTGTAGTTTTGGCATTACCGCAATGAGATTTGGGGTTATTAATAAGTATGGTTTGCTTATTAACTCTACAAAATATCAAAATTATAGAACTACAAAAACTAGAAACTTTCGTTATCAAAGTAAAAGTTTCTTGAACTGTCCCAGCGCCTCCATCATTTTCAAAGTTTGTCCTTAAATCAATAAAAAATTCTGTGATATTAAAGCAAATCGAAAAACTTTTGATCATGAAATTAGACTTAATTTTCCTTAATATCCTATTTGATTGAAAAAGATTACGGAAATTTAGCTCCAATAAAGGTAATTCTTCGAAAAATGAGTATTCCACTCTGTTTAATAAAACCCAATGATAAAGTAACATTTTCGCTTATTACACCACATTTATTATTTAGCGATATTTTCAACAAAATCGCTAAAACAAAATTCTGCTTATAAAAGCGTGATCAAATTTCAATTAAAAAATAATTAAAATATTACATTGATTCAGATTGACGAACTGTTTATCTATTTGTCCATAAAATAAAATCAGTGTCGCATTATTTTAGTATTCGAGTTCGCAACGATAAATCATTTTCTGTTAAAATTAATAAAAAACACGTAGACTCAATTCTGCCCACATAAACTCGAAATTTAGTTGTACATTAGCAATTTTAACAATGTTGCCTCCAAAACGAACCCATGTATCAAATTTTGTTTACCCGAAACTAATTTAACTCTGTTGCAGCCGGTTAACCGATTCGAGAATGAAAAAGGGCAGGTGACATTTTCCGGATTAGTAATTAATTAGTTTGGTCCGTAAATGCCAAAGCCACAACGCTTATACAAACCCCGGATTTTTCCCCCGGAAGTCTTGTACTACGAACATGTCATTCCCTCATTTTCTTAATTACAGCCAGTGCATATTTCATGCTCCCATGTAGAACACGTCAAACATTAAAATTATCAACAATTCATGTTGTCATGTTGCAAATTGCGGAATTTCTAATGAAATTCTTAATTTGTTTACCCGAAAGCTTAATCAGTATTGTCAGATTGGTTAAAACAAGATTACAAACACGCCATTGAATTTTAAATCGTCTAGCCAACAAGTTTATTTTCGGAACGAATAAATGATGGATTGAATTGAATTCACGTTTCAATATTTAACACAATGCTCAACCGCCACGTGTACTTCACATGTTGTCTATGGAAAAAAATAATTGCTTCCATCACGTTTCAGTATGAATTGTGTTACTTTCCATTTATAGTTCGGAATTGTGGAACCGGAAAAAAAAACAGTTCGCTTATGATTTATCCCCCGAAAACTCTTCATCTTGGGTTTATGGAGTACAATATAGATTTCAACAAAACCCGCAAAATTGTATTTCCTGGCCAAAATTTCTTACGTCGGTTCAATTTGATCGGAAACTGAATTAGAGTGGATTTTGGGATTAGGTTAACACGGCCCACATGCAAAATACATTACGAAAATTAGGGAACGGACCATAATAGATTTTATAAACGGCCACTTATGGTAATTACGAGCGAAAGAGTAATGACTGATAACTCGAAAAGTTTGGCTATTATAATAGCCCCAGGGCCGAACTTATTGATTTTTCGTAGTTCGAACAATTAATTGTTTTATAACTAAATAAATTCGCTCCATTTCCTCCCATAAAAACTTGAAACAAGTTCCCCACGCCACTGCCCACATTACACAAATCCCCAATTCCTCCATTAACTCTACTTATTTTTTGTTTACTATAAAACACAGCTTCCATAAAATCAACACAACTTGCAGATACCGCAGAAACGAATTAGCCGCTATTTCACCGGAAAGACTTAACATTCCTCCGGAGCTTTTTAATGTATTTTGGTCTAGTTGCAGTGAAAAACGATCAAACATCAATTACGAGCTGCTGAAATTGGAGGAATTATTAACAGCGCCAGGTTTATTGATTGTATTTATACAGACAACAGGATTTCTGAAAAACAAGTGTGAAATACACGGGATTTGAATCACAACATTTTGCATAAATTCCAGATTCTCAAAGCTGGTAAGTTTCCCGAATTCACACAATAGATTATTGAAGTTGCTTTAGCATTATTTAGACATTAAAATACATGTTTGGTGTGGAATTGTAGCATTAATTTGCAAATTAGAACTAACAAGCTACATGATTTCAACGAACAAAGTTGTGGAAGTTTTGACGGTAATACAGGAGTGGAAACGTAATCACAATCGAACGAATTTGTCCAAAAAAGAGTGACGTCATTGTATGTTTAATTGGGTTTTGCGGAACAAGCGAGAAAAGTGGGAAATTTCGAGCGAGCAGGAATGTAGACGCAAGTGGCGCGAAATCAGAGCGACAAAGGTTTTGGCGAGTTCTGCACACTATTTTTGCTTCATAATAAAGATATTGTTATTCAGACTATCTAGAGAATCTCAGAAGAGTCTAGATAAAATGTTAGAAAATACAAAAAAAACAAGATAGTAGAAACACTATAAAAAGTATCTAAAAAGTGTGAAAAAAATCGACATTTTGTAAAAAGTTGTTAAAGAGAATCTAAGAAAAATCTAAATTAAATCTTGAGAATTCTGAGAAATTGAAGAAACCAAAACTAAAAAATTCACGAAAATCTAATGAGAAATTGTGACTTTTGCAGGAATCCAAAAAAATAAAAAAAAGTAAATTTAGAGAAAATAAAAAACAGCGCGAGGCTCTAAGAGTCTAAAAATAGAGAATTCTTCAAAAGAATTTAGACAATTTAAGAAAGTTTTGAAACTCGAAGAAAACTCTAAACAAAAGTCATCCACAGATTAGAGAAAATTTAGAAAATCTAAATTTGTGAGAATCTAAGAGAAGCTAGACGAAACTGAAATAAATATTTGTATACCAAGTCCGCAAAAGACAATTTCGCGCACGAGTGGGAATGTAGAAGTTATGCACACTATTTTTGCTACATACTAAAGAAAATGTAAAAAATCTAAAGATAATTTAGACTATCTAAAGAATCTCAGGAGTGTCTAGCTAAAATGTTAAAAGAATAAAAAAAATTAAAAAGAGAAACTATAAAAGGAATCTAAAAAAATGTGAAATTTCAGAAAAATCCAAAATAAATAAATCTTGAAAATTTTGCGAGTAGAAAAATAATTGACAAAAATGTATCGAGAAATTGTGACTATGCAAAGATCTAAAAAATCTAAGGAAAATTAAAATCAAATTTAAAGAAAATAAAAAATCCACAGCACGAGGCTCTGGGGGTCTTAAGAAAAGCAATTAGAGAGAATTTTACATAATAAGTCCGCAAAGTGCCAGATTTTGCACGATTGGAAATGTAAACACACGAGACGTCAGACCAGTGCAAGAAAGACACTTTTTGACGAGTTATCTACACAATTTTTTCTACATAATACAGAAAACGTAAAAAATATAAAAATTATCTAAACAATCTATAAGAATCTAGATAAAATGTTGTAAGCAGCAAGAAATTTTAAGAAAGCTAAAAAACTATAAACAGAATAAAAAAATGAAAAAAAATTATACATCAAACTATTATTTGTTAATTAAGAAAAATTTTCAACGTTGCATACCACAACAAAACTTTTATTGGTGGCGCCATCTACTGGTAAATTCGAAAATTGCAAGTGAAGTTGTCAAAGAATTGTCACATGTGTCAACAACTTACAGTTGCTCGAGTATTACACACTCTATTGTCACTTTACGCACTTGTGTCTTAAAACGTGAAGGTTAAATGCCAACTCGATTAAAGAAAAATTCAAAATAAAAGACGAAGAGGAATAGAAAAAATAGAAATAGAAAACAGTTTCTAAAACTCGTTCCTGAGACTAATTCGAGCACTCGCCGCGTCGCAACTCGTGTTCGAATGTCGACCTCCTGCCGGAATATAGGTCATTCTGCAACTTGTTTTAGAATATATTATTTTTTCCTAGTTATATTATTTATCAATGTTGGCCTTATACTTTGAGGTTTAATAAATAATAAGTACGTTATACGATGTTTTAGACCATTTTTGAATAATATATGAAGTTAAACAGTTTTTAAGACGTGTATAATTCTGTGGAGATCCACACTTTTTTCAAAACTCTTTTTTCAACATAACAGTCAGAATAATAAAATAGTAAGCTGCTTATTTTAAGAGGCAATTATAAAGAAGCTTTCTAAGAACAAAGTTAAGTTTCCAACAATTTTCTTGCGAATTTCCCCGATTGGTTTATCCAACGTAAATTCAAAATTATCAATTTTAACATCGATGTTTGCTCCATTTTGCATATAATTTAAATTAGTTCGCCGTTTTGATATGTTTTGAGTTCGTTGTCTGCGACCAATTAATTGAAAAGCATAACTGCAATTAAACTGTTTACAGTTCGAGCTTTGAAGCTTACTAAAATATTAATATACATAGATGTAGTTAATAGAAATCAAACAAGCAAACAAGAGCGAGTTGGTATTTTGTTGACGAGCATTCGAAAAACTGAATAATTTACAATTTTCTGCTAATTTATAATTAAATTTGAACTAACAACGTTGTCATTGAAGTTTCGATTCTCACTTAATTGTCTAGCAATGTTTTCTAATTAGAATAAACTCCGTTACGATTAAAACAACAGCGAGGGCGCATCCGCAAAAATTACATTAAAATTAAAATAAGTAATGAAATTAGCGCGCTGTTGATCCTAATTTCCCTTCTCTGTAATTACAACATGTTATTGACAACATTTTTAAATCTCGCAACTTCTTCGTGGTGTTAAGGAACGCTCTGTTAATTAATTAAATTCTGGCCAACATTCCCGTAGTTGCAAGAAAGTTTTTCTGTTTTTCCGATCACAAATTTTTAGAAACATGTTTAATTCCGTCGTGTTTTAATTCGGCTAGTGAGGTTTTCGTGTAAGTCCTTTATTTTAATTTTCCACGGTGGTCAAAGGATCCGGCTGTCCTAATTAGAGTAATGCACGCTTTTAAAAGTTTTAATTAGAGCAAAAAGTTTGACGTGGACTTATAATACGTAAATTGCTTTCGGTGCCTTAGCCACGTGAGAAATGTTTTTTTCTCGGGAGTTCCGGGATAAGAAATGAAATTTTTGCGTTAATACAGAAAAGATCACTTGTGCCCAAATAAATCCGTAAAAGATAAACGAGCCCCGAAAGAGATAACGATAGCGATAAAGTTGAAAACAGGGTGTTACTTACCAGCAATGCGCAACTTGCAGGAAGCGTGTCGGCTCTTCTGCAGGGTGTAACTAGAAACATACGGAATAATTACGAGATGTTATCGGATGATTAGTATTCGGGATGGCACGTTTCCATGCACAACACGGCAATCAGGTGGTGTCAGGACCTCACTGCCGGAGAGACACAGCGCGACTGGATACGAAGGATTCGCGCTATCGACTGCTACCCTCAAACCCTCAAATGCCCGCGCTCGCCACGCTGCTGTGGCGGAAGTGAGAACTGCACCAGCTCACCCTCTTTATGGGTCATCACCGTCTGCGCGATCCTAGGTTTATGATGCATTTCTTTGGGGGATGAGCAGCGGTCGAGGTAATGGCGAATTGGTTATTTCATTACGGGAGGATGGCGCAATGAAAGGTAAAACAGCTCGTTGTTTCGCGGGTAATGTCCGGGGATGAGGTTCGGATACGAGTTGCCGAAAACACCAAAAGGACGATCAAAGTAGAGAGGCGGAATCGCGAGATGACAACTTGCGGAATTTTGGAAATTTAATATTGAAAAGTAACCTAGTTTTGAAAGACATATCGGTTTGAGCGACACAAATGGTGGCTGCGCCGCCAGGAGACTTTTTAGCTGCAAGTTTTTGAGCGTTCAATGCGGCACAGCTGGTTTTAAAATGGTCTTGAGTCAAAGGCGGATTTACAAAAAGGCACAAATTAAGGAACAACAAACTCGGATTATAAGAATTTTTATTTATTATAATAATTAAGACAAAATTCTATTAAAAAAATTGTATCTTTAGTTGTGTTGGCACTACTGCGATCAAATTTAAGGACATTGTTACTCCTGACCTATTTATTAACTGTACCAAATTTCAAAATTGTGAAACAACAGACTTAGATTTTATAATTTTTTTTTTTGGAACGAACTCAACAGTTTCAAAATTTTACGAAAAACAATTATTATTTATTATTTATTCATCGTTGTGTTGGTATCACAGCAATAAAATTTGGGCATGTTGCTATATTTGGCTCATTTATTAACTTTGCCAAATTTCTAAATTGTGGAACAACAGACTTTAAATTTAAAAATTTTCATTTTTAGGACGAACTCAAAGTTTCAAAATTCTACGACAAATATTGTATCTTTGGTTGTGTTGGTACCACTGCAATGAAATTTGAGGACGTTACTATTCATGACCTTTTTATTAACTGTACTAAATTTCAAAATTGTGGAAAAAGAGACTAAAATATTAGAAATTTTGTTTTTATAACTAGCCAAAAAGTTTTAAAATTCTATGAAAAAAAAATGTATCTTTGATTGTGTTGGTACCCCTGCGATAAAATTTGTGGACGTTACTATTCATGATCTTTTTATTAAGTCTAATAAATTTCTAAATTGTGGAACAACAGATTCTAAATCTAAAAATTTTTATTTTTAGGACGAGCTCAAAAGTTTCAAAATTCTACGATAAATATTGTATCTTTCGTTGTGTTGGCAACACTGCGATGCAATTTAAGGACGTTGCTATTCCTAATTTACTCATTAACTGTACGAAATTTCAAATTCGTAAAACAAGAGACTAAAATTTAAGAAATTTTGTTTTTTAGAACGAGCTTAAAAATTTTAAAATTCTATGAAAATATTGTATCTTTGGTTGTGTTGGTACCACTGCGATGAAATTTAAGGACGTTACTATTCATGACCTTTTTGTTAACTGTACCAAATTTCTAAATTGTGCAACAACAGACTCTAAATTTAAAAATTTTTATTTTTAGGACGAGCTCAAAAGTTTCAAAGTTCTACGACAAATATTGTATCTTTCGATGTGTTGGCACCACTGCGATGCAACTTGAGGACGTTGCTATTCCTAATTAACTCATTAACTGTACGAAATTTTAAATTCGTAAAACAAGAGACTAAAATTTAAGAAATTTTGTCTTTAAGAACGAGCCTAAAAATTTCAAAATCCTATGAAAAATATTGTATCTTTGGTTGTGTTGGTACCACTGCAATGAAATTTGAGGACGTTACTATTCATGACCTTTTTATTAACTGTACTAAATTTTTAAATTGTGGAACAACAGACTCTAAATTTAAAATTTTTTATTTTTAGAACGAGCTCAAAAGTTTCAAAATTCTACGATAAATATTGTGTTGGCAGCACTGCGATGCAATTTAAGGACGTTGCTATTCCTAATTTACTCATTAACTGTACGAAATTTCAAATTCGTAAAATTTAAGAAATTTTGTTTTTTAGAACGAGCTTAAAATTTTTAAAATTTCATGAAAAAAATTGTATCTTTGGTTGTGTTGGTACCACTGCGATGAAATTTAAGGACGTTACTATTCATGACCTTTTTATTAACTGTACCAAATTTCTAAATTGTGCAACAACAGACTCTAAATTTAAAAATTTTTATTTTTAGGACGAACTCAAATGTTTCAAAATTCTACGATAAATATTGTATCTTTCGTTGTGTTGGCACCACTGCGATGCAATTTGAGGACGTTGCTATTCCTTATTTACTCATTAACTGTACGAAATTTTAAATTCGTAAAACAAGAGACTAAAATTTAAGAAATTTTATTTTTTAAAACGAGCCTAAAAATTTCAAAATTTTATGAAAAATATTATATCTTTGGTCGTGTTGGTACCACTCCAATGAAATTTTAGGATGTTACTGGCCTTGACTTGTTTATTAACTGTCCCAAATAATTTCAATGTGAAAGTACAGACTCGAAATTTAGAAATTCTTATTTCTATATATATCGAGCTTAAAAGTTTCAAAACTCTTTAAAAAAAGTATGGCTTTAATTGTGTTAGTACCATAGCAATTAAATTTGAGCAAGTTGCTATTCTTGACTCATTTATAACCCGTAACAAATTTTAAAATTGTGAAACAACAGAAACAAATTTTACAAGTTTTTATTTTTAAAATGAGCTCGAAAGTTTCAAAATTCTATGAAAAAAATTGTATCTTTGGTTGTATTGGTACCACTGCGATAAAAATTAAAGATGAAGCTACCTTTGGCTCATTTACTAACAGTAATAAATTTCAAAAATGTGGAGCAACAGACTTTATGATTTTAGAAATCTCTATTTTAGAAACAAACTGGAAATTACAAAAAAATTATATTAAAATTCGTATAAACAGAGAATTCTAGAATCATTCATAAAGACGTGCAAATAAGTCTATAGAACCATTCAGAAAAACTTTTTGAAGAAAAACCGAGAAAAAACTGAAAATTATCTTTCTGTTAATTGATGACAGAAATTTTGACTGAATCCCAGATAAGCACGAAAAATGTTGGTCATAAAGCGAAAATTGCTGCAGCCAAATGCATTATCCTCCCATGTCTGTTAAAAGCAAAAGACCATTGTTCCGTGGTCAGGCTTAAAATGAAATGAAAACAAATCAACAAAAATTCAGCACGGTTTCATCCCATTTTATCTTTTGAAAAATTCATCTCATAATGACGCAGTGGACAGAAAATGATAAAAAGTTTTGACACCTAAAAGCAACTCCACAGGTTGAATAATTAAATTCGTAAATGCGAATCAGACAGGTTTGGTCGGATTTGTTTGGTACTTTTAGTGATGTTTATCTCTTTTTGACGTCGAGCCATTAATAAACTTCTAATTCTTTTAATTACGTTTTTATGGTCGTCTTATTATCATTATCTATTAATATCTCCGGATTAGCATGCAATATGTCGTGTTGAGAATATTACTACTGCGGTCATGTTATTAATGCACAAATTCATTCGACAATACATATCGAAAACACGCGAATAAAATAAATTTTAAACAATCAGAAAAAGTCGTTTTTTGTCGTCCTGATTTATCCTTTCCGTGACAGTAACCGTCTGTTACATGTAAAGGACGATGTTCCAACTATAAGTTATCTTGTTGATAGATTCGCGCAGGCTCGTTTCCCTTCAAACGATCCGACACACCCCAAACTACACGTGCTTGTATTGGGGTGTAATCATGCATACTGCCGTTGCTGAATTTATTCTGCATAAAAAGGACACGCCGCTATTCTGTCCCGATAAAACAATCAATTGCTCCAGCTAAACCCACATAATTTTCGGGTTATTTCGGAGATAAACGCCACTTCAGGAAATTGGCTACAGCGGGATTACTGGCGTGGAAAATATCACACAGCAGGAAAAATGAACGCGTGATACCAGCAGATCATTCAAATTTTTAGCGAGTGCTGGTAAATTTCTGCACAAAGGAGTGTTACCTTAGCGAGCAGGATTTGATCATTTGTTTGTAAATTCATAAACTTTGAGGAACGGTTTTCACGCTTGGCGGAGTCGAACATCGTTGTGGATTTTTTTAAATAAACAGAGGTTAGACGTGAACAAAGCCCCCGTCTCCAAGGGTCGGGGGTTTTGCACTGGAAGGACATTTTTAAATCGGGAGAGTTTGGAGGAGTTCCAATGATAACGAATTTTCACATGTGTACTCGTAACTTGTTATACTCGGACAGTAATTGTGAATAAATTTTTAACTAGTTTTAGATTAGTCTGCTTCCGGCGCGCACATATTCTGCAATGTTTAAAGTTCTTTTCTTAAAATGGATTTTATTGAACCAATTTGTAGCTACGAATGCCGGGCTTATTATTTTAACGTTTAGATTAGTTAGTTTTATTTTATTGATTGGTATCACTGCATTAGTATCAATCGTGTTAATTCGTGTGGCGAGCTCAATAGTTCTAAATTTCTACTAAAAAAAATTGTATCTTTGGTTGTGTTGGTACCACAGTAATGAAATTTAGAGATATTGCTACTCTTGGTTCATTCATTAATTGTACCAAATTTGAAAATTGTAGAACAACAAACTTAGATTTTAGAAATTTTTATTTTTAGAACAAGCTCAAAAGTTTTAAAATTCTGCAAAAAAAATTGTATCTTTGGTTGTGTTGGTACAACAGCGATAAAATTTGAGGATGTTGCTATTCTTGCCTTATTTATTAAGTGCACCAAATTTCAAAATTGTACCACCCCTCGTTTCGCTATGAGGTCTTTTCGGCGCTTGTCCTATAAATAACTGTTAGAAGTACTTGTTATGAATAAATAATAAATATAAAAATTTAAATTGTATTGACTTTGATAATCGCAAGAGCGTCACACCGAATTAAAATGATTCCAACTAAAAACATATAGAATTAAATGATTTGGACGATATTAGGCAGGTATAATAAAATATATTCAGTTTGTTTTCAGCGCAAATGGCTGAACAATTACCTAAACAAAATACAATAGCGGTATTAATTGTGTTGTCGTAATTCGTTTGGATAACATTTCATCATTGTTATAATTCAGTATTCAAATTATTATTAAAGCCCTTTATTGCATTCCAAAACATGTAATGTGAAACGGTCATAACTTTATTCAAATTCAAAGTATTTATTTTCGTAACCAAAAAAGTAGCGCATATTCATTCTACCCTTAACAAACCGACAAACTTATTGATTTATTTAATCATGCGTGTATTTGTTTAGTCATTGTAATAATTATCGTTTTAATAATGAAATTGCAATTAAATCGTGGAATTTCACTGTGGAAAATAGATGTTTTAAGGTGCGGTGACATCTTTTTTCGTTTAGCTGTGACCTAGGTAATTTTATTACCGTCGTCGGTGGTAAAAATTAAAACCCCAGTTTCATATGTGTTGGCCGCCACTTTCGTGTAAATCCTTGCTCGCCACATAAAATTTGCGTGGTTTATTAGAAACATAAAGCTGGCGGTTGTTGACTAACGCCCTAGTTAACAGCAAGCTCCTGTTACACTAGCTCTAGAGCTTTGTGATGTGAGGCGTTGGAATGTAGCAGTTTCTAGAAAAACGAGCTTTGTCTACACTTAATATAATAACTAATCAAATTAAATTTCCAAACCGAAACGAGTTAATAAGGACAATAAAGGCGCTGTGAGCAAAATTTGGTAATTCACGCACGGGCCTTGATTCTCTTTACTATTGTCCAAATTCACTTTGTTGTAATTAAACTTAACAATGATCGTTTGAAGAATAAAGGAGTCGATATTGACGCCTACGATACGACCTTTCCAATTGTTCCAGCCTTTCGAGGGAACTCTATTTAGCTTTAGTTTGCTAATTAGTTTTTCTGGTTCTTTGATTACGTCCAAATGTTGATTGTTAGTTGAGGGTGAAAATATAAAACGAGGGGATAAATCAATGACATATTAAGGGAAACAAATGCTTTGTGGCGGGTTCTTTGTTTGTCTTTAATAATATTTGGACAAGTGAACAATACGCATGCAAATATTTACAAATTGGATTTGAAAAATTTTGATCGCTGACGCAGATATTTGTATTTTTGTTTAGTTTTCTGGATGCGAATAAAATCGGGCGCTGTGGCTGTAAACGAAGTCGGAATGGCGCTAAAATTCGCGTTTTCTCACAAACGGGGTGTTATTTAGTTGGAAAGGGACCACAACGGGTCAGAATCATTTGGAAAATACAATGTTGAGGTTGAACCTAAAATTTGAAAAGTGTGCTATTAATCTGGTTATTTTAATCTTTTGGCAATTAAATTTAGGAATGTTACTAGCTAAGAATTTCTTATTAGCTGTGACAAATTTCTAAGTTTTTGATCAAACAAAATAAATTTTAGATTCTTTTTATAAATTTATAAACATTTTTATTACAGATTGTAACTTTAGAAATTTTAACCTCACATCAATATATCAATAAAATTCAGGGTTATTAATAATTTAGATTTGCTCATTAACACTGCGAAATTGGAAAATTATCGACAAAAAAATACAAATTTAAAAAAAAATTATTTTGAGGATGAATCAAAAACTTTTGAAAAAATATATTCAGGGCTGTAATTCTGGTAATTTGAACACAATAGCAATCAAATTAAGGGAGATTTTTAGCTGTGGACTCCTTATTAGTAGTGTCAAATTTTAAAGTTTTTGATCAAACAAAACAAATTTTAGAATTTTTTATCTTAGGGATATTCCAAAAATTCCCATTTTTTTTTATTAAAGGTTGTAACTTTTGGAAATTTTAACGCCACAACAATAAAATTTCGAGAAGTTACTAATTTAGATTTGCTTATTAATATGGCGAAATTGCAAAATTATCGACAAGAAGAGACAAATTTTAGAATTTTTTATTTTAAGAGTAGGTAATCTGAAAATTTTACTTTCGTTAAAGGTTGTAACTTTGGTAATTTTTACGCCACAGCAATAAAATTTAAGCAAGTTATTAATTTAGATCTGCTTAGTAACACTGCAAAATTACAAAATTATCGACTAAAAGAGACAAATTTTTAATTTTTATTTGAGGATGAACCAAAAACTTAAAAACAAATTATTTAAGGTAAAAAAAACAATTTTGAAATTTTTTATTTTAAGGGTGAACCAAAAATTTTTGAAAAATATATTAGCAGCTATAACTCTGGTAATTTTAACACCACATTAATCAAATTTAAGGAGGTTGGAAACTTTGAATTGCTTAAAAGTCGTGCCAAATGTCAAAAAGATACATCAAGGAACAAAAATTTTGAAATTTTTGATTAGGGGTACTTGACTTTAATAATTTGTACGCCACATCAATTAATTTTGGAAATATTAGTAACTTTGAACTTCTTATTGACCAGCTGTGCCAATTTCAAAAATTTAAATTTTTGTTATTAAGGATTCGATAAGAACGGTGACGCAAATTGTTCTAATTTCCGAGTATACAGCTTCAAAATAAGATTTTTGTTTAACTAAATCTTATAAAATCTCAGAAACTTGTAGTGCTACATTTTTTGGCTCGCAGATCTAACCTTCGAAACTCAAAAAGTTTACTTTTATGATTAGTCGTAAAATCCCATGCATTTCACAGATGTGTCTTTTTTATTTAGTTGCGCCAATATAAAAACCATCACAGTTAAAATTAAGCCAAAGGGAACCATAATCTTTATCTCCCCGGCATAAAATCATCCCTTTATGCTTCTTTTTCTAATGAAAAAAAAACGAGAAAACACCCTTTAACCGTAAAAATCGCAAAGAAAAAACAAGCAGCGCGTTGAATGTGAAATTCAAGATTACCATTTAAAATATCATAAAGATTTGTTTGGATAAATAAAGACTTTACGAGGGTTCATCTGTTTAATTTCGCAACGTTTAAATCTCCCTTGCATGTAATAATTTAATTTCTCTGAAATTAGGATATTTTACGGCGACGAAATTTTAATTCGGGGTTGATGTCGGGGGCTTTTGTCTCCATGTGAGGTCGTATTCCGAGTCAAAAACATCAAAGCACTTAACATTTATATTACTATTATCGTAACAAAAAGAGCAGTTTTCGTGGTGGATGTCAAGCTTTCGAGCCACAGTGGAATAAAAGCTTTTGTAAAAGACAAGCTGGTCGTAATTTGAGTAAATTTATAATTTCCAATAGGGTTAAAAATGAAGGAAAGGGTGCAGAAAACTGTTTCTTTCTTCTCATGGCTTTTGAATAATGTATAGCGCATTTTCTAGTTTTAGTGGCTCGTTTTGTTTGGATTTAATGATGAATTTAGTCATCCCGTCGCGTCTGGCCTTATCTTACCGACATAAAAGCAGCAGCTTCATTAATTATTTTGTTTTACTTTAAAAAGCTTAAGGTTTTACTGTTGTTATTTTTTTATGGAACGAGTTTGAGTTCTCAAATTTAATGTGAATACTTCATTCATAATTAATTTAAAAAGTCTCCAGCCCTCTCCTAATTAATTCCCAAGGAAAGTTAACAACAGTCGTTAATATTATTCATCTCGTGGATCTCTCCTTTAACGCAAAACTGGTAAATACCTGCGAAACTACGTACTTCATTACCTGTAAAGGATGACTTGCTCAAGGGATTCATACCACAGCACATGTTTCCATAATTTACATCAAGATTTCCCGAGGGAGCGGAATTATTATAATTTGTACTGTTAAAACATGATGTCTCAATTTGCGAGGATAATTCATTATTTAGAATCAGAGCGGAAGACGGGCGTGAGATGACATAAAGTGGTGCAAAGAAGGCTTCGGCGGACGAGGAAATGGTTATTCATAAGAGATAATTTTTAATTCCTGAAAATTAATTAGTTTCGGCAGCGTCAACTCGACGTAACTTGATAAGCACACGTAGCACAATTTTGAATTTTCGTACAGTTAATTAATAAGTCAAGAGTGGCAACGTGTCCAAATCTCAACCCTATGGCACCAATACAACCAAAGATACAATTTTTTCGAAGAATTTTGAAATTTTGAGCTTGTCCTAAAAATAAAAATTTCTAAAATCTAAGTGTGTTGTTTCACAATCTTGAAATTTGGTACAGTTAATAAACGAGTCAAGAGTAGTGACATTCCTTAGTTTCGTCGCTGTGATACCAACGCAACCAAAGTAACAATTTTTTTCGTAAAATTCTGATAGTTTTGTGCTCGTTCTAAAAATAAAAAATTCTAAAATCCAAGTCCGTTGCTCCTCAATTTTGAAATTTGGTACAATTAATAAATGAGCCAAGAATAGTAACATCCTCAAATTTCATTGCTGGGGTACCAACACAAGCAAAGATACAATTTTTTTTTCATATAATTTTGAAACTTTTAAGTTTGACCTGAAAACAAAAATTTTAAAAATTCGAGTGTGTTGTTTTACAATTTTAAAATCTGGTACAGTTAATAAATTAGTCAATAGTAGCAACATCCTCAATTTTCATCGCAGTGCTACCAACACATCTAAAAATAAAAATATTTTTGTAAAATTTGGAAACTTTTGAGCTAGTCCTAAAAATAAAAATTTCTAAATTCCAAGTTTATTGTTCCACAATTTTGAGATTTAGAACAGTTCATGAACAAGTCAAGAATAGCAGCATTTCCAAATTTCATCGCAGTGGTACCAACACAACCAAAGATACAATTTTTTTCATAAAATTTTGAAACTTGTAAGCTCAGTTGAAAAATCAAAATTGCTAAAATTTAAGTTTGTTGTACTACCATTTTGAAATTTGGTACAGTTAATACAAAAGTCATGAGTAGTAATGTTCTTAAAGTTCATCGCAGTGGTACCAACACAACCTAAGATACAATTTTTTTTTTTAATTTTGAAACTTATTGTGAGCTCGGTCTAAAAATCAAAATTTCTAAAATTTAGGTTTGTTGTACTACAATTTTGAAATTTGGTACAGTTAATACAAAAGTCATGAGTAGTAACGTCCTAAAATTTCATCGCAATGGTACCAACTTAATCAAAGATACAATTGTTTTCATAGAATTTTGAAACTTGTGAGCCCGATCTAAAAATCAAAATTTCTAAAATTTAGGTTTATTGTATTACAATTTTAAAATTTGTTACAGTTAATGAAAATATCATGAATAGTAACGTCGTTAAATTTTATCGCAGTGGTACCAACACAACCAAAGATACAATTTTTTCGAAGAATTTTGAAACTTTTGAGCTTGTCCTAAAAATGAAAATTTCTAAAATCTAAGTGTGTTGTTTCACAATCTTGAAATTTGGTACAATTAATAAACGAGTCAAGAGTAGTAACATCCCTTAGTTTCGTCGCTGTGATACCAATGCAACCAAAGTAACAATTTTTTTCGTAAAATTCTGATAGTTTTGTGCTCGTTCTAAAAATAAAAAATTCTAAAATCTAAGTCCGTTGCTCCTCAATTTTGAAATTTGGTTCAATTAATAAATGAGCCAAGAATAGTAACATCCTCAAATTTCATTGCTGGGGTACCAACACAAGCAATGATACAATTTTTTTCCATATAATTTTGAATCTTTTAAGTTTGTCCTGAAAACAAAAATTTTAAAAACGCGAGTGTGTTGTTTTACAATTTTAAAATTTGGTACAGTTAATAAATTAGTCAATAGTAGCAACATCCTCAATTTTCATCGCAGTGCTACCAACACATCTAAAAATAAAAATATTTTTGTAAAATTTTGATACTTTTAAGCTAGTCCTAAAAATAAAAATTTCTAAATTCCGAGTTTATTGTTCCACAATTTTGAGATTTAGAACAATTAATGAACAAGTCGAGAATAGCAGCATTTCCAAATTTCATCGCAGTGGTACCAACACAACCAAAGATACAATTTTTTTCATAGAATTTTGAAACTTGTAAGCTCAGTTGAAAAATCAAAATTGCTAAAATTTAAGTTTGTTGTACTACAATTTTGAAATTTGGTACAGTTAATACAAAAGTCATGAGTAGTAACGTCCTAAAATTTCATCGCAATGGTACCAACATAATCAAAGATACAACTGTTTTCATAGAATTTTGAAACTTGTGAGCCCGATCTAAAAATCAAAATTTCTAAAATGTAGGTTTATTGTATTACAATTTCAAAATTTGTTACAGTTAATGAAAATGTCATGAATAGTAACGTCGTTAAATTTTATCGCAGTGGTACCAACACAACCAAAGATACAATTTTTTTTCACATTGTTGAATCTTTTGTACCCTAAAAATAAAAGTGTTTGAAATCCGTATCTGTTCTGTACAATTTTGAAATTTAGTACAGTTAATAAATGAGTTAGGGGTAGCAACCTCCCCAAATTTCAACGCTTTGGCACCAACACAATCAATTATACAATTTTTTTATAGATGTTTTTGCTAAAATTTGCTAAAATCTGATTCTGTTCCACCAAAATTTTGAAATTTAGTACAGTTAATAAGTCGACTAGAAGTAGCAACTTCTCCCACAGTAGCACCAACACAACCAAAGATAAAAAATGTTTATTCATAAGAGATGGTTTTTAATCTTTGCCAATTAATTAGTTTCGACAGCGTCGTAGTTTAATGAGCACACGTAGTTTGGTGTAGTGTGCAGAAGCGATAAGCCCAAGAAGGACAATAAATGGACACGAGATAACGATCTACACTCGCATGTGGTTTATGTAGCAGAATGTAAATTCGGTAATTGTAAACGGTTGATATAAATCTAAGCGTAGAATTTCGCTCCGATGATAAAGTCAACAAGTTCCCTGTTTGTTAATTTAAATTAGAAGTTAGTTGTAGTGCGAACGCGTAGTATTTTTAGCCAGAGTCGGCGAAATTTTATCAAGAGCGTTATCTGGTAACGCGAGCTTTAAAGAGCTTTCATTTACAAAGAGAGAGACTGTATAAACCCACAAGTGGCTCTCCGGCATAAAGATAACGTAAGGAGTGCGATGCGACGTGATTTACTATTATTGGAAACATGTAAATTTAGTTCGGATGGTCTTTGTAGCAGGTGTGTGGCATCGATCCCTTGGAGATATCTTTAATTTAAAATTCGTCGCCGCTGAGAATCAGGACGCCGCAATCTTCCTTCACTTGAAGCACAAATAAGTCTTTTGGACTCACGCACCACTTTGCCGACTCACGTAAAAAACGTATAAGCTTTCTGGTGCCAATTTCCACCTTGCTCGTTTCGACGAATTATTGTTTCGTGCCGAGATGATTGAATGGTAATTGAGGAGGCGCCAAACCAGCCGGAATTTCAAGAGGAAAGAAAATCATGAATATTGCAGTGAACGCTATTTACAGGGTCCCACTCGAAATTTGCCTGTTGTTATTGGGGTTTCATCAACTGAAAAACGAATCTGAAGGCACGACAAAAATTGCCGAAATCCCGTCGCATATTTTCGTTTTGTTTGTTTCTCTGCTCCTCTGAAAGAATTAAGCATAAAGAGAATTAAACATCAGTTCGGTAATGTAAACGCCTTTGAAAATTCTATTAGCAATTAGACGTCCTCTTCATGGTTGCGAAATTCCTTTGAAACATTTACGAAATTTTCCGCAAGCGCTAATTTGACACACGACGGAATGGAAAGATTTCGTGATTAAAGAAATGTTCCTTTCATGGTTTGTCTCTGGCGGAGGCGGCGTATTTATGTCACGTCCCGGCAAGAAGACATAAACAAACAACTTCTCAAAAAGAAATTGTATTTCACATATGATGCTGGCTTGTTGCGGTCCCTTTTCAACTAAATAACGCCCCGTTTGGGGAGGAGATGCGAATTTTAGGGCGATCATCACTTCCTTTATAACCACAGCGCGGGCTTTTATTCGCTGCTAGAAATAACTCTGACGTTCAAATTACGAAAGTTATACGCTGTAATAACATTTTTTCGAAAATTTCAGTTTATCCCCAGAATAAATAATTTAAAATTACGCTTGTTTCATCTGTTATTCTATTATTGGTTCAAACTACACTTTGAAGAATATTCGGCACTAAATAAACGAGAAAAACAAAACCAAAGATCGAATTTTTTTCGTAGAACTTTAAAACTTTTGAGCTCGTCTTAAAAATAAAAATTTCTAAACTCTTTGTTGTTGTACAGTCTTGAAATTTGGTACAATTAATAAATGAGCCAAGACTAGCAACATCCCCAAATTTCATTGCTGTGTTACCAATACAACCAAACATACAATTTTTTTCGTAGAATTTTGAAACTTTTGAGCTTGTCCTAAAAATCAAAATTTCTAAAATCCGAATCTGTTGTTCCACAGTTTTGAAATTTGGTACAGTTAATAAATAGGCCACGACTAGCAACATCCCCAAATTTCATTGCTGTGATACCAATACAACCAAAGATACAATTTTTTTTGTAGAATTTGAAACTTTTGAGCTCGTCCTAAAAATGAAAATTTCTAAAATCTAACAGTTTTGAAATGTAACGCAGTTAATAAATAAGCCAAAATTAGTAACATCCTTAAATTTGATCAATGTGGTACCAACACAACCAAAGATACAATTCTTTTCATAGAATTTTGAAGCTTTTGAGCTTGTTGTAAATATCAAAATTTCTAAAATTCGAATCTGTTGTTTTACAGTTTTGAAATTTAGTACAGTTAATAAATCAGCCAAGTCTAGCGACGTCCCTAAATTTCATCGCTGTGGTAGCGAAAAAACCAAAAATACAATTTTTTTTATAAAACTTTGAAACTTTTGAGCTTGTGCTAAAAATGAAAATTTCTAAAATCCGAGTTTGTTGTTCTACAATTTTGAAATTTGGTGCAGCTAATACGCAACGCAAAACTACTAAAGACCTCAAATTTGATTGCTGTGGCGTTAAAATTACTACAGTTACAAGCTTCAATACACAATTTTGAAAATTTTCTAATCATTAGCGAAATAAAAAATTCTAAAATTTGTCTGTTTAATCAATAATTTTGAAATTTGGCACTGATAATAAGAAATTTAAAGTTAGCAATTTTCCCAAATTTGATTGCTGTGACCTTAAAATTACCAAAATTACAATCCTTTAACTGGTTTTTAGAAGTTTTCGCTTCATCCTTAAAATATAGAGGGTCCGGCAACTGTGTCCACCCCCAAAATCGTCTTTAATTTTAAAGTTACAATTTTGAAAATGTGCATACGTTCATAGTTGACAGAGCTCTAGAAGCTGACACAAAAATTTGTTTTTTTATCACGGTTTGGTTAGCGTCGCGACGCCTAAGAAGTGTAATTTTAGCGATTTTTGAGTTTTTGCGGAAATATTCGCGAATTCAATTTTTTTTCAATATAACTGTGAAAGAAATATCTCAGTTTTTATTTTAAATCAAATGCAAATTGTGTTTAAAATTTGCGAAAAAAACGTTGTTTTATCAAGTTAGTTTTCAAAATTCTGACAGGCGGCAAACTACGTTTACACCAAAATTTCACAAGTCACTTCATTCTATCTTATAAAGGTTAATTTTGATTAACACGGGCATTAACATCGACAAAGCGACAATTTCACCATGCAAGACTTTTGTTACAATCTAAAGCGAGCCAAAGGATAGATGTCATTTGTGACACAAGATGCTGACAGATGGGTGTAAACGTAGTTCCCAACTTTGACGTAATGAAATTGGAAACTAACTTGATAAAACAGCATTTTTTTCTCAAATTTTGAAGACAATTTGCATTGAATCTAAAATAACAACTTAGATATTTTTAACATATTTATATTGAAAAAAAATTAAATTAGGGATTGATATCACAAACCCTCACAATTAATTAAAAATTACATTTTTGAGGCGTCGCGACGGCACAACTATCAGTGATAAAAAACAAATTTTTGCGTCAGCTTCTAGAGCTTTGACAACTATGAGCGTATACAAATTTTCAAAACTTTATCTTTATAATTAAAGACGATTTTGGGGGTGGACACAAGTGTTGCCGGACCCTGTATAAGAGTATTTGGTCTCTTCTAATCTATAATTTTGCACTTTTGTACGGTTAATAGGTAATCCTACGTTAGTAAACTCTCAAAATTTGATTGCTGTGGCGTTATTATAGCTAGAGCCAAATAGCCATAAGTAAATAAGTAATCTTCCAAAAAACCTAAACAATAAGCCTGTAATATTTTTTTAAACTATGAACAAATCCAAAATTTCTCTTGTTTGACCCAAAATTTCCGAACCCAGAAACCCAAAATTTGTAACCCCCCAAATTTAAAAACTTCTCGAAATTCGTTAAATTTTTAGGAACCACACTTTGAAGGTAATGAAACAAACTAGAAAAATCCATCAACTATTGACTTTATTTTTCAAATAAATAAATAACGTTTGTACTGTTTCAGTAGTGGGCATAAGCGTGAGCAACGGGGGCGGCATGCACAACAGGGGCGGCGCGCAAAACAGGGGCATGGGCAACCACAGCCTTAGCTACCAAAGGCTCCTTGTGTACAACAGCATTAAATCCATTGATAGGATCAGCGGTGTACTGAACAGTACGTCTGGTACCATCAGGATCAACCAAAGAATAACTTCCTTGGACAACATCTCCATCGCGCGTTTCAACTTGGTTCTTCGAATCGCCGGTCAATGCGTCTTGGACGTCGTACCCAAAAGAGTACTGAGGATGAGGATCGTACTCATCAGCAGCCACAGCCACGGGGGCGGCAACTGGAGCTCCGATGAGACCAGCATTGGCGGCGGCGACCAAAACGGCAAGAACTACAAACTAAGTAAGTTGGATTAGCGTTGAGATTAAGTTGTGCTGTGTTTACCTTGTACATGTTGCTTGTGTTGGGTTAGAGTGAATTATGATTTTCGATGGGAGTTTGCGGGTTTTTATACTCTTGAGGTTGCTCAATGTCTTTGTTAAAGTCAGTAATGAGTCTGAGGACCAGTTTGTTGGAAAAGTGGTTCAGTTAACCTGTAGCTTGTGGGTGTTGAGAGACGAGGTCGAGATTTTCATTTTACGGAATTACCAATAGTCGAAATGTTTCGCATTTCTAGAATCTGAATGAAATTCCTCGCAATAACAATCGAGTCTGAGATAACAGGATGCAGTCATAAATTGAAATTAATTTCAGGGGGACTTCTAATCCCGAAAAAGTTGATGCTATTTTAAGTTGCTCGATATCGAAATTATTTCGAAGAAGCTTAGGCGATCATCAAGGAGGGCTTAAGGGAAGATACCTACAACCAGCTTTTTGGTAAGCAATCTACTCTGTTTGCGATAAACTTTCAAACTTGCAAGCTGCCAATAAAATTTCCAAGTAGATCGATCGCGGCGGAAACTTTCCTCGAAACGACATCGACGAGATAATTAGGAATTATTGCCGAAAATTATACCGCCATTTCCGTAATTACTATAATACGCCGCGAAAATTTAACTCGGAATCACGTTGGAAATTTTTTAATTAATAAGGGCCTCAGTTGTTCCCGCGAACAAATTGGGTCGCTTAACAACACATTTGGGAAATAGGTTCTTCCGCGCTGTAATTTCCAATGCCCCAGAACAAAATCTTATTTAAGAAACTACTCCGTTTATTTATTTCCCAGGAAAACCACAATTCATCGACAACCTTTTTATTTCTCTACCCTCAATCACAAGCAACATGCAAACAATATCGTGCTGTCCCAAACTCGTAAAAATTTAATCGCTTTTTTACTCGGGTTACTTTAAATTTGTGTCCATTACCATCAACAGAATTCGAGGCATATTTGGCTACAACAAAGAAAGGAGACACAAAGTTTTAAACAGCATTAAAAACTTCTCCGTAAAAGCCAAATTAAAATACTTATTGAAACTTATTAAAATTTCCGTGACCTCACGTTCTTAATTCAGGCTGTTTGTCGTTTATGGAAATTCGGGTGGAAAACATCATAGCGAAATTTCCAAGACTGCGTGGATAATTATTAATTAAGCGTCAAACATTAGAACAATCACCAAATTATGCGGGGTTCTTGCGTAACGACTAACTTTTATGCGGATTTACATATCTGATTTAAATAAAAAATCTCGTTGGGATGTGGGTCATTGCGGTGTCACAATCGAGGTTTTAAAGAGTTAACAAGAAAGAATTTATAAAATTCAATTGCTTTCAGAAATCAAAAATTTAAGGGGGGATTTATAGGCAAAAAATTTTGAATTTTTTATTGCCACTCCTTGCAATTTTTTAGCTATCTAGCCAACCGTTCTTAGATTTTCCAAAACTCGAAAGTTGGAGTTTTATTTTTTGAAGTAAACTTGTAATATTTACCTCATTTCAAGCAGATTTTCACGCAGATTCCAAAAAGGTAAGAGTTGTTAAGGTCAACAAATGTCTGAGTTATGAGCGATCAAAGTTTCTGATATTGGATTTTCAATTGGAAATTTTTCAAAGCTCAATACCTCGGAAACTACCTAAAATTTTGAGAAACGGTTTTTACCATCGTTTTTCTCGGGTCATTTTACTTTAGAATCCGTCCACAAAAGTAAAAAATTCGCCGGTTAATTTTTTGGACAAAAAAATTTTGCGATTCTATCGATGAAAATTTTTTTTGTTTTTTAATTGCCCCTCGTAACCTACTTGCTCTATCGACCTGAGATTTGGCCAGTTGATAGACATCGAGCTGTTTTTTCAATCGATATAAACTCAAAGGTATTAAAAGTTGTTTTCGCCCCGAGAAAACTTCTTGAAATAGACCCCAAAAACACCCCCTGAAAATCTATTTTGGTCAAAATCTAGTTTATTTGTTAAGAAAATGTTATGGGGGTTCATTTTACGCAGAATCTTACGCTTAATCCAAAACTGTGTTTATTTTTCCTGTACGTCAACAAAAAACTGAATTAGAGGCGTTTGAAATTTCACGTAGTCGCCGGAAGGCCAAAATTTTTAAGTTTTGCAAATATCGCTGCTCTATATTTCCGGAATTGCGATAAATAGAAAAATTCAGTTTTTGAAATAATTTTTTATCAGTTTTTTTGATAGATTCCGCTTTCAGACATTCAAAATTCGATAGTCGTTTTTTTGGGCAAAGATTTTTTAGTGTTATTATTAAGTTAATTTTTTTCAATTTTTCCTAAATTGTGTATACATTTTCTCTACATTTTTTAAAATTATTTTTAAGTCCTTCAAAAATCTGTAGGTTTTTTATTGTATTTTTTGCAAAATTTTTAGACAAATATTTAAATCAAAATTTTTAAATATTGATTTTAAATTTGGGTACAAATTTTTTCTTTATTTTTGTTTAAATAATAATAATTAATAGTATCTCTAGATTCAGTCTCAATTTTGTTTCAACTTTTTAGCCCCTTTTTGTGCTTTCTCTAGATTTTTGAAGTTCTCTTTAGATTGTTTTAATAATTCTTGAAAATCCTTTTTAGATTATTTTTAGTCTTTAGTTTTGTTTAGCTTCTTCTTAAATTCTCTTAATTCAACAGATTTCTCTATAAATTTACTTTTAATTTTGCATATTTTTCTCCACATTTGGGCTCTGAAATTCTTTTTTTTTCTAGATTTTCTAAATTATCTTCAATTTCTTTAATTTGTTTCAGATTCCAAATAGATTTCTCAAGTTTTCTTAACATTTTTCTATTCTTGTTATGGTCTCTCGACATTCTTAAATTTTTTGGATTCTCTTAAGATTTCGTCTAAATTTCTCTTAGATTTAGATTCTATGTGTTTTTCTTATATTTTTATCTTGACATTTTTTTAGATATATTCAATATTAACTGAAATTCTTTCTGTGTATTTTGGCTAGATTCTCTAATTTTTTTTATCTAGAATCTTTTGAGATTTTGTTCTAAATTTTCTTTAGATGTTTTACATTCTTTGGATTATTTTGGATTCTTTTTAATTCTCTTTAGATTCCTTGGAACTGAAACACATTTTCTCTCTTTAAACTCTTCTTAGATTATCTCAAGATACAGTTTCTCGACATTCTTAAAGTTTCTAAAGTTTCTAGATACTCTTAAGATTTCTTCTATGTTTTAATTAAATGCTTTAAAGTTTCTGTAGAAATCCCAGATTTTCTTGGATTTTGCAGATTCATTTTCGTTTTTCCTTAGATTTTACAAATTTTCTTTGTTTTGTCTCTAATTTCACTTTGAATTTTCTTTAGAATTGTTTATGACTAACTGAATTTTTTCCTAGTTTCTCTAGATTTTCTAAATTCTTTCAAATTTCTTCGACTCGTTTCAGATTTTTCACATTTTTCTTTGATTTCCTTTATGGTCTCTCAAATTTCTTTAGTTTTCTAGATTCTCTGAAAACTTCTAAATTCTTTTTATTTGATTTAGATTCTTTGAATTTTCAGTATATTTTTATCTTTAGATTTTTTCTATTTTCTTTAGATATCTTTAAGATTAACTGAAATCCTCACGATATCTTTTTGAAATTCGCTATGAATCCTGTCTAAACTTTCCACATTTTCTGTAAAATCTTGCTAGGTTCAGTGAACTGCAGAAATTATTCCTTTGCATGTACCAATTTCACTGTAAATGCAATACAACCCGCTTGGAAAAATCCAACGTGTGACTCAAAGACATGAAAACAAAGTAACTGTAATCGTAATGAAACGTGTTTTGACACTACGTAATCAAATGACCGACATTACCTTAGTTAAGGTTTGCTGGACGAGTTTTTTATGCAATGCCAACACGTGCCAATAATGTCTTTTCCAGGTGAATTCATGGCTTTGATCGAATCAGAGACTGCACTTCGACGAAGCAATTTTCGACTTTTTGCTAATGTATATTTTATCAGCTAATTAGGGCGCTCGTCTACTACTAAATTATTGTTGCAGCTTGTTAACTAGGTCGACTTCTGTGTGTCAAAACAGATACTTGCAATGTTAACAAGCGCATCGGCACTTCTCGGATAAAGGAATTTACAAAATTCATTACTTACAAGACAAAAACACAACTGGGGTGGGACTCCTCGGCTGCGAGAGCTTTATAATTACCTTGCTCTCATTAATAATTCAAAAGTATTGTCTGAAAACTAACAAGCTTTGTTGCAATGACAGGGGACTTTGAAACAGTGTAACTCTTCGAGACAAAGCTGTCTCTTATCTCCGATGTGAGCCGGAGGACTTTCATTACATATTTACTATACCTTTTCTCGTACGTCAATTCTGAATTGCTCAGCCTGTAATTAATTATTTCGGAGAGCTTAGCATGAGCTTTTGGAGCAAGTGTTCCGGAAGTAGTTCACGCTACCGAAAATTCCCATCACCTTGGGACTTTTTCACCAAATTAAATTAAGTCTGTTTATGAATTTGATGTAGTAGTAGTGTAGTGTGGTACGATGTTTTCAGTATTGTAAGTACGGTCACTAAAAGATAAATGTGATGCAAAAGTTACTACTAAGTAAAATAATGTTTTTATTACTCTTTACATCTTCTTCAAAACAGAGAAAAATAATTCCCATTAGATGAAAAACAAACGATTTTAGGTTTCTCTAAGGAACTAAGTACCACATCATGTTAGAAGCATAAAGAACCAATTCTTTACAGGTCTGCATTTCGAGGTGATTTTGTTACTCAACTAATCCAAACTTACTCAAATTGATGATAGACGCAAGTATATTATTTCGGGATACTAAATAAAAAAATCCGTGTTTTGGAACATTCCATTAAAATTTTCGTTGTAAGACTAAAAAATGCTAACAATTTTTTTTAAGATCCTTTAAGATTTCTTTTTGCGATTTTAACGATCTTTGTGAAGATCACTCTCGACTGCCTTATTAAAGGGTCGATTTAGAAAAATTTAGACAAAAAAGAGAATATTTAGAAATTTTTATTTCGAGAAGCTAAGAAAAATTTATGTTTTTTGACCAAAGAAAATGTGACCAAAAATTTTTAACGACCTGTAAGTTCATTTTTAATGCCACTATAACTAAATTTGTGGAGTTTGTAAGTCTTGACTGTCTTATTAAGAGTACCGATTTAGAAAAATTTAGACCAAAAAGGAGAATATTTAGAAATTTTTATTTGGACAACTGTGAAAATTTAAATTTTTTTTAACACTGAAATTTCGTTATTTTTACTGCGACAGGAACGAAATTTATGCATGTGGTTTCGTTTGTTTGTTTTAGTAATATCACTAATTTACAAAAGTTTAGATCAAAAAGTCGAATTTTTAGAAATTAGAAAATAATTTCTTTATTTTTTTATGCGATTTTAACGACATTTGTGGAGATTATCACTCTTGACTGTCTTATTTACAGTCCCGATTTACAAAAATTTAAAGCGAAATGAGAATTTTTAGAAGTTTTTATTTCGAGGAGCAAAGAAAAATTTTTGTTTTTTGACCCAAAAAAAATGTGAACAAAAATTAACGACCTGTAAGTTCTTTATTTTTAATGCCACAATAACCAAATTTGTAGAGTTTATAAGTCTTGACCGTCTTATTAAAAGTACCGATTTGGAAAAATTTAGACAAAAAAAAAGAATATTTAGAAATTTTTATTTGGATAACTGTGAAAATGTCAATCTTTTTTAACACTGTAATTTCGTTATTTTTATTGCGACAGGAACAAAATTTGGTGGATGTCGTTACGTTTGTTTGTTTCGGTAATATCACCAATTTACAAAAATTTAGATCAAAAAGTCGAATTTTTAAAAATTTTCGTTTTAAGACCAAAAAAAAAGCCGCCAGTTTTTTTTTTAAATCCTGCAATTTCTTCATTTTTTTTATACGATTTTAACGACATTTGTGGAGATTATCACTCTCGACTGCCTTATTAAGAGTGCCGATATAGAAAAATTTTGACCAAAAAAGAGAATTTTTAGAAATTTTGATTTCGAGGAGCAAAGAAAAATTTATGTTTTAACCAAAAAAAATGTTACCAAAAATTTTTAACGACCAGTAAGTTCGTTTTTAATGCCACTATAACTAAATTTGTGGAGTTTGTAAGTCTTGATTGTCTTATTAAAAGTACCGATTTAGAAAAATTTAGCCAAAAATGAGAATATTTAGAAATTTTTATTTGGACAACTGTGAAAATGTAATTTTTTTTTATCACTGAAATTTCGTTATTTTTACTGCGACAGGAACGAAATTTATGCATGTGGTTTCGTTTGTTTGTTTTAGTAATATCACTAATTTGCAAAACTTTTGATCAAAAAGTCGAATTTTTAGGAATTTTCGTTTTAAGACCAAAAAAATGCCACCATTTTTTTTTAAGATCCTGCAATTTCTTTACTTTTTATGCGATTTTAAGGACATTTGTGAAGATTATCACTTTCGACTGCCTTATTAAGAGTGTCGATGTAGAAAAATTTAGACCGAAAAAGAGAATTTTTAAAAAAAATTATTTCGATGAGCAAAGAAAAATTTGTTTTTCGACCAAAAAAAAAATTTTACCAAAAATTTCTAGGCTAGTAAGTTCTCCATTTTTAACGCCACTATAACCAAATTTGTGGAGTTTATAAGTCTTGACTGTCTTATGAAGAGTACCGATTAAAAAAAAATTGACCAAAAAGGAAAATATTTAGAAATTTTTATTTCGATGTAAATTTTTTTCAACACTGTAATTTCGTTATTTTTACTGCGACAGGAACCAAATTTATGCATGTTTTTTCATTTATTTGATTTAGTAATATCACTAATTTGCAAAAATTTTGATCAAAAAGTCGAATTTTTAGAAATTTTCGTTTTAAAGTCAAAAAAATGCCACCAATTTTTAATTGTAATTTAACTGTAATTTCTTTATTTTTTATGTAATTTTAACGAAATTTGTAGAGATTATCACTCTTGACTTGATATTTACATTGCCGATTAACAAAAATTTAGAGCGAAAAAGACAATTTGTAGAAATTTTTATTTCGAACAGCTAAATAAAATTACAAAAAAACTTGAACGCGCTTTAATTTCGACATTTTTGGTGTCACAAAAACGAAATTTGTGGGAGTTTTTTTTTAAGATTAAATAGTCCATAGAAGTTGCTGAATTTTGGTTAATTTTAATATATCTTTGTTAGCCATTATTTCTAATAACATTTTTTGTGAAAACATTTATAATTTTTTTGAAAATTTCTATTACTAAGTAGAACTTAAGTCTAGATAATCAAATTTTTCTTAGAAGCATAAGGAACCAAGTGTAAAAATATCCCCAAAAAATAATTTTTGGATCAAAGGTTACGACTATTACGCACGATTTAAAGTAAATAGTCATCAATAACTCCCAATTCGCTCTTAAATTGCATATTTGAAAAGACATTAATAACACCACCGTGATTTTTTAGAATACCTGTTTTGTTAATTTTCTCTAAACTATAATTTATGGAGAAAAACCCGTTTGTTTCTGAGGTACCAAACTATAAAAACTATGAAAAGAAATGTTTCAATTGATGAATTTCAGTGGAATAATAACATAACGTGATGTAAATAAATTGGCTGATGAATTTACTGGTTCGATCATAATGCCATCGTAGTTTGTAATTTGTTTGTTTTTTATTTTTTAAATTTGTTATGTTTTATTTATTATCCGCTGTATCTTTCATATTTATTGTATTTTTAATTATGTTTTTTTGTTATTGTTAGTGTAAAAATTACTAATTTTATGTATATGTATAGCTTTTGCTAATAAACTTTCATTGTTTATAAATTTCGGTTAATTTGTCGATTTACTTAGCTTAAACAGCAAAACTCCATTATCTCTTGAGCGATTCCTCCACCGCTTAAAGATCGCGGCAGGAAACGAAATTTCTTTTCATCGCTGGTGAGCATCCAAACTAACTTAGTTCAAATTTATGAGCGCTTTTAGCCTCATTTTGTTTATGTCGAGCCGAAAAATCTGCGGGTCCACAAACAGCGAAAATCTGCAGTAAGACAGAGCCAACGATCGCAATTTAAACGCTGAAATGGGGTGAATATTTAAAAAAGTTTGCGCACGAAAAATTTGATTTGGGAACTTTTCATGCATATAATGTTCACTTCCCGTATGTTTTGTATTCCCATTAAAATGTCATTTCCCTAAAACATGCAATCCCGAGAGGCTGTTCTGAATGCGTGATCAATTACAGCGGATTCCCTCGCCTACAATAATGTAGCGCTGAGTTATAGACAGATTCGAGAAGAAAATTGATGTTAGCCTCCGTAACCCGCAAAATGGCTTACATCATATGTGGTTTCCTTCCGGAGAAAACACCTGGAAACTTTACTGTTTTAACTCGGTGATCAACACTCTTTTAATGATGGAATTTGGACGAGCACCAAACTTTGCGCTGAAAAATATGATGCTTTAAGTAATATATTGTTATCGATTTCTGATAAAACTCCCAACTCATTATAAAGTTTTTGAATTTCAGATGATATCGCAGGAAGTGGCTCGGATAAATTTCAAAACAGTTCGAAAATGTTGCAGCACACTTCACACCTTATTTTGCCACCTGACACGGACAACACAAACTTTCCTCCGACAACGCATCAGCGTAATTGAATTTCGGGAAACACAATAAGAAAGAAATCGCGGAAAACATTTTTAGTTTTTCCAATGTACTTAATACATGATTTTAATAAGGAAAACCACGTGAAGAGAGGAGAAATGAGTCGACTTCTGCAATGGAAACTTAGACACAGCAATTTAAATTCCATGATTGTGACTAATTCGTTTTGTGCAGATTTTGAAAAAGTATTTTTTCGTAATCAATTTTTGTCTTTTAATATTTAAAAATAAAAGATCCAGATGTTGGAAAATCCAAAAAGAAAAAAAAATCGAAAATTCAGAAGAGAAAAGAAGAAATGAAAAAAGTATCTTGAAAAATTAATTTAATCAATTAAAAATAAACGAAATATGTAAAGATAATTTCGAAAATGTAGTCAAAATTTAAGAAAATCGAAAAACCTAGAAAAATCTGAAATGAATCAAAAAAACAAAGAATTTAGAAAAGAATTTAAAAAACAAAGAAAAGGTCAGTTAATCAAAGAAATCTAAAAAAACTCGAAGATAATTTAATGTGAAGTCAAAGGCAAGGCAAAGACAATTTGCAAAATCTAAAAAGAATCGAAAGTGAATCTAAAAAATCAGATGATGTGATAGATTTAAAGAAAACTTAAAAAAGACTTTTAATTTTTTTTAAAACTTTAAGAGTGTCGAGTAATCATAAAAGGATTCTTGAGACACCAAATAAATTTAAGCATTCAAAAAGTCCAAAAAATAAGCGAAATGTCGATATCAGAACTTCAGCATCGGTTTAGACATAAATTTTTGCGAAAAACTCAAACTTTCCACTTTTGGAAAAACTAGGAACTGTTTTTATGTAAAAAATTGCGAGAAAAACGATGGAGAAAACCGCATCTTAATATCTGTAATAGTTTTCGAGATATTGAGCACGAATTGTTTCGAACCTTCAAAAATTTTACCCTCTGGCGACAATCCAAACATTTAAACGACCATAACTCAGTTATTTGTTGACGAAAATTAAAAATTTTTAAAGCTTTGGATTCAATGGGACATTCTGCGTAAAATGAGCTTAATTTTGCTTCATAAATAGACGAGGCATTGGCCAAAAACTATTTTGAAAAAGTTTCATTTCATCACTGTTTTTAAGGCGAAAACGACGTTTAATACCTCTGTGTTTAACATCAGGCGAAAGAAGGGCTTAAAATCTATCAACTAGCTAAATTTGAGATCGATCGGACGAATAGTTTACAAGTTATGACCAAAAATAAAAAAAATTGAAAAATTTTCATCGTTTGAGTCCGAATTTTTTTTCGCGAAAAATCGACTATCGAATTTTGGGCTTTTGAGAACATTTTCAAACGTAGAATGAGCCGAAAAAAACGATGCCGCAAACCTCATCTCAATATCTCTAATTGTTTCCGAGATATTTAATTAAAAATTTGGAAAATTTAGGAAAAAATGAAAATCAACTATTCGAAATTTTGATCGGCCATAACTCAGTTATTTGTTGTCGGATATGAATTTAAATCCCACATTTGGAATCTACGGAAAATTCTGCGTAAAATGAGCTTAATTTTGTTAATTTTGCTTCATAAATAAACGAGACATTGGCCAAAAACTATTTTGAAAAAAAGTTTCAATCACTGTTTTTAAGGCGAAAACGACGTTTAATACCTCTGTGTTCAGGCGAAAGAAGAGCTTAAAATCTATCAACTAGCTAAATTTGAGATCGATCGGACGAATAGTTTACAAGTTATGATCAAAAATAAAAAAAAAATGAAAAATTTTTATCGTTTGAGTCCGAATTTTTTTTCGCGAAAAATCGACTATCGAATTTTGGGCTTTTGAGAACATTTTCAAACGTAGAATGAGCCGAAAAAAACGATGCCGCAAACCTCATCTCAATATCTCTAATTGTTTCCGAGATATTTAATTAAAAACTTGGAAAATTTAGGAAAAAATGAAAATCAACTATTCGAAATTTTGATCGGCCATAACTCAGTTATTTGTTGTCGGATATGAATTTAAATCCCACATTTGGAATCTAAGGAAAATTCTGCGTAAAATGAGCTTAATTTTGTTAAGTTTGCTTCATAAATAAACGTGGCATTGGTCAAAAACTGTTTTGAAAAAAATTTTCAATCACTGTTTTCAAGGTGAAAGCGACGTTTAATACCTCTGTGTTAAACATCAGGCGAAAGAAGAGCTCAAAATCTATCTACTAGCTAAATTTGAGATCGATCGGACGAATAGTTTACAAGTTATGACCAAAAATAAAAAAATTGAAAAATTTTCATCGTTTGGGTCGGAATTTTTTTTCGCAAAAAATCGACTATAAATTTTGGGCTTTTGAGAACATTTTCAAACGTAGAATGAGCCGAGAAAAACAATGGCGCAAACTTAATCTCAATTTCTCTAATAGTTTTCGAGATATTTAGATTTGAAAATTAGAAAAAATTATATATACATATAATAATAAATATAATATTTGTTGTCGGATCTGAATTTCAATCCAAGATTTAGAATCTGCGTAAAATTCTGCATACAAATATAATAACTCAAGTTTACTCCAAAAAATATGCCAGATATCGATAGAAATTTGGCATAGTTTTAGTCATGACTTTTCGCGAAAAACTGCTACTTTTGACTTTTAAAAAATCTAAAAACTATTTTTTATGTAAAAAATCGCGGAAAAGAAGAAGGCGGAAACCGCATCTCAATATATGTAATAGTTTCCTAGATATTTAGCTTTAAATATTAGGAAAAATAAAAATCAACTATTCGGAACTTTGATCGGTCATAACTCAGTTAGTTGTCATTGGATCTAAATTTTAACCACAGATTTGAAATTTGCGAAAAATTCTGCGTAAAATGATGTAATGACGCAAGATCACTGCAAAAAATAAGCGAGATATCGATATCAGAACTTTACCATAGTCTTAGTCATCAATGAAAATCAAGAAAATTTAAGACAATTGAAAAACAACAAAAAAAAGTTTTAACAAATTACCGACATATTAGAGAATCTAAGAAAAATCTAAAGAAAATCTGGAGAATTCAAAAAATCTAAAAAAACTTACACATTTTATAAAAAGATAAACTAATAAAAAATGTACACAAAAAGTCAAAAATGCATCTACAAAAAATTTAGGAAATTAACAGCAAGAGGCTCTGGAGAGCTCAAAAAAAGAATCTACAAAGAATTTAGACGAACTTACAAAATATAAAATGTCCAAGAATAATATAAAGAATTCAAGACAGTTCAAGAAAATCTAGAGACTGCGAAAAATCTACAGGGCATAAAAAATAATAAAAAAAAATAGAAAGTGGATTCTTTCATGTCTTCTAGTCCCACACTGAAGTTTTCCACGCGGTCGGTGGTGAAATAAATTTCCAATGAAATTGGCACATGCAAAGATATAATTTCTGCAGTTCACTGAACCTGCATGAAAATATAATTACACTGCAGAACGTTTAGTTCGATGAAAATTAAAACCGAGAATTAGGTTGAGCCCGCAGCGGTAATTGGCCACGAATATGTTAATTATAAAAATGTCTGTGTCAGGGCTAAGGCTGCGATTTGCATCAGATCAGTTTCAAGTCGTAATAAATCAGATCGCAGCGGCAGCATGCTTATAAAATTTTTAAAGAAAGTGGCGAAATCTCAGTACACAGATCCATTTATTCCAGTTAATTTAAGTTTAAGTGAAATTTATGATGGGCCATCTTAGCAAGTATGGCGATAATAATCCTGGGTTTTCTTCCCCGCGCTTGCAATTAATTTTAATAGCCTTGTTGTGCAGTTCAGTGACACAAGCGTGTACACAACGGAAATTAGTTTCAGTTTCACTGATAATGTCCCAACTATTCATTAAGTTCAACAGTTTGGTGGTCGGTTCCAGCTTCCGGTCCGGAGGATAGGTATTTAGTAGAGTGCATGCGAAGGGCGCAGATGTAAATATTCATCCAATGTATGGAACCACAACCTACACAAATTACACTATACAGGTAATTAAATATGTTTTACTTGGGCGCTGTTCTGTTATAAATTGCCATACATTTTCCATTATAAGCTTGAAAATCCACTCGTAAATAACAAGAGATTTCGCTGCTAAGCCCACTGTACTGTTAATAAATTTACCAAGTTGTTCAACAAACACGTCGCCAAGAGGGCACAAGGCGAAGAAATCGAACTTTCTTGGAATTTCCTCAAAAGTTTCTTATCGGAAAATTACCCGTTTATTTTATAATAATAGAGGAAAAAATTTACTCAACACAATAAATACGACAAATCAAGATAACTCTCTGGTGAAAAAACATTGAAAGATAAATACGACAAAGACCCTAAATATTGTTCTGTTCAAACGGCGATAAGTGATTTTTCCAAAGCCTTTTTCATGGTCGCCAACATCCATAAATTTATCGCGCGATTATCGCGTATTGGATTCAGCTAAATTTATTATTTTTTCAAGCAACATCCATAAATCTGCCATATTAGCTTATAATCCACATTTTAACCCCCTCAGGTGCCTATTCACCGTTAATTATCGACTTTCTTTGCACTTTTCTAACCATTGTGTTTCAGGGATTCGAATAACTTTTTATACGTAGTTTTTGTTCTAAAATTTTGCACTTTGGCGCAGTTAAAGAACACTTTAGAAGTAACACCTAACCCAAATCTCAAAGTTATATCTTAAAAACTAACCAAAATATGAATTTTAGTAATAAAAATCTGAAAATTTTTGGGTCGTTCTAAACTGAAATTTTCTAAAATCTGTATTTTTTGTTAAAAAATTTTGCATTTTGGCGCAGCTAAAGAACGCTTTAGAAATGGTATCCTGCTCAAATTTCATTGTCGTAACTCAAAAACTAACAAAAATATGAATTTTATTAATAAAAAACTGAAAATTTTTGGGTCGTTCTAAAATAAAATTTTCTAAAATCTGTATTTTTTGTTAAAAAAATTTGCATTTTGGCGCGGTTAAAAAACGGTTTAAAAATAGTAACCTCCACAAATTTTATTGTTATAAGTTATAAACTAACAAATATACGAACTTTAATAATAGAAAATTTTTGTTTCGTTTAAAAATATAATTTTCTAAAATCTAGATTTCTTGTTCTAAAATTTTGCATTTTAGCGCAGTTAATAAACACTGCGGAAGTAGTCCCCTTACCTAATTTAATAGTTACAACTTAAAATCTAACAAAAATTCGAATTTTAATAATAGAAAGTTGAAAATTTTTGGGTCGTCCTAAAATAAAATTTTCTAAAATCTGTATTTTTTTTCTAAAATTTTGCATTTTGGCACAGTTAATTAACACCCCACAAGTAGTAAATTTTTCAAATTTTATTGCCATAAATTAAAAAATAAGAAAAATACGAAATTTAATAATAGAAGATCGAAAATTTTTGGTTTGTCCTAAAATAAAATTTTCTAAAATTTTCTAAAATTTTGCATCTTGACACAGTTAATAAACACTTTACAAGTAGTAAATTCCCCAAATTTTATTCTCATAACTCAATAACTAACAAAAATCCACATTTTAATAATAGAAAATCGAAAATTTTTCGTTCGTTCTAAAATCAAATTTTCTAAAATCTGGATTTCTTGTTCTCAAATTTAATAAACACTTTAAAAGTAGTAACCTCACTAAATTTCATAGTCTTAACTTAAAAACTAACAAAAATACGAATTTTAATAATAAAAAGCTGAAAATGGTTGGGTCGTTCTAAAACAAAAATTTTTAAAATCTGTATTTTGTGTCCTAAAATTTAGCAATTTGGTACAGTTAAAGAACGCTTCATAAGTAGTAACGTCCCCGAATTTTATTGTCATTACTCAAAATCTAACGAAAGTACGAATTTTACTAATAAAAAAATTAAAACTTCGAGGTCGTCTTAAAATAAAATTTTCTAAAATCTGTATTTTTTGTTCTAAAATTTGGCACTTTGGCATAGTTAAAGAACACTTTAGAAGTAGTACCCGCCCTAAATTTCATTGTCATAACTTAAAAACTCTCAAAGATACGAATTTTAATAAAAAATGGTAATTTCTAATTTTGTTTTGAAGATGTAAAACAAAATTTCAAAAAATTTCTTGGAGACGTTCTGAGAATAAATAAAATCCCAAAATTTAAGAAAAATTTAATAAAAATAGAAAATTTTAGAACTATGACGAAGATAAAACGTAAAAAATGTGAAAAAATTAAATGAAATGAAAAAATATAGAAATCTTTTTAGACTAGGCCTTCGATTTTTTTCTGCTTTTCTTCTTACAATTCTTAAAATTTGTGTTAATTTTTTTTTTATTTTTCTCAGGTTTTCTCGGTAATTTTGCCGATTCTCTTTTTTTTTGACTTCTCTTGATTCGCTCAACATTCGTTCTTAGATTGTCTAAAAATGATGTCTAAATGTTTGTTCAAACTTGACATTTAGTTGTGGAGCCATCTGTTGATAAAATTGACATATATCCACTGCAGGCCTCTCACTTTTCCCTTTCAAATCCTGCTGAAGTCAAAAATTTCTTTTTTGTGGATTCTTTTTAAAATCCATCCCTGTTCACATGCTTCCCTTAATTAATTAACTAATTCATACAGTTCGTCTCAAAAATATCGCAACTGCGTAATCCGCGAGTCCCATCGTGTTTGGATATTTGCTTGTCATTACACGAAATTTATGTGGGTGGAACGACAGACGACATCCAATTACAACAGTGTCTCTTCATATTTACAGTCAATATTTCAGAATCCTGTGTCACGCAAACTTCAGAGTTAATAAAAGTTTATTTGCTCAAGACAGGAAATGTACAGGCCAACGATGAAATAGCAGTACCATGATTAAATTTTTTTCATATCTGCAAGTTTGCTGATTAATTTTATAAAGTTTGCCGCAGCAAAATGAGCTTCCTAAGTGCGGAAAAAACGAATCTGATTAAGACTCAAGGCCTGTACTGGTTTAAGTGACAATCCTCGATAATTCTTTGGAACTAGGACAGCTCGATAAATTTTAAGTTCTTGAAAAGCTAATCGTGATCCATTGGGTATTGAAGTGAAGTGCACTCTTTGTGCATTTACGAGTTATTGGGACATCGGAAGCAACTCCGGATAAATAAATACAAATTCGAGTTTTATTTTTCTCATTAGAACTGTCTCAAAATGTAAAAATTCATTTTTGTTTGCGCTGACTGATTAGTGTTTACTAATTTCTAAAAACTCTATTTTTTCTTCTAAAATTTTGTAACTTGGCATTGTCGATAATCAAGTCAAAAGTGGTAAAATCTTCAAATTTTACGAATTTACGATTGAAATTGGCAAAGTTACGGAATTTAATACAAAAATGTGGGAATTTTGGTGCAACCCTAACATGAAAATTTCTAAAAACTTTATGTTTTACTCTAAAATTTTGTAATTTGGCTCAATCGATAAGTATATAAAAAGTAGTAAAATCTAGAAATTTTAGAAGTTTACGATTGGAATTGCCAAAGTTACGAAATTTTATAAAAAAATGTTGGAAATTTTGGCGCGTCTTCAAAATGAAAATTTATAACTCAGTTTTTGGTTCTAAAATTTTGTAATTTAGCACAGTCAATAAGAAAATCAAAAGTAGTGAAATCGTCAAATTTCACGAGTTTACGATTGGAATTTCCAAAGTTACGGAATTTAATACAAAAATGGAAATTTTGATGCATCTCCAAACTGAAAATTTTTAAAATCTCAATTTTTTTGTTCTAAAATTTTGTAATTTGACACAGTCGATAATCAAATCAAAAGTAGTAAAACTTTCAAGTTTTAAGAGTTTACGATTAAAATTGACAAAGGTACGAAATTTAATACAAGAATGTGAAAAGTTTGGTGCATCCCCAAAATTAAAATTTCTAAAAACTCTATTTTTTTGTTCTAAAATTTTGTAATTTAGTACAGTTGATAATTAAGTTAAAAATAGTAAAATTCCTAAATTTCAGAAGTTTATGATTGGAATTTCCGAAGTTTAATGAAATTTAATACAAAAATGTGGAAATTTTGGTTCATATCACAAAATGAAAATTTCCAAACCCTATTTCTTGTTCTAAAATTTTGCAATTTGGCACAGCCAATAATAAAGTCCAAAGTAGTAAAATCCCTAAATTTTATAAGTTTACAATTAAAATTGCCAAAGTTACGGAATTTAATACAAAAATGTGGAAATTGTGGTGCATCCCCAAAATAAAATTTCTAAAAACTCTATTTTTTGTTCTCAAATTTTGTAATTTGGTACAGTTGATAATCAAGTTAAAAGTAGTAAAATCACCAAATTTCAGGAGTTTATGATTGGAATTTCCAAAGTTATGGAATTTAATACAAAAATGTGGAAATTTTGGTGCATTCCCAAAATGAAAATTTCTAAAAACTCTACTTCTTGTTCTAATATTTTGTAATTTGGCACAGTCAACAATAAAGTCAAAAGTAGTGAAATAATCAAGTTTTAAAAGTTTACAATTAAAATTGCCAAAGTTACGGAATTTAATACAAAAATGTGGAAATTGTGGCGCATCCCAAAATAAGAAATTCTAAAAACTCTATTTTTTTTATCTAAACTTTTGTAATTTAACACAGTCAATAAGAAAATCAAAAGTAGTGAAATCGTCAAATTTCACGAGTTTACGATTGGAATTTCCAAAGTTACGGAATTTAATACAAAAATGGAAATTTTGATGCATCTCCAAACTGAAAATTTTTAAAATCTCAATTTTTTTGTTCTAAAATTTTGTAATTTGACACAGTCGATAATCAAATCAAAAGTAGTAAAACTTTCAAGTTTTAAGAGTTTACGATTAAAATTGACAAAGGTACGAAATTTAATACAAGAATGTGAAAAGTTTGGTGCATCCCCACAATTAAAATTTCTAAAAACTCTATTTTTTTGTTCTAAAATTTTGTAATTTAGTACAGTTGATAATCAAGTTAAAAATAGTAAAATTCCTAAATTTCAGAAGTTTATGATTGGAATTTCCGAAGTTTAATGAAATTTAATACAAAAATGTGGAAATTTTGGTTCATATCACAAAATGAAAATTTCCAAACCCTATTTCTTGTTCTAAAATTTTGCAATTTGGCACAGCCAATAATAAAGTCCAAAGTAGTAAAATCCCTAAATTTTATAAGTTTACAATTAAAATTGCCAAAGTTACGGATTTTAATACAAAAATGTGGAAATTGTGGTGCATCCCCAAAATAAAAATTCTAAAATAGTTATTTTTTGTTCTCAAATTTTGTAATTTGGTACAGTTGATAATCAAGTTAAAAGTAGTAAAATCACCAAATTTCAGCAGTTTATGATTGGAATTTCCAAAGTTATGGAATTTAATACAAAAATGTGGAAATTTTGGTGCATTCCCAAAATGAAAATTTCTAAAAACTCTTCTTCTTGTTCTAAAATTTTGTAATTTGGCACAGTCAACAATAAAGTCAAGAGTAGTGAAATAATCAAGTTTTAAAAGTTTACAATTAAAATTGCCAAAGTTACGGAATTTAATACAAAAATGTGGAAATTGTGGTGCATCCCAAAATAAGAAATTCTAAAAACTCTATTTTTTTATCTAAACTTTTGTAATTTAGCACAGTCAATGATAAAGTCAAAATTAGTAAAATCACTAAATTTCACGAGTTTACGATTGGAATTGCCAAAGTTTTGAAATTTTATAAAAAAGTGTTGGAAATTTTGGCGCGTCTTCAAAATGAAAATTTATAATAACTCAGTTTTTGGTTCTAAAATTTTGTAATTTAGCACACTCAATAAGAAAATCAAAAGTAGTGAAATCGTCAAATTTCACGAGTTTACGATTGGAATTTCCAAAGTTACGGAATTTAATACAAAAATGGAAATTTTGATGCATCTCCAAACTGAAAATTTTTAAAATCTCAATTTTTTTGTTCTAAAATTTTGTAATTTGACACAGTCGATAATCAAATCAAAAGTAGTAAAACTTTCAAGTTTTAAGAGTTTACGATTAAAATTGACAAAGGTACGAAATTTAATACAAGAACTAGGTGGCCCTCGGAATTCTGTAGACTCGCTTTTTTCGTGGACCTCGCTTTTCCGTGGCGTTGCATATTAATTTGAAATTGTTTATTTGTTAGATTAAGAAACAAAAAAGGCGAGTTTTACAGAATTCCGAGGGCCATTTTGTAAAATTTTAATTGTATTTTGTCATTTAACATTTAGCAAAGAAAGTTTTAAAATAACTTCATATTTTGTGTTTTTTGATTTTTGAAACTCTGATACAAATAACTACGCATGGCAAAATGAAGAATTTTCTGAAAATTTTAGAAAAAAAACAGACTGAAAGGTTTAAAAAAAATAACCAACGGAGTTCGCTATTAAAAATTTAACAGTACTGTTGATAATTTTTGTTTATGACGACAGTTCAATTCATAGAATTCCACAGTAATTAAGGCGATTTCTAAGTTAGTGTCCGCTAAGTCATAAAATGGTTGGAACCCATGACAGGTCCCACAGCTTCTGAAACGCAAAACCGACAGCAAAAAATTGAACAAATTTTGTAACTTCAATTATCCCCGATAACATCATTGCTACTTCAATATTCTATTTATTTTGTATTATTTTATTTCTATGTTTAAATGAAAATGTAGGCAGAAGGCGAATTCTGTTATTCTTGACAACCTTTTTTGGATAAGTTTTGTTCTATTATCGATACCGTTTGGTAGTTTATTGTTTTCCTTTTCCAACGCCTGTTATCATAAGTTATGAACGAAGATGAAAGTTATGAACGAAGATTAGTCGAAAGTCGTACCCGTACCACATTCACAAAAGAAAAGGGCAAATAGGATGTGATTATTACTGATTTACAGCAGCTCCATTTTATGGTTTAGAGGACACCAACTCAGAAATCGCCTGTACCTTCCAAAATATTCATTTTTTTTACCGAAATAAGGACCTAAAGAACTCATTTAGCACACCCAAAGCAAATAATTGTATCCGAAACATGCATGAAAAATCGTATTTTCTTGTAAATTGAGAGTACGGTTTCGTAATTAATTAATGTCAAATTATGTTTTTTTCAGAGCTCGGACTGATTGTAATAAGTGGAGTTTCTTTCGAAGAAAAGAAGCCGCTACTGTAAACTATATTTTATGTATTTAAACATTTTGTATAAACATCGTGTAATTGTAGATGTACGGTTTGGGGTTTGTTCAAGGGTTCTGTTTTTTTTTTGTTGAACTACAATAAAACGACCATCAGGATGGTCAGTTTTTTCTGGTGAGAAAGGGTGTGGAGTGATCTCGATACTTGTCGTAAATAACAAAACTAATTAAGAATCATGTAGTGTGATGGTTTACATTTTTAGTCTCCCTAATATCTACTGCTTTAGAACGATTAAAAATCGGCCGAGTCGTAAATAGTACTTAGTTTTGGGGTATTTATGTTCAACGATTCTGTTTTTTTTAAACTACAATAAAACGACTATCAGGACGTCCGATCATTTTTTATATAGGTTTAGCATTCTTTATCTCTTGTTATTTTATTGTTTTCTTGGAGTTCATATTTGTTTATCAGTTCATTCGTAATGAACATTATTTTATTCGATCGTACATCATTAATTCCATCAGTTCCTCTCAAATTACTACAGACCCCGCGAAAGAATCGAACAACATTCGAAGCTCGGCTATGAACTTCTAGTTGTCGGTACCAAATAATGATTTTATGGCTTAATTGGGGTAGTCACTACCCAATAGAACAAAACACCAAATAGCAGATTCTAAAATTTTCTCATTTTTAAAGACATCGGTAAAATTCGCTTAATTTGTTTAATCCCTCTAATATCTGCTGTCTTACAACGATTAAAAATTTGATCGAATCGTAAATGTTCACCAAAATTTGAACTCGTCGCATCAATTTAATTTATCTGTTGAAATTTTGTTAACTGTAAGTATATAGTATCCTTTTTACGTCTGCTTTGACTTTCGATAAGATTGTGCAAATCTGTTTGTTGATATTTAGTCGGAATTGACACTTTGAAAAAAATAGCTTGCTACTTGACATTGAAAACATATCAAATTGTGTACTACATATTAAAAATAAGCGCCGAACAGGCTCCTTGAAAATTTTTTGTTTTCTTCGAGTTGTTTATCCGTTCATTCATTATTATACAATGAAGAATATTTTTTTATATCATCGGAACAGAATAAGTTAGGATTCATTTGAAGATTTTTTTTTTGTAACTTCTCCTCGTACCAAAATCACACGCTTGCAATAAAATTTCCATCGGTAACTGTTTCGAGAAATATCCCAATATGCGAAAAATTAATGAAAAATCGTATTTGTCTCGATACGCTACGGTTTGCAGAGATAATAAAGTACGACTTTGTTGTAGTGGGTCGGGAATGGATTAAAATTTAGAAAAACGAAATTCACTACAGGTTCGGTTCTTTGATTATGCTTTAAGTAATAAAGTCTTCGTCACCGAGAAAGGGCGGTCAAGTTTGTTTATACCACTTCAAATCCCAAGAAAAGAGGTAAAAAATACTGGTCATAATACTCGGGCAACACTTGAAGCTCCGCTGTCAAGTTACAGTTACAGCAGGTACCAAATAGTGATTTTATGGCTTAATTAGAGTACTCACTTCACAAAAGCATTAAACCGGTAAATTAGCAAATTCGGTAAAATTCACCAGTCGCTTGTCTGATGGTCGTTTTTTTCAGGTGAGGATGGGTGTGGACCGTGGAGATCTGCCTTGACTTTCGATAAAATCACGGCAATCTATTTTTTGATAGTCGAAATTTCAAAAAAGACCTCGTTAGATACTTGCTATCTATGCAAATTTTTTATACAGAGTGTCGACAAATGTTTGTTCATCAAATGAACAATTAATTCGCGCTTGTAAAGAGGAGTTTCGAAACATGCTTTCAGATGTTCAAGTGTAAGATACACATACATGCCTTGACGGTCAAAAAGATTCTGTATTAGAAATAAGCCGAACTCGATTAATAAATCAATCTCCGCCGATGTTTTCTTCGTTGCTCGGACCGATTGAAATAAGTGCCGAGAAAAAAAGCAGCTACCGTACTTGTTATGTATACAAAAAATCAGACCCTTTTTTGGAACGGTGATATATCTTTATGACTCTCTCCACATTATGGTTATGGTTTTGTCCCCGCGACGACCGACGTACCGCGATATTTAAAAATTGATTTTGCGAAAATCAAACGGCCGAAGAGGACGAAAACCCGCCACTTTGTTAGTTTGGAAACTCGTCGGCAAAAGGGCAAAAGAAGCGAGAATAGTATAGAATAGAATAGTTCGGTCGTGAAAACTGTCAAATTTTTGACGTTTGAAAAAATAGATTTTTTTAGACGGCAGAAAAGTGCTATTTTTTGTCGAGCAATTAAATTGTAGTAGCAAGGCGAAGCGTAGCGTATGCAAAATTGCGAACAGCAAAGTCACTCTTATTTATCCAATTCTCATATACCTCCTTCTTATCTCCGCTTGAACAGTTGTCGGCATTACTTTAAAACTCACTACACAATAGTACCAATTTACCGAATAGCAGATTTTGTTATTGATGAAAAACATCGGTAAAATGTGCCACCCGACTATCCATGTCTGAAGGTCGTTTTTTTTTTCTGGTGACAAAGGGTGTGGAGTGGATGTCGGTACTTATAAATACTCATAAATAACAAAACTAACTCAGATGATGTACTCTTTTTGTGTAATAAGTACCTTATTAAGTCATACACACTTGCACTTTTAGTCTCGTCTAATATCTATTTACTGCTTTAGAACGATTATAAGTTGGCCGAGTCGTAAATGGTACTTGCGTTTTGGGGTACCTATTTATGATGAACGGTTCCCTTTTCTTTTTTTGTTAAACTACAATAAAACGACCATCAGGACTTCTTAATCCCTTGTTAATTTATTGTTTTCGTCCAGTTCATATTTGTTTATCGCGACTATCGCTGTGTGATGGTCGTTGTTTTAGTTGTGTGAACAGGAATGCAGTGATGTCGATTTAGAATTAAGAATTAAATTATAAAGAATATTTTATTTATATCGTCAGAACAGAATAAGTTAGGATTTATTTGTAGATATGTTTTTTTTGTAACTTCTCCCCGTACCAAAATCACACGCTTGGAATAAAATTTCCATCGGTAACTGTTTCGAGAAATATCCCAATATGTGAAAAATTAATGAAAAATGATACGCTACGGTTTCGAGAGTTAATAAAGTACGACTTTGTTGTAGTAGGTCGGGAATGGATTAAAATTTAAAAAAACGAAATTGATTACACGTTCGTTTCTTTGATTATGCTTGAAGTAATAAAGTCTTCGTCACCCGAAAGCGGCGGTCCAGTTTGTTTACCACTTCAGATCCCAAGAAAAGAGGTAAAAAATACAGTAGTAGCTTGAAGCTTCGCTGTCAAGTTACAGCAGGTACCAAATAGTGATTTCATGGCTTAATTGCAGTACTCACTATACAAAAGCATTAAACCAGTAAATTAGCAGATTCTGAAATTTTCTAATTTTTTACTCCTTTTGTGTAGATTTCCCGCATTTTTAGTCTCTCTAATATCAACGATTAAAAATCGGCGGAGTCGTAATAAAATTCGATAATCGTCACGTTCATTTCATTTATCTGTTGTACTTTCGCATAAGTATCCTTAAAAATAGCCTCTTAGATACTTGGTATTTATGCAAACTTTTTATACAGAGTATCAAGAAATGTTTGTCTATCAAATGATAATCTGTGATTAAACAATGAATTCGCGCTTGTAAATTGAAGTTTTGAAATATGCTTAAAGATTTTCATGTGTAAGTTACGCATACATACCCAAAACACACCTTGATGGTCAAAGAAATCCTGTATTAAAAATAAGTCGAATTCGATTAATAAATCAATCTCCGCTAATGTTTCCTTCGTTGCTCGAACCGATTTAAATAAGTGCCGAGAAAAAAAGCCGCTACCGTACATGTTGTGTGTACAAAAAATCAGACCCTTTTGAGATGTTTATAACTGAGTCTCTCGACTTAATGGTTATGGTTTTGTCCCCACGAACATTATAGCATTTTGAAACATCTACCACGTCAGCAAAGGCGGACGAACGAAAACGACTTTCAAAAGTCTCTCACGCGAAAAGCAAAAATCGGAAAAGGACCAAACCACAACCACCGGAATCTCGGGAAAGTGTACGTTTGGGAAAGCTCGGCGAAAGTGTCGAGAAAAAATCGGTGAATGAAGGTACTCGCGCAAAACTACGTAACTCGTTCGCCGGTATTAGAAGCGTTCCGCCTGTACACGTTTTATATACAGTTTGGGGAATTGATACCCGATGAATGGGAACAATTTTAATAAGAAGTGGGAGAGGAGTAGTGTCAGTGGGTGGCATTACTCCCCTCAATGCATCCTAGCGACAAAGTTCTCGAAAATTGTAACTCAAATTCATTGAGAAATACAATGCCTATCATTACTCATAAAAAAATAAAATTGTTGCATTTTGCATTCGAAGGACCAAATCCCTCTAATAGCGAAGAATTACTAAAGGAGCAATCATGTTAACACCTCGTCTTGCCAAAAATGATAAAACAATGCCACGACGCATGCATTCGCGCTGATGGGGGTAAATTATTTTTATCTTCCTCGCTCCAATGGCAATTATGGTTTTCTTTGTTGCGCTCATCTATTTGTCCATTAATCGGTCTTGGACTCACCGAAAATTCATGTTTCTTGATGTGTGTGAGAATGAAAGAATGCAAGAATCTCTTTCTCGCTCGGTGTCCCCCACTTTCTATTAAATTTAATTCCATGCATCGGGTGTCAATTCCCCAAACTGTATATAGTAATGTGAAAAGTTTGGTGCATCCCCAAAATTAAAATTTCTAAAAACTCTATTTTTTTGTTCTAAAATTTTGTAATTTAGTACAGTTGATAATCAAGTTAAAAATAGTAAAATCACTAAATTTCAGAAGTTTATGATTGGAATTTCCGAAGTTATGAAATTTAATACAAAAATGTGGAAATTTTGGTTCATATCACAAAATGAAAATTTCCATAAACCCTATTTCTTGTTCTAAAATTTTGCAATTTGGCACAGCCAATAATAAAGTCCAAAGTAGTAAAATCACTACATTTTATAAGTTTACAATTAAAATTGCCAAAGTTACGGAATTTAATACAAAAATGTGGAAATTGTGGTGCATCCCCAAAATAAAATTTCTAAAAACTCTATTTTTTGTTCTCAAATTTTGTAATTTGGTACAGTTGATAATCAAGTTAAAAGTAGTAAAATCACCAAATTTCAGGAGTTTATGATTGGAATTTCCAAAGTTATGGAATTTAATACAAAAATGTGGAAATTTTGGTGCATTCCCAAAATGAAAATTTCTAAAAACTCTACTTCTTGTTCTAATATTTTGTAATTTGGCACAGTCAACAATAAAGTCAAATGTAGTGAAATAATCAAATTTTAAGAGTTTACAATTAAAATTGCCAAAGTTACGGAATTTAATACAAAAATGTGGAAATTGTGGCGCATCCCAAAATAAGAAATTCTAAAAACTCTATTTTTTTATCTAAACTTTTGTTATTTAGCACAGTCAATGATAAAGTCAAAATTAGTAAAATCACTAAATTTCACGAGTTTACGATTGGAATTGCCAAAGTTTCGAAATTTTATAAAAAAGTGTTAGAAATTTTAGCGTGTCTTCAAAATAAAAATTTATAAAAACTCAATTTTTTGTTATTTAGCACAGTCGATAATCAAATCAAAAGTAGTCAAACTTTTAAGTTTTAAGAGTTTACGATTGACATTGTCAAAGTAACGAAATTTAATACAAATTTGTGTAAATTTTGATGCATCCCCAAAATAATATTTCTAAAAACTCTATTTTTTGATCTAAAATTTTGTAATTTAGCACAGCCAATGATAAAGTCAGAAGTAGTAAAATCACCAAATTTCACGAGTTTACGATTGGAATTTCTAAACTTACGGTATTTAATACAAAAATGTGGAAATTTTGATGCATCTCCAAACTGAAAATTTCTAAAATCTCAATTTTTTTGTTCTAAAATTTTGTAATTTCTCACAGTCGATATTTAGATCAAAAGTAGTAAAACGTCCAAATTCTAAGAGTGTCCCCAAAATTAAAATTTCTAAAAAATCTATTTTTTGCTCTAAAATTTTGTAATTTGGCACAGTCTATATAATCAAGTCAAAAGTGGTAAAATCTCCAAATTTTTTAAAGTTTACGACTGAAATATACAGTTGCGAAATTTAATAAAAATATACATTTTGGACGTTTTTAAAAAAAAATTCTATAAACTTTATTTTCTATTAAACTCTATTTATTTCTAAAATTCGGACATCGGAAGCAACTTCAGACAAATAAATTCAAATTCAAAGAGTAATATTTTTCTCATTAAAACCCCATCAAAATGTAAAAATAGCAAAATAATTCCGCCGATAACTGCGTTAATTTTCGTTTGCGCTGACCGATTAGTTTTCAGGATCCGCTTTGTGAATTACAATCCCAATTTTTCGGCTCGTAAATATTCGAAATTACCAGTGGATTTTTTTCGGGAACTACAACTGCTCGTAATTAAATATCGGAAACTAAACCAGGCGCAACGTTCAACTTTACAAAACTCGCAATTGCCGCTCATAAATCTTCATTAAGACAATAATATTCAACCCGAAATGAAAATTTGTGAGAATTTTCCCGGTGAAATTCCTCCTAACCTTTCGTGGTCCATTAAGACGATGAACCTTTTTTTGTAAAACGCGCCGAGTAATCATTCATAATTACTTCCTCATTCTTCTGAAATTTTTCTGCAATTTTTACTTCTCGGTGTCTCCGGTAATAGACGCACGCGTCTTTGTAATGTTTCACGCGTCGAAATTTCCTTATTACAGTAAAAGAACAAAATATTGCAGGATTTACTTAAATGCGAAAAACGTGATATAATATGCAGGACCGGTGACTTATGAAGTGAACTCTTCCTGTTGGCCAGATGTTCTCTAGACGTTGAGTTATTGTCGTTCGAAAATTCGTCGGCAGATGGCGGTTCTCACGCTGTTCGTGTAGACAGGAAGATTTGACTCACAAAGCATTGCTAATCCCATTTATATTATATTTGTCTAACCCCTGAAAAGCGCCAAGTTGCCATTTCGTCACTGTCACCTCGTTCATATCGTCTTGATACTTTGTATCTGCCATTATAAAGTCTTTAGGATGCGGCGCTTTTAATTCTGTTAAGGAAATGATGCAAGTTTTAATGTCTTTCATAAAAAAGTTCAGCTTGAGGTAGATACGAACGAGCGAGGAAGTGTCAGGGAAGAGCAGGAAGTTACGAGCTTGTATGAGGATTTCACACTTTAAAATGTGCTGTAATATACATGGAAAAATGGCCGAGATCGGGTTAAACGCTTATTTCAGAGCGGGTTATATCACTAAACATGAAAAAGATACGACTTGGTTACGATAATGGCGTTCATTGGGGTTGCTGGAATTTTTCCCTCAATGCAGAGCGAGCTTTATAAATAAATACTCAGCTCAAGAGAGAAAGTTATTTTCAAATTCATTATTATTCGGAGAGAACGGTGTATAGAGAATCTAAAAAACATTTCAGGAAATTGTTCTGAAAATTTCCAAAGGCAATCTGACAAAAACTAAGAAAAATTTTAAAAAAATTCGATAATGTAAGATAAACCTGAAGAAAATCTGGACAATGTAAAGGGAAATCTAAAGAGAATTTGAAAACAAATTAAAAAAATTATAATTTATGATTTAAATTGCCAAAACTACGAAATTTAATAAAAACGGAAGAAACTTTGATTTTTCTAAAAATTCTACTTTTTGTTCCAAAATTTTGTAATTTGCCACAATCGATAATCAAGTCAAAAGTAGTAAAATCTCCAAATTTTACAAGTTTACGATTGGAATTGACAAAATTACAAAATTTAATTAAAAAATCGTGGAAATTTCTTTAAAATCTATTTTTGTTCTAAAATTGGCACAGTCGATTATTAATTCAAAAGTAGTAAAACCTCTAAACTTCACGAGTTTACTATTGAAATTGACAAAGTTACGGAATTTAATACAAAAATGTGGAAATTTAAGTGAGCCTTCAAAATAAAAATTTCTAAAATCCCTATTTTTCGTTTCAAAATTTTAAAATTTAGCACAGTCGATTATTAATTCAAAAGTAGTAAAAGCTCCAAATTTTTACGAGTTTTCTACTAAAAATGAAATTAACAATGTTACGAAATTTAATATAAAAAAAAAATGAACATTTTGGTGAGTCTTCAAAATAAAAATTTCTAAAAAATGTATTTTTTGTTATAAAATTTTGTAATTTGGCTAAGTAGATAATCAAGTCCAAAGTAGTAAAACCTCCAAATTTTATGAATTTACGATAAAATTGACAAAGTTACGAAATTTAATAAAGAAAACGTGGAAATTTTAGTGCGGCTTCAAAATAAAAAAATTTTAAACTCTCTATTTTTTGTTTCAAAATTTTGTAATTTTGCTCAGTAAATAATGAAGTCAAAAGTAGTAAAACGTCCAGATTTTAGAAGTTTACGATTGAAATTGACAAAGTTACGGAATTTAATACAGAAATGTAAAAATTGTGTGCGTCCCCAAAATAAAAATTTCTGAAAAAATCTATTTTTTGTTCTAAATTTTTGTAATTTGGCACAGTCGATAACCAAATCAAAAGTAGTAAAACCTCCAAATTTTAAGAATTTATGAATGAAATTGACAAAGTTAAGAAATTTAATAAAAAAAATGAGGAAATTTTGGTGCGTCTTCAAAATTAAAATTTCTCAAATCTCTATTTTTTGTTCCAAAATTTTGTAATTTAGCACAATCGATAATAGTCAAAGGTTGTGAAGTTACCAAATTTTACGAGTTTACGATTGGAATTGACAAAATTACAAAATTTAATTAAAAAATCGTGGAAATTTCTTAAAAATCTATTTTTGTTCTAAAATTGGCACACTCAATTATAAATTCAAAAGTAGTAAAACCTCTAAACTTTACGAGTTTACTACTGAAATTGACAAAGTTACGGATATTAATACAAAAATGTGGAAATTTAAGTACGCCTTCAAAATAAAAATTTCTAAAATTCCTATTTTTTGTTTCAAAATTTTAAAATTTAGCACAGTCGATTATTAATTCAAAAGTAGTAAAACCTCCAAATTTTTACGAGTTTACTATTGAAATTAACAATGTTACGAAATTTAATAAAAAAAAAGTGAAAATTTTGGTGACTTCAAAATAAAAATTTCAAAAAATCTATTTTTTGTTAAAAAATTTTGTAATTTGGCTAAGTAGATAATCAAGTCCAAAGTAGTAAAACCTCCAAATTTTATGAGTTTACGATAAAATTGACAAAGTTACGAAATTTAATAAAGAAAACGTGGAAATTTTAGTGCGGCTTCAAAATAAAAAAATTTTAAACTCTCTATTTTTTGTTTCAAAATTTTGTAATTTTGCTCAGTAAATAATGAAGTCAAAAGTAGTAAAACGTCCAGATTTTAGAAGTTTACGATTGAAATTGACAAAGTTACGGAATTTAATACAGAAATGTAAAAATTGTGTGCGTCCCCAAAATAAAAATTTCTGAAAAAATCTATTTTTTGTTCTAAATTTTTGTAATTTGGCACAGTCGATAACCAAATCAAAAGTAGTAAAACCTTCAAATTTTAAGAATTTATGAATGAAATTGACAAAGTTAAGAAATTTAATAAAAAAAATGAGGAAATTTTGGTGCGTCTTCAAAATTAAAATTTCTCAAATCTCTATTTTTTGTTTCTAAATTTTGTAATTTAGCACAATCGATAATAGTCAAAGGTTGTGAAGTTACCAAATTTTAGGAGTTTACGATTGGAATTGACAAAATTACAAAATTTAATTAAAAAATCGTGGAAATTTCTTAAAAATCTATTTTTGTTCTAAAATTGGCACACTCAATTATAAATTCAAAAGTAGTAAAACCTCTAAACTTTACGAGTTTACTACTGAAATTGACAAAGTTACGGAATTTAATACAAAAATGTGGAAATTTAAGTACGCCTTCAAAATGAAAATTTCTAAAATTCCTATTTTTTGTTTCAAAATTTTAAAATTTAGCACAGTCGATGATTAATTCAAAAGTAGTAAAACCTCCAAATTTTTACGAGTTTACTATTGAAATTAACAATGTTACAAAATTTAGTAAAAAAAAGTGAAAATTTTGGTGAGTCTTCAAAATAAAAATTTCAAAAAAATCTATTTTTTGCTAAAAAGTTTTGTAATTTGGCTAAGTAGATAATCAAGTCCAAAGTAGTAAAAGTACGTAGTAAATAGTACGTAGTAAATACGAGCGATTATTTTAATCCCATATTATTTATTATGTACAATCATAATTCTTCAAGTTCTAGAGACTCTTACACTAATCGGTGAAACGAACTCCTTCAAAAATAAAAATTTCTAAAATTCCTATTTTTTGTTTCAAAATTTTAAAATTTAGCACAGTCGATAAAGTAGTAAAACCTCCAAATTTTATGAATTTACGATAAAATTGACAATGTTACGAAATTTAATAAAGAAAACGTGGAAATTTTAGTGCGGCTTCAAAATAAAAAATTTTAAACTCTCTATTTTTTGTTTCAAAATTTTGTAATTTTGCTCAGTAAATAATCAAGTCAAAAGTAGTAAAACCTCCAGATTTTAGAAGTTTACGATTGAAATTGACAAAGTTACGGAATTTAATACAAAATTGCAAAAATTGTGTGCGTCCTCAAAATAAAAATTTCTGAAAAATCTATTTATTGTTCTAAATTTTTGTAACTTGGCACAGTCGATAACCAAATCAAAAGTAGTAAAACCTCCAAATTTTAAGAATTTATGAATGAAATTGACAAAGTTAAGAAATTTAATAAAAAAATGAGGAAATTTTGGTGCGCTTCTAAAATAAAAATTTTTAAAAAAAACATTTTTTGTTCTAAAATTTTGTAATTTGCCACAGTCAGTTATTAATTCAAAAGTAGTAAAACCTAAAAAAATTTTAAACGTAAAATTTTTTACGAGTTTACTATTGAAATTGACAAAGTTACGAAATTTAATAAAAAAAATGTGGAAATTTTGGTAAAATTTGAAAATTAGCCCAGTTGGTAAATTCGTCGATAATAGTAAAGTCTCCAAATTCCAGAGAAATAAAGATTTAAACACAGAGAAACTAGAGAAAATCTAAAATTGAAAGATTGAAAAAAAAACTAAAAAATCTAGAGAACTCAAAACATCATAAAGTTCAGAAACTGCAGAAAGAATAAGAGAAAATTTACACTATTCAAAAAAAATAAATAAAATCGATTTTAAATGGAGTCAAAAATAAAAGTAAATCTATAGATTCCAACGAAAATCAAAATGGTCTGGAGAAAACTCAGAAAATTCCAACCGAACCGAGAAAACAATCTTAAGAAATTGTTATTCATTGAAGGCCTCAACCGACCTTAATCCGCCTCTTTTTTTGATTGTGAGCACCCTAGAGATCTAAAAATATCTAACTTTATCTAGAGATAGACTCTTAACCCAATTTTTTCAAAACCGCGACATTTATCTAGTCTCTACTTGAAAAGTAGACAAAAATTGCGACACCACTCAAAATTTCGATAAAAGTCTTCCTTATCGATCCTTGCGCCCACTATAAATACCTCCTCCACGTCACCCAGCTAGTAAAAATGTTGCGTTACACCATTGTCCTCCTGCTTGTGGCAGCCCTGGTTTCAGGTAAATTAAAAAATAAAATTTGTGGGGATTTTCCATTTTATTATTCAGGAAACGCGGTGCCCAAAAAACAGAAGCGCCACCAACCCGATGGTAGGATAATCGGCGGAAATACAACAACCATCGAGGAGAACCCTTGGCAAGTCTCTTTGGAGGCCTTCAGCATCCATAACTGTGGAGGTTCTATTATTTCCGAAGACACCATTCTAACCGCTGCGCACTGTATCGACGGGTAAAGTTTGCATAGTAAAAAATTTCGTCTAACAATTTTATTACAGTCTCATTTCGTTGTTCTACGAAGTAGTTTCTGGAACTGAAGACCTCCTTCAGAATGGTACCCGTTCTGCAGTCAACAGGACCATCGTCCACGAAAACTACACCGATCTGGGTTACGACGTCGCTCTCATCATCGTAAGTTAGCCTCCAAACTCCCATCATAGTGTTAAAATTCTTTTAGTTGCAAGAACCCCTCACTTTCTCCGACAAAATCCAAGCGGTTCCTCTCACCGATGAAGATCCAGCAGCTGGCGATACAGTCAGAGTAACAGGATGGGGCGTCACTTCGGTGAGTTCCACCCCATATTTAGCCCAGTTTCGACTATTTTTCTCAGGATTGGGACATTCTCACCCCTAATCTCCTATACAGTGTTGATGTCAACATCGTTGATCATGCAGAATGTGCCGCTGACTACGCCGACGTTGAAGACGTCACCGTTGATGACACAATGGTGTGTGCTGGCGTCGCCGAAGGAGGAAAAGACGCCTGCTCGGTAAATCAAACCAAAGTAGAAACAAGAGTAGTTCAATGAAATTTTTAGGGCGATTCCGGTGGCCCTTTGACCAAGGATGGCGTTCTTGTGGGAATCGTGTCCTGGGGGATGGGGTGCGGTCTTGCTCAGTATCCAGGAGTTTACACGAGCGTGGCTTCTGTCAGGGATTGGATCAAGGAGAATTCAGGAATATAAGAAATCTGTAGCAATCACCAAATAAAAATTGTACTTTTAATTTTTTTTTTTGTGAAAACTCTTGAAAATCCATAAAATGGTTCTCGTGCTCTGCTATTTTTAGAGATTTGGAAACAATATCTGGCACACCTGTTTCAATGAGCGTGCGATTTAAAACGATCTCATACATCGAGTATTTGGCTGTCAAACATCAATTAGTTGTCGAGTGTGCCAATGGAAAGTTGCAAATTTGTGGTTTTCGACGAATATTTACGTTTTTGGTGCAACAAATTTTAATTAGACAGTTCGCTTGTTGATCGAATTTGATTCATGTTTGACTGCCTAACAGTATGAGATTTAAATAAGCGAGGGCGGCGTAGATAATAAAAAAAACACAAAATTAGAGAAAAGTAAAGAGAAATATGGTAAAAATTTGCACCAAAAATAAGAAGGGAATCATGACAAATACAGAGAAAAACTACACGGTTCACGGAAAAATTGGAAATCTAACACAAAAAAATCTGAAAAAATAGGACGAAATGAAGCTGCAAACCTCAAAACGATTTAAAAAATATAAATAAAATTTACAATGGGAGAAGAAAAACTTAAGAAATAAATAAATAAATAAATAGAATTCTAAGAAAAATGTCAACAAACTCCAATGAATCTAAGAAACATTCAAAGACAATAAAAAGTGGAAATTTTGGGGCGTCTTCAAAATAAAAATGTCTAAAAACTCTGTTTTTTTATCTAACATTTTGCAATTTTGCTCGCTCAGTCAATAATCAAGTTAAAAGTAGCAAAATGTCAAATTTGACGAAATTACAATTGAAATTGCCAAAGTTACGGAATTTATTAAAGAAGGGTGAAGAAGTAGGAGCGTCATCAAAAATAAAAATTCTATTTTTGGTTCTAAAATTTTATAATTTGGCACAGTCAATAATCAAATCAAAAGTAACAAAATTTTCAAATTTTACAAGTTTACGATTGAAATTGTCAGAGTTAGGAAATTTAATAAAAAAAAGATGAAGATTTTGGTACGTCTTCAAAATAAACATACTAAAATTTTTATTGTTGTTCTAAAATTTTGTAATTTGGCACAATTATTAGTTAAATCAAAAGTAGCAGAATTTCCAAATTTTACAAAATTACGATTGAAATTGCCAAAGTTACGAAAATTAATTAAAAAATGTGGAAATTTTGATGCGTCTTCAAAATAAAAATTTCTAAAAACTTTTTTTTTATCTAAAATTTTGCAATTTTGCTCGCTCAGTCAATAATCAAGTTAAAAGTAGCAAAATGTCAAATTTGACGAAATTACAATTGAAATTGCCAAAGTTACGGAATTTATTAAAGAAGGGTGAAGAAGTAGGAGCGTCATCAAAAATAAAATTTCAAAAAATTCTATTTTTGGTTCTAAAATTTTATAATTTGGCACAGTCAATAATCAAATCAAAAGTAACAAAACTTTCAAATTTTACAAGTTTACGATTGAAATTGTCAGAGTTAGGAAATTTAATAAAAAAAAGATAAAGATTTTGGTACGTTTTCAAAATAAGCATAGGTACTAAAATTTTTATTGTTGTTCTAAAATTTTGTAATTTGGCACAATTATTAGTTAAATCAAAAGTAGCAGAATTTACAAATTTTACAAAATTACGATTGAAATTGCCAAAGTTACGAAAATTAATTAAAAAATGTGGAAATTTTGATGCGTCTTCAAAATAAAAATTTCTAAAAACTTTTTTTTTATCTAAAATTTTGCAATTTTGCTCGCTCAGTCAATAATCAAGTTAAAAGTAGCAAAATGTCAAATTTGACGAAATTACAATTGAAATTGCCAAAGTTACGGAATTTATTAAAGAAGGGTGAAGAAGTAGGAGCGTCATCAAAAATAAAATTTCAAAAAATTCTATTTTTGGTTCTAAAATTTTATAATTTGGCACAGTCAATAATCAAATCAAAAGTAACAAAACTTTCAAATTTTACAAGTTTACGATTGAAATTGTCAGAGTTAGGAAATTTAATAAAAAAAAGATGAAGATTTTGGTACGTTTTCAAAATAAACATAGGTACTAAAATTTTTATTGTTGTTCTAAAATTTTGTAATTTGGCACAATTATTAGTTAAATCAAAAGTAGCAGAATTTCCAAATTTTACAAAATTACAATTGAAATTGCCAAAGTTACGAAAATTAATTAAAAAATGTGGAAATTTTGATGCGTCTTCAAAATAAAAATTTCTAAAAACTTTATTTATTGTCATAAAATGTTGTAATTTGGCATAGTCAATAATCAAGTCAAAAGTAGCAAAACCTTCAAATTTTACAAGTATACGATTGAAATTGCCAAAGTTACTAAATTTAAGAAAAAAAAGATAAAAATTTTGGTACGTCTTCAAAACAAAAATATCTAAAAAAAAATTCTATTTTTGCTCTAAAATTTTATAATTTATTAGTCAATATGTAATTAAATCAAAAGTAGTAAAACCTCCAAATTTTACAAGTTTACGATTAAAATTGGCAAAGTTTCAAAATTTAATAAAAATGATGGCAGTTTTGGTGCCAAGACGTCTTCAAGACGAAAATTTCTAAAAATTCAATTTTTTGCCGTAAAATTTTACAGTCGATAATCACGCTTAATCTAGTAAAACGTGAAAATTATAATTATTACTATTAAAATTGGCAAAGTTACAGAATTTAATTAAAAAATAATAGAAATTTTTGTGCGTTTTCCATAAGAAAATTTCCAAGAAAAACTCCATTTTTTGTTTTAAAATTTTGTAATTTGCCACAGTCGACAATCAAGTCAAAAGCAGGTAAACAAAGTTACGAAATTTAATATAAAATAGTAGAAATTGATCTGTCTTAAAAATACAAACTTCTAAAAGCTTTATTTTTTTTAATTTATGAATTCTTTGTTATTAAAATTCTGTATTTGCTTTTTCCTTACTGTTTTTCCACGAGACAATGTCTGCTGACGCCACACAATAAATTTATAATATCCATAAATCAGCCAAACGTAAACAAAATTTTACTATAATTTATTAACTTGACTGTTGTTAAGTCCAAGAATTGCACGTAATTTTAGGTGTAAACCGCAATTCTCTCTATTTTCCTACTATTTTGCGAACAAAACAAATACGAGCGATTATTTTAATCCCATATTATTTATTATGTACAATCATAATTCTTCAAGTTCTAGAGACTCTTACACTAGTCGGTGAAACGAACTCCTTCAAAATGGCTTTGTTTCAAATTTTGCTGATCTGTTTCCTCAGTGAAAGTGTTTTGAGCTGTAAGTATTTTTAGTCCCGATTCAATAATAATCTAAATCGGACTTTGATCAAAGTGAAGATGTCTCTGATAAGAACAATCGTTTTAAGTGATTTCTTTGATAACACGTGTATTGTGTGTTGCATCAACTAACACCATTTTCAGATAAGTATAATAATTTTAGCGGCCCCGTTGCTCGATGGGCGCATTATTGGAGGAACCCCTGCAAACATCCGCTCTTTCCCTTACCAAGTATCATTACAGAATAGCAGAGGTCACATTTGTGGTGGTTCTATTATACATCAAGACTTTATATTAACAGCAGCCCACTGCTTAGAAGGGTAAAACTAAACCTCCCCACGAAAATCCACCTCGTTCTCATCAAATAATTTCAGCGAATCGATCGGATCATTAAAAATTCGCGCGGGCAGTCATTTCCACAGCAAAGGAGGAGCGACTCGCCTCGTTTGCGGCAACATAACCCACGAGAACTTTACGCAAGTTTATGGTTACGACAACGACATTGCCATACTCAAAGTATCATTTTTACTGACCCCCAACACATTTTTATTCACACTGTTTCGTAGCTCTGCGAAAGTTTAGTGTTTGGTGCGAACATTCTGCCTGTTGCGTTACCGGAATTCGGGGAAAACCTCCCAGATGCAGCCTCCGCAACAGCGAGCGGCTGGGGGTGCACCAATGTGGGTAGTTCTCTCTATTAGGGTAAAACTACTAATGAGCGGCGCCCGCGATACGTTTCGAAAATAAGAGTTGGGTGTATTGTAAAAGCCTGCCGAATATTCTAAGCGGTAATCTTACTTTTTTTGAAGTCCTTTGGTACTTTAAGACACCAATAAGAAGTAAGACGACAGCTAGAAAAAAAGTTATTTGTGTACCAAGGCCAAAAAGTATTTTTTTTGGCCGAGTCTTTTTCCATAAAAGTTCCATATTTTCTTTATTTGCATTTGCAGTTTTAGCATGTGTTGATTTTACCCAAATAATTATAAAATTAGGGGTAATAGCGGAATCTTAATATATGCAAAAGTATGGATAAATGGCGACACCATAGATCGGCCAAAAATGATTGCGACCAGAAACGACTTACTTTTAGGGCGCTTTTGAGGCTTAAAAATTCCAATTTCAGTTTAAGTTGCCTAAAAAATATCTTTTTAAAAATAACTATTATTATATACCAATTTACAATTTTGCAATTTTGGTAATTTCCTAGTGTTTTAAAATGGTGCCCACTATTAGTTGAGAGCGGTGCCGATTATTGGCAAAAAATCAATAAATAAATGGACTTCTAAAGCAAACTGTAAACAGATATATTCAAAGACAATAAAAAGTCGAAATTTTGGTGTCTCCTCGAAATGAAAATTTCTAAAATCACCATTATTTGTTCTAAAATTTTGTAATTTGGCACAGTCGATAATCAAGTTAAAAGTAGTGAAATCTTCAAAAATTGTCAAAGTTGCGAAAAATAATAAATAAAAAGTAAAAATTCTGGAACGTTTTCAAAACGAAAATTTTTGAAAACTTTATTTTTTGTTCTAAACGGTTGTAATTTGATAAAGTCAATAATGAAATCTATAGTAGTAAAACCTCAAAATTTTACAAGATTACGATTGAAATTGCCAAAGTTACAAAATTTAATAAAAAAAAAGTGGGAATTCTCGTGCATCTTCAAAATGAAAATTTCTAAAATCTCAATTTTTTGTTCTAAACTTCCAAATTTTAAAAATTTACTTTTGAAATTGACAATGTTACGAAATTTCATAAAAGTGGAAATTTTGGTGTGTCGTCAAAATAAAAATTTCTAAAAAAAGTCTTTTTTGTTCTAAAATTTTGTAATTTGGCAGTCAATAACCAAATCACAGTTAGTAAAACCTCTAAATTTTACAAATTTACAATTAAAAATGCCAAAGTTAAAAAAATTAATAAAAAAAAGTGAAGATTTTGGTACCTACATCTTCAAAATAAGTTTCTAAAAATTTTTTTTTTTGGTTCTAAAATTTTGTAAATTGGCACAATTAATAATTAAGTCAAAAGTAGTAAAATCTTCAAATGTTTTGCGATTACAATTACGAAAAATGTCAAAGTTACGGAATTTAATTAAAAAAAGTGGAAATTTTGGTGCGTCTTCAAAATGAAAATTTCTAAAATCTCAATTTTTTGTTTTAAACTTCCAAATTTTAAAAATTTACTTTTGAAATTGACAATGTTACGAAATTTCATAAAAATGGAAATTTTGGTGTGTCGTCAAAATAAAAATTTCTAAAAAAGTCTTTTTTGTTCTAAAATTTTGTAATTTGGCAGTCAATAACCAAATCACAGTTAGTAAAACCTCTAAATTTTACAAATTTACAATTAAAAATGCCAAAGTTAAAAAAATTAATAAAAAAAAGTGAAGATTTTGGTACCTACATCTTCAAAATAAGTTTCTAAAAATTTTTTTTTTTGGTTCTAAAATTTTGTAAATTGGCACAATTAATAATTAAGTCAAAAGTAGTAAAATCTTCAAATGTTTTGCGATTACAATTACGAAAAATGTCGAAAGTTACGGAATTTAATTAAAAAAAGTGGAAATTTTGGTGCGTCTTCAAAATGAAAATTTTTAAAATCTCAATTTTTTGTTCTAAACTTCCAAATTTTAAAAATTTACTTTTGAAATTGACAATGTTACGAAATTTCATAAAAATGGAAATTTTTGTGTGGCGTCAAAATAAAAATTTCTAAAAAAGTCTTTTTTGTTCTAAAATTTTGTAATTTGGCAGTCAATAACCAAATCACAGTTAGTAAAACCTCTAAATTTTACAAATTTACAATTAAAAATGCCAAAGTTAAAAAAATTAATAAAAAAAGGTGAAGATTTTGGTACCTACATCTTCAAAATAAAAGTTTCTAAAAATTCTTTTTTTGGTTCTAAAATTTTGTAAATTGGCACAATTAATAATTAAGTCAAAAGTAGTAAAATCTTCAAATGTTTTGCGATTACAATTACGAAAAATGTCGAAAGTTACGGAATTTAATTAAAAAAAGTGGAAATTTTGGTGCGTCTTCAAAATAAATTTTTCTAAAAACTCAATTTTTTGTTTTAAAATTTTTGAATTTGTCACACTTGATAATCAAATTAAAAGTGTAAAACCTATAAATTTTAAAAATTTACCATTTAAATTGACAATGTTACAAAATTTTATTAAAAAAGTGGAAATTTTGGTGCGTTGTCAAAATAAAAATTAAAAAAAAATTTTTTTGTTCTAAAATTTTGTAATTTGGCAGTCAATAACCAAATCACTGTTAGGAAAACCTCAAAATTTTACAAATTTACGATTGAAATTAAAAAAGTTACGAAATTTAATACAAAAAACAAGGAAATTTTGGTGGGTAAAATAAAAATTACTAAAAAATCTATTTTTTGTTCTAAAATTGTGTAATTTTTCTCAGTTAATAATTAAGTCAAAAACAGCAAAATCTCCAAATTAACATTTAACATTTATTTAAGACTGTTTGTATCTAATTTGAAATGGTGAGGTGTACTTCTCAAAAAAAGTATGATAAAAAGATAAGTAACATTCTGTCAAAATCCATTTCTCCTCAGTAACATCTTCATATTTCATACCAAAGTAAGGTTACTACCACATAATATAAAAAAATCCACTTGGAAAAGAAAACAAAAAACAAAATTGTCTAAGAGTCGAAAAAGACAAAGGAAATTAAGAGAGAAAAGAAGCAGAAAGCAAATGTGCTATTCTGAGCCAAAAAGAAAAAACTAAGACAAAAGTCTTTGACAATAAATAATTGTTAGAATAATAACTATTATTATATCAATTTACGATTTTCCAATTTTGGTAATTCCCTAGAGTGTTTTCAAATGGTGCCAACTATTGGTCAAAAAGTACCCATAATTAACTTAATGCTGTCTTCTGAATTCTGAAGATTTACAACAAATTCAAGTTTTTCTGAGAAAAATGACAACAATCATACAGGCGTAGAACAAAAATTCAATTTTATAAGCGTTTTGAAGTTGAGAAATCTGCTAATGATGCCGATTATTGGTAGTTTTAACCCTATGCAAAAACTAATTTTTTTCTAGACGCAAAACACTTCGCCTCGGCTCCTCCAAGTGTCTTTAGTCATCCACGACCAAATTTCCTGCAGAAAACGGTATAAATCCCTCGGAAAAATAACACCGCGAATGCTCTGCGCGGGGTGCAAGAAAGGAGAGTGTGATTCTTGTCAAGGAGACTCCGGAGGACCGTTAATTGCGCGTGGTAAACAAGTCGGGATTGTGTCGTGGGGATATGGATGTGCTAATAAGGATTATCCTGGCGTCTACTCGCGCGTTGCAAAGTTGCGAAAGTGGATTAGGAACAAAATCAGAATATAATTAAGATGCAGTTTTTGTCAAAACTGTTAGGGCTAACTCGGAGTAATTAGTTAATTGCTGTGTTGCACGGAGTTAATTTATCAAAACTTCACTCTTTCATAATTTATTAAATCGGAAATTTTGTTTAAAACTTGATTTTATTCGCAGTGACGGAGTAAAATTAGTTAGGAATGTCTTAAAGGAAAACGAATAAAGTGTAAGAAGTGCGCGTGTGTTTTTATTTTTTTATTTCCTTGTTCTTGTCCGAATAGAAAGACAAATCTGGGGGAACATTTAATAGAACCAGAGACAACAAGATCTCAATTTTTTTTGCTAGTTCCAATTCTGCGTTTTCGAGATTTAATTTAAGTTTAACAAAAATTTTTTTTTAGAAATTGTCATATGGAAAACGCACTAAAATTTCTATTATTTTTTAATTAAATTCCCTAACTTTGTCAACTTTAATAGTAATTATTAAAAGTTTGACGTTTTATTAGTTTAAACGTAATTATCGTCTGTACTAATTTACAAAATTTTACGACAAAAAATTGAATTTTTAGAAATTTTGATCTTGAAGGCGCCTCAAAATTGCCACCATTTTTATTAGATTTTGTAACTTTGGCAATTTCAATCATAAACTTGTAAAATTTAGAAAGTTTGCTACTTTTGACTTGATTATCGACTAAAAAATTACAAAATTTTAGAACAATAAATAGAGTTTTTAGAAATTTTCATTTTGAAGACGCACCAAAATTTCCACTTTTTTTCTTAAATTTTGTAACTTTAACAATTTTAATAGTAAACTCGTAAAATTTGAGGGCTTTACTACTTTTGACTTGATTATCGATTGAGCTAAATTTGCAAAATTTTAGAGCAATAATTAGAGTTTTTAGAAATTTTTAGTTTGAAAGCATCAAAATTTTTATCTTTTTATTTAATAAATTTTGTAACTTTGGCAATTTCAATCGTATACTTGTAAAAATTAAAGATTTTGCTACTTTTGACTTAATTATTGACTGTGCCAAATTACAAAATTTTAAAACAATAAATAGAGTTTTTAGAAATTGTTATTTTGAAGACGCAACAAAATTTCCACATCTTTTAGTTAAATTTCGTAACTTTGGCAATTTCAATCGTAATTTTGTAAATTTGGAAATTCTGCCACTTTTGATTTAATTAATTATTGTGCCAAATTACCAAATTTTAGAACAACAAATAAAATTTTTAGAAATTTTTATTTTGAAGACGTACCAAAATCTTTACCTTGTAAAATTTAACGGTTTTACTACTTTGGACTTGATTATCAACTGTGCTAAATTACAAAATTTTAAAACAAAAAATAGAGTTTTTAGAAATTTTTGTTTTGAAGACGCACCAAAATTACTATTTTTTTTAATCTTAAATAGTTCAAATTTGGCATATTTACTATTTTTAACACTTTAAGTAATTGTGCTAAATTTCAAAATTTTAGAACAAGAAACAACAATTTTGGAAATTTTTATGTGAAGAGCAAACCAGAAATATTTAAACAGTTCTATTCAAATCTGTAACTCTGGAAGTTTTAACGTTACAACATTCCAATTTAGCAGTTTTATTATTTTTAACATTCTTATTAACTGTATTAAATGACAGAATGTTAGAACAAGAAACTGAAATTTTAGAAATTCTTATTTTACGGACGGACTACAAATGTCCAAAAGTTTTTATTAATACTCGTAACTCTAGAAGTTTAATTGTTACAACATTCAAATTTGGCAGTTTTATTATTTTTGATACTCTTATTAACTGTGTTAAATTACAAAATTTTAGAACAAGAAACAAAAATTTTAGAAATTTTATTTAAGGTACGAATTAGAAATGTCCAAAAAATTCTAATAAATCTCGTAACTCTGAAAGTTTCAATCATAAAACATTCAAATTTGTGAAATTTACTATTTCTAACACAATAATTAATTTTGTTAAATTTCAAAATTTTAGAACAAGAATCAACAACTTTAGAAATTTTTATCAAAGACGAATCAGAATGTTCTAAAATCTTCTAATCAAGTATGTAGCTCAGGTAGTTTTAATGTTACAACATTAAAATTTGTAGGTTTTATTGTTTTTTTAGAGTTTTAATAAATAAGCAAAATTACAACATTTTAGAACAAGAAACAGAAAATTTAGAAATTTTTATTTAGAGAACGAACTAGAAATGTTCGAAAGTTTCTCAAAACTCTTGTAACTCTAAAATTTTTAATCTTACAACAATAAGTATTGGCCATTTTACTACTTTTTACACTCTTATTAATTGTGTTAAATTACAGAACTCTAGATCAAAAAACAAAAATTTTGGAAATTTTTATTTAAAGTACAAACTAGGAATGTCTAAAAATTTCTAGTAAATTTTGTAACTCTGAAAGTTTTAATCTTAAAACATTCAAATTTTCGATATCGGAAGTTTGGCATAGTTTTAGCCATGAATTTTTCCGAAAAACTCCAACTTTCGACTTTTGGAAAATCTAAAAACGCTTTCTTTTTACCAAAAAAGTGCGTTTTTACGGAAAATAATATCAGACGTCGTGTTCCAAAAATGTCAAGCTTCAAAAATCCAATTTTTTGACATGTTACATTTCATAGAACGAAATTTAGAAGCACAAAATGAGATACAAGACTAGACTAGTGGGATTAAACTAATTACATAAAAATTTAAACGAAATCCTCGCCAAACCAAAATAAATCTGATCTAATTTTTATCAATACAACAACACCCACTTACCGACACTTTTCAATAAAATCATTATCTTCATTAAGCAACCAATTCAGTATCGCGTCCGCATTTTGAAAGATAAACAAAACAAAACTCATTGCTACAAAAAATACCAAAAAAATGTCACAATAAGGTTCAAGGTAAGCAAATAGATAAAGCGCTAACAAAAACCACATTCGGAAGCGCTGGGAGTGGGCGATAAGATAACACTACTGAGGGTAAAATTCACCTAATTTTCTTACGTTTTTGTTCATTTCCTCTAATTTTATTATCAACGAACAATTTTCTAGCCTCCCCTCGCATCGTTGGGGGTGCCGCCACTATCATCGAGGAATTCCCCTATCAAGTGTCAATCATCTACATCGATAGCCACTTCTGCGGGGGTTCTCTAATCCACCCTCGATTCGTCCTGACAGCAGCACACTGTACTTTAGAGTAACACCAAATTATGCTAAACTAACAGACGCTTTACTATTTTTTTTAGGTACGAACCGAGATTGCTTTTGGTGCGAGGAGGCTCCACGTTCGTTAACCAAGGGGGCCAAGTCAGACAAGTCATTAAAATTTACCCAAAAGACTCAAAATACGACGAAGAAACCCACGATTACGACATCTCCATTTTAAAATTAGAATCTCCCTTTAGAATTGGGGCGACTATCCAAACCATATCTTTACCACGTCAAGATAATCCAATCAAAGATAATTTAATAGGAGTAGCGACGGGATGGGGGCGCCTCCATCACAATGGGGTGCTTCCAATGGAGCTTCAACACGTTAGATTACCCATAATAAATCGCGCGAAATGCGAACTGTACAATGGTAAAATTACAAGAAATATGTTTTGCGCCGGGACTGCGAAAGGGGGTGAAGACACGTGTCAGGGAGACTCTGGAGGACCTTTCGTGGTCAATGGGGTTCTTGTCGGGATCACTTCCTGGGGATACGAATGTGCAGAGAAAAACCGCGTTGGGGTTTATACAGAAGTGGCGCGCTTCACCAACGATATTACAGCAATTATAAATAACTGACTGATAATAAACCAGTTTTAAAACGGCTTTGTTCACACAAGTCTGATAAGGAACACCTAATTACGAAATTTCGCAAGTGATTGTAACCAATAATTGAGCAATTTCACCGAAATTATTAAAATGTATACAGCTGGGTCTGAAATGAAGCGACAAAGTTTAATTGTGGGCTATTTAAGCAACGATATTTGAGCAATTGGTTTGTAGCGAGCGATAAATTCAATAAAATCAAAAGATTAAAAAAATGGGTTACAAAAATAAACAAACAATCTGCTTTGAAATTTTAACAGAAAATTTTGGTGTCTTTGATAACAATTTCCAACAAATTCAGCAATTTAGCGCAATTAATTAACGCCTTAGAAATAGTATATCTACCAAATTTGAATGTATTAAGATTGAAAATTTCAGAGTTAAGAGATTTACTAGAAACTTTTGGACATTTCGAGTTCGCTCTTTAAATAAAAATTTCTACACTTGTTTCTTGTTCTAAAATTCTGAAATTGAGCACAAATAATAAAACTGTTACAGGTAGTAAATTTGCTAAATCTGAATGTTTTAAAATTAAAACTTTCAGAGTTATAAAATTTACTAGAAATTTTTAGACATTCTTTTGTACTTTAAATAAAAATTTCCAAAATTTTCAGTTCAGTAATTAAACACAATTAATAAGGGTGTAAAAAGTAGTAAAACGGCTAAATTTCATTGTTTTATGATTACAACTTTCAGAGCTACGAGGGTTTTGAGAGACTTTCGAACATTTCTAGTTCGCTCTCTAAATAAAAATTTCTAAATTTTCTGTTTCTTGTTTTAAAATTTTGTAATTTTGCTCATTTAATAAAACACTCAAAACCAGTATAACCTACAAATTTGAATGTTGGAACATTAAAACTACCTGAGCTACATACTTTAATAGAAGATTTTAGAAGATTCTGATTCGTCTTTGATAAAAATTTTTAAAATTGTTGTTTCTTGTTGTAAAATTTTGAAATGTAACAAAATTAATTAATTTGTTAGAAATAGTAAATTTGACAAATTTCATTGTTTTATGATTAAAACTTTCAGAGCTACGAGGGTTTTGAGAGACTTTCGAACATTTATAGTTCGCTCTCTAAATAAAAATTTCTAAATTTTCTGTTTCTTGTTCTAAAATTTTGTAATTTTGCTCATTTAATAAAACTCTCAAAAACAGTAAAACCTACAAATTTGAATGTTGGAACATTAAAACTACCTGAGCTACATACTTTAATAGAAGATTTTAGAAGATTCTGATTCGTCTCTGATAAAAATTTCTAATGTTGTTGTTTCTTGTTCTAAAATTTTGAAATTTAACAAAATTAATTACTGTGTTAGAAATAGTAAATTTCACAAATTTAAATGTTTTATGATTGAAACTTTCAGAGTTACGAGATTTATTAGAATTTTTTGGACATTCGTACTTTAAATAAAATTTCTAAAATTTTTGTTTCTTGTTCTAAAATTTTGTAATTTAACACAGTTAATAAGAGTATCAAAAATAGTAAAACTGCCAAATTTGAGTGTTGTAACGGATAAACTTCTAGAGTTACGAGTATTAATAGAAACTTTTGGGCATTGCGTATCCATCCGTAAAATAAAAATTTCTAAAAACTTTGTTTCTTGTTGTAAAATTCTGTAATTTAACACAGTTAATAAGAATACCACAAATAGTATAACTGCCAAATTTGAATGTTGTAACAATTAAATTTCTAGAGTTACGAGTATTAATAAAAACTTTTGGACATTTGTAGTCCGTCCGTAAAATAAGAATTTCTAAAATTTCAGTTTCTAGTTCTAACATTCTGTCAGTTAATACAGTTAATAAGAATGTTAAAAATAATAAAACTGCCAAATTGGAATGTTGTAACGTTAAAACTTCCAAAGTTACAGATTTGAATAGAACCGTTTGGACATTTCTGGTTTACTCTTCACATAAAAATTTCCAAAATTGTTGTTTCTTATTCTAAAATTTTGAAATTTAGCACAATTACTTAAAGTGTTAAAAATAGTAAATATGCCAAATTTGAACTATTTAAGATTAAAAAAAGTTTGTAATTTTGGTGCGTTTCCAAAACAAAAATTTCTAAAAACTCTAATTTTTGTTTTAAAATTTTGTAATTTAACACAGTTGATAATCAAGTCCAAAGTAGTAAAACCTTTAAATTTTACAAGTTTACGATTAAAATTGCCAAAGTTACAAAATTCATTAAATAAAAAGATAAAAATCTTGATGTCTTCAAAATGAAAATTTCTAAAAACTCTAATTTATTGCTCTAAAATTTTGCAATTTAATTTTAAGAGTTTATATTTAAAATTGTCAAAGTTACAAAATTTAAGAAAAAAAAGTGGAAATATTGTTAATAAGAATGTTAAAAATAATAAAACTGCCAAATTTGAATGTTGTAACGTTTAAACTTCCAGAGTTACGGGTTTGAATAGAAACGTTGGACATTTTTGGTTTGCTCTTCATATAAAAATTTCTAAAATTGTTGTTTCTCGTTCAAAATTTTGAAATTTAGCACAATTAATTAAAATGTTAAAAATAATTAATATGCCATATTCGAATTATTTTAAATTAAAACTTTGAGAGTTACCAAATTTACTAGAAACTTTTCAACATTTCTAGTTCGCTCTTTACATAAAAATTTCTAAAATTGTTGTTTCTTGTTTTAAAATTCTCAATTTTAGCATACATAATTAAAGTATGAAAAATAGTAAAATTGCTAAATTTAAATTATCTAAGATGAAAACTGTCAGAGTTACGTTTATTTTTTTAAACTTTTGAACATTTTTAGTTCGCTCTTTAAATAAAAATTTCTAAACTTTCTGTCTCTTGTTCCAAAATTTCGTAATTTTGCTCATCCAACAAGACTACCTAAAGCAGTAAAATTTCCAAATTTTAATGTTGTAACATTAAAACTACCAGAGATACAAATTTTAATTGAAAATTCTGATTCGTCTTTGATAAAAATTTCTAAAATTGTTGTTTCTTACTTTAAAATTCTGAAATTGCACAATTAATAACAGTGTTAGATGTTGTACAACTGCCAAATCTGAATATTGTAACATCAAAACTACCCAAGTTACAAAATTTAATAGAAAATTTTGGAAATTTCTGGTTCCTTTTTGATACAAATGTCCAACATTATAAATTTTTTTGATTTACTACAATTAATTAGTATTAGAAATTGTAGAACTTGTAATTTATTTTAGTGGTGTAAGATAAAACTTCTCGTTTCTTGGAAGATTTTGTTGACCTCTCCTTTAAACAGAAGATTGCGAAATGCCACAAATTCCTCGACTTTACACGCAAGTTTTCGTTTTACTCTTCTTCTCAGAACTAAAGTTCTCATATCGCTTTGTTCCAAAGCCCCAATAAAACTCTCAACTTTATTAGACTCACTAAGTACAAAAAAATATCTGAAATTTAGCGAACAGTTATATCAAATAATTGGGTAATTTAGCTAAGATTAAGCAGCTCTATATAGATATGATAAGTCGATATCAATCAGTTGAATAGTATTCTTTTAGTGCATTATACAGACAATATTGATTACCCCAGTGCAGTGCTAGTTTGAAAAATTCAGGATGACGGCCCGCTCGCTTCTTTTATTTACCGTCATTCTTGTTGCCAGTAAGTAGAAAATTGAAGTATGTTTAAAGGATAGCAGCTCTCAAAAATACAATGAAATTGACCTTTGGGTAATTTTATTTGACTTGACGCTTTATATTGGGAAATAGAGCGTTTGTAACCGAATTGTAGTTATTACAGAGGTAAAACAGAAAAATCGAATGTTGTAATATGGAAATTGTGTTTTTCAATCAATTAAACCATTTCCTGCTATATTTCCACACGAAGAATGTCAATAACTTATATCGAGCTGAGATGGTGACAATGATCACAATTTTTATCGATAAAATGGTTGTTGACATTGTCGTCAGTTCTGATTGTCCTAATTGAAAAAACTCGGCAATATCTAAATTGCTTTATTTACTTTTATTGTGTTTCATACCGCTAAGGCTAGAACTAATCTCTTTTATATTTCTAGGGAAGCCAACATTGGCTTTTAGAAGTAGATTATCCTAATTTTTACGTCTGGTTTAGAATGGATTTTAGAACATTTTTATACACTCTTCCCAAATTATTTTAGAGCACGTAGAAACTGCTATTACTATATTAGACTGCTATCACTTAACGGCACTATTCATATTAAGATTTAATCAATTTCGTTAAAAATATACAAGACGAATTCGGCATTCTAAATATTTTTTTAAAAATGGCATTTTAAAAATTCGTCAAAATCCGATTTTAGAAAATTTTTGAAAAAAAATTAGAATAAGATCCTTCACTATTGGCTTCCAAAAGGCGCTAATTATATTAAAATTAAATAACCAGTATAGCAACTATAAGAGATGAAAAGTAGCTCGGCATTTTAAAAATTCAAAACTCGAAATCCAATTTTATAAAAAAATGTGAAAAAAAACGGAGTAAAACTGTTTACTATTGGCTTCAAAACGGCACTAATCATATTAATATTAAATCAATATTGTTGAAAATATAAAAGACGAAATGTAGCTCATTAATCTAAATATTTTTTCAAAAATTGTATTTTAAAAATTTGTAACTCAAAATCCAGTTTTAGGAAAATTTTGAAAAAAATTATAGTAAGTCTCTTAATAATTGGCTTCAAAACGGCACTAATCATATTAGGATTGAATCACTATCAATAACAATATAACAGACACATTTTCAGAAATAGTTTTTTAAAAAATTCGTAACTAAAAATCCAGTTATAGAAAAATTTTGAAAAAATTAGTGTAAGGTCCTTTACCATTAGCTTTAAAAAGGCACTAATTATATAAAAATTGAGTAGCCAGTATTGCATCTATAACAGATGAAATGATGCTCGGAATTTTTGGTACTTTTACTAAAACTGGATTTTAAAAATTCGAAACTCGAAATAGAATGTTAAGAAAAAATTGAAAAAAATGAGAGTAAGACCCTTTACTATTGGCTTTAAAACAGCACTAATCTTATTAAGATTGAAAAACTATCGTTGAAAATATACGAGATGAAATGTAGCTTGGCATTCTAAATACTTTTTCAAGAGCGGCATTTTAAAAATTCGTAACTCAAAATCTAGTTTTAGCAAAATTTTGAAAAAAATCAGAGTAATGTCCTTTACTTTTGGCTTCAAAAAGGCGCTGAATAATTTGAAATTCAATCTCTATCATTAAAAATGTAGGAGACGAAAAGTAACTCGACATTTACGGTATTTTTTCAAAAATTGGATTTTAAAAATTTTAAACTCAAAATCCAATTTTAGAGAAAAATTGGAAAAAATCAGAGTAAGACCTTTTACTATTGACTTCAAAACGGCACTAATCACATTAAGATTGAATCAATTTCGTTGAAAATATGAGATAAAATGTAGCTCGGCATTCTAAAAATTGTTTCACAAACTGCATTTTAAAAATTCGAACTCCAAATCCAGTCTTAGAAACATTTTGAAAAAATCAATGTAAGGTCCTTTACTATTAGCTTTAAAAAGGCGCTAATTATATTAAAATTAAGTAGCCAGTATTGCAACTATAAGAAATGAAATGTAGCTCGGAATTTTGGGTACTTTTACTAAAACTGGATTTTAAAAATTCGAAACTCGAAATATAGTGTTAAGAAAAATTTGAAAAAAATGAGAGTAAGACCCTTTACTATTGGCTTTAAAACAGCACTAATCTTATTAAGATTGAAAAACTATCGTTGAAAATATACGAGATGAAATATAGCTTGGCATTCTAAATACTTTTTCAAGAGCGGCATTTTAAAAATTCGTAACTCAAAATCTAGTTTTAGCAAAATTTTGAAAAAAATCAGAGTAATGCCTTTTACTCTTTGCTTCAAAAAAGCGCTAAGTAAATTTAAATTTAATCATTAAAAATGTAAGAGACGATATGTAGCTCGACATTTTTAATACTTTTTCAAAAATTGGATTTTAAAAATTTTAAACTCAAAATCCAATTTTCGAAAAAAATTGAAAAAAAGCAGAGCAAGACCTTTAACTATTGACTTTAAAACGGCACTAATCATATTAAGATTGAATCAATTTCGATGAAAATATAAGAGTCGAAATGTAAGCTCGGCATTCTAAAAATTGTTTCACAAACTGCATTTTAAAAATTCGTATCTCAAAATCCAATTTTAACAAAATTTTGCAAAAAATCAGAGTAAGACCGTTTACTATTGGCTTTAGAACGGCACTAATTGCATCCACATTAAATTACAATCAATAAAATTATAAGAGAAGAAATGCAGCTCGGCATTTTCGAATTTTTTTCAACAACTAATTTTACATGTAAAATTAAAATGTTCCAAAATAATTCTACATCCTGTACATGCTAAAATGCATAATAAAATAATTCTACTAACAAAAGACATAAGTCTTAAATTCTTTATAAAAATTATAGAATCAAAACAAAACAAGTACTCCAAGAAAATATCATTTTTATCAACTAAAATTATGCTCTTCCTGTTTTGTCTGAGCTTCTTGGAATTGATGAAAATGAAGATATTTTATTGATATAATATAGAGAGCAGACTAATCCGATTAGATAATGCAGGAACTGACAATGAGAGAGCCATCAATATCACTTCAATTGCTGATTAAAAATTCGCAGAATTATAAAAGGATGTAGATAATCTCCGTGTAGATTTCTTCTGAATTATCATTGAGTTCTATATTTTTATTGCGTGTTCACAGAAGTAAAATCAACAATACAATATTTTATCTATTTTTATTTAGTGCCAACGTGTACTAAACACTAGGAATAAACTTTATGGGCTACATAATTTAAATATCTTAAAAATTAAAATTGAAACCACTAGAAATAACTGCAAAATGCACAATACATGTTATGTTTTATTAACTTGAAATATCCTATTTCCAGACTCCAAATTGTTACGTGACATTTATTTAAACATTTAAAATGTATAGTGGTGGCTAAATAAGTTTCATAATGAAAACGTAAATGTTTAAATTGGAAACTCTATAATTTCGTTTGGCCAAGTTAGTACAATTCAAAAAAAATAAAGTGTCTAATTATTAAAACAATAATTACTAGAATCTTCAACAGCACTCGATTTCGTCGCATTTTTCCCCTTTCTACTTAAAAATCGCCCCTTGCAGACACATATGGCACCGCCGCTAAACTAGGCCCCCGCATTGTCGGCGGTCGCGCAACCACTATCGAACAACACCCTTATCAAGTCTCAATTATCTATATCGACAGTCATTATTGTGGCGGTTCTGTCATTTCCCCAACTTACATTTTAACCGCCGCCCATTGTACCAACGGGTAAGTAAAATTTCTCTTACGCGCTTCCTGGTGCTGTTCACTAACCAAATCTTTCCAGTCTTGCAGCCGAAGACTTGTTCGTCCGCGCTGGCTCTACCGTCGTCAATAGTGGAGGACAGTTTAGACAAGTCGCAAAAATTATCCCACACTCACAGTTTAACAGCGATACTTATGACTACGATATTTCGATTTTGCAGTTGTCAGAAACTTTGACTTTTGGGTCTACTGTGGGGGCTATCAGTCTACCACAACAGAATGATGGTGATGTCGATGGTGATTTAGTGGGAATAGCGACAGGCTGGGGAAGGTTGTCGCAGGATGGTGTTTTGCCTTTGGAGTTGCAAGAAGTTGAGCTGCCGACGCTGGATGCAGAGACGTGTGGGTATGTGTATGGGTCTAGTCTAACTGAGAGGATGATTTGTGCTGGGTACGTCACTGGACAGAAGGACACTTGTCAGGTACTGAGTGTAATAAAATAGTCGCCAAGAGAAGTTTCACGTTTTTTTTTTTTTAGGGAGATTCAGGAGGACCTTTGGTTTATAATGGGGTTCTTATTGGAATCACGTCCTGGGGGGAAGGGTGTGGGGCCTCACAAAGTCCTGGAGTCTACACGAAAGTTCAATATTTCCGAAACTACATTGATGGAATTATTAATTGATTTGTTGGAAGAATAAATTGTTACAAGATAATACGTGTTTTATTTGCTATATCCTAAATTTTTAATCTGTTTATTGTTCGGAAATTCTGTAATTAAGCACAGTTAATAAGAGTGTCAAAAGTAATAAAACTGCCAAATTTTAATGTTCTAACATTAAAACTTCCAAAATTTCGAGTAGAAATAGAAGCTTTTGAACATTTCAAGTTCGTTCGTTCAATAAAAATTTCTAAAATGTGTATTTCTTGTTTTAAAATTCAGTCATTTAACTCAGTTGATAAGAGTATAAAAAATACCAAAACTGCCAAATTTGAATGTTGAACCGTTAAAACTTTCAGAGTTACAAATATTAATAGAAATTTTTGGATATTTCTAGTCCGTCCATAAAATAAAAATTTCTAAAATTCCTGTTTTTCTTCTAAAATTTTGTTATTTAACACAGTTAATAAAAGGGTCAAAGATAATAAAAGTGAGGAATTTGAATATTGTAATCTTGTAACTTTCAAAGTTACGAGTTTTAATATAAAATTTTAGACATTTCTAATCCGTCCATAAAATAAAAATTCCTAAAATTTCTGTTTTTTGTTCTAAAATTTTGTTATTTAACACAGTTAATAAGAGTACCAAAAATAGTAAAACTGCCAAATTTGAGAGTTGTCATATTAAAACTTCCAGAGTTACAAGTTTTAATATACACTTTTAGTTATTTCTAGTCCTTACGTAAAATAAAAATTTCTAAAATTTCTAAAATTTTTATTTTTTGTTCTAAAATTCTGTAATCTAGCACAGTTACTAAAAATATCGAAAATAATAAAACTGCTAAATTTGAATGTTGTAACATTAAAACTTTCCGAGTTGCGAGTTTTAATATAAACTTTTAGACATTTCTAGTCTGTCCATAAAATACAAATTTCTAAAATTTCTGCTTCTTCTAAAATCTGTAATTTAGCACAGTTACTAAGAGTGTCAAAAGTAGTAAAATTGCCAAATTTTAATGTTGTAACGTTAAAACTTTCCGAGTTACAAGTTTTAATAGAAACTTTTGGACATTTCTAGTCTATCCATAAAATAAAAATTTCTAAAATTTCTGCTTTTTGTTCTAAAATTCTGTTATCTAACACAGTTAATAAGAGTATCAAAAATAGTAAAACTGCCAAATTTGAAGGTTGTCATATTAAAACTTCCAGAGTTACAAGTGTATATTAAACTTTTAGACATTTACGTAAAATTATCCTTACGTAAAATAAAAATTTCTAAAATTTCTAAAATTTTTATTATTTGTTCTATAATTCTGTAATCTAGCACAGTTACTAAAAGTATCAAGGATAATAAAACTGCTAAATTTGAATGTTGTAACATTAAAACTTCCTGAGTTGCAAGTTTTAATATAAACTTTTAAGACATTTCTAGTTAGTCCGCAAAATAAAAATTTCTAAAATTTTTGTTTCTTGTTCTAAAATTTTGTTATTTAACACAGTTAATAAGAGTATTAAAAGTAAAAAATTGCCAAATTTACAACATTGTAATGTTAAAACTTTTAGAGTTACAAGTTTTATAGATCTTTTGGAAATTTCAAGTCTCTCCGTCAAATAAAAATTTCTTAAATTTGTATTTTTTGTTCTAAAATTCTGTAATTTAGCACAGTCACTAAGAGTGTCAAAAATAATAAAATTGCCAAATTTGAATGTTGTAACCTTAAAACTTTTAGAATTACGAGTTTTAATAGAAACTTTTTGACATTTCTAATCCGTCCGCAAAATAAAAATATCTAAAATTTGTATTTTTTGTTACAAAATTTTGTAATTTATCAATGTTAATGAGAGTACCAAAAATAGTAAAACCGCCAAATTTGAAGATTGTAACATTAAAACTTCTAAAGTTACAAGTTTTAATATAAACTTATAGACATTTTTAATCCTTCCGTAAAATAAAAATTTCTAAAATCTGTATTTTTTGTTTTAAAATTCTGTAATTTAGCACAGTTAGTAAAAGTGTCAAAACTGGTAAAACTACCAAACTTGAATGTTGTAACGTTAAAACTTCCCGAGTTACAAATTTTAATATAAACTTTTAACTGTCCATAAAATAAAAATTTCTAAAATTTTTGCTTCTTGTTCTAAAATTCTGTAATTTAGCACAGTTTCTAAGAGTGTCAAAAGTAGTAAAACTGCCAAATTTGAATGTTGTAACGTAAAAACTTCCAGAGCTACGAGTATCAATAGAAAGTTTTGAAAATTTTAAGTCAGTCCGTAAAATAAAAATTTCTAAATTTTCTGTTTCTTGTTCTAAAATTGTGTCATTCAACACAGTTAATAAGAATATCAAAAATAGTAAAAGTGCCAAATTTGAATATTGTAACATAAAACTTTTAGAGTTACGAGTTTTAAAAAAAAATTTCGACATTTCTAGACTCCGTAAAATAACAATTTCTAAAATTTCTGTTTCTTATTCTAAAAATTGGTAATTTAGCGCAGTTAATAAAAGTATAGTAGTTAATCTGGGAAATTTAAAAGTTGTAACGTTAAAACTTTCTGTTTCAAGTTGTAATAGAAAATTTTGGAAATTTTAAATTCGTTCATAAAATAAAATTTCTAAAATTGCTGTTTTTTGTTCTAAAATTTTGTTATTCAAAACAGTTAATATAAGTATTAAAAATAGTAAAAGTACCAACTTTGAATGTTGTAACGTTAAAACTTTCAGAGTTACAAGTTTTAACATAAACTTTTGGACATTTCTAGACCGTCTGCGAAACAAAAAATTCTAAAATTTGTATTTTTTTGTTCTAAAAATTTTGTAATTTAGCACAGTTATTTAGAGTGTTGAAATAATGAAACTGCAAAATTTGAACATTGTAACCTTAAAAGTTTCTTAGTTTCGAGTTTTAATAAAAACAATTTTCTAAAATGTCTGTCTCTTGATCTAAAATTCTACAATTTAGCACAGTCAATAAGAGTACAGAACAAAACAACTAAAGTTTGAAGAATAAATACAAAACTCCGTGGAATTGATTAAGAGACCAAAAATATTTTATCTTTATAATTGACAGCTATTTTCATCCCGACAGAGACTGGCGGAAAAAACTTTTCTCGAATCGTTGGAGGACACGACACCACCATCGAAGACTACCCATACCAAGTCTCTCTGATCTACATCGACAGCCACTACTGTGGGGGCTCCCTAATTCACCCCCAAATCGTTCTCACAGCAGCCCATTGCACATTTAAGTAAGTAAAAAATAACTCAAAACTACCAACGCCTGTCTTCAGCTTCAGACCTGAATACATGTTAGTCCGAGCCGGTTCAACCTACGTCAATCAAGGCGGTCAAATCCGAGAAGTAGCCTCCATTATGAACCACCCTAAGTACGAAGATGGTAGCTACGACTACGACATCGCTCTCTTAAAACTAACCACCCCTTTTGTGATCAATCGAAGTGTTAAAACCATTCAACTTCCACCCGAAAATTCGCCGGTTAAACCTAACCAATTTGGAGTTGCGACAGGATGGGGGCGCCTGTCCACCGGAGGCGCTATTCCTCTAGAGCTCCAAAAAGTTACCCTACCGACCATCACCAACAAAAACTGTCAGAATTACAATGGGCAAGTTACAGAAAACATGTTTTGCGCCGGTTTTAGTGAAGGAGAAAGAGACACCTGTGACGGGGACTCTGGAGGACCGTACGCCCTCGATGGAGTTCTTCTTGGAATAACTTCATGGGGTTTTGAATACTGTGGAGCCGAGAATCATCCAGGCGTGTACACAAAGGTGTCGGCTTTTAGAGGCTTCATTGACGGGGTCATCAAGAAATCAATAGCCTAATTGTTCAAATAAAGGATTTTTATTCAAGGTTTTTTATTGTTCTCATTGTTGTTTACCCCTAATTGTTCACGATAAGTACGAAAAACTGTATATAAAGAATTTTTTTTGAGACTAATCAGTAGTCACCATGGTACCATTTCTAGTTCTAACTCTCTTGCTCTCCGTGTACGGTAAGTGTTGACTGAAAAAAACCTAAATTTTTCTCATTGTTTTGACTGAACTAGGTGCCCCAAAGCCCCCTTTTGAAGGAAAAATCGTTGGAGGAAAACCCGCGACCATAGAACAGTACCCCTATCAAGTCTCCGTTCAATTATACGGCCACTTCTTCTGCGGCGGCTCCATCATCAGCCCGATTTTCGTCGTCACAGCGGCCCATTGCACCGATGGGTATAAACACCACCACCAAATCAAAACTCTCTTAAATAACACGAATTTGCAGACAATCCGAAACCTCTCTTAGTGTGCGCGTCGCCTCCAACACCACCGAAGAAAGTGGGCAAGAAATCTCCGTTCAGAAATTCTTCCAGAATTCCCAATTCGACATGGCTACCATGGATTACGATATCTCCATCTTACAACTCTTTAATTCTATCAGACTAGGACCAGCTGCAATGCCCATTGGTTTGGCTCCCAGTAATTTCAGATTTTCTCCTGGGACTATTGTGACAGTGACCGGATGGGGTGTTACGAGTGAAAATGGGCAAATTTCCGGCAAATTGCAGGTTGTTGAAATTCCGGCGATTAGCAACGAGGAGTGTAAAGAGGCGTACCAAGATTTCGCTGTTATTACTACGCGGATGGTGTGTGCGAGGGAAGCAGAAGGAGGGAAAGATTCGTGTCAGGTATGTTGAAAATCTGAGTGCAAATCTGGCAAAAATTAGCGACCGGAGAGTTTTAGTCAAGATTTTTTAAATTTTCGGTTTTTGGAAAATCTAAGAACGAAGTTTTGACTAAAAAATCACGAAAAAAACGATTTCGAAAAGAGTTTTTTTATATTTGTCTTAAATCCGGAGATATCGAGCAAAATTTTGGCCCTTTAGCGACAATTCAAAATTTCGAATGCCTCTTATTCTGTTATTTTTGCCAAAAAATTGACCATCGAATGCTTGACAATTGAGAACGGATTCTTAAGTAAAATAAACCGAGAAAAACGATGGTAAAAACGTTTTTCAAAATTTTTCGTAGGTATGCAGATACAGGGTGCCTCAGAACTCGCACCCCAGAGAGCAAGGGAGGGTGCCGACAGCAATACAGATGGTAAATTTCAAAACAAAAATTGACTAAGTTTAATAGTATTCGAGAATTTATAAAAAGTTAACAACCAATCCCGAAAGCTTATTCGAGAAGTAGAGTAAAAGGCCACCCCAATTTCCTAGGCAACGAGAGTCTAATGCTTAACTGACCAATGGATGATAGTATGTGTCCATAGTTACCAATTTTCAAATTCTGTTCAGCTTCAGGATTGGCTACAGTTTTATTGTCTTACCTCAGTTATTTTTTGAGTTCAAAAATTATGCTTTCAAAATTTTGGTTCAGAATTGTTGCCTCCATAAGCCCTTTCTCTCTGGGGCGCGAGTTCTGGGACACCCTGTATTTTGAAAATTTTCCAACTAAAAATTCAATATCCGAAATTTGCATTGATCATAACTCAGTTACTTGTTGACCGATCTTAACAGTTTTTATCTTTTGGGAATCTACATGAAAATCGGTGTAAAATGAGCAATAATAACGCAAGTGTACTCCAAAACATAAGCAACATATTGATATCAGAAGTTTTAGTTTCGCGAAAAATTGCAATTTTTGACTTTTGCAAAATCTAAGAACTATTTTTTATGCAAAAAATTGCAAAAAAACGATAGCGTAAACCGCATCTCAATATCTATAATAGTTTCGGAGATATTCAGCACGAATTGTTTCGAACCTTCAAAAATTTGGTCTTCTGGCGACAACCCAAAAATTCAAACGGCCACAACTCAGTTATTTGATGACTAAAATTAAAAAATTTTTGCGGTTTTGGATTCAGCGTAATATTCTGCGTAAAATGAGCCAAAATTTATTGAGTTTGCTTCATAAACAAACGGGGCATTGGCCAAAAACTGTTTTGAAGAGGTCGTTTTGGGGTGATTTTCAATCACTGATTTCAAGGTGAAAACGACGTTTACTACTTTATATTAGACATCAATCGAAAGAAAAGCTCAAAATCTATCCACTGGCCAAATTTGAGATCGATCAGACAAATAGTTTAGGAATTTTGGCCAAAAATAAAAAAATTGAAAAATTTTCATCGTTTGAGTCGGAATTTTTTTTCGCGAAAAATCGACTATCAATTTTTAGGCTTTTGAAAACTTTTTCTAACGTAAAATGAGCCGACAAAAACGATCGCGCTAACCGCATCTCAATATCTCTAATAGTTTTCGAGATATTTAGATTTGAAAATTAGGAAAAATGAAAATCAACTATCCGAAAGTTTAAATTTCAATTTAAGATTTAGAATCTGCGGAAAATTCTGCGTTCACTGATGTATAATAACTCAAGTTTACTCTAAAAAATAAGTGAGAACTCGATATCAGAAGTTTGACATAGTTTTCGTCATAAATTTTCCCGAAAAACTGCAATTTTTGACTTTTGAATAATCTAAAAATTATTTTTTATGTAAAAAATCGCGAAAAAAGCGATGGCGCAAACGGTTTCTCAAAATTTCAAATAGTTTCCGACATATTAAGCACGGATTGTTTCGAACCTTCAAAAATTTGGCCTTCTGGCAACAACCCTAAAATTCAAACGCCCTTTACTCAGTCATTTGTTGTCGTACCTAAATTTTGGGCCCAGATTTAGAATCTGCGCAAAATTCTACACAAAACGATTACTTTGTACATTGTTGTATTAAAAGATTTTGCGTTTTTTTAGGGCGACTCTGGCGGTCCGTTGGTGGTCAATGGTCTACTTACTGGAATAGTCTCGTGGGGCTATGGATGTGCAGAAGCGAAGTATCCAGGGGTGTACTCAAGAGTGTCGGAATTTAGAGACTTTATTAAGAATGTAACCAGCTTGTAAAAATTAAATGTGTTCAGATTTTCGTGTAAAAATAAATTATTAGCAATTTAAAATTAGTTGTTATTAAATTTCTAGAAAATAAGTTCAATAAAAATGTAATTTCACGGTTCACTGTTCTTAAAACAACTTCTTTTAATACCACGCAACTTGTGTGTGCTTTACGAATTTACCATTTATTAATTTCCAGTCTAGACAACTTTATTTTTAAATTAAAATGCAAATAATGAAAGTTGGAGTTTGGAGTCAGAGCTTTTATATTTTTACCAACTTTTTACTGTTTTATTGGAGAAAGTAGACAAGTTTCGCAATATTTTTGTCATTCGAAAAATGTCTTTTTATTATACATCTCCAGAGCTAAAAGAACAAATTTACCGATTTATGAAGGACAATTCCAGTAATCAGCAGGATTTAAATAAGCGGTTTTCCAGAGAGGTTTTGCTCCATTAGAATTTTAAATTTATTAGTCGCATTTTTATTTGTTTACTATATTTTGTCAAAATTCTAATTTATTTTAAACTTAGTCATCGATAAAGTTTTTTTGACATAAACACAGGTATATAAAGAGTCTATTTTCGAGGTAAAACCAGTCAGCATGTTTTTATTCCTAGTTATAACTTTCAAGTTTTTAGAATATGGTGCAACCGAGCCACCCATCGATGGTAAAATCGTTGGTGGAACTGCCATAAGCATAGAAACTGCCCCTTACCAAGTGTCCCTTCATCTTTACAACAAATTCCGTTGTGGAGGCTCAATCATAACTCCCCAACATGTGCTCACAGCTGCTCATTGCACATACTTGTACAACACCATCATATCAATATCAAATTCTATCTAAAGGTACTTCTAGAACACGTGCAAACCGTCTGAGTGTGCGAGTGGGCTCGAACAAACCTAACAAAGGCGGTCAAAAAATCACCATCGAACGATATTTCCAGCACAAACGTTACAGAAGGTTTTCTTCTGACTTCGACATCTCCGTTTTGAAACTCAAAAATGATATAAAACTAGGCGCAACTGCAAGGATTGTCCCTTTACCATCGCAGTCTTTCAGAGAACCGACCAATCAACTTGCTACAGTGACAGGTTGGGGGGCTAAAGTAGAAGGTGGCTCAGCACCTTCTGAAGACTTACATCTTGTTTTGGTAACAGTTGTTAACAGAGATGAATGTAAGAAGAAATATGAAGATTTTGTTAAACAGCGAATGATATGTGCCTATTATGCAGGAAGTGACGCTTGTCAGGTATTTAATAATAATAAGAATTGAAGTGATTTTTATTGTGGAGTTTTGTAGGGCGATTCTGGGGGTCCTTTGGTGTATAATAATGTCCAAATTGGAATTGTGTCTACTGGAAAAGGGTGCGCGAGGCCTGATTATCCGGGAGTGTATACAGATGTGGCTAAATATGCAGACTTTATCACAAAAATGATAAAAAAGTGATACTTCATTGTTGGGTTTCAAAGTTTGTTTATAAAAGTTACAATTCATTTTTTATTTATAAAAAAATTGTGAAGACCCGACAAAATTTCGTTTGTCATTGAAAGGACACTTCTAAAGAATCAACCCGAAAAAAAATGCAATAAAGTCGGTACAAAATAATTAAAATTTACTTTTTCAATTTGCAACTTTTCAAGTAGTCATATTCGATAATTTCAAATAATTTTCACAAAGAAGGCGTGACAACTAGCAAATCTGAACTTGGTTTTTGTTTTGCTTAATATTTATAGTTCAGGGAAATTAGGTTTCAAATCTTAACAAATTATTAAAGTTTTGAAACTTGGCAGAAAGAATCCTTAAGGCATCAGGAATTAGACAAAAAAATTCTCTCACGTAACGTGGGAGTTTCAACAATTAAAATAAAAAAAATTTTCTTCGTTAATCTTTCAAATCAATTAATTTAGAGCAAAAATAAATGTAATTAAAAATGTTTAGAATTAAACTTTCTAACAGAAATGTTTTATTAATTTTTTGCGTACAGCGAATGCAACTCGTGCAAATACGGCGAACTATAGAAATCGTCGATTTTGCCAAGATATCTCAGAAAAACTGATTTTCCAGAAAATTTTCAGAAACCAACTTCACTTTTTAAAAAAAACTTAATGCATAACTCAAACTGTTGTTTTCATTTTTTACTGTAATACATCATTATAAAGAATGGAATCTCAGTTTTTATAATTTGTAGAATCTCACATGGTTCCATAGATTTTGGCTTTTAGAATTATCATGAATTAATATTATACTGCCATACACTTAAAATTATTAAAGCAACATTTAGACATTACGAATTTCTAAAACGATCGATCGATAAAATTATTTCTACACTATGTTCTAGGAACGGAATGTTCTTCGAACTTGTAATTTTGGTAGTTTTTAATATAGAACAATTAAATTTTAAGAGATTACAATTTTTAACTTGCCCCAAATCTCAAATTTTCATTTGCAAAAGAAGGCAAAAATATCCAATACTTTCTATTCGGGCCTGTAATTTAAATAATTTTGATGCTAAAGCATTGAAATTTGGAGAGGTTACTCCTTTCGACTTGCTTATTACATGTTCCAAATTTCAAATTTTTTGTGCAACATAGACGGATTTTAGAAAGTTTTATTTTCAAGATGAGCCATAAATATCCAATTCTTTTCCATTCAGACTGTAATTTTAATAATTTTGATGCTAAAGCACTGAAATTTGAAGAGATAACTGTTTTTAATTTGTCTATTGCTTTTTTTAAATTTCAATTTTTTTGAGCAACAAGGGCGGATTTTAGAAATTTTATTTTCAAGACGAGCCAATAATTTCTAATATTTTTCATTCAATGTAATTTTTGCAGTTTTAATCCTAGGGTAATAAAATTTAGAGAGATTACTATTTTTGACTTGTTTGTTATATGTATCAAATCTCAATTTTGTTGAGCAACAGAGACGGATTTTAGAAATTTTTACTTTTAAGACGAATCTAAAATTTCCAATATTTTTCATTCGGACGTGTAATTTTGGTAGTTTTAAAGGTAGTGCAATAAAATTTGAATAGATTACTATTTTTGACTTGTTTATTGTCTATCCTAAATCTCAAATTTTTTGAGCAACGGGGACGGACTTTAGAAATTTTCATTTGCTAAACGGGCCAAAAATATGGAATATAATATTCGGACCTGTACTTTTAGTAATTTTGATGTTAGAGCAATGAAATTTGCAAAAGTTACTATCATTGCTTGTCTATTGTCTGTTCCAAATTTCACAATTTTTAGCCAACAGCGACGGATTTTAAAAATTTTTATTTTTAAAACCAGTCAAAAATTTCCAATATTTTCCATTCGGACCTGTCATTTGGTAGATTCGGATTTAAAATTAAATCCCACATTTGGAATGTGCGGAAAATTCTAAATGCACTGATGTATAATAAGTTAGGTTTACTCCAAAAAATAAGCGAGATATGGATATCAGAAGTTTGACATTCGCAAAAAACTGCAAATTTTGACTTTTAAAAAAGCTAAGAACTATTTCTTATGTAAAAAATCGCGAGAATAACGATGGCGCAAACCGCATTTTAACATCTGTAATAGTTTCTGAGATATCGAGCACGAATTGTTTCGAACCTTCAAAAACTCAAACGGCCATAATTTGTTGACTAAAATTAAAATATAACTTAATTTGTTCAAAATGTTACAAGCATTAATAAAATTAGTCTTTCTGCTACATTATTTTTATGTTTTCGCTTTTTTTTGCAACGTTTATTTCACACCCGATACAGTTTTCTAAAATATACAGTGCACGATTGAATTGGTTATTTTAATTGCAAGGAGACTTAAAAGTTCATACGTATAATCAAAAATAAAAACATTGCATTTTTTTAATAAATTAACATAAACTAATCTATTTTTATTTGTATCAAATTTTTAACGATAAAGTTTATTCAACTCTGTACAAACCTGACAATAAATAATCGCATTTTGATAGCCACCATGCTTCCATTCCTAGTTCTAACTCTCGTACTTTCAATTTCTGGTAAAATTGAGGTAAAGACATTGTACTACACGTAAAACTAATTTTCGTTTGTTAGGAACACCGGAAATACCAGTTGGTGGTAAAATTATCGGTGGACAATCCACAACCATTGAAGAATACCCTTATCAAGCTTCCCTTCATGCTCATGATATTTTCATTTGTGGAGGTTCGATCATAACCCACCTACATGTAATCACAGCTGCTCATTGCACTGATAGGTAAAGCCACCATAAAGTTTCATCCATCAATATGAATTAATTTTTTAGACAATCTGTAGGCAAGCTCAGTGTGCGAGTGGCCTCCAACACCACCAACCAAGGTGGTCAAAAAATCAAAATTAAACGGTACATCCAACACAGCAAATACAACAAAACTAACTTCGATAATGATATCGCTGTTCTGGAACTCAAAGAAGCCATAATTCTAGCACCAGCAAAAACTATACTTTTACCTCCGAAAGACTTTAAATATTCTGTGAATGCAGTTGGAACAGTCACTGGTTGGGGAGTTTTAACAGAAGGTAGCTTAAGACATTCGGAAAGCTTGCGGGTGGTTCAAGTATCGATTATTGATACGAAGGAATGTAGTCAACTATATGAGAATAAATTTGGTGTTCGCATTATTACAGAACGAATGATTTGTGCTTATGAACCTTCAAAGGATTCGTGTCAGGTAGGTACTTAGAGTTTTTGTGACCTTTGGTGTTGAGTTTTGTAGGGTGATTCTGGTGGTCCCTTGGTAATTGATGGGGTACTAGCTGGGATTGTGTCTTCGGGATATGGATGTGCGCGAACGGATTTTCCAGGAGTATACACGAAAGTTTCTGAATTTTTAGACGATATTAATAAAATTGTTGGAAAATAAATTATTACCAGTATTCAAGTTTCTAGTTTCTATCTTCATATCGTCATAGTTCGATCAGCTCAAAATTTAAAGATATTGTTTAAAATTGCCAGAGTTATGAATTTTAGTAACATTTGTTGGACATCTAAAGTTCTGCTTAAAAACAAAATTTTCTAAAATTTGTGTCTTTTGATCAAGATGTTGCAATTTATCAGAGTTAATAAACAATTAAAAATAAGTAATTTTCTTTAATTTCATAGCTGTAGCACTAAAATTACTAAAATTGCAAATTTTAAGGGAGGATTATTTATTTTTCAGCCTCTTCTTGTAGATAACAATTTCTAAAATTTGTGTTTTTTGATACACAATGTTGCAATGTGGCAGAGTTAATAAACAATTAAAACTAAGTAATTTCTCTTAATTTCATAGCTGTAGTACTAAAATTACCAAAATTGCGAATTTTAAGGGAGGATTACTCATTATTTCGGCTTGTAAATAAAAATTTCTGAAATTTGTGTTTTTTGACAATATTACAATTTAGTAAAGTTAATAAGCTATTAAAAGTTAGTACTTTCCTAAAATTTCATCGCTGTGCCCCTAAAATTACAAAAGTTACCATTTTTAGGGTAGGATATCTTGTTTCTGGTTCGTCTTAAAAATAAAACTTTCTAAAATTTATGTTTTTTGATCTACAATTTTTCAACTTAACAGAGTCAAAATACGATAAAAAACCAGTAATTTCTCCAACTTTCATAGCTGCAGCACTATAATTGCCAAAATTACGAATATTAGGAAAGGATTTTTATATTTTAGCCTTGCTCAAAATTTAAAGATATTCTTGAAAATGTTTTAATTTGCTGATACCTAAAATAAGAGAACTGTCATTTGTCAGCTATACCATTACATTCTTGTTAACAAATTAAAGTTTTCTGAACTGACTATTAAATTGAAACGATTTGTTTTTTAATTATTTATCTGCATTGCTGTCGCCACCTTCTCTAGCTCACACGTTTTAGAACAGGTGTATAGTAATACAGAATAGAAAAACTGAATGTTTCCTTACTCATGAATATATAAAATTTAATAACTCTAATATTAATTTAATTTTTTAGTATTTTTTATATTTGTCATAAAATTCTATTTAAAGCTAGATTTTAACGATTTAAGGTTTCTTTGACCCAAGTCGAAAAACACATTTTGACGTCACCTGACGGTATATAAAGAGGTCGTTTAGAAGTAAAACCCGCAGTAACTATGTTTTTATTTCTAGTTTTAACTTCGGTGATCTCCGTGTATGGTAAAATTATAGTTAATACTCAATTTAAGCCATTAGTGCAGAAAAGTGTTTTTTAATTTTTTAATATTTTGAAACATTGTGTTTGGAATTTTTCCACTTTCAAAAATACTTTTTGTAAATTAACTAGCACCTTCTTGCACTAATCGTCTCTATGATCGCTTTTTGAACAGTAATGGTAACCGTATAAATTTTTTCTTTTTGTGGGACTTTCAAGTCAATACTATTTTTGATTATAAAAATAAACTTCTGCTTAAAAATTAAAATTTCTAAAATTTGTGTCTTTTGATCTACAATTTTGCAATTTGGCGAAGTTAATAAACGAATAAAAACTAGTAATTTTCCCAAATTTCATAACTGTAGCACTTAAATTACCAAAATTACGAATTTTGAAAGAAAGATTTCTCATATTTCTTCTTCGCTTTGCAAATAAAAATTTCTAAAATTTGTGTCCTTAGATCTACAATGTTACAATTTGGCAGAGTTAATAAAAGATTCTAAACTAGTAATTTCTCTAAATTTCATAGCTGTATCTCTAAAATTAGCAAAATTATGAATTTCAAGTCAATACTATTTTTGATAATAAAATTAAAATGCCAGTTGGTGTAGTTGTTGGTCAATATTCAGGATTCTGAACGTTTTGATATTCTGTTAACATTTGTTAATCGACGAAAAACCTCTGCCCTTGCAAATTTCTAAGGTTTTTTACATGATCGTATAATTTTATGTCCCTGGATTTTTACGTAACAGTAACAAAACTTCAAACTGAAAGTCATGACCACTAAAAATGTTACGATTGCACAACATAAATTGTATCTAAAAGTGTTGTTTGTAATTTTTAATTTTTGTTGATAATGACCACGGTTACAAAATATCGATTTAAGTTGTTAAGATATAACCACATAGAAATTTTTATCCAAATTTGACTTATATTCCAACGCCCTAACTAATTGAAGGGTTTGCTGCAAGATAAGTTAGAAAACTTTTCCTAAATGAGAAAAACGTAAAAATGCACTTCACTAAAAATTATCGCTTTTTTAACGAAATATTTGTGTTTCTTATCAGGAGCAACAACAGAAGTACCCCTTGATGATAAAATCGTAGGTGGATCAGACATAAGCATAATAACCATCCCTTACCAAGTTTCTCTTTTATTATTCAGTTCATTTATTTGCGGAGGCTCACTCATATCCGGTAAACATGTCCTCACTGCAGCTCATTGCACAGATGGGTACAAAATCAACCTCCAACTGAAACTTCGTTTATTCATGTATATTTCCAGAACAACTAAATATAGTCTCTCTGTAGGATTTGCCTCCAACACTCCTGGCTCCTATGGGCCAGTAACAATGGTTAAAAAACTTTTTCAGTACCCATATTACAATCCAAATACATTTGAATCTGACATTTCCGTTTTGGAACTCTTCAATGATGTATATAAACACCACATTCTAACTGCAAAACCTCTATCTTTACCACCGAAATATTTCGCTTATCCCACTGGTCAACAAGCTTTAGTCAGCGGTTGGGGAGATACAAAAGAAAATGGAATTATTTCCCAAACATTACAAGCTGTTACAGTAACAGTTGTTAATGAAGACCAATGTACGAAGAAATATGATAATTATATTGAAGACTACATGATTTGTGCATATAAGCCAGGAAAAGACTCGTGTCAGGTATTTAATTACATAGTGTGTGACTTTTGGTATGAAGTTTTCTAGGGTGATTCTGGTGGTCCCTTGGTAATTAATCATACTCAAATTGGAATTGTGTCTTTTGGATATGGATGTGCTAGACCAGGTTATCCGGGAGTGTATACAGATGTATCTAAATATCTTGACTTTATTAACTATGCGATGAAATCATAATTTTTGTACTTTTGCCTGAATCGACTCATTAGTGGTTTCTCTCTTGCTTATCCAATAATTTCCTTTTTGTGCTTTCTTTTCAAAAATTCTTTAATGTTGAATTTAAAAAACAAATAAATTTCCACAACAAAGAAAAATTGTTTTTTCTATAGTAGCTTTTAAAGTGTGCTTTATTTCTCAAAAAATGCAAGGCTAACTTGCGTTTTAACATCAAGAGTAGATAAAGTGCTACTTTAACATCAAGGGTAGATAAAGTGTTTTAAATTTTATTTATTTAATTTTTACATTAATTTAAAGTAATGGTAACATTAATGGTACAATTCTCGTTTCCTCAGACGTTTAATATTTTTGAAATAGAACTTGCATTCATGATTTCGTCGTGGGTTATCTCTACAGATGACGAAGTGGTGTCTGAATTTGTGACTAAATCTTCGCAAAGAATCTGATTCGAAACTGCAATTTTACTTCTATGTAGTTTTCTGCTACCGAGGATGATTTCCATCCGCCTATTCTTTTACCGGTGATGAGATCATCACCCTTGTTGGCTAACATCATAGCGGCCGAGCGGCGAAATGCTTCAGTCTGACACTTTTTCTGTCTGTAGTTGACGAAGAATTTGTGAGGAACGTTTTTAGGACGCAAACTTGAATATTTTCGTACGATTTCCAAAAAACTAACTCCACATTCTTTATCGGTTACACAAAACGATCGATCTTTCTTGGTTTTAGTGTCAATAAGTGAAACAATAATTACTGACTGTCGATCCTCAATGTTGGAAACTTGTAACTTGTACAATTCATCTGATCTGCAAGCCCCGTGCAAAGCCATTACAGCAACAACCTAAGTTAAAACCCAATTTTACATTTTATCCTATCCAATAAATCTACTGCCTTTGCTAATAAATAGTCATCATCTGACGCATCTATCAAAAATTTAATATTCTCATTTGGCTCAAAGATCTTGGATTTCACTTTGCTTCTTTAGTAGTGAAATTAGTTTGCAATATCTGAAAGTTATTATGACATTACGTTGACACTATTTTAAAAACATCTTACCTTGAAATGTCGCAGTTTTCATTTACCAACAATGTGCTTTTTAACATTGAGTAATAACACCATAAACTTGAAGGTTTGACTTTTTTAGACTTTTGAGAAAAATGTGCAAGGAGCACTTTCTCGCTAACACCACTGATATTTTTTTCTACTTCTCCATCTTTGAAAAGTGTTGTTAAATTACAGCAGTTGCAGCTTCTTTCTCTACGTCTGCTGGAAGTTCTAATATTCGATCTCGCACATGGTAGTTTTCGGGATTTTTAATAAACAACCAACATTGGGTATTATGATACATTTTTTTAATTAATAAATTTTATCGAAACATGAACATTAAGATGTACCTAATACCATTGTATGCTTACGTGTAAAGTACATCATAATAGTGATAATACAAATAATTCATAATAACATAGTTACTGTTTCATAATAGCATAGTTACCGTCTCATAATATGTTAGCACAGTTGCCATTAATCCATAATATTCAACGTTTTTAAGCAAACGAAAGCAACTCCAAAGACCAAAATTAAAAACATTCTGAAGATCTGCATTTATTTATATTAATTCTAACATAAAATATCTTGGAAAATGCTTTTCTCGCTGTTTCATCGCGTTCAAAACTTCCGTCAAAAATTGGAAATTTGCAGAACTGTTGAGTGGTAACATTGCCACCCTCGTCCATGTTTCGATAAAGCTTTGTATTTACTACGGATATTAAGTAATTCATAAAAAACTCGGACGTTAACAAGTAACGTCCTCGTTCATTATGAATTACTTAATATCCTTCTCAAATAAATAGCTATAAATTAGTTTTTCTTTAAAAGCTGCTATAGAAAAAAATAGTGTATTATACACGACGATAAAGGATCTTTAACCATCTCGTGAAGTTAATCCACTCGTGGCTGCGCCACTCGTGTATTAACTATCTTCACTCGATGGTTAAAGTGGTCCTTTATCGTCTTGTATAATAAATAACTATAATAATTGTGCACAAAAAGTGAAATTTTACTTAAAAGATAAGTAAACTACGATATACGCACATCTGCCAGTAGAAAATAATAAACATTTTTAAGTATGTAGTTCATTTAATTTAAAGTAAAATAACATTCTAAAATGTTACAAACTTTGTTGACTTTAGATTCATAAAATTAAATTTAAGATTTTAATCGTACTAATAAAATTGTAGGAAATTAAATTATTTTCGAGTTTAATTAATTTAATTAAGTTTCGAGTTTTTACCTTCATATCGTTCGTATGTACAACCCCTGTAAAATTTAGAAAAAATTGTTTTGTATTTTTTTGCATATTTCGATAGTCTATAACCTTTAAAAATTTCAAAAACATGTTTTCAATAGTTTTTGAGTTGTAGCTATTAGCATAATAAACTGTTACAGCTATTAACTATAATAAACTAATCTTTAAACGCGTTTTTCTCGCAACCACATTTTTCAAATTTGCTGCTGTTGTAACTCAAAGACAAATCATCCGATTGTCTTAAAAATGTTTTGTGTTTTATTTTGTATATCTTGCTTTGTACGATGAACCCCCAGTTTTTCGATCGTATAAAAAAGTGATTCTGGCGAGCCAAAAATCATCAAATTTTTGAGGGATTTTGACTTTTTTTTGACATTTTATCAAATTTCAAAATTTTTCTACTATTGTGGTTCATCTCACTAGAAATATTTTCTAGTTTAATCATTTTATTTTTTTTTATTTCAACAATGGTGAAGCCCGCAATCTCTGCAGCAGTGGAAGGGCTTTTTTCTAGTGACTTGGAAGATACTTAATAAGTCGGGCAAAATTAAATATTTTGATCTAAAAATTTCAATTTTTTTTTATTATTTATTTAAAAATGTATCCTCCAAATTTGAAAACGTTTCATGCAGTAGTTTTCTTTAAAAAAATTCCCGAAAGTCACCATCTTTTAGAAGGTCACAGTGGTTGTGCCGCCTAATATTTCGAAACTGAGCTTTAATTTTGGAAACCCGCAAAAGAAAAATTTGTTTGTTTTAACCAGATCTACCAGTTTAATTTAATGTACTCATTAATCTCATCTGTTAAACCCTGTCAACTAATTAAAGGTTTAGGTTTACTAAATAATTTTGCTCCCTAAATCAGCGTTGGGCTTCAAAATCGCACCCCTCTGTAAACTCGTTATGTAAGTTACAAACTTATTAAAATTCTTCGCGGAATTTTACTGTCTAGTAGATATTTTTTATGTTTGCCATAAAACCCTATTTTACTTTATACTTTTTGACGTAACCCAACAGTATATAAAGAGTTTTTGAGGTAAAACCAAGTAGTCACCATGTTATTTTTGTTCTTGGTTTTAACTTCCGTCCTCTCCGTGCACGGTAAAATTATTGTTGTTTTTCAACCCAATATTGATACGTTTCTCATTAGGTGCAACTGAGGCACCCGTTGATGATAAAATCGTAGGTGGAAAAAGTACAAGCATAGAAAAAGTCCCTTACCAAGTTTCCCTTTATCTCTTCGATTCATTCATTTGTGGAGGCTCAATCATAACTCCTCAACATGTCCTCACAGCTGCTCATTGTGTAGATGGGTACCAACCATCGACAAAAAATTTCATATATTGATATATAAATTATATTTCCAGAGCACCTTCAAAAAGTCTAAGTGTAGGATTAGGTTCCAACCACAAAAAAATCAATGTTAAACAATGTTTCCCGCACCAGAGTTACAATAAGACGACACATGACTTTGACATCGCCGTTTTGCAACTCAACAACAAAATAAAATTGGGGTCAACTGCAAGAACTGTATCTTTACCATCGCAAACTGTAAGAAATCTCACTAATCAAGAAGCTACAGTAAGTGGTTGGGGATCTACAAAAGAAGGTGGTAAACCTTCCTCAAAATTACAAGCTGTTACAGTAACAGTTATTAATGGAGATAAATGTAAGAAGCAATATCCTTCTAATTTTGTTGAAGAACGAATGCTGTGTGCGTATGAGCCGGGACAAGACGCGTGTCAGGTATTTAATTACATACAATTTGTGTGACTTTTGGTGTGAAATTTTATAGGGCGATTCTGGTGGTCCCTTGGTGCTTAATAATACTCAAATTGGAATTGTGTCTTTTGGAAGTGGATGCGCGAAACCACGTTATCCGGGGGTGTATACTGATGTAGCTAAATATAGAGACTTTATTGCAGGTATAATAAAAAAATAAAACTTCGTTTTTTTTATTTTTAAAAAATAGTCAGCACTTTAGGATAATAAGTAATGTGCAAAAATTTAATAATGTTCTTAATAAAAATTTAAAAAATAAAATATCTACCTGCCTCATATTAAATTTAACTTCGATCGGCTATTATTATTATTTGTTATGGGATGTAAATTTCAAGCCCAGATTTAGAATTTGCGCAAAATCCTGAGTAAATTGAGCTATAATAACTTCAAAAAAAACGAGATAAAAAATAAATCCATTTAATAAATTTTGACAAGAGATTAGAAAAAACTATAATTTGTTCAAGTTTCTTCAAATTTACTTGAACTATTTTGGCATAAGGCACAATTTTCTAGTATAAGGTTTTTCACTAAATAAAAAATACACATTGTTAGATTTAAGCAAAATAATCCCAATTTCACATTAAACTCATTGTCAGTCTAAATTGGATTTATTGAGTTTTGAAAATAACTCCTCAGTTTTTGTCATAATGCAATTTTCGATTTTAGGAAAATCTAAGAACTATTTTTTATGTAAAAAATCGCGAAAAAACGATGGCGCAAACGATATCTCAATACCTGTAATGGTTTCCGAGATATCGAGCACGAATTGTTTCGAACCCAAATATTCAAACGAGCATAATTCAGTTATTTGTTGGCAAAAATTAAAAATTCTTGTAGTTTTGGATTCAGCACGACATTCTGTGTAAAATGAGCCGAAATTTGTTTAATTTGCTTAATAAATAAACGAGGCATTGGCCAAAAAACTGTTTTGAAGAGATCATTTTGGGATGATTTTCAATCACTGTTTTCAAGCTGAAAACTACGTTTGATACCTTTATGTTTAAATCAGTCGAAATAGGAGCGCCAAATTTAAGATCAATCGGACAAATAGTTTACGCGTTATGTCCAAAACAAAAATTTTCATTGATTGAGTTGGAATTTTTTTTGCGAAAAATCGACTGTCTGATGCTAAATTGCAAGAAAACAGCAGAAATCTGCACAAAACCATCAAATTTCTGAGAGAAATCCGCTTATTTCAATGCAAAACGACGATTTCTTGCTGATTTTCGCCGTTTTCTGGCTAGAATTCGCAAAGAAGAGCTCGTAATCTAAAAAAACCATCAATTTTTATCAATTTTCAACGGCCGAACTGCAAGAAAGCAGCAAAAATCTGCACGAAATCAGCAAAATTCTTAGAGAAATCCGCTTATTTCGATGCAAAACGACGATTTCTCGCTGATTTTCGCCGTTTTCTGGCTTGAATTTGCAAAAAAGAGTTCAAAATCTACAAAACCATCAATTTTTATCAAGATTCGACGGCTGAATGCAAGAAAACAGCAGAAATCTGCACGAAATCATCAAAATTCGTTGAGAAATCTGCTTATTTCGATGCAAAACGACGATTTTTTGCCGATTTTCGCCGTTTTCTAGCTTGAATTTGCAAAGAAGAGCTCAAAATCTACAAAACCATCAATTTTTATCAAGATTCAACGGCTGAATTGCCAAAAAGCAGCAAAAATCTGCACGAAATGATCAAAATTCTTAGAGAAATTCGCTTATTTCGATGCAAAACGACGATTCCTCGCTGACTTTTGTCGTTTTCTGGCTTGAATAAGCAAAGAAGAGCTCGAAATCTACAAAACCATCAATTTTTATCAAGATTCGATTGCTGAATGCTAGAAAAACAGCAAAAATCTGCACGAAATCATCAAAATTGTTAGAGAAATTTGCTTATTTCGATGCAAAACGACAATTTCTCGCTGATTTTCGCCGTTTTCTGGCTTGAATTTGCAAAGACGAGCTCGAAATCGACGAAACCATCAATTTTTATCTAGATTCAACGACTGAATTGCAAGAAAACAGCAGAAATCTGCACGAAATCATCAAATTTCTTTAAAAAATTCGCTTATTTCGATGCAAAAGGACGATTTCTCGCTGATTTTCCCCGTTTTCTGGCTTGAATTTGCAAAAAAGAGTTCAAAATCTACAAAACCATCAATTTTTATCAAGATTCGACGGCTGAATGCAAGAAAACAACAGAAATCTGCACGAAATCATCAAATTTCTAAGAGAAATCCGCTTATCACGATGCAAAACGACGATTTTTCGCTGATTTTCCTTGTTTTCTGGCTTGAATTTGCAAAAAAGAGTTCGAAATCTACAAAACCATCAATTTTTATCAAAATTCGACGGTTGAATGCAAGAAAACAGCAGAAATCTGCACGAAATCATCAAATTTCTGAGAGAAATCCGCTTATCACGATGCAAAACGACGATTTTTCGCTGATTTTCCCCGTTTTCTGGCTTGAATTTGCAAAAAAGAGTTTAAAATCTACAAAACCATGAATTTTTATCAAGATTAGACGGCTGAATGCAAGAAAACAGCAGAAATCTGCATAAAATCATCAAAATTCTTAGAGAAATCCGCTTATTTCGATGCGAAACGACGATTTCTCGCTGATTTTCGCCGTTTTCTGGCTTGAATTTGCAAAAAAGAGTTCAAAATCTACAAAACCATCAATTTTTATCAAGATTCGACGGCTGAATGCAAGAAAACAGCAGAAATCTGCATGAAATCATCAAATTTCTGAGAGAAATCCGCTTATCACGATGCAAAGCGACGATTTTTCGTTGATTTTCGCCGTTTTCTGGCGTGAATTTGCAAAAAAGAGTTCAAAATCTACAAAACCATCAATTTTTATCAAGATTCGACGACTGAATGCAAGAAAACAGCAGAAATCTGCATGAAATCATCAAATTTCTGAGAGAAATCCGCTTATCACGATGCAAAGCGACGATTTTTCGCTGATTTTCCCCGTTTTCTGGCTTGAATTTGCAAAAAAGAGTTCAAAAGCTACAAAACCATCAATTTTTATCAAGATTCGACGGCTGAATGCAAGAAAACAGCAGAAATCTGCACGAAATCATCAAATTTCTGAGAGAAATCCGCTTATCACGATGCAAAACGACGATTTTTCGCTGATTTTCCCCGTTTTCTGGCTTGAATTTGCAAAAAAGAGTTCAAAATCTACAAAACCATCAATTTTTATCAAGATTCGACGGCTGAATGCAAGAAAACAACAGAAATCTGCACGAAATCATCAAATTTCTGAGAGAAATCCGCCTATCACGATGCAAAACGACGATTTCTCGCTGATTTTCGCCGTTTTCTGGCTTGAATTTGCAAAAAAGAGTTCAAAATCTACAAAACCATCAATTTTTATCAAGATTCGACGGCTGAATGCAAGAAAACAGCAGAAATCTGCACGAAATCATCAAATTTCTGAGAGAAATCCGCTTATCACGATGCAAAGCGACGATTTTTCGTTGATTTTCGCCGTTTTCTGGCGTGAATTTGCAAAATAGAGTTCAAAATCTACAAAACCATCAATTTTTATCAAGATTCGACGGCTGAATGCAAGAAAACAGCAGAAATCTGCATGAAATCATCAAATTTCTGAGAGAAATCCGCTTATCACGATGCAAAACGACGATTTTTCGTTGATTTTCGCCGTTTTCTGGCGTGAATTTGCAAAAAAGAGTTCAAAATCTACAAAACCATCAATTTTTATCAAGATTCGACGGCTGAATGCAAGAAAACAGCAGAAATCTGCACGAAATCATCAAATTTCTGAGAGAAATCCGCTTATCACGATGCAAAGCGACGATTTTTCGTTGATTTTCGCCGTTTTCTGGCGTGAATTTGCAAAATAGAGTTCAAAATCTACAAAACCATCAATTTTTATCAAGATTCGACGGCTGAATGCAAGAAAACAGCAGAAATCTGCACGAAATCATCAAATTTCTGAGAGAAATCCGCTTATCACGATGCAAAACGACGATTTTTCGCTGATTTTCCCCGTTTTCTGGCTTGAATTTGCAAAAAAGAGTTTAAAATCTACAAAACCATCAATTTTTATCAAGATTAGACGGCTGAATGCAAGAAAACAGCAGAAATCTGCATAAAATCATCAAAATTCTTAGAGAAATCCGCTTATTTCGATGCGAAACGACGATTTCTCGCTGATTTTTGCCGTTTTCTGGCTTGAATTTGCAAAAAAGAGTTCAAAATCTACAAAACCATCAATTTTTATCAAGATTAGACGGCTGAATGCAAGAAAACAGCAGAAATCTGCACGAAATCATCAAAATTCGTTGAGAAATCTGCTTATTTCGATGCGAAACGACGATTTTTTGCCGATTTTCGCCGTTTTCTGGCTTAAATTCGCAATGAAGAGCTCGAAATCTACAAAACCATCAATTTTCATCAAAATTCAACGACTGAATTGCAAGAAAACAGCAGAAACCTGCACGAAATCATCAAATTTTTTAAAAAAATCCTCCTATTTTGATGCAAAACGGCGATTTCTCGCTGATTTTTGCCGTTTTCTGGCTTGAATTCGCAATGAAAAGCTCTAAATCTACAAAATCATCAATTTTATCAAGATTCAACGGCTAAATTGCAAGAAAACAGCAGAAATCTGCATAAAATCATCAAAATTCTTAGAGAAATCGGCTTATTTCGATGCAAAACGACGATTTCTCGCTGATTTTCATCAATTTTGGGCTCTTGAGGACATTTAGAATAAGCCGAGAAAAAGAATGGCGCGAACCGCATCTCAACATCTCAAATAGTTTAACTTTAAAAATGAGGAAAAATAAAAATCAACTTTTTGAAACTTTGATCGGCCATAACTCAGTTAGTTGTCGGATCAAATTTCAATCCCAGATTTAGAATTTGCGCAAAATTCTGCGTAAAATGAACATATTTACACCAAAAATATAGGAGATATCGATCGCAATTGCCCATTTAGTTACCACTGTCGCTAACTGTCAAGTTAAGATATTGTTTTCATCACCCTTATTAAACTTTCCCACATTGCAAAAGCCAAATAAACAGAAAAATAACGTTCAAAGTTCAAAGAGTTTTATTGTAAACAAAATACGAAGTTGCTTGCAATACCAAAACCTGTGATACAAACAAAGAAGTTAATTCTTTCGTCCCGCCATCATATTAAGCGGGTCCTTATCGTATTTAGCAAAAATTTCCCTCTTGAAGCCATCGAAATGCTTCCTGTTGAGATTATTCTGGTGTTCCCTCCACGGCGGACGTGTCTTCTTCACTTGCAACCCCCAATGACAAGTGAATATCGGCGAAAGAACCAGAAACTCGTACCCGGCGACAAACATTTCGTACACCTAAAAACGCCAGAAAATATAAAAACCCGGCGCATCCACCATTTGGTCGTTTTACCTGGCTATTTCTGGTGTATCCGTAGCCGACAAATCTCTCATCATGTGGCGGAACCGAATCCGGCGCAACGTAAAACGGTTCGTAAAGAAACTCGAAATTCGTGACGGGATGGCTAATGTGTACTTCCTGCACCACATCCAGCGAACTCTGCCATCTATAAACATTCTCATCAACCCAAACCACCACTAAGCGTTCAACTCACTTGGTAAAATTCGTAGCAAATTGGTTATAGATAAAAACTTTGTGATGAAACGGTCTCGCTAGGCCCTTATTGGCTAATCTGACTAGCTCAGTCTTATTCGGCGGGAATCTCACCCTCTCGTCAATCTCATAGGTCGGGATAACGTAAGCGCAGAGCCCATTACACCTCGCGTGCTCCAGAAAAACGTCGAGTTTCTCCGCCATGCGTTTACTTGGAATGATATCTACGTCGGTGAGGAAGACAAATTTGCTCTGACAGTTCTTGCGCGCGAGGTTCCTCAAATGGTTCTGCGGGTACGCCAACTTCGTCCTCCACTTGGTGCTGCCTTTCAAAACCTGGCGCACCAGCTGCTGCAAAACACTCAAGGGATTCCCGCAGTTCATTTCCGCTAGTTTCTCTAGGTCTATATTGATGGTTTTTGGTCTGTGGTCCTTAGGAAACGCAAAGTGAAAACTGACTTGTTCCCGAATTTTGGCGTTGCATTCTCTGAGGAAAAGTATGTACAAAAGGAGGGCGTTCATCTCTTCATCGCTCGCGGCGAAGGTTGCCAACGAGATGGGGCCACCCCAATTGGCACTAACTTCCACAAGAGATGCGAGTTTGTCCAGAGAACTCTGAGTAGCCAAGCAGGTTTTATGGAAGTCGCTCAGTGCGGCGAAACCTTCCCCAACCATAATGTTGTCGAAGAGTTTGTACTGCAGCCGGTTGTCCCATCGGCCTTGCTTCAAATCCAGCTTAAAAATGGGGTCATTTTTCGGGTAGATTTGACGTGGGGGGTCACACTTCGGGGGTTTGGGAGCGACTTTTAACGGGGGGTGCTTGGGGCACTCGGGGTTGTACATCAACTTCAGAGTAAGAAGAATGTTGTAGATCGAAAGAACCACAACGGCTAGAATGCTGATATTCCATATTCGACATCCCTAAAACAACACGTTTTAAACAAATCGATAATTTTACATTTTGAACCCACTGGAGACTCGTTATCGCCAGACATTGCAACAGAATTTGAGCCACCACCCAATACTTAATAATTCACTCACCTGAATCATTTGGGTGACGTCTTGGAAGTTATCGCAATCTCAGTTTTGATCAATCACATTTCGTTTTAATTTAATTAGACAGTGGAAGGCATTTTACGGTTCGGAATCATTTAATTTCATTAATTTTCCTCTAGAGATGAGTTATGCGCGATTAATCACGAGGCCGAAAATAATCTACACTAAAAGTAGTAAATAGTCGGATGATAGGAAAATAAAACAACACGATGTAATTAGAGGGACAGTGTATAAATGTCTAAAGGCGCCGGTCGTCGACGTGCGCCTGCGTCGGCGTCGTTATCGATTCATGTTAAATGTCAGTCGCCAGATTTGAACTTTGCCGATGAATTTGCTAAGATTTCTTAACTTCAGGATGAATAGGAAGTGACGGTGTGGAAAAACTTTTAAAAATTAATCCAAAAGATTGATCTAAAACACAAAAAAAAAGAATTATTGTTGTATATAAACTTTAGATGATCTCTAGAAATTTTGATGAAGCTTCTAAATCCACAGAAGACGGGGTTTGTCACAGGCGCCTGCCAAAACTTCAAAGTGAATTAATTATTTATGGGATTAATTTAGGGCTTATGAGTGACCAGCTACATAATTGATTTAAAACTAATTTTGTTGGTGAAAATGAAAACAAATAGTATATTATAATACAAGTTTATAAGCAAGCCTTTAAAACACGCACGACGAGTTTAAGAGCACGACGCGTCAGCGGAGTGCGTTAAACGTCGTAAGTGTTTTAAAGGCGCTTATAAACGAGTGTTATACGCTATTTTTTATTATACCTATCCATTTACAATCCTTAAGGAGCATTGAAAAATTGTGAATTCACCCAATAAAATTATCAAAGGTTGTTTGTGAATCGTTTTCGTAGAGACGGTTAGCAAGCAATTGTTTGTTTACGTTGTTAAGCACATTTTTTCACGTTTGTAAAAATCCGTTCAGAAAATGAGTGAAGATATTAAAAGGCTAGCAAAACATGCAGAACAAGAAATATACTGGTCATGTTTTCCGACTAACTTCATACGATTATGGCAAACAGTGGTGGCATCGATAAGTTGAAACGTCAGGTGAGATGGAAATCTTCGAGTGTGGCTAGTGGCTACATTGAAGAATCCACTTTAAACAAAATAGTTGTTTCCAAACGCATTGCTGCTGTTCTGATCACATCGGTTGCTAAATCAACTTCTTCAAAAGCTATGGACGTCCAACAGAAGAATGAAAATGAAAAAACTTCTTCTAGTTATGATTTAGAAACAACAAACAACAGTAACCAGCTTAAAGCGGCGGGCTTGGAAATTTCAAACAATAGTAACTGTAATTTTCATGTTTATATTATAAATAAAAATTGGTCCTGACATTTCACGATTTCTTGTTACCTAGACGACTTTAAAGCTTTAGTGTTTTAAAGACCCCTTTTTGCACGCTTTTCCGTGTTTTAATTTAGGATTATGATACAGGTATAATAAAAAATTCAATTATTATTGATTATTATTATTATTTTATAATAATTTTTGATAATTTTAAATTGATGGCAACACGTAAAGAAGCTTCTATATAGTAATGGGACTAATTTTTTCAATTTTGACATGTAAAATGCAGTTATTTCGAGGGGATTCTAGAAAAAATCTTGTTTGTTCTACGTGCGAAATAGCTTTATTTTAGGCACTAGACGTAAAGTTAATTTAACGAGCTCGTAAAACGTGCGTAAGATCTATCACTCAGGATCAAAAATTTTGCACTTTGGCATAGTTGCTAAACACTTTAGGAGTAGTAACTTCCTTAAATTTTATTCTTCTAGCTTTAAAACTAATAAAAATACGAATTTTTATAAAAAAATATTGAAAATTTTTGGTTTCTCTTAAAAAAACTTCTCTAAATTAATTTAAACGAGAGAAGGAAAGTGAATTCAACAGATAAGTTTTTTGTGCACCGCGTTTTTGCAGACAAGCTCCGTGCCACGTTGCTGCGTATGGAAATGTGCATACGAGCAACACTTAAAATGTCACATTTTTTTTTGGAAAATACTTGAGACTTTTAGAAAACCGAAGAAAAAAACGTAGTTTCATCAAGATCTTACGCCAGTTTAATTTAGTGCATTTTTTAATTTTGTTTTTGGTTTATTGAATTTTCATTTTTTAGATTCGTTGTTTGATTTCTTTAGATATCTTCGCCTACCTACCATTGAATTGCTATAAAATTAAAGAACAAAAAAGCATAAAAAAACTGCGTTATCAGTCCGCTTGTAAAACACTTTTTTATTAATGGCCATTCTAAACTAATTTGCGGTGGTGTTTAGAACTATTAAGTTTAACATAAAGTAAAACATTTTGGGAATTTTGGGAAAATTTTATTAAAAAAAATCATAATAGGTTATAAAATTAAATACACAAAATTTAACCAGTTAGAACGCATCAAGACCTTCAACTTTTCTAGATAATTTTTTCCGTAAACGCATTTTGATTTTCACCTTTTTCCGCCCTTAATTTGGCCAGCCGTTCGATATCTCTAAACAAATTCACATTCATTTCCGCAACGAGGAGATTTTTTGACTTAAACCTTATCACAACTTTTTGTCATAAAAACGCCTGATCAGCAGTAATTTAATTAAAAACGCTCAGTTTGTTGTGAATTTTCATAGTGTCAAAGTTATCAGATCGTTTCAGTGCAAAAGGTGGTACAAAATGGTTTATACCAACATGGAATACACGGATATGGTGCATCTCTATGTGTCGGAATTTTTTTTATTAAGAAAAATTGTTGTATATGGTGAGTTCTCTTACCAGTTTAATTTTGTGTACTCATCTCCATAACACCCTGTATAAGCAATTAGGAAATTACATACTAATCTCATTATTGGAATCAGTTGTGTTTCGCCTTTTGATAAAGAAGGTCGTTTTGGTGATTTGTGCTACAGAGTGTTGCTCTGAGAAAATATCTTGCAAGGTAAAGTACTACCCTATATTATTCAACAGTTTTCAATTCAGCGAAACGTTAGGCGCGTTTGATCGTCTATTTTTTCAGTTCGTTGGCGTTGACAAAAGCAATTTAATATACATAGTATTTGTGCTTAGTAATAATCGGAATTTAAAGGAAGTTAGATACATTTAAACTGTTTTATTCTTACTTCTTTGTTCTGAGTTTGACTGTTAAATACAATGAACAAAATTAGAAGGTTGCTCAAAGAATTTTGGAAATTTTTCATTTAGTCGAAAACATTTCTTAAAATTAGCCACCCAATATTAATTTTGCGAATTAAATTTTATTTGAAAGCACATATGCAAATCAACTTTATAATCGTGTTCTACACTAGAAATTCCATTTTCTTTGCTTGGATCTTTTGTAAAAATTTCCATAGTCGTCTCACGCCACCGTGGTGAAATTCACTTAGGTCTCATGTATTCACTTTATCCTTCAATTACGTAATTAGTTGAAGGTTAGGCAAGTTGAGCAGTACCGCACCATCGACGAACAATTCGTTTTTTTGGCAAAAAAAGTAGTTAGATAGCAATACTCATAACTTCGCTCTTATTGTGCTCAATTTCAAGTCCAATTATATGAAAAAAACGCCACACTAATAAACCTTTGTTGAAATAATATGCCTTGATTGATTTTCTTTCTGGAGGATATATGACAAATTCCCTAAAAATCCTGATGTGACCCAGACGTCTTATTGCATCTTCAAGACTTATTGCACATCTTATTGCACAAGGAATCAAAATCAGCGTCTCAGCGAAAATTAAATGATTAAATTTTGTGGCATAGAAATCAGTGCTTCATTATTTATTATTTAGGCGTGTTCGGAATTTCGTTTTAAAAATTCGAAATTTGGTTTAATCTGCAATTAAATCTGATTATTGCAAGCAGTCTAAATACAAGTTTTTAATGTAAGGGAACAGTTTTGACAAAAACTGCATTGCGTTTTTTGGTAAATTTTCTAATTGATTGGTTTTAATATTGCCGAAATGGTATTTTCCGCAAATCTTGAAATGAAATGTCTATTGAAAACGCGAAAACCTGATTATTTTTTGTTCGCTCAAGAAAAGGGTAGTTAGCAATTATGAAATTACATAATAAATCTCATTATTAGAATCAGTTGTGTTTCGACTTTTGGTAAAGACGGTCGTTTCGTGCTGCCCTGAGAAAATATCTTGCAAGGTAAAGTACTACTAAGGTAATTTTAGTGCTACAGTTATGAAATTTCGGGAAATTACTAGTTTTTAATCAAATATTAACTCTGCCAAATTGCAAAATTGTAAATCAAAAGACATAAATAGAAATTTTTATTTTTAATGCCCAAATGCTTCACTAAAATTGATAACTCTCGTAATTTTAGTGAAATTTGAGGAATTACGACTTTTAAGTCGTGTTTTTCCACTAAAACTTGATTGTTTAAATTAGAATGTAAATCAATTTTGTGGACCTATGACAGATAAGAAATATGCGGTTTTCTCTATGGTTTTTCTAGCACTATTGTTGCTACTCTTTCATTATTAGATTGAAAATTTTCAAACTAATGTAAAATTGCAAAATCTGTTTTGTCTACCCATCGTATATTTGGATTTATTTTGGAACTTGACCTTCTGAAAAATCGTTGTCATTCATTACCCTTGGTTATGGCATGGTAATAGCGCCACCTGATTAGGTACTTTTTGTTCGCTCAAGAAAAAAGTAATAGTTTTTGTTATAAGCAATTAGGAAATCACATATTAATGAAAACAGTTGTGTTTCGACTTTTGATAAAGACGGTCGTTTCAGAGATGTGTGCTACAGAGTGCTGTTCTGAGAAAATATTTTGTAAGGTAAAATACTAACCTATATTCATTTATAGACATTTTGGAGAATTTTTAATTCAGAGAATCGTTAGGCGCGTTTGATTGTGTTTTTTTTGACTCGTTTCTATTAACAAAAGCAGTTTACTATACAGAGTGTTTATGCTTAGTAATAATCGAGTTTTAAAGGACGTTAGATACATTTAAACTTTTTTTTCATTCAAATGTTTATCTAGGATCTGCGTTTAACTGTTGGATATGATGAAAATTTTTTATTTAGACGGAAACATTTTTTTTAAAATTAGTCGCCCAATATTAATCTTGCAATTTTAAATTTATTTCAAGACTCAACTTTATAATCGTGCGAATGGGTAAGATTCATTTCACTGAAGTGTTACTAGAAATTCTGTTCTTTTTTTAGTTGGTATTTTTCGTGAAAATTTCCATAGTGGTCTCACGCCACCGTGCTGAAATTCTTTTAGGTCCTACGTATTAATTTCTTTCTGCAATTATGTAATTAGTTGGAGGGCAGACAAGTTGAGCGTTACCGAACCATCGACAACAATTAGGTTTTTTTTTTTGACAGAAAAAAAGTTGAATAAGAACACTTATAAATTCGCGAATATTCTGGTCGATTTCAAGTCCAATTAAACAAAAGAAAGATCACACTAATAAACCTTTGTTGAAATTTGCTTTTCGCTAAAAATCCTGATGAGAATCAAAATCATTTGCTTCCCAGCGATAATCAAATGTTTAAATTTTTTTGCATAGTGAAATCAACGCTTCATTATTAATTTTTTACGCGTGTTTGGAGTTTCGTTTAAAATCGACGTCCTTTAAAAATTCGAAAACTTGTTTAATGTGTTATTATTAAATCTGATTATTGGAAAGCAGGCTAAACACCACAAGTTTTTATTGTAAGGAAACAGTTTTAACAAAAATTGTGTCGTATTTTTCGGTAAATTTCTGATTGATTAGTTTCAACATTTCCGACTTTTGAAAACGAGAGGCGAAATAATAACGAATTGCCGTCTTTAAAATATAGCAATTCTCCGTACGTTTTAGTCTTGTTTTTTAACGCAGAATACGTAATTGATTGGAGCTGCATTGTTCCTAATTAGTGAAAAGGAAGGTCAGTTACAAGATTCGGAATGATTTGTTTTCAAAAAAAAAAGAGTTAAATAATAGTTATCTAATAACGCTTGTAAAGCCATCATTTATTTAGTTGTGCTCTGAATTTTAAGTGAGAAAGACGTGCTACGGACTTTATTAATTTTTAGTGTGTTTTACTGATTTCCAGGACTTAAAGGTAGGACTTGTACGGTGGTTTAAAAGTAAGCGTGTATTGTTTGTACCTAAATATTCGATCCTTTTAATTAATACGTATTTATTTGTTGCAGATATCATCCTAACTTCGGAATTTTCACTCGAAATCCTGGAACATCTTGAAAAATGTAAGACGAAGGATTAGGGTAAGACAGTTTGGTTGCATCTTTCTACTTCACTGTTCTTGTTGCATTTTTGCATCATTTCCTTATTTACCAATTTTATCTTTTTTATACTTTTTCTTAGTCTCATGTCTATTGAAATGAAATTCCTCCTTTCTATGACTCTTTTGCGTTTTGCCACCTAAACTTCAATTTCCTCTCTTTTTAATACTGGAAAACTCTGTTCAGTTCTTTTATACCAACACAACAATGAACTCTCTTTCTTAATACTGGAAAATTCTGTCCAATTTTTTTATACCAACACAACAATGAACTTCTATTTCCTTTCTTTTTAATACTGGAAAAGTCTGTCCAGTTCTTTTATACCAACACAACCATCAACTTCTATTTCCTCTCTTTCTTAGTATTGGAAATGTCTGTTTAGTTCTTTTATACCAACACAACAATGAACTTCTATTTCCTCTCTTTCTTAATACTGGAAAAGTCTGTTTAGTTCTTTTACACCAACACAACAATGAACTTCTATTTCCTTTCTTTTTAATACTGGAAAAATCTGTCCAGTTCTTTTACACCAACACAACAATGAACTTCTATTTCCTTTCTTTTTAATACTGGAAAAATCTGTCCAGTTCTTTTATACCAACACAACCATCAACTTCTATTTCCTCTCTTTCTTAGTATTGGAAATGTCTGTTTAGTTCTTTTATACCAACACAACAATGAACTTCTATTTCCTCTCTTTCTTAATACTGGAAAAGTCTGTTTAGTTCTTTTACTCCAACACAACAATGAACTTCTATTTCCTTTCTTTTTAATACTGGAAAAATCTGTCCAGTTCTTTTATACCAACACAACCATGAACTTCTATTTCCTCTCTTTCTTAATACTAGAAACGTCTGTCCAATTCTTTTATACCAACACAACAATGAACTTCCATTTCCTCTCTTTTTAATACTGGAAAACTCTGTTCAGTTCTTTTATACCAACACAACAATGAACTCTCTTTCTTAATACTGGAAAATTCTGTCCAATTCTTTTATACCAACACAACAATGAACTTCTATTTCCTTTCTTTTTAATACTGGAAAAGTCTGTCCAGTTCATTTATACCAACACAACCATCAACTTCTATTTCCTCTCTTTCTTAGTATTGGAAAAGTCTGTTTAGTTCTTTTACACCAACACAACAATGAACTTCTATTTCCTTTCTTTTTAATACTGGAAAAATCTGTCCAGTTCTTTTATACCAACACAACCGTCAACTTCTATTTCCTCTCTTTCTTAATATTGGAAAAGTCTGTTTAGTTCTTTTATACCAACACAACAATGAACTTCTATTTCCTCTCTTTCTTAATACTGGAAAAGTCTGTTTAGTTCTTTTACACCAACACAACAATGAACTTCTAATTCCTTTCTTTTTATACTGGAAAAGTCTGTCCAGTTCTTTTATACCAACACAACCATCAACTTCTATTTCCTCTCTTTCTTAATACTAGAAACGTCTGTCCAATTCTTTTATACCAACACAACAATGAACTTCCATTTCCTCTCTTTTTAATACTGGAAAACTCTGTTCAGTTCTTTTATACCAACACAACAATGAACTCTCTTTCTTAATACTGGAAAATTCTGTCCAATTCTTTTATACCAACACAACAATGAACTTCTATTTCCTTTCTTTTTAATACTGGAAAAGTCTGTCCAATTCTTTTATACCAACACAACAATGAACTTCTATTTCCTCTCTTTCTTAATACTGGAAAAGTCTGTTTAGTTCTTTTACACCAACACAACAATGAACTTCTATTTCCTTTCTTTTTAATACTGGAAAAGTCTGTCCAGTTCTTTTATACCAACACAACCATCAACTTCTATTTCCTCTCTTTCTTAGTATTGGAAAAGTCTGTTTAGTTCTTTTATACCAACAAAACAATGAACTTCTATTTCCTCTCTTTCTTAATACTGGAAAAGTCTGTTTAGTTCTTTTACACCAACACAACAATGAACTTCTATTTCCTTTCTTTTTAATACTGGAAAAGTCTGTCCAGTTCTTTTATACCAACACAACCATGAACTTCTATTTCCTCTCTTTCTTAATACTAGAAACGTCTGTCCAATTCTTTTATACCAACACAACAATGAACTTCCATTTCCTCTCGTTTTAATACTGGAAAACTCTGTTCAGTTCTTTTATACCAACACAACAATGAACTTCTATTTCCTCTCTTTCTTAATACTGGAAAAGTCTGTTTAGTTTTTTTACACCAACACAACAATGAACTTTTATTTCCTCTCTTTCTTAATACTAGAAACGTCTGTCCAATTCTTTTATACCAACACAACAATGAACTTCCATTTCCTCTCTTTTTAATACTGGAAAACTCTGTTGTTCTTTTATACCAACACAACAATGAACTTCTATTTCCTCTCTTTCTTAATACTGGAAAAGTCTGTTTAGTTCTTTTACACCAACACAACAATGAACTTCTATTTCCTTTCTTTTTAATACTGGAAAAATCTGTCCAGTTCTTTTATACCAACACAACCGTCAACTTCTATTTCCTCTCTTTCTTAATATTGGAAAAGTCTGTTTAGTTCTTTTATACCAACACAACAATGAACTTCTATTTCCTCTCTTTCTTAATACTGGAAAAGTCTGTTTAGTTCTTTTACACCAACACAACAATGAACTTCTAATTCCTTTCTTTTTAATACTGGAAAAGTCTGTCCAGTTCTTTTATACCAACACAACCATCAACTTCTATTTCCTCTCTTTCTTAATACTAGAAACGTCTGTCCAATTCTTTTATACCAACACAACAATGAACTTCCATTTCCTCTCTTTTTAATACTGGAAAACTCTGTTCAGTTCTTTTATACCAACACAACAATGAACTCTCTTTCTTAATACTGGAAAATTCTGTCCAATTCTTTTATACCAACACAACAATGAACTTCTATTTCCTTTCTTTTTAATACTGGAAAAGTCTGTCCAGTTCTTTTATACCAACACAACCAAGGGGAAACAAGTAGGTGGACAAAATTGGGGAATTAGATACACACACATTTTGCGTGAGTTTATGGAAACATCCATGCATGTTCTGTATTCTGCACATAATTTAACATCACTACACTTGCTGCTGTACACTTAAGCATACCAACACTAGTAAGGGGACCCACGTTCATCCACGTAGGCACACAAATTTAGGAAGTTAGGTACCTTTTGCGTGCGTCTATGGAAACATCCATGCATGTTCTGTAGCCGACACATTAGTTTGTCAAGTTACGGCAGTTACAGAGTCTTCTAAAGGTGTTCAGTTTGTGTGAGCTAATGATGCGACGGTGTCAATCCGATACCGACCAGCAGACGTCGGGTACGAATGACTTCATTTGCAGCTCTAAACTCTCAGAGCGCATTTAGTTGAAGCTGTATCTGCATATCTCCCCGATTTGACTTTAGAGGGGGTGGATGAACCTTAAGGCGGGGGGACTTAGTTAGAAAGCCGAAGTAGAATTCCGGTCGCATCACATGCTAACCTAGAAACAGGGCCAATGTTAGTCATTCAATACCCCAGGCTCGGATTGTGTTATACCATAATGGTTGGAACGGAACTATTGAGGTATTTTGCTTTCATTTCTCCAACACTGGTTGGACAGTATTCATTTGGCACCACCGAAAAACTGGCCTCGACTGGACAATTGGTAGCCGACAGACCTTAGTATGTGGGCGCGCGATGAACGAACATCATGTTGAGGGGGACGAGGACATTGTAAAGACGGGAGACGGGAGCTAGCTGTCGTTTGAAAGCACAACTGCCCTTCGAATCAAAATTTACCATAGCGTTCAGAATAGGTTTAGAATCATTTTGTGTAATTTATTTTTCAAGGCGGTTAGCTAGGAGTTGGTTTGAAAGTAAATGTCCGGTTAGTTTTGCTAGAAGGGTGGACACACTTTACGGGACACCTTGGTCAAGATGCTCACTCACGGGATAAACTTTGTTTCGTTGAACATGGTGGACTTCTGGGAGCCGAGTTCATTTTGAATCCACCAAGATCCCCTACGGTGTCTGTGTTCGCGAAAGGGGTGTATTTTGAGACCAAAAATGGGGGGAGAAACACCCGAATTTCATTCATTTTTTCTTGCCACTTTACACTTTTCAACTCCAACTTGCGTCCTAGTTGTTCCATCTTCGATGAGTTACTCTGCCCAATCACCCATTCATTCCCCATCTGAACACTATTTTTATTAAATTTTCCTTCAATCCACCATTTTACGACGTTCCTCATTTTGTCATTTTATCTATTTCAATGTTCTCTTTATTTTCTTATTAAAAAACGAAGGGAGAGTCACCCGAATTCCATTCATTTTTTCTTGCCACTTTACACTTTTCAACTCAAACTTGCGTCCTAGTTGTTCAGTCTTCGATGAGTCACTCCGCCCAACCACCCATTCATTCCCCATCTGAACACTATTTTTATTAAATTTTCCTTCATTCCTCTTCCATTTTACGACATTCTTAATTTTGTCATTTTATCTATTTCAATGTTCTCTTTATTTTCTTATTAAAAATGGGGGAAAAGTCACCCGATTTTCATTCATTTTCTCTTGCCACTTTACACTTTTCAACTCCAACTTGCGTCCTAGTTGTTCAATCTTCGATGAGTCACTCTGCCCAACCACCCATTCATTCCCCATCTGAACACTATTTTTATTAAATTTTCCTTCATTCCACTATTTTACGACATTCTTAATTTTGTCATTTTATCTATTTTAATGTTCTTTTTTTTTCTTATTAAAAATTGAGGGAAAAGTCTCTCCAATTTCATTCATTTTCTCTTGCCACTTTACACTTTTCAACTCCAACTTGAGTCCTACTTGTTCAATCTTCGATGAATCAATCTGCCCAAACACCCATTCATTCCCCATCTGAATACTATTTTTATTAAATTTTCCTTCATTCCTCTTCCATTTTACGACATTCTTAATTTTGTCATTTTATCTTTTTTAATGTTCTTTTTTTTTCTTATTAAAAATGGGGGAAAAGTCACCCGAATTTCATTCATTTTCTCTTGCCACTTTACAGTTTTCAACTCCAACTTGAGTCCTACTTGTTCAATCTTCGATGAGTCACCCTGCCCAACCACCCATGCATTCTCCATCTGAACACTATTTTTATTAAATTTTCCTCCATTGCACCATTTAACGACGTACCTCATTTTGTCGTTTTATCTATTTCATTGTTCTCTTTATTTTCTTATTAAAAAATGAAGGGAGAGTCACCCGAATTCCATTAATTTTCTCTTGCCACTTTACACTTTTCAACACCAACTTGTGTCCTATTTGTTCAATCTGCGATGAGTCACTCTGCCCAACCACCCATTCATTCCCCATCTAAACACTATTTTTATTAAATTTTTCTTTACTCCACTATTTGACGACATTCTTAATTTTGTCATTTTATCTATTTCAATGTTCTCTTTTTTTTCTTATTAAAAATGGGGGGAGAGTCACCTGATTTCCATTCATTTTTTCTTGCCACTTTACACTTTTCAGCTCGAACTGGTGTCTTATTTGTTCAATCTTCGATGAGCCACTTTGCCCAACCACCCATTCATTCCCCGTCTGAGCACTATTTTTATTAAATTTTCCTCCATTCCATCATTTTACGACGCTCCTAATTTGGTCATTATCTATTTCAATGTTCTTTTTTTTTCTTATTATTCCTCCTATTTTAATTTCATTATTAATTTCGAGTGCCGACATTTTTAGTGCGGGAGATAGTTCAGTTCAGTTTCTGTAGTGTCTTAAAAATAAAATTAAAATCGTTTTTAAAACAAAGTGAGTGAGTGAGTGGTTCCTGATTCCTAGAGGGGGATGCAGTGGTAGGAGCCTGTCGATGCAGCTTCGAGATCAGGATTAAAGGGTAAGTTGACTGCTAACTTTAAAATGTTAGTTCAAATTTCTAATAAAAAAATTCTCTTGCAGTGAGTTTGTGCACGAAGACGATGGCGACGTTGGATCTCACAAGGTAGGATTTTTTCCTTCTGGGTGACGGGATTTGAACAACGATGGACCTCGCGATGGGAGTGTCAGTGCATTCGTTTTTTGACAAGTGGTAGTGGTAGTGACACAGGCAAGTCGTTAATTTCTTCCTCGTTAGTTCCTTTTTCTTGTATATTCACTCCCAAGTACTTCGTAGTCTCTGTTTGTTCTATTTTCATGGCATTAATTGTGACACATATGGTTTTTGAGTCTTTACCAATTGCCATCACTTTCCTTTTTTGTGTGTTAATCTTCAGGTTTCTTTTCTCCAGTGCTGCCTTCCAAACATCTAAATTATTTTGGAATTTACTTTCATTTTTTTGCGAATATTACTATATCGTCTGCAAATACGCAGTCAAAGATCTTAATTTTTTGCATATTTTTGTATCCCACATCCAACGTCTTAACTCTTACTTTTATTTCTTTTAATACGTCGTCCATCATCGTAGTAAAAAGTGTAGGGCTTAAAACTCCCCCTTGCCGTAGTCCATCTCTTGTTATAAATTCTTCTGACTTGGAATTTCCATTTCTTATGTAATTTCTGGTGTTAATGTATAAGCTTTTTATAGCCCTAGATAATTTCTCTTGTATTCCTCTTTTCTTCAAACTCAATCAAACTTTTCTTCTCGATGAGTTGTTTAATAGTGAAAATATGGTCTTGCACTCCTCTTCCTTTTCTGAATGCGCACTGTGATTCTTCCAGTTGTTTTTCCATACTTGTTTTTAGTCTATTATCTAATATTCTTTCATAAATTTTGCTAACCACACCCAAAATTGTTATGCCTCTGCAATGATTACAGTTTCTATTATCTCTTTTCTTGTAAATTGGTATTATAATTCCTACTTCCCAATCTTTGGGTATTCTGCTTTCTTCTAGCATTCTATTAAATAGTACTGATAGAGTGTTTATGCCTCTTGCTCCCAGATTTTTAAACATTTCAGCAGTTATTTGATCGTGGCCGGCTGTTTTACCTCTCTTTAGTAATTTTATTGCTGCTGTTAATTCTTCTGGAGATATATCTTCTATTAGTTTTTCCTCTTGTATATTTTTTTGTAGATTTTCGGTCAATTCTACTTGCTCAGGTATGTCGTTTACCTTCAGAATTTCTTCGTAATGTTCCCTCCATCTGTTCATTATGTGAGCTTCTTCAGTAAGAAGTCTACTTCTTTCTCCTTTATTTGTTTGTCTCTTTTGCTCGCCTTTTCGTAAAGTCTTCAGTACTCTGTAAACAGTTTCTGGTTTCCATGACTATCTTTTTCCATTTTCTGTCCAAATTTTATCTTTTCTTTCTCGTACCGTCGCTTTTGCCTTGTCTCTTTGTTGTTTGTATCTGTTGTAATTGTCTGTCGTTCTGTTTTTCAGGTAAGCTTGTTTCTTTAGTTTAACTTCTCTCTTTATTTTTTTATTCCACCAACTAGTTTGTTTCTTGCCGTTGATTGTTTTTATAGTTCCACACGTTGTTTTTGCTTCCTTAATAATATGTTTTTTCCTAAATTCCGCAGGTCGTCTATCGTTCTCACCTCTTCTTTGCAACCTGTTAGTAGTTCTAGTTCTTTTTCTACTTTGTCTTGTAGTCTATATGTCTTTATTCCTTCCGTTCCTTGTGTTGGTAGTTTATTGTCATTTTGGTTTGTTTTCGTTTTAATTCTGACTTTCATCTTTGTCACTAGCAAGTAATAGTCTGAGTATATTTTCGAACCTCTCATGACTCTTGTATCTTGGACTTCATTTTTAAATTTTCTGCTTAGAATTGTATAATCTATTATTGATTTTTCTTGTCTGCTCTCCACTTCTCTCGTACATTTATGTATAACTTTATGTTTGCATAATGAGTTTGTTATGACTAAGTTGTTCATCATACAGAAATCGATTAATCGTCTTCCATTTGAATTTCGATGATTTTCTCCATACCTTCTGAGTACTCTTCTATCATTTACTCCTACAAAATGCGAAACTTTCCAAAACTCTATTGTAGTACAATTTCAAATTTAATCAAATTTGATTCTAATTAATGGTCAATTTCAAGTGTCTTTCTGACACGGCGATTTTCCACGACTGTACACGTGATTAATTGAATTTAATTTAATTTTGACTTTCGAAGTCCGATTCTGTTTGTCTCATGCAAAGCCATTTGCAGATTTAATTCCATTTGAGACCAAACCAAATTCTATTTTTTTTCTGCTCAAAGTTAATTTAACCTCATGTACTTTGCGGATGGAACATTGCAAGTCACACGATGCTCTGATATTCCAGAGAAGGCGATTGCGAGTGAAAACACACACGCAGAACGAGAAACAATGCGAAATGAGCAAATAATAATCCAAAAAGTTCCGAATTTGGGGTTACACAACATAAAAGATTTAGAATTTGATTCTAAATATTTCTTTCTTCTTTCTGGGCAAAAATCACAACGTACAATTTGGGTGCATTTCAACCAACATCATAACATCTCTTGCCATAACCATCATCGTAATCATCAAGAAAAGGGCTTAATTCGATTCCTTTTACATTTGCTGCCGTGACCAGGATTTCAAAGGGTCACAGTTTAGGGCATCAAAACCTCCACGATGACATTTCGATTTTTTACAATTAGTTTTTATTTTAAAAGGTCTAATATTTTCCGCATGCGCTGGATTTTTTTCTAAAAATAGCCTGAAGTTTTTTTCAATTTGGTGCAGCCACCGCTGACATCCCCTCTAAAAATAAATAAAAATCTGCAGCAAATAAAAACCAAGCGGTGGCCAATTCGCATTAGCGGTTCGTGTCGAGAAAATAAATTCCAAATAAAACACCTGTGGTTGTTTAATCTACATAAACAACAAGCAAATGGCTGTTTATGGCATTTACGAGTTTCGTTAAGTAATCTTTTCGTTTGTAACAGCACTTAATATATTGTTTTTGAGGTTAAAGTTTTAATCCCTCGCAAACTTTTCTCTTAATTACAAAAGTTATTCCGTGTTCAGTGAGTCAATAGTAATTAGAGTATGGTAATTTCCTAATAACACCGGGTCTCAGTTTGATTATCAAGTTTTGTTAAATTAAACAGGGAGAAAAATGATCGTCGAGAAATCAATTAATTAAAACTTCTCAACGACAAAAAGGATTAAAAACTTTCCTTTTCTAAATAATTAATCTCAAACATCCCACTTTGTAATTTCCGCAGTTTTCATGTCGTAAAAGGAAATAGTTGAGTCCAGTATAGTTCCAGGTTAATTCCAGCCGAAATTTATTACACCTACAAACCCCTATCGTAAACTCCTGAGGGAATCTAATCGAATTTTGTGTAAACCGTGATTTTGACTTTGAAATTAAAATAGTCGAATGAATTCCTGCGAAAGGACGATTTGTATTTGGAGGCAGGACGCATCTAATCAAGTTTGATTGTGTGTGAAGTTAAAGCTAGCCTCATTTGTAGCCCCGCTTCTTTTAAATTTAAATTCCTTTCAGCTGGAGCCGAATTTAATTTACTCTTTTATTGTTGGTAATATTGAGCCGCTGAGCTACTTAAACTGATGCAATGCGAGACTTGCATGCGATTAATTGCTTTCGAAAGAATTTCATTTGCGGCTTTGCAGGGGAAGAGAAAGCCGCTTGAAAATGCGAAATTTCGGTCTTCATAATTCAGTTGTAATCTCATATTTCTCGCACGTAGATCTATTATCTCTGACTGGTGAATCAGCAATGTAGATACAACTTCATCGCTATCAATCTTTTCCATTACAGTTGCTTGATCTACAGTGTTCTAGGATATTCATTGTTGTAGACTTTACCTTAATGGAAATGGGATGTTATAAGGTATTGTGCTTGCTAAATTGTATTCAGGAGAAGACATTTGTATTCATGCAGACGTACGTGAAAAGAGGAGCTTTGGGGGAAATGGCCACATTTTTCTACATTATAAATAATAAGATTGGAATCTACATATTTTTCGTCTTCACTTCAGGTTTCTTGGAAATCTGATAACCGGACGAGTCGAATTTTTTCACTATTTTCGATGGAAATAATTTAATGAACAAAAGTCAAAAAATCGTAGTTTTTTTAGTTTTTAAGTTATGACTATGAAATTTGGAAAATTTACTACTTGTAAGAGGTTTATTAACTGTGTCAAAGTACAAAATTTTAGAAGAAATACAGATTTAAAAAAAATATTTTTAAACAAACCAAAAATTTTCGACTTTTTGTTTTTAAAATTCCTATTTTTGTTAGTTTTTGAGTTATGACAATGCAATTTGGTGAGGTTACTACTACTAAAATGTTCATTAACTGTGCTAAAGTACAAAATTTTAGTACAAAAAATACAAATTTAAAAAAAATATATTTTAAGACAAATCAAAAATTTTTAACTTTTTATTATAAAAATTCGTATTTTTGTTAGTTTTTAAGTTACGACAATAAAATTTGGGGAATTTACTATTTGTAAGGTGTGTTTTAATTGTGCCAGAGTGCAAAATTTTAGAACAAAAAAGACAAATTTTAGAAAATTTTATTTTAGGACGAACCAAAAATTTTCAATTTTTTGTTACTAATATTCGTATCTTTGTTAGTTTTTAAATTATGACAATGAAATTTTTTGAAGTTACTATCTTTAAAGTGTTTATTAATTGTGCCGAATTGCAAAATTTTAAAACAAAAATACTGATTTTAGAATATTTTTTTTGGGACGAACCAAATTTTTTCAACTTTTTCATAAATATTTTAATTTGTATTTTGTTAACTTTGAAGTTATGGAGATGAAATTTCCTGAAGGTACTTTTTTTTAAAATGTTCGTGAACTGTGAAAGTGCAAAATTTTAGAACAAAAAATACAAATTTTAGAAAACTTTATTTTAGAACGAACCAAAAATTTTCAACTTTTTATTATTAAAATTCGTATTTTTGTTAGTTTTTAAGTTATGACAATGAAATTTAAAGAATTTACTACTTGTAAGGTGTGTTTTAATTGTGCTAGAGTGCAAAATTTTAGAACCAGAAATACAGATTTTAGAAATTATCAAGTATCAAAGAGAAAATACAAAAAAATTATCCAAAATCGAAGGAGACATCTAAAGAACAAAAATTTTCAAAAAAATAAATAAAATTAGACGCTACAACAATTACATTTCAAAAAGTTACTAGCTTACACTTCGATTACTAAGTGTGTCAAATTTCAAAAGTATTGAACAAAAGAGTCAACAGAAATTTTGAACTTTTTTTAGAAAAAAATCACTTTGCGCTATTCACTTCTATTACTAGTAGAACCATTAAAATTTCCATTAAACCAAATAACTTGAGCTGTGACATTCTTGACAATTATCGCCTTCTCCTATCAATATAACACGTAAACTATTTCACACTTTAAATTCACAAAGAATTCATGAAAAATTGAACCGCATCTCACATTTATTGTTATTGAATAATCACTGGTATTAAGAATTCCCCGGCTTTTAAAAATTATCTTTTTAATTCAAATCACATTAAAATCCGATCGCGCACTGATGAATAAACATTGGATTTATAATTCCCCAGAATTCATGCAAACGCGGAAGAAATCCATAAATTATGGAGAGTCCCCAATAATGGCAAAATAAAGATATTTGTTATTTCAAGCACCAAAAGGTCCAAGATCATCAGATATTCTAGCGGAAGCTTAAAATAACCCACAAACACAAAACCGTTTTAGATTGATTAAAATCTTATTGTTATAAACACTCGTCTAATAATCGACAGATTTCAACAAGTTTTAGATAAACACGATCTTAACAAACATCAGCAGCTGCCATAGCAACATTACGTTCATTTTATCAATTTTTTTTGCAATTAACGTGTTTTCCCGAGTTGTAGAAGAATTATTACAAGTGCAACGCACAATATCGTCAAAACATTCTATTTATACTGTATGAAAATAAATCAGACTTGCAACATTTGGATAAACAGAGAGTTCAAGGGCAGCGGCGGCGATACAATTCGGAAAAAGGTGGGAGAAATCTATGATATAAAACAAATTAGGTGACGCTTACTATCCATCAGACTACAATGGCATCGATGAAGATTTTGAGCGCTTTCGCGGTTTGCTGCATCGCCAGTGCTGCGGTTATTCCGGAGGAAACGGAACTCATCCTCGTGAGTGTGATTTTCCGACACGGCGCTAGAACGACGTACTCTTTCTACCCCAATGACCCCAACAAAAATGAGAGTTTCTACCCTTTTGGTTTCGGAGGGCTCACTAATGTAAGTACCCCACTGAAGCGTTCGAACGTAATTTTTGGTACTAGGAAGGTAAACTCGGGGAGTACAAACTAGGGACGTATCTTAGAAACCTCTATGGGGAGTTCTTGGGCGATGTCTACCTGGAAGACTACGTCTATGTGCGCAGCACCGACGTGACGAGGACTAAAATGAGCGCCCAGTTGGTCCTCGCTGGGCTCTTTCCACCCAGCGAACTCCAACAGTGGAATAAAGACTTGGACTGGCAGCCCATTCCGGTGTCGTACAAAACAGACGCTGAGGAAGACGTGAGTGCTCTCGATCAAACCTCACACCTTTTATTATCAAAAATTCTTTTTTTTTCCAAACACCAAATAGCAATGCTACCATCATTTAGAGCGATGATTAAACTAAAAACTAACAAATAACGACCCGTCCGCTTTGGCGCTGGTAGAAGAGAGTAGAGAAAAGAGGAAGAGATGTCAAAACTTTGCCATAGATTCAGTAATGAATTTTCTCAAAAAAACTCCAACTTTCGACTTTTAAGAAATCTAAGAACAATTTCTTGTTTAAAAAATCGCGAGAAACACGATTTCAAGAAGAGTTTTTCATGTTTGGTTTAATTCCGGAGATATCGAGCAAAATCGTTTCCGGAGCTTCAAATGTTTGGCCCTCTGGCGACAACTCAAAATTTCAAACTCTTATTCTGCTATTTTCGCCCAAACAAAATACCATCAAATTTTAGTAAAATGACACGAAAAATGGTCAAAACCGTTTCTCAAATTTTTTCGTAGTTTCGGAAAAACTGAGCTTAGAAAATTCAATATTCAAAATTTTGATTGCTCATAACTCAGTTACTTGTTGACCGATATTAACAACTTTTATCTTTTTGGAATCTGCGGAAAAATCTGCGTAAAATGATGTATAATAATGAAAGTTTACTCCAAAAATAAGCATCAGAAGTTTGGCATAGTTTTAGTCATGAATTTTTTCGAAAAACTGCAACTTTCGACTTTTGGAAAATCTAAAAACTATTTCTTATGTAAAAATCGCGAAAAAACTATGGCGCAAAGCGCATCTCAATATCTGTAACAGTTTTCGAGATATTGAGCACGAATTGTTTCAAACCTTCAAAAATTTGGCCCTCTGGGGACAACCCAAAAATTCAAACGACCGTAACATTTGTTTACGAAAATTCAAAACTCTTGCGCCTTTGAATTCAGCGTAATATTCTGCCTAAAATGAGTTTAATTTTGATGAGTTTGTTTAATAAATAAACGAGGCATTGGCTAAAAACTGTTTTGAAAAGATCATTTTGGGGTAATTTTCAATCAATGTTTTCAAGGTGAAAACGACGTTTCATATCTTTGTGTTCTACATCAATCGAAAGAGAAGCTTAAAATCTATTAATTGGCTGAATTTGAGATCGAACGGACAAATAGTTTAGGAGTTATGCCCAAAAATAAAAATAAAATGAAAAATTTTCACCAATTTGTTTTTTCGCAAAAAATCGACTATCGAATTTTGGACTTTTGAGAACATTTTCTAACGTAAAATGAGCCGAGAAAAACGATGGTGCAAACCGCATCTCAATATCTCTAATAATTTCCTAGATATTTAAATTTAAAAATTAGTAAAAATGAAGAAAAATGAAAATCAACTATCCGAAACTTTAATTGGCCATAACTCAGTTATCTGTTGATGGGCCTAAATTTCAATCCCAGATTTGAATTCTGCGGAAAATTCTGCATAAAATGATGTATAATAATTCTAGTTTACTCCAAAAAAAGCGAGATAGCCATTTCAGAAATTTGGCATACTTTTAGTCATAAATTTTTGCGAAAAATTGCAACTTTCGACTTTTGGAAAATCTAAACACTATTTCTTATGTAAAAAATCGCGAGAAAAGCGATGGCGCAAACCGCATCTCAATATCTGTAATAGTTTTCCAGATATTAAGCACGAATTGTTTTGAACCTTCAAAAATTTGGTCCTCTGGCGACAACCCAAAAATTTAAACGGCCATAACATTTGTTGACGAAAATTTAAAATTTTCGCGCCTTTGAGTTCAGTGTGATATTCTGCCTAAAATGAGCCTAATTTTGATGTTGATGTTTGTTTAATAAATAAACGAGGCATTGGCTAAAAACTGTTTTGAATAGGTCATTTTGGGGTAATTTTCAATCAATGTTTTCAAGGTGAAAACGACGTTTAACATATTTGTGTTCTACATCAATTGAAAGAGGAGCTCAAAATCTTTCAACTGGCCAAATTTGAGATCGATCTGACAAATAGTTTGAGTTATAGCCAAAAATAAAAAATTGAAAAATTTTCACCAATTTTTTTTTTGCAAAAAATTATTTATCGAATTTTGGGCATTTCAGAACATTTTCTGACGTAAGATGAGCTGAAAAAAACGATAGTGCAAACCGCATTTCAATATCTCTAATAGTTTCCTAGATATTTAAATTTAAAAATTAGTAAAAATGAAGAAAAATGAAAATCAACTATCCGAAATTTTGATCGGCCATAACTCAGTTATCTGTTGACGGGCCTAAATTTCAATCCCAGATTTGAATTCTGCGGAAAATTCTGCATAAAATGATGTATAATAATTCAAGTTTACTCCAAAAAAGAAGCGAGATAGCCATTTCAGAAATTTGGCATAGTTTTAGTCATAAATTTTTGCGAAAAATTGCAACTTTCGACTTTTGGAAAATCTAAACACTATTTCTTATGTAAAAAATCGCGAGAAAAACTATGGCGCAAACCGCATCTCAATATCTGTAATAGTTTTCCAGATATTAAGCACGAATTGTTTTGAACCTTCAAAAATTTGGCCCTCTGGTGACAACCCAAAAATTCAAACGGCCATAACTCAGTTATTTGTTGACGAAAATTCTAAATTCTTGCGCCTTTGAATTCAGCGTGACATTCTGCCTAAAATGAGCTTAATTTTGTTGAGTTTGCTTAATAAATAAACGAGGCATTAGCTAAAAACCATTATTACAATTTTGTTCCTAAATATTTCTAGACTTAATTGTTTACATTTTTAATTAAATTATTCTCTTAAATTAATTCTCTGATCATTTTATGCAATGGATTTTTCTTTAGTGACTGGAAAGGACTATTAGTGATTAGGTTGTTCACCCTTTCATAATATCAGCCTAAACATAAAAACAATCTTTCTGTCTCAAGAATTTCATGATTTGGAGGTTTGAATTCTGGACTCTCATTTTGACAAGAGGTGTTCGGGAATAAATCGTATTTTTTTAACACTAAAATTTCTTTGAACGTCCTTTTAGTTGTTCCATCCTACGGGATCATGCCCGTATAAAGTCGGAGTGCTGGGCAACCTGAACAACATCGAAGAAGTCCAGGAGCGCTACCTGAATCCCTATAACGAAACTTTCAGTTTCATTCAGGACAAATCCGGGAAGAAAATTCGCTCCCCTGCCGACATGCAAGACATTTTCTTCATCTTCAAAACAGAAGTAGCTAATCGTTGTGCTTAGACCCCCGTTTAACTTTCCCTTTTAGAACGACATGGGCTTAGTGATGCCCGACTGGACTTCCGAAATTTTCCCAGAACCCACCCAAAGCATCGCCGCTGAAGTCTACGGCTACCACAACTACGACCTCAAAGTGCGCCAAATCAACGCAGGTTACATGTTGAAGAAAATCGTCGAAGACTCCCAGCAGAAAATCCGGGGCGATTCTATCAAAAAAATCTTTTTGTATTCCGGGCACGAGTCAACTTTGGGTTACATGTTGAACGCTCTGGACGTTTACAAGACTCACGTGCCGCCTTACGGAAGTGCCATCTCCTTTGAAATCCACCGCGCCAGTGACCAGTTCTACGTTAAGGTAATTTTGAGCGGTTTCGCAATTGAGGTCGATTGAAGAAAGTGATTAAAACGTGCGACTGCTTATCAGTTTGTTTGGATGCGAGTTGGAACGTGAGCGTGTGGCGGCGATAAGTCATGTCATGAATGAATAAACATTGGGCAATTTGATAAGTGATAAGTCTGTTTGTTTCTTTTAGTTGAGGTATAGGAATGACACCGAGGCGACGGAACCTGTTGATCTGCAACTTCCCGGATGCGACGCGTTGTGTCCTTTCGATCAATTTGTTGAATTGCAGAAGGATTTTATTCCGACTGTTAGTATACAAGAAGCTTGCGATCGGAAGAGTGAAGAGGTTTTTGGTGATACAAATAAGTTGAAATGAGAACGGACAGAAACTTGAAATTGTACAAAGAACGGAGCCGAGTATTACACATTTATGTGCTTAAATTATATTTATTTTAACTGTTTTTAACACAAATTGTTAATACTTTAGAAGTTATAATAAAAATTTCTATTTTTATCTAATTTTTTTATTCAAAATCTTTTAAAAAGTGTTTTATTCTAATGTAACGGTTAGTTTTAATGCTACTGTAAAAATACTTGTCAAAGTTGCTCCTTTTGTCTTATTTTTTGATGAAATTACAAATTTCTAAAACCAAAAAAACGAATTCTAAAAAGTTTATTTTTCAAAAATTTGAAGATTTAAAAAAAATATAATTCTGGCAGTTTTAGGCCTATAGTAATGAAATTTGCCAAAGTTACTTTTTTTGACATGTTTATTAATTGTACCAAATTACAAATTTCTAGAGCAAAAAGAACAAGTTTTAAAAATTTATTTTTTTTTTAAATTTGAAAACTAAAAAAAAATCTTATTCTGGCAGTTTTAGGCCTACAGTAACGAAATTTGCCAAAGTTACTTCTTATGAGATGTTTATTAATTGTGCCAAATTACAAATTTCTAGAGCAAAAGGAACAAGTTTCAGAAAATTAATTTTTTTTTTCAAAAATTTAAAAATTAAAAAGAAATCTAATTCTGGCAGTATTAGACCCACAGTAACGAAAGTTAGCAAATTTACTTCTTATGAGATGTTTATTGATCATGCCAAAGTACAAATTTCTAGAGCAGAAGAAACGAATTTTAGAAATTTTATTTTTGAAAAATTTGAACATTTAAAAACTTCTAATTCTGGCAGTTTTAGGCCTACAGTAACGAAATTTCGCAAAATTACTTTTTTTGAGGTATTTATTAATTGTGCTAAATTACAAATTTCTAAAGCAAAAGTAACAAATTTTATAAATTATATTTCAAAATTTTGAAAGTTTAAAAAATCTTAATTCTGGCAGTTTTAGGCCTACACTAGCGAAATTTGGCAAAGTTACTTCTTTAGGGACGTTTATTAATCGTGCTAAATTACAGATTTCTAGAACAAAAGAGACGAATTTTAGAAATATATTTTTTTTAAATCTTTAAAATTAAAAAAAAAACATCTAATTCTGCCAGTTTTAAGCCTACAGTAACAAAATTTGGCAAAGTTACTTCTTTAGGGACCTTTATTAATCGTGCCAAATTACAAATGTCTAAAGCAAAAGTGACAAATTTTATAAATTTTATATTTCAAAATTTTGAAAGTTTAAAAAAATCTTAATTCTGGCAGTTTTAGGCCTACACTAGCGAAATTTGGTAAAGTTACTTCTTTAGGGACGTTTATTAATCGTGCTTAATTACAAATTTCTAGAACAAAAGAGACAAATTTTAAAAATTTATTTTTTAAAAATTTTTAAAATGAAAAAAAAAAACATCTAATTCTACCAGTTTTAAGCCTACAGTAACAAAATTTGGCAAAGTTACTTCTTTAGGGACCTTTATTAATCGTGCCAAACTACAAATTTCTAGAGCAAAAATGAGAAATTTTAAAAATTTTATTTTTAAAAAATTTGAACATTTAAAAATTTCTAATTCTGGCAGTTTTAGGCCTACAGTAACGAAATTTCGCAAAGTAACTTTTTTTGAGGTTTTTATTAATTGTGCCAAATTACAAATTTCTAAAGCTAAAATAACAAATTTTATAAATTTTATATTTCAAAATTTTGAAAGTTTAAAAAAATCTTAATTCTGACAGTTTTAGGCCTACACTAGCGAAATTTGGCAAAGTTACTTCTTTAGGGACGTTTATTAATCGTGCTAAATTACAGATTTCTAGAACAAAAGAGACGAATTTTAGAAATTTATTTTTTTTAAATCTTCAAAATTAAAAAAAAAACATCTAATTCTGCCAGTTTTAAGCCTACAGTAACAAAATTTGGCAAAGTTACTTCTTTAGGGACCTTTATTAATGGTGCCAAATTACAAATGTCTAAAGCAAAAGTAACAAATTTTATAAATTTTATATTTCAAAATTTTGAAAGTTTAAAAAAATCTTAATTCTGGCAGTTTTAGGCCTACACTAGCGAAATTTGGCAAAATTACTTTTTTAGGGACGTTTATTAATCGTGCTTAATTACAAATTTCTAGAACAAAAGAGACAAATTTTAAAAATTTATTTTTTAAAAATCTTTAAAATTAAAAAAAAAACATCTAATTCTACCAGTTTTAAGCCTACAGTAACAAAATTTGGCAAAGTTACTTCTTTAGGGACCTTTATTAATCGTGCCAAACTACAAATTTCTAGAGCAAAAATGAGAAATTTTAAAAATTTTATTTTTAAAAAATTTGAACATTTAAAAATTTCTAATTCTGGCAGTTTTAGGCCTACAGTAACAAAATTTGGTAAAGTTACTTCTTTAGGGACGTTTCTTAATCGTGTCAAAATACAAATGTCTAGAACAATACAATTTTAAAAATGTATTTTTTGAAAATCTTAAAAATTAAAAAAAAAACATCTAATTCTGCCAGTTTTAGGCCTACAGTAACGAAACTTGGCAAAGTTACTTGTGTAAAGACATTTTTTATTAATCGTGCCAAACTACAAATTTCAAGAGCAAAAGAGACGAATTTTAGAAATTTATTTTTGGAAATCCTAAAAATTAAAAAAAAACATATAATTCTGCCAGTTTTAGGCCTACAGTAACAAGATTTGACAAAGCTACTTCTTTAGAGACGTTTATTAATCGTGCTAAATTACAAATGTCTAGAACAAAAAAGACAAATTTTAAAATTTAAATTTTTAAAAATCTTAAAAATTAAAAAAAAAAACATTTAACTTTGCCAATTTTAGGCCTACAGTAACGAAATTTGGCAAAGTTACTTCTTTAAAGACGTTTATTAATCGTGCCAAATTACAAATTTCAAGAGCAAAAGAGACGAATTTTAGAAATTTATTTTTGGAAATCTTAAAATTTAAAAAAACATGTAATTCTGCAAGTTTTAGGCCTACAGTAACGAAAGTCGGCAAAGCTACTTCTTTAGAGACGTTTATTAATAGTGCCAAATTACAAATTTCTAGAGCAAAAGAGACGAATTTTAGAAATTTTATTTTTCCAAAATTTTAAAATAGAAAAAAAATCTAATTCTCAAAGTTTTATTGCTACAGTAACAAAATTTAACAAAGTAACTTTTTTTGAAATATTCATTAATCGTACCAGATTACAAATTTCTAGAGCAAAAAAGACTAATTTTAAATATTTTATTTTTCAAAAATTTAAAAATAAAAATTCTAATTCTGACAGTTTTAGGCCTACAGTAACAAAATTTGACAGTTACTTCTTATGAGATGTTTATTGATTAAACCAAATTACAAATTTCTAGAGCAAAAGAAACGAATTTTAGAATTTTTATTTTTCAAATTTTTTAAGAATGAACGTTTATTGGGTGAAACCTTCTGGTAAATTAAGACAACTAAAGTGAAGTTAAGTGTGTTTATTGTGAAATACCAATACATAGAAATGCAATTCAAATTAATAGAAATTAGTAAAACTGAGTGGCTGATTACATCTAACAATGTCCTCTATCTTCAACTCGCCTCCTCGGAGCCGCTTTGATAATATTATCAACTCTTAAAATCATCTCCGCCGCCTCCGACGCCGACAACAGCACCTGTCTCTTAACAACGAACGACTCAGTAATGCCTAAATTCCTCATATCTCCAATTTCTCCAGCCTCCATGTTCAACCCAGCAGTGCTACTCCCACTGTTGTGTGCCGCCTTCAATTCGCTAACCAACTGTGCAGAATCGTACCCAGCATTATCTGCAATAATTGTCGGCAATTGCAATAAAGCTCTCGCGAAGGCTTCCATCGCCACTGCTTCTTTTCCTGGTGTATTAGCCGCTGCTTTACCCACCGCCACCGCCATGAGAGTCTCGCTGCAGCCGCCTCCATAGACAATGCGGCTTTCTTTAACAGTCGCCGCAAGCACGCAAAGAGCGTCATGGAGAGATCTGTCCGCTTCATCGATAATCTGCTGGGTGGCCCCTCGGATGACCACAGTGCAAGCTTCACCGAGAGGCACCCCGCTGAAACGGAGCAAGATGTCTTCACCGATCATCACCTGCTCAATCAACTCGCAAGTGCCCAGTTTGACCAAACTCGGATTATCAAAAGTTGAGACGATTTCGCCCCCAGTGACCAAAGCCAGACGCTCAATCCCATCGAAATCTGCGTGTTCGATCGCCATAACACCGGCGTCGGCGAAGAGCTGCTCCGGGTAATTATAAATCAACTGTCTGTTGATAAAGACACTCGCATTGTGTTTGAGGATTTTGTTCACTTTATCCTTCATTTTCTCCTTTTCGGCGGCTTCCAATTCCGCGATTTTCGCCATGGAGTCGACTTTGATATGAGAACCAAAAACTTTGATCTTATCGGTGTCCATGGGGGTATTCGCGATCAAAATTCGAGCATTTTCCACACGTTTTGGCTGGTGAACTCCTGGCTTCTTATCTAAGAGAAACCCTTCATCCAAAAACGAGTCCTCCAGAGTCCCTCCAGTCTTCTTAATCAGTTGAATAGCCTGCAAATCCCCGGACCCTTTCAACCGGAGCACCGCATCAACAGCTAACTTCGCAAAATGCTCTTTGTGCTGCGACAGAATTTTCGAGCTCAACGTAGTTCTAGCGATGTTCATCAAGTCGTTGCGAAACTTCTCGTTATCGTTGCTATTATCCAAAGAAGCTTCACGGAGGGCTTTGCGGGCGACATCCACAGCCTTCCTCCACCCCGCTATGATGGTCTGGGGGTGGATTTTCTGGTCAATTAGCCGTTCCGCCTCCTTCAACAGTTCAGAGGCTGTAACAAACAATCAGAATCAAGAATAAAATATCGTATATCTAAATTACCAAAAACTGTCACTGACGTAGTCCCATCGCCCACTTCGTCATCCTGCACCTTGGACATGTCAACCAGGACTTTCGCCGCGGGGTTATCAACCCCCACAGCCTTCAGAATCGTCGCCCCATCGTTCGTTACTTCGACCTGACCGGCGTTCCTGCCGCTAGAGACCAGAATTTTGTCCATTCCTTTGGGGCCAAGGGTGCTTTTTACGAGGTCCCCTATGGCTATAGCCCCCACGAAACTTGACAAACGGGCGATTTCCGCTTTTTCTTCTTCGGCCTCATGCTTGAGGACTCTGACGGGATTCAAAGACACCTAGAAATGGGAAAATTAAGAGAGGCACGTGGGTTTGCCGGGACAATGACACACCTGAGTTTAGATATGCGGTTTTTAGAGAGATTATGAGAAAAAACAGTGCGTGGTGAGAAAAACTGTGGTTATGGAAAGGAAATGAAGAAATTACGTACCATTTTGTGTTGTGGAGTTCGATTTTCTTCTGTTTTGCAAGGTTTTTGTTCGCGTGAGATTCAGACAAACCGTCGAATGTCAAAAATGACGTTTTAGTGATTTTAGCCAGGGTAGCCAACTACGCAGATGTTCAGTTGGTTGCATAATCTCTGAAATTTTATTCAAAAATATTCCGTCAGCAATTTAATTTGATTTGTTTTTAGTTTTTGTAATTAAAAGTGACAGTCGATTATATTTTCAACATCGAAATGATTGTGGTTGCATAAAACACGAACAATTAATTTTTGTATCAAGTAGTCTCGATAAACAAAAGAACACAATGACAGATTTATAGGTTATATGTAATCGGTTTTCTTTACAAAAATCTCAAGTTTTTGCTTTGCAATTAAGTGCACTGCCCAAATCCAAGTAAGTTTTAGCCTATTTTTATTGCAGCTCCACTCAGAAGTGATGATATTACTTCAAGCTCCAAATTCTCCTTTAATAAATTATCAATTTAGGTAAAATTATTACTTGATAATAATTTTGATAAACAACTTTTTATCTTAATTGCCAAACAAGCCTCGCTTATCGTTTATTAATATTGCAAATAACTTTATTTTCAGTAAAACCCCAAAATGAACCCCTTTTCGCAAGTCACAAGAGCTTTTTCCACCTCAGGAGTCAAAGCGACCCAACATAGGTACGAATCCTCCCTTATTACCAAATTTTATTATTCCTTTTCAGTTGTAAAGTCTTGGTTGTTGGGGGAGGCACTGGTGGCTGCGCCACTGCCGCCAAACTCAGCAAAGTCCTCAACAAAAAAGAGCTGATAATTTTGGAACCGAATGATAAACACTATTACCAACCCCTTTTCACTCTCGTGGGGGGTGGGACTTGTAGTCTTTCCGAAGCCAGGAAAAACACCGCTGATGTTCTCCCCAAAAACGCAATTTGGTTGCAAGACTCAGCGGCGCAGTTTTCTCCTTCAACAAACGCAGTTTCCACTGCGAAAGGGGATGTTATAAAATACGACTACTTACTCGTAGCTGTGGGGCTACAAACTGATTACAATAAAGTGAGTTTTTCGGGTTGCAACTACAACTACTTTCTCTCAGATTCCAGGTTTGGAAGCTGGGCTTAGTGGCGACACAGGAGTGTGCTCTAACTACTCCCCAAATTACGTAGAATCGACTTATAGAGCCCTAAAACAGTTTGATGGGGGTAATGCGATTTTCACCTTCCCCAACACGCCGGTGAAGTGTCCAGGAGCCCCTCAAAAAATCTGTTACCTCACTGATCACTACCTCAGAAAAGTGGGGAAAAGGGATAAAGCCCAAATAATTTACAACACATCCCTCCCTGTGATTTTCGGGGTGAAAAAGTACGCCGACGCCCTCTGGAAAATCTGTGAAGAGCGCAACATCCAAGTGAACTTAAGATCGAATTTGGTTGAAGTCCGACCCGATAAAAAGGAAGCGATTTTCGTCAATCTCGATCAACCGAATGACTTCAAAGTTTATAAAGTAAGATCAAACGAGTGGGAACTCCTCTGCATTTTTTTTTAGTACTCTCTTCTTCACGTGACGCCCCCGATGAGCGCCCCGGAAGTCCTCCGCGACTGTCGCGACTTAACCAACGAAGCCGGTTTCGTCGACGTCGACAAACTAACTCTTCAGAGTGTCAGATTCCCCAATATTTTTGCGATTGGGGATTGCAGCTCCACGCCTAACTCAAAAACCGCGGCAGCTGCAGGTTTATTTTTTTTTTTCCTAGATTTTACATTGATTATATTTTTTTGTAGCCGCGCAGTGTCAAGTCGTTTTTACAAACATGCAGGCGGTGATGAAAGGGGAGAAAGCCACTGCGGAGTACGATGGATACGCCTCTTGCCCGCTTGTAACAGGCTATGACCGGTGCATTTTGGCCGAATTTGATTACAATTTAACACCGTTGGAGACTTTTCCTTTCAACCAAGGGAAGGAGCTGTGGAGCATGTATATCATGAAGAAAATGATGATGCCGCCTCTGTATTGGAATTTGATGCTGAATGGGCTGTGGAATGGACCCGCGACCGTCCGGAAACTACTGCACTTTAAATTCTCGTAGAATTGAAATGTGATACTTGTTGATTATATTGATATTTTATTTGGTGCTTGTAACAGAAATTTATAATAAAAGTTTTATCGTCTTTAAACTGGTTTTAATTTAAATTTATCCCGCGCTTTGAGTTACCGTGTGGACGTACTGTAATTAAAAATGATCCTACATTTATTGTTTTTCTTTTAGAATTTGATCATTGTACAATATGAGATTATTACTTGTTTGATTTATTAGAATAAGAATAATAGAAAGGAGCCCCAAATAAAGAGATAACGTCTCTGTTAGTTGCTCTTTTGATCCCCCTAGTTCTGTCACCTGTCATCTCCGCCATCTCCTTCCTTTTCTTGTTGAATCCACAGTGACAACATGAACCCGACTTTGCAAAAGGTAAATTAAACTAATTTCGCCCAAATTCAATATAAAAAATGTAACTTTTTTTCATCCGTAGACAAAGAAGGAGCCCATCCACTCTGTGCAAGTCTTCGGACGCAAGGTAAGATCTCATACTTAACCTCAATTTCTTCACGTGTTAATGTGGTTTTTTAGAAATCAGCCACCGCTGTAGCTTACTGTAAGCGTGGCAGAGGCATTTTGCGAGTGAATGGACGCCCCTTGAGCCAAGTGGAACCTAAAATGTTGCAAGACAAGTTACAAGAGCCCATCTTGTTGCTTGGAAAGGTAAACTAACAAACTTGTCTTTGTGTACTAAACAGAATGATGAGTAAATATCCCGAAATTGATGTGAAAACATGTGAAATGAAACAGCACTGACACTGATTACTCCAAAACTTTTACCTTTAGTTTGTTCTTTTCTCATTGTATTGTCTTCAGGACAAGTTCTCTGCTGTGGACATCAGAGTGCGTGTGAACGGGGGAGGCCATGTTTCACAGATCTACGCCATCAGACAAGCTATTTCTAAGGCTTTGGTTGCATATTATCAAAAATGTGAGTTGGTACTTTTATTGAGTTAGAAAAATTAACTGTTTTTTCTATAGATGTTGATGAGGCGTCAAAGAAGGAGCTCAAGGATATTCTTATCCAATACGACCGCACCTTGTTGGTAGCAGATCCTCGTCGTTGCGAACCCAAGAAATTCGGCGGTCCAGGAGCTCGCGCAAGATACCAGAAATCATACCGTTAAGTTACAATTTTGTATCGGAAGAAGATACTTATTTCTAATAAAATTTAATTCAAACGAGTCAGTTTAGAGTCTAAAACCTTTAATTTTCATGGAATATTTCCTATTGCCGGAGAATATCTGATCCAAGAGGCTTTTTCTACGATCTGAGAGGCTATTTCTAGGATCTGAGAGACTAATTTTACGATTTGAGAGGCTATTTATACAATCTGATAGTCTATTTTAACGATCTGAGAGGCTAATTCTATGATATGAGAGACTACAATATAATCTATGAAGCTATTTACGACCTGCGAGGCTAGAGGGGCTATTTCTACGATTAAAAGGCTAGAAAGCTTATTTCTACGCTCTGAGATGCCATTTCTAGGATCTGACGGGCTACTTCTACGATCTGAAAAGGTAGAGGGGCTATTTATACGATCTGCGAGGCTATTTCTTTGATCTGAGAACCTATTTCTACGATCTGAGAGGCTTGAGAGGCTAATTCTACAATCTGAGAGGCTATTTCTACAATTTGAGTGACTATTTTTATTATCTGAAGGCTATTTCTACGATCTAAGAGACTTCTAGGATCTGAGAAGCTGTTTTTAGGATTTGGGAGGCTAATTCTACGATCTGAGTGAGAGGCTAGAGAGGCTTTTTCTACGATTTGAGAGGCTAAATAGGCTATTTATACAATCTGAGTGGCTAATTTTACAATCTGAGAAGCTAATTCTACGATCTGAGAGGCTATTTCTAAGATCTATGAAGCTATTTCTACGATCTGAGATGCCATTTCTAGGATTTGAGGGGCTACTTCTACGATCTAAAAAGGTAGAGGTGCTATTTATACGATCTGCAAGGCTATTTCTTTGATCTGAGAAGCTATGTCTACGATCTGAGAGGCTTGAGAGGCTAATTCTACAATCTGAGAGGCTATTTCTACAATTTGAGTGACTATTATTATGATCTGAGAGGCTATTTCTACGATTTGAGAGGCTATAGAGGCTATTTTAACGATCTGACAGGCTATTTCTACGATCTGAGAGACTATTTATACGATTTGAGAAACCATTTCTAGGATCTGAGGCTAATTCTACGATCTGAGAGGCTAGAGAGGCTTTTTCTACGATTTGAGAGGCTGAATAGGCTATTTATACAATCTGAGTGGCCAATTTTACAATCTGAGAAGCTAATTCTACGATCTGAGAGGCTATTTCTAAGATCTATGAAGCTATTTCTACGATCTGGGATGCCATTTCTAGGATTTGAGGGGCTACTTCTACGATCTAAAAATGTAGAGGTGCTATTTATACGATCTGCGAGGCTATTTCTTTGATCTGAGAAGCTATGTCTACGATCTGAGAGGCTTGAGAGGCTAATTCTACAATCTGAGAGGCTATTTCTACAATTTGAGTGACTATTATTATGATCTGAGAGGCTATTTCTACGATCTGAGAGGATATAGAGGCTATTTTAACGATCTGACAGGCTATTTCCACGATCTGAGAGACTATTTATACGATTTGAGAAACCATTTCTAGGATCTGAGGCTAATTCTACGATCTGAGAGGCTAGAGAGGCTTTTTCTACGATTTGAGAGGCTGAATAGGCTATTTATACAATCTGAGTGGCTAATTTTACAATCTGAGAAGCTAATTCTACGATCTGAGAGGCTATTTCTAAGATCTATGAAGCTATTTCTACGATCTGGGATGCCATTTCTAGGATTTGAGGGGCTACTTCTACGATCTAAAAATGTAGAGGTGCTATTTATACGATCTGCGAGGCTATTTCTTTGATCTGAGAAGCTATGTCTACGATCTGAGAGGCTTGAGAGGCTAATTCTACAATCTGAGAGGCTATTTCTACAATTTGAGTGACTATTATTATGATCTGAGAGGCTATTTCTACGATCTGAGAGGATATAGAGGCTATTTTAACGATCTGACAGGCTATTTCTACGATCTGAGAGACAATTTATACGATTTGAGAAACCATTTCTAGGATCTGAGGCTAATTCTACGATCTGAGAGGCTAGAGAGGCTTTTTCTACGATTTGAGAGGCTGAATAGACTATTTATACAATCTGAGTGGCTAATTTTACAATCTGAGAAGCTAATTCTACGATCTGAGAGGCTATTTCAACGTATTTAGAATTGCGCGCTAAATAAGAATCAGAGCCAAGAACCTATTATTATAAAACTAACAGAAACCACACAGTTGTTTATAATAAATAAAATCTTATTCAAACAAGGTGAGTTTATTATACATCACAGAAAAATAACACAAGTGAGTAGCATTAAAGAATAAAATAAACCAAACAATAGGAATTCTCTTTTGACTAGAATTGTTTCCTTGAAGAGTCTTAGCTCTACACAAGCTCGGTGTGAATTTTAGCCCCCATTCTATGCAAGGCTATGATGGTGTTGACAGCTTTAATCCAACGCTTTTTAATTACATATCTTTTCAATTTTGATTTACTCAGCTCCGTCTCAGGATGGACTGTTTCCAACGAGAGCCAAGTGTGCAGGAGGGCTTCAGATGCGCTCAATCGTGCTCTAGAAAGGTGAAGAAAATTTAAGGGGGTGCAGTCGTAAAAAGGTATAATTGGTGTTTGTGTAACGTTTATTTAACAGTGACGTTTACATACATTAGTTTTAAGAGATTTGCTGGTCCCAATTGAAAGATGAGAAATGCTTTTTAATGCCTAGAAAGCTAGTAATGAAGTGACTTATTCACTCGTCAAACAAATGCAAGCGTTAGTATCAATATTAAAGAGATTATTTATTGTGGTGAAAAGCGGTGATCTTTTTACTCGTCGCTCTTGACTGGAAGAAGTTGTTTAAAGAGCTGATGGATCTTTGGCCCAAGGAGTCATTCTCGCTCCATTCCCCCGAAACCGACGCGTGTCTGATGTTGGATCGCACAGGTCCATGTGGCCCATCCCACTGTTCCAACAAACGCAGCAGCAAGGTTTTAGTGCCATCCGGTCCAGGGCTGGGACTGTGTTCAATGTGCACTTTTTCCATTATTTTGCATTGTTCTTCGAAAAAAGTTGAGTTTCTCGTGATTAGAGGCACATCTCTGCTCTTGTGGTTCAGTCGGTACTTTGTGCGCCTCCATGGAACTCCGCAGTTTGGACTTTCTGGGTGGTCGCGTGGGAGTCCGTTCGGAAGCTCCTTTCTAATAATGGGAATCGAAGGAAGAGTCAGTTCGTCGAAACTGCTATTAGTGACTGTGGTCGATATGTTTGATAATTGGAAGAGCTTGTCGGACAACTTGCGGATCTCTTCAGCTAGATTGATTCGTTCGGTGACGTCGGGGCCTTTAAGAATGCACGTGCTATCTGAAGATCTTCTGAACTGATCCAGCGTCGGTGGGATAAGTTCGTTGGTGTCGAAACTAGCGAAGGCGTTATCAGAGCCGGGAGAAGAAGCCAAAGATCCGCAAGGAGAAGGAGACATTCCCACCAGTGAGTGAAGAGAGTCGCTCAACTGGTGTCCTCCAGAGCACGTGGGGGATATCATATGAGAAGTCACTTCGAACACGTAGGGAGAGTTTGGATGTTCGTTCCATCGCTCTACGAACTGTCTTAAATTGTCTTTCGTGACGTCCATGGATGGGGAACGAGGAACGATCTTTTTGCGTTTCAGCCATTCGTGATTCAAACAGTCTTCGGCAGTCATTCGATGGCTGCAAGGAGAAAGTTAGTTAGAGGGATTAATGGGGGAAAGCATGCGAACTCCCAAGAAGTTAGTCAAGAGTGGGTTTTGCATGCTTTTTTGTGAAAGAGACTTACTGGGGGTCCTTCTGGAGGAGCTTCTGGATGAAGTCTTTAGCCATGTCGGAGATTTCATCGAAGGCTTCGTCGTCGAAGTCGTACTTGGCGATGGTGACGTTGGCCATCGTCTCCACGTCGGTGTGCCCCATGAACGGAGACAGCCCAGAAAGCCTGGAAAGAGATTGGCCGTGATTTCGTTTCCTTGGCCCGAAAACCATGCGTAAAAATAGGACGCGAATAAATAAGAAATTTGGCTTGCAAGACGTACAGATGACTCCGATTGACCACATGCTAAATCAGAATTTTGAATTCTTACTGTAATTGTAAAACTGCCGAGTTTAACAGAAAATTTTGAATTTTGTCGTCCTGCTCAAAATAAAAATTTCAAAATTTGACTTTTTTTGTTTTAAAATTTTGAAATTTTGGCCACTCAATAGACAGCTTTCGAGTTATAAGCGCACCAAATTTCAGTGCTTAACCGTTAGAACTGTCGGACTTACAGCTTTTAGTAGAAATTTTGAGTTTAAAATTCATCTGAAAATAAAAATATTATATATTTTTTTTCTTAAGGTTTTTTTATTAAAAATTAGATACAGACTCTTGAGCAACATTTCCACTATATTTCATAGTTTTAACGTTAAAACTTTCGAACTTGTAGAATTTAGTAGAAAATTTTAGACTTTGTCTTCCTGCTCAAAATAAAAATTCCAAAATTGGACATATTTTGTTCTAAAATTTTAAAAATTTGAGCACTCAACAGACAACTTTCAAGTTATTAGTACACCAAATTTCATTTCTTTAACGTTAAAACTAGTGGATTTACAGTTTTTAATAGAAAATTTTGAATTTTGTCGTCCTGTTCAAAATAAAAAATCTCAAAATTTGACATTTTTCGTTTTAAAGTTTTAAAATTTTGGCCCCCCAATAGACAGCTTTCAAGTTATTAGTGCACCAAATTTCAGTGCTTTGACTTTAAAACTGTCGAACTTACAGCTTTTAATAAAAAAAATTGAGTTTTAAATTTATCTGAAAATCAAAAATTGAATTTTTTTCTAAGCACTTTTTATTTTAAATCACTGAATGCAGACTTTCGAGGAACAAAGCCACCAAATTTTATAATTTTAACGTTAGAATAGTCCGACTTGTTAAATTTAGTTGAAAATTTTGAACTTTGTCTTCGTAATCAAAATAAAAAATTCCAAAACTGGACATTTTGTGTTCCAAAATTTTAAAATTTTTAATTTAAAATACTAGACACAGACCCTAGTGTAACAAATCCTCCAACTTTTATAGTTTTAACGTTAGAACTGTTAAACTTGTAGAATTTAGTAGAAAATTTTGAACATTCTATGTAAAATAAAAAAATTACAAAATTAGACATTTTTTGTTCTAAAATTTTGAAATTTTGAGTATTTAATAGACAACTTTCAAGTTATCAGTGCACCAAATTTCAGTGCTTAATCGTTAATCCTAATCCTAATCAATTTTGAGCACTCAATAGACAACTCTCAAGTTATTAGTACACCAAATTTCATTGTTTAAACGTTAAAACTGGTGGCCCAAAAAAAAAAAATTTGCCATTTTTTATCATAAAAATTTGAAATTTTGGCCACTCAATAAACAACTTTCAAGTTATAAGTGCACTAAATTTCAGTGCTTTGACGTTAAAACTGTCGAACTTACAGCTTTTAATCAAAAAAATGAGTTTTAAATTTATCTGAAAATCAAAAATTGATTTTTTTTCTAAGCACTTTTTATTTTAAGTCACTGAATGCAGACTTTCGAGGAACAAAGCCACCAAATTTTATAATTTTAACGTTAGAACTGTCCGGCTTGTTAAATTTAGTAGAAAATTTTGAACTTTGTCTTCCTAATCAAAATAAAAAATTCCAAAACTAGACATTTTGTGTTCCAAAATTTTAAAATTTTAAGCATTCAATAGACAACTCTCAAGTTATTAGTACACCAAATTTCATTGTTTAAACGTTAAAACTGGTGGCCCAAAAAAAAAAAATTTGCCATTTTTTATCATAAAAATTTGAAATTTTGGCCACTCAATAAACAACTTTCAAGTTATAAGTGCACTAAATTTCAGTGCTTTGACGTTAAAACTGTCGAACTTACAGCTTTTAATAAAAAAAATGAGTTTTAAATTTATCTGAAAATCAAAAATTGATTTTTTTTCTAAGCACTTTTTATTTTAAGTCACTGAATGCAGACTTTCGAGGAACAAAGCCACCAAATTTTATAATTTTAACGTTAGAACTGTCCGGCTTGTTAAATTTAGTAGAAAATTTTGAACTTTGTCTTCCTAATCAAAATAAAAAATTCCAAAACTGGACATTTTGTGCTCCAAAATTTTAAAATTTTAAGCACTCAATAGACAACTTTCAAGTTATTAGTACACCAAATTTCATTGTTTAAACGTTAAAACTGGTGGCCCCAAAAAAAAATCTAAATTTGCCATTTTTTATCAGAAAAATTTGAAATTTTGGCCACTCAATAGACAACTTTCAAGTTATAAGTGCACTAAATTTAAGTGCTTAATCGTTAAAATTGTCGGACTTACATCTTTTAATGGAAAATTTTTTAATTAAAGTTTTTAATTCATCTGAAAATAAAAATAATAATTTTTTTTCTTATCGTTTTTTAATTTAAAATATTTGATGAAGACTCTTGAGCAACAATTCCACTATATTTCATAGTTTTAACGTTAAAACTTTCGAACTTGTAGAATTTAGTAGAAAATTTTGAACTTTGTCTTTCAACTCAAAATAAAAAATTTCAAAATTAAACATTTTTTGTTTTAAAATTTTGAAATTTTTACTCAATAGACAACTCTCAAGATATTAGTACACCAAATTTCATTTCTTGAACGTTAAAACTGGTAGACTTACAACTTTTAACTTTGTCTTCCTGTTCAAAATAAAAACGATCGGTAAAAATAGGACGCAAATAAATAAGAAATTTGGCTTACAAGACGTAACAGATGACTCCGACTGACCACATGTCGGTGCCGTACCCAATCTGGTCAAAATTCACCACTTCCGGAGCTACAAACTCCGGGGTGCCAAAAAGCACCTGCAGCTTCTTATCAGGGTCGAAACGTCGCGCCAAGCCAAAATCGATGATCTTAATTCTGTTACCAGTCCTCGTCAAGCAAAGAATGTTTTCCGGCTTCATATCCAGATGTAGAATCTTCTGTTTATGAATGAAGTTGACTCCTTCACAGATCTGTCTCATGAAGATCGTGCAGGCTTTCTCGGTGAGAACGAAGTCATCGTCGATGACCCGCTCGAAGAGCTCACCACCTTCAATACTAAACCAGAGTGGAGGAAAGCGGAAGAGTGTTACTTACAGTTCCAAGATAACACACATCACCTTTCCGTTCTCGAAGGCGTCGTACAGCTGGATGAGCCTCGGGTGTTGGAGCGCCTTCATAATATCGACTTCTCGCTCCACGTTCCTGCGGTCTTCCTTCTTCGGAACGGCCACGAATTTCGCGGCGAGAGCCAATCCGGTCGATTTCTCCCGGCATTTGAACACTGTCCCAAACTTCCCTCTGAAATCCCGCTGGAGTGTTAATGTACAAAATGAGGAGTTTTTACCTTCCGACTTCTTCTTCGAGTTCGTAGAGGTCCTTCGGGTCCACTCCTTTCTGGATCTGCACGTCTCTGTGCGGGAAACTCAGTTGAACTTCTGCAAAACGCGCGATCTTGAATGGTTTGATGAGATGCCAATTGGCGCGGTGCCGAACTGAACTTGGTGTTAGCCCCAAACCAAAACAATCAATTTGGAGTGTTGGGAAAACGCGATCTAGTTCTGACTCAAATTCGAGATTGCCCCGAATTTTTTCCAAAGAATGTGGGTCTAGGTGGGCTTCCGCATTTTACCAGATTCAATTAGTTTAGGATGTTATTATTGGATTTTTCGTTTATTATTGGTGGCGTTAAGATAACTGTGAAGAGCTTTGGGTGGAAATAAACAAACTTTTCTGCCTCGAAATAAGATAAAGTCAGCGTACTCTCCGGGCACAAAAAGGAAAAAAAGTGGCGGTGTTGCAAGTGCGCAATTGTCTTTTTCGGTTTGATTAAAAATGGAAAAGAGACTTACCACCGATGGGATCAGTTTCGTCCACGTGAATCATGGCTCTGCAAAAATCCATTGATCAAAACGGTTTATAATAAATCAAAACTAAGCTCTGAATAAAAGTAAACAGCGCCAAACATCATTGTTACGGAATTTCGTACTAAAAATACCAACCATCAAGAACACAGCCTTGTTCCTTCAAAAATAAAACAAATTTTTCAAAACCGCGATGATAGAAACAATTACAAAACACGCCACAACGAGCTATTATTGTCAGTACAAAGACATCGAACGCTACTTACGTGATTTTGGAAATTCTCAACTCGGCCAAATTCGGCTTACAATTTCTCTTTTTCCATGAATTGAGCGAAGATTTGATGTGAATTGAAAAGTGAATTAAATTGAAATGTGAATTGGAATACGACGTGGACTACGCCTCGACGTCGGTGCTCGCCAAAATTAGAACAGACTAGTGAGAAGCTTCTGTAAGTCACGTGGACAGGGCCACTGATGAAAATATTTCTTTAAAATTGAGTAATACAGAATTGTTGGAGGTGGAGTGATGACGCTCGGTGCCGGAAGGAATGGGGTCTATCACTATTAGCGTGTTTAGTGTTTTCGAATTGGATGAAAGTTTTAATGGGGATTTAATGGGTGCAAGGAAAAATATGCCAGAATTGAGGGAAATTGGCACAAGTCGGTCACAGAAAGAAGGGAAATAAAAGAGTTTTGACTGACTTAAATAACTGCGGTCTCTTCTTGTCCGTTTTCCGAAACATGCTCATTTTCTTTCCTAAGTTTTTTGAAAAGCTTTGGAAAATAGTTTCTTATTCTGTGTTTCTTTCTCCTTTTAGTTTGCCGTCGAAAGTTGCCATATTTTCAATTAAAATGCTCAAGAGTTTTTCAGATGAAATTTTAGATGGGCGATAAAGTCAAACTATATGTTTGTGTGTATATTTAGTTGCATACAATTCATTAATTTGGGGAAAAAATGTACAGTCATTCTAAAGCAGAAATGCTTTCTCCGAAATAGAATTTGTTCCAACAATTAAAAAAATTATTAAATAAGTCTTCCAAAAAACTTTCAAGTCGTTGGTAAAGTCAGTTTTTGATAAAATTTTTAATCCACACCAAATATCAGTCCTCTAACGTTAAGACTGTCGAACTTACAGCTATTAATAGAAAATTTTGAGCTATAAATTCTTCCAAAAATAAAAAAAAAAAATTTTTTCTAAGCGCTTTTTAATTTAAAATACTGGACACAAACTCTCGAAGAACAAATCTACCAAATTTTATAGTTTTAACGTTAGAACTGTCGAACTTGTAGAATTTAGTTGAAAATTTTGAACTTTGTCTTCGTACTCAAAATAAAAAAATTCGAAATTTTAAAAATTTGGGCGCTCAATAAACAACTCTCAAGTTATTAGTACACCAAATTTCACTGCGTAAACATTCAAACTGGTAGACTTACAGCTTAATAGAAAATTTTCGTGCTGCTAAAAATTAAAAATTTCAAAATTTGACATTTTTGTTTTCAAATTTTGAAATTTTGGCCACTTAATAGACAGCTTTCAAGTTATAAGTTTCAGTGCTTAACCATTAAAACTGTCGGACTTACAGCTTTTAATAAAAATATTGAAGTTTGTCTTCATGCTCAAAGAAAAAAATTCCAAAATTGGACATTTTTTGGTTCTAAACTTTTGAAATTTTGGGTTCTCAATAAACAACTTCCAAGTTACAAGTGCCCCAAATTTCAGTGCTTAATCGTTAAAACTGTAGGACTTACAGCTTTTAATAAAAAAAATTGAATTTAATCGTCCTGCTCAAATAAAAAAAATCAAAATTTGACATTTTTCGTTTTAAAATTTTCAAATTTTGGCTACTCTAGACAGCTTTTAAGTTATAAGTGCACCAAATTTAAGTGCTTAAACGTTAAAACTGTCGTACTTATAGTATTTAATAGAAAATTTTGAGTTTTAATTTTATCTGAAAATCAAAAATTAAATTTTTTTCAAGCGCTTTTTATTTTAAAATACTGGATGCCGACTTGCGCGAAACAAAGCCACCAAATTTCATAATTTTAACGCTAGAACTGTCAAACTTGTAGAATTTAGTAGAAAATTTTTGACTTTATTTTCCTGCTCAAAATAAAAATTCCAAAATTGGAATCTTTTGCTCTAAAACTTTGAAATTTTGGGCACTCAATAAACAATTCTCAAGTTATTTTCCTGACTTTATTTTCCTGCTCAAAATAAAAATTCCAAAATTGGACATCTTTTGCTCTAAAACTTTGAAATTTTAGGCACTCAATAAACAATTCTCAAGTTATTAGTACACCAAATTTTATTGCTTAAACGTTATAATTGGTGAATGTACAACTTTTAATAAAAAATTTTGAATTTTGTCGTTCTGCTCAAAATAAAAAATTTCAAAATTTAACATTTTTCGTTTTAAAATTTTGAAATTTTGGCCACTTAATAGACAGATTTCAAGTTATAAGTTTCAGTGCTTAACCATTAAAACTGTCGGACTTACAGCTTTTAATAAAAATATTGAAGTTTGTCTTCATGCTCAAAGAAAAAAATTCCAAAATTGGACATTTTTTGGTTCTAAACTTTTGAAATTTTGGGTTCTCAATAAACAACTTCCAAGTTACAAGTGCCCCAAATTTCAGTGCTTAATCGTTAAAACTGTAGGACTTACAGCTTTTAATAAAAAAATTTGAATTTAATCGTCCTGCTCAAATAAAAAAAATTCAAAATTTGACATTTTTCGTTTTAAAATTTTCAAATTTTGGCTACTCTAGACAGCTTTTAAGTTATAAGTGCACCAAATTTCAGTGCTTATACGTTAAAACTGTCGTACTTATAGTATTTAATAGAAAATTTTGAGTTTTAATTTTATCTGAAAATCAAAAATTAAATTTTTTTTTAAGCGCTTTTTATTTTAAAATACTGGATGCCGACTTGCGCGAAACAAAGCCACCAGATTTCATAATTTTAACGTTAGAGCTGTCAAACTTGTAGAATTTAGTAAACAAATTTTGATTTTATTTTCCTGCTCAAAATAAAAATTCCAAAATTGCACATCTTTTGCTCTAAAACTTTGAAATTTTGGGCACTCAATAAACAATTCTCAAGTTATTAGTACACCAAATTTTATTGATTAAACGTTATAATTGGTGAATGTACAACTTTTAATAAAAAATTTTGAATTTTGTCGTTCTGCTCAAAATAAAAAATTTCAAAATTTAACATTTTTCGTTTTAAAATTTTGAAATTTTGGCCACTTAATAGACAGATTTCAAGTTATAAGTTTCAGTGCTTAACCATTAAAACTGTCGGACTTACAGCTTTTAATAAAAATATTGAAGTTTTTCTTCATGCTCAAAGAAAAAAATTCCAAAATTGGACATTTTTTGGTTCTAAACTTTTGAAATTTTGGGTTCTCAATAAACAACTTCCAAGTTACAAGTGCCCCAAATTTCAGTGCTTAATCGTTAAAACTGTAGGACTTACAGCTTTTAATAAAAAAATTTGAATTTAATCGTCCTGCTCAAATAAAAAAAATTCAAAATTTGACATTTTTCGTTTTAAAATTTTCAAATTTTGGCTACTCTAGACAGCTTTTAAGTTATAAGTGCACCAAATTTCAGTGCTTATACGTTAAAACTGTCGTACTTATAGTATTTAATAGAAAATTTTGAGTTTTAATTTTATCTGAAAATCAAAAATTAAATTTTTTTTTAAGCGCTTTTTATTTTAAAATACTGGATGCCGACTTGCGCGAAACAAAGCCACCAGATTTCATAATTTTAACGTTAGAGCTGTCAAACTTGTAGAATTTAGTAGAAAATTTTTGACTTTATTTTCCTGCTCAAAATAAAAATTCCAAAATTGGACATCTTTTGCTCTAAAACTTTGAAATTTTGGGCACTCAATAAACAATTCTCAAGTTATTAGTACACCAAATTTTATTGCTTAAACGTTATAATTGGTGAATGTACAACTTTTAATAAAAAATTTTGAATTTTGTCGTTCTGCTCAAAATAAAAAATCTCAAAATTTAACATTTTCCGTTTTAAAATTTTGAAATTTTAGCCATTCAACGCGCAGCTTTCAAGTTATTAGTACACCAAATATCAGTCCTCTAACGTTAAGACTGTCGAACTTACAGCTTTTAATAGAAAATTTTGAGTTTTAAATTCTGCAGAAAATAAAAAATTGAATTTTTTTCTAAGCGCTTTTAAATTTAAAATACTGGACACAGACTCACGAGTAACAGATGCACCAAATTTTATAGTTTTAACGTTAGAACTATTGGACTTGTCGAATTTAATAGAAAATTTTGAACTCTCTCATCCAACTTAAAATAAAAAATTCCAAAATTGAACATTTTTTGTTAAAAAATGTTGAAATTTTGGCCACTCAACAGACATCTATCAAGTTATAAGTGCAATAAATTTCAGTGCTTAAACGTTAAAACTGTCCGAAGTACCCTTTTAATAAAAAAATTTAAAATTTGTCTTCATGCTCAAAAAAAATATTCCAAAATTGGACATTTTTTGTTCTAAAATTTTGAAATTTTGGGTACTTAATAGACAACTCTCAAGTTATAAGTGCACCAAATTTCATGGTTTTAACATTAAAACTGTCCGACTTACAGTCTTTACTAGAAAATGTTGAGTATCACGTTCGTTAAAAATAAAAAAATTGAATTTTAAATTTGCTCAAAAATAAAAATAATAATAATTTAAGACCCTGAGAACTCTTGAACTTCCCACCCCCCAAAGTCTCGACACTTTTAATCCCCTTAACCCCCAAACAATGTGTCTCCACTAACAACAAGACTTTATTACAACCACATTTTTACCTGAAAATCCGGTCATTAAAATTCCATTGCTTTCCAAAATTCCCCAAAGTGAGCAACTCCTCTAATCCAACTTTCTCACGTTTAAATCACAACCCTCTGACCGCCAATAGAACACCAGTAAATGTCCCCACCGCCGAAGATGCCCCACCAGAGTGTTATCGCAGCAACGCGCGACCGCTTCGAATACAAATTTTGAACGTGCTTCAAGTTGTACAAAACGAAATTGTGCTGTGAAGTGCATAATAATAGTGACGGAAAATGTTCTAAAGGGTGATATTCTCATCGGAAAACGTGAGTTGAATTTCTTTCGGTCTCAAGCACCACTTAAGACTTTTTATTAATCATACTTAAATGCACTAGTTTCTCTAATTTGTTTGGGTGCTAATTATGGATATTAATTCATAAAAGGAAATCGGGGTAATTTGCATTTGTGGTTACACTTTCGAATCGTCGAAAAAAGAGTTCAAAGAGACGAATTTTGTTGATTTTTTATAACACATGACTCGTTCATATCACTGCTTCAAGAACGCAACTATACAATTACGTTTTCCCAGCCGATAAAAATTTTCTCATGAATATTAATCTGTGATTCAACCTGAGACGAATCATTCAATTACACTGATTTCTGCGACGCTTAATCATTTTTCTTTGTTCCTTCCACGTAAACACAAAGAATATTTTAATTTTACACCGCATAAACTTAACTTTCTGTGTCTGCCAAGTCTTCGGCGGCCTTGAGGTTGATGGTCCGGTAAACTGCTTCAGATTGATTTTTATTTGACTTTTATTATCTCTAATGTTTGAATTAGACAGTTTTGGGTTATCGTTATCAAGGAAAAGCGTGTTTGTAACACTTGCAGGCTGTGTTATCATCAGAGAATTTGAAAATTCCGAGATGATTCATTAAAGATTTCCCAGAAAACCTCAAGTGTAAACAAACATAATAAAATAAGTTTGGGATTGATCATAACTTTGCTAATTCTTGGAAGGTTGTAATAAGACCTCCAGGTCAACTAAACGCTCCAATGGCACATTTTTCCGTCTTGAGAAACACTTCTTGCTAACTCCACATAAAGTGTTATGATTAATCCAAACACAATTCCATGGTTCTTTTGCGGAAACGAGGGTCATAATGACCAGGTGGGCACGTGTGCGCCACGAGTCACCCTCTGTCTGGTGGTTGCAGCTGTACATCACATCCATATGCCACCACCGAAGACTCTCCAACGGTACGAATTACCGAACCATATGGGCCGAAGGGAACTCCGATTCTGGTAAAGTTACCAAAGGGTGACATCCTTCCGGTGATACAGTCGACTTCTTCAGTTCATAATAGCATAACGGCACGTGTCAGCGTGGTCAATGCAAAGCAGCGGTGGCAAAACTCTTAGTTGGATTATAAAATGACTCAGGACGATAACACGCCTTTATTAATTACGAAAGTCGTTATCGAAGATAAATATTTTCTATGCGCTTCTTGAAGACACGAGCGTTGAACTCGGATCAATTTCGGAATTAATTTCAAACTCCAAAAGAAGTCGTCGTGAATGGAAAACGAATCTTGTAGCGTCGCGGAATCAGAACGTGGACAATGGGAGCTTTCAATCTCAGAACGCAGCTGCTGGTGACGGTTAAGTTCGTTCTAATCGGTTATTATTATTGTCGGGGTGCGAAGAATCTGATAATAAACAACGTCAGAAGAGACTCATTCGGAGAATATTAATTACGGTTGGATCAGTTATGAGTTTTTTCACTCTGCTTCATCAAGGTTCAGCGCTGATTTGTGGAGAGATTAAGGAAGAAAGAGGAAGTAATTGATAAATTCTTGGATGCTTAACGAGTTTTTATTTTAGCAGTTTGCGTTAATCTGTTTCGATGGAAAAATCAACGTCAAACTTATAGAACTTGTTCTTCGGTTAGTTATTGAATCACATCGTTTATTGGTTTATTGGTTAGGAGAACAGAGTCTAGTGAGGTGGTGTGGTCACGACCTCTTGTACCTAAACATAACAGGCTCTTTGTATTCCCAAAATATTTCGAGTGGACCTACATCTGGACGATAATGCACCACTTTGCTTATTTAATCATATGCGCGTCAGATATTGTGAGCAATAAAAACATGGGCTATAACAAAATGAAAATGTAATCATAAACGTCAGGAAAATTTTAGACCAATCCATACAAAATTGGCTCTAAAGAACAAGAAATACAGATTCTAGAAAATTCTATTTTAGGGCGAACCAAACATTTTCTGTTTTTTTTTTAATCAAAGTTTTTATCTTTGTTAGTTCTTAAGTTATGGTAATGAAATTTGGTGAGGTTCCTACTTCTAAAATTTTCATCAACTGTGCCAAGTTCAAAATTTTAGAACAAGAAATAAAGAATTTTGAAAATTTTATTTTAAGCCGAACCAAAAACTTCCAACTTTTGATTATTAAAATTCGTATCTTCGTTAGTTTTTAAGTTAGGACAATAAAATTTGGTGAAGTTTCTTTTTCTAAAGTGTGAATTAACTGTGCCTAAGTACAAAATTTTAGAACAAGAAATACAGATTTTAGAAAATTTTAACTTGGCTCGAAAGAAATATTTACAACTTTTTGATATTAAAATTCGTATTTTTGTTGGTTTTTAAGTTAGGACAATGAAATTTGGTGAAGTTACTTTCTCAAAAGGGTTTCTTAATTGTGCTAAAGTTCAAAATTTTAGAACAAAAAACATAGATTTTAGTAATTTTTTTTTTAGACGGACTAAATATTTCCAACATTCTGATATTAAAATTTGGATTTTTGTTAGTTTTTAAGTTAGGACCATGAAATTTGGTGAGGGTACTAGTTTTACAGTGTTTATTAACTGTGCCAAAGTACAAAATTTTAGAAAAAGAAATACAGATTTTACAAAAATTTTATTTTGAGCCGAAAGAAATATTTTCAACTTTTTGATGTTAAAATTCGTATTTTTGTTGGTTTTTAAGTTAGGACAATGAAATTTGGTAAGGATATTAATTCTAAAGTGTTTATTAAGTGTGCCAAAATACAAAATTTTAGAACAAGAAATACAGATTTTAGAAAATTTTAATTTGGCTCGAAAGAAATATTTACAACTTTTTGATATTAAAATTCGTATTTTTGTTGGTTTTCAAGTTAGGACAATGAAATTTGGTGAAGTTACTTTCTCAAAAGGGTTTCTTAATTGTGCTAAAGTTCAAAATTTTAGAACAAAAAACATAGATTTTAGTAATTTTTTTTTTAGACGGACTAAATATTTCCAACATTCTGATATTAAAATTTGGATTTTTGTTAGTTTTTAAGTTAGGACAATGAAATTTAGTGAGGGTACTAGTTTTACAGTGTTTATTAACTGTGCCAAAGTACAAAATTTTAGAAAAAGAAATACAGATTTTACAAAATTTTATTTTGAGCCGAAAGAAATATTTTCAACTTTTTGATGTTAAAATTCGTATTTTTGTTGGTTTTTAAGTTAGGACAATGAAATTTGGTAAGGATATTAATTCTAAAGTGTTTATTAAGTGTGCCAAAATACAAAATTTTAGAACAAGAAATACAGATTTTAGAAAATTTTAATTTGGCTCGAAAATATATTTACAACTTTTTGATATTAAAATTCGTATTTTTGTTGGTTTTTAAGTTAGGACAATGAAATTTGGTGAAGTTACTTTCTCAAAAGGGTTTCTTAATTGTGCTAAAGTTCAAAATTTTAGAACAAAAAACATAGATTTTAGTAATTTTTTTTTAGACGGACCAAATATTTCCAACATTCTGATATTAAAATTGGGATTTTTGTTAGTTTTTAAGTTAGGACAATAAAATTTGGTGAAGTTACTTTCTCAAAAGGGTTTCTTAATTGTGCCAAAATTCAAAATTTTGGAACAAAAAACATAGATTTTAGTAATTTTTTTTTGAGACGGACCAAATATTTCCAACATTCTGATATTAAAATTTGAATTTTTGTTAGTTTTTAAGTTAGGACAATGAAATTTAGTGAGGGTACTAGTTTTACAGTGTTTATTAACTGTGCCAAAGTACAAAATTTTAGAAAAAGAAATACAGATTTTACAAAATTTTATTTTGAGCCGAAAGAAATATTTTCAACTTTTTGATATTAAAATTCGTATTTTTGTTGGTTTTTGAGTTAGGACAATGAAATTTAATAAGGATATTAATTCTAAAGTGTTTATTAAGTGTGCCAAAATACAAAATTTTAGAACAAGAAATACAGATTTTAGAAAATTTTAATTTGGCTCGAAAGAAATATTTACAACTTTTTGATATTAAAATTCGTATTTTTGTTTGTTTTTAAGTTAGGACAATGAAATTTGGGGAGGTTACTATTTTTAAAGCCAAATTTCAAAATTTTAGAACAAAAAATAAAAAGTTTAGAAACATTTATTTGGGGACAAATCAAATATTTTCCACTGATTGATATTAAAATTTGTATTTTTGTTAGTTTTTAAGTTATAGCAATAAAATTTGTTGAGGTTACCACCCCTAAAGTATTCATTAACTGTGCCAAAGTACAAAATTTTAGAACAAGAAATACAGATTTTACAAAAATTTATTTTAGCACGAACCAAAAACTTTCAGCATTTATCATGGTTTTATAAGGGCAAGATTTTTGAACGTGTCTATATTATCCTAGAATTCGTTGATAAAAACGTGTCAACCGCGACACTCCTTCTATCAAAAGGAAAATAGACTCATTTACTTCACAAACATTTTTAAATACCACACTGCCAACTTATCAGATGATTAAACCCAGTTTAGCAATTCCGTGCGCCCGATATCTGCTTGCACAACGATTATTTGTATTTATTTAATTTGGAACAAACAAAGAAGTTCCATGGACATGACATCAACGTGGTCAAATCAAAGTTATATAACCCGCGGTGACATTGCTGGACAATAACACTTTTTACGTAATTTTTTCTGCACATTTTTTCATTCAATAGAAAAGCAATGACACATTTTCCGTTATCTTTGAGTTATCGAGTAACTGCGAATCGTATCATCAGAGAGCCTCTTTCAGGAAGCAGCCTCTGGTGAAAAAACGTCGATCAAAAGAACATAATTGGATTTATTTCACGTTGAAGAAATGTAATAAGTGAAGATGAGAATCTAACCGCGAATGATGGAGTGTTTATTTAATGACGAGCGCGGCAATTATTATGCTCAATGAAATGTCGAATTCGCGTTTTTAAAAATGAGACATAATTATAGGTGAAGTGGATAATAACAGAGATTGAGGATTTACATAAATTGCTCTTTTCGCGTTGTAAACAAGACAGACACAAATCCGCAATTAGCTAAGTAACGTTAGTGATAAATCTGAAATGTTAAGGTCGACTTTACGTGCCCTAAATAAGAAGCCGTTACGAGGAAGGTGATGGGAAATGCGGGACATAAGGGTAACACGGTACCCTCATTGTAAATCTGAACACCTGGAACCTCCCTTACCGAGGGTTGTTCGTCATTTTTGCACCTGAGAAACACTCATAACCATCTGAATCATTTTCTCACAATCCAATTAGTGATTCATTCGCGGAAACCTTACTCATTTCTAATCATTCCTCAGCATGGGCGAGTTTAAACGAAGTCCCAGTAAAGTGTGGTGGGCCAGCGACAACCTCGAATTCCGCCAAGTCTCCGAAAGCCCCGGTAGCCAAGACTCCGGATTCTCCGACACAGAAACACCCCCATTACAACTCCAGAAGGTCACCGGAAACAAACCGGAAAATCTCTCGATCAACTACCACGAAAAAGTCACTCCGGACAAAATCAAAATCACTGATTCTCCCCGGAGTTTGTACAAGAAAAACTCTCCGAAAGTCAACAGGAATTTATTCAACGCTAAGAGATGCGTGAAGGACGTTAATCATCAATATTCACAAGACGCAGCGCGATCGTTGGACAGTGAGAGTTACGCTTTGAGAAGAGCGCGAACGATACCACTGTTTGAAGGTGTTAAGAGTGAATTGAACAACACCGCGCCGGCGGTTTTGGAAAAGCGCGAAGATGAGAGTTTCAATGGGAGTTTGTCGAGTGACTGCGAGAGCGAGTTGGAATGTCTCTTCAAAGGGGGCTTGGAGTCACCGAAACACACGTCCACGCCCAAGAATGTAGTCACCAAGATGCGGTACTTGCGCAGAAATGCTCACCAAGAAAGGTAAAAACACTCTGAGGATGACACCACAACTAACTTAATTAACAGGGGTGTCCCACCAAACGAAGCCGTCCGGAAGTGGATGCAGGAAGTCGCCTGTCTTTACGAACAAGAGTGCATGACCACGCTCCAGGTGAAATCCATCGCTGGAGAGCTCCACCAGAAAGTGGCGAAGATGGCCGCACTCACAACTTCCAAACTGGAAGCCATCCTCTCCCATTCCGAGTTTCTTAAAGAAGAGTACAAGAAACTAAATAGGTAAGAATGTTGAGCTCCTGGAAAATCGTATTTTAACTTTGTTTTTTTACAGCGAGAAGAAGTACATCGGACCTTTAGCTCAAAGCCTCGCTGGAAACATAACAGACTTCTTCAAACAATACTCCGAGGTCACACCAAAGATATCGAAGCAATACGACGCCATAAGAAAAACCAACTCCGGGGAGCTTCTTCTGAGTCTAATCCCGGCGTTCTTCACCCAGTGGGAATCCTCCTTCCATCTAATCCTAGAATCAGAAGTGAAGAAGCTGGTGGAGAGACTGGAAAACCCATGCTCGGAGTTAGATCTCCGGGCGACGACCACCGGAGTGACTTCTTTGTGCCTCCGGAACGAAAACCTCATCGAAATTTTCACGAAAAGCGACATCATTCCCATTCTTCTGATTCTCTGCGAAAAGTGCGAAGGTTCTTCGATGAAGAGTCTTCTTCTCCGCGCTCTTTCCACGATGTGTTCGACAACTTTTGCCGTTCGTCAGTTCGAGAAGTATTCAGGAGTACAGATAATCTCCGAGACTCTCAACGAAGACTCTTCACGTCCAGAACCTGAGCGCTCGGAAGCTGTGGCTCTTCTCGCCCAAGTCACAGCTCCGTGGATTGAAGACAACCATTCAATCAGAGGTCTTCAGGATTATTCTCGCCAGTTAGTCAAATCGTTGACTAAATTTCTCTCGTCGACGAAGTGTTGCCAGAATATTCTTCTCTGCGCCGCTGCGCTTGCAAATCTATCGATGATGGACTACAAATGCATCAAGTATATGGTGCACTTGAAGACAATAGAGGTTCTTTTGAATTCAGTCAATAAAAGGGGGCCCCATGTTTCCGTCTATCTTTTGGAACAAGTGGCGACTCTTGTTGCCAACATGACGTCCGTGGAAGCGGCACGAAAGCAGTTATCAAGACTTCGGACGATTCCAGCACTGCTGTGCTTCTTAAAGACTGGAAATGTCGGTGAAGACGTGGAGAAGAGGCTCCAGCAAAAGGCAATAATTGCATTGTCGAGACTTTGCGGTGAGAAGGAAGCAGCTGCACAAGTTGTGGAGTTGGGAGGAGTGCAGAAACTAGTCAGGATGTGTAGGGATAAGAACGAGAGGTTTTGCAACGATGCTGTGTTGGTGGCGACATTGGTAAGTTCGTGATGGTGGTTTTTTACTCAGTTTACGATTTTCTTGTTTCTTTACAGGCTACTTTGAGGAAAATAGCCGATGCGTGCGGAAAGGACGTCATAAATGTTGAAGATGTACAAGAGCTAGTGGAGCCAAAGCTGTTGGATTCCTTCCTGGCCTATTCAACACAAAACGAGAGCTACGTATAGAATGCCTGTATTTATTGATTGTTATTTTATTTATTACTAGAATTTTATCAGAATAAATCTTATTTTATGATTTTAAATTCGTGTTGGGTAGTTTAAAGTTTTCTTATTTTAAAAGGTTTTGGGTTCTATTTCACCTCAAACAACGCAAATTTTCCCAAAAATAAGCGAGATATCAACCGCAAAAGTTGGACGAATACTCCAGATTTATTTTGAATACCGCATTTCAAGGTCATAATTTGTGAAAATTGTGGAGCTCTACGGCGGTATTTAAAATAAATGAGGAATGGTTTCTCAGTTTTTCGACTTTTGAAGAATAATATAAAGCAACCATAATTTTCCCCTACTTTACAACCGGCAACGTTTTCTAGGGAGATTTTCTGGTGAGAAAACAAATGTCAAATTAGTGACATTTCTGAAAATTGCGCAGTTTTTTCGTTAAAAACGTCTCTTCTATAGCCTGTTGGATCGAAAATCAAAGAATTAAGCAGTGAAAAGACTCGGCACAGCCTGAAAAGCCGTTATTTGTAATAAAAAAACGGACTTTAGTTTGGAAGATCACTGGGAAGTGGAGGTGGGGATTTAGGGAGCTGAATGCAGGCCGCTAGCTTCATTCAAGTTAATTGACACTTCTCAGCTGTCACCGTGACATTTATGTGGCAAATGTCAAGTGCTAGTTATCGAATAGTTTCTAACTTAATTAAAATGAAAAGATCTGATTAAAGCCCCTTAAAATGGACCACCTGGGTCTCCTTTCCATTTTCGCGTTTTCGTTTTGAAATTCGCTTCACTAGTTGAAATTTTGGGGCACAGTGCAAAGAAGTGGCAATACTAGATGCCGCGCTGGCGGCAGTACTTCAAGGGGCGGTGCGATGCTCAGTTTGGAGCAGGAAGTGGGAGCTTGGGATTCTGTACTTCTTGAGCCCTTGACTGAAGACACTTTTATTGGAAATTTGCAGCAAAGGTTCAAACGAGATCACATCTATACCTACATTGGAAACGTTCTCATCTCTGTTAATCCTTACAAAAAACTAGCGCTTTATTCCACTGATCTTGTGGAGACGTATGTGAAAAGGGGGCCCTTTCAATTGCCGCCACATATGTAATGTAACATTTTAGTGTGACAAGTTTGAGGTTAGTTTTTTTAGATACGCGATCGCCGGGTCGGCTTATCGATGGTTGAATGATAGAAATGAGGACCAATGCATTGTCGTCACAGGTCGGTATCCCCCATAAGTCTCACATAAACTTAGTTTGATTACAATGAAGGTGAGAGCGGCGCTGGAAAAACTGAAGCTGCAAGAATTGTTCTACAGTTTCTAGTCTTAGTTTCTGGAGATATCTTGGAAGTAAAACTTATGAAAGACAGGCTGGTACAAGCGAACACTTTGCTGGAGGCGTTTGGGAATGCGAGAACTATGAAAAATGATAACGCGTCTAGATTTGTAAAACCGCCTTTTTTTATTTTCCCAAGTAACTTTTCTTTGTAGGGGAAGTTCTTGGATATTGAGTTTGACTACAAAGGGGACCCTGTGGGTGGCCACTTGACCCATTGTAAGTAGTTCTTGTTTTGCGCGTACAAAAATTAATTACAATTTTCTTGCTGGCAAGATTTTTTGGATAAGGTATGCACTGTTGTTTCCCAGGAGATAATACTTCTCATAAATGACCTACACCTGACTTTCCCTGATTTCCTTGTGATTTCGTCCAACTTTCCCTTATTTCTTTGTGATTTCGTAAAACTTCTCCTAATTTTCCTATGGTTTCGTCTCACCTCTCCTTTTTCCTTATCATTTTGTATAAATTCCCCTCAGTTCCTTGTGATTTTGTTCAACTTCCCCTTTTTTCTTGTCATTTTGTCTAAATTCTGCTGATTTCTTTGAGATTTCGTCTCACCTTTCCTTTTTCCTTGTCATTTTGTGTAAATGCCCCTGATTTCCTCGTGATTTTGTCCGACTTCCTCTTATTTCTTTGTGATTTCCTAAAATATCTCCTGTATTCATTGTGATTTCGTCCAATCTCTCCTTAATTTTTGTGGTTTCATCTAAATTCCCCTCATTTCCTTGCGATTTCGTCCAACTTCCCCTTACTTCCTTGTGATTTCGTAAATTTTTCCCTGATTTCTCTATGATTTCGTCTAACCTCTCCTTTTTCTTTGTCATTTCGTTTATATTCTCCTCATTTCCTTGTGATTTCGTCCAACTTTCCCTTATTTTCTTGTGATTTTGTAAAACTTTCCCTGATTTCTCTATGATTTTGTCTTATCTCTCCTTTTTTCTTTTCATTTCGTCTAAATTCCCCTGATTTTCTTGTGGATTCGTAATACTTCCCCTGATTTTCCGATGGTTTCGTCTCACCTCTCCTTTTTCCTTATCATTTTGTCTAAATTCCCCTCAGTTTCTTGTGATTTTGTTCAACTTCCTCTTTTTCCTTGTCATTTTGTCTAAATTCTGCTGATTTCCTTGTGATTTCGTCTCACCTCTCCTTTTTCCTTGTCATTTTGTGTAAATTCCCCTGATTTCCTCGTGATTTTGTCCAACTTTCTCTTATTTCTTTGTGATTTCCTAAAATTTCTCCTGTACTCATTGTGATTTCGTCCAATCTCTCCTTAATTTTTGTGTTTTCATCTAAATTCCCCTCATTTCCTTGCGAGTTCGCCCAACTTCCCCTTACTTCCTTGTGATTTCGTAAATTTTTCCCTGATTTCTCTATGATTTCGTCTAACCTCTCCTTTTTCTTTGTCATTTCGTTTATATTCTCCTCATTTCCTTGTGATTTCGTCCAACTTTCCCTTATTTTCTTGTGATTTTGTAAAACTTTCCCTGATTTCTCTATGATTTTGTCTTATCTCTCCTTTTTTCTTTTCATTTCGTCTAAATTCCCCTGATTTTCTTGTGGTTTCGTAATACTTCCCCTGATTTTCCGATGGTTTCGTCTCACCTCTCCTTTTTCCTTATCATTTTGTCTAAATTCCCCTCAGTTTCTTGTGATTTTGTTCAACTTCCTCTTTTTCCTTGTCATTTTGTCTAAATTCTGCTGATTTCCTTGTGATTTCGTCTCACCTCTCCTTTTTCCTTGTCATTTTGTGTAAATTCCCCTGATTTCCTCGTGATTTTGTCCAACTTTCTCTTATTTCTTTGTGATTTCCTAAAATTTCTCCTGTACTCATTGTGATTTCGTCCAATCTCTCCTTAATTTTTGTGTTTTCATCTAAATTCCCCTCATTTCCTTGCGAGTTCGCCCAACTTCCCCTTACTTCCTTGTGATTTCGTAAATTTTTCCCTGATTTCTCTATGATTTCGTCTAACCTCTTCTTTTTCTTTGTCATTTCGTTTATATTCTTCTCATTTCCTTGTGATTTCGTCCAACTTTCCCTTATTTTCTTGTGATTTTGTAAAACTTTCCCTGATTTCTCTATGATTTTGTCTTATCTCTCCTTTTTTCTTTTCATTTCGTCTAAATTCCCCTGATTTTCTTGTGGTTTCGTAATACTTCCCCTGATTTTCCGATGGTTTCGTCTCACCTCTCCTTTTTCCTTATCATTTTGTCTAAATTCCCCTCAGTTTCTTGTGATTTTGTTCAACTTCCTCTTTTTCCTTGTCATTTTGTCTAAATTCTGCTGATTTCCTTGTGATTTCGTCTCACCTCTCCTTTTTCCTTGTCATTTTGTGTAAATTCCCCTGATTTCCTCGTGATTTTGTCCAACTTTCTCTTATTTCTTTGTGATTTCCTAAAATTTCTCCTGTACTCATTGTGATTTCGTCCAATCTCTCCTTAATTTTTGTGTTTTCATCTAAATTCCCCTCATTTCCTTGCGAGTTCGCCCAACTTCCCCTTACTTCCTTGTGATTTCGTAAATTTTTCCCTGATTTCTCTATGATTTCGTCTAACCTCTTCTTTTTCTTTGTCATTTCGTTTATATTCTCCTCATTTCCTTGTGATTTCGTCCAACTTTCCCTTATTTTCTTGTGATTTTGTAAAACTTTCCCTGATTTCTCTATGATTTTGTCTTATCTCTCCTTTTTTCTTTTCATTTCGTCTAAATTCCCCTGATTTTCTTGTGGTTTCGTAATACTTCCCCTGATTTTCCGATGGTTTCGTCTCACCTCTCCTTTTTCCTTATCATTTTGTCTAAATTCCCCTCAGTTTCTTGTGATTTTGTTCAACTTCCTCTTTTTCCTTGTCATTTTGTCTAAATTCTGCTGATTTCCTTGTGATTTCGTCTCACCTCTCCTTTTTCCTTGTCATTTTGTGTAAATTCCCCTGATTTCCTCGTGATTTTGTCCAACTTTCTCTTATTTCTTTGTGATTTCCTAAAATTTCTCCTGTACTCATTGTGATTTCGTCCAATCTCTCCTTAATTTTTGTGGTTTCATCTAAATTCCCCTCATTTCCTTGCGATTTCGTCCAACTTCCCCTTACTTTCTTGTGATTTCGTAAATTTTTCCCTGATTTCTCTATGATTTCGTTTCACCTCTCTTTTTTTTTGTCATTTCGTCTATATTCTCCTCATTTCCTTGTGATTTCGTCCAACTTCCCCTTATTTTCTTGTGATTTTGTAAAACTTCCCCTGATTTCTCTATAATTTCGTCTTACCTCTCCTTTTTCTTTTTCAGTTCGTCTAAACTCCCCTGATTTTCTTGTGATTTCGTTGCATCTCTCCTTTTTTTCTTGTCGTTTCGTCTAAATTCTCATGATTTTTTTGTAAATTTGTCTAACTCTCTGATTTTCTCTGATTTTTTATGATTTTCTAACGATTTCCCCTGATTTCCTAAGTTGTTTCCCCTCAGTTCTGTACCCCTCTAAACCCATTTTTCTTTTAGGCCAGAGTAACATGCTTATCACCAGGTGACAGAAATTTTCACATCTTCTACCAGTTGCTCTCTGGTGCAGATATCCATTTATTAAGTAAGACTGAAGAATAATAAAACTCATCTAATTCCTTTTTTTTTAAGAATGTCTTAAACTACAACGCAACGTCGGCTATTACAGTATTTTACAAACTAATCTTAATCAACCAACGCTGACGGACGATGAAGACAAGAAACTCTTCGTCTACACCAAAAGCGCGTTGGAAATTCTAGGTTTCACCGTCGAAGACATTGTCGATATATTTCAAGTAATCGCGATAGTTTTGAAATTAGGTAACTTGCAGTTTGTGCCTTGTAATAACATTGATGGTACTGAAGGATGTGCAATCAGCAATGAATACGGTAGTCTCAACTCTTCAATTTTCTTGTCTCAACGTGACTTTCCAGAACTATTTGAGATCTGCGAGCTTCTGGGTGCCGAGCACAGATGGTTACAAAGAGCGCTAACAAGTCGCCAGATTGAAGATGGGATCTTAACAGACTTGAGCGCTTACGAGGCTTCCAAAGTTAGAGACGTTCTTTGTAGAACTTTGTACAGCCGACTCTTCACCTGGCTCATCAACAAACTCAATGAGATTTTGAAGGTTCAACTAAATTTTACCTTTTCACAGTGTAAAGAAGGTTTCCAGGGCCAACGCCTGGGGAAGCGGAAAGTTCTCGGCGTCTTGGACTTGTACGGTTTTGAGGCGTTCGAAAAAAACTCGTTTGAGCAACTCATCATTAATTTCTGTAACGAGAAGTTGCACCAGGTCATCACCAACATCACTCTGAAGGAAGAACAGGAAGAGATCCTGCGAGAAGGATTGGAGTGGTCGAAAGTCGAGTTCTTTAATAATATGTATGTAGGTTGTCGATTAACAGGAACTGATTTTAAGGTGTCGTTTTAGAATCATTTGTCAATTGTTGGAGCACGAGAGTCACGGCATTTTGACTCTCCTGGAGGAGCCCCACGTTCAATGCGACTCTTCTTATTTGATGCGAGTCGAGCAATGTTGCGCCGGTCACTCCTATTGTCTCGCAGCTGATGCCACACTGCCACAGTATAGCTTCCAGTGAGTACAACCCCAAAATCAGACCAAATCCAACAGTTCCAATTGCAGAATACGTCATTATGCAGGGGCTGTAACTTACCACGTCCGCGACTTCATCGAGAAGAACCGCGACTCTTTACCTAAAGAAGTATCCCGCGCCATGTTTCGTTTCGATCACCCCTTAATGAAACTATTGTTTCCTGAAGGCAACCCCAAACGTTGCAGCTTCAAGAGGCCAGTTTCCAAAGGCGTACAGTTGCGAGTCTCTTTGAACTCCCTCCTGAAGAGCTTGAACTCGCGCCAAATGCACTACATCCGGTGTTTGAAGCCGAACGAAATCAAACAGCCTCGGGTCTTGGAGCTCGCGTTGATCCAGCACCAGGTGCGGTATTTGGGGTTGATTCCAACGGTACAAATCTGGCGCTCGGGGTACTGTTACCGATTAGCATATCCTCAGTTTCTTTGTCGATACAAGATGATTTGCGGCAACACTTGGCCGAGATGGCGGGGCTCACCTATTGAAGGTGTCTCGGTGCTACTACGATCACTGCCAATCCCAAGCGCGGAGTTCACTTTTGGTAGGACGAAACTGTTTGTTCGAAGTCCGCGGACGGTGTTCGAACTCGAGGATTTCAGAAGAGTGCGCTTGCACGATTTGGCTCTTTTGATACAGAGGAATTGGAGGGGGTTTCGGCAACGGAGAAGATTCCAGAAGTTGAGGCACTGCCAGATGGTCATAGCGTCGGCGTGGAGGAGCTGGCGGGTAAGTTTGGCGCCAGAAGAAGTTAGATTCTTTCATAATCACGATTTTGACGCAGGAATTGGAATATGGGGTTCCTTTTAAGGGGCGTGGGCACATTTGGTGTTTATATCGAGTGGTACGTTCAGTAACCGCTAGCTGCTTAAATCGTTCTTTAATACCGAAATAAAAACTCGCGATAAATTTCAGGCCCAGACTCCTTTTTTCTTGCCATTTCGTCTAAATTTCCCTGATTTCCTTGCGTTTTTGTCAAACTTCCCCTTATTTCTTTGGGATTTCCTAAAACTTTTCCTGATCTCATTTTGATTTCAACCCATACTCTCCTTAATTTTGGTGATTTCGTCTAAATTCCCCTCATTTCCTTGCGATTTAGTCCAACTTCCCCTTATTTTCTTGTGATTTCGTATAACTTCTCCTGACTTCCCTTTGATTTCGTCTCACCTCTCCTTTTTCCTTGTCATTTCGACTAAATTCCCCTCATTTCCTTGTGATTTCGTACAACTTCCCTTTATTTGTTTGTGATTTCTTAAAACTTCTCCTGATTCCATTGAGATTTCGTCCAATTTCTCCTTAATTTTTGTGATTTCGTCTAAATTCCCCTCATTTCCTTGTGATTTAGTCCAACTTTCCCTTTTTTTCTTGTGATTTCGTAAAACTTCTCCTGATTTTCCCATGATTTCGTCCCACCTCTTTTTTTTCCTTGTCATTTCGACTAAATTCCCCTGATTTTCTTGTGATTCCGTACAATTTCCCCTTATTTATTTGTGATTTCCTAAAACTTCTCCTGATTCCATTGAGGTTTCGTCCAACCTCTCCTTAATTTTTGTGATTTCGTTTAAATTCCCCTCATTTCCTTGTGATTTAGTCCAACTTCCCCTTATTTTTTTGTGATTTCGTCAAACTTCTCCTGATTTCCCTTTGATTTCGTCTCACCTCTCCTTTTTCCTTGTCATTTCGACTAAATTCCCCTGAGTTCCTTGTGATTTCGTTCAACTTCCCCTTATTTGTTTGTGATTTCTTAAAACTTCTTCTGATCCCATTGAGATTTCGTCCAATTTCTCATTAATTTTTGTGATTTCGTCTAAATTCCCTTCATTTTCTTGTTATTTAGTCCAACTTCCCCTTTTTTTTCATGTGATTTCGTAAAACTTTTCCTGATTTTCCTATGATTTCGTCTCACCTCTCCTTTTTCCTTGTCATTTCGACTAAATTTCCCTGATTTTCTTGTGATTCCGTACAATTTTCTCTTATTTATTTGTGATTTCTTAAAACTCCTCCTGATCCCATTGAGATTTCGTCTAACCTCTCCTTAATTTTTGTGATTTCGTTTAAATTCCCCTCATTTCCTTGTGATTTAGTTCAACTTCCTCTGATTTCCCTATGATTTCGTCTCACCTTTCCTTTTTTCTTGTCATTTCGACTAAATTCCCCTGATTTTCTTGTGATTTCGTACAACTTCTCCTTATTTTCTTGTGATTTCGTAAAACTTCTCCTGATTTATCTTTGATTTCGTCTCACCTCTCGTTTTTCTTTGTCATTTCGTTTAAATTCCTCTGATTGCCTTGTGATTTCGTACAACTTTCCCTCATTTTCTTGAAATTTCGTCCAATTTCTCCTTTTTTTCTTGTGATTTCGTAAAACTTCCTCTGATTTTCCTATGATTTCGTGTCACTTCTCCCTTTTCCTTGTCATTTCGACTAAATTCCCCTGATTTCCTTCTGATTTCGTACAACTTCCCCTTATTTGTTTGTGATTTCTTAAAACTTCTTCTGATCCCATTGAGATTTCGTCCAATTTCTCATTAATTTTTGTGATTTCGTCTAAATTCCCTTCATTTCCTTGTGATTTAGTCCAACTTCCTCTTTTTTTCTTGTGATTTCGTAAAACTTTCCCTGATTTTCCAATGATTTTGTCTTACGTCTCCTTTTTCCTTGTCATTTCGACTAAATTCCCCTGATTTTCTTGTGATTCCGTACAATTTCCCCTCATTTATTTGTGATTTCCTAAAACTTCTCCTGATCCCATTGAGATTTCGTCTAACCTCTCCTTAATTTTTGTGATTTCGTCTAAATTCCCCTTATTTCCTTGTGATTTAGTTCAACTTCCTCTGATTTCCCTATGATTTCGTCTCACCTCTCCTTTTTTCTTGTTATTTCGATTAAATTCCCCTCATTTTCTTGTGATTTCGTACAACTTCTCCTTATTTTCTTGTGATTTCGCAAAACTTCTCCTGATTTATCTTTGATTTCGTCTCACCTCTCGTTTTTCTTTGTCATTTCGTTTAAATTCCTCTGATTGCCTTGTGATTTCGTACAACTTTCCCTCATTTTCTTGAAATTTCGTCCAATTTCTCCTTTTTTTCTTGTGATTTCGTAAAACTTCCTCTGATTTTCCTATGATTTCGTGTCACTTCTCCTTTTTCCTTGTCATTTCGACTAAATTCCCCTGATTTTTTTGTGATTTCGTTCAACTTCCCCTTATTTTCTTGTGATTTCGTAAAACTTCTCCTGATTTCCCTTTGATTTCGTCTCACCTCTCCTTTTTCTTTGTCATTTCGTTTAAATTCCTCTGATTGTCTTGTGATTTCGTACAACTTTCCCTCATTTTCTTGTAATTTCGTCCAACTTCCCCTTATTTCCTTGTGATTTCGTAAAACTTTCCCTGATTTCCCCATGATTTCGTCTCACCTCTCCTTTTTTCTTGTCAATTCGCCTAATTTCCCCTGGTTTTCTTGTCATTTTGTCCAACTTGGTGTTTATATCAAGTGGTACGTTCAGTAACCGCTAGCTGCTTAAATCGCTCTTCTTTAATACCGAAATAAAAACTCGGGAAAAATTTCAGGCCCAGCAGGAGTACCGGACTCTGAAGTACCGCAAACAAGTCGAATGGGCCGCGAGAGTCATCCAAAGGCACTACATCCAATGGAAGGTACGACTAGATACCAATAAGAAGTGTCTTCATTTTTGGTTCCAGCGCAAGCGGTACCTTCTTCGTTTGCCCAAACTGTTACCAGCCGACGCAGATTCCCCGATTTGTAGAGAGTGGCCATCGAGTTCCCCCAGACTCTCCGACTGCAACAACTTGCTGAAGAAGATCCACCACCGATGGCGTTGTAACAAGTACCGCCGCAAGTTCGACCAAACTTCTAGAAATCGAATGAGAGAAAAAGTGACCGCTAGTTTTATTTTCAAAGACCGGAAATGCTCATATCCTAGAAGGTAAAACGTGTTGGAAATTAACCAAACCTGAAGGTTATTTTTCCAGTGTTTCGCACCCTTTTCTTGGAGATTACGTTCGGTTAAGACAGAATGTTCAATGGAAAAAAATCAGTTTAGAGAGCAACGACCAATATGTAGTATTTGCTGATATTATCAACAAAATCGCTCGTTCTAGTGGCAAGGTTAGTGTGAACTCATTAGTTTTCTTTTGAAACGTTGCTTCCAGTTCGTACCAATTCTTCTGGTGGTGTCGACAAGATCCATGTTAATCTTAGATCAACGTACTTTACAAATAAAATATCGTGTGCCTGCGACTGAGATTTACCGCATGTCTCTCTCGCCATTCCTCGACGACGTCGCTGTAGTTCACGTAAGAGCGGTAAGTGAGCTCTCGCTTGCGCCCCCTTAGACCTGCTAGCGCTAGTTTTGTCCCCAGTCGTCGGTAGCCAACGCAGAAACCTCCAGTTCAAATTCCGACGCCACCGGTTGCTTATTTCAGAGCGATTTGAGTAAGAAAAAAGGCGATTTTGTGTTCCAAACTGGCCATGTCATCGAAATCGTCACGAAACTCTTCCTGGTCGTCCAAAACGCCACAGGAAAACCTCCAGAAGTCAACATAACAACAGAGTAAGACGCGTTTTCGGCACGAGTCGGTGTTAAACTTTTTTCCAGATTTGAGGCGAATTTCGGCTCTCAAACCGTCACTTTTACCTTCAAATGCATGGGGTTACCGGAAGTGCAACCTGGTCAGATCCGAGTTTTACGCAAAGGCAATAAAATGGAAGTGCACGTGTGACGTTTTGCCAAACATATCCTCGAGACCAGCATTTTAATCACTGCCATTAGAGATACTCATTGCACAATAGACTCCAAGGTGATTTCAGGTTTTACATTTTCTGCAGAAAGTTTGAACTGGTGTTGACCAAAATTGTAATGCTAGATTTAGATTTTTCTGGCGGAGTACCTTAAGAACAATCATTAGCTTGAATATTATAAACCCCATTAAGAGCAAATGTAAAATTCGAATAGTTAAATTCCAAGATTCTTGTTGAAACTTCCTACGTCTTGTATACAAACTTTTTTTAATTAGATATGATTAGAATTAGTTTATGCGTTTAATCATCATTAGTTTACACGATGTATAAAATGTTGATAGTGTACATTATCTACATTCTTTTCTAAGTTCTACATATTATATTCAATAGCAATATGTTAATAAACGAGTTATATTTTTATCACGTTTATTTTTCGTTCGCTTCCACGCGCTTGGAATCAATTGTGTTACCGCTAGTGCCGGTATCAACGCCCCCAGTAGCACTAGTAATGGCATCAGGGGCCCCACTAGTACTAGTACTGGCATCAGTGCTTGTATTAGTACAAAGACTGGCATCAACACACCCACTAGCATTGGCAACAACGCTCTCACTAGCACTAGTAGGGGCACCAACGCTCTCATTAGTACTAGCACTGGTATCGACGCTTCTACTGCCACCAGTAACAGCATCAGCACATCCACTGCTAGCACTCGTAATGGCATTAACGTTCCCACTAGCACTAGTAATGGCATCTGCGGGCCTAGTAGTACTAGTAGTGGCATCTACACTCTTGATAGTATTGACATCAACGCTCCTGTTGGTACTGACATCAGCGCTCTCTATAGCACTAGTATTGACATCAACGCTCTCACTAGCACTAGTAGTATCATCAGCTTGCTCACTAGTACTAGTAATGACATCAATGCTTTTATTGGTACTAGCACTGGTATCGACGCTCCCACTGCTACTAGTAATGGCACCAGCACATCCACTGCTAGCACTAGTAATGGCAATAACGCTCCCACTAGCAATAGTAACGGTATCAGCGGGCCTACTAGTGCTAGTAGTGGCATCAATGCTCTTGATAGTACTGATGTCTACGTTCCCGATAGTAGTGACATCAACGCTCTTGATGGTACTGACATCAGCCCTCCCGATAGCACTACTATTGACATCAACGCTCCTATTAGTAGTAGTACTGGCATCAACAAACTCACTAGTATTGGCAACAACGCTCTCACTAGCACTAGTAGTGGCATCAGCTTGCTCACTAATGCTAGTAATGGCATTAACGCTAGCACTAGTACTGTTGTCGAGGGCACCTCCACCCAACTTCTCCTTCGAAGGCGAAAAAAGCAGCTGCTGCGTCTCATTTTCCCTCTTCAATTCCTCGTTACACTGCATCATATACTCCAACTTCTTGTGCGTGAGATTAAAACGCGCTTTTTCCGCCAAAATCCTATTTTCCATGCACTGAATTTTCTCGTCCAGTTGTCGACATTCCATGTTGCGAATCTCTAGAAGATCTTTGGTAATACTGACGACATCCCTCAGAGACTCCACTTGCTGATTCAAAGCTTCAATTTGTAACTCTTTATTTTTGATAACTTTAATTTTCTCGAAAATGATCTCTTTCGCTCTAGCAAGGTGGTTGGCAGACTTTTCCTTCAAAAGGGCGATTTGCTCGGATTCCGTACCGTGTTGAGCCACAGCGAGTTCTTTTTCCAGTTCGACAACGCGCGAGTTTAGGTTAGCTAAAACATCGTCTTTTTGCTGGAAAAAATAGTTACCTAAGACCAAACTCGCTAAATTTACATACTTTGGCTTCAGTCTCTAATTGCGTGATTCTTTCGATGTTCTTTTTAAGACGGTCTTCAGGGTCGGGGGCGTCATTTCCCTCTGTCTATAGTTCAAATATTTAGAAAACCTGGGGGCAAATGGGTCTTTTACCTTTTCTGAATTCGAGGGGCGATGCTCTACAGCCGACATTTTGAGACGTGGAAAAATGGAACTTTATTAATAGACTGCAGATGACTCGGGATTGATTTATTTTTAGAAATTACGGGAAGTTTAAATGGTTTAGAAGTTTTAATCGTAATTACACAACGTATAAAATGTTGACATTATCCACATTCTTTTTTTACATATCTTGTGGTCTTGGGCTTATTTTTTCTCTTCGGTCTCATCGACATGTCCGTTAGAAAGAGTTGTCTCAGTGCTAGAAGGAGCATCAATGCTAGCATTGCCTTCGGTACTAGTTTCTCCGCTAGCACTAGTACCTGGAAGATCATCGAGGATTCCTTTCGCCAACTCCTTCTCGCTGTACCTCTCCCTCAAAGCCGAGAATAAACAGAGTTGTGTTTCATATTCCCTCTTCAACTCCCCGTTGTATCGTATCATATTCTCCAACTTCTTGTGCGTGAGGTCGTACCGCTCTTTTTCGGCCAAAAGCCGATTTTCAATACACTGAATTTTGCCCGTTAGTTGTTTACATTCCATGTTCCGTATTTCCAAGAGATCCTTCGTAATACTGACAACATCCTTCAAAGACTCAACTTGCTGACCCATAGCTTCGATTTGCAGTTCCTGATTTTTAACAATTTTAAGCTTTTCGAAAATGATCTCTTTGGCGCGAGTGAGCGTGTTTTCGGACTTTTCCTTCAAAAGAGCGACTTCTTCGGTTTCTTTAGCGTGTTGGGCTTTGAACCTCTGAGCCTCAGCGACTTCTTTTTCCAGCTCCGAAACGCGCGACTTCAAACTGACTAAGACTTCGTCTTTTTGCTGGAAAAACGAACTTTTTATTACAGAACGAACGGAATTTACGTACTTTGGCTTCGGTTTCTAGTTGCGCAATTCTTTCGGCGTTCTTTTTGATGAGGTCTTCATACTCGGCGACTTTTAAGGCGTCGCTTTGGGGCTAAAGTTCAAAAATTAGAATTGGGGGGATTTTCGTCGCGAAATTACCTTTTCTGGGGGTTGATTCTCCACGGCCGACATTTTGAGTTAATGCGACGTACAGCAAATAAAACGAAAAGACTTATTAATAGACTGTAGGTGACTCGGGAGCCAGACTTATTTTTAGTTCGCTTAATTACTGGTTTGAATTTCGCGCCAAACATAACCTAAAAATGTTAGTAATTCGGATTTGAAAACCCCCAGTGGAATCAAAAGAGGTGATGATTTGTGGGGCCCCCATGTAAAACTGAGTCTCTGTTGGTAATCCAAAGTGGTTAGTTTGGATTACCAACAGAGACTCGGACTTATTTTTAGTTCGCATAGTTACAGGTTTGAATTTCGCGCCAAAGATAACCTCAAAATCTTAGTAACTCGAATTTTAAAAACCCCACATTGGAATCAAAAGAGGTGACGATTTGTGAGGCCCCCATGTAAAACGGAGTCTTTGTTGGTACTCCAAAGTTGTCGCAAATTCTGACATGATGCGTGTTATTTGTTATTTAATCTCGACCTTCAAACTGTGAGCGGTGCGGGATAAATTTCGCCAATTTCCCGTGGAAAAACGAGTTTCCCGCAAGAAAATTTCTGTTGTTCCGAACAATTTCCCCCAGGTGAGTTCGTGGTTGGAAAATTTATCGATTGCTAAGAAAAATCCATTTTTAGGTTAGGTGATGGAGGAATACACAAGAGAGCCCTGTCCTTGGCGCATTGTGGACGATTGTGGAGGCGCCTTCACGATGGGCCTCATCGGGGGCGGCGTCTTTCAGAGCATCAAAGGCTTTCGCAACGCTCCTTCGGGTTTCAACAGACGTTTAGTACGTCATAAACCATTAAACTCTTCAAACTAAACTCATTTGTTGTAGGTTGGTAGTTTAGCAGCCATAAAACAAAGATCTCCTATAATTGCCGGAAATTTCGCCGTCTGGGGCGGAATGTTTTCAACAATTGATTGCGCTCTCATTCACATCAGAAAGAAGGAAGATCCTTGGAACTCCATCATAAGCGGAGCTGCAACTGGGGGGATTCTAGCCGCGAGAAATGGATTACCGGCTATGGCAGGGAGCGCGTTTATTGGGGGGGTTCTGCTAGCTTTAATAGAAGGGGTTGGGATTTTATTCACGAGGTTGTCGGCGGAACAGTTTCAGCCTCAGTTGCCCCCGATGGAGGATCCCTCGCAGCTAAAGCAGCAAGACTCTGGGGGGTACTCGTTTCAATAGATCTTTCCAAATATAGAGAAATTATTGTTGATTAGGAAATACATATTTAAGGATTATTTTATTTTAATTGTATTTCTTGTTTTTTTTTTTATTGTATAAATGAAGATGGACTGATTGGAGTCGATACGAAATTTATTTCTTATATTTATCGGCCGCGGCTCAGTCAATAAAACGAAAAATACGAATAACATTTATTGATTTTATTTCTTCAACGCAGGCGGATTACAAAGATTACATTACAAAGAAAATAAAAATTGGAAAATTCTTGGGTGTAAATCAGGATTTCAATTCTTCAGGGAGAAAATTAGGGAAAAATGTAATGTGTTGAGTTTTGAGGTTAACACCTATCAAAGTTGAGTGTAGTTATTAATAATTAATTAAAAATTTGTTGCAAAGCTCTGATATTAAAAGAGATTTAACAAGTTTTTTCAATCTTACGCAGGACAGTTAGCTTTTACGCATATCGCAGTTGCGTCAAGGACGAATTGTTTGGGCTGCCAACTGTTACCGATAAAACTCGCTAGGCACTGCTGCCAACTTAACTTTTTAATGAATGGACCGAGAGTAATGAGCTAAATTAAGTTAGGTTAATGGCGGATTGTGCTCTAGAGAATTCTTATTCTGAGAGCTATTTTTAGAATTCTGTGTTTTTGCGGCATTAATAAAAAAAATTAGGTAATTAAAATAGTAAAATTTCAAATTTTCCGCTTCAATTTCCAAGGTTGTGTGACTGCAAAATGAAGATCTGCTCTGTGTAAAGTCGTTTTATGCCTAAACTAACCTTTTTTACTGTAAATTTGCCTTTCCAAAGCACAATTCACACACAAGTAAACGAAAAAAGTAAGGTTAGTTCACACAATCACAAGACAGTAATTTTCAGTAATACCAACTACCAACTTGGAATTTTCGAGTGGGAAATTTGAAATTTAACGTTTTTTATTTAATTTTGTTAAAAAACCTCGCAATAATTTTCGATCCCAAAAATTGCCCTCGAATGAAACTTTTAAATCACAAATCACTCTAGAAAATTCTTAATCTGAAAGCTGTTTTTAGAATTCTATGTTATTGCAGGGTTTTTAAATGAAAATGAATTAAAAAGTAAAATTTCAAATTTCCCGCTGAAATATCGGAAGTTGTGTGACTGCAAAATGAAGACCGGCCTCTGTGTAACGTCGTTTTATGCCTAAACTAACCTTTTTACTGCAAATTTGCCTTTCCAAAGCTCTATTAACACACAAGTAATCGAAAAAAGTAAGATTAGTTTTACACGTGATAGCGCTCCAATTTTCAGTAACACCAACTTCGAAATTTCGAGTGGGAAATTTGAAATTTTACGTTTTTAATTCGATTTTTTTAAAAATGTCGCAATTTCAAAAGTGGCCATCGAATTACGAGTTTCTTAAGGTGCAATCCACCATTAATCGAATTTTATTTGAAGGTTCAGGAAAGTAGGAAAAAAATAAAATTCAAATGTTATTATTTCCTTATGTTCAGCAATCCGGGGAACACCAGGAAAAATATCTCATAAAGAAAAGATAATGATGAGAAGATGTTCTATAGATAAATCACATGAAACCAGTATAGAAACTCGAAGAGAATAGATGAAGAATTTCAGAGTAAATCTGAAGAAGATTTAGATCTCAGCCTCTGTTCTTCAAGAAAAGATGTACTCGTAGCAGTAAAAGAGTTTTATTTCTGAAAATACAAAAACTGGGTGATTGGCACTGGATGAAGACAACGTTCCAACTATTCTAAACCAATTTAATACTGTGAAGATAGCATAAACATGAAGCACCTTACATTTGGAATTTTAGTATACTCATGCGAAATAAAACAAAGTGCTCCACTGGGTGTGGAACTAAACAGCTTTGAATATACATATCTACACTTATAAACATTGAATTTCGGAGTACACTGATAAAGTTTGTACTATGGGAATTGGTGATCCAAAAGTCAGTTAGGCAAAACTCGAAATCACTAGAATGTTAATAGCCCTTAATGAAGGGCAAAGGTATCATCTGCGGGACAACTGGTTCTTCGGGATTGTCATTATCCTCGGGTCAGCTATTAGTTTCAATAGCCAGCGTATGTGCGTGCGTTAGCGCAGTCCAAAGAGGCGACCTAAAACACTCTATTTTAGTTTGATGGCACCGGCAATTCAAAGTGACAGATGAAACTTTCTTGAGTATCGAAAAAGTACCCACCTGTCCGCACTGCACACATCTTTAACCTTATGCTAGCTATCAGGTTCTCCGTCAGGCGTCATCATTTCAATCACTGTCGCTTCCGGTTCCGGATCAGATCGTTCTTCAACGACTGTGTCGAGTTCTAATGATGGAAATCCTCTGCTCATTGCTCTTTCTGACCTCAGGGAAACAGCTCTTGTGGAACGCCCTGCTTAAAACGATAGTTTAGATAAAGTTTAATGAATGTTTTGGTTGTTTTATCGATTCTAACGAAATTTAAGGCCACACAGGTATCGTTAGAATCGGGCGAGATGTGCGAGTACCTATCCGTGTCAATGGGTAAATAAAATGTTAACTGAAAACACAAAGAGGAGAAAGAATCGGTGAGAGAAAGCAACTAAAGAGAAGATGTATACTAGTTACCTAAATAGTGTATTGGGCTGAACCTGACAATAGAGAATGTACCGTGTTCAATATCACAGTTCCGTCTGCGAGCTTGTTCTCGGGCCAGTTTCGCTCTTCTTCGCAAGCAACAGATTACTAGGAGGGCCAGCAGCGGAAAACCCAAGATGCAGGAGATTATCGGGACGACGACGGTCTCTGGAGCAACTATAATTGAGATAAAAACCATTGAGATAGTTAGAGCAGCTTTCGCAGATTTGCGGCGACGTCTTTTTAATTAGTTTGACCCGGCGCATCCACCATTTCAACCAAAGAAATTACGAATTAAATTACCTGGTGCGTCTACTTTTAGGATCGTACATCGCATAAAACGTTTAAACATTTTTAAGTAGTCCATCTTTAATTGGTATTACTTAATTTTACTGATGACACGATTATGCAATACACCAAAAACCAAATATTTTAGACTTTTTTTAATAAAATTCGTATCTTTGTTAGTTTATGAGTTATGACAACGAAATTTGGAGAGGTTATTACTTCTAAAGTGTTCATTAACTGTGCCGAAGTGCAACATTTTAAAACAAGAAATATACATTTTAGAAAATTTCGTTTTAGAACGGAGCAAATATTTTCAACTTTTGCTGATAAAATTCGTATCTTTCTTAGTTTTTGAGTAATAGCTATAAAGTTTAGTGAGATTACGTTCTTTGCCTGTGCCAAAGTGCAAAATTTTAGAACAAAAAATACAGATTTTAGTAAATTCTATTTTGGGGCAAACAAAAAATAAAAATTCGTATTTTCATTAGTTTTTAAGTTATTGCAATGAAATTTGGCGAAGTTACTACTTCTAAAATGTTCAATAACTGTTCCTAAGTGCAAAATTTTAGAACAAAAAATATAGATTTTAGAAAATTTCATTTCAGGACGAACTAAATATTTTTAACTTTTTGGTATTAAAATTCGTATCTTCGTTAGTTTTTCATTTATGACAATAAAACTTAGGAAAATTACTACTTCTAAAGTGTTCAATAACTATGTTACAGCGCAAAATTTTAGAACAAAAACTCCAGGTTTTAGAAATTTTCTTTTTAGAACGGGCCAAATATTTTTAACTTTATGTTATTAAAATTCATATCTCTGTTAGTTTTTGTGTTATGACAACAAAATTGGGTGAGATTACTTTTTCTAAAGTGTTTATTAATTGAGTAAAAGTGCAAAATTTTAAAACAAAAAAAAAGATTTTAAAAAATTTGATTTTGGGACAAAATTTCAATTTTTTGTTATAAAAATTCGAATTTTTATTAGTTTTTAAGATATGACAATAAAATTTGGTAAGGTTACGACTTTTAAAGTGTTCAATAACTGTGCTAAAGTGCAAAATTTTAGAACAAAAACTCCAGGTTTTAGAAATTTTCTTTTTAGAACGGAACAAATATTTTCAACTTTTTGCTATTAAAATTCGTATCTTCGTTAATTTTCTATGTTATGACAATGAAGCTTGAGGAAATAACCATTTTTAAAGTGAGCAATAACTGTGCCAAAATATAAAATTTTAGAACCAAAAATCTAGATTTTAGAAATTTTCTTTTTACAACGGACCAAATATTTTCAACGTTTTGCTATTAAAATTTGCATCTTTGTTAGTTTTGGAGATATGACAATGAAATTAGGTGAGGTTACTTATTCTAAAGTGTTTATTAACTGTACCGAAGTGGAAAATTTTAGAACAAAAAATACAGATTTTAGAAAATTTCATTTTAGAACGAACCAAATATTTTCAACATTTTGCTATTAAAATTAGTATCTTTGTTAGTTTTTTGAGTTATGACAATCAAATTTGGTGAGATTATTGTTTCTAAACTGTTCAATAACGGTGTCAAAGTGCAGAATTTTAGAACAAAATACACAGATTTTAGAAAATTTTATTTTAGAATGAACCAAATATTTTTAACTTTTAGCTATTAAAATTCGTATCTTTGTTAGTTTTTGAGTTATGACAATGAAATTTGGATAGATTACTACTTTGAAGTGTTCATGAACTGTACCAAAGTGCAAAATTTTAGAACAAAAAATACAGATTTTAGAAAACTTCATTTCAGAACAGACCATATATTTTCAACTTTTCTCTATTAAAATTCGTATCTTTGTTAGTTTTCACGTTATGACAATGAAACTTGGGGAAATTACGATTTGTAACGTGTTTAAAAACTCTGTTAAAGTGTAAAATTTTAGAACAAAAAATGGAGATTTTAGATAATTTTATTTTGAGCCGAACCAAACATTTTCAACTTTTTGTTATAAAAATTTGTATCTTTGTTAGTTTTTGAGTTATGACAATTAAATTTGGTGCGGTTATTGTTTCTAAACTGTTCAATAACGATGCCAAAGTGCAAAATTAGAACAAAATACACAGATTTTAAAAATTTTTATTTTAGAATGAACCAAATATTTTTAACTTTTAGCTATTAAAATTCGTATCTTTGTTAGTTTTTGAGTTATGACAATGAAATTTGGTTAGATTACTACTTTGAAGTGTTCATGAACTGTGCCAAAGTGCAAAATTTTAGAACAAAAAATACAGATTTTAGAAAACTTCATTTCAGAATAGACCATATATTTTCAACTTTTCTCTAGTAAAATTCGTATCTTTGTTAGTTTTCACGATATGACAATGAAACTTGGGGAAATTACGATTTGTAACGTGTTTAAAAACTCTGTTAAAGTGTAAAATTTTAGAACAAAAAATAGAGATTTTAGATAATTTTATTTTGAGCCGAACCAAAAATTTTCAACTTTTTGTTATAAAAATTTGTATCTTTGTTAGTTTTTGAGTTATGACAATTAAATTTGGTGAGGTTATTGTTTCTAAACTGTTCAATAACGGTGCCAAAGTGCAAAATTAGAACAAAATACACAGATTTTAAAAATTTTTATTTTAGAATGAACCAAATATTTTTAACTTTTAGCTATTAAAATTCGTATCTTTGTTAGTTTTTGAGTTATGACAATGAAATTTGGTTAGATTACTACTTTGAAGTGTTTATGAACTGTGCCAAAGTGCAAAATTTTAGAACAAAAAATACAGATTTTAGAAAACTTCATTTCAGAACAGACCATATATTTTCAACTTTTCTCTATTAAAATTCGTATCTTTGTTAGTTTTCACGTTATGACAATGAAACTTGGGGAAATTACGATTTGTAACGTGTTCAAAAACTCTGTTAAAGTGTAAAATTTTAGAACAAAAAATAGAGATTTTAGATAATTTTATTTTGAGCCGAACCAAACATTTTCAACTTTTTGTTATAAAAATTTGTATCTTTGTTAGTTTTTGAGTTATGACAATTAAATTTGGTGAGGTTATTGTTTCTAAACTGTTCAATAACGGTGCCAAAGTGCAAAATTAGAACAAAATACACAGATTTTAAAAATTTTTATTTTAGAATGAACCAAATATTTTTAACTTTTAGCTATTAAAATTCGTATCTTTGTTAGTTTTTGAGTTATGACAATGAAATTTGGTGAAATCACTACTTTAAAGTGTTCATTATCTGTGCCAAAGGGCATAATTTTAGAACAAAAAATACTGATTTTAAAAATTTTTTTTTAGAACGCACCAAATATCTTCTACTTTTTGCTATTAAAATTCGGATCTTTGTTAGTTTTTAAGTTATGACAATGAAACTAGGGTAAATTACTATTTCAAAAGTATTTATTATCTGTACCAAAGTGCAGAATTGTAGACATAATTTTCGCAGCAGAAATTATTCTAGAATTATGTAGTATGTTTAAACTTTTTTGCGATGTATGATGCTCAAACTTGACGCACCTTGCACTTACCAGTTGGATAGATTAGGATAACTGGTCTTTTGTTCTGAGAGCCCACATGACCTGCAGAGGCCACACTGGACCGTCCTTCCGCTTGGTTGGACATCGTGATTTATTAAAGCATTTGTCTACACATGGCCGAATCTGAAAGAATGAAATTTTACTTTCAAAACAATAATAAAAACACCACATTGCAATCAAAATATTAACAAACTCGTCTATATGATAACAAGTTGTGACGTCACCGAAGAAACTCCATGACGTCACGATAACTAATGACGCGTACGAAAACATAAATCTTCTTGATGGATGAACTGAACTGATAAACTTGAGATTTTCTGTCCGCTTGTTGCTCTGACCCTAAAAAATCGAGTTTTCAGGAAAATTATTAATGAAGGCTCCACACAATGAAAATACTTCTCGTAAAATAACAGTTTTGTTCACGATGGAGTTGTTTCAGGTGGTAGACCTGAATAAATTTAAACGGACTGTGAGACTAATTAACGCTGAATTTTTCACGTGAATTTATCGACGCCAGGTCTGAATTAATGATGCCGGTTTTTAGGTAATTGGAGTGTGTTCTGGAAGGTGTTCCTGTGGGATTACGTGTCGTGTACATGCTCAAATGTCCTCAATAATAAATCGCGCGCGGAATTTCCGAGACGGGCGTTAAAAGGTTTTTAGGAGAAAGTGTCGAAGTGTGAACTGCAAACAAGTCTCGATTGAATCCTTTGCTACCGTTTTAGAATCTTAAATCACGCTCTCTTCATCAAAATACCAATTTCGACCCAGAAAGACATTTCTTCAAGAAGTCTAATCCCACAGACGTACCACTAAACAAAATGCGAATTATAAATAAATATTTCCTTTTGAGAGATTGCGTGAACTTCGAAGTGGATTTAGAGCTTTTAAATGCAGTCTGGCGCTAATGCTTTTAGAGAAGTATCGATTTTCAAAACAAAAACTTTCAGAGTCCCCACAGCAATTATTATCCAGATCCAGACGGAAAAATCGTTACCAACATTTTAGCGTTCAGGGAAATGTTTTTATTACCGAAAACCTGAATTATGAAATTATCAAAAATTTGTATTTCTGGTAATTTTAATGCCATGGCAACAAAATTTGAGGATTTTACTAGTATGAACATGTTTATTACCTTCGACAATTTTAAAAACTGTAGACCAAAAAAAACAAATTTTAGAATTTTTTATTTTGTGCATAAACCAAAATTTCGAATTTTTGAAAATAAAAATCCACAATTATAGTAATTTTAGCGCTACGGCAATAAAATTTTGGCAGTTAATTACTTTAAACATGTTTATCAACTCCACCAAATTAGAAAATTATAGTGCCAAAGGAACAGATTTTAAAAATTTTTATTTTAGTGACAGACAGAAATTTTCACATTTTTGAAATAAAAATTTGTACTTATGCAAAAAAATTTAAAGATTTTACTACTGAGGCCTTATTTATTACCTCTGCCAAATTAGAAAATTCTAGTGCAAAAGGGACAGTTTTTAGAATTTTTTATTTTGTGATCGAACCAAAAAATTGGAATTTTTGAGAATAAAAATCTACAATTCTAGTAATTTTAACGCTATGGCAATAGAATTTTGACAATTTTTTAGTTTGAACATGTTTATTTACTTCATTAAATTAGAAACTTATAGTGCGAAAGGGACAGTTTTTAAAATAATGTATTTTGGTGACAAACAGAAAAATTCAAATTTTTGAAATAAAAATTTGTATTTATAGTAATTTTAACGCTTTAGCAACGAAATTTAAGGATTTTACTAGTGTGGCTTTATTTATTACCTCTGCCAAATTAGAAAATTGTAGTGCAAAAGGGACAGTTTTTAGAATTTTTTATTTTGTGATCGAACCAAAAAATTGGAATTTTTGAGACTAAAAATCCACAATTCTCGTAATTTTAACGCTATGGCAATAAAATTTTGGCAGTTAATTACTCTAAACATGTTTATCAACTCCACCAAATTAGAAAATTATAGTGCCAAAGGGACAGATTTTAAAAAAAAATTATTTTTAAATAAACAGAAAATTTCAAATTTTAAATAAAAATTTTTAAATAAATAAATACAGCAATAAAATCAGTTTTTAGAATTTTTTATTTTGTGATCGAACCAAAAAATTGGAATTTTTGAGACTAAAAATCCACAATTCTCGTAATTTTAACGCTATGGCAATAAAATTTTGGCAGTTAATTACTCTAAACATGTTTATCAACTCCACCAAATTAGAAAATTATAGTGCCAAAGGGACAGATTTTAAAAAAAAATATTTTTAAATAAACAGAAAATTTCAAATTTTAAATAAAAATGTTTAAATAAATAAATACAGCAATAAAATCAGTTTTTAGAATTTTTTATTTTGTGATCGAACCAAAAAATTGGAATTTTTGAGACTAAAAATCCACAATTCTCGTAATTTTAACGCTATGGCAATAAAATTTTGGCAGTTAATTACTCTAAACATGTTTATCAACTCCACCAAATTAGAAAATTATAGTGCCAAAGGGACAGATTTTAAAAAAAATTATTTTTAAATAAACAGAAAATTTCAAATTTTAAATAAAAATTTTTAAATAAATAAATACAGCAATAAAATTTCGACTGTTAATGAGTTTGAACATGATTACTATCTCTACCAAATTAGAAAATTGTAGTGCCAATAAGACAGGTTTTAGAAATTTTTATTTTTTGAATGAACAGAAAATTTCAAATTTTTGAAATAAAAATTTGTATTTTGGGTAATTTTAATGCCATAGCTACAAAATTGAGGGGGTTTATTAGTGTGAACATGTTTATTACCACCGCCAAGTTAAAAAATTGTAGACCAGAAGAGACAGATTTTAGAATGTTTTATTTTGTAAACAAACAAAAAATTTCGAATTTTTGAAATAAAAATTTGTATTTTTTGTAATTTTAATGCCATAGCAACAAAATTTGGGGGGGATTATAGTAGTGCGAATATGTTTATTATCTTTGCCAAATTAGAAAATTGTAGACCAAAAGAGACAGATTTTAGAAAATTTTATTTCGTGAACGAACAAAAAATTTCGAATTTTTGAGAATAAAAATCCACAATTCTAGTAATTTTAACACTATGGCCATAAAATTTTAACAGTTAATTATTTTGAACTTTTATCAACTCCACCAAATTAAAAAATTATAGTGCCAAAGGGACAGACTTTAGAAAATTAATTTTTAAATAAACAGAAAATTTCAAATTTTAGAAATAAAAATTTGTATTTTTTGTAATTCTACTGCCATAGCAACAAAATTTATAGATTATACTTATACATTATATGTTTATTATCTTCGCCGAATTAGAAAATTGTAGGCCAAAAGAGACAGGTTTTAGAAATTGGTGAACGAACAAACAATTTAGAATTTTTGAAAATAATAATCCACAATTACTTTGAACATAATTATGAACTCCACCAAATTAGAAAATTGTATTGCTAAAGAGGAAATTTGTATTTCTTGTAATTTTAATGCCAAAGCAACAATTTTTTTTGACTGCAGTCTGGCGCTAATGCATTTAGAGAAGTATTGATTTTTAAAACAAAACTTTCAGAGTTTTCACAACAATTATTATACAGATCCAGACGCAAAAATCGTTACGAAAATTTTAGCGTTTAGGGAAATGTTTTTCATTACCGAAAACCTGAATTATGAATGAGGAACCCTGCCAGCGTTATAGTTCCTCCTGTCAAGTAAATATGCGGTTTTCCATCCTAAAACATTTATGAAGACGCTCTTGTCTTAGAGTAAACGTAAAACGTTCTCGTAAAAGTGGAGACGTCTAGTGTAACGTTGCATGCTGAAGGGCGTGCTCAGCATTTTAATATATTGATTTACTGTCGTTTTTCGACAATTCCTCCGGTTATCTTTTAAGTTTCTTTGACCCAAACACTCAATGAACTATAAAATCTACAGCAACTGAGGAAAAATTATCCCGGCGCATCCACCAATTCCCATGAAAGTCGCAATGATCTAATCATTTTTCTCGTGACCTCACGAGCTCCTTTGTATCAAAAATATCGTTTCGTTGTCTCCACATGAAAGGCCTTTGTCCCCCATTTAACTTTGTGACTCAAAACCGCCACTTTTCTTTGAAGTTTGCAACCGAAGCGGGCAAAAATTATGCAAGTTGTGTCTTTAGTTTGTTTAGTTTATTTATGAGGCAATAAAGATCGTTGATGGTTCGGTTTAATCGCATTTTTATGTTCGCTTACTTGATAATGTGATATGAAGTTTCAGGGCTCCCAACCATGAAATTCTATTATTCTTGTGAAAATCATGCGAGTACGAAATGTTTTGTATTTGAAACAGAGTTCTGCTATTCATGCAATACTCGGTTTTAATTAACACAGAAATGTTTGAGTTGCACGAAACTCCTTTAAATATTTGTCCTTAATTATCATCTCATTAATCGTAAAATTCCATGGGGCGAAGTTGCAAGTAATGGGATAATTATATCGATTCTACCTCTCCACGTCCAAGCCATTTAATACACGGACGCACAAATCATGTGAACAAAGGATAATTGAGAAACACCCTTCATTATCCCAAATTAAGGGAAGACTGCTTTTGTTACTTTACACTATCCACTTATCTCTAGAGAGTTTCAGTCGGGGAAAAAACCTGGAAATCTTATTTAAGGCTACATTGCGGAAAATTAAGCAATTAACTTCAAACAAGCCGAAAGAATCTAAAGAATTGGAAGAAACAATGCAAAAAACTGAAAGAATCAGAACTCTGCAAAAGGAAAAAGAATCCATTCTAGTCCGGAAAAATCGAAAAAAGGAAACAAGAGAAGTCAAAGGGACCAAAGAATTCGATTCAGAAAAATCCTACAAATGTAAATAATCTGTAAGAATCGAAAAGACAATTTAGAAGAAAGAAAAATTAACCCAAAGGCGGAAGAACTCAGAATAACGCAAAAAAAAATAAAATAGCTGGAGAATCCAAAACAATTTAAAGAATTAGTAAGCACAGATTCTAAGCAGTTTAAAAATAAAAATTTGTATTTTTGGTAATTTTAATGCCAATGCAATGAAATTTTGGGAGTTTACTAGCGTAAACATATTTATTATCTCCGCCAAATAAGAAAATTCTAGGTCAAAAGAGACAGAGAATTTTTTACAAACGAACAAAACATTTTTTTGAGAAGAAAAATCCACAATTTTAGTAATTCTAACGCTACGGTAATAAAAATTCGGCAGTTAATTAGTTTGAACATGAATATCAACTCCACCAAATTAGAAAATTTTAGTGCCAAAGGGACAGATTTCAGAAATTTTTATTTTGGTGTCAAACAGAAAATTTCACATTTTTGAAATAAAAATTTGTATTTATGCAACGAAATTTAAGGATTTTACTACTGTGGGCTTATTTATTACCCTCCGCCAAATTAGAAAATTGTAGTCCATAGGGATAGTTTTTGGAATTTTTATTTTGTGATCGAACCAAAAAATTGGAATTTTTGAGAATAAAAATCTACAATTCTAGTAATTTTAACGCTATGGTAATATAATTTTGACAGTTTTTTAGTTTGAACATGTTTATTCACTTCATTAAATTAAAAAATTGTAGTGCAAAAGGGACAGTTTTAAAAAAAAATATTTTGGTGACAAACGGAAAATTTCACATTTTTTAAATAAAAATTTGTTTTTATGGTAATTTTAATGTTATAGCAACGAAATTTAGGGATTTTACTAGTGTGGACTTATTTATTACCTCCGCCAAATTAGAAAATTCTAGTGCAAAAGGGACAGATTTTAGAATTTTTTATTTTGTAATCGAACCAAAAAATTGGAATTTTTGAGAATAAAAATATACAATTCTAGTAATTTTAACGCTATGGCAATATAATTTTGACAGTTTTTTAGTTTGAACATGTTTATTAACTCCACTAAATTAGAAAATTGTGCGAAAAAGGGACAGTTTTAAAAAAAATTATTTCGGTGACAAACAGATAATTTCAAATTTTTGAAATAAAAATTTGTATTTACGGTAATTTTAATGTTATAGCAACGAAATTTAGGGATTTTACTAGTGTGGACTTATTTATTACGTCCGCCAAATTAGAAAATTGTAGTGCAAAAAGGAGTTTTTAGAATTTTTTATGTTGTGATCAAATCAAAAAATTCGAATTTTTGAGAATAAAAATCCACAATTCTAGTAATTTTAGCGCTACGGCAATAAAATTTTGGCAGTTAATTACTTTAAACATGTTTATTAACTCCACCAAATTATAGTGCCAAAGGAACAGATTTTAAAAATTTTTATTTTAGTGACAGACAGAAATTTTCACATTTTTGAAATAAAAATTTGTACTTATGCAAAAAAATTTAAAGATTTTACTACTGAGGGCTTATTTATTACCTCTGCCAAATTAGAAAATTCTAGTGCAAAAGGGACAGTTTTTAGAATTTTTTATTTTGTGATCGAACCAAAAAATTGGAATTTTTGAGAATAAAAATCTACAATTCTAGTAATTTTAACGCTATGGCAATAGAATTTTGACAATTTTTTAGTTTGAACATGTTTATTCACTTCATTAAATTAGAAACTTATAGTGCGAAAGGGACAGTTTTTAAAATAATGTATTTTGGTGTCAAACAGAAAAATTCAAATTTTTGAAATAAAAATTTGTATTTATAGTAATTTTAATGCTTTAGCAACGAAATTTAAGGATTTTACTAGTGTGGCTTTATTTATCACCTCTGCCAAATTAGAAAATTTTAGTGCAAAAAGGACAGTTTTTAGAATTTTTTATTTTGTGATCGAACCAAAAAATTGGAATTTTTGAGACTAAAAATCTACAATTCTCGTAATTTTAACGCTATGGCAATAAAATTTTGGCAGTTAATTACTCTAAACATGTTTATCAACTCCACCAAATTAGAAAATTATAGTGCCAAAGGGACAGATTTTAAAAAAAATTATTTTTAAATAAACAGAAAATTTCAAATTTTAAATAAAAATTTGTATTTCTTTAGCAATTTTTTGTCGAAATTAAAAAAAGAAGCTAAACATGAAAAAAATTCTTCAGAATAAAAAATTCAGAGTAATCAGAACAGAATTAGATTCTCCATTGCGGGAAATGAAGCAATTTATGTACGGATTTGTAAGTATTGACTAAACTAAATTTCGTCGTCAAAACAACTTAATCTAAGATTGGATTGTACTTTGTTGTTTTTAATGGGATTGACGGGGGGAAGTTTGGATTAAATTATGATTACTTGAAATGAACTTGTTTTTCTTCTTTTTCGTGTTTATAAAGTTAACCGTGGCTTGCAAAGTTGTACAGATCTTAAAATTGTTTAGTCAAGAAAGTCAAGAAATCTCCAACTTTGGAGAAAATTGCTAAAAATGTAGTATCAAGCTAGTTCCTCATAATTGGATTTCCTCAGCGGTCAGAAAATTCGGTATTAATTAATCAGTTTATTTGCACGTGTGTAAACTTTCCTCTTTTGATGGTTTAATTTAAATTTTTATTGCGCGTGATTGAAAGTGAAGCATTTAATTAATTGGCAGTATTGAACCCGCTTCGATTGAATTTTTTAACAGGTGAAAATTCAACATTTGAAAACGCAACAATTTAAAGCGTCGGTTCTAATATTGATGATCAAACAGTTTAATTCTCTCTAAAACCCACAATTATATTTTTTTAATTGGAATGTGTGGCTTTGCGCGATAAGATTAATCAAGCGTGACAAGCAATCGATTTATCAGCAAAAGCGCTTATTTTCTTACTGTTCCCGAACTAATCCCGCCGGTTTTGTCGTCGTGGAATTTAAATGAAAAATGTCTAAACGCAATGTTTGTTTACTTTGCCGCATGAATTGATAATTTAAACAGTGTAAGCCCGCATACTGAAATTTTTCCCGGATTAAATTTAATAATCCCAGACGAGATAAAGTTAATGCCTTCAATATTAAATGCCTCGCTCTAAAAGCACGAGTTAATAATAAAACACTAATAAAAACAAACTGTTTTTGTAGTGTTCAATTAGGGGGCGATTTCAATGAAGTTACTCGTTCCTAAATCAATCACGAGTTAGCCAAGTTTTGTCGCCCTGGTCCGAAGTTTTTCACAGTTAATAGGATCTGTATGTCACTGTCGTTTTCCGTGTAGATCTCGAAAATTCGAGCAAAAACTTTCGTTAATCTGTTCAGGAAAACTAACAGAATTCCTTCGAGTTTGCACGATTTTTAAAATGGGAGCGCTCAGTGCTTTATATCGGTTTGGATAGATAATTTGGTGCTCGTTGACTCGGTATAATAGCGGCAAAGGAAATTCGCTGATGAACACTGAATCGAGCTGACAACAAAAAAGAGCGATAAAAAATGTGTGGTTACATCGATGGTGTTGAAGATAAAACTTCCTCCATTAAAGATACAATAAACGTAGCTAGTTCTATTAAATCCGCAGTTAGAGCTAAATGTATGTAGTTTTGTTCTAGTTATCGCAGTTGTGTTTATTTTGTACTGTTCGGATTGCAGATGAACATTAATAACGTGTGAGCCTAAAAGTACACAATTACAGCACCTCATCGATTTTGTGTCTCATTTAAATTAATCTCCGTCAAACTTAGACTGTTGCGTCGTTACATATGCATAAAATCGCTCCCGGAATATATTAAACGTACAGTCGAAACCGGTTATAACGAACCATGTGACCCCTTTATTGATTCGTTATAATTTCTTAAAACATTGAACAAGTTTTTATGTTTACCTGAAAAAATGAAAAAGTAGACATGTACCAATTTCCAATTGTTTTCTCTTCTGAATTTGAGCTCCACAACTAAAAGCCGCAAAACGTGCATATTGACATCCAAAATAGATTTTATATTTATAACTCGAAAGTGTTTGGTAATTATTAGAAATCTTTTATAAGATTTTTATGGGTATTTTACGTCGTTAGAGGTTTAGTGAGATACTTAAACGTTCTTTAAAATGTATGTAGATCCTTAAAGATTCTCTAAGGTCCTTAAAGCACCTTGGAGATTATAAAAATTCTTATAAATTCTTAAACTTCCGCTGAAACTATAAATATATAACTCCTTTAGATAAGAATGTGTTTTAAAAGATGGAAGCAAGAAAACGACAAAAGAGAAACACTCTTTGTATATCTTTAAAAATCATAAAAAATCGTTAGATATTCTTAGGAATTTTTATTTTGTGCACATTTTTTTGTAATTTTGGTAATTTTAATGTCATTGCAACAAAATTTGCGGATTTTACTAGTGTGAACATGTTTATTACTTCCGCAAAATTAGAAAATTGTAGTGCTAAAAGGCCAGTTTTTAGAAATTTTTATTTTGTGAATAAACAGAAAATTTCAAATTTTTGAAATAAAAATTTGTATTTCTGATAATTTTATTGTCATGGCAACAAAATTCGGGGATTTGACTAGTATAAACATGTTTATTACCTCTGCCAAGTTGGAAAATTGTAGTGTTAAAGAAACAGTTTTTAGAAATTTTTATTTTGGTGTTGAACAGAAAATTTCAAATTTTTGAAATAAAAATTTGTATTTCTTGTAATGTTAATGTTTTAGCAACAAAATTTGTGGATTTTACTAATGTAAACTTGTTTATTATCTTCGCCAAATTAGAAAATTGTAGACAAATAAAGACAGTGTTTAAAATTTTTGATTTTGTGAAGAAACAAAAAATTTCAAATTTTTGAGCATAAAATCCACAATTCTAGTAATTTTAACGCCATGGCAATAAAATTTTGACAGTTTATTAGCTTAAACATGTTTATTAACTCCACCAAATAGGAAAATTGTAGTGCAAAAGGGACAGTTTTTTGAAATTTTTATTTTGAGAACAAAGATAAAATTTTAAATTTATGAAATAAAAATTTGTATTTCGGGTAATTTTAATGCCATAGTTACAAAATTTATGGATTGTTCTAGTGAAAACATGTTTATTAACTTAACCAAATTAGAAAATTGTAGTGCTAAAAAAACAGTTTTTAAAAAAAATTATTTTTATTTATTTTTATTTAACAAACAGAATTTCCAAATTTTTGAAATAATAATAATAATTTTTGGAGATTTTACTAGTGTAAACATGTTTATTATCTTCGCCACATTAGAAAATTGTAAGGTTAAAGGGTTTTTAGAAATTTTTATTTTGTGAACGAATCAAAAATTTCGAATTTTTGAGAATAAAAATCAACAATTCTCGTAATTTTAACGTGAAAGCATTGAAATCTCGGCAGTTAATTAGTTTAAACATGATTATCAACTCCACCAAATTAGAAAATCGTAGTGCCAAAGAAACAGATTTTAGAAATTTTAATTATTTAAATAAACAGAAAATTTCAAATTTTTGAAATAAAAATATGTATTTCTTGTAATTCTAATGCCATAGTAACAAAATTTAGGTATTATACTAGTGCAAGCATGTTTATTATCTCCACCAAACTAGAAAATTGTAGACCAAAACAGACAATTTTTAGAATTTTTTATTTCTGAACGAACAAAAAATCTTTTTTGAGCATAAAAATCTCAATTCTAGTAATTTTAACGTTATGGCGATAACATTTTGGCAGTTTATTAGTCTAAACATGTTTATTAACTCCACCAAATAGGAAAATTGTAGGCAAAAGGGACAGTTTTTAGAAATTTTTATTTTGAGAACAAAGATAAAATTTTAAATTTTTGAAATAAAAATTTGTATTTCGGGTAATTTTAATGCCATAGTTACAAAATTTAAGGATTGTTTTAGTGAAAACATATTTATTAACTTAACCAAATTAGAAAATTGTAGTGCTAAAAAGACAGTTTTTAAAAAAAAATATTTTTATTTATTTTTATTTAACAAACAGAATTTCCAAATTTTTGAAATAAAAATTTGTATTTCTGGTAGTTTTAACGCCAATGCACCAAAATTTGGAGATTTTACTAGTGTAAACATGTTTATTATCTTCGCCACATTAGAAAATTGTAAGGTCAAAGGGTATTTAGAAATTTTTATTTTGTGAACGAATCAAAAATTTCGAATTTTTGAGGATAAAAATCAACAATTCTAGTAATTTTAACGTGAAAGCATTGAAATCGCGGCAGTTAATTAGTTTAAACATGATTATCAACTCCACTAAATTAGAAAATCGTAGTGCCAAAGAGACAGATTTTAGAAATTTTAATTATTTAATAAACAGAAAATTTCAAATTTTTGAAATACAAATTTGTATTTCTTGTAATTCTAATGCCATAGCAACAAAATTTAGGTATTATACTAGTGCAAGCATGTTTATTATCTCCACCAAACTAGAAAATTGTAGACCAAAACAGACAATTTTTAGAATTTTTTATTTCTGAACGAACAAAAAATCTTTTTTGAGCATAAAAATCTCAATTCTAGTAATTTTAACGTTATGGCGATAACATTTTGGCAGTTTATTAGTCTAAACATGTTTATTAATTCCACCAAATAGGAAAATTGTAGGCAAAAGGGACAGTTTTTAGAAATTTTTATTTTGAGAACAAAGATAAAATTTTAAATTTTTGAAATAAAAATTTGTATTTCGGGTAATTTTAATGCCATAGTTACAAAATTTAAGGATTGTTTTAGTGAAAACATATTTATTAACTTAACCAAATTAGAAAATTGTAGTGCTAAAAAGACAGTTTTTAAAAAAAAATATTTTTATTTATTTTTATTTAACAAACAGAATTTCCAAATTTTTGAAATAAAAATTTGTATTTCTGGTAGTTTTAACGCCAATGCACCAAAATTTGGAGATTTTACTAGTGTAAACATGTTTATTATCTTCGCCACATTAGAAAATTGTAAGGTCAAAGGGTATTTAGAAATTTTTATTTTGTGAACGAATCAAAAATTTCGAATTTTTGAGGATAAAAATCAACAATTCTAGTAATTTTAACGTGAAAGCATTGAAATCGCGGCAGTTAATTAGTTTAAACATGATTATCAACTCCACCAAATTAGAAAATCGAAGTGCCAAAGAGACAGATTTTAGAAATTTTAATTATTTAAATAAACAGAAAATTTCAAATTTTTGAAATAAAAATTTGTATTTCTTGTAATTCTAATGCCATAGCAACAAAATTTAGGTATTATACTAGTGTAAGCATGTTTATTATCTCCACCAAATTAGAAAATTGTAGACCAAAACAGACAATTTTTAGAATTTTTTTATTTTTGAAGGAACAAAAAATCTTTTTTGAGCATAAAAATCCCAATTCTAGTAATTTTAACGTTATGGCGATAAAATTTTGGCAGTTTATTAGTCTAAACATAATCTTTACTTCCACCCAATTAGAAAATTGTAGTGCAAAAAAACACAAAATTTCAAATTTTTGAAAAAAAAATAGTATTTCTGGTAATTTTAATGCTAATGCAATAAAATTTGAGGATTTTACTAGTAGGAACATGGTCATTACAACTATGAAATTAGAAAATTTCAAATTTTTGAAAATAAAATTTCACAGTTCTAGTAATTTTAACGCTATGGGAATAAAATTTCGGCAGTTTATTAGTTTGAACATGTTTATTGCCTCAGCCAATTTAGAAAATAGAAAACAAAAAAAAAAGAATATAGATTTCTTTATTTTGGCAGCGAACAGAAAAATTCGAATTCTTGAGGACAAAAATCCACAATTCTAGTAATTTTAACGACATGGAAATGGCATGTTTATATACTCCACCAAATTAGAAAATTGTAGTGGTAAAGGGACAGTTTTTAGAAATTTTTCTTTGCAAACGTACTAAAATTTTCCATATTTGAAATAAAAATTTGTATTTCTGGTATTTTTAATGCCATAGTCACAAAATTTGGGGATTTTACTATTGAAAACATGTTTATCAACTTCACCAAATTAGAAAATTGTAGTGCGAGAAGGACAGGTTTTTGAAATTTTAACAACTGCAAACTGCAATTCTGAAGGCTTTAAAGCTAGAAAAATAAAAAGTTGGAAACTTTACTAATTTGAACATGTTTATGCATTCGGTACAATTGTGAGACGGAACAAACAGCTTTCATAAAATTTTATTTGTTATAACGTTCGTTATAACCCGACTCGACTGTATCGGCGCTTAGTTCATGAAACATAATCGACTTCACTTTTTGTCCCTCTGAAAGAAAACAAACGCAAACAAACAAGGGAAGTAATATCGTGCGGAAAATAACGGCGTCGCAGTTGTATATTTTTATCTACTTGTCTAAAAATAGCCCCTCAATGAGAAAAAAGCCGAGTTCGAACGTTTTTCATGTTGTCATCGGAATAGACGCGGAATTTTAATCAGGATATAAATTGGCAGTGGGTCGATTAAAATACATTGTATTTCCTTCACAGGCTATTTTTTGCAGGCTCGTGGAATCGAATTTTAATTAGACCGACTCCAGCTCTTTCAAGGTAATATTGCCAGATATTTAATAGATATTTAATAGATATTTAATAGGTACCACGGAATGAAACGTAGCCGAGCGGACAAAATCCGGAGCTACGAGTATATTTTGCTATTTCTATGTTACTAGAATTTGATTTATGGCTCTGAATACGTTCATATTCAGTCTCATTAAACACAGTTTTCGGGGCGAGAACTTTTAAGCTCAGACGCTGAAATTTTAATAATGCGAAAAGCAGATCCCAAGCGCGTTCCCGAAAATGAAAGAAACATCGTGGGAATATTACACAGAATTTTTGCGGTAAAAAGTTTATATCCGGTTGGTCCCTTTTGAAACAAAAGTTTTTTTTCCGGATGGGGGAACCACAAAAGCACACATTGAAATATTAAATGGGGGAAAAGTAGTAACATTTGGCGCCGCAACTCAATTTCGGCTCCATTGTGTTATTGCAAATTTCACGCCACTTCCGGTATTGCAAGCAAAATAGCTCTGTTTTGTTGTCGAAATGGAAATGTACAAAAAAATTGATGATTTCGAACGTTTCCATGTTTTCCATCATTTTTTTTTGCAAAACTCACCTCGCTCGACTCGCTGGAGTAAAACCCACTTCTGGAAGATCTTCGGAGGTTTAAGCACCCGCGAAAGACACGCGCTCTCTTCGAAAACTTGGCGCTAACTGAACCCAAGCGCGAAAGCACTCGCAACTTTCGCTCTTTCTCTTTTCCACAGATCTACATATGTCCACTAAAAGCTCATGCGCTTTAATCTCTCATGATTTGAATATGAGACACCAATTTCAACATCCATACACTAAAAATAAAAGCACACATTTTCATTAAATTTCCTCTGACTTTATTTTAAAGCTCTCTCAGCTTCAGATTAGCACTTTAAACTTCCAACAGTCGTTTGTGGGTTTTTTATAGTCTCAAGTTTCACAAAATGGCCGTAATCATCTTGTTTTGTTTATTAAAACCGCGGGAAGCGACTTTTTAGTTCGAGATAGTTAAGACAAACCCGCATCAAACTTATCATTTTCGAATTTAAATTAAATTTTACAATCGCAGCGTCTCCGTGTAATTATCTTCATTAAAACTTCCCTTAATAAAATAACTGATTGAAATTATAAACCGAGGGAATAATGAATTTGCTGATTAGTCCGACGCAATCACCAGTTTGGTTGTCTCACCGGAAAAACTCTACAAAAATGATAAAGAAAAAGTAAATAAAACGAATTCAGGTTTTGGCACGGACACCTGTAACTTTCTCATTCATTTGAGTTATTTGAATTCTGAAAACGTAGAATTTAAATTAAATCGAGTTAAAGAAATGGAACGTCCTTTTCACGTTATTAGACTTTAATTTATGGCTCGAATATGTTCATATTCAGGCTCATTAATTTAGAGCTTTCAGGAAGTCGCGATGAAAATTTAATAGAACGGAAAAGAGGTCTGTGGCTGGAAATTAAAATTTTACGAAAGTTGGCACAATGTATAGCTACAACTCAATTTTAAATTAGTTGTATTATTTTAGGTCCAATATTATAAATTATGCAAGATTGCTATTAATCTTGCCCGGCGCATCCACCAAATTTTGCACAAAAACTTCAGCCACTGTCCTTTGAATGCAGGAGTATTAATTAGGTTCTGTAAATTTGACAATTTCTACTCTAAAGCAATGAAATTTAGTGAAAATGTTTATTAAAGACCGCTTATTAAGTGTCCTAAATTGCAGACCTTTAGAACTATAGGTACAAATTTTGGAAATTTTTCATTTGTAGGACAAACTCAAAATCCAATTTTTAGTTAAAAAATTCTGTAAATTCGTTAATTTAGACGTTAAAACAATGAAATGTAGTAGAAATGTTTATTAAAGGCTGCTTATTAAGTGTCATAAATTACAGATTTTTAGAGCAAGAGGTACAATTTTTAGAAATTTTTCATTTTTAGGACGAACTCAAAATCAATTTTTTTTTATAAAATTCTGTAAATTTGACAGTTTCTACTCTAAAGCAATAAAAATTAATGGAAATAGCTTACTAAGAGGCATTTATTAAGTGTTCTAAATTACAGACTTTTAGAACTATAGGTACAAATTTTTCATTTGTGGGACGAAGTCAAAAGCCAATTTTTGGTTAAAAAATTCTGTAAAGCCGACAATTTTGATGCTAAAGCAATAAAGATTGGTAAAAATGTTTATTAAAGGCTGCTTATTAAGTGTCATAAATTACAGATTTTTAGAGCAAGAGGTACGAATTTTAGAATCTTTTTATTTTTAAGACGAACTCAAAATCCATTTCTTTTTTTTTTAAATTCTGTAAATTTGACAATTTCGATGCTAAATCAATAAAAATTAAAGAAAATTTATTGGATCAATTCTTACTCTTATTAGATCATTTACATTTTTTCATCTTTTAATTTTTTCTTTTGTAGATTTTTAGAAATTCTTCATTTATAGAAACATCTTAAAATCAATTTTTTTTTAGAAAATTTTGTAAATTCGACAATTTCGACGCTAAAACAATGAGATTTGGTAGAAATATTTATTAGAGGTTGCTTATTAAGTGCCCTAAATTACAGATTTTCAGATCAAAAGGTCTGATTTTTAGAAATTTTTATTTTTAGAACGAACTCAAAATCTGTTGTTTTTATAAAATTTTGTAAATTTGTAAATTCGACAATTTCGTTGGTAAAGTTATGAAATTTGACAGAAATGTTTATTCAAGGCTGTTTATTTGGCGTTCTAAATTACAGACCTTTAGAGCAAAAGGTACAATTTTTATAATTTTTTTATTTATAGGACAAACTCAAAATGATTTTTTTTTATAAAATTTTATAAATTCGACAATTTTGACACTAAAGCAATAAAATTTGGTGGAAATGTTTATTAAAAGTCATTTATTAAGAGTCCTAAATCACAGATTTTTAGAAAAAGCGATACGATTTTTAGAAAATTTTTGATTTGAAGACGAACTCAAAATCTATTTTCGGTTGAAAAATTCTGTAAATTTGACAATTTTGACGCTAAGGCTATGAAATTTGGCATAAATGTTTACTAAAGGCTGCTTATTAAGTGTCCTAAATTACAGATTTTTATAGGTACAAATTTTGGAAATTTTTTATTTTTGTTACGAAGTCAAGAGCCAATTTTTGGTTAAAAAAATCTATAAAGCCGACAATTTTGATGCTAAAGCAATAAAAATTGGTAAAAACGTTTATTAAAGGCTGCTTATTAAGTGTCATAAATTACAGATTTTTAGAGCAAGAGGTACGAATTTTAGAATCTTTTTATTTTTAAGACAAACTCAAAATCCATTTCTTTTTTTTTAAATTCTGTAAATTTGACAATTTCGATGCTAAATCAATAAAAATTAAAGAAAATTTATTGGATCAATTCTTGGTGTTGACAAATTATTAAAATTACAATTTTTTCCCAAACACCAAATTTTTACAAAAAATGCTGACGCGCGTTTCGATAGCAATGCTATCATCATCAGAGCGATGATTAAACTGAGTTGATGATGATAGCATTGCTATCGAAACGCGCGTCAGCATTTTTTGTAAAAATTTGGTGTTTGGGAAAAAATTGTAATTTTAACAATAAAAATTAGTGCAAATGTTTATTAAAAGCCGCTTAACAAGTGTCTTGAATTACATGCTTTCAGAACAATAGGTAAAAGTTTGAGAAATATTTTATTTGTAGGACAAGATCAAAATCCATTTTTTTCCATAAAATTTTGTAAATTTGGCAATTTTAACGCTAAAGCAATAAAAAATACTTGTTACTCAGCAATTTTAATTGAGAGTTTTAAATTGCAGAATTTTAGAACAACAGGTACAAATGGTACAATTTTTTATTTGTTGGACGAACGTAAAAACTGTATTTGTCTAAAACAATATTTACGACTAATTTATTCAAAAAAAACAATCATTTTGACGCCCCACTTTCAGCCCATCTATCCACCGACAAAAACCAAAACCAATTTTAAAAGTTAATAAATAAAACAGCATTGAGCCAATTCCAGAGATCCAAACTTTTTAATTTGGTGCTTATCAACGCAACGTGAACATTTCACCAGTCTGCTGTATCAATTTACATATTTTTCTTGTTTTTTTTTTGAATTCTGAAATGAAAGCACACATAGTTGTGATAAATTAAAGAACGAAAAAAAAGGGGAAAGCACGCGGGAAAATATCCCTGAAGCACTGGAGTGCACGCTAAACATAAGTTAATTATTCAATTCTTCATCATTTCGTACCAGCGGAAACAATAGTCCACATTTGAGCTAAGCTAATCAAAATTTGGTTCATAATTTTGTAGGAAATGGAATAAAATTGAGATCTTTTCGCCGGTGGTGGAGTAAAAGGACTAAAAACATTAATAAACAGGGATAATCCGAGTTTCCACCCTCAAGCGTTTGGTGTAAGGTCAAACTAGAACTGCAGATTATAACATTCGAGGGGTGAAGTTTTAACATAGTTAAACGCATAAATTCGAAGACATGTAAGGTGTAAAGTTTAACCAAGGCGTTACACATGTAAAGTGGTAACTTTGTTACATTTTGTGCTTCATTGGGAATACGTCTGGAAAATTACTAGTTTAATTGGAGCCGGAACCGCAACTGGTTTTAGAGTCAAAGTTTTTATATCTCGTCACGTGAAATTTCTCTTAAGAGGAGATAAATTGTGAGAAATAACTTTAGGCTGCTGTCAATTGTGTAATTTTTGTAATATCCGTCTTCCATCCTCAAGCCGTCGCTCTTTCAAAGATCCCCATCACGTAATAGCTAAAGAAAAGCGAAATTCACCTTTGTCTCCAATTCTCTTTGTGGGTTAACCTTCTCATTACGTCCCCACCAAAAATCCTGTCGTGTCGGGAGTTTTGATGTGCCACAACAAAACAAATATTGATATTACAGAATACACAGCCCAAGTCCTTTATTTAGAAACTTTCGAAACTCCAGAGCGAAAAACTTCTAATAACTCTTTAAATGCATTAATGTTCATGTCCGGGAATGAGATTTCATGCTTAAATTACTCGTATAACTAGTAGCAAAATGTAAGTGGAAGCAGATATGATTTGCCTTACTGGATAAAGACAAGAGGATTTAGAAAGTTAGACGGCTGTACCTATTGGATTAAGTGCTCGACGAGCAGGGGCGGTTTAAGAGCGGTTATATTATGGGCTCCTTTAAAAAAGGAACACCTTATTATGGTGGAAGTTTTTTCTAAATCGTCTTTAGACTCTTTTATTGATATTTTTATTGATTCTTTTAATTTCTTGTCCTTTTTCGAATTTTTTAAACTTTAGATTCACTCTAGATTTTTATTTAGATTTTTGTCTTGATTGTTAAGTTTAATTGAAATCGTCAGATTTTCTCTAGAAATGCTATAAATTTTCTATACATTTTTTTCCATATTATTCTCTTCCTAAGTATTTTTAAAGTATTCTGATATAGATTTTTTTCAGTATATTTTTTTTCTCGATAATTTTCGAATTTTTGAATTCAAGCTTGTAAAATTTGAGATTTTTTCTAAGTCGTTTCATTTATACTTGAATTTTTTGGGTTATGTCCGCATTTCTTCAAAATTTAGAGCATTTACATTTTTTACATCTATTAATTTTTTCTTTTGTAGATTTTTAGAAATTCTTCATTTATAGAAACATCTTAGAATCATTTTTTTTTTAGAAAATTTTGTAAATTCGACAATTTCGACGCTAAAGCAATGAAATTTGGTAGAAATATTTGTTAGAGGTTGCTTATTAAGTGCCCTAAATTACAGATTTTCAGATCAAGAGGTCTGATTTTTAGAAATTTTTATTTTTAGAACGAACTCAAAATCTGTTGTTTTTATAAAATTTTGTAAATTTGTAAATTCGACAATTTCGTTGCTAAAGTTATGAAATTTGACAGAAATGTTTATTCAAGGCTGTTTATTAGGCGTTCTAAATTACAGACCTTTAGAGCAAAAGGTACAATTTTTATAATTTTTTTATTTATAGGACAAACTCAAAATGTTTTTTTTTTATAAAATTTTATAAATTCGACAATTTTGACACTAAAGCAATAAAATTTGGTGGCAATGTTTATTAAAAATCATTTATTAAGTGTCCTAAATAACAGACTTTTAGAGGAAGCGATACAATTTTTAGATAATTTTTGATTTGAAGACGAACTCAAAATCTATTATCGGTTAAAAAATTCTGTAAATTCGACAATTTCGACGCTAAAACAATGAAATTTGGTAGAAATATTTATTAGAGGTTGCTTATTAAGTGTCCTAAATCACAGATTTTTAGAGGAAGCGATACGATTTTTAGAAAATTTTTGATTTGAAGACGAACTCAAAATCTATTTTCGGTTGAAAAATTCTGTAAATTCGAAAATTTTGACGCTAAAGCTATGAAATTTGGCATAAATGTTTACTAAAGGCTGCTTATTAAGTGTCCTAAATTACAGATTTTTAGGGCAAGAGATACAATTTTTAAAAAAATTTCAATTTTAAGACAAACTCAAAATCAATTTTTTCCTATAAAATTTTGTAAATTTGAGAATTTCGACGGTAATGCAATGAAATTTGGTATAAATGTTAATTAAAAGCTGCTTATTAAGTGTTCTAAATTACAGATTTTTAGGGCAAGAGGTACGAATTTTAGAAATTTTTCATTTTAAGGACAAACTCAAAATCAATTTTTTTTATAAAATTTTGTAAATTTGACAATTTCTACGCTAAAGCTATGTTTGGCAGAAATCTTTATTAAAGGCTGCTTATTAAGTGTCCTAAATCACAGATTTTTAGGGCAAGAAGTACGATTTTTAGAAATTTTTCATTTTAAGGACAAACTCAAAATCAATTTTTTTTATAAAATTTTGTAAATTTGACAATTTCTACGCTAAAGCTATGTTTGGCAGAAATGTTTATTAAAGGCTGCTTATTAAGTGTCCTAAATCACAGATTTTTAGGGCAAGAGGTACGATTTTTAGAAATTTTTCATTTTAAGGACAAACTCAAAATCAATTTTTTTTATAAAATTTTGTAAATTTGACAATTTCTACACTAAAGCTATGTTTGGCAGAAATGTTTATTAAAGGCTGCTTATTAAGTGTCCTAAATCACAGATTTTTAGAGCAAGAGGTACAATTTTTAAAAACTTTTTATTTGTAGGTTGAACTCAAAATATATTTTTTTTTATAAAATTCGGTAAATTCAAGAATTTTGACGTTAATGCAATGAAATTTGTTAAAAATATTTAATTAAGGTCGCTTATTCATTGTCCTAAATTGTAGACCATTAGAACCATAGGTACGATTTTAGAAAATTTTTCATTTCTAGGACGAACACAAAATCCAATTTTTTGACACTAAAGCAATAAAACTCGGTAGAAATGTTTATTAAAGACTGCCTATAAAGTGTCATAATTTACCGATTTTTAGGGCAAGAAATTTTAGGAAAGTTGACACAATGTATAGCTACAACTCAATTTTAAATTAGGTATATTATTCACGTCCAATATTATAAATTATGCAAGTTTGCTATTAATCTTGCCCGGCGTATCCACCAAATTTCACACAAAAACTTCAGCCACTGTCCTTTGAATGTAGGAGTATTAATTAAGATTTGTAAATTCGACAATTTCGACGCCAAAGCAATGAAATTTGGTGGAAATGTTTATTAAAGGGAGCTTATCAAATGTCCTAAATTACAGACTTTTAGAACAATAGGTACAAATTTTGGAATTTTTTTATTTTCAGGACGAACTCAAAATCTATTTTTTTTAAGTCTGTAAATTCTACAATTTCGACGCTAAAACAATAAAATTTGGTAGATATGTTTATTAAGCGTCTTAAATTACAGACCTTTAGAACAGTAGCTACAAATATTGAAAATTTTTCAATTTCATTAATAAAATTTTCCATTTTTTTCCGCCCCTGTTAACGAGCCACAAGCAAAATTCTCAAGCTTTGTTTATTCGTCTCCAGCGATTGCGTAGACTTAGACAAGCGGTGCTTATTATTGATTCCCCTGTGCAAATTATTCCTGTTGATACACACATAGAATGAGATTAGATAAAGGATAAGCAAACTAGATGTTTCACTGAATCTAAATGGACCGTGAGACTACATTAATTATACGACATCGCCCTGAATGTCCTCCAACCATGTACCTGTTTCCTCCTATAAAAATCAATTGTAATCTGAATAGAGTGGACACCCGGAAGGGTCAGGTCTCCAGACAAGCATTGAAACGAAATCCTGCAAACTCGGCGTTAGTTTCCAAGATTTATTGTAAAAGCCAACGTCTTTTATTAACGCTAAAAAAGAACTTTGTTCCTAGTCATAAAATATTATATTTAAAGAGTCGAGGAACTTTTAAGTCCAAGTTGTACACTACTCGTGGGATTAAGACATAGTGAGTTATTGGGAAGTCGATTTAATGCACTGGATTTTCAGGGGGTGGTTTTAGGGTCATTTTCAAGACGCTGTTGAATTATATATAGCGAAAGAGCAGCTTGAGATCTATCAACTGGACAAATCTCAAATCTATAGGGCTAATACTTTACGAGGGGCGATCAAAAAACGAAAAATTGAAAATTTTTCAACGATTGAGTCGCAAAAATTTTTTGCCCAAAAAATTAACCATCGAATTTTGGACTTTTGAGGACAATATTTTAAGTAGAATAAGCCGAGAAAAACGATGGTGAAAAGCGTTTCTCAAAATTTTTCCTAGTTTCGGATATATTGAGCTTTGAAAAATTTTCTACTCAAAATCCAGTATCCGAAACTTTGATTGCTCATAATCCAGTTATTTGTAGGCCGATCTCAACGAATCTCACGTTTTTGGTTTCTGCGTAAAATGAGCACTAATACTTTAAGATTGCTTCATAAATAAGCGAGATACCGACCGAGTCTAAAATAAAGACCGAAACTTAACTTAATCGATAAACAATTTCAAAATGTTTATCCTAAAAATAAAAAGTTTCTAAAAATTGTACCTCTTACTCTAAAAATCTGTGATTTAGGACACTTAATAAGTAGGTTTTGATAAACATTTCTGCCAAATTTCATAGCTTTAGCGTAAAAATGGTCGAATTTACAAAATTTAATAAAAAAAATGATTTTGAGTTTGTCCTTAAAATGAAAATTTTTTAAAAATTGTACCTCTTGCCCTAAAAATCTGTAATTCAGGACACTTAATAAGCAACATTTAATTAACATTTTTATCAAATTTCATTGTATTACCGTCGAAATTCCCGTATATAGAAAATTTTATAAGAACAAAATTGATTTTGAGTTCGTCTTAAAAATAAAAAATTTTTAAAAATGTTTCTCTTGTCCTAAAAATCAGTAGTTTAGGACACTTAATAAGCAGCCTTTAGTAAACATTTCTGCCAAATTTCATAGCTTTAGCGTAGAAATTGTCGAATATACAAATTTTTATAAAAAAAAAATTATTTTGAGTTTTTCCTTAAAATGAAAAATTTCTAAAAATCGTACTTCTTGCCCTAAAAATCTGTAATTTAGGACACTTAATAAACAGCTTTTAATTAACATTTCTACTAAATTTCATTGTATCACCGTCGAAATTCTCGAATATAGAAAATTTTATAAGAACAAAATTGATTTTGAGTTCGTCTTGAAAATAAAAATTTTTTAAAAATTGTTTCTTTTGCCCTAAATATCAGTAATTTAGGACACTTAATAAGCAGCCTTTAGTAAACATTTATGCCAAATTTCATAGCTTGAGCGTCAAAAGTGTCGAATTTACAGACTTTTATATACAAAAATTAGATTTTGTGTTCGTCCTAGAAATGAAAAATTTTCTAAAATCGTACCTATGGTTCTGAAGGTCTGCAATTTAGGACACTTAGTAAGCGGCCTTATTAAACATTTTTAACAAATTTTATTGTATTAACGTCAAAATTGTTGAATTTACAGAATTTTATAAAAAAATATATATTTTGAGTTCATCCTATAAATGAAAAGTTTCTAAAAATTGTACCTCTTGCTCTAAAAATCTGTGATTTAGGACACTTAATAAGCAGCCTTTAATAAACATTTCTGTTAAATTTTATAGCTTTAGCGTCAAATTTACAAAATTTTATAAAAAAAGAATTTTGAGTTTGTCCTTAAAATAATTTTTTTTTAAAAATTGTTCCTCTTGCCCTAAAAATCAGTAATTTAGGACACTAATAAGCAGCTTTGAATAAACATGTATGCCAAATTTCATAGCTTTAGCGTCGAAATTGTCGAATTTACAGAATTTTTCAAACAAAAATAGATTTTGAGTTCGTCTTCAAATTAAAAATTATCTAAAAATCGTATCGCTTGCTCTAAAAATCTGTGATTTAGGACACTTAATAAGTGACTTTTAATAAACATTTCCACCAAAATGTATTGCTTTAGCGTCAAAATTGTCAAATCTATAAAATTTTATAAAAAAAATATATTTTGAGTTCATCCTATAAATGAAAAGTTTCTAAAAATTGTACCTCTTGCTCTAAAAATCTGTGATTTAGGACACTTAATAAGCAGCCTTTAATAAACATTTCTGTTAAATTTTATAGCTTTAGCGTAGAAATTGTCAAATTTACAAAATTTTATAAAAAAAGAATTTTGAGTTTGTCCTTAAGATAATTTTTTTTTAAAAATTGTTCCTCTTGCCCTAAAAATCAGTAATTTAGGACATTAATAAGCAGCTTTTAGTAAACATGTATGCCAAATTTCATAGCTTTAGCGTCGAAATTGTCGAATTTACAGAATTTTTCAAACAAAAATAGATTTTGAGTTCGTCTTCAAATTAAAAATTATCTAAAAATCGTATCGCTTGCTTTAAAAATCTGTGATTTAGGACACTTAATAAGTGACTTTTAATAAACATTTCCACCAAAATGTATTGCTTTAGCGTCAAAATTGTCAAATTTATAAAATTTTATAAAAAAAATAATTTTGAGTTTGTCCTATAAATAAAAAATTTCTAAAAATTGTACCTTTTGCTCTAAAGTTCTCTAATTTAGAACGCTTAATAAACAGCCTTGAATAAACATTTTTGTCAATTTTCATAACTTTAGCAACGAAATTGTTGAATTTACAAATTTAAAAAATTTTATAAAAACAACAGATTTTGAGTTTGTTCTAAAAATAAAATTTTCTAAAAATCATACTTCTTGGTCTAAAAATCTGTAATTTAGGGCACTTAATAAGCAACCTCTAATAAATATTTTTACCAAATTTGATTGCTTTAGCGTCGAAATTGTCGAATTTACAGAATTTTCTAAAAAAAAATGATTTTAAGTTGTTTCTATAAATAAAAAATTTCTAAAAATCCACAAAAGAAAAAATTAAAAGATGTCAAAAATGTAAATATTCTAAATTTTTGGTTGGTTTTTTGATCGCCCCTCCTAAACTACTTGCCCTATCGATCTTAAATTTAGCCAGTTGATAGATCTCGATCTGCTCTTTCGATCGATATATAATTCAATGAAACTAACCCCAGTTTTCGCCCCAAAATAGCTTCTTGAAAATGATCTCCCTCGGTCGATATTTCCTTTAATTAGAGCACCATCACAATAAATCTCGCAGCGTTTAAACGTGACAGGTATTAATTTATAGCATTGTACCGAAGTGAAAAACTTAATTTTCCGATACAACGCACTAAATACCTAACAAGCTTTAATACAGTTTGAGAACACTCGCGCCCTCAATTAAAATTCAAATGAGAGCAAGAACCGAAGTGAGCTCTTGTTTGTGTTTCAAAATAAGTCGTTATTACTTCTAGACAACTCTGACAGAACTTCCCGAAATTCTTCCGAGCACGGTTGCTCTAATCCTAAATAATTACTGCGGTACTTTTGCGACCTTCTGTTCCAAGTTTGTACTTTATCAGAAATAATTAGGGATTACATTCAATTAGAGGAGCAGCGTGGTTTCTGCAGATATGCCAATTTGAATAAGTGCAATTTGGAAGCGGAGAAGCGATAATTTCATGAATTCGAGTGGGAATTAACTACTCTAGAAGTCATATAATGATTTGTTAATTTGAAAACAAATTGTGACGCTAGTGCGGGGTTGGGAAAACGAACTAAAAATAAACACGAAGGACAATAAAATTGCCCGGCGCATCCACCATTTTACGATGCGTGAGGTCATTTGAGCCTTTAGCGGACACAATTTTATTCGAAAAAAATTGCTTATAAAAACGAGAACCAACAATGTATTCTATTCTATTTTTAAAGAAGTCAAATTTTAAATCGTCGTAGGTTGAATTACTTTTATTTTGGAAAATTATGAAAATTTATTTTTCCTCATTTTTAAAACTTTTGATGGCTTAGCCGTTTAAATTCTATAATCGACAACAGTATGTTTGCTGTGAAAAGCAGAGATGTGAAAGCATGTATGTCTTACAACTCTAAAACCAAGGCAGATGGATAAGAAATTGCAATAACGTGGTTATCAAATGTCATAACTAGTTTTATAATACTTTTGGTAATTTTAGTGCTACGGCTATAAAATTTCGGGAAAATATAACTTATGAGCCGTCAATTAACTATAGCAAATTGCAAAACTGTAGAGCAAAAGACTCAATTTTTTTGAGTTACTAGCTATGAGTTATGTAGTAATTTTAATAAATTACAAAAGTTTAGAACGGAAGACAAAAACTTTAAAAATTTTATTTTAAAAACGATGCAAAAATTTCCGACATCCTATTAAAATTTCGGTAGTTTTATTGCTTCAGCATGAACTTTGGGAAAACTACTACTTTTGAGCCGTGTATTAATTCAACCAAATTGCAAAATCGTAGAGCAAAAAACACAATATTTGGAAATTTTAATTTTCAAGAGGAAGCAAAATGTTCTGACATTGTAATTTTAGTAATTTTTGTGTTACAGTTATGAAAATTGGGGAATTTTCTACTTTCTATTCGTACATTAACTTTAGCAAATTGGAAATTATTGAGAAAAGAGAGCACATTCTAGAGATTTTAATTACACTGCCGCTCAAAAATAGTTGCTCACTTAAAAATATTATTAATTCTTTTGCGATTTCGAGGTTATTTCTGCTGATTCTGTGGTAAGCGATAATCATTGGACGCGTTTCCACATCTAACTTAACTTTCTTCACCATTTCTGTACAAAACTGTCACTAATTTTTTGAGAAAAACTTCAAGAACAATAAACTTTCGCAACCACAAATTAAAGAAGTTCTGTTGTCAAACACCTTCATGATTTAAAAAAAAACGGTAATCGTCAATCAACACTTTCGTATTTACATTTATAGACTGATGGATTGTGAAAATATGTGAAACGATAACTTTTTCAAAATTTCTAAAAGTACATTAAAAAATAAAAAAATTGATATTTTCTAAAACATCAAAAAAAGAAAAAAATTGCTGTTAGCATCAATGAGGTATATAAACATGAAAACAAAAACCGCCAAACAAAAGCGGAAGAAATAAATTATTTTAGACTTATGTATTTAAAAAAATGTTAGAGGGCAAACAGTTTTGAGCGGGACTGTATGTACATCACTACCCAGCAAAATTAACGCAAAATTGGTCTATTAATTTTAAAATGGCTTTAAAAAAATTATTGACAATTCACACCAACTTACCATTATTTTAATTTGATGGAATATTTATAGGACAATTCAAAAGTGCATATTAAACTTTTGCAATGCATTCAGAACTAAACAGTTTCTTTAACAGATTTAACACAAATGTGACAAAAAATCGTTAGATAAGAAGTCTGTCGAGGCCAACTGTAAAACTCGAGGTAAAAATCACAGCGATTCCCACTTAATTTTGTAGAAAAAATTTGTCCATTTAAAAAAAAAAATTTTTAAAGTTTGCGTTAATTTAGCGGCGCAGTGTAGTTATAAAATTTTGCCAACTAGGTTATTGGAATTTTTTACCCAGTTGACTTGGTTTTAGAGTAGCACATATTCTGTTGTCGATTATAGAATTTTAACCAATTATACCATCAAAATTTAAAAAAAAAAAATGCAATTATTGAAACATAAATTTTCAAAATGTAAGTAATTCAACCTACGATGATTTACAATTTGACTTCTTTTGAAAGAGGGGTGTTCTAGAACACATTGTTGGTTTTCGTTTTCAGGAGGAAATCCTCTCAACTTTCCCGCGATTTTCTTGGAATTTTCTATGAAGCCGCTGTTCACGTCTAATTTAGATTATTAACAGCGAGCACGCAATCGATACGAACTAGGAGTGTCGGTGGTATTTGCTATCAAATTTCCCATGTTAATTACTCTATCTAAGTAATCTTGACAAATTTGACTATCCGTTTCCCGAAATAAATCCTCCTTGGCGATATTTCTTAGTGACCCTCATGCAGACATAATAAATCGCTTGAAATCACGATTAAATAATTTCTCCAGACCTCGCTCAGTCACGTTTCTTGCTCTATTTGATTTGTTGGAGGGCAAAAACGGTTTCTTTTTATTTGGGTCCGTAATATGCGCTCCCATTATTTCTCATCATCTCTATTAAAACTTATACATCGTATATCCATTATCCGTGGCGAAATCTCGTCTGGCGAACGTTACGAGTTATTTTTCCGGAATGCTGATGAGGTGATGATAGCAAAACCGGACTGTCTCCTCCATCCGAAACAATATACTGAAAATTAGCCAACATGTCGTTGCTAATTGGATTTTCAGGGACATGTAGGTCGCATGGCTTGCAGCACAAATCAACAGACACATTCGGGATGCATACATGGGATATGTGCAAACTGAATGTTGGCAGTTATTATGTTGCGCATTTTCTTTTTGAATCAAAGCTCTCAAAGAGACTTTTGTAATCACATTTCCATTTCAAACAATAAAAAAGTCTAGAAGATTTTATTAATAAAAATATACATTCGGAGTCAGGAAACTTCAAAGAATTGGAACGCTGCAAAGCTTCTCAAAACTAATGAATAAAAAATTTTAAATAAAAAATTCTCAAATTTTCGTCTTATTCGGTCTATAATTTTGCAATTTAGTACGATTAACAAGCGAGTCTAATTAGTAATTTTCCCAAATTTGATTGTTTTGACGTTAAAATTTACAGAGCTAGAAAATTTAATGAAAAAAACTGCAAATTTTCGCTTCACTACAGAATAAAAAGTAACGAAAATTGTCTCGTACTCTTTAAAATTTTGAAATTCGGCCCTGTTAATAAATGGGTCTAAATTAGTAACCTCCCAAAATTTAGTTAAAATGGCGTAGAAATTGCCAGAACTACAGCTTTCAACACATTTCTTCAAAAGTTTTTGGTTCAGCCTTAAAATAACAAATTCCAAAATTTGTCTCTTTTGGTCTATAAATTTGAAATTTGCCACAATTAATAAGCTAGTGTAAATTAGTAACCTCCCAAAATTTGTTTGTTTTGACGTTAAAATTCACAGAGCTAGAAGATTTTAAGAAAAAAATTACAAATTTTTGGTTCACCACAGAACAAAAATTTCCTAAAATTTTTTGGTACTTTCTAAAATTTTAAAATTTGGCCCAGTGAATAAACAAGTCTAAATTAGTAACCTCCCCAGAATTCGTTAAAATGACGGTCAAATTGCCAGAGCTACAGCCCGCAATAAATTTTTTCAAAAGTTTTTGGTTCGGCCTTAAAATAAAAATTTGTCTCTTTTGGTCTATAATTTTGCAATTTAGTACGAATAACGTGCGAGTCTAAATAGAAACCTCCCTAAATCTGATGTTCTGAAGTTAAAATTCACAGAACTAGAAAATTTAACAAAAGAAATTACAAATTTTTAGTTCACTACAAAATGAAAAATTCCAAAAAATATCTCGTACCCTCTAAAATTTCGGAATTTAGCCCAGTTAATCAACAGGTCTAAGTTAGTAACCTTCCAAAATTTGGTTAAAATGGGGTTGAAATTACAAGAGCTGCAGCACTCCACATATTTTTTCAAAAGTTTTTGGTTCAGCCTTAAAATAAAAAAAGTCAAAATTCTGTTCTGGTCTATACTTTTGTAATTTATTACGATTAATAATCAAGTCTAAATTAGTAACCTCCCCAAATTTCATTGTTTTGACAAAGCTAGAATATTTTAAGGACAAATTTACAAACTTTAGGTTCGCTACAGAATAAAAATTTCCAAAAATTGTCTCGTACTTTCTAAAATTTTTAAATTTAGCCCAGTGAATAAACAAGTCTAAGTTAGTAACCTCCCCAGAATTCGTTAAAAGGACTTTCAAATTGCCAGAGCTACAGCCCGCAATAAATTTTTTCAAAAGTTTTTGGTTTGGCCTTAAAATAAAAATTTCAAAATTTGTCTCTTTTGGTCTATAATTTTGCAATTTAGTACGATTAACAAGCGAGTCTAATTAGTAATTTTCCCAAATTTACAGAGCTAGAAAATTTAATGAAAAAAACTGCAAATTTTCGCTTCACTACAGAATAAAAAGTAACGAAAATTGTCTCGTACGCTTTAAAATTTTGAAATTTGGCCCAGTTAATAAATAGGTCTAAATTAGTAACCTCCCTAAATTTAGTTAAAATAGCGTAGAAATTGCCAGAACTACAGCTTTCAACACATTTCTTCAAAAGTTTTTGGTTCAGCCTTAAAATAACAAATTCCAAAATTTGTCTCTTTTGGTCTAGAAATTTGAAATTTGCCACAATTAATAAGCGAGTGTAAATTAGTAACCTCCCAAAATTTGTTTGTTTTGACGTTAAAATTCACAGAGCTAGAAGATTTTAAGAAAAAAATTATAAATTTTTGGTTCACCACAGAACAAAGATTTCCTAAAATTTTTTGGTACTTTCTAAAATTTTAAAATTTGGCCCAGTGAATAAGCAAGTCTAAATTAGTAACTTAGTAAATTAGTAAATTAGTAGTCTCGAATAACGTGCGAGTCTAAATAGAAACCTCCCTAAATTTGATGTTTTGAAGTTAAAATTCACAGAACTAGAAAATTTAACAAAAGAAATTACAAATTTTTAGTTCACTACAAAATGAAAAATTCCAAAAAATATCTCGTACCCTCTAAAATTTCGGAATTTAGCCCAGTTAATCAACAGGTCTAAGTTACTAACCTTCCAAAATTTGGTTAAAATGGGGTTGAAATTACAAGAGCTGCAGCACTCCACATATTTTTTCAAAAGTTTTTGGTTCAGCCTTAAAATAAAAAAAATCAAAATTCTGTTCTGGTCTATACTTTTGTAATTTATTACGATTAATAATCAAGTCTAAATTAGTAACCTCCCCAAAATTCATTGTTTTGACAGAGCTAGAATATTTTAAGGACAAATTTACAAACTTTAGGTTTGCTACAGAATAAAAATTTCCAAAAATTGTCTCGTACTTTCTAAAATTTTTAAATTTAGCCCAGTGAATAAACAAGTCTAAATTAGTAACCTCCCCAGAATTCGTTAAAAGAACGTTCAAATTGCCAGAGCTACAGCCCGCAATAAATTTTTTCAAAAGTTTTTGGTGCGGCCTTAAAATAAAAATTTCAAAATTTGTCTCTTTTGGTCTATAATTTTGCAATTTAGTACGAATAACGTGCGAGTCTAAATAGAAACCTCCCTAAATTTGATGTTTTGAAGTTAAAATTCACAGAACTAGAAAATTTAATAACAGAAATTACAAATTTTTAGTTCACTACAAAATGAAAAATTTCAAAAAATATCTCGTACCCTCTAAAATTTCGGAATTTAGCCCAGTTAATCAACAGGTCTAAGTTAGTAACCTTCCAAAATTTGGTTAAAATGGGGTTGAAATTACAAGAGCTGCAGCACTCCACATATTTTTTCAAAAGTTTTTGGTTCAGCCTTAAAATAAAAAAAATCAAAATTCTGTTCTGGTCTATACTTTTGTAATTTATTACGATTAATAATCAAGTCTAAATTAGTAACCTCCCCAAATTTCATTGTTTTGACAGAGCTAGAATATTTTAAGGACAAATTTACAAACTTTAGGTTTGCTACAGAATAAAAATTTCCAAAAATTGTCTCGTACTTTCTAAAATTTTTAAATTTAGCCCAGTAAATAAACAAGTCTAAATTAGTAACCTTCCCAGAATTCGTTAAAAGGACGTTCAAATTGCCAGAGTTACAGCCCGCAATAAATTTTTTCAAAAGTTTTTGGTTCGGCCTTAAAATAAAAATTTCAAAATTTGTCTCTTTTGGTCTATAATTTTGCAATTTAGTACGAATAACGTGCGAGTCTAAATAGAAACCTCCCTAAATTTGATGTTTTGAAGTTAAAATTCACAGAACTAGAAAATTTAATAACAGAAATTACAAATTTTTAGTTCACTACAAAATGAAAAATTCCAAAAAATATCTCGTACCCTCTAAAATTTCGGAATTTAGCCCAGTTAATCAACAGGTCTAAGTTACTAACCTTCCAAAATTTGGTTAAAATGGGGTTGAAATTACAAGAGCTGCAGCACTCCACATATTTTTTCAAAAGTTTTTGGTTCAGCCTTAAAATAAAAAAAATCAAAATTCTGTTCTGGTCTATACTTTTGTAATTTATTACGATTAATAATCAAGTCTAAATTAGTAACCTCCCCAAATTTCATTGTTTTGACAGAGCTAGAATATTTTAAGGACAAATTTACAAACTTTAGGTTCGCTACAGAATAAAAATTTCCAAAAATTGTCTCGTACTTTCTAAAATTTTTAAATTTAGCCCAGTAAATAAACAAGTCTAAATTAGTAACCTTCCCAGAATTCGTTAAAAGGACGTTCAAATTGCCAGAGTTACAGCCCGCAATAAATTTTTTCAAAAGTTTTTGGTTCGGCCTTAAAATAAAAATTTCAAAATTTGTCTCTTTTGGTCTATAATTTTGCAATTTAGTACGAATAACGTGCGAGTCTAAATAGAAACCTCCCTAAATTTGATGTTTTGAAGTTAAAATTCACAGAACTAGAAAATTTAATAACAGAAATTACAAATTTTTAGTTCACTACAAAATGAAAAATTCCAAAAAATATCTCGTACCCTCTAAAATTTCGGAATTTAGCCCAGTTAATCAACAGGTCTAAGTTACTAACCTTCCAAAATTTGGTTAAAATGGGGTTGAAATTACAAGAGCTGCAGCACTCCACATATTTTTTCAAAAGTTTTTGGTTCAGCCTTAAAATAAAAAAAATCAAAATTCTGTTCTGGTCTATACTTTTGTAATTTATTACGATTAATAATCAAGTCTAAATTAGTAACCTCCCCAAATTTCATTGTTTTGACTATTTTAAGGACAAATTTACAAACTTTAGGTTCGCTACAGAATAAAAATTTCCAAAAATTGTCTCGTACTTTCTAAAATTTTTAAATTTAGCCCAGTAAATAAACAAGTCTAAATTAGTAACCTTCCCAGAATTCGTTAAAAGGACGTTCAAATTGCCAGAGTTACAGCCCGCAATAAATTTTTTCAAAAGTTTTTGGTTCGGCCTTAAAATAAAAATTTCAAAATTTGTCTCTTTTGGTCTATAATTTTGCAATTTAGTACGAATAACGTGCGAGTCTAAATAGAAACCTCCCTAAATTTGATATTTTGAAGTTAAAATTCACAGAACTAGAAAATTTAATAACAGAAATTACAAATTTTTAGTTCACTACAAAATGAAAAATTCCAAAAAATATCTCGTACCCTCTAAAATTTCGGAATTTAGCCCAGTTAATCAACAGGTCTAAGTTAGTAACCTTCCAAAATTTGGTTAAAATGGGGTTGAAATTACAAGAGCTGCAGCACTCCACATATTTTTTCAAAAGTTTTTGGTTCAGCCTTAAAATAAAAAAAATCAAAATTCTGTTCTGGTCTATACTTTTGTAATTTATTACGATTAATAATCAAGTCTAAATTAGTAACCTCCCCAAAATTCATTGTTTTGACAAAGCTAGAATATTTTAAGGACAAATTTACAAACTTTAGGTTTGCTACAGAATAAAAATTTCCAAAAATTGTTTCGTACTTTCTAAAATTTTTAAATTTAGCCCAGTGAATAAATAAGTCTAAATTAGTAACCTTCCCAGAATTCGTTAAAATGACGTTCAAATTGCCAGAGCTACAGCCCGCAATAATTTTTTTTAAAGTTTTTGGTTTGGCCTTAAAATAAAAATTTCAAAATTTCCGATTTCGAACATTACAAAGCTTTAACATTACAAATTCTGCGTAAAATGAGCTTGCTCAAAAACAAGCAAGATATCGACCTCAGAAGTCTCATCCGACCTTAATCCGCCTCTGTTCTCAATATGAAACTAATTGTATTAATTTGACTAAAAGCCTCACATTTCACTCTAATTAATCACCAAAATTGTGCAGTTTATGTGCGGAATGCACGCAAAATTTCGTAATTAAATAAAACATTTTCGGCTCAAATTAACGTTACTTAAACTAACCGTTATGATGAAAAAGTGGCTTTAAAACCGTTGTTTGGCTTGTATTTCAAACTTCCGATTCGACAATGCTGATCAATTATTCCGTAATTGCCGCAGTTCCGTGAGAGTGTTGCTTTTAATTAATACGATGTTTGCGATTACAGTTTTTCGCATTGTTACTGCTCACTCTTATTTACCATTAAAAAAGCCATAATTAAAAGATTACAACCGCGGCATAAATCACAGCGCGCGGAATTACGCGAATCTACTGGATTTCGCAGATTATAAATTAGACGCATAATGTAAAAAGTTGTTTATTATGTTTAAACGATTTCTCGAAATTCTGGGAAGATAATATCGCGACAAAAAATGGAAATTTATTGCAGTGTAAACGTGTATCTGATAATAGAGAGAGCATTTACATAATTTATAAATTAACTGAGTCAGCGGAAAGAAAAAATGAGCTTTTGAACTGGCCGGAAAGCGCGTCTGCAGTTGCGGACGTGGATTTATTTCGCGGTAAAGAGGAATTGCGAATTGCGAAGAAAAAGAATTCAGAAAAATGAACTCTGGGAACTGCAAGACGGTGCAAAAAGAAGAATAAAAATGGAAGCGCATTAAGAAAGAAAAATAGAATAGAGGAACAGGGGAGGTTTAAGTACGGTTGAGACCCAAAATTTAGTTAGAAAATTTGGTTTATCTATTTTTAAAATAAAAAATTCCAAAATTTGTTTCTTTCGGTTTATAATTTTATAATTTGGCACGATTAATCGGCAAGTCTAAATTAGTATTTTGCCCAAATGTGATTGTTTTGGCGTTAAAATTCACAAAGCTATAAAATTTAATGAAAAAAAATGCAAAGTTTCGGTTCACTGCAGAATAAAAATTTCCAAAAATTGCCCCGTACGCTCTTGAATTTTGAAATTTGGCCCAGTTAATAAACAAATCTAAATTAGTAACATCCCTGTAAGTTAAACTGCCAGAGTTAAAGCCTTAACATCTATTTTCAAAAGATTCTGCTTCATACTTAAAATAAAAAAAATCGAAAATTTGTATCTTTTGGTCTATAATTTTGTAATTTGGCACAATTAATAGGCAAGTTTAAATTAGTAATTTGCCTAAGCTTGATTGTCTTTGCGTTAAAATTACCAGGGCTAGAAGATTTAATGAGAAAAATTACAAATTTTCGGTTCACTACAAAATAAAAATTGTTCAAAAATTGTCCCGTACGCTCTAGAATTTTGAAATTTGGCACAATTAATAAACAAGTTTAAATTAGTAACCTCCTCAAATTTCGTTAAAAAAGCGTTGAAATTGCCAGGGCCACAGCCACAACATATTTTTCGAAAAGTTTTTGGTTTTTGGCCTTAAATTAAAAAATTCCAAAACTTGTCTTTTTTGGTCTATAATTTTGCAATTTAGTACAATTAATAAGCAACTCTAAATTAGTAATCTCCCTAAATTTGATTACTTTGGCGTTAAAATTCCCATAACTAGAGAATTTAATGAAGAAATTTACGGTTTTCGGTTCATTTCATAATAAAAATTCCCAAAAATTTTTTCGTACGCTCTAGAATTTTGAAATTTGGCACAATTAATAGACAGGTCTACTTTAGTAACCCCCTCAAATTTATATAAAATAGCGTTAAAATTGCCAGAATTACAGGCGCTAAAGATAGAAGATTCTTTCGATTCTCTTTACCTATTGCAAGCATCTTTCGATTAACCAGCTTTTTGGATATTTTTGACAATTTGTTTTTATTAAAAAACATTTTTTTTTATATTTTTAGTTCTATTATTTAGATTTACTTTAGATTCGGCGTAATCTTTCTTAGATGATCTAAATTTTCTTATTTTTTTCAGACTAAAGAAAGTTGATTACATTGTAAAATGTAGGCAAGCATCTTTGCAACAATGCGCTCACCAGTGTCTAATCAAAACGTTGAAGCAACTCGAAGTAATCAAACAGACAAATCCAAAAGCCAATAAGAGGCAGACAAACTTGTGATTTTAGTAGTAAAAATCCACAAAATCGCCAACAACTGTGCAAGTAATAATTTTCTCCTGTTCGCTCCAACGGAATCCGAATTCCTCGTGTCGTTTTGACGAGCAAAGAAAACACCCGGAAACTCCTTAATAACTTTGCTTTTCTTATATCAGCCGCAAATGAATTTTTGTTTTTGTTATGAACAAGTTGCGTCTTCATTAAATTTTCATGCGAGGAATCGTTAATTCCCGTAAAGAAGAAATTCGAGTCATTCTAAATAAATCAATCTTCGTGAGATGCGGAACTGCCACGTAAATCTAATCTAATGAAGATGTGTTTATGCAAGAGACGTGAAAAGTGCCCCGAGACCGGCCATCAAATTAGCAGTTAATAAACCCCCATAATTTTCTAGTCTAGTTGTGTGGCAACGACTTCCCACAACAAGAACTGGCACACAATAGTGGAGACCTTGAAGGTAAATTAGGTGGGCATTGTATTAGCTACAGCCAATTTCTGATTACGATTAATGCGAGTCGCGGTGCTAAAAATAGCTCTTTCATTATTGTTTTACCTCCGGAATTTATGAGTGGCCGATGGCATCGAAGAAATTACCCTCACTGTTAAACAGTCCGGATTAACGCCAATTACACGAAAGCTCTTCGGTGATTTATGAAATTTCGACCCAACTTTCATAACACTGTTAAGAACATGAAGTTTATTTAGTCTTTGATCAAATTGCATCAAGTTTCCACCTGAGCGCCTCCACGTCCATGTTAATGGTAAAGATGATCTAGTGTAGCCTCACAGCTGCTACATATTTATGGTTTTATGCAAATGCGCCCTTAATTGCACCACAATGCGCACGGATTCATCGTACTTTGTTGGAGGACTTTTTGCAAATTTTCGTCTTGGGGGTTGGGACGTGCTGGCACTAATCCAGGAGGATTTACAACGGAATTGTTTAATTACAAGTGGAGCTCCGGTTTGTGTGATCGGCATAGTTTCGATAATGGGTGTGATCAGCTTGTATAAATCAAAATCAATTATTTTATGCCCAAGTGGATATAATTTTGAATATTGATGAGCTACACGGGCAGGTTCAATTATTACGATGATTTTGATAACTGATGTTGCAATTAATAAGCGAGTCTAAATTAGTAGCCTAAATTTGATTCCTTTGGCGTTAAAATTCCCAGAACTAGAAGATTTAATAAAAAAAAAATGTAAATTTTCAGTTTACTCTAGAATAAACATTTACAAAAATTGTCTCGTTTCCTCTAGAATTTTGAAATTTGGTACAGTTAATAACCAAGTCTTAATTAGTAACCTCTCAAAATTTAGTTAAAATGGCATTGAAATTACCAAATCTTACCAAAAATTACCAAAAAAATTTCTTTCAAATAAAAAATTCCAAAATTTGTCTCTTTTGGTTTATAATTTTGAAATTTGGCCCAATTAATAGTAACCTTCCCAAATTTTATTGTTTTAGCGTTAAAATTCAACAAAGCTAGAAAAGAAAATTAAATTAAATTTTTTAGAAATTTTCGGTTCACAACAGAATTAAAATTTCCAAAAATTGTCTCGTACGCTCTAAAATTTTGAAATTTGGCTCACTTAATAAACAAGTCTAAATTAGTAACCTCTGCAAATTTGGTTAAAGTGGTGTTGAAACTGCCAGAGCTACAGCCCTCAACATATTTTTTCAAAAGTTTTTGGTTCAGCCTTAAAATAAAAAAAAACTAAAATTTGTGTTTTTTGGTCAATCATTTTGAAGTTAGGCCCAATTAATAGTAGCCGCTCCAAATTTTGTTGTTTTGACGTTAAAATTTACAGAACTAGAAAATTTAATTAAAATTTTTACAAATTTTCGTTTCACTGCTGAATTAAAATTTCCAAAAATTTTCTCGTTTCCTCTAGAATTTTGAAATTTGGTACAGTTAATAACCAAGTCTTAATTAGTAACCTCTTAAAATTTAGTTAAAATGGCGTTGAAATTACCAAATCTTACCAAAAATTACCAAAAAAAATATCTTTAAAATAAAAAATTCCAAAATTTGTCTCTTTTGGTCTATAATTTTGAAATTTGCCCCAATTAATAGTAACCTTCCCAAATTTTATTGTTTTGGCGTTGACTTTCAACAAAGCTAGAAAATTAAATTTAAATTTTAGAAATTTTCGGTTCACAACAGAATTAAAATTTCCAAAAATTGTCTCGTACGCTCTAAAATTTTGAAATTTGGCTCACTTAATAAACAAGTCTAAATTAGTAACCTTTGCAAATTTAGTTAAAGTGGTGTTGAAACTGCCAGAGCTACAGCCCTCAATATATTTTTTCAAAAGTTTTTGGTTCAGCCTTAAAATAAAAAAAATCTAAAATTTGTGTCTTTTGGTCAATCATTTTGAAGTTAGGCCCAATTAATAGTAGCCTCTCCAAATTTTGTTGTTTTGACGTTAACATTTACAGAACTAGAAAATTTAATTAAAATTTTTACAAATTTTCGTTTGACTGCTGAATTAAAATTTCCAAAAATTTTCTCGTTTCCTCTAGAATTTTGAAATTTGGTACAGTTAATAACCAAGTCTAAATTAGTAACCTTCGCAAATTTAGTTAATATGGTGTTGAAATTGCCAGAGTTACAGCCCTCAACATATTTTTTCAAAAGTTTTCGGTTCAGCCTTAAAATTAAAAATTCCAAAATTTGTCTCTTTCGATCTATAATTTTGCAATTTAGTACGATTAAAAAGCGAGTAACATCCCTAAATTTGATTGTTTTGACGTTAAAATTTACAGAGCCACCAAAGTTATTAAAAAATCTACAGATTTTCGGTTCACTACAAAATAAAAATTTCCAAAAATTGCCTCGTTTGCTCTAGAATTTTGAAATTTGGCTTAGTTAATAAACAAGCCTAAATTAGTAACCTTCTCAAATTTGATTGCTTCGGCGTTAAAATTCACAGAACTAAAAAATTGAATGAAATAAATTGCAAATTTTTGGTTCACTACAGAACAAAAATTCCCAAAAATTGTCTAGTACGTTCTAAAATTTTGGAATTTCAGGTCTAATTTAGAAATCTCTCCAAATTTAGATAAAATGGCGTAGAATTTGTCAGAATTACAGACCTTAAAAAAGAAGATTTATTTGTTTTTCTTTACGTGAATATAATTTTAATTATTGTTGAGCTACACGGGCAGATCCAATAATTACGATGATTTTGATTTTGATAATTGATGTTATCTGCAAATTGCCAGACTTCCGTTAGAAAAATGTCCTTTTCGCTCTTATAAATTTTTCCTTCGCATTTGCATATTTGCACGCAAGCAAGGTAAGCTGTATCTAACTCTTGGAGATTAATGTCCGGATAGCTTGTCTCTCAGATAACGTCTCCGATCCAGAACAAAGCGTCCAATTATCTCCATTTGCTTCAAATCCCACCCATATAATTTTAGGTAGTTAAATGATACCACCACACGCGATAATAAATCTAACATTCCCTGCATTGTCCTCTTCTTTTTACCCAAGCTTTCATAGAGCAGAAATTGGAGAGATCATCGATATAAGACGACCGGAGAAATACGAGAAACAATTTAGATGGAGACCTTTGTCCGGGGCCACTTGAGGATAACCAGATCCAATTTAATCAAGAGTATCAAGCACCTCCTGAATTTGCATCCCACTGAGAAATTGGGTAATCATTTCACTGCTCTTGCAACAAAAAAAAGCGATTCGTTGTACGACCTCCGCTGCGGTGATAAATCGGCGGGTTATCACCGTCATATTAATTTTGATGAGCTTGTTTTACACGAGGCATCAACCTATTTATGACCTCGTATTTCAAGGGAAGGCATAAAATGTAAATGCGGGTTTGTCACTGAAGGTTTTAGACACATCAAAGTATCTAAAAATGTTGGGACATCGGTTTAGGTTTGTCCAGAGGCGGATTAAGCGCGATTTGGATGGCTTTCTTCGTTTTGTTTAAGTTCTCTAGATTTGCTTTATTAATTTGTTTTTTTTAAACTCCATTAATTGTAAATTTCGGTTAGATATTTTTTACATTCTTGATCTGAAATTATCTGATTCTTAACAATTTTCGGAGTGTTTAGCATTTTTAGGATGCTCCAGGATTCCCTGAAATCCTATGGGATACTATATAATTTTATTCTGGAATTTAGTGATATTCTGTTTTTTTTTCATCGCGAATTTCTAACAATCTTTAAAGAATCTTCTGGGAGTCGACATTCTGCGGAATCTTATAACTTTTTGATATTTTGTAAAGTTAAATTCGATCATTTTAAGATCCTACAGAATTTTCTGGGATTTAACTAATGGAAATTTTTAAGGATTTTTTGAAACCTTTTAAGGTCCTTTTTAAGATTCTAGTTTCCTAAAAATTTGTAATTTTTGCTTATTAACTGCAGTAAATTTGAAAAAAAATGGAAATAATATGTTATGGTACTGATTTATCAAATATTTTTATTTTTTAAAAAATATATAATTTTAGGCTTACACTGTTGAATTTTTGCTCATTTAACAAATAACTTTAGCTTATCAAGTGTGGCAAATATCAAAAAAGAAGACCCTAAAATGCCGGAGCAATAGCGGATAAATAATAATAAAATAATAATAAACAGTAAAATAAAAAAAAAGAATAACAAAATTTTCTAAAATTTTCATTTTTTGCTCAGATAAAAAACAGACCAAACTTATTAAATATACCAAATTTCGATGATAAAGAACAACAATTACCAAAGATATTGAAGTAAAGAATAATAGTAGAAATTTTGTGTTCTTGAAACTTAAATTTTTTTAAAATTGTCAATTTTGTGCCCATAAATTTGAATTTTTTCCAAATTAAAATCTAATTCAAGCTTAGTAATTGCACCAAATTTCAAAGAAATAGATTTACTGGAGGTTTACTGGAGTTATGGTACTCAGAAAAATAAATAAAAAAATTGTAGGTATTTTTTAATAAAATTTTCTAAAATCTGCAATTTAGGATCAAAAATTTTAATTTTTGCTCAAGTGAGAAACATATTAAGTGTTTATATTAAGCAAAAAACCATCAAGACATCAAAGTGAAGAAAATTAATGGAAATTTCGTCTTCTTGAAAACTTAAAATTTTCTAAAATTGGCAATTTTGTGTCTATGATTTTGAATTTTTTCAAAATTAAAAACCAACTGAAGCTAACTTATGGCACTCAAATATCAATACAAAAATTTTAGGTATTTTTTTTATTTTGGGTCTATAATTTTTTTTTCTTCACATAAAAAGCAGCTTAAACCTATTAAACGTACAAAATTTTAAAGATGACAAAAATTATTGGAAATTTTAGATTATTTCAAATTTCAGAAAATCTTCAATTTTGGCTCCATAGTTTTAATTTTTGGCCCACATAAGAAACATCTCGTGCTTGCTAAGTATACCAAAGGAGCCTTTGCGGGGCCCTCCTTCACCCGCCCCTGCTTTTGTTTGTTTTGAAAAACATTAATTTACGACCTGAGTGCGCAATGAATCTTCTAGCTGTGCTCTGAAATTAAAAATTTTGTTAATTAACTTTTTGCAGCAGAACTAGATGTAATCAAATTTATTGTCGCCCGCTGTGAAAACACAGCCAAGTTTATTTAATTAACACTAAACGCGCATTTCTCGAAATTATAAAAATTTAATTAAGGTTGCATCGGTTCACCGCAATTGATTTTAGGAAACCCATAACATGCCCAATTGCGGCAATTGAATTCCGCGGAATTTCAATTTACATATCGTTACAACCTATATATAGCCTTCTTTAAAGCAGTCACTATCCAACATGCATCCTTCGACAATTTTATCAGCTTTAGTTTTTTGCTTCTTGGCACAAGAACGTGAGCGCTTTCTCAATTTCCTTCTTTTTGTAACGTTATTTTTAGTTCACGCCGTCAAATACTGCTACCAGCGACAATGTGATCCTTGCAAAACTCAAATCGAAATCTGTGAAGATCCGCATTCTCTTTGTGCCTCCATGGCCGCCGGAAATTCAGGTATTAATTCCTCTAAACGTTTGGATTTTTAATAGTTTTTCCGAAGTTACCAAAACTTGTGTGGGCACTGCTAATATCACCATCTGGATCCAGAAATGCCAACTTTACGCACCTGAAGGCGCCTGTTATTTGTGCAACGAAGATTTGTGTAATTTCGAGGATTTAATAAAAATGAACCTGAATTAAAATCTGTTATGTTGCGTGAACACAAACAAAGAAAACGGTTAAAGTTAAGAATAATGATTAAGAAAAAAGGACGCGTGAGAACTGGGACATTCAAATAATGCGCTAAAAAAGCGCAATGTGGAACTATAAAGATGGCAATTAGTAATTACCCGCGCTTTACATCCCTTTAACGAGCCGTTTTATAGTTTTTCAATAAAAGAAGGCTAAATCGAGTTAATCTCTTCTTTACGTTTATTACCGGCTGTTTATAATAATGTACTAAACGTGGAGTTCCCAGGGAAATATTTCTCATTACTCAAGAAAAACGGCCAAGTCTGTCAATATTTCCAACATCTTTTAGAACGTACGAGAGCACGGAAAGACAAATTAAATAACTTTATAAAGAACACAGATTCCAGAACTTCCATATTCCCTATCGAGTTATTCCAAACATTCGTTCGAAAAAGGTATAATTTCGAATTTGCCGTGAAATTTGATTTGGCGAAAAGGTGATTATTTTGCGAGAACGTATGTGGAATTGGGAAAAAATCAATCGTCGCGATTGAAAACGCGGATTTCTAATTAAAATAGTAATGAAGTGTAAAAGGGACGAAACAAAACCGGGATAAAATTTGAAATTAATAGCTTTACTAAAGTGGAAAATTAAGTGCATTGTTCGGCCTCTTTGTAAAACCAGTCGCAGCGACTACGGATTGAAAAATGAAGAAAAAAGGAAGGGAGGCGATAATTACTGCTTCGCGGCCCAGTTGTCGCATTATTCATTTATTTCGGAAAAAAGACAATTAACACGTTTTTGTAGTTTGGGGTTCCAGAGTTGTACGAAATTCTAGGATTTTTTAGGATACTTCTGGATGGATTTGCCGGCATTCATTAATTTTTTGGATTTTTGCAGAGTCCTATTAGATGCTTCAAGATTCTGAATTCTTTACCGAATTTTCCAAGATACTCGTTTAAATTTCCTTTAAATTCCCTGACATTACTCGAGACTCTTCAAAAATGTCCAAAATTTCAATATTTTCTGCCGGATTCTTCCAGATTTTTTCAGGATATACCAGATATTCTTTTTAGATTATCTAGGATTTCTTAGGATTTTTCCTAGAATTTTTTAAAAATTTTTATTTTTTAGGAGGAAGATCCTGGGACTTTCCAAGATAATTTAGAATCCCAAAAACGCTTTGAAAATCCTCTGAATTTTCTACATTCTTTAAGTTCTTTCTTTAAGTCTTTAATATATTAGAGACTCATTAATACTGGCATGATTTCAGAATCTGTTAAAAATAGTTCTAAAAATCGGTCGTTGCTTTTTTATTTTCTTATCTATCCGAAACTTTGATTGACCATAACTCAGTTATTTGTTGTTGGATCTGAATTTTAATCTCAGATTTGGAATTTGCGAAAAATTCTGCGTACACTCTGTATAATAACTCAAATTTACTCCAAAAATAAGCGAGATATCGATATCAGTACTTTCGCATAGTTTTAGTCATGAATTTTGAATGAAAGACACCAACTTTTGACGTTCAAATAGTCTTGAATTTTTCAGCTAAAAAATTGCGAGAAAAACTATGACGAAAACCAATTCAAGAATTTTCCAAAATTTTTAAGGCAATTCCAGGATTTTTTTACACTCTCAGATTTCTTAATTTCTTCAGATTTTTTAGTCACAGGAATCTGCAGAAATGTTTATTATAAGAATCCTAAAAAATCTAAGAAAGTTTTGAGACCTTAAGGAATGCAGGTATAGAATTCTTTTTTTTATTCTAACTTCCGGAGATGCTTTGATATTCCCAGATTTTCTAAAATTCTTCGGATCTCAAATTTTTTCTAATTTTAATAATAATAATAATAATAATAATATTCTTTATTTCCAAAAAACATCAAGTCTAGAGGAACAGTACAAAATAATTATAAAAAATATATTTAATGTAAATTTAATGCTCAAATAAAATAAAAATTAATTTTCTGGGCTTGTAGAATTAATTCCTTGCCTTCTGTGCATTTTTTATTCTTTGGATGTTAGATTCTGAGATTCACTATTTTTCTAAATTTTTTATAGAATGATTCTGGATCCATTTAAATTCACTGAAATTGTGAATTTTTTGAGTTTTTGTAAGATTTATCATTTCTTAGTTTCAAGATTGCGTCGAAATCTGAATTTTCTGTTGGAGTTTTCATCAGCAGATTCGGAACTTTTCAGGATTTTCTTAGAGGCTGCAATTGCCAAGATATTCTAGAACAGTCCAAGAATTAGCACTCTTTTATTTTTTTGCCTTTTTGATTTTTAAATTCTTCTAATTTTGACCTTAAGATTCAAAAGTTCTTTAGCCTTTTTACCAATAGTCCAGAATCCTTTTAAATTTCCTGGAAGGTAGGATTTTTCTAAATATTTAAGAGTTTTTTAAAATTTCGTAAAATTATTCAGCAATTTTCTCAACGATTTTCAGACTTCATAAAACACATTTTTTATTCTCCGATTTCTTCGAATCCTTGAAGTGTTCCATTTAGCCGCTTTCACAGTTTATTAAGGACTTGTTTAGGTAGTTCTCGGGATTTTCCATCACTCCATTTACCGCATTATTAATTTATTGCAGCCAAAAAGACGATTAACACATTACCGCGGCTATTTTTGTCCTGAAAAATGCACAAGATCTCTGTTAGAAAATTACAGTTCGTTGCGGTTTCTCGGCCTTGCAATTACATCAGTTCTATTAAAGATTTCTAGGGAATAAAAGAAACTTTTGTTGCAACCGAAACGGTACAAAATTCCTTACAAATTAATAAAACACGTGCACTATATGACGCAAACGCCGGGAAAATCGCACTTTCCCATCGATTTTTCGTCCGGTGCAGTGTATTCAATTAATGGTTTTCAGAGATAGTTACTTTTACGAAGCTTTCAATGTATCTAGCGGTAATAAGTGAGTGTTTAATTAAAAAAAATACCCCAATTATTTAAATTATTTCAAATTATAGATTTTGGCTCTCACGCTAGTCGAATTTTGACTATTATCAACAGTTATTTGAAACGTACAAGAAAACAGTTGTTTGTTTTTGCGCCTCTTATGATTCGGTATTAGCCGTTATTATATTTTTCCACTTTATCACGCTTTTCGTACGTAATTGCCGAGATTTGCATAATTGGAGGCAATGAGCTAATGAGAACAACAAGTCTAAATCCCTAAAAACTCCTCAACGTGCTTAATATTCTTTGCGTGCGAAAATATCGTATTAAAATTTTAATATTCCTACAGCTACGCCCACAGGAAGGCATCTGGAATTGAAGAGTTCTTAGAGATGTTTGATTAGCATGTTAAATACAAAAAGTAGGTAAAAGCATTTCAGCTCATTTTTGAGTGGTGAGGTCACCCAGCGCCTAACATATGCGAGCCGAGAAACACTTTTTTTTTCAAGAGATGTTTTTGCCGAGAGCTTGGAAATGTTTACTTTTTCGCACATATTTCAGTTTTTAATTAAAATGTTAGCATGGGATCACGACTTTGCGTGACGCGAAAAATACCACACTTGATGCTAATAACAGTAGTCGATAAATTTTGGGCAAAATTTAATTTGTACTGTAGCTGTCGAAAAATCATTTGTACTGTAAAAAGAAAAATCGTTGCGCAGGAGAAACTAAAAAAATGAGTTTTTGAGAAGATCTGCGAATCCGGATCTGATGAAGCTAAACGGAGTTCAGTGTCGTACTTCCTGAAATTTCACATTCGTCAAAGTGTCATTTGCTTTTGACGAAACTAAATTTTCGACTTTCGGAAAATCTAAGAACAAATTCTTAACTAAAAATTCGTGAGAAAAACGATGGCGAAAACCGTCTTATTCGATTTCTCGTAGTTTCTGAGATATTTAGCATAATTTGTTTTGAACAGTCAAAAAATAAAAATTCTGGCGGCTTTGGATTCAGCGTGACATTCTGCGTGAAATGAGCTTAAATTTGTTGAGTTTGCTTAATAACTAAACGAGGCATTGATCAAAAACTGTTTCGAACACGTCATTTTGGGGTGATTTTCAATCAAAGTGTTCAAAATGAAAACGACGTTTAATAGTTTTGAATTATACATCATTCGAAAGAGGAGCTCAAAGTCTATTTAGCGGCCAAATTTGAGATCTATCGGACAAGTAGTTTACGAGCTAAGGCCAAAAATAAAAAAAAATTAAAAATTTTCATCGTTTGAGTCGGATTTTTTGAGAACATTTTCTAACGTAAAATGAGCCGAGAAAAAGAATGGCGCAAACCGCATCTCAATATCTCAAATAGTTTCTGAGATATTTAACTTCAAAAATTGCGAAAAATGAGGAAAAATGAAAATCAACTTTCCAAAACTTTGATCGGCCATAACTCAGTTATTTGTTGTCGGATCTGAATTTAAATCCCAGATTTGGAATCTGCGGAAAATTCTGCGTACACTGATGTATAATAATAAGTTTACTCTAAGAAATTAACGAGATATCAATATCAGAAATTTGGCATAGTTTTAGTCCTAAATTTTTGCGAAAATTTGCAAATTTCGACTGTAGAAAAATCAAAGAACTTTTTTTTATGTAAAAAATCGAAAGAAAAACGATGGTGCAAACCGCATCTCAATATCTGAAATAGTTTCCGAAATATCCAGCACGAATTGTTTTGAACCTTCAAAAATTTGGCCCTCTGGCGGCAACCCAAAATTTCAAAGGGCCATAACTCGGTTATTTGTTGACAAAAATTTAAAATATTTCATGTTTTTGGATTCAGCGTGATATTCTGCGTAAAATGAGACCCAAATTTGTTGAGTTTGCTTAATAAATAAGCGAGGTATTGATCAAAAACTGTTTTGAAAACATCATTTTAAAGTGATTTTAAATCAATTAAATTATACATCAATCGAAAGAGGAACTCAAAGTCTATCTACTGGCCAAATTTGAGATCTATCAAACAAATAGTTTACGAGCTATGGCCAAAAATAAAAAAAAATAAAAATTTTCATCGTTTGAGTCGTTTTTTTTTCACGAAAAATCGACTATCAAATTTTGGGCTCTTGAGAACATTTTCTAACGTAAAATGAGCCGAGAAAAAGAATGGCGCAAACCGCATCTCAATATCTCAAACAGTTTCCGAGATATTTAACTTTAAAAATTGCGAAAAATGAGGAAAAATGAAAATCAACTTTCCAAAACTTTGATCGGCCATAACTCAGTTATTTGTTGTCGGATCTGAATTTAAATCCCAGATTTGGAATCTGCGGAAAATTCTGCGTACACTGATGTATAATAACTTAAGTTTACTCTCAAAAATTAACGAGATATCGATATCAGAAATTTGGCATAGTTTTAGTCATAAATTTTTGCGAAAATTTGCAAATTTCGACTGTAGAAAAATCAAAGAACTTTTTCGTATGTAAAAAATCGAAAGAAAAACGATGGTGCAAACCGCATTTCAATATCTGAAATAGTTTCCGAAATATCCAGCACGAATTGTTTTGAACCTTCAAAAATTTGGCCCTCTGGCGGCAACCCAAAATTTCAAAGGGCCATAACTCGGTTATTTGTTGACAAAAATTTAAAATATTTCATGTTTTTGGATTCAGCGTGACATTCTGCGTAAAATGAGACCCAAATTTGTTGAGTTTGCTTAATAAATAAACGTGGTATTGATCTAAAACTGTTTTGAAAACGTCATTTTTGTGTAATTTTTAATCAAAGTTTTCAAATTGAAAACGACGTTTAATAGTTTTGAATTAGACATCAGTCGAAAGAGGAGCTCAAAGTCTACCTAGCGGCCAAATTTGAGATTTATCGGACAAATAGTTTACGAGCTACGGCCAAAAATAAAAAAAATGAAAAAAATTGAGTCGGTTTTTTTTTCGCGAAAAATCGGCTTTTGAATTTTGGGCTTTTGAAGTCATTTTCTAACGTAAAATGAGCCGAGAAAAAGAATGGTGCAAAACGCATCTCAAAATCTCAAATAGTTTCCGAGATATTTAACTTTAAAAATTACGAAAAATAAAAATCAACTTTCCGAAACTTTGATCAGTCATAACTCAGTTATTTGTTGTCGGATCTGAATTTAAATCCCAGATTTGGAATCTGCGGAAAAGTCTGCGTACACTGATGTAAATAACTCAAGTTTACTCAAAAAAACAGGCGAGATATCGATATCAGAAATTTGGCATAGTTTTACTCGTAATTTAAACACATTTTTGAAAGATTTTTTCTGATAGTAAAGCACTTCAAAATATCGGGAGATTTAAAGAGTTTTAAGCGTCATTACAACCTCCGGTATCTTGATGGAACCTTGCACTCCAAACTAATGGCATTCATTGATTTCCTCGCCATCTGATACAATTAAAAATGTAACTGAATGCCCTAGTTTTAATTGAAAAAATGAAAAGCGCACACATCTGTTTTGTTGTCTCAAGTCGCAAGCTGTTACTTTAATAACTAAAATTTCATTACTAAAATGGAACGGCGTTTTCTCGAAAAAAAAACATTTTTAATTTGGAAAGACACAAAAATCGATTGTTTCCTTTAACCTAGGGACAGGTCTTATCTGGAGAAGACAGCTCCGGAGTTACTCGACTGTATCGGAATGGATCGCTAAAATAATACACTAAAAGAAAAGAAAAATAAGGGTATAAGAATAGAGTGGGATAAATGCGTCGGAAAAGCCGATAATTATACTTTGCTTGTGTTTTTCCAGCAAGGAAATATTGGTAAATGATTTCAAAACATTGTTATTGAACTAAACTGTTATCCTGGGAGATGAATGGGTCTCACGATGGGAGAATTACGAATAATGTGAATAGGAGATAGATAACAAGCCAAGATACACACCTAAGATACAGTTGGTCGAGGGCAAAGGTGAGATCAGCGGTGCTGTAAATATTGTTATGAGGTATGCACAAATATACACTTATCGATGAATTTGCTATTATTTAAACAACTGTAAAGTATTGTGTGCACTTTCATAACGGGCGATGAGTACTCAGGGGACAATTTTTTCCTAATTTCCGCGAAATTTTTAGTTATATAAATACATCAAAGCTTTCTATTCCGTTTGATTTGGATTATAGATATCACGTTGCATTTTCACCAAACCATTTTTGTTCCGTCACTTCCAAACTCGTCATTCATAAATCATTTCCTCTATGACTGGTGATCCCATAACGTCAGTTATTGAGTTAATCGCCACACTTACACGGACTTCCGCTCTGAATGAATAATAAAATAATCATACATTGTTGCATATCAATGAATTTTCTCCATTTTTTCGCTCTTCAATCGCTATATTCAGATCATTTTTCCTATTCCAGATGCCCACGATTCAAGATGTACCGTTCAGTTCTGTAAAAGGATGAAGAGCGTAGGCGCAAGACCGTGTCATTAGGTCAAATTCACTTGTTAAAACAACGGACTTTTGTAATTATTTCGCTCACGATGCTACTCCACGGGAGGGCCTGTGAAAATTTTTGTATTTCGCGCCGCCACTGGAATTCAGATTCCAAGTACCTTATGGGATACTATCAGTAGTAATTTTATAATTTGCAACAATTAATAAACACAACCAAGGAAACAATTTTTTTTTATAAAATTTAGAAACATTTTGGTTCATCCTAAAAAGAAAAATTTCTAAAATCTGCGTCTTTTGATACAGAATTTTATAATTTGCTACAATTAATAAATGAGTTAAAAATAGTATCCTCTGCGAATTATTGTTTTAGCTCCAATACTACCAAAAATACAATTTTTTTTATAGAATATCAAAACTTTTTGGTTTGTCTTAAAAATAAAAATTTCTAAAATCTGTGTTTTTTGCTCTATATTTTTGAAATTTGCTGCAGTTAATAAATCAGTTAAAAGTAGTAACCTCTACAAATTTCATCTTTTACCGCTAACACAACCAAAGATACAATTTTTTTCATAAAATTTCGAAACTTTTTGGTTTGTCCTAAAAAAAATTCTAAAATCTACGTCTTTTGCTCTAAAATTTTATAATTTGCTACAATTAATAAATGAGTTAAAAGTACTAACCTCTCTAATTTTCATCATATTACCGCCAACACAACCAAGGAAACAATTTTTTTTTATAAAATTTTGAAACATTTTGGTTCATCCTAAAAAGAAAAATTTCTAAAATCTGCGTCTTTTGATACAGAATTTTATAATTTACTACAATTAATAAATGAGGTAAAAATAGTATCCTCTGCGAATTTCATTGTTTTAGCTCCAATACTACCAAAGATACTTTTTTTTTATAGAATATCAAAACTTTTTGGTTTGTCTTAAAAATAAAAATTTCTAAAATCTGTGTTTTTTCCTCTACATTTTTAAAATTTGCTGCAGTTAATAAATGAGTTAAAAGTAGTAACCTCTACAAATTTCATCTTTTTACCGCTAACACAACCAAAGATACAATTTTTTTCATAAAATTTCGAAACTTTTTGGTTTGTCCTAAAAAAAAATTCTAAAATCTACGTCTTTTGCTCTAAAATTTTATAATTTGCTACAATTAATAAATGAGTTAAAAGTAGTAACCTCTCTAATTGTCATCATATTACCGCCAACACAACCAAGGAAACAATTTTTTTTTATAAAATTTAGAAACATTTTGGTTCATCCTAAAAAGAAAAATTTCTAAAATCTGCGTCTTTTGATACAGAATTTTATAATTTGCTACAATTAATAAATGAGTTAAAAATAGTATCCTCCGCGAATTTCATTGTTTTAGCTCCAATACTACCAAAGATACAATTTTTTTTATAGAATATCAAAACTTTTTGGTTTGTCTTAAAAATAAAAATTTCTAAAATCTGTGTATTTTTGAAATTTGCTACAGTTAATAAATGAGTTAAAAGTAGTAACCTCTACAAATTTCATCTTTTTACCGCTAACACAACCAAAGATACAATTTTTTTCATAAAATTTCGAAACTTTTTGGTTTGTCCTAAAAAAAATTCTAAAATCTACGTCTTTTGCTTTAAAATTTTATAATTTGCTACAATTAATAAATGAGTTAAAAGTAGTAACCTCTCTAATTTTCATCATATTACCGCCAACACAACCAAGGAAACAATTTTTTTTTATAAAATTTTGAAACATTTTGGTTCGTCCTTAAAATAAAAATTTCTAAAATCTGCGTCTTTTGAGACAGAATTTTATAATTCGCTACAATTAATAAATAAGTTAAAAATAGTATCCTCTGCGAATTTTATTGTTTTAGCTCCAATACTACCAAAGATACAATTTTTTTTATAAAATATCAAAACTTTTTGGTTTGTCTTAAAAATAAAAATTTCTAAAATCTGTGTTTTTTGCTCTATATTTTTGAAATTTGCTGCAGTTAATAAATGAGTTAAAAGTAGTAACCTCTACAAATTTCATCTTTTTACCGCTAACACAACCAAAGATACAATTTTTTTCATAAAATTTCGAAACTTTTTGGTTTGTCCTAAAAAAAAATTCTAAAATTTACGTCTTTTGCTCTAAAATTTTATAATTTGCTACAATTAATAAATGAGTTAAAAGTACTAACCTCTCTAATTTTCATCATATTACCGCCAACACAACCAAGGAAACAATTTTTTTTTATAAAATTTAGAAACATTTTGGTTCATCCTAAAAAGAAAAATTTCTAAAATCTGCGTCTTTTGATACAGAATTTTATAATTTGCTACAATTAATAAATGAGTTAAAAATAGTATCCTCCGCGAATTTCATTGTTTTAGCTCCAATACTACCAAAGATACAATTTTTTTATAGAATATCAAAACTTTTTGGTTTGTCTTAAAAATAAAAATTTCTAAAATCTGTGTTTTTTGCTCTACATTTTTGAAATTTGCTACAGTTAATAAATGAGTTAAAAGTAGTAACCTCTACAAATTTCATTTTTTTACCGCTAACACAACCAAAGATACAATTTTTTTCATAAAATTTCGAAACTTTTTTTTGGTTTGTCCTAAAAAAAAATTCTAAAATCTACGTCTTTTGCTCTAAAATTTTATAATTTGCTACAATTAATAAATGAGTTAAAAGTACTAACCTCTCTAATTTTCATCATATTACCGCCAACACAACCAAGGAAACAATTTTTTTTTATAAAATTTAGAAACATTTTGGTTCATCCTAAAAAGAAAAATTTCTAAAATCTGCGTCTTTTGATACAGAATTTTATAATTCGCTACAATTAATAAATGAGTTAAAAATAGTATCCTCTGCGAATTTCATTGTTTTAGCTCCAATACTACCAAAGATACAATTTTTTTTATAGAATATCAAAACTTTTTGGTTTGTCTTAAAAATAAAAATTTCTAAAATCTGTGTATTTTTGAAATTTGCTACAGTTAATAAATGAGTTAAAAGTAGTAACCTCTACAAATTTCATCTTTTTACCGCTAACACAACCAAAGATACAATTTTTTTCATAAAATTTCGAAACTTTTTGGTTTGTCCTAAAAAAAATTCTAAAATCTACGTCTTTTGCTCTAAAATTTTATAATTTGCTACAATTAATAAATGAGTTAAAAGTAGTAACCTCTCTAATTTTCATCATATTACCGCCAACACAACCAAGGAAACAATTTTTTTTTATAAAATTTTGAAACATTTTGGTTCGTCCTTAAAATAAAAATTTCTAAAATCTGCGTCTTTTGAGACAGAATTTTATAATTCGCTACAATTAATAAATAAGTTAAAAATAGTATCCTCTGCGAATTTTATTGTTTTAGCTCCAATACTACCAAAGATACAATTTTTTTTATAAAATATCAAAACTTTTTGGTTTGTCTTAAAAATAAAAATTTCTAAAATCTGTGTTTTTTGCTCTATATTTTTGAAATTTGCTGCAGTTAATAAATGAGTTAAAAGTAGTAACCTCTACAAATTTCATCTTTTTACCGCTAACACAACCAAAGATACAATTTTTTTCATAAAATTTCGAAACTTTTTGGTTTGTCCTAAAAAAAAATTCTAAAATTTACGTCTTTTGCTCTAAAATTTTATAATTTGCTACAATTAATAAATGAGTTAAAAGTACTAACCTCTCTAATTTTCATCATATTACCGCCAACACAACCAAGGAAACAATTTTTTTTTATAAAATTTAGAAACATTTTGGTTCATCCTAAAAAGAAAAATTTCTAAAATCTGCGTCTTTTGATACAGAATTTTATAATTTGCTACAATTAATAAATGAGTTAAAAATAGTATCCTCCGCGAATTTCATTGTTTTAGCTCCAATACTACCAAAGATACAATTTTTTTATAGAATATCAAAACTTTTTGGTTTGTCTTAAAAATAAAAATTTCTAAAATCTGTGTTTTTTGCTCTACATTTTTGAAATTTGCTACAGTTAATAAATGAGTTAAAAGTAGTAACCTCTACAAATTTAATTTTTTTACCGCGAACACAACCAAAGATACAATTTTTTTCATAAAATTTCGAAACTTTTTGGTTTGTCCTAAAAAAAAATTCTAAAATCTACGTCTTTTGCTCTAGAATTTTATAATTTGCTACAATTAATAAATGAGTTAATAGTGCTAACCTCTCTAATTTTCATCATATTACCGCCAACACAACCAAGGAAACAATTTTTTTTTATAAAATTTAGAAACATTTTGGTTCATCCTAAAAAGAAAAATTTCTAAAATCTGCGTCTTTTGATACAGAATTTTATAATTTGCTACAATTAATAAATGAGTTAAAAATAGTATCCTCCGCGAATTTCATTGTTTTAGCTCCAATACTACCAAAGATACAATTTTTTTTATAGAATATCAAAACTTTTTGGTTTGTCTTAAAAATAAAAATTTCTAAAATCTGTGTATTTTTGAAATTTGCTACAGTTAATAAATGAGTTAAAAGTAGTAACCTCTACAAATTTCATCTTTTTACCGCTAACACAACCAAAGATACAATTTTTTTCATAAAATTTCGAAACTTTTTGGTTTGTCCTAAAAAAAAATTCTAAAATCTACGTCTTTTGCTCTAGAATTTTATAATTTGCTACAATTAATAAATGAGTTAAAAGTACTAACCTCTCTAATTTTATCATATTACCGCCAACACAACCAAGGAAACAATTTTTTTTTATAAAATTTTGAAACATTTTAGTTCGTCCTTAAAATAAAAATTTCGAAAATCTGCGTCTTTTGAGACAGAATTTTATAATTCGCTACAGTTTAAAAAAGGGCTTTAAAAAGTAACGTCACTAAATTTCATCTCATTATTGCCAACACAACTAAGCCTACAATTTTTTATACAATTTTGAAATTAATCTGCTTTCTTCAAATGTACTAATTTTTGTACGTTGCATTGGTAACGAAGCTATTAACGCATCCGATGCGAAAATGCGCTGCCAATGCAAACAAAACGAATGCAGAAATAGATCGTCTACCATAGAAAAAAAATAGAGAATTGATTTTAAGATCGAAAAAGGGAGTTTTTAATCCTGTTTTTCCTAATTTTTGCTTATCAAATAGAATTTTCGTTAAAAAAAGCTATTAACGTAATTTGTGGATAATCTCAAATGGGTTTAAATGTCATATAGATTGCCATTAAAATCCTGATTTGTTAATGCTTACCCGGCATATCTATGGCAGTATTGATTTTAAAATTGCAAAAACAGTCGCAAAAATAGTTTCAAATAAAAGAGTCAATTTACCAATGAAATTATTGTTTACTTGTTATTATTGAACTAAATCCATCAAAGCTTTGTATCCTGTTTCATTTGTATTATCGGCCTGTAAAGATTTTAGTATTTTGCGCCGCCACTGGAATTTAGATTCCAAGTGACACCACTAGCCTAGTTGGACGTCCTGCATTCGGACCTTATGGGACACTATCGGTCGTAATTAACCCATTGATCGTTAAATTTGCGTAGGAATGTGGTGGGATCGCTGTGTAATGTCAGCAATTGCTAGAATTCCACATAGCCAAGTGAATCGCGCCCGGTATTCAAACAATTATTTACTTACATTTGCATTCATTTTTCCTATAAATGTCGGGGAATAATGACCACCATTAAATTTTATTGTAACGCACAAACATGCTAGTTCATAATGGCTGCATCAAAATGTAAATCAATTCCGAAACGTTGATCAGAGGTCAGTACCTCGACGTTTTGTCAACTTCCCAAGTACCTTCTTGTTTGCATTTATATTCACAGCACGGTACTCGTTCTACAAATAATTGTTTTAACTATAAAACGCATTCTTCTTTCACTTCATATACATACCATAATGAGATAGCCTTAGGATTTAAAAGTTTTTGAATAAGTACCGACAGTACCACAATGATAATTAAAACAGGAATTGTTGTACTGGTTTTGGACGACCTATTTTAACACAATGCTCGTGGCTACACATAAAAAGAAACATGTTATTAATCTCGGATCTAAAGGCATCCGTATAATTACGTGTTTAAGACGTTTATAAACGTGTGATTAATGAAATTTTAATTTGGTGGTTGGAAGGAATTCATCGTGTGAAAAACAAGGAAAAAACATGAATGGATGGCCGTACTTAATAGTAAATTGTTTGGATCCGTCTCTGCTTATTTATGGCTCTTTTAAAACACCCATATCAGTGATTTGATGTATTTAGATCAGGGCTTACCAAAGTTCAATAGAAGTAAACAACAATTTAATTGCTAAATTGACTCTTTTATTGGCAACTATTTTTGCGTTCACTGTTTTCGCTATTTTAAAATCAATACTGCTATGGTTATGACGTTTTAACCCATTTGAGATTATCTACAAACTTCGTTGAAAATAATTATTTTTTATCTTTATTTCCTAATTTGCTTTTGTAACCTAAGAGAAAAAATAAACAAAATTTTATTTTATATGCAGATTAGAAAAACTTGCATAAAAACTTATATAACGTAAAAAGACTCGTGCTAAAACGTGGACTCGTTTTTTGTTTCTATTTTAGATGTCGTTTTTTAATTTACTAAATTTAATGTCAGGTCAGTTCAAGATTTGGAAGATTTGTGGAATTTAAAATAAATCTGGAAAATCAAAGAGAATATGGAGAATCTAAGAAAAACTCTAAAGAGAATCAAAAGGACTTAAGAAGAGTTCAAAGTAATTTGCAGAAAAACAATTTCTAAAATCTGCATCTTTTGCCTTAGAATTTTATAATTCGGTAATGAGCTTTAAGTAGTAACGTCTCTAAATTTCATCTCATTATTGCCAACACAACCAAACCTAATTTTTTTTTAGAATTTTGTACCTTTTTGGTTTGTCCTAAAAATATATTTTTTTAAAATCTGCATCTAATTTCCTACAATTAATAAATGAGTTCAAAGTAGTAATTTCATCTCATTAGTGCCAACACAACTAAACCTACATTTTTTATAGAATTTTAAAACTTTTTGCTTTGTCCTAAAAATAACAATTTCTAAAATCTGCTTCTCCTTCTCCAGAATTTTAGGATTTTCTACAATTAATAAATAAGTTAAAAATAGCAATTTCCCTAAATTTCATCGTTTTACCTTCAATACAACTAAAGATACATTTTTTTTATAGAATTTTGAAACTTTTTGGATCGTCCTAAAAATAATTTCTAAAATCCGCGTCTTCGACCATTTGAGGTTATCAACAAACTTCGTTGAAAATTATTATTTTTTATTTTTTTCCTAATTTGCTGTTATAACTTAAAAAAATTTTTAACGAAATTTAAAGTATTTTATTTAAAGTATTTTAAAGTATTTAAAGTATTTTATATGTAAATTAGAAAAAATAGCATATAAACTCGTTTTATATGTTATTTTATACAGGGTCCGGCAACACTTGTGTCCACCCCCAAAATCGTCTTTAATTTTAAAGTTACAATTTTGAAAATTTACATACGCTCATAGTTGACAAAGGTCTAGAAGCTGACGCAAAAATTTGTTTTTTATAACGGTTTGGTTGACGTCGCGACGCCTAAGAAGTATAATTTTTTAGCGATTTTTGAGTTTTTGCGGAAATATTTGCGAATTCAATTTTTTTTCAACATAACTGTAATACAAATATCTGAGTTTTTATTTTAAATCTAATGCAAATCGTGTTTAAAATTTTCGAAAAAAACGCTGTTTTATCAAGTTAGTTTTCGAATTTATGACAGCGCAGTGGCAAACTACGTTTACACCAAAATTTCACAAGTCACTTCATTCACTCTTATAAAGGTTGATTTTGATTAACATGGGCATGTTGCGCTTTATGGACACCAGAAATCGTTAATTAACATCGACAAAGCGACAATTTCACCAAGTAAGACTTGTGTTACAATCTAAAGCGAGCCAAAGGATAGATTTCATTTGTGACACAAGATGTTGACAGATGGGTGTAAACGTAGTTTCCAATTTTGACGTAATGAACTTGGAAACTAACTTGATAAAACAGCATTTTTTTCTCAAATTTTGAAGACAATTTGCATTGAATCTAAAATGACAACTGAGATATTTTTAACACATTTATATTGAAAAAAAATTAAATTAGGGATTGATATCACAAATCCTCACAATTAACTATAAATTACATTTTGAAGGCGTCGCGACGTCAAAACTATCAGTGATAAAAATAAAATTTTTGCGTCAGCTTCTAGAGCTTTGTCAACTGTGACCGTATGCAAATTTTGAAAATTTTATCTTTAAAATTAAAGACGATTTTGGGGGTGGACACAAGTGTTGCCGGACCCTGTATATGTTTAGCTCTCTGAAACCTAGACTCGTTTTTAAATTTACTAATTTCAATAACACCGAAATATGAAAATCATGGTCTGCCAAAAATTTAGGAAAATGCAAGAAAAATCTAAAACAGATTAGAGGAACTCAAAGAAAATCTGAAAAATTCAACGAAAATCTAAAGAAAATGTGAGGGAAATCAAAGAGGACGTCTAAGAAAAAATCTAAAGATAATCAAAAGAACCTAAGAAGAATTCAAAGTAATTTGCAGGAATACAATTTCTAAAATCTGCGTCCTTTGCTTCAGAATTTTATAATTCGGTGCAATTAATAAATGAGCCTTAAGTAGTAACGTCCTTAAATTTCACCTTATTATTGCCAACACAATCAAACCTACAATACAAATCTAAAACATATTAGAGGAACTCAAAGAAAACCTGAAAAATTCAACGAAAATCTAAAGAAAATGTGAGGGAAATCAAAGAGGACGTCTAAGAAAAAATTTAAAGATAATCAAAAGAACCTAAGAAGAATTCAAAGTAATTACAATTTCTAAAATCTGCGTCCTTTGCTTCAGAATTTTATAATTCGGTGCAATTAATAAATGAGCTTTAAGAAGTAACGTCCCCAAATTTCATCTCATTAGTGCCCACACAACCAAACCTACAATTTTTTTTATGGAATTTTAAAACATTCTGGTTTGTTTTCAAAATAATTTTTTTAAAATTTGCGTTTTTTGCTTTAGAATTTTATAATATGCACAAAAGAAAAAAGAAATCTAAAAAAACTTGAAGGGATTCAAAGAAAATGTGGAAAATTCAACGAGATATTAAAGAAAATAGATAAATTATTTGCAGGAAAACAATCTCCAGCATAGAAATTATCAAAATTACAATTTATTCCCAAACACCAAATTTTGACAAAAATGCTGACGCGCGTTTCGATAGCAATGCTATCATCATCAGAGCGATGATTAAGCTGAGCATCGAAAGAGAATTAGACCAAATTTATAAAAAATTCAAAGAATCCCTAGAAATTAGAGAAAATCTAAAATAAATCTAGAATAAACTAAAGACTCTAAAGACGCGATATGAGACTGAAATTTGAGGAAGTTACTATTTTAGACATTATTCACAGCTGTCGAATTCCAAAGGACGCAATTTTAGAAATTTTTGTTTTTTTTAACCAAAAAATCCTAAAATTTTACATTAGCACTTGTAATTTTGCCAGTTTTAATGACATGGGGATGAAATTTAGGAAAGTTATTCTTTTTAATATTTTTGATAACTGTACCAAACCACCAAATTATGGAGCAGAATGGACGAATTTAAGGAATTTTTTTATTTACTTTGAATTAAATTTTTTTTAAAAAAGCCTGTAATTTTGGTAGTTCTAGAGGTTTGAGGATGAAATTTTGTAAAGTTTGTACTTTCGACAAAATTATTATAGAACCAAAGAAATGAATTTTAGAAATTTGTATGTTTGATTTGAATCAAAATGCATAAAATTTTACAGTAGCGCTTGTTATTTTAGTGATCTTTAGGGATCAGCACCCTCAAATTTATTCCATTTGTTTCGAGAGCGATCTGGGTGTGACAACAATTCTCTGGAAGCGAGAGTAACATATGACGAACGGAACTATTAACGTGAAAAATTTTTTCAAGAAGCTATAAATCACAACTTGGTAGTCAAACGAATGCATTCACGTGTACAAGTGCAAATTATCTTTTTAGATTGATGTTTCTTCGAGAAACATGGCCGTTATTGATGTTGAAGAATTTTCTCTTTGGATTTCATTAATCTGAAGAATGTGCATGGTAACGTCGAACGTAGGAGTTCAATAACACTATTGTTTGTTTATATAGTTGGGAGGGACGCTAACACTTTGCAAAAAATTTACGAACTAGTCTGAATTTTTCTCCCATCTTTAAACATACGATCGCATCGCATAGCTACTTATAACGTTAATTACTTGCAATTAACCTCAGCATAAGTGATTATTAAAGCTGGTTTTAATGGGTCTGCAGTCGCAGTAGCAGACATAAATCAATAAGTAAATGCGTCTAATTACGTCTTTCGAAGCAGTGGTGTAGATTACGGTGGCATAACTGTTTCAATCGCACACCTACATAACGATTCAAGCACAAATATTCATGCTATCAGTTTTTTCAACCGCTTTCGAAATTGATCAGAAAAAGAAGACCTGGTGCAGTCAGTAGGAAAAATGTTGGCCGACCACAAACTCCACGAGTGTGTAATTTGATTTAAAGCGTGAAATGTACGAAAAATGTCTATAAAAACGAGCGGGTGTTTCCATTATTACGCGTTATTACGTTCGGCGAGAATGTTTAAGAAAAAATTCGTTTCATCTCGACGTTTTTCTGTTTTCATTTTCAGGATTTTAATTACACGGGAAAAAACCGGTGGAGGAAATATCGCAAGTCAGCTTCGTTTTTTCCGAAATCGGATCTGGTTGTTTACTTATTTGGACCATTTCCTGATTGCCCAGTTCCGACCTTCCGCTAAAAGCTTCCTTGACCACTCTGGAGAAAAAAGTAGACGTCCTGCTGCTCACCGTTTAATGAAACTTCCAGGTCAGCACTGTAGCAGAACTAATATTCCGTTTACTCAGTTTCATGATCAATCATATTTATGAATAATTCGAGCTTCTGTTCATTTGATGGCAGCTTTTGATCGATCGCTGAATTTTTTTTGTAGTCATTCCGCATAATTTAACTGCGAGATGTAATTGAATTTCCTCATTACGTTAAACAATAAAACTCACATCTTCCTCGCTTTTTATAAGTAGCGTTCGCTTCCTTGTCATTTCCTGCAAGGTTTCTTGTGAAATCTGTTAATTAATACGTGACATATCTAAAACAGAATCGAATAAGAGTAGTTTACTTCTAAAGAAAGCAGATTCATTTTAAAATTCGATCGAAACACTGTACGTTTGGTTGTTGGCAATAATGGCATGAAATTTGGGGACGTTACTACTTAAAGCTCATTTATTAACTGCATTGAATGCTAAAATTCTCGCAGATTTTAGAATTTTTTTTTGCCAAACCAAAACGTTTAATAATTTTATAAAAAAAAGATCTTTGGTTGTGTTGGCGGTAATGGGAAGTAATTGTGAAGTTAATTGTGAAGTTAATACTTTTAACTTATTTATTAATTGTAGTAAATTAGAAAGATCTAGAGCAACAGATACAAATTTTGAAAATTTTTATTTTTAGGACAAACCAAAAAGTTTCAAAATTTTATAAAACAAATTTAATTGTTGGTTATATTGGAGCTAAAACTACTACATTTAACTCGTTTATTAATTGTAGCAAATTATAAAATTCTAGAGCAAAACACGCAGATTTTAGAAATTTTTATTTTTAGAATAAATTAAAAAGTTTCAAAATTCTCAAAAAAAAAATGGTATCTTTGGTTGTATTGGAGCTAAATCGATGAAATTTAGGAAGGTTACTACTTTTAACTCATTTATTAATTGTAGCAAATTATAAAACTCTAGAGCAAAAAACGCAGATTTTAGAAATTTTTATTTTTAGAATAAATTAAAAAGTTCTCAAAAAAAATGGTATCTTTAGTTTTATTAGAGCTAAAACGATGAAATTTAGGGAGGTTACTACTTTTAACTCATTTATTAATTGTGGCAAATTATAAAATTCTAGAGCAAAAGACGCAAATTTTAGAAATTTTTATTTTTAGGATAAACCAAAAAGGTTCAAAATTTTATAAAAAAATTGTATTTATAGTTTTATTGGAGCTAAAACGATAAAATTTAAGGAGGTTACTACTTTTGTAGAGAAATTGTGTCCAGATTTTAGCACCTTTCCGCAACAATAGAAGTAGGATGTGGTTCCTGGTGAAATTAATCATTTTGTGACAAGTAGATTTGAACCGAAGCACGTGTCGCTACTCTATTATTTATCGGTACTTTTACAAAAATGAGGAACGCACAAAATCGGTTTTTTACTATTTATTTGTGTCTCCCGAATTTGAGCGGTTTTTCCCTTCTCTTTCGTTTCATCGCAAGAGACAGACGGAACTTGATATAATTTTTAACTACACTCCAGCTTATTGCTCAGTCCACTCTTCAGTGTAAATTTTCTAAAATTCTTGGGTGTAAATCCGGCTTTCAATTGTTTAGGGAGAAAATTAGGGGAAAATTGAATAACGATTTTTGAGGTTAATACGTTGTCAAAGTTTAGTGTATCAACATCACACATTTTGTTAAGAATTAATCAAAGGTTAATTCCTAAAGAGAGATTTAAATAAGGATTTAACAAGTTTTGGATAACTTGCTCAGGACGATTAGCTTCTACGCATGTCACAATTGCTTCAAGGTCAAGCGCTTTTTTCTGCCAACTGTTTCCGATAAAAACTGCTAGGAGCTGCTGCCAACTTTACTTTTTAATAAGTTTTAATAAGTGGACCGATAGTAATGAGCTCTAGTATAGATAAAATAAAATTTTAAAAAACTGTAGAAAATATGAAGAGAATTTGCGTAAAAAATCAATATAATCTTGAGAACACAGTCTAGAGAAAACCAGAAAAAATTTTTAGAGAAAATAAAATCCAAAGATAAGTTGAAGAAATTCAAAAAGAGGATGCAGAATGGAAAGGAAAATCTTGAGGAGATCAAGAGGTCTAAAATAATTAAAAACATTTTTTTTAATAATCTAGAAAAAAATGATCTATTTTTTTATAAAATTTTGAAATTAAAAGAATTTGGTTTGTCTTAAAAATAATTACTAAAATCTGCGTCTTTTCATACAAAATTTTACAAAATTGGTACGGTTAATAAACAAGTAAAAAGCAATAAATTTCCTAAATTTCATCGTTTTAGCTCCAATACGATTAAGATATAATTTTTTTCTACAGATTTTTGAAACTTTTTGGTTCGTCCTAAAAATGAAAATTTCTAAAGTCTACGTCTTTTGCTCTAGACTTTTAAAAGTTGCTACAATTAATAAATGAGTTAAAAATAGTAACCTCCTTAAATTTCATCGTTTTAGCTCCAATGCAACCAAAGATACTTTTTTTTTCAAAATTTTATAAAAAAAATGTATCTTTGGTTGTGTTGGCGGTAATGGGATGAAATTTGGAGTCTATTACTTTTATGTCATTTATTAATTTTAGTAAATTATCAAATTCTAAAAAAACGCAGATTTAAAAATAATATATTTTTAGAACAAACCAAAAAATTTTCAAAATTTTATAAAAATTTGTAGGTTTGGTTGTGTTGGCAATAATAAGATGAAATTTTTAGAGGTTACTACTTTTAATGCCTTTATTAATTGTAGCAAATTATAAATTTCTGGAGCTAAAGGCGCAGATTTCAGAAATTTTATATTTTGAGGATCAACCAAAAAGTTTCAAAATTTTATAAGAATTTGTATCTTTTGTTATATTGGCAATAATAAGATGAAATTTTGAGAGGTTACTACTTTTAATGTCTTTATTAATCGTAGCAAATTATAAATTTCTGGAGCTAAAGGCGCAGATTTCAGAAATTTTTATTTTGAGGACAAATCAAAAAGTTACAAAATTTTATAAAAAATTGTAGATTTGGTTGTGTTGGCAATAATGAGATGAAATTTTGAGAGGTTACTACTTTTAATGTCTTTATTAATTGTAGCAAATTATAAAATTCTACAGCAAAAAACGCAGATTTTAGAAATGTTTGCTTTTAGGACAACCCAAAAAGTTTCAAAATTCAATAAAAAATTGTAGTTTTGGTTGTGTTGGCAATAATGAGACTTAATTTACTCACATCTTCTTCGCTTTTTATAACTAGCGTTCGCTTCCTTATCATTTCCTGCAAGGCTTCTTGTGAAATCCGTTAATTAGTACATGACATATCAAAAACAGAATCGAATAGTTTGCATCTGAAGAAAGCAGATTACATGTTTTATCCATTCAAAGTAATGACGCAGTAGATGCAGCAGATTCTTCTTTCGTGCCGCTTTGACAAAAATCAGATTGCTTTTCTCTTCTTTGCAATTACGACGGATTAATCACCGTATAAGTGCGCTCCATTTTGCTAGTTTTTGCGAGGTATGAAATTATTTCGTCGTGTTATTAAATTTCTTTGAGAAGCAATTATATTCGCATTTTGTAATCAGAGGGTACTCTATTATCAAAAGATCACGAAGAAGCGAAAACTCCCTTGAAGACTTTCTCTGCTGGGTTATCTATACGGAAGTGGCTGCTAACCAGAGATCAATGTTTATTTCGTGCGACTCTCAATATTATTCTGTCACTGCTCGTTATTTATGGTATAGGAAAATCGTCTTTCGTGATGGGTATCCTAACCCCAGCATCTTTAACCTTGGGTCATTTGCCGGATTTTTGCTCGATCGAAAGGGAGATTGGCTCTAATGACGATAATAACGTTCCGTGTTACATAATCTGAGCCTTTGTGATAAGATCATATCTAGAAAACGAGGTGGCATATGGCGTTGAAGACGCAACAGTTAGACTTTCTTCGGTTTCTTCATTATCACGAAACAAACTCTTAAAAAGTTGCGCTGTTGTGATTAAGATTTGCATCCTTAAGCTCGCATACTTGCGATTTAATTGCAGACAACTGTAAATACTTCCGTTCTCATATTACGCGACGGTAATTATGATTTATGGAATTTAGTGGCATGCCCTACTTGGCACGCATTACGCAACGTTTTTAAAGGTCAAGAATTGTCTTCCTCAAGAATGTGAAGCGAACCGGAAAAATTGTTTAGAAGGTCAGAGACTTTTTCGGAAAATTCCGCCCAGAGACTTTATGTGGCAAGAAAATGCACTGCGCACCTGCTCAACCGGAATAATTGCCCGCAAATCCACATTTCAACAAGTTGATTATTTTTTTAGCAGCCTGGCGGAAGTGTATTAATAAGGAAACCTGTATTATCAAAGAACCTTCGTATTTATCAATGCACTTGCATCTAGCACACGTCCTAGAATCCGCACGCGAGAAGAAGAGTGTCGAATTCGCAATTATCGGCGCTGCTCAAGCAGAAAAAGTGGAATTTTTCTTTTTCAGGCTCGTCCCTCTTTCTAGGACGATAATTCCTCACCGTCAACGTCTGGAAAACTCCGAGCATAATCAGGAAGAATCGTATGCAGGAGTCTGTGACAAATACGGTAAACTTCCGGCGTTGCAGATGAGTCTTCAAGTCATAATACTGTTACACCGACGCAATATCATTAGAAAGACATGTGAATGACTTTTCTAACGATTATTTGATTATCCACTCCGGTGCATGCGGCCAGTGAAGGACACACCACAGACATCTCCGGTAACGGAACTTTAGTCCGACACGCATTTTGAATGTGTGGAAGAAAGTCGTAACTGTTACAATTATTGTTGATTTGTTAAGTCACGATTGTTCGATCTTCAGATAGAAGAATAGAATTGAAGAGATGTTACTGTGATGGTGAGAGTTCGCAGAACAAGACGTGAATAGCAAGCGAATGGAGGAGAGGTTTTATTGATCAGTAAATGGGTAATGGTGGCCGAGATTTACGTCACGACCAGAAAATCTCTGTTTGGTTCTACGCCAAAGTTCAATAATAACAAGTAAGCCATAATTTAATTGGTAAATTGACTCTTTTATTGGCTACTATTTTTGCAACTGTTTTTGCAGTTCTAAAATTTATACTGCCGTGGATATTAGGGATTTAAATTTAAATCGTTGAAAATTATAATTTTTTATTTTTTTCCTAATTTGCTGTTATAACTTAAAAGAATTTTTTAACAAAATTGTATTTTATATGTAAATTAGAAAAAATAGCATATAAACTCGTTTTATATGTTATTTTATATATGTTTAGCTCTTTGAAACCTAGACTCGTTTTTTAATTTACTAGATGCAATGACACCGAAATATGAAAATCATGGTCTGCCAAAAATTTTGGAAAATGCAAGAGAAATCTAAAACAGATTAGAGGAACTCAAAGAAAATCTGGAAAATTCAACGAAAATCTAAAGAAAATGTGAGGAAAATCAAAGAGGACATCTAAGAAAAAATCTAAAGATAATCAAAAGAAACTACGAAGAACTCAAAGTAATTTGTAGGAATACAATTTCTAAAATCTGCGTCCTTTGCTTCAGAAATTTATAATTCGGTGCAATTAATAAATGAGCCTTAAGTAGTAACGTCCTTAAATTTCACCTTATTATTGCCAACACAATCAAACCTACAATTTTTATAAAATTTTGAAACTTTTTGGTTTGTCCTCAAAATAAAAATTTCTAAAATCTGTGCCTTTTGCTTCAAAAATTTAAAATTTGGTGCAATTAATAAATGAGCCTTAAGTAGTAACGCCCTTAAATTTCATCTCATTATTGCCAACACAACCAATTCTACAATTTTTTATAAAATTTTGTAACTTTTTGGTTTGTCCTCAAAATAAAAATTTCTGAAATCTGCGCCTTTAGCTCCAGCAATTAATAATTTGCTACAATTAATAAAGACATTAAAAGTAGTAACCTCTCAAAATTTCATCTCATTATTGCCAACACAACCAAATCTACAAATTTTTATAAAATTTTGGAACTTTTTGGTTTGTCCTCAAAATAAAAATTTCTGAAATCTGCGCCTTTAGCTCCAGAAATTTTTAATTTGCTACGATTAATAAAGACATTAAAAGTAGTAACCTCTCAAAATTTCATCTTATTATTGCCAATATAACCAAAGATACAAATTCTTATAAAATTTTGAAACTTTTTGGTTTATCCTCAAAATATAAAATTTTAAAATCTGCGCCTTTTGCGCCAGAAATTTATAATTTGCTACAATTAATAAAGGCATTAAAAGTAGTAACATCTCAAAATGTCATCTCATTATTGCCAACACAACCAAATCTACAAATTCTTATAAAATTTTGAAACTTTTTGGTTTATCCTCAAAATATAAAATTTTAAAATCTGCGCCTTTTGCGCCAGAAATTTATAATTTGCTACAATTAATAAAAGCATTAAAAGTAGTAACCTCTCAAAATTTGATCTTATTATTGCCAACACAACCAAACCTACAAATTTTTATAAAATTTTGAAAATTTTTTGGTTTGTTCTAAAAATATATTATTTTTAAATCTGCGTTTTTTTTTAGAATTTGATAATTTACTAAAATTAATAAATGAGATAAAAGTAATAGACTCCAAATTTCATCCCATTACCGCCAACACAACCAAAGATACATTTTTTTTTATAAAATTTTGAAAAAAAAGTATCTTTGGTTGTATTGGAGCTAAAACGATGAAATTTAAGGAGGTTACTATTTTTAACTCATTTATTAATTGTAGCAACTTTTAAAAGTCTAGAGCAAAAGACGTAGATTTTAGAAATTTTCATTTTTAGGACGAACCAAAAAGTTTCAAAAATCTGTAGAAAAAATTCTTTAATTGTATTGGAGCTAAAACGAAGAAATTTAGGAAATTTATTGCTTTTTACTTGTTTATTAACCGTACCAATTTTGGAAAATTTTGTATGAAAAGACGCAGATTTTAGAAATTATTTTCAAGACAAACCAAATTCTTTTAATTTCAAAATTTTATCAAAAAAATAGATCATTTTTTTCTAGATTATTAAAAAAAATTTTTTCATTATTTTAGACCTCTTGATCTCCTCAAGATTTTCCTTTCCATTCTGCATCCTCTTTTTGAATTTCTTCAACTTATCTTTGGATTTTATTTTCTCTAAAAATTTTTCCTGGTTTTCTCTAGACTGTGTTCTCAAGATTATATTGATTTTTTACGCAAATTCTCTTCATATTTTCTACAGTTTTTTAAAATTTTATTTTATCTATACTAGAGCTCATTACTATCGGTCCACTTATTAAAACTTATTAAAAAGTAAAGTTGGCAGCAGCTCCTAGCAGTTTTTATCGGAAACAGTTGGCAGAAAAAAGCGCTTGACCTTGAAGCAATTGTGACATGCGTAGAAGCTAATCGTCCTGAGCAAGTTATCCAAAACTTGTTAAATCCTTATTTAAATCTCTCTTTTGGAATTAACCTTTGATTAATTCTTAACAAGTGTGTGATGTTGATACACTAAACTTTGACAACGTATTAACCTCAAAAATCGTTATTCAATTTTCCCCTAATTTTCTCCCTAAACAATTGAAAGCCGGATTTACACCCAAGAATTTTAGAAAATTTACACTGGAGAGTGGACTGATAGCAATGAGCTGGAGTGTAGTTAAAAAATATATCAAGTTCCGTCTGTCTCTTGCGATGAAACGAAAGAGAAGGGAAAAACCGCTCAAATTCGGGAGACACAAATAAATAGTAAAAAACCGATTTTGTGCGTTCCTCATTTTTGTAAAAGTATCGATAAATAATAGAGTAGCGACACGTGCTTCGGTTCAAATCTACTTGTCACAAAATGATTAATTTCACCAGCAACCACATCCTACTTCTATTGTTGCGAAAAGGTGCTAAAATCTAGACACAATTTCTCTTTTCAGAGTAAGGCGAACCAATTAAACTCTGTAAAAATGTCAGCCTGTAATTTCTTCAAAACCGTCACGATTATGTGGAATAACAATTTTCTTAAGTGGAATAATATTGTAAAAAAATGGTGTGAATAATATATTGTTATATTTACCTCAATTTCGCATTGCTTCGTCCTGTTCGTTCCACACCTACATCCACATAATGAGTCTTTATTGTGAAATTAATGAGTTGATCCGTGGGATCGACTGTATTGTGGGCTCGACAAGTAGTCTCGACGTTTAAACGTGGTTCGTATAAAAAAGTCCGTTCAAAGCATTTAAATGCACATAATGTAGCATCTCTCGAGACGCACATAAATATGAATTTGAAATGAAGAAATGACGAGGGATACGTTTAAAAATATCCCCGACATTAGAAAATCCATTTGAGGAGGCACAGTGCGTGTGATTGGATATGAAACGATTGTATTTTATGATAACACTCATTCTCTTTTATTGCCGCATTTATTTATTGAAGACTGCTTCCTTTTATGGACGGCTCAAAATGGAAATGCCCTTTTCAGCGGCGACGTTACAACACAACAAGAATGTTTCACTGGGTCCCTTTAACCTTTCAAGATTTGAATAATGAATGGCGGACTTCAAAGAGAGGCGTTCTATTAATTTTTTGAGAGGCGAGGAGACACGCAAACTGGACAGGAAAAGAGCAAATACGCCACAAAACAGGAAGAGGACGAGCGTGTCCATGGAACTCGGTGTCGTAGGTCATGCACGAGTGCATGCATTGCCGGCCAAGACACAGGCGCTGTCATCGTCCCTCCTTTTTCGTGTGCACACGCTCGACAACAGCAAGACGTGCTTTTATGCGAGGTATGATAAAAGCGAAGAGAAAAACACGTGAAGGACTGCGAAAGGAACGAAAAATTTACAGTTTCATCGGAGAAAATGCGAAATTACGGACACACTTCCTACTTAAGACTAACACTGATTTAGCTGGAAACTTTTACATTGTTTCCGGTCGTAAACTTCCGGAAAGACATCAATTTATCATTTTTGTGTGAAATTCTCAACAACCAAAGTAATATCCTTCGACCAGTGATGGATAGACGTACAGAGATAACGCCAAAGCCGTCTTGTAAACGGTATTTCATTGGCTGTAATCAATCAAAACAAATAGCTAGCTAAAATACAGGATCGAACAAGCGCGACGGATTTGCTTTAAAAGATTTCTAAAAGATTTTTTCAAGGGTAATAATTGTCAATAGATCTCTTTAACTTTTGGTCTATTTTGAGTTAATAATATTACTAAACGATCCAAAATTTAATAAATTATATGTTCCACTTGTTTGCACTATTTTTAAATTGTTAGCGAATTTAATGTAAACAAACTCCTCTCGCAATTTCATTAACAAAGTATATGTAGCTGTTGTGGTTAGTATGAGATAATTAATTATTAATAAACGAAAACAGAAGTTAGATAATGAAATTGTATTTGTTTTTTTGAAAATTTCTCGACTTTTAGTTAGCTTGCGTTCTCAGGTTGTGTAGCTTCCTCTGAATTTTTGTTGTACAAGTCTTAAAAATAAAAATTTCTAAAATCTGCGTTTTTTGTTCAGAATTTTATAATTTGCTACAATTAATAAATGAGTTCAAAATAGAAACCTTCATAAATTGCATCGTTTTAGCTCCAATATAACCGACGAATAATTTTTTTTATAAAATTTTGAAACTTTTTGGTTTGTCCTAAAAATATATTTTTTTTTAATTTGCATCTGTTGCTCTAGAATTTTATAGTCTGCTACAATTAATAAATGAGTTAAAAGTAGTAACCTCTTCAAACTTCATCGTTTTAGCTCCAATACGTAAAAAGATATTTTTTTTTTGTGAAATTTTGAAACTTTTTAGTTTGTTCTAAGAATAAAAATTTCTCAAATCTGCGTTTTTTGCTCTAAAACTTTATAATTTGCTACAATCATTAAATGAGTTAAAAATAGTAACCTCTCTATATTTTATAGTTTTAGCTCTAATGCAACCAAAGATACAATTTGTTTTATAAAATTTTGAAACTTTGGGGTTTGTTCTAAAAATAAAAATTTGTAAAATCTGCGTTTTTTGTCCTAAAATGTTATAATTTTCCACAATTAATAAATAAGTTAAAAGTAGTAACTTCCTTAAATTTCATCGTTTTAGCTCCAATACAACCAAAGATACACTTTTTTTATAGAATTTTGAAACTTTTTAGTTTATCCTAAAAATAAAAATTTCTAAAATCTGCGACTTTTGCTCTAAAATTTGAGAATTTGCTACAATTAATAAATAAATTAAAAATAGTAACCTCCCTAAATTTTATCATTTTAGCTCCAATACAACCAAAGATACCATTTTTTTATAGAGACTTGAAACTTTTTGGTTTGTACTGAAAATAAAAATTTCTAAAATCTGCGTCTTTTGCTTTAAAATTTTATAATTTGCTACAATTAATAAATGAGTTAAAAATAGTAACCTCCTTTAATTTCATCGTCTGAGCTCCGTACAACCAAAGGTACAATTTTTTTTTTAAATTTGTATCTTTTTAGTTTATCCTAAAAATAAAAATTTTTAAAATCTGCGGCTTTTGCTATAAAATGTTATAATTTGCTACAATTCATAAATGAGTTAAAAATAGGAACCTCTCCAAATTTCAGCGTTTTAGCTGCAATACAATCAAAGAAACATTTTTTTTTATAAAATTTTGAAACTTTGGGGTTTGTCCAAAAAATAAAAATTTCTAAAATCTGCGTTTTTTGCTCTAAAACTATATAATTTGCTACAATCATTAAATAAGTTAAAAATAGTAACCTCTCTATATTTTATAGTTTTAGCTCTAATGCAACCAAAGATAAATTTTTTTTATTGAATTTTGAAACTTTTTAGTTTGTCCTGAAAATAAAAATTTTTAAACTCTGCGTCTCTTGCTCTAAAATGTTATCATTTGCTGCAGTTAATAAATGAGTTAAAATTAGTAACCTCTACAAATTTCATCATTTTAGTTCCAATGCAACCAAAGATACAATTTTTTTATAGGATTTTAAAACTTTTTAGTTCGCCCTAAAAATAAAAATTTCTAAAATCTGCGTCTTTTGCTTTAAAATTATATAACTGGCTATAAGTAATAAATGAGTTAAAAATAGGAACCTCCCCAAATTTCATCGTCTTAGCTCCAATACGACCAAAGATATAAGTTTTTTCTAGAATTTTGAAACTTTTTAGTTTGGGCTAAAAATAAAAATGTTTGAAATCTGCGTCTTTTGCTCTAAAATTTTATAATTTGCTACAGTTAATAAATGAGTTAAAATTAGTAACCTCCCTAAATTTCATCGTTTTAACTCCAAAACAACCATAGATACAAATTTTTTATAGAATTTTGAAATTTTTTGGTTCGTTTGAAAAATGAAAATTTCTAAAATCTGCGTCTTTTGATACAAAATCGTATAAATCGGTACAAATAATAAATTAAAAATAAATACTCCTATTAAACATTTTTAATATCTAAAAAAAGAACGCATGCATAGCTAGAAAGAATCTAAAGAAGGAATTAAAGTAAATTATCGAAATAAAAATTAAAGGATGAAAGAGTTCGAGGGCCCCAATATTTTCTCACCACCTCTGTTCATCGCTCTCTATTATTAAATAAATGATGTGAAACAGCGAATCTGAAGAAACGTGTTAACTTATTGTAATAGCTTTCAATCACTTCGACTCGATCAAACTTTGATTAACGATCACATCTTGGACGTTTTACGAAAATAATAACCGTTTTACTCGACAAAAAATCCAAAAACAAATCTCATCCATTAATTGGCAATTTCAACTCAACACAAGCGAATGAGCTTCTTGTCGACGTTACGGTCAAGGACGTTCTTCTTTTAGATTGCTGATATTACCGGCGAGGACGTTGAGAGCTGTCGATAGTAAATTCACAAGAGCGTGCATTCTAGACAAAAAGATTTTATATCGTTGCCATTTCTGGCAAGCTGCCGTTATTTTTTCCAGTGCATTCCGGGTCACGTTTTAGTTTAATTAGTGTATAATTAGGAAGTGGCACCGAGGTACCATTGTTGGGTGTTTTACCATGTTTGGAGAAGAATGGGACAGTTGAAGACAATTTTTCTTGAAATATTCGCTACGCCCGCATAAGCGACAGCACCTGCCGAGGAGTTTTTGTGGTGGCGAGATTGCGATTTTGGTAAAAAGACATTCCAAGGGTCGATTGGAGCCGTCTTTGCGTCGCCTGTGGTGCATTGGTGTGTGCTGAAGCAATTGAACTGTCGTTTCTATTCATGAGGATGAGAGCCATGAAATTGTTGATGCGATTATGCAGATGCTGTGGTTATGGCAGATAAGTCACTAAAATATTCATTAAAAGGTAATGTACAGGGAGAACCTGAAATATTTAATTGATGCTGCGGTTTGGTCTTTTTTTATAGAATTTCAAATCATTTTGATTTGTCCTAAAAATGATTTCTAAAATCTGCGGCATTTCATATAGAATTTGTTAAATTGGTACCATTAATAAATAAGTAAAAAGTAATAAACTCCCTAAATTTCATCGCCGTAGCGCCAACGCAACTTAAGATACAATTTTTTCAACAAAATTTTGAATCTTTTTGGTTCGTTCTAAAAATAAAAATTTTTAAAATCTGCGTCTTTTACTCCAGAATTTTATAATTCAGTGGAGTCAATAAATGAGCTTTAAGTAGTAACGTCCCTAAATTTCATCTCATTTGTGCCAACACAACCAATTCTACAATTTTTTTTTAGGATTTCAAATCATTTTGATTTGTCCTAAAAATGATTTCTAAAATCTGCGTTATTTCATATAGAATTTGCTAAATTGGTACCATTAATAAATAAGTAAAAAGTAATAAACTCCTTAAATTTCATCGCCGTAGCGCCAACGCAACTAAAGATACAATTTTTTCAACAAAATTTTGAATCTTTTTGGTTCGTTCTAAAAATAAAAATTTCTAAAATCTGCATCTTTTACTCCAGAATTTTATAATTTAGTGGAGTCAATAAATGAGCTTTAAGTAGTAACGTCCCTAAATTTCATCTCATTTTTGCCAACACAACCAATTCTAAATTTTTTTTAGGATTTCAATTCATTTTGATTTGTCCTAAAAATGATTTCTAAAATCTGCGTTATTTCATATAAAATTCGCTAAATTGGTACCATTAATAAATAAGTAAAAAGTAATAAACTCCTTAAATTTCATCGCCGTAGCGCCAACGCAACTAAAGATACAATTTTTTCAACAAAATTTTGAATCTTTTTGGTTCGTTCTAAAAATAAAAATTTTTAAAATCTGCGTCTTTTACTCCAGAATTTTATAATTCAGTGGAGTCAATAAATGAGCTTTAAGTAGTAACGTCCCTAAATTTCATCTCATTTGTGCCAACACAACCAATTCTACAATTTTTTTTTAGGATTTCAAATCATTTTGATTTGTCCTAAAAATGATTTCTAAAATCTGCGTTATTTCATATAGAATTTGCTAAATTGGTACCATTAATAAATAAGTAAAAAGTAATAAACTCCTTAAATTTCATCGCCGTAGCGCCAACGCAACTAAAGATACAATTTTTTCAACAAAATTTTGAATCTTTTTGGTTCGTTCTAAAAATAAAAATTTCTAAAATCTGCATCTTTTACTCCAGAATTTTATAATTTAGTGGAGTCAATAAATGAGCTTTAAGTAGTAACGTCCCTAAATTTCATCTCATTTTTGCCAACACAACCAATTCTAAATTTTTTTTAGGATTTCAATTCATTTTGATTTGTCCTAAAAATGATTTCTAAAATCTGCGTTATTTCATATAAAATTCGCTAAATTGGTACCATTAATAAATAAGTAAAAAGTAATAAACTCCTTAAATTTCATCGCCGTAGCGCCAACGCAACTAAAGATACAATTTTTTCAACAAAATTTTGAATCTTTTTGGTTCGTTCTAAAAATAAAATTTTTTTAAATCTGCGTCTTTTACTCCAGAATTTTATAATTCAGTGGAGTCAATAAATGAGCTTTAAGTAGTAACATCCCTAAATTTCATCTCATTTGTGCCAACACAACCAATTCTACAATTTTTTTTTAGGATTTCAAATCATTTTGATTTGTCCTAAAAATGATTTCTAAAATCTGCGTTATTTCATATAGAATTTGCTAAATTGGTACCATTAATAAATAAGTAAAAAGTAATAAACTCCTTAAATTTCATCGCCGTAGCGCCAACTAAAGATACAATTTTTTCAACAAAATTTTGAATCTTTTTGGTTCGTTCTAAAAATAAAAATTTCTAAAATCTGCATCTTTTACTCCAGAATTTTATAATTCAGTGGAGTCAATAAATGAGCTTTAAGTAGTAACGTCCCTAAATTTCATCTCATTTGTGCCAACACAATCTACAATTCTACAATTTTTTTTTAGAATTTTAAAACTTTTTGGTTTGTCCCAAAAATACAATTTCTAAAATCTGCGCCTTAAGCTCTAAAATTTTATAATTTGCTACAATTAATAAATGAGTTAAAAGTCGTAAGTTCCCTAAATTGCATCGTTTTAGCGCCAATACAACCAAAGATACATTTTTTTTAATTTTGAAACTTTTTAAAATCTGCGCCTTAAGCTTTAAAGTTTTATAATTTGCTACAATTAATAAATGAGTTTAAGGTAGAAACCTCCTTAAATTGCATCGTTTTAGTTGCAATACAACCAAAGATACAATTTTTTTTATAAAATTTTGAAACTTTTTGGTGTCCTAAAAGTAAAAATTTCTAAAATTTGCGTCTTTTGCTCTAAAATTTTATAATTTACCGCAATTAATAAATGAGCTTTAACTAGTAATGTCCTTAAATTTCATCTTATTAGTCCTAACAACCAACTCTACAATTTTTTTATAGAATTTTTAAACTTTTCTGTTCGTCCTAACAATGAAAATTTCTAAAATCTGCGTCTTTTGCTCCAGAATTTTAAAACTTGGTGCCGTTAATAAATGAGCTTTAAACAATAACGTCCCCAAATTTCATCTTATTGGTGCCAACACAACCTACAATTTAAAAAAAAAATCCGCAATGAACAGTCACAGTTCATTAAATGGTAATGTATTGGGAGAACTTGAAATCTTTAATTGATGCTACCATAAGGGATGGTTTAGTCTTGTCAGGTCAGGTCAGGTCAGGTCAGTTCATCAATTTAAACAAAAAGTCGCTTATTTTTTACTATTAAAAGCAGACGTACGCTTAACAAGTATTTTTTATATTTTCCTCGGTGGATTTTAATAAAAGGACTTTACGACGAGCACGTTTCTCTGCAGTAAAATATTTTCGTAACAAAGTCACAAATTCTTCAGGACGGACTTTCAATTTTTGCTTTAATCTCGTTCTTAATAAAGCTGTAATTAAACTCCAGCGAGTTAATTGCCTACAAAGGATCAAAATGACTTCTCACGAAGTGTTTATATCCTTCGAAAAATAAAACTTGTGCATATTGCACCGACGGCAGAATTTTCCCCTGTAATTTCGTCGTTTTGTAGCTCAATCCTCATATCTTATAATATTCACATGGGAACCGTAACCGTACAGAAAACAACCAAAGAAAAAACACGTCCAAATGCTCTGATTCGATTACGACGAGTCCATGCACGAATTTATTCAACAGTGACAAATTCTAGATTTTATGGTCTGTTTTTCGATGTTGGTACGTTTGAAAACAAAGGACTAATCAAGTGAATCCAGTTTTTTCCCGAAAAATCAGAGCTCCTAGATGAAATAACTGAATTTCTAACGGAAACCCACAGATTTCCGACGTTCGATTATTTTCACTCATGTGACCCAATTCCCCCAATCTTTTCCTCTAAAATGGGAATTTCATACGTTTACCGACAGGATTACGTAATCCTTCACGTAAAGGTGGGATTACACGAACCCACATCGCGAGCTAAATTTAAATTCCGTGTGATTTTCACGACAGTTTTCCACTTAGAAAATGTATTGATTGTGAAATTTCCGATGATGCAACGAAAACGTTTCTTAATGGATTTTTTATACAGTACAGTTGATTCCCGGCACCACATAAATTCGGAATGTTACTGTTTGGACTCCCGCGCTTAATTAACAACGGTTATAACTGTTGAAAATTTATAAGAGTAAAAAATAAACTGCCATTTATAGTTCCGCGCAATTATGTAAAACCACAATAAATTAACACATGGGAAAATAATTAAAGAAATCCAAACAGTAACGTGTCGTTGCCATTTCCAGTTCGTTTCTCCCGAAAAATTCCAAAACGCATCCGTTGCATGTCCAATCCGAACCACATACAAACAGAAGATTTCAATTAGATGCGCCACCTTGTATGTCATTCACGAAAGTGTTTTTATTCATTGAAAATAAAACGGTAATTATACAGTAAGTTTAATAACAATAATAGCGCTCGCATGTCGCGACATTTGATTTTTACAGATTAGAAAGAAGTGCCTGTCAAAAGCCCGCAATTAAAATAATGGAAGCGTGACTGATTTATGAACAAGACTGTTTGTTATGTTAAGTTGCAGCGAAGACCAGAAACGGATTCGACGGGCCCACGCCCTAGGCCCTACTTCTTCTCCAGGCTTCTCAAAGTCTCAATTATCATTTTTACTTGCAGCAATGCTGGCTAGAGAAAATCATGGGAAAATCTGTAGATTCCAAGATAGAATTTTTTTACAGAATTTTTGAACTTTTTGGTTCGTCCTAAAAATGAGAATTTCTAAAATCTGCGTCTTTTGCTCCAGAATTTTATAATTTGCTGCAATTAATAAAAAGGTTTAAAGTAGTAACTTCTCTAAATTTCATCCCATTACCGCCAATACAACGAAAAATACAATTTTTTTTATTAAATTTCGAAACTTTTAGGTTTGTTCTAAAAATAAAAATTCCTAAAATTCGCGTCTTTTGCTCTAGGTTTTTATAATTTACTACAATTAATAAATAAGTTAAAAGTATTAACCTCTCTAAATTTCATCTTATTACCGCCAACACAACCAGAGATAAAAATTTTATATAAAATTTCGAATCTTTTTGGTTTGTCCTAAAAATGATTTCTAAAATCTGCGACTTTTGACGCAAAATTTTCTAAATTCGTACCATTAATAAATAAATAAAAAGTAATAAATTCCCTAAGTTTAATCGCTGTAACGCCAACGTAACCAAAAACACAATTTTTTCTACAAAATTTTGAAACTTTTTGGTTCGTCCTAAAAATGAAAATTTCTGAAATCTGCGTTTTTTGTTAAGAATTTTAAAATTTAGTGGAGTTAATAAATGAGCTTTAAGTAGTAACCTGTCTAAATTTCATCTTATTACTGCCAACACAACCAATTTTTTTATAAAACTTCGAAAGTATTTGGTTTGCCTAAAAAATATTTTGTTAAATCTGCATCTTTTGCTCCAGAATTTTATAAGTTGATGTAGTTAATGAATAAGCTTTAATTAGTAACGCCCCTAAATTTTATCTCATTAGGGCCAACACAACGAATTCTACAATTTTTTTATAGAATTTTGAAACTTTTGGATTCGTCCTAAAAATAAAATTTTAGAAAAAATGCGCCTTTTGCTCTAGAATTATATAATTTGCCACAATTAATAAATGAGTTAAAAATACCAGCCTCTCAAAATTTTATCGTGCAGGATATAGCCAAAATAAAAAAGTTTAAAGAAAATTTAAAGAAATTCTAAAAATAATAATCTATCCAAACTCAAGAGAAAATTCAGAACATGTAAAGTGAATCTAGAAAATTTAAATAGAACAGAATTTGGATAAAATCTAAAGGAACTTTTAGAAAAATATGTGAACTTGAGATTCTAAGAATAATCTGGAGGCTCCACAATCTAAGAAAAATCTAAAGGCCATGTATGTATAACTCAAGAAATTTGGAATATTTATTCGGTACCAATAAATTGTTTAGAAAACGAGAGAAAAATATGATAAAATACAAATAAAAAAATTAAAAAAATTTAGAGTCCTGAGAGAAATCTAAAAACGACAAAAATTTCAATTACGCTCAAAATCCAAAAATTTCACATGGTTCACCTCCAGACATCAAAAACGAAAAAGAAACAGAACAAAAATCTAATGAAATCTTAAATTCTAAAAAATTCCTGATATTTCAAAAATATTTAAGAATTTCAAGTATTGTTACTTAAATAATATTGAAATAAACTACTGAAAAATAATCTAAAAATACATAAAAATCAAAGGAAGCGAAATAATCTTGGAATAATTTAAAGAAATTGAAAGAAGGATCTGCCGACGATTTAGAAAGAAGTTTAAAGCTTCTCGCAAAAATCTAAAGAGAATTTGATGGAAATCTAGAACATCCCAATAAAATCTAAACAATTAAAATGAAATCCGGCGTCCGTCTCCATTTGAATTTTTATTAAATTTTTTCTTTTTCACGAGCAAACATTTTCTCATCTGAAACCGCCTCTGTACTGTATCGATTTCCATTCGAAAATAACGACTTCCACGTCAAGTCAACATTATCGTTTTACTAGAAAAAATCCGGTAATGGCAGGTTCACACCTCACCTCCGGAAGCGACCGCCGCCGGCCTCAAAATTCTTTAAACACATAACTAACGGTAAGAGTGTTCCGGAGAGTTATCGTACCATCGAGAATATTTCGTTTTTTCCCCAAGAATTTTGCATATAAACTGCGGCGCTCCGGTAATTCGTTATTTTTAATTATTGTCAACACTTTCATAACCTTTTAGCTCACACTTAGTGCAAACTGCGGAAAGGTTTAAAAGGACATGTCTTGGTAATTATTGTAAACGTACAACGCTAATTTCGTCCAATAACTGTACAGGTCGGTGCAATGACAATACCGAAATGCACTGGTTTGTGTTAATTACGTAGTTTAATGAGGCAAAATTTCCAATTCCGGGTCTACAATTGAGCAAAAAAATCTGCGGTTCGAGCTTTTCATGTCAAAACTTAGATCGGTTCTAAATAGACCAGTCTTTGTCGAAGCACGTCAATACTCGAAACTGCCGCTACTCAAGCGTGAAAATTTATTAAAACGCCACCACCAAAATAATTCCATTGAAAAGGAGCCCAGAATCGAGGTTATTGATCTATATTTTCGGCCACAATAGCTGGAATTTCAGAAATAAATTCATAGAATTAGGATTTTATACTTTGCTACAATTAATAAATGAGTTAAAAATTGTAACTTCTCTAAATTTCATCCCCTTACCGCCAATACAACCAAAAAAACATTTTTTCTTATAAAATTTCGAAACTTTTTTGTTTGTCCAAAAATGAAAATTTTGAAAATCTGCCTCTTTTGCTCTCGAATTTTATAATTTGGTACAATTAATAAATAAGCTGAAAGTAGTAACCTCTGTAAATTTCATCCCATTACCGCCAACACAACCAAAGATACAATTTTTTTTATAAAATTTCGAAACTTTTTGGTTTGTTCTAAAAATAAAAATTCCTAAAATTCGCGTTTTTTGCTCTAGAATTTTATGCTTTGCTACAATTAATATTATATTATTATAATATATATTGTTATTATATTATTATACAGGGTCCGGCAACACTTGTGTCCACCCCCAAAATCGTTTTTAATTTTAAAGTTACAATTATGAAAATTTGCGTACGCTCATAGTTGACAAAGCTCTAGAAGCTGACGCAAAAATTTGTTTTTTATTACGGTTTGGTTGGCGTCGCGACGCCTACGAAGTATAATATTTAGCGATTTTTGAGTTTTTGCGGAAATATTCGCAAATTAAATTTTTTTTCAACATAACTGTGATACAAATATCTGAGTTTTAATTTTAAATTTAATGCAAATTGTGTTTAAAATTTGCGAAAAAAACGTGACTTTATCAAGTTAGTCATTTGTGACACAAGATGTTGACAGATGGGTGTAAACGTAGTTCCTAATTTTGACGTAATGAAATTGGAAACTAACTTGATAAAACAGCATTTTTTTCTCAAATTTTTAAGTCAATTTGCATTGAATCAAAAATAACAACTGAGATATTTTTAACACATTTATATTGAAAAAAAATTAAATTAGGGGTTGATATCACAAAACCTTACAATTACCTAAAAATTAGATTTTTAAAGCGGCGCGACGCCAAAACTATCAGTGATAAAAAACAAATTTTTGCGTCAGCTTCTAGAGCTTTGTCAACTGTGAGTGTATGCAAATTTTCAAAATTTTCTCTTTAAAATTAAAGACGATTTTGGGGGTGGACACAAGTGTTGCCGTACCCTGTATAATATAAAAAGTTAAAAGTAGTAACCTCTCTAAATTTCATCCCATTACCGCCAACACAACCAAAGATACAATTTATTTTTATAAAATTTCGAAACTTTTTGGTTTGTCCTAAAAATATTTTCTAAAATCTGCGTCTTTTGCTCCAGAATTTTATAATTTGGTGCAGTTAATAAATAAGCTTTAATTAGAAACGTCCTCAAATTTCATCTCATTAGAGCCAACACAACCAATTCTACATTTTTTTATAGAATTTTTTGGTTCGTCCTAAAATAAAAATTTCTAAAATCTGCGTCTTTTGCTCTCAAATTTTATAATTTGCTACAATTAATAAATAAGGTAAAAGTTGTAACCTCCCTAAATTTCATCGTTTTACCTCCAATACAACTAAAGCTACAAATTTTTTTATAGAATTTTGGAACTTTTTGGTTTGTCCTAAAAATATTTTTTTTTAAAATCTGCGTCTTTTGCTCCAGAACGTTATAATTTACTGCAATTAATAAATGAGTCAAAAGTAGTAACCTCCCTCAATTTCATCGTTTTAGCTCCAATACAACCAAAGATGCAATTTTTTTTTATACAATTTTAAAACATTTTGGTCCGTCCTAAAAATAAAAATTTTTAAAATCTGCGTCTTTTTCTCCAGAATGTTATAATTTACTACAGTTAATAAATGAGTTAAAATTAGTAACCTCCTTAAATTTCATTTAATTAGTGCCAACACAACCAATTCTACAATTTTATTATGAAATTTTGATACTTTTTGGTTTGCCCTAAAAATGAAAATTTCTAAAATCTGCGTCTTTTACTCCCTAAATTTTATAATTTGCTACAATTAATAAATAAGCTAAAAGTAGTAACCTCTCTAAATTTCATCCCTTTACGGCCAACACAACCAAAGATACAATTATTTTTTTATAAAATTTCAAAATTTTTTGGTTTGTCCTAAAAATATTTTCTACAACCTGCGTCTTTGCTCGAAAATTTTATAATTTGGTGCAGTTAATAAATAAGCTTTAATTAGAAACGTCCTCAAATTTCATCTCATTAGAGCCAACACAACCAATTCTACATTTTTTTATAGAATTTTGATATTTTTTGGTTCGTCCTAAAATAAAAATTTCTAAAATCTGCGTTTTTTGCTCTGAAATTTTATAATTTGCTACAATTAATAAATAAGTTAAAAGTTGTAACCTCCCTAAATTTCATCGTTTTACCTCCAATACAACTAAAGCTACAAATTTTTTTATAGAATTTTGAAACTTTTTGGTTTGTCCTAAAAATATATTTTTTTAAAAATCTGTGTCTTTTGCTCCAGAACGTTATAATTTACTGCAATTAATAAATGAGTCAAAAGTAGTAACCTCCCTCAATTTCATCGTTTTAGCTCCAATACAACCAAAGATGCAATTTTTTTTATACAATTTTAAAACATTTTGGTCCGTCCTAAAAATAAAAATTTTTAAAATCTGCGTCTTTTTCTCCAGAATGTTAAAATTTACTACAGTTAATAAATGAGTTAAAATTAGTAACCTCCTTAAATTTCATCTAATTAGTGCCAACACAACCAATTCTACAATTTTATTATAGAATTTTGATACTTTTTGGTTTGTCCTAAAAATGAAAATTTTTAAAATCTGCGTCTTTTACTCCCCAAATTTTATAATTTGCTACAATTAATAAATAAGCTAAAAGTAGTAACCTCTCTAAATTTCATCCCTTTACGGCCAACACAACCAAAGATACAATTATTTTTTTATAAAATTTCAAAATTTTTTGGTTTGTCCTAAAAATATTTTCTACAACCTGCGTTTTTGCTCTAAAATTTTATAATTTGGTGCAGTTAATAAATAAGCTTTAATATTTGCGCTGAAATTTTTTGCACGTTATTTACGGATTACTGAAATTTTTCCTTTTTGTCTTTGCAGTTCGAATTGTGTCAGCGTCCTTACAAGGATGGAGGTCATTGCGATAATTACGGAGGTATTTGTATTTTTGCTTTGAAATGTTCCGGTTGTATGGAAGTGGAACGAGCATGAATGCAAATATTCTCGAATCTGCGAGTTTTAAATCGAGATCAAGAAGAGTGAAAAAAGCTCAAAGAACGAAGCGACAACTTCTTTTATCAAAAGTAAAAGAAAGTAGTTTCGTAATACAATGCCATCTAACTGTAATAATGACAGATGATAATTCAAGCTGAACGGTGCACTGTCAATAATAATAATTATTGTTCAAACATATGCTCGCTCTGGCTTTTAGATCACATGGAATAAAAACAGTGGATTACTATTATTACATGATAAGCCTTCATTCTGGTTTTCTGACAACTCGGAATTGTCAAGTGACCTAAAACCACACAATCACAGAATTATACTTGAAGCTACTTCCTAATGATCCTAAAAAGTCAACATTAACGGGATTCCAAGGAATTAACTTGTGGGAATATTTTTCTTTGCCTGTCAGCAAAACCTGCTTTGTTTCTGCACTTTGAGGAAATTAACGTCGTAGGAGCAAATCAGCTGAAATAGGACACAGATCCAGGACAGTGATTACATTGTAGGTGTTCTGTATTTAGACTCGAAATTAATGTGCGACGTCAACTTGGAACGGAATCACCTATTCAAAATTAACTGATTTAGTTCGGAATTTTGGACATCACAATAACATCTGTTCAATGCCAAAGTGGGGAACGGCGACAAGAGAACGGCTATTTATGCATTAGTTAAGAAATATCTCCTCCACTCGCACACATGTTTTTCTAATTCCTTCGAGTTTTAACATTCGCCGAGCAAAGACAAACTATGTGCCCGTTGACAATTCCACCGGTGAAAAATTAATTTTCTATGAATTTTTTCGGGCGATCCAAAGGTAATTTATATTTCTTCGCGTTCGCTCGCCTAATCCCTGAATTTGAAATTTAAATTCGATTTCAATTTATTTAATATTTAACAGAAAATTATTCTTAAGGTAAAGTCGGTGAGAAAAAGGGTGGAAATGTTTTGCCCGGCGGAAAAAAGTTACGACGGTTTTGAACGATTTTTTGCCGTTTGCTCAAATGGTACTGGAATATACATCAACCTTGAATAAGATGAGAGAAATAATCGAATAAATGAGAGATAAATACAGCGTGACATTACGTGAAATTACAATGTCTGTTTGAATTACAGCTGTGCATGAACTTTATTATTATTTATTATTACTAAAGTGAAGGGTTTTTTAAATTTGAAAAAAAATGTCTTTTATTTTACACGCATGGAATAATATAGAACCCATTAAAAGTGAGAAATACAAGCTTTGTTCCCTCTTTTTACTTATTTTTGATTCTCTTTTAATTTTCCTGACATTAACTGTCTATTCTCTTTGGATTTTTAAAACTAAATTGTCTATGAATTCATTTTGGTTATCTTCGATTCTGTCGTTTTTTTTCAACTTCGTCTTTTAAAGCCTCATTTTTTTACATTCTAGATTGTTCAAGTTTCATTAATTCATTTCATTGAATTTTTAAATTCTGTCAAATTTTTCATTCTTTCTTTATCCTGTCTAAATTCCATTTTATTAAGGATCGTCTATTTTTTGTATTTTTTTATTCGTTCGTATTTTTGATTTTTTTAACATTTTTTATTAAAGTTTGTAAAATCTTTGGATTCGGTCTAAATACACACATTTCCATGTTTTTTAGATTCTTTAGATTTCTTTAGTTTCTTCACATTCTTCAGGTTCTTCAGGTTATTTAGGTTTTTCATTTTTTGGCCACTTTAATTAATATTTTGTAGAACTTTTACAGTTTTTAAATTCCTTTTTTCAGACTCTCTGGACCTTCTATTTCTCGTCTTCATTTATATTTTTCTCTGGTATTTTCTCTGCTTAATTTTTTCGTCTTTTGCTTTGAATTTTTCTGTAGTTTCTTCAGATTTTTCAGTTAATTTCGTGTAAATTTTTTAATCTTTCACGTTAACCATTATTTCCGGTTCATCTATATAATTTCTCTAGATATTATTAGATTTTATATTTTCCTCGGAATTTCAAAATTGAAGAATGTTGAAAATTTGTGTTTTTTGCTCTACAATTTTCCAATTTGGTGGAATTAATACACTGCTTTGAAATAGTAAATTCCCTAAATTTCATAGCAATAGCATTACCAATTACCAAAATTACGAATTGGTAAAGAAAATTTTTACTTGGTCTCCAAAATTAAAATTTCTAAAATGTGTCTTTTGCTCCACAATTCTGCCATTTAATAGAATTAATACTCAACTCAAAAATAATCACTTCCTTAAATTTCATAGCTATGGCACTAAAATTACCAAAATTACGAATTTTAGTGAAGGACGTCAGAAAATTTTCCTTGGTCTCAAAAAAATTTCTAATATTTTTGTCTTTTGCTCTACAAATTTGGTGGAGTTAATACAAAACTAAAAAATAATAACTTTCCCAAATTTCATAGCTGTAGCACTGAAGTTACTAAAATTACAAATTTTATTATAGGCTGCCAGAAATTTTTACTTGGTATCCAAACAAAAAAATTCTAAAATTTGTGTTTTTTGATTCACAATTTTGGAATTTGGTGGAGTTAATAGACTACTTAAAAATAGTAACTTCCCCAAATTTCATGCCTGTAGCACAAAAATTACCGATATTACAATTTTATGTAAAGAATGTGGGAAATTTCTGTTAGGTCTCAAAAATTCAAATTTGTGAAATTTGAGTCTTTTGCTTTACAATTTTGAAATTTGGTGGAGTTAATAGACCACTTAGAAGTAGTAACTTAACCAAATTTCATAGCTGTAGCACCAAAATTACCGAAATTACGAATTTTAGAGGACGTCAGAAATTTTTGCTTGGTCTCAAAAATAAAAATTTCTAAAATTTGTGTCTTTTGCTCTACAAATTTGCAATTTGGTGGAGTTAATACAAAACTAAAAAATAATAACTTCCCCAAATTTCATAGCTGTAGCACTGAAATTACTAAAATTACAAATTTTATTATAGATTGCCAGAAATTTTTACTTGGTATCCAAACAAAAAATTTCTAAAATTTGTGTTTTTTGATTCACAATTTTGGAATTTGGTGGAGTTAATAGACTACTTAAAAATAGTAACTTCCCCAAATTTCATGGCTGTAGCACAAAAATTACCGACATTACAATTTTATGTAAAGAATGTGGGAAATTTCTGTTAGGTCTCAAAAATTCAAATTTCTGAAATTTGAGTCTTTTGCTTTACAATTTTGAAATATGGTGGAGTTAATAGACCACTTAGAAGTAGTAACTTAACCAAATTTCATAGCTGTAGCACCAAAATTACCGAAATTACGAATTTTAGAGAAAGACCTCAGAAATTTTTGCTTGGTCTCAAAAATAAAAATTTCTAAAATTTGTGTCTTTTGCTCTACAAATTTGCAATTTGGTGGAGTTAATACAAAACTAAAAAATAATAACTTCCCCAAATTTCATAGCTGTAGCACTGAAATTATTAAAATTACGAATTTTATTATAGATTGCCAGAAATTTTTACTTGGTATCCAAACAAAAAATTTCTAAAATTTGTGTTTTTTGATCCACAATTTTGGAATTTGGTGGAGTTAATAGACTACTTAAAAATAGTAACTTCCCCAAATTTCATGGCTGTAGCACAAAAATTACCGACATTACAATTTTATGTAAAGAATGTGGGAAATTTCTGTTAGGTCTCAAAAATTCAAATTTCTGAAATTTGAGTCTTTTGCTTTACAATTTTGAAATTTGGTGGAGTTAATAGACCACTTAGAAGTAGTAACTTAACCAAATTTCATAGCTGTAGCACCAAAATTACCGAAATTACGAATTTTAGAGAAGGACGTCAGAAATTTTTGCTTGATCTCAAAAATAAAAATTTCTAAAATTTGTGTCTTTTGCTCTACAAATTTGCAATTTGGTGGAGTTAATACAAAACTAAAAAATAATAACTTCCCCAAATTTCATAGCTGTAGCACTGAAATTACTAAAATTACAAATTTTATTATAGATTGCCAGAAATTTTTATTTGGTATCCAAACAAAAAATTTCTAAAATTTGTGTTTTTTGATTCACAATTTTGGAATTTGGTGGAGTTAATAGACTACTTAAAAATAGTAACTTCCCCAAATTTCATGGCTGTAGCACAAAAATTACCGACATTACAATTTTATGTAAAGAATGTGGGAAATTTCTGTTAGGTCTCAAAAATTCAAATTTCTGAAATTTGAGTCTTTTGCTTTACAATTTTGAAATATGGTGGAGTTAATAGACCACTTAGAAGTAGTAACTTAACCAAATTTCATAGCTGTAGCACCAAAATTACCGAAATTACGAATTTTAGAGAAAGACCTCAGAAATTTTTGCTTGGTCTCAAAAATAAAAATTTCTAAAATTTGTGTCTTTTGCTCTACAAATTTGCAATTTGGTGGAGTTAATACAAAACTAAAAAATAATAACTTCCCCAAATTTCATAGCTGTAGCACTGAAATTACTAAAATTACGAATTTTATTATAGATTGCCAGAAATTTTTACTTGGTATCCAAACAAAAAATTTCTAAAATTTGTGTTTTTTGATCCACAATTTTGGAATTTGGTGGAGTTAATAGACTACTTAAAAATAGTAACTTCCCCAAATTTCATGGCTGTAGCACAAAAATTACCGACATTACAATTTTATGTAAAGAATGTGGGAAATTTCTGTTAGGTCTCAAAAATTCAAATTTCTGAAATTTGAGTCTTTTGCTTTACAATTTTGAAATTTGGTGGAGTTAATAGACCACTTAGAAGTAGTAACTTAACCAAATTTCATAGCTGTAGCACCAAAATTACCGAAATTACGAATTTTAGAGAAGGACGTCAGAAATTTTTGCTTGATCTCAAAAATAAAAATTTCTAAAATTTGTGTCTTTTGCTCTACAAATTTGCAATTTGGTGGAGTTAATACAAAACTAAAAAATAATAACTTCCCCAAATTTCATAGCTGTAGCACTGAAATTACTAAAATTACAAATTTTATTATAGATTGCCAGAAATTTTTACTTGGTATCCAAACAAAAAATTTCTAAAATTTGTGTTTTTCGTTCTACAATTTTGCAATTTGGTGGAGTTAATGGACCACTTAAAAATAGTAACTTCCCCAAATTTCATGGCTGTAACACAAAAATTACCGACATTACAATTTTATGTAAAGAATGTGGGAAATTTCTGTTAGGTCTCAAAAATTCAAATTTGTGAAATTTGAGTCTTTTGCTTTACAATTTTGAAATTTGGTGGAGTTAATAGACCACTTAGAAGTAGTAACTTAACCAAATTTCATAACTGTAGCACCAAAATTACCGAAATTACGAATTTTAGAGAAGGACGTCAGAAATTTTTGCTTGATCTCGAAAATAAAAATTTCTAATATTTTTGTCTTTTGCTCTACAAATTTGGTGGAGTTAATACAAAGCTAAAAAATAATAACTTCCCCAAATTTCATAGCTACAGCACTGAAATTACTAAAATTACAAATTTTATTATAGATTGCCAGAAATTTTTACTTGGTATCCAAACAAAAAATTTCTAAAATTTGTTTTTCGTTCTACAATTTTGCAATTTGGTGGAGTTAATAGACCACTTAAAAATAGTAACTTCCTAAAATTTTATGGCTGTAGCACGAAATCTACCGACATTATAATTTTAAGTAAAGAACGTGGGAAATTTTTGTTAGGTCTCAAAAATTAAAATTTCTAAAATTTGAGTCCTTCGCTTTACAATTTTGCAATTTATTGGAGTTAATACACGACTAAAGAGTAGTAACTTCCCCAAATTTCATAGCTATTGCACTAAAATTACCAAAATTAGGAATTTTAGTACAGGATGCCGAAAAATTTTACTTGGTCTCCAAACGAAACATTTCTAAAATTTGTGGTTTTTGTTCTAGAATTTTGCAATTTGGCAGAGTTAATAGACCACTTAAAAATAGTAACCTCCTCAAATTTCATAGCTGCAGTACTAAAATTACTAAAATTACAAATTTGTAAGCTTGGGCAAATTACAAAGTTGCAGGATATGATAAAAAAAGTTCTTCATTCAAGATTAATAGTGTAACTTTATAGATTTTCCAAATTTTTTACAATAGTCCTTAAAATCCCTCCAGATTTTCTTAAGATTCTCCATATTTTCTTTAAATATCATCGATTTCCTCTGACTTTTCTTTAAGTATTTTTAAGTCCTTACATTTTGTGCAGATTTTCTTTAAAATTTTTCTTACAATTTAATTTTTATTGTCCTAAATAAAATCTTGGCCCTCCTATAAATCCATACTCAATAAACTATCCATTTTGCCGCAAATTATCTCCCTTTCATTCCAAAGTCATAAAAACGAACCGACGCGAGCTTATTAATATTTTCAGTGAAACCGGCATTTTTAATCTGATTATGTTTTACGGCTCAATTAAAAACAGTTAAATTAGGTGAGCAAATGCAAGTACCTAACAGTACCCATAGTCCTATGTGAACGGAAATCCTCCGGCGTATACAGCACTTGTTGAATCTTTCTCACATTTTCAATAAATCTCGCTCACGATGAACTTTTTCATGAATTTCTTTTGTTGGCGTCCACGTCGAGCTTCAAGCTGAAATTTAATAACTAAATATTCCGTAACGTAATCGCAAGGTCGTTTAGTCAATGACCGCCTTTACCACTTCCTTGAACTTGGAATGGAACTGGATCGGATCTGCATAAACAAAGTGACCACAACGAGTAAAGAGACCATTATGTCGATTTTTGCACGTTATCATTTCATTGGATTTATGAGAAAGAGGAATTGAACTGCTCGTTAGTCCGAGTCTTTTTGGGCCACCGCAATTAGCGTTTTTGCGCTGATTCCATCGCGAAATTGTGGGTGTTAAAGACCCACATTTCAACAGTAATTTTCGGTGATGAGAACCAGGTTACCAAAGCCCTGAAACCGAAAGGTCTAAGCCGAAAATTTTCACCCCAATTTTTGTTTTGGTCTAAAATAACAGTCCGAGTGCATCCACTGGACCTAACTGTTAAACCGACTCAGTAAGCGTGCAAAAAGCAAGGTTGCGACCAATAGCAGAAGAGTCATCGTGTTCTTAACCAATGGCCATCCTTGCATAACCGCCACAGCCGCAACTATAAGACAAGACACCTGTAAGTTGAACTCATTTCGTGTAAGACGCGGAAGGCCTACAAGAACGCGACTCAGCAGTGAACTTGAGGAACGGTTACGAAACGGTGCTGTGCTTTGTGTGTGGTGAGTTCAACGGCTGCTAGTTCTTAGGACTCGATTCCGGATTAGTTAAGGTAAGTCGAAATTTTCCAAAAACTGCCAAAAGGCTTTGCCCCAATGACATGGTTCCTGTTTTTGGGCATGAATCATCGCCACTTTTCAGTTTACAGTTATCTTATGAATACGATTTTGGGTTAAACACATTCAGATAACGGTGATGGTTCATCTCCAAAGACGATTTTCTAAGGAAATTCCATTAGCAATTAGTTTTTCTTTCGCGTTCATTAAAAAACGTTGAAAGTAAAAGAAGCTGAATCACTTCAGAGGACCATTAAGTAATCCAACTAATAGTATTGTGTTAAAAAAGTCTTTGGCGGTCTGAAATAAAGCTCTCTCGTAAAATTTAATAAGGGGGGTCAAGAAACGCACTTTTTCGTCGAATTTTAGGGCCGATTAATCAAAGTTTTTCGGACGACCTTGTGGTCATCTGAAGACGTCAACGACTCTAACCTGCGTGCTAATTGAAGATATTGTAGTAATTAAATTTGCCAGGACAAAAAGATAAAATCCATAGATGCTATCTTTCCAGTTGGAATAAGACAAACCATGTACTTAGATTTACAGTCTAATTAAGGCCACTCTTTAAATATTCCCATGTTGAAGCTCGAAGAAGCTTAACGAGTTATAATGAAACGTTGCGTACCAATAACGATATAAGTAATAATCTATCTACTTATTTATTGGAAATTTTTAGCTTTTCTTAAAAATTAAAATTTATAAAATCCGTCCCTGTTGCTTAAAAGAATTGAGATTTGGGACAGATAATAAACAAGTCAAAGATTTTAATCCTTGCAAATTTCATTGCCCTAACTTTAAATTTACTGAAAGTACAGGTCCGAATAGAAATTATTAGATATTTTTGGCCCGTTTTGCTTATGAAAATTTACAAAATCCGTCCCTGTTGCACAAAAAAATTGATATTTAGACCAAACAATAAACAAGTCAAAGATAGTAATCTTTTCAAATTTCATTGTCCTAACATCAAAATTACTAAAATTACAGGTGCGAATACAAAATATAGGAAATTTTTAGCTCGTCTTGAAAATGAAAATTTCTATAATCCGTCCCTGTTGCTTAAAAAAATTGAGATTTAGGACTAATAATAAACAAGTCAAAGGTAATAACTCTTGCAAATTTTATTGCCCTAACATCAAAATTACTTAAATTACAGGTCCAAATAGAAAATGTTGTATATTTTTGGCCCGTTTTGCAAATGAAAATTTACAGAATCCATCTCTGTTACACAAAAAATTTGATATTTGGAACAAACAATAAACAAGTCAAAGGTAGTAATCTCTCCAAACTTCATTGCCCTAACATCAAAATTACTAAAATTACAGGTCCAAATAGAAAGTATTAAACAATTTTAGCTCCTCTTGAAAACGAAAATTTCTAAAATTAGTCCCTGTTGCTCAAAAAATTTGAGATTTGGAACAGACAATAAACAAGTCAAAAATAGTACTTTATCCAAATTTCATTGCCCTACCCCCAAAACTGCCAAAATTACGGGTCCGAATAAAAAATATTGTAAATTTTTGGTTCGTCTTGAAAATGAAAATTTCAAAAATCCGTCCCTGTAGCTCAAACAATTTTAGATTTGAGACAGACAGCCAAGTTAGAATGAAGTAATATCGAACAAAATGTAACCTCGGTTATTAACATCGTAATTAGTTTCTCCGCAATCAAAGCTGTAAATCTTCCTCTGAACAGTTACATAGTAAATCCAACAAAAACTCGCTACCAAATATTTCAAAATTGTTCTTTGATCCGGAAAAATAACACGATGTAGTTTCCTGTCGTGATTGGACACAGCGGGTCACGATCAATCCAACTCTCTATGTTCGATAATACAATAAATTTCGAAGCTATTGAACACTGACAAGAACATCCATTCGTCTTCGAAGAAATTTGAAAGCAGGAGTAATTAAAATACGATTATAATTACTTCGTTCCCCCTTCGAATAAACATGTATTTTATTCAAAAAGGAAATCAACGCACCAATACGTCAAATTACACTTAATTACAGATATTCTCTTTCCACCGAGGGCTGCAAGTTACTGACCTAGGTTGAACTCTCAAGGTCGTCCAAGATGGTATAAATAGACTTGAGCCTCGGATAATGAATATCAAATAACTCAAACTGGTTTCCATGTACTCTATTTCAACCACGATACAATTTGTCAGTTTTGTTGCGAAAATTTTCTAAACAAGTCATCTCAGCGGCAAAGAAATTCGCAAGTCATACGTTAAATTAGCAGTCGATGTGAAAAAACGCCGATTTTTGCCACTGTTGGGTTGAAGAACAAAGGCGGATAGCGATGATTGCTGTAATTGCTAATGAATGGGCGAATAATTATGGAGATTCGATTCGGTTGGTTCACAGCTGTAGGTGGGAACTCCGTCATTATCATCATCATCATCATTAGTTCGGGGTATTCTTGATGGGTAAAGGTGGTAACCCTGTAGATGAGAAACAGCTTCTATTATATGGAAATAACAAAAAAGTAATAATGATTAATGAGGCAAATTCTTAAAATGGGTTCATTTTAGTAATAGCCAGAAACTTGTTAGTAAGTCGTAAAAATGGGAAATCGTAAATTCTGAAATTATCTGAGCAGGTACTGAGAACGGAAAATTGAGATCGTAAATTGGCGATGGTCTAAAAGTTCCAAAGAAGGATTTAAGACCGCAAATATTCACATTCTATAGATTTCAAGAATTCTAATATTTCTGGTTTAAAACTTTTTTGATTTTTTTCAGTTCGTTGATGTTCTAGTGAATTTGCATTAATGCACAACTCAAAAATAGTAACTCTTCCCCAAATTTCATAGTTATAGCACTAAAATTACCAAAATTACAAATTTTAGAAAAGGAGATCGGATATTTTTGCTTAGTCTCCAAACGAAAAATTTCTAAAAATTGTGTCTTTTGCTTTATAATTTTGCATTTCAGTGAAGTTAATGCACGACTCAAAAATAGTAACTTCCCCAAATTTCATAGATGTAGCACTAAAATTACCAAAATTACAAAATTTAGTGAAAAATATCAGAAATTTGTTGTTGGTCTCCAAAAGAAAAATTTCTAAAATTTGTGTCTTTTGCTTTATAATTTTGCATTTCAGTGAAGTTAATGCACGACTCAAAAATAGTAACTTCCCCAAATTTCATAGACGTAGCACTAAAATTACCAAAATTACAAAATTTAGTGAAAAATATCAGAAATTTGTTGTTGGTCTCCAAAAGAAAAATTTCTAAAATTTGTGTTTTTGGCTGTAAAATTTTGTAATGTGGTGGAGTTAATACATCAATAAAAAGTAGTATCTTATCCAAATTTCATAGCTATGGCACCAAAATTACGAATTTTATTGAAGGACGTCGAAAATTTTTGCTTGATTTCCAAAAGAAAAATTTCTAAAAATTGTGTCTTTTGCTTTATAATTTTGCATTTCAGTGAAGTTAATGCACGACTCAAAAATAGTAACTTCCCCAAATTTCATAGATGTAGCACTAAAATTACCAAAATTACAAAATTTAGTGAAAAATATCAGAAATTTGTTGTTGGTCTCCAAAAAAAAATTTCTAAAATTTGTGTTTTTGGCTGTAAAATTTTGTAATGTGGTGGAGTTAATACATCAATAAAAAGTAGTATCTTATCCAAATTTCATAGCTATGGCACCAAAATTACGAATTTTATTGAAGGACTTCGAAAATTTTTGCTTGATTTCCAAAAGAAAAATTTCTAAAAATTGTGTCTTTTGCTTTATAATTTTGCATTTCAGTGAAGTTAATGCACGACTCAAAAATAGTAACTTCCCCAAATTTCATAGATCTAGCAATAAAATTACCAAAATTACAAAATTTAGTGAAAAATATCAGAAATTTGTTGTTGGTCTCCAAAAGAAAAATTTCTAAAATTTGTGTTTTTGGCTGTAAAATTTTGTAATTTGGTGGAGTTAATACATCATTAAAAAGTAGTATCTTATCCAAATTTCATAGCTATGGCACCAAAATTACGAATTTTATTGAAGGACGTCGAAAATTTTTGCTTTATTTCCAAAAGAAAAATTTCTAAAAATGGTGTCTTTTGCTTTATAATTTTGCATTTCAGTGAAGTTAATGCACGACTCAAAAATAGTAACTTCCCCAAATTTCATAGATGTAGCACTAAAATTACCAAAATTACAAAATTTAGTGGAAAATATCAGAAATTTGTTGTTGGTCTCCAAAAAAAAATTTCTAAAATTTGTGTTTTTGGCTGTAAAATTTTGTAATGTGGTGGAGTTAATACATCAATAAAAAGTATTATCTTATCCAAATTTCATAGCTATGGCACCAAAATTACGAATTTTATTGAAGGACTTCGAAAATTTTTGCTTGATTTCCAAAAGAAAAATTTCTAAAAATTGTGTCTTTTGCTTTATAATTTTGCATTTCAGTGAAGTTAATGCACGACTCAAAAATAGTAACTTCCCCAAATTTCATAGATCTAGCAATAAAATTACCAAAATTACAAAATTTAGTGAAAAATATCAGAAATTTGTTGTTGGTCTCCAAAAGAAAAATTTCTAAAATTTGTGTTTTTGGCTGTAAAATTTTGTAAGTTGGTGGAGTTAATACATCATTAAAAAGTAATATCTTATCCAAATTTCATAGCTATGGCACCAAAATTACGAATTTTATTGAAGGACTTCGAAAATTTTTGCTTGATTTCCAAAAGAAAAATTTCTAAAAATTGTGTCTTTTGCTTTATAATTTTGCATGTCAGTGAAGTTAATGCACGACTCAAAAATAGTAACTTCCCCAAATTTCATAGATGTAGCACTAAAATTACCAAAATTACAAAATTTAGTGAAGAATATCAGAAATTTGTTGTTGGTCTCCAAAAGAAAAATTTCTAAAATTTGTGTTTTTGGCTGTAAAATTTTGTAATTTGGTGGAGTTAATACATCATTAAAAAGTAATATCTTATCCAAATTTCATAGCTATGGCACCAAAATTACGAATTTTATTGAAGGACTTCGAAAATTTTTGCTTGATTTATAAAAGAAAAATTTCTAAAAATTGTGTCTTTTGCTTTATAATTTTGCATTTCAGTGAAGTTAATGCACGACTCAAAAATAGTAACTTCCCCAAATTTCATAGATGTAGCACTAAAATTACCAAAATTACAAAATTTAGTGAAAAATATCAGAAATTTGTTGTTGGTCTCCAAAAAAAAATTTCTAAAATTTGTGTTTTTGGCTGTAAAATTTTGTAATGTGGTGGAGTTAATACATCAATAAAAAGTAGTATCTTATCCAAATTTCATAGCTATGGCACCAAAATTACGAATTTTATTGAAGGACTTCGAAAATTTTTGCTTGATTTCCAAAAGAAAAATTTCTAAAAATTGTGTCTTTTGCTTTATAATTTTGCATGTCAGTGAAGTTAATGCACGACTCAAAAATAGTAACTTCCCCAAATTTCATAGATGTAGCACTAAAATTACCAAAATTACAAAATTTAGTGAAGAATATCAGAAATTTGTTGTTGGTCTCCAAAAGAAAAATTTCTAAAATTTGTGTTTTTGGCTGTAAAATTTTGTAATTTGGTGGAGTTAATACATCATTAAAAAGTAATATCTTATCCAAATTTCATAGCTATGGCACCAAAATTACGAATTTTATTGAAGGACTTCGAAAATTTTTGCTTGATTTCCAAAAGAAAAATTTCTAAAAATTGTGTCTTTTGCTTTATAATTTTGCATTTCAGTGAAGTTAATGCACGACTCAAAAATAGTAACTTCCCCAAATTTCATAGATGTAGCACTAAAATTACCAAAATTACAAAATTTAGTGAAAAATATCAGAAATTTGTTGTTGGTCTCCAAAAGAAAAATTTCTAAAATTTGTGTTTTTGGCTGTAAAATTTTGTAATTTGGTGGAGTTAATACATCATTAAAAAGTAATATCTTATCCAAATTTCATAGCTATGGCACCAAAATTACGAATTTTATTGAAGGACTTCGAAAATTTTTGCTTGATTTCCAAAAGAAAAATTTCTAAAAATTGTGTCTTTTGCTTTATAATTTTGCATTTCAGTGAAGTTAATGCACGACTCAAAAATAGTAACTTCCCCAAATTTCATAGATCTAGCAATAAAATTACCAAAATTACAAAATTTAGTGAAAAATATCAGAAATTTGTTGTTGGTCTCCAAAAGAAAAATTTCTAAAATTTGTGTTTTTGGCTGTAAAATTTTGTAATTTGGTGGAGTTAATACATCATTAAAAAGTAGTATCTTATCCAAATTTCATAGCTATGGCACCAAAATTACGAATTTTATTGAAGGACGTCGAAAATTTTTGCTTTATTTCCAAAAAAAAAATTTCTAAAAATTGTGTCTTTTGCTTTATAATTTTGCATTTCAGTGAAGTTAATGCACGACTCAAAAATAGTAACTTTCCCAAATTTCATAGTTATAGCACTAAAATTACCAAAACTACGAATAATGGTGAAGCATGTCGGAAATGTTGCTTGCTCTGCAAAAGAAAAATTTCTAAAATTTGTGTCTTCTGCTTCACATTTTTGCAATTTAGTGGAGTATTAACACGACTCAAAAATAGTAACTTTCCTAAATTTCATAGCTGCAGCACTAAAATTACCAAAATTACGAATTTTAGTAAAAGATGTGGGAAATTTTTGCTTGCTCTCCAGAAAAAAAATTTCGAAAATTTGTATCTTTTGCTCTACAATTCTGCACTTTGGTAAAATTAATACGCGACTCAAAAATAATAATTTTCCCAAATTTCATATCAATAAAACCAAAATTACCAAAATTACGAATTTTATTGAAAAACGTCGGATATTTTAGCTTCCTCTTAAAAATGAAAATTTCTAAAATCCGCCAGTGATACCATTCTAAAAAACTAAGCTAAAAATACCACTGTTAAAAGTGAATGCAACCACAATCTTTCAACCTGTCAAAGTAATAAACCGGCGCCAAGAAACAAGCTAAAACCTATTTTCATCCGTCTTTCTTAAGTACTCTTAAATCTAGATACGAATCTCGGCCTTGCTCTCTCTGTTTATTTTCCTTTTGAAACCTCCAGCAGGTGAGACATATCAACTGCAAGTCATTGTAAGAATGTGTCAAATCAAATTATTAATTAATAACTCGCTGTCAGTAATTAATGACTAATAACCTGCAGAAGGACAAACCACCCGTCATTACCGTTTTGATCTACACAAGTGACATTCCTGCGGCTGAAGCCCGTCCGTCATTTTTACAACAGACATGAGCTCTTAATTACAGTAATCTTGTAAACTTATCACTTGAATGTAAAATGATACCTGCGAGTCTTCCCACGATCAATCATTGATTTATTGATCAGTAACACAACGGGCAGTGTGCGCAAATCATCGATCATTATCACTACCTGAATATCAATCACGGTCACTTTTGATCGAGTCAGATGACCTATAACCTGGGAAATACTAGACCTACATTGGAATTTTTGTCACCTCTCAAACTGTATATACGCGAAGTTTATTATGCCTACTGCTATGAATTAACTGTGAAATTTGAATAATAGTGTTTGTGGGTATTGAGATCGCGGCGATTTAGTGGTATGTTAAACATAAAACGACAGTTATATATCAATAGGATGGACCCACTCAAATATTAACAGTACAAGAGTACCGATACGTAATGAAATCGGTATAAATCAGCAGCATTCAACATATGTTAAGTTTATTTGCATAACCGTAAATGAAATAGGTAGTCGATTTGCACATCTCGTTAATCCGAGATTTTTGTTTGGATTGGAATTTTTCATTATCGCGATTTAGAACACGAAGAGACGTGGCTGAGATTACACGACATTAATGGCACCAACTGAATTGGTAATGACATTGGAGATGTTTGCAATGCAACAAGGATAAAAGCGACGTTTGTGGAAATGTAAATATCTCACAATTAACATCGCAGTCTCAAGAATCTGGGAGTTACATAAGACGAAATTATACCCAATGCAGTCATTAAACCGCTCCTCCGATTTGATTTATGCTCGTTTTTTATAACGGGGCGATTTTGTAGGTCAACGCGATCGAATCTTAAACATGTTTGGAATTTTTTCGATCAACCTGTATACATTTTTTACACGCTTGATATGTAGGACATCCATTCCGAGAACAGGGGAGCTTAGTTATAAGGGTTGTTTTTCGGACGCGCTGGAGTGTGACATGTGAGGCCATAAAAAGAACGAAACAAAGACGCTTTGGCCCGTTTTCAAATCGACTCTTTTTGGACTTGAACTTGATATACTAACTCCTGGAGAAAATTTACGACACGACTGATTACAGCACCTTTAAATTATTTCCCGGAAAATGCAAATTCGGTACCTGACAGAATATTTCATCGCCGCGGAATAATGAAAAAGCTTTACAAAGGGTGTGACAGCAGCGAGATACAAACTGAATGTCACGTCAGGCGACATCTGGAAGACGTGTTTCTGGAATTACGTAAATTGATGATATTAATTGCGAAAGCGTAATCTGTGACGAGCGACTTAATGGAGCACCAAGAGGACCTTGACAATGGCGGAGAAAGTTCAATGCACTATGTTGGCCTTCGATCAAGATACTCTTGAGGAACACTTCCTCACTGCCTCGAAACCTACATTCGGACCCACGCGGAAATATTAAAAGTGCTAAACGAGCCATTAAAAAGAGATTCTGGGCATTCGCTGAAGTGTTACAATGTCTTTAATTCGGTAGTTTCAAATTTTTATGAGCGATGGATTTTCAATTCTGCGCGGCGTCTAACAGCCATCTCATTTTCTAGGTTCTTGAGTTTTTTTCATTCTTCGCATTCTTCAGATTGGGTAGATTTTTTATTCGAATTAGTCGAATTCTTTGGAATTTCGGACTTTAGTTTCTGGTACTCCTTTGATTATTTAGATTTTTCTATGCTTTTCAGGGTTTTTTCATCTGCAATTTTTCTGCAAACTTCGTGGATTTTTTCGATTCATTGCATAATTTTATTTCATTGTAACCTTCACAATTTTGACGCTAGGGCAATGAAATTTGAAGGAAATACTCTTCTAAACTTGTTGACTGCCTGTCCCAAATCTCAAATTTTTTGAGCAACAGGGACGGATTTTCCAAATTTTTATTTTCAAGACGAGCCAAAAACCTCCAATATTTCCATTCGGACTTGTAATTTTGGTAGTTTTGACACTAACACAATAAAATTTGGAGAGATTACACTTTTTAACTCAAGGATTATTTGTCCTAAATCTCAAATTTTTTGAACAACAGAGGCGGATTTTATAAATTTTTATTTTCAAGACGTGCCTAAAATTTCCAATATTTCCATTCGCACCTGTAAGTTTGCTAGTTTTGAGGGTAAGACAATAAAATTTGGAGAGATTACTACTTATAACTTGTTTATTGCGTGTCCAAAATTTCAAATTTTTTTAACAACAGGGACGGATTTTAGAAATTTTTATTTTCAAGTCGAGCGTAATTTTATTCGAACTAAAACACTAAAACAATGAAATTTAGAAGTATTAGATTTTTTAACTTATTAATTGTCTCTTCTAAATCCCAAATTTTTTGAGCAACAGGGACGGGTTTAAGAAATTTTCATTTTCAAGACAAACCAAAAAGTTTCAATATTTTCCATCCAGACTTGTAATTTTGGGAGTTTTAAAGTTAGGACAATAAAATTGAGAGAGATTACTATTTTTGCTTTGTTTATTGTCTGTTCCAAATCCCAAAGATTTTGAGCAACAGAGACATTTTAATTAGTTAGTTCAATAAAAATTGGACAGATTACTATCTATACCGTGTTTATTATCTGCCCCACACCTCAAATTTTTTGAGCAACAGGGGCGTATTTTAGAAATTTTTATTTTCAAGACAAGCCAAAATTTTCTAATATTTTTCATTCGGACGTGTAATTTTAGTAATGTTAATGCTAGAGTAATGATAATGAAATATAAAGACATTACTACTTTTGATTTGTTTATTGCCTGTACCAAATTTCAAATCTTTTGAGCAACAGGGACGGATTTTAGAAATTTTTATTTTGAAAACGTGTCAAAAATTTGCAATATTTTACATTTGGACTTGTAATTTTGGTAGTTTTGAGGGTAAAACAATAAAATTTGGAGAGATTACTATTTTTAACTTGTTTATTGGTTGTCCTAAATCTCAAATTTCTTGAGCAACAGGAACGGATTTTAGAAATTTTCATCTTCGAGACGAGCCTAAAATTTCCAATATTTTCCATTCGAATGTGTAATTTTAGTAGTCTTGACGCTAGAGTAATGAAATTTGGAGAGAATAATATCTTTGACTTGTTTATTGTCTCCACCAAATCTCAATTTTTTTGAGCAACAGGGACGGATTTCAGAAATTTTCATTTTCTAATGCAGCCTAATACTTTTCATTCGGATCAGTAACTTTTTAACAGTTTTAACGCTAGGGCAATGAAATTTAAAGGTATTACTCTTGATAACACGCTAACTGCCTGTCTCAAATCTCAACTTTTTTGAGCAACAGAGATGGATTTTAGAAATTTTTATTTTCAAGGTTAGCCAAAAATTTTCAATATTTTCTATTCGAACCTTTAATTTGGGTAGTTTTGAGGGTAAAGCAATAAAATTTGAAGAGAGTACTATTTATGAGTTGTTTATTATCTGTCTCAAATCTCGATTTTTTTTAAGCAATGGGGACGGATTTTAAATCTTCATTTTCAAGACAAACCAAAAATTTCCAGTATTTTCCCATTCGGACCTGTAATTTTAATAATTTTGAGGGTAAGACAATAAAATTTGGAGAGATTACTGATTATGACTTGTGTATTGTTTGATCCAAATCTAAAATGATTAGATTTCCCAGTTTTTTTTCAAAATTCATTCTAAACACAAATTCAGAAATAACTCAAAAATTGTTTATTGCAGCACAAACTTTTCCTAAAGCTCAGACGTCCACTCCAAACTTTTTTTTGTATTATTTACAGTACTGAAAACTTAATGAGCATCCGAAAAACTTTTGATTAAAATCCTCTTTCATTACATCACTATTTGCGTATTCCCGAGTTTTCGCCATCATTTATCAATTTTCCTTGAAGCTGTAAAAAGATTAAAACTTGAATTAATATAACGATAGCCGACTCCTCTGGGTAATTCGTTGACGACTCCTGCGAGATCGCCTCTATAAAACTTGAGAGCAGGTAAATAAAATTTGACTATCTTGGCCCTCGTTCAAAATTGAACTATGAATGGTTTTCTGATGCGGAGAAACTTAATCCGAGCACAGCCGTTGAATTCGATGAAAATAAAACCGTCCATGAACCCTTCAGTCTTAAAAAAGCATCGACCGCAATTTGCCTCTTCTGATTCTTCTTTTTAAAGACTTCTTTGTAGTCCCAACAAGAAATCTCTTTGTGTGTGGTGCGAATGCAGACTTGGATTGCAAACATGCAACCGCTCGCGATTCAGGATAATCGTCTCAACGCTTCCACGTCTTAGGGATAATGGAAACGTGCAGAAAGCGTAACCGTGGCACGTACGAGCATTTGGCACCTAGCTTGACCACATGATCGATCACAGTTTTATGTGAATCCCACGCTGAAAATTTTTCCTTCTCGTGTTCAACGACCGATTTCTATTGTAAGGAAGGAAAAATGCACAACGTGAGCTTGACACTATCTTGTTCGGAGACAAGGATGAAAGGGAAAAAAAGGAGTTTGCTTCGCGTGCTTGCATGTCTGCATAAATTATCTCTGGACGAAAAGAGGTGAACAAAGGAGATGACCACTCCGCGAAATCAATTTCAACTAGCTCGGTGGTAATTTCGCCCAGTTCGCCCTCCACGTATACGGAAACCATTATTTTCTGTTTTATTTAATATAATAAGCTCCAGGAATCCGGTAACCCTTCCATAACCACACTATTAACGTAATTACGCGGCATGACCGTGCCTTATTCGGAATATAAACTTCTCGGATAAACATTTACATGAAATTAGTTGCAATGAAAATCTCGAAAGCTACTTATGGGCAAATTATCTTCATTTCCATGCGGCTGTAAAACTTATGGCCGATCTGTCTTATTAGAGACATCCTGCATTTATACTTCTTCCGCTTCGTAATAATAATAAAACACTTGGCAATCTTTTCACCAAGACTTTGATCCAATAACAATGTTCAAGTTCTTTTTGATGAATAAAAAATGGGCGAGTCTGAAAAACCCGTTGGAAGGTCGTGTGTAGTAAATTAGCAATGTGATGCTGATGACAAAAACGTTCACATGAGGTCAATCCCATTTTAAGACGGACGAATTTTAGAAATTTTCATTTTGAAGACGAGCCAAAATTTCCAATATTTTTCATTCGGACGTGTAATTTTTGTAGTTTTGACTCTAACGTAATGAATTTTGCAAAGATAACTGTTTTTGACTTGGTTATTGTCTGCACCAAATATCAAATTTTTTGAGCAACAGGGGCGGATTTTAGAAATTTTTATTTTCAAGACGAGCCAAAAATTTCTAGGAGTAATATTTTTCATTCGGACGTGTAATTTTAGTAGTTTTGATGCGAGGGTAATGAAATTTGAATACATTACTATCTTTGACTTGTTTATTGTCTATACCAAATATCACATTTTTTGAGCAACAACATTTTCATTTTTAAGACGAGCTAAAAATTTACAAAATTTTCCAATCGATCCTATAATTTTAATCGTTTTGAGAGTAGGGCAATAAAATTTGGAAAGATTACTACTTATGACTTGTTTATTGTCTGCTAAAAATCTCAAATTTTTTGAGCAAAAGGGACGCCTTTTAAAAATTCTCATTTTTAAGACAAAATAAAAATTTACAATATTTTCCAATCGATCCTATAATTTTGGTAGTTTTGACAGTAGGTCAAAAAAATTTAGAGAGATTACAACTTATGACTTGTTAACGTCTCTGTAATTCTCGTAATTTTAGTGATTTTGAGGCTAGAATAATGAAATTTGGAAAGACTACTATTTTTGATTTGTTTATTGTTTGTTCCAAATTTCATATTTATTGAGCTACAGGGACGGATTTTAGAACTTTTCATTTTAAAGACGAGCTAATAATTTCCAATATTTTCCATTCGAACCTGTAATTTTAGTAATTTTGATGTTAAGGCAATGAAATTTGGAGAGGTTACTATTTTTGACTTGTCTATTGTCTATTCCAAATTTCAAATTTTTTGAGCTACAGGGACGGATTTTAGAAATCTTCATTTTAAAGACGAGCCAAAAATTTCCAATATTTTCCATTCGAACCTGTAATTTTAGTAATTTTGAGGCTAGAATAATGAAATTTGGAGAGAGTTCTACTTTTGACTTATTTATTGTTTGTCCCAAATCTCAAATTTTTTGAACAACAGGGACGGATTTTAGAAATTTTCAGTTTGAAGACGAGCCAAAAATTTCCAATATTTTTCATTCGCACGTGTAATTTTTGTAGTTTTGTTGCTAAGGTAATAAAATTTAGACACATTACTATTTTTGGTTTGTTTATCGTCTGTACCAAAAATAAAATTTTTTGAGCAACAGGGACGGATTTTAGAAATTTTCATTTTCAAGACGAGCCAAAAATTTGTAATATTTTTTATTCGGACGTGTAATTTTAGTAGCTTTGATGCTATGGTAATGAAATTTGGAGACATTACTATTTTTAACTTGTTTGTTGTCTGCCCCAAATCTCACATTTTTTGAGCAACAGAGGCGGATTTTAGAAATTTTCATTTGCAAAACGGGCCAAAAGTATCCAATATTTTCTATTCAGACCTGTAATTTTAGTAATTTTGATGTTTGAGCAATAAAATTTGGAGAGGCTACTATCTTTGACTTTTTCATTGTCTGTCCTAAATCTCAAATTTCTTAAGCAACAGGGGCGGATTTTAGAAATTTTTATTTTTAAGACGAGCCAAAAATTTATCATATTTTCCATTCTAACCTGTAATTTTAGTAATTTGGATGTTAGAGCAATTAAATTTGGAGAGGTTACTATTGTTGACTTGTCTATTATCTGCCCTAAATCTCACATTTTTGAGCAACAGAGGCAGATTTTAGAAATTTTCATTGTCAAGACGAGCCAAAAATTTGTAATATTTTTCATTCGGACGTGTAATTCTAATAGTTTTGATGCTATGGTAATTAAATTTGGAGACATAACTATTTTTAACTTGTTTGATGTCTGCCCCAAATCTCACATTTTTTGAGTAACAGAAGCGTATTTTAAAAATTTTCATTTGCAAAACGGGCCAAAAATATCCAATATTTTTTATTCAGACCTGTAATATTAGTAATTTTGATGTTAGAGCAATGAAATTTTGAGAGGCTACTATCTTTGACATTTTTATTGTCTGTTCTAAATCTTAAATTTCTTGAGCAACAGGTGCCAATTTTAGAAATTTTTATTTTTAAGACGAGCCAAAAAGATCCAATATTTTCTATTCAGACCAGTCATTTTAGTAACTTTGATGTTAGAGCAATGAAATTTGAAGAGGTTACTATCTTTGATTTCTCTATTGTCTGTCCCAAATCTCACATTTTTTGAGCAACAGAGGCGGATTTTAGAAATTTTCATTGTCAAGACGAGCCAAAAATTTGTAATATTTTTCATTCGGACGTGTAATTTTAATAGTTTTGATGCTATGGTAATGAAATTTGGAGACATTACTATTTTTAACTTGTTTGATGTCTGCCCCAAATCTCACATTTTTTGAGCAACAGAAGCGGATTTTAAAAATTTTCATTTGCAAAACGGGCCAAAAATATCCAATATTTTTTATTCAGACCTGTAATTTTAGTAATTTTAATGTTAGAGCAATGAAATTTGGAGAGGCTACTATCTTACTATTTTTGACATTTTTATTGTCTGTTCTAAATCTTAAATTTCTTGAGCAACAGGTGCCAATTTTAGAAATTTTTATTTTTAAGACGAGCCAAAAAGATCCAATATTTTCTATTCAGACCAGTCATTTTAGTAACTTTGATGTTAGAGCAATGAAATTTGGAGAGGTACTATCTTTGATTTCTCTATTATCTGTCCCAAATCTCAAATTTTTTGAGCAACAGAGGCGGATTTTAAAAATTTTTGTATACAAGATATTCAATATTTTCTATTCGGACCTGTAATTTTGCTAATTTTGATGAAATTTCTAGAAGTTATTATTTTTGTCTTGTCTATTTTCTGTTCAAAATTTCAAATTTTTTAAGCAACGTGGAAAAATTTTAGAAATTTTTCTATTCTAGACAAGCCAAAAATCATATAGGCAAATTACCTTCAGTTCCATGTGGCTATAAAACATCCTGCTACACTTCTGCCGCTTCGTAATAAAAATAAAACACTTGGAAGTCTTCGCATCAAGATTTTGATCCAATAACAATCTTCAACTTCTTTCCGATGAATAAAATATGGGCTCTCCTAAAAAACCCGTTGGAAGCTCGTGTGCAGTAAATTAGCAATGTGACGACAAAAACGTTCACGTGAGCCGAATCCCATTTTAAGGCGACGAAGAATGCAAAGTACTGCGAAGAAAAAATGGTAAAAACGGTATTTAACAAGTACTTGTGGGTCAAGCGTCAGTTGGTCTTCAAGTACCGTTCGCGAAACATCCGTTTGAGCTTATGACAACCACGTTGATTATCATTAGAGTCATTAGATGAAAATGCAAAGGGCAAAATCAAAATGCGGGTCAGATTCCCAGACTCGAGAGATTCACTTCGGAGATTTTTCCAGATAGAAGGTGCACCTGAATAAATAAACATCAATTTAAATAAATGAATACAGATGCGCGATTTGTATCATAAATCTATTACGGGAGCTGGAAAAGCGAAAAGTAGAAGAGAAGGGCGGCTATTCACTACCATCCGTTGCAATTTCGAATTAAAAACTGTCCTAAGAATGCACTTTCTGCGATTTATCTTTCTCGGTTGGACGTTAATAGTCTAAGACGTCCCATAATTCCTTTGCGGCGGATGAAGAAAATTAATAAATTGGTCTGAATTTCTGATGAAGTAAAATAAAATAGTCGGATTGGATTCAACCCCTGCACTTTTCATAAATTTTCCCCAGCGTATCCATTTGATCAATGATGACCCTTTTCGCCCTTTCTCCACGCTTTCAGGCTAACAGACTCCTTTCGCAAATACGCTCAATTATTGTATTACCCAACAACGGATTTATGACGGACAAGAAAAATGCTTTCCCGCGTAATTGCCAGACTTGCTAAATTACTTATTACCGCATCTTCTCTAACGGACCTAGCAGAGTCAATTATAAATGACAACATAATAATGGTGTACTTTTATATCCGCCAACGTATCATCATCGTAATTTCCGACTCGATAATTTCGGTTGTTACGAAAAAAGGTTTAACAAGGTGGACATACCATTGGTGGCACTGTGCCATACCGTTACGAGATCAGATCGTAGGAGGCCATGATATGACCCTAGGTGCCAGACGGCAACCGCTATGAGGCCCCAAAGACACGACGTGGCGCCGGAATAATGGCCTCGATGCACGTTCTAGGAAAAGAAGATGGAAGCACGCCAAAACTGCAATGGGTGTGTGAGGTGTCAGCTCGTGTCAGTGTTAAATTGGCCGGTGAATGTTTGCAAATCTGAAGACAGCTGGAGATTAGTTATCGGGTGAAGACCGATTCGAATAAGGCGGTGCGGTTTTTTGCAGATTTAGAAGGCTTGACAGAAACAAGTTTGTCACGAAGAATGATAATTATACACTATTTTACTTCTTTTTTTTCGTGTTGGGCTACTGGATTTAGATCAGCTGACAGTAACTGGTAATTTTAACGCAAGAGCAGTCAAGTTTATTAAATTGTAAGCCAAACAAGACACTTTATGGAAATAAACCGAAAATTTCCAAAAAAAAGTTATTAAAGCTTGTATCTCTGGTCATTTTAACACCATATCTATAAAATTTAGGGAGATTACTAATTTCGATTCGTTTGTTTTCTGTCCTAAACGCCAATTTTTTTAATCAACAGAGACGGATTTTAGAAATTTTTATTTACAAAACGGATCAAAAATATCCAATATTTTCTATTCGCACCTGTAATTTCGGTAGTTGTGGGGGTAGGGCAATGAAATTTAGAGAGGTTACTATTTTTGACGTGTCTATTATCTGTTCCAAATTTTTTTGAGCCACAGAGACGGATTTTCAAAATTTTCGTTTGTAAAACGAGCCAAAATATCCAATTTTTTCTATTCGTACCTGTAATTTCGGCAATTTTAAGGGTATGGCAATAAAATTTGGAAAAATTACCTAGTATATTTTGTTATTAAATTGTTATTAAATTATACCTTGTTTATTGTCTGTTCCAAATTTCAATTTTTTTGAGCAACAGGGAAGGATTTTAGAAATTTTCATTTTCACAACGAGCTAAAAATTTCCAATATTTTATATTCGAACCTGTAATTTTAGTAATTTTGATGTTAAAGCAAAGAAACTTAAAGAGGTTACTATCCTTGACCTGTCTTGTCTGTCCCAAATTCCAAACTTTTTGAGCAACAGAGAAAGATTTTAGAAATTTTTATTTGCAAAACGAGCCAAAAATATCCAATATTTTCTATTATGACCTGTAATTTTAGTAATTTTGATTTTAGGGGAATGAAATTTGAAAAAGTTACTATTTTTGACTTGTCCACTATCTGGTCCAAATTTCAAATTTTTTGGGCAACGGGGACGGATTTTAGAAATTTTGATTTTAAAGACAAGCCAAAAATATCCAATATTTTCTATTCAGACCTACAATTTTAGTAATTTTAATGTTAGAGCAAAGAAATTTGAAGAGGTTACTATCTTTGGCTTGTCTATTGTCTGTCCCAAATTTCAAATTTTTTTAGCAACAGAGACGGATTTTAGAAATTTTTATTTGCAAAACGGGTCAAAAAATATCCAATATTTTTCATTCGAACCTGTAATTTCAGAAATTTTGAGGGTAGGGCAATGAACTTTGTAAAAGTTACTATTTTCGACTTGTTTATTATTTGCTAAAAATTTAAATTTTTTTGAGTAACAGGGACGGATTTTAAAAATTTTTCTTTTGACGACGAGCTAAAATTTTCCAATATTTTACATTCAGACCTGTAATTTTGATAGTTTTGAGGCTAGGACAATGAAATTTGGAGAAATTACTAGTTTTGACTTGTCTATTGTCTGTTCTAAATTTCCATTTTTTTGAGCAACAGAAACGGATTTTAGAAATTTTCATTTGCAAAACGAGCCAAAAATATCCAAAATTTTCTATTCGAACCTGTAATTTTGACAGTTTTGACAATACAACAATAAAATTTGGAGAAATTATTATCTTAAACCTGTTGACTGCTTGTCCTAAATCTCACATTTTTTGAAAGACAGAGACGGATTTTAGAAATTTTCTTTTCAAGACGAGCCAAAATTTTCCAATATTTTTCATTCGAACCTGTAATTTTTTTAGTTGTAAGGGTAGGGCAATAAAATTTTGAGAAATTACTATTTATACCTTGTTTATTGTCTGTCCCTAATCTCAATTTTTTTTAGCAACAGAGACGGATTTTAGAAATTTTTATTTGCAAAATGGGTCAAAAATATCCAATATTTTTCATTCGAACCTGTAATTTCAGTAGTTTTGGGGGTAGGGAAATCAACATTGGAAAAGTTACTTAACTTGTCTATTATTTGCTCCAAATTTAAAATTTTTTGAGTAACAAAGACGGATTTTAAAAATGTTTCTTTTAACGACGAGCTATAAATTTCTAATATTTTAGATTCAGACCTGTAATTTTGGTAGTTTTGAGGCTAGGAGAATGAATTTTGGACAAATTACTATTTTTGACTTGTCTATTGCCTGTTCTAAATTTCAAATTTTTTTAGCAACAGAGACGGATTTTAGAAATTTTTATTCGCAAAACGGGTCAAAAATATCCAAAATTTTTTATTCGGACCTGTAATTTTGACAGTTTCGACAATACCACAATAAAATTTGGAGAGATTATTATTTTAAACCTGTTGACTGTTTGTCCCAAATCTAACATTTTTTAAGAGACAGAGACGGATTTTAGAAATTTTCTTTTCAAGACAAACCAAAATTTCCCAATATTTTTCATTCGGACCTGTAATTTTGGTAGTTTTACGGGTAGGGCAATAAAATTTGGAGAAATTACTATTTATACCTTGTTTATTGTTTGTTCCAAATCTCAATTTTTTTAATAGACGGATTTTAGAAATTTTTATTTGCAAAACGAGCCAAAAATATCCAAAATTTTATATTCGGACCTGTAATTTTTAGTAATTTTGATGTTAAAGCAATGAAATTTGGAGAGAATACTGCTTTTGACTTTTCTATTGACTGTACCAAATCTCACATTTTTTTGAGACAAAGGGACGGATTTTAAAAATTATTATTTTCAAAACGAGCTAAAAATTTCCAATATTTTTATTCGGACCTGTAATAATTGTAATAATTGTAGTTTCAATTTGGAGAGATAACTATTTTTGATCTGTTGACTGTTTGTCAAAAATCTCACAATAATAAAGCAAAAACCACTGATTTTAAATTACTTTTAGATGAACTGAGAACTGTAAAAAAAATTATTAAGTGGAAAACGGGCGAAAAATTCCCAGCCTTAAGTGATCAAACTTTTTGATAGGCAATCGATTTATTAGCACAAGTAAATTAGATCATAAAACGATCGTAAAAGTTGAAATTTAACAGCGCAATGCACGTTAAAATCTAATGAAGAAACAAATCCAAATATTTTTTAAATTTGAAATAACTGCTCTTCTCTCAATTATATCCGCATAACGTAACATTGAGGTTTATTCCTCCCACAAGCGATCTTCATCTAGGTAATAATCTTGTGTCGAAACAAGTCCTCCTGCATCCATGATCTTAATGCATGTCATCCGACAATGGATGTCATTGTCGTAAGCACCACTTCGGAATGTAAATTAACCACAACACGCCACGAACATCGAGCGATTCGAATCTTATTTAGAGCATTGAAATTTAGAATCACGTTTCGTTGAGTTCGTGTGTTAATTCGTCATGGGAACAAGTTACCATTTCGCCATCACATATTTCACCCGATCGCGACAATTACCCAGAATGAGAAAAATTTCTTTGTATTTTTCGCTTGGGAATTAATTAACGAAATTAGTGTGTTGAGGAGTGCAAATTAACGGTTCAATTAACGGTAACGAGTATAAGTAGCGCGCGCTGTTAAGACTCCGGTTATCACATACTCGTTTATCTTGTCTCCGGCTACAAAGCTGTCTAATTAATTATGTTTCCTTTCCATTTCGAATAATCGAACTGTCAAGAAAGCGAAAGTGATAAAAACCGGTGAGGAATGCGGCTCGAACGGCTAAAAATGGAGAGGACAAGAAGATGGCAACACTTTTTTGATGCACGAGTGCACTTTGGATACTCTACGAATGTTGAGCGTTCACACTTGGAAAATCGCCGGGTTTTTGTTACTTGTTGGTTGTAAAGCAAACTTCATTAGCATTGAGCAACAGAGACGGATTTTAGAAATTTTTATTTTCAAGACGAGTCAAAAATATCCAATATTTTCTATTCAGACCTGTAATTTTAATATTTTTGATGCTAAAGCAATGAAATTTGAAGAGGTTAGTACTTTTGACTTGCCTATTGCTTGCTCCAAATTTCCATTTTTTTGAGCAACAGGGATGGATTTGAGAAATTTTCATTTTCAAGACGAGCCAAAAATATCCAATATTTTCTATTCAAACCTGTAATTCTAGTAATTTTGATGCTAAAGCAATAAAACATGAAAATGTTACTACTTTTGACTTGTCTATCGTCTGTTCCAAATTTCAAATTTTTTAAGCAACAGAGACGGATTTTAGAAATTTTTATTTTCAAAACGAGCCGAAAATATCCAATATTTTCTATTCAAACCTGTAATTTTAATAATTTTGATGCTAAAGTAATGAAATTTGAAGAGGTTACTATTTTTGACTTGTCTATCGTCTGTTCCAAATTTAAAATTTTTTGAGCAACAGAGACGGATTTTAGAAATTTTTATTTTCAAGACGAGTCAAAAATATCCAATATTTTCTATTCAGACCTGTAATTTTAATATTTTTGATGCTAAAGCAATGAAATTTGAAGAGGTTAGTACTTTTGACTTGCCTATTGCTTGCTCCAAATTTCCATTTTTTTGAGCAACAGGGATGGATTTGAGAAATTTTCATTTTCAAGACGAGCCAAAAATATCCAATATTTTCTATTCAAACCTGTAATTCTAGTAATTTTGATGCTAAAGCAATAAAACATGAAAATGTTACTACTTTTGACTTGTCTATCGTCTGTTCCAAATTTCAAATTTTTTAAGCAACAGAGACGGATTTTAGAAATTTTTATTTTCAAAACGAGCCGAAAATATCCAATATTTTCTATTCAAACCTGTAATTTTAATAATTTTGATGCTAAAGTAATGAAATTTGAAGAGGTTACTATTTTTGACTTGTCTATCGTCTGTTCCAAATTTAAAATTTTTTGAGCAACAGAGACGGATTTTAGAAATTTTTATTTTCAAGACGAGTCAAAAATATCCAATATTTTCTATTCAGACCTGTAATTTTAATATTTTTGATGCTAAAGCAATGAAATTTGAAGAGGTTAGTACTTTTGACTTGCCTATTGCTTGCTCCAAATTTCCATTTTTTTGAGCAACAGGGATGGATTTGAGAAATTTTCATTTTCAAGACGAGCCAAAAATATCCAATATTTTCTATTCAAACCTGTAATTCTAGTAATTTTGATGCTAAAGCAATAAAACATGAAAATGTTACTACTTTTGACTTGTCTATCGTCTGTTCCAAATTTCAAATTTTTTAAGCAACAGAGACGGATTTTAGAAATTTTTATTTTCAAAACGAGCCGAAAATATCCAATATTTTCTATTCAAACCTGTAATTTTAATAATTTTGATGCTAAAGTAATGAAATTTGAAGAGGTTACTATTTTTGACTTGTCTATCGTCTGTTCCAAATTTAAAATTTTTTGAGCAACAGAGACGGATTTTAGAAATTTTTATTTTCAAGACGAGTCAAAAATATCCAATATTTTCTATTCAGACCTGTAATTTTTATATTTTTGATGCTAAAGCAATGAAATTTGAAGAGGTTAGTGCTTTTGACTTGCCTATTGCTTGCTCCAAATTTCAATTTTTTTGAGCAACAGGGATGGATTTGAGAAATTTTCATTTTAAAGACGAGCCAAAAATATCCAATATTTTCTATTCAAACCTGTAATTCTAGTAATTTTGATGCTAAAGCAATAAAACATGAAAATGTTACTACTTTTGACTTGTCTATCGTCTGTTCCAAATTTCAAATTTTTTAAGCAACAGAGACGGATTTTAGAAATTTTTATTTTCAAAACGAGCCAAAAATATCCAGTTGTTTCTATTCAGACCTGTAGTTTTAATAATTTTGATCCTAAAGCAATGAAATTTGGAGGTTACTACTTTTAACTCGTCTATTATCTGTTCCAAATTTCAAAATTTTTGAGCAACAGAGACGGATTTTAGAACTTTTCATTTTAAAGACGAGCTAATAATTTCCAATATTTTCCATTCGAACCTGTAATTTTAGTAATTTTGATGTTAAGGCAATGAAATTTGGAGAGGTTACTATTTTTGACTTGTCTATTGTCTATTCCAAATTTCAAATTTTTTGAGCTACAGGAACGGATTTTAGAAATCTTCATTTTAAAGACGAGCCAAAAATTTCCAATATTTTCCATTCGAACCTGTAATTTTAGTAATTTTGAGGCTAGAATAATGAAATTTAGAGAGAGTTCTACTTTTGACTTATTTATTGTTTGTCCCAAATCTCAAATTTTTTGAACAACAGGGACGGATTTTAGAAATTTTCAGTTTGAAGACGAGCCAAAAATTTCCAATATTTTTCATTCGCACGTGTAATTTTTGTAGTTTTGTTGCTAAGGTAATAAAATTTAGACACATTACTATTTTTGGTTTGTTTATCGTCTATACCAAAAATAAAATTTTTTGAGCAAAAGGGACGGCTTTTAGAAATTCTCATTTTTAAGACAAACTAAAAATTTACAATATTTTCCAATCGGTCCTATAATTTTGGTAGTTTTGACGGTAGGGCAAAAAAATTTAGAGAGACAACTTATGATTTGTTATCGTCTCTTAAAAATCTCAAATTTTTTGACAGCAGGGACGGATTTTAGAAATTTTCATTTTGAAGACGAGCCAAAAATTTCCAATATTTTTCATTCGCACGTGTAATTTTTGTAGTTTTGTTGCTAAGGTAATAAAATTTAGACACATTACTATTTTTGGTTTGTTTATCGTCTATACCAAAAATAAAATTTTTTGAGCAAAAGGGACGGCTTTTAGAAATTCTCATTTTTAAGACAAACTAAAAATTTACAATATTTTCCAATCGGTCCTATAATTTTGGTAGTTTTGACGGTAGGGCAAAAAAATTTAGAGAGACAACTTATGATTTGTTATCGTCTCTTAAAAATCTCAAATTTTTTGACAGCAGGGACGGATTTTAGAAATTTTCATTTTGAAGACGAGCCAAAAATTTCCAATATTTTTCATTCGCACGTGTAATTTTTGTAGTTTTGTTGCTAAGGTAATAAAATTTAGACACATTACTATTTTTGGTTTGTTTATCGTCTGTACCAAAAATAAAATTTTTTGAGCAAAAGGGACGGCTTTTAGAAATTCTCATTTTTAAGACAAACTAAAAATTTACAATATTTTCCAACCGGTCCTATAATTTTGGTAGTTTTGACGGTAGGGCAAAAAAATTTAGAGAGACAACTTATGATTTGTTATCGTCTCTTAAAAATCTCAAATTTTTTGAACAGCAGGGACGGATTTTAGAAATTTTCATTTTGAAGACGAGCCAAAAATTTCCAATATTTTTCATTCGCACGTGTAATTTTTGTAGTTTTGTTGCTATGGTAATAAAATTTAGACACATTACTTTTGTTTATCGTCTGTACCAAAAATAAAATTTTTTGAGCAACAGGGACGGATTTTAGAAATTTTCATTTTCAAGACGAGCCAAAAATTTGTAATATTTTTCATTCGGACGTGTCATTTTAGTAGCTTTGATGCTATGGTAATGAAATTTGGAGACATTAATATTTTTAATTTGTTTGTTGTCTGCCCCAAATCTCACATTTTTAGAGCAACAGAGGCAGATTTTAGAAATTTTCATTTGCAAAACGGGCCAAAAATGTCCAATATTTTCTATTCAGACCTGTAATTTTAGTAATTTTGATGTTAGAGCAATGAAATTTGGAGAGGCTACTATCTTTGACTTTTTCATTGTTTGTCCTAAATCTCAAATTTCTTAAGCAACAGGGTCGGATTTTAGAAATTTTTATTTTTAAGACGAGCCAAAAATATTCAAAATTTTCTATTCAGACCTGTAATATTAATAATTTTGATGCTAGGGTAATGAAATTTGGAGACATTACTAACTTTGACTTGTTTATTGTATAGACCAAGTCTTAAATTGTTTAAGCAACAGTGACGGATTTTAGCAATTTTCATTTTTAAGACAAGCCAAAATTTTCCAATATTATAATTTTGGTATAATTTCGAATAATCGAACTGTCAAGAAAGCGAAAGTGATAGAAACCGGTGAGGAATGTGAGCTAAAAATGGAGATGACAAGAAGATAGCAACACATTTTTGATGCACGAGTGCACTTTGGCTACTCTACGAATGTTGAGCGTTCACACTTGGAAAATCTGCAGGTTTTTGTTACTTGTTGGTCGTAAAGCAAACTTCATTAACATGGAATATCGACTTCTTGGAATATTGAACGCATCGCTGATTTATAGCCGCGTTTAGTATAATGCATGCTTGCAAAAGCGACGTAAACATCTACATTTAGAAGCAAATACTCCAAAGACTTGCAATCGTTCGTTTTATTATAGTGCATACCACAAAGCAGATCACTGATATTACAAAATTGATTGCACACAAACAAGGAAACGTGAAGCGGCACACTGTAATTTTCGTTTTTCCGTATTGAATAAACCTACAAATTTACTTGAGTCGCTAAGTAGTTTCATAAGCCAGATGCTCCCTCCTCACACCAATGGTTTTCAATTACGCAATACCACACACCACCGGCAAAAAACTCGTAAATAAGGCGGCGTTTAGAATAAATTCAAAATGTAAATCTCCAGTCGTAAAGCAAGAGAGAATAAGCGGCGTTTATGGAAGTGCGCGGTCAAAGGTTGCAATGGGCATGTATAGTTTCTTGATGATTGCAAGGGCAATGCACTTGGATGAACAGCGAAAATCCACCGGCGCACTGCTACGAATTTTTATGCTTCACTGGAAGACAATGAATCGACTAGGTATTTGAACTTTTCTAACAGACAGCTGGAGTGTGAAAATTGACGAGGTCACCAACAGCCAACATGGAGAAACAAGAATATGAAGAAACGTGAGAACGCTCTCTAATAAAACTCAAATCAAGCAGGATATTCAAGAACTGGCTTAACTGTCGACCGCATCTCATTTCCACCAATAACTGTAATGTTTATTTGGTGGATGCGCCGGGCCACCTCACAGACCACCAACGTCCATTTCGATTAACGTTAATTGGCCAGAAGTTTGAACCTTTGCGATTGTAGCCTCAGATCTCTCTTGGGTTAAGTTTAATTCTTCGCTCGATCGAATATGAAATTGAATTTGAACATAATTTATCTTTCGTCGTGGTAAAAATGGGGAAAAGAGGCGTGAAATTTGCATGTACGAACTAATGACTGGATGGTTGTAAATGCTTTTTCAAAGTTAATTTATAGCGATCCGTGTCGTGAAGTCGTTAGAGAATAGATGATGAATTTCCATATTAAATCAGCGAACGGGCGCCTCCAAGTAGCTGTCGAGTGGTCATCTATTACGTGCAAACATGCAACGTTTCTACTGTTAATGAGCGAGATATTTTAGGTCGTTTTCCCACAGAAGACGCTTCAACTGCATGTCAAGTCCTCCTTCGCTTATAACGTTTTTTTGCGAAACAAAACGAGTTTTTCGAAATTTTCATTTGCAAAACGAGCCAAAAACATCCAATAATATTTATTCGAAGCTGCAATTTTAGTAATTTTAATGTTAGGGCAATGAAATTTGGAGAGGTTACAATTTTTGACTTGTCTATTATCTGTTCCAAATTTCAAATTTTTGGCGCAACAGGGACAGATTTTAGAATTTTTCATTTGCAAAACGAGAAAAAATTTTCAAATATTTTCCATTCCTACCTGTAATTTCAGTAATTTTGAAGTTAGGGCAATGAAATTTGGAGATGTTACTATTTTTAACCGGTTTATTGTCTGTGCCAAATTGCAAATTTTTTGAGCAACAGAGACGAATTTTACAAATTTTCATTTTGAACACGAGCCAAAAATTTACAATATTTTCCATTCGAACCTGTAATTCTAGTAATTTTGATGTTAGGGCAACGAAATTTGGAGAAAATACTATTTTCAACTCGTCTGTTTCAAATTTCAAATCTTTTGAACAACTGGGACAGATTTTAGAAATTTTCATTTGCAAAACGAGCCAAAAATATCTAACATTTTTAATTCAAACCTGTAATTTTAATAATTTTAATGGTAAAGCAATGAAATTTGGAGAGGTTACTAGTTTTAACTTGCCTATTATCTGTTTCAAATTTAATTTTTTTTTGAGCAACAAGGACGGATTTTAGAAATTTTTATTTTCAAGGCTAGTCAAAAATTTACAATATTTTCCATTCGAATCTGTAATTATAGTAATTTTGATGTTAGGACAACGAATTTTGGAGAAAATACAATTTTTGACTTTTCTATTGTCTGTTCCAAATTTCAAATTTTTTGCGCTACAGGGACGGATTTTAGAATTTTTCATTTGCAAAACGAGCCAAAAATTTCAAATATTTTCCATTCCTACCTGTAATTTCAGTAATTTTGAAGTTAGGGCAATGAAATTTGGAGATGTTACTATTTTTAACTGGTTTATTGTCTGTGCCAAATTGCAAATTTTTTGAGCAACAGAGACGAATTTTACAAATTTTCATTTTGAACACGAGCCAAAAATTTACAATATTTTCCATTCGAACCTGTAATTCTAGTAATTTTGATGTTAGGGCAACGAAATTTGGAGAAAATACTATTTTCGACTCGTCTATTGTCTGTTTCAAATTTCAAATTTTTTGAACTGGGACAGATTTTAGAAATTTTCATTTGCAAAACGAGCCAAAAATATCCAACATTTTTAATTCAAACCTGTAATTTTAATAATTTTAATGGTAAAGCAATGAAATTTGGAGAGGTTACTAGTTTTGACTTGCCTATTATTTGTTTCAAATTTAATTTTTTTTGAGCAACAGGGACGGATTTTAGAAATTTTTATTTTCAAGACTAGTCAAAAATTTACAATATTTTCCATTCGAATCTGTAATTATAGTAATTTTGATGTTAGGACAACGAATTTTGGAGAAAATACTATTTTTGACTTTTCTATTGTCTGTTCCAAATTTCAAATTTTTTGCGCTACAGGGACGGATTTTAGAATTTTTCATTTGCAAAACGAGCCAAAAATTTCAAATATTTTCCATTCCTACCTGTAATTTCAGTAATTTTGAAGTTAGGGCAATGAAATTTGGAGATGTTACTATTTTTGACTTGTCTATTGTCTATTCCAAATTTCAAATTTTTTGAGCTACAGGGACGGATTTTAGAAATCTTCATTTTAAAGACGAGCCAAAAATTTCCAATATTTTCCATTTGAACCTGTAATTTTAGTAATTTTGAGGCTAGAATAATGAAATTTGGAGAGAGTACTATTTTTGACTTGTTTATTGTTTGTTCCAAATTTCATATTTATTGAGCTGCAGGGACGGATTTTAGAACTTTTCATTTTAAAGATGAGCTAATAATTTCCAATATTTTCCATTCGAACCTGTAATTTTAGTAATTTTGATGTTAAGGCAATGAAATTTGGAGAGGTTACTATTTTTGACTTGCCTATTATCTGTTTCAAATTTAATTTTTTTTGAGCAACAGGGTATAGTAATTTTGATGTTAGGACAACGAATTTTGGAGAAAATACTATTTTTGACTTTTCTATTGTCTGTTCCAAATTTCAAATTTTTTGAGCAACAGGGACGGATTTTAGAAATTTTCATTTTAAAAATGAGCCAAAAATTTCCAATATTTTCAATTCGGACCTGTAATTTTGCTAGTTTTGAGGCTAGAGCAATGAAATTTGGAGAGAGTACTATTTTAGTTTATTGTTTGTCCCAAATCTCAAATTTTTTTAACAACAGGGACGGATTTTAGAAATTTTCATTTGCAAAACTGTCCAAAAATATCCAACATTTTCTATTCAAACCTGTACCGTTTCCCGCATTTTAAGTAGTTGTCAACCTGCTTGTCTTTGTTCCAGATGATGCACTGCAGCCTTGCAATCACCGTGCTTCTAGTCTTTGCCAACACGTATGGAAGTTTAGGTAAGTGCTTTCATTTCCATCGCCCAAGCGGAACTTGTACCAACGGTTCTTTGAGGTTTACCATTGTTTTTTTTCCAACTTGTGTCCAAATTACTGTCGAAACACCGCACCGTTATCATAGTGGTCCTTCACGGACATTAACTAAATTAAGTCGTGGCGGAGTTGCAACCGAAACGAGCCCGATTGAAGAAAAACTAATAACTTAACGACAAGTAAATTAATCTCCGGTTCAACTCCACAAACACCGTGTCAGAAGTTCTGAACAAAGCTCAGACCCATGTTTCTGTTTGTCTTCCTCAAACTTCCCTTGTCGGCGTCAAACTTGCATCCTCTCAAATAACAATGAAAGGAACTTTATTTTATTGAGAGAAGTACATGAAATTCAATAAAATTTTATTCCGGACATGTTTGCATGATAAAATGACACAATTCCGCATCGATCTCGCATTTCTTTATCTTTTGGCTCGCTTTATATCCGCAAATGGTTGCTGGCAGTGCGCCAACTCAAAAACTGCACTTAATTCCGAACTAAATGAAGAGCGAAAAAAACAAATTGTGGGGCAAAGGTAGGGCTTATCTCAAGGACGCGCGAAGACAAAGTTAACGCGGAAGACGCTCAGGATGTTCGAAAGATTAATACCCTCATTTATCGTGTTCGCTCCATTAGTAAAGATATCAAAATTCATAAGCCCATCAGCTAAAATAAATAGCTTCCTTCGTGTTATGACCATCGCGGTATTTATGAAGGAAGCCATTGCGATTAATTCGTGGCATCCTGCTCAACTTTCTTGTTCTTGCAGCGCGAATAGCCTTCGAGAAACTCACCGACTTTGACTACCGCGGCACCACTTACTACACCGTAAAGAACCTCAGCTTGTACGAATGCCAAGGATGGTGTCGCGAAGAGCCCGACTGCCAAGCTGCGGCTTTCAGTTTCGTAGTGAATCCTCTCATCCCAATTCAAGAGACTTTGTGCCAACTTCAGAATGAAACCTCCGCCAATAACCCCTCAGCAACTCAACAAAGATCTGTCAATATGTACTACATGACAAAACTCCAACTTAGATCCGAGAATGTTTGTCTGAGACCTTGGGCCTTTGAACGCATCCCCAATAAAATGATCAGAGGGTTGGACAACGCGCTCATTTACACCTCCACGAAGGAAGCTTGTCTCTCGGCGTGCCTCAACGAGGTAAATTAATAAAAAAAACTCTTCTGGGATTGATTGTTTTATTGCAGCACCGCTTCACTTGTCGCTCGGTGGAGTACAACTACGTTACCCTCCAGTGCCAACTCAGCGACTCTGATAGACGCACCACCGGACAATTCGTGCAGTTTGTGGACGCCCAAGGCGTCGACTACTTCGAGAATTTATGTCTGAAGAACAACCAAGCGTGCAAAACCAACCGTGTCTTCCAGACGCCCAGAATTGGGGTCGCTGATGACAAAGTCGCGCAATACGCGAGTCTACACTATTACACCGATAAGGAACTCCAAGTCACCAGCGAAGCTGCCTGTCGTTTAGCCTGTGAGATCGAGAACGAGTTCTTGTGCCGCTCGTTTTTGTACAAGGGACCCCCGCAAGGGGCCCAATACAATTGCCAGTTGTTCCATCTAGATCACAAGACTTTGCCCGATGGCCCCAGCACGTATCTCAACGCGGAACGACCTTTGATCGACAACGGCGAGCGGATTGGAACCTACTTTGAGAACGTCTGCGAGAGTAAGTCGGGTTTTAGGTAAAACAGCGCTACAAGTGAGATTTTAGAGTCTGGACCTTCTGGAGCGCCGTCGGACAACACCCTGCCAGTGGTCTTCGAGGCCACGGAAGATCCCAGTTTGAATTTGACCCGCAGCGATATTAACTGCGACAAAACCGGGACGTGCTATGATGGTATGGAGGTTAACATAAAACTCTTTAACCCATTAAGGCCCGATACCAAATTTTTTTTTCACAAATTTTAATTTAAATACCTGAGTGATTCTACATAAAAATCTTGAAAAAAATGTTTGTCTTCTATATTTTCTAAGCTGTCCTTTATATAGGACAATGGGCGGATTAATATAGAAACGTTCATTAAATAAATAGATGTCATATATTTTACTGACCAATATAACATGATTCAAAATCTTCTATGCTGGGTTCGACATCACATTTCTAACTTTTTTTTTTCATAATTTTTGCCCTCACTCCTTATGTTATGTGCAACCCTTTGAATGTGTAAATGTGAATGAGTTTGAACTTCATAGTATCGCAACAATTGTTTGAAAATGAAAAATGACGAAAAATTTATGGGACGGATTTTAGAAATTTTCATTTTGAAGACGAGCCAAAAATTTCCAATATTATCCATTCGAACCTGTAATTTTAGTAATTTTGATGTTAAGGCAATGAAATTTGGAGAGGTTACTATTTTTAACTTGTCTATTGTCTCTTCCAAATTTCAAATTTTTTGAGCTACAGGGACGGATTTTAGAAATCTTCATTTTAAAAACGAGCCAAAAATTTCCAATATTTTCCATTCGAGCCTGTAATTTTAGTAATTTTGATGTTAAGGCAATGAAATTTGGAAAGGTTACTATTTTTGACTTGTCTATTGTCTATTCCAAATTTCAAATTTTTTGAGCTGCAGGGACGGATTTTAGAAATCTTCATTTTAAATACGAGCCAAAAATTTCCAATATTTTCCATTCGAACCTGTAATTTTTGTAATTTTGAGGCTAGAATAATGAAATTTGGAGAGAGTACTATTTTTGACTTGTTTATTGTTTGTTCCAAATTTCATATTTATTGAGCTACAGGGACGGATTTTAGAACTTTTCATTTTAAAGACGAGCTAATAATTTCCAATATTTTCCATTCGAACCTGTAATTTTAGTAATTTTGATGTTAAGGCAATGAAATTTGGAAAGGTTACTATTTTTGACTTGTCTATTGTCTATTCCAAATTTCAAATTTTTTGAGCTGCAGGGACGGATTTTAGAAATCTTCATTTTAAATACGAGCCAAAAATTTCCAATATTTTCCATTCGAACCTGTAATTTTTGTAATTTTGAGGCTAGAATAATGAAATTTGGAGAGAGTACTATTTTTGACTTGTTTATTGTTTGTTCCAAATTTCATATTTATTGAGCTACAGGGACTGATTTTAGAACTTTTCATTTTAAAGACGAGCTAATAATTTCCAATATTTTCCATTCGAACCTGTAATTTTAGTAATTTTGATGTTAAGGCAATGAAATTTGGAGAGGTTACTATTTTTGACTTGTCTATTGTCTATTCCAAATTTCAAATTTTTTGCGCTGCAGGGACGGATTTTAGAAATCTTCATTTTAAAGACGAGCCAAAAATTTCCAATATTTTCCATTCGAACCTGTAATTTTAGTCATTTTGAGGCTAGAATAATGAAATTTGGAGAGAGTACTATTTTTGACTTGTTTATTGTTTGTTCCAAATTTCATATTTATTGAGCTACAGGGACGGATTTTAGAACTTTTCATTTTAAAGACGAGCTAATAATTTCCAATATTTTCCATTCGAACCTGTAATTTTAGTAATTTTGAGGCTAGAATAATGAAATTTGGAGAGAGTACTATTTTTGACTTGTTTATTGTTTGTTCCAAATTTCATATTTATTGAGCTACAGGGACGGATTTTAGAACTTTTCATTTTAAAGACGAGCTAATAATTTCCAATATTTTCCATTCGAACCTGTAATTTTAGTAATTTTGAGGCTAGAATAATGAAATTTGGAGAGAGTACTATTTTTGACTTGTTTATTGTTTGTTCCAAATTTCATATTTATTGAGCTACAGGGACGGATTTTAGAACTTTTCATTTTAAAGACGAGCTAATAATTTCCAATATTTTCCATTCGAACCTGTAATTTTAGTAATTTTGATGTTAGAGCAAAGAAATTTGGAAAGATCACTATCTTTGCGTTGTCTATTGCCAGTCCCAAATTTCAAATTTTTTGAGCAAGATGGATTTTAGAAATTTTCATTTTAAAGACGAGCCAAAAATTTCCAATATTTTCCATTCGAACCTGTAATTTTAGTAATTTTGAGGCTAGAATAATGAAATTTGGAGAGAGTACTATTTTTGACTTGTTTATTGTTTGTTCCAAATTTCATATTTATTGAGCTACAGGGACGGATTTTAGAACTTTTCATTTTAAAGATGAGCTAATAATTTCCAATATTTTCCATTCGAACCTGTAATTTTAGTAATTTTGATGTTAAGGCAATGAAATTTGGAGAGAGTACTATTTTTGACTTGTTTATTGTTTGTTCCAAATTTCATGTTTATTGAGCTGCAGGGACGGATTTTAGAACTTTTCATTTTAAAGACGAGCCAAAAATTTCCAATATTTTCCATTCGAACCTGTAACTTTAGTAATTTTGAGGCTAGAATAATGAAATTTGGAGAGAGTACTATTTTTGACTTGTTTATTGTTTGTTCCAAATTTCATATTTATTGAGCTACAGGGACGGATTTTAGAACTTTTCATTTTAAAGACGAGCTAATAATTTCCAATATTTTCCATTCGAACCTGTAATTTTAGTAATTTTGATGTTAAGGCAATGAAATTTGGAGAGGTTACTATTTTTGACTTGTCCATTGTCTATTCTAAATTTCAAATTTTTTGAGCTACAGGGACGGATTTTAAATCTTCATTTTAAAGACGAGCCAAAAATATCCAATATTTTCTATTCCGACCTGTAACGGCTGTCCTATTATAGGACACTGGGCGGTAATGAGTTAACTCAAAGAATAATTTTCAGTGTCGGTCAACTGCAAGGACACGAAGATTGCCGTCCAAGTCCGCACTAACAAGCCTTTCAACGGAAGAATTTACGCCCTCGGTCGCTCGGAAACTTGTAATGTTGATGTTCTCAACAGCGATCTCTTCAGACTCGATCTGACGATGACCGGACAAGATTGTAATACTCAGTCGGTGGTACGTAACAACAGCGTTCAAGTGTGCAGTAATGACGCAGATTTTTGCAGACTGGTGTTTATAGCAACACTGTCGTTTTACAACATCACAGTGTGGTTATGACCAAAGCCGACAAGATATACAAAGTTAAATGCACATATGACATGTCGTCGAAGAACATCACCTTCGGAATGATGCCTATTAGGTAAGGTGAAGACTTTAACGACTCAATTTCCAACTTTATTGTTTGCAGAGACCCAGAGATGATCAGCATCACGTCTGCTCCTGAAGCACCGCCACCAAGAATCCGCATCTTGGACAGCCGCTTGCGCGAAGTGGAAACTGTGCGAATCGGAGACAAACTCACCTTTAGAATCGAGATTCCAGAAGACAGTAAGGAGTTGATGTCACCAAACCCCACGTTCCAACTCTGTTTTTAGCTCCGTACGGCATTTTCGCCCGCAGTTGCGTCGCCATGGCCAAAGACTCGAAGAGCACTTTCCAGATCATCGACGACGAGGGTTGTCCAGTTGACCCCAGCATCTTCCCTGCTTTTACCCCCGACGGCAACGCTCTCCAGTCTGTTTACGAGGCTTTCAGATTCACGGAATCGTACGGAGTCATCTTCCAATGTAACGTCAAATATTGTCTTGGACCTTGCGAACCCGTGAGTTCTTTGTTTGTTGAGACTCTCGTGACTGTTTTCTCCACAGGCTGTGTGCGAATGGGGCCGTGATTCTATAGAGTCTTGGGGCAGGAGAAAGAGATCCGTGAGCAACGCCACCGATGAAGAAAAAGAAGAAGACATGACGCTCAGCCAGGAGATTCTCGTGTTGGACTTTGGCGACGAAAAACAATCGGAATTCTTCAAGAGCGACCTCTCCAGCGCCGAGTTTGGAAAAGGTAGTTTCAGGGAGTCGCTGGAAGGTCTTCATGGGTTTGTTTCAGATAAAACCGTCACTATTATAGAACCGTGTCCGACCAAAACTTCTGTTTTGGCCCTCGGCGTTACTTGTGCCTTATTAGTTCTACTCTACATCAGCACTCTGTTTTGCTACTACATGAAGAAGTGGTTAACTCCGGGAAAACACATCGCTTAAGTGTTCAGAGACACTGTGTGTTTAGATTAAGAACGTTTGATCTTTCTGTTGAGTTGACAAGTGATAGAGTTAACTCGAGATGAGATTTCAAATGATGGGACTGTCCCAGACTCAAGCAATTATAACTCTTAAGGATTTTCGGGGAGGTGTCGGTTCTGGTGATGGAAGCTTTGAGTAATTTTACCGTTGCAAAAAATTAGGTTTTGATCTCTACTGACTATTGCACTGACTCTCGTTCCTACAACGAATTTTGTGACGGTAATGGCTAAACTGTCTAATACTCTGCCTTTTATTTATATTATTTATTTTCGTGTATATATCTGAATTTAGGCTAAGATTATTTATACCACTTATGTAACACGTTCTCAGTCGTATTTTAATAGACAATTTTTACAGTAATTCGTTACTTTATTCTCCCCAATAAAACCTGAATTAGGGATTCTCCAACTTACTTAATCGATCCCTAGAAAATCTTTAGACGCCATGAATTTTATTTGACTGACTCTAAACTTAATTTTTCCTGCAGAGAATTTTTCTACAATTAAGTAGTTAGGGTAGCAAATGTCCACCCAAGGTCACAAGAAATCTTGAAATTTTCTTTGTGTATTTCGTTCCTGTTCCATATGTTGCAATAGTGAAGTTGGTTATATGAATAGCGTTTTAGAGTAAAAAAAATGATCGTGTAAGTTCTGTCAAAATTAATGTCAAACTTCAATTTGTTACTGTTTTTAAACAGCATGGAACATTTAATTTACTTGGACCCCCTCGCACTAATTAATTAATTAGGTAGCCTTAATACTCAGCAAATTTCGTGTCAAAATAGCAAATGTCAAATTCTGGGAAACAATGTTGCCAATCTTCTCAATTCAAAATTTTCAAAGCTAATTTATCAAAATTCCAACTTTAAATACAACCAGAGATCTGTCCACTGTTTTATTAAAAACTCCTTCAGATGCTTTACATTCCCGGATTTTCACGATATTAATTTTTTCACGAAAAATGACAATTTGCAAAAGTTTTATTAATATCCTGGCGCCTCCACCATTTTTGAGTAAATTTTATTTTATATTTTCTTTATTTTTTTTTATTTTTGTCACATTTTAAAGAGAAAAATCCCTACATTTTTTTGTTTTTTGTATGAAAGACCAGTTTAAGAACACGCCCTAATCAATTACGTAATTGTAATGCATAACAATTTTTCTGTCAAAATTGGCAAATGTCAAATTCTGGAGGATAATGATGTATGTTGTAGGCTTATTTTGTTACAAACTGTAACCATAATACACAACAAATTTCATGTCAAATGTCAAATTCTGGGCGACAATGATGCCAACCTTGTCATATTAAAAACTTCAAAGCTGATTTGTCAAAATTTCAACTTTACATAAGAAATGTAGTCCACTCTCTCATTAAAAACTCTTTCAAATCCTTTATGTTCCCAGATTTTCACAATTTTTTTCCATTTTTTTACAAAAAAGTACAGATTTTAAAAAGCTTTATTATTATCCTGGCGCCTCCACCATTTTACATTAGTTTGGTAACACTTTTATTAAATTTTTCACATTTTATCAAGAAAAATCCCCAGAAATTTCATTTCACTTGGAGTTTAAGTGCTCGCACTAATTAATTACTTGGTTGTGATGCATAGCAATTTTCATGTCAAAATAGACAAATACCAAATTCCGGTGGATAATGTTAAAGCTAATTTCTCAAGGTCACAAAAAATGTTTGTGTACTCCGTTTCTGTTGCATATGTTGCAATGGCAAAGTTGTATGAATTGGATTTTAGAGTAAAAAAGACGATCGAGTAAGTACTGTCAAAATTAATGTCAAAATTCAATTTGTTACCGCTTTTAAACAGCATGAAAAATTTAATTTACTTAGACCTTCTTGCATTAATTAATTGATTATGTTGCCTTAATACACAGTAAATTTCATGTTAAAATAGCAAATGTCAAATTTTCGGGAACAATGTTGCCAATCCTGTCAACTTAAAATTTCCAAAGCTAATTTATCAAGAGTCCAACATTAAGAAAAAAATAACTGTCCACCTAGACTGACTGTCGAATTTAAAATGCCATTGCTTGTCATTTGCTTGTGGAACTATTTATTATATCAAATATTTTCTCAGAATCAATAAATATTTTGTAAAACAGCTTTGAACACTTACAGTTAAAGAATTAAATTTCTAGATTCCCCTAGATTTGTTCGATAATTAAAAAAATCTCCTCTTCCCTCCAATACTTCAAAATTCGGGGAAAATCCCTAGATTTGGCAACACTGGAGTGGGGGGGAGGCGAGAAAAAAGTACCAAATTTTAATAGTGCACCGATTTGTTCCTATAACGAATTTTGTGACGGTAATGGCTACACTGTCTAATCCTCTGCCTTTTATTTATATTATTTATACCACTTAAGTAACACGTTCTCAGTCGTATTTTAATAGACAATTTTTACAGTAATTCGTTACTTTGTTCTCCCCAATAAAACCCGAATTAGGGATTCTCCAACATGCTCAGACGATCCTGGGTCAAAATAGCGATATCTACCATGGCCTCAGGTACCAACAACTCCACCACCTCGTATTTCTGAGACTCCTCAAACGCGTAGAGAATGCTGGTATCATAGAGCATCATTTTGCTTTGAGTTAGAGCTAAAATACAGTTTCTCAAACGCGCCATTGTTTCCCTTTCCGGTTTGGAGATAACCTACAAGTTATTTTGAGAAAAATAAACAATAAAAACTGATCCCACCTCTTCCAAATTTTGAACGAAACCTCCGACACTCTCATCAGCATTGCTAGCAGTTGGATAGATCCAAATAAAGCCGTTATTTCCCAGAATGATACTCACGCCCACATACAAGTTGTGGAAATGAGTCTTGCTGCGTTTTATCAACGAAGGAAAAACTTTAACTAAAATCCCTTGAGACAACTGAGAGACAATTAAAACTACGTTAAAACAAACTTACTTTTCCATATTTTAAACTCCTGGTGTGCAGAGACAAGGAGCCGTCGGAAAACACACTTTGCACCTCTGCACTGATGAGGTCACCCTCTTGAAGATACTGCCTCATCATGTGCTCATCCTCTGCAGATCTGCGTCTCTATTGACCGAGAAATCAACCTCAGGAACTCTTACAATAAAACTCGGTCTCACCAATTCTCCTCCTGGTAAGTTCACTGCAGACAACAACAGCACCGAATCTAAGCGTGAATTGGTGTCAACTTTCCACCGCTTTTGTTGCACTTCGGTAATCCGCCCCACAACCACGTCGCCGACTTCTCCATTGTAGCGACTCTTCAGAGGGCGGATGGAAATTAAATTGTTTACTTGTTCTTTCACTCCGGCGACGGACGACTTCAAGTAACCTTCTTCTTCGTACGTTCCATGGCCCCTGTGGACAGAATTGGGGTTGGAATTCAAAAAAAGGGGACAACTAACCGCATAAATTCGTTTTGTTCGGTGATAACTTGTCCGGGTGTGAAGATCTTGGGAACTCTTCTGTTAACGGCAATGGAGGCATTAACGCGATTTGCGGCGAGTCTTATGTGGATTTTCTGCGGCATTTCGGGCAAGAAGAAATCACTTTTTGAGGTTAAGACACGGCATGTTTACAATCTGTCAGACAAACGTCAAAAAAATAGAGACTTCATCTTACTCCTCATTTATTTTGAATACCGCATTTCAAGGTCATAATTTGTGAAAGGTGTGGAGCTCTACGGCAAATTTGAGAAGATTTATCCCTTGAATTGAACATAAACGAGTACTGGAACACCCAAAGACCTGTTCGTGATTGTTTTCAATACATAAATCCTCTTAAATTTGTCGTAAAGCTCCACAACTGTCACAAATTATGACCTAGAAATGCGGTATTCAAAATAAATAAGCAGTAGTAACATTGGCACTAAAGAACAAAATTAAACTTGTTGTAAAAATATAAATAAACAAACTCATTTTACCAAAAATACGTTTTTTTAAACTGCATTATCTTACATTAAAATTGGTTTATTGTCGAGTGAATTTTTTTTTTTATTTTAGTTTAACAAGTAAAATATGGTGTTTTTCCCCCCGTTGTGTTGGCTGCTTCAACGCTGTCTTGTCGCCCCTACTCTCGGTTTGTTTTTCTGTCAAAAAGTAAGGTTACCTGTCACGTCATTATAAAGTTTTATCTTTCGTTCCTAGTTTCCCTGACGTGGTATGATAACTTAGATGTGTACCTGTGGACACTATGCCAATTGTGGTGTAAAAATGTACAATTTAATACTTCTTTTCCCCCTTTTGGTGTGGAGTCATGACATTAAAGGCTTCGACGACACCGTCCTGTTCGATATTGACTGGCCTGGCGATAATACAGAGAACATAGACTTTAGCAATGCCGAAGACTTGATAGTTACTACCGCTCACCAAGAAAAATACCGTTGTATCTTACCCAACATCCAAGAAAAAGAGGATGATGGTGAGGAAAAATACGAGGGCCCCACGGCTTTAGAGCTCATTTCTCCCCTTTTTACCCAGTCGTCGTGTACTTATCGTCTGGAGTCTTACTGGTAAGCCACCCTTAAACTAACACATCTCCAGAGGTGCTTTCAGGACTTATGAAGTTTGCCACGGCCGTTTTATCCGCCAGTACCATGAAGACCGCGAAGGTAAGAAAGTTAAACTACAAGAATACACTTTGGGGCGATGGGACGAAAAACTCTACGACAAAATGCTAACAGAGGCGAAGGAAACGGACAAAGACAAAAACGCTTTAATCCCAGTGAAAAAAATCGACAATGTGAATCTCCCCTACGTGGAAATTCTCATGGGAAACGGCACTCAGTGCGATCTAAACCAGAACAAACCTCGCCAAACTCGAGTTTTGTACGTTTGTTACGTCCACGGTAAACACGAGGTTTACTCTCTGAAAGAAACTTCGACTTGTCAGTACGAAATAATCATTTTATCGCCGCTGGTTTGCTCGCATCCTCGCTACAAACCCAAAGAAACCGGTGAGAATAAAATTAATTGCATCCCGTTGGACGACAGCCCCCAGCGTCCCTACAATCTCCTCAAAATGAAAGTAGAGAGCATGAAACTGCGGCGCAAATCCGATTTAGATCGGATTAAAATCGAGTTCGTACCACCACCGGATTTCTCGGAGAAAGAAGAGAGCGCCACTAAACCTCCAGAGAGTAAACCCATGGATACATCCCCAGTGGAAAGCTTCCTCGCGGGTAAAAACTGTCTCACTGGGGGTACCGGGTGGTGGAGGTACGAATTCTGTTACGGGAAATCCGTGGAACAGTACCATATTGAGAAGGACGGCTCTAAAATAACGATCAGATTGGGGACTTTCAACAGGAAGAAACATTTAGATTGGATCGAGCAACATCCGCATAAAAGACCGAAGCCGTTGGCGCAAAGAACGCAATTGTCGCATTTGTACTCTGATGGGACAGTTTGCGATAAAACGGGGAAGCCGAGACAGACTGAGGTCAAATTAAAGTGTCTGGAGGACACTTCCAATTTAAACACTGTTAGTTTGTACTTGTTGGAGCCGCGGTACTGCGAGTATATTTTGGGGGTTGAGTCCCCCCTTGTTTGCGATATTTTGTCGAGGGCTGACGAAAGCGGACTCATTGATGTGGTGGAGGACGAGGGCGAAGCCCCCACTGTTAATATTAGGTTGTGAATGTACAAAGTTGTGGTAATAAAATGTTTAAAAATAAATTATACGACTACATGTTTGATAATATCACAGAACTTAAGCGGATTATAACAGTCTATTCCCTTTTGTTTTTCTTTCCGAATATTTTCATTAGGTTTTTTGACATGTAGTAAGGCTTCTCACTTGAGCCGTCGTTGCGCTCGCAGTCTTCCACTGAAATCAAAGAAGTTAAGTGAAGAAACTCCTCGTAAAAACTTACAGAAACACAAGAATAAAGTGTCGACGGCCATGCTGTAGACATTGAAGAACATAGTAGCGACAAAGAACGTGATAATCATGATGACTATAACCGGAACTATGTTATAATTCAGTCCGGAATTATCAAACCCTGTTATATCCGTCGCGAAGAAGAGGTACGCAAGAGCACCCACTCCCACCGTTATAAACAGTTTCCCCAAAAAGAACAAGAAGTCGGTGACCTGCAAAACAACATCACAACTTGTTTTTCGCAACATTTCCTCACTTTATCCAACACGAAGACACGAACAATGTTCCTCATCAACAACATGAAGGCGTCTTTAGCGCTACCACAGAAGTTCTTCCCATGGATCGCACACATAATGTACGCATTTCTGTTGATGAACTTGAGGAACTTCTCCAAGCACCAGAAGAAGCACTTGCAGCAGCATAAAATCGCTTTGGTTATCTCGTTGTCGTACTTCTTGAGCTTCTGATCGACGTACTCCAAACCGATGCGGATGATTCTACAGATGGTGATGATAAAAGAACCAAAAGCGAGAGTGCCGATGTGGAAACGCAGAGTTCTTCCTGTGGCATCCAGAACGGCGAAGAAAGGGAGATTATCGCGGTTCCACGTCCAGTACCAAGTGGCGAAAACGGAAGCTAAGATCATCTGGCCAAGGGCCGACGCGAAGAACGTCCCCCACAGGAAACCAACCACGTTAAACGCTAAAGAAATTTTGAAATTAGACAACGCGGATGTAGAAGAAGTTTCTCACCTTGGAGGTACGGATACAGAGGTGGATTCTTCATTGTTATAAACTTGCAAGTGATGTTGACACACATGCTAAGACAGGGTTTAGCTTGTTCCGTGAAATCCTTAGGAACACATTCATCGCCGTTCTAAAATAATGGTTAGTTAAAATTTCTTCAGAAGAGTGTTTACCTTGTAGCCCACACAGTCGCAGTTTTCAGCTCCTCGAATTTTGTACACCGAGTCTCCGATTGTTGCAAGATATAGAGCCACACAAATGGTGAAGGCAGTGATGGCAATCTGGAGCACCCAGGGAAAGATCGGGAAGAACAACACAGAGAAAACTGAGCTCACAGCTCTACAAAATCACATGAATTTTTATCAAAAAGCGAGGGAAACTTACTTGCTGCCTTCTCTCACCAGCGCAATAGCCAGAAGAATTCTCTTTCTTAAGAAAATCAGAATGAGGAGGACTATCGCAAGTAGCACTGAGGCGATAATCAGTAGAACTAACCACGTGTCTTTCTTGGTGGCGTACGATTCAAACACGTTGGAGCTCTGGTCGTCCGGAATTGGATTGTTCTTCAGCTCAATGTACTTCTTGGTTGAGAAGTAAACAGCTGGAAGAAACTGTGAAGTTAGGAGAAGTGTGTTGGGACTCTTACCAGCAATCAATAAGGCTAAGACTCCGAATAAGCTCAACCAGACCATGGGAGCGGCCAACCATCTCATTATTGTTATATAAATAAAACAGATTAAGACTGCAACTCCAATTCCAATGAGGATTTTCCACCACGATTTTATGAGATCGTCGACTACATTCTGTCCGACCTACAAGAGTGTTGTTAGAATTCGATCGCTTCAGGGAAAGAAGTGCATGCTTTGATGATATGTACGTGGATGATAACGAATGATATCAAAATTACCAACAGTCACAAAGAGTGAAACAAAAAGTTACAACACAGCCCACACAAATCCTACCTGCTCTGCTTTAGTCAGTGCTTTAAGATGCTTAACACTGTCAAGCAGTTGGTCAACAGTCGTGTTAAGATCACTGGCGATATTATTAAACAATTCTTTGTTTATCACTGGTACACATCTTTTTTCAACTGTAAATAACAATGACTTTCAGTTTGTTAAAGACAAGAGTCTCGAAATGACCAGCTTGGGTCCAGTTATACGCGAAAGTTAGTTCATGGTGATGGGCAATGTGAAAATACTATTCTAAGAAAGTACCTGTTGCCATTTCTCATTGTCTGTGTAATTGCCAATGGTATTTTGGACGAACAACGAGATCCACATTACAAACTTATTTAAATGTTTTTTTATTTGCGAGATCTCGTCAATGGTACGTTGCCCAATTTGTCCATTTAAAGAGTTACGATCGTCGATGTTGTACAAACATCTGTTTAAAACTGGATAAAGCTGTTAAAAGTCTTAAGAGATGAAGAGGCAAAACGGAATTTTGCCTCTCCAAAAACTGGAGTTGTAACGACGGATCTTACATGATTCGCTTCCCAAGTACCATGGAGCACATTCGTTATTTTTAACCTTCTCTGCAGCATCGGATGGACTTGTTGGAACGACATCATAATTACAAATTAGTTTATCATAATCTCCTTTGGTAACATCAAATTTATAATAATCCGTCGGACACTTCTCGACACACACCTGAAACAAAGCGTCACAACAAGTTTCTTCTTCCTTTTTACTTACTTGAGGCGTCGGACAACCAGTGAAAGGCACGAAAGGTCCAAAACACTTTCTGAGATCAAAAAAGAACAAGTACGGTTTGTCTTTGACTTGTTCATCAAGACCGCATCGACTACCATAGGAGTCTTTGGGTACCAAGAGGACGTTCGGATCGCCGCTGGAAAAAGCTACAATTTCTGTCGTACCATTGTTATAAGAACACGGGAATACAAACCGTAGATTGCGATTCCGGCCCAACATCCTATGAAAATAAGAAAGAGAAGGAGACAGATGACGTCGGTGCAGGAGCGACTTTTCAAAGGGCCATCGAAGTCAGGGTCGTACGGTATGGGTTCCCCTGGAAAAAAATTGCAAAATTGGGCCGATCTTAACGAATCTCACGTTTTTGGATTCTACATTTTCTAGAGTAGAATGAGCCGAGAAAAACGATGGTGAAAACCGTTTCTCAAATTTTGTATTGACCGATTTTAACGAATAGCGTAAATTTACTCCAAAAATAAACGAGATGTCGATATCAGAACTTTGCCATAGTTTTAGTCATGAATTTCGCGAAAAACTCCAACTTTCGACTAATCTAAGAACGGTTTCTTAGCTAAAAAATCGCGAGAAAAACGATTTCGAAAACAGTTTCTTTATATTGGCCGCAATTCCGGAGATATCGAGCAAAATCTTTTCCGGAGCGCAAAAATTTTGGTCCTCTGGCGTTAACCCAAAATTTCAAACGGCTCTAATTCAGTTATTTGTTGACTGATAATAAAAACAAGCGTGGTTTTGGATCGAGCGCGAAATTCTACGTAAAATGAGCCCACATGCAGGAGTGCAGGAGCAGCATGGGTTTCCCTGGGAAAATAATAAGAAAGAGCGCATTGTCGGGCCCTGCGGTAAACCGAATTGGCTATATCCGGCTATAGATAAAAAGTGAGTCAAGCGAATTATGTGGCTGTTATCGGGAATGATAAAAAATAAGGTTATTTCTATTACGTGATTATAATGACGATTTGAATTGCGAAAATGTGAATTTTATTAGTTTATTACAGTGTGGACTTGAGGGTGAAAATGTCTTTTACTTACAAGAGTCGTATTCGTCGTACCGAGTCATTTCCAGCACTCACTTCTACGCCGATAGTCGCGTACAACTAACAAAATATTACCTTCTACAAGGTTACCGATTATTTGTGTTGACGCTGCTAATTATCTCGTTCATCACAGAAAAATAAACTGACACCATTTAACACAGAATCGTTGTTAACAACAAAGAAAAAAATGATAATAGAATCGGTGCCCATGACCTTATATGTGTGAATATTCCAAATAGTACCTTTTTTAGAATTTAGAACTAAAATAGAATTAGGTTTCGTTCAGATTCGTCGGTTAGATCATCCGCGAAAAAAACGGTTTTCTTTGTATTATTATTAAACACAATTACACAAACCCATTTATTGCGGCATCTGCTGGTTTCTTTACAACCCGTTTTATAAATATTTATTTAAAATTTCGTTCTGATTTTACAACCGTCTCGAATATTAATAAAATGTTTTGCTTGGGAACAGAGGCGGATTTAGAAGGGGGACAAAATTGCAAGAAAATTTCGAAGCAAAATCAAAATCTAAACGGCGTCTAAGAGATCGGAATAAATACAAGGAAAATCTAAAATCGATTCCTTGGAATTTTTCTTGAATTCGCTAAAATACCCAAAAGAATCTACGTAGAATTATTAGGCAAAATCTAAAGAGAAACTAGAAGGTATCCAAAAGTAATTTAAGATCTGGTGAAACCGGACGTGAATATAGATTGAATCGAAGAAGAAAATCAGAAGAAAATACAACCCGAATAAAGTGCAAAGATTTTAACCACAATATCAGACACCTCTATAGATAATAATTCTGGAAAAAATTAAATTCTAATGGGAATTACTGCTTTTAAAACCATTTTCAAAAGTGCCTAAATTCTACCAAACTTAATAAAATAATGAAAAAGTTACCTGAAGTACAAAAAATCCGCAATGTCGGCAAAGAAATAAATTCAGTTTTACCACTTTTTATAACTTTAGGTTCATCACAATACTTTTGACAAACCACTGCCAAAGAATACAAAAATCTAACTCAAAATAATCCAAATTTGAACATTTTGGCACTGTTAAACGTACATTATTCCACCACGATTATTGCTCAACTGACGGGAATTCCGAAAAGACATTTTTTGCCACTCGTTCATTAGCGTTTTTCGATGTCTAATGGGCAAGTGGCAAAAAGTGTTTTCATCGGAGTTCCCGTCAGATGAGCAATCAATAATCGTGGAGCTGAAAATTTAAGAAAATTAAAAAATAATTATAATGTAGACCAACCAGAGGAAATTGAAATTGATTTATTAGAATTAGGGATTCTAAGAATAATCTCAAAAAAAAGATAAAGTATAGACAGCCCAGGGAAAATTCTACAAAAATCTAAAAAGACGCAAAAAAAATGAAAATGCGGGTAGACCTAAAAGGAAAACCTTGAAAATCCAAACAGAGCCGAGACACCAATATTAATACATTAGTGTCCCTTTTAAAGTACCGACTAATTTCTCCTCAATCCGCCCCTGTTTGGAAAACTCTGTAAAATTTCAAAATCCTCATTATCAACCTCTTACTCGCCCATTTAGATCCCAATCAATATTTCACAAAGAAATTTAATTACAATTTTCAATGGCAGCTAATGGAACAGAACATTTTACCATTTTCTACCAGTGCGCAACAATTTTTTCTATGAAGTGGAGTAATCTCACATATTTATTACGAAGAAATCAATAATATTTTTCACGGGAATTAAACGATAACTAAGGAAATTGTCACAAAATAATTAGAACAAAGTGAAAGCGTTTAATTAAACTTACCAACATCGATAGGAACTTTGCTTTTGGCCATCTTGAGTCACGATGAACCTGTTTCAAACACACCGTTAATTGTAGAGAAAATATTTAGAAGTGGTTGTAAATGGCAACGATAAGATAAAAAAGGAAAAGCTTGCTGTTTTAATCCCGGATGACGATAAAGTGCTTAAATATACTGTCTCTTTATTGTTAGAAAGAATTTTTTTTGTCTCCTTAACTGAGTCACCGCTCCTGAAGTTAATATTAATTGTAAAATATTTGTTTAAACTGAAAAAGATAGTGGATATAAATATATTTTGTTGTAATACTGTTTACCGCGCGATATCGTTGTAGATTAAAACGAGATTTGGTCGTGAACAATTGCGATATTAAAATAACATTCATATGGGGTTTTCCGGAATCAATCATTAGATTGCTGGTCAAATACTGCTTCATGGATTGATTAATTAACAGTTTTACTATCACAACTAATTAGACGATCATTTTTAACAACAAAACTAATTGATAAGTAGTATCAAAACTCCTTATAAGTGAACCATCTTTGTGATTTATCTATTGCAAAATACTTGAATCAGTGCGTGATAGATAAAGAATGTTAAAAATTGTAAAGAACGTGCTTTCACTTTTGCGTTATAATAACCTGAAGACCTAGAACTTCGTCCGACTTCCGCTACGATCCACACGTGATATTTTTGATCTCGACACGAACCATATAATTGAAGAACTTAAAACAACGCCTGCCATTGTTCTGTAAATTTGAAGTTGCCAGTTAAATTTAAAGTCTAATTAAAACCTCATTAACGACACTGCACTAAATACCAACACTTTATGATATTAAATTGTAAGGTCACCGAAACACTTTACTGCACTTTAGAAAAATGCATTTGCAAGCACAATTATTACGATTTCGACACCTACACAACTCATAAATTTGATTAACAGGAATGATAAGAAAATTAAAGTTTGTCCGAACTGGCTCACTTCCAACTTACCATTCGAACTATCTCATCTCATCAACACGTTACGACAATTTTCCTATTTTTGTTGTACACCCACTAGGTACTAACATCACTGTCGGCACTCAATTGTGATTAAAGCGACCAGAAACTGGAGACACACCGCTTTGTTTACAACAACTTTCAACGGAGGAATAAATAAATTCTCCGGCCTTGAAATGTAATTAACAAGCACAATAAAACCATTTGGGGGCTTTTGTGTGCAAGTTTGGACTGACCGAGGTTTCTACTCATTGACGATTTTCACTTTCGGATGACGAATTTGCGGTGGTTTACCAACAATGCGGTTTTTAGAGAGTGAAAACGGTTTGCGACAAAAAGGGGCACGGCGTCGCGACGCCGGGGACGATCTTGACTAGACAAGTCGTCTGCGCCGACTAAAAATAGGAAAAGTTTTGTGTTTTCTACTTTGATGGGATGCAATGTCGCGCGGTCTGCAAGGAGGATCCTCGGGAGTGGTCATCGAACTCTCAAAGGCCATATAGACTGAGTTTGATAAAAACGTAAAATTTTTACCGGGACAGGAAATTTTACTCCTTTTACAAAAGAATGATACAGTAGACTTCCGATAATTTGATATTCAAGGGACCTGGTAAAAAGTTCAAAATATAGTGTGATTCAAATAATCGAGGGAAAGAGAATAGTTATAAGTAACAAACCAATCAGAGAAAAGAGCGTAAAATCCATTAACTCCACTTTAAAGAAATATCGTAAAACTTATGTTTTGTAAGCTATGAATTCTTCTGGTGAAACAGATTTATGGTACGATGAAACTTCCAAGAACCCTTTATTAACCCAAACAGTAACCTCTCCAAATTTCATTGCCCTAACATCAAAATTACTAAAATTGCAGAGCCGAATATTAAATATTGTGAATTTTTGGCTCGTCTTGAAATTGAAAATTTCTAAAATCCGTTCCTGTAGCTCAAAAAATTTGAAATTTGAAAAAAACAATAGGCAAGTCAAAAATAGTAACCTCCCCAAATTTCATTGCCCTAACATCAAAATTACTAAAAATAAAAAATATTAGATATTTTTGGCTCGTCTTAAAAATAAAAATTTTTAAAATCCGTCTCTGCTACTCAAAAATTTGGAATTTGAAACAAACAATAGGCAAGTCAAAAATAGTAACCTCCCCAAATTTCATTGCCCTAACATCAAAATTACTAAAATTACAGGGTCGAATATTAAATATTTTGAATTTTTGGCTCGTTTTGAAAATAAAAATTTCTAAAATCTGTACCTGTAGCTCAAAAAATTTGAAATTTGAAACAAACAATAGGCAAGTCAAAAATAGTAACCTCCCCAAATTTCATTGCCCTAACATCAAAATTACTAAAATTACAAGGTCGAATATTAAATATTTTGAATTTTTGGCTCGTCTTAAAAATGAAAATTTCTAAAATCTGTACCTGTAGCTCAAAAAATTGGAAATTTGAAACAAACAATAGGCAAGTCAAAAATAGTACCTCTCCATTTCATTGCCCTAACATCAAAATTACTAAAAATAGAAAATATTTGATATTTTTGGCTCGTCTTAAAAATAAAAATTTCTAAAATCTGCCCCTGTAGCTCAAAAAATTTGAAATTTGAAAAAAACAATAGGCAAGTCAAAAATAGTACCTCTCCATTTCATTGCCCTAACATCAAAATTACTAAAAATAGAAAATATTTGATATTTTTGGCTCGTCTTAAAAATAAAAATTTCTAAAATCTGCCCCTGTAGCTCAAAAAATTTGAAATTTGGAATAGACAATAGGCAAGTCAAAAATAGAAACCTCTCCAAATTTCATTGCCCTAAAATCAAAATTACTAAAATTACAAGGTGGAATATTAAATATTTTGAATTTTTGGCTCGTCTTAAAAATGAAAATTTCTATAATCTGTCCCTGTAGCTCAAAAAATTTAAAATTTGAAACAAACAATAGGCAAGTCAAGAATAGTAACCTCCCCAAATTTCATTGCCCTAACATCAAAATTACTAAAAATAGAAAATATTATATATTTTGTGCTCGTCTTAAAAATAAAAATTTTTAAAATCTGTCCCTGTAGCTCAAAAATTTGGAATTTGAAACAAACAATAGGCAAGTCGTAAATAGTAACTTCCCCAAATTTCATTGCCCTAACATCAAAATTACTAAAATTACAGGGTCGAATATTAAATATTTTGAATTTTTGGCTCGTCTTATTAAAAATGAAAATTTCTATAATCTGCCCCTGTAGCTCAAAAAATTTGAAATTTGAAACAAACAATAGGCAAGTCAAAAATAGTAACCTTCCCAAATTTCATTGCCCTAACATCAAAATTACTAAAATTACAGGGTCAAAATATAAAATATTTTGAATTTTTGGCTCGTCTTAAAAATGAAAATTTCTATAATCTGTCCCTGTAGCTCAAAAAATTTGAAATTTGAAACAAACAATAGGCAAGTCAAAAATTGTAACCTCCTCAAATTTCATTGCCCTAACATCAAAATTACTAAAATTACAGGGTCGAATATTAAATATTTTGAATTTTTGGCTCGTCTTAAAAATGAAAATTTCTATAATCTATCCCTGTAGCTCAAAAAATTTGAAATTTGAAACAAACAATAGACAAGTCAAAAATTGTAACCTCCTCAAATTTCATTGCCCTAACATCAAAATTACTAAAATTACAGGGTCGAATATTAAATATTTTGAATTTTTGGCTCGTCTTAAAAATGAAAATTTCTATAATCTATCCCTGTAGCTCAAAAAATTTGAAATTTGAAACAAACAATAGGCAAGTCAAAAATAGTAACCTCCCCAAATTTCATTGCCCTAACATCAAAATTACTAAAATTACAGGGTCGAATATTAAATATTTTGAATTTTTGGCTCGTCTTAAAAATGAAAACTTCTATAATCTATCCCTGTAGCTCAAAAAATTTGAAATTTGAAACAAACAATAGACAAGCCAAAAATAGTAACCTCTCCAAATTTCATTGCCCTAACATCAAAATTACTAAAAATAGAAAATATTAGATATTTTTGGCTCGTCTTAAAAATATTTTTTTTTAAAAGTTGTCCCTGTTGCTCAAAAACATTGAAATGTGGAACAGATACTAGACATGTCAAGAATAGTGACCTCCCCAAATTTCATTGCCCTAACATCAAAATTACTTAAATTACAAAGCCGAATATTAAATATTGCATAGTTTTAGCTCGTCTTGAAAATGAAAATTGTAGCTCAACAAATCTGAAATTTGAAACAAACAATACATAGACAAGTCTCAAATAGTAACCTCTCCAAATTTCATTACGCTAACATCAAAATGACTAAAAATACAGGTCCGAATAAAAAATATTGGATATTTTTGGCTCGTCTTGAAAATAAAAATTTCTAAAATCGGCCTCTGTTGCTCAAAAACATTGAAATTTGGAACAGATAATAGACAAGTCAAAAATAGTAACTTCACCAAATTTCATTGCCCTAACATCAAAATTACTTAAATTACAGAGCCGAATACTAAATATTTTGAACCTCAAATTAACGAGAGTTCAGAAGGGAAAAATTCAAATTATAGAGTATTGGCAGAAAAAAGTTCTCGATTTTACTTCAAATTAATGAGGGGACCAAAATACATAGAAATTTTTTAATTTATCGAGAGAAATCGAGGGAACCGGGAAAAAACTTCAAATTATCGAGAAATTCAAATTATCGAGAGTCTATTGTATTTAGTATGAGGAAAAGCGAGAAAACTGCCAAGGTCAAAGTATACGAAATTTAAATTTAATTTTTCGTTGAATTCAAATCTCGCGCCGCTCTTTAGTTCGGTCAGTTTCATGCAGATGGTACTAACATCAACTCTTTTTTCGCGTAGATGAAGTAGCGTAAGCGTGGCTAATCAAGGTACAAAGAGGTAAAATTAATAATTTTATTACTTTCCCATGATAATTGAGCCTTGATTTTGCTCCCCCTGCAATCTCCACCCCTTAATCTATGTCCTAAAAGTGAAATTGAAGGTATTGTTGTGTCACAACTGTCATTAAACGTAATCTAAACATAGGGTTGGACTCGTTGAAATTGGGGATTTTCGGTGTTTTTTTCAAAAATCCACCATGTTTTAGGAAAATGAGCAGCTCAGAGGAGGTATCGTGGATTTCATGGTTTTGTGGACTCCGAGGAAATGAGTTTTTTTGCGAGGTAAGTCAGATTCGGTCTTTGGAGGTGTTTTAATCTTCCCTTTCAGGTAGATGAAGATTACATACAAGACAAGTTTAACCTGACGGGGCTCAACGAGCAAGTCCCCCATTACCGACAAGCCCTGGACATGATTTTAGACCTGGAACCAGGTGCCCTGCAATCTTCGAAATCCGCGTTCTAACCTTACTTTGTAGATGACGAACTCGACGATAATCCAAACCAGTCCGATCTCATCGAGCAGGCCGCTGAAATGCTCTACGGTCTTATCCACGCCCGCTACATTTTAACAAATCGAGGAATAGCGCAAATGATAGAAAAATACCAATCTGGAGATTTCGGCTACTGTCCGCGAGTCTACTGCGAATCTCAGGCCATGCTACCGTTAGGATTATCAGATGTACCCGGCGAGGCTATGGTCAAATCGTACTGTCCCAAATGCATGGACGTCTACACACCAAAATCGTCGAGACACCATCATACAGACGGCGCGTATTTTGGGACGGGTTTCCCTCACATGCTCTTCATGGTGCACCCAGAGTACAGGCCGAAGCGGCCCACAAACCAGTTCGTTCCTAGGTACGTTCAGAATAGCCCCCTTATTTACTTTTACTGCCTTCTACATTTATTCAAGTTCAGGATGGTTTTGAAACAATAAATAATAGCACAGCGCAAGATATTTATGGGTTTAGTGTTTAAAATCATTAGATCAATAACACAGTAGAACCTCGATTATCCGGATTCGTGCATTACAAAAAATACACAAATCGAAAACAAACTATGTACTTCGTATTTTTGCTTCCAGTATTAGAAAAATTAAAATTTGGAATTTCACGAGCAACAGTTTAATGAGATTTATGTCAGAGAGCAAACACAAAATTAGGAGTTCATATTTTTGTCTTTGAATTTAACAAAAATGCTTGAAATAAATTCTTTTGCAATGAAAAATTAAGGAAACTAAAAACTAAAAGTGACAGAAAATTTTGAGACCAAAAAAGAATTATTTTTTACGACAAAATAGTTACTTTTATGTAATATGTGTGATACCTAAGAGTTGCTTGTTTCAATTTTTTACAATATTAAAAATGGTTATTGTTAAGATGTTGGTAAAGCTTGTTGGGTTTTGTATATTTTGAATTAAAAAAACATCCAAATAATTCTGTTGCCTTAAAACGTATGTTTATTTAACAACTCAATTATCCGTACAGGCTTCGGTCCCGAGAAGCAAGGATAATCGAGGTTGTACTGTAGTACATTCTGTTATATGGCAGAAAAGTGGTACTTTTTGTCGAGCAAATAAATTGTAGTGGCAAGGCGAAGCGTAGCCTAGCCGAGCGTATGCAAAATTGCGAGACAGCAAAGCAAATTGAACTACAGTAGAATCCGCTTATAATGACGGCGAAGGGGAATGAAAATATGGCCACATTAAGCGGACGAAATTGGCAAAAAAAACTAATTTGTTAATATAATAAGAAAATATTATTCTCAAATAACATTCAATAAAATAAAACATAAAATATATTTCAACAAGTCCTTTGCAAACGAGAACTCATTTTTAAAAGTTAAAATACTTATTCGTAAAAAAAACAAAATACTATATCTATTTTAGGACATTGTCAATCATCTAGATTTCATAAAAAAGTTAACTTGTAAAAAATCTGTAATTTTTATCTGTAAATTATTGCAGCTTTTTCTTTAATTGTAACTGCTTTTCTACGTTAAGCCAATATTTTTATTAACCGAAGTCATTATAACAGGGCAAAAATTCATTTAAGTTAGATGAAAACCAAACATTCTGTTGCAAGTTGGTCATAATAAACAGTCAGTCATTATATGCGGAGTCATAATAAACGGATTCTACTGTATAAACATGGATGGCTATGCATGCAGTTGTCATTGATGACATTTACTGTGAAAAATATTGGTTTCAAAGACTTTCAATGTTAAGTTCGTGCAAGTGCCATACAAAATGTAAGTCTAAAATCAGAGATTTGGTCTAAAATAGTAACCGTTACAAAAAGTACTTTTTCTGCTTAGGCCTAGGCAACGAGCACTTTTCATTAAACAAAATTGTCTACTTTACTGTCTAAAAACGACAAAAAATAGTTGTTTTTTGTGACGTTTGAAGAAAATAGATTATATTATTAAGAGTAAAAATTAATCGGCCATGTCAAATTTGTAAAAAATTTCAAGAAATCACTTCATTTTAATTTTCGTTTGCCACTACAGGTAACATTTATTTACGGTACAAGTTGATTATTTTAGATTACGTATGCCGAGTATAGTTAATCTATGAGACTTGGCAAGTAGGTTAAATTTATCAAGTAGGAAATACATATTTAATAATTCAACAGTTCGATACAACATTTTATCCACGATGTGTCTAATGTTTTGCAATCTTCACCGAATAAACATTATTATTATTATTGTTACAGGTTGTTTGGTTTTAAAATTCATCCATTGGCGTATCAACTGCAACAACAAGCTGCGTCTACTTTCAAGGCCCCGCTTAGAAGTCTAAACTTTAACAACGGTAAACGTTAATTTTGTACGACATATATACATTATTTTTTAATTTATTTCTATCCAAATTGTGTATTCATATGTGTATGAAATTAAATTTTTTCGTTCACTCTGTATATGCTCTTCAGGTGGATCGGCAAAATTGTGTACCGCTGTATATTAAGCCTCCATTCATTCTGTTTTTAACTATGAAATAGGTACTAGACCCATCACTAGCTGTGTAAATTATAAATTAACTAGTCGTTCAAGGTCAGAGTAGTTCATGTACATAGTTAAGAATTCCGTGTTTCATGAAGTAGAAGTTGCAAAAATTGTTAGCACACGTGTAGTCGTCTTGAACGGGGTTAAATTATCAGTTACAAGCAAGCAAGGTGTATTACAAAGTTACAACTAATTTGTTCTTTAATTTTATGTAAATTAATTATAATAAAAATAGTTTTGTGTTTTGTACTCGCGCTTTTCGCTTCATATTAAAAAAACAATTGAATCACTCCATGTTGCAAATTTTTAAAAATTGTTCGGTGTATATCTGGCTGTTGGTGAGAAATCTAGTGAGAAACTGATTGAGGTTAAGGTGCTTCCGTCAGTAGTATCATTGTATTTAAGGAAAATTCGAGCCTTTGTTTCCTTGCCATTTACTTAAATACGAATTTAATACGCAAAACGTGGCGATAATTCTCCCGTCCTTTTCAAATTCATGAAAAACCACTTTATCCAACCACATAAAAAAAAGTCACTAGAAAATTGTACCAACGAAGTGGTCGCTGTGAGCTGTCACCCTGACGTTTATAGGTTATGAAAATGTCAACATAAAGAATCCCGCGCCCCACATTATTACCGCAATGGGTATGTTGTCTCCTCGGTTCCACCCCCAGAGCCCCCAAGTGTTTTTTTCTAGATCTTAACGAAGCCCGCAAGAACCTCGAAACGTGTTTCAATGAAGACCTCTGCAAGCAATACTTCGACCTGCTCCGCCAGTGGTTCTCTTTCAAATCTCCCATAACCCGCGAAGAGTTTGAAACGGAAGTCCGCAAGCTCCTCGTGAATGGCGACCAAATCCGGTGCCACAACTACTTCGTCTTGGCGATTCTATCGAAACGCGCCGGTAATCGCATAAAAAACACGAGAAACACGTCTGATAAAGGCACTTTTGAGTGTGCCGAATACTCAGATTACATCCAGCCGTCGAGTCCTACAATGTTGCCTCCAAGTGACTGCGAAATTCGCAGTGCCGCCGCTGAACTCTTTATGCCAGATCTAGCGTTTGTTTCCACAAGAATCGCTATAATGAGTTGGGAGAATGGGTTTGATGGGGCTGAAGAAAGCGTGACGGAGTTGATAGTCCATGCTTGTCAAGTCTTCGTGAAGAATATTCTGACAGCGATGGTGTCGCGACTGAAGGGGTTTAAAGTCCGCGATGGTAAATTTCAATATGGGTTTAATTTGCCGGTGCCGGATCCTTTTATTCGGAATTATCATAATATGATTGATGAGACTCAAGAGAGCAAGGTTGAGGTGGTGGACCAGGAAGACACTTTTATCCCGAGGAACAAACCGTCGTTGGAGAATGCCGAGCAACAGGCGGCTTTTGCGTATTCTTGCGCCAAGAGGAAGAAGAGTGGAAACGTTTTAACTGTGAGGTTGCTATACGAGACTCTTAGAGAAAATCCACGGATTTTGGGACTGCACGAGGTGCATAGTTTTAATTTATTCAAGTTGGGTCTACAAGTCGATGAATAAAGTTTTATGGTGTATTATTGGTTGCCTAATTTTAGTTCACCCAACAAAAGGAGACATTTTAAGTGATCCTGAACTAAACATATCCCGGCGCATCCACCATTTTCCACAGTTCTTAGTTCTCAAAATTGATTTTTGAACTATTTTTTTTTGTATTTTTAATTTTTTTTTCAAAACAAAGCAATAATGCGTGTTTATGTTTCGATGCTCAACTGTAATTTTAACGTCAGGGAAATAAAACAAAATCTCTGGTACAAATTTCATTAACTCAGTCACAATAAAACATTCATAATATAATTGAATTAAATTAACAAATTTTAACAATCTTTAGCTTTAAATGTTAAACAGTCGTCGTTTTGATTAAAACAGGCCATGAAAGCGACGAATAAATATGTGAACCATCATATCGCATCGGTGTATTTGGTCAGGACCGGACTCTCCAGGATTAGATCCCCAATGATTGACTCGAAACAAAAGAGAGCAACACGTGTTTTATCTGTGAAGGTGAAGGAAACAAATATACACGATGAGAGGCTCGAACTGTTGTCATCTGTTAACCCTTTTGGAGATCTCTTTCAATTCGCATCTTTTACGAGGGCCATTGGTCTGGTCACAACGGAAACTCTAGGTATCTAAAATATAAGACAGAAACACAAACAAAAGTAAATGCGAAAGAAGTGAATAAACAAAAGTTACCCTGTGGGTGCTAGCCCACATTTTACAAATCTAAAAAAAAAACGGTTAGAAAGTCAAACCTGTCGGCGACATCTTCTACGTTGACGGCTCAACCTAGTAGATTGTGACGTTGTGGGCACTGAAATCCTGCAGAATTCTAAAATCTGAAACGTATATGTTACATTATTTGAAATTACTGCCATTTTCTGTACTCTATCATAGTCACTGTGTGTAAACTCTGTCAAAATGAGCGACGACACCAAAAAACCCGAGATTGTCGAGAAATTGTAATTTTCCCAACCCCTTTCCCACACCCTAACGCAAAATTTCCAGAAACGATAAAATCATGACTTTCAACTTCTTCAGAGATTTGAACACAGCCCCAGGAGTCCACGCCGGGCTAAATCCTGTGTATTTAGGCATCAGGCAATCGCTCCACCACTTGCATAGAATGCACCTAGAGGTGAGGCTCATACTAAATTAGTGAACTCATGTGATTTCGTTTTCAGGCGCGACGACAAAAAATGCGCGAGCTGTTGATCCAGGACTTCCTGCGCGAAAGCAAAGAACTCGAGGAGGTTCAGTTCGGCTTCATTAACACACAGCCGTAGTAAAACAAAATTTATTGTAAATAAATATTCATGAACAACCTTGACTATGTACAGAATAATTCACCTCAAAATATCCTTTTTCTAGTAGGAACGACTACGATAAATTATATACACAACTGACATAAATAAAATAAAATCATAACTGTATTTTATGTCAGAATTACATTGGATTGTAGTCCAATAGCCTATAATAAAAAACGTTTCATATAGAAAGCCCAAGCGTGCTACTATCCGGAAGTAGTCATCATTGTTTTATTCTAATAGAAGTGTTAACATCGTCTTCTTCGCTCACTTCAGAAGTCGCTAAATCCGATCGTTTGTCGTAAACAGGACCACCTTCGCCCCTCACGTACTCTTCAGTCACATGAACTGCGTTGATTCCCGACCCAGGAACTTCAAACATTGGTTCCAAAAGAAGAGACTCCTGTAACAAGAAATTAGACAACGAACGAAGAACCAGAAGAACAGACCATGATGGCTCTAAGCCCGCGCGCTCCGGTCTTCCTCTCCATCGCTAAAGTCGCAATCGCATCCAACGCATCCGGAGTAAAAGTCAGCTCACACTGGTCCATCGCCAACAAGCGTTGGTACTGTGGCAGTAACGCGTTCTTAGGCTCCGTTAAAATCCGAACAAGCATGTTTTTATTGAGGCTGTGGAAAGGCACCAAGACCGGGAATCTTCCCACGAATTCCTGGAAACAACTTTAGGGGATTTCAAACGATTAGGGTGGTACCTACTGGAATCATCCCGAAATCTATGAGATCACGCGCTTGTACTAGTTTGAGAGCTGCATCTTTCTCCACGTTTTCCTCTTCGGCGGTCTGGGAAGACTGGTACAAAGTCGCTTGTTGGGACACTGCCCGACGACCCTGTCCACTCGAAACGGGGGCTCCGAACCCCAAATACTAAAACCAAATTAGAATGGCACCGCACATTTCGTACCACTCACGTTTTCATTGTTGCGCCTTTGAATTAACCTCTCCAAGCCGTTGTAAGCCCCACTCGCCACAAAAAGGATGTTTGTTGTATCCACTTGGATAGTCTCCCCTCGCAATTTCCTCGGAGAATTCCTCTCAGGGACGTTCACAACGGTCCCTTCCAACATCTTCAACATTCCTTGTTGCACCCCTTCACCGCCCACATCCCTCAACTGGTGGATTCCAGGCACGGCCCCAATCTTATCAACTTCATCCAAGAACACAATCCCGATTTGCGCCCTCTCGACGCTAAAACCAGCGTCTTGCAACAACTTTCCGATCACACTTTCTATATCTTCACCGACGTAACCAGCCTGAGTCAACGTCGTGCAGTCACAAATAGCGAAAGGAACATCTAAACATTGAGCTATAGTCTGCGCTAGCAGTGTTTTACCTGCAACAAAAAATTTAGAGGGGCGACAACGGGCGAAGGAGACTCACCAGAACCCGTCGGACCCAACAACAAAATATTGCTCTTCTCCAGCTTCAGCTCGTGGGTGGTCCTGTCGAGAATTTCAGAGCCCGAGTTTGAACCTCGCTGGGCCGAGTCCTGACCTGACATATTCGTGCCCATGGCGTTGCCGTGCCCCAATCCTGTTATATGAAGAAGATCTGCACAAGGCACCAACACGAGTTTGACAAAATTTCATCAAAGCCGGTTTAATGAAACTTCGCAATGCATCAAATTACGTACAACACTTTTTCCAACAGAGCTATTTCCACATCGGATGCGTTAATGGCTACGTTACCGTAGCAACATACAATTTTTTATTAATAACAAGTTGTGAAATGGTGGTATTTTACATTTCGCACGAATTGTGAACAAGGTTTTTTCTACAACCGCTTTTCGCATCTGTCATCATTGTTATTAGGTAAAAGTGCAATATATTGGATCAAGCGTTGTATGATACAATTAAAATAAGTTATTTATACCATAAATAACCATTTAACTTTTAACTGTTGTAAACGTATATGTATTTATATCAGAAAATGCAAATGATAAGAATTTGAAATTTTCCGGACAAAAGTAAGCGGATAAGACAAAATAAAAATTACGTGACACTTCCGGTTATGCCGGAAATGGCAGTCAACTTGCTTATTTTAAATAGAACACCCTATATTTTATTGCATTTTTGAATTCTACATATGTGCAAATTGAAGATCATTTTCTATATACCGTGCATACCTAAATTGTATTGTTTCTATTAGACCACCAAATTTGTTTACAAAAGATCCACATAAAATTGAATTGTCACCATTCCAAAGCATACTTAAAAAAATTGAAAACAAAAGAGTAAAAACACCTTGTCCAATACATAAAGTTAACGCAAAATTTTATTGTACGTTTGTATTGAGCTTATTTTCCAATTAAAAATCACTTTTGTTGTGTAATTTTTTTCACAAAATCAAGATATCTCTGAAATGGTTCAATTTAAGTACAGCACATTATACATAAAGTCATCCTTAATTTGGATGTAGAATCCGAAAATGCAATAATACAGGGTGATTTTTTAAAAACGGCAGGCGTAGAATTTTTATTTATGAACCGATTTCAAAAATTTAAAAAACAAATTAATATGGGTTTTAAATTTACTATAAACTGATGATTTTAAAATTTTTCTAAATGTCTTAGTATCTTTTGGGCGATACTCAACTTTCTTATTTTAAATTGGAACCCATATTTTTTTTTTCATAATTTGGAAGATATTAATTTTCTTGATTTAGAAATGTGTAATATGTTCTACTTTTACAAAAAATATTTAAAAAAAAATTATCAAAATTGAAAAAAAATAAGCAATAAAAGTTAATAAAATCTAGGTGCATGGTGTCAAATAAAAGAATGCCATTATTGTAATGTCAAAAAGCAGCAAATAACAGAAAGGATTGGCAATTTTTTTGAATTTATTAATAACAAAAGACAATAATAATTACAAATCAGGAAAAGAATCTACCTAATTTAATTAAAATACTGTTGAAACGCCATCCCGTTTTTTTCATTGCAGAATTGACACCTACGAGAAATGCATTGTGCATTGTAACGTGTAGCCCCATCTTGTTGAAAGAAAACTTGTTCTTTCTATTATTTGCTGCTTTTTGACATTACAATAACGATATTGTGTTATTTGACACCACGCACCTAGATTTTATTAACTTTTATTGCTTAAATTTTTTTCATTTTTGATATATTTTTTCAATATTTTTTGTAAAAGTAGAACATATTAGACATTTAGAAAAATTTTAAAATCATCAGTTTATAGAAAATTAAAAACCATTTAATTTGTTTTTAAAATTTTTGAAATCGGTACATAAATAAAAAATCTACAACGCCTACCGTTTTTAAAAAATCACCCTGTATATGGGGTGTTCCATTTTAAATAAATGACGAAATGAGCGGAAGTGTCACGAATACGTGAATATTGTCATTTGATTTGTCTTCTTCGCTTATATTTGTTCCCAAAATTTTAAATTCCCATTTTTTGTAGTTTATAACAGTTAAAGGGTTAATGAAATAAATGTTAATCATAATTGACGTTGGCATAATGAGGACAGCCAACTACTTGTTAAGTTTTTATAACAATTATTTTTAATTCACGTTTGTGCATTAGAACTAAAAAAAAACTTATAAGTATAATTAAAATTGAAACTAATTGATTATCCAGAGTAAATAGCCAATAAAAAGTGTTTTTTTCGTATTCGCACAAATTAAATAACTGTCATTGGAAGCAATTGTGATGCCAAAATTCCCCAAATTACCTCGATGCGTGACATTCTGGTGCAGCCCCTGTTCCATGATGGCAACATCCTGCCTGTTATTGCCGCCCCCTTGTCCATTAGGATTATTATTATAAATCCTCTTATAATGATTGTACACAGCCACTGATAATACCTAAAATCCTCCCTTAGTAAACAACCCCTTTCGATCCGCCCTCACCTTTTTCGCAAACTCCTGCCCCACGACATGCCTATTCAGATAATCGTAGATTTTCTTGGGTGGAGGCGGCGGCTTTCTGTAAAATCCCTGCTTGGAATCCACCCCCTCCTTCTTTTTACTATCAACTTCGCTCAAAACAACGAAGAAATGATGACACTTTTCACATTTCACGAATCTAGTCGAACTAACGAAAGTCTCTACATGAGTGCAAGGATCTCCGCATTTCGGACAAGAAAGCGTGTTCTTGTTCTTGCCGCCGCCACCGCTGTCTCCACTTGTGACTTCCTTGGATGGAGGTGGTGTTCCTGTAGGGGGCTCCCCGGAGCCGGCGGATTTCAATAAGACGAAACATGTGGAAAGGGGTTTGGTGTGTTGTTTGGCGTAGACGGCCGATAAAACACCTAAAAAGAGGAAGAAAACGACTGAAAATTGGCAACGGAGGTGATAAATACAAGGCTCCTCCAAATGGACGAGCGCCAACGACGCACAAAGCGACAAGACCACTACAGTGGTTGATTCTAAAATCTTGTAAAATATGACAGGCATCAATAAAAGTGATCTATTCCTGTCTGATGGTCGGTTTTAGTTGAATGGAAAAGTGTGGGGTGATGTCAGTACCTGTCATAAGTAACAAAATTTAAGAATCAAGTACTGTGGTGGTTTCGTCCTTTTGGGCTGTTAGGACCCCCATTAAGTCATAAACACGGTATTTGGTGCCGGCTACAGTACATGCCTTTAAATTGCTCGAATTTACTGAAATTAACACTTAAGGTCTACAAGGTGCGACCTTGCGTGCGTGATCTAAATGGAGAAGCCTTGAAATTGTGCTGCTGCAAGAACGGAGGTACAGATTTTGGAAGATTCAAAACTTCTAATGTCTTTAGTTTTGTTTTGATTCAATCATTTTTACTCCTACAAGGTTGGTAACCTACTTTATTTATTTATTGTTGTTGCACAATTGGTGGCTTTGCAAAGTTCCAAAAGACGTAAACTTGCAATTAAATTATCGTTTCAAACAAAAAAAAAACAAAGTTACGTAATAATTACTCAATTAATTAATTTTTCGAAATTGAAAGTGCGCCAGAATTATTTTGTATTTGATGGGGCCACCTTGAAATATCTATGTCGAAATAATTTTATAGCATTTTAATTCCATTAATCTAAAGTCGACAATAAAACTTCACTGTGGCATTATAAGACTGATAAACAACGAGAAAAAATTGGCTTCCACAGCCAACGGAATTGGACAAAAGTAAAAAAAACTACGTTTTTGCAAATGGTCCTCAAAACCCATTTAAAAAGTTGATATGTGTTGTAGATCTTGACACAGAAAAAAACAACAATATAAAAACTGGTTCATCAAATACTTGAGCAAAAGTACTTAAGTCTAATTGAATTTTAAGTGTGGTGTTAAACTAGCGAAATTACTACCAATTTTGAATACAAAACGTTTAATTTAGTATAGTGTGCTTAAAACAATTGGGGCCGCCTATAATAACTGAACTTTATGTCATTCCTTTAATAAAAATATCCCAGGAATTTTAATGGGGTTAAAATATTGGTATCTTGATTGTGACCACTTTTAGATATAAAATAAGTAAACTAAGATAAACACCTCAAAAAAACAAACAATCCAAAAATGTGACTTCGCAAAAATGATAAAAACTGACATATTCAAACATTTCACTACTTTTAAGCACACAAAACTGCCAAGTAATGAAAAAAAAATTGCAAATCAAGAAGGCCAAAGGTGACTTTAAGGGACAGTTGTCAAACTTTGCAGTTTATTTAATTGAACAGCCTGTATGTTTATTATGTTAGAAGTTGAGAGTATCGACCATCGCGTATTATAGTGACACTAAATCATTTATTGATAACCTATAATAAGAACAACATGATCAAAAGTTTGATAATAACAAAAGAATGAAACAAAGCCTGCTTAACAACAACCAAATAGTAAACAATTTCGGGGCCTCCTGAATGAAAAAAAGAATCGAAATAAACACCAAAGACCAAAATTAAAAGACAAGATACAATTTGAAGGTTATTTTTAGTCTCTTTCGAGAGTGTTAAAACTGCGATAAACATGGGAATTTACGATAAATGTGACCATTGATTGGTTTTCCCCATGAAATTGCCAAATAAGTTAAAACTTACCTTGATGTAGCTTAGTTGACCGAACAGCCTGTGCAAGTTTTGCCACCGTAATTCCACACCGCACACTCGTCATTCTGTTTACTCTTTCGCTGAATTAAGTCTTCACTTTCACAACGTTCATCCACGTCCAAGTGCAAATAAAAGTAAATTAAATTTGTATATAAACCTCCAATAAACCTTGATGAGATGTCAAGGTCTGAATGTCATGACGCAATGAACGAAAAATCACAGTTTCTTTCAATTATTTAACTGACTAAAGAATCACAGTCGGTGGAAATTCACGAGATTTTTACTACGTTTTGAGATGGGGACACTGAAATTTGAACTAAAAAATTTCGACGTATTAACCAGCCATTTTTAGCTGGGAAATGTTTACTTTTTACGCGAAATTTTGACAGAAGTGGATGACCGATGACGTTTCATTTTGGGCGACACCTAGCGAAAATAAAACAAACTACAAATACAGTTTTCTGTACCAAAAAATTTTAATTTTTGTTTAAATAATTTTGCGGTAAAATAACTTAAAAGATTACTAAAAGGACGTACACTGCGGACACTAGGGCACAAGGATAAGCAATCAAGGGCTGTTGTTCCTTATCTCCGGAAATAGCAATGAAGAGTCTGGAAGCGGAAACACTGGACCAAACTACTGATAATGTCGCCAGAACCCCACCAAATAGCCCACTTAAAGACAGGAATACCCCCAAAATCGATAACGCAACTATGGGGATAAGACTGTAGCCCAAAACGCTAGCCACTGCTGTTAAGCTAAAAGAGCTCTGAGAAGTCATTAGAGTCAACAGAGAGTACATTAGCAAACAAGACACAACAGAGATGCCATAAATGTACCCAAAATGGGCCTTATTCCCCGATAAAAACAAGCAAACTGCGAAAATCAGATAGAAAAAGACCGGCCCTGCTAAATCCGGGTCTTTGTTCAAATAATCGGCGTCATCTGTGAGTCCGTGACTCTTAAAAGGGTTCAACACTGCCATCATCTTCTGTACAATTCTATCTGGATAAATTTCCAGTTCCTCTAAAAGTGGGGGCTCCTCTTCAAATTCCGGGTTGTGGAACGACGCCGAATCGTACATGGAGGAGACGTCGGCGGGTGGAATTTGCCCCCCATAGTCATCGAGGGTATTAAAGTCTAAAAAGGGCGTAGTCCTGACTCGTGTAAACACCCCAAAAAACTTACCCAAGGGCTGGTTCTGAAATTGGTTATAATCTTCGTAGTAGTTCGAAAAGTTGTCTTGTTGTTGCCAATTATACCTGTCGTTCATTTTAGTGGTTCGGCGGCTTTTTTTGACTCCTTTTTGAAATTCTAACCTCAGAAATCGAGTGTCAAACTGTGATCTGTCAGTGCTGTCAAACTGTCATCTGTCAGTTCTGTCAAACTGTTCTGCGTAAGTCTGACTTGTCTTCGCTTTTTTGGCAATTTTGCAAGAAAATGGGGCTCCCAAGAGTATTTTTCGACATGACCGCCGACGGGACACCTATGGGGCGCATTGTGATTGAGGTAAGTCCGAAAAACGCGCTCAAAGTGGTATTTCAGGCGGATTTTAATAGTCACCATGCGTGTTTGCATGTCACCGGTTTCCTTAACGGAAAATTTCGTGATTTCCTGCAAGTCCTGCTCCCCCCACGTTGCATGTTCGGTTAAAAACGCGCAATTATGGCGAAGCCCCTCCTTAGTATTAAAGAATTTTGAGGATTTCCGCGTCGTTCCCGAAAAATCCGGGCGTCATTTTTGCCGCCTCATTGTAACGGGATCCTTTAATGGCTGAAATCCGTGATGTAATGACATCCCGTCCATTTTCTAGCTCCGAAATGACGTGGTTCCCAAAACCGCGGAGAACTTCCGGGCTTTGTGTACCGGAGAACAGGGCTTCGGGTACAAAGGCTCCACATTCCACCGCATCATTCCCAATTTCATGTGCCAAGGAGGCGATTTTACCAACCACAACGGCACCGGCGGCAAATCCATTTACGGCAACAAGTTCGCCGATGAGAACTTCACCCTGAAGCACACCGGCTTCGGAGTTCTCTCCATGGCGAACGCTGGGCCTGATACCAACGGCTCCCAGTTCTTCATTACCACCGTGAAAACTTCCTGGTTGGACAACAAACACGTCGTTTTCGGCAACATTGTCGAGGGGATGGACGTTGTGAAGAAAATCGAAGCGATGGGCTCCCAATCCGGCAAACCGTCGAAAAAAGTTGTGGTCGCCGATTGCGGCCAATTGTAAATTTAAACAACTTTTTTTTAATATGTAAGTTTACAGATACACCCAAGGTTTACATTTTTCTGCCCGTCATTCCAACTAGATTGGTGTATCGTGTATTCAAAATAAATTTCCAGTAGGATTTGTGATCAATTCTCAAAGTGTTTGCCACTAATTATTTAGTGAGTGTCTGCATTTACATTTCTACTTTAAATATTCATTGGAGGAGTTGTAACTGAATAACAATAAATCTCAAACATAGCCATGATTTTTTATTTTTACATTGAGGGTCAAAAGTAACTACATCTCTCATTGATGGAACTACTGCTGGGACGTCATAACTAATCTTAACTAGGGATTAACAATTGAAGGTGTGGTTACAGTCAAGAGTAAAAGTAACTGCCTTTGTCACCCTCGGGGCACTCTAGCAACTAATTTGATTGGCGGAAAACGGTCACATGATGAGTTTTTCATCGAAATTAAAGAATCTCGAACATGACCATGATTTTTTTATTTTTACATTGAGGGTCAAAAGTAACCACCCCAATCATTGATTAAACTATTGCTGGGACGTCATAACTACTCCTAACTAGGGAATTAACAATTAAAGGTGCCGTTACAGTCAAGAGTTCAACGACTAATTTGATTGGCGGAAAACGGTCACATTAGTTTTTGATCGAAATTGAAGATTAAATTTCGCTCGTGTAAACAGATCCGCTTCCAATTTTAGACCGTCACTGTAACAGGATGTCAAAACAATTAATTTAATAGGAAAACTTTTAATTAGTTATTCAGAACGAGTAGAAGATAAGTGATAACAAGAGTTGTGTCATGGAATTATTCGAGGTAACGAAGATTTGATAACTTGACCTTGTCGCAACAATGATATTTGAATGCGACCTTTTGATTAGTGGTGGCAAATGTCAAACCGCCAGATTCGAATTTTTCTACAAATTACCATTTTTTTGATCTCCTTTCGATTTACCACAGCAAAAGGCATCACCCCTGAATTATCGCGTCAAAAAAAATCGATTTCATCACGCACGTCAGCACGAAAGTCACTTAAAAAGTAAATTTTCCGGGACTTTTGAAAGCACTTCTTGGATTTTTCTGACATCGTTCGTTTTGAAGTTATCAAAAGTTCGATTTGCGCACACAGCCTGCGCAGTATGTGAAGCCCAACTCCGGGGTTAGGAGGGTGTTGTTAACTAGCTGTCACAAAAATAAATTGGGAAGATTGAAATGGCAGCAAGAATTTTGAAAAACATCGTAAGTGAACTTTTTATCTAATCTTTTTGCCCCGATTGAAAATCCGGTAATGTTGCGTTTTCGCCCCCCGAGAAATGCGCATGTGTAGAGCAACAGCGATTTAGTCCGAACCATTCCCATGGTTGCCAAATTGTTTGGACGAGGATCGCGGTTATAATGGGTTGCCTAATTGGAAGGCTGTTATTGCTTATTTTAGCCGAAATAAACAAAGTTGTAGAAACGGTTGATGGAGATGGAAATAGATTTTGGAAGTGAAAATTTCACATTTTTTGCAATCATAAGAACTCAAGCGTAAAACATTTCGGTACCACAAATTGTATTGCAATTTCAAATTATGTTGCTTTGACTACAGCTTAGAGATATTAATAAATAATACTTTATTGTTCTATTACTAAGGAAATTTGCTTACAATCAAATTGCAAATTGTAAATCGAGATGTTTTTTAATTTCCTTAAAAAAAACGTTTTATAAATGATTTTCAGACAAAAAGAAAATGGTAGAAAAGGTCTAAATGTAAAATCGGTAATTGAAAAATAAGAACACTTCAAAAATTTTATTTAATTTAGAGGATATGCATCTTTGACAGACAATATAAAACGGCCAAAAATATTTTGGCCTCTAAATTTATTCCGCCACATAAATTCATGTAAATATGATGTAAAAAGGACCTGGGATGTACCAAATTGCCGCCGCAATTTGCGTTTGGCACGCATCCACATATTTTCAACATTTTGGGTATGAATTTCCCGGTTGTAAGGGTCTACGAAGTTTTCGTCATGAATGATAACCTGGTGTTCATAAATATTCCCAAGATCTCTTTCGATGGTGGCATATGGCCTCCAGCCGTCGGTGACGATGATGGTGCCGGGTAGGACCATTCTGGGAAAGAAAAATAATTTTGAAAATATATGTTTTTGGTAATATGTAATACGTTATAATAAAACAAAATAAAATACGTATTTAGCTATTACAAATAGAATGGAAGTGAATACTTGTGTCTAGTACATCCAAATTGAAAACTAAGTGGGTACATATTATTGATATTAAAAAAAAATTTAAAAAAAGTTTGTCCGATTAATATAAAAAACAATTTGCTTTCATTGACACTCCTTTAGGTTAATATTTTTTTTAAATATGTGCTTGTATTAACACCAATTATATTATTATTACTTCTATTAAAGTAGTAATTAACCTTTGTATGATTGCTAGAAGTGTATTCCTAGTCCTATCCGGCACCTCCACCAAAAAACACTTTCCACTGCCCCTTTCTATACCACCGAAAACCCAGTGCCCTTCCCGCCACTGGCCTCGGTGGTATTTACGATGAAAAAATTTGGATTCGTCTATTTCAACGACCTGTAAACGGAATATGTGAGATTATTGTATAATTATGAAACTTTTGTACTATGTGCATAAGTATTATATCTATTTACCTTAGAAAATCCTTCCTCTGTTAATCCTCCAATTTCTTCCGGGTTTTCTTCCAGGTGCTGTTCACAAATTTCCCGGAAGAAATTGCACCAATCCACCCGCGAATGTGTGGCCCCTCTTCCGATCCTCGCCTCATGAGCAATTTGCTTTTGCAAATAGTCTTGTGACCAACCGTACAACATTTTTAAAATTTGTACGAAAGATAAATGACTATAAGAAAAAAAAGAGTCAGCTCTGATGCTTCCGGATTTGCCACATCGTCTGCATTTCCACTGGAAGCCATCTTTGGTCTTTTGTTTTTGTACAAATGACATTTGGATTAGGCATGTTGGACATATGGAGGTGTTTTTTAAAAGCCTTCTCCGTGCAAGCCACTGGATGGCCTCCAAATTCCCTTCAAACGCAAACGTACCAAAATCGGGATCTTCCCTTAAAATTTGGTCCTCCGTTAAAAATTCTGCTGGATCCACAATATTCTGTGGAGCAAATCTTCTTCCAGCTAAAAAATGTCGAAAATAAAATAAATGTAGTCAAATATATAATCAAATAACTTACCAGCCATTTTAACTTTGTTTAAAAAAATCCAACAAAAAAGAGAGATAATAAAAGGAAATAATAAGAGAAAAGTAAGTAATAGGAAAGAAGAAAATAATAATAAGAAAAGTGCACTAAATATATTAAAGGTAAATAGATGTAATAACTAAAATTAAAATACACTAGATTTCTAAAACTATTCTAATATTAACACTATCGCTATAAAAACTATTCGAAAACACTACTACCAAGAAAAAAACTAACACTATTAAAAACTAACTGCAAAACATTATATAACTATTACAAAAAACTAAAATAAACTCAAAAATTTTAGGATGCGATCTAATGCAAGGAACAAAATAGAGTAACAAGATCAGAGAGTGAACATTTCAAAAGTATAATATGAAGTTTCTCTAGAGTGGGGGAGGATTCTACCCCTTTACGCATATACAACCTTAATTATAAGTAGAAATAGTTTTAAAAAGTATTGGTGCAAAATCATTTATACACAGCGCCGGAAAAATTAACGCAAAATTTGAAAATTTATTTTTTTTTGTAAATATGTTCTTTTTCTTAATCTGGTTCCTGATACAAGTTTATTAAAGCAATTTGGACAATTTAAAATCAAAACTCTTTTAAAAATTTACACTTCTTGCAAGAATTACAAAAACAAAAGTGTGGATCGCTGTGATTTTTACCTCAAGTTTTACAGTTAGCCTTGATGGTGTTTTACCTCCTCGAATACTGATAATAAATCAGTATTCTTCGTAGCTTACAGCCAATTAAATTTCTGACTTCTTACTTGGCAATTTTTTTTCACATTTGTCTTAAATCAGGAAATGAAACTAAAAGGATTGCAAAATGCTGTTGCATCAGTTTAATTTGCATTTTTGGATTATCCTATAAACACTCTTTCAAATTAAAGTCCTGTTAAGTTGGCGCAAATCGTCAATAAAAATTAAAATGAGTAAGTCGATTTTGGCGTTATTTTTGCGGGACAGTGCAATGTATTTATAAAATTTTATTTAAATAAAATAAATTCGAGATATTTTTTTCACAAAAAAGTTTAGTCCACAAGTTCGCAAATGTCTAAAAATATTATTATTATATAATTGTGTTTAAAGTCTGAGGAAGAAATTATGTTTTATCAAGTTTATTTTCAAATTCATCAAATTTGGAAACTACGAAACTACGTTTATACCAAACTGTCAACATCTTATGTCACAAATGTCAACTATTCTTTAGTTCACTTTAGATTGTAACAAAAGTCTTACTTAGACGCCTTTTCAATGTTAATTAACGATGTGAAACACGCTAGCGTTAAGCAAAATTAAATTTCATAATTATTAATGAAGTGACTTATGAAAATTTTGTGTAAACGTTTGCAACTGTTCCATCACAATTTTGAAAACTAACTTGATAAAACAGCGTTATTTTCTCAAATTTTAAACCCAATTTGCATTAGACTTAAAATAAAAACTAATTGTGAGAAATTGAATTTGCAAGTATTTCCGGTAAAAAGGACTAAAAAGGAATTCTTAGGCAAACGAACCGTCATGAAAAACAATTTTTTGCCTCAGATTGTAAAGCTTGATCAACCATGAACGTATTCAAAATTGCAAATTTTTATTTTTGAAGTTAAAGATGATTGTAAGAATGACCATAAGTGATGCCGGATCATTTATATGTGACTGTCACAAAACAACAGGGTGACAGAAATGAAATGAATGTTTTTGTTTTGAGGTGAGATGAATATATAATCGATAAATCTCATTACAGAAATCGTGTGACAAAAATTGTGTTGATCAGTGTAATTTATTTACTTTTGAGGTTGTATCTTTTGGATGAACACAGTTTTTTGGTTCTAATAAATAATAATACTAGTCAACAAAGTTTAGTTCTGAAGAAATGAAAGTACCTATGTAGAATAGCGCCCTGGGTCCTTTTACTACATCACGTCTGAATTTGAACATATTTTTGAAAAATGTTTTTCATTTTTTCATGTTCTGCTTGCTGTATAGATATTTATTTTCTTTGGAATATCTTGAGTAATTTAATTTTTGCATGAGTGTTTTAGAAAGCCAATTATTAGCTGAGCTTTCCGACGACTTCATTGCTAGGATAAGTAGTTTCCATGGTATTTGAATAGTGATTTGTGGACCCCCTGGTCCTTTCTTAAAGACCGCGTGATGGGACATTTGGTATAAATAGGGCGTTGCTAATTGGGATTCTTGAAACTCTTCAATGTGTCCCAAACTTGAGGATTTGGACATATGCGTTATTGAAGTTTGTGTCTGTTGGCACCCTTTTTTATAAAGCGTAAAATTGTCGCTGTACCGTTCTGCAAGAATCACTCAAAGTGTCTATTTTAAAGGGTAAACTAACTGTAAATTTCCCGCTTGTTGTTCTTGTCGTGCTTTCGCAGAAATAACGTTAGGAATCCCGCTGTTCGTGAGAGCAATCTGAATTCTTAATTTCGGTCCCTCTTCCTGTTCCCAAAATGTTGTCATTCTTGTTTGTTTTCAAAAAATGAAACATTACTTACCGCCAACTTTGGTGCGAAATTTTATAGTAATTTTAAGTTAATTATGTTTGAGCGGTGTAATCACTTTCGTTTTAAAAACAAAACGTTTAACATTTGTATGGCCAATTTACACAATAATTTTATGAAATTAAATTAATCTTGCAACTAATTTGACGATTGATGACATATGATTGGCGGAAAAATAATCACATGTCACTTTAACGTGATGATAAGTATTTAATAAAAAATTAAAGATTTATATTTTCTGTAAAACAGCCCATAAAGTCATAAACTACTTAATTTAAAAATTAAATTAAAAAGATGGTATTTTTGAAAAGGCATAACTTGCGGTTAACATAAAACATAAACTTGAGGAGACTACACAACAGTTTTTAGAATTCCAAAATCTTGTTCCGCAGTGTTATTTATTCTTATCCCTGTTAATCAAATATAATGAAACAAATTTTTAAAGTGAGCTTATTTGCATTTCAATATTTTTTTATTATTTCATTAACAGTTAACATTTTCTTCTCATTTTCTATTTATGCAAAAGTACCTGATGGTTTCAGTGAAATGAATATTATGCGTCAGGTGCGTTTCTCCTAAATCCTAAATGCACATATTCACATAATCTTTTCAGCATCTCCAACTTTTAATTATTATAAGACCAGGGGGAATAACAAAGGTTTCGTAGAAAATATCATTTAATTATTACATTATTAGGCATGAAGTCACACTCCGTTCTTGCTAAAGAAATAATTTTTAGGCAACCCATTATACAGTTATATCCTTAAAATCTAAAATTCAAACGATTTGGCAACAGTGTGTGCCGTCTCTAGCCGAACCGCTGTCGAAAATGTCAACTGTCACTTTCAGGGGGCGAAAACGCAACATTACCGAAAATCCTTCTAATTTTTGTAATCACGTGCATGCGACTTCTTAATCCTCATTATGGCAAAGCCCTCCCAGTCTGTGTTAAATCTTTTAAATTTCTTTCCGCGAGTGGCGAAGTTAATTGCGCAATTAACTAATAAGGAAATTACGGAAAAAAGCGTCGTAAGTAGTTATATAACTCAAGTTTGACACTTCCACTTTGAGGTTAGATTATATCACATGTTGCGAATTCCAGACTGGTGCTTCTAAAAGAACTGTGGGCTCAAGACTCTTCAGTAGTGAACTGAGAAAATGCACGATTATCCCAGGCGATGGAATCGGTCCGGAGATTTCCGCCGCCGTTCAGAAGATTTTCGCGGCTGCCAAAGTGCCCATTGAATGGGAGTCTGTGGATGTCACCCCCGTGCGGGTAAGCATTGTCATGACTTCTTCACCCTTAAACTAACAAGATTGGTAGGGACCTGATGGGAAATTCGGAATTCCGCAATCGGCTATTGATTCCGTCAACCGTAACAAGATTGGTTTGAAAGGGCCTTTGATGACTCCAGTCGGGAAAGGGCATAGATCCCTTAATTTAGCCCTGAGAAAAGAGTTCAACTTGTACGCTAACGTGAGACCTTGCCGCAGCTTAGAAGGGTGAGTCGCCCCCTTGATTATCACTGCTTCAACTGTTTGTTTTAGGTACAAAACTCTGTACGACCACGTGGACGTCGTGACCATCAGAGAGAACACTGAAGGCGAATACTCAGGGATTGAGCACGAGATCGTCGACGGCGTCGTCCAAAGTATAAAACTCATCACGGAAGAAGCCTCTCTCCGCGTTGCCGAATTCGCTTTCCAATACACCAAAGAAAACAACAGACGCAAAGTCACCGCAGTCCACAAAGCGAACATCATGTTAGTACTCACACCCACCGACAGCCCCCTTTCATTTTTGTTGTAGGCGCATGTCCGACGGTCTCTTCTTGCGTTGTTGCCGCGAAATGGCGGAAAAGTACCCCGACGTGAAATTCGAGGAGAAATATCTCGACACTGTTTGCCTGAACATGGTGCAGGACCCCCATCAATACGACGTCCTCGTCATGCCGAATTTGTACGGCGATATCTTGTCGGATATGTGCGCCGGGCTCGTGGGGGGTTTGGGGCTCACGCCGTCAGGGAACATCGGGCTCAACGGCGCTCTTTTCGAATCTGTAAGTCAGTTGAAAGGGGTAGCATTGTTTAAAGGTGGTTTCTAGGTGCACGGCACAGCCCCCGACATCGCCGGGAAAGATCTTGCGAACCCCACAGCTCTCCTTCTATCTGCAGTGATGATGTTGAAACACATGAATCTGACCAAATACGCGGACGTCATCGAATGCGCTTGTTTTGATACAATCAGAGAAGCGAAATTTCTCACTGGGGATCTGGGGGGCAAAGCCAAGTGCTCCGAATTCACCAACGCAATTTGTGAGAAAGTTGCCGCAGCCTCGTAAATTGCTCCAGTTATGTAGATACAGCGCCCACGTGTACATATAAGATTTTTGCTATTTGTTGTCATAGACTTTACTGTAAATATTTGCTTTAAAAGTAAATTTTATTTATTCTAAATTAATTCGGCTAGTAGACTCAGAAGTCCAGTATTAAAGCTTTTATTCCCAGTGACACTCAACAAACATAGTTGAACTTTTGTGGTAGAATGAATGGGAAGCAAAGAACGCTAGATCTGCCAGGAGCAGTTTTACAAGAAAATAAATCAAATTTCAAAAATTTAAATTGAAGTTTTTGTTGATCCTAATAGTATATTGCAGCACAAGGAAGTGAAATGGTTTTTTGTCTAGCGAGAGGAATTTAACTACCGAGACATGATCTATTTAAATTATTTATTTGAATAGTTACTGGTAAATATGCACATAAAAATAAAATACACGGACTGTACATCATAATGAAGGACAGCGCGACATTGGCAAAGTATAAAGAGGATAAAATCCCGCTGTCCTGTCAGCTTAGAGTTAGATCAGCTTTTATATACACCTTAGAATACAGATGATAAAAATTTAGTATTTAAATAACTTGGACTAAACGTAATATTTATACATCAGACTGGAGTAGTGCAAGCGCATAATAATTCTCAAACAATCCCGACATAATCTATCATGTTAAATAATAATATAATCAGCATAGAAAATAATAATACAAGAAAATTTTCACAACATAACAAGTGGAACCTGTCAGTCTGTTTATAAATGCACACTTGATTTCTCATAATTACTATCTTAATTTTACAAAAGAAAATGCCGTAAAACTAATCTAATATTTTAAATCGCAAGCAAGCTAACGATAGTTGATTTTTCTTCAGTAAACAACCTGAAAAATAGTCTCCCTTTAAATTTTGCAGCTCATACCAAAATTAAGTAGCGTAATCAGGTCACCTCGATTCCAAAATTTCGAACAAACAAAAAATATAATCTCTTAAATTATGATTATTCAGTCTGTGTAATGAATATGTACACGAGTTTCTAAAAATGTTCGCTCTGGACCTACAGAGGCACATTTTGGAGTATACTGTTATCAATTTCACCCTTCTGAAACAGATGATAAACTACTTCTCGTCGAACCCACGCCGATGGGACAACTCTCTGGGTTCAGATCGGGTAAGTCTGGCGGCAGCATCAGTGGCGTCGACACGGGACCGTACATTCTCTCCTGTTCATCCAGTTGCTGAGCAAAAGTCTCTTCCAGTTTCTAACAGACAACAAGAGTCAGGGTGCTAAATTACACATTTTTATAGTAAATTCATCAAGGCGAGTCAGAGCGTTGTTGTTGTTTGGCTCGTCTCGATGAATATACTATATTCACACCAACCTTGCATTTCTCCAATCTAAATCGGTGAAGGAAAAGAAAAAAAAAGCGTGTAAAACAAAAAAGAACGACAAAAAACACACAAAATACTACACAGCGGAATCGTCATTGGAAGGAGTGGATAAAATAATGCTCTGGGATCTGTTAGTATTGTCAATACTCCAGGGTCTAATATAGCCCCAACTGGGCATAGTGAAAGTGATAGAGGAAGTGCCGGGAGTTTCCGGGGGAGTTTGGGAGTCTTGATCGGTGGATGAAGCCGTGCTCATTCCCGTAATCTGCAATTTGGGTAAATATTTGGCGAATTCCGACGACAACATCTCTGTGCGCATTTCTTCCTCCAGTTTCTATAATAATGCGTGCAATGTTAATAGCGTGCAAAAGAAGTGTTAAAAATGACGTGCAACCATGCGTGAGAACAAACCAAACTTACCAATTTCCTCGGTTTTAACTGCGCCTTCCATTCTTTCAATTCCTTACTGAAAGCTTCTTCGCGTTGCTTCAACTTCATGGTTTCGTGCTCGAGTAGCATCTTTCGTTTCTCGTTTTGGAGTTGCTCGAGTTCTTTAATGGTGGCGTCGCTCATCGCTCGAAGTTCTTCCAACTGACGTTGGTGTTTCAATTCGAAGCGCTGCTGCTCCGCCTGGTAGCGCTTGTTCTCTTTTTCTTGAAACTAAAAAAAGGAGATTACTAACAACACCACCCCCAAACTGTCTTACCTCTTTGAATTTGTTCTTATCAGCTTCCGGATCGTTGGCGCCACTAATTGAAATCCTCATCGACTCTCTGAACATCAACTCGCGAGCCTTCCTCTCCGCTCTTATCCTTTTGGGCAGCGATCTCTTCTCCGCCGTCTGCTTCTTTAACAGTTCCTCCTCCTTCCGCGCCGCCCTCCTCTTAATCTGTTCTTTTTCTTTTTCGTGTCGCGTCAACATCTGATGCCTTTGCAGAATAAAAATCTCTTTAATCTGTCTCTTCATGAGTTGGTGCTTCTCGTGGATCTGCTTCTCTTCGATTTCCCAAAGCGCCGCCTCGCGAGTTCTGGTCAACTGTTGTTTCTGTTGCAAGAACTGTCTTTCCATCAATGCGATTTTCTCGCGATGGGAGTCGCTCAAACGCCGCAAAGAGCTCTCGTGGTTCTCGTTCAACTTCTCCAAGAAAGATTTCTCGCGTTCTGCGTGGTCGGCGTCCATTTTCTCTTTGCGGTTTTTGAATTCTATCTTGCGGCGGTCTTTTGGTAAGAGGTCGATTTCTGCTTTTAACAATCGGAGTTCTTGTTTTAGACCGTCTCTGAAGAGTTTGAGTTCGCGCTCTTGCTCCGCTCGGATCTTCTTCGACATTCCGCGCAGTTCGGCGTCTTGATGGGCTTCTGCTTTCTCGATCTGCACCCTCTGCTGGCGACTCAACATCTCGAGGTCGTTTTCGTACGTCCTCTCCAACGTTACCCGTTCTTGTTCGAACTTCTTGTCTTGTTGTTCCAAAGTGAGGTTTTCTTTAAATGCTAAATCCTGGAATTGCTTCTGTTCTTGCTTTTGCAAGTACTTGAGCTCTCGGAGTTCTTGCTTCCGGTCGTTGTGTAAATCCGCAAGATTGTAGTTTTCTTCGTCTCCATAGATGACTTTGCTGGTGGTTGTCGTGATGACGACTCCATCGATGACGAATTTTCGCGTGCGTTTCCGCGTTTTGCGATTGAGATTCAACAATGTCGTTTCTTTGGACTTCGGTGGTCTCTTTCGTAAAATAACAGGATCCTCGTGTTCTTCCAATTCCGATAATCGATCGTTTTTGGGCTCTTTCCCACTGCTTCCTCGACTCTCGTGACTAGCAATCGACAAACTCTCAACGTCTGAATGTTCAATGCTCTTACTGGACGAAATGGGCCTTCGATGCGAATCGTTGCTCCTCACAGAGCCGCAATCGCTATGCGATCGATCACTCATCGCAGACTCGTAACTGTCAGCGTACGCTTTCCCGTTGATGTTCTTCTTGTAAATCTCATCCCGACTCGGTGAGTGAACGATTTGTCCGTTCATTTTAAACGGAGCTCCTTCTAGTGTTATGGTTTTGACTTCATCACCAAAGTCGCTCTTGCTACTTCCCGTTTTACAAGAAGAAGCGTTGGAGAGGTCACTCGTCGAACTTCTGAAATTCTCCGCGAGGTACGACGTAGAGTCCTTCACTTGCACTTTCTCTTCGTCTATCTTCACCACAGACACGTGACTAGTGTCCAAAAGTCGGGAGTTGTCGTCGGAAACTTCCAAACCGGAGTCGTTAATAACATAACTCGAGTCAACTATCAAGACTTCGCTTTCGTCGAGCTTCTTAGCCTTCAGAGGACGATCGCGGAATTCGTTCGGAGGCGGATATTCCAAGGAATCCAAAGAGGGGTAACATTCCTCGTCGGAGGACTCGACGTGGGTTTTATTAGTCTCGTTGGCCACGATGACGACTTCGTTCGTACTGTTACTGGGAGACGTCGAAGATCGCGATATTGGTTGAGTATTGTCGATGATCACCGGAGGGTGAGTGGTCACCACAGTGACCTACAAAACAAAGAAGTTACTCTAGTTTCACCAGTTTCTTTCTACGCACCTGACTGATGTTAGACGCCAGACTGTTGGACAGATCCGGAAGATCCGAGTTTATGGTGATCGTGGAAGTGTTCAAATTACGTTCGGCTTGAGTCACAACAACGAAATTACTGGTTTCTTGAGGCACTGAAGTTTCAGGAGCGACGTCGCCTTGCGACTGAATGTCTTTAAGGTGATCTTCCTTTTCTTCTTTCATTTCTTCGTCTGGAGCGACGCTCGGATGAACGGGACTAGAATGAGGAGGTGTTTCTGGGGGCGTAATTGGTGACGATGGAGGTGTGGGAAGATTGGGAATGACAGGAGGAGGAACAGGAGCTGGAGGTTTTTCAACGGAAGACGAGGGTTGAGCAGGAGGTTGCACTGGGGGCAGCGGCGCCTTTCCTTTGTCTCTGGAGGCTCGTCGTTGCTCCTCTTTTCTCTCAACCTAACAACAAATTGTAACAAAAGACTTTTCCACCGCCAGAATTACCTGTTTCTTTTCAACTGGGGATGTTGCATCCGTCAAATCTTCTTTAGATGATTTTTCTTTAATGGTTTCTTCAGTTTCTACGTTAATTATGGGAGATTCATGGTCATTTACTGAAAACATCGGAATGAGATCTCGCGTTTCGTGGTGTGGGGTTTTACCTTTATTGTCAACTTCGCTGCTCTTCACGGAAGTAGAGTCATCTTCGATATCCAGAGGAACTTGAGAGGTGCGGTTGTCCTAAAATTATTCAATTATTGCTTGTGACTGGGGTGGTTGAGGGTGAGCGAACATAGCCTAAGCCAACAGATTTCTCACCTGGGCCTGCATGCCCGGAGAAGGGGGGCCCGGAGAGCCGCATGCATAACAAATAAGCCGTGATAACAACGTTACCGCTCGAGGGAGCTACCATTACACAATAAACTACTAATAAAAGCGTTTTTCCGTTTGAAATGTTATAAATTATAATTGGAATGTGGATAAACGAATTTGGCGTAGAATCAATAAACAATAATTCAAAAGAAACTTTTCATGTTTGATTTGATTTAGCGCCCGCAGTCAAATCGAAGTTGATCATAAAATAAATTTCAAGTTAAAAATACTACGACAATAATAAAGTGCACAACTAAAGGGGGCTCTCCCTTTGGACTTACCAATTCTCTGGTAGAGCTCTTTGTGCTTACGATGTTTCCTACCCCGCTAAGCATGAAATTATGTACACAAAGCTTAAGAAAACCGTCGTGACAACAAACAAAGCCCATCAAGATCCTTACCTCTGGATCATCATCCGTCAATTCTTCCTCCACGACTTCAGCCTTGTACTCCAACAACAGATCCCTGATGGGTTTGGAATCCAGAGTACAATTGATAAACTGATGCTTCAACAGCTCGTCGCACGTCGGTCGTTTCTGCGGGTCTTTAACCAAACAATTCGAAACAAAATCGTTGAATTCCTTCGACCACTTCGAAGGTTGTTCGAGCTTCGGCGGATCCGACTTTTGGATCTTAAGAAGTACCCGCATAGGCGACATTTCGTGATTCGGTGGTTCCATTTGGGCAAATTCGATGAGAGTTATGCCCATCGACCACACATCCACTTTGAAGTCGTAAGGGTTGTCGCGGAACGTCTCGCAGAGGACCACTTCGGGGGCCATCCAGTACGGCGTTCCGATGAACGTATCGTGTTTCTGCATCGTGCTTTTATTTTTAGCGGAGACACCGAAGTCGGCTGAGGAGGTAAACAAAGCGTTAACGTTAACATTTCTGCAGATGGATTCAAATCGAGCGAAATTGAATCATGGGCTATTTGTGGATCAATTAACCCGACACTTAACCCAAGCAATGAAACCATGAAGGTTTTTTTTTTAACACCGAAATGTCTGGCTCGGGAAGAAAATGTGGCCTTTCTATTTCATGCTAGTGATGTGGAAAAATTGCAGTTTCAGCTAGTTAGTCTTACACAATATCCTTTAACGGTGTAAATGAAATTTGCATTAAAGGCACGATTTGTCCGGAAATGACTCTGAATTTTTAAATATGTACCACATCCTTTGTATCTTTGCCAGCCAACGAGGGCACGGGACAATTTTTCAACGCGATTTTATTAGAAAATATAATTAAAAATCCACCTACGCTGACTATTTTTAGAACAGTCTCGCATTGTAATCACAGTGAGTAATTTTCATTGATCACATTATTTGTATACTATTTGCAGGAGAGCTATAAAAAGAATGAATCAGTTTGATCCGAGAAAAACACAAAACTGAGTTTTAAAAATAACCAGAAAATAAAAAGAGACGAATTAACAATCCTTCGGATTCCTTCAAGTTCTTGACCTGACCCAAGTTAAAAAAACTGAGACGTAATTAATAAAAGTATTTAAAAAGAAAAGGCTTAGAAGAATCAAAATTGCTCTTTTTGTACCAATAAAGTTTTGTGAAATAGTAAGAAGCTAATGAAACTTCGAACACACGAAATTTTGAAACTGCGCATTTAAAAATATGAGAAATTTAAAATTCGCGAATATTCAGATGCGGTTTGCGTCATCGTTTTTCTCGCGACTTTTTACATAAAAAATAGTTCTTAGATTTTCCAAAGTTGAAAGTAGCAGTTTTTCGAAAAAATTCAGGACTAAAACTATGCCAAATTTCTGATATTGATATCTCGCTTATTTTTTGAGTAAACTTGAGTTATTATAGATCAGTGTACGCAGAATTCTCCGCAGATTCTAAATCTGAGATTGAAATTTAGATCCGATAACAGATAACTGAGTTATGGCCGAACAAAGATTCGGATAGTTGATTTTCATTGTTCCTATTTTTTCCTAATTTAAATATCTCAAAAACTATTACAGATATTGAGATGCGGTTTGCGTCATCATTTTCCTCGGCTCATTTTACGTTAGAAAAAGTTTTCAAAAGCCAAAAATTCGATAGTCGATTTTTTTTATTTTTGGCCATAACTTGCAAACTATTTGTCCGATCCATCTCAAATTTGGCCAATTGATAGATTTTAAGCTCATCTTTCGATGGATCTTTAACACAAGGGTAGTAAACGTCGTTTTCACCTTGAAAACAATGATTGAAAATCACCCCAAAATGATGAAGAGGTCATTTTTTGTCAGATAGTGAAAAGATGATGGAAATTCGAAGAAAGAAACAAACAAAAAGTTCTTGGAGACAAAAAAAAGAATGAATGTGTAACGTAAAATGCGTAAAAAATCTCAAGGTACTCTCGAGGTGTTTTCACGTTATTGAGAGTTTTTTGCACAACATTGAGCGAAATTTGTGTCTCTTGCCTACTGTTTCAATGTCAGTGAAAAGTTTAGCCCCTTCGTCTCTTTGAGCTTATGTACTTGAATTATTAGCAGAATATAAATATGTGGACTCTAAACAAGTTATAAAGGTAACATAGTATATCACAACCTTGAGAAAGCCATAAAACGTTTACTTAAAAATATTGTTACTTAAGTACCTTTGACTATCAGAATTTCTATTTTTATTTCTCTAGGTCATGATAAAAATTGATTGATGAAACAATACAGGTAATCCTTAAAACTACGCGATGAAATTAGATAACGAGAAAAATGTGGCTTACCTAATTTGACGCCCCCAGCCATGGTCAGCAGTACATTTCCCGCTTTCAAGTCCCTGTGAATCACGTGATTCTTATGCAAAAACAGCAGCCCCTTGCACATATTTTGGCACACATAAGCAATTTGTAGTTCAGTCAAAGGCTTCTCTAACTCCGTCATAATACTATCTAAGGCCCCGCCATCACAGTATTCAATCAACATCCAAAGCTGTTGTTCCTTTTGAAAGGCTTCATGCAGTCCAACAATGTTTGGATGTTTGGTTTCAGTTAAGATATCTATTTCTATCATAAAATCGGAAAGGTCGTCTTCGCCGTCGAGACGGCACATTTTCGCTGCCGCCAACTGTCCAGTGTGTTTATGTTGAGCTTTGTATACTTTACCATAAGCTCCATCACCGAGTTCACCTATCATGTCCCAAAACTCTTCAGGATCGCACTCCATGCGCACGTTGTTGAAAACTTTTTTCTTTTTCGCATCGTTGCCGCCGAAATGAAGCACTTTCTTGATGTTGTTAAAGAAAGACATGATGCTGGTTAAAGTCTAAGAAAAATCACAACACTAAATCACTGGGGATGGGCAACTTTCCTGGAGAAACGTCCCGGGAAAGATTTTCTTCGTCTCATCTTGTTTGACTGCAATAAAAATGTTTATTTGCGTTAGACTCTGCAGTTTAAAAAAGTAAATATGTGTAGATTATTATGTGACAGAAAAATTACGAGCCTCCCAAGGACAGGATGTTTTGCTAAAAGTCCCCGTTTTCACCACGACGTGTTCCAGATTTTGAGCGATGGAAATCCTCATGCTCAGTGAAAGGAAATGTCAGAATGGCAAGTTTATGGCCAACAACCTGTCCAATTATTTACCTCGAATGGGAAATCTTTCACTCACCTTGGAAAAGTGGACGTCGTTCTATCACTGGGAATTTTCGGAAACGGACAATTTTCCAATCAAATAATCCACAGATTTTTCACTTTTGTGTATCTTCATTTTTCACTAAACCGTCGACCATTTTTACCTGCAACCAATCCCCGGCCCCCTTTCAGCACCACGCCTGGGATGACATCACTGCACGTCAAATGCGACAAAATCCCTAAATGTGACAACGTGACAACTGAAAATAACCAAACCGAAACACTCCACGGCTTGAATAAAATGAAATTGTTAGAAACTGACCTGTCGTAGCGTTTCCACACGTTTTGCGGCAGTAGAAAATTCGTTTTAAACAAACTTTGGAATTAATGATCTGTTGTGAAAGCTCTTTCTTAAAAAATTGGAATTCTCTCTGTACCAACCCCACGGAAACAAACTCCCTTACAACTAAATAAATTAATGTATAAATAAACAATCAATGCGCCAAAGTGGCCAAAGTTAATTTTCTCTATCGAAACACGTAAGTATTAAAAATCACGCACGCATTTCATCGATAACTTGATTAGGCATCACCTCCTGTGGGGTTAACCTCAAACCTCAAATGTCAGCGTGACATTGCCAACCAAAACAGGTGACTGATGAGCCCGTGTCTGTCTTCAGAATGACTCAACCGACACGGAGTGTGTGGAAAGCGGTTTGGACAAATTTCATTAATTCGTTGAGACCCCGACAGATTAGTGGCAACCATGTAGGAACCGATTATTTTGGAAATAAATTCTACGAAATTCCGGCGAACCCTTCGGTGGGTAAACGAAGACCTTCCCGGTGGTTCGAACCCCCGAAAAAAGACGATTTTATGCAAGAAATGCCGGCCGAATGGGAAGCATGGCTGAGGGGGCGCCGAACAGAAGTTCCTTCCCAAGAAGAGGTAATGAAGAATTATGCTCTTATGCAACTGAAGAAGAAAAATGCAGTTGCTGTGGATGCAAAAGGTGGGAAAATGACACCGTTGGAAAAAGGGATGGAGACTTTTCCAAAGAGGCCAGAGTTTGAGATCTCTCCTGGGACAAAAAGTGGTAAAAATTGATGTAAATAGTAGATAGAAATAAATTATTTTCATGAAATGATGCTTTATTTACAAATTAAAAAAGGCATACATATTCAATTGCAAAATTATTCACAGTTTTTAAAAAATTGAATTAGTATAAATAAAGATTTGCACCATAAAACTTTTAAAGTTTAATACTTAACAAGAACAGTTACTCCTACACAGTAGAAAACAAAATCGTCCATCGTTCCAATCATTTAACCTGAAAAATCGCTATGATCAAATAATGTTTGATCATAAAGTGATGCTTGAACCATCCTTCCTCCAAAATATCTTCCATTCAAAGCATCTCGCGCTTTTTCGGCCTCTGCAAAACAAAATTAAACCAATTACTACAAAGGGTCTCAAAAAACCATACCTGGTGTTTCTGAAAATTCCACAAAGATCTTAACAACGACGTCGGCGTTTTCTTCCTCTTCCGACTGTTTTTCGTTATAGATAATCACCCTTTCGACAGCCCCGAATTTGGAGCACTCTTCTTGAATCTCCTCCTGGAGCGTCTCATCGACATCCTCAGGCCCCACCATGTTCCTTAAAATAACAACCTTCGAATCGACCTTTCTCATTAATTTCTGCATGACAAAGTGCCTCGCGTTTTGCCCTTTAATCGACATATTTTCCTGTTGCTGCAGCGTCTGCGGTTCGTTCTGATCCATCAACTTCTTCTGCAGCTCTTCTTGTTGCTTCATCTGCGCTTCTTGCGCCCTCTTCATCGCCTCCTCCGCCGAATTATTCCTAGGCACTATCGGCTGAGTCAAAGTCGGCGTGATGATTGCAGGCGGCGGAATGACCGCCGCTTGAGTAACTACTGGTGTGACTATCGTAGGCTGAATCGTGTTGTTAGGAAGAACTTGCGGAATCGCCAATCCTGGCGGCGGGATGACGGCTGCTGGTGCGGCCGTCACGACGGGTTGACTGAGTTTGGAGAAACCCAGCGCGACGGCGTTGCTCGCCACGGCGTCCATGGCTTGGATTTTAGCCGTCGCGGCGGCGGCGGCGACTGCTGCTGCTGTTGGCATCACGCTAGAACCCGACGAGGGGCCAAGGAGGGCGTTCGGGGGCGTGATGGCTCGGCCGACGCGGAGGTATTGCCCCCCTAAATCGAACAAGTTCATGCTGGCGATGGCTTCGTTGGCGGCTTGGGCGGTCTCGTATTCGATAAAGCCGTAGCCTTTGTGTTTGTGGCCGGAGCTTCCCTGCGCAAGTTTACAGTATATGATGGGACCGAATGCCTCAAATACGCTGCAAACATAAGTGAGTTAGACAGGGAGGGACTTGTGGGGGCGATTGAGAGGAATTGGCGGTTATAACGCTACCTTTTGATGTCGTCTTCTGTCAGATCTGGATGGATTGAGGCGACGTAAATCCTGTTGTACTGTTTCGCTTCTTCTTGGATTTCGTCGATGACGGCTTGAGCTTGGGGCATATTGCTTGGTCGTCCGACGACCTTAATGTTACGTCCCCCTATCATTACGCCGTTCATTTGTTCTAAAGCTAACTGTGCCGCCTCCGGTATCTCGTACTCGACAAAAGCGAATCCTTTGTGTTTTTGCGTGACAGGATCCCACGACATATTGATGGATTTAATGGGTCCGAATGGTAGAAACGATTGCCTAATTGTATCCTCCTTCAGTTCAAAACTGATGCTTCCAACGTAAACCCTAAACCCAGTACCTTGTCACCCATTGATCGTCTCACATTTTTATTATTAGTTTATACATCCGAGTTATGAAATGGTTAAGAGAATTTTGTATAAGATCGAGGAACAACCTCTGTTACTTTGCACAGAATTTGTTCCTCCAAAATTAAAAGTAAATGAACAACGTTAATCAAATCTACATTTGGGGTATTCCATACCAAATCGACCGCTTTTTGATTTGACTGAAAGTTTTATATTTTTTTCTACTCTATATAAAAAGGTTCTCAGAATGAAAAAAAAATTAAAAAGTTATGAATTTTTTCCAAAAAAATGCTTTTATATTTTTAACTAGCTATAACTTTTTCAAAAATTAACTTAGTGGGAACTTTTTTTATTTTTGATGTAAAATGTACTTTTCAGAAAAAAAAACAAAAAAAAGAAGATAAATTAAATAAAATCTTCGCCTTTTTTGAGAAAAAACAACCTTATTTTCTCGAAATTCGCCATTTTTATTTTTATTTCAATTTACTAAAAAAAACTTCAATTAATTCTGCGATAATTCCCGCATATCCCAGAGTAAGCCGACTTTTTTTCGATTTTTTTATTAATAATACAGTAGAACCTCGATTATTCGAGTGCGGATTATCCGTGCAAGGCTGTTGGTACGATTATCCGTGCATTACAAAAAACACATAAATCGAAGACGAACTTTTGCTTCCAATGCTAAAAAACTTAAAATTTCGAATTTCACAGTTACAGTTGGTATATTTTAATGAGATTTAAGTCAGTGTAAAGAGCGAAAAACAAAATTATGAGTTAAAATTTTTGTCTTTGAATGGTAGTGTTCGCAAACAAAACAAAAATCTTTGAATTAAATTCTTTTGCGAAGAAAACTGAAAATTCAAGTGGAAAAGAAAATTTTGAGATCAGAAAAGAAATAAATAAAAGTACCAGATTTGTTTTACTACAAAATAGTTACTTTTATGTTATATGTCTGATAAGAGTTGATTGATTCAATTTCTTTCAGAATTTAAAATTGTTGTAAAGATTTTGATAAATTTTGGTAAAGGTTTTATATATTTTGAATAAAAAAAAATCCAATTAATTCTGTCGCCTTAAACGTATGTTTATTTAACAACTGGATTATCCGTACAGGCTCCGGTACCGAAAAGCACTTATAATAATGGTTGTACTGTATTTTTTTAATTTTTATTAATTTTTTTAAAGTTATACAATAAAATTATTGCAATTAAACGATTTTACAAGATTGTATACTTAATTTATAGTTTCATTCTATAACTATAACAAGTAGGATTCAAATTTAATATATTAATTAGATCGATAAGTTAGGGTGTGACAATTACAGACTTATCTACCGCCAGTTTTCAAAACCCACGCGAATATGTTTTTATAAGTCTTCGGCTCTTTAAAGTTGTCAACACAAAATATGTAAAATACTTAAACGGCAGAGAAGAAAGTAATAAATGATTTGGTGCATTTTTAAATGTTAATTACATATATCCAACAGAAATCCTTGTAATTATATTTGTAAAATGAAACTATAAATTAAGTACAAGGTGTTTATAAATGTTTCTAGCATCAAGGGTGGCTATGAAATGTCAAAGAAATTTGCCGCTCATTACAAATGTGGGTTTCGATTTTTCAACTTTTGCAGTTAATTTGCATTTAGACATTTGCAGTTAACCTCCAACATGGAGAAAAGTAAGTTTTGAGAAATAAACTGTTCTAGTTGTGATTTAAAACCTGAAAACCAAAACTTGGACACAAAACGTCATTGACGTAAGTAACGTTATAAATAATTTTCAAGATAGTTATATTCACTATGAAAACAAAGCGGCAAAATAGTGTACGGCAGGCACACCCTTCAAAGACACCCTTGATGCTAGAAACATTTGTGAACACCCTTGTATATAACCCTGTAAAATCGTTTAATTGAATTTATTTTATTGTATAATCAAAGCTTTTAGAAAAAAAAACAAAATTTGTAAGTTTTTTTTCAAATTTGTAATTAAAAATAATAAAAAAAAAATCGGCCCACTCGGATATGCGGGAGTAATCGCAGAATTAATTGAAGTTTTTTTTTTTGATAAAATAAAATAAAAAATGACGAACTTCGAGAAAATGACGGTTTTTCTTAAAAAAAGAGAAAATTTTTATTGAATTTATCATCTTAATTTTTTTTTTGAATATTTATATAAAGAGTACATTTCAAAACAAAAATTTAGGAAAAAAAAGTCCCATTAAGTTAATTTTTGAAAAAGTTATAGCTATTTCAAAATATAAAAGCCAATTTTTGGAAAAATTGCTAACTTTTTTTGGATTGGGAACAAAAATTTAGAGAGACCTGTTTTTCATAGGGTAGAAAAAGCTGCAAAACTTTCAGCCAAATCGAAAAGGGTCGTGGTCAAAAGCGGTCGATTTGGTATGGAATCTCCATTTCCTTTAATCGATCAGATCTTATCAGCAAAAACTCATGAGTTGGAGAAAGAGATTTCTCGACAACTTCGACTGAAAAATGATCATCATTTTAACAAGATGAAGCGGTTCATGCAAGCAATTAATGAGTGAAATTACATTGTTGCTCTTCACATGTAAATGAGAGATAAAACTAAAGAAAAACGAAATGAAGGCAACAATGTAAAGAATGGACGATGAAGCGTGCTAACCTGCACATAAGGGCGAGAGCCTGCTGACGCTGGACCTGAGTCCTCTGACTAGCCATTTGCTGCAACAGAGGACAAGTGGCATGTCACAACTAGTAAACGCAAGCTTGGGGGCGAGCTCTCGCCCCCTGAGCGGGCGCGTGCGACAAGCTACGCACTAACCTGCACATTAAAACTAACACTTGATGTCTCTGGAAGGTCTTATTTTTCTGTGAAGCAAAGTCTCATTAGTAAACATCTTAAAATAACAATTCGTACAGAAACGAACTAAAACGCTTTTAATCGCAACTTCCAGTAAATTCTGTAATGCAACAAAAAAAAAATTTGGAAAAAAGTCAAATACGCCCTCGAAAATCAGTGTTGATTGTGCTTTCAGTGATTTATACCTGTTGTTGATGTGCCAAGGTCTGCTTCATGAGGACCATTCGGATGCTCTGTTCCATCGCATACTTCTTCGCTTTGCTGACTCGGTCGCTTTGATCGGAAGTCAGTTTTGGGAGGGCTCCACCCAGAATGCCCGCAATGGTGTTGCTTCTAGCTCCAGGACCTTTGCCAAAAAACGTTCAGAATTTGCACACTTTCCTGATTAGATTATTTACCTGTGACGACTTCTCCAACCTGTTTCAGATCATATGTTAAGTTATTTCTGTGTGATCCATCTACAACAAAGTCAGATATGAATAAGTGTGTAAAGAAAGAAGAAACGGGGCTTGCTATCATTGCCATCTGGGAACTACTTACAATTTTATAACCGCGATTTTAACTACTGAAGAAAAGACAAATTTTGAAAAGTTTTTTACTATATTCGAGGATAAAAATGTAGTCATTGCCCTAAGATTACGTAAATTAACAAGATTAGATCACATGGCTAGAAAAAGTGAAGCCCTACCACAGTAAGTACATTAACTGATTGAAACCATAAAGTTACTTTTCCTGACTCTTCTTTAAAATTAAAGGAAAAACGTGAACGTGACTGTAAAAATGCTGCTGAATTACTCTTGGAACTAGGAGCAGTTCACAATAATTAGAATTTCAATTTTGCATTCTACTGGTTGTGTTCAAGCAATGGTAAAGTGAGCGGTGTGATTGCGTACATATCCACAACAGTGTCTAGTCATCATCACGAAAAGTGCGTAAAATGTCGACTTTAGCAAACAAAGCCCGCATTTTCGCACCCATCAAAGTCTCTTAAAAAATATGTACATTTTGCAGTTCTTGCACGTGGTTTGTGGTCGGCGGTCAAGTCAAGCCTCTAGAAACGCAACAACTCGAATCTGGTTGCACCTAACTGTATCTGGAAACACAAAGAGAAAATAGATATGTCTAAAACAACCCGATCGACCTGGCTTATCAAACGAACATGTTGAATGAGTATGTGTTTGCTTCTGTATGAAAACTGTGAAAACATTAAACTCATACTCAAACACATTTAACTTATTCTTGGTTTTTCCTACCATGTAACCGTGTAGGCTACGGTTACAGCGTTTCGTTCAACTCCACGTGAGGCTACGTTCTGGCAGATCTCATTTCTGGAACATCTCAAGCAGACATCGCACATTAGTATGGGTGTCCCGTACTTGAGGCTCTAACCTTACTAGAAGCGATATTCAAAATTGATACTTACTGTCGAGTTTCGGGATCTTCGGGGGAGGATCCTCGGTGCCCGGTGCAGGGGGCTCCGCGTCCTCTGGGGTGTCCATTTGTTCCGGCTAAAACACCAAACTAACAACGCAGAAGCGGTTGGAAACACACTCACCATATTCGATCCTCCGTTGAGTACTAGACGCTCCTGTTGGTATGTCGTCATCATGTTTGGGGGGCCTTCACACTTCCGATGAGGGAACAAACAACAACTACACTTTTTACCATAAAAATAAAGAATTTTAACTAGACAACAAAATGGCGTGCTTTATGTCAACCGGATCAATAAAAATGACAAGTGCGGTCGGTAACACCGACACCGACGTTACCCACTTCTGTCATTACTGTCATTTCCGTGATGGTTGAGGTTAGGCTCTGAAATTTTCAATTTTAAAAAACACCACTTTGAAATGGATGTCACTCTACTTGTCGCTTTAGCCTCAATCGTCTTGCTCCTAATTTTAGCAATTGCGTTCTTTTTCAAGAAGTCAGAGACGCCTAAACAAGGTACGTCACTCTTTTATTTACGCAACATATGTTAATTTTATTGTGTAGATGAGAGACCACGAGCAGCCCCTCGGGTGCGGGAAGGTCTACCACGCCGAGCCCAAATGGCTCGGAACAGAGGGGCGCGTTTGAGAGCCAACGGTAGGTAAACACCCCTCGTTGTCCTGTCTAACGTCCTTTTTAGCACCCCCTCAGGAGCACCCTCCTTCTGACGATGAAAACAATAGGAATGATCGCGAGCAACAAGTAGAAGTACCAGATGGTGCGAAACTCGGAGCCAAAAAAAAGGCAAAACTTGAAGCAAAAGCGGAGAAGAAGGCCCAGCGAGAAGCAGAGGAGCAACAAAGAGCTGAGAGGAGAAAGAAGGATCAGTTGGCAGAAGAGGAACGTAAGAAAAGCGAGGCGAAATTGGAAGCCGAGGAAAAACGACGGGATGAGGAAGAAAAACGAGCCAAAGAAGAAAAGGAGAAACGGGAGTATGATGAGTACTTGAAGATGAAAGAGGCGTTTTCTGTTGAAGAGGAAGGGTATGAAGAAGGTGAAGAAGACAGTCAGAATTTATTGCAGGAGTTTGTTAAGTATATAAAAAATAACAAAGTCGTGGTCATTGAGGATTTGGCTGCTCAGTTTAAACTGAAGACACAAGCGGCGATTGATCGCATTAAGGATCTGCAGCAAGATGACATCTTAACGGGGGTGATAGACGACCGCGGGAAATTCATTTATGTCTCTCCTGAAGAAATGAATATTGTTGCCAAGTTTATACGACAGAGAGGGCGGGTCTCGATCTCTGAATTGGCGGAAAATAGCAACAAATTGATTAATTTAACACCTGTCACTGCTGGCACCAATTAAAGTACTCAGTAATAAAAAGAGTTGTTTAATTGTTTAATTGAACAGACCTGTGCCAGATTTTATTAAAAAACAACTGATTTAATTTAACTTAATTATTTAATTTAATTATTTACTGACCTGACCTGACCAGTTTTATCATGCAAAACAAACTGATGACATTCATTTGGTAAAAAATAAGAAGGATCGGATATTGATATCTTTATAAGGCAAATTGTGATCAATTATTTAGAAGAAATTATAATTGAATCCAAAAATATAAAATTAAAAAATGTGAGAATGTGCTTAAAATTAATAGACATTAGTACAATTTACAATTACAATTTATACAATTAATCAGCAGTTGGGGATTCTTGTCTCAGCCGCTCCACATCATTAAAAACGACTTGAGCTCCTCCACTACAAGTCGGCAAGATATCTCCTTTATACAATTTGGTTTCCACTTCGCCTTCGGCTCCTTGTTCTTGTGCAATCAGGCAATATTTGCTCTGTTTTGGATTGGTGACATCGCTGGCTTTACTCAGCTTGGTAACAGACTTTCGTTTCTTCATGGACGGTTGCAGGACGGTACCTAAAGGCACTGGTTTAACAGCGTTGTGCTCTAACCAGACCTGAAACAAAACAGATTAGTGCCTATATTCACACCACTCATATTAATACCTCTCCAGCGGATCGCGATCTGCGGTTTCGTGGAGCAGGAGTCCCCACAGCCCTCCTGGTCTGTTGGACCGGAGTCACCGACGTGTGTTCCGGCGAAGGCGAATCTCGCTTCTCTTCAATTTCAGGTGGCGTAATCTCACTCTCAAGAATCTGCCGGACTTTTTCTAGCTTGTTTTCTTTCGCTTTCGTTGCAGCTTGGAGATGTTCCCTTTGACGACGAAGCTTGGCGTCCAATTCCTGCGTCATTTTCTCGTTGTGCAGCTCGAATTTTTGCTTAATCTTCTGTTTCTCCAGAATGTTCTTGTTAATTTTCAAGTTCTTCTCGGCAATGATGCTGCGCAGTAAAGAGATTTCCTCTTCTTGGCTCCGAAGTTTCGAATTCAGCTCTACATTCCGGGCTTCCGACTCCCCTAACTTGGACTCGACATTGAAACATTGCTGCTTGTTTTTCTTCAAAAGAGCTTTCGTACTCTTTATTTCTGATTTACTCAAAATGTTTTCTTGCTGGATGTCAATCAGTCGCTTTCTGAAGTGACTTATTCGCTCGTCATCTTCTGATTGCGCGGCTTGGATGATTTTTTCTCTTGTTTTGAGAGTGTTGATGAGTTTTTCGAAAGCGGGTTGAGCTTCTTCGATGTTAAGGAAAGACATTCTGATGTCGGGCAATTTCGGAACCACTCTTACAATGCTGTTGGTTTTGACTGAAGCAGGAGTGGCTGTCTTCTTCTGTATCTTCTTCTTACAAGGAGTGAACTTGGGCTCAGATCGCGTGACTTTAACATCTTGAGTGGTCTCAGCGAATTTCATCACTTGCAAATTCTCGTCAAAGTCCGCATTTGACGGGTTGATGCAAACAATCATTTCCACGCGCCCTTCGCCTTCGAAGAAATTTTTGAAGAAGAGAGTTAAGCGGCTGTCTCTATATGGGACCAATTTGTTAGATCCACTCAACTGATTCTCTCTGAGAATCTCCAAACAAGTCCGCAGAGAGAGCAAGGAATTATTAATTTGGCTTGCCTCTCTTAGTAATTGTCCGGTGTTTTGAGTTCTGTTTGTTCTTTCTGACCCTGCCAAGTCAACTAAACTCATCTGTCCAACTTTAAGCAGATTCGAGTCGGGAATGATTGGTTGGCCGTTTTCATTGTGGACGACTTGTTGGAACTGTACGACTCTTATAGTAAAAATGGAGTGGCTACGACTAGATACGGAATTTAAAACGGTGTTGGCCATTTTCTTGCGTTTTTGGCCAATGTTAAAGAGCTCGAACGCTTCCTCAGCTGATTTCACCTCGGATTCTATCACCCCATTCACATACATGTTTTTTTGCGAATCCTCGCGTAAAATTTTCCCTTGAATGGCTTTTCCAGTGTTTTCATCCAACAAATCAAAAACCGTGTTGTTGTAGATTTCAATGTAACTTACAAAAACTGAGTACAGGTTGCTTTCGTTGATATCAACGACTTTAGTTCCATCGTTGATGTAAGTCTTCTCGCGGCTGTGCTTCTTGTAAGTGGTTTTAGGTTTTGATCGCAAAGTTGCTAACTGATCTTCCATAGCATCCTCCTGTGACTGAATTTCGAAACCATTCATTTTATCAGATTTGATGACATATTTCGGCGCTTGATGCGACGAAATCGTGTTGAATATAGTGTGAATGCATTTGGGCATAATCCCGGGATTCTGCTGGTCCCCTGTTAATGTGTAAGTCTTGCCCGACCCTGTTACTCCGTAGGTAAAAAGAAGTCCATTTTTCCCTTTGAGTAAGTCTACAAGCAACGGATACGCAACGTGCTCAAAAATCTCCTTTTGTCCAGCAAAAGCAGTGAAAATGTGCTTGAATTGATAATGCATTTCCTTTCTAACGATCTTAGACTCGGCTGGTGTTGTTAATGAAAGAATTGTAGGAGAAAGAAGTTTAATAGATGTGGATTCCTGGTCGTTTTTCAGCGGTCGCAAGCGACAAAAAACACTTACAGCATCTTTATTTTTCCCAGAATCTGGAGTTCTCTCGCGGCGAATTCTCGGCGTAAACTTGCTAACAGGATTCATCTTAACGTGCCTCGGCAAAACTTTTATAAAATAATACACATTTAAGAACACGAAACGAGGGACTTGCACCAACCGTTTGTCGTTTTTTTAGATCGCTTTAAATTCAAACGGAATGTGTCAACGCGGTCGGTAAACACGGTTTCTGTAAAGGCGGTCGGTAAACACGGGTTCTGTAAAGGCGCTCGGAAGTTTGAATTTACCAAATATTCAGTTCGATAAATAATGTTTTGATTGTATCTTGTGCGAGGGCTACGTTAATTTACATGTATAATAGTCTTATTTCTTGTCGATCTAATAATCAGAAATCATTATAATAAAATAATAAAAAAAATTGAGCTGCCATCTATGTGCCGCCGCGTGACTTAATCAATTTTGACAGAAAACAAAACGTGCACATAACGTCTAATGTGGATTTATTTTAAAGTGATAAAAGGTAAATATAATTGATAAGTTTCCTTATTGTACGGTGTACCACGTCTTAATAAATTCGCCTGCGTGTGGAGAAAGTTATAACTTTTACAATTTTATTTGATTATCCTGCCTCTCATGGTGGGGTTGAATTAGATGAGGCAATATTTATGTCTGATTTTACCTGCCGTTATATTAAGGAAAAAAATAAATATAAATGAAATTGATTAATTTAACACCTGTCACTGCTAGCACCAATTAAAGTACTCAGTAATAAAAAGAGTTGTTTAATTGGCGAAGGAGAACAGAACAAAAAATAAATGCTTTACTTCCCATCATCCTAAAGACACAATAACGTAACAGTTTATTCACTCATTTCTTCCTCTTCTTCTTCTTCTTCTTCCTCCTCGCTTGTGACGTCGGCTTCGCCCGCTTGTTCCTCGCATTTGGGACAGTTGCAAGCAAACAAGTAGTTTTCCATCAGCTGCTTCCTCCTGGAATGTCTGGACCGTTCCAATCCGCAACCCTCCAAATAACTGATCGTGATTTCTTCCCCCTCTTGAATATCCCTGACTGCAACCAAAGACAGCCGATTGTTGTTATGCAGATACGTGGGCTCCGCATTAGGAACACAACTATGATTACAAGCGCTCTGTATCGTAAACAAAGCAACCCCTTCATTATTCAGAAAGTTTCCAGAGTGAGAGTCCATATCCTCGTACAACTTATCAATGAATTTATCCAAGACCGTTCGCTCTTCGTCGGTGATGGCCAAGTCCGACGTTCTAGTCACCCATTGACTTATCGCGCTAGTTCCTACTCCCTGTCCGTTGGTGCCGATCAGCGCCAACAACCCCTGGAAACCCACAGGGGTGAGAAACTGCTCAATACCTTCATGAGGAAGGCAATGGATCAAAAGATTGAGTAAAAGCGACTGCTGACTCGCGAACTTCTCTCCAAGCAGTTTGTGGGCTAATTCCGCGTCTTCATTTACCGTGCGGTGACAGAACTGGAGCGTTTGCTCTATCGCCAAGTCGCGATTGGGGGCTTGCACGATTCTTGCCAACAGGCGGACGATCAGCATTATTGTGTTGGTTTCAGGGGGGTAATGGACTTGCCTACAACAAAAACACTGCTTGTGCGAATAAACGATACGATCTCTTACTTCCAGGCTTCATTAAGTTGTTCAAGGGGGTGACAGTTATTTCTCTCCCTAGACTGGAGGCACAGAATTCTGTGGTATTGATTACAGGCCTTGTTCAGACATTCAGTAGAGCAGTAGTTAACACCACACAAACTACACGAAGTGAATTTAGCCTTATCAGTGGTACAACACATGGGGAAAGGCAATTCCAAGTCGGGCTTGCCGCTGAGTCGACGCGCGTTTTCTTCAGCTGTCTCTAAGGGGCTAAATTCAAGTTAAAACGAGAAATAATTGATGTGGTTTCTTACGTTAGGCAGTGATCACACGCTTTGTATTGATAGGCTGCATTCCAAGAGAACTGACAAGAGACCAAAGGGTCTTCTTCAAAAATCACAGATCCACTCTTAAAGGGTTTTTTCGCAAACAAACCTTTGCCCTGCAAGAAGTTACTTGAAATAGAGTGAAGCTCGGGGTGACAGTACCTTGGAATTGTCCACAACACGCACTTCTACGTCCATTTCGAGTTTTTCTTTACCGCTTCGCTGACATGTGCGTCAAAGTTTGGGGTTATGTAGTTGTGAGGTTAAGGCGGAGATTTTTTTTTTCAGAGGCACGATTAAGAGCTGTTTTGCTAAACGTGTTTACTAAATATGAACAGAAGTACCACATGCACTATTTACAGGCTTTTATCCACTGTCTTTGTACGCTGTGGTGACATTTCGATTTTGTGAGGTTATATTATCTGTCAAAAAACCGAGAAGCAATTTCTGTAATTTCCTGTAAAAATTTCGAAGTGTTAGTCGTGACTATGCACAACAAGACAGTCTTTGTGACTGTTGGAACCACGCAATTTGAAAAACTCGTTGAAGAAGTCTCAAAAAATGAAATTTTGGATCTTTTACACTCTCTAGGGTACGAATCCGTTCAGTTTCAAGTAGGAACAGGAAGTGATCGCATCAAAAACCACCCTAAAGTCAAGTTAAAATACGACAGGTACTTTGAGAACTTTGGGGAAGTAATTAGCAATTCCGACTTGATAATCAGTCACGCTGGTGCCGGGACGTGTCTCGAAGTTCTGAAGCGCCGCAAACCCCTCATTGTTGTTATAAATGAAGACTTAATGGACAACCATCAGACTGAACTGGCGGAAAGTTTAGCAGCAAAAGGATATCTTCAGTGTTGTACTATTGGGACTTTGAAACAGATTTTGCTTGAAAATAAGTTTTCTCAGACGAAACTGTACCCAGAGCCTAACGTGAAGTTGTTTCGGGATTATTTAGATAAGTGTATGGGGTTCCAAAGTTAATTACAAATGTTTATTATAAACAAATTAGACAAGTTTTTTCGCTTCAAAGAAACTCTTCAAGTGTTTCATTTGCCAGGCCCCCATTGCGAGCAACACGGCGGTTTGTGTGACCGACCACCACAAAACTCGCGAGTTTGTACTTTCACTAGTCTGTCTAAAGCGCTCTTCTCTATACTGTAACAGAAAAAATGTAATTATTGTTATTACAAATTGAAAAAAGTACCCTTTGGTAGTTTTGTTCTTTTGTGATCTGCTCCACTTGGTCTAATAACTGTCTAACTCTTAATTGGAGCTCTGACAATTTTTCTTTCTGAACAACTTCTCCATAGTTCACAGCATGTTCTCCAACTTGGATGTCCAAGTGCACCCTCAATTGAGACCCACTAAACCAAGCAGTACTGTTGGAGTACATGCAAATGACGTGCTCCCCAGGAGTGTGAGAAGTAAACGAGATCTTCCCTTCAGAGCTATAAACACGGGACAACAATGTCTTATCATCAGGATCCCTAACTTCCACGTGCATTCCTATTCCAGGGGATGAAGGCATGAAGCCTCCACTACGAGGATCGTACAGCTCCACCTTATAATTGACTGAAAACAAAACAGTTTTTGGGCGTTTTCGGGAATGGGGGCCTACCTATGACGTTTGTTTCGTCAGGAATTTCCTCGATGAAACATTTTCGCTCTGTCTCCCCAATGTGGAAGTACAACGCGTGGCTTAGGCTAAATGTGCAAAGGACGAGAACACTGACTGCGAAGGCGTACATTTTAACTTAAATTTCCCGTTTTTGGAAAATTTACACGTCACTTGGAAGAAACGTCAAAATTTTCGAACGTCAACAAATGTCATTTGTGGCGCGAAATTCAAACTAGTGACAGCAATTTCAGTAATTATAACATAACGAATGGAACGTTGATTAAGTGAAATTTGTTTATAAAAAAGGGTCTCAATATTCTCCTCTTAACTTGAAGCAACACCAATTCATCAAAGACCTTAGTGTCAGATTTTATTAAAAAACGACTGATTTAAGAATTTTTACCAATTTTATCATGCAAAACAAACTGATGACATTCATTTGGTAAAAAATAAGAAGAATCGGATATTGATATCTTTATTATTACCAAGGCAAATTGTGATCAATTATTTAGAAGAAATTATAATTGAATCCAAAAATATAACATTAAAAAATGGGAAAATATGCTTAAAATTAATAGACATTAGTACAATTTACAATTACAATTTATACAATTAATCAGCAGTTGGTGATTCTTGTCTCAGCCGCTCCACATCATTAAAAACCACTTGAGCTCCTCCAAGATAGATATCTTGCCGACTTGTAGTGGAGGAGCTCAACTTCGGAGCCAAGAAGAGGAAATCTCATCATTACGCAGCGTAATTGCCGAATTGCAGATTCTTGAGAGTAAGATTACGCCAATTGAAATTGAAGAGATGAGTTCTCGAAAGCGGGTTGAGATGTTGAGTTCTTCGATGTTAGGGAAAGACATTCTGATGTCGGGCAATTTCGGAACCACTCTTACAATGCTGTTGGTTTTGACTGAAGCAGGAGTGGCTGCCTTCTTCTGTATCTCCTTCTTACAAGGAGTGAACTTCCTCGCGTAAAATTTTCCCTTGAATGGCTTTCCAGTGTTTTCATCTAACAAATCAAAGACAGTGTTGTTGTAAATTTTTGAGTAAGCCTACAAGCAATGGATACGCCACGTGCTCAAAAATCTCCTTTTGTCCCAAAGTCCCTATATCTATAGGTCTGAGCGAGTCCACTAATCGCGTTTCCATGTTGATGACGTCAAAACGGTTCGCCTTTCGGCGCGAAGTTTGAATACATTGGTCAGCAAGCAAACTGCAGGTGTATTTTTGCGTGAATGTATTTTCACTTTTGACACTCAATTCAGTCATAAACTAATTCGACCAAACAAGCATTTTTTTAAGGTTTCATGACGAGCACAAGTGGTGTCCCCAATCGCTGTTTGACCCAAGTGCCTCTAATGAGAATAGTAATTCGCTCTTGGCTAATCAGTATCAAAATGCTTTCAAATGTAAGATCGGAAGCTGCACTGTCAGAAAAGTTTGGTCTTACCTCACCATTTTCTTCCACAACCACTTGGGGAACACCAAGAAAACCTCAACATTTCGCACATTTTGAAATGGTCTGGCAATTTCTGCCAGGAAATGGTGAGAAACACAAAACTTTTTGACAGTACAACTTCCGATCTTTCAATGAATAAAGTTTTTGTCATTAAACTATTTGTGTCCCAGGACTGAGTGTCTTAAGATCCTGGGATATTTCTGATGTGTTTTTCTTCAAATAGGAAGTAAATACGATGATAGTGAGCTGGCATAAGAGCCAAAAAGAGACTGACATTTTTTTTTGGGTAGAGGACCAATCATACAAATGCGCCACTGCTCTCTGTAGGAACCCTGTCAAATTAAATGACACGAACCGTTATGACGTCACATTCCCTCTCGCCCCCCGTAACGGCACCCACCCATACTTGGCAACTCGCTCAGACCTATTGATTTAGGGACTTTGCTTTTGTCCATCAAAAGCAGTGAAAATGTGCTTGAATTGATAATGCATTTCATTTCTAAGAATCTTAGACTCGGCCGGAGTTGATAATGAAAGAATTGGAGGAGAAAGAAGTTTAATACACGTGGCTTCCTGATCGTTTTTCAGCGGTCGCAATCGACAAAAAACACTTACAGCATCTTTCTTTTTCCCAGAATCTGTTCTCTCGCGGCGAATTCTCGGGGTAAACTTGCTAACAGGATTCATCTTAACGTGCTTCAGCAAAACTTTTATAAAACCAATTAAACAATACACTTTTCAAGTACACGAAACGAGGGACTTGCACAGTTTGACGTTTTTTTTTAAGTCGCTTTAAATTCAAAAGAAATGTGTTAGCGCGGTCGGTAAACACGGCTTCTGTAAAGGCGCTCGGAAGTTTGAATTTACCAAATATTCAGTTCGATAAATAATGTTTTGATTGTATCGTGTGCGAGGGCTACGTTAATTTACATGCATTATAGGCTAATTTCTTGTCGATCTAATAATAACCAGAAATGAAAAAATGAAAAATGAAAAAAAGAAAGGAAAAAAATAAATATAAACCATTTTATGACTTGTTAAGAGTAGTTAAAGGGTGGCATTTTTCAGCACGATAGATAATATGAAATTAACGATGGAAACAATTGAAAAATCGACCAAATTATCAGTTGCAAGACACTATTTATATAGAACGACAAAATAAAAGATTGAACGACGTGAAATTTTATTTCCCAGTAAAATAAAGAAATCGGGCGGCAAGTTATATTTATCAAGACAATAAAAATATTCTCCAGGCAATTAATTGATTCACCTGGTTGTTTAATAACTTCAACGACAGAATGCAACAATGGCAGACAATACAATTTTTTAACGACATAAATTTTAATTTCTCGACAGGCACAGCAGAACAACAAAATAAAACCAGCAAACGGCCGAACGTAGGAGAAAAAAATCAGACAAACAAATTTTCAAAATATCTTGCACGACAGTTGGAAAACATTAGTTTACCGTTTTTAATAGATTGCACGACTGGTAATTTATTTACTTGTTGCGAGGTGAAGTTTGTTCGTCGCCGATTTTAGCCATTCTGTCAAAGAAAACATTAACAGTCGTTGAAAACATTAATAATTGTCGATCACATATTTTTTTGTCGCTAAAATTATTATTAATGTCTGACATTCACCTCTTTTCATCGTTCATACTCTGTCGTTCAGTTATTTAAATTTGTCGTTGATTAACAACTAATCAGTCGGGGTTTTTCTATCGGGAAAATCTTTATATTTGTTTTTATATATCTTTATATTTGTTTTCTACTTCCATGTGATTGTTTTATTGCGGAGACTCAAAGTCTTATTTTAAAATTTTTAAAATACAAATTTTTAAATTAAAAATAATAAAAATTTGGTGAGATAAACGTAAAGTCCCTAAATTATTGACGCCAAGCTAACCTCAACTTCTGTCACTGCTGTCACTGTCATCTCTAGTTGTAATGGTTGTATAGTTTGTAGTGTCAGATTTAGGGCGTCACACAACCCCCACAGCCCCCTTTCCGGCAGTGCGCGTAGTTCAATGAAGGAAGCATCTCCTCCAGTTTCAGCTATGGCCACCCCAACAAACGGCAGTGGCAATCTGGTGGACGAGTTTGAAGAAGCGTTCCAGGTAGGTGACCTCTCACCGCACCTTAGTAAAGTTGACGCTTCTCTGCTTTCCTTCAGCACTGTCTTAATGTATTAACCAAAGAAGAGGCAGTCCCCAACTCCGACAAAGACGAGATGAAAGTAGAAGTGGAGCAAACGACGCTCCGATTCATCGATCTCGCGCGTCAAATGGAGGCCTTTTTCCTCCAAAAGCGCTTCCTTTTATCCGCCCTCAAACCCGAAATGATCGTAAAAGAAGACATTAACGAATATCGATTGGAGTTGGCGCGGAAAGACGAGCTCTTGAAACGCCACTATGAGAAAATTGCCGTTTGGCAGAACTTGTTGGCGGATTTGCAAGGTTACGCCAAGAGTCCAGCTCAGGGTAGTGCGACGCCGACTTTGAATAATGGGGGCTCAGTGCCGCAGTCACCATTGGCGATCAGTGGGAGTCAGACGCCGAATCCTATGATGGTGTCGGGGATGCCGACGGCGATGCAGCAGCAGTTGCAACAGCAGATGCAGCAACAGCAACAGATGCAACAAATGCAACAACAGCAATTGCAACAGCAACAGATGCAACAACTACAGCAGCAGATGCAGGTAGACCGACGTTGATCTCATCAAGAGCATGATTGTTGTAGATATTTATTTGTAGTTTATGCATTTTTTAAGTTAAGTTTTAAGCAATTTATTTTGATGCTTCAGGTGTAAGATGATCTTAGACAGTTATAGTCCTCCTGCCCGTTTCTATATGTATACTAACTCTCAGGGTTTTTAGAAGTGGCAATACTTTATAAAGATCAAATGAATGTGATATGTACAATGTAGGATTATGTTGTACGAAAAGTAGTATACGTTGTCAACTTGCTCAAATGTGCCTTTCATAGAAATTTTGTTTACATAAATGTTCATTTACCTTCAAGTTTGTATAACAAAATTTATAGTTTGTTGCAAATGTATTTCAATCTTCTGGTATGTAAGATTTGTAAGACTGTTTAATACAATAAATGTTCCAAAAGTCCCGTCTTTTTTTGATCAAAATTTCTACTCTAAAACTGGAGGGTTGGTATGTACATATCGCGCCCCCTTAAATTCTCACGATTTTTTTCCCCCCAGGTGCCCCCTGGAATGACTGGAGGTGGAGTGGGTGTGGGTCCTGGCATGGTCTCACCCCAACAGGCCATGTTCATGCAACAGCAAGCCATGGGTGGACCGCGCGGCCCTTTTTCCCAGCAAGGCCCGGGTGGTGTGCTCCAGGGCCCCCTGGCCTACCTTGAGAAAACTACGAGTAATATAGGTACGGCTCTGCACGAATCTCCATAAATATTCATGTTTTTTTCTAGGCATGACGGATGGGCGAAGGTGACGCGGGCGCGGGAGGGGGCGAGGTAGAGGAAGGGGTAGAGGTAGAGGGCGAGGCCGCGGGTCTCTCCCAGATTATGTATCCCCGTAATGATCCCCCTCCCGAAGTCAGGACCTCAGCGGTTCCGACACGCGGTTTGGCATTCCACCAAGGGGACGTCTAGCAGATTTCTATGTGTATGTAGTTAGTGGCACATTTAGATTAGATGTTCAGCATTTCTTCTAAGTTATGGGTACACACATGAGTGTCTTTTGTGGGCACGGAGGCGGTTATTACATACTCAACGTTGATTAAACATCAGCGTAGTTTTACGACGTAATTTATTGATAAAATAAGAAAAAAAAAGTGTGAAAGTGAAAGTATTTAGTCCTAAGAAGCACTTGTATTCGCAATAAAGTGGTGCCTCCACAGCATCGACTCGGACAAAAGACGTCATGCAAATAAGTACACTGACGGCCAAAAGTAACTGGGACACTTTTTTGCCATTGTAAAACGGGTTCAAATCTATTCGAACTACTAACAGAACGCCATCAGAACTACTCATATGTGATTTTTCCAGAGAGTCGGAACTAATATTACTAGAGGATGAAAAGGTGCTGGTGAGGATGTGTTAACAAGGGCGCCATGTTGGAAATAGTCTTTCTTGAAATGAATGCAACCAAATTTGATTTAATGTACTCATTAAAAAAAAATCGAAATATGAATTTTAAGTTGAAATTTTGTAAGAAATGTATTCTGAGCAACTTTTCTTAAAAATTCAAGATCTCCACCACGAAGGAAAAAATCACTTTACTCATAAACTCATGGATAATCATTTTCAAATTCTTTGTTCTAAAATTAACGAAGATAAAAACTTATTCATTTAAAGTACAACGCACTGTATTAATTTTATCGTCAAATCTGCAGATATTTTAATTTTATTTTAATTTTAATCGTCAAGCGATAAACGCCTGTAATTTTTTGCGATTTTTAAAATATCAAATTTGGAAAGTCGTCATTCGTTGGCGTTTTTGGACCACTAATTAAGTCAAAAGTGTCCTAAAATAAACAATTACTATTCAATGGCAGTATAGGTAATACATTTTAAAAGGTTTCAACCCAATCATAGTAAAAACCCAGTCAAAAATAATTAAATACTGCATCTAAACAACGCTTCCAATGGTATTTAAATGAACCGGACGGTTTGTTTATCCTCCAGAGTGGAAGGTTGCATACTTTACAGGCAGTGCCCGCACTCCATTGGGACACTTTTTTGGCATTGTAAAACGGGTTAAAATCTATTGAAACTACTAACAGAACGCCTCCTACTTATGTTTTAGATTTAGCCTACTAACTACTTGAAATCCAGATTTACACAACTAAACTTGGAGAAATTAGTGTGCCCGTTACTTTCGGCCGTCACTGTATTTGGAAATCAAAAGAATCTCATATTCACGATAAAGTAATAAACTGCACCTGAGAAAAATGCTTTGAAAGCATTTTGGGTTATTGACAACTTGCAAAGAGCGATGGAGCGCCTAACTTAATTGACTCTGTACAAAAATGTTCGAAATGCAGTCGCACCGCGCTTGTTGCTGTTGCACGTTTTCAGTAATTTAATATAAGATATTATAAGATTGGACCATGTAGGCCAGAGATGATGGCGTTTGCAAATTAGTCAAATTTTTAGTCATGTTTAGTATAACCCGAAAAGAATTTATTTTGTCTGTGATTATAAGAAATCGGAGTTTTTGCGTGCAATAAACGATTTTTGGTCCACATGGTATCACCAAATTGCTTTGTACCACGCAATCAAACACTTAAAATTCAGAAACTTAAAGGACACTGTATTTTCCATTTCGTAATGTGCTAACTTCAGTTCAACTATGTAACGTTACCGAATTTCAAAATTGTGATATAAATTAATAATAAAAGTATACTCAAAGACTACGTTTATTTCGTATAAAACCTACTTCTTGGCTTGCGCTTCGAGAAATTCTATGAGAGTGCGAGTGGGGCGTCCCGTCATCCCTTTACTTAAATAAGGGACGTCTGTGTCCGGTCCCATGACTCCAGCCATATCCACGTGGATCCAAGGAGTGTCCTTCGGGACAAACTCCTGAAGGAAGGCAGCGGCGGTGCAACTACCACCCCCCTTCCCTTTCCCGACGTTGTTAATATCATAAGCTGCGTTTTCTGTCATTTGTTTAGTGTAGTACTTCCAGAGAGGCATCCTCCAGACGCGATCTCCACTCCTTGATCCCGCCTCCTCCAAAATCTGATAGAGTTGATTGGAGTTCGAGAAAACCCCACAAGCTGAACCCCCCAAAGCCACCCTTATTGCTCCGGTTAAAGTGGCGATGTCCAACACCCACCGCGGGTTGAAAACCTCACTGTACGACAAGGCGTCGGCTAAAATCAATCGACCTTCAGCGTCGGTGTTGTCGATGCAAATCGTTTTTCCATTTCGTGCTGTCACGACATCGCCTGGTTTGATGGCGGTGCCAGATGGCATGTTTTCCACCAATGGAATTAGAGCTTTGACGTGGACTGGTACTTTCAAGGAGGCTAATCCTTGTAATGCACCAATCACAGAGGCTGCTCCGCCCATGTCTGCTCTCATATGATCCATCGCGGCTGAAGGCTTGATGCTAATACCTCCAGAATCGAACGTCACTCCCTTTCCGATTAAAACGAAGGGGGCCCCGTCACACCCTTTGTACGAAACTTCGATGAAACGGGGCGCTTCACTCGAACCCTGAGCGACAGCTAGAAAGGCCCCCATTTTCTCTTTCAATGCCCACGTCTTATCCCTGACTTCCACGGAGAGATTGAGGGATTTGCCTAGTTGAAATACAATCTCTGCGAAGATGGTCGGAGTCAACAAATTTGAAGGAGTGTCGGCGAGCTTCCGGGCGAGGTTCTGAGCGTTGGCTTTGATGATACCGCGCTCCCAACTCGTCTTGTCTTCGGGGGAAAACAGCGCTACGGTGGGAAGAGTCGACTTCTTCGTTTTATACTCTTGGAATTTCCAGGAGCTGAGTTGGCTTCCTTCAGCGGCGGCTTCGGCGTCACCGAGGGACTCCACGTGGATGGTTTTGATCCCAGCCCCATCCAGACTTTTGCAACCGGCTGGAAAATACGTTTAAAATGGGGGTTGGGGTAGTTTGGACGTACCTGCAGCAGCGACTCGAACGGATTCTTTCTCTTCGCAGATCAATTCAAGGTCGTTTCGCGATTTTGATTTTTTTCCTAGTCCAACGACAGCGACGGACTGGAATTCGTTTTCGAGGCCCCAGAATTGGAGGGTTTTCCCGGGTTTGAGTTTATTTCCTGCGCTGGAAGAGGGAATGAAAGTAGTTTTTGGGCAATGGGAAACTTTATTGCTATAATACAACTACTTACAACAATAAAAACATTCAATTCAATGGATCACAAATGAATGTAACAACGTTAGAGAAAGACTAAGTTGTGAAATCTAGTCATCACAATTAACATTGACTCGTCTGACAACATACAGTGCAATGTTACAATTACGCACAAAAATAAATAGAATCACAATATGTTTGAAAAATATAAATTTTTTTTGTTTTTTTTTTGGCGGCGGGCATTGCCGGTTTTATGTTTTTTCTATGCACATATATACACAAAATGTTCCAAACTTATATGGTTCCGCTTTAAAGCCCGAAAAAATTCTACAAAAAATATAGGTGTATACTTTTCAATTTGGGCTTCGGTCGGACGACTTGTCCATCGGCCAACTGAAGCCGGGGCTCTCCTAACATTCGAAGTAAACAAGAACAACACTACCTTCCATAAACGCAACATTCTAAAATTTTCAATTTCAACCAGTACTATAGGATAACATGATTACAACACAAAATTGGCACATATATTGCTATAAATACTTACGCTAATGAGCAATATACTTTTTGTCTTGTGAAGTCTTGTGTACATCGAACTACAATTTTTCACACGTATTATTCTAGTCTAATTGTGCGTTTTAATTTTTAAAATTTGGCACAATCGGGTTTGTCGTTTTGGGAATGATAGAAGTTCTACAAAACAAAGACTTTCCAGGTTAACACTTGAGGGTTTGATCACAGGGTCTTTCCATACAACATCGAACAAAAATCTCTCGGGAGCAAAACAACCAAAAGAGCTTCAGGTACAATGACGGCTAAAAGTACCTAGAAATTTAGCTGTGTGAATCTGATTTACTTTTGAATTGTCTGCTTGGTAGTTCATATGACGCCTTACCAGTAGTTCCAACGATTGGTGTACATTTTTGGCCGTCATTGTACTTATTCAGAGGGCGCAATCGACAATCAGAATGTGATTTTAAGTCATTTCACCGAACTAGTTACAAACTACAGCAATTCCAGGAATACTTTTGATTCTACCGAAGCCATGTCATGATTTCAACGAGGATTTGAGTGTTGTCTGGGATATGCCAAAACTACTGATTGTCCTAGTTGCATCACAACACTCCTTAAACAAGCTCCAGAATGTTAATAATGCCTTGACTGTTGGCAGCCACGACCACATTGGAGTTTTGTTTCCAACACACTGCAGAAACAAACTCGTTCATATCGTCCTCCCTCCTCTCCTGATCCAACACCCCTTGCACTGCCTCGAACTTATAACTAAACAACTTCTTACTCAACCCCTTGTAATAAATGTACATTGCGTTGTTTTCGGAGCCGCAGGCGACATAATCACCGTCTGTCGCCAACCCGATGAAGTTCTTCTCGTTAGTGTGCCCCACGAACGACCTCAAACAATACGGAGTGTTTATATTCCACATCTTCAACTGAGAGTCCGTCGAAGCCGAGACGATGTCTTCACTATTCAAAAACTTGACGTAACTGACTGCTTTCTTATGGCCTTTGAACACCGCCACCGCCTCCTTCATGTTCCTCAAGTCGTAGTAATGAACACAATGGTCTGCGCTGCCGAAAGCTAAATGACAAGAACTACGAGGGTTGAATTTAACACAACAAACATTAGCTTTAGCTTCTAGAGTCGCGATCGAATGTTCCCCATTGAGAGAGTAGAGTTTGACGCGAGCATCATCAGAACCCGACGCTATCAAACGAGTGTCCACCTCGTTGAAGTCGACACTCCAACACCTCTTCTCGTGCTCTTGGTACGTCTTGGTCCTCTGCCCCGTCGAGGCGTCCCAAATCGTCACAGTTCCTTCGTAGTCGCTCGACGCCAGGATGCTCTTATGGTAAGTGTTCCAACTCACGCACGAAATCTTTGATTTGGACAACATCTCCACGCAAGGATAGTGGATGTCCACCGAGTCTCTAATCACGGCGCCGTAATCAAAAACTTTGATTTTTTTCGTGACTCCGGCGATAGCCAAAAACTCATTGTCTTTATCAAACTCGATACTCGAAACTATCGTGGAGTTGTTAAACAAATCGCTAGAATAGTTCAACGTGGCGAGGACTCGCAGCGAGTTGTACCTAGAGAACTTTATTAAATTTTCGCGGAATTCGTCCAAACCGGTCGCTGCAACTTTCGTCTTATCCACTCCATCCTTCCCGAAGAACAAGTCTTTGGATCGAGAGGTGAAATAACAGTCGACGAAGTCGTCGAAATGCGCGTGCATGCGTCGTCTTCGCATCGCGAGAGACGTCGATCCAAGTCTTATAGAAGCATCCGTGCTGTCTTCTCTTCGAACTGTCGATGACCCGATCGTGTCGATGAGATCAATCATTTCTTTCTTCATCGCGCTCATGGTGGCGGCGTCGTTCTCCGACGCCGACGCCACAGTCCGTTCCACATCTTCCAACGTTGGACACTTGCTGTGCACTTCTTTGAGTTTGTGGTACACCTCGTCAATGTCGTGCTCAATGATCGCGATCTCTTTAATGATCTGAGCTTGTTTCTCCTTCTTCTGCTTCAGGAGATGTTTGAGGAACTCCAAGAGAAGTCGGTTTTGCGCGGCGCAGGATTCCGCCTCCAGCAACTGTTTTCGTTGCGTCAACACCTCCAACATCACATTGACATCGGGGAGAGTCAAGTTCTGACTCTCCGTCGCCACGAAGTCTCTCAAGCCATCAGCTGCCGTTCCAAACTCCCCTGAACTATCCCTGTTCAACCCGAGCGCCTCAAAACTGTTCAATCTCGTCTTGTGCTTCTTTATCAACTCATTCAAGAGGAAGTTGGGGATGATAGAATCTTCCCCAGTGAGCGGAGCGTTACATTTCGGACACCTCTTCACAGCTTCAATGGACTTGACGATACACGTGTAACAAAACGTGTGGCCACACTTCGTTATATAAGCTTCATCAATTAAGTTGAAACAGATGGGACAGGAGAAGTCGGTGGTTTTTTCTTCAAACGAGGCTGCGGGGGTTGGACGATGACGTTTAGGGGTGCGGATCGAAGAGCGATTAGTTGGGACGTTCGAACTACTGTGCGACGAGGCTGAACTACTGCGACCGTCGCGACTGGAGGCCATCGCCGAAATGCAAGAACGGTTAAGAGAAAAACACCGACCTGAAACAAGAAACAGTGGAATAATCAGCAAAAAAATTAGGAGCAAGTTTCAGGTCAGGTTTTTCAAAAAAAAAAGAAAAAGCTGAAGCAAAAACGGGTGGGATTGGGGTCTCAGTCTATGTGATTTCAGTCTATAACTTAATCATAGAAGAAATTGGCGTGAAGTAGGCAACACATTATACACCATTGTGTTTAACATAACCTTAAATTTCATTTCGACTGAAAATTGGGAGTCTTTGGCCGACATGACCCGCCGATTTTGGGGGCTTTTGTAACTGTTAAATACCAATTATTGTGACTGTTTGAGTTTAACGGAAAAATAAATTGGGAGTTTTAAAAATAAAATCAGCACATATGGAAACGATAAATGACGTTCTCATGGGAACTTACACTTTTAGTTGCTCCAAAAGCCTCCCTTGACAATTTTGGTTGTATTTTTCAGCAGCTGGAGTGAGTTCCAACCCTTCACATTCATCATCACTGTACACGCCCAAAACTAAGCCTTTCTGTCAAAAAAACAAGAATTAAGTACAAATTCCACAATTATGACTTAACAACTTACTTTTTCTGAGCAGGTTGAATAACATGCTCCCAAAAAGTGTCTATGAGTGTTGGATAACCTGAGTAGCCTCTTGCACGTCAGAGATAATGCCATCCTTAATCCCAAAACTATAATCTGTTTAAACTGCGAATCAGCACCACTCGTTGAAGGATATTTTCATAATTTCGTACGTTTCAAACTGAAAAAATAAGGACTTTTTCCTCATTCCAGGACCAAGATTTAAAAATCAACAAATCACAAAATTGATTTTTGACCATCGGCTGCTTGGTGGAATTACAACACGGTCGGGGCAAATAGAAGTTCGAAATTTGCTGCCGGCGCCACTGTACGCTACAATTTTTATAAATTTTGTTATAAACAATTTACACTCATAATTATTTATAATTTGTCACATTTACTTGTGTTATTTGTTACAATAGTAATGTGTAGTGGCCCAGATAAACAATACAAGTTCCTCAAAAGAGTTATAAGAGAAAAAAAAAACGTTGTACAGAGCCGTGGCGCGGGCTTAAAGTTACCTTTGATACCAACCGTAAAAAGTACTCGATCAACGTGTTTGACCATCGCCGACTTCATCTTATACCAAGCCTGTTCAATTTTGATTTCTCCCCTTTGCAAAAAGTTCCCTCAAGGTCATGGCCGTACATACGCCAGCGACCCCAACGACGAGAAAACGTATCAAATTCTGGTGATAATTCTTTCATTTTGGTGACATTTCCGTCACTTTGAAAGTTGCAGTGATGATAGGTTAGGTATGTCGGGTAAATTCATCAAAAATTACGGCATCTGGAATGCAAGGAAAGCGATTTCTCCGAACTTCCATAAAGAAAAGAGATCATTCTCTTCGCGGAAACGGCTACTAATCAGAAATATAAAATTAAAAATCAAAAAATGCCAGAACGGTGTTTCAAGAAATCGTGGCGCTAGCTTACGTGGCGCTAGCTTACGCACTCCTTACGTACTCATGGCCTACTTCGCGGGAACAGATCTCGGAAGCTATTGAACAGGCTTGGTATAAGATGGAGTCGGCGATGGTTTGACAGATTGCTGGGATGACATAACTGACAGTTGGAGTAGAGGGCGCTGCGTTTTATTACCAGCAAAGGTGTGTTCATTGAAAATTGCATTAATTAATTTGCGAATAAAATTTATTGTAGGCTCTCAACAGGAAGGGATTTTGTTCTACTTTCCTGCCTTGTCAAAACTCGTGGCAATATAAAACAAAATTAATTTATAGTGGGAATTAAATCGGCCATCACACCTCCAATAGTACACTATTGGCTTTTTGTCAAACTAAAAAGGCGCGATTTTTGAAAATTTGCATTAAAGAAGATTTCGTAATAAATAATTAAAATGCCTTTGTCTTGTTTATGACTGAAGTCTAACAGGGATTTCACTTATTCGACAACTTCACGTCGGATTTTTATGAATTAGCAAATTGCGGGGCTTCCCCACTTTCGGCAAAACAGATTTCTTATATCTGGTGGAGGTTATGTTTTTATGGCTGATTTCTTTATTCTGGTTCGTTTGGATCTCTACAAAACGTGTCTTAGTCATGAGTACCCGAAAATTGGCCAGGTAAGATCCGTTTTATTGTCTTTATAAATTCAGGGCCCCCTTTGCAGGAAATTGGGTGTCCTAGAAGTGTTGTGTGTTAACGACGAAGTCCGAGAGAAGCAGCCGTTTGATTACCTTCTTGTTCTTGACTTTGAGGCTACTTGTTGGGCGAATTCAGTCACCAGAACGAACCAGCCTGAGATTATCGAATTTCCAGTGGTTCTGTACGACGTTAGAAACGATCAGCTTTTGGATGAGTTTCAGCAGTATGTCATGCCTACAGAGCACCCAAAACTTAGCGAGTTTTGTACAAAATTGACGGGTACTTTTGTCGCTTTAACACCTAAAAACTGTTAATTACTCTTGCAGGCATTCAGCAGAGCCAGGTAGACAACGGAGTTCCCCTTCCAACTTGTCTTTATCTCTTTATGAAGTGGCTCAATGAAAAGAAGTCGCTGTATAAGATGGAGTTCCCTAACAGCGACGATGTGGCTGAAAAAACGTGCGCTTTTGCTACGTGGTCCGATTGGGATCTTGGAACATGTTTCAAAATGGAATGCAACCGAAAAAAAATTAGTTATTCGAAAATATTTCGGAAATGGATCGATATCAGAAAAATCTATAAAGTAAGAGTTAAATACTAATAAAAAGAAAGTAGAAAAACTTCTTCTAGTCGAATTTCAAGAGGCCGTTCACTGGTTTAAACGGGGCTTTGTCCGAATTGGGGCTCACTTTTGAAGGCAACGAACACTGTGGCCTCCATGACGCGAGGAACACGGCGAAACTCGTGGGAAAAATGATTGATCACGGAGCCATTTTACAATTAACTCGAAATTAAATACAATTTGTTAATTAAACAATAATTAAAAATATTTTGTGGTAATAAATTTTTATACTCTATCGGTTTACATAAATTGGTTCATTGGATCCTCTTCCCGCCGTCTCTTCATGTAATACGCTTCGATTTCTTCTTCGCTAGGCTTCTTAACTTCAAACATGCTGTTATAAGGTCTCTTCCGCTCATCCATGGCCAATAAGTGTTCCGCTTTCTTCTGGCTCTCTTCTTCAGCGTCGAGTGCTTCCTTCATCTTATCCTTCTCTTCAAGTTTCTTTTGCTTCCTTTTATCTTTCTGCTTCTTCTTCTTGTTCTTCTTCTTTTTCTTCTTCTTCTCTTCCTCCTCCGAGCTCTCCGATGAACTGCTCGACTCTTTTTCTTCCGGCTCGGTAACAACAGGTGGTGCTACTTCTGGCTCTGTGTTCCTTCCAGCTTCGCCCAAACAATACGAGTTCTTGACGAAAGAATGGCAACACTTGTAGCCCCACCGGCCCCCTCGCCAATACGAGCCCCAAACAGAAGTATGATTGTTGATGTAAACATCCTCTTCGTATTTTGATTTAATAACTTCTTTTTCCTGGCCTTTGATGACTTTTCCAGAGCGTGAATATTCAATGTAGTCTTCGGTTTGTGCGAGGAGGAGCGACTTCGGGGGCGCTTCTAGATGCTCCTCGCCTCCGTACTTCTCCAGGATGCTCCCTTGAACTTTGGATTTGAACTGATCTTTTTTCTTCTCGTATTCTTTTTGAAGAAGCTCCAGTTTTGTGGGTTCCGCCAACAAGTGGACGTCGACGCCTCTCTCGTAGGCTTCCCAAGCGAAGAGTTGCGCTGATGCGTGCTTCGTCGTGTCTCCAGTGAATCTCACAAAGTTCTCTCCTTGATATCTAAAAAGAAAATTAGGGGTTGGAGTACGTGGGCGCTGAACTTACTGATCGTTGTTGGTGGGATTGGGATTTTCCCTCATTGATCTTGTCTTCGGGTCATAATAAGCAGAGTTGGGGTCTAGATTCCTCAAGTACTTGGCGGTGTCCTCGCGGATCCTCAAGTTCCGCACTGTAATTCTTTGTTTGCTGTCGACTTTGGTCCCCGGCATGTCCACTTCGTCCACATATTTATCCTCGTCTTTCTCCTCATCACTGTCTTCGTTCGCGTTGAGTTTATCTGCTTTTAGTTGCCGCTTTGCCTCTTCAACCTTCTGGAATTCCTCAATCACAGCTTTGTGTTCTGAAGGATCATAACCGCTCCACCGATCCCTCTTCCCGTCGTAACCCAACGACAACTTCTTCTGAATAAACTCGTCCGCCGCAATGTTCGCCCCCGAGAATTTCGCCCCAACTTTCCTAGGACGGTCCATGCAGTCCTTGCGTTTGTGGGTGAGGGCCCCACAATTCTCGCAAGCCCCTTTCCGGTATTTCGTGACCACTTTCGACTAAACTAACGTTATTTTAAAATTAACAATGAGTTGGCACACTTACTGTATCAACTCCTCGCTTGTACCACTCATCCAACTGTGAAAACTTGCTCTGTTTATCGTCTTGGGGCCGCTGATGTTTGAGGGTGGGCCCCGCCGTCCCGTAGTACCAAGGGGCTGATGCGATATATTGGGGAATGTGGGGGTTTATGTCTTTGCCTTCTTCATCCACGGCAGCGGGGGCTGTACCTGCTTTTCTCGCTTCTTCGAGCTCCTTCGCTTTGCGCCAGTCCTCGCGAGACTTTTTCTTAGGCTCATCTTCAATCTCGGCTTTGGACTTCAAAATCTGCGAAACGGGGAGGCTCTGGGCACTGCTAGCCATCGCTTAATAAGTTCGTCGCATAAACACAGCACTTTTTAGGTTATATTTTTCTGTCACTTGTCAATTACGTCATACGTCATTTCGTTTCTGAATAAGGGCGGTTTATTCAAACAAGGAAAAAGGAGCGGAATTTGAGTTGTTGCATTAAATTGTCTTTAAGGACTTGAATTGAGAGCTTTTTATTTTTTTGAGTTTAAAAACTTTTATGGGAAAGAAGGCTATGACTTGTTTGCAGACTTTGAAAACGTTGTTAATCCAGTGCTCGGTGTGAAAAAAGTTGAAATAGAAACTTGTAACCAATAAACAAGAAAAATAATCTTTATCTTTTCAGTCTAAATTATTCTTGTAAAATGTATATATTTTAACAATGTCGGCCGCATCAGTTCTTCGCAAACTCAGTTCGAACACGCCTAAAATATGTTGGTCATCCAGAGTACGAAAATTCTGTTCCGGAGAACCTGCTGGGCCGGCAAGCTCGGAAGAGAAGGTAAACCCGCCATGTCTTGGCCTTTCCTTTGATTGTCTTCTTTCCAGAAAGGACTAATCGTTGGTGCGTATGAAGCAGAAGGTGAATTGGTGCTATCCAAAGGTGCAGCAAAATATAATGATCACGTAGGAGGAAGACTAGTGGATTTAATCAAAAGGTGAGAATCCTGATCGTTTCCTCTTTTGATCGTTCAATTTCAGAGCCGGAAAAATCGTGAAAAAGGGACACGCAAAAGTGTTTAACAACATCGATAGAGAAATGTGGGCCGTCGCCGTCGTGGGTCTTGGTCCGGAAAAAGTGGGCTATAATGAACTCGAAGCCATCGATGAAGGATTGGAGAATGTGCGAGCAGCAGCGGGATTAGGGGCCCAATTACTGCGACACCAAGGAGTCGACAGGATACTCATTGAAGGGATGACTTTTCCGGAGCAAGCAGCGGAAGGCAGCGCGTTGGCCCTCTGGAGGTCTCTTCAATTTCTAAAAAGTGACAACAACTAATCCATATTTTACAGATATCAAGAGAATAAACACCCCGACCAGCAAGCGAAAACTCCAACGCTCGAACTCTTCGATGATTCAGACAGCGAGAGTTTCCAAAGAGGACTGTTCAAAGCCGAATCGCAGAACTTGGCGCGTCGTCTCGCTGACACCCCCGCAAACCAAATGACTCCTCTTCACTTCGCGCAAGAAACCGTCAATGAGCTTTGTCCGTGCGGCATCAAAGTCCAAGTCCACGACAAGGATTGGATCGAGCAGAAGAAGTTCAGCGCGTTCTTAACAGTGGCGAAAGGTTCGTGCGAGCCTCCGGTAGTCTTAGAAATTTCGTACTGCGGAGGTCCGAACGACCAGAAACCCATCCTCTTCTGCGGCAAAGGCATCACTTTTGACAGTGGCGGTCTTTGCTTGAAACCCTGCAAACATATGGATGAGTTCAAGGCTGATATGTGTGGGGCTGCTGCGATTATCGCGACTATAAGAGCGGCATCTGCTTTGAGTCTTCCTTTGAACATCGAAGCTGTGATTCCTCTCTGCGAGAACATGCCGAGTGGAATGGCAATGAAGAGCGGAGACATCGTGATGGGAATGAACGGGAAATCGATTATGATAACCGACACTGATAACGAAGGCCGTTTGATTCTTGCCGACGCTCTTGTGTACGGCCAAGGGATTTACAAGCCGCGACTCATCATCGACGTCGCTAGCCTGACTCCCGGCGTGCGTTCCGCTTTGGGCTCGTCCGCCAGCGGTGTCTTCAGTAACAGTCAAACAATGTGGTCACAAGTGAGGAAAGCCGGCGTCATCACCGGAGACAGAGTGTGGCGATTACCACTCTGGAAGTTCTTCAAGAGCAAAGTGACAAGATTCAGATCGCACGATGTCAACAACAAGGGTTTGGGCCAAGGATCCTCTTGTTTAGGCGCCGCATTTTTGAACGAGTTCATCAGCTGTGTCGATTGGATACATTTTGATATCACAGGTGTCGGGTTCAAATGTACTCATAAAGTCAATCCGTATTTGACCAAGGGACGAATGACGGGACGACCGACCAGAACACTCATTCAGCTTCTTTACCAGCTGTCGTGTCCTGCCGAAGGACAAAGAGAACTTTGATTTATTCTTCATGTAGATGTCAATCCGTTTAGATGGGATTTGATCCGCATAAATTTAATTGTAATAAAGACTTAGGGGAATGTTATGACTTGAATCGCAATCTGGTCAATTGCTTAATCGGTTTTGGGCTTTTTTCATAAATCTTGATGGTTTTTGCTTTTAAAAAACGTAAAAATAACGACATTCCGAGTTTTCCTAAGTGGACTATTACATTTTGTTGCCGAGTTTTACTAAAATTTATCGTACACCAATTTATTGTACTATTTTATACAACGATTGTCCTGTTTTGTACATTACTGTATCAATATATTTATACTGAGATGCAGTTTATTATTGTTTTTCATTAGAAAATCAAAACATGCATAATCAATTGGCTGATGCAATAGTTAAAGATGTCGCATCAGAACTTTTCAAAGAAGTTCCAACATTTTTTGGGCTGTTTTTCTAGTATTCAAACTACTCTCATGGAAACTTTTGGAATACGTGAAAAACAACACGATTTACCCAAGAAGCGAATTTTTCTAGTTTTAAGAATATAATAAATTTTCTAGGATTTTCCAAAAATTTTCCCTGGCTTCCGGCAAAATCAACATCTGCAATGACTCTAAAAAAATTAATTCAGTTATTACACATCAACATTTAAATAATTCTCAAAGTTAAATCCAAAGCAAAACCAGTCTTCTACGTCACACAGCAGCTTATAAATTCGGCGACAACATTTCCATTCTCCAGTCTGCTGCTTTCGTCTGTTATGATCCTAAGTGAGTTGTAATTTCTCTCTCGTGTGAAAATCTTGTGTGTCAATGAGAATTCTTGAATTTATTTTAACTTCAAAATTCCATCAAGTGGTTAGGTAAGTGAAGATAAGTCTGAAGACTCTTTGGTGTTACTTATAACGTTTTTCTCCAGTTTGGATAAAAACTTAAGAACCCGTAAAGGAAGTCGGCGAGGAAACTCCGGAAACCGTCTCGAACTCCAAGTGCTTACTCAAATCCACCACGTACCCTAGCTCTCGCTAAAAATGGTCAAAAGTGCAGTTTGTGAGAATGCCAGCAAGGTCGCTGCCATTAATTGGGGACAGTCAGCCAAGTAGGAAAAAACCCGCTTTTCAATCACCTTCTAACAGTTTTTCTTCCAGGCAAGCCTTCGGTCCGTCTCGAAAAGAAGAGATGAAAAAGGAAGAAAAAAAGGATCAATACGGCGCTTGGGGGTCTGTTTTCAAAAACAAAGAGCACTTTGCCAGTTTACACCATTGTTAAATCATGTATTGAATAAACACTAGCTTGTAAACGGCTGAATTATCTTCTTTCTTTTCTTCGCCGCGTACTTGTGGCACAACTTCTCTAGAATCGTGACGAACAGCGACAAGAGAAAACCTAAAAAAACTTGCTTTTACTAAATCGATACGATATTGATCGTACCGAGAAACAAAACGAAAAAACTGCCTTGCATGTCGTCCATGTTCACCGTGTGGTTGTTCACTTCGACAATGTGGCGGTTTTTCCAACACCGATCCTTCTTGGGAAGGTAATCTTTCAGCCACTTTTCAATCAAACCAACCTGGTGCAGCTTCTTTATCTGATCGTTGAAAATCTCGAGATATGGCGTGTCCTGAGAGACTATCATCGCCAATTGTTCACTAAAAAACTCATCTAAACCTAAAACCGCAAGTTTTTAGAAGAATTTATGGTTTTAGAAGTACCAAGTGCGAGATCGCAGCGATCAGATTCCAGGTACTGCTTCTTCATTATGTATTGGAGCGAAATTTTCCAATCAATATGTACGTGTTTCCCGTCGACAATATCCTGAATCATGTGTTTGTAGTTTTCGTCGACTTTCCTGTCGTACAGTTTCCGGTACTTCGGTTCCGGTGTGTTCTAGAAATTCTGTTTAGTCACAGAAAATGGTCGCCGCGGCGTTTTACTTTCAAACTCGTCTCTAAAAAACTGTCTTTCCTCATGCTCCAAGTGACCGTGTCCGCGTGAGCTAGTAACTCATCTATGGTGGTGATGGGAATGTCTATTTTTGGAAATGTTAAAAAAGCGACTAAATTCCCACAGTACGTTGTGGCGACGACAAGTACCACTAGCCACCACGCTCCGACGATAATCCTCGCGCTGTCGGCTTGAGGAAGATGCATTCCTCCTGAAAATCGTTCTAGTTTCACCTTGAGGAAAATAACCGGATATTTCCAGTTCACCTTGTTGTAGGAGGGCCCCATACATGTACCAGATACAGTTTTCGATTGAAGACAATCCGCCGCGTTTTTTTATCCCTCGGTATTCATAAACCGGACTAAACCGGTGGATGTAGTACAAAATGGGACCCATAGAAACAATGGCGGCCGAAAGGCACAACCACGTCTGAAAATCAAAATATGAAATAAATCCTTGATTATAATAAACCGGTTGCTCGATCACGCTGTTAGCAAGTGGTTAAATATTTGCATATTTATTTATTTATTTCCATTTTAAGTACTTACATCTCCTGTAAACGGAGACATAAATAACAAGGCTCGGCTCAGCTCCCGCGGTCTTGACGCCAAGAAAGTGTACGTTTGGACACTTATCGGTTTTGTAAAATTAACAATCCCTTTGTTGTCTTCGGTTATGGTGAAAGCACACGCCCCAAACGCCACCGTTTTGTTCCTAATCATCTCAACAATAACGTCGGGGATGCGGCTGGTACCAACAGTCCCCAACGTCTCCTTTGACCACTCTTTTATACTCGCGTTCTCCAGTTCTTGTCCAAACTTAACAACATCAACAGTATAAGTAAAGTTGAGACTATTAGACAACTCTTTGATCACGTCAAAAATCAACCCAGCATATTCGACAATCGCGCCCGTTTCGTTCGTCTTAATGACCTGCCAAGGAGGATTCTAGAACAAACAGTTACTGGGGGGTCAACAGAAGAGTGGTGACTACATGAAATGAAACTAGAGGAAGATTTCGCCTCCGAAAACCATGAACGATGTGAGGAAACAGCTCGTCGGTCATCGAGGGCCCATCGCTGGGTCTCCAGTTACCAACGGGCATCAAAGTCGCCACTGAATCCGTTGAGGTGAGGTTGGTTTGGTACTCGCGCCCCCACGTGTCTCCGGTGGTCATCCGCCAAGACGTGCAGTTGCCGCATTGTCCGTATTGAAGAAGAAACGACTACAAAAGATAAAGTCTCTTTTCTCCGGTGTTAACAACAGTACCTTAACACTCTGAAGAAGCGCATTCCTTCGATCAACTTTCGTCGGTCTGATCGCCTCCCATTCCTCATCGGAAACCTGTCCTGATGTCTCAAACTCCACGACGATGGCTTCGTCCAAAGCCCTAGTAAACCCCGAGAGGATTTCTTCAGAGTGGCACTGAAGACCTCCCTAAAAAAGTGTTAAAACACACCAAAACAACTATTTTCTTACAGTGCATGCATCGCTCTTCACGGTGTTGTTGTACAAGAAGGCGACATTGTCGCCCTCCGTCAACATCTGTTTGAAGCGATTCACATCTTTGTACTTGAAGTTGGTGTTGGAGATGACGTACAACCACTGGTTTTTCGTGTCGACAAGCCTCGATGACTTCGCGTACTCCATTATAAGCTCCACGATCTCAAAAGAGACAATTGCAAGAAAATTCCGACCGACTGTATCAATCGACACTGAAGACAAAATATCTTTGATTTGCTCCTTAATTTCGTTCGCGGGAGTCCTCCGGGTCTCCAATTTAAGAAGAGAAATCGCCGCAGTGTTAATGCGGAGATTCGAGGCTTCGGACGATATCGATTTGACGACACGAGTCACTTGGTCTCTTCCTGCAAGAAACAAGTAGTTTTGACCACCAGGAGGTTGCACCTACGTAAAGTGTCATCATATAAGATCACTGCTGACTTCCAGTTGTAGATCTTCGCCGTTCTCAGGTCGAGTAACAGTTGAGGGAGTTCTTCGCCGCGCGTTATCAGCGGGACTGTGATTGCTTGGTCGGATGGCAGCCGCGGACAATCCGATTCTGATATCGCCATGTGCAACAAATGGGAGTCTTCCGCGGTCTTGAATAATTTCCACGTGTCTAAACAGGACGCGATGCTCAGTACTGCTGTAATGTCTTTTTTGATGCTGATGGTGGTCCAGGAGTAGTACTGGACGTTGATGCCCCCATGTTTAAGAATCTCTCGCTTGGCGTAGGTTAGATACGACTCAATCGCGTGTTTGATGGTGGAGTACTCATTACCTAAATATTCTCTGTCGATGATGACCGCTGGAACTAACAGTTAGCTTCGTTTTATGTGGATTTAGTAGTACCCAAAGTGGCGTTGGTTGTTAGAAGTGACGGAAAATTGTCACTTCTGGTCACAACACACAATAAACTTCCCAGGAGCACTTCGAGAAGCATTTTATCAAAATCATATTCATCAAAAAACTTATATACTCTCGTAATAAAACTAATATCATAACCACTGATTGAATATAAATCTTACATGTGCCACAGGTGTGCAGCTTATGAGCCACCGCTTTCATGAACCGAAATGTCGCAATTAACAATTCATGGGAAAATCGAGAATTGGATCACTGGAACGCAGCCTTGGCGGGGTTGATTGACTTTTTCTGGTCAAGGGTTAGTGATTATTTCATTAAAATAAAGAGGGTTTTAAGAGTTTTATACAACGGGAATTACAAGCTAACTAAAAATGTCGCCAACGATCTTTGTCAAGCGCCCTAGAAAAACTTCGTCTAAATTGAGACTGTTGTGGAGGCGCACAGCTAACGAGGGGGCTTCCGGAAAACCGCAATCCACGCAGTATTGAATACAATCCTGTCAAAACAAAGAGTAAAACTGTCTTACTTATGGGGGTACAAACTCACGATGGCTCTCGATGGCGCTTTTTCCTCAATACAAAGATCAACGAACGCGGACAGCGAGTCGAATTTAGGGACTCCTGGTATTGTCTGTTGGTTTTTATCCAGGCGCGTCATGACAGTGCAGCTCCTCTCGAACTGCTTTCCTCTCACTGATAGCAGCAAAATTTTACCTAACAAGTCCCCCGTCAAGCTGTAACCCACAATTAGCAAGTCGGAGTTAAATCGAGTTTCATTACTTTAATCGGTGGACTCTTAAGTCGTCTTCGCTGAGAGCCCTCGAGTAGACATCCCACGCAATATCCGCGAATTTCTCCCCAAGTTCTTTAGTGACCAACTGCTCGTTGTTGACCATCACGTTCAGCATGGTATCAACCAAATTCTCCCGATGGGCGTGATCGAAAACTATGAGATCTGACCAAAGTCGAGGGACAAACTCCACAGCCCCGTTGGCATCGACTTGGTTTAGAACCTCCGCCATAATTCCGACTTCAGGGACGTAGATATGGGGGACTAGTCTGGTGTAGATGTCGGCCATGAATTCCTCCAGAGGGAGATTCGCGCAGAACAACGCAAAGTAATGACGACTGAAACGATCGTGTTACTACTTCTCTTGAGAGAGTGTGGATATTTACAAGTAAACTGACTCCTTGTACGAGTCTCCGATGAGATTGTAGTTGTTGCCAAAATGGAGAAGATTATCGACGCGTCTTGCCAACGCAGTGTCGTTTAAGTGGTAGCGACAAATCTCCATTGCGGTGACGAAGAAATGAGTGTCTTTCAAATCGCGAATTTGGTGCTCCTTGTTCTCCACAATCACCATGATGTCGTTGAGGATTGTACTGATGGGACCCCCTAGAAGAAATCTCGTTTTTTATTGAGTTGTACCAAAGGACAAACTCACGATCTTTACAAAACGTTTGCAGGACATGAAACCACGAAGCTAAAGACGGTTCAACGCCTAACTTCTTAAATTCGGAGAGAGTCTGAAGGGCGTAATGCTTCGCGACTTTGGGGTTTCCCATGTTGCTCAAAGAAGACAAAACTGCGTTGAGAGTCCCTAAATTCGGTCTTAATTTGTTGATTTTCATTTGAGTTAACAAGTCGATGGTCAGTGACCATCTCATATCAAAATCTTCCTTGATGGCGTTGACCACACAGAGCAAGGAATTAAAAGTGTTGGTGTTCAAAACAACGTTGTTTTTTTGGGCTTCTTCAAAGAGTTGCACCGCTCTGTCGACTTGATGATATTTGGCCATTCCACGGATTATTGCGCTGTAAGCTGCTGGGGTTTTAGGGTCCATTTCAATAAAAATTTGTTCAGCCAAGTCTCCATCTCTGAGGAAAAACTTACATGACTTACTTTTCAAAGTAACGGGGTACTTACTTCCATGTCTTCCTGACTATCTCCTTGCCTTTACTAGCTTGTCTAAACCACCTCTCCTCTATGCAGTCTTCAGAAACTCCATCTTCCGCGTTTTGGTAACACAATAATTCAAGCAGACTCTGTTCTAACTGTGGAGCTACTTCTCCCTTGACTTTCAACAACTTGTAAACAATCACCGCGTCTGATACTTGGCTCGTTTTAATGAGTTTTTCTAGATCAGAAGAGGAGACTTCACTCTCCTCTGTGTAGATCATGGGAGGAACAAAAGCGTCGATCATGGGGTCTGCTTCCTTGTGTTGGAACAAATCCGCGTGTTCCTTGCGAATCCAATGGGCGGCTTTTCGCCCCGATTCCTGTGCCATTGCAAAAATGCGCTTCCCACTGCTGGATAATGGAATGAGATATGGGTCATCATGGTACTTGTAATGAGCAGCTGTTGGGTCCCTTCCAACTGTACTTTCCAAAGCTCGCAATATGTCAGTGGGGCCCCGCGGAATCCGTTTTGGTATTTCGATTTTTTCATCGACGGTGGACGAGAAACGAAAATTTGAGGTTACGTTCAGTGGGGGTAAACTACAAAGAAAATTAAGGCAGTGGTCGGTGGAGAACCTCAGTGTTACCCTCTGCGAATGAGATTTTTAGAAATGTTCATCATTTTCTTCTGAAACTTTCGTAATCATGAAAAATGAGGTTAGTTTTGACAGACCGGAGAAAGTTAGGTTAGGTGTGGATTTTAGAATTAGTTAGGTTAGTTAGATTTCCCTGTCAGGGAAGTAAATCAAAATTTCTTGATTTTTGTACAAACTTTATTACTACGTCGCAATAATACACTAGGATATAAATCAATTATCGACCGATTTAGGTTTTGCACCCTAGGGTACAGCTACGCTTAAATATTTCAAATTTTTGTATTATTTGAACTTCGTAGAGCAAGACACAAATTTAAAAAAAAATTCATTTTTAGGACCCACTAAAATTTCGAAAATTTTCGTTGTTTTAACGGGACAGTAATGAGATTTGGAGAGATTACTATTTTAGCTTCACTTTTGAAGTACACCAAATTCCAGAGCTTTATAGAACAAAAGGCACAAATTTTAGAAATTTTCATTTTCTGAACGCACAAAAATTTCGACATTTTATTAATACTGCCTGCAGTTTCACTAATTTAAACGCTACAGATATGAAATTTGGAAAAATTACTACTTTAGCTTTACTTTTTAAGTACACCGAGTTCTAGCTTCATAGACCAAAAGGCACACATTTTAAAAATCTCTATTTTTAGAACCCACAAAAATTTCGAAAATTTTTTGTACCCTCCGTAATTTTCGTAGTTTTAACCTGACAGTAATTAAATTTGGCAAGATTACTGCTTTCGGGTTACTTTTTAAGTCCAGTAAGTTTTAACTTCGTAGAGCAAAAGACACAAATTTTAGAAATTTTTGTTTTTCAGGATCCACAAAAATTTCGAAAATTTTGTTGTACGCTCCGTAATTTTTGTAGTTTTGACAGTACAATAATGAAATTTGGGGAAATCACTGTTTTGAATTCACTTTTTAACTGCCCCAAGTTTCAACTTTGTAGAGAAAAGGGCACACATTTTAGAAATTTTTATTTTTTGGAACCCTGAAAAATTTCTTTTTTTTTAATTCGGCCTGTAATTTCACTAATTTAAACGCTACAGACATGAAATTTCGAGAAATTACTATCCTCGCTTCACTTTTTAACTACACCGAGTTCAACTTCATACCGTAAAAGGCACAAATTTTAGAAATTTTTATTTTTCAGGATCCACAAAAATTTCGAAAATTTTCTTGTACGCTCCGTAATTTTTGTAGTTTTGACAGTACAATAATGAAATTTGGGGAAATCACTGTTTTAAATTCACTTTTTAACTGCCCCAAGTTTCAACTTTGTAGAGAAAAGGGCACACATTTTAGAAATTTTTATTTTTTGGAACCTTGAAAAATTTCGTTTTTTTTAATTCGGCCTGTAATTTCACTAATTTAAACGCTACAGACATGAAATTTCGAGAAATTACTATCCTCGCTTCACTTTTTAACTACACCGAGTTCAACTTCATACCGTAAAAGGCACAAATTTTAGAAATTTTTATTTTTCAGGATCCCCAAAAATTTCGAAAATTTTCTTGTACGCTCCGTAATTTTTGTAGTTTTGACAGTACAGTAATGAAATTTGAGGAAATCACTGTTTTGAATTCACTTTTTAACTGCCCCAAGTTTCAACTTTGTAGAGAAAAGGGCACACATTTTAGAAATTTTTATTTTTTGAAACCTTGAAAAATTTCGTTTTTTTTAATTCGGCCTGTAATTTCACTAATTTAAACGCTACAGACATGAAATTTCGAGAAATTACTATCCTCGCTTTACTTTTTAACTACACCGAGTTCAACTTCATACCGTAAAAGGCACAAATTTTAGAAATTTTTATTTTTCAGGATCCACAAAAATTTCGAAAATTTTGTTGTACGCTCCGTAATTTTTGTAGTTTTGACAGTACAATAATGAAATTTGGGGAAATCACTGTTTTGAATTCACTTTTTAACTGCCCCAAGTTTCAACTTTGTAGAGAAAAGGGCACACATTTTAGAAATTTTTATTTTTTGGAACCCTGAAAAATTTCGTTTTTTTTAATTCGGCCTGTAATTTCACTAATTTAAACGCTACAGACATGAAATTTCGAGAAATTACTATCCTCGCTTCACTTTTTAACTACACCGAGTTCAACTTCATACCGTAAAAGGCACAAATTTTAGAAATTTTTATTTTTCAGGATCCCCAAAAATTTCGAAAATTTTCTTGTACGCTCCGTAATTTTTGTAGTTTTGACAGTACAGTAATGAAATTTGAGGAAATCACTGTTTTGAATTCACTTTTTAACTGCCCCAAGTTTCAACTTTGTAGAGAAAAGGGCACACATTTTAGAAATTTTTATTTTTTGAAACCTTGAAAAATTTCGTTTTTTTTAATTCGGCCTGTAATTTCACTAATTTAAACGCTACAGACATGAAATTTCGAGAAATTACTATCCTCGCTTTACTTTTTAACTACACCGAGTTCAACTTCATACCGTAAAAGGCACAAATTTTAGAAATTTTTATTTTTCAGGATCCACAAAAATTTCGAAAATTTTTTTGTGCGCTCCGTCATTTTTGTAGTTTTGACAGTACAATAATGAAATTTGGGGAAATCACTGTTTTGAATTCACTTTTTAACTGCCCCAAGTTTCAACTTTGTAGAGAAAAGGGCACACATTTTAGAAATTTTTATTTTTTGGAACCCTGAAAAATTTCGTTTTTTTTAATTCGGCCTGTAATTTCACTAATTTAAACGCTACAGACATGAAATTTCGAGAAATGACTATCCTCGCTTCACTTTTTAACTACACCGAGTTCAACTTCATACCGTAAAAGGCACAAATTTTAGAAATTTTTATTTTTCAGGATCCATAAAAATTTCGAAAATTTTCTTGTACGCTCCGTAATTTTCGTAGTTTTAACGAGACAATAATGAAATTTAGTGAGATTACTGCTTTGGATTTACTTTTTAAGTTCACCAAGTTTCAACTTGTAGAGAAAAGGCACAAATTTTAGGAATTTTAGTTTTTTGCAACCCACAAAAATTTCGATTTTTTTTAATTCGGCCCGTATTTTTTTTCATTCAAACGCTATCGACATGAAATTTGGAGGGATTACTATTTTGTCTTCACGTTTTAAGCACACCAAATTACAACTTCATAGAGCAAAAGGCACAAATTTTAGAAATTTTTATTTTTCAGGACAATCTCAGGTTTTTGGTGTCGCTCACTTTGACAGAGGAGTTAACACACAGTGACTATGATACTGTTTATTTTGATATAACCGACAACTAAATACAGAAAACATTGAAAACATACAGTTTACAGTATTGAGATCTATGGTTACAGAAAACGGTGCAACACTGTATTGGATGTGAAAGTTTTCTTGTTCCGAGTCGTCTTCAACTGGCAATATAAAAATAATTCAACATTTGGCGTTTCGCAAATAAATAAAAACGTAATATAAGCTAGAAATAAACACTTATGACTAGTAGAAAATGAATAGAAATGGGATTCCCCTATGACTTTGACTTATTGTCGCGTTAATTAGAAATATTCACAACAGTTATTATTTTATGCTCGTGAATCGTGAATTCCGCCTTAATATTCTTGGTGCAAAAATATCTTAGTTCTACAATATCGTTAACTGTGTAAATAAAAGATATGTTAATCATATGTACACGTGCTCAAGATGTCTTTATCAACAGATATAATATATAGAGTGGCCAGCAACTATCTATACACCATGAAAATGAAAGAAGCTTGTAGAAAATCGCAGAGACAAGGTTTGAATTAGAAAAATACTATGGAATTCCATCGTGTGCAGTTATGAAAGTCACCCTGTCGCTGCGTAGTGTAGAAAATTATACTCTATTTGGACCTCATCCAAGAGTAACCATAAATTCTATTTTCAAACTTAACTTCTTGAAAGGACACACCTATCAACATCAGAATTAAACTTATATCACAACTAAAGTGTACGTCTTTGAAAAAGATCCCGTCAAAACTAATCTAACATTAAACAAAATTGTACAGAAAATCATGCAACAATGACTCTAACGCCCAACACACAAAAACTAACTTAAAATCACATAAAAATCACAACACTAGAGATCCCCATTCTCGATGGCTTTGTTTAAATCAGCTACGATGCGCCCCAAAGTCTCCTTGTACGGCGAGTTCACTTGAAAAATGTCATCTAAGAACTGTTCGTTCGAGAAGAAACTGAAAACACTGTCGATTCGTGATAAGGATTTTTCGGTTAGGTGTTTGGACACGATAAATTGGAGGCACTTGTGGGACTCTCCGAGAGCTGCAGTCAGGTAATTCCTGTCGTAACTGAAGTCGACTTCGTAGAACGATATGATGGCCATTCCAGCCATGCGGAATTTGCTTTTGAAACGTTCCGCTTGTTTTAGTTCTTCGGATGAAAACTGACCGTTGCGGTGGAGGACTCCGAGCTTGATTACCACTTTGATTATGTTCTTTATGAGCTTTTCTGCTTCTTTCTTGTTGTTTGACTGGAATAAAAAAGTTTTTCATTGTGATAATAATGGGGGTAAACTTACGTATTGCTTGGCAAGACGGTATAAGTTATCCAATAACGATGCTGTGGTATCGTCAATGAACGCTCTGGCTATGTTTTTACCAGCCATCCTGGACAAAATCTTTTTCTGGGCACGTAGACCGATGTCGCGCGCCCTGAATGCGCTCTCGCTCATGACTGGAAAACAATATTAAAATTCCAACTGGAGAGAAACAAGACTTTGGAAACTAAATTGTTTGTTAGAATTCCTGGAATTGCATTTTAAAGTGCCTTGGGTGGAATTTACGAGTTATGTACAAGGAACGAACTGAAAATTATTGCTTTTTCTACTAAATTATATAACTTTAGCAATTTTGATTATAAAACAGTGGAATTTGATCCGACTAGTTCAATAAGCGTGATAATTTTGGCCCAGAGTGTGAATTTTTGGAAACTATCTTAGCTTCATTTTTATCCAAATTTTCTTCTATGCTCCGTAATTTTGATGGTTTAAACGCGCCAGTAATTAAATTTGGAGATAATACTGTTTTTGACTAACTTTTTAACTGAATCAAGTTTCAACTTTATAAATCAAAAGGCACAAATTTTAGAAATTTTTATTTTTGGGCCGCACAAAAATTTCGATTTTTTTTATTCGACCTGTAATTCCATTAATTTAAACGCCACAGTGATGAAATTTGGAGAGACTGCTTTCCAGGCTTCACTTTTTAAGAACACTAAGTTCCAAATTCATTGAGCAAAACGCACAAATTTTCGAAATTTTCATTTTTCGGAATCCACAAAAATTTCGAAAATTTTCTTCTACGCTTCGTAATCTTGGTAATTTAAACGCGTCAGCAACGAAATTTGGAGAGATTACTGTTTTCGGTTTAGTTTTCAACTCCACCAAGTTTCAACTTTGTAAAGAAAAAGGCACAAATTTTAGAAATTTTTATTTTCGGAACGCACAAAAAATTTCGATTTTTTTTTAATTCGACCTGTAATTTCATTAATTTAAAGGCTACAGACATGAAATTTAGAGAGATTATTATTTTCGCCTCACTTTTAGAGTATACCGAATTCTAGCTTCATAGAGCAAAAAACACAAATTTTAGAAATTTTCATTTTTCAAGACCCACAACAATTTCGAAAATTTTCTTGTAAATTTGGTAGTTTTAACGAGACAGTAATAAAATTTGGAGAGACTACTCTCGTAGCCTCACTTTTTAAGCACACCGAGTTTCAGATTCATGGCACAAAAGATACAAATTTCAGAAATTTTTATTTTTCGAAACCCATTATAATTTTGAAAATTTTCTTCTACACTCCGTAGTTTTGATGGTTTAAACGCGACAGTAATTAAATTTGGAGATAATACTGTTTTTGACTAACTTTTTAACTGAATCAAGTTTCAACTTTATAAATCAAAAGGCACAAATTTTAGAAATTTTTATTTTTGGGCCGCACAAAAATTTCGATTTTTTTTATTCGACCTGTAATTCCATTAATTTAAACGCCACAGTGATGAAATTTGGAGAGACTGCTTTCCAGGCTTCACTTTTTAAGAACAAAAAGTTCCAAATTCATTGAGCAAAAGGCACAAATTTTCGAAATTTTCATTTTTCGGAATCCACAAAAATTTCGAAAATTTTCTTCTACGCTTCGTAATCTTGGTAATTTAAACGCGTCAGTAACGAAATTTGGAGAGATTACTGTTTTCGGTTTAGTTTTCAACTCCACCAAGTTTCAACTTTGTAAAAAAAAGGCACAAATTTTAGAAATTTTTATTTTCGGAACGCACAAAAAATTTCGATTTTTTTTTAATTCGACCTGAAATTTCATTAATTTAAAGGCTACAGACATGAAATTTAGAGAGGTTATTATTTTCGCCTCACTTTTAGAGTACACCGAATTCTAGCTTCATAGAGCAAAAAACACAAATTTTAGAAATTTTCATTTTTCAAGACCCACAACAATTTCGAAAATTTTCTTGTACGCTCCGTAAATTTGGTAGTTTTAACGAGATAGTAATGAAATTTGGAGAGACTACTCTCTTAGCCTCACTTTTTAAGCACACCGAGTTTCAGATTCATGGCGCAAAAGATACAAATTTCAGAAATTTTTATTTTTCGAAACCCATTATAATTTTGAAAATTTTCTTCTACACTCCGTAGTTTTGATGGTTTAAACGCGACAGTAATTAAATTTGGAAATAATACTATTTTTGACTAACTTTTTAACTGAATCAAGTTTCAACTTTATAAATCAAAAGGCACAAATTTTAGAAATTTTTATTTTTGGGCCGCACAAAAATTTCGATTTTTTTTATTCGACCTGTAATTCCATTAATTTAAACGCCACAGTGATGAAATTTGGAGAGACTGCTTTCCAGGCTTCACTTTTTAAGAACACTAAGTTCCAAATTCATTGAGCAAAAGGCACAAATTTTCGAAATTTTCATTTTTCGGAATCCACAAAAATTTCGAAAATTTTCTTCTACGCTTCGTAATCTTGGTAATTTAAACGCGTCAGTAACGAAATTTGGAGAGATTACTGTTTTCGGTTTAGTTTTCAACTCCACCAAGTTTCAACTTTGTAAAGAAAAAGGCACAAATTTTAGAAATTTTTATTTTCGGAACGCACAAAAAATTTCGATTTTTTTTTAATTCGACCTGTAATTTCATTAATTTAAAGGCTACAGACATGAAATTTAGAGAGATTATTATTTTCGCCTCACTTTTAGAGTATACCGAATTCTAGCTTCATAGAGCAAAAAACACAAATTTTAGAAATTTTCATTTTTCAAGACCCACAACAATTTCGAAAATTTTCTTGTAAATTTGGTAGTTTTAACGAGATAGTAATGAAATTCGGAGAGACTACTCTCTTAGCCTCACTTTTTAAGCACACCGAGTTTCAGATTCATGGCGCAAAAGATACAAATTTCAGAAGTTTTTATTTTTCGAAACCCATTATAATTTTGAAAATTTTCTTCTACACTCCGTAGTTTTGGTGGTTTAAACACGACAGTAACGAAATTTGAAGAGACTACTGTGTTCACTTTTTAACTGAACCAAGTTTCAACTGTGTAGACAAAAAGGCACAAATTTTAGAAATTTTTATTTTCAGAACAAAAAAAAATCGAGTTTTTTTTAATTCGGATTGTAATTTCACCAATTTAAACGCCACAGACATTAAATTTGGAAGGTTAATGGTTCGGGTTTACTTTTTAAGTCTGCCAAGTTTCAACTTCGTAGAGAAAAAGGCACACATTTTAGAAAATTTATTTTTGGAACATTCAAAAATTTCAAATTTGTTTTTAATTCGGCCTCTAATTTCATTAATTTAAACGCTACAGGCATGAAATTTGAAGAAATTACTACTTTAGCTTCACTTTTTAGGTACACCGAGTTGTAGCTTCACAGACCAAAAGACACAAATTTTAAAAATTTTCATTTTTTGGGACCTATAAAAATTTCGAAAATTTTTTCTAAGCTCCGTAATTTTTATAGTTTAAACGCGACAGTAACAAAATTTGGAGAAATTACTAATTATTTTGTTAACTGCACTAAGCTTCAACATTTTAGAGAAAAAGGAACAAAGTTTAAAAATTTTCAATTTTGGAATGTAAAAAATTTCGAAATTTTCTTAGTTCTGCTTGTAATTTAACTAATTTAAGCACCACAGACATGAAATTTTAAGAGATTAGTGTCTTAGCGTCACTTTTCAGCTTCATAGAGCAAAAGGTACAAATTTTAGAAATAGTCATTTTTGGAACGCACAAAAATTTTGATTTTTTTCTAATTCGGCCTACAATTTTACTAATTTAACAGACATGATATTTGGAGAGATTACTATATTAACTTCACTTTTTAAGTACACCGAGTTCCAGCTTCATAGAGCCAAAGGCACAAATTTTAAAAATTTTAATTTTTTTGAGATCCATAAAAATTTCGAAAATTTTCTTCTACGCACCATAATTTTGGTGATTTAAACGCGACAGTAACAAAATTTGGAGAGATTACTGTTTTCGATTCACTATTTAGCTGCACCAAGTTTCAACTTCATAGAGCAAAAGGTACAAATTTTTAAAAATCTCTATTTTTAGAACGCACACAAATTTTGATTTTTTTTTCTACCCTCCGTAATTTTGGTAGTTTAAACGTGGCAATAACGAAATTTGGAGAGATTACTGCTTTGGATTTACTTTTTAACTTCACCAAGTTTTAACTCTGCGGAGAAAAGGGCAAAGATTTTAGAAATTTTTACTTTCAGGACGCACACAAATTTTAATACTAAAACAGAAACGTCTAACTTGTCCATCTACTATTTTAAATTCCAAATCTGCCAAACGCCCTATTCAAAAAATTTCACTTTTCTCAACTAATTCATTTTAAAACTGTTTACCCGCTCGATATAGTAAATATTAGTTGTCGCGTGTCAAACCCCAATTCCATTCTTCTGGGAACTTTATCTTTTTCCTAATCAAAACATGCAAATATGGCAGGAGGTCTGGGACTGCCACAACTCTAATTTAGTTGATTCACTGTAAAAGTAAGCGCCCTAATTCATATTTATGAGGAGATATAATTCGAAAAAAAGTGGAAGTTGCAGCGCGGTGGTGCCAACAACCTCCTTTTTCTGATTGTGATAATAAGAGTTAATCATCTGCTTGCCAGTCTCCGGAAGTGCGTCGCCCACACTTTTTCTTGAAGTTTTAAAGAACGAAAGTGGAGAAATTCTCACCAAAAAACACACGTTTTGTTTCTACAAAATTAATTATAACTTGTCACGACAAGGTCTCGTTTTGGTTTTATCGCAAAAGGAATTTTTTAATTGGCAGTACAACGTCAAAAAAAATAAAATAAAACATACCTGGTGTCTCCAACATGAGTGCACAAAAATTAGGACCAACAGAAAAAAATCCTAAAAAAAATAATAAGAAATGAAAGAAATTCAAACTAAAAAAGGTGAAGGAAGTAACTTTGACTTACACAGACAGTCGCTGCACTCCGTGGCGATGCACTGGTAAATGAGCCAACTTTCGAGTTCTACCATTGCAGTCATTTTGGAGGCAACTTAAAGGGCAGTGTGGGTGGAGCATCTGCAACAAAATATTTGCCAAAGTGTCACTCTGTAAATAAACAAGTCATTACGAGTTTTGTTGAGAATGTGAAATGGGGTCGGTGCGTATGCAGGGGCAAAATAGTTAAACAAGCAAAACCCAATCGATACTTTTGCTTTCGCTTCTGTTCGCCGCTCCACTGAGCTTTACTGGAAGCACGTACAAAGAAAACACGGCAAAGTTAATGCCGTTTTCATATTCCGATGTGATTGCCAAGTACGTTTAATTAAAGACTTTGACCTCATTTAAGAGCTTTTGATAAATGACGCAGAAGGGACTCGAATAATGGAGATCTAGGAAACGAAGAGGAATTTTACGCATACTTGGACGAAGATAAACAGATTATTATCTGACAAATTTATTTAATGTGGTCACGGAGAGGTTTTGCATTATGAGGAGTCAAGGTTGAACGTAAATATGAACTATGTGGGTCGAAATTCTAACAATTTCATCAAAAAATACAAAAAAGGAGGCGTAAAAATACGTTCAGGGTAATGATAATATTTTTTTAGGAATTTATGACAATGTTTATGTTGATCGCCTTCATTAACTCAAAGTTGGGAGTCTCGGTCGTTTAAAGGTTTTATATGTTTGTAGTTCACGTAATTTGGATAAAAAAGAGATTTCCTATTGCATAAACTCATTTGCCAATGTCAGTCAAGACCATTGTAAAGTTGGGAACAAAAACGCTAATAAACAAGTGGCAAAAATGTCTTTTTAAGTTCAAATCAGTTTAGCAATAATCGTGGTAGAGGAATGTTGCGTTTTCAGTGCCAAATCGTTCAAATTTGGATTATTTAGAGTTCGATTTCTTTTATTTTTTGCCAGTGGTTTGTTTAAAAGTGTCGTGATGAACTTGAAGTTTTAGGTAAGTTTTTGATTATTTCGTTTCTAATTAAAATTTCAATTGGGTCCACAAAGCAAGTCGGGAAAAATCATCTTACCACCAATCGAGATAAAAAAATTTCGCATTAGACACTTTTGAAAATGTTGTCTTTGGGAAACTGTTAAATTCAGTGCCAAAGCGTCAAATAACGGAGTTTTGCCCCATTCGATTTTTTTGCAGAATTATTATCTACAACGGTATCTGATACTGGGGTTAAAATTTTTGCAATTGCAACATGTCTTTTTATCTAGCCATAAACTTCACTGACGCGATTATATGCTATATGTAGACCAAAAACTGAAAACCAAATATTTTGAACTTGAATGCTTACAAGGATATAATTAAAAAAAACTTTTTGGTTTTCTAAAACTTGTATTTTTTTTTATTTTGTCTTTTGGCACAGTTGATGAACACTTTAAAAGTAGTAACCTTCCAAAATTTCATTGTCATAACTTAAAAACTAACAAAGATACGAATTTTAATATTAGAAAATTGAAACTTTTTGCCTCGTCCTAAAATTAAATTTTCTAAAATCTGCAATTCTTGTTCTAAAATTTTGCACTTTGGCACAGATAATAAATACTTTAGAGATAGTATCCTCCCCAAATTTCATTGTCAAAACTTAAAATCAAACAAAGATACGAATTTTAATGATAGAAACTTGAAAGTTTTTGGTTTGTCCCAAAACGAAATTTTCTAAAATCTATATTTTTTGTTTTAAAATTTGGTCCTTGGAGACAGTTAATGAACACATTAGAAGTAGTAACCTCCCCAAAATTCAATGTCATAACTTAAAAACTACTAAAAGTACGAATTTTAATAATTAAAAGTTGAAAATATTTGGTTCGTCCTAAAATGAAATTTTCTAAAATCTGTATTTCTTGTTCTAAAATTTTGCACTTTGGCACAGATAATAAATACTTTAGAGATAGTATCCTCTCCAAATTTCATTGTCAAAACTTAAAATCAAACAAAGATACGAATTTTAATGATAGAAACTTGAAAGGTTTTGGTTTGTCGCAAAACGAAATTTTCTAAAATCTATATTTTTTGTTTTAAAATTTGGTCCTTGGAGACAGTTAATGAACACATTAGAAGTAATAACCTCCCCAAAATTCAATGTCATAACTTAAAAACTACTAAAAGTACGAATTTTAATAATTAAAAGTTGAAAATATTTGGTTCATCCTAAAATTAAATTTTATAAAATCTGTATTTTTTGCTTTAAAACTTTGAACTTTGGCCCAGTCAATGAACCCTTTAGAAGTAGTAACCTCACCAAATTTCATTGTGATAATTAAAAACTAACAAAGATACGAATTTTAATAATATAAACTTGACAGTTTTTGGTTCGTCCTAAAACAAAATTTTCTAAAATCTGTATTTTTTGTTCTAAAATTTTGTACTTTAGCACAGTTAATGAACACATTAGAAGTAGTAACCTTGTTAAATTTCATTGTCATAATTTTAAAACTAACAAAAATATGAATTTTAGTAACAAAAAGTACAAAGTTTCCGGTTAGTCCTAAAATGAAAATTTCTAAAATCTGTATTTTTTTGTTATAAAACTTTGTACTTTGGCCCAGTTAATGAACCCTTTAAAAGTAGTAACCTCACCAAATTTCACTGTCATAATTTAAAAACTAACAAAGATACGAATTTTAATAATATAAACTTGACAGGTTTTGGTTCGTCCTAATACAAAATTTTCTAAAATCTGTATTTTTTGTTCTAAAATTTTGTACTCTGGCACAGTTAATAAATACAGTAGAAGTAGTAACCTCGCTAAAATTCAGTGTCACAACTTAAAAACTACTAAAAATACAAATTTTAATAATTCAAAGTTGAAAATATTTGGTTCGTATTAAAATAAAATTTTCTAAAATCTGTATTTCTTGTTCTAAAATTTTGAACTTTGGCACAATTCATGAACACTTTAGAAACAGTAACCTCATCAAATTTCATTGTCAAAACTTAATAACTAACAAAGATTCGAATGTTAATAAAAAAAAGTTGTTTTTGGTGCATACAATCGTGTTAGTAAAAGTTTATGGCAAATTTTTTTTTTCTAATATCAAAAAACACCTTGGTTTTCCCAAAAACATGGAATTTCCAGTTTCGTTTAAAATATGGAAACTTTAGAACGTTAGTGCATTTGAACGATTACGATAATTGTAGAAAATTACCGCTTCCTGTTGTTTTGAGGACATTTATTTATACTTCTTTATTTTCCGATACTTTGTACTAAATTATTTCTAATGACGTCTAATGTATAGAATAATTTACGTATCGTTACATTGCGTGACAGTGCATTATATTATTCCTTGAAAGCACGAAGTGTTAGAAAAAACGTGAGTTATAACATGCTTCCAGACATAGATAATACTGCGTTTACAGTAGATTCTGTTATCTCTGGCAGATTTGTGGGCCCAACTGATTAACTAATTGGTGATTTATTATCGAAATGCATTGTTAGATAAAATGGATTATATCTGAAGTGGTCTGAAGAGAATCAACTTTATTTACAACTGTCAGTTAAACTTCCACCTCGAGGAAACTAAAGGATATGCAAGCCGACCGTTAGACTTTTTCCAGGTGGTGGCCAGGTGTTCCCGTTGGCGCGAACGCTCCCCAAGAACAAACGACTCCTTTTGCACCAGATAAGATTCAACATGTCAACACGTTCTTTCCTGGTACATGACTTGGAGGTTCACCTTGGAAGGTCACGCTATATCACTGTAATTCGTATTGAATGGACCAATTTAAAATTGTAATTTCGCCCATTGCTGTCGCTACTACTCGCATTAAATAAATCTGTAATGAACATGAAACGTGGATGATGTGGTCAAACATGGACATATCATAAAGATTATCTTTGAACGGTTGTTATTGAGCTAGTGGTATCATGGACAGCCTCAAGCAGTACACATACCGATCCGGTCAGACTCCAGGAGTGCGACAACGAAGATACGCGGATGAGCGGCGGAATGAGTTTTGCCATTTTTGGGGACAAATAAAGGTTGATTAACGTGTACGAATTTCTTTACTGCGGTTAGATAACGGAAAACAATGCGGTTGAGTTGTAATACTTGATCACTTCAGGTTATAAGCAAGAAACAATCCGGTTGAATAAAGCGGTTCGTAATAAAAAATTCACATACCATTTGTGTTTTGAGGTTCACGAAATGGGAAATTTATTTGTACTTTCCGGAATTCAGAGGCAATTCTGAGGGTGCTAAAATCGTAAGGCGTTTCGGGAGTTTCAAAAACTGGGTCATTTTTTTTCGCGAGGTGATGATGCAGCTTCTGGACAGCTCAAAAATGCAACAAAACTAAAATATAAGTCAAGTAACAGAAGGATATATTTAGAATAAAAGGACTGAAAGGTTTTTTTGGTAATGGTGGGCGCTTGACCCCTTCTCGGACACAAAAGCGAGACTTTCCGAAATAAAAAATATCAAGATAAATTTACGGAGTATAATGGGTAAGATAAGGAAAGTAACGGTTTTTCACCGGAAAGAACTCAATGCACGACTAGGACGCCTTTTTAAAAATGTGTTTTTTAACCGTGCATAAGTTCCTCGTATTTTTGTTAGTTTTTAAGATTTGACAATGACATTTGGTGATGTTACTATCACTAGAGCGTTGATCAACTGTGCAAAAGTGCAAAATTTTAGAACAGGAAATACAGATTTTAGAAAATTTCTTTTTGGGACGAACTAAAAACTTTCATATTTCAATTATTAAAATTCGTATCTTTGTTAGTTTTAAAGTTATGACAATTAAATTTGGTGAGGTTACTACTTCTAAAGGGATTATTAACTGTGCCAAAGTAAAAAATTTTAGAAGAAAAAATACAGATTTTAAAAATTTTTATTTTAGGACGAACCAAAAAATTTCAACTTTTTATTATTAAAATTCGTATTTTTGTTAGTTTTTAAGTTATGACAATGAAATTGGAGGGAATTACTACTTTTTAAATGTTTATTATCTGTGCCAAATTGCACAATTTTAGAACAAAAAATACAGATTTTAGAAATTTTCATTTTAGGACGAACCGAATATTTTCAATTTTTGATTATTAAAATTTGTATCTTTGTTAATTTTTAAGTGATAACAATGAAATTTAAGGACGTTTTTACTTCTCAAATGTTAAATATCTGTGCCAAATTTTAAAATTTTAGAACAAGAAAAACAAATTTTAAAAAATTTCATTTCAGGACGGACCAAATATTTTCAATTTTTTGATATTAAAATTCGTATCTTTGTTATGTGGTAAGTTATGACAATAAAATTGGAGGGAGTTACTACTTCTTAAATGTTTATTATCTGTGCCAAATTGCACAATTTTAGAACAAAAAATACAGATTTTAGAAATTTTCATTTTAGGACGAACCGAATATTTTCAATTTTTTGATATGAAAATTCGTATCTTTGTTATTTTTTTAGTTAAGACGATGACGTTTAAAGACATTACTACTTTTAAAGTACTTATTAAGTGTAGCAAAATGCCATAATTAAGTTATGACAATGAAATTTGCGGAGGTTAGTATCTCTAAAGTTCATTAACTGTGCCAAATGCAAAATTTTAGAACAAAAAATACCGATTTTAGAAAATTTCATTTTAGGACGAACCAAAAAATTTCAACTTTCTATTATTAAAATTCGTATCTTTGTTAGTTTTTAAGTTATGACAATGAAATTTAGTGAGGGTACTACTTTTAAAAGGATTATTAACTGTGCCAAAGTAGAAAATTTTAGAAGAAAAAATACAGATTTTAGAAAATTTTATTTTAGGACGAACCAAAACCCTTCGATTTTCTATTATAAAAATTCGTATCTTTGTTAGTTTTTAAGTTATGACAATGAAATTTGCGGAGGTTACTATCTCTAAAGTGTTTATTAACAGTGCCAAAGTACAAAATTTTTGAACAAAAAATACGGATTTTAGAACATTTCATTTTAGGATCAACCAAAAACTTTCAACGTATTTCTATTAAAATTCGTATCTTGATGCAAAAACGGGCAAAAAAGCTCGTCTCATTTTCGTAATAAAAGAACAACTCCAACAAATTTTCGGTCTGAAAAATGCCTGATCGATTTTCCACCAACACAAATAAAGCACAATACTTTTCGATCTGTCCTATTTTTAGTGCTAACCTTGGTACCACTCTGAATTTTGGTCGATACAAAACGAAACAAATTCAAGAAAGACCTCCAACAATCAAATTCTCACCAATTAATTATTCATTCAACTCTTTTGCATAATTTCCAAAGTAACGATGAACAAAACGCCCGTTTCCCTGCATTATTTAAAATCGCCCAACGATCCTTATTTATTCCTGCAGCAGCAGGGGTGTTTACACTGGCGTGTCCGTAAATTGGACGTAAATTTAATTTTTCCTTGTTTACACCACGTTTCCAATGAAAATTTTATACGACTACGTAAAAAGAAGAGGTTTGTGGGCGGCGGAAAATGCACAGGAATCACGGGTGGTTTATGGGCACGTGGAAATTTCATAGTTTCGGACCCATCAAGGGAAAATTCGTGAAAACTTAACACAAAAATAGGTTAAACGGAAATCAAACGAAGCGGAAATGTTGCGGTAGGCGCCCATGATGGAAGATTCGTTGGTAAATCGTAAAAAAAACAAACATATTATACGCTTCTTCACCTTCTTCAGATATCTGACTGAATACATTATTGATAAACAGTTAAAGCTTTTATAATGGGCGAGAACCAGTTTGTAAAATAAATATTCATTAACTGTGAAGCCCACAATCTTTGTATTGATGATTATCTGCGAGCAAAATGGATATAAAGTAGGATCAACAAACGATCTGGAAAAAATCGCGGTAATTGTGAGCACTGTGGCCTCCGCAGGAATGCAAGGCTCTAATTCGTACTTTTTACGGTGATAACAGCTTGTTTTTTCTTCTGATTCGAATTTTACGACCACGTCCTTTTCAAGAATGTTGACTTGACTCATTTTCTGCAGTTTCAGGCAAAAACCACGCATTATTTAACAACGCATGTTAAAAAAACGGAAAAGAATTGTTACGCTGTCTGTCAGATTGTGTTTAATTACACCACATGACGGTCATTAAAAGTAAAAACATCCTTCCTATTGCGCCACTTAATAACTCGTCTCGCTTCCTTGCACCAAGACGTTTCCAGTCATTTCAATACGGAAGAGCGCATTTTATTAAAATCATTTCCGTAAAACTGAGCGGAAAAAAAGGCGGAAATTTTACCTCAACACAAATATTGAGGATAAGTAGCTCGAGATAAAAAGAAGGAGTGGCTGAGGTGAAACACAAATGATTCATTCTTGACTCAATCACAACAAAAATGCGAAAATAATTGAAAATTGATTTGGAATTTGGACGACGAGCGCAATTAATTCCTAATGACGATTAATCAAATGGAACTTACAAAATGTGGTCGATGGTCGAAAGTAGGATGTTCGTAAATGGCGAGGTCAGCAGAAATCAATTCAATTTCAGTTATTTTATGAATTTTAAATGAAATAATTGTTTACGGTCGGATCCTTCACTGCCACTCGCGACTCTCACATCTACTCGGCGCTCCACTGGTGCAGCTACTGGTGACAGACATGACCAACTGAAGAGGACTCTGATGTAGAAAGCTTTGGCAAAGCTCGCTCGCAGGCCGCAAAGCAGGCAGCCAGCAATACACCGGATAAAAGTTGCGCGGAATTCTCACTTTTATACACCCGAATTAAATACAACGCTTTATCTACCATAATGAGACCACTTGTTAGAGTATAACTTGTGTATCTAAATAATAGTAGTTTTAATCTTCTATATAAATATTTATCTAAACTGTAAAAACTATAATTTGGAGAACCCCCATTCTTATCCTGTGTGACCAAAATAAATAAACTGATTATTACCGTCAGCTTCAATAAATTGATATGCATTCATGCTTTCTATTATTAAAATTCGTATTTTTTCACCTCTAAAGTGTTCAAAATTTTAGAAAATTTCATATTAGTACGAACCAAAAACTTTCAAGTTTCTATTATTAAAATTCGTATCTTTGTTGGTTTGAGTACTGATCAACTGTGCCAAAGTCACTCACTTTTTATGCACCCGAATTGAATACAACGCTTTATCTACCATGACATGAGTCGACTTATTGGACTATAACTTACGTATCTAAATAAAAGTCGTTTTAATCTTCCATATAAATATTTATTTAAACTGTAAAAACTGTAATTATTGTATGTCATTCTTTAACCCCCCTCCACTTCTCATGCAAGCTTAGCAGATGCTCGTGGGCCCTCGCAGACACGTTCAAGTCCGGAAAAACCCCCGCAACTCCTTCCTCCTTCATAAAACTGAGCCCTGCAATCCCCAAATACGTGTGCATGGGGTCCGGTACCGTGTTCACCCATTTAGAAAACCCCCCATTCTTATCCTGTGTGACCAAAATAAACTGGTTATTTCCCTCAGCTTCAATAAATTGATATGCATTCAAAATCTTAAGAGCTCCTCCCGTCCAAAACGAGTAACAAGTGTCGGACGGTTTATTGGGCCTTCCTGTAAATCCATACTCGAATCTGTTCAACAGCCACCGTTTCAGCCCTTCGAGTTGTGTAAACGACAATCTGTGCAGTTGTTTGGTGAGAGCCAAAGTCGCAACGGCGCAGAAAGTGGAGCCGCTGTGTGACTCCAATCCGGGGGCTTGTGCTATGCCGAAGTCGTATGACTAAAAAGGAAAATTTAGCAACGAAGGGGGACCATGGGGGCTTACTATGCTCTTTAAGATGAAATCCACGGTTTTTTCGATGTCCATCCCGGACCAGTCGTCCAGAATGTAAGAGATACAGGCGGCGCAAAAGACAAAGCGCATGTCGTTTTCGCAGCCGTCTTTAGCTCCGGTGTAACAGCCATTTGGAAGCTGTAATGTGCGTAGACCTGCGAAACACCGTTTAAAGTCTGTTAACAATAAAAAACAAACGTACTTTTGGTTATTGACTGTCTGTTCACCCTCCCCAAATCATCCCCTAGGATCACTAAAGTACTTAAAGCTGAATAAGTTGTCGCAATGTGGCCCCATTTGTACGCTACGTTCCGACCACTGTTCTCTTCAGTGTTGAGGGTTGTAGAACCCTGAAAACCGCTGACGAGTTCTGGAAAATGGAAAATAAACACGTAATTAAATTCGGGGGTGATTAGACCACACCTGTATCGTCCGAAACTTGCAGAGAATAAATCCAGTCAATAATAGCCCGTTTGTTGAGAATACTATCCAACTCATTTAGTAGATCTAAGCCGGATATTGCAAAATAAGTCAAAATCATCCTGAAAACTACCATAAATATATAGATTTATCAGTGGAGAGACCTACCTGTGGGTATCCATCGATTGGAGACAAGGGGGCAACCCATAGAGGATTCTCATCAGATATTTTTTGTGCACAGACGGGGTGAACTTAATTTTGTAGTAATCCATGGTTAGACTACAGTTTTAGTGCTTATTTACTAAGAAAATCATATTCTTATCAGCGGAACATGGTCGTCAGTTTGACGAAATTTGAGGTTGTGATGTCATAACCTATCAACATGGAAAAGGGCGTGCCGGGGCGTTTTATCACTGTTTACACACAGAACTATTTATGTTATCACAATTCATCGAATCAGTGAAGCAATTTATGTGGTAAAATCAATGTTTAATTTAATATTACGGATTTTTTATGACAGATCGTGAAGTTGTGAGGTTAGGTGTCAAGTAAAAAACGTCACTTTATTATCGGTTTATTTACTTCCGAATTTGATAAAACTGGTTACAGAACTGATTGTACGTCAACTTTGCGCCTCTTTCCGCAGAATTTCGGCCGAATGTAGAACTTTATTGAGCCTTTTCCCTATCAACTTGGGATATTGATTATTCTTGATCAAAAACTCTTTGCTTTGATGTGACACGGCTCCGTTCTGCAACTGAAAATTACACAAAGCCTTCAAAGGTTCCAACAACTCCCTAAAACTGTCATCACCTTCCAACAGACACAAAGCCTCAGTGGCTGTCTCCAAAGTACTCAAACACCCTTCAGTGGGCTGAGTCCTAATCACATAATGACTCACACTGTTTGTAAGCAACTTAACTTGTTTAATATTATGCAAAATTGCATTACTAGCATATATTGCTTTGGCCTGAGGCCACGTCCCGTCAATTATCACTAAATTAAAGCTCGTCTCTGCGTTATTTTGATGCAGTGATTTCAAATCCACTGCAGTGGCGCTGGGATACAACAGGAGAGTCTGAGGGCTCTTTAAAATCGTCTCTAGTTCCTGATTCTTCCCGGGGAAACGTTTCCCTTTGTAGACGAGACACTTTCCGGTGGCTAGACCGAAATGTAGCATGGGGGCTGTGCGAAGGCACCGTTTTTCCTCAGCTGGGTGTTGTAGTAAAATTATACGACTCTTGGGAGACAAGGGGGGCTTCGGGAGGGCACTGCACCAACACACGCTGGAAGGGCGTCTACAATCTGTGTTAGTAACGAGGAGAAGGAGGCAACTTCCTTACTTGCACTGGGGGCAGGTGCTCCGGACTTCGGGGGCCTCAATCGGGATATTCGCGAAATCTGAAAGGACTTCCTCCATGAGCTCAATCACGGTATCATCAAACCTTGATAAGGGAGAGATTAATAAATAAAAGGGAAAGTGAGGTTAGACGGGGATAACCTCAATTGTCAAACCTGACTTGAACGGGTGTATTACTGGTTGCATAAATTTTTTCAACTTAGATTTTTTTTTGAATTTCTTCTTATTATTAATTGTCGGACAAAGAGAAACAGGTCGTTTACCTTCATTGGGGTGTGTTTGAGCGCCTCGACTTGATCGCGCTTCAAGTTAAATTTATAATTCCTTTTGAGTCTTTGTTGTGGTCTGAAATTGGTTATATCTGACTATTGTAGCGCAATTGATCCGGCCCTAAGTTCGGTGTAATGAAATATTGATGTAATGCAATGTTTGCATGCTATATTTTACAGATCCTCTCTGTTGCAGACAATGCAAAACCACAGTAATGTGGAGTTGTTGTAGTACGATTTCGGTATTAATTTCGTTGAATAGACAGGGCGTTGCAGCATATATCGAAGTGTCACTTTAGAAATGGACACGTACAGTGTAATCTTGTTATATATCACTTCAATTGTTGTGATGACAATGAGCTTATATCTGATGTCAGGGATTCCGTAAATACCGCGCCATAACAGTTTATTTAAATAAAGTCCGGTAAACGCCGGCAATTGCCTGTAAACAGGTAGTGTATGTTTAGTGATTTAATAGGGGTGTTAGCCCCCTGGCTGATTTATATAGAACGTGGCGAATAACACGGCCGACATGTGACACGTCATCGGATGGACCGCAAATCGTCCGCGCTCGTTTTATGCTGTAGTCCTTTTGTTAGATGGGGTGGAATGCTAATTTACGGCACTGTGCTTGTCGCTTGAATAATGCGCATAATTGAACGTATGTGGCCCGGAGACTGCTGTATTCTGGATCGGTGGACATCACTACATTGCGTTGTAGCGGTATTGTTGCCCTTGTTATTTATTTACTCTCGTTTTTTATAACGCGCGTTTTGCAGCTGCGAACTTGCAACTATGTAACCATCGTCAGTCACTTAAGGGTCGTTTATTTTTTTGAAACGCAGGGTATTTCCAGAATTTGTATTCAAAGTTTCACTTTTTTAGTGATAACTTATGCAACCAACATAGCGCGGTGTGAAGCTTCCAAAGCTCGACCGCGAGTGGATTAGTCAGAAATTGGCGGCTGCTAAATATAAAACTCTGATTTAATAACTAAAAAGCCTGAAAAAGCGCCCGCAGCTTAATAAATTGATAAAGGATGTCCAATTCTCATTCATTATCCCGGCAGTAATTACACCATTTGTTACCAATTCCGTAATGGACATGTACTTACCTTTCTCATTATCAGTATTAATGGTATGGGGTTTGTTAATCGCAAATTGGGGAATAATGTTTGCCGGCAATTATAATGTCTGATATAAACAAAAAATTGAATTTTTTTTATGGATTGAGACGGAATTTTTTTTCGTGGAAAAATCGCACATCGAATTTTGGCTATTTGGGGACGAATTATAAAGGAGAAAGTAACTTCCGCGTAAAATAAGCCTAAATAACACAAATTTCTCCCAAAAACAAAAACAAGATATCGACCACAAAAATTTGACATGGTTTTGTCATGAATTTTTTTAAAATAAATTTTTGGGTGATTTTCAATAATTTTTTTAAGGCAAAATCGACGTTTAATACTTTTGAGTTGTACATCAATCGAAAGGACAGCTTGAAATCTATCGACTCCTAAAATCTCAAATTGATAGGTCGAATAGTTTACGAGTGGCGGCCAAAAAACCAAAAAAATTTATGAATTGAGTCGGAATTTTTTTTGTGGAAAAATCGCATATCGAATTTTGGCTATTTGGGGACGAATTCTGAAGGAAAAAATAAATTCCGCGTAAAATGAGCCTAAATATCACAAATTTCTCTCAAAAACAAGGAAGATATCGACCGCAGAAATTTGACATAGTTTTGTCATGAATTTTTGGGTGATTGTCAATAATTTTTTTAAGGCAAAATCGACGTTTAATACTTTTGAGTTGTACATCAATCGAAAGGACAGCTTGAAATCTATCGACTTCTAAAATTTCAAATTTGATCAAATAGTTTACGAGTGGCGGCCAAAAAACCAAAAAAAAATTATGAATTGAGTCGGAATTTTTTTTTGTGGAAAAATTGCATATCGAATTTTGGCTATTTGGGGACGAATTCGGAAGGAAAAAATAAATTCCGTGTAAAATGAGCCTAAATATCACAAATTTCTCTCAAAAACAAGGAAGATATCGACCGCAGAAATTTGACATAGTTTTGTCATGAATTTTTGGGTGATTGTCAATAATTTTTTTAAGGCAAAATCGACGTTTAATACTTTTGAGTTGTACATCAATCGAAAGGACAGCTTGAAATCTATCGACTTCTAAAATTTCAAATTTGATCAAATAGTTTACGAGTGGCGGCCAAAAAACCAAAAAAAAATTATGAATTGAGTCGGAATTTTTTTTTGTGGAAAAATTGCATATCGAATTTTGGCTATTTGGGGACGAATTCGGAAGGAAAAAATAAATTCCGTGTAAAATGAGCCTAAATAACACAAATTTCTCTCAAAAACAAGGAAGATATCGACCGCAGAAATTTGACATAGTTTTGTCATGAATTTTTGGGTGATTGTCAATAATTTTTTTAAGGCAAAATCGACGTTTAATACTTTTGAGTTGTACATCAATCGAAAGGACAGCTTGAAATCTATCGACTTCTAAAATTTCAAATTTGATCAAATAGTTTACGAGTGGCGGCCAAAAAACCAAAAAAAAATTATGAATTGAGTCGGAATTTTTTTTTATGGAAAAATCGCATATCGAATTTTGCCTATTTGGGGACGAATTCTGAAGGAAAAAATAAATTCCGCGTAAAATGAGCCTAAATAACACAAATTTCTCTCAAAAACAAGGAAGATATCGATTGCAGAAATTTGACATAATTTTGTCATGAATTTTTGGGTGATTTTCAACAATTTCTTTAAGACAAAATTGACGTTTAATACCGTTGAGTTGTACATCCATTGAAAGAGCAGCTCGAAGATTATTAACTGCTCAAATCTAAAATCGATAGGTCAAATAGTTTACGAATGGCGGTCAAAAAAACAAAAATTGAAAAATTTTATCGATTAAGTCGGAATTTTTTTCGTGAAAAAATCAACCATCGAATTTTGGCGATTTGGGGGCGAGTTCTAAAGGAGAAAAGCACGAGAAAAACGGTGGCGCAAACTGTTTCTTTTTATCTGTTATAGTTTCGCAGATAACGAGCATTCAAAATTTGAAAAATTAAAATGAACTATCCGAAACTTGAAACGACCAAAACTTGTTTTTTTTGTCGCACATAGATTTTGAGCCCGTATTTGAAATCTGCGAGATACCGATTGAATTAGATTTGGAAAAATAAATTTTTTGTCAATTTTAAAATTGGGGTGAAGTAATATACACGGTGTTTATAAATGTTTCTAGCATCAAGGGTGGCTTTGGAATTCCTGCCGTGCACTAATTTGCCCCTTTGTTTTCGTAGTGAATATAACTATCTTGAAAATTATTTATAATGTAACTTACATTCATGATGTTTCAGTTACAGTTTTGTGTCCAAGTTTTTAATTTTCTGGTTTTAAACCACAACTAGAACAGTGTATTTCTCAAAATTAACTTTGCTTCATGTTTGAGGTTAACTGAAAATGTCAGTTGAAAAATTGAAACCCACATTTGTAATGAGCGGCAAATTTCTTTGACATTTTAGCCACCCTTGATGCTAGAAACATTTATAAACACCTTGTATAATTTTTATCGGCAAAATTTTAAAATTCGAAATTTGAAGACACGATTCTTACGTAAAAAATCGCGAAAAAATTGATGGAGCAAATCGTTTCTATTAATCTGTTCTAGTGTCAAAAATATCGAGCATTATAAATTTGAAAAATGAAAATTAACTGTTTGAAATTTCAAACGGGCGTAACTTATGTGTTATCGTACGTGGATTTTAAGCCTGTTTTTGGATTCTGCGTAAAATCAGCCTAAATACATATAATAAATTTCCCCCAAAACAAGGAAGATATCGAGCGCAGATATTTGACATAGCTTTGTCATGATTTTTTTTTTAAATAAATTGATAAAAGTAGTAATTAGACCATTTGTTACCAATTTCGTAATGGATATGTACTTACCTTTCTCATTATCAGTATTAATGATATGGAGTTTGCGTAATCGCAAATTGGGAAATAATGTTTGCTGGCAATTATAACGTCTGCAGCATTGATTTCAATAATATTTGATCAATAGACGATTAAATAAGAAAATTTATTGAGGGTGAGCAAAGTAAACAGTAGTTTCGTACATAATTTACATATATTTGCGTACATTTATCCTATATTTTGATTTGGCACCATTTCGAATACATCTTCTATGTCTAAAGTCGAGGAATCTATGAATGCGATATCTATACACGAACTAGAATATCAAATCTCTATCGTCCAGACCTATGTACACTTGATTTATACAAAATACGAAATACACAGTTAATCCTACGTATTTACAATATCGTACAGTGTTAAAAAAATAGAACTTTCAATCTGGGACTGCGGATTTCTAATTTTACAAATTGACGTAATTTAAGGGAAAGAAGTGCCATTTTGGTACCTCCGTGGACATTTCGAGACGTAATTAGGGCAGTGTAAATCAGGGGAAGTGTGTGATACGACGAAATAATTAATTAGGTGGATGTTTGCTTCCCCTTCATGTTTCTTGCGCCGCAAGCTGAGGGATGTCACAAAAACAACTTTTGATTACCACTGATTAATTAAACGTGACATCGGTATCAAACACACCGTAATTAATGTCTTGTTTAAATAAACGCCGATTTTTTTATCTCAAAATGTCCTAAAAGAACAAATCAGCGTAGTAACATGGAAATATTTTCGCTGTAAGAAATATCGGAAGGAAAGAGTTCGCGGTATGATTGATCCAAATTGAAAAGCGCCATTCGTACGTACTGACATGTATTAGGAAGCCTGAAAGGCTCTTTACAGGCAAGTTTTTAAATGATGGATGGATATAAAGTTATTGAGTTTCTGGTACTGTCGGTGCACTGAGAACAAGTCTTTGCTGACAGCTCCACGATTTTTCATTACTGGTTGCGTCACCGGACGATGATGCACGTCACCATGGTCAGTATGGAGAGAAGAAACGGACGTGTTAAAACTGCTGAAGAGAAGGCGTCGTTGCCACGGGAACGGTGGCCGCGAGCAGGCTCAGCCAAACCTAGAAGAAAAACGAATTCAGACAGACTCTATCCATCAAAAATTGTCACTATTATCTAACAATTTACGAGATTTCGTCGCTGGTAATCTCTAATCTAATAACCATAAATGTCTCCCAGGTCCGTATTATTATTGAATTAGAGGAACTCGGAAAGCCTCCATTTATAGCGATCACTTAGCATCCATTTGTTCCAATTACACCAAAACAACGCTGTTGTTGACGAATTACTCCTGCATCCAAAATTAATGAAATATGTACTAGTTGAAACGCGAAATTATTAAAAAGTCTTTGCAGCGCCGGAACGTGCAATATAAATAATTCGCGAGTTGGAATTGGACGGAAAAAACGGCTCGCCACAAATAGTCTGTTTTGGAATACAGTAATTCTTCGAAAATAAAACGCCTTCTAGAAATCAAAAGATTTGGACAATTTAGAAAACATTAAAATTGTCTACTCCGAAATTATAATCCGCCATAACTTCGTTATTTGTTAGCGTACAGGAATTTTGAGCACAGATTGGGACTCAGAATGAAATTCTGTAAAAAATGAGCTATAATAACGCTAGTTTGCTTAAAAAATAAGTGAGATATTGAGCGCAGACATATTTTCAGTCAAAATCTAATTTTCGAATTTTGGTTTAAACGGCCACAACTCAATTAATAGTTTCGACCGGTTTTGGATTCTGCGTGAGGTTTTGCGTTAAGTGTGCACAAATAACTTGAGTTTGCTTCACAAATGAACGAGATATTGATCAAAATTTGTTTTCAAAACGTCTTTTTGGGGTGATTTTCAACAATTTTGCACCAAAATCGATGCAGTTGCATATCAATCGAAAGAGAATCTCGAAGGCTATGAATTGGCCAAATCTCAGATCGGTCAAATACTTTACCATTGGCAGCCAAAAAACCAAAAATTGAAAATTGAAATCGTTTGAGTCGGAATTTTTTTCGCGAAAAATTGACTAGCGAATTTTGAGCTTTTAATAAATTTTTCTAATGTGAAATTAGCCAAGGAAAACGATGGCGCAAACCGCATCTCAATATCTGTAAAAGTTTCTGAGATATTTAAAAGTTGAGTCAAAATATAAGAAAAATTAGGAAAAATGAAAATCAACTATCCCAAACTTTGATCGGCTATAACTCAGTTATTTGTTGTCGGATCTGAATTTCAGTCTCAGATTTGGAATCTGCGAAAAATTCTGCGTACACTAATGCATAATAACGCAAATTTACTACAAACATAAGCGAGATATCGATATCAGAATTTTAGCATAGTGTTAGTCATGAATTTTTGTAAAAAACTGCTACTTTTGACTTTTAGAAAATCTAAGAACTATTTTTTACGTAAAAAATTGCGAAAAAAACAATGGCGCAAACCGCATCTCTATATCTGTAATAGTTTTCAAGATATTAAGCACGGATTGTTTCGAATCTTCAAAAATTTGGTCCTCTGGCGACAACCCAAACATTCAAACGACCATAACTCAGTTATTTGTTGACGAAAATTAAAAATTCTTAAAGCTTTGGATTTAGCGTGACATTCTGCGTAAGGTGAGCTAAAATTTGTTTAATTTGCTTAATAAATAAACGAGGCATTTTCCAAAAATTGTTTTGAAGAGGCCATTTTGGAGTGATTTTCAATTACTGTTTTCAAGGTGAAAACAACGTTTATTACCTTTCTGTTATACATAAATCGAAAGAGAAGCTCAAGATCTATCTACTGTCCAAATTTGAGATCGATCGGACAAATAGTTTACGAGTTATGGCCAATATTAAAAAAATTGAATAATTTTCATCGTTTGAGTCGGATTTTTTTTCGCGAAAAATCGACAACTGAATTTGATAACATGATAACATTTTCTAATGTAAAATGAGCCGAGAAAAAGAATGGCGCAAACCGCATCTCAATATCTCAAATAGTTTCCGAGATATTTAATTTTAAAAATTAGGAAAAATGAAGAAAAATGAAAATCAACTTTCCGCAACTTTGATCGGCCATAACTCAGTTGTTTGTTCTTGGATCTGAATTTCAATTCCAGATTTGGAATCTATGGAAAATTCTGCGTAAAATTATGTATAATAACGCAAGTTTACTACAAAATAAGCGACATATCGATATCAGAACTTTAGCATAGTTTTAGTCATGAATTTTCGAGAAAAACTCCCAATTTTGACTTTTGAAAAATCTAAAAACAATTTTTTTATGTAAAAAATTGCGAGAAAAACGATGGCGCACACGGTTTCCCAATATTTCTAATAGGAGATATTGAGCACGGATTGTTTCGAACTTACAAAAATTTGGCTCTCTAACCCATAAATTCAAATGGTCATAACTCAGTTATTCGTTGTCAAAAATGGAAAATTCTTATGTTTTTGGATTTGGCGTGACATTCTGCGTAAAATGAGTCGAAATTTGTTGAGTTTGCTTAATAAATAAACGAAGCATTGACCAAAAACTGTTTTAAAGGGGTCATTTTGGGGTGATTTTTAATCACTGTTTGGAAGGTAAAAACAACGTTTAATACCTTTGTGTTTACATCAATCGAAAGAGGAGCTCAAAATCTATCAACTGGCCGAATTTAAGATCAATTGGACAAATAGTTTACGAGTTTTGACAAAAAAAATCCAAAATTGAAAAAATTTCATCGATTCGAGTCGATTTTTTTTCGCGAAAAGTAGTCTGTCCGATTTTGGACTTTTGAAAACATTTTCTAACGTAAAATGAGTCAAGGAAAACGATGGCGCAAACCGCATCTCAATATCTGTAAAAGTTTCTGAGATATTTAAAAGTTGAGTTAAAATATAGGAAAAATTAGGAAAAATGAACTACTTTTGACTTTTAGAAAACCTAAGAACTATTTTTTACGTAAAAAATTGCGAGAAAAACAATGGCGCATCTCTATATCTGTAATAGTTTCCAAGATATTAAGCACGGATTGTTTCGAATCTTCAAAAATTTGGTCCTCTCTCGACAACCCAAACATTCAAACGACCATAACTCAGTTATTTGTTGATGAAAATTAAAAATTCTTAAAGCTTGGATTTAGCGTGACATTCTGCGCAAGGTGAGCTAAAATTTGTTTAATTTACTTAATAAATAAACGAGGCACTTTCCAAAAATTGTTTTGAAGAGGCCATTTTAGAGTGATTTTCAATTACTGTTTTCAAGGTGAAAACAACGTTTATCACCTTTCTGTTAAACATAAACCGAAAGAGAAGCTCAAGATCTATCTACTGGCCGAATTTGAGATCCATCGGTCAAATAGTTTAGGAGTTATGGCCAAAAATAAAAAAAAATGAAAAATTTTCATCGTTTGAGTCGGATTTTTTTTTCGCGAAAAATCGACAACTGAATTTTGGGTTTTTGAAAACATTTTCTAACGTAAAATGAGCCGAGAAAAAGAATGGCGCAAACCGCATCTCAATATCCTAAATAGTTTCCAAGATATTTAACTTTAAACATTAGGAAATATGAAGAAAAATGAAAATCAACTATCCTATTGATCGGCCATAACTTAATTATTTGGTGTCGGATTTTAATTTGAATTCCAGATTTGGAATCTACGGAAAATTCTGCGTACACTAATGTATAATAACTCAAGTTTACTGCAAAAATAAGCGAGATATCGATATCAGAACTTTGGTTTCGAACACTCAAAATTTGAATAATAAAAATCATTTGCCCAAAATTTAAAACTACTATAACTCGGTTATTTGTTATAAGCCTAAATTCTACAAATTTTCTCCCAAAACAAGCGAGATATCGACCGCAGAAGTGACATAATTTTAGTCATAAACTTTTTCCTAAGAAAACTGGTAAATCGAAGACCTCATAGTCTCTTTCTTACCTCCCACTATGCTCACGTGGTTGTCATGAGGCCCGCCAGGTCCGACTTTGATCTCTGAAAGCAAAAAAACTGTCATTTTTGACGTCAAAATGCACAGAAACACACAACAAAACGACCTCGAAAGTCTTCTTAAAGAGAGCCTCACTGTTAATGCTCTTCAAGCGAAAGCACCTCGGCGCTCTCTCAGCGACGATGTCGCGCCAAAGAGCGTTCCACCACGACTCGCTCTAAATTTTAAGGAAAAGCCGCGGAAATTCATAGTGCAAGAAGAGTTCACAACGCGAGATTTCGTTCAAAGACTGAAAAACATCGAAGGTATTAGCAACAACAGCAACTTTCTGGAGCAAGCGAATGACGAGATCAACACGGCGTACCTTCAGTTGATGGAGATACAAAAATTAATACAGAAGAAGATGTCTGAAGGGACGTCGAAGGAGGAAATTGAAGAGACCAAACGGAAGAGAGAGTCTGTGATTAACAACTGTAACAGACAGTTGGAGCGGATGCAGAAGAAGTATCTCAACAAGACGAGGATTCGGTACAAGTCGGTTCAAGACTTTGAAAACGTGACTCTTACGCGAAAGGAGCAGAAACTCAAAGTAAAGCGTCAGGAATCTAAGGAAGTGGAGGTCATTCTTTCTCCAAAGACTGTGTTTCCTTCTAACAGTTCTGGAGAGATTGTTCCCTCCAAGACTTTGACAAAACTGGACGTAGTTCCTCCTCGAAACAAGAAGAACGTTGAAGACAGACTTCGCGCAATTCTCAACGATGATTCTTTCAAAAAAAGAACGTTTCGAAGTGATTTTAGCCGAATCAGATATTTATTGAAACCTGAACACACTGATGGGGTAAAGAGTGAATCTCTTCAGATCGACAATGGTGGAGTTAAATCCATACTAAAAAACGCAGTTGTTGCGAAAACACAGCCGAAGACTTCGCAGAAAGTGCAGTTTGATGACGCTCCCTACAACCACTCCATCCTGCAGTCTGACTTCTTGTCTTTTGCCAACATAGATCAGTCGCAAAACGACGAAGTCGTTGACCCCGTTGAAGAGGAGGAAGACATAAAAATCACACCAAGACAAGACCGACGCTCTATGAAAGACTTGAAGGCAGCGATCGAACGTTTCAAGAATCGTCCTCTCAGTTTCACTTCCGGAAACCGGAAGAAAGTGGACACAGGAACACAACCGTGCAGCGACGGTCAAAAGAAACTGAACCTGTTACTGTACGGGAGAGACAAACTCGTCGATGAAGTCGGTGACTCGGAACTAGTGGACTCTGTGTTAAAATCGGCGTATTTATCGAAAGAATTCGTCGGTCCCAAACCGAGATTCTCTAATAGAACTAGGCCAGACTCGAAAATGCAGTTGTTTGAAAGTGTGATACACAAGTTTCGAAAACTAGAGCCCGCTCAGTTGGCGAAGTTAAAACGTGATCGGCAATCGTATCCACTGTTAAGCACTGCTTTGAAAGACACATTATTCTCTGGAATAGAAAAATAAACAGGAAACGTCACGAGTGGAGATAAATTATTTGTAGATAAACGGTTGTATTCTATATAAAACATACCTGGAGCTTCCGGTCACGAACTCGTGATGAGTATTTTTGTGCGAAGGTTAAATTAAATGGGTGCTCATATTGGGAGATTTTCGCTTTGTAATGAGTTGGGAACAAGAAGAATCGATAAAATTACATTGAGCACTAACCGTACAATCTGAGGGTGCCTTCAGCTCTCCCGAGCGAGTTGGTGGAGACACAATTGTATGTCCCGATGTCATTTGCAGAGAAGAGACGGATTGTGAGCCACATGTAGACCTTGTAGCCACTTCTTTCCTCCTTTATCGTGTATTTGCTCCTGGAACATTAATTAGTGTAATAATAACCGACAAATTTATACTGGTGCACTTTTTTTTAGTTTTGCGAATCAACTTGTAAAATTATATTGTTTTTTTTTTTAATTTTAAATTTGTTTTAAGGCCGGATTTTCATATAAGAAACGCTAGTAAAAACCGCAACTTTCTATCTGTCTTAGTTTGGGAGTTACCGAGGTTTTACATGTAGGAACTAAAAATTCACTAACCGAGACGCTTCTAATTCGGCTATTTATTGACGTACGTGAAAGTGTCATTCAGTTTTGGATTCTGCGTAAAATTCTGCGTAAAATGAGCACCAGTGCTTTGAGATTGCTCCATAAATAAGCGAGATATCGAGCGGGTCTGAATTGGAGATTGAAAGGCAGCAACTTCTACATTGAAAAAAATGAAAATTTTGAATTTAAACAGTCAAAAAGGGTTTCTTTATATTTGTATTAATTCCGGAGATATTGAGCAAAATCGTTTCTGGAGCTTCAAAATTTTGGCGCTCAGGAGACAAGCCGAAATTTCAAACGCCTCTAATTTAGTTATTTGTTGATGGACAAAAAAAATGATGGTAGTTTTGGAATCAGCGCGAAATTCTGCGTAAAATGAGCCCATATAGCTCAAACTTCCTTAACAAATAAGCCACATATTGACCGAAATACATATTCAGAAAGAATAGCTCGAGATCTATCAACTGACTAAATTTCAGGTGAATAGGGCAAGCGGTTCACGAGGGGCGATCAAAAAACGAAAAATTAAAAATTTTTCATTGTTGAGTCGCAAAACTGTTTTGCTTAAAAATTGACCATCGAATTTTAAAATTTTGATGACATATTCTACAGGGTCCGGCAACACTTGTGTCCACCCCCAAAATCGTCCTTAATTTTAAAGATAAAATTTTGAAAATTTGCATACACTCATAGTTGACAAAGCTCTAGAAGCCGACGCGAAAATTTATTTTTTATCACTTATAGTTTTGGCGTCGCGACGCCTTAAAAGTGTATTTTTTAGCTAATTGTGAAGTTTTATGAAATGAACCTCTAATTTAATTTTTTTTCAATATAAATGTGTTAAAAATATCTCAGTTGACATTTTAGATTTAATGTAAATTGTATTCAAAATTTGAGGAAAAAATTCTGTTTAATTAAGTTAGTTTCCAATTTTATTACGTCAAAGTTGGGAACTACGTTTACACCCATCTGTCAACATCTTGTGTCACAAATGACATCTATTCTTTGGTTCGTTTTAGAAGGTAACAAAAGTCTTACTTGGCGAAATTGTCGCTTTGTCGATGTTAATTAACGATTTCTAGTGTCCAGAACGTGCAACATACCCGAGCTAATCAAAATTCACCTTCATATGAGTGAATGAAGTGACTTGTGAAATTTTGGTGTAAACGTAGTTTGTCACTGCACCGTCAAAATGTTGAAAACTAACTTGATAAAACAGCGTTTTTTCGCAAATTTTAAACACCATTTGAAGTAGATTTAAAATAAAAACTCAAATATTTGTATTACAGTTATGTTGAAAAAAAATTGAATTCGCTAATATTACCGCAAAAACCCAAAAATCGCTAAAAATTAAACTTTTTAGGCGTCGCGACGCCAAAGAAACCGTGATATCAAAACAAATTTTTGTGTCAGCTTCTAGAGCCTTGTCAACTATAAGCGTATGCAAATTTTCAAAATTTTATCTTTAAAATTAAAGACGATTTTAGGGGTGGACACAAGTGTTGCCGGACCCTGTATAGTAAAACGAGCCGAGAAAACAATGGCAAAAACCGTTTCTCAAAATCTTGCTTAATTTCAGAGATATTGAGATTTGAAAATTGTACGTGTCAAAATCCAATATTCGCTTTGATCGCTTATAACTCAGTTATTTAAAGGTTGATTTTAACAAATTTTACGTTTTTGAATTCTGCGTAAAATTCTGCGTAAAATGAGCCCAAATTCGTGATAGCGTGATAGCAACCGAGTCTGAATTAGAGACTGAAAGGCAGCTAACTTCTATACTGAAAAAATGAAAATTTTGAATTCAAACTATTTAAGACCGATCTCTAAAATAAAAATTGCAAAAAAACGATTTTAGAGAGGGTTGTTTGATATTTGCCATAATTCTGGAGATATCGAGCAAAATCGTTTAACCTCCAAAATTTTCCCTCCTGCTGGCGACATCCCAACATGTCAAAAGCTTCTAACTCAGTTATTTGTTGACGTACGAAAAAAATAAGGATATTTTTGGATTCAGCGCAAAACACTGCGTTAAATGAGCCTATATAGCTCCAATTTCCTTAACAAATAAACGAGATATCGACCAAATTATATTTTTAGAGGGTCATTTTCAAGACGCTGTTTCGAGGCAAAAACTGTGTTTAATATTATTAAATTATATATTGATCGAAAGAACAGCTCGGGATCTATGAATTGACCAAATCTCAGATCGATCGGCCAAATAGTTTACGAGGGACGATCAAAAAACGAAAAAAAATTTTTTCATCGATTGACTTGAAAAATTTTTTTGTCCAAAAAATTGACCATTTATTTTTCGACTTTTGGGGGCAAATTCTAGAGTAGAATGATCCGAGAAAAACGATGGTAAAAACCGTTTTTCAAAATCTTTTAGTTTCGGAGATATTGGGTTTTGAAAAATTTCCAGCTCAAAATCTAATATTTAAAACTTTGATCGCTTATAACTCAGTTATTTGTGGACCGATCTTAACGAGTCTTACTTTTTTAGATTCTGCGTGAAATTCTGCGTAAAATGAACACAAATACTTTAATATTGCTTCATAAATAAGCGAGATATCAACCGTGTCTGAATTAGAGACCGAAAAGCAGCTACCTTACAGAAAAAAAGAAATTTTCGAATTTCTGAGTAAGAAAAACAATTTAGAAAAGCGTCTAACTTATCGATAAATTTGGAAGATTTTCTTGGTAGTCTTAGAACTTATTTGAAAGCACTAATCCATTATCCGTGGGTTTCTGGCAACAAGCTCGTTTCCCAAATAGATTAATAATTAAAAATTTCTAGTTGCTCCACGACGTCAGCTTCTATAAACCATTCTCTTTGGGAAACCAGCGCGGCTCATTCCATTTATCAAATTATCGCAAAGCGCTCCAACTCCTTACCAACCAAAATAAAACATTTCATACAAACCACACATCTTTTCTTCCAACCTCATTTTCCGCTTCCAATGTATCCGTGTAATTGCCATTCGTATTAAGCAAAATGCGGTTTATCCCACGTGCGCGTCTACATTTCAGAGGCGCGAAAGGTTAAATATGTATTTAGCACACCCCACTACGTACGCCTAATTTGTTTGTTAAATTTTGCACGAAGCACCTGCTAATTGAAGCGGCTTTGTATCGAATTTAAATATGTACAAAGACGCGCGTTTCGAGTTTATAATGAGCGCCGGAGTGTTAAAGCAAATTCGATTCGTTTTCTCGGAAAAACTATGTTTGCCGACGGCTTGACATGTTTTTGCCAAATTTATGAAGAGGCAATATTTGCACACGGAAAAAGCTAAACGCCTGTTTGGAACCAACCAGGCTTTAAATCGCGCGATCTGTTTAATGAAAAGGGGGAAAGTCAAAGGGATAAGTGAAATAGTTGGAAATTGTTGGAAAATTAGCGTTCAATGTGGCAGAATCGTTAGTTTTGCTGCAACGGGGCGCATCCACCATTAATACCAACTTTAAATTGTCATTTTCATAAGTAATAAATATTTGTGCGGTGATTAATGGCAGTGAATCTCTTAAATAAACATCCAGAGGATAAAGAAATTAATTAGAAAAGTTGGCAGCGCCGTTTTGCACATGCACCAATTAAAATAGTGACTTTTCCTAAGGCCCCAGTGATTTCTCATTGTCAGCAGACATAATTAACTCGGCAACATCCATCAACTTTTTCCGAATCCTTCCTTATGCGAAAATTTATTTGTCATCGTTAAAATTTAATAAAGTTACTCCGCCAATAAAGGTGTAAGTTTAAGACGAAAATTTTGGAAGTAAATTGAATTTTTATTTCACCATAAATTGCCAATTTGGCCTCTAATGAAACGCATTTGCATAACAAGATTATTGTCTTTGGAGTAATCCACTTTTCTAATATGGCAGATGGGGGTGAGAGTAATTAGGTTTCTTGTTACAATATTTGAAGGTGTTGTTAACAATGGGGACTGTAAATTAAATGAGCTCGCATACGTTAATACTCGCCGAGTAAATATTGATGTTTTTTTGGCCCTCAGCACAAAAGTAAACACTTTTAATGAAACTATAAATTACGATTAGGGCAGAGCAAATTTACATCCCGCTGCTTTTGTGTCAGCCATGATGACGAATCTGCACAATATTTAAACAACGCACCTATAGCTACTACAATTGTGGGCATTTTTACGCGTAAATTGACGATAAAAGCGAAATTTTGTTGTACAACGTGTGCGAAGGGATCGAATTTTTCGTTTCATTTGGCCAAACACATTCTCCTTAGTACAGTCCTGATTTGATATTTTTTAAATTCTAGCTAGGTTTTCTTCATTTTTTTTAATCTTGTAATTTCTCTCTAAATTCTCTCTTTAATGAAACTTTTTTCCCAAATTTTAAGATTTTTTGTTCTTTAACAGCTTTTCTAGGTTTTTTACAGTTTTTTTTTTTTATTCTCTATAGATTTTTATTTCTATATATTTTTTAGATTTATCAGTTTCATTTATTTTATTAAAATTTATGTCGATTCTTTTCGAAAGTTTTTGGTCCGTTTTAAAATGAAATTTTCTAAAACCTGCATTTTTGGTTTTGAAATTTTGTACTTTGGAACAGTTAATAAACACATTAGAAACAGTAACCTCACTAGATTTTTTTGTCATAACTCACAAATTTACAAAAATACGAATTTTTGTAATAAGAATCTGAAAGTTTTTAACTCGACTTATTTTTTTTTTTTGTAAAATATGTATTTTTTGTTTTAAAATTTTGTTTTTTGGCACAATTAATAAACACTTTAGAGACAGTAACTTTACTAAATGTCATTGTCATAACTTAAAAATTAACAAAAATACGAATTTTAATAATTGAAAATAGAAAATTTTTAGTTTTCTTAAAATGAAATTTTGTAAAATCTCTATTTTTTTGTTCTAAAATTTTGTACTTTATCAAAGATAATAAACACTTTAGAAAAAAGAACTTTACCAAATTTCATTGTCATAACTCAAAAACTAAGAAAAATACGAATTTTTAGAATTGAAATTTGAAAGTTTTTGGTTTGTCATAAAATAAAATTTTCTAAAATTTATATTTTTTGTTCTAAAATTTTGCACTTTGAGTTAATAAACACATTAGAAATAGTAACCTCACTAGATTTCATTGTCATAACTCAAAAATTAACAAAGATACGAATTTTTATAATAAAAATTTGAAAGTTTTTGGTTCCAAAATTTTGATTTCTGGCACAATTAATAAACACATTTGAGACAGTAGCCTTACCAAATTTCATTGCCATAACTCAAAAAGTAAGAAAGATGCGAATTTTTATATTAAAAACTAGAAAAGTTTTGGTTCGTCCTAAAATAAAATTTTTTAAAATTTGTATGTTTTGTTTTTAAATTTTGATTTTTGGCACAGTTTATAAACACTTTAGAGATAGTAACTTTTCCAAATTTTATTGTCATAACTTAAGAACTAACAAAAATACGAATTTTAATAAAAAATAAAAGTTTGTAGTTTGTTGCAAAAATTTTTTTGTAAAATTCGTATTTTTTGTTTCAAATTTTTGTTTTTTGGCACAGTTAATAAACTGCTTAAAAAGAGTAACCTCGCTAAATTTCAAAGTTATAACTCAAAAACTAATTCAGATACACATTGTTATAATAAAAAGTAGAAAGTTTTTGATGAAAATCTGTAAAAACTGTATTTTTCGTTCTAAAGTTTTGATTTTTGGCTCAGTTAATAAACATTTTAGGGAAAGTAACCTTACCAACTTTCAATGTCATAACTAAAAAACTAACAAAAATACTAATTTGAATAAAAAATTTGAATGTTTGTAGTTTGTTCTAATTTTTTTTTATAAAATTCGTATTCTTGGTTTCAATTTTTTTTTTGGCACAATTAATAAACAGCTTAAAGAGAGTAACCGTACTAAATTTCAATGTTATAACTCAAAAACTAATCCAGATACACATTTTTATATTAAAAAGTGGAAAGTTTTTGGTTCGTCCTAAAATGAAAATTTCTTAAATCTGTATTTTTTATTTTAAATTTTTAATTTTTGGCACAGATAATAAACATTTTAGGGACAGTAATCTTACTAAATTGTAATGTCAAAACTTAAAAACTAACAAAGAAACAAATTTTATTAAAAAAAATTAAAATTTAAGATAAAACTTTCTAAATGTTGTAAAGTTGTTTAATTTTTTTTACATTTTGTTTCAGATTTATTAAATTGTTTAGATTTTTAGTTTTTAATTGAGCTGTTCTATAATTTCTGGACGTGGACTTTTTTTTTGGATTTTGCATATTTCTTGTACTTATTAAATTTCCTCTAAACACTTTGTTCTCATTAGACTCTACTATTGCAATGTTGATTTAAAAATAAAAATTTAATTGAAACTTGAAACCGAGAGAAGTATCTCATAATGCGACAAGAGCATTTAAAATAGTGATAAAAATATTTAAAGAAAATGAGTATGGCCTCCGCAATCTAAAGAAAATTTTGGTAGTTTTTATAGATTTTCTATAAATTGTCTTAATCTTTGTGAAAAATTGTGAAAAAATTTCTTTTTAGATTTTAAGATTTTATCGATTTTCTTGAGATGATTTTCTTTGTCTTTGTTTTGAATTTAAAAGTACGAAAAGTTTAGGTCAAACGTGAACTAGCCTTGTACTTTAGCTATAAAAAACAAAAAATCCAATCGCAACCGAAATGTGAAATTATTTCTCTCTCAAACACGAAAAAAATCCCGGCGCATCCACCATTTCCAACAATGTCACGACCCATCCCGCGATCAATTGATCACCACTGGACGCCGCACGCTTATATTTCCGCTTATTACAGTATTTGAAATACATTATAGATTTCTATATTACTACACACATGTTCAACCAAACGATTTTTATAAAACAAACAATTTAATCCCCTCAAAATGCAAACACTCAATTAAACTAGACAGGGATTATTTATGTGGCAAATTTTAATGATGGAATTAGAGCAAATAGAAATATAAAACAAATTCAACTCAAAGCTAAACATTTAGTTTAATGAAATTAGTTGCAACAGTGGAAAGGTTAAAGAATTCCAAGACATGCATTAACGATTTTCGTGAAATATTTCGAATTCCCTGAATTAAAGTGCATGTTGCGTGTTTTAATTTAAATACCGAACGTGTTTCTGTAAAACGTAAGATAAACATGAAGTGTGAATCGTATTTTGTGTACAAAGTACGGAATTATTTGATATGTGGCCAAAGACAAAGACAAAGGGGCGCAACGATCCAACACCTTATTTCATAGTGGATCTTATTTCACATTTCGGGAGCCATCAGCAGTTGATAAAACAAACTTAACTCCACTATAAAGTGTAAACATCATCGAAGACACACTTTGAAATGTAATCCTCACATGCTAATAATGTATGCAATTTGGCTTGTGACTTTGTAAAAATATAAACCGCACTGTATTTTAATTTGCTAATGGAAGCTAAATAACAATTATGCGTTCATCAAAATGAAGCGCTGTCGGCGCAGAAATCGCTTTATTTTGAAAAATATCGTGGTGTAGTTACATCATTATTGAGCGATTCTGTTGCTAATAAAAGCCTGGAGCGAATATTTTTAGTTTTGTTGTTTCCGATGTACACTGATGAAGTCGCTTTTGTTAATAATGCCATCAAAAATCTGCAAGGCAAACAAAATTCGGCAGTAAATTAGGCAACCGGGCTATAATGGATGCCGCAATTATTAAATCGATTACTGATAAATTGAAAACGGTAAATTTCGAGGATTAACTAGTTGTGGCGGCAGTTTGTTTTACACGAGATGATTAATTAAGCATTTGTCAAACATCAGATTTATGAGATTCCATTCTTATTTGTTCCAAGAAAATTTATGATATAAATTGAGTATAAATTTGCTCCTTGCAGAGCTTACAAAAGCTGTTTTCTCAATCTATTTTCTGCGTGTCGCTGTTAAAATATAACCCAACTCTATAAGGAACCGGCGCTTCGACATTTTTGCCAAATAAATTTTTACCCCGTTGTAATAATCCCCGTACAATGTAGTCCCGACGAAAACTTTCCATTGTTCGACTGCATTAACCAACGTTAAAGCCTTTGATTGTCGAAAGAGGAATCGATCGAAAGATCCACTCTTCCCGAAGAATTTCATTTGTACCTGCTTTTATTGTCTCTCAGTTTGCAACATCCACGAGCGGGAAAATTAAAAACCGGCGATAATGAGATAAGTGCCTCTCTTACTTATTAAAGGTTGTTTTCGTCAAGATGAAAGCTTACTTTCGATTGAAATTCTCGGCTTTAATTAGCCCACTAATAAAAGCGCTCCGAGATGAAACTTGTGCTATGTTTACAGTCCCCCGAAAGGTCTAGAGATTGGATTCATGCTTACCTTAATAATAAAAAATACGATTGATAAATGGCGCGTTTCATTATTTAAAACAGTTTAAAGCGGATTTAAATATTTTATGAAGATGAAACGAACCGTGTTAATCACATTATACTCCCTCGGGGGTTCTATACACAATAAAACACTAATACTTGCTTTATGCATTTTAGAGCGTAATTTGTGCGAGCTTTTCAATTTTATGAGCAATAGAGACTGGAGTGGGTTTCACTTGTTTACCTCAAGATCCTTTAACGTAATTGTAGCACACGAGGGCTGTGTTTATTTTTTACCGGTAAATATTTATATAGAAGAACATGGCATTCGTTAAAATATTACGTGCGGAAAATTGTACAAATAAAAAACAAAATTCAATCTTTCCAAATTGTAAATAGTTGCAACTCGGTTGTTTGTTGTCGTACGTAGATTTTGAGTTCAGATTTGGAATCTGCGCGAAATTCTGCGTAAGATGAGCTCAAATAACTCAAGTTGGCCAAAAAAATAAGCGAGGTATCGACCGTAGAAGTTTTAGTCATGATTTTTTTTCGAAGAAATCAAATTTTTGACTATCGAAAAATCTAAGAACGAATTTTTGGCTAAAAAATTGCGAGAAAAACGATTCCGAAAAGGGTTGTTTGATATTTGTCAGAATTAAGGAGATTTCGAACCTCCAAAATTTTGACCCTATGGCGACAACGCAAAATTTCAAACGTCTCTAACTCAGTTATTTGTTGGCGTACGAGAAAAATAAAGATATTTTTGGATTTAGCGCGAAATTCTGCGTCAAATGAGCTTATATAGCTTAAATTAATTGATTAAATAAGCGAGTTATCGACTGAATTACATTTTTAGAGGGTGATTTTAGGGTCATTTTTAAAACGCTGTTTCGTGGCGAAAATTGCGTTTAATATTATTGAGTTATATATAGATCGAAAGAGCATTTTGAGGTCTATCAACTGACCAAATTTCAGATCGATAGGGCAAGTAGTTTACGAGAGGCAATAAAAAAACGAAAAATTGAAATTTTTTTATCGATTGAGTCGCAAAATTTTTTTGCCCAAAAAATCGACCTTGGAATTTTGGACTTTTAAGGGCGGATTCTAAAGTAAAATGACCCGAGAAAAAAGATGGAAAAAACCGTTTTTCAAAATCTTTCGTAGTTTTGGAGATATTGGGCTTTGAAAATTTTCCAACTTAAAATTCAATATCCCGAATTTTGATCGCTTATAACTCAGTTATTTGTAGGTCGATCTCAATGAATTTTACATTTTTGGATTTTGCGTAAAATTCTGCGTAAAATGGGCACCAATACGTTACGATTGCTTAACAAATAAGCGAAATAGCGTCCGAGTCTGAATTAGAGACTGAAAGGCAGCAACTTCGGCATTGAAAAAATAAAAATTTTGAATTCGAACTATCTAAGATTGATTTCTAAAGTAAAAAATTGCGAGAAAAACGATTCCGGAAAGGGTTGTTTGATATTTGCCATAATTCCGGAGATATCGAGCAAAATCGTTTTCGAACCTCCAAAATTTTGACCCCCTGACGACAACCCAAACTTTCAAACGCCTCTAACTCAGTTATTTGTTGACGTACGAGAAAAATAATGATATTTTTGGATTTAGCGCAAAATTCTGCGTTAAATGAGTCCATATAGCTCAAAGTTTCTTAACAAATAAACGAGGTATCGATCGATCAGAAGGTAATTTTAGGGTAATTTTCACGATGCTGTTTCGGGGTAAAAACTGTGATTAGTACTATTGAATTTTATAAGGGTCGAAAGAGAAGCTTGAGATCTGTTAACTGGCTGAATCTCAGATTGATAGGGCCGATCGAAAAACGAAAAATTAAAAATTTTTCATCGACCGAGTTGGAACATTTTTTCGCTCAATAAAATTAACTATTGAATTTTTAACGTTTGGGGACAGATTCTAAAGTAAAATGACCCGAGAAAAAAGATGGTAGAAACCGTTTCTCAAAATCTTTAGTAGTTTCGAAGATATTCAGCTTTGAAAATTTTCTAAATCAAAATTCAATATCAGAAACTTTGATCGCTCATAACTGAGTTATTTGTGGGTCAATCTCAACGAATCTTACGTTTTCGGATTCTGCGTGAAATTCTGCGTAAAATGAGCATGTTTTCATAAATAAGCTAGATAGCCACCGAGTCTGAATTAGAGACTTAAAGATTATTGATAAACTGAAAACTTCGAATTCGTACTATCTAAGACCGATTTCTAAGCTAAAAACAATTTAGAAACGATTTTTTTTTATTTGAAAATTACTGCGTAAAATGAGCCGCAATATCGCAAATTTTCTCCAAAAATAAGCGAGAAATCGACCAGGAAATCTTACATAATTTTAGTATAAAATGTACTTTTAGAACGAAATAAATTGCTTGCATTCAGGCATTAAAATATGGTCTAACAATTACAAACTTGTCAGATACAATTCAACGTTTGCGTGGAGCAGCTGTAAATTTTTACTCTTTTTTCGCTTACCCGTTGAGCAGCATTTCGCCCCTGTTCTTGACCCAGTAGTTGATCGTGTTAGGAAAGGCTTCAACGTAGCATTCCAGCTGAACGTCTGTATTCAGAGGTGCTCCTAGCAGCTGATTTGGCACTTTAATAGCTGGAGCAACTGAAACGAATTAATTAAAATAAGGATTCTATTAACGCAGTTGCGTGTAAATTACAAGGATCCGACGATTAAGTCCCATTCTTGGCAGTCGAGACAAATTTACGAGTACCACTGAGAAATTTTTCTTCGTTTAACAATTGCCGACAGAAAAAACTTTAATATTAAGACGAATCTAATGTCGGCAACTTTGCTGAGTTTATTTGGTCTAGCAGACACCCTAAGGACGACAAATGCTCATCGTCTCGACTATTTATACTCCAAAGTTCAGATTTCAGCAATTTGCTGTTCGTGTTATTACTACTGTTATTATCATGATACACTGTCTTATCTTATGGACATTATGTTGGTTCGCAATCTGTGTGTCGCTCGTTTGTTCATTTCGATATTTCAGTTTTGAAAAATTACAGAGGGAAAATCGTAATAACGCGAGGGTTCGAGTGATTCGATAGGCTGTTGACCTGTGTGACCGTAATTGGAAAACTTTATCTGCGATAACTTCAGTTTGGAACTAGCTTTAGATAGGGCCATGGAGAAATATACAGGGTGTACTCCAAATAAGCACAATAAATAATTGACCGTTGAGATTTCAATGAACAAAGACATCATTGTACAAGTGCTGTTCAAATTAGAGGCACAGCGCTTTTGAAATAAAATGAAGTTTTTTTCACAGGTGTTTTTATCAAAGTCTGGAAAGTTGTCTGCCGTGAAACCGCAAACGGGGAGTTTTATTGAGGGTACAAAGCTTTTAGAATTTAGTCCCGATAATTTTACATTTTTTTCATCAGAAATTAGTGATTGTTACATTCATGAGTTCGTGGATTTTTTTTTGATTTTTAAACTTTTTACAAAAAAATGGAATATTTTAGAAAGGTATTATTAAATTTTCATTTCATCCTTAAATTTTTCTTTCTCTTCATTGGATTTTCGAGATTTTGTGTAAATTCTTTGTTTTGCAAATAAAACTTTCTTTTTTTACGACACAAAGAAAATTTTGATTTCTACGTTTTTCGTGGTTTTAAAATTTTGAAATTTGCTCAGTTATAGAATAAGCTTAAAGTAGTACTTCCTCCAAATTTTATTGTTTTAAATTAAAAACTGCCAAAGTCATAGAAATCTTATGGGATCTACGTGGAAATTTTGGAAATTTTTAATTCCAGTAAATATCAAATTTTCAAAATTTCTAAATTTTGTTGTTTTGGAATGAAAACTGCCCAAGTTAGGCAATTTTATGGAATTTTTGTGGAAATTTTTAGTTACAGTGAAGATCAAATTTTGTAAAAATTCTGCTTTTTGCTGTAAAATTTTGCAATTTTGCACAGTTATAGAATAAGCCCAAAGTAGTAATTTCCCAAAATTTTGTTGTTTTGGAATAAAAACTGTCCAAGTTATAGAATTTTATGAGATCTACGTAGAAATTTTTAGTTCCAGTGAAGATGAAATTTTGCAAAATTCTGCTTTTTGCTGTAAAATTTTGCAATTTTGCAGTTATAGAGTAAGCTTAAAGTAGTAATTTGTCAAAATTTTGTTGTTTTGGAATAAAAACTGCTCAAGTTATGGAATTTTATAAGATCCACATGGAAATTTTTAATTCCTGTGAACATCAAATTTTCTGAAAATTCTCATTTTTGCTGAAAATTTTTGAAATTTTGCACAATTATATAATAAATTTAAAGTAGTAAATCCCTGAAGTTTTATTGTTTTGGAATAAAAACTGCCCAAGTTATGAAATTTTTATGGGATCTATGTGGAAATTTTTAGTTCCAGTGAACATTAAATTTTGTAAAAATTCAGTTTTTTGGTGAAAAATTTTGAAATTTTGCACAATTATAAAATTAGCACAAAATAGTAATTCGTCCAAATTTTATTGTTTTGAAATAAAAACTGCCCAAGTTATGGAATTTTATTGCATCTACGTGGAAATTTTCAATTCCAGTGAAAATCAAATTTTGAAAAAATTCTGTTTTTTGCTGTAAATTTTTGAAATTTTGCAGTTATACAATAATTCCAAAGTAGTAATTTCCCAAAATTTTGTTGTTATGGAATAAAAACTGCCCAAGTTATGGAATTATATGAAATCTACATGGAAATTTTTAGTTCCAGTGAAGATCAAATTTTCTAAAAATTCTGATTTTTGCCAAAAAATTTTAAAATTTTGCATGAATATAAAAAAAGCTTAAAGTAGTAATGTTCCTAAAGTAGTAATTGTTTTGGAATGAAAACTGTCCCAATTTTATGTGAAATTTTCAGTTCTAGTAAAAATCAAAATTTGTAAAATTTCTGTTTTTTGCTGTAAAATTTTGTAATTTTGCACAGTTATAAAATAAGCCCAAAGCAGTAATTTCCTTAAATTTTATTGATTTGAAATGAAAACTACTCAAGTTATGGAATTTTATGTGATCTAGGTGGAAATTTTTAGTTCCAGTAAAGATCAAATTCTGTAAAAATTTAGTTTTTTGCTGTAAAATTTTGAAATTTTGCACAATGATAAAATAAGCCCAAAGTAGTAATTTCCCCAAATTTTATTGTTTTGGAAAGAAAACTGCCAAAGTTAGAATCTAATGGAATCTACGTGGAAATTTTTATTTCTAGTGAAAATCAAATTTTGCAAAAATTTTGTTTTTTGCTGTAAAATTTGGAAATTTAGCACTGCTATGTATTAGGTCTAAAGTAGTAACTTTCTGATATTTTTTGATTTGGAACTAAATTTGCCCGAGTTACGAAATTTTATTGTACAATTTTATTGTATTGAGTGAAAATAAAAAATTCTAAAATCTGTATTTCTTGCTGTAAAATTTTGAAATTTGGCACAGCTGCGTAATACGTTTAAAGTAGTAACTGTTCTAAATTAGATTATTCTGGAATTAAATTTACGCTTTTGTTGCAGAATTTTATAGTTTTATTTATTTTGAGTGAAAATCAAATTTCTAAAAATTCTCCTTATTGCTAACTTTGAAATTTAGCATAGCCAATGCCATTATCGCCTTCAAAATAATACTAATAATAATTTCTTTACCTAGTTATTTTTGAGACACTCTGTATACGAGGTGAATCTGAACCCACTCACTCTAGTGACCTTCTGCATTTGACTTTACGCAGCAAACTCAAACTAAAACCGTCAACGTTCTATATGAAGCATTTTTGTTGAAAACTTCCAATACTGAAATCAATACTTCGATGAATATTTGATATCTTTTTTCCTTCTGTTTTTCCGTTGTAAAGAGAACGGAGAATATGAAAAGCCCTGTTTCGCTGTCCGCTTTATACATGCATGAGCTCGTAGCATATTTCTAGTCTCCATAAATTATAATGTGGTTAATGGCCATTATCGACATCTACTTATAATTTAGCAGCACGTCCTAATGCGATTAGTTCTCTGAGATGACTGTTGAGGTCATAAGTACATGTGTTCGGACATGGGAATTAACACATGGCCATAAACTAATTAGGAAGTTATCTGAAACAGAAGTTAGTTGATGCGTGGAGGGTTGGCGGCCCTTACGCAGCCTCTCGATAACGAGTTCAAGTTGGAGTTGCTGGAAAAGGTCTGGATTACGGGAATCCAGCGCTATTCTAAGACGCCAACTAGTTATACCAGCTAAATGAAGAGGTTTCTTTTAAAATCCCCAAAGCCATTGTCTGCGAGAAGAAGTAAGAGAAACAAATTTTTTGCTTGAACTAACAAAGAGCGCAAAGTAATTACATCGCGATTTTTAAAAATTACTAAACGTTAGTTTTCTAATGTTACTTACAGTTTACGTTGAGGGCAATTCTTTTGCTGACTGCTGGTGGCACGTCATTACTCGCTATACAAAGGTAGGCACCCATTTGTTTTCTTTCCAAACGCCAGAAGTGAAGGTTTGTTCCATTGTACGTTTCCACTGAAAAGAAAATAGCGTTAATGTCCCCATTGACGACGAAATTTCAAAGACCTGTTTACTGTTAAACTGCATTTTCAATAAACCTCTTTTTTTCTTTCAGAATAATTAATTTCAGCATCAAAGACTTCTAGTTTTAGTCGGACATAAAGTCGCTTTGATCCTTTAACCAAGAACAAAATCATACACGGGACTCGGTGAAAATTTCTCTTTTACTAAACTTTACGAAATCAAATGAAAACTTTTAATGAGGTATAAATTCAAGTTTCGTAACAGCGCACAAATGGAATAAATAGAAACTGAATAAAGTGAACACGAAAGAGGGAAATAATGAGAAGAATTGTTTCGTTGTTCGAGGCGAAAAAATTCTGGATAAAATACAACTTTGGATTCATCTACGGTTAAATAGCGCACTTGGTAATCTGAGACTTCATTTTAATGAGAGTTTGTTGCATTAAATTTGGTTTATTTTGTGGAAATTACAAAGTTCCATGTGATATTTTAATGTTAAACTGGTACTGGAACAGTGGACAGGCATTTCTAAAGTAAAATTGCTTTCAGATTTTAAATCCAAAGCCCAGGTCAAGACTTAGTTGTTACAACTTGAAACTTTATAATACATCGTTGACAAGGTAATTAAATAAGTTCCCAACAAACTACAGAAGTCGCCGGAAAAATAAAAAACGACACAACTCGCTTATTTGTGTCATACGTGAATATTGAACTCGGATTTGGAATCTGTGTAAAGAGTTTCTCAAAATTTTTCGTAGTTTCGGAGATATTCAGCTTTAAAAATTTACCCACCTAAAATCTAATATCCGAAACTTTAATCGCTCATAAGTCACTTATTTGTTGACTGATTTTAACGAATTTGGCTTTTTTGGAATCTACGTGGGAATCTGCGTAAAATGAGGTAAATAACTCAAGTTTACTCTAAAAAATAAGCGAGATATCAATATCAGAAGTTTGACATAGTGTAAACCCACGAATTTTTGCGAGAAACTCCATCTTTCGACATTTGAAAAATTTAAGAACGGTTTCTTAGCTAGAAAATTGCGAGAAAAACGATTTTGAAAAATTTTTTCTTATATTTGCCTTAATTCCGGAGATATTAAGCAAAAACTTTTCCGGTGCTTCAAAATTATTTCTACATGAAAATCTGCGTAAAATTGACCGCAGAAATTTGACAAAGTTTTAGATATAGACTCTCGGAAAATCCAAGAACTGATCAAATGTGACAGTTCTTGTTTGACGTTCCGATTCCAGAGTCGCATTTAAAATTTGGCGCCCTCAAAAAATCCTCTGCAGGAAAAATAAAGTTTATTGCAGTCCAGTGAAGCTAAAACTATCTTGTTAGCCGGCGCAGAGAAAAGACGCCAATGTTTTTATGTTAATCAGAATTGCCAAGATAAAAGTCCACAACTGCGTAAAATTTAATTAACCGCTTACAGTAGTTAACAGTTGTTCATTATTCTTGTACCTCCCTTATGAATAAATATTAAAGTGAGTTGATTTATTCCAGTGTTACGTGTGTTTCCAGCGTTCTACAGAACTTTCCTGTTTATTACTCCTTATTTACCTGGATGGGACGCCGACGCAGATGCCAGTAATGGCTGCTCCAGGCTAATCTCGCTTATATTTTATTATTTATTATTAGAACAAACACGAACTGAAACCGAGCAGTCTTATTTTACCATGACAAACCGGAGACCTCTCCACGCTCATTCTGTTATCGACCCATATGGAGAGTGGCTAAATGGGTCTTTTTCATCTCACACACTCCGGTATTGAGGTTAATTGTTTAAGAGCTGCAAATGCTTTCGTGTCACTTCGCTAGGCCTCATTACGACCGCTAATGACGCAACAAAACGTGAAAATTGGATTAGCTCCTATAAAATCTAAATTAAACACGACAACAGCCAAAGTATTAATTTTTACGTAATATCACCTCGTAAACTCGGATTTATTACTATGACATCTGCCAAACATTTGCCCATTTCCGGGAGTTGATTTATGTGCGATTCTTCTACTTCCTGAGCCATATTTTCCAACCTCGGACCCCAATTAAATTCCGGAAGGAACGCACTTTGTATGGGAAATGGCGGCGGTCAAGAAGTCGAAAATTTTTCGGTTCCGAAATTGAAATCAGCGCCGAAAATGGGGTGAAAATAGAAAAGATAGCTCAGGGATTTTCTTGATGAGAGTCTGTGGGTCAGCGGTGTTGCTGTTCGTTTCGAGATTTACATCGGAGGAAGGAATTATTTTCTTTCCAGTCTCTGGTGGGTCGTGCTAGGAAAGACAGGGAAATCTTATTCGGAAGGTTATCTTATGAGCGTGGAAATTACGTCTCGACTAATCAGCAAAGCAAGAAATGGAGGCCGAGGATGGAAAGAAAATATTAGACAAGTCATTCTTTGGGCATTGTTGATTTACTTTGGCGGGCTGACTTCTTTAGGTTCCTGCGAAATTCTCGAAATAGCTATAATTTTATTTTTTTTATTTATTTCTTCTACAAAAATTTGTATTTCTAGTGGTTTTACGTTCTTGCAAAAAAATTGGTAATTTTACTGGTTTAAACACTTCAATCAAATTCAAAGTTTTTATTTTGCAGACAAACTATGCCAATGAAATTTGGGGAGATGACTAATTTGAACATGTTCAACATTGTTGCCAAATTTGAAAAATGTGTTCTACAAGACAGTTTTAGAATATTTTTTTGAAGACAAAAATTTTCTAATTTTTTAAATAAAAATTTGTACTTCTGGTAATTTTGATGCTATCGCAATGAAATATTGGGAGTTTGCTGGTTTGAACATCTTCATTATTGCAACCAAATTTGAAAATTGTTTCATAAGACACAATTTTAAAAAAATTTTATTTTGCAGACGATACAAAAAATTTCCACTATATTTAAATAAATTTTCTAATTCTGGCAATTTTGACGCTATGTCAATCAAATTTAGAGAGATTACTAACTTGAACATGTTCATTATTGCTACCAAATTTAAGATAGTTTTTAGAAATTTTTATTTTGCAGACAGTCCAAAAATTTTCATTTTTTTTAAACAAAAATTTGTGATTCTGATAATTGTAACATTATGTCAATTAAATTTGGAGAGTTTACTAATTTGCACAAGTTTATCAACTCTGCCAAATTAGAAAATTGTGTCTTAAAAGACGCAGTTTTTAGAAATTTTTATTTTGCCGACAAATAAAAAATTTCCACTTTTTTTAAATAAAATTTGTAATTCTGGCAATTTTGACGCTATGTCAATGAAATTCAGAGAGACTACTAATTTGAACATGTTCATTATTGCTACCAAATTTAAGATAGTTTTTAGAAATTTTTATTTTGCAGACAGTCCAAAAATTTTCATTTTTTTTAAACAAAAATTTGTGATTCTGATAATTGTAACATTATGTCAATTAAATTTGGAGAGTTTACTAATTTGCACAAGTTTATCAACTCTGCCAAATTAGAAAATTGTGTCTTAAAAGACGCAGTTTTTAGAAATTTTTATTTTGCCGACAAATAAAAAATTTCCACTTTTTTTAAATAAAATTTGTAATTCTGGCAATTTTGACGCTATGTCAATGAAATTCAGAGAGACTACTAATTTGAACATGTTCATTATTGCTACCAAATTTAAGATAGTTTTTAGAAATTTTTATTTTGCAGACAGTCCAAAAATTTTCATTTTTTTTTAAACAAAAATTTGTGATTCTGATAATTGTAACATTATGTCAATTAAATTTGGAGAGTTTACTAATTTGCACAAGTTTATTAACTCTGCCAAATTAGAAAATTGTGTCATAAAAGATGCAGTTTTTAGAAATTTTTATTTTGCCGACAAATAAAAAATTTACACTTTTTTTAAATAAAATTTGTAATTCTGGCAATTTTGACGCTATCTCAATGAAATTCAGAGAGATTACTAATTTGAACATGTTCATTATTGCTACCAAATTTAAGATAGTTTTTAGAAATTTTTATTTTGCAGACAGTCCAAAAATTTTCATTTTTTTTTTAAACAAAAATTTGTGATTCTGATAATTGTAACATTATGTCAATTAAATTTGGAGAGTTTACTAATTTGCACAAGTTTATCAACTCTGCCAAATTAGAAAATTGTGTCATAAAAGATGCAGTTTTTAGAAATTTTTATTTTGCCGACAAATAAAAAATTTCCACTTTTTTTAAATAAAATTTGTAATTCTGGCAATTTTGACGCTATGTCAATGAAATTCAGAGAGATTACTAATTTGAACATGTTCATTATTGCTACCAAATTTAAGATAGTTTTTAGAAATTTTTATTTTGCAGACAGTCCAAAAATTTTCATTTTTTTTAAACAAAAATTTGTGATTCTGATAATTGTAACATTATGTCAATTAAATTTGGAGAGTTTACTAATTTGCACAAGTTTATCAACTATGCCAAATTAGAAAATTGTGTCTTAAAAGACGCAGTTTTTAGAAATTTTTATTTTGCCGACAAATAAAAAATTTCCACTTTTTTTAAATAAAATTTGTAATTCTGGCAATTTTGACGCTATGTCAATGAAATTCAGAGAGATTACTAATTTGAACATGTTCATTATTGCTACCAAATTTAAAAATTGTGTTCTTTAAGACACAGTTTTTAAAAATTTTTATTTTGAAGACGAATCAAAAATTTTAATTTTTTTATAAAAAATATGTAATTCTGGTAATTTTGACGCTACGTCAATACAATTTGGGAAGTATGCTAGTTTGAACATGCTTATAAACGCTGCCAAATGAGGAAATTGTGTGCCTTAAGATACACTATTAAAGAATTTTATTTTGCAAACGATACAAAAAATTTCCACTTTTTAAATAAAATTTCTAATTCTAGTAATTTTGACGCTATGCAATGAAATTTAAAGAGATTTCTAATTGGAACATGTTTATTATTGCTACCAAATTTGAAAAATGTGTTTCATAAAACACAGTTTTTAGAAATTTTTATTTTGAATACAAATCAAAATTTTCCAATTTTTTAAATAAAAATTTGTAATTCTGATAATTTTGACGCTATGCCAATAAGATTTGGGGAGTTTACTAATTTGAACATGTTCATCAACGCTGCCAAATTAGAAAATTGTGTTCTTTAAAATACAATTTTAAGAAATTTTTGCTTTGCAGGTGAACAAAAAACTAAGATTTTTTAAAATACAAATTTCTAATTCTAGTAATTATGATTCTATGCCAATAAAATTTGGGGAGTTTACTAGTTTGAATATGATCATCAATGTTGCCAAATGAGAAAGTTGAAAACAAGAATAGACAATTTTTGAGAATTATTATTTTGCCGACAAATAAAAAAATAATTATGGTCGTTTTTAATCTAAAGTAATAATAAATTAAAGTTTGGTGAATTTCTCATTTTGAAGATGTTTATGCACTCGTTAAATCCACTATTTGTTAAAATCTGACTCGCTTGTATTAAGCTAACCTCGAAGAATCTTTTTTATTTAAAAATTGCAAAAGTATTTCCCTCCTGATTTCAATTGAAGCCGTCAGCTCTAGCAACTCCAAGTGGTCCAAACCCGTAACGCGATTATCCAAATTTCCTTTTTTCTTCTCAGTTCCCTTTCAAAGGTTGGCCATTCCACAAAGCGCCCTTTAAGTTCCGTGCCTCCGCGTATTAAAAACCACCTCCCATCCAAACACCCCTCGGCGGCCTAATACAAGAAATAAATTCATTTGAGTGCTCGTTCTGTTTGAATGTGGCAGTGGCATAACCTACATTTGCGTAATTATTGGAAGAACGCCTCCAGCTTTTCGGGTTTGTTACGGGAGAAATGGGAAAGAGAGAATATGTTCCTGGAGCAAATTGAAGAGAACGAATGGAGCGACGACAACATTGAGAGTTATTGCGTTACGATATGTACCTCTGTCTTCGTGACGAGGTCCTCTGCGGAGAATAATCGCTTGACCGTCTTCTCTCCTCCAGGCGATGCGGGGGGTTGGATGGCCGGTGGCGCGGCACCAGAGGGTGGCGTTCTCGCCTTCGGAGACCGACAGGTCTCCGCTAGTGTCGTCGTTGATGATATCAGGAGGAACTGAAAAATAACGTTTACCATGAGCGAAAAGGTCTAATTTATTTGACGGTACGAAAAAATAAAGTTACGTTCCGACGTTTCATTCACAGTTAAAACTAAATTTGAAAATTGTATTTTTTAAGACACAGTTTTTAGAAGTTTTTATTTTGGAGACGAATAAAAAATTTTTAGTTTCTTTAAATAAAAATTTGTAATTCTGGCAATTTTGACGCCATCTTAATGAAATTTGGAGAGACTACTAATTTAAACATGTTTATTATTGCCGCCAAATTTGAAACTTGTGTTCTATAAGACACAGTTTTTAAAAAATTTTATTTTGCAGAAGATACAAAAAATTTCCACTTTTTTTAAATAAAATTTCTAATTCTGGCAATGTTGACGTTATGTCAATGAAATTTAAAGAGATTACTAACTTGGACATGTTCATTATTGCTACCAAATTTAAAAATTATGATCTTTAAGATACAGTTTTTAGAAATTTTTATTTTGCAGACCATCCAAAAATTTTCAATTTTTTAAACAAAAATTTGTAATTCTGATAATTGTAACATTATGCCAATAAAATTTGGGGAGTTTACGAGTTTTGCATATGTTTACCAACTCTGCCAAATTAGAAAATTGTGTTTTATAAGATGCAGTTTTTAGAAATTTTTAATTTGCCGCCAAATAAAAAATTTCCACTTTTTTCAAATAAAATTTCTAATTCTGGCAATGTTGACGTTATGTCAATGAAATTTAAAGAGATTACTAACTTGAACATGTTCATTATTGCTATCAAATTTAAAAATTGTATTCTTTAAGATCCAGTTTTTAGAAATTTTTATTTTGCAGACGATCCAAAAATTTTCAATTTTTTAAACAAAAATTTGTAATTCTGATAATTGTAACATTATGCCAATAAAATTTGGGGAGTTTACGAGTTTGCACATGTTTACCAACTCTGCCAAATTAGAAAATTGTGTCTTAAAAGACGCAGTTTTTAGAAATTTTTATTTTGCCGACAAATAAAAAATTTACACTTTTTTTAAATAAAATTTGTAATTCTGGTAATTTTGACGCTATCTCAATGAAATTCTGAGAGATTACGAATTTGAACATGTTCATTATTGCTACCAAATTTGGAAATTGTGTTCTTTAAGACACAGTTTTTAGAAATTTTTATTTTGAAGACGAATCAAAAATTTTATTTTTTTTATAAAAAATATGTAATTCTGGTAATTTTGACGCTACGTCAATACAATTTGGAGAGTATGCTAGTTTGAACATGGTTATAAACGCTGCTAAACTAAGAAATTGTGTGCCTTAAAATACACTATTTAAAATTTTTTTGCAAACGATACAAAAAATTTCCACTTTTTTCAAATAAAATTTCTAATTCTGGCAATTTTGACGTTATATTAATAAAATTTGGAGAGATTACTAACTTGAACATGTTTAGTATTGCTACCAAATTTGAAAATTGTGTTTCATAAGACACAGTTTTTATAAATTTTTATTTTAGAGATAAATCAAAAATTTATAATTTTTTAAATGAAAATATGCAATTCTGGCAAATTTGATGCTATGCCAATAAAACTTGAGGAGTTTGCTAGTTTGAACATTTTTATCAACGCTGCCAAATTAGAAAATTGTGTTCCTTAAGACACAGTTTATAAAAAAAATTATTTTTTAAACGAGCCAAAAATTTTCACTTTTTTAAATAAAATTTGTAATTTTAGTAATTTTGACGTTAAGTCAATGAAATTTGGAGGGATTCCTAATTTGCACATGTTCTTCATTACTACCAAATTTGAAAATTGTGTTCCACAAGACACGGTTTTTGGAAATTTTTATTTTGCAGACGATACAAAAAATATCTACTTTTTTCAAATAAAATTTCTAATTCTGGTAATTTTGACCCTATCTCAATAAAATTTGGAGAGATTACTAACTTGAACATGTTTATTACTGCGGCCAAATTTGAAAATTGTGTTCCATAAAACACAGTTTTTCGAAATTTTTATTTTGGAGACGAATCAAAAATTTTCAATATTTAAATAAAAATATGTATTTCTGGGAGTTTCGACGCAAATTCAATAAAATTTGGGGAGTATGCTAGTTTAAACATGCGCATAAACGCTGCCAAATTAGTGAATTGTGTTCCTAAAGATATAGTTATTAGAAATTTTTATTTTGTAGACAATACAAAAAAAATTCCTCTGTTTTTAAATAGAATTTGAAATTTTGGTAATTTTGACTCCAATTCAATGAAATTTAAAGAGATTACTTTTACCATGGGAGAAAGGGTCTAACCTATTTGACTGTACGAAAAAATAAAATAAAGTTACGTCGGATGCAGGATTCCGTCCATTCACAGTCTAAACACGCCGGAAAAACGTGTGAATGATATGAGATGAAGCGGAAAGTGATCACATACGTCTGGATGTGTTTGCTCAAAGATCGCGAATTTCATTCCGTACAGTTGTTTCGTGCTTTTAATTTGTTTGTCAGTGTGTTAAAGTTATAATCACACTGATTATATATTCCGACGACAGTTGAAGTTTCGTAAATAATTCCGCTTGTTGTGTAAGACTGGAGGCAGCGTCATTAGTGCACGAACTGAGAATGTGACTGTTATAACTGGAGTTAAATTAAATCATGTAGTTGAGCTAGAAAAGTTATGAATTTTATCTCGCGCCGTAAACACGTCTCTGCAGCTTGTTTCATAAATGACTTTCCCGTGATTTGTCTGACCAAAAATCGACTTCGTTCGTTTATGAATTGAAGAGCTGAAAATCTTCTCAAGCGCTCTTTCTATCGACACGAAACCGATTGTTCGAAAATTCCCAGATTACATCCACTTTTCTCAAATATTATTCGCGGGAACCGATGAAAACGAGTCAAGATGCAAAACGGCTGCTTGAATAAGTAATCGGATAAGAGCAGGTGATGGCCGCGAGAGTGCATTACTGTGTTCTCTCTTAGCTTTAAAATTCAGGCGTGTTCCCCACATTTCTACTCATTTGAGCTCTTGTATCTGCTTAAAATCGTAAGCTGTTGCTTTGTAACTTTAATTAGGAGAAAACTTAGAGTGAACGCTCAAATAGATATCAAAATTCCGCTTCGTTGTTTTGCAAAAACGAATTCGCTTGCGGCTCGCAATCATATTAGTATCGTTTTCGATTGTTTACCTGAAGAGTCTGATGTTCCGTTTGTAATTGTGATTATCGGGTTACATTGCTGAGTTAAAGTGATTTGGGAGGTCGGTATTGTGGCCATTAGAGAAATTAGGCGGGTTGGTAAATATAATATACCTGCGACAACGGTGGGGATCCGGACTTCGGGATTTACAGGGACAAATTTTGGAGTGTCAATAGTTTACAACACGATTTTGAGAACTGAAAAGGATAGGGTTTACTTTCACCTGCTAAAAGAATTTTTATACAACAAATTCTTGCATGAAAATTACGTGTATTTATGAAAGAACTAAAAAAGTTTGTTTTGCAGTAATTCTTGTAATTTTAACGTCACAGCTACTAAATTTAGGGAGCTATCAGTTTAGATTTTTTTATGAATCGTGCTACAGTTCAAAATTTTATATACACCAGAAGAGGCACAGTTTCGATTTCGAGAATGAATCAAATACTTGTGTATTTAATTGGAACTCTAATTTGTTTATTAAAACTGTTCCAAATTTCAAAATTATAAGTCAAGCAAGATCAATTTTGGAATATTTAAAAAAAATGGTTGAAATTTTTCGTTTTTCATAAAGTAAAAGTATCTAAAAATTCACATTCCTGTTGTAAAATTTTGTAATTTAGGAAAATAATTACATTAATCGGACATAGCAATGCTTCCAAATTTTATAGTTTTAGAACTAAAATTTTAAACGTTATGGAATTTAGTAAAAAAGTTGGCAATTTTTAGTTTGTTTTGAAGATAAAATTTCTAAAAATGTAATGCCTTGTTCTAAAATTTTATAATTTAGCACAGTCAATAGACAAGTCTAAGAGAGTAATTCTGCCAAATCTGACTGTTTTAGAATCAAAATTTTGAAAGTAATGAAATTTAAAAGAAAAAAGTTGCTAATTCTTAGTTGGTTACGACGATAAAATTTTTAAAAACTTCATGGTTTGTTATAAAATTCTGTAATTTAGCACAATTAGACAAGCCTAAAGTAGTTTTTCTGCCAAATTTGACTATTTTAGAATCAAAATTGTCAAAGTTATGAAATTTAGTAGAGAAAAATGGCAATTTTAAGTTTGTTCCCAAGATAAAATTTCTAAAAATTCAATGCTTTGTTCAAAAAGTCTGTAATTTAGCATAGTTAATAAACAAAATTAAAGTAGTAATTCTACCAAAGTTGACTGTTTTAGAATCAAATTTTCTAAAGTTACGGAGTTTATATTTTGAAAACAAATCGAAAATTCCCAAACAACTTTATTAGAGCATGTAACTTTAGTAATTTTAATGACATTTTATTCAAACTTGGAGAAGTTACAGCTTTAGATACAGTTATTAATTGTGGCAAATTTCAAAATTATAGAGTGTAGGCAACTAATTTTAGAAATTTTTATTGTTTGCGAGAACCGAAATGTAGTAAAGGTTCAAACTCTGGAAATTTTATTGGCCCAGCAACTAAGTTTGACTTACTAATTGAAATTAATTTTGTTAAGTTTTAAAATTATGCAATATTTAATTTGAAAGAGACAACATTTGAGTTATTGCATTGTTTTGCTAATTTTTTTTAACTTAACTGAGTTATTAGACTAATCGGAAGTAGTAACGTCTCCAAATTCTACTATTTTACGATCAAGATTGGCAAAGCTACAATCTCTTACTTCTTATTCTTTATAAATTTCATTGTACATTTCATTGTACATTTTTTCAGTGCGCTTATTGAAACCAAGTAAAAAAAATCAAAGTCTAGACATTCTGTTTTCTATTCATATAAAATGTATTTTACTAAAAAACTGCAGAATAATTGACTTGAGACTGGCACAAAAGACCTATTCAGTGTGCATCGACATAATTTAAGTAATTGAACAAACGTTGAAAGGCACGTAATTGGATTTTAGGAATCTTACGTAAATGTAATACATTTGAGAGTTTTTCGTTTGTACTCTGTACGAAATTCTGACTCTAACTTAAAAGATTTTATTGAGATACGCAAACTAGAGTGGGTATTAGAAATTATTTGTATGTATGCAAATAAAATAAATGAGGTAACTTTCCGAGCGCTTGTTAGTTAGAAGTATAATATAAACGTCATTTCCATGAAACTTGGGATGTAATACATCTCCAGTGCTTAAAACTGTATTGTTAAATTCGAAAGCACAATACATAACATTTCGATGACACTCCACGTACTCGTTGTGCATTGAAGTAGATGCTCTGCGTGAAAATAGCATGAGAAATTTTATTTTCGAATCAAAATTAAATTGTCTGATCGTAAACCTTCAACACGAGCGTTTTTACGAAAGCGCCGGAATCCGGTGCCTCCCTCAATAAAATAATTTTATCAATCCAAATAAAATAAAAATAAGGTTAACGTTCGTGTAGGTAAATGACGTCGAGGTATTGATTAAACATCAAAAACAATGGGTCTGGCGTTCTCTCAAAGGAGCGTTTCTTTACGGCGCCCCTTTTTGATTTTCGCAATGTCGAAAAAATTACATTCGGAATCGTCCATTTTCCGGCGGAAATCTGTCCATTAATAGAGCAAACGCTGAAAAATCACAATTTTTCCGTGCATAGCGTTGCTTCAATATCCGTTTTATAAAACTGGAAAAGCAATTTCTGAAAATCTGATTCCACAGGTGGTGGTCAAAGAATTCAATTATATACTTGTCATTTCTTTAGCGGAACTTGATTGATTCTGATTTATTCTAGTTCGAGTTGCTACGGATCTACACTTTCCAATAGGAACTTTTACAACGACTCGATCAAGTCTGGCACGCATTGATCATGTTTTTATTGGACAAATTCGCGAAAATCGACGATTTCTATAGGGACTCATCAATTTCCGACGAATTTGGACATCATTCACTTGACCGGAGTGTTGCGAAAAAGGATTATCGAAGAAATTGCGTCCTTTAAACATTACGCTGTAATAATAATCAAAACGCGCAAATAACTACTTCAAAAACAGACGCAGCATTGCCAAAATTGCTCATGAAGACGTAAACACTTTTTTTTTGTATAATTTTGGAATTAAACACAGTTTTAAACGAAGTCAAAGTAAGTAATCTTTTTAAATTTGGTTACTGTGGCGTTAAAATTACCAGAGTTTTAAGCTTCAATAGATTTTTTTTGAGAATTTTTGATTCGTTTTCAAAATAAAAAATTCCAAAACTGATTTTGTTTGACTAAATAAGCAACTCCTAGTCACTAACTTTTCCAAATTTTTTGCTGTGGCATTAAAATTGCCAGAATTACAGCCCTTAACACATTTTTTCAGAATTTTTTGTTCATACCTAAAATAAAAAAATTCAAATTTCGTCTTCCGATTTCTGCAAAATTTTGAAATTTTACACAGTTCATAAGAAAGCCAAAGTTAGTACCTCTACCAAATTTAGTTGCTTTGCCGTTAAAATTACCAGAGTTACAAGCTTCAACAGATTTTTTTGAAAATGTTTGATTCGTCTTCAAAATAAAAAATTCCAAAACTGATCTTGTTTGACTTAAAGCTTTGGAATTTCTTATAGTTAATAAGCAACCCCTAGTCACTAACTTCCCTAAATTTGTTTGCTGTGGCTTTAAAATTGAAATTTTACACAGTTAATAAAAAAGCCCAAATGTGCCTCTACCAAATTTAGTTGCTTTGACGTTAAAATTACCAGGGTTACAACCTTTATTTGAACTGTTTTGCAGTTTTGAGTTCTTTCAAAAAATAAAAATTTCTAAAATTACTCATTTTTGTTGTATAATTTTTGAATTAAACGCAGTTTCAAACGAAGTCAAAGCAAGAAATCTTCCCGAATTTGGTTACTGTGGCGTTAAAATTACCAGAGTTACAAGCTTCAATAGATTTTTTTGAAAATGTTTGATTCGTCTTCAAAATAAAAAATTCCAAAACTGATCTTGTTTGACTAAATAAGCAACTCCTAGTCACTAACTTTTCCAAATTTTTTGGTGTGGCATTAAAATTGCCAGAATTACAGCCCTTAACACATTTTTTCAGAATTTTTTGTTCATACCTAAAATAAAAAAATTCAAATTTCGTCTTCCGATTTCTGCAAAATTTTGAAATTTTACACAGTTTATAAGAAAGCCAAAGTTAGTACCTCTACCAAATTTAGTTGCTTTGCCGTTAAAATTACCAGAGTTACAACCCTTACTTGAACTGTTTTGCAGTTTTGAGTTCTTTCAAAAAATAAAAATTTCTAAAATTACTCATTTTTGTTGTATAATTTTTGAATTAAACGCAGTTTTAAACGAAGTCAAAGCAAGAAATCTTCCCGAATTTGGTTACTGTGGCGTTAAAATTACCAGAGTTACAAGCTTCGATAGATTTTTTTGAAAATGTTTGATTCGTCTTCAAAATAAAAAATTCCAAAACTGATCTTGTTTGACTAAATAAGCAACTCCTAGTCACTAACTTTTCCAAATTTTTTGCTGTGGCATTAAAATTGCCAGAATAACAGCCCTTAACACATTTTTTCAGAATTTTTTGTTCATACCTAAAATAAAAAAATTCAAATTTTGTCTTCCGATTTCTGCAAAATTTTGAAATTTTACACAGTTCATAAGAAAGCCAAAGTTAGTACCTCTACCAAATTTAGTTGCTTTGCCGTTAAAATTACCAGAGTTACAACCTTTATTTGAACTGTTTTGCAGTTTTGAGTTCTTTCAAAAAATAAAAATTTCTAAAATTACTCATTTTTGTTGTATAATTTTTGAATTAAACGCAGTTTTAAACGAAGTCAAAGCAAGAAATCTTCCCGAATTTAGTTACTGTGGCGTTAAAATTACCAGAGTTACAAGCTTCAATAGATTTTTTTGAAATTTTTTGAATCGTCTTCAAAATAAAAAATTCCAAGATTGATCTTCTTTGACTTAAAGCTTTGGAATTTCTTATGGCTAATAAGCAACCCCTAGTCACTAACTTCCCCAAATTTATTTGCTGTGGCTTTAAAATTGAAATTTTACACAGTTAATAAGAAAGTCCAAATGTGCCTCAACCAAATTTAGTTGCTTTGACGTTAAAATTACCAGGATTAAGACCCTTATTAGAATTGTTTCGGTTTTAAGTTCTTTAAAAAAATAAAAAAATTTAAAATTAGTTGTTTTTGTTGTATAATTTTGGATTTAAACACAGTTTTAAACGAAGTCAAAGTAAGTAATCTTCCCAAATTTGGTTACTGTGGTGTTAAAATTGCCAGAGTTACAAGCTTCAATATTTTTTTTTGAGCATGTTTGATTTGTTTTCAATATAAGGAATTCTAAATTTGATCGTGTTTGACTTACAAATTTGTAATTTAACACAGCTAATAAGGAACTGCCAGTCACTAACTTTTGCAAATTTCATTTCATCATACCTAAAATTAAAAAATTCAAATTTTGTCTTCCGATTACTGCATAATTTTGAAAGTTTGCTCAGTTAATATGAAAGCCCAAATTAGTATCTCTACCAAATTTAGTTGCTTTGACGTTAAAATTATCAGAGTTACGACCCTTATTACAACTGTTTCGCAGTTTTGAGTTCTTTTAAAAAATAAAAATTTCTGGTCATTGAAGAAATTGTGCCCTTTAAACATTACGCTGTAATAACAATCAAAACGCGCAAATAAGCACTTCGAAAACAGAAGCAGCATTGCCAAAATTGCTCACGAAGACGTAAACACAGAAAGAGCCAAGAAGACGCAGCCTGCGTGCTAATGACGGCTTGAAAGCATTCCTTAATAATTAGATTGTTAACACATATTTCTTCCACTCCAAGATTCCAGTTTGATTCGTACTCATCTACTTAAAGCCCGCCTGAAATATTAAAGCGTTGTGAAGAGCACACCTTCATAAATAATATCAGTTTACCGTTAGACCTTTTCTGTATTTCCCAAAGGCCGCTCACAAACACTCTTTTTCTCGACCAACACAGAGTTTTACTGTTGGAACTCCTCAGTCTTTAGAGAGAAATTTTTTATCATCATGCTTGTATTATCTATCCGCGATCCATTTGAATGGATGATGACCCTGATTTATGTCTTCTGAAGGGAATATATTGGATCCATTTTTCGTGTTCTTTTTGCACCAATGTCGCTTGAGTTACCCCCAAACAAAGCTTCGGTTAATTAGAATTATCTGGTGTTGATAGCGTGCCCTCGTGGACTGTTGCGGTCCTTCCGACCTAATTGCTCCTTGGTTCCCTGCGTATCTCTGCAGCACCTCCGAGGCCACGACGCTTCCCGTAAATCCCACATCGGCCCACTTACGGCCATTATGTGCGTCGACAATTGCTGGGGGGTTTTTACACGGACCGCTCGTATATCTTTCCAACAAATTAGGCCAATATACAATGTGCTGATCCCACGAGATGCCGCTTTAAACCCGCACAAGTTATAAACACATCAACGTGTCGTGACGAATTTAAATATGGATCTCCTCAAACAAGATGGTCACGGACGTTTTTGAGACGTTGCAAGAACAATATTTGGACACGGAGATGGGAACTACTCAAAGCTATTGAAATTGTAAGCTTGTTTATGTTTACACGACAAATATTAATTAGTTCGGTGGGTGGCTTATTCAAAATCAGGAGCCGGATAAACTGGGAGAGAAAGGGGATGTTATTGATGTTTGACTTGATCGGAATGTCGGGCTAATATTCCCTAAACATATGTCGGATGCGTTGTGAATACAAGCAAACCTTGACCACGCAAAAAATGCAAAAAGTGCTCAAATGTCCAGCCGATTTCCAATTTACGGTTTCCAGGGGCGAAGAGGATGTTTCATTATAAATTTACCACAGGTGCAGCAGCGTAACATGATTTTCACGTGGGATAGAAGTTCTAGTTGACCAGTGTGCTATTCGCATTTTTGGCACTAGAAATTGGTATCATTTACGTTTGGGGGACTATAAAAGCACCTAGCAGTGCTGAACGAAAGTGCCGAAAAACAGAGACGGTGGATAAAAGATAGAAGAATAATTTCTGGACAAAATAGATATCTTCTAAAAAAAGTAAAATAAACTAAAAAAATCTCTAAATTTTGCTAAAAATTTCAAAAATCGGTATTGTTTGTTCTATAATTTTAGGATTTAGCACAGTTAGTAACAAAGTCACAATTAGTAATCTTTCCAAATTTGCTTACTGTGAATTAAATTGTTACTTGAATTTTTTGAATATTTTTTATCTAAATAAAAAATTGTCAAATTTATCTTGTTTGATTTACAATTTTGAAATTTGACACAAATAATGAACAAGTCCCAGTCACAAACTTCCCCAAATTTGATTGTTGTGGCGTTAAAATTACCAGAGTTACAGCCCTTATTACATTTTTTGCATTTTCGGTAATCCTAAAAAATAAAAATTTCTAAAATTAGTTGCCTTTACTCTATAATTTTGAAATTTGGCACAGTTGATAGCTAAGTCTAAAGTAGTAACCCGCCCAAGTTTAAATAAAGTGGCGTTAAAATTACCGGAGTTACATGCTCTAATGTAGTTTTTTGGAAATTTTCGGTTTATCTTCAAAATAAGAGCTCCGTAACTTTAGCAATTTTGATTTTAAAACAACCAAATTTGGCAGAATTAGTACTTTAGGCTTGTCTGCTAACTGTGTTAAATTACAGAGTTTTATAATAAGGCATTGAATTTTTAGAAATTTTATCTTCGAAACAAACTAAAAATTGCCATTTTTTCCCACGGAAATTTCACTAGTGAAAATTTCCAAAAAAAGTTTGCTGTGATTGGTTTATTTGAAAAAATAAATGTCTCTTAATTGGTCGAATCTATCATGAGTTGAATTCTCTACTAAATTTCTTAATTTTGGAAATTTTGATTTTAAAACAGCCAAATTTGGCAGAACTACAAGTTTAGGCTTGTCTATTGACTGTGTTAAATTACAGAGTTTTATAATAAGGCATTGAATTTTTAGAAATTTTATCTTCGGAACAAACTAAAAATTGCCATTTTTTCCCACGGAAATTTCACTAGTGAAAATTTCCAAAAAAAGTTTGCTGTGATTGGTTTATTTGAAAAAATAAATGTCTCCTATTGGTCGAATCTATCATGAGTTGAATTCTCTACTAAATTTCTTAATTTTGGAAATTTTGATTCTAAAACAGCCAAATTTAGCAGAACAAGTTTAGGCTTGTCTATTGACTGTGTTAAAATACAGAATTTTAGAAATCTTATATAACTTTCGAACTTTTGATTTTAAAATACTTAAATTTAGAAGAAATACTACCTTAGCCTTGTCGATTGACTAAATTACATTTTAGAACAGGGCATTGCATTTTTAGAAATTTTATCTTCAAAACAAACTAAAAATAGTCAATTTTTTTTCTACTAAATTTCATAATTTTGGAAATTTTTATTCAAAAACAGTCAAATTTGGCAAAATTACTACTTTAGACTTGTATATTGACTGTGCTAAATTATAGACTTCTAGAACAAGGCATTGAACTTTTAGAAATTTTGCATTAGGAACAAATTAAAAATTGACAATTTTTTCTACTAAATTCTATAATTTTGGAAAATTTGAATATAAAACAGTCAAATTTGGCAAAATTACTTCTTCTCTATTAACTATGCTAAATTACAGACTTTTAGAACAAGGCATTCAATTTTTAGAAATTTTATCCTCGAAACAAACTGAAAATTCTCAACTTTATTCTACTAATTTTCTAACTTTTTCAATTTTGATTCTAACAAAGTTAACTTTGGCAGAATTACTACTTAACGCTTGTCTATTGACTGTGCTAAATTATAAAATATTAGAACAAATCATTCAATTTTTAGAAATTTTGTCTTCGGCACAAACAAAAAATGCCAAACTTTCTTCTACGAAATTTCATAATTTTGGAAATTTTGATTCTAAAACAGTAAAATTCGACAGAATTACTACTTTAGGCTGTGGTTTTTCCGTTGTAATAAATAAATAAATATTATTTGCGCTAGTATGAGCTTATTTAAAATTTATGGAATAAAATAATTTCCATATTAAAACCGGTGTGTTCGCAGGACGAATTTTATTGCTTTTTTAATATGCTTTTATATTAAAATATTTGATTTCCCGGGATAAAATATGTTAGCATCGCATAAAGTGTGCTTGAAAAATGTCCGTGCCTGCCATGCTAACTGCAGCTAACGTCATAAATCTCTCATTTTTCCAGGTAAAACATATCTCCATTTGTTTATGTTCAGGTAAACGTCGAAGCTCGTTTTTCACGTCGAACAAACTGTGCAATTAGCCCACCCCTCCAATAATTAACGTAAAATTTTTGTATCTCCCAATTAGTGTCGTTTGTTTCGGTGGCGGCATCATTTCCGTGTAAACAAGGCAATATCGTCGAAAATGATTATATTAAAATATCCCCGACCTCAAGCGAGACACTCTAATTGGAGCGAGCAAATTTTAAAATCGGCCGTAATGCCTATAAGCTATAAGCGCTCCTTTTTCTTTTTGGCCATTTGCCGGACCACAAAACAATTTCTGTGCGCGCGACGTTTTTACAACGACCCGAAATATAGTGGCTAATTTCCAACGGGAAAAAGCCGAATAAAATTGAAGCGTACAAACACTTAATTTCGCAGTCGAACCATTAAACGAGAGGTCGTGCATGTTCGAAATGGCATTACATCGAAAATAAAAGGAAAGTTGATGCAGCGGACCTAATCCGGGATGATTTACTGTGGAAGTGTAATAATTCTAAGCGAGTTTCGTGGACATGTATAAATGTATGGAAATGTGAACGAAATCTTGAAATATCTTTCACTTTTTTCCACCCTTCTGAGTGAAATATGTCCATATATGGCCAGTTGAGCGTTTTAGATGGCGGCCTACATTTTTATGTTTTACGTTGGCAGAAATTCAATCCGGACACCTTCGGCCAACACGACGAAAGCATAAATCTTCTCGAGTGTTTTAATCATAAGAATGTCGGAACTTCATAGACTCCTTAAGCGCTGAAATATGCCTTCAACGCAAACTTTCTATTTTCGAAAACTGCTCGCAACAACCAAATTAGCTTCAAGTCAATCTGGGGGAAATTTCCAGAATTTCCAACAGGAAGTTTTCATAACAAAACTAGTTTACAACACGAACAATAAACTCAAGTAAAAATGCTTCTCCAGACACTATAGAAGGTGTCGGCTATGTAGATTGCAAAGAAACTGTAATAAAAGTTTTATCGAGAACTTTTCACAATCCAACTAAATTCTTCCATATAGCATGTTCCAGATTATGTAAGATTTGCACAACTGCAATCGAGAAAATACTCGTGAAATCGAATTGTTCCAAACTTCCAAAGCAAAGTCTTTCTCTTAACTTTTTTCATTCCATTCATTAAAGTCGGAATTATTAAAATCAAGAGCACTTCAGATCGTTGAAAAACACTCAAAGCGCTCTCCAGAAATCGTTCAGTTTAGCAAAAAGCTAAATAAATGCTCATTTCCAGCTTGCAGGTTTTGAGGTCGCGTCTAGAACGCTAATTCATTAACCTTGGAGATTAACATTGACCCCAGTCATTTAGTTTAATTAAATAATAAATTAATTTAGTCGCAAAGAAGTTTTTCGTGGTTTTCTCAATAATAAATGTTCGAATTCCCAGGGAAAATATCGTTTAACATTACGGAGGCTTTCACGCGTAAAAACGTAGTGTAACCACGACCATAATCCCACTTTTTAATGACCAGCGTTATAACTATGAACGTTAATTTGACATTACCACGACTTAAGCACCGTGAATTATACCGGAGAATGGCAAAGGAGGCTCTTGCATTTAGAAATGAGTTGGTAGTGCCGTTTCAAAGCTGAATATGTTTGCTTAACATGCTAAGAATAAATCACAGAGCTACCAACACTAATTTTAAATCTGCAATTTCCGCGCCGATGATGTATCTAATAATTCATTTAATTTTTTTTGAAGATTAAAATGTAGTGTGAGTGCCACTGATCAAAATGCTACTTTTCTTGATTTTGTATCTTCAAAATGTTTAAGAAAATTTAGTTTAAGAAATGGCAATTTGATATCTTTCCCGCTCCTAACATTTCTATTTTAAACCAATAGGCTACCGGACTGTTTTTTTTATTTCAAAAAATAAATCTGTCCAGTCTGAAAACATTAAAAATCAGTGTCCATTTTTTTTGCGCACTTTATTTATACCAAAAAAAAATATTTAAAAAATGGATAGTTTCAAACACGCGCCTTGGTGACGTAACAACTTCTTAGTCGACGCCTATTGGCTGTAAGTAATGCCGAGGTCATTGGTGAAAACGATGAAGTTGAGGTTATAAATGCATAAAATGTGTGTGCAGAACGTGAATTGCTGTAGTTTTTGTATCTTTCTTACTTTAGTGCTGCAATAATCGAAAAGCGAAAATGGACAGATGACGTTCGGTGCAGATAATTCCTGAGCTGACTTATGAAAACAAAACTTCTGATTGGTTGACGCAAGTGTGCTATAAATCGGAAACCAGTTAGGAATTATAACGATTACTCTATCTCACTCTCACCAATGCAACATTCCATTGACGTATGCGTTTTCTTAATTCATATGCATAGAAAGGAGTTATGACGTAGTCACTGAAGACTTATTTAAACTAACAGCGCGATGCTGGATTTCAAACGAATATTTAGCTAATAATTCCGACCTTTGGAGAACAAAAAATCTGTTGGGTAATTGATTCATGCGTATACGTAGCTCATAAACATAATAAAATGCATGGATTTTTCTGGTGTCCGGTAGCCTATTGACTTCTAAAAGTGGCGCCATCTTGTGTCAAATCTGATCTTCACAACTGTCAAAAATTTCATGACTTTACAAAAAATTAAGTTTCTTTCCAAATACTACACAAAAATTGTATTTTCAAAGTGGTAACATCTTCTGTTAAATCTTACCAATAACAGTGTCAAAAATTTCAGGATTTTATAGATAACTCAAATTACTGTGTAAATTTTATATAAAAATTGACTTTTGAAAGCGGCGCCATTTTGTGTCAAATCTTTAACTTTAAATATGTCAAAAATTTTACCAAAAAATAGACTTTAATGTGGCGCCATCTTGAGTAAAATCTTTAACTTTAATAAAAATGTCAACAATTTCTGGATTTAACAGAAAAATCAAATTATTTTCGATATTTTACAGAGACTTCTGAAAGTGGCGCCATCTTGACACAATTCGTGAACTTCAAAAATGCTAACATTTCCAGAGTTTTACAGAAAAATCAAGTTACTTTCTAAATTTTACATAAAAAGTGAGTTTTAAATGTAGCGCCATCTTGTGTCAAATCTTAAGCTTCAAAAAAGTCAAAGATTCCAGGATTTTACAGAGAAATCAAGTTTCTTTCTAAATTTTCCACAAAAATTGTCTTTTTAAAGTGACGCCATCTTGTGCCAAATCTTGATCTTTAAAAATGTCAAATATTCAAGGATTTTACAGAAAAGTCAAGTCACTATTTTCATTTTACATAAAAAATTGTTTTTTAAAACTACCGCCATCTTGTGTCAAATCTTGAACTTCAATAAAAATTTCCAAAATTGCCAGATTTTACACAAAAATCGAATTACTTTCTAATTTTTTTAGAAAATTCTTTTTAAAAGTGGCTCCATCGTGTGTTAAAACTTGAACTTCAAAAATGTCAAAAAGTTAAGGATTTTACAGAAAAGTCAAGTTACTTTCTAAATTGTACACTAAAAATACTTTTAAATGTGGCGCCATCGTGTGTAAAATCTTGAACTTCAATATAAACGTCAAAAATTTCAGAATTTTACTGAAAAATCAACTTACTTTTTAAATTTTACACAAAAGTTAATTTTGAAAGTGACGCCATTTTGTGTCAAATTTTGAACTTCAAAAATGTCAAAAATTGCAGGATTTTAGAAAAAAATCAAAATTTTTTCAAAATTTTACACAAAAATTGTCTTTTAAAGACATCTTGTGTCAAATCTTAAACTTTAAATATGTCAAAAATTACAGGACTGTATGGAAAATCCAAGTTACATTCTTTCTAAATTTTACTCAAAAAAAAAGACTTTTTAATGTGGCGCCATCTTAAGTAAAATCTTGCACTTCAATAAAGATGTAAAAAAATTTAGGATTTTACACAAAATTCAAATTACCTTCTTAATTTACAGAAAAGTTGACTTTTGAAAATGGCGGCATCTTGGGACAAATCGTGAACATCAAATATGTTAAAAATGCAAGAATTTTGCAGAAAAATCAAGTTGCTTTCGAAATTTTATACAAAAATGTGTTTTAAAAGTTAAGCCATCTTGTGTCAAATATGTTAAAAATTACAGAAAAATCAAGTTACATACTTTCTAAATTTTACTCAAAAAAAGGCTTATGTAAAATTATAAATGTCAAAAATTTTACGATTTTACAGAAAAATAAAGTTACTTTTTAAATGTTACCTATAAAATTGACATTTAAATGTGGCGTTATCTTGCATTAAGTCTTAAACTTCAAAAATGTGAAAAATTCCAGAATTTTACAGAAAATTCAAGTTACTTGGTCTTAATTTATTTTAAGTTTGACAGCCGTATTATACAGAGGATTACAGTAAAAAAGCTAGACAGGGTAAAAAATCGATGAATCAACGCCAAAGTTGCAAATAGTCCTTAATCTCCCTCTGGTACAACAAACTAGAGAAGAACTGCAATAGGAAGATTATTGCAACATTCAATATTAATTGAAGCGTGTGCAATAGCTCTAGTGCACTTTCCGTTCATTTAATATTGATTCCAATCTACACCTGTGGAATTATTGATTAATCAGTAAAGTATTAATGAAGATTATCTATGCATATTCTGATGCAGGTAATGACACCGATAACTTTACGACAAAAAACATAAATTTGTAATAATACACTCATTCGAGTATGTAAAAGTAAAATAGAGCCACTTTTGACACGCCGCAATCTGTTTTTCCCTCAAGATCCCCTTTTTTCGAAAGCAATATTTTTCCCTTAATTAATGGGAGTAAATGCGGGCGTTTTTATCTCTCATCCAGTAAAACTTGTGCCCAGCATATTTTAAAAGCAATTTAATTATGGCTATTTGCGTGTAAAAATAAACAAGTCATAGAATGAGGGTAAAATAAAAATAAAAAGTGTGTTATCTGTCCGTGCACGGCCCCTGCAATTAAAGCTAAATGTTGCCACAAATTTCATCCCCACAGTGTAATTGTAGTTTAGATAACTTAATTTTTACATTTGGGACAACCGCCAAGAATTCCATATTGGGATTCGAAATGTTCACAACTTTGGCCGTTAGAAAACATAAGTTGGTAATTGTAGCGATTTATTTTTATTAATCCGAATAGGTTTCTTCCAGCGCGCGTTTTTTATGCAAATCGTCTCCTCGAATACTCTAAAATAATCATTCATAAGATAAACGTGTCAAAATAAAAGTGCAGCTATTTATAACGGACCGAGTAAAAAATATGTTTCCATCTCATCTGTGCAATTTCATATTTCCGTACAGCGGCGCTGGAACTCCGGAAGAAAATATAAATTGCCGTCCTTTGACATTTACTGTCATCAATAAACACCGCTCGATTTTTCACGGGCGTTATTTTCCTCTATTAATCATCAGACAGATGGCTAAAGACGGTCGAAACGTTCCACATAAATTTATATTTTATACGCTTGCACCCCCGAAGCCTTGGCAATTATTGCTATTGCCGAAACATAAACGGATAAGGAGGTGCGATAATTGCCTAATACTTCCGGACGATAAACAACGATTGACGCACTTAATTGCGAAAATTTTTCTGCGAAAACAGGACCGGCATAAAATCCGGATTTGGGGGGACGTGATGGATGGAATGGGATTCCTTGATTAACATGTGTCATTTTTTACTGCTGACCTTATAAACCTGTCAATGCGGAAAAAGGAAAATAAATTGCAAAAGCGAAAATCTGGAACCCGAAAATATTTCACTCCGGTCAAAATTTCCCCCGGAACCCGGAGCAAACACCCGGAATCGGGGGTTGTCACACACTCCGCGGTGGAACTGTCTACATCCCATCTTTCGGTACGTGAACATCCCGCCGCCGTCTCAACATCCCTTCCCAGAGGTCGCTCCCTTTCCGCTGTAATAACTCCAGTTTGGTCCTGTCCATCAAATTGTCGCTTGTTAAACATCAACACTCATAATTACATCGTCAGTCCGTCTCTGACTATCCCAAACGTGTGTAATTAACGTCTAGTTGGTATGCGACGCCCGGAAAACACAAAATCTCGTCCCGGAATTGACAAACATTTCTGATTAAAACTAACGGAGCTCGCAAGTCGCAAATACAGCGAACCATCTTCAATATGCCGTAAATAATTCGCGTTCCGGGCGTCTCGACGGAATTGCACGCTACAAAAATCAAATTGTAATCAAATCGAGAGATATGGAGGATTCGGAGGATGAAGGAGTCGTGGGACGTATAAATTTCACTTTATTAATTACTGGTTAAAATATGTGTGAAGGAAAAAATCGACGGGAAACGAAGTGGGAATTTCGAGTCTTTTTACATTCAGTCTAGATAATAACTCGAGGGTATTGGAAATGAAATTAAACTTCGTATTGGAAACTAGAAAAATATGTGGCAGCGGCTTATAACGAAATTGGAAATCTACGGAAATATAAAATAACAATAATAAATGCGACGCAATTTCTGCAATAATTTAAACATTGCACAGAATCCGCCGAGTTCAAGACGGGTAAAAAATGGAAAATTTTAAATTTACGCCGAAAAAATCGAATAAAAACATGAAGTATGTTGATAGCCCTGACTATTTATGATGAATGTGTCACTTTGACAGGACGCCAAGACTTACAATGTCGGTTGGTTTAGGATTTGCGTCTTCAACGTCGCGACGTTCTTCTTCTTCATCCTTTTTTTCAACTTTTTCTTTTTTTTCGGATGATATTTCTAAACTTATGAAGTCGTAACCCCAACAAATTTAACTGTTTTAGAATAAAAATTTCTAAAGTTATGAAATTTAATAGAAAAAAGTTGTCAAATTTTAGTTAGACAAGCCTACAGTACTGAGGCTGCCAAATATGACTGTTTTAAAATAGAAATTTTCAAAGCTATGAAAATTTGTAGAAAAAAATGGCAATTTTTAGTTTAAAAAATTTGAAAAATTTGAAAAAATTTGAAAAAATTTTTAAAAATTCAATGCCTTCTTCTAAAAGTCTGTAATTTAACACAGTCAACAGACTGCCAAATTTTACTGTTTTAGAATAAAAATTTCTAAATTGTGAAATTTTGTAGAAAAAATGGTCAATTTTTGTTTGTTTCAAATAAAATTTTTTTAAAAATTCAATGCCCTGTTCTTCTAAAAGACTGTAATTTAGCACAGTGAGTAGACAAGCCAAAGGTAGTAATTCTGTCAAATTTGACTATTTTAGAATCAAAATTTCCAAAATTATGGAATTTTGTAGAATAAATGTCAATTTTGGTTTGTTCCGAAGATAAAATTTCTAAAAATTCAAGGCCTAGTTCTAAAATTCTGTAATTTAGCACACTTAATAGACAAGTCTAAAGTAGTAATGCTGTAAAATATAGGTGTTTTAGAACAAAAATTTCCAAAGTTATAGAATTTTGTAGAAAAAAAGTGACAATTTTTGGTTTGTTCTAAATGTAAAATTTTGAAAAATTAAATGCGTTGTTATAAAAGTCTGTAATTTAACACGGCTAATAGAGAAGTCCAAAGTAGTAATTCTGTCAAATTTTACTATTTTAAAAATATGAAATTTTGTAGAAAAAAAATGGAAATTTTTGGTTTGTTCCAAAGATAAAATTTCTAAAAATTCAATGCCTTATATGAAAAGTCTGTAATTTAACACAGTCAATAGAGAAGTCTTACTTAGTAATTCTGTCAAATTTCACTGTTTTGGAAATAAATATTTATTTCCAAAGTAATGGAATGTTGCAGAAAAAAATTGACAATTTTTAGTTTGTTCCAAATGTAAAATTGCTAAAAATTAAATGCCTTGTGCTAAAAGTTTGGAATTTAACACAGTTACTAGAAAAGTCTAAAATAGTAGTAATTTTGCCAAATTTCACTGTTTTAGAATCAAAATTTCCAAAATTATAGAATTTTGTAGAAAAAAAATGACAATTTTTGGTTTGTTCTAAATGTAAAATTTTAAAAAATTAAATGCGTTGTTATAAAAGTCTGTAATTTAACACGGCTAATAGAGAAGTCCAAAGTAGTAATTCTGTCAAATTTTACTATTTTAGAATCAAAATTTCCACAAATATGAAATTTTGTAGAAAAAAATGTAAATTTTTGGTTTGTTCCAAAGACAAAATTTCTAAAAATTCAATGCCTTATATGGAAAGTCTGTAATTTAACACAGTCAATAGAGAAGTCTTACTTAGTAATTCTGTCAAATTTCACTGTTTTGGAATAAATATTTCCAAAGTAATGGAATATTGCAGAAAAAAATTGACAATTTTTAGTTTGTTCCAAATGTAAAATTGCTAAAAATTAAATGCCTTGTGCTAAAAGTTTGTAATTTAACACAGTTACTAGAGAAGTCTAAAATAGTAGTAATTCTGCCAAATTTCACTGTTTTAGAATCAAAATTTCCAAAATTATAGGATTTTGTAGAAAAAAAATGACAATTTTTGGTTTGTTCTAAATGTAAAATTTTGAAAAATTAAATGCGTTGTTATAAAAGTCTGTAATTTAACACGGCTAATAGAGAAGTCCAAAGTAGTAATTCTGTCAAATTTTACTATTTTAGAATCAAAATTTCCAAAAATATGAAATTTTGTAGAAAAAAATGGAAATTTTTGGTTTGTTCCAAAGATAAAATTTCTAAAAATTCAATGCCTTATATGAAAAGTCTGTAATTTAACACAGTCAATAGAGAAGTCTTACTTAGTAATTCTGTCCAAAATTTCCAAAGTAATGGAATGTTGCAGAAAAAAATTGGCAATTTTTAGTTTGTTCCAAATGTAAAATTGCTAAAAATTAAATGCCTTGTGCTAAAAGTTTGTAATTTAACACAGTTACTAGAGAAGTCTAAAATAGTAGTAATTCTGCCAAATTTTACTGTTTTAGAATCAAAATTTCCAAAATTATGGAATTTTGTAGAAAAAATGAGCAATTTTTAGTTTGTTCCAAAGATAAAATTTCTAAAAATTTAATGCCATGTTCTAAAAGTCTGTAAGTTAGCACAGTCAATAAGCAAGCCTAAAGTAGTAATTTTGTCAAATTCGTCCTGCGAATGCACCGGTTTTAATATATAAATTATTTAATTTCATAAATTTTGCATAAGCTCGTACTAGCGCAAACAATTTTTATTTATTTATTTCAACGGAAAACCACAGTATGTTGGGAGACGAATTATTTCGCATTTCCTTCATATTTTAGAACGGGGGAGCTTAATCAACCGCTGAGAACAACAATACTAGAACAAACGATCTCCAAACAAACCCCGATCGTCCCAGCATCAACCTTTGAATACCAAATCACTCGTAATGAACGCTGTCGAAGCATTTTACCATAATTCCGGCATCGATCCCGAGCATAAACAAAATCCCTACAGGAAAACAGGTGAACGAAATCTGGAAGCATAAACCTACTCGCACCTAATATTCTCGGTCATTCAAACATTCAAGATCTGCCAACTAATCGTATTACAACCTCATTAGTGAAAACAATCAGCATTTGAACAAGAAGATCGTTGGCATTATGTTCTCTCGCATATAAAGTTTGCATAGAAATGATCGGGGATGTAATTGGATGAGGGAAATGTGAATAAAAGACTGAGTGTTGCAGCAGCTCTTCAGACACTTTGCCTATAAATAATTGTTTACCTCCGCACGTACGAGTTGGTATTTTCACAGAGCAGACAAAGGCAGTTTATCTTATTTACAACAGACACATGGATTTTTTTAAATTGAATTTTATTATAATGTTACCTATAAAAGAATTCCGGGCTATCTGGAAGAACATAAATCTGAGATGCAGAATGTGCCGCGATTTTGATCTGATGCAAATGTCACCCGAAAATATAAATTGATCTTCGAGAGGGTAATAAAAGCGGAGCTTGGAGAACCACCTAATTATTTCTAGCGAGATTTCGGATTACGGAAATATTTTAAGAAGCGGGATGAAAGCTCAAATTGCTCCATTTTGGCTCAACTAAAGTTTCTGTTTAAAACCCTTTATGTTACATCGAGTTGGCTTATTAGAAAATGTCAGATAGAGATGATGCGCAGCTATTAAACACAAAAGCATATTTACACGAAAACAGAAAGGAAAAATAAATTACAAAGGACGGCGACGCCGGGAAACAATAAACGCTCTTAATCTTATTACAGGCATTAGTTTTATTAAAGCCGCAAAGGATTTGATCTTATCCACGAGAATAATCGGATTTTTTTATAATTTCTATACCATTCCGGATATTAAAAAATGATCAGACTTGTACGCGATTATTCAGGATAAATTGGATTTTTTTATGTGAAAAGACGCTTTTGTTGCCAATTCACTGTCTGATGTAAAGTGCGAGTCAACTAATGTGTGACACACGATTTATTAGAAAAGTAAAAAAGACGGAAAATTGCTGTTTTTGCAACACTATTTGAATGGAGGTACAACACGGAGGCGGCTTTAAAGGAGAGTCTCGGTTTGGGAATCTTAAGAAAATTTGACGAGAATCTAGATTTTCTAAGAAGAATCTCAAAGACTTAAGATCGCGTTTTAAAATTTTAAAATTTAGCACAGCCAATACACAAGCCTATGGTAGTAATTCTGCCGAATTTGACTGTCGTAGAGTAAAAATTGGCCAAGTTCGAAGTTTAAGGAAAAATACTTAAAATTTTTGGTTTGTTTGTCCTGAAAATAAAAATATCAAAAAATTCACATTTGCGTTCTAAATATTTCTGATTTAAAGCAATAATTGGAGATAACAACCTCTCCAAATTCTATAGTTTTAAGAATAACATTTCCAATGTTATGGAATTTATTAGAAACATGTTGGAAATTAAAAAAAAAACACATTTGCTTTATAAAGTGTTGTTTTTAAAACAATTATTAAACTAATTAAAAATAGCAAATTCTCTCAATTCTACAGATTTAGGACCAAAGTTTCCAAAGTTAGGGAGTTTAGTAGAGATATGTTGGAAATTGTTCGTTTCAAATATGAAATTTTTAAAAATTCAATGCCTTGATCAAAAATTTTGTAATTTAGCACAGTTAATAGATAAGCTTAAAGTAGCAATTTCGCTAAATTTGATTATTTTAAAATTATCGAATTTAGTAGAAAACACTAGGAAACTTGTAGCTTGATCCGAATATAAAATTTCTAAAAATTCAACCTGGTTCTAAAATTCTGGAATTTAGCACAGTTTAATAGGCAAACCCAAAATAGTAATTATGCCAAATTTGATTATTTTAGAATCAAAATTCCTAAAGTTATAGAAAAATTCTACTAATTATGTTGGTAGCCTTGACTGTTCTTCTAAAAGAGTAAGTAATTTAGCACAGTGAGTAGACAAGCCAAAGGTAGTAATTCTGTCAAATTTGACTATTTTAGAATCAAAATTTCCAAAATTATGGAATTTTGTAGAAAAAATGTCAATTTTGGTTTGTTCCGAAGATAAAATTTCTAAAAATTCAAGGCCTAGTTCTAAAATTCTGTAATTTAGCACAGTTAATAGACAAGTCTAAAGTAGTAATGCTGTAAAATATAGATTTTGTAGAAAAAAAATGACAATTTTTGATTTGTTCTAAATGTAAAATTTTGAAAAATTAAATGCGTTATTATAAAAGTCTGTAATTTAACACGGCTAATAGAGAAGTCCAAAGTAGTAATTCTGTCAAATTTTACTATTTTAGAATCAAAATTTCCAAAAATATGAAATTTTTGGTTTGTTCCAAAGATAAAATTTCTAAAAATTCAATGCCTTATATGAAAAGTCTGTAATTTAACACAGTCAATAGAGAAGTCTTACTTAGTAATTCTGTCAAATTTCACTGTTTTAGAATAAATATTTCCAAAGTAATGGAATTTTGCAGAAAGAAAATTGGCAATTTTTAGTTTGTTCCAAATGTAAAATTGCTAAAAATTAAATACTTTGTGCTAAAAGTTTGTAATTTAACACAGTTACTAGAGAAGTCTAAAATAGTAGTAATTCTGAGAAATTTCACTGTTTTAGAATCAAAATTTCCAAAATTATGGAATTTTGTAGAAAAAATGAGCAATTTTTAATTTGTTCCAAAGATAAAATTTCTAAAAATTTAAAGCCTTGTTCTAAAAGTCTGTAAGTTAGCACAGTCAATAAGCAAGCCTAAAATAGTAATTATGCCAAATTTGATTATTTTAGAATCAAAATTCCCAAAGTTATAGAAAAATTCTACTAATTATGTTGGTAGCCTTGACTATTAATGATGAAAGTGTCACTTTGACAGTTTGTTAACATATCAACAGTGCTACCAACCTAGCAAGGACGCCAAGACTCACAATGTCGGTTGGTTTAGGATTTGCGTCTTCAACGTCGCGACGTTCTTCTTCTTCATCCTTTTTTTCAACTTTTTCTTTTTTTTCGGATAATATTTTTAAACTTATGAAGTCGTAACCCCAACAAATTTTACTGCTTTAGAATAAAAATTTCTAAAGTTATGAAATTTAATAGAAAAAAGTTGTCAAATTTTAGTTTGCTCCGAATGTAAAATTTCTAAAAATTCAATGCCTTGTTCTACAAGACTGTAATTTAACACAGTTAATAGACAAGCTTAAAGTAGTAATGCTGCCAAATACAGGTGTTTTAGAACAAAAATTTCCAAAGTTATAGAATTTTGTAGAAAAAATTGTCAATTTTTAATTTGTTCTAAAGGTACAATTTCTAAAAGTTGAATGCTTGCTTTTAAAACTCTGGAATTTATCACAGTTAGTAGACAAGTCTAAAGAAGTAATGCTGACAAATTTGACTATTTTAGACTCAAAATTTCAATAATTAAGCCAAAAGTGGTAGAATCAAAATTTTCTAAGTTATAGAATTTATTAAAAAAAGTTGTCAATTTTTAGTTTATTCCAAAAATAAAATTTGATTGAGTTTCTAAAAATAAATTGCAGAGCTACCATCACTGTTAGTAGTTCATTTTTGTCCGTTTGAAAAAAGAGTTTATTACGGGCATAATTAAGATGACCTAATTAGTCGAGTCGCTGGAGAATATCACTAATTGAGTTACATAAAATTTTTATTTTTGGCTATTATAGCAAACTTTATTATACTTGTCTTGGGACTGGCACTAATGAGCTACATTTAAATTTTAATAAGATAACTTTATTATTAATACGTTCCAGTGTATTAGTTTAATGTTGGCAGTTGCCGCGAATTTATTTCTTGATACGGGCATTCGTTGTTAATTATTATTGCCTAACATTCTATTTTATAACAGCAGCAGTAACTACAGGATATATTCTTAACATAATTTAATAACGTTATAAATGTTACAGAGAGGGTGGGATTAGCATAAAAGTTCGTGTTCGAGAATAATGAAATTATATTTAGCGCGTCGACCTATTTTCTCTAAAAAATAAACGTTTTTAGTTTTCCGAATCAATAAACTAAAGCAGCTTTCGTCTTCTTTAAGTTGGAGCTGACTTTTACCTAGAAAACAACGATAGATAAGCCGCTTTTAGGGTCTTTTAACATTTATTATGAAATTGGCCGTAATAAAATTTCTGCTTGAGGGAACAATACCCTCACTCATAGTCATAAGACCAAGTGATTTAAAGGGTTCAGAGAATCTAACGACCCGTTCTCGGGCCTAAATTTGTCTCTCTGTAACAGTTTCTTTCACAAAAACTCCAAGGAGGTGAAGAGGAAACATAAAACTTAAATAAACTTCAATTTAAATCGTGAAAGAATAACATCTTGAAGAAATTTTACAATTCAAATAGCACAAAAATTCGCCTCATAATTAAGTCCCTCAAAATCTTTTGAAGCAACATCTTTAAAGCTTTTTATTTGTTTTAGCTTGGAAAGCTTTATAAGTCCTGCATTCTTTTTAAATATTTACCTTTTGTTGGCACAGTTGAAAAAGCAAAATATTAAAATCAGTTTAGACCGTCGGGAAGCGGAAAGATATTTAATATTTAAAATTAATTAAATTCGTCGTTGCAAGATATTCTTGGCGCTTTTTTAAGCCGAGACGGAACAAATATAATTTTGAATTAATAGAGGCGACCAAAAGAAAAATCGTGGAGAAAATGTAAATCAGGTCAGACGTAACGTGAGAGCAAACTCTACTTGATGCAGACCTGAAAATTCGACTTGTTTTTTACAATTTCCATAAAATTTCAGTAAATTTCTTTATTGATGTGGGAAAAAATGTGCGAAAAGTCGTATTACACATTATAATTATATATTATTTATAATTCCACATAAATCGTAAATATGGTGGATGCGCCGGGTTTCAACAAACTTTAAAAAAAAGCTAAAATTCGAACTTGTCTTCGAGAATTTCGTTAAACTTAGATAAATTTTAGGCAAAGATGCAATTAAACAAAGTGCACTTTTACAAATTCCATCGCTGGAAAAATGCAAGAAAAAATTGTAAGCATTTTCGATCCGCCCCGAAGAACAAAAATTCTAAGAACTGATTTTTTTGTTTTAAAATTTTGAAATTTAATTATTAAACAAGCCAGCCTTAGTAACACGTCTGAATTTTACTATTTTAGAATCAAAATTGACAAAATTACGGAATTTTAATAAAAACGCTTAAAATTTTTGTACGCTCAGAAAATCTAAATTTAAAAAAATTAAATTTTTGTTTTAAAATTTTGTATGTAATTTGGCGCAATTATTAAGCAAGTCAAAATTAGTAAAGCTTTTAAATTCTACTGGTTTAGAATCAATTGCCAAAGTACAAAACTTAATAAAATACCATTGAAATTTTTGATCCGTCCCGAAGAAAAAAAAATATAAAATCTAATTTTTTTTGTTTTAAAATTTTGAAATTTAGCCCAGCTATTAAACAAATCTGATTTAATAACACGTTTAAATTCTACTGTCTTAAAGTCAAAATTGACAAAGTTATGGAATTTAATTAAAAACAGTTAAAATTTTGGTTTACCCAGAAAATGTAACTTTCAAAAAAAATCAAATTTTTGTTATAAAATTTTGTATGTAATTTGGCACAGTTATTAAGTAAGTCGAAATTAGAAAAACGTTCAAATTTTACTGTTTTAGAATCAAAATTGCTAATGTTACAAAATTTAATACAAAACGATTGAAATTTTTGATCCGTTTTTAAGAAAACCATTTCTAAAAATTGTATTTCTTATTCTAAAATTTTGAAATTAAGTACAGTTGATACAAAGGTCTAAAGTAGTAATGCCGCCAAAACGTACTGTTTTAGAATAAAAATTGTTTAAGTTACGCTGTTTTAAAATCTCAATTGCCAAATCAATTTAAATCGCCGATAACCGCAAATATCTTTAATATTTAAAATTAATTAAATTCGGTAGTTGCAAAATATTCTTGTCGTTTTTTAGGCCGAGCCGGAACAAATACAACTTGGAATTAATAGAAACGACCGAAAGAAAAATCGCGGAGGAAATGTAAATCAAGTCAGACGTAACGTGAGCGCAAACTCTAACTACATTACAACTTGAGACAGACCTAAAAATCCGACTTGTTTCCTACAATTTCCATTAAACTTTGGTTAATTCAGTTAAAGATGTGATTAGAAAATTACAGTTATAATTATAATCTCACATAAATCGTAAAAATGGTGGATGCGCCTTTTTTTAAAACAAACAAACTAAAAATTCGAACTTGTTTTCGAGAATTCCATTAAACTTAAATTAATTTTACAAAAAGATGCAATTAAAAAATGTGCACTCTTATAAATTCCTTCGTCGGAAAAATGCTACATTTAGCCAATTTAACTTTGCAAACTTTTAATTGCAAGATGGAAAAAATTCTTTCATGTTGTTTCATCGGCTCGACTTCATACGTTCAACGAAAGAGAAATTTAACTCATCCCTGTTAAAACTCCGCAAAAGTTTAACTAAAATAAAAATAAAACCATGATAATTACTCGCGAATCTGCTCTTCTTTGTTGAAACTAATGAAATTTTTTATAAAAAACGACCATTGTGGGTGTTTACGGCGCACGAGATGCAGAATTGAGTTCCTTGCAATAACTCAATAGTTAATTTGAGCCGTAAAGTGCGCTAAAAATCCCTTTTATAGTCTCTCCACTAGCATCCTGCAAATTGTGAACACTTGAAGTAAATCAAACATTACTCGACGTCCGAAAATTTTGAAATTTAGTTGTTGGTAATAAAGTTGCGCTTAAAGTTTCGCAACGGAACAAGTGGCGGCCGGAATTACAAAAACGAAGAGCTCCCGGTGGTTGACGTTATACGACTGTGCGGTTTCAACTCGACATTACCATTTTGTATCGAGTCTAGTTGTGGCAGTAATAAAATTTAAGTTCAAGTTTACTGTCCATACAATTTCGAGGCGATTGGCTCACGATGATAAATATAAACCTGTTCTGAAGTTGCGCCATCCAATTCATTTTTATTTCCGGGAAATGTTCACGTTGACAGATCGAATGTCATAAAAGTTAGAGAATTAACTCGACAAACACAATCAACGGGCAAGATGGAGGAAGAAATTCGAGGGTTGGAGCTGTCAAAGGTGTATAATTGGTAGGTGGGAGCGGGGAAGGGGTTTTTCTAATTTTTGAGAGTGAAAATCGAATGAATAATCGGAAAGAAATGGAATTTTAAATGAGTTTAAAAATGGTGAAGGCGCTGGGTCAGTTTGTTCTTGCTAAAGAGGGAAGGAGCTGGGCACACTTTTAAAAACAAGCGAACTAAAAATTCGAACTTGTTTTTAAGAATTCCGTTAAACTTAAATAAATTTTAGGCAAAGATGCAACTAAACAATATGCACTTTTATCTTTTTTTTCACCGGGAAAATGCAAGATAAAATAATTCTAAGCATTTTTAATCCGTCTCGAAACAAACAATTCTAAAATCTCAATTTTTTGTTTTAAAATTTTGAAATTTAGCTGTCATTAATGAAGCCGGAATTAGGAACACGTCTAAATTTTACCGGTTTAGAATTAAAATTGTTACAAAATTTAACACAAATCGATTGAAATTTTGGATTCGTTCTGAAGAAAAACATTTCTAAAAATTGTATTTCTTGTTCTAAAAATTTTAAATTAAGTACAGTTGATACAAAGGCCTGAACTAGTAATGCCGCTAAAACGTATTGTTTTAAAATAAAAATTGATTAACTTACGCTGTCTAATTAAGTATCATTGATACAGAACCCTAAAGTGGTAATCTGGCCAAAATGTATCGTTTTAGAAAAAAAATTGCCTAAGTTACAGAGTTCAAAAAAATGTTGAAATATTTTTGTGCAACCAAAAATAAAATTTTAAGAAAATTATTCAAAATTCGGTTCTTAAATTTTGTATGTAATTAGGCACAGTTATTAAGCAAGTCGGAATTAGTAAGTCGTTTAAATTTTACTGGTTTAGAATCCAAATTGCCAATGTTACAAAATTTAATACAAAACGATTAAAATTTTAGAGCCGTTCCGAAGAAAAACTGTTCTAAAAATTGTATTTCTTGTTCTAAAACTTTGAAATTAAATACTGTTGATATAAAGGCTTAAAATGTACATTTTTAGAATAAAAATTGTCAAAGTTACGGTGTTCAAAAAAATAGTCGAAATTTTTGGTTCGCTAAGAAAATAAAAATTTAAAAAAAAATCAAATTTATGTTTATTTTTGTTCGCCTAGAAAATATAAATTTGAAAAAATTCAAAATTTTGTTCTAAAATTTGTTATGTAATTTGGCGCAGTTATTAAGCAAGTTGGAATTAGTAAAGCGTTTAAATTTTACTGGTTTAGAATCCAAATTGCCAAAGTTACGAAATTTAATACAAAGCGATTGAAATTTTGTATCCGCTACGAAGAAAAACAGTTCTAAAAGCTGTATTTCTTCTTCTACAATTTTTAAATTAAGTACAGTTGATACACAAACCTAAAGTAGTATGTAATGTCGCCAAAATGTACATGTTTAGAATAAAAATTCCCGAAGTTACGAAGTTCAAAAAAATAGTCAAAAAGTCAAAGGTATTGAAAAAAACATACAAAAAACAAATTCTGTTAAACTTAAATAAATTTTAGGTAAAGATGCAATTAAACAATGTGCGCTTTTATAATTTTTTTCGCCGGGAAAATGCAAGAAAGAAAAAATTCTAAGCATTTTTAATCCGTCCCAAAAAAAAATGTAAAACATCAATTTTTTGTTATAAAATTTTGAAATTTAGCACAGTCATTAATCAAGCCGGAATTAGAAACACGTTGAAATTTTACTGGTTTAAAATTAAAATTGTAAAAGTTACGATTGAAATTTTAGAGCCGTTCCGAAGAAAAACAGTTCTAAAAATTGTATTTATTTTCGAAAATTTTGAAATTAAGTACAGTTGATATAAAAGTATAAAGTAGTAATGACGCTAAAATGTACATTTTTAGAATAAAAATTATCAAAAAATACAAAAAATTAAATTTATGTTCATTTTTGTTTGCTTAGAAAATGTAAATTTAAAAAGATTTAAAATTTTGTTCTAAAATTTGTTATGTATTTTGGCGCAGTTATTAAGCAAGTCGGAATTAGTAAAGCGTTTAAATTTTACTGGTTTAGAATCCAAATTGCCAAAGTTACGAAATTTAAAACAAAACGATTGAAATTTTTTATCCGCTCCGAAGAAAAACTGTTCTAAAATAGAATATTAAAGAACGTGTTTTATAATGGCCAATTTGGTGCACGAGGTCCCGGTGTACAAAACGAGCCGAGCCGTAGGCGAGTTTTGTATGGGACGAGTGCAAAAATGCCATTATAAAATAAGTCCTTTATACTACTTTTTCAAATTTGCACCATTTTTTTAATAAAAAAATTAAATTTTCCGATTCTAAGACTTTTCGTTTTACACGATTGGTAATGGTTTTGTAACCACGACTTGCCACTTGATTTTCAAATTCAATTTAAAATTTGACATTTATTGAGTTTCACCATCACTGAATTTTGACTTAACGTAACCTAACCTCACAGCCAGTATTCACATCTGTTATATTTAGGTACAATTATTGTTGGCCGCAAAGGACAATTCAATTATATTGATACATTTTTTGTTCACGCAGCAATTTATTAAACACGAATCGTAAAATCCAAATTGACCAAGAAGTTGACAGGAAACAGGTGACAGCCAGACTAATTAGTTCTGCCAATTCTTAAAAAACAAAATTTCCTACTTTGAGTTCTCTTATAGATACCTATAAACGACTCCAAATTGAGTACTTTAATGGACCTATTAAAGCGGCAAATTCGAAAAATTGTTTTTTTATTCTACAATTTTTTAATTAAGTACTATTTTGTATTTTTAGAATAAATTGAAAAGAATTGCCGAAGTTACGGAGTTCAAAAAAATAGTTAAAATGTCAAAGATGTATAATTGGTAGATTGAATTTTAATTAGTTTTAAGAGTAAAAATTGAATAAATAATTGGAAATAAATATAATTTAAATAAGTTTAAAATGGTGGAGGCGCCGGGTTAGTTTGTTCCTGGCTAAAGAGGAAAAGAGCTTGTGGGCCGTAAAAATATGCCAAGTAGTCGATGTAGTCGTTTTAGTATAGGAGCCGCAAATGCCTCGTGTATATATTATCCCCTCGACGGCATGCGCTGCCTTGTAATATGTAAATAATACAGTGGATAGAGCCCTAACTGAAATGGCGTCTTGTGTCTGGTTGAACTACGCCTTCGAATTACGCCGACGATATTTCATATAACCGGACCAACTTCCGTTTATTATGTTAACCGACCGCAAACCATGCAATATTGTGTTTTGCCATCGAACTTGTAAATATTACAAGGCATTCCAGAGCGGATAAGTTTTAGAAGCGGCTTACGAGAATGCTTAAAATGTCTTGGACTTGATAAAAATACCCGGATCGATATAGTTCGAACTCCTTAGCATCATGAATTTTTGATTCCTTGAAAGAAATCGAAGATTTTATTTAGGGGGCTTAGTCGGCGTCACAATTTCAAATCGGAAAAAGTGAGCACAATGGTCGGTCTGCAGCAAACTTGAAACTCCCTCCGTGTGTACATTAATTAAAATTAATGTCAAAAGTTTACGTAGCAAACGAGCCATGTATCATATGTTTATATCTGTTGGAAGTAAGAGCTGTAAATAGAAACCGATGGTCGGAAGGGAGGAAAATCCGTTTAACGATGTAATTAATAACGGTCCAAAACGTGAGTTTGTTTCCTATTTCGATAAGGTTAAATAAACAATAGTCACTACAAAAGGAAACTTTAATCTGTCGTTTGCGATCTCCGGCGCCTCGCTCTTAACCGGATATCCTGTAATCAATATGGCGCTCTGTTTTAGTCGATACACTCGCAACTGTACACATAAAAGGGGAAACACGCCATTATGGGTAATAAGTTTAGTTAGAAAGCTTTTAATTATCACTTTATTTGCTCAGAAAGTTTGCTCGCACACTATTTGCATCACGGGTTTTGATCGTAACTTTATTAGCAGTTGATTTATGGATGTTTGTGTCAAAATTACCAACAAGGATCAAATTAATCGCTAATAGCTATTTATTTTCTACCTTGGATATGGTGGATGCGCCTGGTTCGAATTGTGTCTAGAGAATCGAAAGTCGGACCCAAGAGCTTAGCATTGTTATTCAATTAGTCGGGAGATGAAAGCTTCCAAATTTTTTGGTTTAAGAAGCAAAATTTCCAAAATTTAAAAGCTAAGGACGAAAAGAGTGAAAATTTTTAGATCGTTTTCTAAAAAAAATTCTAAAAATTTCTTGTTCTAATCAGTTGTAATTTAGCACAGTAAATACACAAGTTTAAAGTAGTCATGCCGCCAAATTTGACTGTTTTAAAATTAAAATTGTCAAAGTAACAGAATTTACTATAAAACTTTTATTTTTTGTCTTAAAATTTTGTACTTTAGCAAGGTAAATGAACAAATCCTAAATAATCACTCCACTATTGCTTGCTACTTTAGATTCAAAATTGTCAAAGTTACAAAATTTACCAGAAAACAGTTAAAATTTTTGGACGTTCCGATAAAACATTTTTTTTTAATTTTTGTTTTGTTTTAATATTTTGTACTTTAGCAATAAATAAACAAATTCTAGATAATAACTACACCAATATTTACCACTTAGAGTAGAAATTGTCAAAGTTACAGAATTCACAAGAAAACGGTTAAAATTTTTGGACGTTCCGAGAAACAAAATTTCAATAAGTTTTATTTTTGGTTTTAAAATTTTGTACTTCAGCAAGGTAAATTAAGAAGTCTTAAGTAATAACTGCACTAATATTTACAATTTTAGAGTTAAAATTGTCAAAGTTACAAAATTTACAAGAAAACGGTTAAAATTTTTGGACGATCCCATAAAAAAAAATTCTAAAAATTCTGATTTGTTCAAAAATTTTGTACTTTAGCAAAGTAAATAATCAAATCCTAGATAATAACGCTACCAATATTTACCATTTTGGAGTCGAAATTGTCAAAGTTACAAAATTTACTAGAAAACGGTTGAAATTTTTTGTCGTTCCAAAGAAAAAAAATTCTAAAAATTCTATTTATTGTAACAAAGTTATATAATTTAACACAGGTAATAGACAAGTCTAAAGTAGTTAAGTCGCCAAATTTTATTGTTTTAGGACCAAAATTATCAAAGTTACAAAATTTATTATTAAAGGGTTGCAAATTTTTAAAAATTTTTCTTACATCTGTAATTTTTGAATTTTAAAGTTACTCTTTGATTTTGATCGTCCTTATTAACAGCTATATAATTAATGGTTATTTGTGTTAAAATTCCTAATGAGATCACAATAATCGCCAATAGAAAATTATTTCCTTCGTAAAAATGGTGGATGCGCTGGGTTCAAAATGCGTCCAATTTATTTACTTAAACTCACCTCTATTATTCAACCTTTTTGACACTATCTGCTGTCAAGAATCGAAATTCGAACCCAACATCTTCACTTTTATTAAAGTTGTTATACACTTTTACCCCTAAGAGATGCTCCAGTATTTTAATAAAATATTTCTCAACGCCCGCCTAGTTCCACTTTTATATCAAAAGTTCAGGAATCGACGAAACTTTCTAACAAAAGTGTTCGGAATTAATCTTGTGGGTGCGTTCATTGTTGAAGACGTTCATAAATATCCACCTCGATATTTTAATGATCCCACTTAACTTAAGACAAAGTTAAATTGAGCACGTGAAAATTATACCCTTGGAAAAAAGTAATCATAGTTTATACGATCTCTCCCATTATTTTTTCCAAATTCAATAAATCCACTCCTGCTTTATAGGGCCGTCATAACGTGAACTTATCTCAAATACGGTCTGGAAAATTTATAGAAAGAAGCCACGAGGGGGATATCAAAAACTTCCATCTCGAAAAATCAGGTAAAGTCGCGATCGATTTCCGACTTTCCCCCTCCGTTAGCAGATAGTTTTTACTTAAAATTTCCCCCAAAATTTCTAATAAAACAAATCTGTTGTCACACGCGCCCGATAATCCCTCCTGGAAATAAATCCATCGCCGATAAAAACTCGATAATTTCGTTTTACATAGTTTCGCTCTAAAGATTTTCGAATGATTGATCGTGGGTGTTAATAAATTGCTCCGCAAACCGGATTTTCACGTAAAATCGAAGACTCACCGTAAACGTCGAGACATCCTTGTTGAATTTTCATGATGCTGGTGTTGATTTGACACATGTAACAGCCGCGGTCTGACTCTTTCAATTGCCGAATCCGGAGCTGCCAAGTCCGGAGGTTGTCGTGCGTCACGCTGATCCGGGAATTGTGAGTTACCACTTTCGTGTGAAGGGTCAGGATTGTTTGGTCTTCGGCGCGGACCCATGCCACCTTTAAAAAAGAGGGTAATTTTTATACAAGGGCATATTTTAGGCATCTCAAATATCTTTTAGACGGATTATTCAAATGTAGTCAAATATTTATTTACATTTATCCAAAATGCACTAATAAAGTAGTTCTTTATTCACTCATTTTAGACAAATAAAGTACTCTTTTACAATCTAAACACTTTAAAGAAAATTATGCCACATTTCCATGACAACAATGCAAGCATGGCTTTCTAAACGCTAAAAATTTGTCACTGCTGTCACTTCTGTCAATTTTAGGGTTTACAAAACTATTTTAGTCAGATTATCTAAATTTAATCAAATATTTATTCACATTTAACACCGAACTTAATCAAATATGACCAATTTTAGGCTTCACAAAACTCTTTTTGTCGGATTATTCAAGTTTAATCAAATATTTATTTACATTTAACAACGAATTTAGTCAAACGTGATCAATTTTAGGCTTTTCAAATCTTTTTTAGTCCAATTATCCACATTTAGTGAAATATTTATTCGCATATAACAGCCAATTTAGTCAAATATGATCAGTTTTAGACTTTCCAAATCTCTTTTAATGAAAGTATTCTAATTTAATAAAATATTTATTCGCATATAAGAGCTATTATGATCAATTTTAGACTTTTCAAATCTTTTTTAGTAAGACTATCCAAATTTAGACAAACATTTATTCGCATCTAAGCTAATTTGGTCAAATATGATCAGTTTTGGGCTTTTCAAATCTCTTGTAGTCGGATTATTCAAATTTAATGAAATATTTATTCGCATATAACAGCCAATTTAGTCAAATATAATCAGTTTTAGACTGTTTAAATTTTTTTAGTGAGAGTATTCAAATTTAGTCAAATATTTATTCGTCTTTAACAATCAATTTGATCAAATGTAATTAATTTTAGGTTTCTCAGATTTCTTTCAGTTGAATTATCCAAATTTAATCAAATATTTATTCGCATATAACAACGAATTCGGTCAACTTATGATTTCATTTTAGGCTTATTTAATTAAACACTGTCGTACTTAACTGAATTCATACAGCCAAGTTAAAATTTAATCGAATTTAGCACAATTTATACGAATTTATTCAAATCAATAAAAATTTGCATTTTGGCGAGGAGCCAAAAATCTCCAACATTATCCAATAAAATTCCAAATTCTGTCAGTTTTGCTCTACGGTAATAAAATTTGCAGAATTAATTACTAATTAATTGTACCAAATTTTAAAATTATATAAGCAAAATCACAAATTTAAAATATTTTCATTTTGAAGAGAAGCCAAAAATTTTACAATAAAACTCCTAACTCTGTCAGTTTTTGCTCTAAAACAATGAAATTTGCGTAGATTACTACTCTTAAATTACTAATTAAATTGTGCCAAATTTCAAAATTATAAACCAAAGTACACACATTTTTAAAAATTTTGTTTTGAACAGAAGACACAAATCTTCAATATTTTTCAATAAAGTTCCTAATTTTGTAGTTTTTGCTCTACGCAACAAAATTTGCGAATTTTCTTACTCTTGAATTACTACTTAATTGTAATAAACTTCAAAGTCATTGAGCAAAAGACACAGATTTTAGAATTTTTCAATTTGGAAAAGAGCAATAGATTTTCCAGTAAAATTCTAAATTCTGTCAGTTACTCTACGTCAATAAAATTTGCAAAGATTATTACTCTTGAATTACTAATTACTTGTACCAAATTTCAAGATTGTAGAACGGATGACAAAAATGTTAGTAATTTTCAATTTAGAATTTAACCAAAAATTTCTAAAATTTTACAATAAAATAAACAGTTTTTGTTCTACGGCAATAAATTTTGCGAAGTTTACTACTCTTAAATTACTAATTAATTGTACTAAATTTTAAATTTCAAATCTCAGGGGTTCAAAGTTGCCTCATTTAGTTAAAAATAATCAAAATTAGGCCCCTAACTTAATTATTTCAGTGATTGATGCCAAAGTTTTAAATAAATTTATTCAAACACGATGCAATTTTGGCGAATTTAATCAAAGTTAATTCAGCCTAGACCAGTTTAATCAAATATGTTTCATGTATTTTATGGTTATGTTGATTCGACGTTTTTCGTGGTAATTTTCATGACAAGTGTGAATAGTGGTACAATAAGGGGAGTGATTATGGTAATTTATTTGGCTTTGAGAAGAATGGGGGCTAATTTCACAGGTGTTTACTATTTTAGTTATCATTTCCGCTCTTGAGGACGTCGCTTATTATGCAAAACGGACGAGAATTAGCGTCGTTCTAATGTAATTGACAATTATAGTTATCGGCAAAAACTCATGTAAATGACGTCTAATTAGCTAATCAGCACACGCCCCATGCACAGGGCGCGATTTTTATTGCTTGTAGCGTAAATACTCGCTTTAATCAATCATTTAGGTCTCTGCATAATTGATTATCGTGCACACGCTACATAATAATACACTCACTCACATTATGTTGCAATTTGGAGGTGCTTGAAAGTTAAGTGAATGGGGGCAGACCAACGAGAATTTTTAACATTATTGATTTTCTCGAGAGTCATTACATAATTTTCAATGAAATTTATTAAAATAATGTTTTCAATTCGGTGGTTTGGTTATTTTATACGAGGCTGTTTGTTGTTAGTGCGTCACTGTGTTTTTTTGGGTCGTTCAATCATACTCGAGAGCATTTTCCATTCAGGATTGTATTATGTACATGTTTTGGTGTTGATGTGGATGAGCAGGGCTGTGGTTATATTTTATTTATTTGAAACTGATTTCTAGGTCAAATGAATGTTTTCTATTTTTACGTGCGTAAGTGCTTTCAGGGTATTGATTTTTGATTTTATTCCCCTACATATTTTTGTTTACATAAATAAATTCATTAAAACCGGGGCATATTGAGAGGGAATTATGGCCATGATTTTGTATATGTAAGGTATACAAAGGTGTTTCAGAATTCCAAACGTCAGCACAAGTTTGGCAGTGTTTTAGTCATAAATTTTCGCAAAAAATTCCAGCTTTTAACTTTTAAAAAATCTTTAGTTAAAGAGTTGCGAGAAAAACGATAGCGAAAACCGTTTTTTTCGATTTGCCGTAACTAAATTGTGATATTGGGCACGAATTGTTTTAAACCTTCAAAAAGTTGGCCCTCTGGCGTCAACCTAAAAATTTAAACAGCCATAACTCAGTTATTCGTTGGCAAAAATTAAAAATTCTTGCAGCTTTGGATTTAGCATGATCCTCTGCTTAAAATGAGCTAATATTTGTTGAGTTTGCTAAATAAATAAACGAAGCATTGTCTAAAACTGTTTTGAAGAGGTCATTTTGGGGTGATTTTCAATTAGTTTTTAGGGTGAAAACGACGTTTACTTGTTTTGTGTTTACATCAATCGGAAGAGAAGCTGGCCAAATTTGAAATCAATCGGACAAATAGTTAGGCCAAAAATAAAAAAATTGAAAAATTTTCAACGATTGATTGGATTTTTTTTACGAAAAATTGACTATCGAATTTAATTTTGGGCTTTGGAGGACATTTTCTAACGTAGAATGAGCCGAGAACAAGAATTGCGCGAACTGTATCTCAATATCTCAAATAGTTTCCGAGATATTTAACTTTAAAAATGAATAAAAATGAGGAAAAATGAAAATTAACTTTTCGAAATTTTGATCGGCTATAACTCAGTTATTTGTTGTCGGATCTGAATTTAAATTTTACATGTGGAATCTGCGGAAAATTTTGCGTACACTTAAAAAAAATAAGCGAGATATCGATATCAGAAGTTTGGCATAGTTTTAGTCATAAATTTTTGCGAAAAAGTGCAACTTTAGATTTTTGGAAAATTTAGGAACTATTTTTTATGTAAAAAATTGCGAGAAAAACGACCGCGCAAACCTCATCTCAATATCTGCAATAGTTTCCGAGATATTTAGCTTTAAAAATTAGGAAAAATGACTATTCGAAACTTTGATCGGAGATCAGATTTGGAATCCACGAAAAATTCTGCATAAAATAATGAAAATAACGCAAGTTTACTTCAAAAAATTAACGAGATATTGACTTCAGAAATCTACAAAACCATCACTTTTTATCAAGATTCAACGGCTGAATTGCAAGAAAACAGCAGAAATCTGCACGAAATCATCAAAATTCTTAGAGAAATCCGCATATTTCGATGCAAATCGACGATTTCTCGCTAATTTTCGATGTTTTCTGGCTTGAATTCGCAAAGAAAGGCTCGAAATCTACAAAATCATCACTTTTTATCAGGATTCAACGACTGAATTGCAAGAAAACAGCAGAAATCTGCACGAAATCATCGAAAATCTTAGAGAAATTCGCATATTTCGATGCAAAACGACGAGTTCTCGCTGATTTTCAATGTTTTCTGGCTTGAATTCGCAAAGAAAGGCTCGAAATCTACAAAACCATCACCTTTTATCAGGATTCAAGGGCTGAATTGCAAGAAAACAACAGAAATCTGCACGAAATCATCAAAATTCTTATAGAAATCCGCATATTTCGATGCAAAACGACGATTTTTCGCTGATTTTCGATGTTTTCTGGCTTGAATTCGCAAAAAAAGGCTCGAAATCTACAGAACCATCACTTTTAATTAGGATTTAACGGCTGAATTGCAAGAAAACAGCAGAAATCTGCACGAATTCATCAAAATTTTTAAAGAAATCTGCATATTTCGATGCAAAACGACGATTTCTCGCTGATTTTCGATATTTTCTGGCTTGAATTTGCAACGAAAGGCTCGAAATCTACAAAACCATCACTTTTTGTCAGGATTCAACGGCTGAATTGCAAGAAAACTGCAGAAATCTGCACAAAATCATCAAAAATCTTAGAGAAATTCGCATATTTCGATGCAAAACGACGATTTTTCGCTGATTTTCGTTGTTTTCTGGCTTGAATTCGCAAAGAAAGGCTCGAAATCCACAAAACCATCACATTTTATCAAGATTCAACGGCTGAATTGCAAGAAAACTGCAGAAATCTGCACAAAATCATCAAAAATCTTAGAGAAATTCGCGTATTTCGATGCAAAACGACGAGTTCTCGCTGATTTTCGTTGTTTTCTGGCTTGAATTCGCAAAGAAAGGCTCGAAATCTACAAAACCATCACCTTTTATCAGGATTCAAGGGCTGAATTGCAAGAAAACAACAGAAATCTGCACGAAATCATCAAAATTCTTATAGAAATCCGCATATTTCGATGCAAAACGACGATTTTTCGCTGATTTTCGATGTTTTCTGGCTTGAATTCGCAAAAAAAGGCTCGAAATCTACAGAACCATCACTTTTAATTAGGATTTAACGGCTGAATTGCAAGAAAACAGCAGAAATCTGCACGAATTCATCAAAATTTTTAAAGAAATCTGCATATTTCGATGCAAAACGACGATTTCTCGCTGATTTTCGATATTTTCTGGCTTGAATTTGCAACGAAAGGCTCGAAATCTACAAAACCATCACTTTTTGTCAGGATTCAACGGCTGAATTGCAAGAAAACTGCAGAAATCTGCACAAAATCATCAAAAATCTTAGAGAAATTCGCATATTTCGATGCAAAACGACGATTTTTCGCTGATTTTCGTTGTTTTCTGGCTTGAATTCGCAAAGAAAGGCTCGAAATCCACAAAACCATCACATTTTATCAAGATTCAACGGCTGAATTGCAAGAAAACTGCAGAAATCTGCACAAAATCATCAAAAATCTTAGAGAAATTCGCGTATTTCGATGCAAAACGACGAGTTCTCGCTGATTTTCGTTGTTTTCTGTCTTGAATTCGCAAAGAAAGGTTCGAAATCCACAAAACCATCACATTTTATCAAGATTCAACGGCTGAATTGCAAGAAAACAGCAGAAATTTGCACATAATTTAAGTCGTGCATTTTTTCCAAAAAAATCGTGTTTTTAACTTCTAAGGCTAAAAATCGCGAGAAAAATGATGGCGAAAACCGTTTTATTGTATCTGTTTTAGTTTATCAAGCATTAAAAATTTGAAAATAAAAAACTCAAGCACAAATTTCAAATCTGCGTGGAATTCTGCGTAAAATGAGCTCCAACAATATATATTTCTAGATAGTAATATGCAGAGTACATTGTCAGTCTTAAATGAGTAAGTAAAAACTACTATATATATTTCTAGATATTAATATGCAGAGTACGTCTTAAATGAGTAAGTAAAAACCACTTTATTAGCGCATTTTGGATAAATGAAGTTTATAATGCTTTTGTCACACAAAAAACTATAGAAATAATAAAAATTAATAGTCAAACACTCAATCAGGCGGGCACAAAATCCTTTTTGCCCAAATAGCCAAAAGGCTGGCGTTCGCTCCCCGTTCGCATATTCAACTTTTGCTTTTCAAATAAACTCAATTTAAAGTTAGCCTGTACTCGTAATGAATGAAAAATTATACGAACCAACAACATATGGAGTTTCCTATTGTGTGATTTCTATACGACGAGACTCATTATGAAAGCATCAGATAACTCAGTCCGCGAATGAAGAATTTAATAACGAACTACAAAGCAGAGAAACTGTCTGCAACTCGTCCAAAAACAGAATAGTTTCGAGTGTACGAAATGTTTTTTAGTAAATTTCAAAATCCGGCGATAAATCTCGCGTCTCCCATAAAACTCCTTATTTGCTCTTCCTAAGATGTTTAATAACATCTGATACGCCGTTGTTTCGAGTTGTACTCGTTTTACGCTTTCCCTATTCGTATCTTCACTTTAATTAGCTTTTCCATCTGAATTTAATTAGATCGCTTTTCGAAACGAAATTTATAGCGCGCGCTAAACAAAGTATTTTTTCCGGGAATATTTCCCGATTCTTCACTTCCTCCGGAGGACCTCTGAGAATAATTCCCTGTGGTAACTTGTAATTAATTAGATATTAAAGGGAAATTAGGGCAGGCCTCGTTGTTTGTACGACTTTAAAATGCAAATCGCGTTTAAGGGAAACTATTAGTCTCCTTTGCATATTTATATGAAAATCGTAATTGCGGCGGATTGTATTAAACCCCCCGGATTAAAAGATTACCGAGCTTTAGCTTAAACTCATTGAAACTACCAATAAGCGACATTTTTCCCGAATTTAAATCCGGAAAACTCGACCATTGTTGTGGTAATAGCCCTTTTCAGCACACGTTTTAGGTCAGGACGTTAATCTTTTAGGCGCTGCTGCGACCGTCTGTCTTATATTCACCCGCGTCTTATAAATAATGCATTTTATTTTATATGGTTCTGGAATTTCATCGATGCGAAGACGTTCTGATTCGATAGCGAGGAAAAAAGATAACAGGTGGTCAATGGGACGAATCCCTCTTGTTTAGAAGGGGTTGAAATTACTGAGCTTTGTAACTTGGAAGAAATCTGATACGGCGGTAGTATAGCGCAGAGTTAATTACGAATTTATCGGAAAGTTTAAAGTACCCACCTGTTTATTAGCGAAGTGAAATTTAACTCTGCGTTAAGAATAATGCAGATTGTTAAATATGCAGAGCCGACGCTAAATGGCTGCTGGTGGGTGGAGCTCTTTGGGCTAAATACTTAATAATGTGGGATGAAATCGGAAATTGGTCGTATAAAACAAGGTGGAGAAGAAATTTCTCTTTACATTTTCGACATTTTTTGATTATAATTCTCTTTGAATTTTTCTCAAACTGTTGAGTACATTACAAATTCTCTTTTGATTTTTACTGGTTTGTTTATAATTCTTCTTAGGCTGTATTTTACATTCTCTTTAGATTTTTCAAATTTAATTTTTTTATTTTGTTTCTTAGAAATGGTGGATGCGCCGGGTTAGGATTGTGTATAGAGAATCGAATGTCGGATCTAAGAGCTTAACACAGTTATTCAATTAGTCAAATAACTTTTACATTTTTTGGTTAAAAAGCAAAATTTCCAAAATAAAAAAAATTGGTATGAAAATAAAGGAAATTTTTAGATAGTACCAAAAAAAATTCTAAAAATTTTAGTTTTTGTAGTATTTTTTTTTAATTCAGCGCAGAAGATAAACTACTTTAATGTAGTGATGCCGCCTTTTCTGTTTTAGAATTAAAATTGCCAAAGTTACGGAATTTAATAGAAAACGGTTGAAAATTTTGTTTGTTCCGAAAAAAAAATTCTAAAATTTCTAATTCTTGTTCTAATCTGTTGTAATTTGGCACAGTTAAAACACAAGATTAAAGTAGTAATGCTGCCAAAATCTACTGTTTGAGAATAAAAATTGACAAAGTTACAGAATTTGCGATAAAATGACTAAAATTTGTAGTCGTTCTGAAGAAAAAAAATTCTAAATATTCAATTTTTAGTTGTAAAATGTTGAATTTTTGTAAGGTAAATAACCAAGTCTTAAATAATAACGCCACCAATTTTTACTGTTTTATAGTCAACTTTGTCAAAATTACAGAATTTCCTAGAAATTTAGGGTCGTTTTAAAGAAAAACAATTTCTAAGAACTCCATTTTTGTCTTAAAATTTTGGACTTTAGCAAAAGTTATAAGAATGTTTTAAGTAATTACGCCACTAACTTTGACTGATTTAGAAACAAAATTGACAAAATTACAAAATTTACGAAGAAATGATTGAAATTTTTAGTCGTTCTAAAGAAAAATGTTTTCTAAAAATTCAATTTTTTGTCTTAAAATTTTGATCTTTAACGGGGTTAATAATTAAATCTAAAAGTAATGACGTCACTAATTTTTACTGCTTTAAAGTAAAAATTGAGAAAGTTACAGAATAAACTAGAAAACGGTAGAAATTTTTGGTTGTTTGAAAGAAAAAAATGGTAAAAATTCTATTTTTTGTTTTAACATTTTATACTTAAGCAAGGTTAATAAACAAATTAAAAGTAATAATATCACCAATTCTCACTGTTTTCGAATCAAAATTGCCAAACTTACAGAATTTTCGATAAAATGGTTAACATTTTTGGTCGTTCTAAAGAAAAAAAATATTGTTCCAAAATTTTGGACTTTATAAAGGGTAATAAGGAAATCCTAAGTAATGACGCCACCAATTTTGACAGTTTTAGAAACAAAATTGACAAAGTTACAAAATTTACGAAAAAATGATATACATTTTTGACGTTCTGAGGAAAAAAATTCTAAAGATTTTATTTTATGTTTTAAAATTTTGGACTTTAACGAGGTTAATAATTAAGTCTAAAGTAATAACGTCACTAATTTTTACTGCTTTAGAATAAAAATTGTCAAAGTTACAGAATAAACTAGAAAACGGTAGAAATTTTTAGTAATTCTAAAAAAAAAATATAAAAATTTTATTTTTTGTTTTATTATTTTGGATTTAAACAAGGGTAATAAACACATTTTAAGTAATAATGCCACCAATTCTCACTGTTTTCGAATCAAAATTGATAAACTTCCAGAGTTTTCGATTAAAATAATTGAAATTTTTGGTCGTTCTAAAAGAAAGAAATTCTAAAAATTCTATTTCTTGGCCTAAAATTTTGAACGTTAACAAGGTTAATAAGGAGGTCCTAAGTAAAAACGCCACCAATTTTTACTGATTTAGAAACAAAATTTATAAAGTTATAAAATTTACTAAAAAACGATTAAATTTTGGTTCGGAAAAAAGAATTTTAGTTTTATATTTATTTAATTGATTTGGCACAAGTCAAATTATTATCAAAATTACAAAATTACAGGCTTTGAATCTTTTCGGTACGAGCTAAAATAAAAAATATAAATATTTTGCTTTCTAGTTATAACTAGTTAATTTTTTGATTTTTTTATTTCACAGTTTTGAATTAAAGCCGGTGCACCCTCTTAAATCCGCCCCTGTTCATTGACAATTTCGCATTCCATTTTTGATGTTGTCGCGAGCAACTTCCACGACAGTAAAAATGAATTTACCGAAAGTAAAATTGATGGGCATGTCGTGACGTCGTGACGGTAATTTTCTGCAGGCATCTGATGTATCTGGAGAAGGTTATTGATGTTCTGAACTGTTATTGTTCCTCGTTGATTGTTCAGGTTGATTTAGAACTCTCTAGTTAGTTATCTCGAACAGACTAAAAAGCAATATTCATCATGTTCACAATCGAGGCAGAAACATGACTGGGACTTTTCGTTGTCTCAATATTCCTAGATCGTGTGTGGGTTAAGTGATCTTTTATATAATTTTTCCTAATGGAATATCTCCAGCGTAATCATTAAGGAAATTCTAAACTGTATTTTTTCCGTTCCATTAAGTCTCGCTTTGTTCTTTTATTGAGCGTTTTTACTATTTTACCAACTCAGACTGACCATTATTTTTCCGGCAGAAGAAGCACCATTACCAGTGAAAAATCGCAGCAGAAAGTGAAAAAAGTATTTAAGAAAACAAGATTGATCGAATTTGATAGTGATCTCGTTGGATTTCCTTGTCATCGTGCACCGCAATAAATAAACTTTTTCGTGTTAATTAAGCTGAAGGCTTTCCTTTTCGTTACTGCATGTAAAGTTGCAGCCGCTGGCTTTATAATTTAAATTGCTAATCAGTTAAAAGGAGGTGGCGTTCATGCACCATCTAATATTAAAGATCTGAAAGGATTGTTATAATCAGGTTCTTTGTATTCTGAAATAGTTCGGGCGCCTATCTTCGGAACTACGAGCAATTAAAACGCTCGGCGCGGCGAGTTTTCTTCGGAAAACGAAATTGTCAGTTTTTCTTCTGGATTTGGTAAATCCCGTGTGCTAGACAGCAATGTCAATAGGGGAATATTCCGGGATATTCGCGGTTCAACAGCCAGAATTTCTACGTTTCTTGTTCGTCGACGATTATCCCGAAATCCTATTTCGATCGTTTTAAATCCTTGCAGGAACCGTGTTGAAGCATTTTGCGAAATTCAATTAAGACCCCTTAAATTGTAACAAACTGTCTCGGAAGGTGCGAGTTTGTATTTTCGCACCACTGGAGCTACAGCGCTTTGGCGATGGAGGAAAATGGGGGTAATTTATTTATTCACTTGGTAGGAGGTGTGTGACACCGAAAATCAATTTCTTCGGGACGCGTGCGGGTGAAGAAATCCACAATTTAAACAAAAGTCCTCATTTCAATTATTTCTTTTCCGCCTTCGAGCAGTCCTGTCGCTTTATGGATGTTGGTTTAGAGTAAATATTGGTCCGTCGAGTGGATCATAAATACAAAAGGGAATCGCACCGTGGGAAAGTCCCTGCTGTTGTGACATATAGAGACGGTCCGAAAACGGGAGTGGACACTTGTGACAAGCTCAGATTTATTATTTGAATTAGTGTCCTGCGGCTCGACAGATATAAGACATTTATAGAGGCGAAACATCGGAATTGTACAACGCTGCGTCAACCTGTGTCCTGTTCACAACCCCTTTGGAATTTCTACAATCGATCTCTCACTCAATGTCCAATCTCTCTCACGCTCTACGTGTTCTTAATACAAATTGATGGCAGAACCTGTTATTGCTTTCCTGCTGATTCCTGCAGCGTATGGACGTTACGATATTGTTTAATACTTTAACCGAGCGAACGGAAAAAAATCTCGCAAATTACCATCAAGGTTTAACAAATTTCCACGGCGCTTAACACAACCCTTTTCTCGCCTCCAACTATAAATTATCACAGCGAGGCTTGAGTTATGATAATATGGCGGCGATTTTGCAACGCCGGTTTGTAATTTGGATCATTTGCAAACAACGAGAGACCAATTGACGTCGGCGCTATTTTATTCTATTGTATGTTTAGCAGTCAGCGTTTATCCTGTTATTAATTCTATTGAACGTGCATTTTACACGCCATTCAGTCAAGCTGCGGTTCCAAATTTACATGATTCCATCACATTAGCACAATATCTATCATTGGGCTTTACATATCTACATCATTTATCACAAACGTGCGCACTTGAAAGTTTTATTAATGGCTAAACAGGTACGTCAAGATTTTGTTCAAAAGAGATTTTTAAATTAATGTCGGAACACATTATTCTTGATTTTGATCTAAATTGAAGATTATACATGGATTTACGCTACATGACGTTGATTTCGTTGATATTTATACATTTGCATATGCACAATACGCAAATTTGAGATTGCACTATTTCTGCAGTTATGCCCTATTTGAATGCTCATAATTTTAGTAATTTGAACCATACAGAAATAAACATTCTTTATTTATTATTTCATGAATGGCAATAGAAAAATTACTCCTCAAATCAAAACTCAAAAAAGACTTACTTACTTATTTACTTACTTATTATTGTTGAAATACAAAATTTTGGAAGAAAAAGAATTTTTAGATTTTTTTTTCTTTGGAACGACCATACATTTCAACCGTTTTTTATTAATTTTTGTAACTTTTTGTAACGTTATTGCTAGGACTTGCTTACTACTTTCCTTAGGGACAAAATTTTAAGACGAGAAATAGTTTTTTTAGATTTTTTTTTCTGCAGAACGACCAAAAATTTCAACAATTTTACCGTAAATTTTGATTCTAAAACAGTAAGAATTGGTGGCGTTAATACTTAAGATTTGTTTATTTTTCGAATTTGCCGCTTTATGGACCTATTAAAGTAGTACTAAATTTGGGGTCGTTTATAGGTATCTACAGGGTCCGGCAACACTTGTGTCCACCCCCAAAATCGTCTTTAATTTTAAACATAAAATTTTGAAAATTTGCATACACTCATAGTTGACAAAGCTTTAGAAGCCGACGCAAAAATTTTTTTTTATCACTTATAGTTTTGGGGTCGCGACGCCTTAAAAGTGTGTTTTTTAGCTAATTGTGAAGTTTTATGAAATAAACCTCTAATTTAATTTTTTTTCAATATAAATGTGTTAAAAATATCTCAGTTGACATTTTAGATTTAATGTAAATTGTATTCAAAATTTGAGGAAAAAATGCTGTTTTATCAAGTTAGTTTCCAATTTTATTACGTCAAAATTGGGAACTACGTTTACACCCATCTGTCAACATTTTGTGTCACAAATGACATCTATTCTTTGGTTCGTTTTAGAAGGTAACACAAGTCTTACTTGGCGAAATTGTCGCTTTGTCGATGTTAATTAACGATTTCTAGTGTCCAGAACGTGCAACATACCCGAGCTAATTCACCTTCACCTTCATATGAGTGAATGAAGTGACTTGTGAAATTTTGGTGTAAACGTAGTTTGTCACTGCACCGTCAAAATGTTGAAAACTAACTTGATAAAACAGCGTTTTTTTCGCGAATTTTAAACACCATTTGAAGTAGATTTAAAATAAAAACTCAAATATTTGTATTACAGTTATGTTGAAAAAAAATTGAATTCGCTAATATTACCGCAAAAACCCAAAAATCGCTAAAAATTAAACTTTTTAGGCGTCGCGACGCCAAAGAAACCGTGATATCAAAACAAATTTTTGTGTCAGCTTCTAGAGCCTTGTCAACTACAAGGTGTTTATAAATGTTTCTAGCATCAAGCATGGCTTTGGAATTCCTGTCGTACACTATTGTGCCGCTTTGTTTTTATAGTGAATATAACTATCAGGAAAATTATTTATGATGTTACTTAGTTCAATGACGTTTTAGTTACGGTTTTGTGTTCAAGTTTTTGATTTTTATGTTTTAAACCACAACTAGAACAGTTTATTTCTCAAAACTTACTTTGCTTCATGTTTGAGGTTAACTGCAAATGTTAGTTGACAAATCGGAACCCACATTTGTGATAAGCAGCAAATTTCTTTGACATTTCATAGTCACCCTTGATGCTAGAAACATTTATAAACACCTTGTATAAGCGTATGCAAATTTTCAAAATTTTATCTTTAAAATTAAAGACGATTTTAGGGGTGGGCACAAGTGTTGCCGGACCCTGTATAAAAGAACTCAAAGTAGGAAATTTTGTTTTTTAGGATTTGGCAGAACTAATTAGTCTGACTGTCACTTGTTTCCTGTCAAGTTCTTGGTCAATTTGGATTTTACGATTCGTGTTTAATAAATTGCTGCGTGAACAAAAAATGTATCAATATAATTGAATTGTCCTTTGCGGCCAACAATAATTGTACCTAAATATAATAGATGTGAATACTGGCTGTGAGGTTAGGTTACGTTAAGTCAAAATTCAGTGATAGTGATACTCAATAAAGTCAAATTTTAAAATGAATTTGAAAATCAAGTGGCAAGTGGTGGTTACAAAACCATTACCAATCGTGTAAAACGAAAAGTCTTAGAATTGGGAAATTAAAAATTTTTATTAAAAGAATTCGAAAAAATACTATAAAGGACTTGTTTTATAATGGCATTGGTGCACTCGTCCCACCGGGAACACCGGAAACTCGTGCACCAAATTGGCCATTATAAAACACGTTTTTTAATATACTATTTCCTTGCGAAAGTTTCAAATGTTAGAAGAAGAAAATAGAATTTTTAGAATTTTTTTTACATTGGAACAACCGGAAATTGCCATCTTTTCTTAGAAAATTCTGTAACTTTGTGAATTTTGATCCTAAAACTGTAAAAATTAGTGGAGTTATTACTTAGTACCTGCTCAATACTCTTGCTAAAGTTAAAAATTTTAAAACAAGAAATAGAATTTTTAGATTTTTTTTTCTTCAAACGATCAAAACTTTCAATTATGTTATTGTAAAGTCTGTAATTTTGTGAATTTTCATTCTAAAACATTAAGAAGTGGTGGATTTCTTACTTAGGATTTGTTTATTTACCTTGCTAAAGTTTCAACTTTTAGGACAAGAAATAGAATTTTTAGATTTTTTGCACGATAGAACAATTTTGCTTAGTTACCGCGCCTGCTGTTGGAACAGTAAGTTGAGTTTACTGGTTACCAAGATAAACAAAACGGTAAGTAAAAATTTAAAAATAGTCATTAAAAATGAACGATTTATATCCATTCTCAGACCGAAATTATGACTTTTCAGGAATTTTTGAAGCACAATTAATGTCAATTATTTGTAACATTTTTAGTTTTATAAAAATAATCGAAATTTGTCTATCGTGCAAAAAATATTATAAGCATCACGAACGTTAAGGACTATACCGATCTCAGACAATAATTGGAGTCGTCGCTGCGCTCCTCCTCCAAACAATTGTCTTCGATCGGTAAAGTGTCCTTACCGTTCTTAATACTTAATATACTATTTTTTAGAACAACAAAAAATTGGCACCGTTTTATCTGTAGTAAAAATCGCGTTGACAAAATTTGATGTTGTTTATAATTTCTGAAATAATAATAAATTAATTTAAATGCGCAAGAGAAAGCCAATTCAATAGATAAGTTTTTTGTGCATCGCGTTTTTGCGGACAAGTTTTTGCCTACGAAAATGTGCATTGAGAAACACTTATAAACTTATTATTTATAAACTACCAGAAAAGTGATGTCTGCCTTTAACAACAATTTATTGCAAAAAATTAAACAATGCTAGAATATAAAGATTCCTTCAGAGTTTGATATAAGTAAGGTACAATTTTCATAATAAATATTTTTGCGATTGAAATCACCACTGATAAGATATTTGCAAAGATTAGTTTTCTTTGACAATTACCATGGCGTAACTTCTTTAGCAGCACACCTATTGATATGGACTTTTGATATTTTGTTTAGAACGTCCACACAAAAAATCAGCCTTATGGGAATTATTTCCAGCTTTGGAAATTTTTGTGCCTATTTTGCCTGGAAAAATTCGGTTGTCGCGGAGGGTATTGATTGTATCAACAATACAATTATTATTCTTGCGGTGCGCTTAGATGTCGCATTGCCGTTCACCACATCACTTGCCGTTCCTAGTTTTCATGTTGTTCATTTTCTCTTTGTCTAAGTCATAAAGCGAACATCACGTTTCATCTCGGCGATAAGTTTCTCGCAAAACACGAGATTATTATCGGTTGTCTGTACAAAAGCACGTTGTTCAGATTTCCATATTGTAAATAAACTTCCACAATACCAACTAATGAAAACGTGTAATGCTTTCTCCACAAAATCTAAAATGTCACCCCAAATCACTTTATTGATAAGAGATCATTACGGAAAGGAGCATCTTGCGAGTTTGGCACCCACGATTTTTACATTCCCTAAACATGTATAACATATTCCTTCGGGAGCCGTTCTAGGAAATGACGTGCACACGGAAGTCGAGTGAAATGGCGGACGTAAAATGTGTCAAGAATAAAAATTATCATAACGGTTATTCGACATGAAACGACGCGAAATCCATCCGATGGGAGGGCCATTACGGCTCTGATATGCTACAATTTACAACAATTTGAATTGTTGTGACGCACAATCCATTCGATAAAAGGTAATTTCGGAATTACTGCTTTTTTCAAGCGGTAATATCTCCTTTCGCCGATTATTTTTTCGCATGTTTTCAGGCCACAAATTAGTCTTGGAAAAAATATGAAATTGACCTCATATGACTAACGTCATTTGTAACAGTCCAATTACACTGGTCGATGTAGTAATGGGCAAATACAGCGTCATGTTGTTGACAGAGTGGCTTGTAGGCACAATTTTAAGTGATTACTTGGGGATCAATATTATAGATAAGTAAGTACAAAGGAACCTAATTTGGGTTGCGATGGGGGTTCAAGTCAGTACCTAATTTGTCATCTCATTGTCGCTCCCAAACCAAGCAAAAATAGATGAAAATTAAATGTAGATTTTATTTCAACAGATTTTTTTCTTTACGGTTTTCCAAAATTCTTACGCTTATAGTTGACCAAGCTCTATAAGCTGACAACAAATTTGATGTTTATCACCGATAGTTTTGGCGTCGCGACAATTACTCACAAATTCAATTTTTTTTAACATAACTGTGAAACAAATATTTGGGTTTTCATTTTAAATCTAATGCAAATTGTGTTTAAAATTTGCGAAAAAAACACGCTGATTTATCAAGTTAGTTTTCAGAGTTATGACGGCGCAGTAGCAAACTACGTTTACACCAAAATTTCAAAAATCACTTTATTCAGTCGTATGAAAGTCAATTTTTATTAACTCGAGCATGTTGCACTTTATGGGCAACAGAAATTGTTAATTAACATTGAGAAAGCGACGATTTTACCAAGTAAGACATTTGTTACAATCTAAAGCGAACCAAAGGATTGATGACATTTGTGACACAAAATGTTGACAGTTGAATGTAAACGTAGTTCCCAATTTTGATGTAATAAAATTGGAAACTAAACAGCAATTTTTTCTCAAATTTTGAATACAATTAGCATTAAATCTGAAATGACAACTGAAATATTTTTATCACAATTTTATTGAAAAAAAAAATTAAATTGGCGGTTGATTTCACAAACTCTCACAATTAGCTAAAAACTACATTTTTCAGGCGTCGCGACCCCAAGACTATCGGTGATCAAAAACAAATGTTTGCGTCAGCTTCTAGAGCTTTGTCAACTATGCAACTATGCAAATTTTTAAAATTTTATCTTTAACACTAAAGACAATTTTGGGGGTGGACACAAGTGTTGCTTGACATTGAAGATTTTTATACAGGGTGTTTTTGAAGTACACTATCAAACAAAACACGGTAATTGGTGAAGACAAGTAGAATCAATTGACAAAAAATGTTGTAAGTAGAAGTCTTTTCGTTTTCGAGATAAAATTAATCAAATATTTAATCAAAATTTCCAGTTCGCCACTGGATTAAAGAATTTGGTCTTGATTGCTTAGCAACAATTTAAGGTTTGTTCTTTTAGGTGGATATTTTTATCAGTGGTGTTCCAAGTAAGTGGTTAAAGGTGTTTCCTTTTATATCATTAAAAAAATTAAAAAATAGTCAATTGAGTTCCTTAAGGCTGCGAACGACCGTGTTTAATTTTTTATAGTGTATTTTAAAAACACTCTGTATTGTTAAGTGTCAAACTTGTATGTAAAGACGGTGATGAAGCCTAAAATGTAACATTATGGAAATAATCAAGACAGTGTCTTTGCCTATTAAACTACTCAATCTTATACAGGGTGTTATGGAAATGAGTACACAAAACTAAACTGGTAAGAGAACTCACCATATGCAACAACTTTTTTTAATAAAAAAAATTCCAAAATGCTTTCGTTTTCGAATTAAAAATCAATGAAAATTTGCTGTGAAAACCGTTACCCGCCTATGCGACAAAAACCATTGCTTTATAAAAACGAGTGGTTACATCAGGATCATGAAAAAAAAACAGTAATAAATTCACAAAAATCCAATTAAACAAGAGTGCCGAATTTGTTTATAAAAATTGCTTAAAATGCCGTCTTTTACTGTTAATGCATGCCTGAATACTCAGGGCCATTGAAGTTGGTGTTCTCACAATTATCGCTAGGTTTTGGCGAATTGCTTCAGCCTCAACATTCACACGTTCACTTAATTTTTCCACTGAATTCACGGGGTTCGCGTACACCAACTCTTTCTATGGATTTAAGTCAGGCGAACGAGGGGGCCACAACACTGGTTTATTTCTACCTATCCACTTGTTTTCAAAGTGCACATGTAGCCATTACACCATATCCATGTTGGTATAAACCATTTGGTACCACCTTTTGCACTTTAAGAACGCTCTGATAACTTTGACACTGTGAAAATTCACAACAAACTGAGCGTTTTTAATTAAATTACAGCTGATCAGTCGTTTTTATGACAAAAAGTTGTGATAAGGTTGAAGTCAAAAAACCTCCTCGTTGCGGAAATGAATGTGAATTTGTTTAGAGATATCGAACGGTTGGCCAAATTAAGAGCGGAAAAATCAAAATGCGTTTATGAAAAAAATGATCTAGAAAAGTTGATCTTGATGCGTTCTAACCGGTTAAATTTTGTGTATTTTATTTCATAACCTGTTATGATTTTGAATAAAATTTTTGTAAATTCCCAAAATGTTTTACTTTATGTTAAACTTAATAGTTCTAAACACCACCGCAAATTAGTTTAGAATGGTCATTAAAGTGTTTTACAAGCGGACTGATAACGCAGATTTTTTTAGGCTTTTTTGTTCTTTAATTTTATAGCAATTCAATGGTAAGTGGGCGACTCGTCAAAATATAGGGGGAAAAATTAATTTAAAAACATGCGATTTAAAAAAAAAATATTAAGAAAAGTTGTTGCAAATGGTGAGTTCTCTTACCAGTTTAGTTTTGTGTACTCATTTCCATAACACCCTGTATTCTAACATGGTAGTTAGAACTACATGTTTATTTAAAGACATTGGATAGTTAAGATAAATTTTTCAACGACATGTAGTAATTGCAGAGATTTATCTCGCTCAAATCCGATGAAAATAACGCTTAAATGTGAGACGTCAATAAGGATATACATTTATTTATTCTGTTTCTTCCAGGACCTTCAGAAACTAATGAAGCTCCTGGAGAAAATATACACGAAGAAATTCAATCTGAAGAAGATTAATTTCATTTAATGTTAGAAAACCTTCTGGATTTGACTTTTTTGATGTATCCTGTTATAAAAAAAAATGCTCAAGTACCTTATTTTGAAGATGCTTTGAAACAGAGACAATTTCTTGTAAATTTCAAAAGAATCATTTTATCTTAAAAACGGCCAGTCCTACAAAAATTACACAGCTCAACAAAATAGCTATTTGTGTACCAAGGCCTAAAAGTGGTTTTTTTTGGCCGAGCCAAAATTAAAAAAATTTAATGGCCGAGGCGCTAACCGAGGCCAGAAAGAAGGCGAGGGCAAAATGTTACTTTTTGGCCGTGTTACACACATGCTTTTTAGGCGACATCATTATATTTACAAGTTAATTAATTTTTATTTATGATTTATTGATTTAATCAATTATAACAACTGAATAATTGTAAATATTTATAAATCCTTCAGAAAAGTTCATATTTTCCTTATTTACATTTGCAGTTTCAGCACGTGTAGCTTCACAATTTGTATGAATTAGGTTTAATGTGTTTTTTAATGTTGTTGCAGGAACACTGCTAGACATGTTCATTTTCAATAATTCAACACGTCTTTGTTGCACTTTACAGCAGTTTGTCGATTTGATTTTACCCAAATAATTATAAAATTGAGGGTAATATCGGTATCTTGACCTAATATGCAAAACTATGGATAGATGGCGCCACCATAGATCGGCCGAAAATGTTTGCGGCCAGAAAAGACTCACTTTTAGGCCGCTTTTAAGGCCTAAAAATTTCATTTTCAGTTTAAGTCGCCTAAAAAATATATTTTTTTGTTGCCCTGAATATCTCTGCGGATTTCTATGTTTTCAAGACTAGTCTTTCGAATATATTCTTGAAAGTACTGAATTGACTCTGGTTTTTATGATTTTGGCGTATTTTATATTTTTAATAATTTAGATTTTAAGTCGGCTCTTCAGAACACAAATTATAATAAAGTGTTTATTATCATGTTAAAATTCGCTTTGTGCACGCCACGTGACCAACAAAAGTTAGAATACTTCATGATTTTCAGTAAATATGGACATAAAGACACTTTCTCTAGTCATCTAGATCGATTTTCTGAGAATCTAAGAAATTATAGTGAAGAACAAGAAAAGAGTTCCCACTATTCTAAAAGTGATGAAAGAATGATATCAGGGTAGATAGAATCGTCACTTGATGGCAGATTACTGCTGATCTTTAAAAAGAAATTGTTTAAAAAAATATATAAAAAACGCGCTTGTAAAATGCGTTTTATTAAAGTTTAAACATAAGTTTTATTCTTTTTTTTTCTTTTTTGACTTCTATGTACAATAATTAACCACTCAAACGAAACAATTTTTAATAACTTCCAAAAAAAAAGATATTTGAGAATATACTTGTTATTTCTTTCTCAATTTTACCGATTTTTAGTAAAATATGAAAATCAAGATTGGAAAAAATCAGAGCCAATCTTTCATAGTTTCGTGAATTGTTGGCATAGAAGTATTCAAAACCACTCTTACATCAAGGGCTACAAAATCATCGTTGACCAGTGTTTATATATATTTTTTTAGTTGCAAATTTTATGAGGTACAATTTTTATAATAGATGTTTTTGCCGTTAAAAACTTTTTTAGCACCTATCGATGAGGACTTTAACCAATTAGTTTAGAACAATAAAATGAAGGTTCGACAAAAAATCAACCTTATGCAAATTTGCTAATCTACCCACACTGAACACCTTTTAGACATGTTCCGGAAGACGTCTTTTAAACAAACAATATCGATTTCCCACATTAACATTTTCATCGAGTCCGACAACAAAAAGCCGTTAATGCCGACACAGAGTCGAGTTTTTATGCGATGGTAATCGTTCGACCCTCTCCGAAGGATCTGCGGAAGGTCTTTTTAGCTTCTAGTTTTTATCAGCTCTGCCAAGTCTGCTAAGTATTCATTTATCATTGCAACAGCCTAAGTTTTATAGTAATGGGCCCTTGTACTTTATATGCTGTTAGTTTGACTTTTGTTTAAAACTGATAAAGTTACGTCGTATATTTCATTTTGAGAAGTCAAGAAAAATATACGGCCCTGGGCGACCCCAACCCGAAAACTATAATGCGAGCTTCTTATCGCGAGCTCTGCTGAAATGTATGTTGTTGTATAAATCAGACGACAATGATTTACGTTGGGAAAAGTTAAAAGAAAAGATTTGGAGTTTCTTTCTAATATAATCGCTCTTTATTAGGAAATCAATTTTTAAGAGGAGGATTACAAATGTGCATTACATGGAAGATTCCAGCTGGACAACATTTCCAATCGCCGGCACAGTCGTAATCTTCTGAACATGTTTGGTAATGGAAAAAGGGTAGAGGGATCACTGGAATAAACCAAGGACAAGCTCCATATTTGATGGTAGGTTTGGTGGCAGTTTCAATGGTTGTGGTCACTGTTGAAGCGGTTTGGGAAGTTTGCGACGATGCTGAAGTTTCACTTTTTGATGGTTCTATCAATGGACGAGTTGAAGATTGAGTACTTTGAGTTGTTGGCGTCATTTCAGATGAAGTGTCAAATGAAGTTTTAGATGAAGTTTTAATTGCAGTTTCAGATGAAGTTTCCGCTGAAGCTTCAGATAAAGTTTCTGATGAAGTTTTAATTGCAGTTTTAGATGAACTTTCAAATGAAGTTTTAATTACAGTTTCAGATGAAGATTCGGGTAAAGTTTCAGATGAAGTTTCTGATGAGGTTTTAATTGCAGTTTCAGATGAACTTTCAGATGAAGTTTTAGGTGAAGTTATAATTGCAGTTTCAGATGAAGATTCGGGTAAAGTTTGAGATGAAGTTTCTGATGAAGTTTTAATTGCAATTTCAGATGAAGTTTCAGACGAGGTTTCAGGTGAACTTGCTTCGTTTTGTTGATCTACAATAAGAACTCCAGGTTTTCTAGTTTTAGAAGTACTCAGTAAATCCGTACTTTCATCTAAAACTGAAGATTCCGTGGTCTTCAAACCCTCTGGTTTTTTAGTACTTTCAATTCGTGTCCTACCGTAAGAAATATCCAACGTTTCTTCAGATTCAGTCGATATTGACTGTTTCCAGGTCCCAGAAGTTTCCGGCGTACTTGTAATTTCAGTTGATGGTGAAATTTTTGGCGCATTTGTAATTTCAACTGAAGGTGAAGTTTCCGAAGGACTTGTCATTTCAGTTTCCGGCGCATTTGTGTTTTCAGTTGGTACAACTGTAGTCACCGGTTTCGGCCTTTTCGTACAAACAACTGGTTTTAACATTTGCTTGGTCTTTGGAATTTTCACTCTTTCCGTTCTTCCAGCTGGACAATCACCCGTTAGTAAAAGTTCTTCGTTTTCAGGATTTTTCAGCATATTCATGCGCCCAGTTGGTGATAAAAATTCCCTCCGTTCAAAATTGTTCATTATTTCTTTTTCTGCAGTTTGGTCGTTGAACTGATTGGTATTGAGCTTGTAGCCGATTGCACACACGGCCCAACTTAACACTACAAGACCTTTGAGACTCATCGTTGAATAAAACTGCAAAACTAAAGTTTTGTGGGGTTTTATACATTTAAATGCAGTTTTAGTGCTTGTTTTGTGTCTGCATTTTAGTGGTTTAGTGTCATAAATTGTTTAATTACTAAAAAAAGTGTCACGAACGACACGACTGCGTGTGCTATAAAAATAATAGTTTGATTTTGTAATTTTTCCTAAAACGTGTGTTTTAATACGTTTTTTTATTACAAAGCTGTAATTTCAATACAGTATGTGTCTATAGTTCTAGTTTCTTCAAAAATGACGAATTTCTTTGATTAGGGGTTTGTCTTTAGTATACGAGATTACAGTGAGATTTAAAAAATATATATATTTTAAGAATATAACTAAATTATTATTGTCAAAAATCGTAGAAAGCCGTTTTGCTATTTTGATTTGTAAATCACACTTTTTTGTTTTAAAAATAAAAAATCATAAAATTTCTGTTTTTTGATCTACAATTTTGAAATTTGCTAGACTTAATTTATGACTCAATAATAGTAACTTTTTCAAATTTTATAGCAATAGCACTAAAATTGTCAAAATTACGAATTTTGGTAAAAAATATTAGAAATTTTTGCTTCGACTTAGAGATGAGAATTTCTATAATGTGCGTCTTTTGCTCTACATTTTTGAAATTTATTGGAGGTAATATACGAAAAATAGTAATTTCCCCAAATTTTAAAGTTATAGCACTAAAATTACCAAAATTACAAATTTTATTGAAGGATGTCAAAAATTTGGCTTGGTTTTCAAAACTACAATATGTAAAATTTTTCATTTGGTCTACAGTTTTAAAATTTAGTGGAGTTAATACACGACCCAAAAATAATAATTTCCTTAAATTTCATAGCTGTAGCAGTAAAATACCCAAAATTGCGAATTTTAATGAAGAAAGGCCAAAATTTTGTTTAATTTCCAAAATTAAAGTTTCTAAAATTTGGGTCTTTTGGTCTACAGTTTTAAAATGTAATAGAGTTAATACGCGACTTAAAAATAGTAATTTTCCAAAATTTCATAACCGTAGCACCAAAATACCTAAAATTACGAACTTTAATGAAGGATGCCGGAAATTTTTGTTTGGCACCAAAATAAAAAATTCTAAAATTTAGTCTTTTGCTCCACAATTTTGCAATTTGGTGGAATTAATAAACGATTTAAAAATAGTAACTTCCCTATATTTTATAGCTATAGCACTAAAATTACCAAAATTACGAATTTTATTGAAGGATGGCGAAAATTTTGCTTGGTTTCCAAAATAAAATTTTCTAAAATTTGTGTCTTTTGCTCTATGATTTTGTAATTTAGTGGAGTTAATACAGGACCCAAAAATAGTATTTTCCTCAAATTTCATAGCTGTAGCAGTGAAATATCCAAACTTGCAAATTTTAGTGAAGGAAGACCAAAATTTAGCTTGATTTCCAAAATTAAAATTACTAAAATTTGTGTCTTTTGGTCTACAGTTTCGAAATTTAGTAGAGTTAATACCCGACTTAAAATTAGTAATTTTCCTAAATTTCATGGCTGCAGCACTAAAATACCTAAAATTACGAATTTTAGTGAAGGTTGTTGGAAATTTTTGCTTGTCACCAAAATAAAAATTTCTAAAATTTGTATTTTTGCTCTACAATTTTGCAATTTGGTGAAATTAATAAACGATTTGAAAATAGTAACTTCCTTAAATTTCATAGTTGTAGCACTAAAATTACTAGAATTACGAATTTTAATAGTGGCGACAATTTTGCTTGGTTTCCAAAATTAAAATTTCTAATCAAAATTTGTGTCTTTTGGTTTACAGTGTTAAAATTTAGTGAAGTTAATACACGATTTTTATAACTGTAAATTTTATAACTGTAGCACTAAAACACCCAAATTAAGAATTTTAGGTAAGAATGTCGGAAATTTTTGCTTGACCACCAAAGTCAAAATTTCTAAAATTTGTGTTTTTTACTCTATAATTCTGTAATTTGGTGGAGTTAAAACACGACTTGAAAATAGTAACGTCACCAAATTTCATGGCAATAGCACTAAAATTTCCAAAATTACGAATTTTATTAAGTGGTGTTGGAAGTTTTTGCTTCGTCTTAGAGATGAAAATTTCTAAAATCTTGTTTCTGTTGAACCAACAAATTTTTCCTTTGCGGTTTTCCAAAATTTGAGCTCAGTTTTGAGAGATTATTAATTTTGTTTTTAAAAGTAGTGTTTGCATCATGCACAAAAAATGTAAACATTGCCAGCTAGTCGGCAAGCCGCAGCCACATCAAAAAAACTGATATCGTTTTTGTCGATTTAAACTCGATTTCATCAATTATTTTAGTTGTGATTTTGCCAGTTTCGGGAATAGATGGTTGTTTTACGGGAATTGAGAGTTTGAATCTCAAAAAATTGTTAATTTTTTAAACGTTGAGTTAACCGACATGGTGTGTTGATTGACAGACTAAAATGCTGCTTGAGCTTAAAAATTTTTGAGACGTGCAGTGTTGTGAAAATAATGGTGGCCATTTTGAATATTTTCTTTAATTCCATTCATGGACTGGTGAAGTTTTATCAACACGAAAAAGGTAGGATTTCTTGATTTTCTTAGTCAAATTTAATTCGTTTTACTTATTTTCGGTTCCAAATTAATCCATAAATTTGTCATAAAAACGGCACGTGTCTAAAAAAATTGTTGTTACCTATAATTCCCGAAATAATAATAAATTAATTTACACGCGCAAAGGAAAGTGAATTAATTTTTTTGGCCACAGTCTTTTTTAAGACAAAATTTGTGTCTCTTAAAACTTCACAAAATTTTTGGAAAATACTTGAGATTTTTTTAGAGAATTTTTAACTACTTTTTTTTTTAGGATCCGTGGAGTTTTTCCGCGACTTTCGAGACTGTATAACATGGTCGGTTCATTATAATAATTAAATTTGTGTCTCTAAATTTTCTTTGAAAGAAAATAATTCGTTGGAAAAGTTGATTTCCTTTGTTCTTACTCATGAAATAGTCAAAACGAAAATATTTTTAAACCACATGTGTAGTATACAAAGTATAATTTCATGCAAAAATAACTCCACTAAATATGGAAGAATGTCATATAGACGATGTTGGTATTTCTGGAATAATGCAGATATTAAACAAATTTTCTAAATATCTCTCAATTAAAATGTGTCTAGTTGTGTTCGAGTTTTAGAAGTCTAATTAAAACAGTTTTCAGTAGCACCATATTGCGTTGCATTTCGATATATTTTTGTTGGTCGAAACTAATAAATTACCAAACTGTCATTGCGAGTTTTGTATTTTTAATTTAAATTAATGTAATTGTGTGATTTCATATCAAGAGCGTCAATTATTAAAGAACTGAAATAATAAAATTGCATAATTTAAATGTAACTTTCGTAATTGGATTGTTTCGAGTGCCGCAAATAATGCATTAAAACTTTTTAATAAAATTATCGGCCGGTGAAATCGATATAAAAACTTCGTACCTCCCGAACATTTTACGTAATTTATTCAGGATTTATCCTGTAATGATTTCGGGAGGCAGATCTTCGCATTGTTCTCTTTAGACCGTGGATTTCTTTTATCAAATTTATTATCTGAAAACTTAGTCTCTCCCTCCGTCCTTTTCAATTTCATTCTTAAATATAGGTCCATATTTGGCGTGAAATTGGATGAAAATTCGTCCTCATATACAGAGTTTTTCTTACGAGGGTCCCTTTGACAAACTTTTGAAAAAACACGCATTTTTTAAGAACCTGTGTCGTTCGTATCGAATTCGTTTAATTGCGCAAATAAAAGTGTTGAAGATTGCTCGGACACGCGAAAGCAAACATTTCCAAGCGAAGAGCAAAAAGGAACAAGAACTAACAGTAAAATGCACTTAAAGTTTCAATGGCGTCTGATTTAATACAATGCAAAACGAATACCCTCAAGGCTCGAGCGTATGCGCGTGTGTGTTCTGATTTATTGCAGTTCGCCCCCAGGGAGAGGTTAAGTCGGTTTCCATTTCTTGTTGTCAAGATATTTTATTGCCACTGTTTTATACTGCAAACTCTGCTTAAGTGATTTCGTTCGGTTGTTTAAACGCCGGGAATTACGCGATTTAGGAGGAGTTGCAAAATTTGTTATTTTAACTTTTGAGAAACGAAGAGGGCTTGTAATGTTTGCTTAAACGCCGGAAGGATTGCTAAACATTCGTTCGATGAGGAAATTATTCTAATTCTAGAGCCGAATTTTTGTTTTATTAAACGGAACTAAAACTTTCCGAGTGAATCCTGTCAACATTTATCGCATTATTGCATTTTTCTCCGACCTTCGTCTCGTCTTTCTTTAAGGATTTAATAAAAAATTGAAAGCATTAAAACTTCCTGTTAACGAAGAAATTTTATACGCAAAATGGAGAGCACATTGTGAAAAGTTATTTAATATTCCAAAGTATCGGCAAAGTAATTTCATCTCGTTATATCCGAGTACTTTTACCAAACAAGTACAAACAGAATAACATTAGGCTCACTCCATTACCTTGAAATTGGAAGAGAATAAGGTGCATCCCTAACCGCAAGTTAGCTTGCTTCCATTATTTATCAAATTAATTGCATTTGTGTTTCACCAATTAGTTTCAATCAAACTTGATCCGGCAATTTTAATCTGGAACGAGTTCGTGACTGGAATTTAACCCAGAAAAGGTAATCAGGACGTCTGACGTTAACATCTGTGTTATCATCTACCCAATGGGCGGTTTTCGACTATAATTACATTAGTTTTTGAAGGGAAAAATTTGTTCTAAAATTATGGAATTTAGAACACACAGTCAATGTCTCAAAAGCTACAATTCCATCAAATTTCATTGCGACCACTTCATAACTGTCAAAGTTACTGGATTTAATAAGCAGAAACTTTTAAATTTAGAGATTGTTCCGGAAAAAAAATCCTAGAAGTCGCACTTTTTGTTCTAAAATTTTGTTACTTACAATGTGTCAATTGAAACAAATTCAGCAAATTTAATTACTTAAACTTTAAAACTGCTGGAACTACAGAATTAAATATGTTGCAAGTTTTGAGTTTTGAGTTTGTTTTTAATTTTTTTTTTAGACTTCTTACTTTTTGCACTAAAATTCTGTAATTTTGAACACATATTAAATGTCTCCAAGGAAACAAATGCACGAAATTCCATTGCAATAACTTCATAACTGCAAAAGTTGCAGAATTTAATACAGAGAAACTCAAAAGGAAACTTTTAAATTTATATATTTTTCCGGAAAAAAAATTGAAGTTTCACTTTTTGTTCTAAAATTCTGTAATTAAAAGCACTTACCTTTAAAGAAACAAACCCAACAAATTTCAAGGTTTTAACTTTAAAACTGTCAGAATCATGGAATTTAATAATTTTAAATATGTTCTTGAAATAGAAAATTCAAGAATTCTTACTTTCTATTTTAAAATTTTGTAGGTTTGAACAGATATTAAATGTATTCAAAGGAACAAATTCACCAAATTTTATTGTTGTAACTTCATAACTAGCAAAGTCACAGAATTTAATAAGTAGAAACTTTAGAATTTAGAGATTTTTCCGGAAATAAAAGTCTTAAAATTTTGTACCTTTTTCATTTATGAAGTTACAATTTGATGAAATTGTTCCGTAGGAAACATTTAGTATGTGTTCTAAACTTCAGAATTTTAGAACAAAAAATGAGGATTTTAGAATTTTTTATTTCACGATCAAACTCAAAACTCAAAAGTCTTACATTTTAAATTGAGTGACTCCGGCTGTTATGAAGTGATAGCAATGGAATTTTGTTCCTTGGAGACAGTTAATATGTGTTCTAAATTTTAGAAAAAAAATTGAGGATTTTAGAATTTTGTATTTCGCAAACAAACTTAAAATTCAAAAAGCTCGCAAAATAAATTTAGTAACTCTGGCAGTTATGAAGGGATAGCACTGAAATTTGGTGAATTCGTTCCTTTGAAGACATTTAATATGTTTTATTAACTACAGAATTTCAGAACTAAAAATAAAAATTTTAGAATTTTTTATTTCATAAACATACTCAAAATCCAAAAATCTCTCATTTAAACGTTTGTAACTTTGACAGTTATGAAGTTATAGCCATGGAATTTGGCGAATTTGTTTCTTTAGAAACACGTAATGTGTGTTTTAAACTACAGAATTTTAAAACCAAAAATAAGTATTTTAGAATTTTTTTTCATGGACAGGTCAACATTTAAAAATTTCGCATATTAAATTTTATAACTCCGGCAGATATAAAGTGACAGCAATGAAATTTGGTGAATTCGTTTCTTTGGAGACACTAAATATGTGTTCTAAATTACACAATTTTAGAACAAAAAATGAAGATTTTAGAATTTTTTATTTCACAAACTAAATAAAATAAAAAAATAAAAAATAATAAATTTTTTCTTTATAGACATTTAGTAGAAATTACAGTATTTTAAAACAAAAACTGAGAATTTTAGAATTTTTTTTTAGAACTGTTTCTAAATTGGTAGAATAGATTTGGTAGAATTTGTTCCTTTGGCAACATTTAATTAGTGTTCTGAAAAACAAAATTGTAAAACAAAAACAGAGAACTTAGAATGTTTTTTCGAACAATCGAGAAAGGAATGAGACGCATGCGAGGGCGCAGCTTTCAGAAAAAACCGAAAAACTAAAAGTCAAGTTCATGTTTACCCGTCTGGTATTAAAATAGAACTCCATATTTTCTCCCTTTAGGGTACCTAGACACGAACCAAATAAAAACCTAAACCAATTTTTGTCCCTGTACTTTAGATAAAAAACTTGAAAGCTCGTATTTAATAATTCACCAACGATCGCTCATTCAGATCCCACTCAAAATTATCAATAAAAAATCGCAAATGTGTTTCCATTTCCATATTTTATCCGGTTTATATTTATAGAGAATCTATCCCACCTTGCTCCATTACCAATTTAGATTTCGGTGGAGGCGCCGGGTCATTTATCATATCGCTGCATCTGGTAACTCTTAGCTTTTATGGTTTTCTAACAAATAAATATTATAATTTATCGCAGCGACGCCTATAAAACTTCAAATTGCTTCGGAGTTTTTAATCACCAATAATACTCAATATAGGACATCATCAGACTTTATTGCCTCTATAAAATGGTCAGTTATTGCATTCCGTAAGTGCCCAAGATACAATCTATGCACTTTTCGCACGAATAAGTTGTTTTTATGGAAATACACACATGGTACTATTAAAACGGGTTTTATAACACACGTTATGTTATGCAACTCACTTGTTTGCTGGGGTTCTTCCAACATCCAATAAAAGATGCAGGCGCCCCATTTAGAAAGATTCGTTTATGTCTCCCTCTTTAAAACCGATACGGAGAAAGGTCTTGTTGTGCCATTACATAAATATAAGTAGCGAACGAACAGTAAATAGCGAACTTTTTCTCGAAGAGACTAGACTATTACACGAGTGGCCGCCTACGGAAGAGAATTATGGAGGGAAAGCAGAACTTTTTCCAACCCTGTGCAGCTGACGAGATGGTTTCGGGGTTCACTCCCTCTAAATTACACAGTCGCAAGACGTACGGCTGCGGTTGTTGTACGTATATTGCGGGCTTGGATTAAGCAACTCGGAGCATAATAGACACCGTTTTTCACACATTTAAATTGGGGCGACTTGCATTTTTCGGGAATTATTTCTAAATGTTTTAAGCCCGGGCTGCGACGCGCTGAAATTATTGCCCAAATTACCGGAAAGCGAAAAAATTAGAGACAGTTTTACTGGGAGTCAAACTGGTGTTTTTTCGGGAAAAGTCTGCGCATTTTTCCACATAAAACCGCGTCCTTCAAACCCAATAGCTCCATGGAAATTGTGAATTGTTCCGTTCATTTGCAAAAAATGATCAGGTTTAAAAACTGAAAATAATTGTTTCGCAAATTAATTCGTAAAAAATTATTCTGTAAACAACAAACCATTTTCCGGTACATAAAACCGAAAATAATTTACAATTTAGCGTTAATAATACTGTTAAAAATTCAACATTTCCGTTTTTCGAGTCGACAAAAACAAATTCGAGGAAAATAAACAAACGTTCGACTTTACTTATTGCGAGAAAAAATTTACACTGACATAACAGCCGGCAGCATCTTCAATATTGATACAAAATCCTGTAAGCTGAACACCTGCTCCATTTTTCGTCTCTTTCTCTTACAATCCGCGAAAATTATGGTCTTTTTGTATATCATTTGCAATCGATGTGTTTCGCTCGTCGTACGTAATAACACTATTAATGCGCAGTTTTTTGTCGCTAATTCAGTTATTTGTCGACCAATGAAATTTTTAAACGCAGATTTAGACTTTGCGTGAAATTCTGCGTGAAATGAATATGATTTGATGTAATTTGTCCCACAAATAAGCGCGATATCGCTATCAATTGATTTTAGAAGCGTCTTGTTTAAGAATTTTTGTAGCCACGAAAACGTCGCTAAATCTGTTTGTGTTCTGTGCCAATTTACTGAGCACTTTAAAATCTATAAGTGAACCAAATTTGAGGTCTATACGTCAAATGTTGTAAGTAAAAACAAAAAATTCGTTTCGAGAACGAACTCAAAATTCGAAAGTTTCTATCAAATTCTGAAACTTCGGCAATTTTAAAGCTAAAGTGATGAAATTTTGTGGAGTTATTTTTTTGAAAATATCCATCATGTGATCTAAATTACAAAATTTTAGATCTATACGTTCGAATTTTGGAAATTTTTCATTTGTAGGACGAACTCACAACTCAGTTTTTGGCTAAAAAATTCTGTAAATTTGACAATTTCGATGCTAAAGCAATAATTTGGCAAAACTGTTTATTACAGGCTGCTTATTAAGTGTCATAAATTACAAATTTTTAGAGCAAGAGGTACAATTTTTAGAAATTTTTCATTTTTAGGAAGAACTCAAAATTATTTTTTTTTTATAAAATTTTCTAAATTCGACAATTTCGACGCTAAAGCAATGAAAATTGGTGGAAATAGTTATTAAGAGTCGTTTATGAAGTATTCTAAATTACACACTATTAGAACTATACGTACGAATTTTGGAAATTTTTCATTTGTAGGACGAACCCAAAATCCAACTTTTGTATAAAAAGTTTCGGAAATTCGAGAATTTAGACGCTAAGAGAAAAAACATTGAAAGAATTGTTTGTTAAAGACTGCTTATTAAGTGTCATAAATTACAGAATTTTAGAACAACAATTAAAACTATAGAAATTTTTGTTTCAAAAACAATCTCAAAACGGCAAACTTTAAATTTTCTACTATTTAATTCTGTAACTTTGGCATTTATGAAGTGATGGCAATGAAATTTAGCGAGTTTTTTCTTCGAAATTGTCGAAACTACCGAATTTTATAAAATCTTTTCAATCGTTTTAGATTTTTTTACTTCGGGTTTCGGTACCCTAAAGACCAAAATACGAAGTTTTATTTTAATCCCAAACGGGTAGACTTGACTTTTGGTCCAACGCCAGTTTTTCGTTTTTTCCGAAAGGAGCGCTGATTTTTCATTTCCGCCCTCGCTTGCGCCTAATCCCTTTTTCGATTGTTCTCTCCTCCGCACACATCCTAAAATTTTAATCGGTCATTTGCATGATAGACCGTTGCGAGGGATTTCCGCATGGATTTTTAAATACATCCTATAAATATAGCTTGTTTTTTTACCTTGTATTTTCCAAGGTTGCTCACTGTGCAAGAAAGTGTAGCTTCTCTTCCCACCGGAGTCGTTAAATTATGTATAGGAGCTAAAAACTCGGGTTCATCTGATATCCTTGCAGTAGACCAGTCCTCTGAAATAAACATGGAATAAATTACATTATCACTTTATGGCAACAACGTAAATTTTATTAATTATAAATAATGTGCATGCGCGGTATTTTACGAGAAAAATTGACGCACGCCACCTGACACGGAACTTTCATTTCCCACTAGTTTCGAGAATTGCCGTTTTGTACGGCTCGTTTTCCATAATACGATGTGATAATATGTTTGATAATATGAACACGTAAGTGCACACGTTGGATTCAAGCGGAACATGTTTGTACAAACGATCAAAGATACGCATGGTTTGGCATGTGCACACATCCATATTTGGAATTTATTGTAAATTGATGCCGAAGGAACATTTCATTAGGTAAATAGAGAGCCATTTCACGACGAAATTGGTAAATATTGACGAATAATAATGGAATTGGGAAAAATACACCATTTGCCTCCATAAAAGTTTAATTTATTCAGTCACAAAAATTGGAAGCTTCAATCAATTTAATTAGTTAAATGAATGGTGAAAATTTTATCCACATTTTAAGATAATGTTGTGAACGAGTGCAATTTGATACTTTATTGTAACCCATTCCATTCCTAAAATTTCTAAAATTTGTATTTTTTTTTGTTCTACAATTTTGAAATTTTGTAGATTTAATTCACGACTCAAAAAAGATAAATTCTTCGAATTTTATGATTGTAGCACTAAAATTATCAAAATTACGAATTTTTAGTAAATGATCTTAAACATTTTTGGTTGGTCGTGAAAACAAAAATTCCTAAAATTTGTATTTTTTGCTCTAGACTTTTAAAATTTTGTAGAGTTAATTCATGACTAAAAAGAGATAAATTGTTCAAATTTCACAGTTGTAACACCTAAATTATCAAAATTACGCATTTTTAGTATACCTATGATCTTAAAAAAATTCTGATTTTTGTATTTTTTTTCTACAATTTTGAAATTTTGTAAAGATAATTTATGATTCTGAAGTGGTAAATTGTCCAAATTTCATGATTGTAGCACTTAAAGTGTCAAAATTACGAATTTTAGTAAAGAATCTCAAAAAATTTTGGTTGCTCTAAAACCGAAAATTCTTAAAATTGGTGCCTTTCCCTCTACAATTTTGTAATTTATTAGAGACAATAAATGACTTCAAAATATTTTTTTCTTCAATTCTCATAACTCTAGCACTAAAATTATCAAAATTACGAATTTTACTACTACGAGTATGATAAATGATAAGTAGAGAATTGGTAAATATTGACGAATAATAATGGAATTGGGAAAAATACACCACTTGCCTCCATGAAAGTTTAATTTATTCAGTCACAAAAATTGGAAGCTTCAAACAATTTAATTAGTTAAATGAGTGGTGAAAATTTTATCCACATTTTAAGATAATATTGTGAACGAGAGATTTTTTTGTGCAATTTGATACTTTATTGTAACCCATTCCATTCCTAAAATTTCTAAAATTTGTATTTATTTTGTTCTACAATTTTGAAATTTTGTAGAGTTAATTCATGACTCAAAAAAGATAAATTGTCCAAATTTTATGATTGAAGCACTAAAATTATCAAAATTACGAATTTTTAGTAAATGATCTTAAACATTTTTGGTTGGTCGTGAAAACAAAAATTCCTAAAATTTGTATTTTTTTGCTCTAGACTTTTAAAATTTTGTAGAGTTAATTCATGACTAAAAAGAGATAAATTGTTCAAATTTCACAGTTGTAACACCTAAATTATCAAAATTACGCATTTTTAGTATACCTATGATCTTAAAAAATTTCTGATATTTGTATTTTTTTTCTACAATTTTGAAATTTTGTAAAGATAATTCATGATTCTGAAGTGGTAAATTGTGCAAATTTCATGATTGTAGCCCTTAAAGTGTCAAAATTACAAATTTTAGTAAAGAATCTCAAAAAATTTTGGTTGCTCTAAAATCGAAAATTCCTAAAATTGGTGCCTTTCCCTCTACAATTTTGTAATTTAATAGAGACAATAAATGACTTCAAAATATTTTTTTCTTCAATTCTCATAACTGTAGCACTAAAATTATAAAAATTACGAATTTTACTACTACGAGTATGATAAATGATAAGTAGAAAGTTGGTAAATATTGACGAATAATAATGGAATTGGGAAAAATACACCATTTGCCTCCATGAAAGTTTAATTTAGTCAGTCACAAAAATTGGAAGCTTCAAACAATTTAATTAGTTAAATGAATGGTGAAAATTTTATCCACATTTTAAGATAATATTGTGAACGAGAGATTTTTTTGTGCAATTTGATACTTTATTGTAACCCATTCCATTCCTGAAATTTCTAAAATTTGTATTTTTTTTGTTCTACAATTTTGAAATTTTGTAGATTTAATTCATGACTCAAAAAAGATAAATTGTTCAAATTTTATGATTGTAGCACTAAAATTATCAAAATTACGAATTTTTAGTAAATGATCTTAAACATTTTTGGTTGGTCGTGAAAACAAAAATTCCTAAAATTTGTATTTTTTGCTCTAGACATTTAAAATTTTGTAGAGTTAATTCATGACTAAAAAGAGATAAATTTCACAATTGTAACACCTAAATTATCAAAATTACGCATTTTTAGTATACCTATGATCTTAAAAAATTTCTAATATTTGTATGTTTTTTCTACAATTTTGAAATTTTGTAAAGATAATTCATGATTCTGAAGTGGTAAATTGTGCAAATTTCATGATTGTAGCCCTTAAAGTGTCAAAATTACGAATTTTAGTAAAGAATCTCAAAAAATTTTGGTTGTTCTAAAACCGAAAATTTCTAAAATTGGTGCCTTTCCCTCTACAATTTTGTAATTTATTAGAGACAATAAATGGCTTCAAAATATTTTTTTCAATTCTCATAACTCTAGCACTAAAATTATCAAAATTACGAGTTTTACTACTACGAGTATAATAAATGATAAGTAGAGAATTGGTAAATATTGACGAATAATAATGGAATTGGGAAAAATACACCATTTGCCTCCATGAAAGTTTAATTTATTCAGTCACAAAAATTGGAAGCTTCAAACAATTTAATTAGTTAAATGAGTGGTGAAAATTTTATCCACATTTTAAGATAATATTGTGAACGAGAGATTTTTTTGTGCAATTTGATACTTTATTGTAACCCATTCCATTCCTAAAATTTCTAAAATTTGTATTTTTTTTGTTCTACAATTTTGAAATTTTGTAGATTTAATTCATGACTCAAAAAAGATAAATTGTTCAAATTTTATGATTGTAGCACTAAAATTATCAAAATTAAGAATTTTTAGTAAATGATCTTAAACATTTTTGGTTGGTCGTGGAAACAAAAATTCCTAAAATTTGTATTTTTTGCTCTAGACTTTTAAAATTTTGTAGAGTTAATTCATGACTAAAAAGAGATAAACTTTTCAAATTTCACAGTTGTAACACCTAAATTATCAAAATTACGCATTTTTAGTATACCTATGATCTTAAAAAATTTCTGATATTTGTATTTTTTTTCTACAATTTTGAAATTTTGTAAAGATAATTCATGATTCTGAAGTGGTAAATTGTGCAAATTTCATGATTGTAGCCCTTAAAGTGTCAAAATTACGAATTTTAGTAAAGAATCTCAAAAAATTTTGGTTGCTCTAAAACCGAAAATTCCTAAAATTGGTGCGTTTCCCTCTACAATTTTGTAATTTATTAGAGACAATAAATGGCTTCAAAATATTTTTTTCTTCAATTCTCATAACTCTAGCACTAAAATTATCAAAATTACGAATTTTACTACTACGAGTATGATAAATGATAAGTAGAGAGTTGGTAAATATTGACGAATAATAATGGAATCGGGAAAAATACACCATTTGCCTCCATGAAAGTTTAATATATTCAGTCACAAAAATTGGAAGCTTCAAAGAATTATTAGTTAAATGAGTGGTGAAAATTTTATCCACATTTTAAAATTATATTGTGGACGTGAGATTTTATTGTGCAATTTGATACTTTATTGTAACCCATTCCATTCCTAAAATTTCTAAAATTTGTATTTTTTTTGTTCTACAATTTTGAAATTTTGTAGATTTAATTCATGACTCAAAAATTGTTCAAATTTTATGATTGTAGCACTAAAATTATCAAAATTACGAATTTTTAGTAAATGATCTTAAACATTTTTGGTTGGTCGTGAAAACAAAAATTCCTAAAATTTGTATTTTTTGCTCTAGACTTTTAAAATTTTGTAGAGTTAATTCATGACTAAAAAGAGATAAATTTCACAATTGTAACACCTAAATTATCAAAATTACGCATTTTTAGTATACCTATGATCTTAAAAAATTTCTGATATTTGTATGTTTTTTCTACAATTTTGAAATTTTGTAAAGATAATTCATGATTCTGAAGTGGTAAATTGTGCAAATTTCATGATTGTAGCCCTTAAAGTGTCAAAATTACGAATTTTAGTAAAGAATCTCAAAAAATTTTGGTATGCTCTAAAACCGAAAATTCCTAAAATTGGTGCCTTTCCCTCTACAATTTTGTAATTTATTAGAGACAATAAATGACTTCAAAATATTTTTTTCTTCAATTCTCATAACTGTAGCACTAAAATTATCAAAATTACGAATTTTACTACTACGAGTATGATAAATGATAAGTAGAGAGTTGGTAAATATTGACGAATAATAATGGAATTGGAAAAAATACACCACTTGCCTCCATGAAAGTTAAATTTATTTAGTCACAAAAATTGGAAGCTTCAAAGAATTTAATTAGTTAAATGAGTGGTGAAAATTTTATCCACATTTTAAAATAATATTGTGGACGTGAGATTTTTTGTGCAATCTGAAACTTTATTGGAACCCATTCCATTTTCTCGCCTTTACTCAAACAAAGGCCGCCGCCGCCTCCACAGCCGCCAAAAACAATGTAATAAGAGAGTTTATAGATAAACCTCATACGACGTGCCTGATAATCCATCGCTTTGTCAAACTAGAAGTCTTCAGTGTTGTGTGAGCGGCGAAACCACAATGTTTTGTCTGCATTTTACATTTCTCTTGTTATGTTATTTAAATAAACACGCGCGAAGAACTTTCCGTCAGACAGACAATAAAAACATTTCAACAGTTTGTATTATTCCCGCCGAAATGTAAACAGTTTTGGAAGGCACGGACTTGGATAATCCATCTGGCGTAATTGCAGCGGGAAAAATCCGGGCTTTTATTATCAGGGACATAATTCAAATCAGTCCGGCGTCGAATTCATGGATTGTAAAAGATATTTAGTCCTTTTGGTGCGAGGGAGCTTTATGTCGCACTCCCTTGGAGCGGATCAGTTCAGGAAAGCTCTCGAAAGTTTGACATTGGCTTTTTATGATCCCCACAGATGTGTTATTGGTAATATTACACTTCATTTACTTTTTGTGCGTCACTGCTTCTGATTTGCACACATTTCCCGGATTCTACATCAACGCCGCGTTATTGTTGCGACGGATAATAAAAGTGAAACATGACAAGGCAAGAAAGAGTTGAAGGGTTTTATCGCACTTGTTATCGATTGTTTTACATAATACATCATGTTCGTTTCTTTGTTTTCGTGGCACGAAACCGGGAAACATCTTACATTGTTTCCTTTTTTGTTTATCTTTACAAAGACAAAGTTTGCCATTGTCAATATTTCGACAAACTTTCCACGTACAAGCCATAAATTTTGCTAAAAATACCGAACTTCCAAGGAGATTCGCAATTGTCAAAAGTGAGTCTTGTTCTCAGGGTCGTTCATTAATTTAACTGAACAAGTTGTTGCCAATCCATTTTTATTCCTAATCTAATTCATGCAAACATCATAAAACGCCCGAAATGTGTTCTTTGACCAACAGCGGGTATTTTGCGAATCTTACAATTCAAGTTGGACATCTTTAGCAAAATTTACATCCTTTTTGAAAAGTGATGGTCTGATGGTAATAAGAGGGAATTAAAACATTCATTTTTAAGAGCAAGCAAAATTTCGGACACTTGCCATTAAAATTCGCAATTTTGATAATTTTAGTGCTACAGTTATGAAATTTGGACAATTTAATTCTTTTGAGTCACGAATTAACTCTACAAAATTTCAAAATTGTAGAAAAAAAAATTTTTTATAAATTTTTATATTTTCGGTCAACCAAAAATTTTACAGATCCTTTACTAAAATTCGTAATTTTGACAATTTTAGTACTACAGTTATGAAATTTTACAATACATTCCTTTTAAGTCATCACTTAACTTTACAAAATTTGAAAATTGTAGAAAAAAATAAAAAATTTTGAAATTTTTGTTTCTACGACCATCCAAAAATTTTTGAGATCTTTTACTAAAATTCGTAATTTTCATAATTTTTGTGCTACATTTATGAAATTTAAACAATTTATCCCTTTTGAGTAATAAATTAACTCTACAAAATTTCAAAATTGTAGAGAAAGGGATACTAATTTTAGAAATTTTTATTTTTACGACCAATCAAAAATTTTTGAGATTATTTACTAAAATTTGTAATTCTGATAATTTTAGTGCTACAATTATGAAATGAAATTTCAAAATTGTGGGAAGAAATATAAAAATTTGAGAATTTTTATTTTCACAACCAACTAAAAAATTTTGAGATCTCTTACTAAAATTCGTAAGTTTGACATTTTTAGTGCTACAGCCATACAATTTAGACAATTTGTCTCTTTTAAGTCATGAATTAACTGCACAAACTTTCAAAATTGTAGAGAAAAAAATACAGATATTAAAAATTTTTATTTTTACGACAAATTAAAAATGTTTGAGATTTTACACTCAAATTTGTAATTTTGATAATTTTTGTGTTACAGTGATGAAATTTAGATAAATTAACCCCTTTCAGTTATAAATTAACTCTACAAAATTTCAAAATTGTAGAGAAAAGGATACTAATTTTAGAAATTTTTATTTTTACGACCAATCAAAAATTTTTGAGATTATTTACTAAAATTTGTAATTCTGATAATTTTAGTGCTACAATTATGAAATTTGGACAATTTATCTCTTTTGACTCCTGAATGAACTCTCCAAAATTTCAAAATTGTAGAAAGAAATATAAAAAATTGAGAATTTTTATTTTCACAACCAACTAAAAAATTTTGAGATCTCTTACTAAAATTCGTAAGTTTGACATTTTTAGTGCTACAGTCATACAATTTAGACAATTTGTCTCTTTTAAGTCATGAATTAACTGCACAAACTTTCAAAATTGTAGAGAGAAAAATACAGATATTAGAAATTTTTATTTTTACGACAAATTAAAAATGTTTGAGATTTTACACTCAAATTTGTAATTTTGATAATTTTTGTGTTACAGTGATGAAATTTAGATAAATTAACCCCTTTCAGTTATAAATTAACTCTACAAAATTTCAAAATTGTAGAGAAAGGGATACAAATTTTAGAAATTTTTATTTTTACGAATAATCAAAAATTTTTGAGATTATTTACTAAAATTTGTAATTCTGATAATTTTAGTGCTACAATTATGAAATTTCGACAATTTATCTCTTTTGACTCCTGAATGAACTCTCCAAAATTTCAAAATTGTAGAAAGAAATATAAAAAATTGAGAATTTTTATTTTCACAACCAACTAAAAAATTTTGAGATCTCTTACTAAAATTCGTAAGTTTGACATTTTTAGTGCTACAGTCATACAATTTAGACAATTTGTCTCTTTTAAGTCATGAATTAACTGCACAAACTTTCAAAATTGTAGAGAGAAAAATACAGATATCAGAAATTTTTATTTTTACGACAAATTAAAAATGTTTGAGATTTTACACTCAAATTTGTAATTTTGATAATTTTTGTGTTACAGTGATGAAATTTAGATAAATTAACCCCTTTCAGTTATAAATTAACTCTACAAAATTTCAAAATTGTAGAGAAAGGGATACAAATTTTAGAAATTTTTATTTTTACGAATAATCAAAAATTTTTGAGATTATTTACTAAAATTTGTAATTCTGATAATTTTAGTGCTACAATTATGAAATTTCGACAATTTATGTAACGGATTTTCTTGTGTAGGGCTCAAAGAACGGCACCAAAAATTAGAATAATGGATTTATTAATGAATTTGCCAATCAATGATGTACACTCTTCCGTTACTCGGGTGGTACTGCCCGTTTCCCGCGTCCCGTCAGCAGTACCCCTTCCATTTCGGGCGCTCGTATGTTAGGGGCTCCGTTTGGGTTTGTTACAGTCGGCCACGCTACTTCAATCTGCGCCCCTGCAGATTAAGGCTACCTAGAGACAAACCGTAATTAGAAATAAATCCAATTTTAAATTGCCCCATAACCCAACGTTCAACGACAATTAGTAAACCAGCAAATAATAGGGTCCATTCTCGCCTGGGTGACCTAAAAGAGAAGAAAATCCCAACAACAAGACAACCCAGACAAAAGGCTTTGACTTCTTAGTCAAGCCTGTAACACAGCACATCAACCCTTGTTAGTAAATACTTCCTGCGTGAGTGTGTGATTCGTTTCACACCTCACATGAGGTCCTCTCACCAGTATTCGTCTACTGTGAGCTTTCATCACATGATTCTGATTTCGTGTCAGAGTCATTGCTTATTGTGAATCGTTTCATTCGATCCACTGCACATATCCCTTTGTAGAACTTTTGGGATCTGTCTGCTCCAGGCAGGTCTTCTATGTAATACCTTTCGTGAGGTAATACTTTCACCACTATAAATGGTCCGTGGTATTTTGACAGGGTCTTCTTACTTTTCCCGTCGTTGGTAAGAACTGGTTTCCTGATCAGGACCTGATCGCCTTCCTTGTACTCGATCGGCCTGGTCCTTTCCTGGTCAAAGATTCGTTTCTGTTTTGCCTGTTCACTGCCGATCCTTTCTGCAGCCTGTCGTCTCATTTCAGCCAAAGGTTCGTTCCCTTGACCGCTCTGCACGGTATGTTGCATAAATGCATCACTTGCTGCCCTAGGTTTGTAACCCAGAAACAACTGGTATGGACTTTTACCGGTCGCAGTATTAATGCTGTTGTTCAATGCAAATTGAACTTTAGTGACTGTCTGGTCCCAATGTTCCTCGTCTTTCATGGACGTCATTATGGCACTGATGATTGTTTGATTGTACCGTTCCACCTGGCCATTTGCCCTGGGAGTAGCCGTCGCTGTGTATATCGTCTTAATTCCACACTCTTGGCTATAACTTGTAAACCGTTTACTTGTGAAAGCGGAACCTCTGTCGCAAACAATCCTTCGTGGGACGCCAAACACTTCAAATATGCCCTTCAGGAATACGATAACTGGCCCAACTTTTGTACTTTGCACAGGCTTCATGAAGACAAACTTAGTAAAGCCATCGACAGCAACCACTAAGTAGCTGTTCTTCTTCTTGGTTCGTACGAAAGGCCCAAGATGATCAATGTGTATCGTGTCCATGGGTTCGGAAATCTTTTCTATTGAATTCAGAAATCCTGGCTTCATCCCGGTCTTCCCCTTTTTATACTGGCATTGCAGGCAACTGGCTACATATTTCTTTGTGTAGCGCCTCATGCCTGGGAACCAGTAGGTGTCTTTGATTGTGTCTAGAGTTTTCTCTGTTCCAAAATGTCCTTTGTCATCGTGGTTGAATTTTAGAATCTGGTTGCGAACATGTCTGGGGACCAACCATTTGGGACCCGAGAGTGTTTTCTTATACACCCTGTTGTCATTTAACTGGAACTCCGAGTGAATGTTTGCTTCTTCTTTATCCACCGGTTTCCTCCTCAATACCTCATTGAGATACTTGCATCTCTCGTCAGTTAACTGTGTAGACAGTATCCAGTCAGAGTCAGAGATATCAATCTCGACGTAAGCAACTTCTACTCGATCATCAAGTGCGTTTCTGCTGAGAGCGTCTACATGACACATTTTAGTCCCTGGTCTGTATTCAACAGAGAAGTCATATTCTTGAATTTCTAGCCACCATCTTCCTACTCGTGGTAAGAGGTCTCGTTTGGAAAAAGTCGTTCTGAGAGCATTGCAGTCGGTGACGACTACAAATCTCAATCCCAACAAGTAGACTCGGAATTGTTTCAAGCTGTACACTACCGCTAGTGTTTCAAGTTCATAAGAATGGTATCGTTGTTCTTCTTTCGACGTCTGTCGACTGTAGTATTGAATTGGGTGGAGGTTTACTTTGTCAGAACCTTGCATAAGGATTCCACCTATTCCCCATTTAGAGGCGTCCGTGTGTACTTCAGTTACTGCTGATTTCGGGTTGTACAAAGCTAATATCGGCCGGTCAATTAACCGCTTCTTGAGTTCTTCAAATGCTCTCTCTTGTTCTTCTGCCCACTCAAAAGTTACGTCCTTTCGAGTGAGTTTCGTCAAGGGTCTTGCAATTTGTGCGAAATTCTTGACATATCTTCTAAAATACCCGGCGAGTCCAATGAATTGCCTTATTTCATGAGCGTTCTTTGGTTTCGGGAACTGTTTAACGGCCTTAATCTTTCTCGTTCCAGGCTTGACTCCATCTTGACTTACTTCGTGTCCCAGATACTCAGTTGTTCTTTGGAAGAAGAAGCACTTTGATAACTTGAGTGTTAGACCAAAGTTTCCAAATGCCTTAAGAACATTCTCCAATGCTTCAAGACCGCTGTTAAAATCTTTCGATGGTATTAGCACATCGTCCATGTAGGCCAAAGCTTGAGTGTATCGTAATGGACCTAAGACTTTATTGACGGTCCTCTGGAATACAGCTGGAGCGTTAACTAGGCCAAATGGCATTCTCAGATATTCGTAATGGCCATCGGGTGTAATGAACGCCGTTTTCTTGATGGAATCTGCTGCAATTTGAATCTGATGGTAACCAGATGCTAAGTCCAAACTTGTGAAGTATCGACTTCCAGAAAGACGATCCAGATGTTCGTCCGTCCTTGGCAGTGGAAAACAGTCCTTGATTGTTTTCGCGTTTAAAGCTCGATAGTCAATACATAGCCGTGTTTCTCCGGACTTCTTCTTTACAAGTAGAATTGGACTGGCGTATGGAGAATTGCTATCTCTCACGATTTCGTTGTCCGCAAGTTCTTTAACAATCTCTTGAAGTTTGGTTCTTTCAGAAAATGCCAATTTGTAAGGTCGATATGTCACCGGACGATCGTCATTTAAGTGAATCTGCATCTCTACGTCTTTACATCTTCCTAATTCGTTCAAATTTTGAGCGAAACAGTGTCTAAATTTGTTGAGTAGATTAAGCAGAGCGAGCTTTTCTTCATCACTCAGTTGGCTGTTGACTTGAAGATTGATGTCTGGTAATTCGAATGGTTTCCGGACATCGGCAGTTAAAACTTGAATTTTGTCAGGTTCGCGTTCCTGGCAACAAATACTTCCTCTAGCAACAACTTGAGAGGAGCGATACTCAACTGGGTTTTCTGACGTGTTCATTATGGACACAACCCCATTTGGTGCAGACACAACACATTGAGTGACAAAATGTTCTCTGTTAGGTAGAGTTCGTACTCGTCCCTCAACAAATACATCACCCTGATGTTCTTCCTTACAGAAAACAGGAACATACCCAACGTACTTTGGTGGGATGATGGTTGTATCGACTGCGCATAAGGTCACATTAACCTTTGGAGCAAATGCGTTGAAAGCTTGAGTTACATCTTGCGATTCTGGGACGACCCTTATCTCGTCGTTCCTCACAAGCAGCACCCTGTTGTTGGTGTTGATGAAAGGTTGCCCAACAAGAATGGGAATGCTTTGAATGTCATCGTCCATGACGTAGACGTCGACATCGTCTTCGACTAGGTCAAGTTTGAGGTGGACTTTAGATTTGCCTAGAGCTGAAACTTCGCTGTTTCCGTACCCTTTCACAAGACATGGTACCGGATCAATTTTCAGACTCAGGTCTCGGGCTGTAGTTTCATTTATTAGGACTCCAGTACACCCCGTATCTAGGTACCCCTTGAATGCAATGCCGTTTAAGAAGCACTCGATGTTGTAGCATGGATTGCCCCCAATTGTCTCGACGCTAAGGTTCGTTCCTTTCGTCGTCGTCGCAGGACAATCAGATGTCACATGTCCTAGCAGTCTGCAGTTAGAACATCTCTTCTTAGGTTTTGGACACCGATGAGCCAGGTGACCAACGTCGCCACAATTGAAGCATTTGACAGTTCTGCCTGAGGTTTTGTTGTCTGCTCTGTTCTTATCTCCAGACTTATGGGAGACTGAGACTCTGTCCCTCGAAAACTTCTGTGTGTTACCGAATCGCCTTTGAGTTAGTCTACCTCTCAAATCTGATTTACAACGATCGGATCTTTCAGTGGATGGGAGAGCTGCAAGGAACTCTGAATACAGTAACTCTGGACTGCTGTAACGTCCCGCTCTGGCGCCTGTTTTTATCATAGTATCATCAATACCGTCAATGACACATGATATGGCGTTAACATCAGAAATTTGACATGCCCTAATCAGTCCCATTTTCTCAAAGAAATAGTTTGCCCACGACTCGTCATGTCTTTTAATTCTGTCCATCATAACTCGAAGCAAATGAGCAAAATCTTTGTGCTCAGGAAAAGTTCTCGTCAGTAAGACTTTCCATTCTTCCCAAGTATGATCGTATGTGGTTAGGTTGTCGTACCAGTTTCTTGCAACACCTTTCAGACGACTCTGCATGTGTTGTATCATGATGAGTTCAGACCAGTCATTTATTCGCCCAAGCTGTTCAATTTTACATAACCATTTAGTAATGGTCATTGCCTTGATTGCTGGGTCAAACTCAGGAATGGCATCAGAGGTCATTCTATACGAGATTGTCGAAGGGTTACTTGCTCTTGACAATCTGTCGACAACTTCTTCGAGTTCTCTTATTCTTTCGCTATCGCTGCGAGAAGATGTTGGCACCACGACCTTGGACCTCGGGAAATTACTTTCTGTATGCCTTTCTTGTCGAAGTCTCTTGTTTTGGTGTGTTCTATGCCCTTCACTACTTGACTCACAATCGGTTGAACTGGATGAGTCCATGTGACGCTTTTTGTGCTTGCCCATATTCTCAACTAAATTCTAATTAAGGTTCGTTCCTTAAAATGGTCAATTCTTGAGGTTCGTTCCTCAAAAGGGTCAGTTTTTGAGGTTCGTTCCTCAAAAAGGTCAGTTCTTGAGGTTCGTTCTTCAAGACGATCAAGGTTCATTCCTCGATAAAGTCAAGTCTTGAGGTTCGTTCCTCAAAACAGTCAGTTCTTGAAGTTCGTTCTTCAAGACGATCAAGGTTCATTCCTCGATAAAGTCAAGTCTTGAGGTTCGTTCCTCAAAACGGTCAATTCTTGAGGTTCGTTCCTCAAGGAAATTTTGAGGTTAGTTCCTCAAAAGGGTCAATTCTTGAGGTTCGTTCCTCAAGGAAATGTTGAGGTTCGTTCCTCAAAATTATGTTGAGTAATAATTAAGCACAATAGCTGAATTTACGTTCTTACGTAATCTGGGCGTTGTCTCAAAAACTTGTGAAAAACTGGCCGAAAAGTGGCGTCAAGGCACGTAGTGAATCCTGCCGCTGCACTGTAACGGATTTTCTTGTGTAGGGCTCAAAGAACGGCACCAAAAATTAGAATAATGGATTTATTAATGAATTTGCCAATCAATGATGTACACTCTTCCGTTACTCGGGTGGTACTGCCCGTTTCCCGCGTCCCGTCAGCAGTACCCCTTCCATTTCGGGCGCTCGTATGTTAGGGGCTCCGTTTGGGTTTGTTACATTTATCTCTTTTGACTCCTGAATGAACTCTCCAAAATTTCAAAATTGTAGAAAGAAATATAAAAAATTGAGAATTTTTATTTTCACAACCAACTAAAAAATTTTGAGATCTCTTACTAAAATTCGTAAGTTTGACATTTTTAGTGCTACAGTCATACAATTTAGACAATTTGTCTCTTTTAAGTCATGAATTAACTGCACAAACTTTCAAAATTGTAGAGAAAAAAATACAGATATTAGAAATTTTTATTTTTACGACAAATTAAAAATGTTTGAGATTTTACACTCAAATTTGTAATTTTGATAATTTTTGTGTTACAGTGATGAAATTTAGATAAATTAACCCCTTTCAGTTATAAATTAACTCTACAAAATTTCAAAATTATAGAGAAAAGGATACTAATTTTAGAAATTTTTATTTTTACGACCAATCGAAAATTTTTGAGATTATTTACTAAAATTTGTAGTTGTGATAATTTTAGTGCTACAATTATGAAATTTGGACAATTTCTCTCTTTTGACTCCTGAATAAACTCTCCAAAATTTCAAAATTGTGGAAAGAAATATAAAAATTTTGAGAATTTTTATTTTCACAACCAACTAAAAAATTTTGAGATCTCTTACTAAAATTCGTAAGTTTGACATTTTTAGTGCTACAATCATACAATTTAGACAATTTGTCTCTTTTAAGTCATGAATTAACTGCACAAACTTTCAAAATTGTAGAGAACAAAATACAGATATTAGAAATTTTTATTTTTACGACAAATTAAAAATGTTTGAGATTTTACACTCAAATTTGTAACTTTGATAATTTTTGTGTTACAGTGATGAAATTTAGATAAATTAACCCCTTTCAGTTATAAATTAACTCTACAAAATTTCAAAATTATAGAGAAAAGGATACAAATTTTAGAAATTTTTATTTTTACGACCAATCAAAAATTTTAGAGATTATTTACTAAAATTTGTAATTCTGATAATTTTAGTGCTACATTATGAAATTTGGACAATTTAACTCTTTTGACTCCTGAATGAACTCTCCAAAATTTCAAAATTGTGGAAAGAAATATAAAAATTTTAAAAATTTTTATTTTCACAACCAACTAAAAGATTTTGAGATCTCTTACTAAAATTCGTAGGTTTGACATTTTTAGTGCTACAATCATACAATTTAGACAATTTGTCTCTTTTAAGTCATGAATTAACTGCACAAACTTTCAAAATTGTAGAGAACAAAATACAGATATTAGAAATTTTTATTTTTACGACAAATTAAAAATGTTTGAGATTTTACACTCAAATTTGTAACTTTGATAATTTTTGTGTTACAGTGATGAAATTTAGATAAATTAACCCCTTTCAGTTATAAATTAACTCTACAAAATTTCAAAATTGTAGAGAGAAAAATACAAATTTGAGGAATTCTTATTTTTACGGCCAACTAAAACTGTTTGAGAGATACTTTATCAAAATTCGTAATTTTAATAATTATAGTGCTAAAATGTGTATTGACACTTTTAGTGCTACAGTCATAAAATTTGGACAATTCATTTCATTTGTGTCGTAAATTGACTCTACAACATTTCAAAACTGTAGAAAAAAATACAATGTTTAGGAATTTTAGGAATTTTTATTTTTAAAGAGCAAATCAAATTTTTTGAGATTCTTTACTAAAATTCTTAAGTTTGATAATTTTGGAGCTACAATCATAAAGTTTCGACAAAATATCTCTTGTAAGTCATGAATTAACTCTACAAAATTTCAAAATTGTAACAAAAATACAAATTTCAGGAATTTTTATTTTTAAGGCCAACAAAAAATGTTTAAGATTCTGTACTAAAATTTTGACAATTTTAGTGCTACACTCATGAATTTTGGACAATTTATTCCTTTTGAGTCATAAATTAACTCTACAAAGTTTTAAAAGTAAAGAAAAAAAACACAAAAATTTTAGGAATTTTTATTTCTACGGACATAAACATTTTTGAGATTTTTCCAAAAATTCGTAATTTTGATAATTTTAGTGCTACAATCATGAAATTTGAACAATTAATTTCTTTTGAATGATGAATTAACTCTACAAAATTTCAATATTGTAGAGAAAAAAAATACAAATTTTAGGAATTTTTATTTTTACTATCAACTAAAAATTATTGAGATCATTTACTAAAACTCGTAATTTTGATCATTTTAGTGCTACAATCATGAAATTTGGACAATTTATCCCTTTTGAGTCATGAATTGACTTTACAAAATTTCAAAATTGTAGAGAAGAAGATACAAATTTTATGGATTTTTTTATTTTTACGACCAACCAAAAATTTTCGGGCTCCTTTACTAACATTGGTTATTTTGACACTTTTAGTGCTACAGTTATAAAATTTGGGGAAATGCATAATTTAGCTTTAACAGTTTCGTGTGAGATTTTAATTTTCCTCGCAAGACTCGAAGTTGTTATTTCAAGTTATTGGAGTCGTTGAAAATTTATAAAGCAAACTAATTTTAAGTGGAAATCGCTCCCGCACTCATTTTCACAAATTAGTTTTATCAGTAATTGAAAGAAAATCCCTAGGGATTCAATAAAACTAGCTTTGGATTATGAGCAAAATATGGTTTGAACTGGAACGGGAAAATGGGCAATTCACGCTTCTTAATTCGTGGTGGGTCTTCCTGTTCCTGTTCGCAGACAACACGTTTTTCCTGATAAGCCTCGCCTGTTTTAATTCGTCCGATAAGCAGTTTTTATACCTGTGTAAGGAGCTTTTTAGTCGGACATAAAATGTAGTCGTCGGAGTTTTATTGGAATAAAACTGCGATCAAATAGGGGCTGAGCACCCCGATGGCTGTGCACATAAAAACGGGATTGTCTGCGAGGAAAGGAGTCTATAGACCGGACATCGAAGGCAGATGCCAGGATGTGTGATTACCGAGGCCAGGGGTTGTAAAACGTACGTCGTAAACGACCGATATCCGTGTCCGGCTACCTTCGCTTTCTGCTACAAGCCGTTCGGATAGTTTTTGTCTTATTGGCAACGAATGAAGTGTTAAAAAGGGAAAACAGTGTCACGCTCGGACTTAATAAATGATGGAATTGTATCGGCCTTGGTTTTGTGGGGTTTCCTGAGGAATTCGGTTCAATTTAGGGCATGCAAATTTGGCTAATGACGACAGTAGGACTTAATTAAAAATAATTGCGGGTTTACTGAAAGGGGAATAGATTTCGATTTACCACGGCCGGAAGAAAAAATTCCTTTTAGAGAGATAACTGAGTGATTCAAATAGAGCTTTGTTGAAATCCTCACTCCACTTTTCGGTGTCATTTTAGTACGAAATTTTCATTAATTTTTTTTTCGTTTAGAGTACCCTTTTACCCCAGACCCCAGAGATCAACATTAGAAGTGACATGTATTTCAGTTTCCTCTAATTACCATCCCTCTTCGAAAGGGATGTAAATTTTCCTAAAGGACCCCGACTTTAATTGGAAGGTTGGCAAAATAACCGTTGTTGGCCAAAGAACACACTTCGACCGGTTAACGATATTCGCATTAATTAGATTGGAGATAAAAATGGAGCTGTTCCAAGTTTTCCTATCCAAAGTCCACAGGATTCGGAGACATTTTTTCATTATGTTTTCAACTTGCGAGTTGAATTAATGAACGGGCTTTAGGGAGGATTTTTTTCAACGACGAATAATTCTAAAGGAAAAAGATTCCTTACGGTAAAGTTTGGCATTTTTGACTATTAATAACCTCTTTGGAAGTCCGCTTTTCTGGGAAATGAAATTTTTCAAAATTATAGATTTGTAAAATTGGGGTCTTTAGTTTTACAATGTTGCAATTTAGTAATGTTGATACACGACTTGAAAATGATACTTACCCCAAATTTTATAACTGTAGCACTAAAATTATCAAAATTACAAGTTTGGGATCTTAAAAACTTTTTCTTGTTCTTCAAAATTAAAATTGGAAAACTTTACAATTTTGTAGAGTAATTCATGAATCAAAAGGGAAAATTGTCTAAATTTTATGATTGTAGCACTAAAATTGTCAAAATTACGAATTTTTGTAAAGTATCGCAAAAATTTTTGGTTAGTCGAAAAAATACAAATTTCTAAAATTTGTATCTTTCTCTCTACAATTGCGAAATTTTGTAAAGATAATTCATGATTCTGAAGTGGTAAATTGTGCAAATTTCATGATTGTAGCCTTTAAAGTGTCAAAATTACGAATTTTAGTAAAGAATCTCAAAAAATTTTGGTTGTTCTAAAACCGAGAATTCCTAAAATTGGTGCCTTTCCCTCTACAATTTTGTAATTTATTAGAGACAATAAATGACTTCAAAATATTTTTTTCTTCAATTCTCATAACTGTAGCACTAAAATTATCAAAATTACGAATTTTACTACTACGAGTATGATAAATGATAAGTAGAGAGTTGGTAAATATTGACGAATAATAATGGAATTGGGAAAAATACACCATTTGCCTTCATGAAAGTTTAATTTATTCAGTCACAAAAATTGGAAGCTTCAAACAATTTAATTAGTTAAATGAGTGGTAAAAATTTTATCCACATTTTAAGATAATATTGTGAACGAGAGATTTTTTTTTGTGCAATTTGATACTTCATTGTAAACCATTCCATTCCTAAAATTTCTAAAATTTATATTTTTTTTGTTCTACAATTTTGAAATTTTGTAGATTTAATTCACGACTCAAAAAAGATAAATTCTTCAAATTTTATGATTGTAGCACTAAAATTATCAAAATTACGAATTATATGAAATATATTATTATAGTGATTTGTATCACGTACAGAAATTAGAGAGAATCTAAATTAATCTAAAACTAACTTGAAACTCTAAAAAGTTGTAAAAAATATTAGAAATCTTATGGGAATCGATATGGAATTTGGAAAGAAAACCTTAAAAGATTTAAAGAAATTTAGTGAAATGCAAATTTCAATAATTATTTTGCGCAGTCCAGAAATATCTAGAAAATTGAAAAAGAATCTAAAAAATTTAATTATTTTAAACCATCTTAAACTATTTTTTTAATTTGTTTTTGTAACAGAGCTATTTTCGCTATTTCCTCATTCGTTTTCAGTGCTATATCCCATTTCGATACGCGATGCTATAATAGCTATGTTTCTATAGCAACTTGGGAATCTTTAAAATACAAATTAGGAAATCAATTTAAAGTATAGTTACCTATCTAGAATTTAAGAAAAGTCTAGGAAGAAATAATATCACAGAGAACTTGGAAAAAATATAAAATTAATCTAAATAGAACCAGAGACTCTAAAGATCTAAAAACAATTTAAGAAAATGTCTAGAAAATTTATGAACAAATCAGGAAAAATCTAATTAATCTCATAATCTTAAAAAAATGGAATGAAAAAATCAAAGAATATGTATAAACAATTTTTTTTATACAGGGTCCGCCAATACTAGTGTCCCGGGCGAAAATCGCTATTAATTATGAAGCTATAAAAATATTTTTTAGGCGACTTTAACTAAAAATGAAATTTTTAGGCCTTAAAAGCGGCCTAAAAGTGAGTCTTTTCTGGCCGCAAACATTTTCGGCCGATATATGGTGGCGCCATCTATCTATAGTTTTGCATATTACATCAAGATACCGATATTATCCTCAATTTTATACTTATTTGGGTAAAATCAAATCGACAAACTGCTGTAAAGTGCAACAAAATGAACATGTCTAGCAGTGCTCCTGCAACAACATTAAAAAACACATTAAACCTAATTCATACAAATTGTGAAGCTACACGTGCCGAAACTGCAAATTTAATAAAGAAAAAATAAACTTTTCTGAAGGATTCATAAATATTTACAATTTACTAAGCGATTTATGATGGGCAATATTTTTACCCACAATGGGCTGGGTCTTCCATCGGACGGACCGACTGTTTGTTATCAGGTCTATGGTAATCTCCTAGGTACTTAGGGGCCAGTTTGCGGCTTGGAAGCCAGATCATAAATCTTATAAGAAAGTTAAAACGATTTTTAAGAATTATTTAATATCTCGGTACCACATATATTAATTCACATTTTAATGTCATTTTCATCTTCTTGGTGAAAAATGGAACAAGACAGGTTGGGTGCCCCACCATTTTCTTCATTTTGATTTTTGAAAAACGTAGTTTTTTGCTTTTATTTCACATATGATTCCCACAAGAGTAAAACTGATTACATCAGTTTGTAGCGCTCCGTTTCCTCTTCATGTACAAAAAAATTAATTTTATTGCTTCATAATTAATAGCGATTTTGAGCCGGGACACTAGTGTTGGCGGATCCTGTACATTGTTTAAATTTCTAAATTATTTTTTTTTCTACAATTTTAAAATTTTGTAAAGTTAATTCTTGACTCAAAAAGGATCAAATTTTATGACAGCAGCACTAAAATTATTAAAATTACGAATTTTGGTAAAGTATCTTAAAAATTTTTGGTTGGCTGTAAAAATACAAATTAATAAAATTAATTAAAATTAATAAAATTTGTATTTTTTTCTCGACAATTGTAAAATTTTGTGAAGTCAATTTATGACTCAAAATAGATAAAAATTTTTGGCTGGTCGTAAAAATAACAATTCTTAAAATGTGTGTGCTTTTCTCTACAACTCTGAAGTTTTTTAGAGTTAATTTATTTGTGTTTTTTTTCTACAATTCTGAAATTTTGCAGAGTTAATTTGTGACTCAAAGGGATACATTTTTTAAATTTTGTAACTGTAGCACTAAAATTGTCTAAATTACGAATTTTAGTAAAAGATCTCGAATTTTTTTCTTACAGACAGCTATAAGAAATAATAAATTCAAACTAATAATTTATTTGAAGGATGGAACTAAAAGTTGGAAAGTTTTGTGATTAATACTAGAAACAGACAATTCCTGAATAAAGTTTCGATTTCCTGCTCCATTCTCGGCAATGACAAAAAATAAGACGTCGCTCGAAACGCTGAAACAACACATACACGACTGATTTCGTCTAATATTTACCTTTATTTTTGAATAAAATCACTTGAAGTTTGTAATTCATTTTTAGAGATGATTAATATTTCCCCTCGAACAAATAAAGCCAGAGATTGTTATGATGGTTTATTTTATTGCGGACGCAACCATAATTTAATATCCATTAATTCCAGAACTTCTGTCATAATCCCGGTATCATAACTAAACACATTTAAATTACATTAACACTGAACTTGCACAACTACATAATATGAGATCAATAGTAATTTAGCCGAGAGCTTTTATCACTTTTTGAGACATTACCCGGATAATTGCTTTTACCACCGAATAAAATTTTTATAATGGAAATATAATTATCGCGAGCTCCAATCGGAAATTGCTGTTAAATCTCGAGTCTTGCTTTAATTTTTCGCAGAGTTCCTCCTTGTCACCTGTTCACCCTACATTGTTTCTGTCGGCTCAGATAAAGTAGAGAGACCCTCCAATATCCCAGTGAAACGCCCTACAAAAACTCTTTATTTTTCCCCTGTTGGATCAGACAGGCCATTGTATACGCTACGCACCCTCCTCAAACGACCATCATCGAAAGGAAAGAAGTTCAGTGGAGATGTTGAAAATTAGAATCCGTTAAAAATAATCCTAGAACCGGACTCGAAAAGCCCTAAATGTTCCGGTAAGAGGATAAAACCAGCCTGTATTACGGTCACTTTAAAATGTTTATTTATGACGGGTTTATCGAAAGAAACTGCGGCGTTATTCGAAAATTTCTTTTCGGTTTTCGACAAAAACTTGTTATTTCAACAAATCAGCTTCTTGTCAACAATTCATCGTCGTTTCCGCCATAACAAGTGCATGTCGAGTTCTTCGGTGCAGCACGACATGCGGCCACTTTGCCTTCCGCATGAATACTCAATCAAGCCTCCGACAAGATGCATTCAGAATTTATCACGATGATTCTTTGCAGTAGTTTATATTCCGGTGGCTACGACTTCATGACATGCCAGTCACCGACTAGTACTACTAAATGCAGCAGCCTCAACTCTTCGACTATTCATTATCTACCTCTGAATTATGGTCACGCCGAGTTTCAACACTGCGCAAATTTTAGGCGGCATTAGATGCGTCACGTTTGCGCATCATACAGTGCAAAAAAGTTTAAACAAACGTCAAATACAGATTTTAGAAAATTTTATTTTAGGACAAACCAAAAATATTCAATATGAAAATTCGTACTTTTCTTAGTTTTTAAGATATAACAATAAAATTTGGTAAAATTACTATTTTTAAAGTGCTTATTGACTGTGCAAAAGTACAAAATTTTAGAACAAAAAATACAGATTTTAGAACGTTTCGTTTTAGGACAAACCAATAATATTCAACATTTGATTATGAAAATTCGTACATTTCTTAATTTTTAAGCTACTACAATGAAATTTGGTGAGGTTGCTACTTTTAAAGTGTTCATTAACTGTGCCAGAGTACAAAATTTTAGAACATAAAATACAGATTTTAGAAAATTTTATTTTAGGACAAACTAGAAATATTTAACTTCTGATTATGAAAATTCGTACTTTTCTTAATTGTTAAGCTATGACAATGAAATTTGGTGAGGTTATTATTCTTAAAGGGTTTATTAACTCTTCCAAAGTAAAAAATTTTAGAACGAGAAATACAAATTTTAGAAAAAAATATTTTAGAACAAACCAAAAATATTCATCTTTTGATTATTAAAATTCTTACTTTTTTTAACTTTCAAGCTACATCAATAAAATTTGGTGAAGCTACTACTTTTAAAGTGTTTATTTACTGTGCTAAAGTACAAAATTTTAGAACAAAAAATGCAGATTTTAGAAAATTTTATTTTAGGACAAACTAAAAATATTTAACTTCTGATTATGAAAATTCGTACTTTTCTTAATTGTTAAGCTATGACAATGAAATTTGGTGAGGTTATTATTCTTAAAGGGTTTATTAACTCTTCCAAAGTAAAAAATTTTAGAACGAGAAATACAGATTTTAGAAAAAAATATTTTAGGACAATCCAAAAATATTCATCTTTTGATGATGAAAATTCGTTCATTTCTTAATTTTTAAGCTATTACAATGAAATTTGGCGAGGTTACTATTTTGAAAGTGCTTGTTAACTGTGCCAAAGTTCAAAATTTTAGAACATAAAATACAGATTTTAGAACATTTCATTTTAGGACAAACAAAAAATATTCAACTTTTGATTATGAAAATTCATACTTTTCTTAATTGTTAAGCTATGACAATGAAATTTGGTGAGGTTATTATTCTTAAAGGGTTTATTAACTCTTCCAAAGTAAAAAAATTTAGAACAAAAAATACAAATTTTAGAAAAAAATATTTTAGAACAAACCAAAAATATTCATCTTTTGATTATTAAAATTCTTACTTTTTTTAACTTTCAAGATACATCAATAAAATTTGGTGAAGCTACTACTTTTAAAGTGTTCATTTACTGTGCTAAAGTACAAAATTTTAGAACAAAAAATGCAGATTTTAGAAAATTTTATTTTAGGACAAACTAAAAATATTTAACTTCTGATTATGAAAATTCGTACTTTTCTTAATTGTTAAGCTATGACAATGAAATTTGGTGAGGTTATTATTCTTAAAGGGTTTATTAACTCTTCCAAAGTAAAAAATTTTAGAACGAGAAATACAGATTTTAGAAAAAAATATTTTAGAACAAACCAAAAATATTCATCTTTTGATTATTAAAATTCTTACTTTTTTTAACTTTCAAGCTACATCAATAAAATTTGGTGAGGTTACTACTTTTAAAGTGTTCATTTACTGTGCTAAAGTACAAATATTTAGAACAAAAAATGCAAATTTTAGAAAATTTTATTTTAGGACAAACCAAACATATTTAACTTTTGATTATGAAAATTTGTACTTTTTTTAATTTTTAAGCTAAAACATAAAAATTTGGTAAAATTACTATTTTGAAAGTGCTTATTAACTGTCCAAAGAAAAAAATTTTAGAACGAGGATACAAATTTTTGAAAAAAATATTTTAGGACAAACCAAAAATATTCATCTTTTGATTATGAAAATTCGTTCATTTCTTAATTTTTAAGCTATTACAATGAAATTTGGCGAGGTTACTATTTTGAAAGTGCTTGTTAACTGTGCCAAAGTTCAAAATTTTAGAACAAAAAATACAGATTTTAGAACATTTCATTTTAGGACAAACCAAAAATATTCAACTTTTGATTATGAAAATTCGTACGTTTTTTAATTTTTAAGCTCTAACAAATAAATTTGGTGAGGTTACTATTTTTAAAGTGCTCATTAACTGTGCCAAAGTACAAAATTTTAAAACAAAAAATACAGATTTTAGAAAATTTGATTTTAGAACAAACCAAAAATATTTAACTTTTGATTATTAAAATTCGTATTCTTGTTAATATTTAATTTAAGTCAACGAAATTTGGGGAAGTTATACTTCCGGGGTGTTTAAAATATCGAAATAACTCGAAAACGAAAAGACTTCAGAATTTAAGAATTCCAGCACTAATTATCACAGAATCAACCCAAAATTATGAGGCATAATAAAATTGTTTTACGATGCTCACCTACGTCATTAAACCATTCTAGATTCGTAAGTTTACTGCTGTGAAATACTACTTTTGTGCAATATGCAGAACGTAAAAAACGCTCGAAAATACATTTTATGAAGGTTCTTCGGGCATTGTATCGCGTTGTGCTTTTTGTAGAAAGAAACTCGTTGAATGCGAACTTAGGAAATGACGCTTTATTGAAGTTGAAGGATTTGAAATTTTTCTTTAAAATGCTGAAATTCGCTGCGAGCGCTTTCACGCTGCTATTCTAAAAACTGTTCATTAGTGTTGTCCGAACGTAAATAGTTAATCCATAAAGTGCTCTGTCAGGAGTTGTTTAATATTGCGAAAATAATATAATTGGATAATCCAGAGAGACTCAAATCTATTAAAAATCATAAATTTATTAGAGGCAGTGGACCGCGTCTTTCTCGGCCAGTTTCTTTCAGTATTACTAACTAAAATTCAAATTAGGTGTTAAATGGATTACGGCAGTGGCGCAATTAACCTCATAAATTCCCAATGGGCGTATCAAAAAGACCTCGGCTGAAGAACTAGACTCTATTTTAGGGAATGAATAAACATACAGTGTAGGAGCAAAGTGAAAAGACGGTGCTACCGTCGTTCCATAATTGAAAATTATGTATTCAAATCAGACGAGTTTTATTCATAAGCTATTCGGCTAGTAAGATTATATTTTTCGGTGTAGGTGCTCCGGCACACTAACCCATCACGCTGGGGAAACTTCACACTTTACCATTAAACTCCAATTTGTTTTCCATCACAGTCATTTCAACCAACGTCTGTGTTTTAAGGGGGAGAAGTAAAAAGATAAATCTGATCCAGAAAATTGATTTTACGCGTTTTGAGTGACGGCTCTTGTTAAAGTTTAGGTGGAACTTTCTGATTTCTGGAGCTAATAATAATAGTGCGCTTACACTTTACTGCTCGGCGAATAAATCTCATTAAAGACCCTCAGAACATAATATTCCGTGTACTGTTTCTAAATCTGGTGAAACCCTCGGAAACTGTACCCAATTTTCATCAGTTTATTCAAAGGGCATCCGTCTAATTTCCCGGTTATTCCCCTATAAATTATTACATTTATTATAAACGAAATGAGATGATTTTAACAAATAATTATCTGGGGCGTCGGTTTCATAGATTAAAGCTAACATCACATCTAATTATACCGGTAAAGTTTGCTGATGTAAATAAATGATTCACGCTATGTTTGTGACACGAAACTAATTTAGCTTTAATAGTTTCGTGTGAGATTTTATTTTTCCCCGCATGACTCGAACTTGTTATTCCAAGTTATTGGAGTCGTTGAAAATTTATAAAGCAAAACTAATTTTAAGTGGAAATCGTTGCCGCACTCATTTTCACAAATTAGTTTTATCAGTAATTGAAAGAAAACTCCTGAGGATTTAATAAAACTAACAATTTTAGATTCAGTTTTAAGACCAACCAAAATTTTTCGAGATTTTTTACTAAAATTCGTAATATTAACAATTTTAGTGCTACGGTTATGAAATGTGGTAAAATTATCATTTTGAAGCCACGAATTAACTCTACAATAGTTGAAACTTGGACACGAAAAGGCACCAGTTTTAGGATTTTTTGTTTTTACGACAACCAATAATGTTCGGATCCTTTACTTAAAATTCGTTTATTTGATAATTTAATGCTACAGTTATGAAATTTGGGAAAATTATTATTTTGAAGTTATGAATTTACTCTACAAAATTTCAAATTTGTACAAACAAAAACACTAATTTTAAGAATTTTTGATTTTTGACCATACAAAAAATGTCGAGATCTTTTACTAAAAATCGTAATTTTGATAATTTTAGAGCTACAGTTACGAAATTTGGGAAAATTATGATTTTGAAGTTATAAATTTACTCTAGAAAATTTCAAAACTCTAAAAGCAAAGGCACTAGTTTTAGAAATTTTCGATTTTATAACTTGCCAAAAAGTTTCAAGATTCTTTACGAAAAATCGTAATTTAGATAATTTTGTAGCTACAGATATGAAATTTAGTGAAATTGTCATTTTGAAGTTATGAATTTACCCTATAAATATTCAAATTTGTACAAACAAAGACATTCATTTTTTTAGGAATTTTTGATTTTTAACCAGCCAAAAAATGTCGAGATCTTTACTAAAATTCGTAATTTTGATAATTTAAGTGCCACAGTTATGAAATTTGGGGAAATAATAATTTTTGAGTCATTGATTAACTTGACAAAATTTAAAACTATTAGCGACGAACACCAGTTTTAGAATATTTTTTTAAGTCCATTCGTGTATGTGTTGTTTCAGCGTTTCGACGTCGTCTTATTTTTTGCCATTGTTAAGAATGAAGCAGGAAATCGAAACTTTATTCACGAATTGTCTGTTTCTAGTATTAATCACAAAACTTTCCAACTTTTTGCCCACCCTTCGAATAAATTATTACTCTGAATTTATTATTTATTATAGTTGCCTGCAGGAAAAACCGCAACTTCAAACAACATTCGTCTGCCAACAAAGAGATTTTAAATCAACCAAACCAAAAATTCCTTTGTGTTTTTCCTCGAGAGCACGCATTAATTAATTTGTAGAAAAACAGACGGATTTACATCTCATCATATTTACGTAACGCCCGAAATTAGCGAATTTATTCGTTATTACACTTAGCTCGAATCCGTTCCCTTTAATAAATTTATCATTTAAGGGCTAATGAATTTTTTTAACGGCCGTAATCTCGCGCTTTATCGGCGTCTTTTAATCATTTGCGAGACCTTGAATTTTTCATTAGATTTTTTTTTAGACGCCGTTACGTTAACGGTAATGGTAATGGGCACATTATTCGTCCCAGATGCACTCAACGACCACAATATAGAAAAATATGGGGCGCTTACTTGACAGATTTAGGTTCTCGGTAATAAAATTGCAGGTTTTAACTGTTTTTGTGCCCCAGTTGCGACTAAAATTGAAAAAGATCGTGCGGTATTGATTTTCTGTTAATTTTTCAATGAACATTCATAATTTTCTAAGGCTGGAGAAATTATTTATTGCCTAATACTATTAAAGAGGGCTGCAAGAATAAACGACTTTTCTTTAAATTAACAGACTTTGGTTCGCGGCGGAATCAATAAACCCCACAAAGCAGAGGCGGACTAAAGTCGGTTCAGGTCCTGACTGCGAGTGAAAATATTTAGTCCTCTAAAAAATTACTCTATGTTTTGTTTATATTTATTATAATAGAATAAAGTACAGGGTTTCAAAAAAAATCGAACATTTTAATATCGTTAAAATAAAAATTTCTAAGATCGATCCCACTCGCTTAATGGTTTTAATTTTTTAGACAATTAATAACTGACTCATTCATAGTATTCTTCCCAAATTTCATTATCATGGCGTTAAAACTGCTGAAATTACAGTGCTTCTAAAAAAATCAAAAATTTTGGAACGATCGTGAAAATAAAAATTTCTAAAAACAATCAAACTTGCTTGATAATTTTGAATTTTTGCACAATTAACAAACAACTTATTTATAGCATTCTGGCCAAATTTTATTGTCATGGCCTTAAAATTGCCAAAATTAAAGCGTTTCGAAAAAAAAATCGAAAATTTTAGTATTATCGTCAAAATAGAAATTTCTAAAATCGATTCCACTCACTTGATGGTTTGGAAATTGTGCACAGTTAATTATTAACTTATTTATAGCAACTTGACCAAATATCATCGTTATGGCATTCAAATTGCAACAGTTATTAAAAAAAAAGAAAAATTTTAGTAAAATTGTCAAAATAAAAATTTCTAAAACCGATCTCACTTGCTTGATGATTTTGAATTTTTGCACACTTAATAACTGTCTCATTTATAGCATCTTGACAAAATTTCATTGTCATGGCGTTAAAATTGCCAAAATCACAATGTTTATAAAAAAATCGAAAATTGTTTTATCGTCGAAAAGTGTCTTTGCTCTATAATGCAAATTTATGCATAATTAAAATGTTTTAAAAATAGTAAAAAAAATTACAACTTTAAGCAAGATTAACTTTGAGTTCGCATACAACGCAGATAAATCCCGCAGCAGCTTAATAACCTTGGCGCCCAGATAAGCAAATAAAAATATATTTCGGACAAGGCCAGGTATGCTATCTCCCAGATTAAAATGCGATTTATGACAGCGGAAGTGATAGGCAAGGTCCCACTGCACGTTAGATTAGCTGAATTATGAGCAAGCAGAGCGGAATTATTCATCTGCTGAAGCCTCCATCTTTTTTTCCGCTCTTCATTTGAAATTTTGATGAAGGTGAGATCGCTTGCACTTTGTGCATTTTCATAATCTGTTAAAAGAGGGTGCGAAACAGTAAATCCTGCGACGCTCGTTAATATTTTTATTGGTTTTGCCAAGAAACTTTCCAAAGAAGACGGCGATGAAAATTAAGATGAATTAGTTACTGTCTACCGGGAAATTTATTTCAGCGAAATTAACGAATCGGAAGAGTATATTTTTAACTTAGGTACGCCTGACACGCACCGGCTATCGTTCTGCAGACGCTACATTTCCGAAAACTTGTCTTGCTATAATCCTCGTCTCTTTCCCTTTATCCTTCCATATTTAAATTTGGCTCTGTTCAGGTAGCAATCCCGGGAGGGTTGCGCCATCACGGCGACTGTTTGCTTTTTCCCATAACTTCAATATCTTATTTTTCTTTATTTTGCACACACTTAGCACAAACACAATACTTCCTTTCTAAACCGCGACTAAAAGTACCTTCGTTTTGTTAAGTTTCGGAAAAACAGAAAACCTAATCCACAGTGTGCGCAGTTTCCATTAGCCTCCAAGAAAATATAACAACAAAGAACACAACAAAACTATAAATGTTTAATGCTTCGACTTGCCCGTGTCTTCGTACAATTAAATCCACTAAAACACACGTGCATTTAACCACGAAATCGGCAACTGCGGAGAGAATCTTAAAACGGCAAGTTTGAATTTCCACCACTCAGTGAAAAGCTCAATCAGTTCGATCGGGCTTTATTGGAAAATTAGGTATTTATGTACAATTTCTTTAACGTCGTTCCTCGGATTAACAGAAGGTTATAAACGCCCCTTGCGTGCATCCCTAGACATGGTATAAATCCCATTCTTTGCTGATGCACACGCAAACCTTGAAGTGTGTGATTAATCGTGAAATCCAAGGGATGTCTCATTTATTTTCATTACAGAAGCTAACTTTCAATGCAATAAGCTAGCATAATAAATCCGAAGCAAAATCTGAGCAAACCGTTTAGAAAAGTGTCCACTAATAGAAAATGACTCGAATGACATGTCCAAACAAACTAGAAATTTTTTGCTCGGATAATTGAAATGTGCGTTTCTACAAATCCCCCAAGTAAATAAAAGCGAGTGGTAAACAATTTGGCGTGCGTAGCAAGAAGTTGATAAAGACCAACCAGCACCGCCATTAATTCGTGTCCCTTGCATTGTCAAGTGTCATCATGATTATGTCAGTGGGGCTAAAGCAGCCCATCAATCAGCCTCCGCCGCCGCCGCCGCCGCCGCCACAGGGCACGAGAACGATGTGAAGTGAGACGGAACCATGAGAAACTATTGAATGTGTGCCCTAATCTATCAGATAAGGTAATAGCAGGGCTTACATGTCCTTCGAACGATTAGGAGGTCGTACCTACTCGCTATCGCTCCATCTACATCTAAATGTAGCAACATACGAAAGCTAATATAGTGACGCTACAAGCCGCCAAAATGCTGAAATATCGCCATTGTTATGCATGAAATGTTTCCACTTTTAAGCTTTCGACAATGGAAGCGCGTTTAGAGAAAGGCTGCGATAATTAAAACTAAAATTGAAAAGTTTTTTACCGAGCTTACAGATGTCCAATTATACCGAGACTGAATTGATGAAAGTCACTTGTTTTGTTTTGAAGTGAGGGGAAAAATGAGAGCTTTTGTTGGTATTGATTGCGAAGAGCGACACCAAGGTCGGGATTAAGTGAGAAGCTATAACACTTAACACGGACAAAAAATATAGTCCATATAAATTGCTCGATCAGGAGGGGTGGCCAAGCAGCCACAAATTTAATCACTCCCAGCATGGCACAGAAGGCCGCCTGATTTTAAAACAATATTTGGGAGTCTTACAAAATTGTTTGGGGTTAAAACTACTCTTGTAGGTCAGGCGGACTCAATGGCGTTAGGGTTCGAGAATCTAAGACAAATTTTAATACATTGCAAACAGAATCTAAAAAAACGAGGACTTAGAAATGCTGAAAATGGAAATTGGAAAATGTATGAACATCCTGGACGAAATATGGAAAGTAATATAAAGCCTCCGTGCTTTGAACAAGCTTTAAAGAAAATTTTAAGAGAATTTGAAAAAGAAAACAAAAATACAGAGCAACTAAACAAAAATTTAAAAACAAGCAAAGGGAGATTTTAGAACGATTTTTTATAAATACTGCAATTTTGGCATGTTCAACGCCATAACGATGAAATTTAGTCAAGTAACTATAAATAAGTTGCCTATTAAGTGTGCAAAAAGACAAATCCGTCAAGCAAACGAAATCGATTATAGAAATTTTAATTTTGACGAGGACAAAAAAAATCGTGTTTTCATTTTATAAGTGTCCTTTAGAACTTTAAAAATTTTATCGCCATGGCAATGAAATTTGGTCGACTTACTATCAATTAATCGTTTATTAACTGTGCCAAAATTCAAATTTGCCAAGTAAACAGAATCGATTTTAGAAATTTTTATTTTGACGATTACCAAACATTCCGAGTTTTCTTTTTATAAATATTGTAACTTTGGCAATTTTAACGCCATAACAATGAAATCTGGTCAAGTTACAATAAATTGGTTGATTATTAACTGTGCCAAAAATCAAATTTATTAAATAAAAAGAAACGATTTTAGAAATGTTTATTTTGACGATGACAAAAAAATTCGAGTTTTTTTTATAAATAATGTAATTTTGGCAATTTTAACGCCATAACTATGAACTTTGGTTGAAGTTATCACAGTCAGTTGCATATTGACTGTGCAAAAATTCAAATCCGTCAAGTAAACAGGATCGATTTTAGAATTTTTTTTTGACGATGACACTAAAATTTTTGTTTTGTTTTATAAATATTGTCATTTTGGCAATTTTAGAGTTATGACAATGAAATTTGGTCAAATAACTATAAATTAAAAAAATTCATGATCCTTTACTAATTTTGAAAAATTTAGAGCTACAGTTATGAAATTTGGGGAAATTTTTATTTTGAAGTTATGAATTCACTCTACTACAATCAAAACTACAAGTAAAGGCACCAATTTTAAGAATTTTAATTTTTACGACTAGCCAAAAATTTTCGAGATCTTTTTCTAACATTCGTAATTTTGATAATTTAAGTGCCAAAGGAATAAAAAAATATAGAGCAACTAAACAAAAATTTAAAAACAATCAAAAAGAGGTTTTAGAACGATTTTTTTTATGAATACTGCAATTTTGGCATGTTTAACGCCATAACGATGAAAATTAGTCAAGTAACTATAAATTAGTTGTCTATTAAGTGTGCAAAAAGTCAAATCCAAAGCAAGCAAACAAAATCGATTTTAGAAATTTTAATTTTGACGAGGACAAAATTTTTTTATAAATGTTGTCACTTTGAAAATTTTAACGCTAGGACAATGAAATTTGGTCAACATACTATAAATTGTTTGCTTATTAACTGCAAAAATTCAAAACTGTCAAGCAAACAGAATCCATTTTAGAAATTTTTATTTTGACGATGACAAAAAATTTCGCAATTCTTTTTGTAAATATTGTAACTTTAGCAATTTTAACTTCATGACTATGAAATTTGGTCCAGATGCTATAAATGCGTTGACTAGAAACTGTGAAAAAATTCAAATTCGTCAAGCAAACAAAATCGATTTTAGAAATTTTTATTTTAACGATGACAAAAAACTTCGTGTTTTCTTTTATAAATGTTGTAACTTTAAAAATTGTAACGCCATAACAATAAAATTTAGTCGACTTTTTATCAATTATTAACTGTGCAAAAATTCAAATTTGTCGAGTAAACAGAATCGATTTTAAAAATTTTTATTTTGACGATAACACTAAAATTTTTGTTCTTTTTATAAATATTGTCATTTTCGCAATTTAAAGTTATGACAATGAAATTTAGTCAAGTGGCTATAAATTAGTTGCCTATTAACTGTGTAAAAATTCAAATTCGTGAAGCAAACAGGATCGATTTTAGGAATTTTTATTTTGATGATGGTAACATTGTAATTTTGGCAATTTTGGTTATTAAGTATGGAAAAACACAAAAAATTTACCAAACATTTTTAAAATTAGTTCCGAAAACAAGACTTCGAGATATTCGAAAAAAGCGGACGCTTCAGAAGATGGATAATTCCGCATCTGCTCTGGTTGCTAAAAATTCAGCTAATCTAACCTATGCATTGGAACCTTGCCTATCACTTCCGCTGTCATAAATCGCATTTTAATCTGCGAGATAGCATACCTGGCCTTGTCCGAAATATATTTTTATTTGGTTATCTGTGCCCCGTGCTAATTAAGCTGCTACGGGATTTATCTGCATTGTATGCGAATTCAAAGTTAATCTTGCTTTGATTTGTGACTTCCACGATTAATTGATATGAATTGCGTTTGGATTTTAGCGGGAATTATTGCGTGGACGGCAGACAGTCACGGCAGAGTGCCCTATTTCATCCTGATCTACCTACGCCCATCAAAATCGAATTTTTAGATAACGTTTATCCACATTGTTTAGTACGCGGCGTAATTAAACAATTACAATTCGCTGCAGTAATTAAAATTTCGCATTAAAAACTCTCGAATTAAATTAAGCCCGACGTCAAACATGTAAACCGGCAATCCATATTCCGACGCCAGTCATAAACTAGACAACTTTTTGTGTTGGAGCTATCAGCTGCACAAACTAAAATTACTACTACTTTATAATAACATTTACTTTAGCAAACACATTACAAACATGGCTTTTGATAACTAATTTGTAATAAATCCCGAAATTAAAATTAATACGATCATGGGTATAACTCTCTTGCAAATAAATTGCCAAACACATTTCAATCTAATGGAAAACTAAATTACAACGAAATGAATTATAACGAATGTCGGAATTATTTTTCACCGAATTTATTTCGTCGACCGGAGCGGTTTGATTATGGCCGCACAATATACGCGGGGCTCCTTTAATTTAGACGTTATTGGAGTACGATCGTAAAATATATTTTAAACTCGCACGCAAATGTATTCATAAAACATAATGACAAGATAATGTCGGTTCGTTTAATGTTTGGACTGATAATACAGTTCTAAACATACAGTGTTGCATTCTTGTTTAAACACGACTTGCACGTCATCCGACAATTAACTTCTACTGCTTTACGACGTAAATGATATTTAAAAAAATTTTATTACTGCGATTTCCCTGTATTTAACCTGTGGTAATGACAGATCAAAAACTAGGAAATTGGGGGTTCTTTTATCGAGCCTTTAATAAAAGTGTCAACGTTTCTCGAATTATTGCTTCAAATGATCCTTTTCGAAAATTAATGAGGCCTGCAAAAGGGGTTATTTGTATCGACGGAGAATGAATACCTCTTAACGTTTTTTTCTCAGTTTCTACTAATATTTAATTAATTTCGATTTTTTATACGGGTAAGTATTTGTGTCATTTACATAAATTATCATTTATCATGTACTTCACTACCTTGAATTTAACCGTAAATTCCCATTTATTTAAAAAAAATGGGTCAGATACACTTGCTCGAATACATTTTTTACCTCTTTGCGTAGATAAGTCAGTGGCTTTGAGTAATTAATTATTCTTGGTATAAAACACAACAGCCAAAAGTCTCGAAATTTGCGGTTAATTATTTTTCATAAAAATTTCCAGTTCTGTCAATTTTCGTTCTACGCCAATGAAATTTGAGGAGATTACTTGTTTTGGACTACTTATTTAATGTACTAAATTGCAAAATTATAGAGAAAAAACACAAATTTTAGAAATTTTTATTTTATTGAGAAGTCAAAATTCTCCAACATTTTTCAATAAAATTCTTAATTCTGACAGTTTTCATTCTACCTTAATGAAATTTTTGCAGGGCACTAATTTTGGAATACTTATTAATTGTACTGCAGTTTGAAAATATAGAGCAAAAGCCACTAATTTTAGAAATTTTTATTTTTTTTATTTCCAACATTTTACAATAAACTTTCTAATTCGGCCAGTTTTTGCTCGAAGGCCATGAAATGTGCGGAGGTTACTACTCTTGAATTACTTATTTATTGTACCAAATTACAAAATTATCGAGCTAAAGACACAAATTGTAGAAATTTTTACTTTCTAGATTACATAAAATTTATTATCCAATGAAATTCTTAATTCTGACAGTTTTCATTCTACGTCAATGAAATTTGCGGATGTTACTAGTTTTGGATTATTTATTAATTACATTAAATTTCAAAATTATAGAGCAAAAATGTAATTTTAGAAATTTGTATTTTCTAGATGAGCGAAAATTCTCCAACATTTTCAAATAAAATTCCTACTTCTGTCATTTTACATTCTACTAAAACGAAATTTGCGAAGGTTACTAATTTTGAACTATTTATAATTTGTACCAAACTTTAAAATTATAAAGCAAAAAACACATATTTTAGAAATTTTTATTTTATTGGTGAGCTAAAATTCTTCAACATTTTTCAATAAAATTCCTAATTTTGACAGTTTTTATCCTACGCAAACGAAATTTACGGAGGTTGCTAATTTTAGATTACTTATTAATTGTACCAAATTTCAAAATGATGTAACAAAAAACACCAATTTTAGATTTTTATTTTCTGGATGAACCAAAATTCTCCAATACTTTCCAATAAAATTCATAATTCTGACAGGTCTTAATCTATTCTAACGAAATTTGCGGAGGTTACTAATTTGAAATTACTTAATAATTGTACCAAATTCCAACATTTTCAAGCAAAAGACACAAAATTTAGAAATTTTTATTTTGGAGTGGAGCCAAAATTTTCTAACCGTTTTGCTTGTGTAGCCATCTAATGAACAAAACTGACAAGGATCCACTACAGGTATCTAACTTATCGTTGTCAAACCCTGCCGATTTCTAGAATTGCTCCTTTGCAAATCGATAATTTCTCTGCAGGAAAAACGTTTCCGGTTTTCAGTGAGTTTTCCATCTACCGGGCCGCGCTACCCCCAGGTACCTCGTTTACTGCAAAAATTTGCCGGCTAATTAACGCAGGTGTTCACCGAACTGTAATTTGTAATATCTACAGTGAATAATGTCCAATTTTACTGAAAGCTCTAATAAAAAGAAATTAGGTTGTGCCATGTCCACAAAGAGATTTTTCAAGGTAAAATATAGGCTTTCAGATTTATTCCCTCGGGGACAGGTACATGCGCATTTTCCTGCCTTACACATTGAGATTGACGTTTGATACCGTATCACTGCTGAAATGATTTTTTATTTAGTGCAACTACGTCAAAGCTTTGAGAGTTATATTTCACATGTCACAAACGAGAGACAAGTTGTATTAATTCCTGCAACATTCAAACGTATTAAATTCTGCTAACGCCGGAACAAAAAGAAATTTTCAACTAGCGCTAATACATTCCTGCTGCTGCATACTTCGGGAACACTGCAGGTTTCACATTGAATTTGCTCCACTTTATTCATTTTAACAAGTAATGTAAAGTTTGCGTATTACTAGACAATTACTGCAGCAGGAATTTGAACGGGAGTTTTTGCTCTGTATCTAATATTTCAATTTATTAAGAGTATCAGATAATGGATCGTTACTTGCGCTGAATTTGGATGAACCCAATCGTGGGAATTAATAGCTGGAGACACGGAGGTGCAATTTACGTGCTCTAAAATCTAATTGCATTATTTCGACGATAAAGGAGTTAAGTTGGAGTTGAAAAAGAAGTTTTTCGGTGATACGTTTAAGGAAATTCTTTGGCGATGCGAATATGGTGTAGTGCGATAAACGCATCTGAGCCGTGATTATCTAACTTCCAGTCGAAGATGCTCCCCGGGGGCGGGTAATCTTCATTACGTCGAGTTGACGGAACATCTGTGCGAAAGGAAGATGACTCCAAATCAACGAAAACTAATACCACGTGCGCCAGAGCAATAATTAATACAGATTTAGTTGATAACACACGCGAAGTTGCCAGATTTGGGGGGATTTTTTCAACGCAGTTCGCTTCGATTTTGAAGGAGCTGTACAGATTGAGTTAGACATTTCGGATATAAAAGAGAGCGGTTGGACTTGACCATTTTACGCCCTCGATGGCTTTGTGTAGAGGGCTTTACAACAATTTTATTCAGCGAAACGTCCTAGTAGCTGGATAATGTTAAAACGGGCGATAAAATTTTATTACGCGGCAATTTTCTAGCACATCTATCATTTTGTCAAAGTAAATATATATGCATTTCGTGCATTAAAACTGTTGGAAACGCTTGGAATGTTGTAGTTTTCCTAATAAATTATTCTTTTCGATGTGGAAGTTTCAAGCGAATTCCTTTTGCTTATGAAAGTTTTTCTCGTTTTGAGTGGCATGTATTTTAATTTTTAATTTCTAGATGAGCCAAAATTCTTCAATATTTTCCAATAAAATTCCTCATTCTGATAGTTTTTATTCTACACCAACGAAATTTATCGCGGTTACTAATTTTGGATAACTTAATATTTGTACTAAATTTCATACTAATAGAGCAAAAGACACATTTCAGAAATTTTTATTTTCTAGATGAGTCAAAATACTCCAACATTTTCCAAAGAAAATCCTAATTTTGAAAGTTTTTATTCTACGCCAACTCAATTTGTGGAGGTTACTAGCTTTGGATTATTTATTATTTGTACCAGATTTCAAAATTATAGAGGAAAAGACACAAATTTAAAAAAAAATTATTTTCTTGATGAGCCAAAATTTTCCATAAAATTTTTAATTCTGTTCATTCTACGCCAACGAAATTTGCAGATGTTTTTAGTTTTAGATTATTTATTATTTGTACCAAATTTTAAAATTATAGCCAAAGACACAAAATTTAGTAATTTTTATTTTGCATAGATAATATAAGCCAAAATTCTACATTTTCCAATAAAATTTCTAATTTTGACAGTTTTTGTTTTACGTCAATGACATTTGCGGAGGTTACTAGTTTTGAATTACTTATTATTTGTACCAAATTTTAAAATCATATAGCAAAAGACACAAATTTTAGGAATTTTTATTTTTTCGGTAAGCCAAAATTCTCCAACATTTTTCAATAAAATTTTTAATTCTGACAGTTTTCATTCTACGTCAACGAAATTTACACAGGTTTTTAGATTTAAATTACTTATTATTTGTACCAAATTTTAAAATCATAGAGCAAAAGACACAAATTTTAGGAATTTTTATTTTTTCGGAAAGCCAAAATTCTCCAACATTTTTCATTTTTTTTTAATTCTGACAGTTTTTATTCTACGCCAACGAAATTTGCAGAGGTTTTTAATTTTAGATTACTTATTATTTGTACCAAATTTCAAGATTATAGAGCAAAAGACACAAATTTTAGAAATTTGTATTTTCTAGATGAGCCAAAATTCTCCAATTTTTTCCAGTAAAATTTTTAATTTTGACAGTTTTTATTCTATTCTAACAAAATTTATAGAGATTACTAATTTTTATTTAATAATTGCGCCAAATTTCTAAATTCTAGAGCAAAAGACACAAAATTTAGAAATTTTTATTTTGTAGATTCCAGAATTCTACATTTTACAATAAAATTTTTTATTTTGACAGTTCTTGTTTTCCCCCAATGACATTTGCGGAGGTTACTAGTTTTGGATTACCTATTTTTTCTACTAAATTTCAAAATTATAGAACAAAAGAAACAAATTTTAGAAGTTTTTATTTTCTAGATGAGTCAAAATTCTCCAACATTTTTCATTTTTTTTTTAATTCTGACAGTTTTTATTCTACGCCAACGAAATTTGCAGAGGTTTTTAATTTTAGATTACTTATTATTTGTACCAAATTTCAAGATTATAGAGCAAAAGACACAAAATTTAGAAATTTGTATTTTCTAGATGAGCCAAAATTCTCCAATTTTTTCCAATAAAATTTTTAATTTTGACAGTTTTTATTCTATTCTAACAAAATTTATAGAGATTACTAATTTTTATTTAATAATTGCGCCAAATTTCTAAATTCTAGAGCAAAAGACACAAAATTTAGAAATTTTTATTTTGTAGATTCCAGAATTCTACATTTTACAATAAAATTTCTTATTTTGACAGTTCTTGTTTTACGCCAATGACATTTGCAGAGGTTACTAGTTTTGGATTACCTATTTTTTCTACTAAATTTCAAAATTATAGAACAAAAGAAACAAATTTTAGAAGTTTTTATTTTCTAGATGAGTCAAAATTCTCCAACATTTTTCATTTTTTTTTTAATTCTGACAGTTTTTATTCTACGCCAACGAAATTTGCAGAGGTTTTTAGTTTTAGATTACTTATTATTTGTACCAAAATTCAATTTCAAAAGAAACGAATTTTTGAAATTTATATTTTGTAGATGAACCAAAATTCTCTAACTTTTTCCAATAAAATTCTTAATTCTAACAGTTTTTATTCTATTTTGACGAAATTTGCGGAAGTTACTAATTTTAAATTACTTAATGATTGTACCAAATTTGAACATTTTAGAGCAAAAGACACAAAATTTAGAAATTTTTATTTTGTAGATAAACCAGAATTCTACATTTTACAATAAAATTCCTAATTTTGACAGTTTTTGTTTTACGCCAATGACGTTTGCGAAGGTTACTAATTGTAGATTACTTATTATTTGTACCAAATTTCAAAACTATAGAGCAAAAGACACAAATGTTAGAAATTTGTATTTTCTACATAAGCCATTCTCTAATATTTTCCCTAATAAATTATTCTGTTCGATGTGGAAGTTCCAAGCAATTTCCTTTTGCTCATGAAAGTTTCTCTCGTTTTGAGTGGCATGTTTTTTAATTGCTCGCGCTTTTTAAATGTGCATGCACCCTTTCATAAAATTAACTCACTTTGAAATGATCTTGAATCGGTCTGGCGCTCGAATTTTCAAGACTCGGGTTCACCAGAATTGTAGCGTCAATTTTATGCGGTTATTACGGTCTCTATCTAATAAAACTGAGTTAATCTCCTTCCACAATCCTTAATGCGAGCCGTTATTTCCAGTTTATAGATGTAAGTCTACCGCAGCTGCTATTATCAACACAAGATATGACACTATAATAATATATGCATATGTAGATGAATAGTGTCGGAATTCTCGAGAGTAATAACGTGTGACCTGCAGTAAATGACAAATAAGTTTCGTGTAGTTTGAGCAACTGCTTGTTTGAGCCAGGGTAACAATGTTTCTGTATTTATCCAGAATATATTACATATCTGCGTTCATTTTGCGCCATCCAAACGTGTAAACATTATATAGGAAAAGAGACAAATTCTTATTTTCTAGAGGAGCAAAAATTCTCAAATATTTTTTAATAAAATTGCTAGTTCTGTTAATATTCGTTCTATGACAAAGAAATTTGCGGAGGCTACACTACTGTTGGACTATTTATTAATTGTACTAAATTGCAGAATTATAGAGCAAAAGACACAATTTAAAAAAAAAAATCTTTGGAGAGAAGCTAAAAATATTTGTCAATAAAGTTTCTAATTCTGTCAGTTTTTGCTCTACGGCAATGAAATTTGCAGAGGTTACTGCGTCTCAATTACTAATTAATGACACTAAATTTTTAAATTATAGAGCAATTGACAAAAATTTCAGAAATTTTTAATTTCGAAAGGAGTCAAAAATCTTTAACATTTTACAATAAAATTCCTCATTCCGTCAGTTTTTGCTCTAAGCAATGAAATTTGCGAAGGTTACTACTCTCATTAGTTGCTAAATAATTGTACCAAATTTCAAACTTATAGAACAAAAGACACAAATTTTAGAAATTTTTAATTTGGAGAGAAGCCAAAAATCTTCAACAACCAAATTCTATGTAGTTTGAGAAACTGCTTGTTTCAACCAAGGTAACAACGTTGCTGCATTTATCCCGAGTATATTACATATCTGGTTCATTTTGCATCACTCCAAACATCAATTTAAATTTACTTCTGATAAACTCACACAAACGACCAATAAATAAAACGAATAGCTTTTAAACAAAACCGAAAATATTCCATAAACGACCGGTGCAGTTTTTGAAATGAAACGTTTATGTAATTTCACACAGGACAAATGACACACGTACAAAAAACCCGGTGCAATGTGACGCATTTACCGAGATTTATTATAACTCTTTTAATGCTGGACACACTAATTTACCCCCGGCTTTTGTATATCGATGAACAAGTTAATCAATTCGACTATTCGGGCGATTTTTCCGCCTTTTCATTACGATGATTAGTGGCGTGTGATCTGCACGTGTCGTACAGTTTTTAAATTGAAATAAGCAATCTCAACCAATTTGCGAATAAATAGATGGCGCGCGAAATTCGAATCGCCTGGCGCATCCACCATTTTCAACTGCGCTGAAAATTTGCTGTTTTTCTTCATTACAGAATTAAATAATGCTGCATATTAACATCAAGTCGTGGTTGGCTATCCATCCTACGCTTATCGATCCTTCTGTAATTAAAGCAATTCGCAAATTTTTGAGCCCTCATTAGGGCCTCCGCTCCAGTCGCCACATTCGCAAATTCTGCCGATTGGGTTTGCCAGGTACGCAGATAATGGTTGATTTTCGGGCATGAAAATGTCGTAATAGTGCAAACGTCAGTTGCGGTAGTGCCGAATAAGCGTTCTGTCGCCTTTTACAATGGTAGGTAACAATCGGCTGGTCAGCAGCCGAATCGCAGCGAAGTAGAGGATGTGGCCATAAAAGAGCCCGTGGTTCGCTTACTAACCACGGCGATGTAAAAAATAAATAGCAGAGGGTGGTTTTGTAGTCGAGTGGATGAAGGAAAATCCGATCGGAAGTTGGTAAGTGAAAAATGAAACTTGTAAATGAGGAAACGTTTATGTAACGATTTTAGGTGAGTTGAGAGTTGTTGAAGTTGATGTTGGAGAACGTGCCTGCCGAGACAGTTGCTAAAAGTTAGTTAATAACGCAGCGCAAATCAGAGCACGAGTTTTCCGAAATTGTTTTAAATAAAACAAGATTAAAAGTAAACTGTTTTTGTTCAAGTTTCGCTCGATTTCATCCCACCTGTAATGTAAATCGAAATATGCAATTTTTCACTGAAAAATCTTGGTTTTTTGTAGCTCTGATCCATTCGGTACGTCCTGTAAAGTCAATGATTTATTCCCGGAAAATAATCTATGCGGATAAATTCACGAGGCAGTCCGATTTTAATTAATGTGTTTTCTTATCGCGAAAATCGATTCAAGTCGTAAATGGAATTTCAAATTAACAGATTTGCTTCGTTTTTTAACTGCCGACAATCAAAATACAAAAAGTGTAATGAGTCTTGAATTAGAATGAAGTGCGCTCTTCAGGAAATAGAATTTTCTCGCAATTACAGCCGAGTTCATGTAACAATCTAGCTACACCGTAAGATTAATTTTCTTTGTAATTTTATTTCCGGAATTGAAGATAATGAAATAATTTGTGTCGTGTCGGACAGAGTTGAGATCAAAACTCTTCAGTTGTGGTGAAGAGCTTTCACTAATTAAGTGGTGTTGCAGTTGTTCGATTAGCGCTCACAACACAGCTATTTTTCTTACTAGTACATAAAATACAGTTTATGCGGATTAATCCTGACTGTTTACTTTATTTATGGATCTACTTATTAGATCAAATAAAGTTGATTGATTGTTGATTTGAAGCACTCCGCTTTATCTGTAGTCAACTTTATCAAATTGAGTCCAAAAAAGGCTGATTTTAAGGACTTGAGTCAGTATAATATTAATTTTAGAAGCGTATAGCTAATCTCCGCAAACTAGCAGACTGACTATTTTTTGGAAAATGTTTGAGATTTTTGACTCATCTCTAAAACAAAAAGTTCTAAAATTTGTGTCTTTGTCTATATAATTTTGAAATTTGCTACAATTAATTAGTAATACAATAGTAGTAATTTCCACGAATTTCTTTGCTTTAGAGCGATAACTGACAAATTTCATAATTTGAAAGTGCTTTGCGTAAATAACCGATTCCCAAAAAATTAAATTTTTTCGGCAATTCTTTCACCCTTAAAAAAAATCCCAAAAGTGTAGATTTGGGAAACGGGGCGTGGCTAACCGTACTGATGCCAGATTTGAGACATTTTAGCATTACTGACTCCAAATTACTGTTGTTTTAAATATCTGAGAGCCTAGCGTATTTTGCATTATAATATGAATTTAAAAAATGCCATACAAAAGATATGCAGTTTCCCAATGTAACTAGAAACACATCGTTAATAGCACCTGATCCACAATTTATCAGTCTTCTTCAAAATGAAAAAACAAGAATAACTTGTTAACAAGCTATGCAGCAAAGTGATTTTGTTTCAAATAAAGGCAGTAGACTGTTGTCACATTTTTTAATACAGTCAGAAGAAGATATTGAAAATTATATGTTTTGTCACGCAAAAAACTGTGAAAAAAAAGAAGACGAAGTCGCTCGGACCGGCTGGTGACAATTTTACGCCGGTAGCTCAGTCTGGGTGGGTTCGCTAAAACTCACCTACCCGATAATCTTGAAAAAAGCTTTTGAAAAAAGACGTAGTCTGGCCACAATTGAAAAAACTTTAGTCATTCTTAATGGCACAGGTGAAGTCGTAAATAACATACAAGGTATTTATAAATGTTTCTAACATCAAGGGTGGCTCTGGAATTCCTGTCGTGCACTACTTTGCCGCTTTGTTTTCATAGTGAATATGACTATCTTGAAAATTATTTATAATGTTACTTACGTCAACGACGTCTCAGTTACGGCTTTGTGTCCAAATTTTTGATTTTTAGGTTTTAAACCACAACTAGAACAGTTTTCTTCTCAAAACTTACTTTGCTCTGTGATTGAGGTTAATTACAAAATGTCAGTTGAAAAATCTAAACCCACATTTATAATGAGCGGCAAATTTCTTTGACATTTCATAGCCACCTTTGATGCTAGAAACATTTATAAACACCTTGTACATTACATAATACTCGTATCATTTTTGTTTCGAACTTGCCCAAGTATCCGTGATAGTGCAATTATAAAAATTGCACTTTTTTTTTCGGCAATATAATTTTCTCGTAGCTGGAAAATATCGGGCATCTAATATTTTTAGCACCGTTTCGGATGACTTCATACCGGTATTTGATCAGACGAGCTTGTATAAAAAGTGATAACTGATAATGTCTTATCAGCACGCTGCCGAATTTATGAAAGTTGAGCAAATGGACTTGCAGGCTCCAAACTTTTCTCCTCTGAAACTGTTTTTCCCATAATCTTCATCCTAGATTCGACGATTCGTAGATAGTATTATTTAGAACAAGAATTGATTAGTCTAAAATCGAAGGAAACCGGAGCTTTTTTGTAGGTCAAAAAAAGTACGACAATCATGAAAGAATGAGGATTTATGGTGAAATAAATAAAAATATTTTATAAATCAATGTATTGGATACTAAATGGCATATACCAAAAATAGATTTTAGTAAATAATGTTAAAAACAAATTTCTGAGTGACAAAATTGAGTGACAGATTTACGGTTTCTCAACTTTAGACATAGAAAATCCAAAAATCGTTATTTATTATACCGCAATTTTATAACTCATAAAGTGTTAAAAACATAGAGCATCCTATCAAAAATGAGTTTTTTTCCGCCGCCGCCTCACTGTGCATGTATCCTCAAAATATGAATACTCACACTCGTTTTATAGGCTTATTTTTATACCCAAAATTTCAAATTCCGATCATTTGTAGTTTTTAACAAAATCACGACGTTGGACCATTCCGTATTCAGATTAACTATTTTTTAATGGTTTTTTGATAACAAATTAAGAAACTCCAAAAATTGTATTTGTATTTTTATTTATTTTGGTTCTTCTACTTTAAGATAAAATAATTTTTTTCGCATAATTAAATAAAGCAAGTTAAAAAACATTAACTCTAAAAATTTCAACCTATTATCTTAAGCCGTTTAGGTGCTATGGTTTTCGTTCACCCAGAACCATGCGAATTGCCCACTGTCCGCGCTGAATTAACCGTGGTGACGTCACACGTCATATTAAGAACTTTCAAAATTCGCCGTATAACTCCGGATCTAATTAATGAATGGTTTTCAAAATTTCAGGAGGTCTTTAGATCACCTTTTGCTATCGAAACATACAGTTTTTTCTATTAATTTGAAATATGCTAAACGGGCCCATTACGAGTTTTATTAAAATGTTGGAAATTTTTGGATTCTCTTCAAAATAAAAATTTCTAAAATTTGTGTCTTTGGCTATATAATTTTAAAATTTGGTACGATTAATCAATAATTTAAGAGTAATAATCTCTGCAAATTTCATTGCCGTAGAGCAAAAACAGAATTAGGAATTATATTGTTAAGTGTTGAAGATTTATGGCTTTTCCCCAAAATGAAAATTTCTAAAATTTGTGTCTTTTGCTCGAAGATTTTGAAATTTGCTACAATTAATTAAGAACTTAACAGTAGTAACCTCCGCAAATTTTATTGCCGTAGAACAAAATCTGACAGAATTAGGAATTTTATTGTTAAATGTTGGAGATTTTGGCTTTTCTTCAAACCAAAAACTTCTAAAATTTTTGTTTTTCGTTCTGTCTGAAATTTGGTACAATTATAATTAGTAACTCTAAAATAAAAACCAACGCAAATTTTATTGCCGTACAACAAAAACTGGCAAAATTAGGAATTTTATTGTAAACTATTGTACATTTTTGGCTTCTCTCTCAAACAAAATTTTTAATAGTTTATATTATTTGCTCTATAATTTTGAAATTTAATATAATTAATTAGTAACTCAAGAGTAGTAACTTTCGCAAATTTCATTGCCGTAGAGCAAAAACTGACAGAATTAGATATTTTATCGGAAAAATTGAAGATTTTTAACTTTTCTCCAAAATGAAAATTTCTAAAATACTAGGTACTAAAATATCATTTTTTGTTAGAACCTTCAGATTGTTTAAATAAGACGCGAAGAAAATTGTGTTAGATTTCCTTACAAACACTTTGCTTTATTAGTCGTCATGGGAATTTATTGAGACGAAAAATTCTCATTTAAAGGACTTAGATGCGTCTGTAAAGGAGCTATTTTTGGGAGCGTACAACAAAAAGTGTATTTCAGTAGTAATAAATTAAAGAGAAAAAAGCGTCTAGTCATTTGCATTTAAATATTTAAATGCTCAAATGGAACGGTCGCTCTTCCAGGAATAAAATTTCTGAATTTAATCCTGTTCTAGCCGTTCCCGTGAACTTTTAGTAAATCTTCAAAACAATGTGCATTCAGCTTGATTAAGTATTCCGCCTTCGGAGTAACAATGACCACCTTGGATTTGCCGAGCTGCGTCCTGTACCAAATTAAACTATTTCAACTTCATTGTTATGCATTAATTCATTATCCGTTCGTCCCGGCTTTACACAAATCACTCTGTAATTTAATTTAATTGCTTGACCGAATAAAACACGTGTTACCCAGCTTTAAAATAACGAATAGAGTTTTTTCGCTGCTCTGATTTCGCGTTGATAAATATTTATCAAAGTATTAATTCATTAATTTGACGTATGAAATCACGATTTTAATTAAAGTACAACTAAATTCCATTTCGGGGGTATTTTTAATAATAAAGCGCCCATCCATAAACGAGGATAAAAATCTACTATCTCTGATGTCGTAAAGCCACGGTCATAAAAGATTTACAGACTTAAATAAAATATTACGCAACCGTTAGGGACGAATTGTTTTGAATACGTAAACATTTCGCTAACTGAAAATTGGAGAGTGGCCTCGTTGGTTGCATGTGCGAAACTTGTGCAGATACACATTTATAACACGTGCGCCAAATACTGGGGCAATATGTAAGAAACATTAGAAACGTACGAAAATTGGACGTGAGAACCGACCAAACACCGCAGCGAAATTCATCAAGGGCGAAAATATGAGGAAAGGAAAATATTGGATCGTATCACAAACCGATCAAGTTTTTTTAAACAAGCATTTACTGGAAGAGATCTGCGCCACTTGCCAACTGGAACGAGCCGTAAACTAAATTTTATGTTATTGGTAAATCGTGGAAAAAGGTCAAGTTTGGACTTCCGAAAAAATGTTTAAATACAGGGTGTTACAGAAATTACTTTATTGAGTTAAACTGATGGTTTACTCGTATGGAAAAAATATAAACATTGCAAGTCAGTCGGCAAGCCGCAGCCACATAAAAAAGAAAACTGATAACGTTCTTGTCGATTTAAATTTGATTTCATTTCATTCATGTTTTACCGAAAATAAAAGTGTTTAAATCTCAAATAAAGGTTAATTTTTCAAACGTCGAGTTAACTGACATGGTTTTGATGTACGAGGAGGCCAAAATGCTGCTCTGGTTTTTTTTCATAAAAGAACGTTGACAGAATTTATTGTTGTCCATAATTTACGAAATTCCATTATTTTTAAGACTACAAAATTAAAATTCATGGAGACCAAGATACAAGACTGTTTTGATAAGTGTACGAAATTTCAACATTCCAAACCAAAGGACATCGATTTTACAAATTTTATATTTCTAGAACGAAGAGGAATTTTTCAGTCAGGACAATTTTGTGTGGAAAAATTTGCAGCTATCTCATTTTCAGTACTAAAATTTTTAAAATCAAGGACGATATTATCTAAGACTTCCTTAATACGAACATTCAGAATTATAACTAAAACTCAACAAAATTTACAAATTTTAATCTATTGGGCGATTGGAAAACACCCAATTTTTCAATATCTCGAGATAATTTTTGTAGTTCCACTATTTTGAGAGCTATTGAATTAAAATTTACGGAAACTAAGAAACAAAACAGTCTTAATAAGTGCACAAAATTTCAACATAATGAAGCAAAGGACATCGATTTTATAAATTTTAAATTTTAAGAGCCAAGACGAAATTTTCATTCAGAAAAATTTTGTCTGAAAAAATTGGCAGCTCCCTCATTTTTTGGACTAAAACCTTGAAATTTACAGAAATAATTATCTAAGACGTTCTTAAAAAAAATACGAAATTTTAGAATTATAAATAAAATTTTACAGACTTTACGAATTTTAATTTTTTGAGCGATTGTAAAACACACAATCTTTCAATAATATCTCAAAATAAATTTCTTAGTTTTGCTATTTTGTGGAATAATAAAATTTTCGGATATTAAAAAACAAAACCGTCTTAATAAGTGTACAAAATTTCAATCTTGTGAATTGTAGGACATCGACTTTATAAATTTTAAATTTTAAGAGCGGAGGCGAAATTTTCAGTCAGAACGATTTTGTCTGAAAAAATTTGCAGCTCCTTCATTTTTTTGGACTAAAACCTTGAAATTTACGGACGATATTATGTAAGACTTCTTTAATTAAAATACAAAATGTTAGAATTAATAATAAAACTTGACAAAACTTACAAATTTTAATTTTAAGGGCGATTGAAAAACACATATCTCAAGAAAAATTTTGTAGTTTCGCTACTTTGAGGTCCATTAAATTTAAAGAGATTAAGAAATGCAATTGTCTTGATAAGTGTACAAAATTTTAGCATTGTGAATCAAAAAACATCGATTTTATAAATTTTGAATTTTTAGAGTGATGGCATAGTTTTTAGTCAAGACGATTTTCTCTGAAAAAAATTGCTGTTGTCTCATTTTTAGGATTAAAAACTTTCATAATAAAAATACAAAAATTAAAAATTATAAATAAATCTCAACAAATTTTACGAGTTTTAATTTATTGGGCAATTGTAAAACACCCAATCCTTCAATCTAAAGATAACGTTTGTAGTTCCGCTATTTGAAGGATTATTAAATTAAAATTTAAAGAAGTTAAGGAACCAGACTGTCTTATAAGGGTTCAAAATTTCAATCTTGTGAACTATAGGTATAGGACACGATTTTATAATTTTAAAGGCGAAATTTTTAGTCAGGACAATTTTGTTTGAAAAAAAATTGCAGCTCCTTTATTTTTTAAACTAAAATCTTAAATTTTACATATGATGTTACCTAAAACTTCTTTAATTAAAATCTTAAAATTCAGAATTATAAATAAAACTCGACAAATTTTACAAATTTTAAGTTATAGGACGACTGCAGAAAAAATCCAGTCTTTTAATATCTCAAGAGAAATTTTGTAGTTCCTCTACTTTGTGGAATATTGAATTAAAATTTACGTTGGTTAAGAAATAATACTTTTTTACTACGTGTACAAAATTTCAACATTGGGAATCAATGGATATCAATTTTACAAATTTTAAATTTTAAGAGCGAAAGTATTACAATTCTGTCTAAAAAAATTTGCAGCTACCTAATTTTTTTTGACTAAAACCTTAAAATTCACGGACGATATTATCAAAAACGTTGTTACAATACAAAATTTCAGAATTATAAATAAACCTCGACAAATTTGATGGTCAAATAAAAAGCTTTGGATTCGAAATTAACCAATCTACTTTAGACACGACTTTCTACTAGTCCAACACAAATTTTGTCCAAATTCGTCGGCAAGTCCAATTTTTAGTTCCCTGATTTGTGCAAAAATGATGAGTCGAGAGGTGAAGCCACATAAATTTGTAATTGAACTCGTATTTCGAATCGGCACTTGATGTTTAATCAATCATTTCCTACGGATAAATCATGTTGGCGCAATTCCGCTTAAAATTTTACTTGTCTTACTTTCGCAATTTATCCTCCCTATTTCTACCATTAAGGCAACATTTCTTTCTTCCGGCGCCGAAAAAATTCCAAGAAGAGGATCAACCATAAAAAGAGATAATTATGACATCAGTGGTGGAGCAGAAACGTGAGAACAACCCCGTAAAAACTCGAAGGGGTGAAATTAAAATACGCCCTTAATATCGCGGGTTGATTTTTTGAAATAGCAACAAAATCTGGGAAAAGTGTCGAAAGTATTTCCACAGATAACGGGCGGAGTGTTTGCAGCGGAGGTGAGCGAGTTCATTAGCTCTGCAGGGATGTTTTCCGCAGACAATTTAATATAGGCAAGTGAAAGGGGTAGGTAGATTAGAGGTGCTTAAAGTTTCATGGAAAAGATGACGGAGTGCAGAAAGATGGCGCACTGAAAGTGGGCTCGATGTAAACATCTGAATAATAGATAATCGCAAAACGCCGCCCCCGAAAACGTAATTATGAATGTCCGCGCTAATCACGGCCGCCGCCCCCATGTTGTTGTTTTACGGCGGCGACGGTCTTATCTCTTTTTGGCATAAATAATTCATTGCCAGTGAGAAACATTTCAAATGAATTATTTTATACTACTTTAAATTACTTATTAATTGTACTAAATTGCAAAATTATAGAGCAAAAAATTCACATTTTAAGAAAATTTATTTTAGAGAGGAGCCAAAAATTTCCACCATTTTGCAATAAAATTTTTAATTCTGACAATTTTTGCTCTAAGGCATTGAAATTTACGGAAGTTACTACTCTTGAGCTACTGATTAATTGTCTTCAATTTAAAAGTTATAGAGCAAAGAACACAAGCATTGAAATTTTCATTTTAAAGAAAAGCAAAAATTTTTCAATAAAATTCCTAATTCTGTTAGTTTTTGTTCTATGGCATTCAAATTTATGGAGGGTACTACTCTTGAGCTACTGATTAATTCTCCCAAATTGCAAAATTATAGAGTAAAAGACACACATTTTTGAAATTTTTATTTTAGAGAGGAGCCAAAAAATCCAACATTTTACAATAAAAATTCTAGTTCTGTTAGTTTTTGTTCTATGGCATTCAAATTTATGGAGGGTACTACTCTTGAATTTCTAATTAATTCTCCCAAATTGCAAAATTATAGAGCAAAAGACACACATTTTTGAAATTTTTATTTTAGAGAGGAGCCAAAAAATCTAACATTTTACAATAAAAATCCTAATTCTGTTAGTTTTTGTTCTATGGCATTCAAATTTATGGAGGGTACTACTCTTGAATTTCTAATTAATGCTCTCAAATTGCAAAATTATGGAGCAAAAGACACACATTTTTGAAATTTTTATTTTAGAGAGGAGCCAAAAAATCCAACATTTTACAATAAAAATCCTAATTCTGTTAGTTTTTGTTCTATGGCATTCAAATTTATGGAGGGTACTACTCTTGAACTTCTTATTAATTCTCCCAAATTGCAAAATTATAGAGCAAAAGACACACATTTTTGAAATTTTTATTTTAGAAAGGAGCCAAAAAATCCAACATTTTACAATAAAAATCCTAATTCTGGCAGTTTTTGCTTTATGGCATTGCAATTTACGGCGATTACTACTCTTAAATTACTAATTAATTGTTCCACATTTCAAAGTTATAGAGCAAAGCACACATACCACTGAAATTTTAATTTTGAAGAAGAGTCAAAAATCTCCAATATGTTACAATCAAATTTCTAATTCTGCCAGTTTTTGTTTGGCGGCACAAAAAAATTTGCGAAGTTTACTACTAATTAAGTAAAATAAATTTCAAAATGATAGAGCAAAAGACACAGATTTTAGAAATTTTTATTTTGGAGAAGAGCCATAAATCTCCAATATTTTACATTAAAATTTCTAATTCTTACAATTTTTGCTCTATGGCATTCAAATTTATAGAGGGTACTTCTCTTGAATTACTAATTAATTGCACCATATTTAAATCATAGAGCAAAAGACACAATTTTGAAATTTTTATTTTAGAAAGAAGCCAAAAATCTCCAACATTTTACAAAAAAGTTTTAATTCTGTCAGTTTTTGCTCTACGGCAATGAACATTGCGAAGATTACTACTCTTAAGTTACTAATTAATTGTACCACATTTCAAAATTATAGAGTAAAAGACACAAATTTTTGAAATTTTTATTTTAAAAAGGAGCCAAAAATTTCCAACATTTTACATTAAAAGTTCTAATTCTTACATTTTTTGCTCTGTGGCATTCAAATTTATGGAGAGTTCTTTTCTTGAATTACTAATTAATTGCACCATATTTAAATCATAGAGCAAAAGAAACACATTTTTGAAATTTTTATTTTAGAGGGGAGCCAAAAATCTCTAACATTTTACAATAAAAGTCCTAACTCTGTCAGTTTTTGCTCTACCGCAATGAAATTTGTGGAAGTTACTCCTCTTACTTTCCTAATTAATTGTACATACTTATTTGCTTCTAAAAATGTCTGTTTTATAGACTTATGTAAGTCTCTAAAACGAGTCATTTTCGGGCTCAATCCTAAAACGCCGCCCCCGAAAACGTAATTATGAATGTCCGCGCTAATCACAGCCGCCGCCCCCATGTTGTTGTTTTACGGCGGCGACGGTCTTATCTCTTTTCGTTCATAAATAATTCATTGCCAGTGAGAAACATTCCGAATGAATTATTTTATTTTCCGGAAAAAATTCCTAACTTAATTTCGGCGTTTCAGTTATTCAGATATGCGGTCTTCAAAAGGCGGACCCAAACTTGCTTTGGAGACACGTGTTTGTGGCAGACAATTAAATTTATAAAGAGATAAAACGGGCTGGGAGCTACGAAGGTTTGACGCAATTTTTAAATTTTGGATACTTTTTCCTTTAGACATGGTAATTGGAGAAATTCGGCAGGGAAATGGCATGTTATTTGTAAGGACCGTGGAAATCGAGGAAATTTTCTTTGATGTTTTTTCTTTGTTAATATATCAAAATGTTGGTCAGTTTCAAACTTGCCACTAAATTTAATCAATCGCTTACGAAGGAAAACTTTCGCACGGATTCCGAAGGAAAAGTATTTTCCTCGCACAACTTGACACGCAGTAAAAACGTAATAAACTTGCTATCAACAGAGTCAATCGATGTTACTTTCTGTTTTACTGGTCACTAAAACATTGCGGAAAACGTAGCTACATGTAAAACAAAGGAAATTAATGAAATTTTTCGGAAATTAGCATTTTTGTGCAGCACGAATTCGCGTCGTTTTTTTGGCCCCACGTGTTTGGAGTTACACGCTGGACTGCATTTTTTGTTGTTTGTAATTGATAAAACTAGCGAATTCCACCTGTCAAATTATAATAGCTAGTAAAGCTGCCATTATTTATTCGTGCGAAATCGAACTCGCATGTAAGGGCGTGTAAATGTAAATAAGCGGCATGCAATCGAACGAACTCTGTCTGTTATGCATATTAATTAAATAAAATCTGGAAAGCAGAATTGAAATCCCGCCGCTCACTGACATGTCAATTTATTCAAACCGAGTAAGTACTCGCCAAACAAAATAACTCTTGTGCAAATGACAGCTAATAAAAACGTATAACCGAATTAATGTCGATTCTATTTGGATGTTTTTATCATATTTAAGCACTTCAGAATTTTTTTTCATATAAAAGAACGGTATTCCTTTAAAGTGGTGTTGTCTAAGGAAAGGTCTCTCCAAAGTTTGGGCACAAAGAGCGTCCTCTTACTAGTTTATAAATTATGGCCGGTCGAACCCTTGCAACTTCTTGAGGTTTCACATAAATTCTCTTCCACCTAATCACGGAGTTATCTCTTATTTCAAAATGAACGTAATCGCAGCGTCTGCTACGAATTATTGGGCTTAAGAATCTGATAAATTGGCAATATGAAATATATGAGGAACAAAAGAGATTCTCAGAACTGCATAAGAACTACGAAATCAAAACATAACTCGGTTATTTATTGCCGTACGTAGATTTTTTTTAGATACATTAATATTGAGTTCAGAACTTTGAACTAGTTTTATTCGTGCATTTTTTCCAAATAAAAATTTTGATTTTCGGAAAATCCCAGAACAAATTCTTACCTAAAAAATCGCGAGGAAAACGATTTCAAAAAGTGTTTTATATTTGTTTTAATTTCGGAGATGCTCGATGCAAACTCGTTTTTGAAGCTTCAAATTTTTACCTCTCTGGAGACATCTGGAAATCAAACGCCTCTATTTAGTTATTTGTTGACAGACAAAAAAAAAATTTGTTTTTTGTTCTAAAATTTTGGAATTTAACACTGTAGATAAACACGTCGAAAGTAGTAAAACGTCAAAATTTCAGGGTTTTAGGATAAAATCTGACAAAGTTACGGAATTTCGTCGAAAATAATCAAAATTTTTAGTTCGTCTTCAAAATAAAATTTTCTAAAAACTTTGTTTCTTGCTTTAAAATTTTGGAATTTAACAAATTAAATAAACAAGTCAAAAGTAGTAGAACCTCCAAATTTCACAGTTTTATGGTAAAATCTGACAAATTTACGGAATTTAATTGAAATTTTGACGAAAATAATGAAAATTTTTAGTCCGTCTTCAAAATAAAAATTTCCAAAAATTTGTTTTTTGCATTAAAATTTTGGAATTTAGCACAGCAGATAAACAAGTCAAAAGTAGTAAAACTTTGAAATTTCACAGTTTTTGGATGAAATCTGACAAAGATACGGAATTTAATTGAAAGTGATAAAAATTCTTAGTTCGTTTTCAAAACAAAAATTTCTAAAAAAATTGTTTTTTGCTTTAAAATTTTAGAATCTATCACAGTAGATAAACCAGTCAAAAGTAGTACAACCTATAAATTTTAGTGTTTTAGGATGAAATCTGACACAGTTACGGAATTACACCGAAAATGCTAATAATTTTTAGTTCGCCTTCAAAATAAAAATTTCCAAAAAATTTGTTTATTTCACCAATATTTGGACTTTAGCACAGTAGTTAAGCAGTCAAAAGTAGTAAAATCTCCAAATTTCAGTGTTTTAGGATAAAATCTGACAAAGCTACGGAATTTCACCGAAAATGATGACAAATTTTTAGTTCGTCTTCAAAATAAAAATTTCTAAAAAATTTGTTTCTTGCTCTAAAATTTTGGAATTTAGCACAACAGATACAAAAGTCAAAAGTAGTAAAACTTTGAAATTTCACAGTTTTTGGATGAAATCTGACAAAGATACGGAATTTAATTGAAAGTGATGAAAATTCTTAGTTCGTTTTCAAAACAAAAATTTCTAAAAAAATTGTTTTTTGCTTTAAAATTTTAGAATCTATCACAGTAGATAAACCAGTCAAAAGTAGTACAACCTATAAATTTTAGTGTTTTAGGATGAAATCTGACACAGTTACAGAATTTCACCGAAAATGCTAAAAATTTTTAGTTCGCCTTCAAAATAAAAATTTCCAAAAAATTTGTTTATTTCACCAATATTTGGACTTTAGCACAGTAGTTAAGCAGTCAAAAGTAGTAAAACCTCCAAATTTCAGTGTTTTAGGATAAAATCTGACAAAGTTACGGAATTTCACCGAAAATGATGACAAATTTTTAGTTCGTCTTCAAAATAAAAATTTCTAAAATATTTGTTTCTTGCTCTAAAATTTTGGAATTTAGCACAACAGATACAAAAGTCAAAAGTTGTAAAACCTTGAAATTTCACAGTTTTTGGATTAAATCTGACAAAGATACGGAATTTAATTGAAAGTGATAAAAATTCTTAATTCGTTTTCAAAACAAAAATTTCCAAAAAAATTGTTTTTTGCTTTAAAATTTTAGAATCTATCACAGTAGATAAACCAGTCAAAAGTAGTACAACCTATAAATTTTAGTGTTTTAGGATGAAATCTGACACAGTTACGGAATTACACCGAAAATGCTAATAATTTTTAGTTCGCCTTCAAAATAAAAATTTCCAAAAAATTTGTTTATTTCACCAATATTTGGACTTTAGCACAGTAGTTAAGCAGTCAAAAGTAGTAAAACCTCCGAATTTCAGTGTTTTAGGATAAAATCTGACAAAGCTACGGAATTTCACCGAAAATGATGACAAATTTTTAGTTCGTCTTCAAAATAAAAATTTCTAAAATATTTGTTTCTTGCTCTAAAATTTTGGAATTTAGCACAACAGATACAAAAGTCAAAAGTAGTAAAACTTTGAAATTTCACAGTTTTTGGATGAAATCTGACAAAGATACGGAATTTAATTGAAAGTGATGAAAATTCTTAGTTCGTTTTCAAAACAAAAATTTCTAAAAAAATTGTTTTTTGCTTTAAAATTTTAGAATCTATCACAGTAGATAAACCAGTCAAAAGTAGTACAACCTATAAATTTTAGTGTTTTAGGATGAAATCTGACACAGTTACGAAATGTCATCGAAAATGCTAAAAATTTGTAGTTCGCCTTCAAAATAAAAATTTACAAAAAATTTGTTTATTTCACCAATATTTGGACTTTAGCAGAGTAGTTAAGTAGTCAAAAGTAGTAAAACCTCCAAATTTCAGTGTTTTAGGATAAAATCTGACAAAGTTACGGAATTTCACCGAAAATGACAAATTTTTAGTTCGTCTTCAAAATAAAAATTTCTAAAACATTTGTTTCTTGCTCTAAAATTTTGGAATTTAGTACAACAGATACAAAAGTCAAAAGTAGTAAAACTTTGAAATTTCACAGTTTTTGGATGAAATCTGACAAAGATACGAAATTTAATTGAAAGTGATGAAAATTCTTAGTTCGTCTTCAAAACAAAAATTTCTAAAAAAATAGTTTTTTGCTTTAAAACTTTAGAATCTAGCACAGTAGATAAACCAGTCAAATGTAGTACAACCTATAAATTTTAGTGTTTTAGGATGAAATCTGACACAGTTACGGAATTACACCGAAAATGCTAAAAATTTTTAGTTTGCCTTCAAAATAAAAATTTCCAAAAAATTTGTTTATTTTACCAATATTTGGACTTTAGCACAGTAGTTAAGCAGTCAAAAGTAGTAAAACCTCCAAATTTCAGTGTTTTAGGATAAAATCTGACAAAGTTACGGAATTTCACCGAAAATGATGACAAATTTTTAGTTCGTCTTCAAAATAAAAATTTCTCAAATATTTGTTTCTCGCTCTAAAATTTTGGAATTTAGCACAAGTTTTTGGATGAAATCTGACAAAGATACGGAATTTAATTGAAAGTGATGAAAATTCTTAGTTCGTCTTCAAAATTAAAAATTTAAGCGTTTTTGAAAAATGTATGAAATCATAAATAAAAGAATCCTGTAGGTACTGTAAAAAACCAAAAAAAAAATTTAACAATTTTAACCAAAAAATCCTACATTTCTCTCCAATTATTTTTTCGGCACAATCCCCTTTGTGCTATCGAGCCACTGAAAAACCTCCGCATAATGATATAATCGAAGTCGAGTCGGGGGTGGAAGACCCCGTTTAATTTTTCTAATATCCGTTTCACGTGGGCGTCGGACAATCGGATTTTAATTGCTGTCTACCTTCAAACTTTAATGCTTGATTCGAGGTTGCCAGTCCACGCATGTTCTTTATGCATTTTTTACGACACTCGGAATGGAAACGGATTTTCTAATGGAAAATGAGGGAGGATAATTGAATCGGAAAATTCCTTGTATTCTATTAGCAAGGGATGAATTTACGTCAAGATGGTGACTTTGTACGAATAAACAGTTTTATGGGAAATGTGACGTCGTTGGTGAGGTTTTCGACAGTTTTCCGCCAGAGAATGGGCTCGAGGGAAAAAAGTTCAATTCTTTTTAGATTTAAATTCTTCTATTCCCTTTAACTGAGCCTACAAATGGCGTTTAGTGTTTCACTTCATAAATATTCTATAATGCACGGATTTTTTTTATAAACTGACTTTATTGCTTTGGAAGAAGACGCGGATAATTATACCCGAAATTTCGATTTTATTCCGTTTTAATCGACCGTTTTACACATAATGTAAATACATGAATAATTGTAACGATGTCTTCTGGCATTATTAATAATAAAATAAGTAATTTAATCCCGACTAGAGGCCAAGAATTCCGTCCAACAAAGAAACTTAGTAATTGAATTCGTTATGTTCGTTTAGCGTATTTGAGAACTCAACTCGTCCCTCCACGAAGACGAGGTCTTAAAATTCAGGAATTCTCACGAATCCAATTACATTCGCGCAATGTACCGTAATTAGGACACTGCCGTACATAGAAAATAAAGTGAGCTGATCCGAAATAATTACGTATTGTGAATCTTGTAGTCACTGCCGTTTCCGAGAGTAAACAACGGCGAAAGGCTGTAAAATTTAGACTAATATGTACTGAAGGCATTCGAGGGATTATCGTTTATCGCCTGATTTCAAAAAAAGCGACAATAAAAGACAATGCGCTACGTGTTTAATAAAGGTTTTCCTCGCGGTTTAAGTGATATAAAACGATAAATGCGAGGGGAAAGAGAAATATTACGGAGATACTTGCATTATTCCAAATTTCATAGTTTTTGGATGAAATCTGACAAAGTTACGAAATTTAATTGAAAGTGATGAAAATTTTTAGTTCGTCGTAAAAACAAAAATTTCTAAAAAAATTGTTTCTTGCTTTAGAATTTTGAAATTTAGCACAGTAGATGAACAAGCCAAAAGTAGTAAAACCTCAAAATTTCACAGTTTTTTGATGAAATCTGACAAATTTACGGAATTTAATTAAAAGTTATAAAAATTTCATGAATATTTTTAGTTCGTGTTTGAAACAAAAATTTCTAAAAAATTTGCTTTTTGTTATAAATTTTTGAAATTTAGCACAGCAGATAAGCAAGTCAAAAGTAGTAAAACCTCCAAATTTCACAGTTCTTGGATGAAATATGACAAAGTTACGGAATTTAATTAAAAATTATGAAAATTTTTAGTTTGTCATCAAAATAAAAATTACCAAAAAATTTGGGGGCGAATTCTAAAGTAAAATGACCTGAGAATAACGCTGCTAAAAACCTTTTCTCAAAATCTTTTTTAGTTTCTAAGTAACTCAGTTATTTGTGGACCGATCATAATGAGTTTTACCATTTTGAAATCTACGAAAAATTCTGCCTAAAATGAGCACAACTATTTAAGATTACTCCGAAAAATAACCGAGTTATTAGTTTTAGTCATGACTTCTAAATGGGCTGTAAAATTTTGACTAACATGTACTGAGAGCATTCGAGAGATTATCGCTTATCGACTGAAAAAGCGACAATAAAAGACGATGTTCTACGTATTTAATAAAGGTTTTCCTCGCGGTTTAAGTGATATAAAACGATAAATGCGAGGGGAAAGAGAAATATTACGGAGACACGTTGCATTATTGCTGCAGTAAATTTAAGAGAAATAATATCGCACTTGAAATGTGGACGAGACGCTTGTACAAGACTTTAATCGATATAAACGCCGGTTATTACATTGCTAAGGACGAAAATCGTTGATTTAAGTATATTTTACTTACGAGGGTTGGAATTGAGTTCTTATTATTACAACATCAACATCAATATTAGTAGATACCTGTAATTACGGAAAAACAACCGAATGGGGAGTCTAATTGCATATTGATTAGGGCGCAATCGATAGGTGTATTTGTACTCTAATTTAACAAGCTAAATTATAATTTCACCGCAGTAAAGGCCAAACGGCTCTAATGTATCCATTTCACAGGAAATCCTTTCATTTTTTCACCGCCTCGCTTCACATTTCTGTGGTTTTTGCACGGCATAAAATGTTCTTTTAACCATCCGCACAAAGCCTCTCACTAAGTATCATTACAACGCTTTGACTCTGTGTAAATAATTCATCACATGCAGAAAGTCATAAAAGCGCCTTTTCGTAAAGATGTTGCACTTTGCGAATTTCTGTTGTAATAAATGCAGCGCTAATAAAATAAGATCCTTTATTGTAGAGCTCGTTTCGTGTGTTCCGTTTTTGAGACGAAAAGCATAAAAGCGACATACAAGCTTTCTATTATTATAGTGAATTTCCGGTCCACAATTTGAATACATTTCCCGGGGCTTTTCTTCGTGGCACATCGTCCATAAATCCATTTAACTAGCACCTAGACGGGTTAGCTGTTGTACACTCACGGTCAAAAATCTTGCAGGAATATTTGCAAAAGTTAACCACATTTTTATAAAAATTAATAAATTTTTTTAGAAATAGTCATCTTTCTAAATTTCATTGTCCATTGTTCATTGTCCATTGTCATTTTTATAAAAAAGTTGGAAATTTTTGGTTTAATTTAAAATAAAATTCTCTAAAATCTGTATTTTTTTTTTAAATTTGGCATTTCGCTACACTTAATAAGTGCTTTAAAAGTAGTAATGTCTTTAAATGTCATCGCCTTAACTAAGAAAATAACAAAGATACGAATTTTTATATCAACAAATTGAAAATATTTGGTTCGTCCTCACATGAAATTTTCTAAAATCTGTATTTTTTGTTCTAAAATTTTTCAATTTGACACAAATAATGAACATCTAAGAGGTATTAACTTATTCAAATTTCATTGTCATAACTTAACAATTAACAAAGGTACGAATTTTAAGGGAAAAGTTGGAAATTTTTTGTTCGATCTAAAATAAAATTTTCTAAAATCTGTATTTTTTTATCTAAAATTTTGCATTTAGCTACAGTTAATAAGTGCTCTAAAAGTAATGACCCCCTTAAATTTCATCGTCATATCTAAAAAATTAACAAGGATACGAATTTTCATATCAAAAAATTGAAAATATTCGGTTCGTCCTGAAATGAAAATTTCTAAAATTTGTATTTTTTGTTCTAAAATTGTGCAATTTGGCACAGATAATAAACATTTAAGAAGTAGTAACTCCCTCCAATTTTATTGTCATAACTTAACAAATAACAAAGATACGAATTTTAAGGGAAAAGTTGGAAATTTTTTGTTCGATCTAAAATAAAATTTTCTAAAATCTGTATTTTTTTATCTAAAATTTTGCATTTAGCTACAGTCAATAAGTGCTCTAAAAGTAATGACCCCCTTAAATTTCATCGTCATATCTAAAAAATTAACAAGGATACGAATTTTCATATCAAAAAATTGAAAATATTCGGTTCGTCCAAAAATGAAAATTTCTAAAATCTGTATTTTTTGTTCTAAAATTTAAAAATTTGGCACAGATATTTAACATTTGAGAAGTAAAAACGCCCTTAAATTTCATTGTTATCACTTAAAAATTAACAAAGATATAAATTTTAATAATCAAAAATTGAAAATATTCGGTTCGTCCTAAAATGAAAATTTCTAAAATCTGTATTTTTTGTTTTAAAATTGTGCAACTTGGCACAGATAATAAACATTTAAGAAGTAGTAACTCCCTCCAATTTTATTGTCATAACTTAACAAATAACAAAGATACGAATTTTTATATCAACAAATTGAAAAATTGCTTCGTCCTCACATGAAATTTTCTAAAATCTGTATTTTTTGTTCTAAAATTTTTCAATTTCACACAAATAATGAACATCTACGAGGTAGTAACTTTGTCAAATTTCATTGTCATCACTAAACAATTAACAAAGATACGAATTTTAAGGGAAAAGTTGGAAATTTTTTGTTCGATCTAAAATAAAATTTTCTAAAATCTGTATTTTTTTATCTAAAATTTTGCATTTATCTACAGTTTATAAGTACTTTAATAGTAATGACCCCCTTAAATTTCATCGTCATATCTAAAAAATTAACAAGGATACGAATTTTCATATCAAAAAATTGAAAATATTCGGTTCGTCCTAAAATGAAAATTTCTAAAATCTGTATTTTTTGTTCTAAAATTGTGCAATTTGGCACAGATAATAAACATTTAAGAAGTAATAACTCTCTCCAATTTTATTGTCATAACTTAACAAATAACAAAGATACGAATTTTAATATCAAAAAATTGAAAATATTCGGTTCGTCCTGAAATGAAATTTTTTAAAATTTGTTTTTCTTGTTCTAAAATTTTAAAATTTGGCACAGATATTTAACATTTGAGAAGTAACCTTAAATTTCATTGTTATCACTTAAAAATTAACAAAGATACAAATTTTAATAATCAAAAATTGAAAATATTCGGTTCGTCCTAAAATGAAAATTTCTAAAATCTGTATTTTTTGTTCTAAAATTGTGCAATTTGGCACAGATAATAAACATTTAAGAAGTAATAACTCTCTCCAATTTTATTGTCATAACTTAACAAATAACAAAGATACGAATTTTAATATCAAAAAATTGAAAATATTTGGTTCGTCCTGAAATGAAATTTTTTAAAATTTGTTTTTCTTGTTCTAAAATTTTAAAATTTGGCACAGATATTAAACATTTGAGAAGTAAAAACGTCCTTAAATTTCATTGTTATCACTTAAAAATTAACAAAAATACAAATTTTAATAATCAAAAATTGAAAATATTTGGTTCGTTGTAAAATAAAATTTTCTAAAATCCCTATTTCTTGTTTTCAAATTTTGCATTTTGGCACAGTTAATGTGCATTTTAGAAGTAGTAACTTTTGCAAATTTCATTCTCATAACTTAAAAACTTACAATGATACGAATTTTAATATATAAAAATTGAAAATATTTGGTGTTTGGTTAATAGCATTATAATCGCATCAGTGAAGTATATGGTAAGAAATTAGATGTTTCGTAATAATAACCAAAATAACCATTTCTATAATTATAAAAGACCGACCGCAGGATCGAGTCGCATGAAAAATCGCGAATTCCTGCTCGGGCGAGATACTAGCGCACCTGGCGCGTTTGTTTAAGGAGAGTGTATAAGTCAACCCAGCATTCAGAATTGGGCGCGCACCTTATTATAGTCGAGATAATTTTGTATGTGTATGCAAAATCTTGACTCCCTGTTTGCTTTTGGCACTAAGCCGGTAAACAACACGTCCTGATGTACAACTTGACGCAGGAATTGCCTTGGCAAGAATTCGGGAAATTTTCCGGTAAAATAAACCGCAATGCTCAATAATAGAGCACTTTTCTGCTGGCATGAGAAAAGATGCAGTTATGGAAATAATTCAAGAAAGGTAAGTGCAACATTATTTCCCTACGGCATAAAACACGAGCATTGGAAACAAATATTACAGACGAAAAGGAATGTCGAGTCTTGGGAATTTACACAAAGATTTGAATTTCGTGTCCATTTCGTAAACTTTGTTAATACTTGGGAGAATAAACATAATGCTTTATACCTACTCGGGACGTCAGAACTAGAAATTAATTAACTACGAGAAATGAACATTTCCAACGAATTACCGCCGCCTTTCATATCTCAAAGCAAAGATAATTTCTTTGCCATCACAACTCGTCCAGTTATCTCATTTCGATTGTTGTGTAAATATTGCAGCGCCTTTAGTTATCACTTTAATATCGTTATCCACTTGATCCAATAAAATTACGAGCGAACTTGTGTCTTTGTCAAAGATCCAACTATAATCGCGATAAATTGGTTCTTATATGGTTCCGAACTTATTAAATTATCCTCGAAAACGTCAGGTCAACTTAGGATAAGTCCCATAAACCTCTTATCTCATTAGGGAAAATACTAAAGACCGTTGTTGGTTCAACTTTGTAAGACTTGAGGTCAACATGTTTTATTTGTGGCTAAATCGAAGAAGCCATTCAAGCGCGTTGCGGTTTTCAAGAAAAATGCAATAATTCTGGATAATTTGGTAGTCACGTATAGCGTGAGAGGCACGATTACAACGGCGATCTTTTATTTTGCGTGCTGGGGACATGTTTGAATTTACATTCCTGTCATTTGTGTCTAAACTGCTGTCGCTTAAATCAAACGAGCTTTCAGATAAACTTTATTTGAATGGGTGAACCGCATCTAATTTCTGCGGAGCTGAAAATGGCGGATGCGCCGGGGACACAAAGCTAAAATAGTGCTGAAAAAAGCGAGCTTGCGCTGTGAGATTTTTGCGAGAGTGCTGTACATAATTTTTCTACTACTTTTTTATAGTCCAATGCTGTTGTTTATTACACTTTTTGGGTTGGATTATTAAGTTTTGATTCGAAATATTTGATTTATGTAGTTTTGGTAACAACCGAACTAGATTTATTCAGTTCGGTTATTAATATAAATAGACTAATTGATTTAAACTAATATACAAAATTCAAACAGAATTGATTTTATTTATTTTGAAGTTAAACCTTAAATTCTCAAAGTATATTTATTTGTCACACAAACAGCCCCAAATCAAATTATATGCGGTCAATTATCGATCGCGATTGTTATTGGCAACTAAAACTTTTTACATGATATTAACCCACCAGAATTCCAATTTCACATTTCGATCAAAATTACTAAATGATTTTAGTAATGTTATCAAATTCAAGTTGGTATTAACTTTGTCACTATGAGCTAAATATCAAAGCCGAAAAAGGATCAAAGACATCAGCCCAAGAAACATAACCTCAAACTAACAGTAGTAGGGGTAAAGTCCAGTTTACCGACTGAATATTCTATTCGCTCAGTTTCTATTGGTTTTATTTAAGATTCTCATTTTACTTAACAACGAATACGGTGCAAACGAATAATCGAGTAATTATGGGTCATATGTCAAACTACTGACATGCAGAAGTGCCAACCTAAATTATAGTAGAGTTTGTTAAAAAGTAAAGTTGGCAGCAGTGTCTAACAATTTTTATCGGTGATAGTTGGCAAGAAAACGTTTGACTTTGACGCAATTGTGACATTTTTTCTTGCAGAGAATTTTTATGAGCGCCAAATTTTAAATGCGGTTCTGTGATTGGTGGTTCGGGATAGTGAGTTAGATTCTCATTTGTTAGAACGGTGACCAAATTGTAGAAGCAACTTTTTTTTGTTATTTTTAAAATAATAGAACAAAAAAGGTTTTTTTTAGAATTTTTTTGAATTAGAGCGAATTGAAAATTTCTAATTTGTAGATCCGTACTTTTAGGAATCTAAGAATAGAATTTTAAGGAATCACAATTTTTGAAACTCTCATTAACTCTGCCAAATTTCAAAAATTTTGAGCAAAAAACTGATTTTTTAGAAATTTTTTGTTTTGGGATAAACTAACAATTTCTAATTTTCTACAGTAAAATCCATATTTTTGCTAATTTTAGGAAAACAAGATTGAAATTTTCGAGAGTTACTGGTTTTAAAACGCTTACTAATTCTGTCAAATTTCAAAAATTTAAAACAAGAAACTAATTTTTTGGATTTTTTTTAATTTTTGGGATGAACTGAAAATTTCCAATTTGTCATCTTAAATTCCAAATTTTCGCTAATTTTTGGACTACAAAAATTAAATACTTTTGAGACGTTTATTAACTTTGCCAAATTTCAAAAATTTAGTTCAAGAGGCTTATTTTTTAGAAATGTTTTATTTTGGGATAAACTAAAAGTTTTCAATTTTCAATCTTAAATTGCGTATTTTTGCTAATTTTAAGAATACAAGAATGAAAATTTAAGGATTTACGAGTTTTGAACCACTTATTAATTCAGCCAAATTCCAAAAATTTAGAACAAGAAACTGATTTTTTAGATATTTTTTATTTATGGATGAACTAAAAATTTCCAATTATCCATCTTAAAGTCCGTATTTTTGCTAATTTTAGGGATACAAAAATCAAATTTTAATGAGCTACAAATTTTAAGGCACTTAGTAATTTCGCCAAATTTAAAAAATTTAGAACAAGAAACTAATTTTTTAGAATTTTTTTATTTTGTTAAAATCCGTAATTTTGCTAATTTTAGGAATACAAGATTAAAATTTTGAGGAATTACTAGTTTTGAAACGCTTACTAATTTGGTCAAATTCCAAAAATTTAGAACAAAAAACTGATTTTTTAGATTTTTTATTTTGGGATGAACAAAAATTTTTTAAATTTTCCCATAGAATTTGCATATTTTTGCTAATTTTAGAAATACTAGTTTTGAAACGCTTATTAACTCCGCTTAATATCAAAAATTTAAAACAAAAACATTTTGAAAATTTATTTTAGGATGAACTTAAATCTCCAATTTTCCATCTTAAAATTTATATTTCTGCTAATTTGACGAATACAAAATTGAAATTTTGAGAAGTTACTAGTTTTGAAACGCTTACTAACTCCGCCAAATTTCAAAAATTTACAACGTGAAAATGATTTTTAAAAAAATTGTATTTTGGGATGGACTAAAAATTTTCAGTTTTCTGTCTTAATTTCCGTATTTTTGCTAATTTTAAGAATACAAAAATTAAATTTTAAAAAGTTACTTCTTTAGAGACGCTTATTATTTCCGTCAAATTCCAAAAAATTAGAACGAGAAACTGATTTTTTTGAATTTTTTTTATTTTGGAATGAACTGTATCCACTACAGATATCTAACTTATCTCTTAAAATTGTTCCTTTGTAAAACAAGAAAAACGAGGTATTATTGATTTATAAAATGGATAATAGATCGAGATTAAAGCTGCTGATCTCCCCATAAAAAATTAACGTTTAAATGACCCCAATTATAAAACTTACCAAGGATATCCGGTTATTGAATAACGTCTTCTTTTTCGCCGGATCAATAAAACGAGTAAAAAATTAATAGTTTAAAGGAACAAAGTTTTTAGGTGGGTACGAAGAATACATTTTTAATGGTGTTCATAACTCTCAAAATGGCATGCCTGGAAATTAAACAATTTTTTTAAAGAAAATGTATACGTCTAACTTTTGAGTGCTCCATTTAGCAAGTCGTTAAGAATCAATTTGTAAAGACGTTGTTCGCGTGACTGAAATTTTTTGAAGAATAATAAATTTAAGTTTGGCGTTTGAAAATTGAGCCGCAGATCGATTTGGGTATTTTCATGGTAAATATCAATAAAATAAAAATGTTGTGAAAGCGTCTCATATTTATCCAACATCAGAAAGCTGACATAAGTAGCTTAACTACATTGTTAGCTTCTGAATAGGAAACCGTCTATATCTATATCCAGAAATAACAATCCGGGAGACAATATTTTCTTTAGAGATTTGCATACAACGTCATAAACGAAGATATAACAGAACAGTTGTTGTGCTGCAATGAATGAATAAGTTATTCTTTTGAGCAAGTTATCCTTTTTATTATGGAAAAAAGCAAATAAAAGCGACATCCATGAATCCTTAATAATTTTCTTCGAGTAAACTCAGTAAACAACGTCTTGTTTTATTCAGTTACGAGGTTAGGGAAGGAATTAAGCGCGGACTTTAATCAGTTTCTGTTAGTTTGTAATAAAATTGCGAATGTTGAGTAATCGGGGAAAAGAAGAGAACAGAGAGTGCAGCAACTGCAGTTATATTTGAGTTTTAAAGAGGAAAGTTTTTAATGTTCGCGAACAAGAATTCTCTTCTCATAAAAGACAAAATGTATTTTTAAGTGGGCTTTTAATGACCCAATCTACAAATTATATCATCATTTTATGTTCGCGAGATTTCGAGGGTTGCATGAGAATTCGCGTCGTGTTAACCCTTCGCTTCTGGCGTCTTTTTTGGTGTTCCATTAGGAAAAGGACTCTTCCATTAATTTGAGTAAGATTAGGCACCAACTGCGGTGTGCATTATTCAGCAATTCACGAAACTGTAACTGACATGTGACATTGTACTAAATTGGGTTAGTGTCTTGGAACGGTTTTACATTAAAACGTCTTTGCACGATGTCACGACAAAATCTATGCTAGCGATCCGCCAAATGGCACGTGCTAACTAAACTACGGCAATTTTAAATTTGTCGCGTTGGCCGAAGCACGAGGCACGACAGAGCAATTATTGCAATCAGGTCATCTGCTGAGTTGCACTAGATCGTTGCATACGAAATTCTCTGCTATGCCGCAGTTTAATTAAACTAGTGGCGAATTTTGTACACAGGGAATTGGAAAAAAACGGATTTTACGGGATCACTGCCGGCCCTTTATTACTACCAGATTGCACGGAAAGGAATTCTTATGGGGCGGAAATGCATACGTTTTATGTACGACTACTCCAAATTAAATTGACCAAGAAAAACATAAAAAATAAAATAAACGTCTAGAACGTAAAAATTTTATCGACAAAAATAAACTTTAAATTTTCTTTTCTACGAAAAGTTTGGAATTTTTAAAACACTCTTCAAGATCACGTGGTTTTGCTGTTGTGTCTCACAACCCTAAAACTTCGAACTATAGACAAATTTGATTTTGAGATTTTTGCTGATTTTGTGCTTTAGACAAAATTAATCGTGTCATATTTCAAAATTACAAAACTAGAAACTGCTTTTTAGACTTTTTGGTTTAAAGTGAGTTGGAAGCTTCTAATATTGTATGTTAAATTCCATATTTTTGCTACTTTTAGGACTCCAAGAATGAAAATTTGAGAAATTACTATCTTTGAGACGCTTATTAACTTTGCCAAGTTTCAAAGCTTTATAACAAGAACCACATTTTTTAGAAATTTTTTATTTTAGAGTTAACCAAAAATTTCTCATATTTCATCTAAATTTTCGCTAATTATAAGAATACAAGATTGAAATTTTCAGGAGTTAATACTTTTGAGACACTTATTAACTCCGCCAAATTTCAAAAAAATAAAACAGGAAATTAATTTTTTTGAAATTTTTTATTCTGGGATGAACTGAAAATTTCCAATATAAAATTTAAAATCCGTAATTTTTTTAATTTTAGAAATACAAAAATGAAATTTTTAGTACTGACTACTTTTGAGACGTTTGTTGTCTTCACCAAATTCCAAAAATTTAGAAGAAAAAGATTTTTAGAAATTTTTTATATTGGGATCAATTAAAAATTTCAATTTTTCATCTGAAATTCCGAATTTTTGTTAATTTTTGGAATACAAGATTAAAATTTTAAGGAAAAACTAGATTTAAACCGCTTTCTAATTCTGCAGGAACTGATTTTTTAGAAATTTTTTATATTGAGATAAACTGAAAATTTCCAATATTCCATCTTAAATTTCGTATTTTCGCTCATTTCAGAAATAAAAAAATTAAATTTTAAGGAGTTACTTTTTTTGAGACGCAAATTAACGCTGGCAAATTTCCCAAAAATTAGAACAAAAAGCTGATTTTTTAGAAATTTTTTGTTTTGAAATAAACCGAAAGTTTCTAATTTGCCGTCTTAATTTTCGTATTTTCGCTAATTTTAGGAGTGTAAAAATAGATTTTTGACAAGTTACTTGTTTTAAGACGCCAATTAACTCGGCCAAATTTCAAAAATATAAAACAAGAAACTGTTTTTTTAGAAATTTTTTTGTTTCAGGGTTAATTGAAAATTTCCAATTTTCCATCTTAAATTCTGCATTTTCGCTAATTTTAGTAACTTTAAATAAAATTTTAAGAAGTTACTGTTTTTGAAACACTGAAATTTTTTATTTTAGAGTTAACGAAAAATTTCTCATATTTCATCTTAATTTTCGCTAATTATAAGAATACAAGATTGAAATTTTGAGGAGTTAATACTTTTGAGACACTTATTAACTCCGCCAAATTTCAAAAAAATAGAACAGGAAATTATTTTTTTTGAAATTTTTTTATTCTGGGATGAACTGAAAATTTTCAATTTAAAATGCGTAATTTTTCTAATTTTAGAAATACAAAAATAAAATTTTTAGTACTTACTATTTTGAGACGTTTGTTGTCTTCACCAAATTCCAAAAATTTAGAAGATAAAGATTTTTAGAAATTTTTTATATTGGGATCAATTAAAAATTTCAATTTTTCATCTGAAATTCCGAATTTTTGTTAATTTTTGGAATACAAGATTAAAATTTTAAGGAAAAACTAGATTTAAACCGCTTTCTAATTCTACAGGAACTAATTTTTTAGAAATTTTTTATTTTGAGATAAACTGAAAATTTCCAATATTCCATCTTAAATTTTGTATTTTCGCTCATTTTAGAAATAAAAGAATTAAATTTTAAGGAGTTACTTTTTTTGAGACGCTAATTAACGCTGTCAAATTTCCCAAAAATTAGAACAAAAAACTGATTTTTTAGAAATTTTTTTGTTTCGGGGTGAATTGAAAGTTTTCAATTTTCCATCTTAAATTCCGCATTTTCGCTAATTTTAGTTACTTTAAATAAAATTTTAAGAAGTTACTGTTTTAGGAACACTTAGTAACTTCGCCGAATTCAATCAATTTCGAACAAAAAAATGATTTTTTAAATTTTTTTTATTTTGGAATAAACTAAAACTTTCCAATTTTCCGTCTAAAATTCCGTAGTTTTTAAATTTTTGGAACATAAAAATTAAATTTTGAGAAGTTACTGTTTTTAAGACTTCACCAACTTCACCAATTTCCAAAATCCTGGAAACGTCTATTAACCGTACCAATTTTCAAAATTTTAGAACCAGAAACAGAATTATTAGAAAATTTTAATTTTGGGCGAACTAAAAATTTCCAATTTTTTATTTTTAATTTTAATTTTCGCTAATTTTAGGAATACAAAATTGAAATTTTGAGAGGGTACTAAAAATTTAGAACAAGAAATTAATTTTTTAGAAATTTTGGATTTTGAACAGGAAATTTTTAATATTTTATCTTCGATTTCGTATTTTCGTTAATTTTAAGAATATAAGAATGAAATTTTCAGAAGTTACTATTTTTAAGACGTTTATTAACTTTGCCAAATTTCAAAAATTTAGAACAAGAATCTGATTTTTTTAGAATTTTTTTATTTAAAGATGAACTAGAAATTTTCAATTTGCAATTTTAAGTTCCGTATTTTCGCTAATTTTAAGAATACAAAATTGAAATTTTGAGGACTTATTATTTTTGAAACCTTTATTACCTCCACTAAATTTCAAAAGTTGAGAACAAGAAACTAATTTAAAAAAAAAAATATTTTGGGATGAACTGAAAATTTCTAATTTTCCATCTTAAATTCCGTATGTTTGCTAATTTTAGGAATACTCAATTGAAATTTTCAAGAGTTACTAGTTTTAAGACGCTTATTAACTCCGCCAAATTCTAAAAATATAACTCATTTTTCAGATTTTTTTTATTTTAGGATAAAATAAATTCCGTGCAAAAATTTTTATATTTTTTCTTGAAATTTTGTGAGAATCAACAAGACTTCTTCCCCTACAACATGGCGTGACTATTGGTGCTTCACATCGCCGAAATTATCTTAGAGATAAAAAAATTTTCACGAGAGAAACCTAATATCAGAGTCGAAAATGTAAACTAAAAGTGCATAAAACACACATAAACACACATACGTAGACCTTAAAAGTTTGTACTTTTATGCCCTCTAAACTCAGAGTCATAAAATTTAAACGTAAAGATGGATCTTGTTATTTTAAGATGACTTTGATGACCTAAAAGTAAAACACGATCTCAGCGTTTTTCCGAGAAAAATTCAATTTTTTGCTTGTTTGTCTAGCGCGTAAATTGGAATTTAGTGGTGGCAATTTGTTCAAGGGTACAAACTCTATTAAAGTTTTTATTAAAAAGGATTGCTTGTAGATTATTAATGTAATTTTCTCTTCTGATATTCTAAGGTTACGGTCGGATTTAATCAGATTATGATTTAATTCCGCTTTCCTAGCGTAAATTCCACAATTGTTTACGTTGGAAAATGATCCAAAGTTTTCCAATAATTGTACGAAAAAGTCCTGTGTCGTTATAAAACCGGAGGAAAATGTCAATTTTCCGGTCGAGATGGGACATCCAAATCCTTACGTATGTACATAATCAGACGAGTTTTTCCTCTGGTTTAAGAGTAATCCTTGTTCCAGTACACCGCAGCACTCGTCTAAATCCGCCCTTGTTATTTCCATTATCGTAACACTTCCTCATTTTTCTTAAGATCTAAGCCTCGGTCTGAACAAAATATTAAGATAACGTCAGTGCAGGAAATTAAATCGTTTACTTTATTCCAGAAAGAGATCTGTTGTAAAACAAACTTAATACACCCAACCCGACCTAATAAAAAATAATTATCGTATTGCACTCAAAGTTTCGTGTTTGAATAGCGTGAGGTGAAACAATCAGGCTGTTGGGGGCGGCGGATCCCCGCGCACTGAAGCGAGCACTAACGATATAACCAGATATAACTTCACCCACCGGACATAACCTAATACTCATGATAAACTCTCGGAAGAGCGATTTAGCCCAGGTTAGGAAGTCTGGTCTGAATTCAATAGATTCAGAAGTGTAGAGTGCGAGAACTTTGCCAGACAAAGTTTGTTTTTCAACTCAAACTCGATATAATACCGCTCCCATTCCGGGCAGGAGGACAAACTTTAAATCGCTACTTTTTAAACGGACCTTCGTCGTTCGAGACCAAACAACGAACGCTTTCGTCACATTTTCGGTGGGATTAAGAGTATTGCAATGGGGTTTTAATCCAATTTACACAAAGGGTTGTTAAAAATTGAATTTTTTAATTAAATAAACTGGATAGCAAAATACGAATTCAGATGTGTCTGGAACTTCGCCGGGTAAAATGGGAAAACGAGAAACAGAGTTCAGAGACGATTGTTCGCCCCCGCAAATTTTGTAAATTATTATTTGAATAGCCTCGAGACTTTCGCATTGGCGTATTGCAAAAACAGACTTTTTTATTGTGGCCGAATAATTGAAATTTTCTTCGGAAAAAAATCTCTCCATCACCGGAATAGTAAATAATTATTTTTAAGCCTTCCAAATTTTTGTCCGTGCTTATATACAGGGTGTAACAGAAATGAGAACATAAAATTAAATGGTCTTGTTAAAACAAACAAATCTCTCCTTTGCGGTTTTTAAAATTCGAGCTCAGTTTTGAGATATTAATAATTTTGGAAACTGATCAGTTTTCTAGCCTATTCTTGGTGTTGTGCACAAAAAATGTAAGCATTTCCAGGTAGTCGGTAATCCGCAGCCAAGTAAAAGAGAAAACTGATTTTTTTGAAATTTTTTATTTTGGGATGAACTGAAAATTTCCAATATTGTGTCTCAAATTCCGTATTTTTGCTAATTTTAAGAATACAAAAATGAAATTTTGCGAAGTTACTATTTTTGATACACTTGTTAACTCCCCCATATTCCAAAAATTTCGAACGAGAAACTTATTTTTTAGAATTTTTTTATTTTAGGATGAACTGGAAATTTCCAATATTCTATTTTAAATTCCATAATTTCGCTAATTTTAGAAATACACGAATGAAATTTTGAGGAGTTACAATTCTTGAAATGCTTAATAACTCATCAAAATCCCAAAATTTTAGGACAAGAAACACATTTTGAAAATTTGTGTTAATATCACTAACACGTGTATTTAGTTTGCCAAATTTAAAAATTGTATAACCAGAAACTGATGTTTTAGAAATTTTTTATTTAAGCACGTATTAAAAATTTCTAACATTCTACAAAATACATACAGGGTGTCCCAAAAGTGACGCACCACCTTAAAAGGGGGTAACTGGGTGGTCCTCCAGAGTACCAAAAAAATGTTAAAAAAACTTCCAGACTCTCTGTTTTCGCAGGAGTAAAAGAAAATTAGGAAAATGGCAACATTGCAGAAGTGTACCCCCCTATAATTTAAATTTCCAGTAGTCAAAGCCATAGTAACGTTGCTGTTGTATTGTTGGCGTTAGTCAGGTCGGCTCATGAACGAGTATTGTAACTATGGTTTCACGTGAACGATGCCACACTGATCGAGATTGTTAATTCAAACATTTTCTTAACAGTTTTTAGGCATTTCTTACAAGATTTTTCCGATTTTTTTTGCACCATGCCTTTGCGCAAAATGTTCTTTGGGTAACAAATTTATTTGAACGTAAAATTATTGCACAGAAATCGTTAATTTTCGCATCAAACTTTGCCTCTTCAACCCATCGTATCTCGAAAAATTGAAGACATGGATTTTTTTTAACATTTTTCCGGTGATCTATGGCATTGTCCGATGATACAGTTTCACGGTGGTGCGTCACTTTCGGGACATCCTGTATAATCGCGTCAGTGTTTAGGACTAGAAAACTAGGTGGACCTCGAAAATCTGTGGATCTCGCTTTTTCGTAGACCTCGCTTTTCCGTGGCGTTGGATATTAATTTGTGATTGGTTATTTGTTATACTATAAAACAAAGAAGGCCACGGAAAAGCTAGGTCTACGAAAAAGCGAGATCCACAGATTTCCGAGGTCCACTTAGTTAATTGTATTTGGCTACTTAACATTTAGCAAAGAAGTTCTAGGATAACTTAATTTTTTGTGTTCTTCGATATTTGAAACTGATCAAAATAATTACGCTTGGCAATGAAGATTTTACTAACTCGCTTAATACGATCGGTTCATTGTGTGAATAGTCTTCCTTTGCTTCGCTTTTTAGAGTTTTCGTTAAACGTCCTGTTTAACAATTCGTTCATTTTCGGTTAAATATTTTTCTATTACCTCGCCGTAGAATCTTTCGTCGCAAACTACGCTACCTCTTCCTCTTCTTCTTTTTTCCTTCTCCTTTTCGATTTTTCTATCTTCCATTCTCTCCTTGACTTTAGCTTCATCAAGTGTTCAATGCAGTGCAATGTATTCTAAATTTTTTTATCGATTTTTTACTTTTCATTTATTACATACATTATTTGGCGGTCTTAATTCCGCTTCCTTTATTTGGGCTCTTCATTTTCTTTGCCTGTTTTTCCTTCTGTTACGGTACTTATTGACAGTTAATTTTCCAATAAATACTGTAAAGGAGAAAGCATGTTTAAAAAGGCGGTTCTTCAATGAAACCACGCAGCGCGGTCTATCTAGTAGATTTTTTGTCTTTAGATCGACAGCACTGTTCCTTTTTTTTCGAAATTTTTTGGCCTCAATTAACGCCCATTACGTTGCTGATGTTAATAAAAAATCTCCTAGCTTCTGTTAGTTCCCAAAATAGATTGAAAGGATAAAGTATCTTGCAAAAGATTATGTGAAGGGTAAAAACTTGCTTTCCACACAAATTGAAAAGAATTGGTCAACCTCTAAAAGAAAATGTTCATCAACCTTTGTTTGGTCACAATCTGCGATGCTTGCACAACTTGTTTTCTTCTTCAATCCATAATATCATGAAGTTGAATACCCAAAATCGTATTCCAAAAAGTTGTTCAAACTCTCATTATGTTACTGATGTCAAGATCTCCATGTTTCTCTGTTATCTTCCATAAGAGATTGTGGTGCACCAAACATCTTCCAAAATGTTGTCCGTCACTTAAACCACACAGTGAGGTGTTCCTGATGAAAAAAAGGTTTGACTTCAGAATGATAGCATTGATATTGTAAAAGAAAATACCTCAGAACAGAATATTACAACCCAGAAGACACAACTTCACGTCATTGATGATGTTTTCTACAAAAACTGAAGTAAATTGTCCACTCCTGAAACAAATCGTTCACTTGCAATTGCAAGTGTTGTTCCATTGTCTTTTTAAAGGTCCTTTCATAGGCCGCCCAATCATCTTCGTTTGTTCGTCACAATTTGCGAAGTCTCCACCAGTCCCAGAATTGCAATGACCGGAAGAGTCCCATCGTGCTGTTGTGTACCACAAAAATTATCCCTAATCTTGTTTTTGAATAAAAAAACCCCACAGCGAAGTGTTGCTGAAGAGAAGAAAATTTGACTCCAGATTGACAATGCAAAAAATATACTTCAAAAAGGGCACCACAACACAGGAGATTTCTGTGCTTCTCTGCAACGTTCCAAAAGGGGTGGTGAAGTTTAAGTCTTATTCCAAAAAGTTGTTCAAATTCCCATTATGTTGCTGATATCTAAAGATCTCCATGTTTCTCTGCTTTCCAAAGAGGATTGTAAGTCATAAAGCATAAATCCAAAAGTTCTTCAATGAAACCGCACAGCGACGAGTTTCCGAAAGATTGACTTCAGAATGACAGCCTTGACAATGTAAACGAAAATAGCTCAAAACAGATCATTACAACACAAACGATCTCTACGTTTCTCTGCAACTTTCCAAAAGAGGTTGTGATTCCTAAAGTTGTTCAAACTCCTATTATGTTGCTGATGTCTAAAGATCTCCATGTTTTTCTGTTACTTTCCATAAGAGTGATGCATAAAATATCTTCAAAAATGTTGTTCGTCATTGAAACCACGCAGCGCGGTGTTTCTGATGGGAAAAAAGTTTGACTTCAGAATGACAGCATTAATAATGTGAAAGAAAATACCTCACTTACTACAGCTTGTTACAACGATGTTCCGTTGTCTTTCAAGGCTCTTTTATCAACCACCCGATGATCTTTTTTGTTTGGTCGTCACAATCTGCGGTACCTCCACCAATCCCAGAATTGCAAACAATGGAAGGAAATTTTGATGCGAAAAGATCGTTAAGGATTAGATAATGGCCTAATTAATGGCAAAGAAAAAAAACGCAACCTCATAACCTCACAAAAAAATGACATTTCAAGTTCGATTTGCTTAGGCACCACGTGAAACACACTCATTGTTGCCAACCTTAGAGCGTGAGTTGGTCGTTTCATTGGTGCCAACTGAAACATCGGCAATTAAGATAACCTCACATCCTGACTGTCGATGAATAAAAGATTTTAATGGGGGAATCGCATCTGTCTGTTCTGCTGGAAAGAGGGCTCTTAACCTCAAAAACGTGGATTTTCATATTTGTTGCCCTTCGTTTCATTCGTCCATTTCCATTAGGCCCTCTCTTCTCACTACGTGTCTGGTTCACTTCAGTAAAAGCTGTTCAAATCCTCATTTTGTTGTTGATATTTAAAGATCCTCATGTTTTTTTGCTACTTGAAACCACACAGTTATTAGGTGTTTTAACCTCACAAAACGTCGTTCCGAGTTTAAATTGCATAGGCAGCACGTAAAACACAAAATTTGAGCAATGTCAACTGTCACTGGATCGAATTTTTTTTTTCATGCGATGGGTTTTTGATCCAGTGAACGTGGCGGAAGCTCATTGGCCGAAGCACGACACCAGCGCCACCAACGACGTGCATCGAAATGTCAATGTCAATCGTCGAAAGAAAAAAACAGTTTGTTTTTTTTGCAAATCGTGTTCTTTGAAGAGCGAAAATGTGCGCGAGTAAGGTGTCCAGGGGCGCGGCGGATCGTGAAAAGTGTCGAGAATCCCCAAAACCAGTTGCACATGACGTTACAACATCTTCAAGAAGAAAACCGGTGGAAAACGTAAACATATGACAGCAGCGCCACCAACACGAAGTAGAAATGTCAATCGTCGAAAGACAAAAGGTTTTTTAAAAATCGAGAAAAGGGCCTCCGAACGCCCAAAGACTCGAAACCTCGCACAAAGCGAAAAACTCGGACCTCTCAATTATCGAAGCGAGAGAGCCTGGACACGTTTTAGTAAGTGTTAATAAAATTAATTTTCTCTAATATTAAATCATAGAACATGCATGTAATGACTAGTTATTTGTTGAAAATGGGGAGACTTTTAATCGTTATTATATCATTGATTCTCATTTGTGACAGATGATGCTACATATTTAAACCTCGCGCCAGATTTTATTGCCATTGAGTGCATGTCATCAGAATATAAACTAAATTGTCGATCCAACACTCGAAGTAATAAAAAAACTTTTCTTTTTTCCCTCGACGCTTTAAACTCTATCCTCGGGGTAAACCTTAGTGCATGAATTTCCTTTATACCCTTTACAGCAATTCCTTTAATGAACCGAACATTTTATAGCGTCGATATTCGTACACAAACTCTAGTGCGTCATAAACACACACAATTGACCAATAAAAAAACTCAAAATGTAGTTGATTGCCGGTTACCTCCAATCAGTGAGGCCTGCGACTTGCTCCTGATAAAGCGATTGGTTAACTAACCGTTGATTAACCAATCAAAGCAGCTGTTTTCGTTTTTCGTTCTCGGTAGAGCAAATAACGCAATAGCCGGTTTTATATGCGAGAAATTCTAATTACGGTTATTGATTAGAGATTTTTTTGGATAAATTAATCAGTTCAAAACAAATTGACACCGGAAAATAATGCTTGAGAAAATTTTATTTCCGTGGTCTCGACAAAGCTGCAAACGAGTATAAAAACACACTTGTGTGGATAATTGGTGATTAGAGCTTTGTGAGCGTTCTGCTCGTTGACGTAAACATCCATTGTGTTCATTATTTTATTTTCGTCGCATTTCCACGATCGCAGCGTTATCGATGTGAAGTTAGAAGCAAGAGTTAGTGAATGGTAATATCGCTTTATATGAGATAAGTTCGAATCCTGTCCCATATTCACATATAACCCCACTTAAAGTTGACTACCCTAATACGGTGAAGGGTGGAGTCGATCGCAAAGTCATCGCAAACTTTCGGAATGGATATAAGAAAATTGATTTTGGAAATTCAAGATAGACGAGCAAACATTCGGCACGACCTGAGGCGCACAAAGATTGATAATTAATTTCGCAAATTAAGGTAAAGCCAAATCAACGTCCTTGGGGAAATTCGGGAAATTATGCTCTCATGAGCTGTCAACCGTCCTTGGCTATTTTAGCAGACCACTTGCGTTGCTGAAAATTATGCAAACCTCCGTTCATTAAAATTCATTTCGTATTTAATTGCTTTATTTTCTTGGTAGTTGAAAAAAAGAAACGTGTCGTGCTAGCAGACATAAGTCAAGGCAAAAAATCTAATCGATGCGAGTGCACTTTGGATGTACGCGAAGAGATAAAAACTGGTAAGTTTATAAAACACCCTTCATGGTTTGCTACAAGAAATACCGTCACAGAACAAACAAAAAAGCACAGATGACAAAGTCAGCGCTTGATGAAAATGATTGTGATATAGAACGGAGCGTTAAGGGTGGCAGGATGATTGAAGATGCGTGCCATTTCTCGTTAGAGGAAAATAATGAATAACGAGAAAAGAAAAAATCGCATCGATTTAACAATTCGCGGGTTTGAATCTAAAATTTCTTAAATTAAACTAAATAATTATAACTTTTGTTATTAAACTTTGTATTCTGGTAAGTTTTTAAGTTATGACAATGAAATTTGGAGAGGTTACTACCTCTAAAGTGCTTATTAACTCTGCAAAAATACAATATTTTACAACAAAAAATAGAGATTTTAGAAAATTTTATTTTAGGACGAACTAAAGCCTTCAAATTTTGATTATTAAAACTTGTATTTTTGTTAGTTTTTAAGTTATAATTATGAAATTTAGTGAGGTTACTATCTGTAAGTGTTTGTTAACTGTGCTAAAGTACAAAATTTTCGAACAAAAAATACAGATTTTAGAACATTTTATTTTAGAACAAACCAAATACTTTCAACTTTTGATTGTTAAAATTCGTCTTTTTGTTAGTTTTTAAGCTATGACAATAAAATTTAGTAAAGATACTATTTTTAAACTGTTTATTAACTGTGTAAAAGCACAAAATTTTAAAACAAGAAATACAATTTTTAGAAAATTTTATTTTAAGACAAATCAAAAAATCTTTCAACTTTTGATTATTAAAATTCGTATCTTTGTCAGTTTCCAAGTTATGACAATGTAATTTGGTGAGGTTATTATCTCTAAAGCGTCCTAAACTGTGCCAAAGTACAAAATTTTGGATCCAAAAATACAGATTTTAGAAAATTTTATTTTTCGACAGACCTAAAACTTTCAAAATTTGCGTATTGTTAGTTTTTGAGCTATAACAATAAAATTTGGTGATATTGTTATTTTTAAAATGTTTATTAGCTGTGTCAAAATACAACATATAAGAACAAAAAATACAGATTTTAGAAAATTTTGTTTTAGAACGAACCAAAAATTTTCAACTTTTTGTTATTAAAATTTTTATCTTTGTTAGTTTTAAAGTTATGGTAAAGAAATTTGGGGAGATTACTAATTCTAAACTAGTCATTCACTGTGCCAATGTACCAAATTTTAAAACAAAAAATACAGATTTTAGAAAATTTTATGTGAACATACAAAAACTTTCAACTTTTGATTAATAAAATTTCTAGTTTTGTTAGTTTTTAAGTTATAACAATAAAATTTAAAGAGGTTACTTTTTTTAAAGTGGTCATTAATTGTGTCAAAGTGCAATTATGTTTTCAAATTAGTTTAGAAAATAAAGTGCCAAGATTCAAATTTTATCATGTATCATAATTTTATAAAGAACTGCGAGATTTTCAAACGTGAGTGTAATTACAGGTTTAGTTAAAAAACTAGATAAAAAAGTTGTAATAATGAAAACCTTGTTTTAAAACTCAGAGAAATGGATATTTCACTTTTGACGTGAAAGCAGTCTGAAGCATTTCCGATTAAATTAATTGAAATTTCCATTAGAAGTTTTTCAGTGACGCAACATAAAATTTTATACAGTCCCTCCTCGAAACATCTTTTATTATTCCATCAAGAAGGTGAGAGCGTAGGCGTAGATTCATTCGTTACGTAAATACGTCTACAAAGAAATTTCTCATATTCTTCATATCGCAAGTAAGTTAATAAGCCTGAAATTTGAAATTTACAAAAAGCTCACTCTTGCGGAAATTTAACTTTAATGTTTCGACTTTTGTAATGCGATCGTCCCGTTTTCTATTTAATCCACTCGGGAAGCCCGTGCGTGTACATTTATCTTAAACGTTCAATCAATAAACATTTTGTTTTATCCGGCGAAGCTTCGCGTTTAAATGATGAATGTCATTGGGATAAATTGGGAAAAATGCGGGATTTTATCGGGCAGGTGGGAGAGTGCATTAGCGAAACGGGAAATATCAAGGTGATATTAAAATAATAGCGGAAATGCGGCGTAACGAAAAATGATTGGAAAGCTTGGGAAATTTTTGAAAAGAAAATTGAATTTCGCCACTTTCTTACTATTAATACAATTCAAGTTTTGAGTTTGTATAAGACCGAAGGTGCATTCCTGCTTTCCGCTAAAAATATCAAATGCAAACAAAATTCCTCCTACAAGCGTTTAATCTCGCTAGCTTTTCGCCGGGCTTTTCCTGCCGTGCCTCACCTTGAAAAGCCTGCAGAGCCGTCACCATCAGCAGGATTCCGACCCCTGTCCAAACCGGAGTCTTGGTCGCCATTTCTCACCTTCAACCCTTCTTACATTCTAAAATCCTGCAGCACTCAACATGCACCAATCGATCGGATTCTTCCGGTATCACCACTTTGTTTGCAGTTCCAGTCTTCCACATAAATCTGCAGTAACAAGTGGTTTCTGATTTATCAGCGTCCCGAAACGAAATGTCAGCGTTTTTATCCCGGAGCTGCAGGACGGTAGCCCGGAGAGTATCGTCGCAGAACGATCGGGTAATTACAGGTAACGCGTTGGAACAGTGCAGTGCGATTCCGGGACGCTCCGGGGCCCGGATGATCGGACGACGCGGGTTCGGGGGCGGCGTTCAACTGGCTTTCGGCGGCGGTATCGCTCGTATTTCAGGATTCCGAAACAGGAGCATGCGCTGGGAAGGCGAATCCGTCCCTATATCCCACGGCCGTTTTTCCTAATTCGCACCTTGTTTTACTAAAGCGTAAATTCGTGTAGCTTGAACTGGGGACATTTTGTTTTTGTTGGCACGCAGACATTTTGTTTTTAAAAGTGGTTTAAGTGCCAGTTTTTAATCCCACTAGAAAAACAGCGATTGTATTTACCGAGAGTAGATGAATTTAACTCCGAACAAAAATTATTGCGGTTTATCTGTTGCAATTTAGAGGATCGAAACTCGGGCCATTTAATGGTGAGTTTTAGAAGTGATTGGTCACTTCGAGGGTCGGTTCCATGATCGAAATGCTTTGTGGTGGGAAAATCACCTAGGGGTTATTAATAATTTAGAAGGTCGGGTGTTTGTAGCACCCCCAATCAGCCCAGTAAATTTTCACAACTTGCCCGAAAAGTTTAGGACTACTTGTATACTTGCGGTTATTAAACATTTATCTTCATGGGTAAAGGCCTGGGCGAAAGTGTTGGTACAAACGCGATGGACAAGCTCGAAGCTGTTTTAACGACACTTTAGAATGAGCGAAAATTATTCATAATTTATCCAAATTTATTAAGAGTGTTTTGGTAGAAATAACAATGAGAATAGAGATTATACAAGATTATAAATATTTGATAAAAGAGTTTTTAGTACTCTTAATTGTAAAGTACACTTTTTTGTTGCACACTCAAAAATTTTAGAATCAACGGTAAATATTGTTGGATTTTTCTGTAAATAAATATTTCTAAAAATTGGATCGTTTGTTCTAATTTGTTGTAATTCAGCACAATTAATAAAAAAGCAGAAAGTAGTAATGCCTCCAAATTTTACAATTTTAAAATACAAATTGGCAAAGTTATGAAATTTTATGGAATTCAGTAAATAATAATTTCGATCGTTTTGAAAATTACATTTTTTAAAATTGCACTTTTTGTTCTAAAATTTTGTAACTTGGCACAGTAAGTAAGTAACACGAAAGTAGTAAAGTCTTTAAACTTTACTGTTATAGACTCAAACTTACCCAAGTTATGAAATTTAATGAGCAAAGGTTAAAAATTTTGGATCATTTTAAAATTAAAATTTCTTAAAATTGCACTTTTTGTTTTAAAATTTTATACTTTAGCACAGCCAATCAGTTACACGAAAAAGATAAAATCTCTAAATTTTACTGTTATAGAATCAAAATTGTCAGAGATATAAAATTTTATGCACAACGGTAAAAAATTTTGGAATTTCTTGAAATAAAAAGTTCTAAAAATTATATTTTTTGTTCTAAAATTGTGTATTTTAGTACAACCAAGAAGAAAGACAAAGGTAGTAAACCTTTTTTATTTGTTTGTAGAAAATGTTGAATTTATATAAAAATTAAAATTTCTAAAAATTGCAATTTTTGTTTCAAAACTTTGTTATTTAGAACAGTTAATACATAATATAAAAGTAGTATGCCCTTCAAATTTTATTGTTATAGAATCGAAAATGCCAAAGTTATGAAATTTTCTGCACAACAGTTAAAAATTTAGATTTTTTTTAATAAAATTTCTAAAAATTGCATTTTTTGTTCTAAAATTTTGTAATTTAACACATTTAATAAGTAACACAAAAGTAGGCTTTCAAGTTTTACTGTTATAAAATCAAAATTGCTAAAGTTATAAAAATTTTGGCTCATTTTAAAATTAAATTTTCTAAAAACTGCAGTTTTTGTTGTAAAATTTTGTAATTTGACACAGTTAATAAATAAGACGAATGTATTAAGACGTTTGAATTTTACTGTTATAAAGTCAAAATTGCCAAAATTATGAAATTTTATGAACTGTTGAAAATTTGGAATTTTTATAAATTAAGATTTCTAAAAATTACACTTTTTGTTCTAAAATTTTCTAAGATAATAAAGTAACATGAAAGTAGTATGACCTTCAAATTTTACTGCTATATAGTCGAAGTTGACAAAGTTATGAAGTTTTATGCATGACGGTTAAAAATTTTGGATTTCTCTAAAATAAAAATTTCTAAAAATTGCACTTTTTGATCTAAAATTTTGTAATTGAGCACAATTAATAAGTAACATGAAAGTAATATGACATGCAAATTTTACTGTTACAGAATCTAAATTGCCAATGTTATAAAATTTTATGCACAACGGTAGAAAATTTTATTTATTCTTTAAATAAAAATTTCTAAAAATTGCACTTTTTGATCTAAAAATTTGTAATTAAGCACAGTTAATATGTAACATGAAAGTAGTATAACCTCCAAATTGTACTGTTATCGAATTTAAATTGCCAATGTTAAAAAATTGTATGCACGACGGTAAAAATTTTTGACTTTTTCTATAATAAAAATTTTTAAAAATTGCACTTTTTGATCTAAAATTTTGTAATTTAGCACACTTAATAAGTGACATAAAAATAGTAAGAACTCCAAATTTTACTGTTATATAGCCGAAACTACCAAAGTTGGGAGTTTGGAATTTTTTCAATTAAATTTTCCAAAAATTGCATTTTCTGTTCTAAAATTTTGCAATTTTTTTTGTGCACAGATAATAAGTAACGCAAAGTAAGTAGAGCTTTCAAATTTTGCTGTTCTAGAATCGAAATTACCGAAGTTGTGGTTCAAAGCGTGTCATTTTAAAATTATAATGACAATTAAAACGTCAAGTTTGCATAGCGCTGATAGAAAAATCGCAATTAAAATCCGGGAAAATTTTGCTTTCTCTTTTTCGATCGCAGTCTGGTTAATCGCGTTAGATCCGACCCTTCTGCTATAGATCTATTTACAAATAGAGCACATAAAGCTGCAGTGGCGTGACATTTAGATGCGCATCTCGCCTCGTAACCGCTACAACGTATCCACTAACTGTTCCGATTGCAAAATGAGATTTAAGCTCTGAATTGTATCATTATCTCTCTTCGCTACACATGATTTACTGCCGAAACGACTCTCCTACAATCATTGAATTTGCGAGAGTCTTGTTCAGATCCACTCCGATATTATTTGTTTGCTTTCGCGTATTTCAAGCGCTCAATCCATCATTCTAACACCAGACTGTCTCTCCCATTTTTGAAATATGACGACCGCCGACGGTACGTTATAAATCATTTCAATATATTTGCTTTTTGAACCTTTCACACCATTTGGGGTTTAATTAAGACCAATGTGCGAATAGAAAAATTCGAGGGACTGTATCAGTTTCGTTTGGAAATGGTGGATGCGCCGGGATAAATCTTCCTCAAGCTAATGCGCAATTAAGATTCTTCTGCATAACTCAATCTGATGACAATGAGGGAATGAAATATGTAGAATCTCAGCGGGGTCTCGCTAGGTGCAGACAATAATTCCTCCTACAGGCCATGTTTAGAGTCTTGCAGACAGAATACAAATTTCAAGCTGTCACTTACAATTATAATTAACTTGCTAATTCGCTAGTAGACGTCACGTGTATGATGTATATCACTGCAGTACTTCCCGCTCTATGAGCAAATGAGCAAAGCATTCCTCATTCGCACCCTCACTTAAACATTCCACGCAGAAAAACATCCCTGGATTTTCTCATATCCACCGCTCGCTCATACCGGCTGCAATAAATAAATTTACGTGTGAAATGTTTAATGAAGATCGTCCGTCCACTTAGTTACTCGCGTGAGATTCCTACATAAAGAGGACGTGGATACATGAATTCTTGACGTTTTGTTGAAATCGCGATATTATGTATGCATAAGTTGCAAACTCGATAGGGGTTGCTTTCCGGAGAGGGAAGATAAAAATATCAGGACCATTATGGGTTTTGAGATAGATAGGTACTCGAACTATGATCCCATTTCCGCGGATTATCTTAGAGAAATATAACTCTACGGGAACAACACGAAGAGACAGAGTTCGCCAAAGAATATACCTACTCCCCTGTAATAATAATAAAATGAGCACACCCAGGGGTTGATTTTTGTGTAAAATTGGAAACCGGAAAGTTTTCAGTCAAATAAAATGTTACAGCATTTCGGTTTCTTCAAAAATTGTGTTTCCAACTCAATAAATTAACTAACATTACAAAAATCAGAAATGTTCTATTTTGCTATAAAATTAAATAATTTGACCCACTTATTGTTTGCTTAACAATTAATTACTTTATGCATTTTGCATAATTCAGAAACAGGTCATAGCAGTAATATTTCCAAACTTAGTTTTGCCCTATAAAAATAATTAATTTGACATAGTTAATACATAAGCAGAAATGAATTAATTTCTGGATTTTTGTTGTTATATTATTGAAAATAGCAAAATATTAACCACTTAAATAAAACAATACATTATTGAAGTTTGTCCAAAAATGTAAAATTTATAAAATTTGAATTTTATTACTGATGAATTAATTAAGCACAGTTAATTAACAAGTTAAATTTTGTAATGTGTATAGAACATTTTTCTGCTTCTTCATTAAAATTGTTACATTTACAAATTAAAACTTTTTTACTAACAGGATTGAAAAGGCAGCAATGACATTTTCAGAGGTTACTAGTTTTTAGCGACTTATTAATAGTTATTAATAGTTACCTCAAAAGATACAACTTTTTGAAATTTTTATTTTGAGGACTTTCAAAATTTTCTATTTTTTTTTAACACAGTGTAATTCCTTTATTTTTGGTGTTACAAAAATGAAATTTGTGGAAGTTACGAGGCTTAATTGAGTTAGTAAAACTACTTATTTTCAAAAATTTACATCAAAAAGTACAATTTTTGGTAATTTTTATTTTGAAAGCTCTGATTTTTTTTAATTATTTTTGACACTATAATTCCTTCATTTTTGGTGGTACAGTAATAACATTTTTGGAGGTTACTAGTATTAAATAAATTCTCAAAAATATGTACCTAATTTCAAAAATTTACATCAAACAGTACAATTTTTGAAAATTTTTTCTCTGGAGGCTTTTAAAACATTCCTAATAGTTTTCAGTTTATTTTTGGTGCTACACTTATAACATTTGTGTAGGTTGCTAGTCTTAATTGACTCATTAAAAGTTTTAAGATAAAAAAATTACATTAAAAGGTACAATTTTTGGAAATTTTTATTTAGAGAGCTTTCGAAAATTTCTGTTTTTTTCTACACACTGCAATTGCTTTAATTTTGATGATACAGTAATAAAACTTGTGGAGGTTTCTAACTCTGGCTAACTTATCAAAAGCGCCAAATTTCAAACATTTACATCAAACGGTACAATATTTGGAAATTTGTACCTGGAAGCTGGAAAATTTTTTGGAAAATTTTTGAACAATCTGTAATTTCTTTGTTTTGAATGTTACCAAAATTAAAATTGTGAGCTTTAACGAGTTATTAAAACTACTTAATTTAAATAATGTACATCATAAAGTACAATTTTTTGGAAATTTGTATTTCGATAGCTCTAAAAATTTTCATGTTTTTTTGAACACCCTGTAATTCCTTCAATTTTGATAATACTGTAATAAAATATGTGGAGGTTGCTAGCCCTGACTGGCTTATCAAAAACCTTTTTCAAACATTTACGTGAAACGGTACAATTAATAAAATTTTTTATCTGTGGCTCTCTAAACTTTTTAAATATTTTTTAACACGCTGTAATTTCTTTATTTTTGGTGTTACAGAAATAAAATTTGTGGAAGTTACTACTCTTTATTGAGTTATAAAAATTACCGACTTTTTTAAATTCACATCTAAAGGGACAATTTTTTTGAATTTATTTATTTGGAGAGGTCTTAAAAATTTTAAATTTTTTGTTGACTCAATGTATTTCTTTTATTTTTGGTGTTACAGTAATAATCATTCTGTACTAGTTTTAAATGACTTATTAAAAGTAATAAAACTCAAAAATTTACAGCAAAAACTACAATTTTCGGAAATTTTTATTTGAAGAACTCTAAAAAATTATTTTTTTTCAACAAACTGTATTTTTTTTATTTTTGGTGTTACAGTAATGAAATTTTTGGAGGTTGCTAGCTTTGAACGATCACAAATTATAAATAAACTTAAAATAAAAAAAAATTGTTTTATAATTAATTTGGTCCATTTATTAAACGACTCATAGAAAGTAAATTTTTTAATTTTTTTAAACTTGATTTGGATATTCTAAGATATACAGTGTGTACCTAAATAAATGACAAAGTATCAGCTAACAGTGTCGATTATGAATTTTGATTTCTGCGGAAACTGTTATCTCATTCACTGTGTATTTTATGCGGCTTCACCCTGTATAGGATAGGTGTTCGAACTATGATCCCATTTCACCGGATAATCTTAGAAAAATATAACTCTAGTGGAACAACACGAAGAGACAGAGTTCGCTAAAATAATTCAGACAGCTTTGAGAAGAAAAGAGTCGGGTGTCGTTAGAGATAATAAATTGTCTCGTGAGGGTCCTGGGGTGTTATTTGGGTTTTGACCGTAATTTGTTAAGGGATTAACGCGACACGAATTTATCGATTATGACAAAGGAGCGCCTCGGTTTATCGAGACTTTTTCTCGGTAAAAAAAGTTAAACCAGTCAGTGAAGAAAATTAGCTTAGAAGTCGTAGGTATTTAGTAATACTCCCCTGCATTACCTGGTAAAATTCCCATAAACTTCATTAATCGAAACAGCCGCTGCATCGTTCCTTTTTCCCGCTGACATTTCCTGAGTTTCAGGGCAAAGTACGCCGATGCTCGCATCTGCACTTGAGTGGTTTAGTACCGCTCTCGAAAAACGCACACCTGAGCTCGAAACAACTTCACACTCCTCTGAATTCACACTTACATCCCTCTACTACTCATTCTCTTTCTAATCCGTCTTGGAGTTGTTTCACGAGATTTATTGCCTTTAGTTTTTTCTTTTCCGGCAGGACATTATGCCAGAGACCGTTAAGGGCGCGAAGTAAAAATGGTCTGTAACGCTTCCAATAACGGCAACAATACTGAACACAAAAAGTCTTGCTCCATAAAAGTGTACGTCGTAAATTGACTTTGCACTCATTTACGAGCGACTGCGGGAGGGCGCTGTTATTCACCCGGAACCATTGTTTCAGACTTTTTCCGGTTATTACAGACTTCATTACGCGCTATTATGGCAAGTGATAGGCGATACAATACCAACAGCGATTTAGCGAGTTTGGAGGACGTTCTTAAAAGTAGTTTTATTTTTTCGCGGCGCACAGATGAAGTCTTCTTGTTAACCTGCATTTTTATGCAAATTTTTTAATAAACTTTTCTGCGACTGCATTTATGCAATGTTCCCGCCGTAATTTTCTGTCTATTTTGCTAGATCTAAATATTATTCTTGTGCAATTCGCTCAACGATTGCCACCATTCTCATGTAAATCCGCACGTCCTCCACTTCTTCGTCTCTGTTCCTGACAGTAATACATTTTTTTCAAAGAGAGAGATTTGATCCGATATTTTAGAAATGGCATTTCCCGATATCTGCAGATGAAAAAGCCACTGTTGATACAATTGTTTTTATATCTGTGGCGAACAGGACTGCGAGCCCATTGTACGCTAACAATAAGACCATAAACATCCATCCGTATCCGTGTACAATGCCGCAGATGCTACACCATTCGAACTCTATCGATTAACTCTGATAAAAGTAATGGCTGGACTCTCGGCCTCTGTCTTTACAAACTTTCAAGAGCTTTTTTCCACCGCCCGAAAATACGTGAGAATTTATTCTGGTTTTAATAAAATCTGATATGAGTTGAGGAAATTATACGCTGCTTCTTCATTAAAATTGTTACATTTACAAATTAAAACTTTTTTACTAACAGGATTGAAAAGGCAGCAATGACATTTTCATAGGTTACTAGTTTTTAGCGACTTATTAATAGTTATTAATAGTTACCTCAAAAGATACAACTTTTTGAAATTTTTATTTTGAGGACTTTCAAAATTTTCTATTTTTTTTAACACAGTGTAATTCATTTATTTTTGGTGTTACAAAAATGAAATTTGTGGTAGTTACGAGGCTTAATTGAGTTAGACAAACTACTTATTTTCAAAAATTTACATCAAAAAGTAAAATTTTTGGTAATTTTTATTTTGAAAGCTCTGATTTTTTTTAATTATTTTTGACATTGTAATTCCTTCATTTTTGGTGGTACAGTAATAACATTTTTGGAGGTTACTCCAAAATTTACATCAAATAGTACAATTTTTGAAAATTTTTACTCTGGAGGCTTAGAAAACTTTCCTAATAGTTTTCAGTTTATTTTTGGCGCTACACTTATAACATGTGTGTAGGTTGCTAGTCTTAATTGACTCATTAAAAGTTTTAAGATAAAAAAATTACATTAAAAGGTACAATTTTTGGAAATTTTTATTTAATTTTTTTTTAACACGCTGTAATTTCTTTAATTTTAATGATACAGTAATGAATTTCGTGGAGATTGTTAGCCTTGACTAACTTATTAAAAGTATTAAATTTCATAAGTTTACATCAAACGGTACAATTTTTGTAAATTTTTATCTATAAGCTCAACGATTTTTTGGAAATTTTTTCAATAAAACTCTAATTTCTTTATTTTTTATGTTACTAAAACAAAATTTGTGAAGGTTACTAGGCTTGAAAAAATTATTAAAACTACTTAATTTCAAAATTTTACATCAAAAGGTACAATTTTTTGAAATTTTTATTTAGAGAGCTTTCGAAAATTTCTGTTTTTTTCCACACACTGCAATTGCTTTAATTTTGATGATACAGTAATAAAACTTGTGGAGGTTTCTAACTCGGACTAACTTATCAAAAGCGCCTTTCAAACATTTACATCAAACGGTACAATATTTGGAAATTTGTACCTGGAAGCTGTAAAAATTTTTTGGAAAATTACCATTCGAACTCTATCGATTAACTCTGATAAAAGTAATGGCTGGACTCTCGGCCTCTGTCTTTACAAACTTTCAAGAGCTTTTTTCCACCGCCCGAAAATACGTGAGAATTTATTCTGGTTTTAATAAAATCTGATATGAGTTGAGGAAATTATACGCTGTAACAGCATGGTCGGAATTCTGAAATCAATTTCTGGTTACAAGAAAACGAGAGAAAAAGGTGCGGGAGTCATATCTATGCAGAGTTTTACATTCGAATTTCTACCAATGTTTAGAGCCTTGGGAATGTAGTCGAGGCATTAATTATGAATACATGAGTGGTCGATCGTTTCAATATCGCTCGATTATTATTAAATTACTGTAATTGCAGCTTAGAACTTATGGACTCAAAAGTGTACTGTATTACTAAAAGTGTAGGAAACTATTTATTTACCCCGCGCATCCACCATTTTGGTAAATGTGCAAATTTGAAGTGTGAGTATCATAAATTGCAAAAAAAAGTTAAAACGTACGTTATAATTCTGTGCTAATATGTGCTGCAAATCCTAAATTCTGTGCTTTTTTTGTTATCGCGTTACTTCAAAAAATATATGTATATTTTGAAACTTTTGAGCTTGTCCTAAAAACAAAAATTTCTAAAATCTGAGTCTGCTGTTCCACATATTTCAAATTTAGTACAGTTACTAAATGAATCTAGTATACCAACCTCTCCAAATTTCATTGTTGTGGCACCAATACAACCAAAGATACAATTTTTTTTATAAAATTTTGAAACTTTTGAGCTCGATCTAAAAATAAAAATTTCTTAATTCCGGGCCTGTTGTAGCCGAATTTTGAAATTTGGTACAGTTTTTAAGTGAGTTAGGAGAAGCAATCTCCTCAAATTTTATCGCTGTGGCACCAACACCAGCAACGATACAATTTTTTTCATAAAATTTTGAAACTTTTTGGTTTGCCCTAAAAATAAAAATTTCTAAAATCCAAACTTGTTGTACTAGAATTTTGAAATTTGGCACCGTTTCTCATTGAGTTAGGAGTAGCAACCTCTTCAAATATCAGTGCTGTGGAACCAACAAAATAATTAAATATACAATTTTTTCATAGAAACATTTTGAGCACGTTCTAGAAATAAAAATTTTTAAAATTCGAGTTTATTGTACCACAATTGTGAAATTTGGTACAGTTAATAAGTGACTTAGGAGAAGAAACCTCCCAAAATTTTATCGGTGTGACACTAACATAACCCAAAATAATTTTTTTTATAGAATTTTAAAACATTTTGGTTTGCATTAAAAATAAAAATTTGTAAAATCCGAGCATGTTGTATTTAAATGTTGAAATTTGGTGCAGTTAATAAATGCGTTCAGGGTAGTAACTTCCCCAAATTTCATGGCTGTGGCGCCAAGATAACCAAAGATGCAATTTTTTTTTAGAATTTTAAAACATTTTGTATTTTTCTTGAAATAAAAATTTTTAAAACCTGGGTTTGTTCTACCAAAATTTTGAAAGTTGATACAATTAATAGGTGAGTTGGGAGGAGCAACCTCTTAAAATTTTATTGCTGTAGCACTAACATAACCAAAAATACATTTTTTTCATAGAATTTTGAAACATTTTGGTTTGTTTTAAAAATAAAAATTTCTAAAATCCGAGCCTGCTATACCAGAATTTTGAAATTTGGTAGTCTTTAAATGAGTTAGGAAAAACAACTTCCTCAAATTTCATTGCTGTGGCAACAACACCAGTAAAGATGCAATTTTTTTCATAAAATTTTGAAACTTTTTGGTTTGCCCTAAAAATAAAAATTTCTAAATTCCGAACTTGTACTAGAATTTTGAAATTTGGTACCGTTACTCATTGAGTTAGGAGTAGCAACCTCCTCAAATATCATTGCTGTGGAACCAACAAAATAATTAAATATACAATTTTTTTCATAGAAACTTTTTGAGCACGTTCTAAAAATAAAAATTTTTAAAATTTAAGTTTATTGTACCACAATTGTGAAATTTGGTACAGTTAATAAGTGACTTAGGAGAAGCAACCTTCCAAAATTTTATCGGTGTGACACTAACATAACCCAAAATAATTTTTTTTATAGAATTTTAAAACATTTTGTTTGCATTAAAAATAAAAATTTGTAAAATCCGAGCATGTTGTATTTAAATGTTGAAATTTGGTGCAGTTAATAAATGCGTTCAGGGTAGTAACCTCCCCAAATTTTATGGCTGTGGCGCCAAGATAACCAAAGATGCATTTTTTTTTAGAATTTTAAAACATTTTGTATTTTTCTTGAAATAAAAATTTTTAAAACCTGGGTTTGTTCTACCAAAATTTTGAAAGTTGGTACAATTAATAGGTGAGTTGGGAGGAGCAACTTTTTAAAATTTTATTGCACTAACATAACCAAAAATACATTTTTTTCATAGAATTTTGAAACATTTTGGTTTGTTTTGAAAATAAAAATTTCTAAAATCCGAGCCTGTTACGAGTATACCAGAATTTTGAAATTTGGGACAGTTAATAAATGACTAAAGAGTAGTAAACTCCACCAATTTCATGCTTGTGGCACTAATATAATCAAAAATATTTTTTTTATATAAAATTTTGAAACATTTTAGTTCGCCCTAAAAATAAAAATTTCTAAAATCTGAGCCTGTTGTTCTAAAACTTTAAAATTTGGTAGAGTTAATAAGTGAGTTGAGAGTGGTAACTTTCTCAAATTTTATTGCTGTGGAACCAGCATAACCGATGATACAATTTTTTTTATAAAATTTTGAAGCTTATTGTATTGTTTGTTCTAAACAGAAAATTTTCAAAAATCTGGGTCTGTTGTACCAATATTTTGAAATTTGATACGGTGAATAGGTGAGTTAGAAGGAGCCTCCTCCCAAAATTTTATCGCTGTGGCATTAAAACAACCAAAAATATTTTTTTTATAGAATTTTGAATCTGTTGAGCTCGCCCTAAAAATATTTCTAAAATCCGAGTCACTTGTTTTAAAATTTTAAAATTTGGCACAGTTGATAAATGAGTCAAGATCAGCAACATCCTTAAATTTTATCGCTGTGGCATCACCACAACCAACAGTAAAAAACTATTTACCCGGCGCATCCACCATTTCGTCAAACCTGCAAATTTGGCACAAATAGACAAGTCTAACAAATTTTACTGGATACATTTCATTTAAACCCGTTCCTTCGTTTCCCCCTTGAAAATGGATCTCAACTTTTTATAACTCCGAAGTCACCATTAATCAAATTTGCTCTCCGTAGATATCGCTGTCATTGGTACACAAATGAAAAATAGTTCTCGTCTCCCATTTAACGTTTTTTTAATTCTCTAAAACGTCAACAAACGTCTCGTTCTCGCAACAATCAGTGCTTGCATGCAGAATCGATGGCAGCTCCGTGTGGCAGAATCAGAGGAATTCTTGTAGGTCGACAGGCGATGAGAAGGCAGTCACCGTGTGTGACTGGATGTCATTTAAGAGTGTTAGAGCGTTTCAGCACACTTTCCATTCAGTCTGCGTACCGCCTTTGTTTCAGCTCGTCTAGTTTTTGCTGTCTAACGCCGAACCGTTATCTCTCGCCTTCCATACAGATTCTTCCACGGTTGGATAACGATATGCCCGGCGATACAAAAATGTCAATATCTTATTTATGACACGTGTCGAGAACGCATTTTCAGCAGAGCTCGAGGTAAAAAGGACATACAATTATATTTAAAAAAAAATGGGAAATCAAAAAGTGTACATTTTTAGTCCTGAAATAGTTCGATGATCCTTGCTTTTGCGTGTCTTGATTATTCTGGTTTGTTGTTTTTCATGTTGTAATGATTGTTGATGAAATTAATGTGCATATAGGTGGAAATGATCCCCAATTGAACGTTGTGTGTTTTGCTCAAAAAACAAATTCTAAATCATTCATGTTGTGTAACTCCAAATTCAAGTTCAAGTTTATAAGACAAATGAAACGCAAAGAAATTTCTGTAATCATTTTTATTAACAAAATCAAATCAAAATGATTTTTGTGGCCGTCAATTATTTGAACTCAAACAAACGCTTTGAACAAATCAAACGCTTCGGCAGAGACACCACTTTGTCGCAATTCTTACAAAATTAGAACGATTCGAAAATTACGTGTTTTGGAGATTTGGGTGTGTTCTCAATCATTATCGCCTTTTGTGAAATATCAGAGCATAGTGTGACTTGCAATGTTTAATCTTTAAAATGAATGAAATTAAATAAAAAAAAACTTTGAGAAAAACTTAAGAATTTGGTTTGGTCTCGAACGGAATTAAATCTGCAAATGGATTTGCATGAGACTCAAACGGAATCGGACTTCGAAAGTCAGAATTAAATTATATTCAATTCGGATGTTTAGTTTTTCAGTCGGCGGCAATCAGACAGAGGCGGCTAAAAGGTAAACGGTTGGTCAGAAGATACTTTAAGCGACAATCAGAGATTGTAGGAAGAATTTTAGAAATTTTTATTTTCAAAGCGCAGCTAAAATATGAGCCCAAAAATTCGAAATTTTGGGTTTTTTGTGCAACAGCTATGAAATTTTAGGAAATTACTCGTTTATAATCAAAGATTAACTCTACCAAATTGCAAATATGTACATCAAAAAACAAAAATTTTAGAAATTTTTATTTTAAATATGAGAAATCCTCTTTTAAAATTTGTAATTTTGGTAATTTTAGTGTTACAGCTATGAAATGTGGGGAAAAATACTTATTTTTATTTGTTTATTAACTCTGCTAAATTGCAACATTAAAGATCGAAAGATACAAATTTAAAAAAAAAATATTTTCAATGAGAAACCGAAAAATGAGAAATCCTTCTTTATAATTCGTAATTTTGGTAAATTTAGTGTTACAGCTATGAAATTTTGGGAAATTTGGGGAAATTTTTAGCTGTTAGCTCTAAAATAACTCCGCCAAATTGCAACATTGTAGATTGAAAGACACAAATTTTAGAAATCGTTATCTTCAAGGAGAAGCCGAAATATGAAAAATCCTCTCTTAAAATTCGTAATTTTCATAATTTTAGTGTTACGGCTATGAAATTTGGAGAAAATGCTTATTTGTAATTGTTTATTAACTCTGCTAAATTGAAACATTATAAACCACAAAACACAAATTTTAGAAATTTTTATTTTCAATGCAAAGCCAAAAAATTGAGAAATCCTACCTAAAAATTCGTAATTTTGGTAATTTTAGTGCAACAGCTAGGAAATTTGGGGAAATTATTAGTGTTTAATTGAGTATAAACTCTGTCATATTGCAAATATGTAGCTCAAAAAACAAAAATTTTAGAAATTTTTATTTTAAATATGAGAAATCCTCTTTTAAAATTTGTAATTTTGGTAATTTTAGTGTTACAGCTATGAAATGTGGGGAAAAATACTTATTTTTATTTGTTTATTAACTCTGCTAAATTGCAACATTAAAGATCGAAAGATACAAATTTAAAAAAAAAATATTTTCAATGAGAAACCGAAAAATGAGAAATCCTTCTTTAAAATTCGTAATTTTGGTAAATTTAGTGTTACAGCTATGAAATTTTGGGAAATTTGGGGAAATTTTTAGCTGTTAGCTCTAAAATAACTCCGCGAAATTGCAACATTGTAGATTGAAAGACACAAATTTTAGAAATTGTTATCTTCAAGGAGAAGCCGAAATATGAAAAATCCTCTCTTAAAATTCGTAATTTTCATAATTTTAGTGTTACAGCTATGAAATTTGGAGAAAATGCTTATTTGTAATTGTTTATTAACTTTGCTAAATTGAAACATTGTAAACCACAAAACACAAATTTTAGAAATTTTTATAATGCAAAGCCAAAAAATTGAGAACTCCTACCTAAAAATTCGTAAATTTGGTAATTTTAGTGCAACAGCTAGGAAATTTGGGGAAATTATTAGTGTTTAATTGAGTATAAACAATGTCATATTGCAAATATGTAGCTCAAAAAACAAAAATTTTAGAAATTTTTATTTTAAATATGAGAAATTCTCCTTTAAAATTCGTAATTTTGGTAATTTTAGTGCTACAGCTATGAAATTTGGGGAAAATACTTATTTTTATTTGTTTATTAACTCTGCTAAATTGCAACATTAAAGATCGAAAGATACAAATTTTAGAAAATTTTATTTTCAATGAGAAATCCTTCTTTAAAATTCGTAATTTTGGTAAATTTAGTGTTACAGCTATGAAATTTTGGGAAATTTGGGGAAATTTTTAGCTGTTAGCTCTAAAATAATTCCGCCAAATTGCAACATTGTAGATTGAAAGACACAAATTTATCTTCAAGGAGAAGCCGAAATATGAAAAATCCTCTCTTAAAATTCGTAATTTTGGTAATTTTAGTGCGACAGCTATAAAATTCGGAGAAGATATTTGCTAATCCAAGAGAAAAAATCATACTACGCTCTAGATGCAACTAGTTCTTTTACGACTCCAATTGGTTTTCATGTTTAGAAAAGCTTATTTTCTATAATTAATTTGTTCAAATTATTGCGTCATCGAATCGCGATTGAATGGAAAATTACCACATCTGGCTGGAAGCAAATTGCAACACTTGTCGCGGTGACAAAAATTATCAGTTTTACCAAAATTATATCCGAAAAAATTCTTTTCGCAATCGCAAAGTCGTACCATTCCAGTCCTCAGTCGCGTTTAACCGGCGCTAATTTCTCATCACGTCCTCTTTCAGACCCGTATATCAGTTTTCCCTGAATAATTCAGCTTGTTTTCTCCTTGCAAACGTTTAACGGAAGTTATTCGAATGCAAATTTTCCAACCAGCGCGTTTTTCTTCCCTTCCTCGACAAGCACTAAAAAACGAGTCCGTTTTTTCATCATTCTTGTGGTTTTAAATTTGTCTTAACCATAGAAGAAACATTTGCCGGAAGATTGTCTCATTATAAAACGACAACGAGAACGAGAACGGCACTACCGCCGCGGCTGTCGCCGTGTGTAATCCCTTGTCACGTCGACGTCGCGATGCCATGCACATCTTTCATGATGGAAAAGTGCAAGAAATTGCATTGCTTTTAGAAGTGACGTTGCTTTCAACTAAGATTTTATAGATGGATTTTTGTTTTTATTACGGCGGAGTGTGGAGGTTTACAGCGTTGTTTGAAGCCATCGTGCATTTTACGGCCACACTAAAAAAAGTTTCATGCGGTCTGCATGCTGCTGTAATTGTTATCACTCAAAATGATGGCGACCACTCAACACTGTTTAATTGAAGTTGAGGTTGTGGTCAAGAGAATCGGAAGTTTCTAAATATGATAGCAATTATGGAATGAAAACAAGCTCGCCGCAGGAATTTCAAGCAAACTACAAGAATGCAATTACGTTTGCATAATCCACTTCCTGCATCTAGATATCAGGCTTTAGCTGTTCATTGCCTGTCAGTTTCAGCCATTACTGCCACTTTAGGGCGAGTTAGCGGAAAATTCTGGCGAAAATTGCACTGGAAAATGAGCATATGCAGGTGTCGATCCGGTGTTCAACTCAATGCGGCCAACGAGTTTATTCAGGCAAATATTATGGTTCGAACAAAAATGAGATTTTCTAAAAATTAATTAACTTGGCATAATATCATTGAAATTACCAAAATTACGGGCATTCGAAGAGAATGTTGAAATTTTCGCTCCGAACAAAAATTATTTTTTGTAGAATTGTTGCTATTGAGTTATTTGTGCTTATTTCACTCAAAATTTTAAGCTAAATCTAAATCTGTAACGTCAACTAAGTTATAGTCAATTAAATCTGCTTCCAGGTATAGAAAATTGAAAAAAAAATTCTGACTTAGGTCAACGATGAAAAAAAGAATCAAAATTCGTGCTCAAAATTTTGGTTTGTCAACAAATAACTGTGTCAAGTAAAGTTTTGGGTTGTTATCAGAGGGCCAAAGGGCTCCATATTTTAGAAATTTTGCGTTTGCGACGTTTTTCTCGCATGTTGTTTGCTGAAAATCAACTCTTAACTATCTCAAATCTAATAGTCGTTTTTTATTGAAAAAAAAAATTGTTTTGGCTTTAACGAAAAAAAAATTGATTTTTTGTGTTTTGACCACATCTTGTGGACTACTAATTTAAAATTTGGCCAAATGATAGATTTTAAGTTGCGCTTTCGATCGGTATATAACTTAAAGGCATTAAACGTCGATTTCGACCTGTAATTTTTTTTAAATATCACACTAAAAAAATTCCCAAAAACCGGTTGCAAAAACCGTTTTTAGTCAATATCTAAGTTATTTGTGACGCAAATTTATAATATTGGAGCTCATTTTACGCAGAATTTTATGCGAAATCCAAATTCTGGCTCAAATGTTTGGTACAACAACAAATAACTGTGTTTTGGCCAATTAGAATTTTGATTTGTTGCCAAAAGGCCAAATTTTTGAACGTTCGTAAATATCTATATCTCGGAAACTATAGCAGATAGAGAAATGCCGTTTTTGTTACCGGTTTCTGCTAAAAATCTACTTTCAAGTATACAAAATTTATAGTCAATTTAAAAAAAATATATAATTTGACTCAACCGATGAAAAAATTTGATTTTTTTTTGCGCGCTTCTCGTCCTGCTAATCTAAAATTTGGCCAAATGATAGATTTTGAGCTGCTCTTTTTATTGGTATTTAACACAAAAGCATGAAACGTCGTTTTCGCTTCAAAAAAGTTTCTCAAATATTACCCTAAAAAAGATTTCTTGAAAAAACAATTTCGATCTTTATCGCTAATTTTTTTAAGAAAACTTACGTTATTGAGGCTTATTATACTCTGAATTTTATTTATAATTAAGTAATTAATTAATTCAAAATTTAGACTGCTATTTTGTTGAAGTAATCTCATTTACAAACATCTGTAACAAATGTTAAAATTTCTTGACTCTAATAAGATTAAAAATAAAAATTTATAAAAATTTTCTTTTTTGCACTATAATTAGGTAATTTGGCACAGCTATTTAACGACTCATAGAAAAAAAATCCAATCGCCGTGTGGTTACAATTACTAAAATTTTGAGCATCCGAATAAAACTTAGAAATTTATTGGTTGACCCAAAAATTAATAATTTTATGAAAAGTCAGTTTTATGCTCTACAATTAATTAATTTGACATAATTAATAAGCATGTAGCAAGAATCTCTTAAAACGTTTTTATTGCAATTTCGTTAAAATTACCAAAATTACAGGCATCCAAATAAAATAATGAAATTTTCCGACACAAAATAAAAACAGAAAACAAAAATTGTTGATTTTTCTGAATAATTAATTGAGTTAATCAATGAGTAAAAGCCCTGGCTTAAAAAATTTCTGCCTTTTTGCTTCATAATTAAAAAGGTCAGTAAATAAAGTTCTATTTTAAAAATAAAACGCAGATTGTCGTAACTCTTGAAGTAAATTTTTTAAGTTTCCATCATCAAGAGCCGCTGTAAGAACGAAGCCATTAAAACCAGACTAAAGAAAAAAGATAATTTCATAAAAACGTTAAATGAGTCTTTTACGACGCGCCGTAACACTCTAAACCTTAAACATATTTTTATAATCAACAGTTAAAGCCAGAATAAGAGACAAACAAGTCAAGTCGATGTTAATGCAATAATAAAACGAACACGGTATTTTTCATTTTATATCTCGAAAATATGCTGAGAGCCACTCTTTGTTCTCCAAAGATACGACTTCTAAATTTTATTACGCTTTTATATCGAAACAGTTTATTTAAAAAGTGCAGTGAACATCTCGAAGTCGGAACATACTTTGTATAATTCCAAAGCCATAAAGTAAATAAACAATTTGTAAGTTATTGACGTAGGAAAGCCATAACCGCCGTCGCAGCTAGACCGAAATATTGAACAATTTTCCAGGTCGGAAATATTCGAAATTTTTCCCCGTTGAAAATTGAGACGGGAAGAGCCAATTAAGTGCATAGCTCAGAAGCCATCTGCACTGCCCCCAATGACCGCCGGCTCCGCAATTTGTAACTCTATAATACAACGGTTTATCAATATTCCCAGCTCCTAATTGATATTTTGGACTAAATATCCAGTCCATTATTGATTCTCATTACAGTGATAAAGTGGGGTTTCGTGAATCTTTAACGGACCAAGAAAACGGAGAAATATTTTATAGCAGTCGCTTGGGCGAATTTTACTCCCACACCTGAATTTTAATTCAATTTGCGAAGTTCACAAAAAATCATTTATTTATGAGCGAGTTTTGGACTAACACACATGTCAAATTGGAGAGAGAATTTGTTAACATCCAAACCTCGCAAAGAGATAATCCGAATTCTAAATATGTTTTAGCAACTCTTAAACAACTTCACGTTTCCGCTCGTCCGTTAAATCTCAGGAAAAGTTAATACGCGAGGTGACGTGTGACAAGACGTAATACCAACATTTTTGCAAACATTTATTCCACCATCTCGCAGTATTATAAATAGATTTCACACAGCATTTATAGCAGCGCTGCTGGAACGTGAATTATTTGTGTTGATCAACACGAGAGTAATTACTTGCTGGCGGAATACTGCTCAAAGGGTTACATTTGACGGGGGTAATTTTATTATCGCATTGTCTTTAGTTGTTTTTGCTTGAGCTCTTCCTGTTGTGTTTATTTCAAGCGCATTGAATGATTCCTGCATTTTTTTTGTGAAAATTGTTGATGGAGAATTACATTTTCTCCATTATCTGTTGATATCAGATTATATCGAGGATTATACGAAATCTATGTAATGCCGGATTTTGCGCATAGGCAATTTGCGACCAAACTGAATACATAAATCCGAAAATTTTGATTTTAGTTCGTACCGAAAGTTTCAATATTTTATTTGGATGTCTAGAATTTTGGTTACTTTGGTCATACGACAATAAAATTAGAATAAGTGTGCCGAATTAGGGAAAATTGAGGAGTTAATAAGCAGGTCTGTTATTGTCCAACTCTTAGAATTACAAATTTTTATTTTCAAAAATTGAAAGTTTTTGGTTTATCTAAAAAATTAAATGATTCTAAAAAATGTGTATTATGTTCTACGATTGTATAGTTTGGGGGAGTGGATCAGCGGGTCCAAACCACCAAACTCCCAAAATTTTATTGTTATTATGTGAAAACTCCCAGAGTTACATATTTTTATTTTGAAAAATTCGAAATTTTTAGTTCATCTGCGAATTAAAAAATTCTAAAAACTGTGTCTTTCATTCGAATTTGAAGAAGTTGATAAGCAGGTTTAAAGCAGTAAACTCCCTAAATTTCATTGTCACCGCGTAAAAATTTCCAGAGTTACAAATTTTTATTTTAAAATTTTTTGTTTACCTGAAAAATGAAAAATTCTTAAAATTGTGTCTCGTTCTAATTTGGGGAAGTTAATAAACAGATTCAAACTAGTAGACTTTCCAAATTTTATTGGCATTGCTTAAAAACTTCCAGAGTTACAAATTTTTATTCTGAAAAATAGAAAATTTTTAAGTCATCAGCGAAATGAAAAATTCCAAAAACTGTGTCTTTTACTCTACAACGTTTTAATTTGGGGAAGGTAATAAACTGATTTAAACTAGTAAACTCTCCAAATTTTATTCTCATTGTTTAAAAGCTTCCGGAGTTACAAATTTTTATTTTGAAAAATAGAAAATCAGCGAAATAAAAAATTCTAAAAACTGTGACTTTTGCTCTACAACATTTGGGGAAGTTAATAAACCGGCTTAAAGTAGTAAACTCTCTAAATTTTATTGTTACCGCGTAAAAAAAATACAGAGTTAAAAATTTTTATTTTAAAAAGTTGGAAATTTTTTGATCAACTGAGAAATAAAAAATTCTAAAAACTGGGACTTTTGCTTTTTGAGGAATTGATAAGCAGGTACGGATTAGTAAACTCCCCATATTTTATTAGCATTACTTAAAAACTACTAAAATTACAAATTTTTATTTAAAAAAATTGGAAATTTTTAGATACTCTGCATAATAAAAAAAATGCTAAAAACTGTGTCTTTTGCTCTACAGCGTTCTAATTAGGGAAAGTTGATAAGTATGTCCAAACCAGTTAACTTCTCAAATTTTATTAGCATTGCTTAAAAACTCTCAAAGTTACAAATTCTTGTTTTGAAAAATTGGAAATTTTTAGATCATTTGCACAATAAAAAATTCTAAAACAGTGTTTTTTGCTCTACAACATTCTAATTTGGGAAAGTTAATAATCAGGCTTAAAGTAGTAAACTCCCTAAATTTTATTGTCACCCCGTAAAAAATTCCAGAGTTACAAATTTTTATTAAAAAAAAATAAAATTTTTTGATCATCTGCGAAATAAAAAATCTTAAAAACTGTTCTTTTTTGCTCTGCAACACTCTAAATTGGGGAAGTTAATAAGCAATACCAAACCAGTAAACTCCCTAAGTTGTATTGTTATTGCTTGAACACTCTCAGATTTACAAACTTTTATTTTCAAGACGATTTAGCGCATCCACCATTTTCAAAAAAATCTAAAATAGCATTAATTTTTTAATTAATTTTGTAATTTCTAATTATCACAGTCAAGAAGATTTAACATGGGCTATAGATGCTTGTAAACATGACAATTTTAAGATGTAGCAATGCAATTTGCTGAGTACAATTTCATCTTGTTCATAAATTGTACCAAAAAAAAAATTATTACATAGAAGACACAATTTTTAAAATTTTTAAATCTAATGATGACCAAAATGTTTGCAGTCGACAGGTGTGCCAGCTCACAAAACAGTGCTTTAAGTTGTGAAAACATCGAAAACAATTGAAAAGCAATGATATGAAGTAACTCCAAAGCATCGAAGAAAAAGACAGTTATTATCGCATTGTCTTTCGTTTCTTTACTCGTGCTCTAACTGTTGTATTTTTTCAGGCACATTGAATGATTTCAAGTTAATTTTTTTATTGAAATTGTTGATGGAAATTCCATTTTCTCCATTATTTGCAGATATCGGATTATGCGCTACGTTTTATGTTTGTACAGGTAATTTGCACCAAAGCCGAATAAATCCAAAAAACAGAAATTAACAATGAAATATATTTATTTATTGGCTTAGCATATTAAATGATTCCTAGAGTTATAAAAATAAATCCACTTAATATTTGCGGTTTACATCACATTTTTGAATTCGACAATATAACGGTTCCATTAATCAAACCATTTTCATCAATGTTCAATACAAAAATACGTACTTTTAATCTCGTCCTCGTAAATAAAACACGACACCAAACCATACAAAACTGCAGATATTCACTAGTTCATAAAATTGCCATTTTTGAATTAGAGATGACGTAAATTATTCCACGTCAGCAATTTAAACAAAACGCTAAATTTTTAAACCAGTTTTGTATCGATCTTTAATATATCCGACCAATTTGAAAAAGCCACAAGAGTAATAAAATTTGTATCGAACGGCTCATGCTAACGTACCCAGAGGCAACAAAGTTAAATCTGTGTTTGTGTACAGAATCACCGATCTCAAATACTCGATTTCTTCAGGATGAATATCCCAACCGCTCAATTGCCCAATCACCCTCAAATTGGGGCAATGGCTCATTAATAGCTCCACCGAAATGGAAGTCAGACACCGCGCGCAGGATAACCACAGTTCTTCTAAACATAGAAAATCGCATTCTGCACAAAGACGGAAAATATCACCGTCGGTCATGTTGATCACGCAGCCGATTATAACACGACGAAGAAACGGGCAGTTGGTGAGAATGTTTTTTAAGGAGGAATCGCTGATATCACAGTAGAGGATCTCGAGGTTCTCCAGGTTCATGAAGAAGGTGTCCATGTGAGGAAAGGACAAGTCCAGTTGGAAACACTCGAGGGTTTGGAGGTTCGGAACGCACCAACTAATATCACATAAGTTCAAACACACCGTTTTGTTGTGGTGGAGTTTGACCACCTGCAGATTAGACCCTGCGGATGTTAAATACGTGAGAAGATCTCCTCCGTTGTGACTGACGAGTTTCACGCAGGAGATTCTCTTGAGGCCGCTGAGGCCACTGATGACTCCTGACTCGGGGGAGTTCATGTAGATGCTCTCTAAATTTCCACACGTGTGGAGGATGGCATCCATCACCTCTTCAGTGGTACCAGTGTCTCGGATGTACTTGAGACGCGTTTTGAAATTGGGGTTTTTCTTGAAGAGAGTCAACAGAGAGCTCCCGGTAAATGAGTACGTCTTAAGCGATGTTAAATGAGGAAGGTGCTCGATGACTTCCGCGATGATATCCTCTGTGGAGTCCTCAGGAAGGCACACGCTTCTTTTTCCGAAGTACCCAACATCCAAGACTGTTAAAGTGGTTGGAAGGTGTTGCAACCCTTGAGCTGTGAATGCGCACTCCCCCGAAATATCCAACACTGTTAATTCTGCACAGGCTTTTGTGGCCTCTAAAACGGAGTCATCGGCCATGTGTGGGATCACCAACACCTTTATTTTAGTCAAATTCTTGATAAGTTTGTTGAGTTCTTCAGGATACTCCCTCACCCACACGCCTTTGAGATTCAATTGTCTTAATCCCACTCCTTTCTGTGTGATAACCTCCAGAATATCTTCATAGTACGAATGAGGGAAAATTCCAGTGTCCAACTTCTTCACATCAGTCCTCAACAACACTTGCAAACAACTAAATCTCGTCGCAGCGTCTAAATTCACAGAATTCAAAATATTCTTCAGTAACTCTTGGATAACTTCGTAGGTGGCGTCTAGGAGATAGCGTTCAACAACGTCATAATTTCGACCTTCTTCGTCAGACAGAGCTTGTGTTAACTTCATGGCGACGAGTTTAACACACAGATAACTCAAAGGATGAACTTGATTCTTCGGAGACATTGTAAGTTTGGAGATATTTCGACGCGACGCAGAACGTTATGGCTCGAGTTTAAATTTATTCTGGCACTCGAACATGCAGAGGTATAAATAGATTTCACACGAGTATTTATATAGACATTGTTTGCAACAGGAATTACTTGTGTTTATCAACAGGAACTCTACGAGAGTAATTACTGCTGTTCAAAGGGTTACACTTGACGGTATTAATGTTATTGTTTTATTGTCTCCGGTTTTTGACGGCTGCGTTGAGATGGCAGAGTTTAATTAGAAATCACGTCAGCGCTAATTAAAAAACCGGAACTGCGTTATTTTTACTGAGAAATTTTGTCGGGCAAATGGGTGGATTTAACTAGATTTGCTGATTAATGAACTATTTTGTTCGCATTTAACGGTTATTTAAGTGAGAATCCAAATGGACGCTGTGTCCAGTCAATAAAGCTCTTGGGGATTATTTCCGGGTAAATTTTGTGTTTTAGCGTTTCTCCACCGCAACAGGGCACGTCTGACGTCTGCATTTACCCTCCATCCTTTATTCACGCCATTTGATGGTATCATGACAAGGTGGTGTCAAGCACATTTAGCTCTTTTAACACCGTTGAGAGATATGTCGTTATATTATGTATCATAGCGACTTCAAAAGAATGTTACTTTGATAAGATCGGAACTCATATTCCTGACGTTGTAGGAAAGTTTTATTAAAAATCTAGTGCATTTACATCGATTGAACGAGAGTTTTTGTGAATACGAGGGCGAGTTATTGATTGGATTGAAAATTTCTAAAAATTGCAATTTTTCTAATTCAGTTACAAAATGAGAGCAATAAAATTTGTAATTCTGCAAATTTTTGTTTTTTTTTATGAAAATTGCGGAGGTTATTACTTTTGAACTACTTATCAACTGCAGCAAATTTTTAAATTATAGAACTACAACCACAGATTATGAAAATTTTTATTGTAAAAGGGAGCCGAAAATTTTTAACATTTTGAATAAAATTCCAAATTCTGTCAATTTTTGTTTTATTTTATCAACTGCACCAAGTTTTAAAACTATACATACAGTTGAAAACACAGATTTTGATTTTTTATTTTTAAGACGAGCAAAAAATTTCCAATAAGTATCAATAAAATTTCTAATTCTGTTAATTTTTGTTTCGTTTTTATGAAATTTGCACAAATTACTAATTTTGAACTATTTATTAACTGCATCAAATTTTAAAAGAGCTACTTACTAACACAGATTTTCGAAATTTTTTTATTCACAGGCCAGCGAAAATTTTTCAACATTTATCAATAAAATTCCTAATTCTGTGAATTTTTATTTAATTTTGATAAAATTTGCGCTAAATACTAATTTTGAACCATTTATTAACTGCAATAAATTTTAAAATCATAGAGCTACAAACACAGATTTTGGAAATTTTAATTTTAAAAGAAAGCCGAAAATTTCCAACATTTTGAATAAAATTTTTAATTCTGAAAATTTTTGTTTTATTTTTACAAAAGTTTTACAAATTACTAATTTTGAACTGTTTATCAACTCCATTAAATTTTAAAATGGTAGAGCCACAAACACAGATTTTGGATATTTTTATTTTCAAGATAAGCAAAAAATTTTCAACATATACCAATAAAATTCCTAATTCTGTGAATATTTATTTAATTTTGATGAAATTTGTGCAAATTACTAATTTTGAACTATTTGTTAACTGCATCAAATTTCAAAATCATAGAGCAAACAACACAGATTTTGGAAATTTTTATTTTAAAAGAAACCCATAAGTTTCCAATATTTTCAATAAAATTTTTATGTCTTACCGTTTAATTATTGGCTCTTTATGGCTGGGATTTGCGGTACGTTAGAGGTACAATTACGCCCTAGGGCATTAAAGTGTCTTAGCAACCTCACAACAAACAGCGATTGGCTACGAATCGACTTGCTTTCTTTGCCCGCCATATTCAAATTGCATTTAAACTTAATTATCATCAAACAGTCAAATTCAAAAGGTACCTGAATAAATAAACTGGTTGTAATGTTTTGAAGCTGTAACACATTCATGCTTTGGAGTTCGCATGTGCGCGCGTGTTTTTTTGAGGTTATGTCAAATGGGTTATCCATGTTATGAATTTTTCGTATTCTTTATCGTATAAATCTTTAGATTTTGTTGGCAATAAACTTTCAGTGGCTTTTGCAGCGTTTTTAACAATTTTAGATGGAATTTTACCTGCCATCTTGATACGCTTTCAATTGTTTTGCAAAGCGTTCTAAGATTAATTTCATTGACATGACACTAGGTTATTTTAATAACAATAATAAAAATAATGCTAATAACATAGTTCCTAGTTATTAACGAATTAACTAATGATTAATAAATTATAAATCAACTGCAATAGTATTTTGTGGTTTCAATTATCGCAAATAAACAGTGTAGAAATCAGAAATTGTATATAAAGCCATTGGTAATTAAAATGATTAAATCTTTAAACTAACACAAAACGACATGTGAAGTATTTTTTATAGTCTTTATGTAGATTCAAGAACAGAAATTTGTATTTGTGGAGAAATTATTTATTTTTAAAAAATCAAAATTTATTGGTAAGACATAAAACGTTGTATGTAACACGGGCATAACTTGATGTTTATGTATCTCGGGCAACTTACAAAGTCTCGGGCCAAAGGCCCTCGACCTTTTAATCTAATTGCCCTCGAACATAAACATCCACATTATGCCCTTAATACATAAATAACTATTAATTCTGTCAATTTTTGTTTAATTTTTATGAAATTTACGGAGGTTACTACTTTTGAACTACTTATTAACTGTACCAAATTTTCAAATTATAGAGCAAATTACAGATTTTAGAAATGTTTAATTTAAAAGAGTGCCAAAAAAATTTAACACTTTGAATAAAAGTTCTAATTGTCAATTTTTGTTTTATTTTGATAAAATTTGCACAAATTATAAATTGTGAACTATTTATTAATTGCGCCAAATTTCAAAATGATATAGCTATAAACACAAATTTTGGATTTTTTCATTTTTAAGGCACGCGAAAAATCTTCAACATTTATCAATAAAATTTCTAATTTTGTCAATTTTTGTTTAATTTTTAAAAAAATTGCACAAATTACTAATTTTGAGCTATTTATTAAATGCACCAAATTTCAAAATTATAGAGCTCCAATCACAGATTTTGAAAATTTTTATTTTAAAAGGAAGCTGTCAATTTTTGTTTAATTTTGATGAAATTTGCGGAGGTTACTACTTTCAAACTACTAATGAACTGCATGAAATTTTAGAATTATAGAGCAGAAAACACAGATTTTAATTTTTTATTTTTATGACGAGGAAAAAATTTCTAACATTTGGAATAAAATTGCCAATTTTATGAATTTTTGTTTGATTTTTATGAAATTAACAGAGGTTACTACTTTTGAACTACTCATTAACTGCACCAAATTTCAAAGTTATAAAATTTAAGACTTAATTTTGGTCATCACTCTAAATATTGTGTGATTCATTAAATTTTCATTCGCAGTTAGCTTTGAGAAAAAAATTCATGTCTTAACTAACACCATTACAGTAGTTTCGACTTAATATTTGCGAGATTTACTAGTTATCGAACAAGAAGTCAACGCACGTCCAAAATACACGGCCTACCTAGAATGGAAATTTAATGAATCACACGATATTAAAATAACTTGGTTCGTCAATTTTTTTTTAATTAATTCTGTTTTTTATACAGGGTGTTATGGAAATGAGTACACAAAATTAAACTGGTAAGAGAACTCACCATATACAACAACTTTTCTTAATAAAAAAAATTCCAAAATGCTTTCGTTTTCGAATTAAAAATCAATGAAAATTTGCTGTGAAAAGAGTTACCCGCCTATGCATTATGGATACTAACCTTCCTCTATGCGACAAAAACCATTGCTTCATAAAAACGAGTGGTTACATCAGGTTGATACTTTGTCGCGCATTTGTTTGTAGGAAAAAAAAACAGCAATAAAATCACGAAAACCCAATTGAACAATTTGTTTATAAAAATTGTTCAAAATGCCGTTCTTCACTCTTAATGCATGCCTGAATTCTCCGGGCCATTGAAGTTGGTGTTCTCACAATTATCGCTGGGTTTTAAGGAATTGTTTCAGCCCCAGCATTCACACGTTCACTTAATTTTTCCACTGAATCCACGGAGTTCGCGTACACCAACTCTTTCATATGTAACCACAAGAAAAAATCGCGGAGATTTAAGTCTGGCGAACGAGGGGGCCACAACACTGGTTCATTTCTACTTATCCACTTGTTTTCAAAGTGCACATTTAGCCATTGGGACACGAGTACTGTACAGACGCTTTACCCCGACCTTCCCCATAGAGAAGCATCATATCCGTGTATTCCATGATGGTATAAACCATTTTGTACCACCTTTTGCACTTTAAGAACGATCTGATACCTTGACACTGTAAAAATTCACAAGAAACTGAGCGTTTTTAATTAAATTACAGCTGATCAGTCGTTTTTATGACAAAAAATTGCAGAAATGAAAGTGAATTTGTTTAGAGATATCGAACGGTTGGCCAAATTAAGGGCGGAAAAAGCGAAAATTAAAATGCGTTTACTAAAAGAATTATTTAGAAAAGTTGTAGATCTTGATACGTTCTAACCGGTTAAATTTTGTGTATTTAATTTCATAACCTGTTATGACTTTTTTGAATACAATTTTTGTAAATTCCCAAAATGTTTTACTTTATGTTAAACTTAATAGTTCTAAACAGCACCGCAAATTAATTTAGAATGGTCATTAATAAAGTGTTTTACAAGTGAACTGATAACGCAGAGTTTTTTTATGCTTTTTTGTTGTTTAATTTTATAGCAATTCAATGATAGGTGGGCGACTCGTCAAAATGTAGGGGGGGGAAATTAGTTTAAAAACATGCGATTTAAAAAAAAATTATTAAGAGAAGTTGTCGCAAATGGTGAGTTCTTTTACCAGTTGAATTTTGTGTACTCATTTCCATAACACCCTGTATAAAATTTAGTGCACTTACATAAATAACGTCCGTTTTCTTGAATAAGTGAAGGCGCATCCAAAACCTCTCATTGACTAATTGGCTCTTATCAATAAAGCCCGTTATCCAATTTGATTCGATACAACAGATGACGTTTCCGTATTTGTGGCATAATCCGAGAGGTAGGGACGAATGCATCGAGCGTAAAATTGATGTCGTGCATTGAACATGGTCCCCGATGATGCTCTCCCGTTCCCCTTTCGATGAACTCCAATGTATTTATTTATCAACTGTCAACGTTCCATTTTTGATCATTTTTTGTGAAGCAGCGGCTGCTGTTTAAACTGGCATATTTCAAGTTATTTTCATTTTCCTGCGGTGGAGTTCTTCCGTTGTTTAATTTTGCATCAAGTGCGGGGAAAAAACTATCGATTTTCTATTTGCTCCTATTATTCTAACTGTAATCTGTTTGCATCCTGGTTGAGTGCAGCATTTGCATTTTTATGAAAACGCAATATTTTCTTTAATTTGTGCGCATTTCGGGCGAAACTGGCGTTCTTTCTTCGATGTAAGAAGATGAGCATTGAGCTTATCGCACATCACACGTCGTGATGAGAGAAATCAATTTTCCCGAGCTTCGGCTTTTGGAAATTATGCGGATCAGTCGTTTGTTAGCAGTTTCTTGTGCAATAACAACTGATAGCAGCCTTTATATTCGCTCCTCGCCTGTTTCGTTTTTATTACACTGAAGAAATGCCATAATTTAGCGATAGGAGACACTCCAATAACTCTGACGTATAATTTTTATCACCGCTCTTTTTGTTTCATTTCGGTTTGTTATTAAAACTTCCAAGATGTATGGATTTAGTTCTGGAGACTTTAATCACTTTTTTAATAGTTTTATTATCGCTGCCAGAAGTGGACAGAAGTACCGCCGTTTCTCCGACGAAATGCCCGGAATCCACTCCGGGTCGCGTTCAGGAACAGATAATTGGAAATTTTTCTAAACAATGAATGCGATTGCTTATTGCCACGACCAGATACGGCCAATTTTAAGATTCGACGGTTGTTGCGGGATTTATGATCGCTGTCTTCTCAAAGAATGTATATTTTTTTATCAGTACTTATGTCAAGAGAAAGAAAATAAGCATAAGAAAACCAGGAGCGCGAGCAAGTTTGCTCCACACATAAGCGAGATATTTGAATGCAGAAGTTTGACAGTCATATTCATAAAATCTTTCGTTTTTCCGAGAATCTAAGGACAAATTCTTAGCTATAACATTGCGAATTTAACGATGGTCAAAATCTCTTTTTTCGATCTGAATTTTGCCTAAAATGATGTAAATATCGCAAGTTTACTTCAAAAAGTAAACGAGATATCGATATCAAAAGCTTGGCAATGTTTAAGTCATGAATTTTCGCGAAAAACTGCAACCTTCAATTTTTGGATAATCTAAAGACTATTTTTATGTGAAAAATCGCGAGAAAAACTATGACGCAAACCGCATCTCAATATCTGTAACAGTTTCCGAGATACTGAGCACGAATTGTTTCAAATCTTCAAAAATTTGGCTCTCTGGCGACAACTCAAAAATTCAAAAGGCGATAACTCAGTTATTTGTCGACGAAAATTAAAAATTCTTGCGGTTTTTGGATTCAGCGTGACACTCTGCTTAGAATGACCTAAAATTTGTAGAGTTTGCTTAATAAATAAACGAGGCATTGGTCCAAAACTGTTTTGAAAAGTTCATTTTTGGGTGATTTTCAATTACTGTTTACAAGGTAAAATTGACGTTTACTACCTTTGCGTTAAATATCAATCGAAAGAGGAGCTCAAAATCTATCAATTGGAGCAAAATGAGGTCGATCGGACAAATAGTTTACGAGTTATGGCCAAAAATAAAAAAAATGAAAAATTTTCATCGTTTGAGTCGGAATTTTTTTTCTTGAAAAATTGACTATCGAATTTTGGGCTATTGAGAACATTTTCTAACGTAAAATGAGCCGAGAAAAAGAATGGCGCAAACCGCATTTCCATATCTCTAATAGTTTCCGAGATATTTAACTTTAAAACTTAGGAAAAATTCAGAAAAATGAAAATTAAGTATCCAAAATTTTGATTGGCAATAACTCAAATACTTGTTGTTGGATCTGAATTTAAATCCTAGATTTGGAATTAGTGGAAAATTTTGCGTACACTGATCTATAATAACTTCAATTCACTCTAAAAAAATAGCGAGATTCGATATCAGGAATTTGGCATAGTTTTAGTCATGAATTATTGCGAAAATTTGCAAATTTCGACTGTAGAAAAATTAAACAACTATTTCTTATGTAAAAAATCGCGAGAAAAACGATGGCGCAAACCGCATCTCAACATCTGAAATAGTTTCTGAGATATCAAGCACGAATTGTTTTGAACATTCAAAAATTTGGCCCTCTCGCGACAACCCAAAATTTCAAACGGCCATAACTCGGTTTTTTATTGACAAATATTAAAAAATTATTATGTTTTTGAATTCAGCGTGAAATTCTGCGTAAAATGAGAACCAAATTTGTAGAGTTTGCTTAATAAATAAACGAGGCATTGGTCCAAAACTGTTTTGAAAAGTTCATTTTCGGGTGATTTTCAATCATTGTTTACAAGGTAAAATCGACGTTTACTATCTTTGTGTTAAACATCAATCGAAAGAGGAGCTCAAAATCTATCAATTGGAAAAAAATGAGGTCGATCGGACAAATAGTTTACGAGTTATGGCCGAAAATAAAAAAAATGAAATATTTTCATCGTTTGAGTCGGTTTTTTTTTTCGCGGCTATCGAATTTTGGGTATTTGAGAACATTTTCTAACGTAAAATAACCCGAGAAAAGAATGGCGCAAACCGCATTTCAATATCTCAAATAGTTTCGGAGATATTTAACTTTAAAAATTACGAAAAATGAGAAAAAATGAAAATTAACTTTCCGAAACTTTAATCGGCCATAACTCAGTTATTTGTTGTCGGATCTGAATTTAAATCCCAGATTTGGAATCTGCGGGAAATTCTGCTTACACTGATGTACAATAACCTAAGTTTACTCAAATAATAAACGATATATCGATGTCAGAAATTTGGCATGGTTTTAGTCATGAATTTTCGCGAAAAACTGCAAATTTTAACTTTTGGAAAATCTTAGAATTATTTTTTTTGTAAAAAATTGCTAGAAAAACAACGGCGCTATAACTCAGTTATTTCTTGCAAAATAGTATATTATGAAACGCGTTTCATAATGAACATTTTGCCGCACGCACGTTTTTAAGACACGACGAGCGCAGCGAGGAGTGTCATAAAGTAGTAAGTGCGGCAAAATGCATTATGAACAAGTATCATACGGTATTTTTTCTATTTCGCCTTATTTTAAACAAAAAAAACTTGATTTTGAAATCTAGGGAATTTTAGGGTAGTTGGCATTTGCAAAATGTTCGCGAAAAAAATTCGAAGTAGCCAAATCCAATTTCAGTCAGTTTGACAGGTGTGACGTTTTGAGGTTACCAGACGCAAGGCAGCCAATAGAGCAAAGAGGTTGATCATGATCATGATGGTTCTCTTGCATCCAAAGAGTTTTTCTCCGATGAATTATTAAGCCACGTACAACAAGAAATAAAAGTGTATTGATCGAATTATCATGGTTTATCAAAACCAAAATCTAAATTGTCAACGTTGACGGCAGGTTGACGGTTTGTCTGCTGCAAACCTAAGAAAAATATAAGTTCCTGGAAATATTGGCACGAGATTGGTCCATTACGATACCGAAATACGCTCAAACGCGTATCGAAATATCTTCATTATGAACGCGAAATAGAAAAAATTAATATTTTATTTTGGATTCAGCATGGCATTGTGCGTAAAATGACCAAAAATGATTTTCAAGGTTTATTTTCGCTGCCAAAAGTAGACAGAAGTACCGCCGTTTCTCCGGCGAAATGCCCGGAATGCACTCCGGGTCGCGTTCAGGAACAGATAATTGGAAATTTTTCTAAACAATGAATGCGATTGCTTATTGCCACGACCAGATGCGGCCAATTTTAAGATTCGATGGTTGTTACGTGAATCGCCACAAAGTGCAGGTATCCGTAGGATTTATGATCGCTTTCCTCCTAAAGAATGTATATTTTTCTACCAGTACTTATGTCAAGAGAAAGAAAATAAGCATAACTAAGTGATATTTCATAAGGAAGCAAGGTGGAGAGGACGAGGAAGAAGATAAACGCATTCAGGAGCGCGAGCAATATACTTAAAATTCTCCACAATTGGATGTAGAGAAATGTGATTTCCGTTATTTCATTTCCGTTACTTTCGCATTGTCGCGAGCTGCTAAGAACGAAGGACGCTCCGAAAACACATTTGCCACCGGTTTGGTCGAGGGACGCGACCCTCGGACTGTGAAATAGGGTGCCATTAGTTGTTCGGACAGTCCATGTGCCCAATCATATTGGATTGGATTTGCGGACCGAACGCCACAATCATAGTAAATTTACACTTTGATGTGCTTATATACGGCACCAGTCTCGGAGGATTCGCTAAACCGAGAAATATAATAAGAAAACAAGGCGAACGATTGAAAAGGGCTAACAAGGTTGAAAGCCTGAATCGAAGCGCTAATTAGCGGAACTTGGGGTCTACAAGGCTCATGACTCATTTTCTAATTAGCCCTCTTTCACTTCGAGTTTAAATACTGTAATTATTACGGGAACACACGTCAGTTAAATTACTTTCCAGGAACACAATATTTCACTAAAAATATACTGAGTTTAAAAAAAAATTAACCACCCTGAAGGAGTAAACATAGAACGTCTAAATTCGGCGCATTGATTTAATATCTTAAGACAAATAAATAATTCAATTTTGAAGGCAATCCGTCATCGCTGAAAGAAATTTTACGTTTATTTTCACCTGTAAACTTGATTTTTGTTTACTTAGATTCGCTTCAAAAAGTTTGATGAATGTGGTAAATTTCAAAATTCATCTCCAAAAATTGACAAAATTTTTGTCCAGCTAGATTTGCGATCGGGACCACTGTGCTCGTCTAGATATTCCTTCGATGAAATTTCTTTGCAAATCTGCCCCACATTCTTTGTAGTGCGTGCCTTGATCTCGCATCAAAACCTAATGCAACATCGAAAGTTGACTTTTATTTGTGTTATTTGGACTTTTGTACGCCGCTGCGGCTTCTGCGACCGACAGTTCATATATAACTTAAATCACGACCAATTTTCCGACAAAACGAGCAAAAATCAAACGTGTGATTTTAGTTTAGATCAAGTGCTCGTGATAAATGACGTGGAAAACAAAAGAAGGCAAACTATTACGTCGTCTATCTTGGATACTCAAGTTCCCCTCCGTCCCGCCGCCGACGTACGACAGCCTTCTTGACTTCGGCCGACCCGACCGCCGACCGGTCAGACCATATATTTCCAACTTGTCGAACTTTGCCACTTATGCAGGGAAAAAATCGCACTTTCAACACTTGTAAAACAAATTAGGGGTGTAATTAGTCAAAATTCGGCCCCAACTTGGACTTTCTTCGATTCGAGTTTTCGGTAATTTTGGTGGTAAATCATCTGCGAGTGCGAAATTGGAAAAAAGTTTTATTTACAATAATTTACATTCATTTTATGAAGTTTGGTAGTTACAGGGTGTAGTACTCAGTGGTGAAATTTTTACGGTTCATTTCTCCCTCGATCCAGGTTTTGAACGCCCGCACGTTGGAATACACCCCTGGCGCGTTGCCCCCGCAGCCGATCCCCCACGATACAATACCCACTTGGACAAATCTGTTTTTCTCCCCTGCAATCGGACAAATCAGCGGACTGCCCCCGTCCCCTTTGCAGGTGTCTTTGTTTTTCACTCCTCCAGCGCAGATGAAACTCTTGTGCAATCTGAACGCTTTCCCCAGTCTCGTCCCTCTCAAACTCTTCTGGCAGTTCACCCTTCCCACTAGCGGCAACGTTACTTTTCTTAACACCGCCGACAACCTCTTCCTCCCCAACCCTCGCCGCCCCCAGCCGCTCGCCACGCACTTTTCCTCGTCAATTTTGAATTTTCCCGCGGGCAGACAAATGAAGCCGACATTTTCTGTTACGGAAAACGGTTGATTTAAGACGAGGAGAGCGACGTCGTTCCATAACGTTCCCGGCTTGTATTGGGGGTGGAGGAGGATTTCTTTAACCGATCCGTCTTGGTGCGGGAGCGGCTCGTCTTTGTTCTTGATGTTCCATTCGCCTGCTCTCACTTTTACCGATGTAGTCGTGCTCGCAGCGACACAATGACCTGCTGTTATAACCACCTGCGGATGGATTAGGGAACCGCCGCATATAAATGAGCTTCGTTCTTTGGAGGCGGCGGCGTCGAACACTAGAACGGTCCACGGAAGTTCGCCTACTTCGGTTTTCTCGGAGTCGGAGGTGATGCGGATGCCAAGCTGGCCCACGTTGGAAAAACCGCACTTTTTTATGGGCGGCGGGGCGGCGGCTTCGAGGGGCATGTCGCAGCAGACGTCGAAGTGGTTCGGACACGCGTCGTTTTCGAAGCTGAAACAAGGAAAATTTTTACTATAATTAAAAGTTTTTTCGATATAAAAAGAGTTTTTTTTAAGTTTGCTTCAAAAATAAGCGAGATATCGAACGCGGAAGTTTGACAATATTATTCATGAAATTTTTTGATTTCAACAGTTAAACAGTTAAATACGAATTCTTAGCTGAAAAATTGCGAGAAACGATGGTTAAAATCCCTTTATTGATCTGTTTTTGTTTCTGAGAAATTGAGTTAAGTTTCGAACATTCGAAAATTTGACTTTATGGCGACAACACACAAATTCAAACGACCATAACTAAATTACGATTTGTTATCGGATCTGAATTTTAACCCTAGAGTTGAAATCTGCAGAAAATTCTGCGTACACTGATGTTTACTCCAAAAAATAAGCGAGATTTTGATATCAGAAGTTTGGCACAATTTTAGTCATGAATTTTTGCGAAAAACTGCAACTTTCGATTTTTGGAAAATCTAAAAACTATTTCTTATGTAAAAAGTTGCGAGAAAAACGATGGCGCAAACGGTTTCCTAATATTTCTAACAGTTTCCGAGATATTCAGCACGGATTGTTTCGAACCTTCAAAAATTTGGCCCTCTGGCGACAACCGAAAAACTCAAACGGCAACTCAGTTATTTATTGACAAAAATTTGCGGCTTTGGATTCAGTCTGACATTTTGCGTAAAATGAGCCGAAATTTGTTGAGTTTGCTTAATAATTAAACAAGGCATTGGCCAAAAACTGTTTTGAAGAGATCTTTTTAGGGTGATTTTTATTCACCGTTTTCAAGGTAAAAACGAGTTTACTACCTTAGTGTTAAACATCAATCGAAAGAGGGGCCTAAAATCTAGTAATTGGCTAAATTTGAGATTGATCGGACAAATAGTTTACGAGTTATAGCCAAAAATAAAAAAAATAAAAATTTTCATCATTTGAGTCGAAATTTTTTTTTCGCGAAAAATTGAATATTGAATTTTAGGCTTTTGAAAATTTTTTCTGGCGTTAAATGAGCTAAGGAAAACAATGGCGCAAACCGCATCTTAATATCTCTAATAGTTTCCGAGATATTTACATTGAAAAATTAGGAAATATTAGGAAAAATGAAAATCAACTATCGCAAATTTTGATCGACCATAACTCAGTTATTTGTTGTCGGATCTGAATTTAAATCCCAGATTTGGAATCTGCGGGAAATTCTGCTTACACTGATGTATAATAACTCAAGTTTACTCCAAAATAAGCAAGGCATCGATATCAGAAGTTTGGCATAGTTTTAGTCGTGAATTTTTGCGAAAAACTGCAACTTTCGACTTTTAAAAAATGTAAAAATTATTTTTTGTGTAAAAAAATGTGAGAAAAACGATGCCTCATCTCTAATAGTTTTCGAGATATGTAGATTTAAAAATTAAAAAATTAGGAAAATTGACCGTCAGAAATCCGAAATTTTGATCGGCTATAACTCAGTTATTTGTTGTGTTTGTTAATTAGTGGAAATTGTTGGTGCGCACTCGGAATAAAAATTTCTAAAAATTCAGTCCCTAAACACGTCGCAATTATTAAAACCTCCAAATTTCACTGGTTTAGAAGAAAAATTGGCAAAATTACGAAATTTGATAAAAATTAGTGGAAATTTGTGATTCGCGCTCGGAATAAAATTTTCTAAAAATTAAATTTTTTGCTCTAAAATTTTGAAATTTGGCACAGCTGATAAACATGTCATAAACAACTATTAAAGCCTCTAAAATCACTCTTTTTGGAATAAAATTGTCAAAGATACGAAATTTGATAAAAATGTAGAAATTTTTGGTGTGCCCCAAAATAAAAAATTTCTAAAAATTCAGTCCCTTGCTTTAATTATGACTAATTTTAACTTTATTATTGCCGATTGTTGCTGAAGACGGACATGAAGACTAAAATTTTTGGTGCGCTCTCAAAATAAAAATTTCTAAAAATTCAGCCTCTTGATCTAAAATTTAGAAATTTAGCATAGCTGATAAACACGCAATTATTTAAACCTCCAAATTTTACTCTTTTTGGAATAAAATTGTCAAAGTTACAAAATTTGATAAAAAATTTTGAAATTGATGATTTGAAGTCTGCGGAAAATTCTGCGAACACTGATGTATAATAACTCAAGTTTACTCCTAAAATAAGCAAGACATTGACCTCAAAGTGTTGACATACTTTTTTAATTTTTTCGAACAAATCTGTTGAAAACTATTGTACCTAATCGTATAATCCAGCGCTTGGAAACTGTTCATGGATAAATGAAACCATTAGCTGAAAAACCCTATGAATATTCTCCACTTCGTAAAGTTAAATTTTCATCCATATAGCCTCGGAGCTCGTCTACAGCTAATCAATATCACAAGAAAATGAAATTGACAGTTTCGGCTCTATGCACCCCATAATTTATTTAACATCTCCGAAATTCCAACCGCGATGTGCATGCGGTTTGGCCACAAAGCAATTTGTCACTTCTGAACCAGAATCTATCTTTTGCTTACCGGATATCCAATAACCCCTGACCATTGGCAGCCTCATCGTTATCGGCACACTGATGGGGAGGCACACACTGACATGGGATTTCATCGCTAATTGCATCATCAAAATATGACGCAAAAACGCATCGAGAAACGACGGACAAAAGTAGAAAGTGCACGATGGACATTTTGTCAGAAACTGACGTGGAAGGTTGGCGACTAATTGTCGACTTTAAAGGGGGAATTATTTTTGGAACTGACTCCTAAATACCGAACAGGTAATCCGATAATCCGATAATCAAAGATCTATTTGGGGAGTTAAGCCGGTTGTGGTGAAAAGACAAACTCGCCAATAATCATTTGAATACAGAGGTTCTCAAACTTGACCATATTTTCCACGAATTTCAATTTTGAGTCCCGCTCGGGTTGCTTTTCCAATTAATAATCGGAATGAAGAAACCGTTGACCTGCAAACTCGCTCTAAAACTCCCATAAAAAGTACACTTTGATGGAGGTTCACAGGCATCATTTTGAACACGTGACATCATTACCCGGTGGAGTTTAATTTGCAGCAAGACCTGCAATTGGCCCACCATATCCGCTCTGAAACAAATGGATTCGAAAGTGATTCCATTTTCTGTGTCATTAGTTTCCACTCTTGGCGCCAAACTCCGGCCGAAAGCTCAAAATAAAATTTAAGGAATTTTCAAATCAAGCGTTCTTTTTATGCTGTTGTTTTCTTCGATACGAAACGTGCCCACCGGTCGGTAATATTATTTCATTTCCGGCTTTTGCATTTAGAGGATCGTAATGAATTGGAAATAAACAAAGAATTGCAGTTTCGCTATTAGTAGGTGATGTGGAGAATGAAATGTGTAAAATTTGAGTCGAAAATATTTTTCGCGAAAAAATTGATCATTTTATTTTGGACATTTGAAAACTTTTTCTAAAGTAAAATATCCCGATAAAACTATGGCGCAAAAGGCTGCTTGAAATATCTAATAGTTTTCGAAATGTTTAGCTTTAAAAATTTGAAAAATGAAAATCAACTATCCGAAATTTTCATTGACCATAGCTCAGTTATTTGTCGTCGGATTTTAATTTAAATCGCACATTTAAAAATATGTAAAATAAGTTATGTTTAATACAAAAAATAAGCGAGATATGGAAATCAAAAATTTGGCATAGTCATAAATTTTCGCGAAAATTTGCAAATTTTGACTTTTGAAAACTCTAAGAACTATTTCTTATGTAAAAAATTGCGAAAAGAACGATGGCGCAAACCACATCTTAATATCTGAAATAGTTTCCAAGATATCGAGCACGAATTGTTTTGAACCTTCAAAAATTTGGCTCTCTGGCGACAACCCAAAATTTCAAACGGCCATAACTCAATTATTTGTTGATAAAAATTTAAAAATTCTTATGTTTTTAGATTTATTGTAAAATTCTGCTTAAAATAAGACCCAAATATGTTGAATTTGCTTAATAAATAAACGAGGTATTGGCCAAAAACTGTTTTGAAAACATCATTTTAGAGTGATTTTCAATCAATGTTTTCAAAAAGAAAACAACGTTTAATAGCTTGATTTATACATCAGTCGAAAGAGGAGCTCAAAATCTATCTACTGGCCATATTTGAGATCTATCGGACAAATAGTTTACGAGTTATGGTTAAAAATAAAAAAAATGAAAATTTTGTATCGTTTGAGTCGGATTTTTTTTTCGCAAAAAATCGACTGTCAAATTTTGGGCTTTTAAGCACTTTTTCTAACGTAAAATGAGCCGAGAAAAAACGATGGCGCAAACCGCATCTCAATATCTCTAATAGTTTCCGAGATATTTAACTTTATAAATAGGGAAAAACGAGAAAAATTTAAAATCAAAACTTTTATCAGCCATAACGTGGTTATTTGTAGTCGGATCTGAATTTAAATACCAGATTTGGATTTAGCGTGACATTCTGCGTAAAATGAGTCAAAATTTGTTGAGTTTGCCTAAGAAATAAACAAGGCATTGACCAAAAACTGTTTGGAAGTGGTCATTTTGGGGTGATTTTCAATCACTGTTTTCAATGTAAAAACGACGTTTAATACCTTTGTATTATATATCATTCGAAAGAGAAGCTCGAGTTCTCTCTACTGGCAAACTTTGAGATCGATCAGACAAACAGTTTACGAGTTATAGTCAAAAATAAAAAAAATGAAAATTTTTTATCGTTTGAGTCGGAATTTTTTTTGCAAACAATCGACTATCGAATTTTGAGCTTTTAAGCATTTTTTCTAACGTAAAATGAGCTGAGAAAAATGATGGCGCAAACCGCATCTCAATATCTCTAATAGTTTCCGAGACATTCAATTTTTAAAATTACGAAAAATAAGAAAAAATGAAAATCAACTTTCCAAAACTTTGATCGGCCATACCTTTGTCATCTGTTGTCGGATCTAAAATTAAATTCCAGATTTGGAATCTGCGTAAAATTTTGCCTACACTGATGTATAATAACTTAAGTTTACTCTAAAAAATAAGCGAGATATCAATATCAAAAGTTTGCCATAGTTTTAGTCATAAATTTTTGCAAAAATTTGCAAATTTGGGCTGTAGAAAAATCAAAGAACTATTTCTTATGTAAAAAATCGCGAGAAAAACGATTGCGCAAACCGCATCTTAATATCTGAAATAGTTTCCGAGATATCGAGCACGAATTGTTTTGAACCTTCGAAAATTTGACCCTCTGGCGACAACCCAAAATTTCAACCGGCCATAACTCGGTTATTTGTTGACAAAAATTTACAAATTATTATGTTTTAAGATTCCGCGTGAAATTCTGCGTAAAATGAGACCCAAATTTGTTGAGTTTGCATGATAAATAAACGAGGTATTGGCCAAAAACTGTTTTGAAAACGTCATTTTAGGGTGATTTTCAATCACTGTTTTCAAAAAGAAAACGACGTTTAATAGCTTGATTTATACATCAGTCAAAAGAGGAGCTCAAAATCTATCTACTGGCCAGATTTGAGATCTATCGGACAAATAGTTTACGAGTTATGGCCAAAAATAAAAAAAATGAAAAATTTTCATCGATTGGGCCAGAATTTTTTTTCGCGAAAAATTGACTATCGAATTTTGGACTTTTAAAGACATTTTCTAACGTAAAATGAGCCGAAAAAGAGAATGGTGCAAACCGCATCTCAATATCTCAAATAGTTTCCGAGATATTTAACTTTAAAAATTACGAAAAATGAGGAAAACTGAAAATTAACTATCCAAAACTTTGAGCGACTATAACTCTATTATTTGTTGTCGGATCAAAATTTCAATTTCAGATTTGAAATCTGTGGAAGATTCTGCGTACATTGGTGTATAAAAAACTCAAGTTTACACCAAAAAATAAACGAGATATCGATACTCGTATCAGATATTTGGCATGGTTTTAGTGATGAATTTTTGCGAAAAACTGCAACTTTTGAATTTTGAAACTCTAAGAACTATTTTTAATGTAAAAAACTGCGAAAAAATCAATGGCGTAAACGGTTTTCCAATATTTCTAAAAGTTTCCAAGATATGAGCACGGTTTGTTTTGAACCTTCAAAAGTATGGCCCTCTAACAATCCAAAAATTCAAACGGCTATAACTCAGTTATTTGTTTTTGGATTCAGTGTGACATTCTGCGTAAAATGAGCCTAAGCCAGTTAAGTTTACTAATAAGTAAACAAAGGAGGCATTTACCAAAAACTCTTTTCAAGAGATCTTTTTGGGGTGATTTTCAATCACAGTTTTTAAGGTGAGATCGATTTTTGAGTTTTACATCAATCGAAAGAGAAGCTTAAAATCTATCAACTGGCCAAATTGGAGATCGATCGGCCAAAAAAAAAAAATTGAAAAAAAATTATCGATTGAGTCGGAATTTTCGAAAGCTCAAAATAAAATTTAAGGAATTTTTAAATCAAGCGTTTTTTTACACTGTTTTTTTCTTCGATGCGAAACGTGCCTACCGGTCGGTAAATATTATTTTATTTCCGGCATTTTGCATTTAGAGGATCGCAATGAATTGAAATAAACGAAGAATTCAATCATTCAATTCTCTTTTCTATAATGGGAAGTGCAGTTTCGCCATTACGTGCGGTGATGTGGAAAATGAAATATGTAAAAAATAATCCCACTTCCGGTACAAAAGGAAAAAACGCGTTACAAATGGAATGTCGTTGCGATCCGCTTGCTTTTAGACACATGAAGTGTAATATATAAATTCCCTTTTGAGCTGCATCACGTAATGTGCTTTAACGGGTTTTCATTTAGCGTTGTTATTATCTAAAAGTGTTCCATTACTAGCCATTTTATTTCACGGCAAATAGGAGCACAATGCCATGAAAAGTGATGCTATTAAAACAGAGCTTTTGAATTTTTGTTGCGCTAGTTGAAAGGGTGACCTTCCTGAGCCGCTCTTAAACGAATCCAATTGTGTAAAGAGCAGTACCACGTCATTCCTCCGGTATTAAAGCAAATAAAGTGTTTAATTTTTAGTATCCTTCTCCCCGGCCGTTAAGTAAGCTAATTACAGATGGGGTGGAAATATTTCACCCCGGCGCAGCTCAGGAAGAGCGTATGACTCTCCAGGGGCACCTAGGGCTCTTGCGCACCGCTGACACCCAGATACATCACCCGGACCGAACGGCTGGAGCATAACACCGCCAAACTTCCTGTTAAATAGCATTAGTTTCTAGTCTTGAACCTCGCGATGTTGATTATCCTGGCGAGATTGCTTGTCTTACGAATTCGATGCGGTGAAGCTTTTAGTCGAATTTTCTCGATATGTTTAAAGCACATTAAGCTGAAAAGTTGTCAGCTAATCGCATTAAGTGCTCTAATACTTCGGGTCTCGGTAGAGTCATGCGATAGGAAGGGTTCGCTCTGTCCGGTCGACTCCCACTTCTATAAAACAATCTAATCAGATTGTACGCAGATTACAAGGAAACTTTTTTAATTCAAGTTTGTTAAAGAGGGTTTATAAGCTATTTGAGATTACTAACAGAGAATTCACGCTCCACTCGCTTAGGATTCCGACTCTGTCATTTGATAATCTAATCCTGTCGGGCGCTGCTTCTGCACGAAAAAATATAAGCGCGTTTTCACGACGGGGTTGAGACGTAGTTTACTTATATTTAGTTAATTACTTACTATGTTAGGGTTCTGGTGACCAAGAGTGCACTGATTTGGGTTCGGCGAGACGTTGCGCTCAATTTGTACCCATTTAAAAAATTCTCCTTTCTCAGATAGAGCAAATTTAAACTGTTTTTGAAGGCGAAAAATAGCAGATTTTGTTAAAACATATTTTTTCTTTGCGATTTTCTAAAATTTGAGCCTCAGTTTCGAGATATTAACAATTTTGGAAACTAATTAGTTTGGTGACGTTACTATCTCTAAAGTGTTCATTAACTGTGTCAAAATACAAAATTTTAGAACAAATGATACAGATTTTAGAAACTGTTATTTTAAGACGGTCCAAAAACTTCTAATTTTTGAATATTAAAATTCGTATCTTTGTTAGTTTTCCAGTTATGTCAATGAAATTTCGCGAGGTTACTATCTTTTTAGTGTTTATTGACTGTGCTTAAGTACAAAAATTTAGAATACAAAATTCAGATTTTAGAAAATTTTATTTTAGAACGGGCCAAAAACTTTTTACTTTTTACTAATAAAATTCGAATTTTTGCTAGATTACAAGATATGACACTTAAATTTAGTGACGTCACTATTTTTGAAGTGTTTATTAACTGTGTCAAAGTACAAAATGTTAGAACAAAAAATACAGATTTTAGAAAAATTTATTTTAGCACGGACCAAAACATAACTTTTTATTATTAAAATTCGTATTTTTGATAGTTTTTAAGTTACAACAATAAAATTTTGAAAATTTACTTCTAAAGTGTTTAATTATGCAAAAGTACAACATTTTAGAACAAAAATACAGATTTTAAAAAATTTTATTTTTAGACAGACTAAAACCTTTTGAATTTGAAATTTTGAATATTAAAATTTGAATTTTTGTTAGTTTTTGTGCTATAACAATAAAATTTCGTACACTGCTGTTTCTAAAGCGTTTATTGTTATAGCTCAAAAACTAACAAAAGTACGAATCTTAATAATCGAAATTCAATCCAAAAATAAAATTTTCGAAAATCTGTATTTCTTGTTCTAATGTGTTATATTTTGGCACAGTTAATAAACACTTTAAAAATAGGAATCTTATTAAATGTCATTTTTATAGCTCAAAAACTAACAAAAATACGGATTTTAATAATCAAAAGTTAAAAGTTTTTGTTTTGTCCGAAAATAAAAATTCTTAAAATCTGTATTTATTCTTCTTATATTTCGTACTTTTGCAATGTTAATAACTACTTTACAAATAGCAATCTCACCAAGTTTCATTGTTATAGCGCAAAAGCGAACAAAAATACGAATTTTAATAATCAAAATATGAAAGTTTTTGGTCTGTTCTAAAATAAAATGTTCTAAAATCTGTATTTCTAGTTCGAAAATTTTGCAAATTGTCACAGTTACTAAATATTATTTAAATAGTGACCTCCATAGATTTAATGATTTGATTATTGATTTGATGTCGATTCTTACCGAACTAAGCGCAAAGTAAAAAAGAAAAATTTTGCGACAACCACGTTTTTAGTTCAATCGCAAGTTAAAGAATCGCATACTATGCAGACACTTTGACAGAGGGAAATATATTACATTCTCATATTCAATAACATAAACTACAGGTGAAGTTTCCAACAATAACTTCCGAATTCTTGTACCAACCCAATTTCAACAATTTCCCAACTCGTGTAAAAAGCACAGTCCCGAGAAAAATATTGACAAGCGTTTTGTTTACACGTTCGTAAACTTTACATTTAGTAATACATATTTCGTTGCCGCAAGTGATCGGTGTTTGTACTGGGTTTAGTATACACAGGTAAATCTCGTGGAGCTACAACTTTTGCCGTAAATAATTGAATGGACAAAGTTTGAGCCGAAAGTCTTACACGAGCTATTGAAAGAGGAAGTAACGTTGCTTTAGAAAACTTGTCGGCGAATAAAAATGCGTGGGAAATTCTATATAAATTTCATTAAAAGCAGCACAGTTCGTTATTAAATAAATTAAATAGACTTTACAATTCATTTAGCAATCATTACACAAAGGAATCGGAATAATTACATTTGATTGTTTACCGTGTTTGATTGAAGAGTTATATTCAATATATTGGGATGTGGATCGAAGAGCGATTTGCGAATAATTGTCACACAATTAGAGTTTTTGTAATAGCATTAGCAGCAATGACAAAATGGTGAATGCGCCAGGTAGCCCCTGTACATCCACAATTGATCGCAGCTGTGGCAGCAGAATTTGAACAAGGTTAGACTATTAAGTCCAACATCTTTGTTATTCGAGGACGGATTTTAGTAAAATTTATAAACCAAGATAACTGAAGAGGAATTTTATTCGTCTTATTTTAATTTGAAATTATTTAAAATTATCTTATCTTAATAACGTACGATCGCTAAAAACGAAAGTTTTCAAGAAAAAGAGCAAAAACTAAGCCAACATTTCCTAAAGCTACAAAATCATTTCGGGGCTATTTTGGACATTCTTGATATATGTTTCAAACTGTCATTTTTGACGTTTTTCGTTTGCGTTTTTTGTCTGATTATGAAAATCCAAAAATCTGACACTTTCTTATAATATGGACATAACTGCACTTTAAAATTCGTTTAATAAAATGAGTTTTGATTATAAAAATTCGTATTTTTGTTAGTTTTTTAGGTATGGCAATAAAATTTAGTGAGGTTGCTACTTTTAAAGTGTTCATTTACTTTGCCAAAATAAAAAAATTTAGAAAAAAAAATACAGATTTAAAAAAAATATATTTTTGGACAAACCAAAACTTTTAACTTTTGATTATTATTAAAACTCGTATTTTTGTAAGTATTAAAGTTTTGACATTGAAATTTGGAGAATTTATTATTTCTAAAGTGTTAATTAGTTGTGCCAAAGCACTAAATTTTAGAACAAAAATTAAAGATTAAAAAAATTTTTTTAGAACAAATCAAAACTTCCAACTTTTGATTACTAAAATTCGTAGCTTTGTTAGTTTTTAAGATTTGACAACGAAATTTAGGCAATTTATTATTTTTAAAGTGTGTATTAATAGTCCCAAAATACAATATTTTAGAACAAAAAATCAAGATTTTAGAAAATTTCATTTTAGAACAGAACTTTTGGTTATAAAAATTCGTATTTTTATTAGTTTTTAAGCTATGACAATGCAATTTGCTGCGGTTACCATTTTTAAAGTGCTTATTTACTGTGCCAAAGTACAACATTTTAGATCAAAGAATACAAATTTTAGATAAATTGATTTTTGAGCAGACCAAAAACTTTCAACTTTTGATTATTAAAATTCGTAGTTTTGTTAGTTTTTAAGCTATGACAATAAAATTTGGTGAGATTGCTATTGTATAGATGTTTATATATTGTGTGAAAGTACAACATTTTAGGACAGAAAATACAGATTTTAGAAAATTTTATCTTAGAACGAACCAAAAACTTTTAACTTTTTACTATTAAAATTTATATTTTTGTTAGTTCTTAAGTTATGGCAATGAAATTTATGGAGGTTACTATTTTTAAAGTGATTATTAACTGTGATAAAATACTAAATTTTAGAACAAAAAACCAAGATTTTAGAAAATTTTATTTTAGAACAGAACTTTCAACTTTTGGTTATAAAAATTCGTATTTTTATTAGTTTTTGACGCTATGACAATGCAATTTACTGCGGTTAAAATTTTAAAGTGCTTATTTACTGTGGCAAAGTACAACTTTTTAGATCAAAGAATACAAATTTTAGATAAATTGATTTTTGAGCAGACCAAAAACTTTCAACTTTTGATTATTAAAATTCGTAGTTTTGTAGTTTTTAAGCTATGACAATAAAATTTGGTGAGATTGCTATTGTATAGATGTTTATTTATTGCGTGAAAGTACAACATTTTAGGACAAAAAATACAGATTTTAAAAATTTTATCTTAGATCGAACCAAAAACTTTTAACTTTTTACTATTAAAATTTATATTTTTGTTAGTTCTTAAGTTAATGGCAATGAAATTTATGGAGGTTACTATTTTTAAAGTGATTATTAACTGTGATAAAATACTAAATTTTAGAACAAAAAACCAAGATTTTAGAAAATTTTATTTTAGAACAGAACTTTCAACTTTTGGTTATAAAAATTCGTATTTTTATTAGTTTTTGACGCTATGACAATGCAATTTACTGCGGTTAAAATTTTAAAGTGCTTATTTACTATGCCAAAGTACAACTTTTTAGATCAAAGAATACAAATTTTAGATAAATTGATTTTTGGGCAGACCAAAAACTTTCAACTTTTGATTATTAAAATTCGTAGTTTTGTTAGTTTTGACAATAAAATTTGGTGAGATTGCTATTGTATAGATGTTTATTTATTGCGTGAAAGTACAACATTTTAGGACAAAAAATACAGATTTTAAAAATTTTATTTTAGAACGAACCAAAAACTTTTAACTTTTTACTATTAAAATTTATATTTTTGTTAGTTCTTAAGTTATGGCAATGAAATTTATGGAGGTTACTATTTTTGAAGTGATTATTAACTGTGATAAAATACTACATTTTAAAACAAAAAACCAAGATTTTAGAAAATTTTATTTTAGAACAGAACTTTCAACTTTTGGTTATAAAAATTCGTATTTTTATTAGTTTTTAAGCTATGACAATGCAATTTACTGCGGTTACAATTTTAAAGTGCTTATTTACTGTGCCAATGTACAACTTTTTAGATCAAAGAATACTAATTTTAGATAAATTGATTTTTGAGCAGACCAAAAACTTTCAACTTTTGATTATTAAAATTCGTAGTTTTGTTAGTTTTTAAGATATGACAATAAAATTTGGTAAGATTGCTACTTTTAAAGTGTTTATTAACTGTGTCAAAGTACTAAATTTTACAACAAAAGAAAACACAGATTTTATAAAATTTTATTTTTGGACTGACCGAAAACTTTCAAATTTTGATTATTAAATTTCGTGTTTTTGTTAGTTTTTGACCTATAACAATAACTTTTGGTAAAATTGCTATTGTATAGGTGTTTATTTATTGTGTAAAAGTACAACATTTTAGAACAAAAAATACAGATTTTAGAAATTTTTATTCTAGAAGGAACCAAAAACTTTTTTACTATTAAAATTTATATTTTTTTTAGTTTTTAAGTTATAGCAATGAAATGTAAGGAAGTTACTATTTTAAAAGTGATTATTAACTGTGATAATACTAAATTTTAGAACAAAAAACACAGATTTTAGAAAAATTTATTTTGGTACAGACCGAAAACTTTTAACTTTTGATTATTAAAATTCGTATATTTTTGTTAGTTATTGTTGGAAACTTCACCTGTAGTTTATATTATTGAATGTGAGAATGCAATATATTTCCCTCTGTCAAAGTGCCTGCATAGTATGCAATTCTTTAACTCGCGATTCAACTAAAAACGTGGCTGTCGCAAAATTCTTCTTCTTTACTCTGCGCTTAGTTCGGTAAGAGTCGACATCAATATCGATGAGGCTTTATCGATAGTTTGCGCTAAAAATGGGTTTTGTATCGTATTGTGCCCACGGCTGTTAGTTCTTTGATGAGTCCATGCATCAGCGCTAAGCTCCAGATGAGTCCCCAGCTCTCGGGGGGGATTTCTGTAGCGCGACTATTGATCACCGGTAAGTTTTCTGTTTTTAACGACTTGGCACTACGACCTCGTCGTGCTGAGGTTGTGATGGTGCGATCTGTCTCCTTAATCCTCTTTCACAAATGTTTCCTTCAAACTTATAAATGTAGGTGCTTGATTTTTTTATTAAAAAGAATTTCGAATTCAATATTACGTTTTTCTCTGCCCTCGCTGAAAACTTCGGAGCGTGAACATTTTCCAGCTGCTGAATTTTAAATTGAGTAATATCTTCATATATTCTTTTGATATTACTCGAAATGTTTTCTTATAATTGAAGTAAACTTTCTAATTTGCGTTAAGTACCTACCGGGTCTCGGTTAAGCTTGTTTTCCAAAGTCGGAATTATGAAAATTTATACGCCACGGCTTTAATCCGATTGACGACTAATTTCGTGAGACAATCGAACATGTTTCACCGTGTCAATTTCGTGCCTCAGAAGAGCAATACGAAGCCTCCAAGGACTGAATATCACCTCACTTCTAAACTTTAATTGTTTTCCAATTCTTCGCAACTGCAGTTTCAGCACACAATTTCAGGTGGATTTTATCGAATTTGGCCAGATTTTTTTCACTCCCTGTTGTATCGAACTTCTCAAATGAACAATTACAAAGACCCATCTTCTCCATATATCAAACAGTTTGAATGTCTAAACTACCTTATCTGCCGTCATAAGTTCATCAAGTGGAAGTTCAATGGAACTGTTTCCTCCAGTTCCAAGTTAAATTCGGTAACGTTAAGTGGATTGCTGTACCATCGAGACTGCTATACATTTCCAGAAACACTTAATCAGCCTTTATTACCCACGTTCAAGTAACAGCATATAGATATACCGACGTATTATTATTTAAATCTGAATTGTTGATTCTTTGTTTACCTTCGCGTTGTACGTTGCCACCGGTGTGAATGTTTCAGTTTTATTTGCCAAGTCTGATTGTTTATTCGGAGATAATAAAGCAAACATGCAGGGGCGTGCTTGGATGTTATAACTCGGGCACGAAAGGAATTACGGGCTGAGGGAGTATTTTAACTTGGAATATTGTTTAACTTTTCGAACTAACGTGAGATATTTCGTGAACTTAATACAACATAATGAATAAACTTGTTCTACGAATAATTCGCTATTTCTATTCGAGTATTGAATTTTTTAAAACTACTATTCTTTTGGAAATAGACGATGCTACAGTCTTATATATTTTGTCGGAATGGCCACCAGTTTAGGCCCAAATAAGTACCGATAACTCAGATAAGAACATCTTAAATATTTCGCTTTATTATTCTGTGACGTTTATTCGCGATTCTGGTTATTTTATGGAGTTGATTTTAGTTTCTCTTTAATAAAAACGCGCGTATTTTGTCTGATAAGTCCATTGTATATGTCGTCATTTTTTGCCCTCCATGAAAGCTTTGTTTGCATTTTTTTGTTACATTTTGTTGATTTTGTAGTAAGGGCTGTAACTTTAAAAATTTTAACGCCAAAATTATGAAATTTGTAGAGATTATTAATTTAGACTAGCTTAATAACCGTATTAAATTGAAAACATTTTAACTGAAAGAGACAAATTTTGGAAATTTTTATTCTGAGAGTGAACCGAAATTTTCTAAAAGTTATAATTACTGCTTGAGACTATAATAATCAGTATTCGTTTTTTTTGATGTAATTAATTTTGACTTAATTAGCAATATTAATTAATTACAAAATTATAAAACGGACGAGACAAATTTTGAAATTTTTTTTATGGAGGGTAAACAAAAATCTTCTAAAAATATATGTCAAGAGTTCTAACTCTGATAATTTTAACGCCACGGTGGTCAAATTTTGAAAGGCTATTAATTTAGACTTAATTACTAACTGTGCAAAATTTTAAAATTATAGAGCAAAATCGACAATTTCTTGAATGTTTTGTTTGGAGAATGAACCAAAAGCTTTAGTGAAAATATATCAAGAGCTGTAACTCTGGTAATTTGTAAGCCTCAGTTATAAAATTTGGGGAAGCTACCAATTTGGATTTAATTAATGATTGTGCCAAATTTCAAAATTATAGAGTAAAAGAGGTAAATTTTAGAATTTTTTATTTTTAAAATAAACCAAAATTTTCAGAAAAAAATTGTCAAGAGTTGTAACTCTGTCAATTTTAAAGCCACGACAATCAAATTTAAAGAGGTTATTAATTTTGATTTAGTTACTAACTGTACTAAATTTTAAAATTATAGAGCAAAAGCGAGAAATTTTGGAATTTTTTATTTGGAGAATGAACCGAACGCTTCAGTAAAAATATGATAATGGCTGTAACTCAAGTAATTTGTACGTCATTGTCATCAAATTTGGGGAGGTTACGAATTTAGACCTAGTTGTGCCAAATTTTAAAGTTATAAGGCAAAAGGAAAAAATTTTGTAATTTTTAATTTAGAGAATAAACCAAAATTTTCTGAAAAAATATGTTAAGGGCTATAACTCTGATTATTTTAACTCCATACTAATCAAATTTAGGGAAGTTATTAGTTAAAATTTTGTTATTAAATGTGCCAAATTTTAAAAATTATAGAGCAGAAGGAGTAAATTGTGGAATTTTTTATTTGGAGAAAGAGCCAACATCTTCTGAAAAATTAGGTCAATAGCTGTAACTCTAGTAATTTTAACGCGACGGTTATCAAATTTGGGGCGTTTACTAATTTAGAACTGATAATTAACTATGTAAAATAGCAAAAATATAAAGCAAAAAAAAACAGTTGGACTTAAAGGTAGGAATTTTTATTTTTTAGATGAACTGAAAATTGCAAAAAAAATTATTAAGGGTGGTAATTTTAGTAATTTTAACAAGATAATAATCAAATTAAACAAGTTTATTAACTTACACTTAATTACTGTGCTAAATATAAACATTTTAAAGCAGAAGCGTCAAATTTTAGAATTTTTTATTTGAAGTTTAAACAAATTTAATAGACCAAACAACCTAAATTTTCTAATTTTTATTTTTAAATAACCCGAACATTTCCCTGTAATTATACTAAAGTGTATAAGTAGTTTTAACACAGCAATCAAATTAAGTTCGTAATCTACTACATTGTGTACAGTTGAGATTCAGTGACGTGTAAAAATGGTGGATGCGCCAGACGACAAACCTCCCCGTGACTGCAAATATTTTCCTACATTTTGAGTGCATTCTTTCCAGACCAGCGCGAAAACTATCGATTCACGTTTTTCTCATCCAAAATCCACTCACCTTTCAACCCCAAATCCGAAAATTTCTCATTTGTTCAAACTTAGTAAGTAAAAGTTTCTTGATCGTGACCCGATCGATTATCGCAATACTTTGTCAGCAAACATGAATTGAAGACTTGACTCCGACAGGAGTAGATTTAAAGCGTGGTTTAGAGTTAATTTGACCAGTCATTTGTACTGATTAGACTCCAGATCTAAGCCGAGGGATTAAGCTTAGAAATTACAGTAAGGTAGTGGCGGTTACCGGAGCAAATCACGCGCGATTGGAGATTATTCAAGAGCGAGCTTGAATATATCAAACCCGTGTGATATCTTGTGCTTTTACTCCATTTTCTGACGTACAGATCCCAATATGGTACTTTGGGGACGGTGCATATCACTGATAGAATATATTAAGCTCCTGATACTTCTTAAGGGGAGCTTATTTGGATATGATGCAGCTTTTTAATCTCCTCGGATATTAACTTAGCAGGATATTAAATTTTTACTCAGACACGAGTTTTTATTTAATTACTGATCTGCGATTTTTAGTTTCAGTGCCCTTGCGGTTATTTTATTGTGGTAGTCGAGCGGTATCTCCCATTATTTCAATTAGCTTTTCTACGTTGTGTGAATACGGCCCAAGTTTGCCTAAACAAATAGAATTGGGTATCTGCGAAATAAATGGGGAGCAGCAAGACAAACTGCGGAGATGATACAGCATGTTCCACATGGTAAAATAATAATTTAGTGGGCTGTACAAACACCAGCAGCACATAAGTCTGAGCTGAAGGTAAAGACAAACACTTTATTTTAATTTCCCAAGAGGAGCAGTCTTCAAATTATGTGTATAAGTGTTGGCGCTGAGACAATACAGCTACCTGCTCGCGCCAAAACTCCCATTTTAATTGACCATGAGAGCTGATTTTTATTGAACGGAAATGATGACCAGACGCAACAGTTCCAAATGCGAGCGGAAACAAAGTTCGTTTTATGGTAATTCCGCTCCAACGCTTGCAAGTGCGATTTTTTTTTGGGTCTGCTAAATGCTCGGCGAAAACTCTATTAAAACTTGCGCACTCCAGAAATCGCGCCATGAAAAGCGGGGAAAAGCACATATCACGCACATGTGGAAGTCATTATTTATTAATTCTTAGTAAATTGTCGAATTTTGAAATTGCGCCGTTCGATAACAGTTGTAATTTGTGACGGAATGAAAGAAAATAGATTTTACACGTTTTCCACTGTACGTTTCTCAGGCGCAAAGTTTTTAATTCGGGAAAATTACTATAAAGTTAAAGTATAAGTATAAGTTTATAAATTTTGCCATTATAGATGAAAAGTCAAATTTTAGATATTTTATTTTTGAGGCGAAACCGAATTATGGAAAATCCTAACTTAAAATTCGTAAATTTGGTAATTTTAGTGCTACAACTATAAAATTTGGGGAAAGTGCCGGTTTTCGTTTGTTTATTAACTCTGCCAAATTGCAACATTGTAGATCAAAAAACACAAATTTTAGAAATTTTTATTTTCAAAGCAAACCCGAAATAAAATGAAAAATCTTCCCTTGAAATTCGTAATTTTGGTAATTTTAGTGCTACAACCATGAAATTTGGGAAAATTATTAGTTTTTGACCGTTTATTAACTCTGCCAAATTGCAACATTATAGATCTAAAGACACAAATTTTAGAAATTTTATTTTTAAGACGAAACCAAATTATGGAAAATCCAAACTTAAAATTCGTAATTTTGGTAATTTTAATGCTACAACTATAAAATTTGAGAAAGTTACTAGTTTTTGACTGTTTATAAACTCTGTTAAATTGCAACATTAAAGATCAGAAGACACAAATTTTAGAAATTTTAATTTTTAAGGCAAAGCCAAAATAGCAGAAATTCTCCCTAAAAATTCGTAATTTTGGTAATTTTAGTGCTCTAGCTATAAAATTTTAGAAAATTATTAGTTTTTACTTCTTTATTAACTATGCCAAATTGCAACATTGTAGTTCAAAAGATACAAATTTTAGAATTTTTTTTTCAATACCAAGCCAAAATATAAGAAATTAAACCTAAAAATTCTTAATTTTGATAATTTTAGTGCTACAACTATAAAGTTTGGGGAAATTACTAGTTTTTGTTTGTTTATTAACTTTGCAAAATTGCAACATTGTAGATCAAAAACACAAATTTTAGAAATTTTTATTTTCAGGGCAAAGCCGAAATAAAATGAGAAATCCTTCCTTGAAATTTGTAATTTTGGTAATTTTAGTGCCACAACTATGAAATTTGAGAATGTCACTTGTTTTTGACCGTTTATTGACTCTGCCAAATTGCAGCATTGTAGATCAAAAGATACAAACTTTAGAAATTTTATTTTTAAGACGAAACCAAATTATGGGAAATCCTAACTTAAAATTCGTAATTTTGGTAATTTTAATGCTACAACTATGAAATTTGGGAAAGTTACTAGTTTTCGACCGTTTATTAAGTCTGTTAAATTGCAACATTGCAGATCAGAAGACACAAATTTTAGAAATTTTTATTTTTAAGGCAAAGCCAAAATATCAGAAATTCTCCCTAAAAATTCGTAATTTTGATAATTTTAGTGCTCCAGCTATGAAATTTTGGAGAATTATAAGTTTTCACTTTTTTATCAACTATGCCAAATTGCAACATGGTAGTTCAAAAGACACAAATTTTATATATTTTTTTTTCAATTCGAAGCCAAAATATGAGAAATTCTCCCTAAAAATTCGTAATTTTGGTAATTTTAGTGCTATCGCTATGAAATTTGGGGAAATTACTAGTTTTTAATCGTTTATCAACTTTGCCAAATTGCAACATTGTAGATCGAAAGACACAAATTTTAGAAATTTTTATTTTCAAGGCGAAGCCAAAATATGAAAAATCTTTCCCAAAAATCGTAATTTTTAGTAATTTTAGGGCTACAGCTATGAAATTGAAAGAAATTACTAGTATTTAATCGTTTATTAACTTTGCCAAATTGCAACATGGTAAATCAAAAGACACAAATTTTAGAAATAGTCAAATTTCGAAATTCTGCCGTTCGATAACAGTTGTAATTTGTGACTGAATGAAAGAAAATAGATTTTCCACGTTTCTCACAGTACGTTTCCCGGGCGCAAAGTTCTTAATTATAATTAATTGACGTGGCACGTACCACTGCACATTAAGAGCTGCCCTTAAAAGCTTTTATCTGCTTGAACCGTCGAATTTCCAGCCACCGGATATTTGATGAAATTGACAAGTTCAGAGTTTAAATCCCTGCAAGATCTCGGACATAATAAAAGAACTTGTAATTACGAACAAGAGACAACTGTTCTCGCTTTAATTAATGCAGTTTGACATGGGTCAGTCCGTCCCTAAATTCCCGAACTACCTGGAAAACTCAAAGACCGGTGCATCCTTTGATCCTTCAAATCCCGTCAGTTGCAAGGAAGCAAAAAAGACGCTGCGACGTTTTATACAATTACAGGGATCTTTAAAAGAATTTCTAATGATTTTCTCCTTTGGTCGTAAACTAATATTCTTTTCATTTTTGCTGATACGAATTTGTTCGGATCGGGACTTTTGAGAGTGGTGCTTTGAAGTGTTGCGGGAAGAATTTTTTTTAATGAATTCGTAAACTGGGGAGACGCAAACAAAATATGAGGTAAAGGGATCTCCGCGAACGTCGTTATCGAAGTGGTCGTGTTACAAAATATGGTTCTTTTGTCAAGGGGTTAACGTGGTGATACTTGAGAATAATTGCGAACGAGAAGAGCAAAAAGTGGAATAGAAACCATTGTCGAAAAAAATTGAGGGTTTTAAAACGACCAGATGGGGTGGTTTTGTTACGACGGCGGCCTCTGCCGGGCGGTAGCGGCGGAATTTCGCAGGACAAATCTCGCAGGTTGAGGTCCTGGAAAAGTGCTAGTTTTCTTTGATTAAAATTGGTCTCTCTTTTAATTTCGTCCACTAGTCGACAGTGTCGTCGTGTAACTAAAAATAAACAAAACTTTACAGAGCTAGTAGTTATGGAAAATCTAAATTTAATGAATTTTCAAACTGTTTGCTTAAAATAATTGTGTGTAAAACGGTGGAAAAGAAACTTTCGAAGCTTGGCTTCACAAATGAGTTGCAAATTAAAGTGTAGAGCCCCAGCTACTGCCCTAAATAGCCTAAATACAATTTTAGCGTTTATATTGACAGAACCTGTCAATATTTTCATTCGTTTGTTAATTTTTGGAATTCTGAAAAATGCGAATTTTGTTGTTATTCACTACTTTAACAAATTACTAATTGTGAGAACATGCAGAGACGGATTAAGGCCCATTGAGATCCTGGACGCATGAGAGAATATTTGGTCCATTAAAAAAGAGAGAGAAATATTAAATTTTAGAGTCTTTAGATGCTTTCTCGGCTTTGTTTGTTATAATTCTCCTTCTGTAATATTTATTATTCGAATTTATTTTTAAAATGCCAGCACTTGACCTTCTGGAAACACATAGCAATAGAATCAACAAATTACTTTTTTGTTAGATTGGGAAAAAGGTGTTGCGCAATTAAGTTTTAACTTATTAAATTTTTTATTTTAATTAGTTCTGTTTCGACTTTTAGAAACGATGTTGCCCTGACAAAAACTGAATATGCTAGATAATATTCATATAAACATTTTATAAGGTTTTTGATTTAGAAAAAATTTTTAGAATTTTTATTAGCAAGGCAAAGCAAATTCCCTAAAATTTGTAATTTTAGTGCTACAGCTATGAAATCTTAGAATGTTACTAGTTTTTGATTGTATGTTAACTCTGCCAAATTGCAACATTGTAAAGCGAAAGACACAAATTTTAGAAATTTTTATTTTTAAGGCAAAGCCGAAATATGAGAAATCGTCTCTTAAAATTCGTAATTTTGGTAATTTTAGTGCTACAGCCATGAAATTTGGGGAAACTACTAGTTTTTAATCGTTTAATAACTCTGCCAAATTGCAACATTGCAGATCAAAAAACTCAATTGTTTAAAATTTTTATTTTGAAGGCAAAGCCGAAATATCAGAAATTTTTCCCCTAAAACTTAAAATTTTGGTAATTTTAGTGCTTCAGCTATAAAATTTGGGGCAATTACTACTTTCAGATCGTTTATTAACTCTGTCAATTTGCAACATTGTATTTTAAAAAATTTTATTTTCTAGGCGAGGCCAAAATATAAAAGATCCTCCCCAAAAATTCGTTATTTTGGTAATTTTAGTGCTACTGCTATGAAATTTGGGAACATTACTAGTTTTTGATTGCTTATTATGTCTGCTAAATTGCAGCATTGTACATCAAAAAACACAAATTTTTGAAATTTTATTTTTAAGGCGGAACCAAATATGAGAATTCCTTTCTTAAAATTCGTATTTTTTTAATTTTAGAGCTTCAGCTCTGAAATTTGAAGACATTTACTACTTTTTGATTGTTTATTAACTTTGCCAAATTGCAACATTGTAAATCAAAAGACACACATTTTAGAATTTTTTATTTTTAAGCAGAATTTTAAAAATCCAACAATTGTCACTAAAATTTACAATTCTAGCAATTTTAACTTTATGGCAATCAAATTTAGGCAGAATGCTATTTTTGAGTCGCTTATTAATTTTACCAAATCACAAAATTATAATGCCAAAAACAAGAATTTTAGAATTTTTTTTTCTCAACCTAACCAAAAATCTGTTCAAATTTTTAATTTAATAAAAAATATTTGATTTTTTACTAACACGAATTTATTTGTTTTAGATATCATTCTAACTTTGGAATTTTCACTCAACACCTTGGAACATTTTGAATAATTTAAGACAAAATCTTCTTTTTTGATTTTTTTCACATTGATCTAGAGATTTATTTTTCTTATAGTCGTTTCTGAAATTTCCTTCTTTCTGTGACGAACTTCGTTTTGCCCTTTTACCAAAATTTTTTTCCCAAATAAAATCAGTTTTGAAAATTTTATTTGATAAGATTGGAAAAATCCGGAAAATTTATTTGCACAACCAAGAGGAATCAAGTTCCACCATTGATTTTGAGTGCCGAACATTTTAGTGCGCGAGATAGTTCAGTTCAATTCAGTAGTGTCTTAAAAATAAAATTAAAATCTTTTTTAAAACAAAGTGAGTAAGTGAGTGGTTCTTGGTTCTTGGTTCTTGGTTCCTAGAGGGGGATGCAGAGGTACGAGCTTGACGATTCAGCTCGTGGCCAGGATGAAAGGGTGTGTTATTTCATCCCTCCTAAAATGTACAAATACTCATATTTATTTCTTTAATTGCAACTGACATCGTAGAAGCCATAAGGGTAGAATCTGGGACTCTTGGGCATTTTCTGAAATTGTTCATCGTCGTTTGCCAATGTAAATTTTCCTCTCTTGTACATCTTTGTAAAATCGGTCACCGCGTCTTCCGCAAGTGTTCAAATTCAAAGTCAAGTTTTGCAAAACATTGCCGAAGTACTTTTAGTACGCGAGATAATCAAATGAAAGTTTGAAACAATTTATTAAAGCTTATAATTTTTGTAATTTTAAAGCCACAACTATGAACTTTAGAGAGATTATAAACCTAGATTTGTTTATTAAGTGTACCAAATTGCAAAAGTGTAAGTCAAAGAAGATAAATTTTAGAATTTTTTATTCTGAAGATAAACCAAAATCTTTCAATTTTTTTTAAGGCTTGTAACTTTAGTAGTTTAAAAGCCACAACAACCAAATTGGCTGAGGTTAGTAAGTTAGACCTGATTTATAAGTGTGCTTAATTGCGAAATTATAGACTGAAAGAAACTATTTTTGACAGTTTTTTTAATATGCGGATGAACCAAAAAGCTCTGAAAAAAATTGTTAACGCCGTAACTCAGGTGTTTTAAGGCCACAGCAGTCAAATTTCTGGAAGTTGGTAATTGCTTACTAACTGTGCCAAATTACAAAATTTTAACATACAAGAGAAAATTTGAATTTGCGTTAGTTTGTACCAGTTTTGTTGGATTTTTTTCTGTTTTCACTTTCAAATCTAAAACCTATAGGGGTTGATTCTTTAAAAGTGTGTTTTTTTTAATCACAAACATAATTTTATCAGGTCATCGTAAAATTTTTATAAATGAAAAATTAATTGTAACTTTTTTAAATCCGACTCTGGAAAAGTGTTATTTTATCGAATTGTGGAAAAAAACAGTACAATTTTATTTAAATCAATGTAGATTTATTCACATGTATAAAATCAGGAGATAATTGTTCCTTCCGGTGATTCAACATAAAAAAATATGATATAAAACGTCAATATGTAAAAAGCGTAATTTAATTATTCAAAGCGAGGTTCAACATGCAATTTTCCTGTTAAACAACGCGATCTCCTCTCAACAATCTGTCTAGTTTTATGATTTCATTACTGGAATACCCGGAATTTTTCCTAATAATGAAGCAAATAGAATAAAATCTCTTGCATTCCTCATCTCATCACGCAATCCATTGAAATTCCAGCACCTGAACCTACCTCTTCTTCATAAATCTCGGCCCAATTTCGTTCCAATTCCAGCAAATTATTCGAAATGATGTGCGATAAGCATTGTTTCCTCTTGTACAGCACGACAATGCCAGCCCTGTACAATCGCATCCCCTTCACAACGATATAAATCACTGTCATTACGTCGCAAAAGATGGCTCTACACACGATTAGTACTCACTACACTCAGCAAATATACGGCTTTACCAACGTGATATATTGCTGCCAACCTACATATCTTCAAGCCGTTGAGATACATTTACACAATTCGGTGGTTGCTGGCGCAAAACATTGAGCGAAAGCTATGTGCGCCATTCGGGTATTAATTCCGGGACAAATGTGGCCGAATTAATAAATTTTATTAAAGAAGACACGGAGAAAAAAAATTCAATCACTTTTTTAAAGCTTGGAACTTTAGTACTTTTAATGACACAGTAGGTAAATTTGGGGAAGTTTCTTATTTGAAGTAATTAACTGTGGCAAATTGCAAAATTGTAAGACAAAGAGAAATTTTGTTTTAAAAGTTTATAATTTTTTTTAACAAGGCTTGTAATTCAAAAGCCACAACAACCAAATTTGAGGAGGTTAATAATTTAGACCTGTTTAATAAGAGTGCTTATAAAATTATAGATCAAAAGAAACTATTTTTGACATTTTTTTAGTACGTGGATGAACCAAAAAGCTCTGAAAAAAATTGTTAAGGCCGTAACTCTGGTAATTTTAAGGCCACAGCAATTAAAATTGAGGAAGTTGGTACACTGAAGTCGCTGTGCCAAATTAAAAATGTTTGTCTCAAACAAGAAAAAATTTGTTTTTTTTTAAACCATCCAAAAATTTCTAAAATACTTTATCTAAGCCTGTAATTTTAGTAATTTCAAAGCCACAACAGTGAAATTTGTGTAGGTAACAGATCTAGTTTTGCTTATTACGTGTTTATTTGCAAAATTATGAAGTAGGCAAAACAATTTTTGACGGATTTTTGTTTTAAAAATAAACCATAAAAAATCTTAACAAATATATTTAAGACTGTAACTCTCGTAATTTTAATGACATTGTAGTCAAATTTTGGGAAGTTTCTTGTCTGAAGTTGGTAATTGACTGTTGCAAATTGCAAAATTCTAGGACAAAGATAAATTTCAGAATTTTTTGTTCAAAAACAAAATTTTACAACAATTTTTATTAAGGCTTGTAACTTTAGTAATTTTAATGACACAGTATTTAAATTTGCATGTTTTTTAATTAAAGTTGTTAATTAACTGTGTCAAATTGCAAAATTCTAAAATAAACAAGAGACATTTCAGAATTTTTTGTTCTAAAAATTAATTAAAATTTTTCAACAATTTTTATTAAGGCTTGTTACTTTAGTAATTTTAATGTAACAGTAGTTAAATTTAGGGAAGTTTCTTATTTGAAGTTAATTATCTGTAGCAAATTGCAAACTTGCAAGACAAACAAGAGAAACTTTAGAATGTTTTATTTTAAAACTTTATGAAAATTTTTCAACAAGGCTTGTAATTCAAAAACCACAACAATCAAATTTGGAGAGGTAAGTAACTTAGACCTGATTATAGACCAAAAAAAATATATTTTTGACAAAATTTTAGTATGAGGATGGATGAACCAAAAGGCTTTAAAAAAAATTGTTATGGCCGTCACTATATTAATTTTACAGCCACAGCAATTAAATTTGGGGAAATTAGTAATTTGGAGTTGCTTACTCACTGTGCCAAATTACCTAATTGTATGTCAAAGAAGAGAAATTTTGAATTTTTTTTATTTTGAAAACAAACCAAAAATTTCCAAAATACTGTATTTAACCTTGTAATTTTAGTAATTTCAAAGCCACAACAGTGAAATTTGGAGAAGTTACAGATCTAGATTTACTTAATACGGGTGTTTATTTATAAAATTAGGGTCTAGAAAAAACAATTTTTGACCGATTTTTATTTTAAAAATAAACCAAAAAATTGTAAACAAATATATTTAAGGCTGTTACTCTGGTAATTTTAACACGACAGCAATCAAATTTGAGGAAATTGTTAATTAAAAGTCGCCTATTAACTGTGTCAAATTGGATAATTGAACGTCAAATTCAAAGCCAAAAATGAAAATGGTAATTTGGAGTTGCTTTAACTGTAGCTGTAAACGTGTCAAATTAGAAAACTGTATGTCAAACAAAATACATTTTAGATTTTTTTCCTTCTGAAAATAAACCAAATTTTTTTAAGTCTTGTAACTTTGATAATTTTAATGATACAGTAGTGAAATTTTGGGAAGTTTTTTAGTCTGAAGCCATTGGGGTATTAATTCCCGGACAAATGTGGCCGAGTAAATGAATTTTATTAAAGAGGACACGGAGAAAAAGTCGCGAATCGAGCCGGATTGATGTTTCCGGCCTGGCGATGTTGTTTTCCATTTGTTAGTGCGTTTTTTGAGTCGGTTATTTTTATCCCTCCTGTGTAAAAAAGCTCAGTCGTGTGGCATCGCCAAACCGCACGCTGTCACCACGCCAAAAAAATGTTTCACTCTTCCAACCAATTTGTTACAATTTGCTGTGGCTTTTTTAATAATTGATCACTTTCATGTCGGCGTGTCGTCTGTCAAATTTAGATTAATTTCAATAATTAAGCCCGCGTTACAAAAACAGCTCTGTTTGAGCGCGTGGTACAATTTGCAGAATAATCGCGACATATGTACGCAAATAAAATAAATTTGCACAAAAGTAATGAAAAATAGCTCAACAACGTTACCAACCGGCATACTAATAAATTTAACGCAGAACTGGCGCTACATCAGCAATGCAGCTTGTCAACGACATTAATATTCATTTAATGCAGAAACTATAAAAAGGGCTAAATCGCCCGAAGAAAACCATTTACTCAAATACATTTTGTACATTGTTAATTTCGGCGGTTTAAGCGCACATCATACATCTTCTTTCGAACAGCTCTTAATTACATGGCAGCTTTAGCGCACATTCATTTTGCTTTAGCACTCAAGTTTACACATTTATATTCATAAATCTTCACTGTTTCACGCTTCTTCGGACACGGATCGCGCAACAATCGGTGACGAGTCTTCACTTTGACTAATTCAAACGGAAATTTATACAATCTTTGTTCTGACAGATTGTACTAATTTTTGGGCGATCTATTAAAACCAATTTTTGTCTCATTTTGAGCTCGTGAATTCAAATCTGGGGCCCGAAAAAATTTAGCACGGCAGGTTTGTCAATAAAAAATTCAACAAAAAATGGGAATTTTTTGAATTTACGACTTTTTTCCAAAATTGAAAAAAATGGAAAGATCGGATTTATTGGTTTTATCGGATAAAATAGTAAAAGGATTTGAACGCTGGTTATTTGAAGTCCACAACAATAAAATTCGATTACTAAATTAGACTTGCTTATTAAGTCTGCCTAATTTTAAAGTTGTAGGCCGAAAAAAAAATTATTATTTTTTTTATCTTGAGTGAAAACCAAATAATTCTGAACTAATGTTACAGGTTGTAATTCTAGTAGTTTGAACCCCACCGCAATCAAATTTGCGGAGATTGGTAACTTGGAGTTGCCCACTAAGTGTGACAAATTTCAAAATTGTAAGTCAAACAAGAAAAATTTTCAAATTTTTATTTTGAAGTTGAACCAATTTTTTTTTAATTTTTTTATTAAAGCTAGTAACTTTTGTAAAAGCCACAACTACGAAATTTAGAAAGATTACAAACCTAGATTTGCTTATTAAGTGTACCAATTGCTAGTTTATGGACTACAAGAAACAATTTTTGTCCGATTTTTATTTTAAGAATAAACCAAAAAGTTTTAAACAAATATATTAAAGGCTGTAGTTCTAGTAATTTTAATACGACAGCAATAAAATTTAAGGAGGTTGGTAACTTGAAGTTATTTATTAACTGTGCCAAATTCCAAATTGTAAGTCAAACAAAATAAATTTTGGAATTTTTTATTTTGAAGATGAACCAAAATTTTTCATTTTTTTATGGCTTGTAGCTTTGGTAGTTCAAAAGCCACAATAACCAAACTTGGGAAGGTTAGTAACTTAGACCTGATTTATAAGTGTGCCTAATTGCAAAATTATAGAACGAAAGAAACTATGTTTGACTTTTTTTAGTATCTATGCGAATGAACCAAAAAGCTCTGAAAAAAATTGTTAAGGCTGTAACTCTGGTAATTTTAAGGCCACAGCAATTAAACTTGGGGAAGTTGATAGTTGGAGTTGCTTACTAACTATGCCAAATTGCAAAATTGTACGTCAAACGAGAAAAAATTTGCTTCATTTTTATTTGGAAAACAAAGCAGAAATTTCTAAAAGGCTTTGTTTAAGCTTGTAATTTTAGTAATTTCAAAGCCACATTGCGTGTGTTTATTTGCTAAATAATAGACTAGAAAAAACAATTTTTGACCGATTTTAATTTTAAGATTAAATCAAAAAGTTTTTATTAAATAAATTGAAGGCTGTAAACCTGGTAATTTTAACGCCACAACAATCGAATTTGGGGAAATTGGTAATTTGGAGTTGCTTTCTAAACGTGTCAAATTGCAAAACTGTATGTCAACAAAATTCATTTTAGATTTTTTTTCGGAAGATAAACCAAAATTTTTCAAAATTTTTTTTAAGGCTTGTAACTTTAGCAATTTTAATGACACAGTAGTCAAATTTGGAGAAGTTGGTAATTGACTGTGGCAATTTACAAAATTGTAAGACAAACAAGAAAAATTTTAAAATTTTCTGTTCTAAAAATTAACCGAAATTTCCCAACAATTTTTATTAAGGCTTGTAACTTTAGTAATTTTAATCATATAGTAGTCATATTTGGGGTGGTTTCTTATCTGAAATTGGCAACTAACTGTGACAAATTGCAAAATGGTAAGACAAACAAGAGAAGATTTAATGTTTTTTGTTCTAAAAATTAATCAAAATTTTCCAACAATTTTTATTAAAGTTTGTAACTTTTGTAATTTTAATGACACAGTAGTCAAATTTAGGGTGGTTTCTTATCTGAAGTTGCGTATTAGCTGCGTCAAATTTTAAAGTTGTAAGTAAAACAAGTAAAATTTTAGAATTTTTAATCTGAAAATAAACCCAAATTTTATTAAAACTCGACGTTTACTAAAAACAGAATGGGGATTTTAAATCAACAATAAAAATTCTATTAGAAACGCCACTTATCTTCTTTCCCACAAAACTTCTTTAAACTAGTGATATTGACAAGTTTCGAACTTTAGTTAAAAATTTTATTTCAATGAATAAACAATAAGTGCACTTTTTCAAACTGATGCAATTAAAGTTGGAGTAGGAAAATCGATAGAATTTACTCTTCTTGGTTTGTTTTATTATTTAGTTCAGATCTAAATTTTTAAGAAAGATCTACACCATACCGGAAAGTTTTCCAAAATTAAATGTTTTTTATGGATAATCCTAGACCGAAAAAACGAGATCCACTAAAGTTTAATTAATAAACGATATGCGTACTGTTTCCAACTGCCTGATGCAATTATTTGAATTTCAGCGAAAATCGATAAAATATTGTGTTACATCCCTCTCTACATTTTCATAACAATAAAACAGAAATCTCGAGAACGTTTCCATCTTTATTTATGACTCTCATATCGAAAATGCAGAGTTCATTATTCAGTCGTGCATTCTCGCAGGAACGTCTCGATTTTCAATGCGAGATTAAGGAAACCGATGCAGTTCTAGATTGCTGTTCTCAATGCGATTGCATAAACAAGTTCAGTGGAGTAATCCAAATCCATAAATCACGAAGAAACTATATTTTTTAATAATGTCAGTCCTCCATTTACCTAAGACTGTGAGAGCAACAGTTTTTGTTCACTCGAGAAAGAAAAGACGTCCGATGATTGATGAAGTCCTTAAATGAAAAATGCTCGAGTTGCTCGCAAGGGCCTTAATCACATACGCTGTTGCAACGATTAAAACGAAAAATTTTCTCCCGCTTGTGTCATGAATATGGAGCAATCCGATGGCATCATAAATTCAAATTGCTGGAGTTAAGTCAGATTCATAATATATGTAATATGCCACAGGCTAGGTTCATCAAGTGCGACTCTGGGGACGGGCGTAATCGAATATATTTTCAAATGCACCACAAGGGTCACCTTCTTAGCGGAAAATTCATTTGAGGGGTCGAGACGCCGGAAAAACTCGATACCGTCATTGCTACTCTATTTCCAGAAAATCGGTTTCATTGCCAAGATAGGAAGGAAAAAGCGCCGGTTCTATTTGCATGCGAATTTTTCGAGGGAAATAGCACTTTTTTTCGTTCTAATTGCGTTTTTTTTATTGATGAATTTGCGGTAATTCGTTTTACGCGGTCTGTCGCGATGCAAATTTTGCTTTGCAGACAAATATTGCCGCTACTGTGTAAATATTTATAAACATAATGGAAGAAGCGAGTGTTTGTATGAAATACTAATGGCAAGAGAAAAATACACCCCGTAAAAACAGGCTGACATCTGTATACTCGCTCGATACAACAAATTCATTGTGATGCAGATGAGAAATTGCAGAGATTATCATAAAATAATGCTGTCCGTCACGTGAGGACGTCTTTCGCACACAAAGGAGTTTTCCATGAACTAAAAGAAAATTGATTAAAAGTTTAAAATCCGTTTAATATAACTTTTCCTCAACAATCTGTCAGTTTGTAGCGTTATAGGATATTGTTAAAAAGGCGTTTCTTATACCCTGTGGAAAGAAAAACTTTCATTTCTATATCGAAAGTTAAACCGGGGAAGAGGGACACAATATGTTTTATTCGGGACTAAAAGAGCGATATTAAACTAAAAGGACATTCAATCTAAATTTCAAGTTTATTATCGGAAGCGTTCTTTGGAGTTGAGATTAGATCCGGCCACGCAGGAAAACAGATTTAATCTGCCATCAGGAGAATACTAATATGATCGAAGCGGCAGGATCATATATTTTATGCTTTCAGGAAACATGAGGCACGATGGTCATATTTATTCGTTTTTATACACTAACGTTCAAATTTTGCATTCTCTACAATTTAAACAAAAGTAGAAATTACCTTGTGAAGACTTTCAACTTTTGATTAATAAAAGTCGTATTTTTGTTAGTTTTTGAGCTATAACAATAAAATTTGGTAAGATTACTACTTGTTAAATGTTTATTAACTTTGTTAAACTACAACATTTTAGACTAAGGGCCAGTTTAATAATTTAATTTAAAAGCTCCTTTAGCTTAAAGGGACTTTAAACTCAAAAATTTCGTTTCATAATCATAAATGTTCCTTTAAATCCTCCTTTAACTTAAAGGACCGACATCGACCATTTAACTGCTAAAAGGCGCCTTTAAAGCAATTCTAACCTCGAAAACTGGTCACATCTGTGCGTGCGGATCTACTAATAATTCTTTAATACATCTACAACGTAAATTGACTTTTTAGTTAATACAAATTAAACATTTAATATTTATAATTTCTTGAACTAACCGGTTGACACACTTCATTAAATTTGTTTAAAACGGTATTGAATAGAAAATGCTGTTCCCTTCAACTTTTTGTCTTTACTGGCTGACTATCGAAAAAATCTAAAAGATCCGATCCACGATGAGACATTTTTATAAAATTTTGGTCTCACATACGAAAATCATTGTGAAAAGTATGAAATTTGTTCGTCTTGCTAAAATGTTCCATCGGAATACTAAAACTAGCCTCAAATACCTAAAAACATCCCTTGCATTTTTGCTCCAAATGTTGAAGTACCAAAAATTAAAAACAGGTACCATAAATTTATTATTCCAACACTACATACTGTTCAAATATGTACTTACTAGCTATGTAAAAATATTTCACTTAAGAATACTACCTACTATCCATACTCAAACAGAATTTTCAAAGTTCCCGGTTGATTATACGAACATTAACACGAAACTCCCTATTTTTAGTGAAGTTTAGAATGTGATTTCCACTAAAAGCGCTTTTCGTTAAAAATTCGTCTGTCACTGTTTATGAAACAGCTGGCCGCTTTAAAAACTGGCCCTAAGAAATACAGATTTTAGAAAATTTTATTTTTGAACATACACAAAACTTTCAACTTTTGATTATTAAAATTGGTATTTTTGTTAGTTTTTAAGCTACTACAATAAAAATTACTATTTTTAAGTGATTATTATTTGTGCTAAAGTTCACGTTTTTAGAACAAAAAATACAGATTTCAGAAAATTTTATTTTTGGACTGACAAACTTTTAACGTTTTATTATTAAAATTTGTATTTGTGTTTGTTTTTAAGCTACAACAATGAAATTTGCTGGGGTTACTATCTATAAAGTATTTATTAGCTGTGCCAAAATACAAATTTTTAGAACAAAAAATACAGATTTAAAAAAATTTTAATTTTGGATAGACCTAAAACTTTCAACTTTTGATTATTAAAAGTCGTCTTTTTGTTAGTTTTTGAGCTATAACAATGAAATTTTGTGAGATTGCTATTTTTTTAATGTTTATTAACTTTGTCAAATTACAACATTTTAGAACAAGAAATACAGATTTTAGAAATTTTTATATTAGGACAGACCAAAAACTTTCATTTTTTGAATATTAAAATTCGTATTTATGTTTGTTTTGGAGCTACACCAATGAAATTTGGTTAGATTGCTAATTTTTAAGTGTTTATTAACTGTGCTAAAGTACAACATTTTAGAACAAAACATGCAGATTTTAGAAAAAAAAATTTTGGGCAGATCTAAAACTTTCAACTTTTAATTATTAAAAGTCGTCTTTTTGTTAGTTTTTGAGCTATAACAATGACATTTTGTGAGATTGCTATTTTTTTAATGTTTATTAACTTTGTCAAATTACAACATTTTAGAACAAGAAATACAGATTTTAGAAATTTTTATATTAGGACAGACCAAAAACTTTCATTTTTTGAATATTAAAATTCGTATTTATGTTTGTTTTAGAGCTACACCAATGAAATTTGGTTAGATTGCTATTTTTTTAGTGTTTATTAACTGTGCTAAAGTACAACATTTTAGAACAAAAAATGCAGATTTTAGAAAAAAAAATTTTGGACAGATCTAAAACTTTCAACTTTTAATTATTAAAAGTCGTCTTTTTGTTAGTTTTTGAGCTATAACAATGACATTTTGTGAGATTGCTATTTTTTTAATGTTTATTAATTTTGTCAAATTACAACATTTTAGAACAAGAAATACAGATTTTAGAAATTTTTATATTAGGACAGACCAAAAACTTTCATTTTTTGAATATTAAAATTCGTATTTATGTTTGTTTTAGAGCTACACCAATGAAATTTGGTTAGATTGCTATTTTTTTAGTGTTTATTAACTGTGCTAAAGTACAACATTTTAGAACAAAAAATGCAGATTTTAGAAAAAAAAATTTTGGACAGATCTAAAACTTTCAACTTTTAATTATTAAAAGTCGTCTTTTTGTTAGTTTTTGAGCTATAACAATGACATTTTGTGAGATTGCTATTTTTTTAATGTTTATTAACTTGGTCAAATTACAACATTTTAGAACAAGAAATACAGATTTTAGAAATTTTTATATTAGGGCAGACCAAAAACTTTCATTTTTTGAATATTGAAATTCGTATTTATGTTTGTTTTGGAGCTACACCAATGAAATTTGGTTAGATTGCTATTTTTTTAGTGTTTATTAACTGTGCTAAAGTACAACATTTTAGAACAAAAAATGCAGATTTTAGAAAAAAAAATTTTGGACAGATCTAAAACTTTCAACTTTTAATTATTAAAAGTCGTCTTTTTGTTAGTTTTTGAGCTATAACAATGACATTTTGTGAGATTGCTATTTTTTTAATGTTTATTAATTTTGTCAAATTACAACATTTTAGAACAAGAAATACAGATTTTAGAAATTTTTATATTAGGACAGACCAAAAACTTTCATTTTTTGAATATTAAAATTCGTATTTATGTTTGTTTTAGAGCTACACCAATGAAATTTGGTTAGATTGCTATTTTTTTAGTGTTTATTGACTGTGCTAAAGTACAACATTTTAGAACAAAAAATGCAGATTTTAGAAAAAAAAATTTTGGACAGATCTAAAACTTTCAACTTTTAATTATTAAAAGTCGTCTTTTTGTTAGTTTTTGAGCTATAACAATGACATTTTGTGAGATTGCTATTTTTTTAATGTTTATTAATTTTGTCAAATTACAACATTTTAGAACAAGAAATACAGATTTTAGAAATTTTTATATTAGGACAGACCAAAAACTTTCATTTTTTGAATATTAAAATTCGTATTTATGTTTGTTTTAGAGCTACACCAATGAAATTTGGTTAGATTGCTATTTTTTTAGTGTTTATTAACTGTGCTAAAGTACAACATTTTAGAACAAAAAATGCAGATTTCAGAAAAAAAAATTTTGGACAGATCTAAAACTTTCAACTTTTAATTATTAAAAGTCGTCTTTTTGTTAGTTTTTGAGCTATAACAATGACATTTTGTGAGATTGCTATTTTTTTAATGTTTATTAACTTTGTCAAATTACAACATTTTAGAACAAGAAATACAGATTTTAGAAATTTTTATATTAGGACAGACCAAAAACTTTCATTTTTTGAATATTAAAATTCGTATTTATGTTTGTTTTAGAGCTACACCAATGAAATTTGGTTAGATTGCTATTTTTTTAGTGTTTATTAACTGTGCTAAAGTACAACATTTTAGAACAAAAAATGCAGATTTTAGAAAAAAAAATTTTGGACAGATCTAAAACTTTCAACTTTTAATTATTAAAAGTCGTCTTTTTGTTAGTTTTTGAGCTATAACAATGACATTTTGTGAGATTGCTATTTTTTTAATGTTTATTAACTTTGTCAAATTACAACATTTTAGAACAAGAAATACAGATTTTAGAAATTTTTATATTAGGACAGACCAAAAACTTTCATTTTTTGAATATTAAAATTCGTATTTATGTTTGTTTTGGAGCTACACCAATGAAATTGGGTTAGATTGCTATTTTTTAAGTGTTTATTAACTGTGCTAAAGTACAACATTTTAGAACAAAAAATGCAGATTTTAGAAAAAAATTTTTTGGACAGATCTAAAACTTTCAACTTTTAATTATTAAAATTCGCATTTTTGTTAGTTTTTGAATATAACAAGAAATTTAGTGATATTGCTATACTTAAAGTGTTTATTGACTGCGCCAAAGTACAAATTTAAAAAAAATTACATATTTTAAAAAACATTATTTTTAGCCAGATCCAAAACTTTCAACTTTTGATTATTAAAATTCATATTTTTGTTAGTTTTTAAGCTACAACAACTTCTAATACATATTTTAGAAAACATTATTTTTGGCCAGATCCAAATCTTTCAACTTTTGATTATTAAAATTCATATTTTTGTTAGTTTTTAAGCTACAACAATGAAATTTGCTGAGGTTACTATCTACAAAGTATTTATTAGCTGTGCTAAAATACAATTTTTTAAAACAAAAAACACAGATTTTAGAAAATTTTATTTTTGGACAATCTAAACTTTCAACGTTTGATAATTAAAATTCGTATTTTTGTTAGTTTTTGAGCTAGAACAATAAAATTTGCTGAAGTTACTATTTTTAAAATGTTAATTAACTGTGCTAAAATATAAAATTTTAGAACAAAAAATACAGATTTTAGAAAATTTTGATTTAAGACGAACCAAAAACTTAAAAATTAAATTAAATTTTCAATTAAAATTTCGTTTTGTTGAATGCTATTAACGTACAATTATGCTCAGATCCAAATTTCAATATGTTTATAAAAGAATTCAAGATTTTTAAACAAAAGTGTATATTTTTAAAGACCCTATTTCATGCTGTCTGGAGCGTTACATTCACGTTTTCCTGCCTTCGTACTTGTCCACTCCCATTTAAATTCGCTTTTAAGTGCAGGCAACTAACGTTCCAACCCGACAATTCCAACCCTTCAACTATCACAAAGTTTAACTCTCAAACTAACCAGAAATGTGATTTTTCTCCTCAATTCCGGGCATCGATAATGAGAAAAGTTGAAATTTTTCTCCGACTAACCGATGACTCACATAAGTCTTCGTCCCCCTCAAAAACCAAGGGAGGAATCACTTATTCAATTTATCTCCCCGATTGCATTTCCTCTCCATTCTTAATTATCGCGGCTAATCTTAAGGTAACTGGCTGAGTCAGAGGGTGCACTCACAATTTACTCTCTTCGTACAAATTGCAACGTAATTCGACACAAAGTAGGGGAGAAAATTCCATCTCGTAAATTGGCCGTAGTCATTTCGAAGCCGTAGGCAAATGGGGAGAATTAAAAATGACTGTCGCGGTCGTAATAAAGTCATTTATTGCATTTCAAGTAACAGGTTTACTGCTAAATAGCAGGATATGTACATTGATTTATACAACATTTATTTTCTAGGCCTGAGATGCGAGCACACGACTGGAAAAAGTCGGATCGTGTTCTCGCACCTTTGCGCTGTTACAAATAATTCGGAGTTACATAGGTGCTTAAGGTAGGAAGTTTTATATCCATCTGATCTGACACAGACTGTTAAATTACTCCTACTGGGGTTTAACCAGACCCAAACTTTAGGTGCTCAAGTCTGGCCGAGAGCGGACGCTCGACGACAAAACGCAAAAAAATCTACAATATAGTAGTCATTCCGAACGAGTAACAGACTATACTTTTTCTACGATTGTCCATAAAATCGTACGGTTAGGGTAAAACTACTAATAGTCGGCAGCCGCCATACGTTTTTTCCGAAAATAAAAGTTGGGTGTATTGTAAAAGCCAAACATTCTAAACGGTAATCCTACTTTTTGGGAAGTACTTTGGTACACCTCTAAGAAACGATGACTACAGCTAAAAAAATTATTTAATAAAATCTAACTCATTTTTCTATAGTCCACTATTGGATGACGATATCACTTGCAAAATCTATTGTTTTCCCATGTGTTTTTTTACATTTTAACACACCACTTAATAGTCCGGTCAAAATAGACATAAAAATAGTGATCAAATATCAAAAACTTCGACAGCGCTGAATTTTGGTAGAGATCTTTGGTACACCAGTAGAAATAAAGTGCCAAAAGTTCCCATGGATTCCTTGTGTGCTAAAAAAGTTACTTAAGGTCAAAATTTTTGGTTTTTTATATTTTTCTCAAAAACGGTAAGTTTTATCAAAAATATAGCCCAAACAAGAATTGTAGATCATAAAATTATCTACAAAAATGGTCTTTATACTTTTTTTCTTCAGAAAGAAATTCTTAAGATATCGCCGTTCTAAAAGTTGAAGGATTTACATTCTACATGATATGCACACGAACCCAACGTAAATATACTGATTTCCATAAAAAAGAATAGGGTGAGCAGCTTGTGGCGAAATTTATATAAAGGTTCTATTCATAATAAACAAAATGTATCAATACATCTGTTAAAAAAATATATATTTTTTTTATTTTAATTAGATTTTCTAGTTTCTTTTAAATTATCTTAACGTTTTCTCTAATTTCTTTGCTTTCTCTAAATTATCTGATGGTTCAATATAATTCTCTTCAGATGCTTTAGATTGTCTTTAAATTTTATTAAAAAATTTCTAGATTCATTTTTGAACAAACCAAAAATTTTGAAAATTCGACATTTTATGCCCTAAATTTATTATTTTGACACATAAGAATTTAAATTTATAGAGATTTATTATTTCAAGCTTATCCATAACACTACCAAAATACAAAATTCAAAACCACAAGAATCAAGAATTGTGAAATATATATTTTTATGACGAATTACATATTTTGCAAATTTTTATTTTTTGTTTTAATTTTGTTAACTTCGATACTAAAGAGTTAAAATTTATGGAGATTCATTACTATAAACTTACTTATAATTCTACAAAATTGAATCATTCTACAGCACAAATTACAAAATTTAGAAATCTTGTTTAGAACGGACTAGAAACCTGGAAAAATATTGCTCTAATTCTGTAAATTTTGAGTCTAGAAAATTCAAACCTATAGAAATTTTATTTGTTAATTTGCTTATTAAATAAGTAATGTTAAAAATTTTTAGACCAATATAGACCAATTATAAAAACTTTTATTTAAAATTTTGCAAATTTGATTGTAATGACTCTAATTCTATTAGTTTTTACCCAAAAGCAATAAAATTTATCGGAAATACTTTTCTTAACTGTCTTATTTACTGTCCCAATTTACAGAATTATAGAGCAAATCGAATCTAACAGTTGTATTGACACATTTTGTTTATTATGAACAAATAAAACCTTTTTATAAATTTCGCCACAATTGGCTCACCCCATTTCTTGGGATTTCTATGCATATCAGATAAAATGATAAACCTAACTTTTAGAACAGCGATATCTTAGGAATGGTGATTGTTAGAAAAAAAAGTATAAGGATAATTTTTGTAGATGATGTTAGGATCTACAATTTTTATCTGGGCTGTATTTTTGCTAAAACTTACCGTTTTCAAAAAAAAGTCAAAAAAAAATCGAAAATTATAACCTCTGACATTGAATAACTTTTTAGCACACATGGGATCTATGAGGACTTTTGACACTTTATTTCTACAGGTGTACTCAAAGTCTCTACTAAAATTGAGCTGTGTGGAAATTTGTGTTATTTTATGTCTGTCTATTTTGACCGGACTATAACTTATAATAGGCAGTGCCGATTATTTAATAACCAGCAAACTTATGATACAATTTCCAAATAAAAAATAACATTTAACATTTATTTAACACTATTTATATCTAATCTGAAGTGGTAAAGTGTACTTTACAAAAAAAGAATAGTAACATCTTTAGTAATATCTTCATATTTTATACCAAAATAATATTTGGAAAAGAAAGCGAAAAAAAAATTGACCAAGAGTCGAAAAATACAAAGGAAATTGGGAGAGAAAAGAAGCAGAGAGCAAATGTGCTATTCTAAAGCAAAACGAAAAAACTAGGACAAAAGACTTTGACAATAAATAATTTTTGTTAGAATAATAACTATTATTATTCCAATTTACAATTTTGCAATTTTGGTAATCCCCTAGTGTCTTAAAATGGTGCCCTCTATTAGTCGAAAACGGTGCCAACTATTGACCAAAAAAGTGCCCATAATTTTAGCGTATTGCTGTTATTAAAGTTTTTCTGATGAAAATGACAACAATCTCAGAGGAGTAAAACAAAAATTCAATGTTAAACAGCGTTTTGAAGTTGAGTAATTTGCTAGTGGTGCCGAAGTTTTATCCTACCAAGTGTCATCAAAAATATCAGCTTATCGTCGGTCGTAGAAAAAGTATATTTGGGTGATTCGCTCAGAATGGCCATTCTGCACTCGTGTCGCGTCCACCCGAAACGTCTATAACAAGGACTAAAAGGAATGTTGCGTTTTCACACAATGATAACAACTCATGTTTGCCAACTGTTAAAAAAATATCCGTTTGTCGGTCACACCACTGTAACAGTAAACAACAGACACGTCTTCTGATATGGATTTCACAACACGAGGTCCCTAACATTGCAACGTTGCACTGTATTTTTACGAGGGTCCGTAACAAATTACGTGTCACCTGAGGATAAGCAGCACTGTCAACACTAGGACGTGAAAATGAAATATCGGGATATTTCCTGCACCAGAGTGGGTCTCCAGCTCGAGAGGAGCAGGAGCGACGCTGGGAAACAGCCAGTTCTCGGAAGGGTCCTCCTCGGGGGCAGCACCTGCAGACATTCAGATTTAAATGAAAGGAACACGATGAAATGTTAAATTATTCAAAAGAATGTCAGCTTATAAACCGGATTCAGCGTAATTAATTTGGTTGGCAGTTGAGAACAACTGGAAGGGTTTGGCTTTTGAAAAGAAGAAATTTTCAAGCGAAAGTAATTAAAGTCCTCACTTGTTATTATCCTACAGTTATCAATATTATACAAAACAAATTATCCGCTACACTTTGATGTCTAAATTAGCTGAGTTCTTTAATGAATTTTACTCTCTTTGAACTGAAATTCTTGAGATGATGAAACACTCAGAAGTTGAAAACTTTTCTTTTATCGTGGCACGACTCGATTTAAGCTTTTCTACTCAGAATAGATCTTCGTTACTCTCTGACCTGCTGACGTCAGAATCAATTTTTAACACCTTTTCGGTCACAATCGCGATGACCTCGTCCGTCAATCATAACTTCTTTGCCGAATCAATAAAATTACCTTCGGGCAAAATAATAAGATTTTGTGCAAGAAGGTCTTTATAAATGTTTTTAGCATCAACGGTGCCTAAAAAGAACTTTGACACTAATTATAAATGTGGATTTAGATTACTACAGCCACCCTTAATGCTAGAAACATCTATAGACATCTTATATTTATAACGATTACTTGCTAATACCTATTACCAAACTTGTTTGTAAAAACACGAGTGTTATAATAGTGTTATAATACACTAATTTTTCTACGATAAAATGAATAAAAAATGTTATGTTCTTTTTTCCAATTTATTAACAAATAAGGAACAAGTAAATTTTTCTCAGATTTTCAAAAAAAAATTTATACAGGGTGAATCCGACTAAAATGCAAAGACTTTAACCCCAATATCAGACAACGCAGTTTGACATAAACGCCAAATTTTGCGTTCCAAAATGTCACGGTTTTCGAGAAAAAAATTATTAAAATTTTTTGCAGAAATCGCTGTGCATGGCCATCGAACAGTTGGGAATAAAAACGCTAATAAAAAAGTGGCAAAAAATGTCTTCATCGATATAGCAAAAATCGTAGAGGAGAAATGTAAATTTTACAGTGCCAAAACATGTTCAAATTTAGATTATTTTGACTATTATTTTGCCGGTGATTTCTGAAATGTTGAGATGAACCTTATGTGTTAAAAAATGTTTTCTTTGCGATGAAAACTGAAATGAATTATTAAATAGAGGGCATTTGATAATTTTTAGTAATAACTTCAGTTAAGTTTTTAATTATTTTATTTCTAATTAAAATTTTAGCTGTTTGGTCCACAAAACGAGTCAAGAAAAGTCACTCTACAAACCAATCCAGATAAAAGTTGGTCTTTTTGAGAGCCCAATCTTATTTCAAACAAATTAATTTATCACAATTGACCCTTTTAAAAATGTTTTTCTTAAAACCAGTAACTAAGTGAATGCTAAACAAGGGTGATTAGAGTGAGCGTAAACGTTTTTTGTTCGAACAGTTTTTGCAGTCTTGATAGGGAGTTAAATTCAATCGGTAATTCAAGGAGGTTTTGCCCCATTTGAATTTTGATTTTTTTTGCAGAATTATTATTTACAGCGGTGTCTGATATAAGGGTTAAAATCTTTGCACTTTATTTTTTTCTCTAATATCTATAATAATGTATTTAAATTCTTGGATTCTTTTAAGTTTTTCTTAGATTTTTTAAATCTTCTCTGGAGGTTAAGATATTCTTAATTTTTTTTCCTCGGATACTTTCTATTTTTTTGTTTGGTTTTCTAGAATAGAAACTGCATCTATAATTAATTTTATTTAGATTCTTTAATTTTTTTAATTTTTGTTAGATTATCCTCAATTTTATTTTCAGAAATTTTACAAATTTTCATTAATAATTTCGCAAATTTGATTGTGATGACTCTCATTCTGTTACTGTTATTTTTTAGGAATACTTTTCTTAACTGACTTATTTACTGTGCCAATTTACAAAAACCACCTTAGGACGGAACTGTTATTTGGGAAATTATCCATTTATTTCTCGAATTCTGCAATTTTTGTTAGTAAAGCAGTCAAACTTGTGTCTAGTTTTACCTAATTTTACTTGTGCCAAATTACACAATTAAACAGCTGAAAAAACAAAAATTTAATTATTCTTTTATTGCGATCTAAAAATTTTGAAAATTTTGTATTTATGTTTTATTTGTTAATTTTTGCACCAGAGCATTCAAATTTTTGGAGATTTATTGTTTTGAAGTTACTTTTATCTGTCTAAACTTACAAAATTCTACAGCACCAGAGACAAAATTTGGAAATTTTTAATTTTGTGGCGAATTACAAATTTTATATTTTTTGCTCCAATTTTGTTAATTTTAGCACTGCAGCCTTAATTTGATTGACATTTAATTCAAACTCACTTGTAATTGTATCAAGCTATAAAATTTTACAGCACAAGGTATACAATTTTGAAATTTTGCTCAAAAAGAATTCGAATTTTCAAAAATTTGGTATTTTTTATATAACTTTGTTAATTTTTGCACTAGAGCATTCAAATTTTTGGAGATTTATTATTTTAAAATTACTTTTATCTGTCTAAACTTACAAAATTCTACAGCACCAGAGACATTTTTAATTTTGTGGCGAATTACAAATTTTATATTTTTTGCTCCAATTTTGTTAATTTTAGCACTGCAGCCTTAATTTGATTGACGTTTAATTCAAACTCACTTGTAATTGTATCAAACTATAAAATTTTACAGCCACAAGGTATACAATTTTGAAATTTTGCTCAAAAAGAATTCGAATTTTCAAAAATTTGGTATTTTTTTATATAACTTTGTTTATTTTGGCATTGCAGCGTCAAGATTTATGGACGATTATTATACTAAACTGACTTGTAATTGTACCAAATTATCAAAATCCACAGCATGAGAAATAAAATTTAGAATTTTTTTTTAAAATGAAGTAGAATTTTCAAATTTATTTTTCTAATTACGTTAATTCTGGCTCTAGGGAAGTTAAATTTTAGGGTTTATTGTTCTTAACACGCTAATTAAATAGACACAAATAGAAAATTGTAGACCAAAGATACCAATTTTTAAAAATTTATTTAATTTTAGGATAAACTAAAAATTTTTTTTATTAGTGGCTCTAATTCTGTTAATTTTGACACTAAAGACAGCTGAATTTGTGGAAATTACGTTTTTTAACCTATTAATTGGTTTTAGAACATTATAGAACATTTTCTTTGTTTCTTCTTATTTCATTGGATTTTCCTATAATCTTTTATTAAATTTTGTGCATTTCTCTTAGATTTTACATTCTATGTATTTTAACGGAATTAGAAAAGCGCATAAATTTTATTTCTTTTTCATTTTTAAGTTTTCTTCCGTAGCAATGCAATTATAAAACATTCGAAGCATTTATGTGTGTGTATTCCAAAGAGCGGCTCTTTATAGTCGTGCAAGAGTAACTAATGACATTTTTCACTTTTTTTGTTCCTCTTATCTTAATTCATTGGTGGTGTAATGGGCACACAAATAAGCGACAACTCCATTATTGCACCGTTTATCGTGAAAGAAACAACGACGAAAGTTGCAAGGAAACTTCGAAATAATTATATCTAATGCTGAAGAAATTCGAGATGATTTAATGGAGCGTAAGACTCTCGAGACGCATTCGTTTATAAATTATCACCGCCTGGAGTTTGATAAGTTCGAAAGAGTTTGGAATTTGGTCTAAGCACGGTCGCTTCGATAAAAATCTCAATTTTTTTTGTCAAAGTTCCGCCTTAAGCGTCTTGTTTCTCGATTCAGAAACTACCGAATATAACTAAATTATATTACTAACAAGCAATCACGAAGCTTCAAAGTGCCTGCGTTAGTCTTAGCTTTGAAACGTGATGCACTCAAGTTTACCGCTCCCTCAAATTGCCATCGTCTTGCGATTCTCACCTCTCGAAATTTTAATTATATCCTTCTGATCTCGAAGATTGTAAACTGGAAGATATAAGCCATAAAACAAACACTAGGGAAAGAAATAAAACTCTCAAGATTCCGGAAAGAACGCTTCGATACACCTAGAAATATTATTGGGGAGTTTTTATGGAAACGGATAAACATGCGAGGAATTAAAAAGAGAGGTTTTTATCTACAAGAAAAGTTCGTTGCGCGAATGTAAATTTATTTAAGAAAAATTTAAAATGAGACTATAGGAAATCTTGGAAACCCAATTAAAGAAGAAGAATAAGAAAAAAAATGGTTTTGCAAAGTTTAAAAAAATCTAGAAAAACCAAAGAATTTAGAATGTTTAGAAGGGTAAACTAACAAAAATTGCAGAATTAGACGAATAAATGGATAATTTCTCTAATTATTAATTCGTTTTAAAAATATTCTTCGTTTTCACAATTTGTGTCTTCCATTCTTTAATTTTATAAAATCGCTCAGTATAAAATTTTCGAAATTTTTAGATTGTCTAAAAATTATTTTTTTTAAATTAGTACTTTTTGGTCTAAAATTTTGTAATTTTTTCTGTTTAATTAACGCGTTAAGAACAATAAACTTTATGATTTTGAAAGCTTTAGAGCCAGAATTTACGTAATTAAAAAAATTAATTTAAAATTTTAGTGCATTCTAAACAAAATTTTTAAATTCTAAATACTTTGTACAGTGGAATTTAATAATTTGGTACAATTACAAGTCAGTTTAGGATAATAAATGTTCATAAATATTAAGACTGTATTGCTGGAATTGAAGCAAAAATATATAATCCGCTACAAAAATGAAATGTTTCAAACTTTGTCTTATGGTGCTGTAAAATTTAAATAAATCTCCAGAAATTTGAATTCTCGATTTCCAAAATTAGCAAATAAAATTAGAGCAAGAACAGAAATAACATAAATAAAAAAGTAATAAAACCATAAAACAAACAATAAGAACGCTCCGGATACACCTAGAAAGATCATTGGGATGTTTTTATGAAAACGGATAAACATGAGAGGAATTAAAAAGAGAGTTTTTTATCCGCAAGAAACGTTCGTGTGCGAATGTAAATTTCATTCGCTTTTAACTTGTTTATGCCGTCCCGGTTGTCCCATAAACTTGCCTCATATGAGCGAAAACCCCCAGTTTTGTTGAGGAATTAAAAAGACGGCGGAGTAATTTGATGGAGTGCAGACAGTGTAAAATTGTTTATAAAAGCACATTTATTGGCTCCAGACTTGGAGGAAAGTTCGAGGAAAAAGCCTTAATTTTCGTGGCGCGTATGACTTGTAAATTAGACTTAAAACACTCCGCTAATCGAGCAGTTTGGCGCGCCTCCCTCAGAGCGAAAATTTCTCCAGTTCGAGGAAAATTTCTTATGTATTTAAGTAACTTGTTACGCACAAAATTAAATTTACAGTACGAAATGAGAGAATTTTAATCTCGCGGTGGTGTAAGTCGACAGACATAACACTGGCTATTCCGCCAGGGCCTCTCGACAGCTTCTTTTTTAATGTAGATGTAGCTGTCCAAAGTTTGAAAATTAAAAATCGATTTTATTAACTTTTGTAGATATTGCCCGACGTATATAACTTATACGTTTTCCAAAGTTTGCTTGTTCTTTTTCTTTTCCGATACAATGCCGTCGCACTCCAGAACTTTTTTCCAATTATTGGCGGTGTATTTCTGTAACGTCATAAATTTTGTTCTTGCCGACAAATTCAGCTTCGGATTACGTAATCTATTTTTGTTTAGATGTGTTTCCAACAAAAACGAGGACTCGTTTATGAGGGTATAAATTTAATTAGCTACAGGTTTTCGAGGGCCGATATGTGCGGGTTTACCCCAACTTTGGACAAACTGTGTTAACTACATAGCCGACACAATACGTAATCTGAACCAAACCCAATAACGGCGCAGACTTGGCCAATGGTTATTACTATTACTATTATTATTATTATCGTAATTTAAGAACACAAGACGCACTTTTTTGCTCCATTTAGTATTGCAAAAATTAGGGTGTGTTTTATACAGGTGTCTCAGAACACTCACACTTTTTTTAGTGGGAAATTTTCCGCCAAAATCTGAGAGGCGCAATGTTCATTCATTTATAGTATTAAAGTATTTTGAGTTAATCAGTCACAACGCATAGAAATAGAAAGTCTTCAACTTTGATTAATAAAATTCGTATTTATGATAGTTTGTGAGCTATGATCATAAAATTTGGTGAGGTCACTATTTTTAAAGTGTCAAAGTACAAAACTGTAAAACAAACAATAAAGATTTTAGAATTTTTTTTTAACAAACAAAAAACTTACATATTTTGATTATTAAAATTCGTATTTTTGTTAGTTTTTGAGCCATAACAATGAAATTTGGTGAGATTGCTACTTGCAAAGTGGTTATTAACACTGCAAAAGTACAAAATATAAGAATAATAAATACAGATTTTAGAAACATTTTTTTTAGGACAAACCAAAAACTTTCAACTTTTGATTATTAAAATTCGTATCGTTGTTAGTTGAGCTATAACAACGAAATTTAGTAACATTGCTATTTTTAAGTGTTAATTAATTCTGCCAAAATACAAGCATTTATAACAAAAAATATAGATTTTAAAAATTGTTATTTTAGGACAACCAAAAACTTTTAACTTTTGGGTATTAAAATTCGTATTTTTGTTAGTTTTTGATATAAATATAAATGAATATATATATAAATAAATATATAAATGAAACTTAGTTAGAATGCTACTTTTGAAGTGTTTACTAACTGTGCCAAAATACAAGATTTTAGAATGAGAAATACAGATTTTAGTAAATTTTATTTTAGAACAAACCAAAAACTTTCAATTTTTGATTTTTAAAATTCGTATTTTTTTTAGTTTTTGAGCTATAACAATGACATTTGGTAAAATTGCTATTTCTAAAATGTTTATAAGCAGTGCCTAAATACAACATTTTAACACAACAATTACAGTTTTTAGAAATTTTTATTTTAAGATAAACCATAAACTTTCAATTTTTAAGTATTAAAATTCGTATTTTTGTTAGTTTTTGAGCTATAACAATAAACTTTGGTAAAACAGTTGTTTTTTAAATGGTTATTAACTGTGCTAAAATACAACATTTTAAAACAAACAATACAGATTTTAAAATTTTTATTGTGGGATAAACCAAAAACTTTTGGGTATTAAAAATCATATTTTTGTTAGTTTTTGAGCTATAACAATGATATTTGGTAAACTTGCTACTTTTGAAGTGTTTATTAATTGTGCCAAAATACAACATTTTAAATCAAAAATTACATATTTTAGAAATTTTTATTTTAGGGTAAACCATAAATTTTCAATTTTTGAGTATTAAAATTCGTATTTTTGTTAGTTTTTGAGCTATAATAATGAAATTTGGTAAAATTGTTGTTTTTAAAATGTTTAATAACTGTGCTAAAATACAACATTTTAAAACAAAAAATTCAGATTTTAGAAATTTTTATTTTAGAACAAACCAAAAACTTCCAACTTTTGAGTATTAAAATTTGTATTTTTGTTAGTTTTTGAGCTATAACAATGAAAGTTGGTAAACTTGCTACTTTTGAAGTGTTTATTAATTGTGTCCAAAATACAACATTTTAAATCAAAAATTACATATTTTAGAAATTTTTATTTTAGGGTAAACCATAAATTTTCAATTTTTGAGTATTAAAATTCGTATTTTTGTTAGTTTTTGAACTATAATAATGAAATTTGGTAAAATTGCTGTTTTTAAAATGTTTAATAACTGTGCTAAAATACAACATTTTAAAACAAAAAATTCAGATTTTAGAAATTTTTATTTTAGAACAAACCAAAAACTTCCAACTTTTGAGTATTAAAATTTGTATTTTTGTTAGTTTTTGAGCTATAACAATGAAAGTTGGTAAACTTGCTACTTTTGAAGTGTTTATTAATTGTGTCCAAAATACAACATTTTAAATCAAAAATTACATATTTTAGAAATTTTTATTTTAGGGTAAACCATAAATTTTCAATTTTTGAGTATTAAAATTCGTATTTTTGTTAGTTTTTGAACTATAATAATGAAATTTGGTAAAATTGCTGTTTTTAAAATGTTTAATAACTGTGCTAAAATACAACATTTTAAAACAAAAAATTCAGATTTTAGAAATTTTTATTTTAGAACAAACCAAAAACTTCCAACTTTTGAGTATTAAAATTTGTATTTTTGTTAGTTTTTGAGCTATAACAATGAAAGTTGGTAAACTTGCTACTTTTGAAGTGTTTATTAATTGTGTCCAAAATACAACATTTTAAATCAAAAATTACATATTTTAGAAATTTTTATTTTAGGGTAAACCATAAATTTTCAATTTTTGAGTATTAAAATTCGTATTTTTGTTAGTTTTTGAGCTATAATAATGAAATTTGGTAAAATTGCTGTTCTTAAAATGTTTAATAACTGTGCTAAAATACAACATTTTAAAACAAAAAATTCAGGTTTTAGAAATTTTTATTTTAGAACAAACCAAAAACTTCCAAATTTTGAGTATTAAAATTTGTATTTTTGTTAGTTTTTGAGCTATAACAATGAAAGTTGGTAAACTTGCTACTTTTGAAGTGTTTATTAATTGTGTCCAAAATACAACATTTTAAATCAAAAATTACATATTTTAGAAATTTTTATTTTAGGGTAAACCATAAATTTTCAATTTTTGAGTATTAAAATTCGTATTTTTGTTAGTTTTTGAGCTATAATAATGAAATTTGGTAAAATTGCTGTTTTTAAAATGTTTAATAACTGTGCTAAAATACAACATTTTAAAACAAAAAATTCAGGTTTTAGAAATTTTTATTTTAGAACAAACCAAAAACTTCCAACTTTTGAGTATTAAAATTTGTATTTTTGTTAGTTTTTGAGCTATAACAATGAAAGTTGGTAAACTTGCTACTTTTGAAGTGTTTATTAATTGTGTCCAAAATACAACATTTTAAATCAAAAATTACATATTTTAGAAATTTTTATTTTAGGGTAAACCATAAATTTTCAATTTTTGAGTATTAAAATTCGTATTTTTGTTAGTTTTTGAGCTATAATAATGAAATTTGGTAAAATTGCTGTTTTTAAAATGTTTAATAACTGTGCTAAAATACAACATTTTAAAACAAAAAATTCAGGTTTTAGAAATTTTTATTTTAGAACAAACCAAAAACTTCCAACTTTTGAGTATTAAAATTTGTATTTTTGTTAGTTTTTGAGCTATAACAATGAAAGTTGGTAAACTTGCTACTTTTGAAGTGTTTATTAATTGTGTCCAAAATACAACATTTTAAATCAAAAATTACATATTTTAGAAATTTTTATTTTAGGGTAAACCATAAATTTTCAATTTTTGAGTATTAAAATTCGTATTTTTGTTAGTTTTTGAGCTATAATAATGAAATTTGGTAAAATTGCTGTTTTTAAAATGTTTAATAACTGTGCTAAAATACAACATTTTAAAACAAAAAATTCAGATTTTAGAAATTTTTATTTTAGAACAAACCCAAAAATTCCAACTTTTGAGTATTAAAATTTGTATTTTTGTTAGTTTTTGAGCTATAACAATGAAAGTTGGTAAACTTGCTACTTTTGAAGTGTTTATTAATTGTGCCAAAATACAACATTTTAAATCAAAAATTACATATTTTAGAAATTTTTATTTTAGGGTAAACCATAAACTTTCAACTTTTGAGTATTAAAATTCGTATTTTTGTTAGTTTTTGAACTATAATAATGAAATTTGGTAAAATTGCTGTTTTTAAAATGTTTAATAACTGTGCTAAAATACAACATTTTAAAACAAAAAATTCAGATTTTAGAAATTTTTATTTTAGAACAAACCAAAAACTTCCAACTTTTGAGTATTAAAATTTGTATTTTTGTTAGTTTTTAATAAATCGATACAACAAATTCCAAGTGAAGAAAACAAGTTCTGTGTTTCGAATTTTTATAATTGACTTACCATAAGCATTGTCAAGTAACAACGTTGTGGTGCTGCGCACGTTGCTTGTTATCTCTGCAAAAATAAAAATAAAATTAGTACGGAGTGATAGCTTTTCATTTCTGTTAGCACGCCCCAAATATAAAAGGGTTTCCAGTTACGGCGGCGCCGTGAGCGCTAATTAATAAAAAGAACAAATTTATGTTCCGTTGATATATTGTTCCTAGGACACCGAGAACTCTCGTGCTTCTTCAAAGCACACAAAATTAAAGCACTAAACAAACCCTTGAAATTTTATTGCGAAATTAATAATAAAGACAGTGCTAAAAAAACACTCTTTGTAAACACATTCACTTTTCGCCAGTTTATTTTATTTTCTCTTTTAACCAATAGCCTTTGTTGTCAAACACGCATGTCAACAGCAGTCCAGACCCTCGAGGGACTACAACAGATCCAACGGAAATATCTTTTAAATATATGTTTCTCAAAATCGGATCTGTTCTTGGCGTGCGTTTTTTTATGCGAGCTTTTATTTGTATGAAAATATGGATTGATCCTATATTACCAGTAAATAAAAAGCAGCACAACGGTATTTCTAATGATAAAAAAATGTGACAGATTTGAAAACAAACTTGATAAAATAAGCAAGAAATCGGTATCAGAACTTTGCCATTGTTTTAATCATGGCATTTTCGTGAAAAACTGCAGCTTTCGACTTCTGAAAAATGTAAGAACGATTTCTAAAGTACATAACTGCGAAAAAACGATTTCTTGATATTTGTCGTGGTATTTGTCTTCTGAAAATATGAGCAAAATCTTTTCTGGAGCGCCAAAATTTCTGACGGCTCTAATTCAGTTATTTGTTGACCGACAAGAAAAACAAGAATTGTTCTAGATTTATCGCGAACTTCTGCGTACAATGAGCTCACATACTTCAAATTTCTTTAACAAATAAACGAAATATAGAAATAGATTTGCAGAGAGTGGTTTTAGAGTCATTTTCAAGACGCTGCTTCGGGGCGAAAACTGCGTTTGGTATTTTTAAATTATACATCGATGAAAAAGGCAGCTATCAACTGACAAAATCTTAAGTCGATAAGTGTGGTAAATCTATCGTAGTTTCGGAGATATTGAACTTTGAAAATGTTGGCTCTCTGGCGACAATATCAAATTTCGGTCGGCTCTAATTCAGTTATTTGTTGACTGACAAGAAAAACGAAAGTAGTTTTGGATTTAGCGCAAAATTCTGCGTAGAATGAGCCCACACACTTCAAATGTCCTTAAGAAATAATCGAGATATCGACCGAAATAGATTTTAAATATATGTTTCTCAAAATCGGATCTGTTCTTGTCGTGCGTTCTTTTATGCGAGCGTTTATTTGTATAAAAATATGAATTGATCTTATATTTCCAGTAAATAAAAAGCAGCAAAAACGGTATTTCTAATGATCAAAAAGATGTGACAGATTTCCGTCCTTTCATTCAAAACATGGGCGCTTGAAAGGAACATCAAAAGTGCCGTTTAAATATTGAAATCGGCCTTCATTACGCTAACACCCCATAATTTCAAACATGCAATTTTAATAACGAGGGAATTAAGTGAACATATCAAGCAAAGACGGATAAAACTAAAAAAAACATCACATTGTTGCTAACTTTCTACCTCATTTGAAAAGTAGATTCAACCACAATTACTTTGAAGTATTTTTATCAAAGTTGTACTGTTAAATCGCAACATTAGTTTCGTTCATTGCTTTGAAGCGGCCACTCGTGTTTGCATCAGCAGTCGACCAACAACAAATACCGGCTAATCCTTTGAACTATCGGCACAACACGACCCCATTTTTAGTTACCTAGAATTAAATTCGTTTCTGTGGTTGTGGTGGCTGGCGTCGTCGTCGTAGTGGTGGTCGTCGTCGTCGTAGTAGTGATTCTAATCTCTGAAACAACCGACACGTGAAGTTTAGAGCGTCTTCGCCGAAACCCTCCTACCGTAAATCCTGACCGAGGCGTCGTTCTTCCCTAAAGTGTTCGAGGCGACGCAGGAATACGTCCCGATGTCTGTTTTGCTCACGTTGTGGATGGTGAGGACCATGATGACTTTATATCCGCTTTTCTTCTCCTGCGTGGTGTATTTGAACCTGTGAACATCACCACTCAACAGGTGTAACCTAAGCCAGAGCTTGTAAAGAAATAAGTTTACCCGTTGAGCAAGACTTCGTCGTGTTCTTTAACCCAGTAGTTGTTGGAGTTGGGAAAAGCTTCGACGTCGCACTTGAGCTTTACATTAGAAAGCAACGGAGCGCCTACTAAAGCTTTCTGAACTTGCACCTTTGGAGCAACTGCGGAGAATACAATCAAAACAGAGCGAATAAAAAATCGATCGATCGAGCTTTGTGCTGATTTTAATAACATTAAAACGAGAATTAGTCTAATCAGTTTATGCGCCGCGCAAAGCTCGATAGTTTTTAATGAGGGATTGAGTTTTACTTACAGCTCACTGAAAGTGTGACCCTTTTGCTGACAGCAGGTGGAACATCGTTACTAGCGATGCATAAATAAGACCCCATTTGCTTACGATCAATTCTGAATAGCCGTAAAGAAGGTCCACTGTACGTATCCACTGAAACAAGGTCCAATTTAAAACGAGGGAGCTTAATAAAAGCCGAAAACGTGATGTGAATTTTCGTTAATAACTTAATACACTTCTCTAAAAAGACAAGTCAAACTTTGTTTTCCCACTAATTTTTATTATCGCGTATTTACATAAAGTCAGAGATTTTTCTCAGACGCTGCTCTGGCATCAAATCTTTTTACTTTAAATAAATACCGAGAGCTCTACTTGCTAAATGAGAAGTTTGAGCCCACAAACGCGTAATTTTATTTCATTTAGCAACGAGGATATTTTTCTTCAACTGAAGCTTCCGTTTGTAGAGTAAATTTGAATAGAACTCCCAATGGATAAAGAAACAGGGAAACTGAGATCTTAATTATGAGGAGACCTGAATTTCGTGGCCGCATTTAAGCTGCGATTGCATATTGATTCAATTGTAAAGTGCAGGCAGTCAAGGAGATGCTCCAACTTCAATAACTACTTCATTGGCACATTCGCAAAGCGCCAAATGTGCTTATTTGGGTGGTTGTTGGTTAAAAAGCAGGGGCGGGTTTAGGTCGAGAGACAAAATTTTCTGCTTCTTCAAATATTATTAATATAAATTTAAAACTTACAAAAGTACGAGTTTAAAAATTAACACTTAGGAAATAGTAAATTCCCCAAATTTTTTTGTCATAACTTAAAAACTTACAAAAATACGAAATTTATTAATTAAAAGTTGGAAGTTTTGGTTTGTCCTAAAATAAAAATTTTTAAAATCTCTAATTTTAAATTTTTGTAATTTTTCTCGCACAACCAATAAAACCCTTTAGTTATAGTAAATTCTCCAAATTTCATTGTTATAACTTAAAAACTAACAAAAATACGAATTTTATTAATCAAAAGTTGTAAGTTCTGGTTTGTTCTAAAATGAAATTTTTTAAAATCTCTAATTTTTGTTCTAAAGTTTGGTGTTTTCTCACAACTAATAAACACTTTAAAAATAGTAAATTTTCCAAATTTCAGTGTTAAAGCCTAAAAACGAACAAAGATATGAATTTTAATAATCAAAAATTGGAAGTTTTTGGTTCGCCTTAAAATAAAATTTTCTAAAATCTGTATTTCTTGTTCCAAAAATTTGTACTTTAGCACAAATAATAGACATTTTAAAAATATTAAATTCCTTGAATTTCTTTGTCAAAACTTAAAAATTAACAAAAAATACAAATTTTGATAATCAAATGTTGTAAGTTTTTGGTTCACCTTAAAATATATTTTTTTTAAATATCAATTTTTTGTTTGAAAATTTTATACTTTGACACAAATAATAAAAGGAGTAAATTTTCCAAATTTTAATGTTAAAACTTAAAAACTAACGAAGATACGAATTTTATTAATCAAAAGTTAGAAGTTTTTGATTTAGAGTAAAATTTTCTAAAATTTCTATTTTATTCTAAAATTTGGTGTTTTGGTACAACTAATAAACACTTTAAAAATAGTAAATTTTCCAAATTTCAGTGGTAAAGCCTAAAAACGAACAAAGATATGAATTTTAATAATCAAAAGTTGGAAGTTTTTGGTTTGCCTTAAAATAAAATTTTCTAAAATCTGTATTTCTTGTTCCAAAAATTTGTACTTTAGCCCAAATAATAGACATTTTAAAAATATTAAATTCCTCAAATTTCTTTGTCAAAACTTAAAAATTAACAAAAAATACAAATTGTGATCATCAAAAGTTGTAAGTTTTTGGTTCACCTTAAAATATTTTTTTTAAAATATCAATTTTTTGTTTTTAAATTTTATACTTTGACACAAATAATAAAAGGAGTAAATTTTCCAAATTTTAATGTTAAAACTTAAAAACTAACGAAGATACGAATTTTATTAATCAAAAGTTAGAAGTTTTTGATTTAGAGTAAAATTTTCTAAAATTTCTATTTTATTCTAAAATTTGGTGTTTTGGTACAACTAATAAACACTTTAAAAATAGTAAATTTTCCAAATTTCAGTGGTAAAGCCTAAAAACGAACAAAGATATGAATTTTAATAATCAAAAGTTGGAAGTTTTTGGTTTGCCTTAAAATAAAATTTTCTAAAATCTGTATTTCTTGTTCCAAAAATTTGTACTTTAGCCCAAATAATAGACATTTTAAAAATATTAAATTCCTCAAATTTCTTTGTCAAAACTTAAAAATTAACAAAAAATACAAATTGTGATCATCAAAAGTTGTAAGTTTTTGGTTCACCTTAAAATATTTTTTTTAAAATATCAATTTTTTGTTTTTAAATTTTATACTTTGACACAAATAATAAAAGGAGTAAATTTTCCAAATTTTAATGTTAAAACTTAAAAACTAACGAAGATACGAATTTTATTAATCAAAAGTTAGAAGTTTTTGATTTAGAGTAAAATTTTCTAAAATTTCTATTTTATTCTAAAATTTGGTGTTTTGGTACAACTAATAAACACTTTAAAAATAGTAAATTTTCCAAATTTCAGTGGTAAAGCCTAAAAACGAACAAAGATATGAATTTTAATAATCAAAAGTTGGAAGTTTTTGGTTTGCCTTAAAATAAAATTTTCTAAAATCTGTATTTCTTGTTCCAAAAATTTGTACTTTAGCCCAAATAATAGACATTTTAAAAATATTAAATTCCTCAAATTTCTTTGTCAAAACTTAAAAATTAACAAAAAATACAAATTTTGATAATCAAAAGTTGTAAGTTTTTGGTTCACCTTAAAATAATTTTTTTAAAATATCAATTTTTTGTTTTAAAATTTTATACTTTGACACAAATAATAAAAGGAGTAAATTTTCCAAATTTTAATGTTAAAACTTAAAAACCAACAAAGATACGAATTTTATTAATCAAAAGTTAGAAGTTTTTGATTTAACCTAAAGTAAAATTTTCTAAAATTTCTATTTTTGTTCTAAAATTTGTTGTTTTGGCACAACTAATAAACACTTTAAAAATAGTAAATTTTCCAAATTCAGTGGTAAAGCCTAAAAACGAACAAAGATATGAATTTTAATAATCAAAAATTGGAAGTTTTTGGTTCGCCTTAAAATAAAATTTTCTAAAATCTGTATTTCTTGTTGCAAAAATTTGTACTTTAGCCCAAATAATAGACATTTTAAAAATATTAAATTCCTCAAATTTCTTTGTCAAAACTTAAAAATTAACAAAAAATACAAATTTTGATAATCAAAAGTTGTATGTTTTTGGTTCACCTTAAAATAATTTTTTTAAAATATCAATTTTTTGTTTTAAAATTTTATACTTTGACACAAATAATAAAACGAGTAAATTTTCCAAATTTTAATGTTAAAACTTAAAAACTAACAAAGATACGAATTTTATTAATTAAAAGTTAGAAGTTTTTGATTTAGAGTAAAATTTTCTAAAATTTCTATTTTTGTTCTACAATTTGTTGTTTTGGCACAACTAATAAACACTTTAAAAATAGTAAATTTTCCAAATTTCAGTGTTAAAGCCTTAAAACGAACAAAGATATGAATTTTAATAATCAAAAATTGGAAGTTTTTGGTTCGCCTTAAAATATATTTAATTAAAATAACTATTTTTTGTTCTAAAATTTTGTACTCTGCCACAAATAATAAACACTGCAAGAAAAGTGAAGTCCCTAAATTTCATTGTCATAACTTAAAAAATGACAAAGTTACAAATTTTGTGAATCAAAAGTTAGATGTTTTTGATTCGTCTTAAAGTAAAATTTTCTAAAATTTTTATTTTTTGTTCTAATATTTTATGCTTCGGTACAACCAATAAACGCTTTATAGATAGTAAATTTCCCAAATTTTAATGTCAAAACTTGAAAACTAACAAAGATACAAATTTTAATAAGCAAAGGTTGGAAGTTTTGATTTGTCCAAAAATATATTTTTTTTAAATCTCTAATTTTTGTTCTAAAAAGTGGGGGTTTTGGCAAAACTAATAAACAGTTTAAAAATAGTAAATTCTCCAAATTTCAATGTCAAAACTTAAAAACTAACACAGATACAAATTTTAATATTTAAAACTATTTTAAGTTTTTGGTTCGCCCTAAAATGAAATTTTCTAAAATCTGTATTTTTTTGTTCTAAAAATTTGTACTTGGGCACAAATAATTGAGACTTTAGAAATATTAAATTACTCAAATTTCAATGTCAAAACTTAAAAACCAAAAAAGATATGAATTTTAATAATCAACAGTTGGATGTTTTTGGTTTGCTCTAAAACAAAATTTTCTAAAATTTTTATTTGTTATTCTAAAAGTTCGTACTTCGGCACAAATAATAAACACTGTAGAATTAGTAAGTTTCCCAAATTTCATTGACATAATTTTAAAACTTACAAAGATACGAATTTATAAAAAATGATGCAGGGAATTTAAAGAATTGAAGATTTAGAAAACTTGAAAAAATCTAAGAAAAATGAGAGAATCTAAAATAGCAAAAAGAAAATTTTAAATAATTGAAATAAGAATAAAAGTGACTCTAAAATGGAAAGAAGAATCTAAAGAAAACGAGCGGGACACAATATAATAAAAAACTGCCTGAAAAGAATAAAATTTCCAGAGAGTTATTTATATTCAAGAGCAATTTCCACTTGAAGTACCTATGACTGATTATGTTGGTGTACGAGAAGTGTTTAGCCATTCCAGAGGATTTCAGCACCGTACAAAATTTACGAATCTCATGCACCAAAAACAAACAAAATCGTAGATGCGCTTGGCGCAACAATTAGATGCAGAAACATTAACAATGAGCCAAGAAAATTAAATTTCCCCTGTCTTTCTGCAGTAGACAACAAAGTCGTTGTTAAACAATAAAATTCAAAGGACTCAAACCCAACAAAGCGCCACCACAAAATCTGGTTTTTCCACGGGACGCTTTTTCTCCATTACTTATTATATTCCAGCATAACGATTCTATTAAGTTAACGTAATCCTCTCCGAATCTCGCGATTTTCAGAAAGTGCTCCCGACAATATTCGATTAAAATTTCCCTTAGGAAATTATAACACTGAAAAGTCTTTAACAACTTTTGGTCGAAGTTTACGCAGAATCCACCAATCATGGTCATCATACGTTGTTGCAGCATTATCGACTTACTTCATAAATTGTCACGTCCCAGATTTCGCGCGGAATTAATTTTATAATCGATAGAGGCCTCAAATTGATTTAATTCTTTCCAGGCACGTCCTCCTAGAAGAACGAAAAATTTCGCGCGTGGTTTTAAAGTCGAATTTACTAGTTGAATTATGGCTATTTTGCGACTTGAGGTGGAATTCCATTACGACGCATGTTGTTCTACCAAAACTTTACATAATTGTTGTAGTGAAACGTGAAGGTAAACTCAACGAGAATACAACTAATATAATTTAATCAAAACAAGCGTCGCTCGTTTCTTTGATTAGCGAAAAAAAAATTCGACGGTTTTTTTGATGTTTTTACCCGTTGCTCGTGCTTTTGTCGGCATAATTTGTTTTTTCTGAAATTGACGTAAAGGATGTTTATTCAGGATAACATATAACGTAATTATTCTGTCGAAATTCTCCTGGGCCGCCACCACACCACCTAGCAATTAAAGTGTCACAAGCCTGATTGCTAAGGATTAATAGAGGTGTTTGTGTAGACGAAACACAAAGGCGCAATTTTCTAATGGCGCAATTAACATTAATAATCACACGTCGAGTGACTTTTTCGGTTTTTCTAATTTAGTTCTTGTAGACTTTCTTAATCCGTCGATAAAGAAGACGGATTTTCCTGACGTTTTCGCCGTGACGATTTATCAAGGAAGATTATTAAGAAATAAAAGTCACAAATCATATTAAATATTCTGAAAGTTGGCGAATGTCTAAACCTTTGATTTATTTTCCCAATTTCCCTCTATCTTTCGTTGGAAATTAATTGTTTTAACATTGTTATAACACGCGGAGGCGTCGCCTGTTTGTATTCCAAACACGCTTCAGACTTTCCGTAATTTCGATTTGCACAGGAAGAAGGTTCAAGGATAAATAAAAATACGAGGATTCAAGCTCGGAATTGCGAAATACCAGTCGATCTAAAAATGCACAATGTCTCTAATTTCAAACGGAGATATTCTAAAAAAACTTGTTTGTATTCGTTGGAAATAATTGAGTTTTGTTTCTTTAAATTGGATTTCGATTACAGTTTCTGAAACGACGGGGCCCTTCTCAAATCAAAGCAATTACGTTTAAGTGCTGGTTTAATAGTACAATTTTCTTTTCTCTTTGTAGCATTTTTATCAAGTTTTTTTTGTAATCGATACAGACGATTTGACGACAAGGACGAATTGTAGAAAGGTCAGCGCGTCTTAAAAGTGTATTTATGTCGTGATCTTTAAAAGTATTTTTATATCTTTGGGTTTTTATGGATGAGAATACATCAAAGTACGAGTACTCTAAAAACTTGATGAGTTGAAGAAAAATTTGCTACGATGTGAAAGGAATTTCTCGTGGTCAATAAAAACAAGTTGAGGCACATAAATTCAAAATAAACGAAGTTTTTTTTCGATATTTTTGTGGGTCTAAAGGAGCCACTTGGGAAGGAACCTGAAAATTCAGTTGCAACTTTTTAACAACACAAGAATTGAAAACGATAATGTAAGAAAAACTTAAAAGGAATGGTTATAAAAAATAATAAAATCTGAGGTTCTAAGGAAAAATGTATAGAGACTCCAAGGAAAAATTACAAAAAATTTAGATATTTAAAGAAAAAATCTCAAAGGGTAATAAACACATAAGTAGGGAATAACTTTTTCAAATTTAATTGTTATAACTTGTAAACAAAAACTAAAAAAGATACGAATTTTAATAATCAAAAACTTTAAAATTATGTAGTTGTTTCGTTCAAAAATATATTTTTTTTAAATCTGTATTTTTGTTCTACAATTTTGTACTTTAACACAACTAATAGACACTTCAAAAATAGTAAATTCTCTAAATTTTATTGTCATAACTTAAAAACCTACACTGCTACAAATTTTCATAATCAAAAATTGAAAGTTTTTGGTTTGTTCTAAAATAAAATTTTCTAAAAATTTGTATTTTTTGTTCTAAAATTTTGTACTTTGCCCCAAATAATAAACACTTTTAAAGTAGTAACTAATTTTGTTGTTATAAGTTAAAATCTAACAAAACTGCGAATTTTAATAATCATAAGTCGAAAGTTATTGGTCAAAATAAAATTTTCTAAAATTTGTATTTTTTGTTTTCAAATTTTGTATATAAACGCTTTAAAAATAATAACTTCATTAAATTTCATTGTTGTAGCTTAAAAACTAACAAAAATCGAATTTTAATATTCAAAAATTGAAAGTTTTTGGTCTGTCCAAAAGTAAAAATGTCTAAAATCTGTATTTTTTGTTCTAAAAATTTGTAATTTAATACAGCTAATAAACACTTTGAAAATAATAACCTCCTTAAATTTCATTGTTGTAGCTTAAAATCTAACAAAAATACGACTTTTAATAATCAAAATTTGAAAGTTTTCGGTCTGTCCAAAAGTAAAAATTTCTAAAATCTGTATTTTTTGTTTTAAAAATTTGTACTTAGGTATTTGTATTTTTACTTAATAAACATTTTAAATATAGCAACTTCTTCAACTTTCATTGTAATGTCTTAAAAACTAACAAAGATACAAATTTAAAAAAAAATTAAATTATATTTCGTTCGAAAATTTTTTGGTTTACAGTTCTACAAATAACTAATAAAATGATTAAAAAAAATAAAACAGACATTGCGATGTTTTCTCAAGTCTGACTTTTATTGTTTACCAACGACTTTGTTGTCTCCTGCACAAGCACAGAGAAAATCTAATTTTCTTGGCTCATTGTAAATGATTCCGTTGTAATTGTTGCACAACGCGCCAAGCGCATCTCCAAATTTGTTTATTTTTAATGCACAAGTTCCGCAAATTTTGTACTACGTTAAAATCCTCTCGACTAGCAAAAAACTTCTTGTACACCACCAGCATAATCAGTCACAGGATACTTCAAGTGGAAATTGCTCTTGAATATGTATACTATATTATAACCCTCTCGAAATTCCATTCCTTTCAGTTACTTTTTTATTATATCGTGTCACGCTCGTTTTTGGAACGAATAATGATTTTGAAACGGCCCACCTAACAGAAAAAAACAAAGGGGAAAACGAAAAGGGCGCAAAAACCCTTTCGCTCGTTTGCGCCCAGAGGTCATAAATTTTTTTTATCGAGATTAATGAATGGACTGCAGAGAGATGATTATAAAGAGAACAACGACAAAAAAACGAAATTTTCGGGTTTAATTACCTTTTTTGACGTCGTGCGGGTTGTCTTGAAGGATAATATGATCTCCATCTTCACGTCGCCACAAAATACGGGGCTCAGGATGTCCGCTTGCGCTGCAGCTGAGAGTGACGTTATCACCTTCCTCCACGGTGACGTCGCTGCTGGTTCCGCTGTCGTCAATGTCCGGAGGAACTGCAAACCCAGCCAGATCAGATGAGGCGAAATTTATTCCATGCAAAAACTCTGCTTATTCCGGCCCGGAGGACAAAGCCCCGATATTATCCAGGTACATAAACAGTTTCCGGGAGCCAAGAAAGTGACAATTAAAAACTAAGCCGCCACTAAAAAAGGGCGGAAGCTCTCTAATATTCACTGGAGCGTCGTCTAATCATCCAATCTCATTCTTTGACTCTGCCACCAGAATGTTATTGTTAATATCCGGTCGGTCTGCGTCCAATTTTCATGCCGTTACTAAGCTTGGACCTTTCCGCCTCTAAATGGGTGGATTAAGCCGTCCGGATTAAAGTCCGGACGTGATTTTGTATTATAAAATTTTTAATTTCAAGCGGGTGCAAACCTGCCACATGTCTCGTTTATGAAGAAAACCAATAAATCCGGTGAACTCAAACTTCAATATCATCAAAGTGATGTATCGGCCGAAGTGATGTAATAAAAAGTTACCGCTATTCGCGCTCCGGGACCCAAAAGGAAAACTTAGCGGCAAAATGTGCGGGTTCTAAATCATTGGCCGAGTCTAAACTAACTAGTCAATTGGTGCAGACATATGCCGCCAAGTTTTATTGGCGGCGTTTGTTCCCAGGATGAACGGGGAGAAAATATCAAAGAAAAACCGCCGAATTCATGATAAAACAACAGCGGGATGCTTTTGTATCAATTGTATTGTGCCAACTTTCCTTTATCCTCGTTTCGTATTGTTTTCACGGAAACATTGCTTATTATGCATTTGAAATGACACGAATTAATCAAGTTCTTTGGACAAAACGTAATTTTCCAACAGCACAAATGGAGGATGCGCCGGAATAATTTTTGAAATTGAAAGGTATCTAGTCTCAGTTATTAATTTTGTTCTTGCATTTCGGCTATATTTGAATACTTTAATAGTAGTAACCCCTTAAAATTTTTTTGCTTTAGAATAAAAAAATAAAAATAAAATTAAAATAAAAATAAAAATAAAATAAAAAAAAATTCTAAAATTTTTGCCTTTGGCTCTATAATTTAGTACAGTTAATAAATGCTTTAAAAGTAGTAACATCCCAAAATTTCATTGATCTAGAGCGAAAATTGATGGAATTAGAAATTTTATTGTAAAATCTTGCAGATTCTTGACTCATTTGAAAAATATATTTTTTTAAATGTGTGTTTTTAGTTCTATAATTTTGTAATTTAGTACAATTAATAAATACTTTAAAAAAAGTAACCTCTTAAAATTTCGCTGCTCTAGAATAAAAATTGACAGAATTATAAATTTTATTGAAAAATGGTGGAGATTCTTGGTTCATTTGAAAAATAAAAATTTCTAAAATGTGTGTTTTCAGTTCTATAATTTTGTACTTTAGTACAGTTAATAAATACTTTAAAAATAGTAACCTCTTAAAATCTTGTTCCTTTAGAAAGAAAATTGACAGAATTAGAAATTTTGTTTGAAAATATTGGAGATTCGCAGCTCATTTGGAAAATAAAAATTTCTAAAAGTTGTGTTTTTGGCTCTATAATTTTGTAAGAGGATGCTAGTAATAAATGTTTTAAAGATTCCTAAAGTTTTGTTGGTCTAGAATAAAAAGTGACAGAAATTATAGAAATTTTATTGAAAAATGTTAGAGATTCTTGGCTCATTTGAAAAATGAAAATTTCTAAAATGTGTGTTTTTGGCTCTATACTTTTGTAAATTGGTACAGTGTATTGACATTTTAAAAGTAGCAACATGCTAAAAATGTGTTACTTTAGAGTAAAAATTGACAAAATTATACATTTTATTGAAAAATGTTGGGGATTCTTGGTACATCTGGGAAATAAAAATTTCTAAAATTTGTGTTTTTGGCTCTATAATTTTGTAAATTGACGCAGTTAATAAGTACTTTTTAAGTAATAACCTCCTAAAATTTCGTTGCTCTAAATTAAAAATTGACAGAATTAAAAATTTTATTGAAAAATGTTGGAGATTCTTGGCTCATTTGGAAAATAAAAATTTCTAAAATTTGTATCTTTAGCTCTATATTTTTGTAATTTAGTGCAATTAATAAATACTTGAGTAGTAGTAACCTCAAAAAATTTTGTTGCCCTAGAATAAAAATTAAGGGAATAAGGAATTTTGAAGGAAAATGTAGGAGATTTGCTCATTTGGAAAATAAAAAATTGTGTCTTTAGCTCTACAATTTTGTAGTTTAGTCCAGTTAATAAATGCTTCAAAAGTAGTAACATCCCAAAATTTCATTGATCTAGGGCGGAATTAGAAATTTTATAGTAAAATCTTGAAGATTCTTGGCTCATTTGAAAAATATTTTTTTTTAAATGTGTGTTTTTAGTTCTATAATTTTGTAATTTAGTACAATTAATAAATACTTTAAAAAAAGTAACCTCTTAAAATTTCGTTGCTCTAGAATAAAAATTGACAGAATTATAAATTTTATTGAAAAATGTTGGAGATTCTTGGTTCATTTGAAAAATAAAAATTTCTAAAATGTGTGTTTTCAGTTCTATAATTTTGTATTTTAGTACAGTTAATAAATACTTTAAAAATAGTAACGTCTTAAAATCTTGTTCCTTTAGAAAGAAAATTGACAGAATTAGGAATTTTGTTTGAAAATATTGGAGATTCGCAGCTCATTTGGAAAATAAAAATTTCTAAAAGTTGTGTTTTTGGCTCTATAATTTTGTAAGAGGATGCTAGTAATAAATGTTTTAAAGATTCCTAAAGTTTTGTTGGTCTAGAATAAAAAGTGACAGAATAGAAATTTTATTGGAAAATGTTAGAGATTCTTGGCTCATTTGAAAATTGAAAATTTCTAAAATGTGTGTTTTCGGCTCTATACTTTTGTAAATTGGTACAGTGTATTGACATTTTAAAAGTAGCATCATGCTAAAAATGTGTTACTTTAGAGTAAAAATTGACAAAATTATACATTTTATTGAAAAATGTTGGGGATTCTTAGTACATCTGGAAAATAAAAATTTCTAAAATTTGTGTTTTTGACTCTATAATTTTGTAAATTGATGCAGTTAATAAGTACTTTTTAAGTAATAACCTCCTAAAATTTCGTTGCTCTAAATTAAAAATTGACAGAATTAAAAATTTTATTGAAAAATGTTGGAGATTCTTGGCTCATTTGGAAAATAAAAATTTCTAAAATTTGTATCTTTAGCTCTATATTTTTGTAATTTAGTGCAATTAATAAATACTTAAGTAGTAGTAACCTCAAAAAATGTTGTTGCCCTAGAATAAAAATTAAGGGAATAAGGAATTTTGAAGGAAAATGTAGGAGATTTGCTCATTTGGAAAATAAAAAATTGTGACTTTGGCTCTACAATTTTGTTAATAAATAGTTAAAAAGTAGTAACGTCTCCAAATTTTATTTCTGTAAAACCAAAATTGATAGAATTAAAAATTTTGTTAGAGAATGGTGGTGTTTTTGACATCTCTGGAAAATAAAAATTCCTAAAATTTGTGTCTTTATCTCTATAATTTTATAGTTCGGTACTATCACTAAATAATCTAAAAGTAATATCATCCTTAAATTTCATTGCTTTAGACCAAAAATTGACAGAATTAGAAATTTTATTGTAAAATGTTGAAGATGGGTTGAGACTTATGGTTCGCATGAAAATGAAATTTTTTGTTTATAAAAAATCCGTTTCTGGTTTTAAAACGTTTTAATTTTATTCTAATGTAGAAAAGTTCATAAACAAGGCAAAAGCAACATAAGCTCTAAATTTTACTATCTGAACGAGAAAACTGCCTAAGAATAGAAAATTTTACAGAAATTTTCAATTATTAAATCAATTATTAAAGTTTTTAGAACAAAACGAAATTTTCCAACAGTACAAATGGTGAATGCGCCGGACTAATTTTTAAAATCGCGCCCTGTCTAATCCCAGTTATTAATTTTCATCTCGCGTTTCAACCCGCGCCCCAAATTAGTTTCACCAAATTGATTTCAGATCTGGCCGTCGTAATTATTGCTATTTTTTTCCCAACGTAAATAGGAGCTCCCAGCATCGATTACCTCGCTCGCTCTTCTCCGGACCGGCAAAAACTCGCTGCAGAACGTGCTCCAGGTCAAGTTTCAAGGATGCACACTGCAATTAAGCGTTACCAAAACCGCCGCTCCCGTTAATTTGCGGTTGCACTAAATACTTTCCTTTGATGCTTCCTAGATAAGTCTTTGCTACAAAGAAAATACTTTACCAGTTGTTACGACCCTATTAAGCTGTCGACGTAAAAAAGTGCAAAGCGGTTTTGTTATTTTATTGGTGTTATCAGCGCAGTGAAGCGGTTATCGCGAATGTAAGCAGCATGTTTGCGTCTTGGACATAAGCATTATCGCATGTTGGGCTTGAGGATGAATTTATATTGCGGAAATGATGTTCTCGAGGTTGTAGTGCGAAGCTTGTAATTAAATCCTCTGAGTTTATTTCGTTATTACAAACATTTTCATTCCAGTTTTTGAATCCTGAAATATGTTTAAATTATTATTTCACTAAAACAATAATGAATTCTATCATTCAATCGGTTAAATATAACCTGCGTTTGAAGAACCGCGCAAAATAAAAATTCGAATAAATTTTAATTAAAAATAGAGATTATAATGCTTTGAAGTTAATATAAACACGAATTTTCCACAAATAAAGCTGGTTTTCACGGCTTAATTAATATCACACACAATTGGTAAAAGCGCTTGGATTATTTAATTTTTTTAATTAAATCATATGGACTTATGTGAGCTTTTTATTATCGGTTTAACAAAAAAGTTATGAAAACAATTTCAAGATTAAAAGAGTTTTTTATCAACTTATTTTTCCGGGGATTATTTTATATACAATTTATCGAAATTTTAACATCATCAATTTGACAAGTTCCATTGAAAGGCTCTTAATTGTCCATTCATTTAAATTCCAGTTTTAATTTGTTTTAACGTGTGATTTTAATTAAACTTATGAGTCGAGGATGAATTGGTAAAATTTTTACATTTTTCGTTGTTACTGGCAAAGAAAAGTTGTTGAAAACATATAGGTAAATAAACTGATATGTTATTTAATTTAGATAGATGCTCATTGGGATTTGCAGTGGAGAATATGCACTGCATAAATCAATCAAAAAGTTTATAAGCTCTGGAAATTCGTCTTTATTTGTACAGAAACATCGATTTTTAGAAAGATATACTTACAGACAAGTCGATTACAAAACTTTTTAACAAAAAAACCATGAAATCTGAAGGTTGCAACTGACCTAAATTAATAGAAAACGGATTTTTTTGGTTTATATGACAATTACAATTTCTAAAAATTCTGTTTTTTGGTCTAGAATTTTGTAACTTGGCACAATTGATAAACAAAGCGAAAGTTGTAAATCCCCCAAATTTTACTCACTCTGAATTTAAACAGCAAAATATATTTTATACAACACTTGTGTCCACCCCTAAAATCGTCTTTAATTTTAAAGATAAAATTTTGAAACTTTGCATACGCTCATAGTTGACAAAGCTCTAGAAGCTACCGCAAAAATTTTATTTTTTATCACGGTTTGGTTGGCGTCGCGACGTCTAAGAAGTATAATTTTTAGCGATTTTTGAGTTTTTGCAGAAAAATTCGCGAATTCAATTTTTTTTCAACATAACTGTAATACATATATCTGAGTTTTTATTTTAAATCTAATACAAATTGTGTTTAAAATTTGCGAAATAAACGTTTTATCAAGTTAGTTTTCAAAATTCTGACAGCGCAGTGGCAAACTACATTTACACCAAAATTTCACAAGTCACTTTATTCACTCTTATAAAGGTTAATTTTGAATATCACGGGCATGTTGCACTTTATGGACACCAGAATTCAATAATTACCATCGACAAGACGACAATTTTACCAAGTAAGACTTTTGTTACAATCTAAAGCGAACCAAAGCATAGATGTCATTTGTGACACAAGATGTTGACAGATGGGTGTAAACGTAGTTCCCAATTTTGACGTAATAAAATTGGAAACTAACTTGATAAAACAGCATTTTTTTCTCAAATTTTGAAGACAATTTGCATTGAATCCAAAATGACAACTGAGATATTTTTAACACATTTATAATGAAAAAAAATTAAATTAGAGGTGGATATCATAAACCCTCACAATTAACTAAAAATTAGTGATAAAAAACAAATCTTTGCGTCAGCTTCTAGAGCTTTGTCAACTATGAGTGTAAGTAAATTTTCAAAATTTTATCTTTAAAATTAAAGACGATTTTGGGGGTGGACACAAGTGTTGCTGGATCCTGTATAAACATTTATAAAGAACAAAAAGTTTGCTTTATCAGATTTTTGGCTCACTTGGAAAATAAAAATTTCTAAAATTTTTGTCTTTGGTTATATAATTTTGCAATTTGGTGCAGTTAATAAACGTTTCAATAGTAGTAACCTATTATAATTTCGTTGCTCTAGAATAAAAATTAACGGAATTAGGAATTGGAAATTTTTGACTCGTATGAAAAATAAAAATTTCGAAAATTTCTGCTTTTGGCTTTATAATTGCGTAATTTGGTACAGTTAATAAATGGTTTAAAGAACGAATACTCCAAAATTTCATTGCTCTAGAACGAAAATTGACAGAATTAGAAATTTTATTGTAAAATGAAGAAGTTGTTAATTTTATAGAAAATGCTTGACATTTTTTATTTGTATTAAATAAATTATGAAACGTTAAAATTGTTTTCTCATTTAGAAGAATTGATAAAGATGGCAAAAACAGCAGAAACTCTAGATTGTACTGTCTGAACATGAAAACTGCCTAAAATACAAAATTTTATAGAAAACGATAGAATTTTTAGTTCGTTAGAAAACGATAATTTCAAAAATTCTTGTTTCCTGTTCTAAAATTTTAGAATTTAGTTAGCTATCAAACAAGTCAAACGTAGCAAATCCAGTTTGTCATATAATTTAACTTGATAAAATCACATTATTCCGAATACTACATGTTACAGCCAGCGTCGGCGCCGCCACGCCAAACCATCGATGACAAAAACCAAATTCTTGCATCACATTCTAACGATTAGTCAACTGTACTCGTGTGCCAATTTGCAAATTTTTATCATTAAAAGCAAGACGATTTTGAGGGTTGTCACACGTGTTGTCGGACCCTATATTTACGTCCCCCATCTCCCCTATAACGAGCGTTCAAATAAAAAGCCAGACTGTCAACTGAGATTCATATCTATGAATACGAATTTAAAACAAAGATCAAAACGCAATCTTTTCAGATTTTCGTTCTTTCCTGATGATTTCACCACATCTACGTCGCGTTTCAAAGCCGAATGTAGTTATGGTTAACAACTCAAATTCTTTTGAGTAAAATCCCAATTTCCTCCACCTGTACATTTCAGTCAAGTTAGAAAAATCCTTGGAATCCTGTCAGGATAAATCCCGATGTTTGTTTAAATTTCCTAGGTTCCTGGCATAAATTACGTTTCATTTCGAAAATCCACGTTTTATGTGGACGCTTAACAAAACCACAAATCAGGGCTCAGCGTTAAAAGACCGCATGTAGGGCGGAAAAACAGACAAGAAGCGACGACGTGCATACGAAACACTCGTTTAAGTGACGTACATGCAAGTCTGGCAAAGCCTTGTTGGACTTTTTAGACCTATTAACATTTCTGATGCTCGTGCACTCGAAGCGCGAGCTTTTTCAAGTAGCGACTTTCGACTTTCGGTATTTTAAACATGTGGATGATTAATGCGAGAGATAATTCAAGTGGGAGAAGGAAAAATACAAAAGGAAATTGAAGAGATTTTTTTCACTTTGGGCAAATGAAGTCGCTGGTTAAGCGAAGGGTAGTTTCTTAAAGTGGTAATGCATAAGTTAATTGAAGGGGTGGAAAAAGTGGGTTTTTTCTAATTTAAAGGAATGAAGTTGCCGGTATTGACTTACAAGCAAGAATCTAATTACGTTTCCCTTTTAACATGTAATTATCGTAATGTATTTGCAGCTTCTTCAGTAAAACAGGTGGTTTGCAATTACATTACAATATAATTCTTCGTGTGCTCACTTAAGCGAGTAATATAATTAAAGAGAATTAACATTAGTGTTAAAAGCATCGGTAATTCAAATGAAATTTAGTTTCTCATACGTTCGCCCCAATCAAAGTAGAAATTTCATTCCCTTAATAAAATCTACCTTCTCCAACAATTTAATCCAGCGAACCGAATTGTTTACAATATTTCAGGATTGGCGTAGGCCGACTTTGGAACTTTCGAGCATGAATTAGCCATTAGCTTGTTCTCAGCTTAGAACGAAATTAATATCAAGCAAAATAAATGTCGGAGGAAAATTCCTCCACTTTTACTTTAACGTTCACATGAAAATATCACAGGGGGCGAATCGAGTGGTGTCATGCAACAAAGGTTGTCTACAAAAGGGGTTCATGACTGCAGTAGCATCTACTTCAATTGAACTATCAGCTTGAAGAATTTTTGGCACTTTTAATCTGGTCAATAATGCGAATTATTTACATTTACTAGTAATTATACGCCGCTCTATAATTTTGCAATTTGGTACAGCTAATAAATAGATTATAAGCCGTAAATTCCCCAAATTTTATTTATTTAGAACTAAAATTGACAAAATTAGAAATTTTATTGGAAAATGTTGGAGATTCGCAGCTCATTTGGAAAATAAAAATTTCTAAAAATTGTGTCTCCCACAATTTCGTTTTTTTAGAGTAAAAATTAACAGAATTAGTAATTTTGTAATTTGGTAAAGTTAATAATTACTTTAAAAGTAGTTTCCGCCCAAAGTTTTGTTGCTTTAGAGTAAAAATTGGCAGAATTAGGAATTGTTTTATTGGAAAATATTGCAGATACGTGGCTCATTTGAAAAATAAACATTTCTAAAATTTGTGTCTTTAGCTCTATAATTTTGAAATTTAGTACAGTAATTAAATGTTTTAACCCTCTAAATGTTTGTTGCTCTAGAGTAAAAATTGACAGAATTAGGAATTTTATTGGAAAATGTTGGAGTATCGCGGTTCATTTGAAAAATAAAAATTTCTAAAATTTGTGTCTTTGGCTCTATAATTTTGTAATTTAGAGCATTTAATAATTACTTTAAAAGTAGGCACCTTACAAAATTTAGTTGCTTTAGAATAATAATTGACAGAATTGAGAATTTTATTGGAAAATATAGGAGATTCGCGGCTGATTTGGGAAATAAAAGTTTCTAAAATTTGTGTCTTTGCCTCTATAATTTTGTAATTTGGTAAAGTTAATAATTACTTTAAAAGTAGTTTCCGCCCAAAGTTTTGTTGCTTTAGAGTAAAAATTGGCAGAATTAGGAATTGTTTTATTGGAAAATATTGCAGATACGTGGCTCATTTGAAAAATAAACATTTCTAAAATTTGTGTCTTTAGCTCTATAATTTTAAAATTTAGTACAGTAATTAAATGTTTTAACCCTCTAAATGTTTGTTGCTCTAGAGTAAAAATTGACAGAATTAGGAATTTTATTGGAAAATGTTGGAGTATCGCGGTTCATTTGAAAAATAAAAATTTCTAAAATTTGTGTTTTTGGTTTTATAATTTTATAATTTGGAGCTAATAACTACTTCACATGTAGTAACCGGCCAAAATTTCGTTGCTCTAGAGTAAAAATTGAGAGAATTAGGATTTTTATTGGACAACATTAAAATTCCGCGGCTTTTTCTAAAATTTGTCTCTTTAGCTTTACAATTTTGAAATTTGGTACAGTTAAAAAATGCTTTTAAAGCAGCAACTTTCCAAAAATTTGATGTTCTAGATTAAAAATTGACAAATTAGGAATTTTATTGAAAATTATTGTTCCGCGGCTCATTTGGAAAATAAAAATTTCTAAAATGTGTCTTTGGCTCTATAATTTTGTAAATTTATACACATAATAAATGATATTAAAGCAGCAACTTTCCCAAATTTCGTTGATTCTAAACAAAAATTGACAAAGTTGGAAATTTTGTTGAAATATGTTAGAGATTTCTGGCTCATCTGAAATAATTACGACTAAATGATCGCTGAATACTCATATTACTTTATTTTGATCTTCTGATTTCAATTCTGACAACGCCAAAGTCTTAGAAAGTCAAACAAATTTGCAAAATTAGGACGTTGTCTCTTATAACTCTTTGTTGCATAACACCATTCAATTTATACTTTGTCCCTTATTGTTAGACCAACCCCCAACTTAGAAATTTAAGTTCAAAGCGCGACTTGCGGTTTCTACATAATCTGATTACGATCGAAGAAATCCGGTCGGTTATTAAATACGACAAATAAAACAGGAAATAATTCCAAACTAAATCCGACTACATAATGAGAAAATCTCGCGTTTTTCCCAGCAGCGCCAGTCGCCGGATTGCGATTTCAAGTTCAAATGCATTGTACTTTTAATACGGCTTACAGATGCAACTTAATTAAAAGACGAAATTTATTTATACCATTAAAACGAAAATACTTCGAGCTTCAGAACAAATGTTTCACATTTACGTTATCGATAGTCTTATCAGCTAAGCCGTAGGTTTAGAAGTGATTTGGTACGGGATTATCTTACCAATTAACTCGGTCCATTAAATTATCGTTTATGGTCACAAACAACGGGAAATATGCTACAACTTTTCTAAATTCCGCTCGCTTTGGCCGGTTCGTGCAATTATCGCAATTTTCGTAATGGCGATCTATAGATTCATGTGAACAATGGTGCGGTTAGCGCAAATGTTGGTTCGTCACGAGAAGAAAAAATTAATACAGTGGCTATATTACAGCGACTATAATTTCATGCATCGACAGCCATTTGATGGCGTTTCAGAGATAAATACTCGTATTTTAAACAGTTTGAATTTATGCAGTGACGAAATAGCGAACAAACAAAAATGGCGTAATTTGATGGATGGATTTTTACAAATCGAAATTTTGTTACTGCAATTCATCACCAATTTTTCAATTTTTGTTGGATTTTCGTATTCAAAATTATAAACTTATGACCCGCTAAAATATGTATGCGCAAAAATTTCTGTTTACTATTTATGGAGTTTTTGCCCACTGGTGATTGCATTGGGAATAACTACAACAAATGCAGTGACATTTTTTTCGCTCGGATAAATAGAAGACTAACACGGCTGCAAATCCCATTCGGTTAATTCATTAAGTGTGAATTTTAATTCCCAAATAAACACGACATTAATGATGAACAATTACATTAGATTAATGAAATTTTTTTGGCATAGTCTTAATTAAAATCTCCTACTTTTGTTAACGTCGAATTATTTACCATTTAATCAAAACTAGAAAAAGTGTAAAAAATCCAATTAGACGGCCAACACTCGGCTTTAAATAAATAAAATAAATTGAAACACGAAGCGGTCGCCTTCAAATGTCGAAAAACAGCTGTAAAATTATTTAATCAAATGAATTTAATGAAATTCGATTATAATTGTATTAGGTTTCTCGTCCGAATAATCACTTATAATAACTTGTAGTAACGCTCTAGCGTGGCCCAAATCCGCGCATATTTCTAAGGAAAAAAAATCAAAAAATAAAGCAATTCAAATATACCGCCACATTCTTGCCAACCCTGGCACAACTATATCTCTAGGCGGCAGCCATACTTCATTATGTTTAAAGCATAAAGCCCTATTTAGCTAAAATTGCAACGTCTCCAATTGGGGCAGATATGTTGGGATGGGAGGGAAGTGATTATTCGGACGAGAAACCTAATACAATTATAATCGAATTTCATTAAATTCATTTGATTAAATAATTGTATGGCGGTTTCTCGTCCTCTAATCACTTATAATAACTTGTAGATGTTTAAAGCTGCGTTGCGATTTTTCCCTTAGACAATCATCAAAAAATAAAACTATTTAGTGATGTGTGGAAGAATACGTGAATACGATTAAAGGATTTACTAAAAAATTAGTGATGCTACCCTTATTAATTATGCTCCTTCCAAAGGTGGTATGTACCTTGTACACGTCAATTATAAAACCCTTCGAAGGACAAGGATTGTTAACCAGCGGTCTTCCAAATTACATCTATGGAAATTCCCTGTCTTTTAACAACTAAGTTAGACATATGTCTTGCAAAATGAGAATATTTCTCAGTATCAATACCAGCTGCAGAGAGAGAGTACTCTTGATCCATCTACTGATGTTTTGACTAGTTGCCTTCCTGAGGTTTATCTGGGTACCTAAGAATGAATATTCAATACCTCCATGAATGAAATCTTGTAACGTAGTAAAATGGACGCTACGAGTGAGTTTTCATCTTCTTAAAAAAAAAGAGAAGCTGTAACAGGGGTGAATATCCGCTTGTGAGCTAGTGTTTAATGCATTTAAAATCTTGATTTTATCCTCTCCATTTTGGTAACAAAAAATTTGCACCCTATGAGCAGTACCCAAAAGTCAGTGTTTACCTCGCTTGTAGGACAAATTAATGAAACAATTTAAGATTTTAGAATTAAAACCAAAAATAAGATATATTGAAGCACTGGAGAAAAGCTGCATCCATACGTCTTCATATTTGAACTTTCCTGTTCTCAACTTACAGATCCTTTAGGTACATATATTATTAAGAGGGGATAATGACAGACAATCTGGTATAACCAAACAAAGCAACGTGCTGATCTGTGACATCGTAACTATTGTTTTGAAAATAAAAACATTTTGTAGGAAAGACAAGCATGACTTCATTCTCCTTCTTCTTTTCACGATAGTCCTACCACCAATTGTGTGTGTTGATCTGTAATCGATACTAAATAACAAGGTTTACTTCAGCATCAAAACCATGCTTGTAACGGCCAGTTGGGAACCACTAATATGCCTTCAGCTTGGTCGGTAAAGATCTATTTAGGGTAAGAAAAAATTTGTCCAAGTTACTGTAAATAAATGCATCTATCGCTAAGGAATTTAAATCTCTTAGCCACGAAAAATATGTATCATATTGGTATTTCAAATTGAACACAAACTGATCCAAAAACCTGTACAATCTGATTAAAAATTGTATAATTTGGTTTCCATCGAGATCATTCAAGGATCGAGATCAGCGAAAACATTTCGTTAGAAGAAATGTACAAAGCATCCAACCATCTTCCTATGCTCGCAAAATTGGCAATCCTTCTTGTTAGCCTGAAAAGTTGTGAATTCCCCTTCAATTTATGTAAGAGAAGACTGTTGTGTTGTCCTTTCTCAATGAAAAACATTACCTCATTACAGCTTCGTAAACTTTGACGAAGCACTTGGTACCTAAATAACTGTCAAAAGTTCAAGATCATTGTTGTAAAGGGTTTTTGGTTCATTGCTGAGCCTCAGCGACATTATTGTTTCTATTTTGGAGTTCCTAACTGTGGAAATTCCACAAGACAAAAAAAAAAAACCATTCATATATCCTCAGTTTATACCTGCAAACTTCTAAAAACCAGATTCTGTAACCAGCAGTCGGTACGAACAGTTTGGTCACTGCGTCGTCACCCTAGCTGTCAGTAGAAATAAAACACATTGTAAGCAGTCTTTTCTCAATACAATATACGAAAGAGATCGTACTTTTTAACATAGAACTCCACCAGCCATAATGCCCGACCTGAGCTGGATGCATCGTACTTTCAATTTCCAGTGATTCATTTCGTATTGAATTATATGCTTTTGCAATATTCGAGTGCCACCCTTCAAGATCCTGTGAACTGCTTTAGCAATCAACATATTGGAGTTATATTTTCTGAGGACTTGGTGAAAAATAAGTAAATTCCCCTTGAAAAATTTGCACATAGAGCTATCCGTATTTTACTGCTGGATATGCTGATACCAAAAGTGCTAACCAATAAGTAAATGTCCCAACGGTACATGTGAAGTGTCGTTGAAAACATCAAATCTTCTTGGAGATTTTAGTTTTCTTGTCGTCAAGTAAAAGAATAAGGATGTTGATAGTATCAAAAAAGACGACCTAAAAATTTGTCTTGGAAGAGAAGTGGATTACTTTTGTCTCTGTTTGTAATGAAACCAAGTTCCTCTAATAGAGTTGTTGTTAGTATCGGATTGGATGAACACTGTGTGTGAGTATCTCCAAGTATCCTATCGGGGTAACATCTAAATAGATGATACAGAGGATGCCTTTGTTTCCTAGCCAAATTGCAACGAGTTTCATTATTTTAGTAAAAAACCAGTAGAGCTGAGTTCAGCTCAAAATCAACCAGCCAAATTCATACAGTATATCCTGAAACCAAAATCTGAAAGATACTTTCGGTGTCCACTACGAACGGAAACAACAAAATAGGTTAATTTTGCCATAAAATTACTTCGCTTCATGGACTTGATTCTGTACGATCGTCCTCCATTATAAATGAAAAGAATCAACAATGTTTATCAGCTCTCTAGGGTTCAGTATGGACTGTCACAGGGCTTTTCTACTAAGAAGTGGTAGTTTGGGGTGAGGTTCCATAATCTGATTGTCCCCTTGCGAATTAAATCGTCAATGGCCTTGAAATTCCTATGTGTTTTGTTGGAGAGACTAGTGATTGAAGAACCAGATTGTTATGGAGTTTTAAGAAAGGGAATTTTTAACCCTTAATCCATCAGAAATGACCAAGTGATTGGTAATTTGTTTCCATTTCTGAAGAGTGCTGTGGCACCTACAACGAATATACTTACGGTATATTTCCGTCTTGTACCGCGACTCTCTCGTTCAATACGACGAGGCTCTCCGGTTTAACGATGCCCATGGCTGTCTCCTTAGGTTCGCTTACTCCCCCCCCTTTTCTTTGAACAAACCTAGCTGGAAACCTTGGTTGAGAGACACCCTGAACGTTTGGAGTGCTAGCTCCATAGCCTTGGCCACTTTGATACGTTCTCATAGACCTGAACAAAAAACTTGGTTTGATGGAAGGGACAGCTACAACGGCGCTGAAGAGGCATAAGCCTAAAGCGACGCTTTCAACAGTATGTAATACATCTTTGTCTGTATTGTTTACTTTGACTTGTACATCTGTTGAATAAAATACATTTTAGTACTACTGTTACAACCTGTCCTACAGATGTTGAAGGGTAAGTAAGTAAGCTTTGCCGCCGTTCGACGGATAATTTCGACAGGGGTCAGTTAGTAAACGACATGAGTCTACATGGTTCATGGTACTCATAGTTTCCTTCCTTATATTGTAATTGTTGTCATCGTTTTTTCCTGAAAAACGGTTACCTTTTCCAACTGGTTTTGGAAACCTGCAAAAGTCAAATCCTGGCGTGGTTTGTTAGCGGATGACAGCAATTAGTTGTTGGCAGATGACAGCAGGACGTTCTGAACCAACTTACGGGGCTTTGAGGACTGAGCAATTTGTTGAAGTGGCTATTTTGGACATAATTGTCTCCCTAGGACCATAGGACCCGTTTTACTGAAGATTGATGCAGTTGAAATTCTTAAAGCTGGGGACGTAATGGGTCCTCTCCAAGAGTGTTCAGGATTTCCGGCCCCAGCAACTCGACAGTTTTATTTCCAATCTTGAGAAACTGGAGTTAATTGATGCCACTTTAACACTATCCACGAATTTGGGGTGAAAGAGGTTTGCCACGTGGATAGTGCGGGGTTCTGGGGTTTGTACTCTGCAAGAGCTTTACCCGTATGTGACTGGGATCGCCACGCGAACCCCCTAAAACCCACGATGTTGAGGTTCTGGATGGCCCCGTTCATCTAACCTCAATTCCCGGGTTTTCAAGCGCTTTGCAAAATTCCTGCGGGAAACATGCTCATCCTCTGAGTCGGAGGTGACTCTATGCTGTTTATGTTTGTCCATTTTTGCTTCTAAAGCTACAAAAAAACGAATTAATACCTGAATATAGTGACAAACACACTTGCGGTTTGGGCGCGCAAAACGTAATGAAGTATGGCTGCCGCCTAGAGATATAGTTGTGCCAGGGTTGGCAAGAATGTGGCGGTATATTTGAATTGCTTTATTTTTTGATTTTTTTTCCTTAGAAATATGCGCGGATTTGGGCCACGCTAGAGCGTTACTACAAGTTATTATAAGTGATTAGAGGACGAGAAACCGCCATACAATTTAACGATTGTGGAAAGTAAAACGATAAAATGAAACGTGTTTTTAGCTTTATTCTATAAAAATGTTATTTGAAAGGAAACGCGTTTTCTTGATCTTAATTTTAATTATGACACGATCATTTTTAGACGTGGAAATTTAAATTGAACGTTTGTAATTAGAAATTGGCTCAAAATTTTCTGGTTTTAGAAGGTAAACGATAATTATTTTTGGTTCGGTTGGACAAATCAATTTCTAAAAATCTTGATTCTTGCTCTAAAATTTACTAATTTAGTACAGAAGATCAATAATTTTATTGTAGTAAAACCTACATTTTTTTTTTGCCCAAACAGTACAAATACCAAAGTTACAAAATTTTGTAGAAAAATATAAAAATTTTTGATTCGTCCAGAAATAAAAATTTGTAAAAAATTTGTTTCTTTTTCTAAAATTTTTAAATTCAGTACAGTTGATAAACAAATAAAAACTAATAAAACCTTTAAATTTTTGCCTGAACTGTAAAATTGCCAATGTTACATAATTTTGTAGAAAACTAAAAACATTTTTTGTTAATTCAGAATTAAAAATTCCTTTTGTGCTCTGAGTTTTCTTAATTTACTACAGTTGATAAACATGTCTAAACTAGTAAAAATTCCAAATTGTACTGCCTGAAGTTTAAAATTGCCAAAGTTACAAAATTTTGTAAAGAACGAGAAATTTTTTCTTTGGCTGGAAATAAAAATTTATGAAAGTTCGATTTTTCACTTTTTCTTAAACAAGTTAAAAGTTGTTAATTCTCCAAATTTGACACCCTTAAAATTAAAATTCTCAAAATTACAAAACTTTGTAGAAAATTAAAAAAAATATTGTTTGTGTAAAAAAAAATTTGTAAAAAATTCCTTTTCTGCTTTAAATTTTTTAACTTTAATACATTTAATAAGCAAGTCAAAACTAGTAAAACCTCTTAATTTTACTGCCTGAAGCTTAAAATTGCTAAAGCTACAAAATTTTGTAGAAAACAAGAAAATTTTTTTGTTTGTCTTGAAATAAAAATTTGTGAAAAAATCATTTTTGAGTCTAAAATGTTCTAATTTAGTACAGTTGATAAACAAGACAAAACTAGTAAAACCTTCAAATTTTACTACCTGAACATTAAAATTGCCAAAGTTACAAAATTTTATAGATAATGAAAGAAATTTTTTGTTTGTCCGGAAATAAAAATTTGTAAAAAATTGCTTTCCAGCTCTACAAGTTTCTAATTTTGTACAGTTGATAAACAAGTCAAAACTAGTTAAAATTCCACATTTTACTGTCTGAAGTTTAAAATTGTCAAATTTACAAAATTTTGTAGAAAACTAGAAAATTTTTTTGTGTATCCAGAAAAAAAAATGTAAAATGTTTGATTCTTGCTTTAAATTTTTTTAATTTAGTACAGTTGATAAACAAGTCAAAACTAGTAAAATGTCTAAATTTAACTGCCGGAACTTTAAAATTGCCAACGAAGTGAAATTTTTTGTTTGGCTGATAATGAAATTTCTAAAAATCCTGTTTCTTACTTTAAAATCCGTTGATGAACAAGTCAAAGGCATTAAAACCTCCAAACTTTACTAGCTGGATCTCAAAACTGCCAAAAGCTTATGGAAAGTAAACGGATAAAAGGAAGCTCAGTTTTATAAAAATATTATTTGAAGCAAACGCGTTTTTGTTGATCTTAATTTTAATTATCGCTCGATCATTCTAATGCTCTTAGACGTCGACGTGCACATGATCCCCGACGAAATGAAAATTGAACGCTCGTAATTAGAAATTAACGACGGAGAGCCTCAACGAAAAAAGTTAATCCCTGGCGTAAATAGCGAGGGTTCAAAAATACACGCCTGAGGTTTTAACTCTGCATAATATGCATAAGCCGTATTTTAACTCGGAACGGATCTGAGCAACATCTCTCATTCTAAAAGTTTCTTTATACGTTTGAGGGCGTTATTTTTTTATTAACGATCTTTTTGTTTGGCGACATCAATCTGACGTAAGTGTAGTTGTAAAAAATGATTTCTGGGGATAATTTCACCCACGTAGAAGAGACGCGACTTGTGTTTAAACGAGTCTGATCCATTTTCCCCTAAGATAAATTCATTTAGATGGATTCTGGAGTCTCATGCAGGTCGGCGGTTTGTTTATGGATATTGCGGCTCTGTTTCAGTTCTGAGAGGAAATGGCGAAATGTGTAGTTTCTAGAATAACTTGTTATTTAGTTAGCGCTTTTAGTTCACCTTTGCGACCTTATAATAAAACGCCCGTTGTGCCGGTTTGCGGAGAATGGGCACTTGGTTTCTGCAATGTGCGACAAAAGCTCCGTTGAAAAATCTTGATAGGAAGGAAACTTTCTGTTTGAAGTAAACAATAAACAGAAATGTTTACCTTCGAGCAATTTTCACGTACTTGTTTAAAAAATAACGCACAGGTTGTTTATGGTCGCAGAATGGTTGACACCGTCTAAAACTTTTGATTTATGTTTTACGTTTGCCCAAAGACTAATGCCACCCTCGCGAGAACCGCGCAGATTAATCAAAACACCGCCTCGTCCAAATTACGAGAATGCAACCCCCATCAAAGTGGAACGAAGTAAAAATCACATTTGTCTTTTCTACCCCTAGTTCACCCATAAAATCTCCATCGCCGATCTCAGTAAAAAAACAATTGGCATTGTTTGATGTCGGCCATCTGAGCTAGCTAGAATATTATTTCTGGTCGTAAAACATAAACCCCGTGGTTGAAGGCGTACCAGTTTATGGACTATATCTCTATGTTATGACAGCAGGATACAGACGAACAGCCGGATAAATCGGTTGAGGTGGAAATTGGAACGTAACCCGTGTAACATAATCTCTCTTCACTGTTCCTCTGTAAATTATATGAACTGGTCGTGTCACAGCGACTTTACTTCCGCCGGAATTTAATTCAGACTTCTTTTGCGGCGAGAGTGTTGCAGGCAGACAAATTTCAACGTGACGTTTATCATCCAGCGGTTCCAAAACCAAGAATCGCAAAAATTTACAGATCCGTGCCAGAAATTTCTTAATCTTTAAACAAAATTAATTATATTGCAATTCCCGTTCTTGCAGCGGCGCTTTGTTGTCGACTCTGCAGTGTCGCTGCTTTTTTAAATTTTTTGTTGAACCCGGCGCATCCACCATTTTTCTTATTCGAGTGATTGATCAATGGTGATAATACCACGTGTGCAAATAAGGACAGATGTAGATTTTTCTGTTTCTGACATATGCATTTGATTTCACTGTTTCACGATTGAAATTGACAAAGATATGGAATTTTATACAAAATGAAACGAATTTTTATTCGTCCGTAAACGAAAATTTGTAAAAAATTCGATTCTTTCTCTAAAATTTTTTAATTTGGTACAGTTGATAAATAAATTAAAAGTAGTGAAATCTCTAAATTTTACTGCCTAAGGTTTAAAATTGCCAAAGATACAAAATTTTGTAGAAATCGAGAGAAATTTTTTGTTAGTCCGGAATGTAAATTTGCAAAAAATCTGTTTGTTGCTTTAAGGTTTTAATATTTAAAACTGTTAAAAAATAAGTCAAATGGAGTACGCATTTGAAATTTTACTATCGAAACATTGAAACTGCCAAAGTTACAAAATACGGTAGAAATTATTGGTTAGTCCGTAAACGAAAATTTGTAACAAAATTCGTCTTTTGCTCCAAAATTTTGTAATTTAAAACAATTGCCAAAGCTATCAAATTTTATTCAAAACGAGAGAAATTTTTTGTTAGTTTGTAAAAATTTGTTTTATCGTCTAAAATTTTCTAATTTAGTACAGTTGATGAGTAAGTCAAAAGTAGTAAAACCTGAAAATTTTACTGACTGAGGTTTAAAACTGGCAAAATTTTATCAAAAACGAGAGAAATTTTTTGCCTGGCCGAAAATAAAAATTTGTAACAACTTTTTCCTTTGCTTTAAAACAGTTAAAAAACAAGTTTAAAGGAGGAAAAGTTCTAAATTTTACTATCAAAGAATTGGAAACTGTTAAAGTTACAGAATTTTTAAAAAACGTTAAAAATTTTTTAGTTCGTCTGAAAACAAAATTTCTAAAAATTCAGCTTTTTCTTCAATTTATTTTTTATTTTGTACGATTTACAAACATGTTATAAACATAGCGAAATACCGAAATGTTACTGCTTAAAAAGTACAACTGCCAAAGTTACTAAATTTTATAGAAACCGGTAGAACTTTTTTGTTCGGCTGAAAATGTAAATTTGTTTTGTTTTATGCTCTAAAATTTTCTAACTTAGTACAGTTAATATACAAGTTAAAAATAATAAAAACTCAAAATTTTACAGATTGAAGATTAAAACTGCGAAAATTACAAAATGTTGTAGAAAACTGTTGAAAGAAAAATATTGGTCCGTCCAGAAATAAAAATTTCTAAAATCTTCGTCTTTTGCTTTAGAATTTAGTAATTTAAAACAGTAAAACAACAAGTCAAAAGTAGTAAAACCAAATTTTACAGTCAAAAGATTAGAACTGCCAAAGATCAAAATTTTATAGTATAGAATGGTAAAAAAAAATTATTTTTTTTAAAACAAAAATTTCTAAAACCTCTTATTTTTTTTGTAAGTTTATAAACATGTCAAAACCAGTGAAAAGTCCAAATTTCACTGTCTGAAGTTTAAAACTGCCAAAGTTATAATTTTTTTTATTCGTCCGGAAATAAAAATTTGTAAAACATTCGTTTTTTGTCCTAAATTTTTGCTAATTTAGTATAGTTGATCAGCTAGTCAAAAGCAGCACAGACTTTAAATTTAACTGTCGAAAGACTAAAACTGAAAAAAATACTAAATGAAAAAAAATGTAATTATTAGTTTGTCTCAAAACAAATTTTTAAAATTTCTGGTTATTCTCCAAAAATGTTTTTACTTTGTATAAGTGATGATCAAGTCAAAAGTAGTAAAAATTTTAAATTTTACTAACTGAAGACTCAAACTGCCAAAGTTACAAAATTTTGCAGAAAACGAGAAAAAAATTTGTGTCCGGAAACCAAAAATTTTAAAAAAAATTGTCTTTTGTTTTAGAATTTTGTAATTTAGAACAGTTGAAAAACAAGTCAAAAAGTAGTAAAACCTCTAAGTTTTGCAATCAAAGAATTGAAACTGCCAAACTTACCGAATCTTTTAAACTTTTCTAACTTAGTCTAGTTGATAAAGAAGTTAAAAGTAGTAAAAATTCCAAATTATACTGTCTAAAGTTAAACATTACAAAAGTTAAAAAAAATTGCAGAAAACGAAAGAAAGTTTTTGTCTATCCAAAAATAAAAATTTGTTAAAAATCGTGTTTTCGCTCCAAAGTGCCGTTTATCATCCAGCGGTTCCAAAACCCCGCTTCGCAAAAATTTTCCAGCTCCGTTCCAGAAATTCCTTAATCTCCAGACAAAATTAATTATATCGCGAATCCCGTTCTTGCAGCAACGCTTTGTTGTCTTTCCTGCAGTGTCGCTGCTTTTTACAACAGATTAAAACTCATTCAAGAAGTCGGCGTTTTCGAAACGACTCACAGTATTTAAGATAAAACAAAGTGATAGTTGACTGCAGTTGGCACTCGGGATAATCCTTCTACGAACTCAATTCTCGCGCGGTTTTAATTTTCGTGTTGAACCCGGCGCATCCGTCATTTTTCTTGCTCGTGCTGAGTGTTCTGTCGAGTGATTGATCGTCAATCGTAAAACTTAAATTTGTTGAGTTTGCTTCATAAATAAACAAGGCATTGGTCAAAAACTGTTTTAAAGAGGTCATTTTGTAGTAATTTTTAAACATTGAATTTAAGGTGAAAAAAAGAAGAGCTTGAGATCTTTCTACTAGACAAATTCGAAATATCCAATTTTGGGCTTTTGAGAAGTTTTTCTAACGTAAAATGAGCCGAAAAAACCGATGGATGAATAACTCAAGTTTACTTAAAAAGATAAACAAGTTATTAATATCAGATATCAGGCATAGTTTTAGTCATAAATGTTCGCGAAAAACTGCAACTTTCACTATTGAAAAATCTAAGATTTAATTTTTATGTAAAAAATTACGAGAAAAACAATGGCGCAAACGGTTTCCCAATAGATGGCTAGAAGTGGCTAGAAAACAAAAAATTGAAAAAATTAATTTTCGTGGTAAACCCGGCGCATCCGCCATTTTTTCTCTCGATGCTGAGTGTTCTGTCGTCAATCGTCAAACCCAAATTCTATCTACTAGCAAAATTTGAGATCGATCGGACAAATAGTTTACGAGTTATGGCTAAAAATAAAAAAATTAAAAACTTTTATCGATTGAGTCGGATTTTTCTTCGCGAAAAGTCGACTATCGAATTTTGGGTTTTTGAGGTTGTCTAACGTAGAATGAGCCGAGAAAAAGAATGACGCAAACCGCATCTCAATATCTCAAATAGTTTCCGAGATATTGAACATTAAAAAATTAAGAAAAATGAAGAAAAATAAAAATCAACTTTTCGAAACTTTGATCGGCCATAACTTAGTTATTTGTTATCGTATCTGAATTTAAATCCCACATTTTAAATCTGCGGAAAATTCTGCGTGCACTGATGTGTAATAAGTTACGTTTACTCCAAAAAATAAATGAGATATGGATATCAGAAATTTGGCATAGTTTTAGTCATAAATTTTTGCAAAAATTAGCAAATTTTGACTTTTAAAAAATCTAAGAACTATTTCTTATGTAAAAAATCGCAAGAAAAACGATGGTACAAACCGCATCTTAATATCTGTAATAGTTTCTGAAATATCGAGCACGAATTGTTTTGAACCTTCAAAAATTTGGCCCTCTGGCTACAAGCCAAAAATTCAAATAGCTATAACTCAGGTATTTGTTGACGAAAATTTAAAATTCTTGAAGCTTTTTATTCAGCGTGATATTCTGCGTGAAGTGAGCCGAAATTTGTTTAATTTGCTTAATAAATAAACGAAGCATTGGTCAAAAACTGTTTTGAAGAGATCATTTTGGGGCGATTTTCAATCACTATTTTCAGAATGAAAACGCCGTTTACTATCTTTGTGTTAAACGTCAATCGAAAGAGTAGCTCAAATCCTATCAACTAGCCAAATTTTTGATTGATCCAACAAATAGTTTACGAGTTTTGGCTAGAAACGAAAAATTGAAAAAATTAATTTTCGTGGTGAACCCGGCGCATCCGCCATTTTTCTTCTTCGATGCTGAGTGTTCTGTCGAGTGATTGATCGTCAATCGTCGGTGATAAAACCACGTGTGCACGTTACAGCATTAGCCTACCAGATGTAGGTTTTTCCATTTCTGGCGTTTTGCACCTGATTCCGTTCTTAAGAAATTGCCGGTTTGGTTTCGGAATAACTGAATATAAACGGTGGCCTGTTTGCATGTGAATGTGTGTGCGCACTAGGCTTTGCATTATAAAGGTGGCTTTATCCATTCAAAAGATACAATGCTTTGGAATATATCAACTGGAATGATTTATGACGGGATGATTCGATTTTTGACCGAATGTGTGAACGTGGTGTACATTTTACACTTCCGATGAATGGGGAAAAAGTGGCGGAAAAAATCGTGTTTACTGTTGGAACAGGCGGAAACTACCTCAACAGAATTCAAAATAAAAAAGCAGACAGACGGAATTATTAATATTATGTAGTTTCTGTCGGGGAAGTGTGTACGTGCTCCTCCGCGTTTCCCGCAATTTGCGTGTCTAAATCGGTGACGCCCTTCGGAAATAGCCGAATTAAATAAAAGTTACCTACCTTGAACATCCACGCACCCCAACTGCTTTTTCATTTCTCCGGTGTTGATTTGACACATGTAACAGCCGCGATCGGATTCTTTGAGTTGGCGAATTCGCAGCTGCCACGTACGAAGACTGTCATCGTGCGTGACGCTAATTCTTGGATTGTGCGTGATCACTCTTGTGTGGAGGCTAAGAATAGTCTGATCATCCGCCTTCATCCACCCGACCTGCAAAAAGAACACAATTTTCACAATCTCACGTCTTGACGGAGCAATTAAACTTGCATTCTTACAATTTTAATTAACCGCTTTAACTCACAAACTTAGATAGCGCTGAGAAACTCCACTCCGTTTAAAACAATAGAAAAATACGCGTGCAACTTCATTACTCAACTTTGGAAGTTTTGCTGACTCTGTAAATATTTTATATGCAAAGCATAGTACTTGAGGGCGCTATTAAACTCGCGTTACGACCTTTTGGATTTCTGTCGAAGAGTTTTACCACCGCGGTATTTCGGATTGCGGCACGTGTTAGAATTAAGGACGGGTTGAATGTGCTACAAATTGTGAAAGAGGGTTACAGGGGTTCCGATTTGTGACATTTTGTTTATTTTCAGGTTTCAACGCGATGCATCAGATGGGAGATAAAAATTAAGTGGAGGAATAAATGCACGTGGCTAAAAGGCGGAGTTATTTATAACGGTGCAGGTGGTACAAGTGGAATATGAATTTGTAACTGACGGAGGTTTTAAAAGTACAATAGATCAGATGAACGGAAAAAAATATTAAAAGTTTATCCTGTAATTTGTAAGGTTGGGTTTTGGGGTACAAAAGTTTGTTCAAACTTCAAATTAGAATTTTAAGACTGAATTCTTAACTGAGAGACGACCTACAAATTTTGGGCATTTGAAGACTTTTTTGAACAGAAAATGAGCCGAGGAAAACGATGACGCAAAGGGTTTATCAATGTCAGCAATAGTTTCTGAAATATTCATTAGTAATATCCCGAGTGCATGTCAAATTGTCGACAAATTAAAATTAGGAGGCAATTTGGCATGCACGAGGGGGTATTTTGGCAGACTATTTCCTGAGAAAAATTTCATCGATACTCTAAACAATTTTTTGGTTTAAAAATTGTTTTTTTTTAATTTTTAAACGCTCTTGACTGTAATCACATTTTCATTGACTGGTTTCCAAGGGCTTTGTTGTGACAACAATTTTGTGAAAAAATAATTTTAAGATGAGTTCGCGTATTGGGCAGAATACAGAACAAATAATAAACGCTGCAGTGGGCAAGTTAACTCCACAGAACACAAAAAAGTCAAGAGATTCTGCATGGAGACAGTTTGAACAATTTTGTGATGAAAGAAAATACACCATCGAACAGGAAACTTCTATGTCGCAACTGGCGCTAATTCTTAGACATCGCTTTCAATATGAGGCGCACTAATGGAGAAGAATATAAACAGGGTGTTGTGAAGATAAAATTGATTAAAGATAAAATTTTGAAAATTTGCATACACTCATAGTTGACAAAGCTCTAGAAGCCGACGCAAAAAATTATTTTTCATCACTTATAGTTTTGGCGTCGCGACGGCTTAAAAGTGTATTTTTTAGCTAATTGAGAAGTTTTATGAAATGAACCTCTAATTTAATTTTTTTTCAATATAAATGTGTTAAAAATATTTCAGTTTACATTTTAGATTTAATGTAAATTGTATTCAAAATTTGAGTAAAAAATGCTGTTTAATCAAGTTAGTTTCCAATTTTGTTACGTCAAAATTGGGAACTACGTTTACACCCATCTGTCAACATCTTGTGTCACAAATGACATCTATTCTTTGGTTCGTTTTAGAAGGTAACAAAAGTCTTACTTGGCAAAATTGTCGCTTTGTCGATGTTAATTAACGATTTCTAGTGTCCAGAACGTGCTAATCAAAATTCACATTCATATGAGTGAATGAAGTGACTTGTGAAATTTTGGTGTAAACGTAGTTTGTCACTGCACCGTCAAAATATTGAAAACTAAGTTGATAAAACAGCGTTTTTTTCGCAAATTTTAAACACCATTTGAAGTAGATTTAAAATAAAAACTCAAATATTTGTATTACAGTTATGTTGAAAAAAAATTGAATTCGCTAATATTACCGCAAAAACCCAAAAATCGCTAAAAATTAAACTTTTTAGGCGTCGCGACGCCAAGAAACCGTGATATCAAATTCAATATCAAAAACAAATTTTTGTGTCAGCTTCTAGAGCCTTGTCAACTATAAGCGTGTGCAAATTTTCAAAATTTTATCTTTAAAATTAAAGACGATTTTAGGGGTGGACACAAGTGTTGCAACAAAAATATTATGAGTTTAACATTGTTTTCGATCCATTTAAAGACGTCACGTTTGAGTGTGCTCGAACTGCAAGAGATGCAAAGAGGAAAGAATCCCGAAAGAAGAAAAATGAGTGCATCTAGCTTATCAGAACAAGAAATTGATCAAATGTGTACTATTTGGGACGAGACAATTCCGAATGAGCTGCAACGCAAATTTTTCCACATTGCCTCGTACAAACTAGCATGGAGAGGAGGAGAAGCATGCAACTGTCTTTTGAGTTACTTTGAAGAAGAATTTGACGACCGCGGAAATCCAACAGGTCGAATAGCGTATAACCCCGTATTTTCTAAAACAGCGCAAGGAGGGAAACGAGATGGTTAGTGCAAAACACCACCGACCCGAGCAAATGTCCAATCAGGTATTTAAAATATTGCACGATAACAAAAGACTTATCATTCTAATTTTTCAGGCTTTTCAAATTATTAAAAGAAAAGAGAGGACCGCACATTACAGTCGAACGTCTCTTCTTAACCATAAATCCGTCGTGGAAAAAAGAAACTTCAAAAGGTTTTTTTAAAAATTGCCCTGTAGGACGAAATGAGATTTCAAAGTGGACAAGGCAAGCAGCAGAAACTACTCGTATAGGAATTGACACGAAAAGAGTAAAAGTATCAAATCACTCCAACCGTGCCGCAGCAATTACCCAACTTGCGAAGGTTGGTGTTTCAGAAAATTTAATTATGAAGGTTACAGGATACTCAAATCAAGCTTCGATAAAGAGTTACCTCCAAGTAAATAGTGAACATCACGAGGAAATCGTTAAAAAATGCGAAATGATAACAGCGAAATAACAGGAATTGATGCAACCAGCAATGAAAACACATCGGTTCCAACATCAAAGAAAGTTTTATATTCAAACTGTTTTTAACAATTGTTCATTCTCTTAAAAGAAATACAAATTTAAATTTAGTCTTTTTATTCATAAATGTCGGATCTGATAATATGCACTAATGCAAATTATCGATAATTGCACTAGTGCAGTATTATCGCTAAAACTTGATCGTGATTGGTTGAAAATAAAACATTGCAGCTTTCTGATTGGCTTAAATTTTTCGAAGGCAATAGTCAGCTTTAGAAATTTTAAAAATGAAAATCAACTATTCAAAAGTTTGATTGGCCATAACTCAGTTATTTATTGTCGGATCTGAATTCCAAAGCTAGATTTGGAAACTGCGCAAAATTCTGCGTAAAATGAGCTAAATAACGCAAGTTTACTCCAAAAAATTAGCAAGGCATCGATATCAGAAGTTTGGCTTAGTTTCAGTCATAAATTTTTGCGAAAAACTACAACTTTCGACTTTTGAAAAATCTAAAAAATACTTTTTATGTAACAAATCGCGAGAAAAACAATGACGGAAACTGCATTTCAAGATCTATAATAGTTTCCGACTTATTGAGCACGAATTGTTTCAACCTTCAAAAATAAGGCCCTGTGGCAACAACCCAGAAATTAAAACGGCCATAACTCAATTGTTTGTTGACGAAAATTACAAATTCTTAAAGCTTTGGATTCAGCGTGACATTCTGCATAAAGTGAGCTAAAATTTGTTTAATTTACTTAATAAGTAAACGAGACATTGGCCAAAAACTGTTTTTGAAGAGGCCATTTTGGAGTGATTTTCAATCACTGTTTCCAAGGTGAAAACGACGTGTATTACCTTTCTGTTATACATAATTCAAAATAGAAGCTCAAGATTTATCTACTGGCCAAATTTGAGATCGATCGGACAAATAGTTTGCGAGTTATGGCTAATATTAAAAAAATTAAAAAATTTTTATGGATTGAGTCGAAATTTTTTTTTGCGTAAAATTGACTAGCAAATTTTGGACTTTTAATAACATTTTCTAACGTAAAATGAACCAAGACAAAGAAACCGCATCTCAATATCTCAAATAGTTTCCGAGATATTTAACTTTAAAAATTAAAAAAAATGAGGAAAAATTAAAATCATCTTTTCGAAACTTTGATCGGTCACAACTTAATTGTTTGTTGTCGGATCTGAATTTAGATTTTAGATTTGGAATCTGCGAGAAATTCTGCGTACACTGATGCAAATAACACAAGTTTACTCCAAAAAATAAGCGAGATATCGATATCAAAAGTTTTGCATAGTTTTAGTCATGAATTTTTGCAAGAATTTGCACATTTTGACTGTAATAAAATCAAAGAACTATTTCTTATGTAAAAAATTACGAGAAAAACTATGGCGCAAACCGCATCTCAATATATGAAATAGTTTTCAAATTTCTGATTTGACATAGTTTTAGACATAAATTTTCGCGAAAAATTGCCACTTTCGACTTTTAGAAAATCTAAAAACTATTTTTCATGCAAAACACCGCGAGAAATACGATGGTGCAAACCTCATCTCAATATCTGTTATAGTTTCCGAGATATTAAGCACGAATTGTTTCCAACCTTCAAAAATTTGGTCCTCTGGCGCCAACCCAAAAATTCAAACGGTCATAACTCAACTATTTGTTGACAAAAATTAAAAATTCAGCGTGACATTCGGGGTAAAATGAAATTTGTTGAGTTTGCTTAATAAATAAACGAGGCATTTAGCCAAAAACTGTTTTGAAGAGGTCATTTTGAGGTGATTTTCAACCACTATTTTCAAGATAAAAACGTTTAATACCTTTTTTTTAAATCAGTCAAAAGAGGAACGCGAGATTTATCTACTAGCCAAATTTGAGAACTATCGGACAAAAATTGAAAAATTTTCATCGATTGAGTCGAATTTTTTTTTCGAGGCTTTTGAGGACATTTGCTCAACCTTCAAAAATTTTGCATGCTTTTATTTTATCTCTCTAGAGAGTATTAGGGTACTTTATCTATATCAACCGTGTGAGTAAATTTAATAGACCACTGCATTATCGAATTTTGCATAAAATAATATGCAAAACCGGTTTTATTGAAAACGGTTAAGATATTTTAAAAATAGATTGTACATATTATAACCAAATTATTATAAATTCCCATGTTCATCAACATTACCATATTAATTTAATGAAATTGCGAAATTATTCGAAAGTCCACTGCATCATTGAGTCGGCACTAATTCCATCTTTTCTAGTTTTCGCGGTCACGAAAAAATGAAGTTTTCGAAACTTTAATCCAATTCAATTTGAAGAACATAACGCAGTTACTTCAAAATTCCTATCTCAATTACGTTAAAAGGATTAACTCCGACAGTGTTAGAAATTCTCCAAGGCAACATCCTTAAAGAGAGAAAAGATTAATTTGATAATTTCAATTCCTTTAAGGACCTCTGGAGCGACTTCCTGCAATGAACATGTCTTGTTTTCGGTATTATTGCCGTGGAGAAGACAATGTATGTAGGCAAACTTGATCGAGAATTTAGTAGGTTGTATGTATTCAAGCTTGTTATTGTTCCACTGCAACTATGTATCTGCTGCAGTGAGATTTATCTTTGAATGAAAATTTAATAGGATTTTTCTTGCATAGTTCCAGATTAAATAAAGAGCTTTGTTCCGGGACAATTGGTGTTTGTTGAAACTATAATTTTATTTACGTTCAACAACGTGCGCTCTGATTTCTCTTCCATATATCCAGTTTCAGCATTGTTTCAACATGTTTATGCGCATTGACTCCCTCCTAAATCGCACTTATTAATTAACCGCGCATTGTTCGATTCTCCCTGTATAAAAATGAACACATAAAATTTTATTTAGTGTTTATAATTTCGGGCTGCGGCCGCAGCCCTTGCATGCATTTTCTTTTAACGCACGATAAATTACATAAACAGTTTTTGCTCGAGTAATTGCCGCAAATTAACTTGGTTGAGTGTAAAAAAACGGGCCATGACTTCTCCCCCCATCCAATCAAATTCATCCCTCGGTCATTAAAGTAATTTTATTTGACTTGCTCCGTCAACTGTGATCACAAATTTCATCACTAACAATTACTGATATTGTTGTGACGAAACACAATCATGGGCGTGCGACATCGAAGATCCTGCCATTAAAATTTTATTTGGAGTTTATGAGGCCGTTCCAATTTTGTTAGCTTTTCAGCGAACGTGATTTCATCAAGTTGCATTAGCGTTTTTGCAAAAAGGAGTGAAAATGGAGTTTTGTATCAATAATGATATTAATTGGTGATATTTGTGAAAAACGAGCCCCAATTAGCAAACATGTTTAGTTTTAATTAGTAAAATGTGCATAGAATGTTTGCTCATAACTGGCGCAGCGTTTCACAATTTGCCGAACAGATCGTTCCGACATTAATTAAATGCGGATTCCAAAGAGAAAATAAAGATTCATTTATCTAAATTTGTCTAATGAAATCCGATGTTGCTGCCAGTTATCATCGATCTGCGGTTTTGAATGTACACAAAACGTGAATTAGAGTCGCCGGACGGTTTTATAACAATTTAGCCATATTCTGATAATTTATGGTTTCTAATGAAACGATCATTGTTACATATTGCAACGGCCTTAGTTTCTCTGACAATCAAGCTATTTAAGAAAAAAAAAATTCTAGTTAGAAATATTTTACTAGAACGGTTTCTGAAACGTCATTTAAACTACTATGTTAAATTTCCGCGGTCGATATCTCGCTTAATTTGGGAGCAAACATGCGGTATTTAAACTCATTTTTTGCAGATTTTCGCGCAAATTCAAAATCTTCAGAATTTACATACGACGACAAATAACCGAGTTTTGACCGCCTAAAATTTCAGAAAAATGGATTTCGCTTTTAAATTTTTAAAGTTAAATACTTTTGTAACTACGACAGGTTGAATAAAACGGTTTACATCATCGTATTTCTCGCGCATTTTTCTTTCAGATTTTACTCTTAAATACCCAAAATTCAATGGTTCAATTTTTCGCAAAAAAAGTTTTTGAATTTTTTGTTTTTTGGCCGTCACTCGTGAACTATATGAGCTACTAATTTCAAATTTAGCTAGTTGATAGATTTCAAGCCCTTCTTTCGATTGATGTACAATTCAATAAATTAAACGATGTTTTCACTTCAAAAAAAATAAAATAAAATTATCCCTAAAAGACTTCTTCAAAACGGTTCTTGATCAAGGTATTGTTTATTTGTAAAGCAAATTCAAGGTATTTGGTCACATTTTTTGCACAATGTACTGATATAAAGAACCGGTTCGCGCTATTATTTTTTTCGCGTTTTTTTCTTTTAGAAATTGCTTTCAAATTTCCAAAATTCATTGGTCATTTTTTTCGCGAAAAAAATGTTTAAATTTTTTGTTTTTTGGCCGTCATTTGCCAACTATTTGAGCTACCAATTTGCGATTTGGCCAGTTGATAGATTTTGAGTCGCTTTTTTGACTGATGTATAACATATTAATATTGCACGTCGTTTTCACCTCGAAAAAATTTATTGAAAATGACACAAAAAAAACCTTTAAAACAGATTTTTGTCAATATCTCGTTTATTTGTGAAGCAAACTCAAGTTATTTGTGCTCATTTAACGTAGAACTTTTCGCGGAATCCAAACCTGAACAAATTTTTAACGTATATCATAAAATAATTGAGTAAGGGCTGTTTAATTTTTTGGTTAGTAGCCAAAGAGTCAAAATTTTGAGGGTCTTCTTAACTCAATATGTCGGAAACTATGACAGATGGAAAAACACAGTTTTCGCCATAGCATTTTCCGCAATTTTCTAGTTAAGAATTAGCCCTTGGATTTTTCGAAAATTAAAAATTTAATTGTATAATTGACAATTTAATTAGACGTAACGGTTTTTTAACAAACTGTAAAAAAACATTTTGATTTTTATCTCTCTAGATTGCAAATTTTGGTGTTTGTTTGACAAAAAAACAAACTTTAGTCACATTATATCACGTGTTGTATAACGCGTCTATTATACAACGCTTTTTCATTACACAACAAGCCAGAGAAATGTTTCTTTATCTACGACCACTTAGTAATTTCGCTTATAAAACGTTCGCTTTTACACAGATAATGATAACTATAATAAGGTCCAACACAATAATGAAACTCGTAAGCTCAAATTGGCTAAAATTTATTTAATAATGAATACGGTTTTGCAAAAGGAACGAAATGAGCCAGGAATAGAAATACCAGTTTAAATTTTCACAATCATTCCATTCGTTATTTTTTGTGTAATTTTGTTTTAACGTACTTTTTGAACAACGTACAATTTAAAATTAGTATAAAAGTAAGCAAGACGAAAATGTTTGCTCATTTTCCGCTTTCCGTTAAAATTAAATTTACTAATTTCTATTTTTAAGCTTGTAATTTGTATTTTTTTATTTTTTAATAGAAAATGGATAAAGTTACCAGTTTACTATTAATAAAGCACGCCCTCAGAAATTTTCGAAGTCCCCCGCTGAATTGAAATCTATTCCTTCTATTGCAAAGTTCCTTCGATTTTTTTGCGCTGCTGCAACTTAGGCGACCGAAGAAAGTGGACTAAAGCATAAAGCTCTCAGGTTGGTCTTTTGGGATCGTCAGTGGGATGAAATCCGGTGAGATTTTGCCATACTAAATCACATATATTATGCCTGTACTTCCACTTTTATGTCGCCGGAATAATAGCCGGAACCGTCAGTTTAAATCTTGACGTTATAAATAGTTAAACGTGCAGGAAACGCAGAAAACGTCAATTTCACGAGCACAAAAAATGATGATGATGACGATGTAATTTTCTCAGAGGAAAAGCTTTGTCGATTAATGTGCGATACACTTACAAGAGTATAGGTATGTAATTAGGAAAGTTTCATAATACGCTTTATATAGCCCTGGAAACTTTAATTTGTTGCCATCTCATTATGTTACATCTGATACTTTGTTCCTGCATGATCATAGGGATCATTACGACACGTGACTGTAATTTTAAATCCGGTATTACAAAGCTGTAGTAATTTTAAACTCGGAGAACCAACTCGCGTTGACTAAAACAAAAAATGTTATTACTAGAACAAAGTTCGTGTCAACTTAATTTACGGAATATCACCAAGTTATTTGAGGGCTTCAGAAATAACAAATTGAATTCGTGATGACATGCTTTGAAATATGCGAAATTAAAGTTTTTGTTGGGGATGCGAATCAGATTTTCTGTCGAGATGGCCGCTTTTTGGTCAAATTATGGTTATTGATTTTAATGTAATGTCAAAAATGTACGTGTAAAATTTATTTAATTAAAATAAACAATGAGATGTAATTAAACAAATTACGAATTGCGGTTTTGTGCCAAAATCAAAATGTAATAACAAAGCCAAGGTAGGTATAAATAAATTTGTTATTATGTTTTAAATAATTAAAATTGTTGTTTTGTGCTATTTTCACATTTAAGCGAGATATAGTTCTTATTTTTTTTTTACCGAATCGACTTTCGAAAAATTTAAGGTCGAATTCTTAACTCAAAAATCGCGAGAAAAACGATTTTAAAAACAGTTTTTTATATTTGCTTTAATTCCGGAAATATAGAGCAAAATCGTTTCCAGAGCTTCAAAATTTTGGCCCTCTGACGACAACCCGAATTTTCAAACGGCCATAACTCAGTTATTTGTTGACAAAAATAAAAAATTTCTGCGGCTTTAGATTCAGCGTGATATTGATGAGTTAATGAGCTAATATTTGTTGAGTTTGCTTGAGGCATTGGCCAAAATCTGCTTTAATTTAATTTAATTTTCAAGGTGAAAACAACGTTTAATATTTTTGTGTTTATATTAATCGAAAGAGGAGCTCAAAATCTATCAATTAGCCAAACTTGAGATCAATTAGACAAATAGTTTACGAGTTGTGGCCAAAAATAAGAAAATTGAAAAATTTTTAATGTTTGAGTAGAAATTTTTTTTCGTGAAAAATTTACCATCGAATTTTGGGCTTTTGAAAACTTTTTCTAACGTCAAATGAGCTGAGAAAAACGATAGTGCAAACCGCATTTCAATATCTCTAATAATTTCCGAGACATTTTGATTTAAAAATAAGGAAAAATTAGGAAAAATAAAAATCAACTATTCGAAACTTTGATCGGCCATAACTCTGTTATTTGTTGCTGGCTGTAAATTTCAATCCCATATTTGAAATTTGCGGAAAATTCTGCGTACACTGATGTATAAATAACTCAAGTTTGCTCCAAAAAATAAGCGAGATATCGATTTCAGAAGTTTGGCATAGTTTTAGTCATGAATTTTGGCGAAAAACTGCAACTTTGGAGTTTTGGAAAATCTAAGAATTTTTTTTTATAAAAGATTGCAAAAAAAATGATGGCGCAAACCGCATCTAAATATCTGTAATAGTTTCCGAAATATTGAGCACGGATTGTTTCAAAAATTTGGCCCTCTGGCGACAACCCAAAAATTCAAACGATCATAACTCAGTTATTTGTCGACGAAAATTAAAATTTTTCATGTTTTTGGATCCAGCGTGACATTCTGCGTAAAATGAGCTCAAATTTGTTGAGTTTGCTTAATAAATAAACGAGGCATTGGTCAACAACTGTTTTGAAGACGTCATTTTAGGATGATTTTCAATCAATGTTTTCAAAATGAAAACAACGTTTAATAGCTTTGAATTATACATCAGTCAAAAGAGGAGCTCGAAATGTATCTACTGGCCAAATTTGAGATCGATCGGACAAATAGTTTACGAGTTAAATGAAAAATTTTTATCGTTTGAGTCGGAGTTTTTTTTGCGAAAAATTGACTATTGAATTTTGGACTTTTAAGAACATTTTTTAACGTAAAATGAGCCGAGAAAAAGAATGGCGCAAACCGCATCTCAATATCTCTAATAGTTTCCAAAATATTTAGCTTTAAAAATTAGGGACAATTAGGAAAAATGAAAATCAAGTATCCGAAGCTTTTATCGGCCACAACTCAGTTATTTGTTGTCGGATCTGAATTTAAATCCCAGATTTGAAATCTGCGGAAAATTCTGTAAACACCGATGTATATAACTCGAGTTTACTCCAAAAATAAGCAAGATATCGATATCAGAAATTTGGCATAGTTTTAGTCATATTGTTTTTTTCAAAATTTCCTTTTAAGCTCTTCTTATTTCTTTTAACACCATAATATTCTTCAAATGGCGTTATTAAAAAAGTGTAGAGATCAGGTTTTAGGCCGGTGCTCTTCCAGGCTCTAAGGTACACCTTAATTCAAACCCGCCCCTGTCTTAACCGATCCTTTTTCCGCCCTTGCAAACTTATCGGCGCTTAGGCCAGCAAAGGGAGGTGTTATGATTTTCTAATTGATAATTAGCTCCGGTTATTTGGCTAGCACGGACTCACCGTTACCGTTAATACGGCTCGAGATGAATTTCAACAATGTTAGGAAAGGGTCGGCCAAAAGGGCCATTGTCTCGAAGCAGCTCCCGAGACGCCTGCCAATAATTAATTAATGTATAGTCGTTTCGCGCCGCTAACTTCGAATTAGTTTGCTTATATTAAGGGACAAGAAGGGCCGAGTTCCTATTCTTCGCGAAACGGATAAATTGGATCTAAATTACTTTAGTGAAGTTAGTCTACGGAGAGTTTGGGAAACCGATTCGGTGTTACATGTTCATGCAGACACGGTATATAGGCGCATTCGAACTTGGCGGAATCGAGATGTACAGGTGAAAATGTCTAGAGTTGGTAAATTTGCTCAATTGCCATTTACCAAGTTTAAATTTGATCGGAGACGAGTTTGAATGTTTCATGCGAAGGTGCCGGGAACACAATTGATTTGTTTGCTGCCACGTTCGAAATGCAACTAAAGAACTTTTGATGGGCAAAACAGATTAAAACACCAAACGTGGATAGTTAAATGATTTCCCCCATAACTCGCTTGAATATTAATTAAACCAGATTTTCAAGTGAATATAAAGATCAATCAGAATTATGATCGAGCTAGTGCGTTCATCCCATGCCAAAGTATATTTATATCGCTCGCAGGTATTGGTTTTGATCTGTGCATGTTTGTCGCTTGAGCCAACTGGAATTGGAATGAATAATTACTCCACTACTGTATTATTTTGATTGTGAATTAGTCTTGTCAAAAAAGAAAAATGGAAGAGAAGGTGATAAATGAACCGATTCGAGAACATAATCGAATTCCGACAGAAATAATTTATGTCGGCGGTATTTTTAGCGCGAATAAAACTCTCATTTTTCTGAACGAATTCGTAATCCGACAAAAACTAGTAAGATTTCTAATACCAACCCCGCAATTACCCTCGCTTTTAGTGGCTTTTGCATGTTGGTACGCTCCACATTACGAATTAATTTAAACCAGATTAGTTGGACGTAACCGCTACCAAACGCTCGATTTTCCGAAAGTAATCACACGGAAACCATCACTGCGCTAAAATACGGAATTTCGAGGAAAAATTTACAGTTTCAAGTACCTTATAGTGACCCAAATCCGTCACAGAGCAGCTGAGGATCGCTTCTCGCCCTATGGCAACGGTCACATTTTTAATAGGGCCGGCGAAATCGGGACTTTCCATTGAAAATTTCAGAGGAGTGCTCGGGCCCGCCGTTAAATCCTCCACTGGAAAAAAGAGAAGAAAATTAAGTTATGTGATTTTCTGCTAACAACAGATTTTAAGGGGAGATAAAGGGCGATGTTGTTCTCCAGAAAAGGGATTTTGGGACTTTTGACGAAGGAAATGTGCGGAAAAATTGCGACAATTAAGTCAAGAAAACGAATCTGCATGGCTGTTATCTCGTCTCTAAAAAACGCGTAATTATATTTTAATAATCGCAGAAGCTCCGACGGTATTTGCATTGTTTCTAATCCAATCTCATTTAACACAACCTGCGTTAATTAAGAGAAACATTTGATATGATACGCTTTAATCAAATATTAAATCGTGTTTGTTTAGGATCTAGTATTAGATAATTAATTGTCACAGCCTGCATCCAGCTCTTCTATTACCTGTTTATTGTCTAAACTTCCTTCATTTCCTATTCAATGACGACGTTAAAAACACGCTTTTTTGCATGTCGAAACTTCTGGCACTTCCCGACGAAAACTTTAATTGAATTTACAACTTGAACTAATTAACTATTTGCTGCAAGCACTAAACCGATCGTCCCGTTTCAAAACTTCACACTATGATATTTTACATAAAAGGTCGTTTTTAAACTTCTTATCGCTTGAGGAAGAAAGAATTCGGTTTACGTGCACTTCTAACTTGTCTAATTATTATGATTCATGATTCTCGAGAATTTTTCGTGCCGATAATACGAAGTTAGTAACGGTATAGAGACTAATGTGATTTTAAACATTAGAAAACGAACTAATTAAAAAAAATTAGGGCCTCTAAAGAATTTATTTTGAAAAAAGAAGAAACCAAGAGAAATGCAAGATAAACCTAAGAGAATTTATAATATTTATAATATTGAAAATTAAATGAGCATTTGAAAAAAAAATCTAAAATGAATTTCTTTTTTTTTAAATGTTTGGTTTGTCAACTGAATATTTTTTTTAAATATTGTCTCTCGCGCTGCAATTTTTTGTAATTTGCCACAGTAAATAAGTGAGTTTGAAGCAGTAATCTGTATAAGTTTGATTTCTTTAATCTCAAAACTAACAGAATTGGAACCATGAGCATAAAATTTGTTCGCCAATTGTGCTCTAGATTCTTCTAAGTAATTAGTAGGTTAAAAGTAATAAAGGTCCATAAATTTGAATGTTCTAGTGTTAAAATTAGCACAATTTTAGCAAAAAATCCAAAATCTTCGAATTTTCTAGTTCTACAAAAATAAAAATTTTGACATTTTGTCTATTGTGCTGCAGAATTGTATGAATTGGCATTGTAAATAAGTAAGAAAAGTTTGATTAGTCACTATTTCTAAATTTTGTTTCTTACGTTAGTTGAATTTTTAAATTGGCACAGTAAATAGGTCAAAAAAATTCTCTAAAATTGATTTCTAGAGTCTCAATGTTAACAGAATTTGAGAAAAAAAAAACAAATTTTGGAAATTTCTATGTAATTCGTCAAAAATATTTGTTTGTATTCGTGTTTGTTGTGCTGAAGAATTTTGTAAATTGGCACAGTTAAAAAGTAAGTTACAAATAATAATTTTCTAAACATTTAAATGCTTTAGTGACAAATTAGCAAAAATTTGAGCAAAATATCAAAGTTTCCAATATTTCTGGTTCGTCACATGAATAAAAATTTCTAAATTTTGTAAGTATTTCTAAAATGTGTCTTCCAATTTTTGTGCTTCATAATTTGCCACAGTTAATAAGTAAGTTAAAAGTAACAAAGCTCCATAAAATTGAATGCTTTAGTGCCAAAATTCACAAAATTTAAACAAAAAAAAAAATTAATTTTTGAAATTTCTAGTCTCTTACAAAAAATAAAAGTTTTCCAAGTTTTTTCTATTGTGCAGCCGAATTTTATAAATTGGCACAGGAAATAAATTAGTAACCTCCATAAATTTGATTTCTCTAGTGTCAAACTAACAATTGGAGCATTAAATATAAAATTTTAGGAAATATGATGTTTTTTCAGAAATAAATCCACAAAACAATTTAAGAAAAGTCTGGAGCAAATCTAGAGCATCAGAGGAAAAAGTTTAAAGTTTATCTAAAACAACTAGAGACTCTAAAGGAATGGAATTCGAAGAATCCAAAGAAAAATGAATAAAAATTTAGTCCATAAAAATCTATAAAAAAACTAGCGAAAATTTAGACCGATAACGTGTCCACCCAACTTGTCTAATTATTATGATTCACGATTCTCTCGTCTTTTTTCGTCCCGATAATCCGAATTTAGTGACGGTGCCGGAACTAATGTATTTTCTAGGCGTAAAAGCGCGCGTTTTCCGGTTGCGCTTCGACATTCTTTTTCGATACTGTTAGGCCCATTGTGTCGGCAAATTTATTAGGCTGAGCTGTGTTTGTTACTGATAATTAATTTAGTCCATTGTGGTCATGTTGAGAGTGGTCAGCTATTGTTGAGTTAGGTGGAATATACGACTGTGGAGGCGCTAATAAAGTTGTGGAATTGGAGGATATATGGATCATGGAGGGAGACGACTGGAGTAGTTATGAGGGGTAATAAACGATAAGGTTATTTTTATTGGAGATGGCTTATGGGAGATAGGAGACGGAAAACAAAGCCAGATTTTACATGATTTGATCGTGGAGGAAAACCGGGAGGTCTGTGTTCTTCCTTCGGCCCTCATTTAGGAAAAAGTGAGGTGAAATCTGCTGGTCCATTGTCTGGTGTGTTTAATAATGGCGGAACATATAACAGAATTCATCTTCTACACACATCCACACGTTGTAGGAGTTGTGGATTTCAAGATTAAACGTAATGAGATTTGTAACCCTTCTGTCCCAAGCATAAAGCCGTTGGTTTAGTGCCCTTGCGAGGGCTATTGATGCAGAGGTCAAGATTGCTCCCTACTTATTCACTCCAATAGTGTATTCGGAATTTACCACAGTGTTGACAAAGTCTTGCGATAAGTGTACAAACTAATTTGGCACTCAGGACGTTTAAGTATTCATAAGAACCGTACTTTAGTAGAAAACTGCGCCGGATAAAATAACGTCTCATTTTGCATGCATACATTAGGGTGGAATGAGGTGCTCCTGTTACAGGCCTGTTTTACATACGTGTTCATTTTTAATGACGCTCGAAAAGTTCAAATTATAACCCGAGAATTTTCCCTGAAAATATTTCTGGGTATATTTAAGAAACAATCTGTACTTGTAGCTTTTCGTTCTTGTTGAGTTTACTTTAAAACCGCCTGAAAAAGTTACAAACTTTCGGAATAAAACTCCGATGAAATACGGCTTTTTGTATATCGCAAAAGCATCACTCAAAACCGCCCCTAAATCCTCATAGCAATAACCGCAGCTGTAACTCAAAGTGTGGGAAAATATGGTCTATAAATATACCGTTCAACGAGCATAAGAGTTCTGTTTGATTTAGAATAGCGACCATTCGCATAAATACATCATCCTAGCAACGGATAATTTTCCTACGACAAAAAGAAAAACGGGAAATATGACCGCACCTCGCCTGAATTAATCCAATTTCATGTAAAATATATCCGGGACGTCGTTTTTCCCTCGGAGCCAACATTGTAAAAATTTGAATGTACGGCGATGAAAAAGAACGTCAATAAATGCCGCACTATAGAGTATTTGAAATTTTTAGTTCTTAAATAACATTTTTAAAATCTATCTTCTTCGGGTTGGTACGTTAAAATATTGTGACTTGGGACAGTTAATGAAAGAAACCATCTTTATAAATTATATTTCTCAAGTGTCAAAACTAACAGATTTGAGTAAAAATTCAAAATTTTTGAGATTTTTAGTTCTCCCGTTTTATAGATGTTTATGCGCAACATTTTTATTGAGATTCTTGAATCTAGATAAAATTTTGTTGAAATTTTTTTGTAACTCACTTAATTTTAAAATTATAGAGCGACAGACTTTTAGAAATTTTATTTAAAGGGAAACTAGAAATTTCAAATATCTTGTATTATTTGTTGTTCTAATTCTGCAAATTTTGGCATTTAAGTTTATTCATATTATTATTCTCTAGACAATTACTAAATGTGTAAATTATAAAACCTAAACCCCTAAACCAGACGAAAATGAGAGCGGCCAGAAAACGGATATTTATCGTCCGCTTTTGAGCATTGAAAATGCAATTTTTTGTTAAGACCGCTTCTAAGTAAAATTTTCAAAATTTTTTGTCTCATGCTGTTAAATATCAAACTGTCACAGTAAGTAAGTCAATTAAAAGAGTAACTTTGATTGCTTTATTAACAGAATTTAAGCAAAAAGCACAAAATTTTCGAAAATTTTTACTAATATAAAAATGACTTAATTTTGTTCTTTGGGCTGTAGAATTTTGTAATTTGTCCCAGAGAATAAATCAAAATTATAATAGTAAACTAATTATAATAATAATTAGAAATATAATCTCCATCAATTTGATTGCTTTAGTATAAAAACTAACAGAATTAGAACCACAAATAAAAATTTCTAGTTAGTTCAAATCTGAACATTTTTAATCTTGGCCTAATTTGGTCTATAATTTTGTAATTTTGCACATTTAATAAAAGTGTTAATAAATCAGTTAGTAAATAAAACAATCTTTATAAATTTGATTTTAAAGTGTCGAAACTGGCAGCATTTGAGTTAAAATTACGAAAATTACGAAATTTCTAGTTTGTCTGAAAACGTTTTAATGTCGTTTTTTTTACTATAAAATTTTGGAATTTGACACAGTAAATAAGACACTTAAGAATTGTAATTTCCATCAATTTGATTGCGTAAATGTAGGAACTACCAGAATTAGAGCCGTAAATATGAAATTTTTAAAATTTCTGGTTCGTTTAAATCTGAAAATTTTTATGTGACCAATTTTCGTCTATAATTTTGTAACTTTTGCATATTTAAAAAATATGTTATAAATATTAAACCCAATAAATTTAAATGTTCTAGAACCATAATTCACAGAGTTATAGGTACCTACATACAATTTTGAAATCTTTACTTTGTTCTAGATTAAAATTTCAAAATTTTGTTAACTTATACTCTAGAATTTTTAATTTGAAGTTCGTAATTAAAACAATAAATCCCATATATTTGATTTTTATAACGTCAAAAGTAAGAGAATTTAAGGTAAAAAAAGAAATTTGGTAATTTCTAATTTGTTACAAAAATAAAAATGCCTAAATTTTGTTTCTTGTGCGATAGAATAGAGTCGTAAATACAAAAATTTTAAAATTCCTGGTTTTACCAAATCTAAACATTTTTTATCTTGGCCTATTTTAGTCAGTTTGTCTTGAAATTTTGCACATTTCATAAGTATGTTGTGAATAATAGTCTGAATAATCTTTAATAATTATTAAATTATATATACTATTATATACTATTATATATAATAGATAGAAAATAGATAGTTAAAGTCTAGTTTGTTTCAATATAAAATTTCTAAAATTTGTTTATTTGTGGACTAGAATTTTGTAAATTGGCCCAGTAAATAAGTCAATGACGAAAATTAATTTCCATTAGTTTGATTGCTTTAGTGCAAAAACTAACAAAACAAGAGTCTTAAATACGAAATTGGTTTATCCAAACCTGAATTTTTTTTCTTAATTTATTTTAGTCCATTTGTTTTAAAATTTGGACATAAGTATGTTATGTGTACTAGTCTGCTAAAATTTGTTTATATTAGTAATCTCGATACATTTGAATGCTCTAGAACCATAATTCCTAGGATTATAACAATTAATACAAAAATAAAATGTTAAAATTTGTTAATAGGTAGATTAGAAACAATAGTGCTTCATAAATTTGAATGCTCTAGAGCTAAAATTAAACCAAAAATAGAAACAAACCAAATCTGTTACTGTTCAATGGGCATAAAACTTTTGTTTGATTTAGCCCAGTCACCATTCGCATAAATACATCACCCATCCTAACATCGGACAATTTTCCCCCGACAAAAAGAAACCCGAAAAATATGACCGTCCCTCTCCTGAATTAATCCAATTTCATGTAAAATATATCCAGGACGTCGTTTCTTCCTCGGAGCCGAAATTTTAATAATTTGAATGTACGTCGATGAAAAGGAACGTCAATAAATGCCGCACTATTGTGTTGAAAGAAAATCACTTTTTTCCATTTATCTTTTATGAAGACAAATTGAGTAGCATGGGACCAATCAATTCGCGAACAAATTAAAATATAATCAAGAATTATTAGGACAGAGTGAAGTTCCCTCCGAATAATGTAAATGAGTTAATTCAATACGCGGCACAAAACGCTGTTCAGAAAGCAATCATTCAACTTCAAACTTTATCTGGGACCGTTTTAAAAGAGATAGATAGACGAGGACTAATTTCATTACAAAGAGCTTTTGCGCGAAAAAAGTGAAATTTCTTCATTAGTATTCTTCGCTCCATATGCTTTCGAAATAATTTTCGTATTAACGGCGGAAATGGAGTTATCAACCGGAACTGATTGTTGGAAGAATTTTTTAGTTAATTATAAACTGAATCCATGAATCCTATTATTTCAGGACAATAAATTCCGTCTAGAAAAACCCGCACATGTATAAAGCATTCAACATCCGACATTTCTCTTAATTCTTGCAGGTTTATTTGCGTTTAAACTAATTAAATGGTGCGCATCCAGTCGCAAAAAAATAGGAATAAAAGTAGCTTTCAATTAAGCTTGCCGGTGCTAATAATTAGGCACCCTATTTTTAGTCCACGTCTATTTTTAACCCATCCAATTTTACGACGCTGCCATCCTTCAAAACAAATAAAAACCTTCGAACGTACAAACTGCGATTTTATTAGAAACTAATCTCCAACCCTCCAAGCTGCAGAACCCCTGCGATTTTATAGGGGATAAAAAGATGGGACGTTTGTTTCGTTTAATTTACTCACCCTTAAAAGAAGCCGTGCCGTACAAAAAGTTGATCAATAGGAAGCACAACATTTTTAATAACTCCCTAATCAACTCTCATCACTGACATTTCATAATGTAAATCCCCGCTCACTTTCATACAAACTGCGGAAAACTCGATCGACGCACCACAATCAACTCAACCTGAAAAGTTTCATCAAAGTTTGCCGTTTAGAAACATATTAAAATTTCAACGAGAAATCTCCAACTCCTTTTATTTTTCGCCAAACTTTTAATTAACACTTGAAAAAATCTGTTTGTTCGAGCATAATTTTTTCCGCGCGTCGCAATTGCCGCTAGGCGTCGGAGTACGTTTTCGGAGGGCGTCCGCCGCGGTACTGACCGCGATCGGCGTCGGGATGCTTAGACAGACGCCCATGCGCCGAAATCTTTGTTCCATATCGGAACAAGACGGTGCGAGATGGCACGGCTCGACTGACGGCAAATAACCCCAAACCCTTTTGCCTCCGACACTGTCTGTTCTTTTTAAATCTGATATTCCCGAAGCGTAGCGAATCGCTGATATTTAGTGAAACGGGAAAGACGGACTTATCGGGGGAACAGTGCGGAGGGTGAAAGGGCGGATTTGCGCCCAAAAGGTTCTTTCTTTATGTTGAAATTAAAAGAGGCCGAGTGTCATACAGGTATTAAAAGATTAATTGGATAATTGGGATGGAAAGACGTTCAACTAATCCGGCGCATCCACCATTTTTACAAAGTAGAAATGCGTGGAAATTTGGATTGGAAACGTTCCAAGAATACCTGCAATTTTTGCAATTAGCGGTTTAATGACAGCTGCAAGGGTTTGGTTTATAATTAAAATGTTTGATTGGGCGGCATAATAGCACCGAAGCAAATAGAGATTTTTGTAATAACAGCACGAACTTCATTATCCATTATTCCATATTTCCGTTGCAACTTTCTAATTTTTCCTTTGAAACAAAGGCGGAAATTCGTGAGCTGACTGTGTGTAAACCGCAATTTATTAATATAATTTTAGAACCAGAATGGTTCTAAATTTTCTTTTTGAACGAACAAAAAAAATGCAACTACAAGTATTCAATATTGAGCTTTGAATATTCGAAAGTTTGATCGTTCATAACTCAGCTATCTGTGATGAACGAGTTTTACCTTTTTGGGTTCTACGTGAAATTCTGCGTAAAATGAGCACAACACTTTAATGTTGCTTCATAACTAAGCGAGATATCGACCGTGTCTGAATTAGAGACTTAACAACGACACTAAAAAAAATCAAATTTTGAATTTAAACTATCGAAGATTAATTTTTAAACCAAAAAATTGCAACAAAAACGATTTCTAAAAGGGTTTTCTTATATTCACCTAAATTCCGGAGATATCGAACAAAACTTGGACCTCCGGCGACAATGCAAAATTTCAAACGTCTCTAACTCAGTTATTTGTTGACTGACAAAAAAAATGATAATAGTTTTAAATTCAGCGTAAAATTCTGCAAAAAATGAGCTCATATAGCTTAAATTTTCTTAACAAATAAACGAGATATCGACTGATTTAGATTTTCAGAGAGTGATTTTAAGGTCATTTCCAAGACGCTGTTTCGGGACGAAAACTGCTTTCAATATTACTGAATTATATATCAATCGAAAGAATAATTTAAGATCAATCCTCTGTCCAAATTTCAGATTGGTCAGGCAAATAGTTTACGAGAGGCAATCAAAAAACAAAAAATTGAAAATTTTTTATCGATTGAGTCGCAAAATTTTCCATCAACCATCGAATTTTTGACTTTTGACGACGTATTTTAAAGTAAAATAAATTAAACATAACGATGGCGTTTTTTTTATAGTTTTGGAAATATTAATTTTTGAAAATTTTTTAACTCAAAATTCAATATCCGAAACTTTGATCGCTCATAACTCAGTTATTTGTAGGCCGATTTCGGGGCGAAAACTGTTTAATATTATTGAATTATATTTCGATTGAAAGAGCAGCTCAAGATCTATCCAATTGTCAAATCGCAGATCGACAAGGCAAGTAGTTTACGAGAAGTGATCAAAAAACGAAGAATTGAAAATTTTTCATCGATTGAGTCGCAGAATTTTTTTGCCCAAAAATTTGACCATCGAATTTTTGAGATTCTAAAGTAAAATGACCCGAGAAAAACGACGGGAAAATCCGCTTTTTAAAATATTTCTTAGATTCGGAGATATAAGGCTTTGAAAATTTTGCAACTCAAAATTTAATATCCGAAATTTTAATCGCTCATAACTCAGGTATTTGTAGACCAATTTTGAAAACTTTTTTTGGAATCGACGTAAAATTTTGCGTAAAATGAGTACTAATACTTTAAGATTGCTCCGTAAATAAGCGATATATCGACCCAGTCTACAGTAAAGATCGAAAGACAGTTAATTTCTACATTGAAAAAATGAAAAATTTGAATTCGGTCCTTCTAAAACCCATTTCTAAGCTAAAAAATTGCTAAAAGAACGATTTCAAAAATATTTTTTTATATTTGTCCTTATTCCGAAGCTGGAAATTTTTAGGTCTTTTTAGGACAAACGCAAAATTTTAACCATTTTATATAAAATTTCGTAACTTTGACAATTTTGATGGTATAACTGTGGAATTTAGAGACGTTACCAGTTTAGACCTGTATAACTAGCTGTGCCAAATTGCATAATTTTAGAACAAGATTATAAATTTTTAGAATTTATTTTAGAGCAAATAAAAAAAATTCAACTGCTTTTTATTAAATATTGTAACTTTGGCAGTTTTGGTTGTAGAGCAGTAAAATGTAAAGCCGTTACTTTTTGAACTTATTTAACAAGTGGGCAAAATTTCAAATCCTCAAAAGTAAACTGTAAATTTGTATTATTTTTTGTTCAGCATAAAGAGCGGATTTGCGCCCAAAAGTCTGTTTCTTTATATAGAAATTAAAAGAAAGCAAATATCATACAGGTATTAAAAAACCATTGGATAATTAAGACGATAAAAAAAGACCGTTCGGATAATCCGGCGCATCCACCATTTTTACAAAATAGAAATGCGTGAAAATTTGAATTAGAAACTCAATATTCAGTTCCAAATACCAACAATTTTTACAATTAGTGATTAAATGACAGCTTTTGCAAAGATTTGCAACAATAATAATAACAGCACGAACTTCATTATCCATAAATCCATATTTCCGTGCAACTTTCTAATTTTTCCTTTCAAACAAAGCCGGAGATTCGTAAGCTGGCTGTATCTAAACCGCAATTTACAATGATTTTGTTTATGGTGTATATTTTAAACCCACCCGTATTGAACAGCCAGTTTTTCTTCCATTTTCGTATGTATTTATTCTAAATGACCTTTTGTGGCGTCTTTTAGTTAAGAAAAAAAATCAAATAAACATTTCGACTGTCTGCCACACGCAGCCGCGAGCTAACCGCCGGTTGATTATAAATTTCCAAAGTAAGAATGGGGAAATATCTTGAAAGAAAACATAATTTCCTCGACAAAAACCTCTCGTCGCGCAAGGTAAAAAATATCGGAGAAAGCGGACCGTAAAAATACAACCCCTCGACTTTTCGCACTATCAATTATCCAAACGCACCCTCTGACACGCCCCATGTCTTAACTAAACGTTTTATTTAGGCCTGTTGAGAAAATTAATAGAAAATTAGACGTTGATGTCGGGAATTTTATTAAGATATTTTTTTAAGATGTTGGGCGAGGAAATTGTGAATTCCTCTCACCGCTCTTTAATTAGGGGCTTCAAGGATATGCCTCTTAAATCACATTTTTCCGACATCGCGTAAACTAATTAAAAGTAAACAATTCAAGGAATAAAGTCGAGGATTTTGCTCTCTGGCGCGATAAAAGGAGATATTTGCACAAGGCACCGGTTTTATTACAGTACAGACGTTCATATGAATGTAAAGCGTCTTACAAGATTCTTTTCAACAGGAAGAATAATTGATTTTTGTTGTCGTTAGTCCGTCTATTCAAGTGAACATGTTGTTGAACTTGCTTGTTAGTTTGTCGTCAATAATAAAAAAACACCACAAACACTGAAATTTTGTTGAAATTAATTATAAACCGCAAACATGCGTTGTTGTCTCTCCTATTCAATGACCAGAACATGAAGCAGTAAGCTCGACCGGATTTGATGATATAATGGATTAAAAGCAAACATTCTAACGTTTTCTGTACACCACAGGATTAGCATCCTCTCACTAATTAATGATATTATCTGGTGTCATTCTGCCACCAAAGCCACATTTGCTCGATTCAAAAACAGTATATTAGACTATAACTGGGTTATTGGAAAAAAACGAGAGTTGTTGGGATAATTGGGAAATGTTGGCGGTTCTGCAAAATTCGGGTGTTAAAATCATTGTAGCGAAAATTCAAAATCGGGGGGTTGTTTGTTGTAAACAACCGAAAGGGATGAGTTATCGGATGATAATCGTTCATTTTGGGCTAAACGCCAAAAAATGATGAATGCTCGTGTTATATCGAGTGATCAAAATTGGAAAAATCGTCAAGTTAGTTAGGTTGTCCGTTTGGATTTCTTAAGTTAGTGTGTCGTTATGAGGTTGGTGTAATTTGACATACTTCTAAAGGAATTTAAACAGAGTCAGCTCCTTAAATTTTATTTTCTTAAACCCAAAATTAACAGAATTACAGTCATGAATAAAAAAAGTTGAAAATTATTGTTCCGTTCTTAAAATATATTTTTTATACGTTACTTATGCTCGAAGTTTTTCTACACTTAATAATAATGTCAAGAACAGAACACTTCCAAGTTTCACGGCCACATACCCAAAATTAGCAGAGTTACAAATTTTTATAAAAAAAAATCGAGTTTTTCATTCACTCTTCAAAGTAAAAATTTACAAAATGTGTGTTTTACCTTGATGTTTTTGTAATTTGGCACACTTGATCAAAAAGCTAAACAAAGTAAGCTCACTAAATTTTATTGCCATAAACAAAAAAATTACCAGTATTACAGGTTGTGAAAAAAAGTTCAAAATTTTGGTTCAATCTTAAAGTAAAAATTTCTAAAATTTGTCCTTTTTGTTCAATATTTTTGTAATTTGGCACACTCGGTAATAATGTCAAGTGCAGTAAGCTTCTTAAATTTCATTGTCATAGAGCTAAAATTACCAAAATAACAAGTTTTGAAAAAAAAAGTTTGAAATTTTGGTTCAGGCTCTAAGTGAAAATTTTTAAAAATCATTCATGTATGCTCAATTTTTTTGCAATTTGACTCACTCATTGAATATACAAAATTAACTAAGCTCGTTATATTATATTACCATGGAACTACAATTTCCAGAAATATGGATTTTGATAAAAATTTTGGAAATTTTTTGTTTGAACTTTTCGAAAATTAGTTTTGTAGCGTCCTCTATTTTTTAAATTTGCCACACTTGATTAAAAAACTAATCAGAGTAAGCTCTTTAAATTTCAAGATCAAAAACAAAAACCTACTAAAAAAAGTGGGAAATAATTGTTTTAGTCTCAAAATAAAATTTTCTAAAATTTGTCCCTTACACCCCATATTTTTGTAATTTGGCACACTTAATTATAATGTGAAAAACAGCACTATCTCTAAATTTTATTGGCAAAGAATCAAAATTACCAGAATTACAGAATTTCACAAAAGTTTTGCTTCACTCTCAAAGTGAGAACTTCTGAAATTTGTCTTTTGTTTCCGATATTTTTTAAATTTGACACACTTAACAAGTCCAAAACAAATAAGCTTGCTTAAGTATATAACTATGGAGCCAAATTTATCAGACATAAATTTCTATAAAAAAATGAAATTTTGTGTGTTTTGTTCTATTTTTTTTTTAAATCTAATCTATTATGTCCTATGTCTTTTAATTTTGAATACTTAATAAGCAGACTAAACAAAGTAAGTTTTCTAAATCTCATTGCCATACAATCAAAAATATCAAAACACAATTTTTGATAAAAAAAATCAAAAATTTTTATTTTACCCACAAAAAAAGATTTCTAAAATTTGTTTTTTACGTCTAATATTTTTGAAATTTGGTGTACTCAGCAATAATGTCGAGTAAAGTAAGCTGCCAAAATTTTATAGCCATAGAGCTAAAATTACCAAAATTACAGGATTTAAAAAAACTTTTAACTTTTTATTTTAGCCTCGAAGTAAAAATTTCTAAAAATTTTTACGTATGCCCCATATTTTTATAATTTGGCACACTCAATAATAATTTTAGAAACAATACGCTCCCTAAGTTTCATTCCAATAGAGCTAAAATTACAAGAATTACAGGTTTTCATAGAAAATAGTTCATAATGCTTCACCCCCAAAGTAACAACTTCTAAAATTTGTCTTTTGTGCCCGATATGTCTGAAATTTGGCACACTCAATAAGAAGGCACAAGAAAATAAACCCGCTAAATTATATGACCATGGAGTCAAAATTACCAGATATGAATTTTTATAAAAAAAATTAGAATTTTTTTTGTTCTAGGACATTTTTTTTTAATCTTGTCTGTTAAGTCCTATGTTTTTGTAATTTTGAACACTTGACAAGAAGACTAAACATAGTAAGTTCTCTAAATTTGATTTCCATAATACCAAAAATGGAAATTATTAAAATTATTGTTCCGCTGCCATGGATCAAATTAAAAAAAAATAAAAATAAAATTGATTTGCCTGAATGTTTTTGCCACAACTTGATGACTAAATTGGACACCTGACCCGCTATCTTCTTTTCCAGGATCATTGAAAGAATTATTAGGTTTCACATCAACAGGGTTGTCGGCGACAAGTGTATGAACCCAACCGGACACAATATAAGTGTAATAATCCCGTGTAAAGAGAGCAATGCCGTCCGGTTCAGTTTAAAATATCACTTAGCTGCCGAAAGCATCGGCATAAACAAGCTCGGGGCGGCCACAGCTGTGTCTTATGGACACGACTTGCCAACAGATAACGCCCTAACTCCCCTATCCTTCTCCGCCAGCCTCCTCTCATAATTCGAAATCTTGAACCCTCGAAGCATTAAAGCGTCCCGAAACTGAAATTTATTAATTAAAAATAGAAAGTTAAATGTAAGAGACTTTCAAAAAGGGAAGAATCTCGTCGACGGTAAACGTCACAACGAGTGAATTTATTGATACAAGCAAAAAGGCTGTCGTCAGCAGCAGACAGCGTAATTATCAAGCTTAAGATAGTGCCGGTATGCAAATGTTACGACACTTGCTGTTTTCAATGCGTGTTTGTCTTGAAACGATGCTTCCTTCGCTTTAAACGTCTCGTTCGAAATATTCCGGGAGGATCAGGTCGTCGCAGGAAGGTACGTCGTAGCTAGGACCTTTTCCTTGCAGGAAATTAGTATACAAGTTTCGGTTTATCCTTCGTTAGCTTCTTGCGTCTCCTGTATTTCCTGAACATCTATCGTCGGAATACATGCCATGTCATGAGGGGCTCCTGGGCATAGATTATTTTAAATTAATGCTGCCAGATGGCGGCTGATTAAATTTCTTGCTCTGCTGACTTATTAAATCCTTTTGATTATTATTCATCCGCGTCACTTGCTGCACTAATGATAATTTCCGGACACGTCAATCGAATTTAAAATGGGGAGAAGCCGTCGTTTTCTTATTTTATGTTGGTGTATTAGCACTTTATTCACCCGCGGTACAGAGGCGAACTACATTTATTGTTACGATTATGAATGCGCATTTTCAGGATTTATGTGCCGCATATCGTTGTTTCAGCTTCAAAATATGAAACATCGAGCAATATCAGCCCGGTGCTATTAATTTATTTATATAGACATTTTAATGCAGTAAATTTTTCATCCCACCGCGTTCTATTTCACGGAAATTTACGGTTTTACCTCAAGAAATGCACCGATTGCAAGTTATACATCATAGGCTTAAATTTTTAAAGCATTTTCTCTTTATATCTGTTTCAGACGTCCGTTGAGAGTACGCGGGGGCTCGATAAAAAGTCACAGAAAAGGGGTGTGAATGTGAAATAGCCAACGGCTGACTTGAATATTGACATCACGTAGGCAATAAAGCGTGTCAAGGATCAAGCACAAATATTACTTTTCCGAATATCGTTTCATATCTACAGGCTACAAAAAAACCACAAATCGCATAGTAGTAAAAGACATTTTCTACATTTTTGTCTTTGCTGCAATCTAAATCACATGTGTCGAACGCTGGAGGGTGTGCATAGAATTAGGTTGAACAAAAAGGGTAACGACGGGCGTAAAATCCTCCACAAATCATTCGACACTTCAAAAGTGGAGATTTTTAACAGAGCAGCAATTCGTGCAATGCAGGAGAAAATTGAATTCGGCGATATAAAAAACAGAAAGAGGACAAGTACTTAATGTATTGGAAAACAAAAAAAATAGAAATATTGTACGCTCCAATTACCAAATTAGAAAAAAAATCTAAAATTTATCTTTTGAGTCCGAACTAGATTTACAGATTTAAAAAAAAAAGTAAGGAATCTTTGCTTTGCCTTTAAATTAAAAATTTCTAAAATTTGTTCTTTGTGTCCGATGTTTTTGTAATTTAGCGCACTTGATAAAGAAGTAAAACAGAATGAACTTCCTGAATTTTATTGCCACAGGCAAAAAATTATCGGAATTATACATTTTGATAAGATAATTGAAAAAAAAAGATTCATTTTATACTGTTGTAAGTTGACCCATTCAATAAACAGTAGTTAACGCCCTAAATAATATGAGCCTTGCGCCAAAATTGCCAAAATTATGGATTTTAATATAAAATATTAAACATTTTTGAATCGGTTCTAGGATAAAAATTTCTAAAATTACTTTATTATGTCTACTAGTTTTGTAATTTCGCACACTTATAAAAATAGGTTTAACAGAGTGGACTTCCTCAATTTTATGGATATGGAAAATTACCAAAATTACAAGTTTTGATAAAAAACTGGGACATAATTGTTGCATTCTCAAAATAAAAATTTCTGAAATCTGCAATTTATGCCCTAGATTTTTGTAATTTGACACACATAATATTGAGGTTAAAAACAGCAAACTCCGCAAATTTCATTGCCATGGAACTAAAACTACACATTTTTATAAAAAAAGTTCTAAATTTTTGCTTTGTTTTCCAAGCAAAAATTTGTAAATTTGGTTCTTTGTGATCGATATTTTTGTAATTTGGTTTACTTAAAGAAGTAAATGAAAATAGTCTCCTTTAATTTTATTGACACAAAGCAAAAATTATCGGAATTACAGGTTGAGGAATGAGAAAAAACTGTTAATCTTCTATTATCTTAAAATAAAAAATTCTAGAATCTATAACTGATGCCTCAGATTTTTGTAATTTGTCACACTTAATAGTGGTGTTAAAGACTACAAGCTTCGGAAATTTTATTGTCTTAGAACAAAAATTATTAGAATTACAAATTTTTATAAAAAAAATAATTTTTGCTCTGCTCTTAAAGTAAAAATTTGTGTTTTTTGTCCGATAATTTTGTACTTTGGTAGGCTTAATAGTGGTGTTAAAGACAGTAAGTTCCCTAAATTTTATTGGCATAAAACTAAAATTACTAAAATTACAAATTTTTATAAAAAAGAATCGAAATTTTTGCTCTGCCCTCAAAGTAAAAATTTGTAAAATTTGTCTTTTGTGTTCGATATTTTTGTAATTTCGCTCACTTGATAACAAGGTAAAACAAAATTAATTTCCTTAATTTTATTGCCATAAACCCAAAATTGTCAGCATTATAGGTTTTAATGAGAAAAGTGGAAAATAATTGTTTCATTCTAAAATTAAAAATTTGAAAAACATGTAACTTTTGTCCTGGATTTTTGTAATTTGGCAGACCTAATGGTGATGGTAAAGACAAAAAGCTCTCTAAATTTTATTGCCATAGAGCTAAAATTACCAGAATTACTGATTTTCATATAAAAAGTTCAAAATTTTTACCTAGCACTAAAATTAACTTTAATTTAAAAATTTGTAAAATTTGTCTTTTGTGTCCGATATTTTTGTAATTTAACTTTCTTTATTGGGAAGGGAAACAGAATAAGCGTCTTTAATTTCATTGCCACAGACCTAAAATTGTCGGAATTATTGATCTTGATAAGAAATGTGAGAAATAATTTTGATTCACAAAATAAAAATTTCTAAAATCTCTCACTTACATACGTCCAACAATTTTGTAATTTAGTACACTCAATAATAATGTCAAGGAAAATACGCGTCCTAATACGCACCAAAATTAGTAGAATTACAAAATGTTTGAAAATGTTGCTATACCCGAAAAGTCAAAATTTCCAAAATTTGTTTTTTTTCCCATTTTATTTTTGTGATTTGTTTTGTAGAAGTACGAAAATTTTAAGCGCTGATTTAGATTCAACGCAAAATTCTGCGTAAAATGGGTCACAATAGCGAAAGTTTTCTTCACAAATAAATTAGATATTGACTGAAATAGTTTTCAGATCTTTTTGAAGTAATTTTCCAGATTTTTTTTAGGACTGAAACGGTATTTAATGCTTTTGAGTTGTATATCAATCAAAAGAGCAGCTCAAAGTCTATCATTTGTTCAAATTTCAGATCAATAGAGCAAGTAGTTTAGGAGTTCAATTTTTTCGTCGTCTGTGTTGAATATTTTTCTCAAAAACCATCAAATTTTGAAAATTTGAGAACACATTTTTGGCAATTAAAATGGAGAAAATCAGCGGCAAAACTCGTTGCAAATTTTGATAAAAAAATCTGTATTTATGCCGGATAGTTTTATAATAAAAATTAAGAAATATTGATTTTCCTAAAATAATAAAAAATAAATATTCTAAAATTTGTATTGTGTCCCCAATTTCTTGTAATTCATCACTCTCAATAAGAAGCATTGTAAAACAAAGAAGAGATAATGAAAAAAATATAATTTATCCTTATGAGAGTGTTTGAAAACTTGGCCAGCGCTTGATTTCCGTCTCCAATGCAGGACACGTGCCGCAATCCGTATTTTAAAATAGGTTATATCCTTGTGTATTCTATTAAACGTTTCATCTCACACACGCCTGCGATATCTCCCCATTGTTTTTTTTTCCGGAAAATAGTCAGATGTTCCAAAACCGTAACGTCTTCTGGTCGATAAATCAGCGACTTTCGGTGCCCACCATTCCAAGGAAGTGCGAGTTAAACGTTTCCTCGCACATTTCCCCATTGTGTTTAAACATCCACCGAGAATGTACATTATTTTCTCGACACAGTTTCGTCCGAATTGAGTAAAATGTTATGTCGGAGGCGGGTCCTTAATGACTGTTTTATTATGCGGTTGTCAGTGAGGCAGTAGACTTATCCCCATTTTCCCCCGTGTGTGTATGTGATTATCGCTAACGTCCTTGGGGGGCGCTTACGCTCCTCCGCAAACATGACTATAAAAACCAACTCTTACACGTAAAACATACAAACTTGCATGACCCTCAAGGGCAGACACGGTAATAACAGGTCCCTTTTTCTCACTTATCTGATTTATCACAGCGGATGAAACTTGGGCTAAGAGGCTCATGCCCGACGAGTTAGTTTCTAAGAGGCGCAGGAATGTGGTGGCAAGTAGAAATATTACTTTGGGTCTAGTCACTTATCAATGACTTATAACAAAAATACAGAAAGCTTTTCAATGTTTGGAACCCATGACTGGTACATCAAACGCAAAACAAAGCCTACAAGATTAGCTAAATTTTCTCATCTCCCTAAAAATTAATTTATTTTTCTACGACCGTTTAATAATACAGTCGAACGTCCACAACTCGAACTTCTATTACTGGCATTTTTCTAGAACTCAAAATTTGTTTTGTTCCCTTGCGTTTTCCTTAAAATTTACATGTGATTTCTTCTCTATAACTCGAAATTTTATAACTCGAAAATTTCTATAAATCGAATTAAATTTTGCCAACATACGATGTGTAAACTTCTATAACTCAATTTTTTTTTTCAGAATTAGTTTGTAAACGCTGATATTGTGGTACTTTCTTAAAAATTCTGAAGAATATTAACAGCTTTTAATGCCACCATAAATCTAGAATTTTATCAAAAGTGTTAGATAGTAATCAAGTGTATCAAAATCTCTAATGTCACCGAAAAAACTATTCTGAATTATATTTCGAAAATCTGGTTTTGGGTAAGTTATTTTGACGATTCCCCACTAAAAGAATTGAGCCATGAAACGAATTTTTAAGTGCAAAAAGAAAAATTGCAACTGAAACTGATGTAGATTTTGAAGATTCACATTTAGTGAAAAATGCGTTTGAAATATTAAAACTCTTTTTTTACAATGCTACTGAGTCTTTAACTCGAAATTTCTTTAATGTGGTTTCCCTTCAGACTTCGAGTTATGGAAGTTCGACTGTATTTCCCTTATTATTTCAATTTTTTCGATTAATAATTTTATCTATATTTCAAGCACGTGAATAATGAATCACCAATCAATTATATGTAGAGATTTTTATAATCCACTGGATTGAACAATAAGAAAACTTTTAGTGATAACAATTTCCACAGTTATAATTATCAGCATCAAATGAGAAATTAACAAAGGACATCACCACACCATCTCTCAGTATTACAAACTGTTCTAATTTTACAATAAATATTCAAAATAAACAGGGCTAAGTTAAAATGTTTGTAAGCCAAAATTTAAATAATAAAAATGTAATAAAGTATTGTATTACTTGAAGTTAGATACTTTTGACTACTTGGTTGTAGAAAAAGTATAGTATTATATTCGCAATCATGGTCATTATTCACTCGGATGAGATGATTCGGTTCACTCGCCTATAGCTCGTTTCCTTATGAACAAAGGGACTACCATAATTGTTATACTACAACAATAATACCATAATAATATACTACTATTCACAACCGATAAAGAGGGTGATAAAAAAAAGAAGCCCATGAGTGAAAGTATTGTGTCCTTATCAGTAAAACCATCTTAGAAATAAAAACAAAATTAATCTAATCCTATTCGAGGAGTTATTTTTCAAAACCCAATAAATCCAATTTTGACTGACAGTGAGTTTGATGTGAAATTGAGATTATTTTGGGTAAAACAAACAATGCGTATATTTTATTCAGTGAAAAACCTCATGTTAAAACATTGCGTTACCTTCTTATGCCAAAATAGTTGAAGTAAATTTGAAGAAAATTCAACAAATTTTTATTTTTTTAAACCCTTGAAAAAATTAATGAAATGGGTTTATTGAGTTTTAAAAAATATCTCCTCATTTCTTTTTACAATATTGACTTTATTTAAAGGGAAAACTTGGCAATACTGCTCAACCCTTTCTAGTAACATTTTATATGCCAAGAAATGGTACTTTCAAAAGATTAAAAAACTTTATTTAAAGCACTTTCAGAACATTATTATTTATCCAAATAGGGTTTGATTATTTATAAAATAGGCTTCTATCTTAGTTAAAAAAAGGCACAAATCTTGTTTTAGTTTTCAGTTTTGGGCTCAGCAAAAAATTAGCTGCAACATGATAGGTGGCATGGCCGACTTTTTTTTATCACCCTGTATTATGAGCTGTACATTTTATTATAGTTAGGCTCTATGTACAGATGTTTACTTTGCGCTAAATTTGCCCTTTCAATCAAATTTGTCTCAAATTTTTCATTAAATTAATTAAAAAAAATAGAAAAAAAAATCGGCGGAAATAATCGCAGAATTAATTGAAGTTTTTTTTGGATAAAATAAAATAAAAAATGGCGAACTTCGAGAAATAACGTTTTTTTTTTCAAAAAAAGGGAAAATGTCATCTTTTTTTTAATATTTTTTTAAGAAACACATTTTAAAACGAGAATAATGAAAGAAACGTCCCAATAAGTTAATTTTTGAAAAAGTTATAGCTATTTTAAAATATAAAAGCCATTTTTTAGAAAAATTCATAACTTTTTTGAATTGAGCATAAAAATTTGAAAATATTCTGAGAACTGTTTATTCATAGGGTAGAAAAAAAATGAAAAAAATTTTGCCAAATCGAAGAGTCGGGATCAAATGTGGTCGATTTGATATGGAATATCCCATATTATTTGCTGTTATTATCAGCAATTTAAAAAAAAACAGACACAAGCTAGACCTCAAAAATTGCCATTTTCGGAGCCGGCAAAAGGTCTCTTAAAAAAACTTTATAATAAACTTGACTGATTTCGAAGTTTTCCAAAGCCCCGACTTTAGAATAAGACAGTTCGAAACAACCCCCTATGTATTGGCACTGTTCGGGATTATAACTAAAGGAGGGTTTCTCGGCCCTTTGAATAACGTTAATTGTACATGTTAATCGCGGTCTTTACTACAAGTTTTCGGCGAAATCCAAATTGAAGGTGTGATCAATACCCACAAACAATAACATTTTAATTATGTCTCCAAATGTGAGACGATTCGAGTAAATTCACTGTAAAGTGACGACGTGACGTGTTTACTCAAGTGCGAATTTCTGGGAGGCTCTTTATTTCCATAACTAGTCGATAAGCTCTGCTCTGGCTAAACTCACCCCTAATTGGAGTATTATCTGAATTAACAACCAAGGGAAAGTCATAAATTAAAACACGGCTTTGTCTAGGTCGAAACTAAAAATCCAAACACTGAAATAGGTCGAGCTTTAATTAAACCTTCTAATAAATGTATGATAGTAATTAACTATGAGACTTTGGAAAGTGAATCGTCTCGGTCTTTACATTGACAAGTTTCTAATAAGACATTAAGCTTTGAAAATGCTTTTAACTTTTCAGAGCTTATGGCTTCTTCTAAACAAGTTGTCACATAAAGCTAAGTTCTTAATTAGTGTAGGAACCAGTGCTTCTAGTGAAGGAATAATTGTTAATAATAGGAAATTTTGTTCATTCTCTTTGTCTGGAGATAAAATATCCGACCGAATGGTTCTGCTGATTTCCCGGTGATTTTATTGTTTTTGCTCATGTATAGATATGCTTTTAAGTAAATGTCAATTTCGTTTCTGTTTGTGCCAGCACAAAGGGAGTTTCTCTCAGGATTAGCAGTCAATGGAAATTTGATTGAACACTGACTAGTGAACGATTTTTGGAAAAAAAAAATTGTTTTGTGGTTCTGAATTTATGTTATTAATAACAATAAATCGAATAAAACATTTTTAAAACTTTTTCAGAGGCTAATTTAAACACAAAGCGCTTGTGACGCGCGACTTCACGTGGAAATTGACACCTTTTTTAATAACAAAATAGAAAGAATCTGCACAAATAATACGAAGAATAAGAGGTCAAAATAAATAAATACAATTTCAAGAAAACCGATAGGTTAAGAAATTAATTCCGACAAGAATCCAAACAAAGTAGTTTAATAAAGAATCTAAGAATAAATTAAACTCGAGAAGATCTAAGATAAAATTAAAAAGAATGAACACAATCTACAGAAATCAATAGAAAATACGAGGAGAATCTAAAAATATAAATAAAAGCCAAATCTGAAGGAAATCTGGAGTAAGAAAATTAAACCGGTTCTCAAGATAATCTAGAAAATTAACAGGCATTACGATTATAAAAAATCTAGAGTTAATCTTACCAAAACGTGAAACTCCAAAGGCAATCTAAAGTAAATCTAGATAGAAATTATAGAGAATCCGGATAATTTAATAAGAATTGAGATAAAATTGAGAAAAAGTCCAAAGAGAATTTACAAAAAAATAATAATAATTTTGTATAGTTTGAATTTAATCAAGGCTAACATATCTAAGGATAATAATTATCAAAAATATTAAGAGCCGGTTTAAGAGTTAAAGAGATTCTAACGAAAATTTAAAAAGAATCTAAAAAAAAATTTTAGAGAATGTAAAATCTCAAAGCTCTAGAAGTTGACACGTTTTAAAAATGTAATGTTTAGTTAATTGCAATGTAATGTTTAGTTAATTTAACTTTTTTAATATAAATGTCAGTTGTCATTTTAGATTTTATGCAAATTGTATTTAAAATTTAAGAAAAAAATTCTGTTGAAGCGTTTTTTTCGCCAATTTTAAACACAATTTGCAGTAGATTTAAAATAAAAACTCACAGTTATATCAGTTATGTTGAAAAAAAAATTTGAGTTTGCAAGTATTTCTTCAAAAACTCAAAAATCCCTAAAATTTATAGTTTTTAGACGTCACGAGCTTGTTACCTATGAGTGTGTGCAAATTTTCAAAATTTTGTCTTTATAATTAAAAACGATTTTGAGGATGGACACAAACGTTGCCAGACCCTGTATGTAGAGCAAATCAGAAGAATCCAATCAATATTAAATTTCATCAACAAAAATGTAAAGATACTGTGTAGAAAGAATCTAAAATTAAGCTGAAAGGAACTACAGGCTTTAAAGACGATCTAAAATAAATCTAAAAGAAAGTAAACACACAAAAAACGTACGAAGAAAATTTAAAAATACAGATATTTACTCTAAAAACAAACATTTATAAACATTTTACGGAGTAAAAATCCAAAAAGAATACAACTCAGAAGACTTCAAAGAAAATCAAAACACTTAATTACAATCTTTGAAAAATCTTAAGATATATATTTGCATCATTTTTTTTATGTGTTCTAATATATTCTTGGCCTCCGGATCTTAATCCACCTCTGGTTGCTACTTATTTCACTCTCAAGAAAATTCTAAACAATTTTTTCCATCCATTACCTTTCATCCTTTAACTTTGTTTGTCCATTAGCAAATCCAGAACTTTTCATCAAGAAGTTTTCAAAAATCTTTTAATCTGAGTAGCATTAGTTCGTATTTTAAAAACATTTTAAACATATTTTAACTCTAATATTAGTCGACGCAGTTTGACATAATGACCAAATTTCGCGTTCCCAAACGTCACCGTTTCCAAGAAAAAATTATTATAGTTCTTTGCAGAAATCGCTGTACCAGTTCAAGTTTATTGTCAATCCAGGCCATCGAACAGTTGGAAATAAAAACGCTAATAAACAAGTGGCAAATTTTAAATTGGATGATCCAATGTAAGCCATTTGATAATTTTTTGTAATTACTTCGGGTAAGTTTTTCAATATTTTGTTTCTAATCAAAATTTCAGTTTGATCCACAGAGCAAACCAAACCAATCAAAATAAAAATTGGTCCTTTTCAGGGACCAAATTTATTTCAAACAAATTAATTTTTCGCATTAGTCACTTTTGAAAAATTGATGTTTTTAAAACCAACAATTAAGTGAAAGTTAAACTAACATGATAAGAGCGATCGTAAACGTTTTTTGTTCTAGCGGTTTTCGCAGTCTTTGGGAAACAGTGGTTAAATTGCAGAATCATTATTTACATTATTGGGGTTAAAATCCTTGCATTTTTAAGAAATAACTCAAAATTGCAAAAAGCACACAATTAAAATCGACACCCCAAAATTATGACCAATATTTCAGTGATGTTTGTTATTCAAATGTGACGCACCCCAAAATTTACAGTCTGTCGTAAAAACTTGTGGGCGGGGATCCTTAACGCTTGACTCACTTTGAAAATATTCAATTAATGAACTGACGTGCGTCTGTATTTTTTCATATCAAACAGAGCGAAAGTTTACCCAGCGTAAATTCTGATTAACTCGGCTAATTTCGTGCGAGCACTGTTTGAAGCTGTTTACTCATCAAGCAAAAAAACGTATGTCGGTTGAGAAAACTTTCCCGGCGCCATTCATGTCTTTCGTGACGGAGCTTTAATCTAGTCGCTTTCCATCATTAATGGTGTATTAGAACAGTATTCCCAGGTCACGTTCAATCTCAAACACTGCAGAACAATACCCTCTCAGTGGCACAATGCATAAATATTTATGCTATAGTAAGACGTCTACTGCCAAACTGTTATAACTTTTCACTTTTCCTTGCGTTTCACTCCAATATGTCAGGAAAAGCGATCGCGGGGATTTTTCTCGACTGTTTATTTTTCGGCCACGTAATTAAAGAAAAACGGGGAAATTTTATGGGGCCCGGAAAACAGGTTGTGCCCGAGTTTAGTGCAAGTTGAGCAACGCCATCTGCTGCCTCATTACGTAATTAGTCTTTATGATTAAACTTATTACCTCTAAATTTTGAACTTTTGGAGATGTGCTTATATAAATATTGCTTAAGGGTGTAATTACATTCGCAAAGACACTGGAATCGTTTAATAAATCGGGCCTTTGTGGGAAGCTGACTATTATTATTCTGCAGCTTAATAAAACGTTTTAATTACGAGCTTCCTTAGCCAAATAACATTCGGGACAAAAACAAGATTAGTTAAATTGGTTGAGTTGAACCCGGCCCCTCCACTAAATTTGAAATTTTCGTTTTTTATGGGTGACCTTTAATGAGAAATTATTTATTGATTAAATTGGCAGTGCGTTGGTGCGCCGCCTCGGAATCCTCCGCGGCAAATAAACCAGAATTCTTACTTTTTTCCGTTTTCAATCCGTGTATATTAGTTCCATGCCCTTAGCTCTCCGCTTTATTCAACCTCTCGCTATTTTCCATAAACTCCCCGTTGAAATCCGGGCTGTTTCGGATGTATGTTCGAACGAATCTCCTCTGACGTACAGATTTGTCATATCGAATTTATAATGGAACTGTCAGTATACATCGATTCCTTGGAAAATGCAACGTTTTATATCGTTGCCTCTTCATTTGTAATGAAAGCTGATAGGTATTTTATGCCACTTTCTATCATCGAATTCTGTCGAGTTCAGTGCACAGAAACTCCCGTCGGCAGCCCCCCGTCACTCCTAATGCGAATGTCAAATTGATATGCATTTTTCAACGACTAACAGCGGAAGATTGGAAAATTTCATTCAAGATTTTTCCGAGGAATATGAAAATGCAATTAAAACTGCAAGTTGAAAGAGTTTGGAGTGGTAAATAACTCGCACAACTTGACGATGACAAGTTTTTATTAAATTTTACAGCGGAAAAACGTGGCGAGTCTCCTTCTACATATCCGAAATAATAAAGCATACAATAAAATGCTGAAATAAGCTTTAAGTTTAATAAAAGCAAGTTTTCCAAATTTTATCGCCGTGGTACCAACACAACCAAAGATAGAATTTTTAAATTCCTCCTTTTTAAACTCCTTTAAATTCCATTTTCCCCAAAAATAAAATGTTTTAAAATCCAAGTCTGTTGTATCAAAATTTTAAAATTTGGTGCAATTAATAAATGAGCTATGCATAGCAACCTCTCCAAATTTCATCACTGTGGTACCAACATAACCAAAGATACTATTTTTTCACAAAATTTTGAGCTTAACCTCAAAATAAAAATTTATAAATTCCGAGTCTGTTGTTCCAGAATTTTGAAATTTGGCACAGTTAATAAATAAGGTAAGAATGCCAACCTCCCCAAATTTTATCGTAGTGGCACCAACACAACTAAAAATACAATTTTTTCTATAGAATTTTGACTCTTTTGGGCTTGTTCTAAAATAAAAAATTTCTAAAATCCGAGTTTGTTGCTCCAGAATTTTAAAATTTGGCACAGTTAATAACTAAGTCAAGAGTAGCAATCTCATCAAATTTCATTGCTGTGGTACCAACACAACCAAAAATACAATTTTTTTTATAAAATTTTGATTTTTTTTAATTGCTCTAAAAATAAAAATTTCCAAAATCCGAGTTTGTTACTCCTCAATATTGAAATTTGCTACATTTAATAAATGAGTTCGGAGTAGCAACCTCCTCAAATTTAAGCGCGGTGGCACCAACACAACTAAAGATACTTTTTTGTCAAAACTTTTGAAATCTTTGAGCTAGATCTAAGAATAAAAAAAAATAAATTTTGAGTTTGTTTTTTCAAAATTATGAAAATTGGGACAGTTAATAAATGAGGTAAGAGTGCCAACCTTCCCAAATTTTGTCGCAATTGCACCAAACATAAAAAAAATCTATAGAATTTTGACTCTTTTGGCCTCGTTCTAAAATTAAAAATTTCTAAAATCCGAGTTTATTGCTCCAGAATTTTAAAATTTGGCACAGTTAATAACTAAGTCAAGAGTAGCAATCTCATCAAATTTAATTGCTGTGGTACCAACACAACCAAAAATACAATTTTTTTTATAAAATTTTGATTTTTTTTAATTGCTCTAAAAATAAAAATTTCCAAAATCCGAGTTTGTTACTCCTCAATATTGAAATTTGCTACATTTAATAAATGAGTTCGGAGTAGCAACCTCCTCAAATTTAAGCGCGGTGGCACCAACACAACTAAAGATACTTTTTTTTTCAAAACTTTTGAAATTTTTGAGCTAGATCTAAGAATAAGAAAAATAAATTTTGAGTTTGTTTTTTCAAAATTATGAAAATTGGGACAGTTAATAAGTGAGGTAAGAGTGCCAACCTTCCCAAATTTTGTCGCAATTGCACCAAACATAAAAAAAATCTATAGAATTTTGACTCTTTTGGCCTCGTTCTAAAATTAAAAATTTCTAAAATCCGAGTTTATTGCTCCAGAATTTTAAAATTTGACACAGTTAATAACTAAGTCAAGAGTAGCAATCTCATCAAATTTCATTGCTGTGGTACCAACACAACCAAAAATACAATTTTTTTTATAAAATTTTGATTTTTTTTAATTGCTCTAAAAATAAAAATTTCCAAAATCCGAGTTTGTTACTCCTCAATATTGAAATTTGCTACATTTAATAAATGAGTTCGGAGTAGCAACCTCCTCAAATTTAAGCGCGGTGGCACCAACACAACTAAAGATACTTTTTTTTTTCAAAACTTTTGAAATTTTTGAGCTAGATCTAAGAATAAGAAAAATAAATTTTGAGTTTGTTTTTTCAAAATTATGAAAATTGGGACAGTTAATAAGTGAGGTAAGAGTGCCAACCTTCCCAAATTTTGTCGCAATTGCACCAAACATAAAAAAAATCTATAGAATTTTGACTCTTTTGGCCTCGTTCTAAAATTAAAAATTTCTAAAATCCGAGTTTATTGCTCCAGAATTTTAAAATTTGACACAGTTAATAACTAAGTCAAGAGTAGCAATCTCATCAAATTTCATTGCTGTGGTACCAACACAACCAAAAATACAATTTTTTTTATAAAATTTTGATTTTTTTTAATTGCTCTAAAAATAAAAATTTCCAAAATCCGAGTTTGTTACTCCTCAATATTGAAATTTGCTACATTTAATAAATGAGTTCGGAGTAGCAACCTCCTCAAATTTAAGCGCGGTGGCACCAACACAACTAAAGATACTTTTTTTTCAAAACTTTTGAAATCTTTGAGCTAGATCTAAGAATAAAAAAAAATAAATTTTGAGTCTGTTGTTTCAAAATTATGAAAATTGGGACAGTTAATAAATGAGGTAAGAGTGCCAACTTTCCTAAATTTTGTCGCAATGGCACCAACACAACCAAACATAAAAAATAATCTATAGAATTTTGACTCTTTTGGCCTCGTTCTAAAAATAAAAATTTCTAAAATCCGAGTTTGTTTCTTCACAATTTTATAATTTGGCACAGTTAATAACTAAGTCAAGAGTAGCAACCACCTCAAATTTCCTCGCTGTGCTACTAACACAACCAAAGATACGATTTTTTTCATGGGATTTTAAAACTTTTCAGTTCGTCCTAAAAATAAAAATTTTGAAAATCCTATTCTGTTGTATCAGAATTTTGAAATTTGGTACAGGTAACAAATCAGTTAAGTGTAGCAACCTCTCCAAATTTTATCCCTATGGCTTCAACACAATCAAACATATAATTTTTTTTTAGAATTTTGAAACTTTTTGACTCGCTTTAAAAGAAAAAAATTTTAAAATTTGAGTCTGTTGTACCAGAATTTTAAAATTTGGTACAATTAATAAATAAGTCAAGAATAGCAACCTCTCCAAATTTCATCGCTGGCCCCAACAAAATAAAATGGTAGAAAGAGTTTAAATTAGTAAATAACTCGCACAGTTTTATGACAAGTTTTTATAAAATTTTCCAGCGGAAAAACGTGTCGAATCTCCTTCTACATATCTGAAATAATAAAACAAACAATAAAATACTTAAATAATCTCAGCGTTGTAATTTGAAAAAGTAAACCTGAAGCTATGTTTATTTAGCAGATATGTGTATTTTAGCTGATCGAGTGTTGAATTTAGACGGGAATTGGTGAAACGGAATTGATAACGACCGCGAGCAAATCTGCTAACTTCATGGGTAAATAAATTTCCCAAGACATTAATATTTCTCGATTTGATTTATTCCCTTTAGTTGTCTACATGATGGAGCGCCTCCACAAACTTTGTTTATATTTTAGGGGAAAAATGACTTGAAAAATATTACACATAGCGCCAACAGTAATATATTACACTTTGTATTAAACTCAACAAGTTTTAATTATGCAAAAGCACACAGGCTTGCACTACACATAAATGTTTGCTCCTCATTAAATCAACTCGTTTTTTTTAGTTTGTAGTTCGAGCTTTATGCGAGGTATTTCCGACAAATAACAAAGACTTTGAGGTTAGCGTGTAATAATCTCTGGCAGAAGGAGTTTTGCTCTGTTTCTTTTTTTGGTAATTTTCATTGTAAAACCGCTCTTAGAGTGACATTAAATTATTTCATTTCGAGTGCAGTTTTATGTAAACAATTCTTTCATTAGTAAAGCAGACACAAATCCAAAAACAATGAACAATCATGCCTTTGGACGCAATTTTATTATAAAACTGTTATGCTAATTTGGGGGACTTAATAAACTGGTTTAAACTAGTTTTATTGTCACAGCGTGAAAATCCCAGAGTTACAAATTTTTATACTGAAAAATCGGGAATTTTTAGTTCATCTGCGAAATAAAAAATTCTAAAAACTGTGTATTTTGTCTACAACGTTTTAATTTGGGAGAGTTGATAAGTATCACCAAATTAGAAATCTCCCCAAATTTTGTTAGCATTGCTTAAAAACTTTTAAAGTTACAAATTTTTATTTCGGAATTTTTAGTTGATCCGACAAAATAAAAAATTCAAAAAACTGTGTCTTTTACTCTACAACGTTTTAATTTAGAGAAGTTAATAAATATGTCGAAACTAGTAAACTTAAAAACTCCTAGAATTCAAAATTTTTATTTTGACAAATTCGAAATTTTTAGATCATCTCTAAAATAAAAAATTCTAAAAACTGTGCCTTTTGCTTTACAACGTTTTAATTTAAAGAAGTTAATAAACAGATTTAAACTAGCAAGCTCCCTTAATTTTATTGTCACAGCGTGAAAATTTCCAGAGTTACAAATTTTTATTTTGATAATTGGAAATTTTTAATAAAAAAAATCTTTTGCTCTACAATATTCTAATTTGAAGAAGTTAATAAGCAAGTCTATGCTAGCAAGCTTGCCAAATTTTATTGTTATTGCGAAAAAATTCCCAGAATTACAAATTTTCCTTTTAAAAAAATGAAAATTTTTAGATCCTCAGAGCAAATCTCAGCCATTTTCGTAATTTTAAAGATATTTATATGAAATTTGCGGAAGTTGCTTCTCTTGACTTGTTTTTTAATAGAGCCAAAAGATACAATTTTAGAACAAAAAAAAATTAGTAATTTTTATTCTTAGAAAGATGTAAAAATTTTCGAAATTTTAACAGTAGAGTCTGTCGTATTCTAATGCTGTATACATGAAATTTAACGACGCTGCTATGCTCAAGCAATTTTTTAAGTGCATCAAATATTGAGCAAAAAAAACAAATTTTAAAATTTTTTATTTTGAGCATAAGGCAAAATTTTGTCTTGATTATTATTAAAAACCTGTAATTTTGCTACTTTTGTTCCTCGAAGATTAAAATTCCTGTCTTGCTTATCATTTGTATCAATGGAAAAAAATAAATAACAAGCACAAAATTAAAAAATGCCGGCGCAAAATTGAGTTCGAAATTAAGACGTAGGATATTAAAAAAAAAATTTTTGGGCTCATGATGCTCAAACTGCTGTAGAAAATTTTTCCGCGCGAGTCCACAGGATTACAGATAATGACTATTTATTTTAGTAATGAACCCCACTCGATTAATTGAACGTGTTAACTCTTCGCAATGTAAATACGCATTGCTCAGCTCCGTGAATCCCGAATTGAAACATGTGCCATCCATTCTCTTGTAGTATCAGCAGCGTCCGTAGAACGTGTACAGAGTGCTCCCGATAAGCTCATTATTATCAGATGACGTACGGCTCTGGTCAATCATTAATCAACTAACCGAATAGCACACCAGGTTAGCGACACTTGCTATTAACACATCAACATCCACAATTAGCCTGTATTGCTGCACATGTGCGCGTACTCTCGCGATGAATAATTACTGTCACAATATGCCGGACATAAAACGCTCGTAAATAACTTACAAGTTTCAAATTAAAACGAGCAATAAAATAAAATGTCGCTGAATGTGGATTTATCAGAGGGTGGGTGTGAAATCTCAAATTTTATGAAGCTGGTTTTATATTCGTACAAGAAGCTTTGTGGAAATGTATTAAAGTCGAGTCGGGATGTCTTGACGGGATTCTTTCGGTTTTCTGTTTCAGATATAATTAAAAGACAGTCAACCTGAAGCCGAACAAGCGAAGGGGTGATTTTATAGGGTTGAATTTCGCAAATGCTGATTTTTGGAGAATTGGGGATTAACGAAATAAAACGCGAAAAGCACGAAAACTAAAATGAAGTTGGATAAAAATTGGAAATTTTCAGATGATCTGCAAATTAAAAAAACGAAATATTATGCCTTTTGCTCTACAATATTCTAATTTAGGGGAGTTTATAAGCAAGTCTAAACTAGTAACTTCCTTAAATTTTATTGTTATTGCTTAAAAACCCCCAGAGTTGCAAATTTGTATTTAGAAAAATTGAAAATTTTTAGTTCATCTGCAAAATTAAAAACTCTAAAAACTGTGTCTTTTAGTCTACAACATTCAAATTTGGTGGAGTTAATAAAAAGTGTTAAGCTAGTAAACTCCTTAAAGTTTATTGCCTTTGTTTAAAAACTACCAGAGTTACAAATTTTTATTTAGAAAAATTGGAAATTTTTAGATCAACTATGAAATAAAAAATTCTAAAAAGTGTGTCTTTTGCTCTACAACATTCAAATTTGGGAGAGTTGATAAGCAGGTTTAAACTAGTAAAATTCCTAAATTTAATTGTCATTGCTTCTTAAAAACTTCCATAGTTACAATATTTTATTTAGAAAAATTGGAAATTTTTAGTTCATCTGCTAAATAAAAAATTTTAAAAACTGTGTCTTTTGCTCTTCAACATTCTATTTTGAAGAAGTGGATAAATATGTACAAGCTAGTAAACTACCCAAATTTTATTATCATTGCTTAAAAACACCCAGGGTCCCAAATTTTTATTTTAAAAAATTATAAATCTTTAGTTCATTGCAAAATAAATAATTCGAAAAACTGTGTCTTTTATTCTACAACGTTCTAATTTGGAGAAGTTGATAAGTATGTCCAAACTAGTAAACTCCCCAAATGTTATTAGCACTGCTTGAAAACTCTCAAAGTTACAAATTTTTATTTTAAAAAATTATAAATCTTTAGTTCATTGCAAAATAAATAATTCGAAAAACTGTGTCTTTTATTCTACAACGTTCTAATTTGGAGAAGTTGATAAGTATGTCCAAACTAGTAAACTCCCCAAATGTTATTAGCACTGCTTAAAAACTCTCAAAGTTACAAATTTTTATTTTAAAAAATTGAAAATTTTTAGTTTATCTTCAAAATAATAATTCTAAAAGCTGTTTCTTTTGCTCTACAACGTTCTAATTTGGAGAAGTTAATAAGTATGTCCAGGCAAGTAAACTTCTCAAATTTTATTAGCATGGCTTGTAAACTTCCAGAGTTACAAATTTTTATTTTGAAAAATTAGAAATTTATAGTTCATCTGCAAAATAAAAAGTTCTAAAAGCTGTTTCTTTTGATCTACAACGTTCTAATTTGGAGAAGTTAATAAGTATGTCCAGGCAAGTAAACTACTCAAATTTTATTAGCATGGCTTAAAAACTTCCAGAGTTACAAATTTGTATTTTGAAAAAGTGGAAATTTTTAGTTCATCTGCAAAATAAAAAATTCTAAATACTGTGTTTTTGCTGTACAAAGTTCTAATTTGTAAAAGTTAATAAAAATGTCCAAACTAATAAACTCCCTAACTTTTATTAGCATTGCTTGAAAACTCCCAAAGTTACAAACTTTTATTTTAAACAATTGAAAATTTTTAGTTTATCTTCAAAATAATAATTCTAAAAGCTGTTTCTTTTGCTCTACAACGTTCTAATTTGGAGAAGTTAATAAGTATGTCCAGGCAAGTAAACTTCTCAAATTTTATTAGCATGGCTTGTAAACTTCCAGAGTTACAAATTTTTATTTTGAAAAATTAGAAATTTATTGTTCATCTGCAAAATAAAAAGTTCTAAAAGCTGTTTCTTTTGATCTACAACGTTCTAATTTGGAGAAGTTAATAAGTATGTCCAGGCAAGTAAACTGCTCAAATTTTATTAGCATGGCTTAAAAACTCCCAAAGTTACAAATTTTTATTTAAAAAAATTGGAAATTTTTAGTTGATCTGTAAAATAAAAAATGTTAAAAACGCTGTTTTTTGATGTACGACATTCAAAAATGACAGTTTGAAAGAAAGAAAGTTGATAAGCAAATCCAAACTAGTAAACTTCCTAAATTTTATTGTTATTGCTCGAAAAACAATCAACCTGAAGCCGAACAAGCGAAGAGGTGATTTTATAGGGTTGAATTTTGCAAATACTGACTTTTGGAGAATTGGCCTGCAACAAAATCCTCTTTCAAAAAATTATGTCATAAATACTAAGATTTTGATGCTCTGAATCTGTTCCCGGTGGTCGATTTGCTCCATCACGTCTAGATTTTTCAAAAAATATTTTTCTGAATTTTTTTCCAAAATATTATAATGTTAACGCATAAGAAGATTTAAAAAATCCTGACATTATGATATTTTGGAAAAAAATTCAGAAAAATATTTTCTATATATATACATATGAAATTAGTTTTTGCTAGTTGTAAGAGAAAGAAGGAAAGTGCCGATAAGTGATTTCTATGGTATTACATGTGCGCCTGCGTAGTATTCGTAAGTTTTTCACAAAATTCATTATATTTGCACATATGTTTGTAAGTATTTTATTAGTGGTTTATCTATTTTTTTACAAACAGAGATAATAAACATAAAATAAAAATTTAACCATTTTTTTTTAATAAATTTCATTTAATTTTAGGTTATAAAATGCCACGCACTTGTAAGAATTCTACAGACAGTTTTTGCTACATTTGTGGTGAGTTCACTCTAAAAACGCAGCGAAATGCGATAACGGATCTTGTTAAAAAAGCTTATCAACTTTATTTTAGATTTTCTATCGATGAGAGGGCTAAAAGTTGGTTACCAAAAATTTGCTGCAACAGTTGTTCAAGAACGTTGAGAGGTTGGCTTGAAGAAAGTCACAAATCTATGCCGTTTACAATGCCAATGCTTTGAAGTGAACCTCAGAATCATGAAAATGATTGTTATTTCTGCATGACATCAACACGAGGATTCTCGAAAAAAAATAAAGACAAGATTGTGTATCCGAACATCGCATCTGCAAAGAGACCAGTTCCTCGTGGTGAAGACCGTCCACCTCCAGTACCTCCAAAAAATAGCGAGGAGATGGAAAACAAAAACACTTTTGGTCTACAGTCTCAATCGAGTTTCATCTCTACCTGTACATCTTCATCATCATACACCTTATCTTCAAGCCCATCAAAAGAATCTTATTTTCTTAAACAACCTGATTTGAGTGATCTCGTTAGAGACTTAGGGTTATCAGAATCTAAGGCTTAATTACTTGGATCAAGATTGAAACAATGGAATTTGTTGGATAAAAGTACGAGAGTCTCATTTTTTCGTACAAGGCAAGAAAATTTTACTAGTTATTTTTCCAAAGAAAATGATTTAGTATATTGTAATGATGCTGCAGGGCTTCTTGAAGAACTGAGTTTTCCAGAAACTCCTGATGAGTGGAGACTTTATAGATGCATCGAAGATTAGTTTGAAAGCCGTTCTACTTCATAACGGAAATAAAATAATTACTTGAACGAATAAAATATTCTCAATACCTATGGAATATTTGTGCTGACTTAAAAGTTGTCGCTATACTTACTGGATTGCAAGGCGGATATACCAAGTTTGCTGTTTTTTATGTGAGTGGGACAGTCGCGCGAGAGACAAACATTACAAAGTGAAAACTTGGCCACAAAGAAAAAGCTTGACACCTGGACTTAAAAATGTATCTCAACAACCTCTAGTGCCAAGTGACAAAATTTTTCTACCACCACTTCATATAAAGTTGGGACTCATGAAAAATTTTGTGAAACCAATGAACAAAGATGGTGCAGGTTTTCAATATCTCAAAACAAAATTTCCTCGAATCAGTGACGCGAAATTAAAGGAAGGGATTTTTGTAGGTCCGCAAATACGAGAACTTATGAGATGAAGTTTTTAATTTGAAGTTAAACACGACTGAAAAAAAAGCTTGGGTGGCTTTTGTAAAAGTGTGTCATAACTTTCTTGGCAATACAAAAGCTGACAACTACCGAGAAATGATTCGCGAGCTTCTTTCTGCTTACAAAGCTTTAGGATGCAATATGTCACTCAAAATCCATTTTTTGGATTCGTATGTAGATTTCTTTCCGGAAAATCTCGGTGCCGTATCAGATGAGCATGGTCAAAGATTTCATCAGGATATTATGCATATTGAAGACGCTACAATGGAAAATGGTCAGCAGCAATGCTTGCTGATTTTTGTTCGTCGATTTGCCGAGAAACCTCCATGGAATCGATGAAAAAAAAAAAATCTGACATAAATATACTCTTTCTATAACTTGTGACTGTAAAATTAGCATATTTCGCTGTAAAACTTAGACCGCAGTCTATTTTCGCTTTTATGTAATTGTTGTTATTTTCATAATATCATTTATTAATTAAATTGACATAATATTTAAAATATATCTGCTGTATTTATTTGCATGTTAAATTCCGTGTAAATTCCATGAAAACTTGAAGGATAGAAAAAAAAAAAATTTTTGCAGACCAGTGTAATCAAATGAAACGCGAAATGCACTAATCTAAAATAAAGTTAGACAGAGTCATGCAAAACGGAAACGCGCCATACAACACGTTCAAAAGATTTCAACCGAAACACTTTCATTTCCACAATAAGACGTGACGATAAGAACAAAAAAAGAGTTAAATTGTTGCAACAACAACCCACCTCATTGTCACATTTGTTGCATAACCCCGCCCAATTATTCCAATATTTTTAAAAATTTACATCCGTAAGCCAATACTGTGATTATTAAAAAATCTAAACTGTTTGCATTATTTCTCTTTGTATCCTGCAGCTCTACAACAAAATAAATTATTCACTGTTTGTTGCAGACACATATATCAGATGAATATGTACCCCGTTGTTTCACAGCGATAATTGCTCAAATGACAGACAATATAAATAAATTAAAACGATTACTTCGGTCATAATTACTGTGGACAGATGTTCAAATAATGTCCGTTTATACCGTCATTGCTATTATTCAATTTAAAAAACAGCTCTGAAGAGCAATAACTAATAGTAATATCGCTGAACATTATTCTCTGCTTTGCGTGGTCACTGCATTACATATTCTGTTTGATTTCAACTTCAATCCTGGCACACAATCAGTGCACTTTCTGATAAACGATCCCGGCGCATCCACCATTTTACATGTCATTTGGAATGGCGTACCGACATAGCTTATACATATTCCTGGAGCTAATCCAGCGCATTTGAAACTATTGTAAGAAAGCCTTTAAAGGGTTCTTTAGAATTGCGATGCAGACGTGAAGTCACCAATTTAAGTGGTTGGTCTCTTCGCCATGCGGCACCTCAGCTGGCAATAAAAGACATATGGTAAACCGTCACTGTTTCGAAGAGTCCGGTCGATGAAAGTGGGTTTGTTCTTCCAGCTGTATTCCTAACACGTATCGCTGCAAAGCACGAGATAATTCCGGAATCCCTGACGCGTAAAATATTTGGTTTTGTTCCCAAATACAAACAGACTGACTTCATTATAGATAAAACATATCGCTTTGCAGGTTTGCTTTCTTCATTCAATTTCCTCTCAGATAACAGCTACGAATTAAGCTGAACCTTTAAATCTAAATATTCATGAATTCATTGTCGTTTAAATTATCTCATGTTTCGCAATTAGATCCAGACGTACTAATGTGGAGATAGGAGCTGATTTTTTCGTTTGTTGGAGCAAAGAAAATCTGTCGTTTGTGGAGCTGGCCGTAGGCATTGTTCCCAGGAGTGAAATGGAGTGTTAAAAGCATAAACTGAGAGCTTGGCTAAGTGAAAGGTGGCATTTCGAAGCAAACTGTTATAAACAAGATAGTGGGAGTGATAAAAGTTTTTTGGAGATTCCGGCAAAAAATTGCGTTTTTTGGATTGGAACCGCACGTTTTCGCAGTCTCGAGGGGTTTTATAAGGAGAGTAAGTAATCCCTAAACAAGATTACAATTTAGACATTTCACCTACGGAGTAATCAAGAAGAAGCTTAAGAAGAGAACTTCCGGTAAGAAACTCCTGATATTTATGAGCCCAAAACTTCCAATTTTTAATTAATTATGTTCTAAGAATCCAAATAAAAGACTCGATAAGTACTGAAAATTTCTCTATCGTCATGTGTCCTTGCCGATAAATCATCCAGAGTCTCTTCGAGTCCAAGTAATTAGATAACGTTTCCACCATAAAGTTATAAATTGGAAGTTGAATGTTGTGCCGAAATTAATCACTTAACGGGTTTCTGATAGGAACTTACTTCAACATGTGTTTCAATAATTCAGTACAACCCTTCTGATTCTGTACGACCTGATCGAAATTATTAACAGTAGGTAACTTAATTATTGTCTACCCTTATCTGTGAATTGAGTATTTGTTAATTGAATTATTACAATAACGGCTGTCTCCAGTTCATTTTAATCTTCGCTGTAGACAGAGGCGAACTAAAGTCGAATGAGACTCTGGGAACATGAGCCCCTTAAGAATCGTCATAATTTTTTATAAAATGTTACAAATTCGTCATTTTTAATCCTAAAGCAACCAAATTTAGTGGATTTGTTACAGTTAAAATGTTTATTAGGTGCACTAAATTTTAAAATTTTAGAACAAAAATTAAGAAATTTGAGAATTTTCGTTTGTAGGAAGAGCTTAAAACCTAATATTTTCTAGTAAAATCTGTAAGTCCGTTACTTTAAGCGTAAAACACTCAAATTTAGAGAATTCGTTACTTAAAAAGCCTTTATTAAATGTGCCAATTTACAAAATTAAAAAAAAATTAAACATTTTGAGAATTTCTCACTTGTAGAACAAGCCCAAAACTCCTTTTTTTTGTAGATTCGTCATTTTTAATAGTAAAGCAATCAAATTTGATGAATTTGTTACTGTCAAAGCTTTTACTAAGTGCACGAAATAACAAAATTTTGGAACCAAAATTAAGAAATTTGGGAGTTTTTCATTTGTAGGAAAAACTTAATATTTTCTAGTAAATTCTGTAAGTCTGTTAGTTTTCAGCGTAAAGCACCCAAATTTAACGAATTTGTTACTTTAGAAACATTTGTTAAGCACGAAAAATTACAAAATTTTAGAACAAGTATTGGAGAATTTAAGAATTTTTCACTTGTAGAACGATTTCAAAACTCAATTTTTTTTTATAAACCTTTGTATATCCGTCATTTTTAACACTAAAGCAATCAATTTTGCAAAAGCGTTTATTAAGTGCAATAAGGCTCAAATTTTTAGAACACAAGTTGAGAATTTTGAAAATTGTTTATTTGAAGTAAGAGCTGAAAACTCAAAATTTTCTAGTAAAATCGGTTAGTTCCTTAATTTTAAGCGTAAAGCACTCAAATTTGAAAAATTTGTTATTAAGTAGCCCAAATTACAAAATTTTAGAACAAGAATTAGGAATTTTCACTTGTAGGAAGAGCCCAAAACTCAAATTTTCTTATCAAACTTTGTAGATCCGTCAGTTTTAACACTAAAGAGATCAAAATTAATGGTTTTGTTACTATCAAAGCGTTTAATAAATGCTCTAAATTACATAAGTTTACAACAAAAATTGAGAATTTTGAAGATTTTTCATTTGAAGTAAGAGCTCAAAACACAAAATTTTCTAGTAAAATTTGTACGTCCGTTAGTTTTAAGCGTAAAGCACCCAAATTAGTAAAGTTTGTTACTTTAGAAGCGTTTATTAATTATGTCAAATTACAAATTTTAGAACAAATATTACAAATTTTAAGAATTTTTCACTTGTTGGACGAGCTCTAAACTCAAACTTTTTTATAAAACATTCTAGATCCGTCATTTTTTAAACTAAAACAATAAAATTTAGTGGATTTTTTATTTGTAAAAGGTTTATTAAGTATACTAAATTTCAAAATTGTAGAACAAAAATTACGAAATTCGAGAATTTTTTACTTGTAGTAAAAGCTTAAAACTTAAAATTGTTTAGTATAATTTGTAAGTCCGTTAGTTTTAAGCGTAAAGCACTTAAATTTGGAGAATTTGTTACTTTAAAAACGTTTATTAAATACGTCAAATTACAAAATTTTAAAACATAATTTAAAAATTTTGAAAACTTTTCAGTTATTAGGCGAGCTGAAAACTCAAATATTCCGACTAAACTTTGTACATCCGTCATTTTTAAAATTAAAACAATAAAATGTAGTGGATTTTTTACTCGTAAAAATTAAGTACACTAAATTTCAAAATCTTAGAATAAAACTTGAAAATTTTGTGAATTTTTTATTCCTATGACAACTCTGTTTATGCTCCTTTTGATTCTTTTTTTTATTGCGTACGATCTTCCTTATTTTTGTGCAAATTCGCTTTAAATTTTTTATTGACTTGGATTAGAACTTGTCCAAATCCTCATCTGACTATAATTCCCAACCAACTATTGCCTAATGCATGCCACAACATTTCATAAATAAAATTATTAGATGTAATCAACAGGAGGAATACGTGCTTACATTCGAAATTCTAGACTACTCAAACTAAACGCGTTAATAATTCAAAATGACACAAGAAAGTTTCAGTCCATTTGCATAATAGTTGAGAAACAACTCAGAATTTTAAAAGAGACAGTGCCAGCGTGAAAAAGCTCTTGACTCTATCGAATTAGTCCCATTGTCAATAAACCTAATTTATGGACTCCACAATGATCTTGAGAATATGGAAGGCCCCGATTAATTATTGTTCACTATTGTTCAAGAAGAGCTCTGCTGGCCCGGAATTAAATCGATAGAGGGATGGAAATTATTAGAGGTGCCTGCAAAAAACTGCAGATTTTGAATCAATAGCTAATTTATTCTCTTGGGTTTTTAATTGATTTATTGTAGGCGGGTGCCTTATAATTAAAAAAATCGAAGACAGTTTCTTTATATAAAATGTGATATTAACTGGGGCGCATTTGGAATAAAAGCAAGGGAATTAATTTAATCCGATTACATATTTTTATTTTCTAAAGCAACGGAAACAAAGAGACGAGAAAATGATATCGTTACAAGAACGCCGCTAATTAAAATTTATTTTTTCGTGTGAAAATGGTGGATGCGCCGGGTCACTAAAAATCAAATTATTTGTTCAAATTTAAAAATGCATGCAGCCGGTGCACTAAACTAAATATTTGCATGTTCAAACAAGTTTGAACGTCAAAGATAAGAAATCAAGCGAGGAATTTTCAAACCATTTTTTTTTCATGTTCTAGTTGCTTATTCACGTATGTCTAACATTTAAACGTTTTTCATCAGTGTCCAATTCTGCAACGTCGCGTTCTCTTCTCCCCTATCTACAATAAATAATCAATAAAACAGAAGTGCCTTTCTCAATGTCTATAGATAAGTTAGATATCGCATTCTCTCGGAAACGTTAAACAAGAGACGGAAGCTCCATAAAAATAACTCGAATTATTTCAATATTCAATAACAATCCCTGAATTATGTTCATTTCAAGAGAACGAGAAGATTGAAAGTAAATATTGAAACTCGAACAACTCAGGACGCAATTTTGTTTACATCCATCAGATCTTGATGAATACTTTATTACTTTGCAAACTTGCGTCTGTATTCATAAGTTTCTAATTTTGTCGAATTATTTAGGAACTCAACAAAGTAAAAAACAAATTTTTGTCGCTGTTGAGACGTCCACGTCTGTATATAACAATTAAGCAATAATATAGTTAGTCGGGTCCCGAATTATAGCAATAAAATCACAACCATCTGGGGTGTAATAAGCTTCGTTCCCTGCGGCGAGATTACCAGTTGAAATCCGTCCAACAACTCTGCTAGAAAATTCGCATTAAATTAGTTAAAAGCTCCGCCACAAGAACTAAACACTCAACTTTTAAACTTATTATAGAAAAAGCAGTTCTTTGGAAAAGTTCCAGATTACCTCATCTAATTTATTCTTAGACCATTTACTTTGCGGAATACAGACTTGCAACTTGAAAATAATGAAGTAGGTATATGGGCGAAACGAAGCAGCTGCAACTTTCTTTTTGTTTCTTTCGAAAGTTTGTGGTATTTTCAAAAATTACCACCAACAAGGTTTTTAAATGATGAGCTCCATCAAGTTTTAATGAGACTTGGAAAAACTGTCAAAAAACCGGAATTAATTCAATTTCAATACAGCACGTCCTTTATTGAGCAAACTTTAAAACTAAAACAATCTCAGTTTCGGAACTCATTTTAAGGCAAAGTTGAAAATTTCTCCATTTCAATATTCACTTTGTTGAAACAACTGGTGTAATTAAACCCGTTAGATGGTACGTTACTATAGTTACAAAGGGGAAACGACAACTACATTACCGACAGACTTTTACGTTTACGATTTCTAATTCGGACGTGACAATCAGTTTACATAAACTCGCTAGTAACCAGTTGATGAGGATGAAAACGTTTTACGTGCGCCTCCGTCATTTTTATGGCATTTTTGGAAAGAAAAATCAGTTTTTGAAAGTCTGGCCAGTCAAACGTGACATTTAAAAACAGTTGGTTTTATTTTGCAGTTGGCATCACTGTGTGAATGTCAATTGTGTTAATTCAGGTGTCGTTGTGGCAACCAAGAACCCTCGAAAATACGAAAATTAAACTGACTAAGTGAAATTATAGCAAAAATTTACGAAAGTACGAAATTCCGACATTTATATTAGTAAATTCGTCATTATTAATACTAAAGCAATCCAATTTGGTGGATTTATTACTATTGAAGCGTTTATTGCGACCACTTAATTACAAAATTTTAAAATAAAAATTGAGAATTTTGAGGATTTTCATTTGTATGACGAGCTTAAAAGTAAAAATTTTCTATTAAATTCTGTAAATTTGTTCGTTTTAACCGTAAAGCAACCAAATGTAGAGGGTTTGCTGCTTTAGAACCGCTTATAAAGTACTTTTAATTACAGAAGTTTAGAATCAATAATTTTAGAAGTTGTTTACTTGTTAGACTAGCGCAAAACTCAAATTTCCCTATAAAACTTTGTACATCCGTCAGTTTTAACAATAAAGCAATCAAATTTGGTCGATTTATTGTTGCAGAAGCATTTATTGAGTGCAATAAATTCCAAAATTTTAGAACAAGGATATAAAATGTGAATTTTTTATTTGTATGAGCAGTTTAAAAATCAAAATATTTTATTAAATTCTATTTAGTTCGTTAGTTTTAACCGTAAAACAACCAAATTTGGAGAATTGGTTACTTTAGAACTATTTATTAAGTATGCCACATTACAGAACAGGAATATAAAATTTTGAGAATTTTTCATTTGAAAGCCGAGGTTAAAACTCAAATTTTCATATAAAACTTTTTAGATTCGTCGCTTTTAACACTAAACCAATTAAATTTGGTCGATTAGTTACTGTAGAAGCGTTTATTAAGCGCACTAAATTTCAAAATTTGAGAACAAAAACTAAAAATTTTGTGACTATTGTATTTGTATGACCAACTCAAAAGTCAAACTTTTCTATTAAATTCTGTAAATCCGTTAGTTTTAACCCTAAAATAACCAAATTTGTAAGATTTGCTACTTCAAAACTGTTTATTAAGTGTGCCAAATTACAAAATTGTAGAACAAGATTTAAAAATTTTGAAGAATTTTAACTTGTAGGACGAAACTCAAATTTTTCTATTAAACTTTGTAGATCCGTTATTTTTAACATTAAAGCGATCAAATTTTGTGAATTTGTGACTGTTGAAGAGTTTATTGAGTGCACTAAATTACAAAATTTTAGAACAAAAATTGAAAATTTTGTAGATTTTAGAACAAAAACTATGAAGTTTAAGCATTATTTTTCATTTGTAGAGAGCGCTCAAAATTCAAAATTTTTTAGTAAAATCTGTAAATGCGTTAGTTTGAAGCGTAAAACACCCACATTTGTAGAATTTGTTACATTTAGAGGAGTTATTAATTTAGCCAAATTACAAAACTTTAAACAAGAATTAAAGTTTTTTAAAATTTTTCACTTGTTTGAAGAGCTCAAAACTCATTTTTTCCTATAAAACTTTGTAGATCCGTGATTTAGAATACTGAAGCAATCAAATTTTGTGAATTTGGTACTGTTGAAGAGTTTATTAAGTGCACTAAATTACAAAATTTTAGAACAAAAATTGAAAATTTTGTGGATTTTTCATTTGTGTGACAAACTCAAAAGTCAAAATGTTTAATTAAAATCTGTAAGTTCGTTAGTAAGTAACAAATCCTACAAATTTAGGTGTTTTATGCTCAAAGTAAAACATCTAAATTTGTAGAATTTGTTACTTTAGTATGCTAAGTGACAAAATTTCAGAACAAGAATTAAAAATTTTGAGAATTTTTTATTTAAACACTAAAGCAATCAAATTTGATAGATTTATAACGTAGGAGTAGTTGATTAATTCCAAACTCTGCAAAAGTAGTAAAACTTTGACCATTTTCAGTTTCTAAATTACATTGTCGTGTGCACCGTAATGACATTTTAACTACGAAGCTAGAAGCCTTTGTTAAAATTTAAAAGTGCAAGAAAGCCGCAGTTGCCCTTCCGTGTTGACTCGTCTCCTCTTCCGAACAAAGTACAAGATTTTACGAGTGTCACAGCCCCGTAAACTCGTCATAAATAAAAGAATTTAAACATTGCAGTGAAAATAAACATAATTTGCATGTCTGCAACTTGGCAACTTACATACATTCTTGAGATGAAAATTGCACAAAACTCGCAAATTTAAAAGGTGCTTTGTGAAATTTCGAGTTGAAAGTAAAACGGCTAATTACGTTATCGTAGTTGAAATTTGAAGAGTATTGTGCTAAATTGAAATTAACAAGTGCGAAGTTTTAACCGATTTGCCTTAAAATATTCGCCAAGTTTTTTGTCGGATTTGAATTTCAAATGTGGGAATTACGTTATATGAAATTTTAAGAAAGTTGGTACGGAGTTCATGCCAAATGTGCTCGGGGGCGACGGTGTTAGACATAAATACTTATTCTTCCGGAGAATTTGCAAAATATTTCCTCGTAAAATAAACAAATCAAAACGATTTAATATAAGAAACAGTAAATATTTATGTAGTTTTCATATAAAATTTCCGAGGATCACAGTTCAGTTGTGCAGCTATTACTTTCCGCTGCAAGCAGCATGGCTCCTGCTGCACCTAACCCAATTTACATAGACAACGTGCTTTAGTTTAAGAGCTTTATTATAATATTGGATCAAAGCTAAGTGTACAAAGTTTACATCGTTTCAGCGATCGAATTTACACATCAGATTTCGCCGTTTGTTGTTGGAATTACAATACGAAGAACTCACACGAGAAAGAGAATTATTTACGACGCTCCGGGATTTTCGAGTCCAAATCTGGACAATACCACCTTTGAAAACTCCCGACATGAATTAACAACACCGAAAGAGTTAGTTGATAATTTATGAATAAGATTGCGTGCTTTCAACTCCCCCTCGTTTAATTTATACATAATTCATATAATTTAAGACGCTGTAAAGGATTCCAAAACACTCAAGTTTTGTCTTCACGTTGTCGTAACCCAATACGTTTAACTGTCTCTAATTTCGAAAGTTAAATGTATTTTGAGAAGCTCACTCCAATTTCTCTTTTGTGACAACTGCGCCCAATTTACATTTTTCAACCGCAAGTGTGCACAAATTTCATTTTCTTGTTTATCCGTGCTGAATTTACTACACCGTGATAATTATGGCAACTGCACGGTGGAAACCAAAACAATTAGTTCAAGCTATTGTCGAGAATTGTCTCATTCATAAAAACTTTCATTACAGCTCCAGTACGAGTGCTCTTGGCTTACATTAATAATAAATGCAAAAATGTTCGGCGAGTTTTACCAGTTCCTAAGTTGGTAAAATATTTATAAACGAAATGTTCTCAATTTTCAGTCATTCTCAAAAACATGTTTATCAACTAACTGCCACTGAGTTTATGTGAACCGATTGTCACGTCTGAAATTTGAAATCATAAATGTAGGAGGTATTTACAGTAAAGCGCCGCAAAGATCTCAAAGCTGCATGAGCTTTTCGCGAAAGAACTGTACATTCTTTAGAATCTAGAATCTAGAATCTAGGTTAATTTTTGATTCCCTAGATTCCACTTAGATTTGGTTCCATTTTTCTTCAAATTCGGCTTAATTTTTTAGTAAAATTTGTAAGTCTGTTAATTTTAAGCGTAAAGCACCAAAAGTTGGAGAATTCTTTACCTTAAGAGAGTTAATTAAATATGTCAAGTTAAAAAAAAATTAAAGTGCAGAATCTTCTACATTTTGGTGCTTTACTCTTAAAACTAACAGACTTTCAGATTTTAACAATTTTCAAAGTTCTCAATTTTTGTTCTACAATTTTAAACTTAAAGCACTCAATAAACGCTTTTATAATAACAAATTCACCAAATTTGATTGCTTTAGTGTTAAAAATGAAGGATCTACTAAGTTTTATAGGCAACTTTGAATTTTTAGCTTGTCCAACAAGTGAAAAATTCTCAAAAGTTTAAATTATTCTAAAATTTTGTAATTTGGCATACTTACTTTTTAAGTAACAAATTCTTAAAATTTGGATGCTTTACGCTTGAAACTCACCATTTACTAGCAATTTTTGAATTTTGAGTTCTTTATACAAATGAACATTTCTCAAAGTTTTCGATTTTTGTTCTAAAATTTTGAAATTAAGAGCACCCAGTAAACCCTTAAATAGTAACAAATTTACCAAATTTGATCGCTTTAGGGGTAAAACTGACGGATCTACAAAGTTTTAGAGAGAAACTTGAGTTTTGAGCTCATTCTACAAGTGAAAATTTCTAAAAATTTGTAATTCTTGTTTTAAAATTGTGTAATTGGGCGTACTTATTAAACGGTTTTAAAGTAACAAATCCTCAAAATTTGAATGCATTACATTTAAAAGTAACAGATTTACTGATTTGATTACAAAATTTTTAGTTTTGCGCTTTTACTTTAAATAAAAAAATTCTCAAAATTCTCAATTTTTGTTCTCAAATTTTGAAATTTAAAGCATTTAATAAACGCTCTGATAATAACAAATCCACCAAATTTTATTGCTTTAGTGTAAAAACTGACGATCTACAAAGTTTTAGAGAAAACTTTGAGTTTTAAGCTGATTCTACAAGTAAAAAATTCCCAAAATTTTTATTTTTTTTTTGTAATTTGGCATACAATAAACTAACGTATTTTCAAATTTTACTAGAAACTATTGTCTTTAGCTCTTCCTACAAATGAAAATTTCTCAAAATTTTAGATTTTTGGTCTAAAATTTTGAAATTTAGAGCACTTAATAAATCCTTTAACAGTAACAAATCCACCAAATTTATTCAATTTAGTGTTAAAACTGACGGATCTACAAAGTTTTATATAAAAATTTGAGTTTTGACCTCGTCCTACAAGTAAAAAATTCTCAAAATTCTCAATTTTTGTTCTCAAATTTTGAAATTTAAAGCACTTAATAAACGCTCTGATAATAACAAATCCACCAAATTTCATTGCTTTAGTGTAAAAACTGACGATCTACAAAGTTTTAGAGAAAACTTTGAGTTTTAAGCTGATTCTACAAGTAAAAAATTCCCAAAATTTTTATTTTTTTTTGTAATTTGGCGTACAATAAACTAACGTATTTTCAAATTTTACTAGAAACTATTGTCTTTAGCTCTTCCTACAAATGAAAATTTCTCAAAATTTTAGATTTTTGGTCTAAAATTTTGAAATTTAGAACACTTAATAAATACTTTAACAGTAACAAATCCACCAAATTTAATCAATTTAGTGTTAAAACTGACGGATCTACAAAGTTTTATATAAAAATTTGAGTTTTGACCTCGTCCTACAAGTAAAAAATTCTCAAAATTCTCAATTTTTGTTCTCAAATTTTGAAATTTAAAGCACTTAATAAACGCTCTGATAATAACAAATCCACCAAATTTCATTGCTTTAGTGTAAAAACTGACGATCTACAAAGTTTTAGAGAAAACTTTGAGTTTTAAGCTGATTCTACAAGTAAAAAATTCCCAAAATTTTTATTTTTTTTTGTAATTTGGCGTACAATAAACTAACGTATTTTCAAATTTTACTAGAAACTATTGTCTTTAGCTCTTCCTGCAAATGAAAATTTCTCAAAATTTTAGATTTTTGGTCTAAAATTTTGAAATTTAGAACACTTAATAAATCCTTTAACAGTAACAAATCCACCAAATTTAATCAATTTAGTGTTAAAACTGACGGATCTACAAAGTTTTATATAAAAATTTGAGTTTTGACCTCGTCCTACAAGTAAAAAATTCTCAAAATTCTCAATTTTTGTTCTCAAATTTTGAAATTTAAAGCACTTAATAAACGCTCTGATAATAACAAATCCACCAAATTTCATTGCTTTAGTGTAAAAACTGACGATCTACAAAGTTTTAGAGAAAACTTTGAGTTTTAAGCTGATTCTACAAGTAAAAAATTCCCAAAATTTTTATTTTTTTTTGTAATTTGGCGTACAATAAACTAACGTATTTTCAAATTTTACTAGAAACTATTGTCTTTAGCTCTTCCTGCAAATGAAAATTTCTCAAAATTTTAGATTTTTGGTCTAAAATTTTGAAATTTAGAACACTTAATAAATCCTTTAACAGTAACAAATCCACCAAATTTATTCAATTTAGTGTTAAAACTGACGGATCTACAAAGTTTTATATAAAAATTTGAGTTTTGACCTCGTCCTACAAGTAAAAAATTCTCAAAATTCTTCATTTTTGTTCTAAAATTTTGTAACTTAGCATACTTAACAAACGTTTCTTAAGTAAAAAATCCTCTAAATTTGAATGCTTCACGTTCAAAATTAATGGATTTACAAATTTTAATTAAACTGTGCTCATCCTTAAAATTCTATGATCCGCTTTACATGTCCTCTCAATATTCCAAATTTTTTTTTTTTTCTTTCCGGATTCTTTTCATTTTTTATCAATACCTATTTTCTCTAAACTGTCTAGAATCGTCTAGATTCCCGTTGGATTTCCCCGAAAACCCCAACACTGACTTTTAACCCCTAAACCTTGTTTGCATTAGAGCCCGGCCGAACGAAAATGTCTGTAATTTTTCTTGATTTTTTGCTCCTTTATGCGTCCATTTCAGAGGCACATTTTCATTTGGAGAAATTGACACACATTGTATTGAACCTGCGGTTTTTCTTGTTTCCTGTCATGTTTTCCTCGCATTAGGTAAAAACGCGCCACTAAAACGCCAATAAAACCGAAATCTATCTCGCATGGGTAGGACACTCCCCGAGTATTTTCTGGACATTTAGCAGGAAAGTGATCAAGGCTTTAACCGCTCGCTCTCAAAGTAAAGCAAGCAAATCAACATTCCATTTAGGAAGCAGTAAAAGGATAATCAACAACGATACGTCAGTGGTATTGGGAAGTCGAAATCGGAAAGCGTAGCCACACCATAATGAGATATTGGTCGCAAGATGGTAAAGTGGGTCATTAGAATCGACCCAAGATCCACAGAAATACGCATTCTGGCGCAGATTGCGACAGTGATAACCCCAACCCTAGTGACACCTCGATAACTGTTCTCCCTATTACGGAAACGCCGGATTTACCATTTCGTCTTACAATAAATATCGGAATATTTTCTCCAGGGAACGTTTGATAAAATATTTATTTTATGAAAAGGAGGCGCCGCCAAAATACACAGACTGCCATTATTGGGATATTATTCCAACTTTGATAGTTTCTCCGCTTTTATTCAATTTTTGATAATGTCCCTTTGGTGTATCTTGTGTACAATTTCGGGAAGTGAAAGAACGACCCTCGACGTCCATTTATTTTTACAGTCCATAAGAATGTGGCGTGCGTTTCATTTGCTCGGTCCATTTTAAGGAAATTTTCTCGATATCAAGTTACGAGGCCGAGAAAGACAGCTTCGACAATTCATAAAAATCATAAAATTGATGGGTTTTCATAAGCTGGGCCGTTTGATAGGCGCTGGAAGAGACGGGTTGTGTCACGTCGTTTTTTCACTGTCAGGAAAATGCAAGAGAGTCGATGGAAAAGCAGCGACATGACGCCACCTTTGGGAAATAACTTGTAACGTGTCCCGTATTCACTAGTTCGACATAAAGCCCCAGAAGCTAGAATTTTTAATGGCGATCTACAAAGTTTTATAGGCTAATTTGAATTTTTAGCTCGTCCAACTAGCAAAAAATTCTCAAAATTTTTAATTCTTGTTTTGTGATTTAGCATACTTAATTAAAGCTTCTAAAGTAACAAATTCAATACACGCTTCAATAGTAACAAATTCACCAAATTTGATTGATTTAGTGTTAAAACTGACAGATCTAAAAAGTTTTATAGAGAAAGTTATGTTTAGAGCTCGTCCAACAAGTAAAAAATTCTCAAAATATTTAATTCTTGTTCTAAAATTTTGTAATTTGACATACTTAATGAATGATTTTAAAATAACAAATCCTTTAAATTTAAGTTTTTACGCTTAAAACTAACAGACTTACAGATTATACTAGAAAAGTTTTGAGCTCTTCCTGCAAATGAAAAATTCTCAAATTTCCCTATTTTTGTTCTAAAATTTTGAAATTGAGTGCACATAATAAACGTTTAAACTGTAACAAATTCACCAAATTTCATTGCTCTAGTGTTAAAAATGACGGATCTACAAAGTTTTATAAAAAAAATTGAATCTTAAGGTCGACCAACAACTGAAAAATTTTCAAAATTCTTAATTTTTGTTTTAAAATTTTGAAACTTAGAGCACCCAATAAGCGCTTCGATAGAAACAAATTCACCAAACTTGATCGCTTTAGTGTTAAGATTGACGAATCTAGAAAGTTTTATAGGAAGATTTGAGTTTTGGGCTCGTCCAATAAGTGAAAAATTCTCAAAATTTGTAATTCTTGTTCTAAAGTCTAGCAATTTGGCATAATTAAACAAACACTTCTAAAGTAACAAATACGTAAAATTTGAGTGTTTTACGCTAAAAATTAACGGAGCAACAGATCTTACTAAACAATTTTGAGTTTTGAGCTCTTGCTAAAATATAAAAATTCTCAATTTTTGTTCTAAAATTTTCAAATTTAAACGTGAACGCATAGATAGTAACAAATTCACCACACTTGATTACTTTAGTGTTAAAAATGACAGATTTACAAAGTTTTATAGCCAAATTTGAGTTTTGAGCTCATCCAACAAGGGAAAAACTCTCAAAATATTTGATTTTTGTTCAAAAATTTTGTAATTTGACAAATTTAATAAACGTTTTATAAGTAACAAATCCTCCAAATTTGGGTACTTTACGCTTGAAACTCACCGACTTACAGTGTTTACTAGCAATTTTAAAATTTTCAGTTCTTCCTACAAATGAAAATTTCGCAAAATTTTCAATTTTTGTTCTAAAATTTTGAAATTTAGGGCTTAAATTAAACGCTTCGATAGAAACAAATTCATCAAACTTGATCGCTTTAGTGTTAAAATTGACGGATCTACAAAGTTTTATAGAAAGATTTGAGTTTTAGGCTCGTCCAACAAGTGAATAATTTTAAAAATTTGTAACTCTTGTTCTAAAATTTTGCAATTTGGCATATTTAAATAAACACTTTTAAAGTAACGAATACTCAAAATTTGAGTGTTTTACGCTAAAAATTAACGGAGTAACAGATCTTACTAAAAAATTTTGAGTTTTGAGCTCTTGCTACAATAGAAAAATTTTCAATTTTTGTTCTAAAATTTTTAAATTTAAAGCACTCACTCAGTAAACTCATAGATAGTAACAAATTCACCACATTTGATTGCTTTAGTGTCAAAAATGACGGATTTACAAAAATTTATAGGCAAATTTGAGTTTTGAGCTCGTCCAACAAAGAAAAAATTCTTAAGATATTTAATTCTTGTTCAAAAATTTTGTAATTTGGCAAATTTAATAAACGCAGAAGCTAGAATTTTTAATGACGAGTTGTACTGTTTAGAAAACAGCCCCAGAAATGTTTCATTTTTCGGCCTGTCGCCATTACTCAAGCGAATTCCCGCGGATATATTTCAAGCTGGGAGTAATACATTAGAATTCCATCAAGTTTGTGATAATATTTGTTCGGAACGCTTAGTTGAGTGCGAATTAAATATTCAGTTAAAATTTGAGGGAGAGCAACAAGATGTACGAATCTGGCAGGGTGACAAATGTTCGCTGTAATAATAACGACACTGTTTTCCGTTTTGTTCGCATCACTTTTCTTGCACGTTTTTTCCACTCGGACAAAAACGACGCCCGAAACGGGTTAACGTGAATTATGCCCCGAATAAATCAACAAAAAGAAAAATAAAAAATTCAAGCAATGCTTAAGGGGAGGAAGATTGATTGAAATGATACCTGGAAGGAAGTCGCAGATGGATTTAAACGACCCGGATTAGTGTTATTTTCATGCTGGGGGAAGATGTTTACAATAAATGTCACAAAAGGAGAACAATTCGCGAATAACAGCGCAGAGTTGTAATGGGAAAAAATTGTATAAAGTCTGGAAGCATTTCCGGTCGAGGTTCGGACGCTTTTTGACGCAAACGAAATTCTAGATACTCAATTTTTGTTCTAGAATTTTGAAATTTAAAAGCATTTAATACACGCTTCTATAGTAACAAATTGACCAAATTTGATCGATTTAGTGTTAAAACTGACGGATCTACAAAGTTTTATAGCGAAATTTATGTTTAGAGCTAATCCAACAAGTAAAAAATTTTTGAAATTTTTGTTCTAAAATTTTGTAATTTAGCATACTTAATAAACGCTTTTCAAATAACAAATTCTCCAAATTTTGGTATTTTACGGTTAAAACTTACAAATTTTGTAAATTTTTTTTTTAATTTTAAGCTGTAGTAAATGAAAAATTCTCAAAATTCTCAATTTTTGTTCAGAAATTTTGTAATTTAGAACGCTGCAAAAGTAACAAATTCACCAGATTTGATCCCTTTATTTTTAAAACTGACGGATCTACAAACATTTATCGGAAAAATAAAGTTTTGTACTCGTCCAACAAATCAAAATTCTCAATTTTTGTTCTAAAATTTTGTAATTTAGTAAACTTAGTAAACGCTTCAACAGTAACAAATCCACCGAATATGATCGCTTTACTTTTAAACCTGACGGATCTACAAACATTTATAGAAAAATTTGAGCTTTGTGCTTGTCCAACAAGTTAAAAACTCTCAAAATGTTTAATTTTTGGTATAAAATTTTGTAATTTGGCGTATTTAATAAACGTTTCTAAAGTAATGAATCCTCTAAATCTGAGTACTTTACTATTGAAGCTAACCGACTTACAGATTTTAATGGAAAATGTTGGCTTTTGAGTTTGTCATACAATTAAAAAATCCATCAAAATTTCAATTTTTGTTCTACAAATTTGTAATCTTGTGCACTAAATAAACGCTTCGATGGTAACAAATCCACTCAATTTGATTAATTTAGTGTTAAAAATGACGGATCTACACAATTTAAAGGAAAATTTTGGTCTTGAGCTCGTCCAACAAATGAAAAATTCTCAAAATTTTCAATTTTTGTTCCAAAATTTTGTAACTTGGCACACTAAATAAACGGTTCAAATGTAACTAATTTTCAAAATTTGGGTGCTTTTCGCTTAAAAGTAACGAACGTACAGCTCTTACCAAAAATTTTAAGTTTTGCGCTCTTGATACAAATGAAAAATTCTCATAATTCTCAATTTTTGTTCTAAAACTCTGAAATTCAGTGCACTTAATAAATACTTTAACTGTAACAAATCCACTAAATTTGATTGCTCTAGTGTTGAAAATTAAGGATCTAGAAAGTTTTATATGAAAATTTGAGTCTTGATCTGGTCTTTTCTCGAAATTCTCATATTGCACTCTAAGATTTTACATTTGCAATTGTGACAATTTTGAATTATCAAGTTTTGATGAGTTACATTGCCAGTTACTGCAAATTTCAGATTTTTACATTCAAATATTCTAGAATTTTGAGTTTAATTAATTCTGATTTAGATCTTCAGAATACTAAACTTTTCCCGTTTTTTTTTTTCGTACACGCAAACGTGAAGGTGGAAAATTAACGCGCTCAATTTGAAATTCACTCATGTTAACGACATCACAGTTACATAATTTGTGAGCCCCTCACGCTTGTTTCCCAGTCGCATTACTTGCCAATTTTTTGTGTTCGCTCACGTGAATTGGCGCCAAGTAACGTAAAGAAGCTGATTCTAACTTTATTTGTGGTGAATTTCCAACAGATTTTTCCGGTAAATGGATAAAAGAGCAACAACACAATACGCGGCACTTTCTGGACTAAAACTAGATTAGTTGACCCGGAGGCTCCATAATTTGAATTTTTCGGGATCCTCCTCGATAATTAAGTCGATTGAATATTGAAGCAGCAAATAAAAAATGCATGTATCCGCAAAAAAGCCGTAAAATAGTCGTTTTTGTGTTTCCTCTTCTATTCATTCCGTAAGAGCCCACGATCGTATATCTGAAATTTCAGCTCGTATCAGTGATAACCTGGCTGCTATTTGATGGCACTATGAAAAAGCTCATTCTTTTTTACTGTCGTCGGTGAACAATGGCGGACATACAAAGGAACTCCATCTTGTTACGTGCTAGTAAACATTTAGTATGGACCCCAGTCGTAGTTACGTACAAATAATATAAGGAGAGGCTTTGTACTCACACACACAATCATTTGCTAGTCTGATAATTTGCATCCTTTGTCAGTGTTGTTACACACAATATTATTTCAACTTTCTTTACGTCTTCATTTGAATTTCAAATTCTCACAAGATACAATAGTATACAACTAAACCGCGCCGTCTTCGGGGAACAAAACTTTCCTATCTGATATTGCAAATGGAATAAAACGGAAACTGATAGCTTATAGAACTTTGAGGAGAAATTAGTCGGGAGAATTTCATTTTTTGTGCCAAACCCATTTCGCTACATTAAGAAAAAGAGAAAAAGCAAACAGTCTTACAAAATTGGGAAATGCCGGCAAAAAGTAAATGTGGTTATTATTAAATTCCCAAGTTTTTACAAAACCAAATTGACTTACATTATTAATATTCCTTAAAAATCCCCGGGCTCCAGGGAACTCGGACCCGAGCAAGAATGCTGGAATTTTCTAAAGCTATTAAAACTTTCAAAACGGTAATGGGAAAAATAAGGACGATTTGAAATAAGCGCCGTTCCAAGGACCAATTACAACGCGGATTCCGCTCCACTAATCACGACGGAGATTTTTTATGCGTGCTGCGTGCTACAAAAAATGTGAAAACACGACGAAAATAATTGTGATGTCTTGTTGTTTCTCACCCAAGTCGCACGTGTCCACTTTGAGAATGTATTAATTTAATAACGCCCGTTTAAGTTTAGTAACTTTAATCAAATGATGTTGGTATCACTACCACCCTAGAATTTGACAGTTGTCAATTTCGACATCAAATTTTGGGTGTGTTTATTTCAGGTTGCCATAAATCTTAAATTGTAATTGTATCTAATGGTATGTGGACAAATTAATTATGTTGGTTTGCAGGTAATGGGTGTGTCGTCATACTACATAATCCCGTTTCGCTAATGGACCATGGTACTACATCTGGGGTGAGTAATTGTATCGATTTCGCATTTATTCCATTGCTGAGTGTTGGAGTATGAAAAAATTTACCATTTACGAATTCCTGTGGTTTATTGATAGATTTGATGCCTCCCGGAAACTAAGACGTCCCGTGGATTTGTTGACGTTGATCTACCCTCAATTATCCCCAGAGCTCTTTAAACACACACCCGTTTACTTTTGCCGCCCCCGGCTCGACTTCCAGTCCCCAGTTTACATGTACTTAGTTCCTAGGCGTGAACAAGCAATGTAGTGTGCACTGGTCCATAAGTGGAATTAGCAGGTTAACAAGCACACTCAATTAACATATTAAATTAACGATACGTTACGAGTATATTGGTAACATTGCTAAAACTTTATGTAATGTCAAAGTTCAAATAAACATGTAATTGAGCACCGTCTGGAGTTCTGATTGCACTTTGCGTTCACTAAAGCAATTAACTTGATACACGTAATCCGGGATTTTGCGAGGAAGACAAGATGGGGCTCCTCAAACAGTTACTCTTATCAGAAGCAGCTCTGTTACAGTTGGTAATAAAACGTTACAGAGCGAAAATAGTGTAGTTGTTATGAATGTTGGAAATTAGAATGAAATCCTTGTAATAATCAGCTTAAATTTTTCCAGGGATGTGCTGTAAAAAGCTTACATCTAAAAACACCACGTTGTTTCTCAACGCAAACTTCAAAGTTGGTCACCGAAGCGGAAAACGGTGCAATTCGGCAGCGACAAGTAATAAAGCGTCTTTACGGCTTTCATCCCTTCTTTATGCTCAGGAGGCCATCAAAATAATTTCGCGTAAGAAAATGCTTGCAATTACACAGGCCGAGGGGCGTTTGCACAAATACTACTTAAATAATTGAATATAGGGGAATTAGCGGCGGCTGTGATAAGGGAGTGTTTGAGTCAGGTATTCAGAGGGTAAAAGCTCACTCATGTATTTTTCACGCGTGAGATGTGAAGAGTGGAAAACCGCGATAACATAACATGGTGTACATTTCGTACTAACAACAACCCCTGGCTCTAATCGTTTACAATTACATTTGCATATGCTCTCTCGAACTGTGGTTATTTTAAAATACCCGGGGTGATTACAATTAAGGCTAATTGCGCTGCACGTCTGCCAAGGGCGGGAACAGACGGCCGACGGGGAAGTTTTTCGGGGACACTGACGCTAACTTGGCACTTTAGTCATGAAGATAAAATGTTGCTTTGTAGGCGCGGGGTGCTCAAATTTTTTAATCCAATCAAACATGAACTTGAATTACTACAATTTGTTTAAGAATCTCTTGGCTGTTACTTTTTTTTTGCCACTATTTTTCTAGAATGCTTTAGTCTCAGTAGCAGTAGCTAATGTTTTCCAAAATGCACTAATAAAGTGGCCTTTACTCACTCATTTGAGACAGACAAAGCACCCTATTACTCTCTAGAGATATTAAGTAATGGCATGTCACATTTCCATGATAACAACGCTGGTATTTCTAAATGCTCAAAATTTGTCTCTACTCACTTCAGTCAATTTTCTTTATTTGGTCTTCTGACGACGACACAAAAATTAAAACGGCAATTACTCAATTATTTGTTGATGTACGTTAAAAATTTTCACGGTTTTAGAATCAGCGTGACATTGTGCGTAAAATGAGCCCAAATAAGTTGAGTTTGCTTCAAAAATAAACGAGGCATTGACCAAAAACTGTTTTGAAGAAGTGATTTTCAATAATTTTTTCTATACAGGGTCCGGCATCACTTGTGTCCACCCCCAAAATCGTCTTTAATTTTAAAGATAAAATTTTGAAAATTTGCATACGCTCTCAGTTGACAAAGCTCTAGAAGCTGACGCAAAAATTTGTTTTTTATCACTGATAGTTTTGGCGTCGCGACGCCTTAAAAATGTAATTTTTAGCTAATTGTGAGAGTTTGTGATATCAACCCCTAACTTAATTTTTTTTCAATATAAATGTGTAAAAAATATCTCAGCTGTTATTTTAGATTCAATGCAAATTGTCTTCAAAATTTGGGAAAAAAATGCGGTTTTATCAAGTTAGTTTCCAATTTCATTACGTCAAAATTGGGAACTACGTTTACACCCATCTGTCAACATCTTGTGTCACAAATGACATCTATCCTTTGGCTCGCTTTAGATTGTAACAAAAGTCTTAATTGGTGAAATTGTCACTTTGTGGATGTAAATTAACGATTTCTGGTGTCCATAAAGTGCAACATGCCCGTGTTAATCAAAATTAACCTTTATAAGAGTAAATGAAGTGACTTGTGAAATTTTGGTATAAACGTAGTTTGCCGCTGCGCTGTCAGAATTTTGAAAACTAACTTGATAAAACAGCGTTTTTTTCGCAAATTTTAAACACTATTTACATTAGATTTAAAATCAAAACTCAGATATTTGTATCATAGTTATGTTGAAAAAAAAAATGAAATCGCGAATATTTCCGCAAGAACCCAAAAATCGCTAAAAATTATACTTCTTAAGCGTCGCGACGCCAACTAAACCGTGATAAAAAACAAATTTTTGCGTCAGCTTCTAGACCTTTGTCAACTATGAGCGTATGAAAATTTTCAAAATTGTAACTTTAAAATTAAAGACGATTTTGGGGGTGGACACAAGTGTTGCCGGACCCTGTATAGTTGACGTTTAATACTATCCAGTTATTCATCAATTGAAAGAGCAGCTCAAAATCTAACTGGCCAAATTTACGATTGGACGAATACTTTACGAATTTTAGACAAAAAACAAAAAATTGAAAAATTTTCATCGATTGACTCGGAAATTTTTGTCGAGAAAAAAACGATCACTAAATTTTAGGTATTTGAGGGCAAATTCTAAAGGAAAATAAGCCGATAAAAGCGATCGCGAAAACCGTTTCTTAATATCTGTAGCAGATTCGGACATATTTAACTTTAAAAATTTGAATAATGAAAATCAACTATCCGAAATTTTGATCGGAAATAATTCAATTATTTGTTGTCAGATATGAATTTTTAGCCCATTTGGAACAAGCGCAACAATCTGCGTAAAATGAACTATAACAACGCAAGTTTACTCTAAAAATAAGCGAGATATCGACTTCAGAACTTTGACATTGTGTTAGTCGTGCATTTTTTCCAAAAAATAAAATTTTTTATTTTTGGAAAATCTAAGAACGAATTCTTAGGTAAAAAATAGTTTCCGAGATTGACCACAGACTGTTTTGAACCTTCCAAAATTTGGCCCTCTGGCGACAACCCAAAAATTCAAACGGCCATAATTTAGTTATTTGTTAACGAAAATTAAAAATTCTCATGTTTTTGGATTCAGCGCGACATTCTGCATAAAATTTGCTCAAACAAGGTAACTTTGGTTTATAGATAAACGAGACATTGATTTGTTTTGATTGAACTTGTTTTGAAGAGGTCTTTTTAGAATGATTTTCAATCATTGTTTTTATAGTGAAAACGACGTGAGTTATACATCAATCAAAAGAAGAGCTCAAAATCTTTCAGCTGACTAAATTTGAGATCGATCGGACAAATAGTTTACGAGTTATGGTCAAAAATAAAAAAATTGAAAAATGTTTGTCGTTTGGGCTGATTTTTTTTTACTATTATTATTGAATTTCGGGGTTTTGAACACCTTTTCTGATGTAGAATAAGCCGAGGAAAACGATGGCGCAAACCGCATCTTAATATCTCTAATAGTTTCCAAGATATTTAACTTTAAAAATTAGGAAAAATTAGAAAAAAAATGAAAATCAATTATTCGAAATTTTAATCGGCCATAACTCAGTTATTTGATGTCGGATCTGAATTTCAATCTGAGATTTGAAATCTGCGAACAATTTTGCGTGAAATGATGTATAATAGCGCAAATTTACTCTAAAAAATAAGCGCGATATCGATATCAGAACTTTTGCCTAGTTTTTAGTCATGAATTTTCCCAAGAAACTGCTGCTTTCGACTTCTAGAAAATTTAAGAACAAATTCTAAGGTAAAAAGTCACCGTTTCTTTCGATTGGTCGTAGTTTTCGAGACATTGACCACAGACTGTTTCGAACCTTCCAAAATTTGGCTCTCTGGCGACAACCCAAAAATTCAAACGGCCATAATTCAGTGATTTGTTAGCGAAAATTAGAAATGTTTTTGGATTCAGCGCGACATTCTGCGTAAAATGAGCTCAAACAAGTTAACTTTGGTTTATAGATAAATGTGACATTGACCAAAAACTGTTTTGAAGAGGTCTTTTTGGCGTGATGAATTTTGCGTAAAATGAGCTAAATAACGCGAGTTTACTGAAAAAAATAAACGATATATTAATTTCTGAACTTTGCCATAGTTTTAGTCATGAGTTGTTCCGAAAAACCTAAACTTTCGACTTTTGGATAATTTAGGAATTAATTTTTAGCTAAAAAATTGCGAGAAAAACGATGGCAAAAACTCTCACGTATCCAATTATCTTAATTTTAAAGTTTATTAAAATCCATTTACGAATAACGAAAATATTAGACTCGAAAATCTTAGGTTTCAAGTCAATTTGTGTTCTTCCAGTACATCTCGAAATTCCGTTAAATCGTTCAGATAAGTAAACATTTGCAATCGAAATTCTCAAAACCACTAAATTCCCTAGAACTTCCTCTTAGATTCATGTTCCGTAATACAGTAAATGTAGGAGTTCTCCAGAGATCTATTTTGCGACTTTTGCGTCAAGTTTACTTCAGGATTTTCATATTGTATATTGCCCCATATTTTCAGTTCCTACTGTACTACTTTTATCAGAATGCGTTATATATGCATTATAAATAAGTAAGTAAAAACCGTCATCTGAATATAATTCCCAACAGTGGGACCACGATAAAGTACAGGATTTTATTGTAAGAGAGACTGGACGTTTTTTCCTAGAATATGTCTCCCTCAGGACCCCGTTTGACGCTTGCCAACAACTTATCTCGGGACTCGTCCGTACAACCCCGATTACTAAAAAAATTACCAGGATAATACAAATAAACTTTGAGAAAGAGAGAACCCGCAAAGGGTCTCGAGTATTTTTCGTCATTTGCTGGCTTACTGCCACTCAAGTCCCAAAGTTGGAAATTTTTGCAGCGTTAGTCCGGTCATACTCGAAATGGACTCCTGGGAGGCGCAACTTTATTTATGGCTCATGATTTATTGTATGGTCTCTTAATCGAACAAAGTCCGGGGTTTGCGAAACTAATCTGGGCCCACAATAAATCTAACTAAAGACGGCGAAAAATTGAAGCGAGATTAATCCAAAGGTAAGGAACCACATGCAACAAATATGTAAATAATGCACGGGCTGGGACTGAATAGCAATAATGCGCCCATATAAAAACAAAATGGCTTTAGAATTTACAGGGTAGTTAAGATTTATTGTGTATCCGGGAACTGGAAAAATAAAGGCCAATCTACGTAATGCACAGAGCGGGAAAAGCTCCAATCTGCCGTATAAATAGCTGGGCTGTAACACTTGTTACATTCGCACTGATATACTTTTACGCGGACGCGTTAAAAGTGAATAATTGATGGCCTCCCGGAAACTGGACCTTAGTCCCGGACCTGAAATTGAAGAAATTGCGATTCCGACGCGTCGACCGGAAGCGCGTGATCACTGCACTTTCTTTGATGTTGTATAAAACTATATTTTTAAATAAAAATAACGTCTTTTTTAAATAAAAGTTTTTCCTACATAATAAGGAAAATGAGTTTTAGATGTGTGATCAAGAAGAATTTGAAATAGTAATAAAACTGATATAATAGTTGTTTATGTATTAAGGGCATAATGTGGATGTTTATGTTCGAGGGCAACAAGATTACAAGGTCGAGGGCCTTCCGCCCGAGACTTTGTAAGTTGCCCGAGATACATAAACATCAAGTTATGCCCGTGGTACATACAACGTTTTATGTCTTACCAATAAATTTTGATTTTTCAAAAATAAATAATTTCTTCACAAATACCAATTTCTGTTCTTGAATCTATACAGGGTCCGGCAACACTTGTGTCCACCCCCAAAATCATCTTTAATTTTAAAGATAAAATTTTTAAAATTTGCATACGCTCACAGTTAACAAAGCTCTAGAAGCTGACGTAAAAATTTGTGTCTTATCACTGATAGTTTTGGCGTCGCGACGCCTTCAAAATGTAATTTTTAGTTAATTGTGAGAGTTTGTGATATCAACGCCTAATTTAATTTTTTTTCAATATAAATATGTTTAAAATATCGCAGTTGTTATTTTAGATTCAATGCAAATTGTCTTCAAAATTTGAGAAAAAAATGCTGTTTTATCAAGTTACGGGTCGATTTCAAGTCACTGCGTTAACGCAAATTTGCAACCGTTGCCAAGGTATGAGCAATGTGATTGGCGTTGCTATGTTGCAAATGGGATTTGCAGTAACGTAAGTCACACTTGAAATCGACCTCTTAGTTTCCAATTTCATTGCGTCAAAATTGGGAACTACGTTTACACCCATCTGTCAACATCTTGTGTCACAAATAACATCTATTCTTTGGCTCGCTTTAGATTGTTACAAAAGTCTTACTTGGTGAAATTGTCGCTTTGTCGATGTTAATTAACGATTTCTGGTGTCCATAAAGTGCAACATGCAACAAAAGTGAATGAAGTGACTTGTGAAATTTTGGTGTAAACGTAGTTTGCCACTGCACCGTCATATTTTTGAAAACTAACTTGATAAAGCAGCGTTTTTTTCGCAAATTTTAAACACAATTTATATTTGATTTAAAACAAAAATTCAAATATGTGTGTTACAGTTATGACGAAAAAAATTTGAATTCGCGAATATTTCCGCAAAAACTCAAAAATCGGCAAAAATTATACTTCTTGGGCGTCGCGACGCCAAACAAACCGTGATAAAAGACAATTTTTTGGCAGCTTCTAGAGCTTCACCAACTGTAAGCGTATGCAAATTTTCAAAATTTCGTCTTTAAAATTAAAGACGATTTTGGGGGTGGACACAAGTGTTGCCGGACCCTGTATAAAGACTTATATAAACTAATAAAAAATACTTGACATGTTGTTTTGTGTTAGTTTAAAGATTTAATCATTTTAATTACTAATGGCTTTATATACAATTTCTGATTTCTACACTGTTTATTTAATAATTGAAACCACAAAATACTATTGCAGTTGATTATAATTTAATTATTATTAGTTAATTCGTTAATTACTAGGAACTATATTATTATTGTTATTTTTATTATTGTTATTAAAATAATCTAGTGTCATGTCAATGAAATTAATCTTAGAACGCTTTACAAAACAATTAAAAGCGTATCAAGATGGCTGGCAAAATTCCATCTAAAATTGTTGAAAACGCTGCAAAAGCCACTGAAAGTTTATTGCCAACAAAATCTAAAGATTTATACGATAAAGAATACGAAAAAGTCACAACGTGGATATCCCATTTGACATAACCTCAAAAAAATAGGCGGGCACAGTGGAGCATGGCTATGCAACGCAGCGAACTGCAGAGCCTGAATGTGTTACAGCCGCAAAACGGAGAATTAAAGACAAAAAAAAACATAACAACCAGTTTATTTATTCAGGTACCTTTTGAATTTGACTGTTTGATGATAATTAAGTTTATATGCAATTTGAATATGGCGGGCAAATAAAGCAAGTCGATTCGTAGCCAGTCGCTGTTTGTTGTGAGGTTGCTATGACACCTTAATGCCCTAGGGCGTAATTGTACCTCTAACGTACCGCAAATCCGAGCCATAAAGAGCCAATAATTAAACGGTAAGATATAAAACAAATAATACACTGCGCCAAAAAATTAACACAAAATTTTATAATTTAATTTTCTATTAATAATTTTTTTTATAATAGATGATACGTGATTTTTTTTAAATCAATTTTTACAAATTAAAATAAAAACTTTTCCAAATAAAAAATTGCATAAAACAAAAGTGGGGATTGCTGTGAGATTTACTTTTAGTTTTGACAGTTTTGACAGTTAGTTTTGACCTTGACACAGTGTTTTATCTCCTCGAATGTTGATAAGAAGAATACTGATCTTCGTGGCTAACAGCCAATTAAATTTCTAACTTCTTCCATGCAATTTTTTCACATTTGTGTTAAATCAATAAAATAAAACTATTAGTTCTGAAAGAATTCGTGAACGCTAATGCATCAGTTAATTTTGCATTTTCGGATTATCCTATAAATGCTCTTTCAAATTAAAGCTCTGTCATATTGGTGTAAATCGTCCATAATTTTTTAAAGCCATTTTTAAAACGAGTAAATCAATTTTGCATTAATTTTGGAGGGCAGTGTATAATAAAAAAAATGCAAGAAAAAATAATGATATACAAATCAAAAAAAATACAGATATAACAAAAAATTTACTAAATCAAAAAATCCCACTAAAGCAATTTCTTTACCATTTCTGGTAACATAAATGACATGTCTTTTAGTTTTATTAATATCGCATCACAAAATTCTTCATCTTTGAAAAAAACATTCTTCTGTAGCCTAAACTCTGAAGAAACAGTATTTTCTTTTCGTTATACGAAGTTGGATTCAAAAGTCAATAATTTATAACGCCAAAGCAATGATTCTCATGATTTTTAATTTGATAATGCACCCGCCTTCGCCCAGAGATCGAACTGCATTTATTAATAAAGTTAGTTTTGACCATAGCTATGTTGTAAATCAACAAATTGCCCCAGAAAAGAAAATAATTACATAGCAATAAACTTTATTCGCCTGAGGCGAAAGACAAAGACAGACACCATTCCGAATTCCTAATTAATAAATTGACTTTTCTTGCACCAATCGGTTTGTTTTGAAAATGTGTAGCGTTGTTTATAACAAAAACAAGAATTTTCTAAAATCGAAAAAAATTATCAAGCACAAAAAACCGCATGTAAATAGCTCTTTTCGTTTTCGTGCTATTTTGAACGAACTTTTACATTGAAACGCCCAACTTCAAAATATGGATAGTACAACCTTAAGCCAACGTTTCCTAACCGGTAATAGTGGGTAAAATTCGTCTCCAAGTCGCACTTAAGCCACTTAGCTTAAACTCGTAATCTTCAAAGTGTCTTGAGGACAAGTCTAAATTAATTAATAAAATCTGATACAAAATTAAACATGTAATGAACTCTTACCACTTAATTTCGCATTAAATCCTCCGCTCCAGAAATTCGGTTTAGCTCGGTAGAATTGGAAGCTTACCGAGACTAGGCTTTCATCTTTCTATCGAGTTATAACCAGGAATTTTGTTTTCACTTGATTCGATTATGTCGAGCTTTCATCTTTAATAGTTGAAGCTTACAAACAGGGATTAAAAAAAGTCTCGTTTCGCATTTGCTCCAACTATTTATAAAGCTTGAGAGCTGAAAAATCGAGATTGAACAGACGAGGGAAATTCTAAACAAGTAAAAACTGTTTTCAGAAGCGGCACTATTTTAACTCGACTTTTATTTACCAGAGTTGCAGTTTTATCGTAATATATTTAGTACATCGATGAAAGCTTGATATTTTACCGAAACTTTTAATGGAACGAGACCAGTGCCACGGACGAGGAGCTTAAGCCCCCACCAGACTCTCTTGAATTTATCCAATTTTAAAACAAATTTACACAAAGGTCTAACGGAAATATTGAATAAATGTTCGGAAAATTTAATTATTTTCTATGATGAATTATTCATGAAGTTAGCGGGTTTTCACGGGAAATCTCGGTTTTTTTTCTTAACTCTGATTGAAAAACAAATACGTGCAATGGGACACTTTTCCGATTAGAGGTAGGAATACAATCTGCTTAAAAAAGAATAGTAACAAACTCAATGAAAACTTCCGTTATTTTTAGTCCACTGAGTTTATGAAACTCGTAAACGCTTTTTATTGCAGTGAGCTTTGAGCAGTTTAGAAATTTAGGAAATCACATTATTTTCGCCGAACGTCACGACATGGATCCTATAAGACAACAACGGCGTTCATTGAAAATAAAGACGGCGAAATAAAGAGGAAATAGTGTCTTAAATTACTACTTCAAATCAGACTTTATCCATAGCGGGATTTCCCCCAAATTACATTGTAAAACAATTTAAAGTTTTTCGGCTGTTCCCATTAGTCTAATATTAAACTGGCGGCTTTGCCAAGCGAAATTATTATTATTATTATTGATTACAATGTCCTACGGGCATTGCACTTAATAGTGTATTATGGAACTAATGGTATAAACTCGATTTTTAACATGAGTGTTATTACTAAATAAGCGACTGTATAGAGACGTTTATACACGTGTTATATACTACACTTTTTCTGTGACCGCCATAAAACCATAATTATCGACACTTGACTAAAATTGACAAAAATGACGGCATCATCTGCAGCCCGTGACTAAAGTGCTAGATTAGTCACGGGTACAAATACTAGAACTTAAGAAAACTTTGGATTTTTCTGGAAAATTTCGGATTTAGAATCTGTGCGAAATTCTGCATAAAATTTGCTCCGAAAAGTAAGCGAGATATCGAACCCAGAATTTTGACATAATGCTCTTGTACATTTTTTCCAAAAAATTCGAACTTTCGACTTTGGACAATCTAAGAACGATTTTTTATATAAAAAATTGAGAGTCGAAAAACTGATTTTCATAGATTCACACTTTTGCACGTCACTCATTAAATTCATTGACAGGATTGTGTTATTAAATGTTGTCATGAACCGCAAAATGTTCTGATTCATATTAATTAATAATTTTGCCACGATTTTGTGATTAATTGTGAATAAATAAAATCCGCAGTGGTAAATATCGTGTTTGAAATTCACTTTGATGTATTAATTAATTCGTGTGTTCATTGGTTTGTTGTTAATCTAACTGCTTTAAGTTCTTTAGGAATAAGTGCGCAGAGGTCGTGTATATAAACTCAGTACCATTAAGAAGTTAAGTATCGTTGTAGCTACCAATTTACATTTACCCCTTTAATTCCGAAAATAAATCCACAGAAGAACACTTTGTTTGAAATGACCTGTAACACTGTAAATTCGTGTAGTATTTCCCATTTCGTGTCTGTTTCCTCGTCGTTAGCGTCTCACAGAACTGAAAGCAACACTCTATTTATTTTTATGACAAATGATAACGCAGTAATCAGAGGGTGAAAAGAATATCATTACGACATCCTTCAAGTAAACGAGTTTGTGCGTGGTGAGAAACGATAAAACTTGTTTACTAACTCATACACACGACATTTATTTTATTGATATTTCTCCCATTCGTTTCGAGTTATTTGCAGATCCGACGAAATCGAGACTTGTCCTCCAAGTGGTAATTTTTCTTCCCACACTTAAAATCCGTTGCGAAAAGGTGATAGTAAAAATATGCGGCGAAGGATCTCCGGAAATGCGTGTGCAGAAATGGGATAATGGTAGGCAATAACAAGAGGCGTTCTACTGAAAGCTAGTATTATATTTTAAAATATGTGAATTGCCGCATGGTAATAGTGGATCAGAAAGGAGGAGGCACTTTACACCTGATTCTCGCAAAGACAAGAGCCCTCGCCCTTCATCGACGCACTTTGGCACCTGCTCTCCTAAAGACTATTATATCAGATTTCAATAAACATCATTCATCCCTTCAGTCTCAAAGAGTCTTATTGTTCGAAGAGCTTCTTGCCTCAGTAAATTCCAACGCACCATAAAATATTTAAAGATTGTTTTTGTAATTAACGGCACGGAAAAGGGTCAGGATTTTTACAGATTCTGCCAAAAAGCGTTTTAAACAGGGATGTAAATTCTCTACAAATATAAGATAAGAAAGATAAGTGAGGGAATATAAAAAGCTTTTAGTAAACTTTTCACCTCTGGCTACATCAGCTTCGAAACACTAAAGAGCAACACATTCTTATTCGCCGAAAGCTCCTAGAAAATGGGGTTCTTGGTGGTTTGAAAAATACAATTATTTCGGTGGCTTGGGTGCTACATCAAAAACATTAAACTGAAATAAAGCGATGAGAGAGCATTTCGTCCTGTGGTAAACGTGAAAAATTAACACGTTTCTGGTCTATTTTTAAAGCTCCTCTTACAAAGAAATCAATGAGAGGAGAGCCGACAGCGGTTGAGCTGAAAGATTCTTGCGGATTTCGGGGTTTTGTCGATTTTAACAGATTTTAAATGTTGTTTTGCCGATTCAGTTCCATTTTAGAGTGATGGGAATTCATTTTTCAACCGGAGACACTTTTTTCCAATTGTAAATAGCCCCAATAATGGTGGATGCGCCGGTCTAAAAATATTCATAATCGTTTCTCATCTTATAGTGTCAATGAGTTATTTTCTGGCACATTCTCTTTAGAATAAATTTGAGATAAATCATTCGGCATCTGTTTGTAAAAATGGCGCGCGTCCAATAAATCATCTCGTGACGTAAATAGCGTCTATTAAGAGGCAAAAACTATTTATACAAGAAAATCTAAACACGCAAATCCTCTTATCCTATTGTCGGGAGTTCATAACTCAAAACCAGTACAGTTTCTTGCTGACCTAAAATTGATCAAGCGATGAAGGGTTAATTACAGTCTCGGAAGTTGAAACGGGGAAAGCGGCTTCATTCTCCAGCTATCCATTTTCGTCTTCCTAAGGGGTTTATCAATCCTGCGCTTTCTCACTGCGTACCTTAAGCTGATGTAGCTCATCAGCTCCACCTTATGCCAATCATCACTTGACGAGGATAACTTCACACTTGTGATTCCAACAATTTGCCGCAAATTCATCATAATTGACGGATCGTCGTGTCGTCGTTTTTCACAAGAATTTTGGTGTGGAAATTTTCCGGAAAAATTATAATTAATCTTCTTGTGAAAATCAACTATTCGAAACTTTGATCGGCCCTAACTCAGTTATTTGTTGTCGGATCTGAATTTCAATTTCAAATTTGGAGTATACGGAAAATACTACGCAAATTGATTTATGATAACTTAAGTTTACTCCAAAAACTAAGCGAGATATTGATATCAGAAATTTGGCATAGTTTTTGTCATGAATTTTCACGAAAAACCGCAAGTTTTTGAAAATGTAAGAACTATTTTTTATGTAAAAAATTGCGAGAAAAACGATAGCGCAGATCGCATCTCAATATCTGTAATAGTTTCCAAGATATTTAGTACGGATTGTTTCAAACTTTTAAAAATTTGGCTCTCTGGCGACCACCCAAAAATTCAAACGGCCATAACTCAATCATTTCTTGATGAAAATTAAAAATTTTTGCGGCTTTGGATTCAGCGTGATATTTTGCGTAAATTGAACCCAAATTTGTCGAGTTTGCCTAATAAACGAGACATTGGCCAAAAACTGTTTTAAAGAGGTCATTGTGGCGTGACTTTCAATCACTGTTTTCAAGATGAAAACGACGTTTAGTACCTTAATGTTTACATAAATTGAAAAAGGAGCTCAAGATCTATTTATTGGCTAAATTTGAGATCAAGTGGACAAATAGTTTACAACTTGAGACCAAAAATTAAAAAATTAAAAAAAATTTGTCGTTTGTTAGAATTTTTTTTTGCAAAAATTGACTATTGAATTTTGGGCTTTTAAACACTTTTTCTAACGTAGAATGAGCTGAGAAAAACGATGGCGTAAACCGCACCTTAATATCTCTAATAGTTTCCGAGATATTTAACTTTAAAAATTACGAAAAATTGGGAAAAATGAAAATCAATTATTCGAAATTTTGATGGGCCATAACTTAGTTATTTGTTGTCAGATCTGAATTTCAATCCCAGATTTGGAATCTGCGAAAAATTCTGCGTACACTGATGTATAATAGCGCAAATTTACTCCAAAAACTAAGCGAGATATCGATATCAGAAATTTTGTACAGTTTTAGTCATGAATTTGCGCGAAAAACTGCAACTTTTGACTTTTGGAAATTCTAAGAACTACGTTTTATGAAAAAATTGCAAGAAAAACGATGGCGCACACCGCATCGCAAAATCGTGACTTCTGGGTAAAATGAGCCTAAACATGTTGCGTTTGCTTAATAAATAAATGAGGCATCTGCCAAAAACTGTTTTGAAGAGGAAATTTTGGGGTGATTTTTAATCACTGTTTTTAAAGAGGAGCTCAAAATCTATCAATTGGCCAAATTTGAAATCGATCGGACAAATAGTTTACGAGTTATGGTCAAAAATAAAAAAAAATGAAAAATTTTCATCGTTTGAGTCGGATTTTTTTTCGCGAAAAATCGACTATTAAATTTTGGGCTTTTGAGCTCTTTTTCTAACGTCGAATGAGCCGAGGAAAACGAAGATATTTAACTTTAAAAATTAGGAAAAATTGGGAAAAATGTGAATCAACTATTTGAAAATTTGATCGGCCATAACTCAGTTATTTATTATTGGATCTAAATTTAAATCCTAGATTTGGAATCGGCGGAAAATTCTGCGTACACTGATGCAAATAACTCAAGTTTAATCCAAAAAATAAAGGAGATATTAATATCGGAAATTTGGCTAGTTTTAGTCATGAATTTTCGCGAGAAACTGCAACTTTCGACTTTTGAAAAATGTAAAAACAATTTTTTATGTAAAAAATCGCGAGAAAAACGATGGCGCAAACCTCATCTCAATATCTGTAATAGTTTCCGAGATATTCAGCTTTAAAAATTAGAAAAATGAAAATGAAGCTCATCAGCTCCATCTTATGCCAATCATTACTTGACGAGGATAACTTCACACTTGTGATTCCAACAATTTGCCGCAAATTCATCATAATTGACGGATCGTCGTGTCGTCGTTTTCCCAAGAATTCCGATGTGGAAATTTCCCGGAAAAATCATAATTAATCTCCTAATGAATTTTTCGAACTTACCCAATTTTCTATGAAGTGAGATTGTCTCGGAGATAAATGCGAGTCTTTGATTTAAATGTGGGGTTATCAGTAACTGTTCGAAGAGATTTACTGTCTCAGCAAGCTTCGCCGAACGATTTACTCCGCTGTCTTTTGTTCTTATCTTTTCATGAGGTCAAGAAAACAAATCCACACAATAAAATCTACATCGTTGACGACAACGCTACATTCATCAGTGTGTTCATCCAGTCGCTCCAAAAATTAAATTTACTAGTTTTCATTCCGCGTATTTTATTACCACATCCTGTAGCTATGTTCGCAGCTGTGTTCGCCATTTTCTCCCTCCTCGTTTTTCTCCCGTCCTCTTAAATTGTTTATTGTTTGATTTTCCTCCCCCGACTATCAAAAACTAAAACAATTTTCATGTCACGCCAGAGGCTGTTTGCCTTCATCTTAAAGTTTATCAACACAAAAACACAGCAACTAAAATAAAGCGATGAAGATGATCGGAATATGGAATAAAAATTCTGTCTGCATAAGAATACAATTTGAGAATATTGTTCGGCAATGTTGCATTTTACGCACGTCATACGTCCTGGATGCATGTTTCAGGGTTATATGCAAAGTAAGTGCTTCCATAGCTCGGGATGGATGTATCGCATTTGGGGATGCTTTTCGTTAAAGTGGTACTTTTTCTGCAGACTGAGTTATCTTTCCGGTTCGTCTATTTTCGTTATTATTTTGCTTCAGAGAATATTTATCCTTTGAATACGAAAGAGTTTGCAACATGTTGGAGGAAATCCATTGAGGGAAAACTCTAAGGTTTAATCCATTTAAGGGAGAGGGAATTTTATGTCATTTAACAAATAACTCCACCACTTTCAACGCGAATATTAAACTAAAGTCATTTTTGCACATTTGAGCGATCAAAGGCGGAAATGAACTCGAGGTAAAATATGTTTTGTGTTTCTTTCACCTTTGTGAAATTTATAGGTTTATCTCAATTATTTTAAATTCTTTTTCTTGTTAATCCGAATACATTTTCATTTTCACCCTGAAATCATAACAATAACAAAATAATAAATAATTTCTAAAATTTTATAGCAATAGTAGGTACCAATATTACTATAATTATGAATTTTATTTAAGGATTTCGAAAAATTTTTTTTGATCTCTAAAATAAAAATTTCTAAAATTTTAGTCTTTTGCTTCACACTTTTGCAATTTGGTGAACTTAATAAACGACTCGAAAGTCGTAATTTCCCCAAATTTTATAACAATAGCTCTAAAATTATTATTACGAATTTTAGTAAAGGATATCGGAAATTTTTGTTTTTTCTTCAATATTAAAATTTTTAAAATTAGTGATTTTTGCTCTACAATTTTGGAATTTGGTGGATTTAATACTTGACCCAAAAATAATAACTTTTTCAAATTTCATAGCAATAACACTAAAATTACTAGAATTAGGAATTTTAGTGAAGGATTTCGAAAATTTAACAAATAACTCCACCACCTTACAAACGGATAATAAAACTATAAACCAAAGTAATTTTTGCCCGTTTGAGCCATCAAAGGCGGAAATGAACTCGAGGTGAAATATGTTTTGTGTTTTTTTTCACCTTTGTGAAATTTATAGGTTTATCCCGACTATTTTAAATTCTCTTCCTTGTTAATCCTAATACATTTTTCTTTTCATCCCTGAAATCATAAATTCCTACAGTTTTCAGTGACTCCCACGGGAAACTCAAAACTTTGATCTTTTAAAATATGGAGAATTGGACTAGTATTCTTCAGCGCACCACGACTGAAAAATTAAAGCAGGAAACAACGATGGAAACAAATATTCATAGCGAGTACATTTAGCGGAAGGAGCATTTTCCTTTACGACTTTGTCCTCTCTCAGTACTTAATATTTATAATATCTTAAAATTTCATTCTGAAAGACAATGCAGCCCAATTATCGCGAAGCTAAAACGAAGGAAATAGTTGAGAGTTTTCATAAAAGTTTTGTAATTTTCTTTAATGAGGGAATCGGAATCCAACAGGTGGTAACTATATTTCACGGAAGGTTAAGAGAAACGATTTAGCCTACTGCACCGCGGAGGTGCTACAATCGCATTCGTTTGGATTTCCGGGCGAAACGCGTTAAATAGTCGTTGTAAATTCCCGAGAATTTAGCAATTTTCGCGTTGTATTATAGGCAACTGGTTATACACGTATGAAATTCCCCAGAGCTCCGTTTTCACCACGAATTTGACATCTTGACAAAATCACAATTGGAAGACAGCCGAAACGAAAACAATTTCGTTTATATCGGTAATGTTAAACCTCCTCACGTTCGAATCTTTCCGCACTTATTAGATTTGGAAGAGGCGTTCCCAATGCACGAACCGTCATTGTTCTCGTTTCATCTCCGACCTTTATATTTTGCAATTTAACCCACTAATTATTTACTCTAGACTCGCGATCTCTAATAAAAAACAGATATTAGATTCTTCACAATGTGAGTTTCCGGACAATGGCTTCGATAAATCAGAAGAGCCATAACCATCAATCTTACCTAACAATTAAAGTCATTTTTCATGGAGATAGAAGATCACTTAAAATAACAATAGTTGCCACTATATTTACGATATTAAAAGCGGATCGACGACGGCGGAGTGAAATTAAATCGAAGGAAACAAAAAGTTATTTTGCTGATTTCGGGAACGGCTGCGGAGGAGATCAGTTTTTGCTCAGTGGTTTTTGTTGGCGAGACGCAAGACGGATTTTCCTGTTTTAATTCAGTTCCAATGCAGTTTTTCTCCAAAATTAAAATTTCTAAAATTTGTGTTTTTTGCATTCCAATTCTACAATGAAGTGGTGTTGTCTCACGAGTCAAAAATATTAAATACCTCAAATTTCATAACTCGCTAGCACTAAAATTACCAAAATTACGAATTTTAGTGGAGGATGTCGAAAATTTTTGCTTGGTCTCCAAAGTTAAAATTTCTAACATTGGTGTCTTTAGCTCTAAAATATAGCAATTTCGCAGAAATAATATACGATTAAAAACTAGTAATATCCCTAAATTTCATAGCTGTAGCACTAGAATTACTAAAATTTCGAAAATTTAGGAAGAATTATTCATTTTTCGGCTTCGGTTTGTAAATAAAAATTTCTAAAATTTGTGTCTTTTCATCTACAATGTTGCAATTTAACAAACTTAATAAACGATTAAAATCTAGTAATTTCCCCAAATTTCAAAGCTGTAGCACTAAAATTACCAAAATTACGAATTTATAGGTAGGATTACTCATTTTTCGGCTTCGACTAGTAAATAATTTTTTTTTAAATTTGTGTCTTTATTTACAATGTTGCAATTTGATAGAGTTAATAAGCGATTATAAACTGGTAATTTCCACAAATTTCAATGCTGTAGCACTAAAATCACCAAAATTACGAATTTTTAGGGAGGATTTCTCTCTCATATTTCGGCCTCGCCTTGAAAATAATAATTTCTAAAGTTTGTGTTTTTCGATCATAAATTAAGTCTACTAAATTTTTCAATTTAGTAGACTTAATAAACAACTCAAAAATAGTAACTTCCCTAAATTTCATAGCAATAGCAGTAAAATTACCAAAATTACGAATTGTATTGAAGAATCTCGAAAATTTTTGCTAAGTCTCCAAAATAAAAATTTCTAAAATTTGTTTTTCGCTCTACAATTTTGCAATTTAGTGAAGTTAATACACGACTCAACAACAGTAACTTTCCTAAATTTCAAAGCGATAATACTAAAATTACCAAAATAACAAATTTTTATGGAAGATTTCGAAAATTTTTGCTTGGTTTCCAAAATTAAAATTTATAAAATTTTTGTCTTGCGCTCTACAATTTTGCAATTTGGTAAAGTTAATAAACGATAAAAACTAGTAATCTTCCCAAATTTCGTAGCTGTAGCACCAAAATTACCAAAATTAGGAATTTTAGTGAAGAATCTCGAAAATTTTTGCTTGGTCTCCAAAATAAAAATTTCTAAAATTTGGGTTTTTAGCTCTACACTTTTGCGCTTTGGTGAAGTTAATAAACGACTAGAAAGTAGTAACTCGTCTAATTTTCATAGCAATATCAGTAAAATTAACAAAATTACGAATTTTATTGAAGGATTTTGAAAATTTTTGCGTGGCATCCAAAATAAAAATTTATAAAATTTGCGTCTTTCCTTCTACAATTTTGCAATTTAGTGTAGTTAATACACGACTCAAAAATAGAAACTTCTTTAAATTTCATAGCTGTAGGACTAAAATTATCAAAATTACGAATTTTAGTGAAAGATCTCGAAAGTGTTTGCTTGTACTTTTATAATAATAAAAAAAATCACTTTTTACCAGCAAAGACATTTTTAGTCGTATTAAAGGAGGCGTATTTTACCCAGAGAATGCGTTTGACAATGAAATACAAGTAAAGTTGACTTTCATTATATCCGTTTAGATTACAGCTAACTGTTAAAGTTTTCTAATCAAGAGCTTTCTGTGTTTAATGTTTGCATGGTGGTGTTTTTGCTATGGAATTAGCATATTTCGGCTTTATAGCACTGTTTATATGTATTAGACTTTACGCTCGGAACTCACCCCAAACGTAATGAATTATTGGATCATTCCACACTTTAACGACGATGAAACTGAATTATTATGGTCATTAAAAGTTAATAATATTATCTGTGGTGGGGCACTAACGTTCTGCCTCGTTTCGACCTTTTTACTATGATATACCGGGTTGTACAATTTAGGCCGGGCTTAATGAAACGCCATATTAATTTATCACGGATTTACACGAAATTACCAACTACAACTAAAAATTCACACGCTACACAAGTGACACGGGACTTAACGGAAATTAAACCAAACCAACAGAGGGAAAGAAATTGTGAAATCCACAAATTACATTCATACGCAGACAGTTCAGTAAATATTTGCCATATGGTGGATGCGCCACTATTTATGTTCCAAAAATCCTCTTATCTCGAAACCGACGCAGGGCTTACATTGCGAAAATTAGGCTAAAACAAAACAGGAAAAGAAATTATACAACTTCCCTAACTTTAACTGTTGGACCCAATTTACAAATTACGTGTCGTCTTCGGAAGAGAATCAGATGTGTCACTTCGGTAAATACACTTGCCTCCAAAATTATTGCATTACTCAATAATTTGTAGGTATTATTTCGGTAGAGTGAGCTTTCCATTACAATTCAACAGAAATTTTAACGGATCTGCCTTTAGGATGGTTTTGATAGCGATCGATTACTTCTGTTGGTTTTTAACACGTTTTTCTGATTTTATTTCTATGCTAGTTAGCTATTTATAATATTATCCGGCTTCGATATTAAAAATTAAATTTCTTTTTTGCTCCGCTCAACCACCGAATAAAATTTGGTTAATTGTGGATTATCCAACATCCTTCAATAAAATTCCTAATTTTGGTAATTTTAGTGCTACCGCTATGAAATTTGAGCAATTTATTATTTTTAAGTCGTGTATTAATTCCACAAAATTGCAAAATTGTAGAGCGCAAGACAAAAATTTTAGAAATTTTAATTTTGGAAACCAAGCAAAAATTTTCGAAATCTTCCATAAAAATTTGTTATTTTGGTAATTTTAGTATTATTGCTTTGAAATTTAGGAAAGTTACTGTTGTTGCGTCGTGTATTAACTTCACTAAATTGCAAAATTGTATAGCGAAAAACACAAATTTTAGAAATTTTTATTTTGGAGACTTAGCAAAAATTTTCGAGATTCTTCAATAAAATTCGTAATTTTGGTAATTTTACTGCTATTGCTATGAAATTTAGGGAAGTTACTATTTTTGAGTTGTTTATTAAGTCTGCTAAATTGAAAAATTGTGGAACAAAAGACTGAAGTTTTATAAATTTTAATTTTTAAGACTAAGCGAAACTTTTCGAGATCCTTCACTAAAATTCGTAATTTTGGTATTTTTATTGCTACAGCTATGAAATTTGGAGAAGTTACTATTTTTGAGTCGAGTCCACCAAATTGCAAAATTGTAGAGCAAAAACCACAAATTTTAGAAATTTTAATTTTGGAGAAAAAACAAAAATTTGTTACATGCCTTAGTAAAACTTCTAATTTTAGAAATTTTAGTGCTATTGCTATAAAATTGCAAAATTGGAGAACAAAAAACACAGATTTAAAAAAGCTAAAAGTGATTTTGCTGGTAAAAAGTGTTGTTTTTTTTTTATTTTGGAGGCCAAGCAAACACTTTCGAGATTTTTCACTAAAATTTGTAATTTTGGTAACTTTAGTGCTATTGCTATAAAATTCGGGGAAGTTACTACTTTTGAGTCGTTTATTAAGTTCACCAAATTGCAAAGTAAGACTGAAATTTTAGAAATTTTTATTTTGAAGACCAAGAAAAAATGTTCTAAATCTTTCAATAAAATTCGTAATTTTTTTAAATTTAGTGCTACTGCTATAAAAATTAGGGAATTTATTATTTCTGAGTCGTGTATTAACTCCACCAAATTGCAAAATTGTTGAGCGAAAGACTCAAAATTTACAATTTTTTATTTTGGAAACCAAGCTTAATCTTTTAATGAACTCTGCCAGATTGCAAATTTGTAGAGCAAAAGACCACCAATTTGAGAAATTTTAATTTTGGAGAGCAAACAAAAATTTTCGAGATTCTTTAATAAAATTCGTAGTAAGTAATTTTAGTTCCACAGCTTCAAAATTTAGGGAAGTTACTATTTTTGAGTTGAGTATTAGCTTCACCAAATTGCAAAATTGTAAAGCCAAAAACACAAATTAAAAAAAATATATTTTGGAGACTTACCAAAAAATTTCGAAATCCTTCAATAAAATTCGTAATTTTGGTAATTCTAGTGCTATTGTTATGAAATTTGGGGACGTTACTATTTTTGGGTCAAATATTAACTCTACCAATTTGCCAAAAAGTAGAGCAAAAGACACAAATTTTAGAAATTTTTATTTTGGAGACCAAGCAAAAATTTTTGAGATTCTTCAATAAAATTCGTAATTTTAGTAATTTTAGTTCTACAGCTACGAGATTTAGGGAAGTTACTATTTTTGGGTTGAGTATTATCTCAAAAAAACAAATTAAAAAAGCTTAAAAGAGTTTTTTTTCTGGTAAAAAGTGACTTCTTACAAGTTACAGCGTTTTGTTGGCGAATTTCTCAGAGCCCGCTAATGAATATTGTTACGAGACGTTCGCCGAAGAGGTGACCTATAAAAGGGTGTGTAATACCAGTAATCTACAACAGAGAGTGCGACTAAAGCGTAATACGATTACACGATTACATTGCTTGCCGGGAATACATATTTAATTACTTTTATTCCGGTGGGAAGGGATGTCGGAGCTGCAAAACTGATACAGCTGATTGCAACTTCTGAATAACATGACGGAGCCTAATTACCACGGCCGAATATTCCATGTGGTATTAAACTTAGAGTGGGAAATAATCACATTCCTTCCTCAATATTTACAACAATTTACAACGATGCAACGTTGCATCCCCTAATTATGCCATATGAATGCAAAGCCCCGCTTATGGCACCATAAAATTTTTATCTGCGTTTCTATTTAAGCGCCCCGAATTCCTCACTTGACAAATGGAGAGTTTTATTCAACCAAATAAAATAAGCAAATACCTCGCCATTCTAAGTAACAATAAATTATTATTGCTGATAAATTTCAGCTGCGGAATTCAGGAATCATTTTTATCGTTCACCGTTCCTTGCTCACTCAACTTGATTTATAGAAGAGTCGGAAGAGAAAGAATTTAGCGGCAATATGACCAAGAATCTTAAACGCTCCTACAGCAAAACGACGAAGTCTTAATACTGCAATTTCATACAGTCGATAATCGCTGAATAAACTCGCTTAATTAATTTCCATGGTCGAGTTTTATTACCAAAAAAATTTCATTATGAGTCTAGAAAGTAAACTTTTAGCCAAAACGAAGTTATCTTGAAGATCGCGCGTCAACTTCGGTGGAGATAAATTTCACAAACCGCTGCTTTTAAATTTAGATTTACAAAGGAATTCATTTAGCAAACTGTCCCTTGCATTTTTTCCAGGATCCAGAGAAAACCGGGCGGCAATTAGTACAAATGATATTATCAACAACGAATAAAATCGGAATTACAATAATTGATTTCCAAGTCAAATTAATCACGGCATGTGGAGAATATTTGATGTATCGATCCTTGGCATAGGACCCTTGGTGCAGTGCGGTTAATTCGAGAGAATTATTCTGGCAAACATTAAGCGAAAATTATTGCGACAGTTGGTAACTTGTCAAACAGCAGTAACACGGATTTTATTACTTTCACGATCTTGTTCAACAGTTTCCAAACATGAAAACTCAATTAGACATTTTTAGAAATATGGCGGATGCGCCGCTTCTCCCAAAGATTAAAAACGGTCGAGTCGTTCGGTTCTACTCCCAAAACTCGCCCTAATTCGGTTTAAACTCAATGTCTAGAGACCAAACAACGTATTTAGATCCTCTACCTACCTCTCCTTTCACATTAATAATGTTGCGAAATTTAAACAAGACAGCTAATGGTAGATTTGCGGCACAGTATTCAAACTGACGTGCTTCTAAGTGTAAAGCTTAGTTTAGTGGTGCAGTAAACAAGACAACCACAAGCCGCGGCCACTATATTGTTTCTTGGTTCACCGCGAAAGCTCCCGTAGCCGGAAAAGCTACAATGGAACTTTATAATGCACGTACCGGATGCACCAGGACCACATCATTTAACTTAGAATTTATTAAAAAAGAAATTTTCAGCTGGATTTACTTTGGAACTTTATAAATCTGAGCGGTTGGGCGAGACCAGCGAGATCAATTTTCTGATAGTTTGCCGAATTTATTGCGCGGTTATCAGTGTTTGAGAATGTATATTGGGTGAATTATTGAATAACTTTAAGGAAGTCGAGCGGTTTTGATACAAATATTTGAAAATAAAATGCCAGTTGCATGATTGTATTTTATATGGTTCACTTGACTGTTAGTTCTTGATATGCACCTTATTACACTTCGATGCAAATAAACAATTTTAGAAGGCCGCAAGATTTGAAGGGAATAAGTTAGACACCAATGGCAGAGAATTTTTGTAGGCGCCTACTTGTGATGCTAATTTTTTAACTTCTTTTTAAGTTTTGTCAAAATCCAGTTAAGAAAATTTGGGGAAATTCGGCCTTTGAAAATTGTTTATGTTAAGAGTTTATTGCGGCAATTTTGGAGCACACTGTATAAAAATTAATAACTAATTGCTTAAATTGATGTAGTGTCCGAAACTAGCCTGGCGCATCCACCATTTTCACCGTTTTTATTCTTGTAACAAATTGGACTTTGAAACAGTTTTATTGATTGCAAAACTTCAAACGAGTTCGATTTGAAATGTGAAAACTACCAAACATCTGTTCTTTACTTATTTACGTGTAGTCTGAAATTCTCGCGTAATTTTCCATTTTCCACCACTAATTGCGCACATCAAAGCGTCTCCAAATTGAAAGGTTGCTGTCCTTTCTCGGCAAAGAACTCCCGAACAGATGCGCCACGATTTTCACCGTATCCAGTAATTTATTCACAAAGTTTTTCGCATCACCAAGTAGAAATTTTAAATCCAGCAAACTTGAAAATATGCCACATATGTCGATGTTAGAATTGTAGAAATATTAATGTCAAATCAGAATTGCGCATATAAAATTTGAAATAATTTCACGTTTCATGTAGCAAAACCAGATTTATTTCCTTGCTCGTGTATTTTTGCAAACCGACTTGAAAGTGTTCGTTTGAGTGAAATTCAAACCTCCCGCTGTCGAAAAACGATAGCACGGCTGTTTTCACAAACTTCCCGGACGTAATTGAAATCGAACTTCTCACAAGACGAGCTGATTTTTCAATTACTTTCCAAATCGGTTGAATATTATCGCGAATTGAAAGTGGCGCGTTCCTCTTGTTTTATTAAAAAAGGATTAGTTTCTGCGGTCCAAAAATCGTAATAAAAGCGGTGTGTTATTTGAATGAGCATTAAGACGAGACGTGTTTTTACTTCAAACAAAAATATACATTTTTTGTGCTTTTGCTGGAATGACAAAGCTCTGTTCTTTCCAGTGAAGAAAACGAACACGACAACTGCCAACCGCCGTCATGTGGGCTTTCCCACACTCTCCGGTTTTCACACACAAACGAAAATTTGCACTCCGGTTCGCTCCACATTAATGTGCCGCAGCACCTTGTTATCAATCAGAGGAGAGATTCGTCAAAGAGTCTGATATAATTTACATAACATTTAATTGAAGACGCCATGTTTTCGTTGCGAAATTGTCAAGGCGTCCGGCTCCAGTGATAATATTTCTCCTCTTCCCGGATCAAAGCTTTTTGCTTATCGCGGCGCGTCGCAGGATTAAGGTCTGCTCTCTAACCATTGCGGTCCCCGAACAAACAAAGGCGGTTATTCCACATACGATAGAAGTATATTTGAATTAGAATCGGTGGCATTGTTGACTTTAAGCAGCCGCGAACATCCTCTCTGATGGTTGGTGAAATTTGCTACCCTGAAATTACACAGCTGGGAAAAGTCTATTGTTTTCATATAATTGAGTTCTGCCAACTCAAAGTTACATCCAAAGGGATCCTATCTGTGATTGTCGAAATGGGTTTTATAATCAGAGTAATTGTTTCCGCTCGTTTTATCACCTCTCCAAGTGAAAAATAAATATTTTGCTTGAAAATACCAAAGGGAGCATTTACGCGGCTTCTGAGTTAATTTCTGAGGAGCGACAAAACAGGGATACGACCACTTCGTCCCCGACAGTTTGCGCCCGTCAATTCGTCCCCAATGCAATTTGCCGCCAGTTTAATTCGTCCGTGAAAAATGTGATTTATATAATTTTACTTAAAAATTATATCTGCAACACAAGCTGGCTACACAGGGTGCTTCACGAAGTGTGGTAAATATTCAAACTGGGGATAAACATTTTTGGCCTCATACATTGTAAACGTCAAATTAACATTCAGTTGACATCTTCGGAAACATTATACAGGGTGTCCCAGAACTCGCGCCCCATAGAGCAAGGGAGGGTGCCGACAGCAATACGGACGGCAAATTTCAAATCAAAAATTGACTAAGTTTAATAGTATTCGAGAACTGATAAAAAGTTAACAACCAATCCCGAAAGCTTATTTGAGAAGTGGAGTAAATGGCCATCCCAATTTCCTAGGCAACGAGAGTATAATGTTTAACTGACCAATGGATGATAGTATGTGTACCTATTTTCAAATTCTGTTCAGCATCGGGATTGGCTACAGTTTTTTTGTCTTATCTCGGTTATTTTTTGAGTAAAAAAATTATGGTTTCAGAATTTTGGTTCAGAATTGTTGCCTCCATACGCCGTTTCTCTCCGGGGCGCGAGTTCTGGGACATCCTGTATTTACAAGCGCCCTGGACGTTTACAAACGCCGTGCGGTAAAAATTGCCCAAATCATCTGCTCTTCAGATGTGTTTATAAATTAAAGTCACTTTACCATAATGAAGATAGATCACTAAAGTGGAATCTACCTAAATTATTATCTCAATTAAGACAATATTTCTATTTTTAAAGTAATATTAAAACGTTTTTTATACAGCGCCATGTTGTGTACTTTTTGTGCACCAACTACAAAATTGACAGAATTGACAGATGATGAAATTTACAAATGTCATATGTGACAGTTCTTATGAATTTAAAAAATTCCAATTATTTAAATTAAAAGTTTTTCGGCCAGAAAGTTTAATACAACTCCTGTGCGTTAACCATTTTACAGCGCTCAATCATTAAAGCTGATCAATCAAACTGATTTCGCGCTGTAAAATGTAAGTTACCACACGCGATTGTAAATAACTATTAGTTGGCACCAAAAAAAATTTTTCCCATCAAGTTGAGGAAAATGTGCACGGGAAAGAACTTTTGGTAGTCACTGGAACGACGACCGAACAAAAAACGAATGTGGTTTTTTGCGATTTCAACAAAACCTTGTGTTTACGCATGGAAATGTTACCTTGAAATCACAAAAAATGCTCAAAATGCCGCCCCCTTTGTCAATGCAGGCTCGATTTAAATCTGGAGAACGTGGGGGCCACAACACTGGTCCAGTTCTTCCGATCCACCGCTCGTGGAAATTATTATTCAACCACACGGACACTATGCGCGCACTATGGGGAAGAGCTCCGTCTGTAAAAACCACATTTGAGCCCTTATGTTTAAAGGAACGTCGTCTAACAAATCTTCTAGATCATTTTCGTCGTAATCGTCTGGTGTTGGTACCTGGAGTTTCTTCAACGGCATCTAACACTTCCTCTTCAACTTCTAATCTGCGATCACTTTCGGTCTTGTGTGTTTCTTGTGTTCATTTTAAAAGAACCATGTTCTCGTAATTTCTGCATGATTCTTGCAAACACACGAGAATCAGGAACGTGTCGATTTGGAAAACGTAAACTGTACAACTCGCGAGCCACAAGAGAATTAACACTAGTTTCATTTTAAAAATTCCCGTCACAGAGTCAAACTAACACTGAAGCATTTAAAAAGACTATCGTCCCACCTGATTAATAGCCACAAAAAGTCAGTTTTTGTTGAAGCTAAGAGATAAGGGTTTGTTTACATTATGACTTTTACTCTCGCTAGCGGTTCTCCAACGGTTTTGGCCAAAACTTGGAAGCTTTATATCTTGGGTTCATTTTTGCAGTAATTTTTTTTTATTATTTTTTTAGGCCTCCCTATATTAGGGACCATTACTAGTTTGAATATTTACCACACTTCGTGAATCACCCTGTATAGTATGTATGTATACTAAGAAAATTCGTTTTATTACAATTAAAAAAATCAAATATAATAAAATTAGCTAATAAAAAGATTTATAAAGAAGACATACAAGAAATTGCAATATTAGAATTAAATTATTATTATTATTATTATTGTCTGAAAAAATTCTAAATTATTTTCAATGAAAAAAATGTCTTTTTAAGAACAAACACCTGCAAATAAATTTTTAAGTTTTAACTCTGTCCGTGTCCGTCAAAGTAAATATTAATAAAATAAATACTGATTGTTTAAACTATCGATGACAAAAAATAATTTATTTTTAATATTATTAACAGCAATTTTAAGGGAGGCTACAATTGTTGCTAGACACTATGCAGATAATAAATCGCAACCTGAGAACTAACATTTGCATTAAATTGATAAGTGTTCACGTTATCAATAATATTTCTTTAATTTATTAAATATTTATTTAAAAAAAATGACAGAATCTATTAATATTTTTTTGACTTGTTAAAGTATACTTACTTTATTTTTATACTTGATAGAATTTTTATACTTACTTTATTTTTGTACTTGATAGAAAATGATTAAAAAAATTGCAAAACAAACAATTTAAATTCTCACAAAAATCACTTAGAACCTTATAATTCTCACGTTGCGAAATTATGAAAACCGGATTACATTTTTATTGAATGTGACAATTGTACGCATTTGATGCTCTTATTATTATTCTTACAGCGCATGTAAACAAAACTTTCAGGGACAAATTTGCAAGGAACGAATTTTCAAGGGGACGAATTAACCGGGAGACGAATTGATCGGGAACGAAAAGGTTTGAGGACCAATTGCCCGGGACAAACTGTCGGGGACGAATTGTCCGCAAATCCTTTTTTGAGCATAAACCTTTGGATTTAATTTGTCCAAATCTAATTTCGTCGATATTTCGCTTATTTTGGAAAAAAATTAAGTTTTTTAATCTCATTTTACGTAGAATTTCACGTAAATTCCAAACACCTGAGATACGTTAAGATCGGTCCACAAATAAGCGAGTTATGCCTGTTTAAATTTTTGGATATTCGATTTTCAGTTTTTTCAAATGCTTAAAGTCCGATATTTTCGTAACTAAAAGAGATAAATTAAAACGGTTTGCGCAATAGTCTTTCTACATAAGAATCAAGTCTTAGCTCAATTTTGAAAAATGTGAAAATAGTATATTAAAACACCGAGTTTCATAAGGCAAATTTTTGGGCACGAATCCAAGTTTATAATGGATGAGTGCCTAAATGGCCTTATGAACGAGGTTTTTATATTATTTTTCCTAATTTGTTCTTGTAACAGAGCTATTTTCGTTATTTTCGCATTCGTTTTCAGTGCTAGAATATCCATTTCGATACGGAATGTTAGAATAGCTTTGTTTCCATAGCAACTCGAGAATGTTGAAAATACAAATTAGGAAAATAGTATATTATGAAACGCGTTTAAAGTAGTAAGTGCGGCAAAATGCATTATGAACAAGTATCATACGCTATTTTTTCTATTTCGCGTTATTTTAAACGAAAACACTTGATTTCGAAATCTAGGGAATTTTAGGGTAGTTGGCATTTGCAAAATGTTCGGGAAAAAAAATCGAAGTAGCCAAATCCAATTTCAGTCAGTTTGGCAGGTGTGACGTTTTGAGGTTACCGGAGCGTAAGGGAGCCAAGAGAGCGAAGATTTTGATCATGATCATGATGGTTCTCTTGCATCCAAAGAGTTTTTCTCCGATGAATTATTAAGCCAAGTACAAAAAGAAATAATAGTGTATTGATCGATTTATCATGGTTTATCAAAACCAAAATCTAAATTGTCAACGTTGACGGCAGGTTGACGGTTTGTCTGCTGCAAACCTAAGAAAAATAAATGCTCCTGGAAATATTGGCACGGGATTGGTCCATTACGATACCGAAATACCCTCAAACGCGTATCGAAATATCTTCATTATGAACGCGAAATAGAAAAATAACTTTTTCGACCAAAGGTTTGAGTTTTTTAGTCTTATTTTACGCAGAATTTCACGTAGATTCCTAAAACCTGAGATTCGTTAAGAAGGGGAATGCGGGAACTGACGGATTGTTGTTGATTGAGTATTATTGTATGTGACCGCAAATACATGCAGTTGATCTAGTTGTAAATAAAGCTTTCAGGGACAAATTGCAGAGGACAAATTTTCAAGGGGACGAATTGATCGGGGCGAAAAGGTTTGGGGACGAATTGTCCGCAAATCGACAAAATGTCGTGGAATGCGGGAAATGGCGGCGGGTTGTTGTTGATTGAGTTTCAAATAGACAGATTTCGGCGGTGCAACAGATTTGCCATAAATTGAGATTCTTGGCATTGTAGAAATCGAAAAGTGATAAAATCAATTGGAATCCACTAAATAATTCCATTAGGGGTGTCGACTTGGAGTCCGTGCCAGTTTCGGATTTCGGGATGCGAGAAACGGCTTGAGATGGAAGAGAGAAGTAAGACGCCATTAATTTCCAACGATTTTCAATCAATCGTTTTGGAATAAAGATGCTTCGAGTTACGGATGGCGTAACAGACCTTGATTTTTCCACTCTACGAACTTTCACTTTTTACAACATTCATAACAATGTCAGGTTCAGACACAACGTCTAAATTTATAATTAATCAACCAATTAATCAATTAATTAATTAATTACACGCTGCAGGAGATTCCAAGTTAGGTTTGTTACTTGAAAGATTCTCAAGAATTTTGTTAACAACGTCGATGCTCTTCGCCGTCCCCCCTAAATCCGCAGTGTGCACCTTATCCAAACAAATGGTCTTATAGACAGCCCTTGAAAGGGTCCTCGCGTGCTTATCATGCCCCAGATGATACAACATTGCAACGCTCGCGTTCAGCATCGCCACAGGATTCGCCAGGTTCTTTCCAGCAATAGCACTCGCGCTGTTTCTAGTAGCTGGTTCGAAAATCGCGTAATATTCGCCGTAGTTCTTCCCGCACATCAGTCCAGGTCCTCCACTGATCCCGCAGATAATGTTAGCAATGATGCTTCCATAGAGATTCGTGGTTAGAACAACGTCGAATTGTTTGGGGTTCGTCACCGCCTGCATGCAGAAGTTGTCGACGATGACATCGTTGTGTTGGATGTCAGGGTAGAGTTTGGCAACTTCTCGCGAGACTTGGAGGAATAAACCGTCGGAGAGCTTCATGATGTTGGCTTTGTGGACTGTGGTGACTTTCTTTCGTTTGTACTTCTTAGCGAACTCGAACGCGGTGGTGGCGAGTTGTTCCGCGGCGTCCCTTCGGACGATTTTTAAACACTCCACGACTTTGGAACCTCCGATGCTGTGTTCTAGCATGGAGTACTCTCCTTCGGTGTTTTGTCTGATTAGAACTATGTCGATGTTGTCGTGCTTATTAGGGACTCCAGGGATGGTCTTACACCACAAGACATAAACAAAGAGGTGGAGTTCGCTGCGGAGGAGCATGTTAAGTTTTGATGAATGTTCGAAGGATTCCAGATCGAGGTTTCCTTTCATTCCAACCCCATTTCGTTTTATGGAGACGACAGCATCATCAAGGTCACTACTTTCCTTGATTTCGATGAGCTCGAAGTCGACGGGAGCTCCAAGTTCTTTGAAAATGGTCCGCACGTGGCTGCAGACTTCCGGTCCTATGCCATTGCCAGGGAGCATGGTGGCGGTGTGTCTGCCTCCATAGAGGGCGAGGGGGATCCGATCGTCCACGAAACATTTAGGTGTCGTACGTTGGATTTCGAAGTCGGAAGGAATGTGGGAGTGGGAGTCGAACCGCAGGAGGTGGAGGAAGGGAGCTCGGCCACGGAACGCTCGAAAGAGAGACATTTTTTTAGTTCGATTGACACTAGTGAGGGAATATGATTACCAACCTAAATTAATAACTAGTTTTAGTGATTTCATTTGATTACTTTACACACTCGCTTTTTTGTGGGGTCTGGAACGAACAAAACAAAAAATTCTATTTTTTTTTAGAAGCTTTCACTGAAAATTTGTCGATTTTCTTGTAGATTTGCACTGTTTGAACTTCAAAACGAAAAATTTTTCAAATATCCACAGAATTAACCAAAAAATGATTTTTTTAAATTAATGTGATATTTAAAAAATTTCAAATGAAAAAATTCTATTTTCCTAGGAAGCTGTTATCAGGAAAGTGTGTCGATTTTCTTGTAGATTTGCACTGTTTGTACACTAAAACGAAAAATATTTTAAATATCCACAGAATTAACCAAAATATCATTTTTTAAATTTATGTGAGATTAAAAAATGCTTAAAACTTCAAATGAAAAAGTTGCATTTACCCCAAAAGCTATAATTTAAGAAAATGTGTCTATTTTCTTGTAGATTTGCACTGTTTGAACTCCAAAACGAGAAACTTTTTAAATATCCACAGAATTAACCAAAATTTATGATTTTTTTAAATTTATGTGAGATTGGAAAATGCTCAAAATTTCAAATCAAAGAATTCTCTTTTTCCCCAGAAGCTGTAATCATAGAAAATGTGTCAATTTTCTTGTAGGTTTGCACTGTTTGTACACTAAAACGAAAAATATTTTAAATATCCACAGAATTAACCAAAATATCATTTTTTAAATTTATGTGAGATTAAAAAATGCTTAAAACTTCAAATGAAAAAATTTCATTTTCCCCAAAAGCTATAATTTAAGAAAATGTGTCTATTTTCTTGTAGATTTGCACTGTTTGAACTCCAAAACGAGAAACTTTTTAAATATCCACAGAATTAACCAAAATATGATTTTTTTTTAAATTATGTGAGATTGGAAAGTGCTCAAAATTATATGAAAAAATTATATTTTTCCTAAGAAGCTGTTATCACAGAAAATGTGGGGATTTTCTTGTTGATTTACACTGTTTGAACTTCAAAACGAGAAAATTTTCAAATATCCATAGAATAACCCAAAATATGATTTTTTTAAATTTATGTGAGTTTGGAAAATGCTCAAAATTTCAAATCAAAAAATTCTCTTTTTCCCCAGAAGCTGTAATCATAGAAAATGTGTCAATTTTCTTGTGGATTTGCACTGTTTGAATTCCAAAACGAGATTTTTTTAAATATCCCCAGAATCAAACGAAATATGATTTTTTTTAATTTATGTGAGATTGGAAAATGCTCAAAATTTCAAAAAAAATATATATTTTTCCCCCGAAGCTGTAATCATAGAAAATGTGTCAATTTTCTTGTAGGTTTGCACTGTTTGAACACTAAAACGAAAAATATTTTAAATATCCACAGAATTAACCAAAATATCATTTTTTAAATTTATGTGAGATTAAAAAATGCTTAAAACTTCAAATGAAAAAATTCCATTTTCCCCAAACGCTATAATTTAAGAAAATGTGTCTATTTTCTTGTAGATTTGCACTGTTTGAACTCCAAAACGAGAAACTTTTTAAATATCCACAGAATTAACCAAAATTTATGATTTTTTTAAATTTATGTGAGATTGGAAAATGCTCAAAATTTCAAATGAAAAAATTCTATTTTTCCCAGAAGCTGTAATCTGAGAAAATGTGTCGATTTTCTTGTGGATTTGCACTGTTTGAATTCCAAAACGAGATTTTTTTTTAAATATCCCCAGAATCAAACGAAATATGATTTTTTTAAATTTATGTAAGATTGGAAAATGCTCAAAATTAAAAAAAATAATTCTATTTTCCCCGGAAGCTGTAATCATAGAAAATGTGTCAATTTTCTTGTGGATTTGCACTGTTTGAACTCCAAAACAAGATTTTTTTTAAATATCCCCAGAATCAACCGAAATATGATTTTTTTAAATTTATGTGAGATTGGAAAATACTCAAAATTTCAGATGAAAAAATTATAATTTTCCCAGAAGCTGTAATCTGTCGATTTTTTTTGTAGAGTTGCACTGTTTGAACTCCAAAACGAGAAACTTTTTAAATATCCACAGAATTAACCAAAATATGATTTTTTTTAATTTATGTGAGATTGGAAAGTGCTCAAAATTAAATGAAAAAATTCTATTTTTTCTTAGAAGCTGTTATCACAGAAAATGTGGGGATTTTCTTGTAGATTTGTACTATTTGAACTCCAAAACGAGAAAATTTTTAAATATCCACCGAATTAACCAAATGCTTAAAACTTCAAATGAAAAAAATTCATCTTTCTCCAAAAGCTGTAATTTGAGAAAATGTGACGATTTTCTTGTAGATTTGCACTGTTTGAAACCCAAAACGAGAACATTTTCAAAAATCCACAGAATTAACTAAAACATGATTTTTTAAAATTCATGTCAGATTAGAAAATGGTCAAAATTTCTAATAAAAAAATTCGATTTTTCCCAGAAGCTATAATCAGAGAAAATGTGGCGATTTTCTTGCACTGATTGAACCCCAAAACGAGAAACTTTTTAAATTATCCACAGAATTGACTAAAACGTGTTCTTTTTAAATTTATGTAAGATTTAAAAATGCTCAAAATTTCAAATGAAAAAATTCTATTTTTTCCCAAAAGCTGTACTCAGAGAAAATGTGTCGATTTTCTTGTAGCTTTGCATTTTTTCCGCCCCTTTTGTCCGGTGATTCAGAGACCATCCTTTGATCATAATAAACAAAACAAACAACCGTGTAGTTGTCCTCCGCACGCCACCAATTCGCTTTAACCCGCGAGTGATGTGGATATTCTAAAGAGGATATTCGTATTCTGTTTTCGCGCCGCTCAATGCACATAAATATCTTCCGGCTAAAATGGCGGGTCTAAGATGGTGGCAGTAGTAGTTTAGTGCTGTCTGCAATAAAGCACAGCCGTTATGCCCCTCCGTGTTCATTACTTTCAGCTGACGCTCCCGAGGATGTTGATTTTGTGCCGGTGGCCAGTATCAATGCTGACGTCATCGTAATTTCGACAGATTTGCCTTGCTAATATTGTTAATAAGAGTCGAGCTTCTGATTCCGAAAGGAGATGAAGGAAGGGGTTCGCAGTCGTCAAGATTTAACAGTCTTCAGAGGAGAAAGGAATAATTATATTGTACGTTGTCAAAGTGACTGGTGAGAAAAAACTTCGATTTCGTGATCTCAATGTCGTCAGAGTGTATTTCTTTTATAAATTACATAAATTAAGAGAAACCACTCAGATTTATAAATTACGCGCTATTTTATGCACTATGCTAATTCCCCAGGACGCGCCTCAACCTTCACCCGGCGTACTGCTGAAGAATCTTGTTCCATTCTTTGGGATAGTTCTTCTGGACGTACGCTAAAACTTTCTGTATCTGCCTCGTCTCTTGCGGAGTGCACTGCGGACAGGACCCTCTCAAAACCAAAGGCGCCAGACCTGAAAATTCCATCAAATGACTTTCTAGTGAAAGCTGCCGGTGACATCATGATCACCTTCGTGATCTCTCACAATTATCTTACTTTTGAGCCTTCTTCCCACGGGATCGCACGGGGCTTCCCCCACCGCACATTTCAACTGTCGCATCAAATACCTCCTGTCGTTCAAAGTGGCTTCGATGGCTTCGTCAGAGATGGGCATCCTGGTGGACTTGTCTGTTGTGGCGGACATGACCACAAGCAGCAACGCCCCGAAGACACAAATCTGCAATTGGTGTTAGTGGTGTAATAGAGGTATTTTGATTGTACTCACGTGGAACAGACAACGCATGTTGATTAGTAGCCGCACGACAAGAGAGTGCTGGTGAAAGTCTTAGTAAACACCGAAGAATAACCTCGGAGTGTTTCGTTATCAACTTTTATACATGGGGACGGCTGCGGCTGGGTTTTTCTCGAATTCTCTCGTTCCGTTTGTTGTGTTTTCGTTACTTTCACTGGAATTACCGAAATCGAATCTTGACCTGGGATAAGGGGCGGTAAGACTTTCTTTTAGATGAGCCACTAACTGCCAATTACATAACAGTTGAATTGGGACCAAAAAATTCACTTTCAACTGTTATGAATTAATATCAATTTAATTAAAAGGGATTTGAATCTAATTTCTGTCGACCGATCAGAAAGTTCGGAGTCAAGTCGGACGTGGAAATTAATTCACACGTCGTTGATAAACCCAGAAAGATCAATTTTAATTTAGAACGTTTGTTTTGCCTTTCTATTTTCTATTTTTCCCCAAAAGCTATAATTTGAGCAAACGTGTCGATTTTCTTGTTGACTTTCACTGTTTGAACTCCAAAACGAGAAAATTTTTAAACATCCTCAGAATTAAACAAAATATTTTATATTTTTTTAATTTATGTGAGATTGAAAAATGGTCACAATTTCAAATAAAAAAATATATTTTTCCCCAGAAGCTGTAATCAATATTCATGTATATAGATTTACACTGTTTAAACTCCAAATCGGGAAAATTTTCAAATATCCACAGAATTAACCAAAATATGATGCTCTAAAAATATGCTCTAAATTTCAAATGAAAAAATTCTATTTTTCTCCAATAGCTGTAATTTGGAAAAATGTGTCGATATTCTTGTCCCCGGAATGAGCTCACAAGAGGAAAAAAAGTTTATTTTCCATTTTACAAAAAAATAACAAAGAAATATTTTGCTTATTTCAAAACAGATAAATCTGCAATTAAAATTTCAAAATTATTAGTTTGTACTCTTAAAATTAATTTTTTCATTATTTTTATTTATTAAATTTGTGATCGTATTTAAATAATAGCAGGCTGTGGATTCACAATATCAAATAGTGCGTTAATGATTAAAGAAAAATTTACTCAATAATATGTAAATATTAAAAAAATTGGATAAGAAATGCAGTTGCATCCTTAACAATATACCTAATTGAGAAAATTTGAAACAGTCTTAAAGAATTACGAGTTAGAATTGAACTGTGCTGAAACAGGTAATGGGTCAATCAAATAGTGGAAATAGGTTTGAGTTAAGGAACAAATTTCATTCATTTGACATTTTTGGCAAAATTAAAAATAAAAAAGTTCTTCGTTATTTTTTGTTTTTTGTTTTCGATTTTAAGAACAGCTTGATAATATTAAAGTTTTAATTAAAGATTTATTTATTTTAAATTAAGCAAAAATATTATTCCTTTGTCATTTTTTTGTAAAAAGAAAAATAACGTTTTTTTTCCTCTTTTGAACTCAATCCGGAACATACTGTAAATTAGCACTGTTTGCACTCCAAAGCGAGAAAATTTTCTAAAATCCACAGAATTAACCAAATTATGATTTTTTAAACTTATGTGATATAAAAAACGCTCAAAATTTCAAATAAAAAAATTCTATTTTTCTCCAAAAGCTGTAATTTGGGAAAATGTGTTCGTATTTTTGTAGATTTGCATTTTTTGAACTTCAAACCCCAAAAAGATCCAGGGAATTAACCAAAATATAATTTTTTAAAATTATAAAATTTCAAATGAAAAAATATTATTTTTCCCTAAAAGCTGTAATTTGGGAAAATGTGACGATTTTATTGTAAATTTGCACTGTTTGAAATCCAAAACGAGAAAATTTTCTAAAATCCACAGAATTGACCAAATTATGTTTTTTTTTAATTTATGTGATTATAAAATGCTCAAAATTTTAAATGAAAAAATTCTATTTTTCCCCAAAAGCTGTAATTTGGGAGAATGTGTCAATTTTTTTGTAGATTTGCACTGTTTGAACTCCAAAACCAGAAACTTTTTAATTATCCACAGAATTAACCAAAATATATTTTTTTAAATTTATGTGAGACAAAGAAATGCTCTATATTTCAAATGAAAAAATTCTATTTTTCCCCAATAGCTGTTTTTTGGGAAAATTTGTCGATTTTCTGGTAGATTAGCACTGTTTGCACTCCAAAACGAGAAAATTTTCAAAAATCCACAGAATTAACGAAATTATGATTTTCTAAAATTTATGTGATATTAAGAAATGCTCAAAATTTTAATTGAAAAAATTCAATTTTTTCCGAGAAACTACTCTGACAAAATGTGGCGATTTTCTTGTTGATTTGCATTGTTCGAACTCCAAAACGAGAAACTTTTCAAATATCTACAGAATTAACCGAAATATGATTTTTTTAAATTTATGTGAGCTGGAAAATTGCTCAAAATTTAATAAAAAAAATTCTATATTCCCCCAAAGGCTAAAATTTAAGAAAATGTGTCGATTTGTTTGTAGATTTTTTTTAACCGATCAGAAAGTTCGGAGTGGAGTCGGACGTGGAAATTAATTCACACGTCCTTGATAAACCCAGAAAGAACAATTCTAATCTAAAACGTTTGTTTCGCCAAATTTCTTGGGACGTTTTTCTGTCAACCCCTCGCCTGTTATTTAAATTCCCGCTCGAAACTGCGCCCATTTAACGATACATCATTAGCGCCATAAATAATTCAAATCTCGTTGCATCACAAACGCACATTTCCATTGAAATCTCCGTCATTTTTGAGTGAATTCCCGAAAATATTCGTTCGTAACGAGTTTCATTAAATTTAATTGCTGAAACAATAATGTCGTCCCCGAATGGGAACCAATACGACTATCGTAATGTCTCTACTTGAAATTCAGAGAACGATTAAATTGACGTATCGATTCATGAATAAATATCAGGCGAATTCTTAAAATGTTGGTCAATGGAATTTGTAATCGATGCCATCCAGACAAGTCGGGGGAAATTCTAGCGACGGCGATGCTGTGGGATTCCTCCGCGGACGTCGTGTCGACGTCGAACGAATCGAACAATTACATTTTGTACGTCAGAATATAACAGGTCCCCAGTCACTCGGCACGTTGCAGGAATAACAAACAAGCGAAGAATTCGAAGACAATAAGTGGGGACCTGTCAGGAACACCTTGGTTTGCATTTTATGAGTTGGTAAAACTGCGGTTGGACAAGGTTAGTGAGGCGATTTATACACAGAGGATGTGATGCAAGCGATGGAAAAGAGTTGACAAAGGTAGTGGCCGTAATTGGTTTGCTTTACCATGAAATCGCAGCTTATTACGGACCAAGGATGGAAAGAAGAGGAATGTCACGCAAAAGTAATGAGCTACAGCCGAAGAGATTTATCAGACACTAATGAAAGAAAGAAGTCTAATTGAGAGGAAAGCGCTCTGAAATGAAGTGCCAGGGCTTAATATGACTAATTGGACGTTTAATTATTCATTTAAATGATTGCTTATCGTACACTATCATTTGGTAAATTATTAGTGGCAACTGTACGCTGCCTTAATTATACAGTTGAAATTGTAGCGGTTGTTGAAGCGACATCTGGTAGTCGGGGGTCAAAAGAAGTGTGAGGGAGGCAAAGAATGCTGTTTCTGGTGGAGAAACAGAAGCGGATACTAACTGTACTAACATTATAGATCATAAGCAGATTTCTACGTTTCTATAAACATCAATTTCTTGTTTTTTTTTCGTTTGAGATTCGTTTTGAGACACCAAATTTAGATTTTTTAACTCTTCAAATATTAAATAGATGATTCTGTATTCTCCATGCTATTTCAATCAGTTAAAGTTGATTTACATCGATTTATTACACTTGTAATATAAGATGCACCGAAGTCCGAAGTTTAGATTTAGAAGTTTTTCAAAATCCTTTGATTGCAATCGCTTTTTACATTCGAGCAACTGTAAGAAGGATTTTACGTCTTGACAAGATCTACAGAATTAACAAAAATAAATTTATTTGATTGAAAAATTCGTAAAATTTCAAAAGAAAATTTTAATTTCCTACCAATATCGCAATATCGTTGTGCTTAAACCCTTATTAAAATAAGAAACTTGTCACATATCTACAGAATTAACGAAAACATGATTTTTTTAAATTGGTGTAAAATTAAAAAATGCTGAAAATTTCATAAGGGAAAATTTTTCTTTTCTCTCAAAAACTGTAAGTAACTGTAAGTGTAAAAAATGTGGCAACGTTCTCGATTTGCACTGTTTAAACTTCAAAATGAGAAATATTTCTAATATTCACCGAATTAACAGAAAAATGATTTTATTAAATTTATGTGAAATTGAAAAATCATCAAAATTTCAGATAAAAAAAATTCTATTTTTCCCCAATACCTGTAGTTTGGGAAAATGTGGCAATTTTCTTGTAGATTTGCAATGTTTAATCCCCAAAACGTTTAACTTCTCAACTATTCTCAGAATTAACAAAAATATATATTTTTTAAATTTATGTGAGGTAGAAAAATACTCAAAGTTTCAAATAAAAATTCTATTTTCCCCAAAAAGCTGTAATTTGGGAAAATATGTCGATTTTCTTGTAGATTTGCCCCGTTTGAACTTCAAAACGAGAAACTTTTTAAATATCCACAGAATTAACTAAAATATATTTTTTTTAAATTTATGTAAGGTTGGAAAATGGCTCAAACTTTCAAACAAAAAACTTATTTTTTCCCAGAAGCTGTAATTTGAGAAAATGTGGCGATTTGCTTGAATATTTGCACTGTTTGAACTTCAAAACGAGAAACTTTTCAAATATCTACAGAATCAACCAAAATATGATTTCTTTAATTTATGTGAGATTGCAAAATGCTCAAAATTTCAAATGAAAAAATTCTATTTTTCCTCGAAAGCTGTAATTTGGGAAAATATGTCGATTTTCTTGTAGATTTGCCCCGTTTGAACTTCAAAACGAAAAACTTTTAAATATCCACAGAATTAACTAAAATATATATTTTTTTAAATTTATGTAAGGTTGGAAAATGGCTCAAACCTTCAAACGAAAGACTTATTTTTTCCCAGAAGCTGTAATTTGAGAAAATGTGTCAATTTTTTTGTAGATTTGCACTGTTTGAACTCCAAAACGAGAAACTTTTCAAATATCTACAGAATCAACCAAAATATGATTTCTTTAATTTATGTGAGTTTGCAAAATGCTCAAAATTGCAAATGAAAAAATTCTATTTTTCCCCAAAAGCTGTACTTTGGGAAAGTATGGCAATTTTCTTGTAGATTTGCACCGTTTGAACTCCAAAACGAGAAACTTTTTAAATATCCACAGAATTAACTAAAATATGATTTTTTTAAATTTATGTAAGATTGGAAAATGCTCAAAATTTCAAGTGAAAAAATTCTATTTTTCTCCAAAAGCTGTAATTTGGGAAAATGCGTCGACTTTCTTGTAGATTTGCACTATTTGAACTGCAAAACGTAAAATTTCCAGGTATCGACAGAATTAAGTAAAATATGATTTTTTTTAATTCTGGAAAAATTCAGGAATAAAAGCTATGGCGATGTTTTTTTTAAATTTCCTGCCTCAACCAAAAATGGATACTTTTTTGATATTTGTATCTACAGAATTTACAAATGAAGAAACCTAATAATAGTAATTGTATTTTTTTTTTTTTTAAATGAATGAAATGAAAGTCATGTTGATTTTTTATAAATAAATTTATTTTGATATACAAAAATGTATAATTTAAAAATTTAATAAATAAATAAAACCAATGAATATTTCCTACATAACGCAGAAAGTACAGTACTTATGTAGATTTCATAATATGATTGCTATGAAGGCACTGCTATCATTTACAATTTTAAACACTTTATATAAATCTGAACATATACATATTATTTTACAATTTCGAAGATATTTTTACAATATGAACAGGCATGGACCTACAATCTAGGCGCGCGAATTTCCGTTTTTATGACTAGTAAGACAATCGATCAAATGAAGACCCTTTCTGGTTAATACAAAATATACAATTGAAAAGGGCGGGACAAAATGCAATACTAATTATTACCAATTGCGTTCACAATCAATAAAATAAGTACGGAAAAGCAAGGATGAAAAGTGTGTTACACAAAAAAATAATCAACACTCGACCGTTACAAAAATAAAAATGCTTTATCATTAAATAACCTGAAAATTATTTTACGTATGGTCCCCCACTACTTGAAGCAAGAAGCCTCAAATTTCATGTACCTTTACAATGCGCATCGTTGTAACGATGTGCATAAGGCCTTTTTTTGATAAATTCTAAATTACGACACATCAGTACTTCTACTCTCACATTTTTCGTTACAGTTCCTCGATCTATAGCGCGTTGGACACTGAGGAGGCGTGGTTTTAAACGCACTATAGCATCCGGCGACATACACAGAACAAAACTAAATAACAAACAAAACCGTATAAAAATATCTTGAATTCCTTCATTGTAAATTTGTTAAAGTCCATAGATATAACCGCACACGTTGGCTTCCATTTACCCTGTGGCCAGGCATCACCCATCTTTCTCAAAGGCAGGAATTTTCTCGTGAAAAATGAAGAACAAGAGTAGGACGGAAACAGCACAGCACCGCTCCTTTATTAAAAATTCAGCCTTCTCGGTAGCAATAAGGTAGCGACAACGGAAGTCGACTGCATCACAATTTAGTTCCATTTTTGTACACATTTGAGGAATCGACTCTTTCGATCACCTACAAGGCGCCAAAAGTATTTCTAGCCAACATGGACAGGAAGTTATCTCCTGACGTTTATAGTAAGGGCCCCAGCCTTTGGCAAAACTGATCCTTATGGAATTTGGATCGACGGGGCCGAACGGAGTGCTGAGACCCCAGCCGCAGGTTAAATGAGCCGCCTTTATCGGGTCATACACGCACAGGCATTGCTCGGCAGGTACTCGAGTAGGTAAAGGAGAATCTGCGTTGTCCAGAGTTAGGGAATTTACGAAGATCGGGTTGTCCGAGCGGTTGTACACCCACACGGATCCGCCCTCCTGAGACAGCGTAACGCCTGGAAGAAAAAACGGAAAATTAACATCACAACCATAATAGACTCTTTCTTTCTTACCTAAGCCAATTTTACACCTCCCATGCCGCACTGACTCTGGAGCATTGCAATTTTGTTGAGCTAAAGTCTCTAGCGATAGACCATCGCAATAGGGTACGTCACCGAAAACATTCACAGCCGGGGCTTCCACGGGGTACAGCGGGCCCACACGTTGGGCCAACTCCCAATAAGCCAGTCTGCACCATTCCGATGGGTTTCGAAACGATTCTGCAACAAAAACACACAACTTACAACACTGCCAAAGTCACAAAAAAGATTCAAATACAGTAAACTCTCGATAATTTGAATTTCTTGATAATTTGAAGGTTTTCCCGGTCCCTTCGATTTTTCTCGATTAATTAAAACACTTTTCCAGCGATCGTTTGTTTTTAGGTACTATTAATGCATGAATTGTCGGCTGAAATCATGCATTAAACTGGACTATTAATGAATGATTCAATGTGTTTATTATAGGCAACCAATTACACACGCAATTGCCAATTTTCTTATAATTATTACTTATAATTAACAGAAATGTGTTGTTTTTTTTTAATTTATGTGAGAGAAAAATTGCTCAAAGTTTTAAATACAAAATTTCTATTTTTCCCAAAAGCTGTAATTTGGAAAAATGTGTCGATTTGTTGTAGATTTGCACTATTTAAACTCCAAAACGAGAAAAATTTTGAATATCCACAGAATTAACCAAAGTATTATTTTTTTTAAATTTATATGAGATAGAAAAGTGCTCAAAATTTCAAATGAAAAAATTCCATTTTTCCCTAAACACTGTAATTTGAGAAAATGTGTCAATTTTCTTGTAGGTTTGCACTGTTTGAACTCCAAAACGCGAAAAATTTCAAATATCCACAGAATTAACCAAAATATGATGTTTTTTAAATTTATGTGAAATTGGAAAATGCGCAAAATTTCAAATGAAAAAATTCCATTTTTCCCCAAAATCTGTAATTCAAGTAAATGTGTAAGTTTTCTTGTGGATTTGCACTGTTTGAACTGCTTGAACGAGAATTTTTTTAAATATACCCAAAATCAACCAAAATATGATTTTTTTAAATTTGTGAGATTAAAAGCTCAAAATTTCGAATGAAAAAATACCATTTTTCCCCAAAAGCTGTAATTTGGGAAAATGTGTCGATTTTCGTGTAGATTTGCACTGTTTGAACTTCAAAATCGAGAAAATTTTCAAATATCCATAGAATTTACCAAAATATGAATTTTTAAATTTATGTACAATTGGAAAATGCTCAAAATTTCTAATGAAAAAATTTCATTTTTCCCCAAAATCTGTAATTTGAGTAAATGTGTCAATTTTCTTGTGGATTTGCATTGTTTGAACTCCAAAACGAGAAAAATTTCAAATATCCATAGAATTAACCAAAATATGATGTTTTTTAAATTTATGTGAAATTGGAAAATGCGCAAAATTTCAAATGAAAAAATTCCATTTTTCCCCAAAATCTGTAATTCAAGTAAATGTGTAAGTTTTCTTGTGGATTTGCACTGTTTGAACTGCTTGAACGAGAATTTTTTTAAATATACCCAAAATCAACCAAAATATGATTTTTTTAAATTTGTGAGATTAAAAGCTCAAAATTTCGAATGAAAAAATACCATTTTTCCCCAAAAGCTGTAATTTGGGAAAATGTGTCGATTTTCGTGTAGATTTGCACTGTTTGAACTTCAAAATCGAGAAAATTTTCAAATATCCATAGAATTTACCAAAATATGTTTTTTTAAATTTATGTACAATTGGAGAATGCTCAAAATTTCTAATGAAAAAATTTCATTTTTCCCCAAAATCTGTAATTTGAGTAAATGTGTCAATTTTCTTGTGGATTTGCATTGTTTGAACTCCAAAACGCGAAAGATTTCAAATATCCACACAATTAACCAAAATATGATGTTTTTTAAATTTATGTGAAATTGGAAAATGCGCAAAATTTCAAATGAAAAAATTCCATTTTTCCCCAAAATCTGTAATTCAAGTAAATGTGTAAGTTTTCTTGTGGATTTGCACTGTTTGAACTGCTTGAACGAGAATTTTTTTAAATATACCCAAAATCAACCAAAATATGATTTTTTTTAAATTTGTGAGATTAAAAAAAGCTCAAAATTTCGAATGAAATAATACTATTTTTCCCCAAAAGCTGTAATTTGGGAAAATGTGTCGATTTTCGTGTAGATTTGCACTGTTTGAACTTCAAAATCGAGAAAATTTTCAAATATCCATAGAATTTACCAAAATATGAATTTTTAAATTTATGTAAAATTGGAAAATGCTCAAAATTTCTAATGAAAAAAATTTCATTTTTCCCCAAAATCTGTAATTTGAGTAAATGTGTTAAGTTTCTTGTGGATTTGCGTTTGAACTCCAAAACGAGATTTTTTTAAATATCCACTCAATCAACCAAAATATTTTTATTTTTCCTTAGAAGCTGTAATCAGAGAAAATATCTCGATTTTCTTGTAGATTTCTTGTAGTTTGAACTCCAAAACGAGAAAAATTTCAAACGAAAAAATTCTATTTTCCCCAAAAGCTGTTCATGCCGGTTAAAATCGCTCAATTATTAATCGGTTTCATTAACCAACTTGTTCGTTAAATAGCTATTACTGTATTTTGGTCCCCTCGTTATTTTGAAGTAAAATTTAGAACTTTTTTCCTGCCAACACTCTATAATATGAATTTTTTCCTCCCGAAGTCTTTAAAAACAGATCTTTTAATAAAGGGTTCTTTAATAAAAGTTTCGTCGTAGCATAAATCTGTTTCACCAGAAGAATTCATAACTTACAAAAAAATAAGTTTGACGATGTCTTCAAAGTGTAGTTAGTGGATTTTACGCTCTCTTCTCTAATTGGTTTGTTTATTCTTATCTATTTGCCTTTAATTCTTGTTCATTTGAATTTTTTCTTCTCTGGATAATTTGAACTTTTTGCCAGGTCCCTTGAATTTCAAATTATCGAGAGTCTACTGAACTTGACGCGAAAATAACCACAGGTCATTGCTGGTTGCATAACCAACGAGAAAGAATTTGTTGATATTGCTCGCGATGTCAGTAAGTAAAAGTACACAATACACGCCAATAAAAATTAATCGAAGGATTTACTGTGTATTTATAGAAGATACGCGGAAGGTAATGCGGTAACATAAATCCCAAGAATGCAATATAAAGTAAAAAGCTCGCAACTGCCACTGCAGTAGTGCCAATCAGAAAATTTATCGTCGAACGCTGGACAATTCCACCAACTCAAAAATTTATCTCCGCCTGTTGCGCCAAGCCGAAAGTTGCGAACTCTCAAAATTCCCATTAGACATAATAAAAACGCAAACTTTACGATAAGCAAATGTGCATGGCATTGACAGGTGCGCTGACTGTAACATCAACAACGACAATGACGTCATTGACGTGGCGCCAAGCGTCCATCTGCCGGCGCCGCGAGGTGCATGTTGATCGATCAAAAACACCTGTCCCCCCACCCGCTCGATCTTTGAACAACGAACTCTCTTTTGTTCGGTTCTCTTTCACCCAACTTCGTTGCAAAAGTGCAACTTTGGAAGGGTCAAGGTTCGATTTGAGTAAATTATTTCCCACGCGACTTTCCGCGGATTTTTCCTTACATGGCAGGTGTTTCAGTTGGCGATTCTGTAACGTCTCATTACACCTGTGATGTTCCCATAAAGCTCATTAGTAAGGGGGTTAAAAATCGGACTAGGAATGCAGTTGGACGATTTTTTTCCAAATATATAATTATAAGCCGCCATGTATGGTGCGCGGTGAAGTATACATTTTGATATAATTGCCGGACATGTCGAGATTTAAAAAACTGGAATATACGGTTAATAATTATCAATTTATTACGAGATAGGTAAAGTAAACAGTTAAATGCATTTAGTTGAACCTCCTCACGGTTAAGAATTACGAAAACGGCCGCTGTAGCCGGAGGTCGATGGCTTTTTAGATTATTCCAACATCTCTAGAGTCGGTGTTTTACGACTGAAACAATATGAGCGCGCTACCAACGCATCAAAGATAAATGCTCGTTATCACAAAGACCAACAATTTAAAGTTGGCAACTTTTTTTACGACTTTGGTATCATGACACCTCGACAGCTGTCACGATACTACACCAATTTTAAGACCAATCACACAAATTATTTCCTCCAACTTCATAGGAAAGTGGCATTTTCCACACGGTTAAATGACCCCGAAAGTTGATGTTTCCTATATAAAAGTCACTAGAATATATCCGCACAGACCTGTCAAAATTGACAGTTATTTTAAAATACAAATGTAACTCTTCAATTTTTGTCTCAAATATCTAGATGATTCCCTGAAAAGCAACATGCATAATGATAAAAATGAATTGTCGGTCGTTTTTGACAAGTTTTGACAGGTCTATGCGGATATATTAATATCACACTAGTGACTTTAACTTTCCCAAATACATGTACGAAAACGATGGCCATCTAACTATGTAGAATACGTCACTTTTATGAGGTTGTAGGAAAATGACATTTAGAATAGATAAGAAATGAACTATTGTCGAAACATATGGTTATGGTTTGTTACAGATGATGGAAGGTCGTAGGAAAAATAGTGTACATAACTAGTGTCTTTCTTGCACTACATTCACTCTCGTGCGAAATTGGTCACTTTCCGTACTTGTTATGTAAATACCGAGAGATTAAATAAAAACTCATCCTCAGTTACCTTTGGAATTGCACAGGTGTCCTTAATTGCCACTTTGACAGTTGCGAATTTTGAGGTTATAAGATGAAAACTGTCTTGAAATGCAAATAATGGAAAGCAAGAGTACGTGTTGTAGTTAGTTTTTCATAAAAGAACTTTTTGCAATATGAATCAAACATGACAGCGTTCTCAAAACCGTTCATTAAAATTGTCACAAAATTTTAAATTCGACAACGTCAAATTACTTGACAGAAACAAACAATCAAAGACATGACTTGAAATTTCAAAGCCAACTGATATCTATTCCGTTTGTCTTGGATCCAAGTTGGCAGCAATGTGTATTTAACCCCAGTCACCATTATCAAGTGACACTGCTCGTTTTCCACGGATTCGGTGTTATTAATGAATATATTATCTTAATAGGTTATTATCCTGTCGATGTCGATGCAATTATTTCGGGCGACTTTATCGACCTGATGACAATATTTTCGCGTGATGACAACCGAAATCGATTCTGCGAACCGCCAAGGTCGGCGATTTTCAAACCAAAATCAACTCGCAATGATTGTGAGCTACAGTTTAATTTCGATTTGATCGTTGAATGGTATAGACTAATAATAGTCTCTTCCAATTGATTCCAATCATTTCCCTGAACCCGCGGCAAACTTCACTGCATATTTTTCCAAATCAACGCACGCTTTCGATAACCACAAAGGCGCCGAATAGATACGTCAAGGCATTTACGTTTAAAAATAAACATTTGCCCAACGTTATTGTCTTTAAAAAAGTCATTGGCGCCGGCGCCTCGTCGCCGGTTTTAATTTCGTACATGTGCCGAATTGTTATTGTCGTCCGACCACGTCCGAACTATCGTGGTTTTGACATTAAGAAACAACCTTTGTATGGAAATAACGAACGATGGGGGGGCGCCTTAATGGTGTTTGTCGCCGAGCATTATCGGACGAAATGCACCGTGTCTGATGGCGGGCGCCAGTCGGATTCTATACTAAAACGCCGACCGTCACACCACCTGTCTTCAGACGACGAGGGCGGAAAGGTTGCCAGCCATGGCTATGACGAGCGGGGAAATGACAAATTTTACCTCGATTTTATCGGCGAGGAGATACTCTATCGGTTCAATGACAGACAATAGGCACGACTAAGTGGGCTCCTATCAAGCTAGCAGGGAAGTTCAAGGTCAACCGTTTTGAATACCAAATTGACGATATTAGCAAGCCGGGCAAACAATCTCAACCTTACAACCATCGCACTAGCAGTAGGTTTTATTCAAAGTTGGAATCTTGACGAATTAGCTTTGGAAATTTTAATGAGAGGTTGGCACCATTGTCCTCCTGAATTTGACAGTTGATTATTTTGACAAAAAAGTCGTACAGTCGGTTTAGGTTGCAAGTGTCCACTTTGAGAGTAAGTAGAATCTTGACGAATTAATTTTGAAAATTTTAAGATAACATGATTGGCATCATTGTCCCCATAATTTGACAGTTGTCTATTTTGACAAGAAAGTCGTACAGTCGGTTTAGGTTGCAAGTGACCACTTTGACAGTAATTTTGTTATTTAAGGTTGGAATCTTGACGAATTAATTTTGGAAATTTTAAGATGACATGGTTGGCATCATTGTCCCCAGAATTTGACAGTTGTCTATTTTGACAAGAAAATTGTTGAACAGTCGATTTAGGTTGAAAGTGTCCACTTTGACAGTGATTTTGTTATTTAAGGTTGGAATCTTGATGAATTAATTTTGGAAATTTTAAGACGACAAAGTTGGCGTCATTTTCCACCAGAATATGACACTTGTTAATTTTGACATTAACATTGCTGTGCATCAAAGTTACCTAATTAATTACTGCAATCCTTAAGTGAAGTGAAATTTTCCTCAGATGCGATGCTGTTTAAAAATGGTAACAAACCAATTTAATTGCGACGCAATGTAATGTAATTGCAAGAGGAACAAATTACACGATGAAAATTAATAAATAAAATTTGTGACCTTGGGTGGACTGTAATTCATTATTGCGAGCCCTCAAAAATGTGGGGTGAAATTCCGATTGCCACTTTGACAGTTATAGTATATCCGGTTGGAGATTGGAGATTTTGATAGTTGACATAAAGGTTGGCAGCAAATTATACTTCAAAATACACTAAAAACACTAAATTCCTACGTGAACTGGGTTGACAGGGTTGACACCAAGTGGGCTTATTTTAAATTTCGCGCGTATGGTACACTTTTAATCGCGTAGATTTAGTGACTTTTCTGTCATTCAATCTCTTACTGTACGAACTATACTTCTTTATTTAAGGTTGAAATCTTAAGGAATTAACTTTGAAAATTTTAAGGTTGCAGGGTTGGCATCACAGTTCCCCCAGAATTTGACATTTGCCAATTTTGACCAGAAGAAGTGAAGTAAAATTCTTCTCAGATGCGACAGCAGTTCCGAAACGGTGGTAACAAACTAATTAAATTTTTATTACGATCATCTTTTGTACCCCAAATCGTTGCAACAGGAATTTTCGGATCTGTGGCCTTGGATGGCATTTGCAACCAACAGTACCTTCATATTTCTGCGTGGATTGATGGCAATCAGCCAGAAAAAATGTCGAGCCGGTTAATAATCGGCGCTTGATTTTTTGATCTAGCGCCAGAAACGAAGAGGCCAGCCGACATTGTATGCTCTCGACAGTCAGTGCCAATGTTTTTTCGCTCATTTAATGCCAATCAATTGCCAACGTAACGCCTAGCTCATTACAGGCGCGTAAATCGCGATGGCGCCAACCAGACGGTATCAAACTATGAAAATTGAAGGCGCTCTAAATGTGGGTCATTCATCGCTTTGTCTTTTATGGTGTATTGTTTCCAGACAATTGTAAGCGGAACGGGAAATTAACACGGTTGTCGAGTGACAGTCGTACCAACCTGGGAAAAGAGAAATAACTGTTTTACATAGAGGCCACGCTCGAGTAACCAAGTCGGTATCTTGATAGTGGCCGCTTATCAAATCATTCATCTGAGATGATGCCAACTGTAAAAATCCCTGTCCCCACGTGTCAGGATTGGCAAGGTAGACTATGATTATTACACCGTGTCCTGCCGCGATTTTTAATTCAGTGGCAATCCTTAGTGACTGGCAGCGGCGCCAGTGTTGTGACTGGCCATATCGCAATGACCTAACGACTAAATTTAACCACGCAAATTCGCAAAAACTTTATTTACCAAACTGAAAATACAATTTCAAGTTTGACCTTGCACAACACTTCCTGTTGAACAAGATGGCGGATGCGCCATCTTGGTCTGACATTTTTGGGGTTAAGTCGCCGCTGAACTCTTCATGATGATGATGATGATGATTGATGACAGGTCATAATCTGTTATTTATTATCTTCGTTTTGCATTTCGTGATAGGAGAACGTTGTAAACACTGTTGTATTTTTAATTTGTTATCGACTGTAGTAAGTAACAACAGTGATTACTTAGCATTGTGTTTATAGTCGTAAATTCGGACTTTTATGCAATCTCTCCACTAAATTTTTCCCCCTTTCCAACCCCAACTTCCGTGAGTTTGTGGGGTCAACACATCTCCCCTGACCTGCCTCACTTTCCAACTCTGCCGCGATAAAGTCCCTAAAACCCACAGTCTCCTCGATGGGTGTGTGTACCCGTGTCCAGTTCAATTTGTCTGTTGTATTTGAGTTTTATGCATTGCGATAGAAGATGTGTGGTCGCACGGATAAAAATAGATGTTACGAGTTCGATGCTGGCGCCAAGATTACGGCCAATCGTGGAGGTTACGTCACACACTCGAAATGTTGCACCGAGGTTATGTTTGACACGACCGGTAATGAGATCTGCACAACTTCCCCTTCAAATCAGCTCACCTCTTCCGAGCAAACCTTGGCGATTAAGGGGGTTTTAGAGTCGGCTTCAATTTCGATTCCCCGAAATGGTGCGACTCTGCCAAATTAGTGCACAGTTGTTTTCGTAGAGGATAATTATAAAGGGAAAATTTCGGGGAGTTGGTTGACCTATTCTTACTTCGCAAGTTCGTCTTAAGTCAGGTCAGGTCAGATTCAAGGTGGCTGTGATTTAAATGTCACGATAAGATATGAGCTTAGATAAGTCTAAAGGCTCTAAGTCGGCGTGGACGATTCGTTTTGCCCAGTAATATAAGAAAGTTAGTTTGTTGACCTATTGGCAGTTTTTTGTTTCGGTTCGTTATGTTGGTACTTGTGTGGTATGTGCATTTCACGCGAAGAAAATTGTTAAGTATGCATAAAGCAGTGGTCGACATAAATCACGAATGATAAACCGACATGGAAATACATCAAAAGACGTTTTTGTCTCTCATAAAACGTGACGACACGCAACCACTCGTGAATAACGAAAAATCCGTTTTGGGGTGTTGTTAAAAAATGGCCACTTTTAGTTTCTTTCCCACATCCGACCAAAGTTTGTTTCATCGCGTCTTCCACAAACAAGATCGATGGTTATATCTGATCGAATGCAACAGGTGGCGCAAACACATGGAAGATGAGAGCGAGATAAAGAGGATTTGGTCAAATAGCCTCTGCATACTTTCACTTTTCGTATGATTTGCGTCATTACAATTGACAAGTCAAGGCCTTCCATAAATCGCCGGATCAAGTTATCGGCGAAAAAGGGAATCGCGCAGTCATAGGAGGCTCTGGTTTGCTTCCTGATCGTCAGATTTTTTCCCTCGCCACCTTCATATCCCATAGAAAAACCTCCAATGCGTCCGATTAAAGTTTGCTGAACTTCGTCGGACGATAACTGTGAGGTTATTTTGTGACAGTATAGGTCCGAGTCAATCCCAGACGTGCCTTTCGATCGCATCGATCGTGATGTGCATTTGTTTCGTGCTGGATCATGTATGGCAACGTGGGCGAGTCGAACCTAAGTTAAGGTGCGCCGAACGCGATGTTGTCACATGTCCTTCCTACGGCCTTCTCTGGCCTTCCGCGGCCGCGATAAGCTCCCTGTGAATGCAGCAAGGCGCCGGGCGCCTTTCTCCATTCAGATTATTTTTATTCGCTTATCTAATTCGCCGAGATTACCTACAATCCGCGACCGACAACTTCTGGCTCCATTGAGGTTCAATTGGTCTCAAATCGGGTCGAATTGGAGTCGAAAATGGAGTAATTTTAGCCGACGCCGTCATACCAGCCACAACAAAAACAGAGATAAGCGGTTATTACGTCAAATCCGCCAAAAATAACAGTGGCGTCGGAAAAAAAAAATGGTGCGGCGGTGTCAAAAGTTACATTAACGGGTCATGGAATTTGCGAGTGCGGCATTATTATTGTTTAAAATCGATAGTTGGCATGAGCGCCGCCGACCGTGACGGCTGACTTGGTCGCGAGGCGCCAGGTGTAACAAGGATGGCTTCGCTGTCCGAAGAGAGACGAAGAAGCCAGATGCCGAGGACACAATACACTTCCGGATGCAACAGTTGCCGCTATACAAGAGGAGTTGGCGGTACTTCACACGTTTTGCTGTCGAAAATTTTAAGGGTCACTTCGTCGCCTTCCCAAGCCCACGTCGCTGACATTTCCCAGAACCAGTTTGAAAATTTATCAATCAAAAATCATCAAAGCGACAAAGTCAAGGCTGGTGCCGCCTTCGAAATTGGGGATTGTTGATTCGCACTGTCACTTTTGATGGAACATGCGTATGTACGCCGAAGACTCCACGCCCTAAGAGCCCTGAGGGCAGAAAGAGTATGGGGGAGCCACGCTTGTTGGTCACCTTGAATGGGGCCCGCCAGAGAGAGGTATTATGATGTCATATGCAATCACCTACCGCAGAATACGACCGGAGTTTTCTAAAGAACTTTGAGAAAATGTATCCAGTTTCGGTACATGTATAGCAAGACTAGAAATGATTCGGTTAAGACTTCTTAAATAACTGTGCCAAATTGCAAAATTTTAGACCAACAAAAGAGATTTTTTACTAAAATTCCTATTTTCGCTAATTTTCGTAATTCAAGAATGAATCTTGGAGGCATTTGGAGTTTTCTAACGAACTCTGAGAAAATGTATCCAGTTTCGGTACATGTATGACTAGAGTAGAAACGTTTCGGTACATACCATCTCCATTCGTCGTCAGGGACCCTGGGAACTGGCGGAGAGGGAGAGGAGCGTCTTCGCTTGGCGCTCGATCTAAAAATAAAAGTGCATCCATCAGTGAAAAGGGCTAAAACACGATCACAGAGGGCGTGCGTGGTTATCACAATACCATGTCAAAAACAAAGTCCCTTGCCAAATTTATCAAGTGGGCTTAGATGTTGAGCGCTTTTAAATCAAGTCAGCCTTGACGGGCGCCGACTTTGTTAACACGTGTCGCCACCGATATGGACCTCATCACAATTTCCACCGCTGGAATCTTCTTCATGAAGCAAAACACGACTTTAGATGAATCAAACGTAAAAGTTAATGGGTTTTTCGGTGCCACGCCCACGCCGCGGTCAAACATAACTCCAGCTCCGGCGGCACTAATTACGTACGAAAAAGGCATTATCACACCTACGAATTTCGTTATTTACATTTCGTTCGTGTATTTATTCGGAATTTGGTTAGCGCCAGCGTGCAGGACGTCTGACCTTTCTAAAGTGGAAAGTTAAATAAACCGGCGCCTTGCTATTCTTGGAGAGCAAACTACCGCTGCTGGTATTTCGTCGGTGTCTGGTTTTTTAACACGTTTTCGTTATTTTGCCATTTGCAAGAATGAAATCTGATTTGACGTCTCATATGAGAGTGTTTTATAATGTTTGTCCGATTTATTTCCGCCGATGATGGCTATTTTCGGACGGCTTAGCCCAATTACTGAGCAGATATGTCTTTCACTTTGATATTTTTACGAAAATTAATTGAAAAGTCGTGTAGGACGCGTGACAAAAGACGCAACTGCCGGAGCGACAATCAACTTCTTTGATCAGAAGGAAAGTTCCTAATCTATTCCGTTTCGGATTCTTCCGCCACTTGTTGCTCTTGGGAAAATAAATGATATTTGTCCCGTCCAGCGGCTGCAACAAGTCAGCGCTCCTCTCTTTTTATGAGCAATTACACCCTTTCGGCAGTGATTCGCATTGAACGGCCCTTTATGGTGCGACCGCAAGGTCGCTTCCTTTTAAGACCGAATAATCCGTTTCCTGGCGCCTTCAATCAAGATCTCACGAATACCATCATCCAAATTCGTATTGAAACCCCGTCGTTTCTTTTTCCCAGAAGCTGTTAACAATACAACTACCATCCGCTCAACAAACCTCCAATTGTTTTCTCTTCGTCTGTTTATCTTCGTTTAATTGTGCTCGAGGACCGTCTGTGTGTACAGCTGGTCCGGATTTATCGTTTTGTTAAAGGAAAACGGATTAATCGCGTATAAGAATGAAACTTGGAGGCTTTACTACTTTTAAGCATACGTATTTAGTCTGCCAAATTTCAAAATTTCAGAACCAGAAACGGCCTTTTTAGAATTTTTTGGTTTAGGACAAAGTGAAAATTTCCAATATTTTTCGTATTTTCGCTAATTTTAGGACTACAAGAACGAAACTTGGAGGCATTACTCCTTTTAACACGCATATTTAGTCTGCCAAATTTCAAAATTTTAGAACAAAAAATAGAGATTTTAGATAATTTCGTTTAAAGACCAACCAAATATCTCCAACTTTTTTTTACAAAAATTCGTATTTTCGCTAATTTTAGGAATTCAAGAATGAAACTTGGAGGCATAACTACTTTCAACACGCGGATTTAGTCTGCCAAATTCCAAAATTTAGAACCAGAATCCGCTTAAATCCATCTTAAATTTCGATTTTTCCTCTGTTTATCTTCCTTTAATTGTGCTCGAGGACCGTCTGTGTATACAGCTGGTCCGGATTTATCGCTTTGTTTTACGGAAAACAGATTAATCGCGTACAAATAAGAATATCATCGAAACAAGAAAAATCCCAGTGTAAATCACCACCGCGTTGACATTTTTCGGCGTTTCTCGGAATTCTTTTGTTCTACTTTACAACGCATTGTTTCACACTTGTCACTCTTGATTGCCAAATGAATTCTTAGTAGGCGACGCTCTAAATTACGGTCACGTGGTGCGACGAAGATGACAGGAGCATGCTTGATGAGAAAAGGTGTTATGTAATATTGGGGAGGTGAGTAATGGGTTTGGCCCCTTTCTTTGGTGAAGGGGAGAAGACCGGCGCCTCACGCAGGATGGGGGACGTGATGTCGCGACCAGATGCCACCAATTTTAGGGGACTTTCCGATTCTTCAGTCGAAGAGAGTTGTGATTTTTTTAATTAACAGTTTCATCTGGCGCGAATTGTCCTTTAACACATTGACACCTGTCGTAGATCTCGCGTTTCGCCACACGGCCTCCAATTTCCGCACGTTATAATTAAAATAAAGCAGATAACCTGTCATGTAGCGCGCTTTTATTAATAGCTCTCAATAACTCGAGCGTTGTGGTTTTCATCTGGCGATTATTTTCGCAACGACTCGACTGGTCCATGGGAATGTTGACCATAATATCTCATGTGTATGGTTAAATAAAACGCATTAAATTGCTAAGCAATACGACTATGTAGACATGTTAAGTTGACCATCAAGGTCGGTCAGATGTCGTCGCCGCTCAAGTTTCAATGGTTCGACGTTTTTGTAATGTAGACATAACGTTTGTGAGAAAAATACCAACTACCAGTTTGAAAAATTAACACGGCTACTATTTACTGTTGAGTTCGTTTCTTCTCCTCGCTCCAATGACAACGTCGCGGATGGAAAATTATAAATAAATTTCCTTGAATTAAGAATGAACGCCTACACGTAACGTGATTATAAATATGTCACACACCTGTTAGTACTTGAAGATCACGAGGGAAAAAAGGGGAATTTGTTGGCCAACTCTTGATCACTTATTAACCCTTTAACTGTTGCAAGTGTATACAGGTGTCCCAGAAGTGGTGACACAGAGAAAAATGGCTTATGGAGACTGCAAACAAAATTTTTTTAACTCAAGAAATAATCGAGTTAAAACAAAAAAACGTTAGCCAATCAATCTCTGGTTGCCTAGGAAATTGGGATGACCTTTAATCAACCTATAGAACAAGCTTTCGGGGTTGGTTGTTAACTTTTTGTCATTTCTCGAACACTAATAAACACCTCCCCTTGTTCTCTTGGTCATGACCACTGGGACAACCTGTATATACGTTTTTTGCAGAAAATGCAAATGATAAAAATTTCAAATTTTGGGGACAAAAGTAAGCAAATAAGACGAATAGAATAAATAGATCCACATTTACGTGACACTTCCGGTTATGCCGGAAGTAGCAGTCAACTTGCTTATTTTAAATGGAACACCCTATATTTTATTGCATTTTTGAATTCTATATGCAAATTGAAGATGAAATTTCAACATTTTAGAACCAGAAACCACTTTTTTAGAATTTTTTTATTAGGACGAACTGAAAATTTCCAATATTTTATATAAAATTTCGTATTTTCGCTAATTTTCGGAGTACAAGAACGAAACTTCGAGGCATTACTCCTTTTACCACGCGTATTTAGTCTGCCAAATTTCAAAATTTTAGAACAAGAAACCGCTTTTTTAGCATTTTTTGTTTTGGCAAGAACTGAAAATTTTCAATATTTTACAATTAATTTCATATTTTCGTTAATTTTAGGAATATAAGAATGGAACGTAGAGGCATTACTCCTTTTGACACGCGTATTTAGTCTGCCAAATTTCAAAATTTTAGAACCAGAAACCAATTTTTTACAATTTTTTGTTTTGGGACGAAGTGAAAATTTCCAATATTTTTTATAAAATTTCGTGTTTTCGCTAATTTTAGGAATATAAGAATGAAACTTGGAGAAATAACTACTTTTGACACGCGTAATTAGAACCAAAAACGGTTTTTTACATTTTTTTGTTTTGGGACGAAGAGAAAGTTTCCAATATTTTATATAAAATTTCGTATTTTCGCTAATTTTAGGAATACAAAAACGAAACTTGGAGGCACCTACCCTTGTTCTCTGGGTCATGAGTTCTAGGACACCTGTACATACGTTTTGCCATTTTTCTCAGAAATGCAATAGATAAAAATTTTAAATTTTTAGGACAAAAGTAAGCAGATAAGACGAATCGAATAAATACATCCACATTTACGTGACGAATATCTGAATATTGTCATTCGATTTGTCTTAATCGCTTATTTTTGTTCCAAAAATTTCAAATTCTCACCCTTTGTAGTTTCTGAGAAAAATGTCAAAACGTTTATATTATACGTTCACAACAGTTAAAGGGTTAACAATACAGAGTGTCCCAGAACTCATGACCCAGCAATACAGATAGTAAATTTCAAAAGAAAAATTGATAAAACTTAATAGTATTCGAAAAATGACAAAAAGTTAACAACGAATCCCAAAAGCTTATTCTAGAAGTGGAATAAAAGTCCATCCCAATTTCCTAGGTAATAATCATCTGACCAATGAATGATACTTCGTGTCCCTAGTTACCGATTTTCAAATTCTGTTCAGCTTCGGGATTGGCCACCGTTTTTTCGCTTTATCTCGATTATTTTTCTCGCTAAAAAATTTTAGTTCAGAATTGTTAAATCCATAGAATCTTTCTCTTTGTGGCGCGAGTTCTGGGACACCTGTAGATGAAAATTTGACCTACCTTCTGGTTTTTTGTCCACGGAGCAAACGTACGGAGGTGGAGGGGTATCTGCAACAAAATAAATAGTTAGAACCCCAAATCGGTTTGAACTTTGTCGGCTCCGCGAGTGTTAATTAAAGTGCATAATTAATTTAAATTGCGACATTCACAATAGTGAAAATAAACTAATCAGCTCTGTGCTTGGAGATTTTTTGTCACGTCTGGCACTCCCTCGACACCTCATTTGAGCAGAGATAATATAATCCATTAATATTAATTACACAATAAAGGTAATAAGACGCGACGTAATTACAAGAAAATACAATAAATAATATGGCGAGTTTGCATTGGCGCCGGAGTATGTAAACATTTATCGCTGCGGGCGCCGCAGTTCAATATTCATTTATTTTTGTGATACTTTAAAATAGTTCGTAATCCATGACTAAACGCGATAAACCATCGTGGGTGTCGTGATTTTACGTCTACGAAATTAGATTTGAAAAAACCGAGAAAAAACCGTTTTCACCTTCACCAGACAGGCGCCACATCACATGTTTCCTCCTTCGATTTTCCCGTTTTCGCGTCATCTCTTAATTACTTTTTTTAATTACGACTCTCAATAATAAATCATAATTCCATTGTCAAAATCTGGCGTGATAATTCCTGGCGCCAGTTGCCTTATCACACCGAAAACAATCTTCGTTGTTATTCGGGCGCTCTTATCGGGAATACCTGAAGATGTTTCGAGTGTTTTGATGGCTTCCTGCAACCTGCGGAACGAAGAATGTGCATTGCACGTGTTGCTCATATGGCGAGGGGGTTCTAGAGGATGGTTTACACCTAGCGAATATTTTCTGGCGCTTCCTGCAGGCTCAGGGAGAATTCCGATGGGGTTGGCGATAAGCGGCATGCGAGAGCTTTTTAATACGATATCTGTACTTAATAATATGTCATTACATCGATTTTTGTGTGCGGTTAAAAAGGGGCGTAATTTGGAGTCAAAAAACAGTCAAGTTCGATAAGTCATACTAAATTTATGCCATAAAATCAATTGTTTTACGCCGCTTTCGAGAATATTGTTTACATTTTAATGACATTTCATAATAGAACAATGAACGAGCCAACTTAAGTATTTATCAGGTTGTTATTTGGAGCTTGTAAACGTCGCGTGTTTGAAATAAAACGACCTGAAGAGGATTGCGGAATTAGAAGAGACAACACAATAAAACCGTATTAAGTCATTTTTGATCAGTTCCATTTTGACAGTGACTCATGCGAGGGTAATTTTCGAAGTCGTGAGAATCTCGCTGACTCCGTTCCTTCAGGTTGGTATTCGAGCCAACAAGCAAATAAGTGAAGCAGGAATTTATGTGCTGTTGTCATGATGAAATACAGTCGGTTGGATATAGCGATTTTTTCGAGAATCCTATTACTTACTGTCTGTGTTTTATGGTCTTTTGGGAGCTTCATTTAAAGACAATATATCTGCCATAAAATGCATACGTCGCGAAGTAGCATTACCATAATTGCACTAAATCACACAACCGCCGTTATCCATACAAGCGACCCTCGATTTATCAAATCATTAAACGCAGAACATAAATCCAACAAGACGAATTTATCGGTTTTGTTAATGAGATAAAATGTGTCTAATTAATTTCGCACAGAAACCATTTTTTTTAATTTCTTATTTAGGACGATGTGAAAATTTCCAATATTCCATCTTGAATTTCGTATTTTTGCTAATTTTGGGAATATAAGAATGACACTTGAAGGCATTACTACTTTTAGCACGCGCATTTAGTCTCCCAAATTTCAAAATTTTAGAACAAAAAATAAAGATTTTAGAAAATTTCATTTAACGATCAACAAAATGTTTTCAACTTTTTTTACTAAAATTCCTACTTTCGCTAAATTTATTAATTCAAGAATGAAACTTTGTGACACTACTACTTTTAACACGAGGATTTGTTCTGCCAAATTTCAAAATTTTAGAACCAGCAACCGATTTTTTGAATTTTTTGTTTTGGGACGAAGTGAAAATTTCCAATATTTTATATAAAATTTCGTATTTTCGCTAATTTTGGGAATACCAGAACGAAACTTGGAGGCATTACTCCTTTTAAAACGCGTATTGAGTGTGCCAAATTTCAAAATTTTAGAACCAAAAACCGCTTTTTTAGAATTTTTTGTTTTGGGACGAAGTGAAAATTTCCAATATTTTATATTAAATTTCGTATTTTGGCTAATTTTAGGAATATAAGAATGAAACTTGGGGGCATTGCTCCTTTTAAGACGAGTATTTAGTCTGCCAAATTTCAAAATTTTAGAACCGAAAACCGATTTTTTAGAATTTTTTGTTTTGAGACGAAGTGTAAATTTCAATACTTTATATGAAATTTCGTATTTTCGCTAATTTTGGGAATATAAGAATGAAACTTGGGGGCATTACTACTTTTAACACGCGTTTTTAGTGTGCAAAATTTCAAAATTTTAAAATCAGAAACCGCTTTTTTAGAATTTTTTGTTTTGGGACAAACTGAAAATTTTCAATATTCTACATTAAATTTCGTACTTTCGTTAATTTTAGGAATATAAGAATGAAACTTGGAGGTATTACTACTTTTAGCACGCGCATTTAGTCTGCCAAATTGCAAAATTTTAGAACAAAATATAGAGATTTTAGAAATTTCATTTAGAGACGAACCAATTATGTATTGTCAACTTTTTTTACTAAAATTCGTACCTTTGTTAGTTTTCAATGTATGACAATAAAATTTGGGAAGGTTGTTCTAAAGTGCTCAATAACTGCCAAATTGTGAAATTTTAACACAAAAAATTGAGATTTTAGAAAATTTCGTTTAAAGACCAACCAAATATTTTAAACTTTTTTTACTAAAATTCCTATTTTTGCCAATTTCAGGAATATAAGAATGAAACTTGAGGGCATTGCTCCTTTTAACACGAGTATTTAGTCTGCCAAATTTCAAAATTTTAGAACCAAACACCGATTTTTTAGAATTTTTTGTTTTGAGACGAAGTGTAAATGTCCAATACTTTATATGAAATTTCGTATTTTCGCTAATTTTGGGAATATAAGAATGAAACTTGGGGGCATTACTACTTCTAACACGCGTTTTTAGTGTGCAAAATTTCAAAATTTTAAAATCAGAAACCGCTTTTTTAGAATTTTTTGTTTTGGGACAAACTGAAAATTTTCAATATTCTACATTAAATTTCGTACTTTCGTTAATTTTAGGAATATAAGAATGAAACTTGGAGGTATTACTACTTTTAGCACGCGCATTTAGTCTGCCAAATTGCAAAATTTTAGAACAAAATATAGAGATTTTAGAAATTTCATTTAGAGACGAACCAATTATGTATTGTCAACTTTTTTTACTAAAATTCGTACATTGGTTAGTTTTCAATGTATGACAATAAAATTTGGGAAGGTTGTTCTAAAGTGCTCAATAACTGTGCCAAATTGTGAAATTTTAACACAAAAAATTGAGATTTTAGAAAATTTCGTTTAGAGACCAACCAAATATTTTAAACTTTTTTTACTAAAATTCCTATTTTCGCCAATTTCAGGAATATAAGAATGAAACTTGGAGAAATAACTACTTTTGGCACGCATATTCAGTTCGCCAAATTTCAAAATTTTAGAACCAGAACCTGGTAAATAAATTGCGGATGATAGTCGGTAATTTTTCAAAAACGCAACTTTATTGGAAACGAATTGCGTCCGAAACTTAGGATAACGACCGGAAAAGAATTCAGATGACATTATTGATAATTCTTCGCATTTCTGCCTAACGAATTCTGGAAAATGCAAGGCAAATGATGGCCTGGAAGAGTTCCGAGAAAGTCGAGATAATTGGAGGTCATAGAACGAGCCTGAGGTGACACAAGAAGTACGCAAACTATTTTAATTGTGGAAGATACCGAATTCTTCCAATATCTTCCCCTTGGTGAAGAGTTCTGTTAACTGGTTCGTCCACCGAAAATTCCGCTTTTCCAGCGAGGCTGCTTATTAAACCGAATTGCAGCCCACGGAGTCTCTCGAAGCCCATAATTATTTTGAAGAAACCGAGTGTGGCATGATTCGGAACATGTCTGGGTAGTGAGCCGCCAGGAGATAGTAATGGCGCCAGACCAGGTCTAATTCCACCGGGTGGTAGTCAACGGATCGTCTGTTCTTTCAAATACCTGATTTTGCCTCTCGCTCCGACAACCCGTCGGGACCATTAACGCGTCTTTGCTATCTTAAGTGCTGCCAACGAACGACTCCAAATAATCAGTTGTTTATGGAGAGACCCGAAAAAGCTCGTAAAATCTCGACGCGAGCGATCTTTTCTTTTTCATTCATGGTGCTGTCTGCGTTGGTTTTTTACGCGAAAATTCTAATATTTGAACGTTCGGCCTACGCTGCTCCGACTTCCTACGTTCAATTTTGAGCCATTACCACGAGAGATAATGAGGAAGAGGTTAGAGATAGCTGGTTATTATCGTGTCAATAAATGGAGGATTTACAATTAATGCAAGACTTGGTGAGATGGCGGCTATTTCAAAGAATTTTGATAATGTTACAACGTATTTCTGCAGATAATAACCTTCGGGTAATCATTTAATTATATTCAATAAACATGGGAAGAGCAGTTTTCAACATGACGGATTTTTCTTTAATGGTTCTTTATAGTGCTAGTGTTTCGAAATAGGCGAGGAATTCAGGAAAGTGAACGGAAACTTGACCGGAGATTTCTAAACACCTCACATTCAGAAGAGCATCAAAACAACGCCGTCCAACTTTGCATAGTTCGGCGCCAGAGGATTTTATTCGAAAAAAATTGCTCATGAAAACGAAAACCCCCTCTTTCAAAAAAAATCTAATTTTAAATCATCGTAGGTTGAATTACTTTTATTTTGCAAAGTTATGAAAATGTATGCATCAATATTTGAATTTTCCTTATTTTTTAAACTTTTGATGGCTTAGACGTTTAAAATTCTGTAGTCGATAACAGTATGTTTGCTGCTTTATGTCATATACAACTCTAAAACCAAGGCAGATGGATAAGAAGTTGCAATAACGTGGTTATCAAAATGTCATAACTAGTATTATAATAATTTTGGTAAAACACAACTTTTGAGCCATGAATTGACTCTACCAAATTGCAAAACGATAGAGCAAAACCAATTTTAGAAATTGTTAAGGCGAAGCAAAAAATTGAAACACCTTTTGTTTTTATAAAGGTTTTTATAATTTCAGTGCATCGGCTACAAAACTTGGAAAGGTTACTACCTAGGAGTTATGTACTAATTTCAATAAATTATAAAAGTCTAGAACGGAAGACACAGACCTTAAAAAATTTATTTTATTTTAAACGAAGCAAAAATTTCCGACATCCACCATTTAAATTTCGGTATTTTTATTGCTTCATTGTTTGAAATTTGGGAAAACTACTACTTTTGAACCGTGTCTTTATTCTACCAAATTGCAAAATTGTTGAGCAAAAAAGACAATATTTGGAAATTTAAATTTTTAAGAGGAAGCAAAATGTTCTGACATCGTAATTTTAGTAATTTTAGTGTTACAGCTATGAAAATTGGGGGATTTTCTACTTTTTACTCGTATATTAACTTAAGCAAACTGGAAAATTGTTGAGAAAAAGGCGCACATTCTAGACATTTTAACTATGTACACTACCCAGCAAAATTAACGCAAAATCGGCCTATTAATTATAAAAATGGCTTTAAAAAATTATTGACGATTCACACCAACTTACGATTACTTTAATTTGATAGAACATTTATAGCACAATCCAAAATTGCATATTAAACTTTTGCAATGCATTCAGAACTAAACTAAACAGTACGTTTACACTACGTTATGGAATTGTTTTACCGAGTTGTCTTGATTTTAGAGTTGTATGACATAAATGCTTTTCTCAGCAAATATTCTGTTGTTGATTATCGAACTTTAACCAGTTAAACCATTAAAAAATTTAAAAAATAAAAAATTAATTTATTGAAACAAATTTTCAAAATTTCAAGTAATTCAACCTACGATGATTTAAAATTTGACTTCTTCTGAAAGAGGGGTGTTCTAGAACACATTGGTTTTCGTTTTCATAATTTCTCTTTCGTTCTTTTCTTCGAACAAAATTCTGTTTCGGCGAACCGTGTTTGATAACGTCGCGATCAATTATCAACACCAACGATCCCAAATACCGAGATTTTGATAAACTGTTGATCATCACCAAATATTTATCCAACATAAAAACCACGATTGCCCCAAGACAACCAAACGAATTTCTCTCCTTTTCCTCCGGTGACGTAACGGTTTTCGCGTCCGTTTTCGTCGCCAAAATTATCCCAAATCCACCCACTTATGAATGAATTTCTTCTCGTCCCACACGACAAATTACCGTAAGCTACTTGTGGTACTTTTCGGGACGCGCAAGCCCATGATGGTTGGTGGTCGACCCATCGATTATGACGAGCGCTAACGATTCGGTCTCGAGGCTAAAAAGCCCATATAAATCCGAAAAAACAAAGACAGGCAACATGGTTCCAAGAAGTCACTCTGGAATCCAGTGGGCTGGTCGGCCGGATGAGCCAACTGCGGCCGCTAACGGCTCGATTGAGGAATCTTGAACTGTCAACACGGTGAAGGATGGTTGCGGCGACGGATGGAATTTCGTGGTCCTTCGAGCCGGATCGAAATAAAACAGCATTCTTTGCGAAGCAAATACCTTGATATGATAACGAAGCCAACATAAATAAATAAACTCTGGTTATATAACCGGGTCAATGTCAAAGTTTTATCCGATAACAATTGGTTTCTATACGAGCTCTTTATTTTAAAGAAGATAAATGAGAGAACTTTGCAACTAAATGCTCAACGTTCTGGCAAAGGTGAAATAAATTAATGTGACTCCTACGTGCATTTCGCCAGATCATGAGGAATTAGTTTAGCGAGATTTTTTGGCAGAAACTGCAAATTATAACAGTTCAACCACGCCTGAAAAGTCGTACAAAGTATGGGAAGTACAACCAACCCACACGTACAACTAACAAATTGTTTCGAGCTCGAATTGGAATATTCTATTTCCATTTAAAATTTAAACTCGTGTTGTGGCGGTGAAAGAATAAAAAATCGCTTTTATGACGAGAAATCAACATGACATTTCGTGTCAACAACAATACAAGTCTTTCGCAACGAAAACCCACGAGAAATTCGCTGTTGAAACTAGAAAAACACTATTTTACCAACCAATCCAATCATTGAAAAACGTACTGCCAGTTGGTTTGAATTCCACTTCCCTATAAGAATTCATTATCGATATTTGCCGACAAGCTGTTGCAGTCTGATTAGCTAAGAATGACCTTGTTTTGATGCAATTATTGAAGTGTTATCAGTGCTCGTAATTGTGATCGTACCGCCTGGATTGATGAGCAAACAGGTCAGCGGTGACTAAAAATGGTACCAAGCGGACTACGAGGCCAAGTTTTGTTGATATTTATTTTGTGAGCTAGGTAGGCCATGCATTTTGAACGCATGTCGTCTCTTTGCTTGAAAACTGGCAAATCTCTCGAATATTTAGTTTTCATACGACAAAACTGCCGCGGTGGTGTTAGCTACGACATGAGTTGTTTCTCAAAGCCCACAGCGATAGAAATTTAATGATCAGGGAATATAATTTGTAAGGAAACTTTTTTTCATTTGTTTTAGGATTGTTCATGTTTGACAACCCGATTTACACTACTAAAATGGCTTACAAGACTTTTTGTTTTGGAATTTTGGGCAATATCAACCGGCAAATGTGAAATTACCTTTATATACCCTATGAAAACTAAACTTTGAAGTTATAGTTACATTAAAGTATGGTTCACATTATTTTTCTTGGCATAACGGAAGCATTCTGTCCAAAAGCCAAAATGTACATTTATTTTGGCCGTTACTGTACACTACTGATGCCGAAAAAGGTTGAAAATGCACCAAAAGCCAGAAGAAATTTTATTTTTTCCAATTTTGTATTTTTTGTGTACACTTAAATTTTGACAATGACGACAGTCAAGTGTGAAATGACCTTTAATTGCCTATGAAACATCAATCATGACATTAAAGTGTGGTTTACATTTGTTTTTCTTGACGTAAGGTGAAAATCTTGTCTAAAATCCCATGACCAAAAGTGCAAACGAAGACTTAGGGTCGTGTTGCGTGAAATTCGTACAGAAAAATGAAGATGCCGGTAAATAAAGGCTAGTTTAGACTCGGTTAACATTATTATCAGATCCTTAAGCATTTCTAACCTCATTTTTATTACTGTCACTTTTGACAAATTTGATTAACTTTCATGGCACACTGGTAGTCCCATTTGGAGAATTTCCAATTTCAAAAACGTCAAAATTATGGTAATGCATACACTACTCAAATTTAATGCTTATAATGGGCGCAACTGTAATACATGAAGCATTTGACAATGTCTATAAAGATATGACTTGAATATTGAAAGTAAGAGCCCGATTTACATAGAAAAACAGATTGTCAAGCCAGTTTGTATTTGCAGTCCACATTTACAAGTGGCGTCAAAATCCACAACGTTCCTTTTGAGAATAGTGCAATTAGACCAGCTAATTTGTTCTAAATAATGGAGTAAAGTTATGATTAGCCAACTTTTGACATTGGCGAATGGCGCTCACTTGTTACTATCACAGCCTAATTGATATTTAGTGACTATAAGGCACTCTAGTAGGCTATGGAATGACACATGACAAAGGCAAGCCCGCGTGTTCGGCGACATTTGACAACCGGCTCCATGTCACCTGCCACCCAAAACGAGGTCATCTGTCCCCTCATAAGGTCACGGCATAGCCTACTCGGCGCCGGTTGTATATCCTCACCGGGTTGATAGACTCTACTCCAATGGTACGGATTGCAGCACACGTAAACGGGATCACCATTGGAACGACATCCCGGCAACCTCCTGAGGTCGTCTCCGTGCGCCAACTCCGGCCACCGCCACGTCTGGCAACACAGCACGTGCGGTTGTCCATCCCTTGGTAGCAGCACACAACTGGACACGTCCCTGCCTCGACTCTCCACCGCCGTCCACAGCATCCCCAGCTGGTTATCCTGGAGATCCTTCAGCAGACGCGCCACGCCATCGTCGTGTCCGCGCCGCTTGCGCGCTTTCAAAAGCCTTTTGGTCAGAGTGGCCCGTCTGCTCCGGAACATGAACATGTAACCGGCATTTGGGCTGTTCACCGCCGCCGCTCTACGAAATGACGTGCACACACCTCGACACACACGCACACAGTAGTACCCATAACCGAAGCTCGATTGAGACTGACGGAGAGGCGCTTCGAAGCGGCGTCGGGTTGATCACATCGGGGACAATCGGAGAGATTCGAGAGGGTCTAGACGTGGAGAAGGGATATCGGGAGGCGCCGTCTTGGCGCCAGGCCCGGACTTCGCACCTACCGGTATGGTGGCCATTAAGCCTCATTTCCACGGTCCGTTCTAGAGAGAACAGAATTTGATTTACGATGGAATTTGAGTTATTGCACCATATTTTGCGGTCAGAAAATTTGCAAATCCTATTGCACCCTTGGTTTACAATCCTCTGTTCCGATTCGGGCGGACAAGCTGGTTGAAACGCCGAACCAACACACGGACTGCTACATTTGGTGATAACCAAACAGTTTTAATTACTCCAATTCTTTTAATTTGAACACTAATTTTTTATCATATGTTAATATAAGGTAAATAACACATAAATGTGGATTAATTTTAATAAAGATGGCGATAAATGCAGATATTTATTTCCTGCATTGTAATTTACAGAATCATTGCATGAAAAAAGGTGGATAAATACAGGTAGGTTTCTTATCTATGTAAGTGGATTAACCCTTTTGAAGTAATTAACAGGCCTCTGTATTCTTATGGATTTAGTTAGGTTTATTACCTGGAGAGTTAAATTTTTTATATGATCCTGTAAATTAAATCTGCTAAATAGATTTTAGGAGAATTTACTTACACAACGTATCTGCGAAATAAGAAACTTGAAGGATCAATGAAGTTAAATAAATTCTGTACTGGTTCAACTCAACGAATCATTTTGTCTGTTCGACATCGGTTCGACGGACATTTCAACACAAAACCAAGACAGAACGGACAAAACCAACTTGTTCGTCCGACGTGTTATAATTTTTAGGAGAAATAAATAGCTACTTATCAAATAAGCTACGTTCGATATTTGAGAATGACCTTAAATCTTATGATTTGAACTTTTTTTTGGCCATTTCATAAGTAATAATCTGAAAACTGCAGCTACTATTTGATGTTAAATAACTTTCATTTTTACCAATCAATTGTCAGCAATCATGAAGTGCAATTAAAAAAAATTAATTAGGTTCTCTGCGTTTCGTCTCGGTTCTCTGTCGAACTGTCCGGTGCGTTCTGTCGTGATTCTGTGTTGAAATGTCCGCCGAACCGATGTCGAACAGACAAGATGGTTCGTTCGTTCAGTTGAACTAGTGCAGAATGTTCTTAAATTTGTTTCATTTTATTTATACTTCAAGTTACTTATTACGTGGATATGTCAGCTATGGTAATTTTGACTAATATTCAGAAAATTTAATTCATAGAACAAAATTAAAAATTTAAATCTTCAGGTAATATCTCTGACCAAAATCCAAAAGATTCAATTCATAGAACGCAGACCAAGCATACAAAAATCCCTGTTTTTCGAACGTACAAAATAATTTCATAAGTTAGGTTCATTCTATGCGGCCAATTTTATTACTGTGCGTTCTGTGTTTTGTTCTGTGTTGAAATGTCCGCCGAACCGATGTCGAACAGACAAGATAGTTCGTTCAATTAAAGCAGTAAACTTTGTATTGTAGGTAAATTGTCATATTTCTCATAAACCGTCGTAAGTCAGAAAGACTCAATTTATAGAACGAAATTAAAAATTCAAATCTACAGGTAATAAGTCGGACCGAATCTACAAAAATACTACCTGTCGGTTTCTTCAAAAGGGTAAATCCACTCACAGAGACAAGAAACCTACATACCTGTATCCATTCACGCGTGTTTTCATACAATAATTTTGTATATTTCATTGCAATATTTAGCTTGATGTTAAAATAACTTCTCCACCAGTAAAATAATGTCAGGAATAATCAATTGAAATACAGTAACATTTTTTTATTCCTATTTAACGAGATTAATTATACAAAAATTCTGAAATGCATTGTTTATTGAAAGTTTTCTCCAAAGGAGCGGCTAATTAATTATTCTGTGCGTTCTGTGTTGAACTGTCCGGTGCGTTCTGTCTTGGTTCTGCGTTGAAATGTCCGTCGAACAGACAAGATGGTTCGTGCATTTGAACCAGTACAGAAGGTTCATAAATTTATTTTATTTTATTTATATTTCAAGTTACTTAGTTCGTGGAAATGTCTGGTATGTTAACTTTCACTAATATTCAGAAAATTTAATTCATAGAACAAAATTAAAAATTCAAATCCTCAGGTAATAAGTGACCAAATCCACAAAAATACAGACCTGTCGGTTATTTCAAAAGGATAAATCTACTCACAGAAATAAGCAACGTACCTACCTGCATTCATTCGCGCCTGTTTTCATACAATGATTCTGTACATTTCAATGCAGGAAATAAGTATGTTCATCTACATTTATTAGCATATTTATTAAAATTAATCCACATTTATATGTGTTATTTACCTTATTAACATTATGATAAAAAATTAGTGTTCAAATTAAAAGAATTGAAGTAATTAAAACTGTTTAGTTGTCACCAAACGTAACAGTCCGTGTGTTGGTTCGGCGTTTCAACCAGCTTGTCCGCCCGAATCGGAACAGAGGATTGTAAACCAAGGGTGCAATAGGATTTGCAAATTTTCTGACCGCAAAATATGGTGCAATAACTCAAATTCCATCGTAAATCAAATTCTGTTCTCTCTAGAACGGACCGTGGAAATGAGGCTTTATTGCGCGGATTACGTTGGATGGACGCCGGGATATATTTAGATTCGGCACCGAAGCGGCGGAGGAAAGTGAAAAGACACAAGAAGACACCGGAATTTTGGGCCCCAACGACAATTTCTACATTTGTGGCTCTAATTCTGCTCGTTTTGGCACTACAGCCATCAAATTTATGGATATTATTACTTTCGTCATACTTACTAAATATGTAAAACTACAAAATTATAGACTAAAAAATACCAATTTGAAAATTTTTCATGTTTGGACAAAGGAAAATTTTCGAAAATTTTACATTTATGGTTCTAATTCTGTTAGTTGTGACACTACCGCGACCAAATTTATGAGAACTACTCTTTATAAACCCCTTATTCTCTGGGTCCAGTTGCAAAATTCTACAACACAAAAAACGAAATTTAGAAATTTTTATTTTGTGACAAAGTTGAAATTTCGGAAACTTTCTATTTAAGTGTCTAATTCTGTTAGTTTTGGCAGTCACTCTAGCGATGAGTTTCATAGATCGCTGTCAAGCTAATTTCATTGGCTTTCCAACACACCATCGAGCAATCCCATAACTGCGCAAGTTTTCAAGAAAAACTGAAGAAAATAGAATTTTGTCCAAAAGAATCTAAACAAATAATTTTTCCAAAAATATCTCTGAATCTGAACCTGATGGAGCAAAACGGACTTCGTTTTCAATTATTTATTTATTTTTATTACTTTATTATTTATTTATTATTATTTATTTACAAGAAAAAAAATATAGAAAAATAGAATTTGTAATTTTTATTTTTTTTTTAATTTTTGGAAACTAGACTCACAACTGCATTATTCAATTGCGAAAGTAAAACCATGAGATGACCTTGAAAGTGACAGTACTCGTCTTGGACTAATTAAGTAAACAGCAACATTTAATTGCAGGTAATCGGCAGAGTTGACAGTAATTTATACGCCGGCATGCAACAAACTTGACATTACTAATCTAATCACCGTTGAAAATTTACACAAAAAAAGAAAACAAACCAACAAAAGCCTTCGGAAAATCTGTTTATGAGTGTTTAACGATTGCGTTGTTACGCTTCGCAAACGGCATAATTTGTTGAAATAGCGCCAGGAAATATGATAAATTATCCTCGCTGTTCAAGACTGTAAACAAAATTCGCCACTATATATTCTTATTTTTAAACAAAGTAATAATTCTAGCTTCCTGATTAATTAAGGACACGCCAAAAATATTTATAAACAGCCCCAGCTTTCTCCCGACTGAATTCCGAATTGCATTTGCCCGTCGCCTCCAGTCCGCCCCTGCTCGTCAAATACCAATAGAAAACGGTGCCGACGGCGGTCTAGACCGAGTAGACACACTTTCCGGCGCTAAAGAAGGCTCCAATCGCCACATCACATATTGTTATGCTTTTAGATGCGGATCATCGTCGAAGAGAAATCCACCCCTACCCTCTCCACCTCAGGAAATGTGATCTTTATTATTGTTGTACGGTCGGAACTGCTGGCGCCCACCCTCTAATTGTTAACGGTCTCTTCTGGTGCCACGGATTCGTCACAGACGACCTTCCTGGTGTTTCTAACTTTGGAGGTCGATCCTCGTGAGGTGACTCAGGTCTTATCTGCTATAATTAGCGCTATTTACCCGGAATATGCGATGAGATTATGTAAAAGCGCAAAAGTTGTTGGTGCAAATGCCAAAGGAATTCGAAGAAGGGCAAGATGCTATTTATAAGAACGCATTATTTGCATTTTTTTACATTGTTTACGACGTTATCTGGCGCTATTACTCAACTATTAATGGTGTCATTGGCGCCAGTCTTATTCGCGAAGTATTTGTCGAAATTTCGGGACACCTGTTTGTCGTTTCCATCCCCCCAAAGCATTTCGAAAATAATCAAGAAAAAGTTACATTTCCCACCGCCCAACGCGGTCTGTGTTTAACAAACCACAACAATAACACATAAAAACACGAAAATTATACCGACGATCTAAATGATAGAGGCAAGGAGGCGCCTTCTTAAAATGCCGCCAGAAAAACATCATGTGTAAGAACAATAAAGACCTGTGTCTCCACTTCAATGCATATTATTTCGGTGGCATCTATTTTCGACGGCAATTAACCGGAATTATGGTCGCTCGCGTCTACCTGTTGGCGACCCCTGCATTTAATAACAAAACTCTAATATTCGTTATTAAAACAACGCAAAACTGCTGTCACGACAACGCAAAACAAAAAAAACTAAAGGTGCGACTACACGATCCCCATATCACTAGATAGCACTCGATCCGCGCTGTTATCAGCTCTCAGACAGTCGCCTCGCAAATTTGTCACAGCCCACTCTCGGTTTTATTTTTCTTGGTATAAATTGACCCCTTTGAGTAAAGTGGATGGTGATGTCGCGTCAGTGCAGCGGCCGATCAAGGCAGGCTGTGGAGCGCAGAACATGTCATTATGTATCATTTGTCTGCGGGCCGCTGGCCGACATCCTGCACGCACGGCACGCTACAAATGACAGGTTGCGAGATAATTCGACTGCATCTTCTCCGTGGCGTCTCGGCCATATTTGTGTCATTTTGACCACAAAGCGCCACTGGGCCAAGTCGGACGCGGAAATGACAAAACGTACGTCGAGGCTTGAATGCTCAGTACTGTCAACCAATCAGCGATTACGGGATTACGTCTTTTGTTTTCCAAAGCAGCCCGGGATTGGAATCGAGATTTCAAATAAAAACTCATCCTCAGTTGGCTTTGAAATTTCAAGTGATGTCTTTGATTGAAGGAACAGTCTTTTGTTTCTGTCAAATAATCAGACACTGGAAAAATTGTGAAAATTTTAATGAACGATTTTGACAAAGCTGTCATGTTTTATTCATATAAAAGTTTTCTTATGACAAACTATCTATAACACGTATTTTTGGTTTCCATTATTATTTCAAGACAGTTTTCATCTTATAACCTCTAAATTGGCAGCTGTCAAAGTGGCAATTAAGGACACGCTGTGGAATTCCAAAGGTAACTGAGGATGAGTTTTATTTGTTCTCTAGATACCAAAAAGTACCAAAAGGGTTGGGTCGAGTTGGCTACGGACGACACAAAACGTGCGTCTTGGATTAAGTGGCAAAATCATGAGGTTATATTGCGTAATGTTATTTCCCCCAATCAGCGATTACTTGATGACAAGTGACGCAGCTGCGCCATAAGTCTCCACATCTTTTGTTTTCCAAGGCAGCCCGGGATTGGGGAATTGAACGTGTAAATTATCATAGTACCAAAAGGGTTGGGTCGCGACGACTACGGACGAAAAAACGAGCGTCTTGGATTAAATGGCAAAAACATGACGTTATGTTGCAAAATATTGTTATTTCACCCAATCAGCGATTACATGATGACAGGTGATGCAGCTACGCCATACGTCTCCACATCTTTTGTTTTTCAAGGTGGCCCGGGATTATAAGCGGATCGAGGGTGCAAATTGGCGCTTGTTGCGTTTGCTAGTCAAAAATTTTGACCTGGCTGATTGGGTCCGATAACTCATCAAGTTTGGAAGGATGCAGCAAAGAGGCGTTCCCCGGCTTTTGTTTCGTCATTAGCGTCACCGAAAACCTACAACCGCGACCGCACACCAATAAGAAATTTAGGAGTCCGTAATTCTCCTGCCGTCGACATTCCAAGCAAGCCAGAGCGGTACAAGGGCAATTTATCTCGGCGTTCGCTTGTAGACAATATCTGTAGGAAAATTGGGGGAATGGCGACAAATCTGTGACATTACTGTAGTTTTTGATTCGGAAATGAGAGTTGGCTGGGGAATTCGTGGCAGATGTCACGAATGATTGAATTTACGTCATCCAGCAGTCATGTCCTACTTGTGGTTTATATCAGATCGTGAAAATGTAAATGTCGTATTTTAATTGTAATGGAATGACCTATATGTCCCCCATTGTCCCAAAAGTAATAAACTTCCATAAAGCCATCTCCTTCGTCAAACAAAGGCGAAGAATCAGTGTCCACGACTATATAGGGTGAAAAATTAACGACAAGTCAACAAACAAACTGACAAACAGTGGTTTTTTGCGTTTGAGGCGCCGTCTCTGCGGTGTCGGGCGGCGCGCCAGAGGACGCTCCGACAGACGCTGATGGCCCGACTGGGCGCCCAACTACGTCGCGACGCCACAGCCGCCTGCCTGACGGACGCTACCATCCTGATTACCGAATACTTACACAATCAGAGATGATTGCAACCAACACACCATACATTAATGCATTTAGATTCGATTTATATCGAGCGATTGGAGTGGTGTCGCGAGGACACAACTTTTCGAAAGTTTTCCTTGACGCGGTGGCGGCAAGACAGTCGACGCCGACGCGCTACAACACGCACGACGCCGCCGCCGGCGGGAACCGATGCAAATTCAATTATTCATTGCCACCTCCAAGGGAGGTGCGGCAAGTTTGAGCAAAATTTCAAACGTATGCCTTCATTTTGTGCTAATTCTGTACGTATTTGTAGAAGAAATTATAATAAGAAACAAAAATGATCACCTCTCCAAGAGAAAAAACAGCCAGATCTAAAAATTCTAAAAATAAATCGAAAGATAATGTGTACAAATTTGAGGTTCGATTTCAAAATAAAAATTTCCAAAATGGGTTCACTTTGCTCTAGAAATTTATAATTTACTAAACGATAAAAAATAGTAGTTTCCCTAAATGTCATTGCTGTAGTGCTACAACTGCCAAAGTTACGAATTTTAATAGAAAAAATTCAAAATTTTTAGTAGCATTTCTAAATAAAAATTTCTAAAATGAGTTTTGTATGCTCTAGTATTTTATAATTTTTTTTCAGTTAAAAATAATGAAAAAGTGGTAATGTCCCTAAAGAATTTTTATTGAAAAAAAATATCTAAATTTTAGGTCCGAATTCAAAATAAAAATTTCTAAAATGGGTTCCTTATGTTCTAAAATTTTACAATTTAGCACAGTTAATAGACGAAAAAACGTAGTGATGTCCTCAAATGTCATTGCTGTAGCGTTAAAACTGCCATAGTTACGAATTTTAATTGGGAAAAAAATCAAAATTTTTAGTTTCATTTCAAAATAAAAATTTCTAAAATAGGTTCCATTTGCTCTAGAACTTTATGATTTAACACAGTTTATAAACGATAAAAAAATAGTAATTTTCCTAAATGTCATTGCTGCAACGCTAAAACTGCCAAAGTTACGATTTTTAATAGAAAAAAATTCAAAATTTTTAATACCATTTCAAAATCCTTTTTTTTGAATGGGTTGTCTTTGCTCTAAAATTTTTTTTTCAGTTAATAATAAACGACAATAGGATAGTAATTTTCCCAAATTTGATAGCGGTAGCATTAAAACTGCCAAAGTTACAAATTTTAATTGAAAAAAATTTCAAAATTTTTGGTTCGATTTCTAAACAAAAATTTCTAAAATGGGCTCTGTTTGCTCTAGAGTTGTGCAATTTTTCTCAGTTTATAAACGATGAAAAAGTAGTGATGTCACCAAATCTCATTGCTGCAGCATTAAAACTGTCAAAATTACGAATTTTAGTTGGAAAAAATTCAAAATTTTTGGTTCGATTCCAAAATAAAATTTCTAAAATGGGTTCTCTTTGCTCTAGAATTTTACATTTTTTTTCAGTTAATAAACGAAAAAAAGGTAGTAATTTCTCTAAATCTCATTGCTGTAGCGTTAAAAATACCAAAGTTACAAATTTTAATTGAAAAACATTCAAAATTTTTGGTTTAATTTAAAAATAAAAATTTCTAAAATGGGCTCTGTTTGCTCTAAAATTTTGCAATTTTTTTCAGGTCAATATAAACGATGAAATAGTAGTGAAGTCAGTAAATCTCATTGCTGTAGCGTTAAAACTGCCATAGTTACGAATTTTAATTGGGAAAAAAATCAAAATTTTTAGTTTCATTTCAAAATAAAAATTTCTAAAATGGGTTCCCTTTGCTCTAGAACTTTATGATTTAACACAGTTTATAAACGATAAAAAAAATAGTAATTTCCCTAAATGTCATTGCTGTAACGCTAAAACTGCCAAAGTTACGATTTTTAATAGAAAAAAATTCAAAATTTTTAGTACCATTTCAAAATCCTTTTTGGAATGGGTTGTCTTTGCTCTAAAATTTTTTTTCAGTTAATAAATGACAAAAGGATAGTAATTTCCCCAAATTTGATAGCGGTAGCATTAAAACTGCCAAAGTTACAAATTTTAATTGAAAAAAATTTCAAAATTTTTGGTTCGATTTCTAAACAAAAATTTCTAAAATGGGCTCTGTTTGCTCTAGAGTTGGGCAATTTTTTTCAGTTTATAAACGATGAAAAAGTAGTGATGTCACCAAATCTCATTGCTGCAGCATTAAAACTGTCAAAATTACAAATTTTAGTTGGAAAAAATTCAAAATTTTTGGTTCGATTCCAAAATAAAATTTCTAAAATGGGTTCTCTTTGCTCTAGAATTTTACAATTTTTTTCAGTTAATAAACGAAAAAAAGGTAGTAATTTCTCTAAATCTCATTGCTGTAGCGTTAAAAATACCAAAGTTACAAATTTTAATTAAAAAACATTCAAAATTTTTGGTTCGATTTAAAAATAAAAATTTCTAAAATGGGCTCTGTTTGCTCTAAAATTTTGCAATTTTTTTCAGTTCAATATAAACGATGAAAAAGTACTGAAGTCAGTAAATCTCATTGCTTAGCGTTAAAACTGCCATAGTTACGAATTTTAATTGGGGAAAAAAAAATCAAAATTTTTAGTTTCATTTCAAAATAAAAATTTCTAAAATAGGTTCCATTTGCTCTAGAACTTTATGATTTAACACAGTTTATAAACGATAAAAAAAATAGTAATTTCCCTAAATGTCATTGCTGTAACGCTAAAACTGCCAAAGTTACGATTTTTAATAGAAAAAAATTCAAAATTTTTAGTACCATTTTAAAATCCTTTTTTTGAATGGGTTGTCTTTGCTCTAAAATTTTTTTTCAGTTAATAAATGACAAAAGGATAGTAATTTTCCCAAATTTGATAGCGGTAGCATTAAAACTGCCAAAGTTACAAATTTTAATTGAAAAAAATTTCAAAATTTTTGGTTCGATTTCTAAACAAAAATTTCTAAAATGGGCTCTGTTTGCTCTAGGGTTGGGCAATTTTTTTCAGTTTATAAACAATGAAAAAGTAGTGATGTCACCAAATCTCATTGCTGCAGCATTAAAACTGTCAAAATTACAAATTTTAGTTGGAAAAAATTCAAAATTTTTGGTTCGATTTCAAAATAAAATTTCTAAAATGGGTTCTCTTTGCTCTACAATTTTACAATTTTTTTCAGTTAATAAACGAAAAAAAGGTAGTAATTTCTCTAAATCTCATTGCTGTAGCGTTAAAAATACCAAAGTTACAAATTTTAATTGAAAAACATTCAAAATTTTTGGTTCGATTTAAAAATAAAAATTTCTAAAATGGGCTCTGTTTGCTCTAAAATTTTGCAATTTTTTTCAGATCAATATAAACGATGAAATAGTAGTGAAGTCAGTAAATCTCATTGCTGTAGCGTTAAAACTGCCAAAGTTACAAATTTCAATTGAAAAAAAATCATTAGGTTTCAAAATTAAAATTTCAAAAATGGGTTCACTTTGCTTTAGAATTTTACAATTTAGCAGGAAAAAAGCAGCCAAAGAAATATCAATAATAGCCGCTGGTGATGCGAACGTACGTCGATTCTACAATAGTTGTTTCAACCACCTATTTTTGATTAGTTGTGGATAACTTGATATTTTATTGGTGCCGCTCAAGGCTTAGGTTTGAATGAGTACATTTAAGTTGTTTTCGCAATAAAGCAAATCATACTTAAAGTAAATTTTCTCCGGAAATAGGGCACATTCGTCGCGATAATTTGCGTCGTCTGTTTTAAGTTGGTAAACAAATAAAATGTGTGTCGACGTAAGCAAACAGAGCCATTATAAATTAAATTTTTATGTGTATCTGTACATGTGCATTATTAATATCGACATTGGCGTGGGATAAACAAGGGGGAACTGAGTCGTCGGCGCCCCCAAGCGACGCGTCTGGAGTGGACGCGGCTCCGGCATCTGGAGCCAGCCAGGAGAACAAGCACCGGAGTCCGGAGCCAACGCTCCTTCAATAACACAGCCACAGGACACGAGTCCAACTCGAAAACAACAACAGACTTAAAGAATATCCTAGATGCAGAACATATTTTATGGCATTTTTATGGATTTGCCGCTTCCGCAATCCCCCCTGCCCCCATCGTTACATTGTTTTTCTTTTCTTGCCAACTATGAATCACACCACGATTGATAAATGACGCTCGCTGGATCGGAAAATTATCGACGGACGTGTTGAGACAACTAAAATAATGGCCAACATTAAGATCATTGGCGTGCGAAATTTTCGGTTTCACCATCAATCACGCGCGCAGGGGACGCACCTGTCGCATCTTTACTTTCCAAAATTTTGGCATCGCCCAAAGAACAAATCACTTCGAATATCGGCAATAACGTTTCCAGGAAGCGAGACAAACATTACACCAACTGCCGGTGCATTTTTATTAATTTGACAAAAAGTCATAGTTGGAAGACGCCGCCTGGGGCCGGCGCCGAGACGCCCTGGACGCCAGAAGTCCTAAGAACTGGCGTCATTTTATTTTGCTCATGTTTATAAAACGACCGACCATCATTTATTTACTGATTGTGCCGATGTCTCTCAGCAACTTCCTGTTACGGACCGATTTTTAACAAAGTTATGTCTGAATGTTTTCGGCGCTTTGGGGGCACAAGTCATTAGTTTGGGGGGTGAAACGAGGGGACGGGAGGATTTTTGCTAATGGAGGGTTTGTTTTCGATGAAGAGCGCGATTTTTCACAACCCAGTGGGAAGGTTTTGTATGCAGATGCGAGTGTGGGATGTTATTTGAGTTGCATACCCTGGCAGAGCACTTGAAAAAATAAATTACAGTAGAACCTTGATTATCCGGACCACCGATTAAAAAAAATACGTGGCAAAATATTTTCTGTTATCGTTTCGCATTACGGCAATAAAAAACGCGTGCCAAAGAGTTTCCTGTTATTACTGAATAACACTCAAGCGAATTTGAAACTTGGGCGCCATCAAGAGGAAAAATTATAACAATTACGGAATATTTTTAAAAAATTATCAAGTATGTATATGAGGTATTCTATACTAAATCGACCACTTTTGACTAGACCATTTTCGATTTGGCTGAAAGTTTTTCATCTTTTTCTACCCCATGAATAGCAACAGTTTTCAGAATTTTTGTTCTTAATTTAAAAAAAATTATAATTTTTTCCAGAAAATGGCTTTTATATTTTCAATTAGCTGTAACTTTTTTAAAAATTAACTTATTAGGACATTTTTTTTTCAAAATTTTTGATTTAGAATGTACTTTTCAAAAAAAATTCAGAACAAATTTAAGATGATAAATTCAATATACTTTTTTTGAGAAAAACCGTGATTTTCTCAAAGTTCGCCATTTTTTCTTTTATTTTATTCAAAAAAAAAACACAAATAATTCTGCGATTATTCCCGCATATCCGAGAGTGGGCCGATTTTTTTTCTATTTTTTTTAATTAATTGAAAAAAAAATTAATTTAAAATTATTAATATTTTTAAAAAATTATCAAGTATGTATATGAGGTATTCTATACTAAATCGACCACTTTTGACTAGACCATTTTCGATTTGGCTGAAAGTTTTTCATCTTTTTCTACCCCATGAATAACAACAGTTTTCAGAATTTTTGTTCTTAACTTAAAAAAAATTATAATTTTTTCCAGAAAATGGCTTTTATATTTTCAATTAGCTCTAACTTTTTTAAAAATTAACTTATTAGGACATTTTTTTTCAAAATTTTTGATTTAGAATGTACTTTTCAAAAAAAATTCAGAACAAATTTAAGATGATAAATTCAATATACTTTTTTTTTGAGAAAAACCGTTATTTTCTCAAAGTTCGCCATTTTTTCTTTTACTTTATTCAAAAAAAAATAATTCTGCGATTATTCCCGCATATCTGAGAGTGGGCCGATTTTTTTTCTATTTTTTTTTAATTAATTGAAAAAAAAAAAAATTTAAAATTATTAATATTTTTAAAAAATTATCAAGTATGTATATGAGGTATTCTATACTAAATCGACCACTTTTGACTAGACCATTTTCGATTTGGCTGAAAGTTTTTCATCTTTTTATTCTACCCCATGAATAACAACAGTTTTCAGAATTTTTGTTCTTAATTTAAAAAAAATTATAATTTTTTCCAGAAAATGGCTTTTATATTTAATTAGCTGTATCTTTTTTAAAAATTAACTTATTAGGACATTTTTTTTCAAAATTTTTGATTTAAAATGTACTTTTCAAAAAAAATCAGAACAAATTTAAGATGATAAATTCAATATACTTTTTTTTTGAGAAAATCCGTTATTTTCTCAAAGTTCGCCATTTTTTCTTTTATTTTATTCAAAAAAAACCAAATAATTCTGCGATTATTCCCGCATATCCGAGAGTGGGCCGACTTTTTTTCTATTTTTTTTAATTAATTGAAAAAAAAAATTAATTTAAAATTTTTAATATTTTTAAAAAATTATTAAGTATGTATATGAGGTATTGTATACTAAATCGACCACTTTTGACTAGACCATTTTCGATTTGGCTGAAAGTTTTTCATCTTTTTCTACCCCATGAATAACAACAGTTTTCAGAATTTTTGTTCTTAACTTAAAAAAAATTATAATTTTTTCCAGAAAATGGCTTTTATATTTTCAATTAGCTGTAACTTTTTTAAAAATTAACTTATTAGGACATTTTTTTCAAAATTTTTGATTTAAAATGTACTTTTCAAAAAAAATTCAGAACAAATTTAAGATGATAAATTCAATATACTTTTTTTTTGAGAAAAACCGTTATTTTCTCAAAGTTCGCCATTTTTTCTTTTATTTTATTTAAAAAAAAAAAACAAATAATTCTGCGATTATTCCCGCATATCTGAGAGTGGGCCGATTTTTTTTCTATTTTTTTTTAATTAATTGAAAAAAAAAATAATTTAAAATTTTTTTATTTTTTTCTAAAAGCTTGGTTTATACAATAAAATAAATGCAATTAAACGATTTTACAAGGTTATATACTTAATTTATAGTTTCATTTTGCAAATATTTTAAAAGTATAATTTTTTATTATAAGAAAAATAAAAAAAATTGGCCCATTCTGAGATATGCAGCAATGATCGCAGAATTATTTGAATTTTTTTTGAGAAAATAAAATAGAAAATAAAAAATACCAAACTTCGAGAAAATTCCGTTTTTTCTCAAAAAAGACGAAAATTTTATTAAATTTATAATCTGAATTTTTTGTTTGTTTTTTTTTCTGAAAAGTAAATTCAAAACATAAATTTAAAAAAAAAAACGTCCCAATGAGTTAAAGTTTAAAATATGAATTTAATAATAAATATTTAAAAATATAAAAGCCATTTTTTGTTTTTTTTTGGGTTAGGAACAAAAATTGAAAAAAATCTGAGAACCTTTTGAGAGTAAAAAAACATACAAAGCTTTGAGCCAAATCAAAAAGGGTTATGAACATGTTAATACATATCCATTATCCGGATGACCTCTGCAACTGTTAGTTCGGATAATCGAGGTTTTACTGTATTATCATTTGAGATAACAAAGAATGTAATGGAACCAACTCAAAAACATCTCTTCCATTGACTTTGGAAGTTGTTTGCTAAGATTCCACAATCAAAGCGAGATTAGTGGGTCAGGAACGAGTTTATAATCCCAGAACTGGCACCATTAGATCCGTTGATCCGCCGCAATAAAATTTAATCAACAAATATGGTGGTAAATGAGAATAAGACAAGATGAAGCCCAAGTAAATAATGAAATTAGACTAAACCGGACATTTCTAGGCGTTTCATCTCCACATTAAGTCACTGCACCCTCTCATATCAGCACTATATCTAATTAGAGCTCCCTCATATTTCATAACCCGAATTTCACCTGTGAAACGGATTCCCTGATAAGATAAAACCCAATTATCCCTCATTCCACCTTTCCACGATCATTCCAAGTGATTCATACCGAGAAATAATGTAATAATCGCGTGGTGCCTTGACCTCGAAGTCAAGCCGGTGCCACGAGTTCGACACAGTACCAGATTCGTTGTCGACGAAGTAAAAGTAAAGTGATGGAGTCCGAGTCGGAACGGACCTTCTTGGGTCTAGACCTGAGCACCCAGCAGGTAAGTCGGCGCAAAAAATCGCGTTTTCATGGTAATGGGACGCGTGGTCAAGAATCAATGATATGGGGAAAAACAAGCGCATGCGTTGGGTGATGGGACTGTTGGGTGAAACACCTGTTGATGGGCGAAAGGAGACAATGGAGCCTCATGGAATTGTTGTGTAATAATAATAAAACGCACGAATTAACATCTACGTACGAGTTTATCAGCTCAGATAACAAGGGGGTAATAAATCTCGCATGATTGAGTAATTTGGCAACTCACAATAACGCCGCAAAATCTGCAATTTCGTTTCCAGCTGAAAGCCGCCGTGTTGGACAACTCCCTCCAGATAATCCACGAGGCTTCAGTCATGTTTGACAGCGACCTCCCGGAGTTCCGCACCCATGGAGGGGTCACCCCATCCAAAGACCAAATTAACGTCATCACAGCACCCACCATCATGTGGGTGAAAGCTTTAGATATGCTCATGGACAAACTCACCGTTGCTGGGGTGGACTTCTCGAAAATAGCGGCGGTTTCGGGGTCGGCACAACAACACGGATCGGTTTTCTGGAACAAGGGATGCGAAGAAACTCTTCGGAATTTAGATTCGGGGGATTTTTTGCACCAGCAATTAGCTTCGAGTTTTTCTATTAGCAACAGTCCCATTTGGATGGATGCGAGTACGAGCGTCCAGTGTCGGCAGTTGGAGGAAGTTGTGGGGGGATCACAGGTACCGCTCGGAAGACCATATATCGAAATTGATTGTCTTTTTTAGAAACTGGCGGAAATCACGGGATCCAGAGGGTACGAACGGTTCACCGGGCCACAGATTGCGAAAATTGCGCAAACTAGACCCGAAGCCTATAGAAACACCGAAGTGGGTACCACTCCACAGTACCCACCTTGCTTCTAACTTCTTTTTGTAGCGTATTTCGTTGGTTAGCAGTTTTCTTTGTTCGATTTTCTTGGGAAAAATCGCCCCCATCGACATATCCGATGGTTCCGGAATGAATCTCATGGACATCCGTACCAAGAAATGGGACCCCAAGCTTCTCAAAATGGCTGGGGACAACTGTGAAGACAAATTAGGTTCTGTGGTCCCTTCTAACACCGACGTGGGTCCCATTTCTCCCTACTTCGTGGAAAGGTACAGTTTTGATCCAAACTGCCGCATTGTGGCGTGTACTGGTGATAATCCAGCTTCTCTCGTTGGTACGCTTCCGCTTCCGTTTCTTCCACTTCTTACCAATTGGTTTTAAAGGTATGAGACTCAGCGATGATTGGTTGGCGGTGAGTTTAGGAACAAGCGACACGGTTTTTCTGTGGTTGAAAGAACCGAAAATCATCCTCGATGGTCACATTTTGTGCAACCCAGTGGATCCAAACGCCTACATGGCCATGCTATGGTACTATCATCGTACCATTGACCACTAATTTTAATAACAATTTTAGTTTCAAAAACGGGTCTTTAACGAGGGAGCGGATCCGGAACTCGTGCGCGGATTCCAGTTGGGACATTTTCAACCAGTTGTTGGACAGCACTCCCCGAGGGAATTTCGGGAATATGGGTACGTCACTTCCACCATTATATAGTCTTTCTCACCAGCATCTTCCCAGGATTGTACTACGACGTCCAGGAAATCCTCCCGTTCCTCTCCGGGGACTATAGATTTAACAAAGCCGGAGACAGAGTCTCCAAATTCACCAGCTTGGAGGTCGAAGTCAGAGCGTTAATCGAAGGACAATTCATTGCGAAGAGAGCGTACGCCGAAGACATCGGGTTTTCAATAGGGAAAGAAACGAAAATATTAGCCACCGGAGGCGCCTCCACCAATAAGGCAATTCTGCAAGTTCTCTCCGACGTGTTCAACGCTCCTGTTTATCTTCAGGAGGCTTCAGGATCGGCGATGTTGGGAGCGGCGTACCAAGCTAAACATGGGCTTCTTGGGGGAACTAGCAATTATTTAGAAGTGACATCGTGTGTGCCTCCTCCGCGACTTATTTGCGAACCTTACGCGGATGCCGCGGAGGTTTATGAGCCAATGGTGGTCAGATATAGAAAGATTGTAGGTACGCTTGTGAGTTCACAGACGTTTTAACTTCCGAATTTCTTTCTTCCGATTTAACTGGTCATGTCTTCGACAGGAACATCAAAAATGTTAGTCCAATTATTTTTATTGTTGACAGTTTGTTAAATATATCAATCACAATGTTGGATATTCTTATTTTATTAATAACTGGTTGCACACTACGCTTATTTTTTACGTCCACCTCTTTCTTTGACCTGCACCTGTATTACCGCACCGGTAATGATGTTGTAATACGCCAGGGTGTTGGAATCCTTGAAAAACATTCCCTGAAACAACCACAATTACTAACAGCTTCATTAAAATGTGAAATAAACAAACGTCGTAAAACAGCTTTTGTTTAGCGGGGGCCATGTTAGTTTCCTCTTGAATTTTAGCCTTGATGGACGCCACTGTTTCGGATAAAGGCACGTTCAAATTCATCATTTGTCCAGTTAGCTTCCATTCTGTCTTCTCCGGGAGCATCGGAATGGCAATTTTAATAGCCACTGGGTTCTAGAAAAATCATGAGTTAATTCGTCGTAATTTTCGGACTTGTTTACCGGATTCCTCGACAGGAAAACTTCTTCCGGAATCAACGAATCTTCGTTTCTCATTTTTTTATTTGAGGGCTCATCTTCGGGTTGAGTTTCGCTCGGGTGCTTGACGGCCATGCCCATAGGTGGTGGGCCCAACTGGGCCATGGGGGTGACAAAACCAGTCATTGGTGGAGGCGCCGCCACTAAAATACCAAAAACTAGTAATCTAGGTAAAAAAATCGTAGTAAAAACGTACTCATGAGTGGAGGAGGGCGCATGGGAGCCATTGGTGGTGCCGGCATCATCATGATGGACCCTTGCGGAGCCAACATAGTTTGCTGTGGAACAGTAAGTGTAAGAGTTTGAGTTTGTGATTGCATCACTGAAGACACCGGAGTTTTCACCGGCTGCAATGGAAGATTTAGAAGGATCAAAGACGATCTTAGAGACTTACCGTGGGATTTGGGTTGGATTGGGGTTTCCCCGATATGATAGCAGCGGTGCCTTTGGATTGCCCTTTGTTCCCTACTACATTCTTCGGGCCGATCTTCTCCTTTTCTTCATCTGGAAGAAGCCCTTTGACCTAAAACAACAAAAATCACACAAAGGAAAAACGACAAAATTGCGCACCTTGTGGATTTGATGGATTTGCTCCTCCAGCGTGATGTTCGCCCTCGCGGCTCTTGTGGCCGCTTCAACACTCGACGTGTGGCCATCCCAGGTGACCTTCTCGTCTTTTCGGACGTCTTCCTCGCCTATCTTCTTACCGATGGCAGTTTCTTCGTCTCCAACACCAAAAATGTCGGTACGACGTTCAGCCAGCAGTTTCAAACTGGCGTCAATCGCTGATCCAGCGGCGTAGACTGAATCCTGGTTCATCTTATCCGTCACCTGCTTGTCTCTCTGTTCAACCCAGCGAGGATCCAGAAGACCGATTCTCATGTGCTCCTGGACTTTACTCGCAGGAATTTTCTCTCCGGTGATGGGCGAGATGAGGTAGTCGTCTCCAACAGTGGGTCTCGTGACTTTGACAGCTAGAAACAAACGTGAATATTTGTACGAAGTAAATGTTATTTTACCTTGTTTAGGATCGTATTTCTTGACGACGACCTTGTCAGGGACGGGTGGTAACGGCGGTTGAATCGCCGGTTGGTTTGATTTATCGTCACCTTCCTCATCGGAACTGTCTTCTTCCATATCTTGGACGCGGTTGTCATCCTTTCGGTGACCCGTGCGATCTTGCATAGTGCTAAGACCTTCATCCGTTGCCGGAGTTTGTTCTTCGTCGTCACTTTCCAGTTGCATCTCTATGTCTTCGCCTTCCTCAAACCGTTCCTGGATGAGAAGCCGCGCCCCCACTTCCTCCGGAGTGGTCGGAGGAGGAAAATTCCCGATTTCGAACGGCTGGTAATCGACGGTTTCCACCACGACGAAGTCGTGCCAGTCGATTTGCGCGTACGCAACTCGTTCCCTTTCAAGAATCTCCTCTTGTTTCGCCTTTTGTTGCTCCTGGTACCTAAGCCACTCAGCTCGGTATTTTACTTGCTCCAAAACAGCCTTGGCGCTCTTTGCTTCGTCGCGCAATCGCTGCTGCATGCTTTTAGGGGGAATCAAAACCTTCGTGTATTGCTCGAGTAGTTTTGTAAAATATTGAAAGAGAGAATGTTGGGGCCTCAAAAAATCGAATTGGAAGTTCCTCTGTTCTCTGTTCATCAACTGCGTCAAAAACTGGCGACCATTACGGGCCACAAACTGCGCGGTTAGTTTTACAATGTCTCTGCAAAAAAATGTTAAAAATACAGTTTCAAAATTGAGTTTTCTTACAAATCCAAGGCGGAGATTGATGGTGGATCGGCGATGAACTCAAACTCGCTAGGTGGATCTTTTGGGACAAACGGCTGCTCCACTTGCTTTAGAATCTCTTGTTGTTTCTGTTGAGCCGCTGCTGTAACTGCTAGCTTGGAAATTGCCGCTGGTAGAGTTTGTGATGGTTCTTGTCCTGAAACGAAAATTTCTTAAGTTTTTGATATTCAATAATTGGAAACATGTTAAATGAGATTGAGTCAGTTGACGCTCTCGGTGGTGTTTAGTCACAGGCTCAAAGCCGCAAAGTACGTCAATGGAGCCCCCTTAAAATCTACAGGGGGTTGCATTGGAAAACCCTGCAGCTGAGCTCTCATATATGGCTAGTTATCATCACTTTGCCACATATTGTGGTAATGTGATACAATAAAACCAACTTACCTTTTCCCTCGCGAAAGTCATTGACTTTATGTTGATAATAAGCATGGTAAGGGTCCCCAGGGTTCAAGAAATTAAACTTGGGATTCCCCAACTCATTCTGCCTAATCCTGGCCTCGAATTCCGGCCCATTTCTCGCCACGAAACTCGCTGTTTTATCAACGATATCTTAGCAAAAACTTCAGGAAAATATAGGCAACTGAAAGCGCCCCACGTCTTTGGAAAAAAAGGATACTTCTCACCTCTGGTGGTGGATAAATAATACCCACCACTGGATTTATAGGCCCTGGCTCTTCCGGAGTGGCATTGGCCACATCCAAAGCCGGCATTTTGCCTTTTTTCGATGAGCTTCTGAGAAAACGTTCGACGACGCTCACTGACAGACGACGAAAAAACTTTCGACATTTGACAGCAAATATTGATTTTTGACATTCAGATGAGTGCTGCTCTCTGGTGGAATGTCCTGAAAGTAGAGTTTGACATGGTTGGTAAGGTGGATAACCTGTGATTGTTGTTGTTTATATGCGGGAAAATTTCAGTTCTATTCAATTTCTATCGATGGGTGAGTTAATTTGGCTTATTATATTCAGTTTTTGGTAGAAAATATGAGTTTCAGTCATTAGAGTATCCCCTGACATGTCTTTTTTACGATTTCTTTGGGAGGTCCGAAAGGAATTTTCCACTCTCACTGTTGAATTATTGCACTTTTGCCGCTGAGTCTTCTTATTTAGTTCATTAGTCTGAGGTGCGCTCCTAAAAAGCAAAAAAACAATTTTTGTTTATTTCGAATCTTCAAAAATTTGGCTCTCTGGCGACTACTCAAAAATTCAAACCGTTCTAGTCATAACTCAATTATTTTTTGGTGTAGATTCTGCGTGCAATTCTGCGTTAAATGAGCATAAGTAACTTAAGTTTGTTTCACAAATAAACGAAATATTGACCAAAATTTATTTTCAAGTTTTTTTTTTAGATTATTTTAAATGTTTTTTTCGAAGCGAAATAGCTATGAAGTTCACATTAATCAAAAGATGAGCCGAAAGTCTATCTACTGGCTAAATTTCAGATTCGTAGGTCAAATAGTATGCGAGCAGTGACCAAAAAACAACAAATTAAAAAAAATTATCGACTGAGTCAGAATTTGTTTTCCGAAAAAATTGACCATTGAATTTTGGGTATTTCAGGACGAATTCTAAAGGAAAAAGGCGCGAAAATACGACGACGCAAACGGTCCCTTTCTATGTGCCATAGTTACGGAGATATTTTGCTTTAAAATTCGAAAAAATAAAACCAACTTTCCGACACTTTAAACTGCCATAATCGGTTATTTGTTGTCGTACGTGAATTTGGAGACCGGATTTGGAATCTGCCGGAAATTCTGCGTAAAATGAACCCAAATAACGCAAGTTTGCCCTAAAATAAGCGAGATATTGACCGCACCAAATATCACTATAATGTATTCAGGTTTTTATAGCGTTGGTTTAACTCCGCCTACCTTTTGGGCCAATTGAATTTTAGCTGGAAGTCTGATTTACTCTGCAACATTTTGATAGTTGGTTGATATTTGCCAGAAGCTGGGTAGAAATGTCTACACATTAGAAGAAGAAACAAGATCAAAATCGACGAAGGTTTCACAATTAATTAAATTCTCGCAAAACTGTAAATCTTCTTGACAAGTGTGACCAAAATTTAAATTGTGTTGGGTTAAGAAGGCTAGCCATTCCTTGATTCGACAAATTCAAATCGTCATTTGTCCATGTGGGCGGGGTTAAACCAAAGTTACAAAATTCCGACTATAGTTAGGTTTCAACAAGAAAGCTCCAAAATTTCTTCGTCCCTGAAAATTTCTTTTATGAGAGTGCACTCGCTGACAGTTTAGTATAGTTCGGGGACTGAAATACCGTGTTTTTGACTTAATTGGGGTACTCACTGCACAAAGAGGCAAAACCACAAAATAAAGGAATCAACAACGGTGGTGGTTTCGTCTCTTTGTGCAGTGAGTACCCCAGTTAAGTCATAAACACGGTATTTCAGTCCCCAAACTATACACCTCCATGAGCTCATTTCTTTTGCTGCTGACTGTACGTTAAATATTGAGATCCAGATTTACACAACTAAATTGATATGATATTCGGTTGAGATAATAGCTCAGTTTGAACCTACTCTAAGACCATCGATTATAAACTTGTTTACGTCGTCTTTGTACTGTTTACTTATATTATTTTTAGAATAATCGCAGTTGTAATTGCCGAGAAATTTGAATAACCTCACGTGACTACAATTCATAACGACGCAACTAACAACAGGCTCATCTCAACTAACGCTGAATTTGCATTAAGTTTCTTTGAAATTTGGAAGTATGTTGGCAGCTCTGTGTATTTGACAGTTAGATAAACAAATATGTCATTGCTAACTAACATCAATATCAAACACAAAAAATTGCTACTTTCCATACATACTGTCGTGTATTGTTTTCTATTTGTGGTTTCGACCGGTTCCGCACCTCCACCATCATCACCTTTCGGCCCGTTATTCAGTTTTCCAACTAATCTGCGTCTTTGTTTTAAGTTGCAAAACAAGTAGTAATGAATTTCATCGCATGTTTGAAGGCCTCCAAGAACGATGACTCGTTTCGTCCGAAATAGGTACCATTTATCAAGAGTAACATTTGAACCTTGTGACGCAAAGCCGTGCCCCCAAAGATTGTAGGTTCCTGAACTTTGAAACGTTGAATCCGAAGCCAAGCATAACAACTTCATCACGTACTTCACCTCGTTTTAGATAAAACTGCATGTGCATATAAAGATTCTAAATAATGCGGTACTATTGGTACTATTATGTTTTATTTATTGACACGATTTAAATATTTACATTCACGCAAAAACAACGTGCTGGTTCTACGGGTTCTGGGGCTAAGTACCTGAGCGTAAAAACAGTCCTCGGCCTTGAGGAGATTATCTAAGTCGGAATATAGTTCAAGTTTAATTTAAGGTTTGTTACGGTAGGCGATGGGGTTTAGGTCTGGACAGAAAGAAACGGTTTCGTGAGTCACAGGAAATGAGTTTGAATAAAGGAAAATAACGTTTCTAGAACGATTTGATAACGGGGAAAAGTCAGAATGTCAATATTTTTCCAGGTTGGCGTGCGATACCGAAGTAATTATGACTAGGTTGAATAAAATTCAAAGCAGAACGAACCATTTTCCGGAAAATAAATAAATATAATGCGAAGTAAAAATTGTATTACCTCTTTTAGTTTTAATTGTTTCACAGGTGCTTGAAAGTGTCATAAATATAAAAAAATGCATAAAAATATAATATAACAAGGCTAGTTATTTCGAAGGTGCTTAAGTTTGAAAGCCAATAAACGTCTCATATTATTATGCGAAAAACTACTTAAAAACAGCTACTTCATTTGAGGCGAATTTTATATCTAAAACTAAGAAAATTGATTATATCTGACCCTGTTCTATTTTCTTTCTTAGAATTTGGAGCTTATTTAAACTATAGCAATTAGAAACATTTGGATGGCTTCCATGGTGACGCATGTTGACATGGATGTAAAAGTATTTAGCAACATAATGAGCGATGGAAACATTTCCTCGTGAAAAACAGAATTCATGATACGCGGTAATAAAGAAAAGATAAGATATAAAGAATAAATTGAATATGTAGCAAACAAAGTTAATTTGTTTACGTAAGAACGGATGTAGTCATTTTTGACGCGTGACAGGGCTTGTCCAAAGAATTTTTTTGTTCTAATTTCAAACTTCGCATTTTATAGCTACTTTCGTGACTAAAATCATTATCGTTTGTATAAAGTTAAATTTTTTTGTAACCGCCAAATTTAAAATCCAGCTCTCTGATTCGTTATTCAGCAGTCTGATTTACAAAATGCCAAGTTTTCTGATTCGATGCTTTAAGACGTACATTACAGCCATTAAAGCACTGGTTTGTAGGTTGGTACTCCTGTTCATTGCTTGAGATTCATCCAATAATAAACGCTATTTGATGACAATTAACCCTCGAATGACGTTTCACCAACTTACTGTTTCTAGAAAAAAAGTCCCTAACTGGAAACTTTAAATTGTTTTCTAAAAAAACCTGAAATGTCTCAACTGAAAAAAATAGTATAAATTACACGTTTCAAAAGACATTTTGTCCCACTTGATTACAAAATTTGATTATAATATTTTGTGATGGGCATAATAAATAGATGTTGATTTGACAGAACTTAACTCGTAAATTTTTTCAAAGAATTCGATTCTAAGAACAATTTCTTAGTTAAAAAAGCCCGATAAAAACGATGGCAAAAACTGTTTCTCTCAATCTGTCGCAGTTTCCGAGATATTGCGCATCGATCAAAATTTTGGCAATCTCGCGACTACCCAAAAATTCAAATGACCAGAACTCAATTGTTTGTTGACGTACGTTAAAACTTCGCGCGGTTTTGGATTTTGCGTGAAATTTTGCGTTAAATGAGCACAAATAACTTGAATTTGCGTCACAAATAAACGCCAACATTTTTGACCAAAATTTATTTTCAAAGGATCTTTTTGTAGACATTTTCAATGATTTTGACGTTTAATACTTATGAATTATACATCAATCGAAAGATCTGCTCGAAATCTATCAACTGGCCAAATTTCAGATCGGGAAAAAAAAAACACAAAAATTTTCATCGATTAGCAGGAACTTTTTTTCGCGAAAAAATTGTACATCGAATTTTGCGTATTTGCGAAAAAGACACGAGAAATACGATAGTGTAAACCGTTCCTTTAAACTGCCATAACGCGGTTATTTGTTGTCGTATGTTGTTTTCAAGCACAGATTTGGAATCAGCTTGAAATTCTGCGTAAATTGAGCACCAATAATGCAATAATTCTCTAAATATACGTGAGTCGCAGAAATTTAAGATAGTTTTAGTCTCTATCTTTTTTTCCGGAAAATGTAAGCACAGATTCTCCATTACATATTTCAATTTCATTAACTGTTTTCATCAAGTTCTGAGCGAAACTGTGACATTTAAAAAGATTTGGACATCTGGCTTATAATTTTGGCAACCTACTCAAGACTATTGATAGCAATGACACGATGTGCTTCAAATTACAAACTTTAAGGTCTTGTGAGTTGTTAAATTACTGAGTGGTCGTTTAATTTGAATGATGAAACATTTTCATAAAATTTTTTAGGCCCGTAGCAACAGTGGATTTATTATATAGCGTTATTTGTTGTCAAATTTAATTATAAGTTAATCCAATGCAATCCACAATTCTTTTACATATTTTTTATCCAAAAAGATGTTGTTTTATTAAACTTTGTATGAGCATGCCGATCTGTTTTCCTGGAAAATCCAAAGACCAAATGATAACCTTTGTCTACCATCATTGCTCAATGGAAACAGATTACTAATATAATAATCGATTAAAATCAAACATAAGCGAGGAGGAAACGACCCGAATAACTCAAGATAAAGCGGAACGCGGCGAAAATTTTAAAATTCTCGCCGTCACCGTTTCTTTATATGGCATTTTTCAATAATTCCAGATTATTCCAACCCAAGGAGATTTAGCTAGTTCTTGACAATTGACATTGATTCATTGAAATTGAAAGAAATTGTTGTTATTATTTTACTTAAGCAAATGAGACTTTATTAGTCACTAGAAACGCAAATTGATAAAAATTCGGAGTTTTTGAAATTCGCTGGAATAAAATGAGAAGCCATGGGAAAACCCAAATGAAAAATTATCCTTCTAGTTTTTTGGAAATTGAAAATGTTTGCTTCCTTGGATTTTATTATTGTACATATCAGTGTGGCGGGGTCACATGATCTCGCGTTTCTTTATATAAGTGTTGAGCGTTCAGCGTTGGAGTTTAGTTAAACAAGCGGCTAATAGGTGTAGTAGCCCAAGAGCGCCTTTTTACAATTTTCTTCTTTTCAAATTTGGTTGTTTTAAACACGTGAGTATACAGTTTCTATTGTAACATTCAATTAGCAACAAAACAAGTTTTGTGGGTGAATTTAGACACATTTTCCAAGTTTTTTTTTGTTTTGTTTATTAACACTATTGTTTGTTTGTTTGTTTGTATTGTAGCGTCCAAAACATGATTCAGCACCACGTCCGCCGCGACATTCGATCAGTTATTGTCATAAAACCTCATTTCCACCATCCGTAGACTTTCAAGAGTGTTATCAAGAAAGTAACCGGCTGTTGTTCACGCATCTATCACGTGCACGTTCGAACACATTCCGGGTTTCTAGTCTTTCATTCATTGAATAGTAATTTAAAATCGATGCGCCTTTTCTAGAAACGTTACGAAACAACGACAACGCCGTGGGGTTATCACTGACCTGTGCTACTCAACAATACTCTGTTTTTTCAAGGATCTCCAATGTTTATAAATAATGTAACAGGTCGAGGTGATGCCCCCATCCGATCCTCGAAATCTAAATTTTTGCCTCTTTCCAGATAACTCGTCGATGAAGATGATGAGTCGCAAGTTAGCCATGCCTCTGTTGGGGGTGCTGCTTTGGGTGATCTCCATCCACGCAGGTACCTTCGCTGCGGCTACGCTACTATCCCCGCCGATTACAGGTACAAGCCGCACTTATACCACACTTATGATAGTCTTGTGTCGTTCTTGTTTTGATTGAAATTGTGTTGAAATATCAAATCATGAACGCACAGTTGAAAAACCACGAACTTCATTCAGGAGACACTAAATTCAGCTAAAAGCGCTGGTAACGTTACCTTGTTACTGTCCAGTTGTTACAACCGTTCTCTTTTAGGTTGTTTAAAAGTTCTGTGGTAGTAATTTTAATGGAATGCAATTTATTTTCGTATGCAAACAAAGGATTTTATCCTGTTTGTGATATGTTTAACTAGAGGTAAGATGTTTGTTTTCTTGGCGCAGAGTTGCGGGTTTGCACGAAATTTCGTGCAGACACTGAATCGCTTTTGGTGGAGGAACCAAATTCTACTTTTTAATCCTCAGTGGAATTTGGACAAACCACTGATAAATCAATCATTTCACACGGTTCGCCGGAAGAGAATTTTATTCGAAGAAAATTGCTCATGAAAACGAAAACCAACAGTGTGTTCTAGAACACTCGCTCTTTAAGAAGAAGTCAAATTTTAAATCATCGTAGGTTGATTACTTATATTTTGAAAAATTATGTTTCAATAATTGCATTTTATTTAATATCACATTTTTTCCACAAAATTAACACTTGTTGCAAACTAGTTGCAAAAAAAAAGTTACTGATAACGATAATAGTCTTTCTTACTTAACGATTGTTTGTCACGTTTGTTTTAAATCAGATAATGAAACTGTTTAGTTCTGAATGCATTGCAAAAGTTTAATATGCAATTTTGGATTGTCCTATGTCTTATAAATGGCTTATATGTCCTATAAATTGTCCTATCAAATTAAAGTATTCGTAAGTTGGTGTAAATCGTCAATAATTTTTTTAAAGCCATTTTTAAAATTAATAGGCCGATTTTGTGTTAATTTTGCTGGGTATTGTACATAGTTAAAATCTCTAGAATGTGTCCCTTTTTCTCAACAATTTTCCAGTTTGCTAAAGTTAATATTCGAGTGAAAAGTAAAAAATTCCCCAATTTTCATATCTGTAATACAAAAATTACTAAAATTACGATGTCCAAATATTGTGTTTTTTGCTCTACAATTTTGCAATTTGGTAGAATTAATACACGGTTCAAAAGTAGTAGTTTTTCCAAATTTCATGCTGAAGCAATAAAATTACCGAAATTTTAATGGCGGATGTCGGAAATTTTTGATTCGTTTTTAATATCCATTTCGATACGGAATGTTAGAATAGCTTTGTTTCCATAGCAACTTGGAAATGTTTAAGATACAAATTAGGAAAAATAAATTTTTTAAAGTTTGTGTCTTCCGTTCTAGACTTTTGTAATTTATTAAAATTAGTACATAACTCATAGGTAGTAACTTTTACAAGTTTCGTAGCCGATCTACTGCGATTATAAAAACATTCCGAATTTAAACAACGGGTGTCTAAATTTTTTGCTTCGCCTTAACAATTTTTAAAATTAGGTCTTTTGCTCTACAGTTTTGCAATTTGGCAGAGTCAATTGACGGCTGAAAAAATGTATTTTCTTCTAATTTCATAGTCGTAGCACTAAAATTACCAACATTATTATAAAACTATTAGCAATTCACGTTCGGTAGAAGTAACTAATAGATTGTTTTGTGTCGCTACGTTGAATTTTTAAAATGGCTAGGAATTAAACATTGGCATCATTGTCTATCAATTAAATTTGTCATTCAAATTTGACAATATAACGAGATGGAATCAACTATTACAAGACAAGCAGTTTCAAAAGGAAGAAAATAGGATCGGAAGGAACAAAGTCAGAAATTTCTGGTTAAAATCAATTTCGCAAAGCGCACCAAACAACTGAAAAAACTTTGTTTCACACTGCGAAAAATTAATTAGGCAAGACCAATTGGAGTGGACAGCACTCATGGGAGACGCAGCTGTAGACAATATTCCACCAGTCATTGTAACACTAACAAAGTCAGATTCAGAAGATGAAATCGATGAACTAGTTTTAAATCTGATTGGGAGGTCAGATGATTTTCTTCTTTTTCGTTTGGAAAATAAATATTTACCTTTAATGACAAACCAAAAACTGTCATTTGGATGACATCTGTTTTACAAGACATTACACTAGAAAAATTATAACCTTAGTTACACAGCTCAAAAATAAAAGTTACTAATTTTAGTTACTTCTACCGAACGTGAATCTTTAATAGTTATGACATTTTGATAACCACGTTATTGCAATTTCTTATCCATTTGCCTTGGTTTTAGACTTGTATGACATAAATGCTTTTCACAGCAAACATACTGTTGTCGTCATCAAAGCCATCAAAAGTTTAAAAACAAGGAAAATTCAAATATTGATACATAAAATTTTCATAATTTTTCAAAATAAAAGTAATTCAACCTATGATAATTTAAAATTAGACTTTTTTTGAAAATGGAGGAGCTCTAGAATACATTGTTGGTTTTCGTTTTCATGAGAAATTTTTTTCGAATACAATTCTCTTCCGCCGAACTGTGTTCATACTCGGCGATATCAGTGTTTAGCACCCACTTCTACAACATTTATTTCTAAAAAAAGAACTAAATAGTTAACACCGCGCTCATATCACCAAATTAGCACGAGCCTGTTAAACACTTCTTGAATGTTTCTCTTCACCTCGATTAAAACCGACAATTTATAGGCGTCGGTACCCCAACCAAAGACTCCCAAAAACAATCGCAACTACACCCTGATGGTCTGAAGATCTCTGAAAAAGATCTCAATCGCTCAATTTCCTTCGGGAACAGCATCATCAATCGAATGTTGAGACTAGAAACGAATCTCGGATGGTCCGACGTCCATGTAAAGAAAGGCACACCCGCGCACGGTCAACTTATTGTTTCCAATCCTGAAGAAGAAGCGTTGCAGCAAGGAAGAGAAGCCTTAGTTGCGTCTAAAGCAACGGCTCAGTTGATGAACATGTTCTGTCATAAGTAAGAGGATTTGGTGGCCGCCACGAGCTAAATTCTTTCTTCTAGGCATCATTTGAGTGTTTCTGATTGTTTGAAATATATCACTTCTTATTCTTTGGATTCAACCCCGTTAGAGGAATCGTGTAAGAAGGCGCACCGAGTGTGCAATCAAGAAGATGTGCTCTCTCAGTATCGATCAATCGATGGCTCTTGTAATCATAAACAACAAGGATCCTTCGGATCGGCGTTCACAGCTTATCACCGCTTTCTCCATCCTCAGTATTTGGACGGCGTGCAAGAACCCAGACGAGCGGTAAATAAGAAACAGTTGCCATCAGCACGACGTGTGAGCGCTGCGTTAGTTAACACGTTAGGAGATCACCATTCTGACTGGACGTTGGCTGTGCCCGAATGGAGTCGATTCGTCGAGCATGATTTGACTCACACTGCCACCAGCAAAATGGGTTCGTAGTCGTCACCTTTCCAATTTCTTTTATTGGGTTTAATAGTCCACAGCGATAATACCATCGAGTGCTGCTCCCCTAGCGGCTACCACTTGTCGCCGAGGTACATCCACCCGTTCTGTGCCCCCATTTCGGTGCCCACCGACGACAAGTTTTACTCCAAACATGGAATGGATTGTATGACGTACGTCAGGTCCGTACCGGCGTTTCGCAGCGATTGCACTTTCGGGCCTCTGGAGCAGGTGAACCAAGCCACGCACTTCTTGGATGGTTCGCAGATCTACGGCTCCTCGAATAAGAAGTCTGCAGTTCTTCGATCCTTTTCAAATGGCGAGTTGAGAGTGACGAAGAAACATCAGAGGGTATTTTTACCGCTGTCCCACCACCCCCAGGATGACTGTCAATTAAGCTCTGACTACGACGTGTGCTTCATGGCCGGGGATTCCCGAGTCAACGTCGAACCTCAGATTACCGCGATCCAGACGGTGTGGTTGCGCGAACATAATCGCATCGCCAAAGAACTAGCGAAGATGAATCCGTCGTGGGACGACGAAACGTTATTCCAGGAAGCCAGAAGGATTGTTATCGCGGAAATTCAACACATTACGTACGATGAGTGGTTGCCGAAGGTTTTGGGGCAGAAATATTTTGAGAAAATCCAGAAATATAGCGACTATGATGACAGTGTTAATCCTTCAGTGAGCAACAGTTTCGCCACTGCGACTATTAGAGTGTTGAACTCTCTCCTGGACGGAAATTTGAAGTAAAAATTAATAGGAATTGTTGTCAGGTACTGACTTTACATTTTTAGGCTCTACAAAGAGAATCGCCTTGTCAACGCTTCCCTTAGTCTACGCGACCACTTCAACAACCCCAACGTCGTTGAGCAACCCCACTACTTGGACGCGCTCATCCGAGGCCTCGCCACTCAACCCAGTCAAAAACTCGACTTCACCTTCGCTGAAGACGTAAGTCGTTCGTACATACAGGGTGTTTGGGGTTTTCGCTGTCAGATATTCAGGTTGTTCGTTTACTACGTCCAAATTTTTCTCTTCAACGTGCAGTTCTCACTAGCAAACGCGATTCCTGTACACATAAACAGCAAGACGACTTATTCCACGCACTTCCCCGTAAATTAAATGCATATCAGCCATTTCGGCATCAGAAAACTCGCAATAATCTATAATAAAAATCAATAATTCTCGATCAAAAAACGATAATGAACTAAAGAATCTCTTGTGGTTTTGCATGAGTTGAAGGAACAGAAACCTATCAGAAATAAACCTTTTTTTTGGAAACAGCGGTGAAACTTCATTATCGATACCAATTTATTTATAATAAAAGGGTCGTTCCCAAACAGTGGGGCCCAAAATTCAAATTATTGCAGCACATCTATTTCTCTTTTATTTTAGGTCTCCAATCAGTTGTTCTCTAACGGCGTCTTCGGCTACGACGTCTTAAGTTTGGACATCCAAAGAGGCCGCGACCACGGTCTGCCCACTTACACCGCCTACAGAACTTTATGTGGTCTTCCGGACATCCGCTCCTTCAGCGATCTGAGTGATGTCATGTCACCTGAAGTCATTTCGAAACTCAAAGCAGTCTACAGCAGCCCCCGGGATGTCGATCTGATAGTTGGAGGAATTTCCGAGCGCCCCTCGTCCGATTCTCTCTTCGGTCCGACGCTCTCATGCATCTTCGCCGATCAGTTTTTGAGAACCAGACAAGGCGATCGGTATTTCTACAAGAACGAGCTTCAACCAGCGCCGTTTTCGGGGGCGCAAATTCGGGAGATTGAGAAAGCTAGTCTTGCGAGGGTGTTTTGTGATAATGGGGATGATATTGAGAAGATGCAGAGAGATGTTTTTAGTAAAGCGTCGGAGAGGTAAGTTCTTAGGGTTGATCCGGCGAGTTTTATTAATTAGAAATTTTACAGTAACCCCCTCGCAGGCTGTGAAGGAAATGAAATACCGCGCATGAACCTGTTGATGTGGATGGACAGTAGGACGAAATACTTTTAGTGCCTTAAGTAGATTAACTTAATGTTATCGTCAGTTGAAGACTGATTTCCCATGGCTGTTCTTTTAGATTTAAGTTTTATTACTCCGCCACGATGTAAATTGAGGCTTTTTGTATTTAAATTATTTAACTGGGGATTATTAAGAATTACATATCATTGTCTTACAGTATTTAATCCAAAACGACATTTATTTATTTATTTTTATGACCTTGGTAACAATGAATACTTGAAAACATGCTTAGTACAAGAAGGTAAATGTCTAAAAACAGTGCAATGTTATTCTTATTTATTATGATTGTAAATAAATTACGTTTGATTTGAGGTCAGACTACATTAGTTTGGCGTGACGTAATCTAGAGTTTTTTATGTGTAGAAGTTGTAGCTTGTAGCTTTAATCCTTTTCTACTTGATAGAGATCGTAACAATAGAATAAAATATGTTAAAAAAAGACGTTTTTGTTTATTTCCTAATCAATGAACGTATTAAGAATTTACATGCGAAAGTTTGTTTTAGTTGTCTAAAGTTATCTCCTTGTTTTGTAATGAAAAAAGCGTTTCGACACTTTTCAGATGATAAATTTGATCAAATTTTTTTTTTTGTGGTTTCTAATTTTTTATTTAATATTGGTGCTTTTAATGCTACAGTACCGAAGTTTGCTATACTCACTACTTTTATCATTCTCATTAGTTGTACCGAATTACAAACTTCTAGAGCAAAAGAGACACTTTTTAGAAATTTACATTTAAAGATCCACCCTTTCGTCATAACAAAATGGAGGATGTGATTGAAATCGGATTAAAACCAAAAAAAGGATTCGTGCGATTGGCTGACATTCTCTTTATCAATAAAGATTTTATAATGAAAACCGCACCCGAGCAACCAATTCGAACGTAACTTATCAACTTATCATTCATTGGCTGGATATCGATCGATTTCTTTGCTAATTAAGTCATGCACAAAAAGGGCTCATTCAATTATTAAAATTTCTAAAATTTGTGTCTTTCGCGCTACAATCTTGCAATTTGGTGGAGTTAGTACACGACTCAAAAATAGTAACTTCTCCAAATTTCATTGCAATAGCACTAAAATTACGAATTTTCTTGAAGGATGTCGGATATTTTTGATTGACCTCTAAAAAAAATTCTAAACTTTGTGTTTGTCGCTCTACAATTTTGACTTTGTGTTTGTCGCTCTACAATTTTGCAAGTTGATGGAGTTAATACTGGACTCAAAAATAGTAATTTCATAGCTATAGCACTAAAATTACTCAAATTGCGAATTTTCGTGAAGAATTTCGGGTATTTTTGTTTGGTCTCTAAAATAAAAATTTCTAAAATTTTGCGACTTAGTGGAGTTAATACTGAACTTACAAATAGTTGTAGCACTAAAATTACCAAAATTGCGAATTTTATTGAAGGATGTCGGATATTTTTGCTTGACCTCCAAAAAAAAAAAATTTCTAAAATTTGTGTTTTTTGCTCTACAATTTTGCAACTTAGTGGAGTTAATACACGACTCAAAAATAGTAACTTCCCCAAATTTCATAGTTATAGCACTAAAATCACCAATATTACGAATTTTAGTGAACGATCTCGAAAATTTTTGCTTGGCTTCCAAAACAAAAATTTCTAAAATTTGCCTCTTTCGCTCTAGAATTTTGCAATTTGGTGGGGTTAATACACGACTTAAAAATAATACCTTCCTCAAATTTCACAGTTATATCCCTAAAATTGCCAAAATTACAAATTTTACTGGAAATTGTCAGAAACTTTCGCTTGGACTTCAAAACGAACATTTCTAAAATTCAAGTTTTTCGCTCTACAATTTTGCGGTTTCGTAGAGTTAAGGCGAGTGCCAAGACTCGTCGCTGGTCAGAATTCGAGCTGAGCTGTCACATCGGGAAGGTTGTCAAACGGTACCTCTGTTTACAACACCCCTTACTGTGCTATCGTAAAGTGATTGTAAAATGATAAATGCTTATTTTGCCTCTGTCTGGTAGAAATACTTTTTCATGGGTAAAATAATATGAATCAAAAAAATTTATTTTAAATTGTAAGTACATTAGTACGTTGTTCAAAAAATAATTTAACTAGTCAAATAATAAATAGATTAAAGAATTATTTAATATTAGAATGCCAAACAGAAATTTTCTAAAATAAACTAAACTTATCTGTTTTATGTTTAATTTTATTTATTTTCAAATAGATACGTATTTTGTATGAAGATACAAAATACATAGTATAATAATGTGTATGCAGGGTCCGGCAACACTTGTGTCCACCCCCAAAATCGTCTTTAATTTTAAAGTTACAATTTTCAAAATTGGCATACGCTCATAGTTGACAAAGCTCTAGAAGCTGACGCAAAAATTTGTTTTTTTATCACGATTTGGTTGGCGTCGCGACGCCTTAGAGGTATAATTTTTAGCGATTTTTGAGTTTTTGCGGAAATATTCGCGAATTCAATTTTTTTTCAACATATCTGTGATACAAATATCTGAGTTTTTATTTTAAATCAAATGCAAATTGTGTTTAAAATTTGCGAAAAAAACGTTGTTTTATCAAGTTAGTTTTCAAAATTATGACAGCGCATCGGCAAACTACGTTTACACCAAAATTTCACAAGTCACTTCATTCACTCTTATAAAGGTCAATTTTGATTAACTCGGGCATTTTGCACTTTATGGACACCAGAAATCGTTAATTAACATCGACAAAGCGATAATTTCACCAACTAACATAAGACTTTTGTTACAATCTAAAGTGAGCCAAAAGATAGATGTCATTTGTGACACAAGATGCTGACAGATGGGTGTTCTGGGAATTTTTAAGTCATTTAACTTTTAAATTAAATGTTTTTTCCAATGTTTAATACTTAGTTTTAGAAGAAAATGTGAATACAAGCAGTTGAGAATAAGAACGAAACTGATACATCAAAAAATAAGCGAAATATTTAGACGATACTTTACATGGGATTCTTCATAAGAAAAATGTCTTGGCACTCGCCTTAATCCACGACTGAAAAATAGTAAAATTAACTGAGCTTTTCTTGTCGCCAGTGTAAACGGGTCTGTCAGAAATTGCAAAAGCCAATCTAGCAACGCTTTGGTGTATAATTGGTTGCAGACCTTTTATTAGGGAAAAACAATGAAACAAACAAACTCCAGTCCAGCAAGATTTTTGTATTCCAAACGATTGGTTCATGTTAACGAATTTTACATCCTCATTAATATTTACGTATCAGTTGAAACGCTGCATTACAAAGAAACAGAAAATTAGAAACGATTGAAATTTTGCCGGTAATGCATTGTACACCGAATTAAGATAAAACGTTAATAAAAAGAGGAAACACAATTTTATTATAATTTGTAATAATTGTAAACTTCGTTATTGTAGTTTAAGCATACAGTAAAGTGGAGTTTTTTTGACTTAACATCTACATAGAGAGTGCCCGGAAAGTCGCGCACAATCTAGAGTAACTGCATGGGAACTCCTCTAGAATCCGAAAAAAATTAAAATAGTTAAATACGCGGAAAAGTAAACATATTTTTCCACCAAAAATTCAGTGTTTAGACCTTTCTTTTTTAGACTGGTAAACTTTGACACCATGCTGCTTTTTTAATTTCGTCGACATTAAAAAAAGAAACTTTTTAGGCTAAAAATCGCCAGGAATGATAATTTATCACCATCGCAAATTCCGACACGAACCTACATTTCGAATACCGGCAATAAAAATGTTCTCGAAAAAATTATTCAATATCAAGTTTCGCCGCTTCATCATTAAAAAACGCGGAACACTAATTAATAAGTTTTGGCCAAATATTGTGACATCGTTTGGAAATAAATAACTGGATAATTTGTAATCTCTCAATCAGTGTAATTTATGAGATTACGATATTAGGTTTAGAGGAAACACGTAGGTGACACTTTCTTGTCGAAATTAGACTTTCTTAAGTAACCAAAATCAAATTAATAGTCCTTTCGCGGGAAATCATTGTTTACAAGGACGGTACTTGGTAGGAGAGAAAGCAACGTTGTAAATCAAATGATTTAGAAGTTGACCTCTGGAAATCAAAAATGATCAATTAACACCATTGTAATTGTATTTTGACTAAGTGTTGAGTCAGTGGACTTTCACCGAATCCATAAAACGCATGTAACAAATCAGAGCATTTTTTATCTAACATACTACGCGTTCCGATTGCTTAAAAATTACGCAACTCGGATAATTTTAATATCCAACGATGGAATCAAGAATTACTGGACACACAGGTGCAGAAATCATAATCACGTTTCTATTATACCGATTATAAGCTACTGGTTTAGCTTTCAACGCAGATAAATCAACCAAACCCAAAGTTTAATATCCTTTTTCCGCAATAAACACAATGAGAAACAGAAAAAACGCAACTTCGATTAAAGTACAATAGTGGGCGCGTACTCTGGTTCCCCTTCACCCTAGTTATTTACTCATTCACATCGTTATCACCTCCAATGAAAAAAAATTCTTTGATGTATTGCCAATATGAAAAAAAGTTGTACGACCACGAGCGACCTTGCCGTTGTGTTTACGACTTGGATTTATCCAGGAAACATGCTGTGAGTATTCAATTCACTTTCAGTCGCAGGTGTGGAAAAAGGATTAGAAAATCCTCATTTTCAAGTACCTTGACTTTGGTTTTTGCGAGACGTTGCCACATCTGCTGCATTTCCACCGTGGAAAAGTCGACAAAAAAAGAGAGGTGAAGCGTGGTGAAGGCTGCGTTTGATGGAAATGGGGAAAAGTGGCTGAGAGGAAACACTCTCTTTTTTTCGTCGGATGTTAAGTCTCCATCATATCCGAATTTTTTCGTTGTCCAAACCAAATTACTTAACAAATGGACTCAGGTCTGTTATAAAACAGTTTCTTCATTGGTTACTAGACCGTGGCCACTTCATTCGTTCCAAATTACTTAATCCCACATATTTTTGATAAAAAATTATTTTTTTAATTGGGTGTATTATCTATGTTTATGTTATTTCCACGCGTGAAACCGCAATATCCATTCTCCAAAAATGGAAATTTCCTCAGTTGTCAGTCTGATAACTTTGGGCATCGACCTCGTGGAGAAAATACGTCACGACCTAGGCCAACACATCCAGAAATAATTCAGAATTCATAATTCAGTCAATTTTTGTGTTATTTTTATCAAATTTGCGGAAATTATTACTTTTGAACTACTTATGAACTGCACAAAATTTTAAACTTATGGCGCGGAAAACACAAATTTTAAAAATTTTTATTTTTAAGACGAGTTAAAAATCACCAAACTTTATCAATAAAATTCTTAAATCAGTCAATTTTTATTTTATTTTTATGAAATTTGCAGAGATTACTACTTCTGACCCACTTATCAACGGCAGCAAATTTCAAAACTGTAGAGCAAAAAACACAAATTTTAGATATTTTTATTTTTAAGACAAGCCAAAATTACCAAACTTTATGAATAAAATTCCTAATTCAGTCAATGTTTGTTTTATTTTTATCAAATTTGCGGAAATTATTACTTTTAAACTACTCATTAACTGTACAAAAATTCAAAAATAAAGAGCGAAAAACACAAATTTTAGAAATTTTTATTTTTAAGACGAGCCGAAAATCACCAAACTTTATCAATAAAATTCCTAATTCAGTCAATTTTTGTGTTATTGTGATAAAATTTGCGGAGATTAGTACTTTTAAGCTACTCATTAACTGTACCAAATTTCAAATTTAGAGAGCAAAAAACACAAATTTTAAACATTTTTATTTTTAAGACGAGCCAAAAATCACCAATCTTTATCTATAAAATTCCTAAATCATTCAATTTTTATTTTATTTTTGTGAAATTTGCAGAGATTACTATTTCTGAACTACTTATGAACTGCACCAAATTTCAAAGATATAGAGCGAAAAACAGAAATTTTTGAAATTTTGATTTTTAAGACCGTGGCCACCTCATTCATTTCAAATTACTTAATTCCAGACATTTTCGATAAAAAAATATTTTTTTAATTAGATGTATTATCTTGTTTATGTTATATCCACGCATGAAACCGCAAAATCCATTCTCCAAAAATGGAAATTTTCTCAATTATCAGTCCGACATTTGGCCATCGACCTCGTGGAGAAAATACGTCACGACCTAGGCCAACACATCCAGAAAATGTCATGTGTGCAAAGTCAATTTCATAACACGATGAACACGTTTGGAAAACGATTAAAACTTGATGGTATTGTTGAAAATGTCAGAGTCAAGTTCAAGAGAAATTCCGTGGTTGTTTGTGGTTTCGCAGCCGTGAAGCGACTGCTAATTGACGGAAGTTCCAGAAAAATGGTCTCCAGATTTACATAACTAGAAGAACGTAAATGTAAATTGTTGCGTACAAGAAGATGACAATCCAGACAGCAACAGACTGAAAGTTAGTCATGTAGACTTGAAATGAAAGAGGAATTCAACCTGCAGGAAATCCATTTCGGAATTTGATACACTCGCAATTTTGACAGATACAGTAATGACACCAAAAAACATTAAATTGGAAACGCTTCCACTTCGCCGATTTTATTTCACACACTGTTTTTATAGAACCTATCAAATTTAAGAAATAAATTGGATTCAAACCTTTCGCTGACAATTCTTAATTAAACACGAAAAGAAATTCAACAAGGGAAATGTGTGGTAATTTAATTAATCGGTGATGTATTTAAGTCTAATGGTCAAATAATATTATCTAACGACAGTAAAATTCTAGATCAAATGAAAGTAAAAATGAGTAATTACAACCAATATTGGTCGCATTTCATATACGCGAAAGAATGTAGGAACAGAAATTTTAAAACTCCCACATTCGGTAATGATTCAAGTAATTTTCAACATTGAAAATACAAATAAATAACAGCAAAGAGAAATAAAAAATCAAATACCTAATGATTAACACCATTGTATTCTAATTAACCCCGAAAACGATCTACCTGTCAGTAAGATAATAGATAATAAATAAAATTTTCGAGATCACGGTCGATCGATTATAGAATTACTTAATTTTGAAGAAAGTCTTGGAGGTCAGTAATAAACGCAGCCTTGGTACTCCCGACGTTCACTGCAATTACATAACATCCAATCTATCACAATTGATTTTTCGGAAAGAGTCAAATTTTCGTTGCTCCATTTTCATTTAAACTACTGCACCGACTGAACTAAAGACACAAAATTTAGAATTTTTTAATTTTAAGACGAGCGAAAAATCTCCAATGTTTATCAATACAATTCCTAATTCAGTCCATTTTTGTGTTATTTATATTTGAACTATTTATGAACTGCACAAAATTTCAAAATTATTGAGCGGAAAACCCAAATTTTAGAAAATTTTATTTTTAAGACGAGCCAAAAATCTGCAAACTTTATTAATAGAATTCCTAATTCAGTCAGTTTTTGTCTTATTTTTATGAAATTTGCGAAGATTACTACTTTTAAGCCACTTATCAACTGCACCACATTTCAAAATTATAGAGCGAAAAACGCAAATTTAAAAAAAATATATTTTTAAGACGAGGCAAAAATCACCAATTTTATTAATAAAATTCCTCAATCAGTCAATTTTTGTTTTATTTTTATGAAATTTGCGGAGATTACTACTTTTAAACTACTTATAAACTGCACCAAATTTCAAAATTATTGAGAGGAAAATACAAATTTAAGAAATTTTTATTTTAAAAGGACCAAAAGTCTCCAACATTTTGAATAAAATTTCTAATTCTGATAATTTTTGTTTAATCTTTATAAAATTTGCGGAGGTTACTATTACTACTTTTGAACTACTGATCAACTGCACGAAATTTTAAAATTATAGCTAGTGCCCGCTAGCAAAACCAACTTCCAGGAAACGAAAATTAAAATGTAAATACTCTCGATCAAGCTTTCAAGTATCAATATACAGAATGATTTCCTGAGATTATTAATTAACATTCAATTAAATTATCAGTTTATCACACATTCTAAGATCGTCTCCTTTCGCTCTCAACTGATTGTTAAAAAAATTACTTAACTTGCTAATTACTCGTACGACAATCTCACGATGTTTGTCACAATGGAATGAAAAATAGGCGATGTAAACAAGGCTTTTTGTACGTTTGGAGATCTACATTTGTGTTTCTAGAGCATGAATACCAACGAGAATTTTTATTGAAGACTATAGATCGGACTTTCACTAGTGGAACGTAATTGAACGCTCTGCGACAGATGAAAAACTCCGACAAATGTATGGTAAACGATAAGTCATAATTATATTCAATTATGGTTAGCGAAAAAGTTGTTACAATTATGCGATTAAGTAATATAATGGAATGTGGGAGTATTCTTGTTCGAATGTGATACAGCAGAAAGAAAAAGTATTTATGGTTCAAGTTGGTTCGTTTAGATACTACCTACGACACGTAATGTCTAGTACTGTTAACCCAAGAGTGCCATACAAAGTTTTATCTAATACAGCCGACTCTCGATAATTCGAATTCGGACTAAGCCAATTGACCAGTACAAATTTGCTCAGAAAGACGTGACGTCAAGTGCAAGATTTAGTACGATATATGTCAACAAGGTGTTATTGTTATTTAAACCCATTTCTCAAACTGCTGCAGAAATTAATTTTTGGTGGAAATATGCGTCCTTCAAATTTTAAAAAGTTATTCCAAATATTTGGGAAATCCCTACCTGCGTAACGATTTAACATAACAAGTGATATTAAGACAAAAGTGACAACAACAAAATTAATTGAGCTGACATCATAAAAAAGGTGCGCAAGTTGTAAAATTCAGGTTTGCAATGTCACCGAAAGTTCAAAAAATAATTAAAAAAAAAATCAGATAAGAACAGGTCAGACTTCAACTACAATTTTCTTATCACTGCGTAGACATAGAATTAGAAATTTTATCACGATATTCCCACTTTACATACCTTAACGTTCTCGGCCACGTTCCGGCTAGTCATAATTCTTGTGGACTTGAATTTGCTTCAATTTCTTTCGAAATTTCCGAGTTTATTTCATGAGCGGAATCTTAATTCACGGCAAAAGGTTCACGAATGTTGCTAGTTTTTTGATAAAAATGTGCAGTTGAAGTCCGAAAATGGATAGAAAGTATCCCAAAAATAGGCGCGCATTATTGCTAAGTAAGAGGCTGTGTATAAAGATGGTAATTATTCGTCCAATTGTTAATCAACGCCGATTTGCATAATCACATGAACTCGGCCATTAAATTTCTTTAAAAATCCGTGCTTTTGAATAATTTTCAAATAATGTTATCTTATTAAAAGAAGCGAAAGTTATGAAGTACTAGATTTTCTAATTAAAGATACTTGCTTGAGATAATTTTCAGGCAATAAGACTGGTTTACTGTATTATTTATTAGTTTTATTACGAACGTAGAAACTAATAATTGTGCGTAGCTTCCTTCTTAAAATTCTCACTGGAAACCATTATAATGACCGGAAAAAACCACAATTGTAACTGAAGCATGAAAAATTCGGAATGAAACCAAATTTCTCACTAGTTTAACCCGAAGTGTTAAGTGTTACACGTCCAAGTGCAAAAAGCTCAAGTGTATTGTGTCTGATGATGCAATTCCGGTTTTCCGGTGACTCCCGTGGTGGTGGAAATGCGCGCCTGTGTATGTGCGCCCTCCAGAGCACGAATGCTGATATACTTTCTCTTTCATGTTAATGTTATAAAGTTGGGGTGGACAAGAACTAAGTTCAGTTGTGTTTGTGGTGTCGGACGACCCCGGATTTATTTTAGTCATTAGGAATTAGTTAAAAAGGTAGGTAATGGCGAAATTTCTGATCTAAACTCAAGAAAAAAAACCGAATATTCCTTGATATTTTAAATCAAACGCGTAACCCTTAAAACTGGAACGAAAAATTAATAACAAGTGATTAATTACAATGTGTTAACTTCGTACCCAGCAGGACGTAATTATTCAAATTTTTGTTACATGTGCTAATTCGCAAAACGCCGGTGTTCTGATCTAAGGCTTTTACTTATGTGTATTAAGCCATTTAAATTAGAAAAGGAGATTGTTATCGCGATAATTTGCATTTTAAATATTTTTTGGCACTGAAAAATTGCGGGCGTCCCATCTTAAAAATTATCAAAAATTTATGTTTTTCACTCGTGAATGAAAGTATGGAAAATAGAAGAAAATCTTTAAAATATACAGCACATAATAATTATGGAAAATCAATTTATTTTGCATAAACACTGCGGTTTTAACATAAAACTTTATCGGTCGTTATAATAAAGATTGCAAAACGTTTAGGCGGAAGTCAGAGTTCAAATTAATTTCAGAAATTAAAAAAGTGTGTAAAAAAATTGAATGAAAAAATAATACAAATTCTTTCATTGTTAAATATTAAATTCGTTTTGTTCAACCGTGCACAAAACGTAGAAGCGTGCCAAATTAGAGCCCCACAAACTTCTCCAAACTTCATCAATAAAATTCCTAATTCACTCAATTTTTGTGTCATTTTTATCAAATTTGCGGAGATTACTTCTTTTGAACTACTTATGAACTGCACAAAATTTCAACATTATTGAACAGAAAACACAAATTTTAGAAATTTTTATTTTGAAGACGAGCCAAAAATGACCAAACTTTATCAATAAAATTCCTAATTCAGTCAATTTTTGTGTTATGTTTATGAAATTTGCGGAGATTACTACTTTTTAACCACTTATCAACTACACAAAATTTAAAAATTATAGCGCAAAAATCACAAATTTTAGAAATTTTCATTTTCAAAATGAGCCGTAAATCTCCAAACTTTTTCAATAAAATTCCTAATTCACTCAATTTTTGTGTTATTTTTATAAAATTTGCGGAGGTTACTACTTTTGAACTACTTATAAACTGCACAAAATTTCAAAATTATAGAGCAAAAAACACAAATTTTAGAAATTTTTATTTCTAAGATGAGCCAAAAATCACCAAATTTTATTAATAAAATTCCTAATTCAGTCAATTCTTGTGTTATTTTTATGAAATTTGCGTAGGTTACTACTTTTGAACTACTTATAAACTGCACAAAATTTCAAAATTATAGAGCAAAAAACACAAATTTTAGAAATTTTTATTTGTAAGATGAGCCAAAAATCTCCAAACTTTTTCAATAAAATTCCTAATTCAGTCAATTTTTGTGTTATGTTTATGAAATTTGCGGAGATTACTACTTTTTAACCACTTATCAACTACACAAAATTTAAAAATTATAGAGCAAAAATCACAAATTTTAGAAATTTTTATTTTTAAGATGAGCCAAAAATCACCAAACTTTTTCAATAAAATTCCTAATTCACTCAATTTTTGTGTTATTTTTATAAAATTTGCGGAGGTTACTACTTTTGAACTACTTATAAACTGCACAAAATTTCAAAATTATAGAGCAAAAAACACAAATTTTAGAAATTTTTATTTTTAAGATGAGCCAAAAATCACCAAATTTTATTAATAAAATTCCTAATTCAGTCAATTTTTGTGTTATTTTTATGAAATTTGCGTAGGTTACTACTTTTGAACTACTTATAAACTGCACAAAATTTCAAAATTATAGAGCAAAAAACACAAATTTTAGAAATTTTTATTTGTAAGATGAGCCAAAAATCTCCAAACTTTTTCAATAAAATTCCTAATTCACTCAATTTTTGTGTTATTTTTATAAAATTTGCGGAGATTACTACTTTTGAACTACTTATAAACTGCACAAAATTTCAAAATTATAGAGCAAAAAAACACAAATTTTAGAAATTTTTATTTTTAAGATGAGCCAAAAATCACCAAATTTTATCAATAAAATTCCTAATTCAGTGAATTTTTGTGTTATTTTTATGAAATTTGCGTAGATTACTACTTTTGAACTACTTATCAACTGCACAAATTTCAAAAATGTAGAGCAAAAAACACAAATTTGAGAAATTTTTATTTTTAAAACGAACCAAAAATCTCCAAACTTTACCTATAAAATTCCTAATTCAGTCAATTTTTGTTTTAATAAAATTTGCAAAGATTACTACTTTTGAACTACTTATGAACTGCACAAAATTGCACAATTACTGTTAAACTGAGTACAAAAATAATATAAAAAAATGGAATGAAAAAATTATAAAAATTCTTTCGGTGTCAAATATTAAATTCCACTTGGCCGACTGTGCAAAAAACGTAGAAGCGTGCCAAATTATAGCCCCATAAACTTAATGTATGTTTACCGAGCAATCTTCATTAATTGCCCGAGAGTTACTACATACAGGCGTGCCAACTGTCTAATCCATGCCTTTAGAATGTCAGACATCAAGTGGACAAATGCCAAAAAAAATTGCATTTCTCCTGAGTGACTAATCTGCAAACGGTCAAATTTAATTTCCTCAAAGGCCTTGCACCTAGTTATTATAATGTTAATCAATGAAAAAATCTAGAAACGTATAATTTCCTGCCTATTTAATTATTCTATGTCAGCGACCCAGTCATTTCACTTTTTTTGTCCACACGAAAATTGAAACAAACCGAAAGTTTGTCAAAATAGTAATTTAGTGTGACTATCATTGTTTCGAAGTCATTCCACTTTTGGGTATAAAAGGAGGTCAATGTTGAAGATGCAATGGTTGCATCATCTCTGCGGAACCATACAAATTGGTGAATGAGCGCGCTTACAATTTAACGAAAATAATGACAGTTGTGGAAAGATCAGTTTACACAACTTCTAATTTAACAATAATGGAGTAACATGGGATTTTAAGTTTTAATTAAATTAAGAAAGGGGGTCACACAATAAATTCAATTGCCTATGTCAAAATCTTTCAAATGAACCTCATCCTGCTTGAAATTACCATCCGTATTAATTACAAAAAATCGTATAAAAATAGAAAATAGATTGTGGAAAGTCATCTACATTCCTTTGATCAAAGGCTATAAAAATGTCAATTATCATACGCTCTCCAATAAATAAAAAAATTACGTAAATGTAATTCGCGTTGTAAACCTTCATCCGTTCTACGCATATTGTTCAATATGAATAAGAAATAAAATGCATATTATATTTACAATAATTAGTGCATATTTGCATATTAACCTTCGCTTAATTGGAAAATGTACAGATCCCGTTAAAATGCGCCCTTTTTTGTTCCTGTTTCATTTTTACTATCAATTAATTCATATGCAAAATTGCAGTTGATAATGAACGGTTAAAAATCTCCAGCTAGCTCAAGAATGCGAAAAATACTTCGTTGAATGAAAAATGATTTTGTCATTTCCACAGGGTGTGTCAAGTCAATTTTACAATTTTACAATTTTACCGACCTGGATTTCCCTTCTAAAATATGCATTTTCATTTTCCAATATTTCGACCGTTGGAATTTATGAAATTTCTCAAGATTGTACCAACGTCCAATTTACCAGGAAAACTACATTTTCCCATGTGTTCAATTATGTAATAAATATCCGCTAATGAGTGGGAATATCAGCCGGCGTGGAGAAAATACTGTTCCGAAGATAATAACTTGTATTCTCGCGCCAACAGCACGACAAAAACTCCCATCAATTCGATTATTTGTCTAGATCTTCTTATCGAAACTAATCTAAAATAATATGCAATATTAATGACCTACTTTGGGAGAGAGTAAAATATTTGTTTGCAAACAAACAACCAACGTCAAACCTTAATCCACCTTACAGGGCGCTTTCAATAGCAATGCCACTTTGAAAATCACAAAAGTTCGGTGTGTATGTGCCAACCGTACTCAATGTTACTGTCGCAAAATTGGAGCCTTTCACCTCTTAATCTATATTTTATTATTAGAAAAATCGTGACTGCGCGGTTCTGAGTAATAATATGTTACAACACCCTAAGTGTAGGAACAAAATTGCGAGAATTTAACAGTCGGAAAAATATGTAGAGGCGTTCCTTCATTTTCCAGTCATGGGAACTAAACCAAGGCAAAAATTCTTACCGGTAGGCAATTTAGTTAAATAAATTAAATAACAAATTAAGTGCTTGTTACTAGTGCATCCGTTTTCAGACTGACATGTTTAAATCGTTTTGTTACGCTTTTTGTGCGAAAATCAAGCGTGAAGGTTGTTGGAAACAAAAAACTAATTTTATTGACAAGCTAAAACACCTGAATTTGGTTAAAAAAATTAAAATTTGGAGGTGTCGCCTCTGATTACGCGCTTGTTACGTAAAAAGCGATTTTGGGGAATTTTCGCAACTGGCCGAATTCTTCAATTTCCGATCTGATAATCACATTGATCGGTTGCATCAACTGGTTTAATTAGTGGGGAGTTATTAATAATAAACAGAATCCTTGGCTAATTCAAAACAAATAAAGAGAAAGAAATTTTAATTAATTTATTAATTCGGCGGAAATAAAACTGCTTTCTACGTTTTGTGGGATTTCGACCAAGAAACAAGAAAAGTGAAGCCTAAGAAAAGTAGGAAACAACCAGTGCGTGTCTGACGAACCAATATAAAGTGGAAATGCAGAAAAACATGCAAAATCCGAAATAGCACTTTCCGCACTCGTAATAAAAACATGATCTCTTCACGGAGAAATTTAATGAAATCAGAGGATCTGGCGTTATCTACGACATATGAATACAGATAAAAGCAATTTCGAGCTAATTAAACGCACATTTTCCGCAACCTTTCACTATGTAATTCGATCTAGAATTAGAATACGAAAAACATTAGCCAATTAATAAAACTGTCAACGGGCCACAATAAATTTGGACAAAATACAACCAATTCGTGGGATGTAGAAGTATGCGAAAAATGAAAGAGGAACAGGAATTTAATTAAGAAAACCGATTACTAATTTTTGATGGATTCATGTAACATGTGAAAGTCGTTGAAAAATTCTAAGGGAACCCTTCTTTTTGGGATCGGCCAGTTCCGTTCAATGGCTACTGGACTTTTCTTCTCGCCGGATCTGCCCTTGATTGTGTATAAATAAGCAATTAGCGTATTAATTATTACAAAATATGCAGTAGTAACTAGTTGAGCTGCTACTGACATAATTTTCTTCATTACTCATACAAAATTGAAGGCCTTGTTACTTTTTGTCGGAAAACTATTCCAGTGATCGCGTGAAGATAAAATGATTCATTCCGTTAATTTTATGCGTCTAATTGGTAATTATTGTAATTATGAAATTCTGATTGTCTGATGCGATTGGAGCGTGCTTGCCCAGAGGCGTGACTAAATGAAAAATGATCGCTTTTTATTTTCAATGCGACAGATAAACAAAAAATGATTGAGCTAATTTTTTTTATCAAATTGTCATGTTTATGCAAATTTCGTTTTATTAAGTAGATAAAAGTGAAACTGTCGGAGACAATTAATTAAAACGGCGCTGAAACGTGGGCCGCGCCCCCTGAAATGTTCATTCATTTTTAAACGGAAACAATTGCGAAGTTACTTTCATTGAACTTCTATGAAAATTTATGTAACGAAAAGTTTGAAAGTAACAATTTTATACGAAAAGTTTATGGCTATTGTACTAAAGTAGTAAAAGTAAACGCATGTTTGATGTTTTCCAGTCACCACAAATGGCTCTAAGATATTTCCTCGCTGTCGCTCTTCTTCATTTTGCTGGTGCCGACCCCCGTGGGTCCCACTACAGCATTTTTCTCGACCACACCTCGTTCAACAGACCTTTTGGGCCGTATCCACCCCAAGCAAACCCGCCGCAAGTTCCGTCTTTCAACAATTTTCTTCCGCAAACGCCACAAACTACAACCCCGGACCCTCGGACTTTAGGGTGTGGGACTCCTCCGGCGAGTTGTCCCAACACTCCTTACAGGTCGTACGATGGGTCCTGTAACAATTTAAGGAATCCAGTTCTGGGAACCCCTCAAACCAGATACTCGAGATTAATCCCGGCGAACTACGGAGATCGTAAGTGGTTTTCCTGTGCTCATCCTCAATAAGTTGGAAAAATTGCAGAAGTCAGCACGCCACCGACTGCTAAAAGTGGTCAACCTCTCCCGAGTTCCCGTATTGTGAGTCTTTTGATCTACCCCGATGTGCAGGTCGAGGACCCTAGATGGACAATCAACGCCATGCAGTATGGGCAGATTATTACCCACGATATGAGTATGATTGCTGGAAGTACCCAAGCCCGTAAGTGTCGATTTCACTTAACCAGTTGTTAGGATTTTTTCTGCAGAACCTCACCAGACAAGGTGTTGCACCGACGACGGTCAATTGCTGGAGTTAGCTAACGTTCCAGAGCACTGTTTCCCCATTCTGTTACCTAACGACGATCCCGCTCACTCGCAGACCAACGCGAAGTGCATGAACTTTGTTCGAACGATCACCGATCGTGATCGCAGATGCGTTGGGGGCTATCAGCCCGCGGAACAGGTGAATATTTAATTGAGTAATTTATTCGAAGGCGATCTGTCAATATCGGACATAAATGGGGCAAAATTCATTGAGAAATCTCCTGGGGGCGATCGGAATAAAATAATGCGACAAATTTGGCAGTAGGTCAAACTTATTCTAGCCAATTTATCTGTTACATCAATTAAGAACAGCCATGAGGTAAAATTGATCGTTCTAGCTCACTGCAGTGAACCACTTCTTGGATCTTTCTATTGTGTACGGCAACAGCGACCAAATAGTCCAACAAGTCCGCCAATTCCAAGGCGGAAGACTCCGCGTCGATGTCCGAGGAGGTCACCAGTGGCCCCCACGTAACAACAACGCCTCTGGAGTCTGTTCCATCAGAAGCGCCCAAGAGTCTTGTTACTTCGCCGGAGACGCTCGCGTCAACCAAAATCCCCAACTCACCATTCTTCAGATCGTTCTTCTGCGAGAGCACAACCGCATCGCTGATGTTTTAGCGCATTTGAACCCTCACTGGGACGATGAGAGAGTTTTCCAAGAAGCCAGAAGAATCAACATTGCGGAACATCAAGTGATTTCTTACTACGAGTGGTTGCCGATTTTCATCGGTTTAGAGAACTCGCTCAAGAACAGGATTATTTATGCTACGAAGGATTTTGTTAATGATTACCAAGAAGATGTTGATCCGACTGTGTTAAACGAGCACGCGACTGCTGCTTTTAGGTACTTCCATTCTTTGATCGCGGGACACTTGGAGTGAGTTCGTAACTTCACGTTGAGTTTGTTAATTTCCGTTTAGTCTCGTAGATGAGCGCAGGAGCAGCTTTGGTAACTTGAGACTCAGCGACTGGTTTAACCGTCCTGGTATCATCGAAGAAGGTGACAATTTCGACGAGCTAACAAGAGGTTTGGCGACTCAGCCTGAGTTGGCATCTGATCCGTTCCACGACAGCGAAGTAAGAACCAAATTCGCCTTCCGGAAACTTCAATTCTTTGTTTTCAGATCACGCAGTTCTTATTCAGAAACGGCCAACCTTTCGGTTCTGATTTGAAGGCCTTCGACATCCAAAGAAACCGAGATCACGGTCTCGCTTCATACAACGAATACCGCGCTTATTGCGGTTTATCAAAAGCGTACAAATTTGAGGACTTCTTGGACGTCATGACCGCTGATGTGAGTTCAGATTCGTTCGTCTCCAGTAACTTAACACTTTTTTGTCGTTAGAGTGTGAAGAAACTCGCGACGTTGTTCGAAAGCCCCGACGACGTCGACTTAACAGTTGGTGGTTCTTTGGAAGCCCACGTTCCTGGAACCCTCGCCGGGCCAACTTTCCTCTGTATCTTGACCGAGCAGTTCTTCAGAACAAGAGTGGGTGATAGATTTTGGTTCGAAAACCAACAAAACGGCTTCACTCTTGAACAACTCAACACGATCCGAAGAGCGAGCATTTCAAGATTGTTGTGCGATAACGGCCACCATATTCAGGCCATGCAGCCCAGAGGCTTCGAAAGAATATCTCACGAGTGAGTTACAATGTTTTAATTACGCGTTAATTAAGTGTGAATTTTTCAGTAATCCAGTGACGTCGTGTGAAGCGCTAGCATACGTTGATCTTTCCTTGTGGAAGGAAATTCCGGACACGGCGCAAATCGATCGTCCGTTTGATTATTCGCCTGATTTGTCGCAAGAGTTTGCGTTTAAGAAATAATTCGTTCCTTAACACGTGGAGACAAAATGGTGCCTAAATTGGTTGTTGAATTAATTTATATTTGTGTTACATTCCATGATGTTGAGAGGAATTTTGTTTTATGTTTTTATACAGATTTTATTTTATTATTTTAAAAATAGTTATTTATGACAGTATTAATAAATATCTTCTATTTTAGTAAAGGTGCGTTTAATTTGGGGCCAACAACTAATTAAGGGAAATTAAGAAAATTTTCTTTGATTTTTGTCGTACTTAATTGAAAATTACGAATTCTGTAGCACAATTTCGTCAATAAATCAAATGTGATGGACTCAAAGACTTTTTCTGAGATTTACCGCCGCAAAGAAAGAAGAAATTCTTGGATTTTTCACTTACCTGAGTTCAATAATATCAACCCTTTTCGCTCGTAATCCCATCTTCGGCAGCGGCATCTTAACTGAAACGTAAAAGATCACCAATTATATAAAGGCCCATTTACACAATAATTTAATTGAAATTAAGGTAACCTCGCAACTAATTAGACGATTGCTGACATTTGATTGGCGGAAAAACGATCACATGTCACTTTAACACCAAGTTAAGTATTTAATCGCAATTAAAGATTTAACTCAGTTTGTGTAAACTGGCCCTTACTCTATTGTCAAATAAGTTAATTACGTGTCAGGTAATTACTGTTCTTAAGTAAACTAGTAATTTATGTTGGAAACAACATTTTTCTCAATTCTCGGGCGTTTGCAACAGCGGTTTCTTACCTGGGTGCAATTAAATCCTCTCGGAATTTTAAAGTGGACTAATCCTCCTCACCCTTTGCTTACCTGAAATAAGGAAAAAGGGTCAAAACCGGTGCTTTTGTCAGTTGTTTCGGTGTCTTCACAGTGTCGTGAGGTCTTTGAATGTCCCGGAAAATGAAGAGTTTAGCACAGGTACGATCTAAACAATTCTCGACTTTTTAACTAAAAATCGTTTTGTTTCGCCAGATTTTCTTGACTTTTCTCTTGTGCAACATTTCCGGAAGCTGCGCCAGCGACTGTTTCCAACCAAACCCTCTAAAACTCGACTTTTTGTGCCCTTTGACCTACGCAGAAACCGGCGGCTTCGAATTATCCATCAACTCGATGAAAGAAGTGACAATTCAATGCGAGCAACTCGACTCTTTCAGCGTGCGTCAACTTCCGAACATTACAATCAGTGAAATTAATCTTTTACAATTCCGATTTTGTCCGTTGCCTGAAGAAGGTTTCAAAGAAGTGTTGGACTGGTTCGAAACGCAACGCACTACAGTGATTCAGTACGAGTATGGAGATTTCAATCAAACGTTAGCGAAAGACAGTTTTCGGGGTCTCGAAAACTTGGAGTTTCTTAAGTTAAATGGAAATAACTTCGACGGGATTGAATGGGATGTGTTTGAAAACACTCCGAAGTTGATTGCGCTCGAGCTCAAAGAAAACGGTCTGCTTGAGGTAAAGAAGTTTTTTGAAGGACTCGCGGACTTGGAGTGGTTGGACATGACGGATAACCAAATCGAGGATTTACCAGAAGAGGTGTTCCAAAAACTTGAAAAACTCCAGCATCTGCGACTGTGGAACAACAAACTTACGAAATTAGAAGAACAGACTTTCAAAGGGTTGCATAACTTGGAGTCTCTGGATTTGAGCGCCAATCTACTTGAGACAATACCAGAAGGAACGTTCCAGGACCTCGGCAACTTACTCAGATTGAACTTAGCAACGAATCTTCTGACTTCACTTCCGATGAATGTCTTCAGAGCTAGTTTCAAACTAGAATCTGTTTTTTTGAACGACAACTACAACCTCACTTTTGAAGACTACATGTTCTCGAACTTCACCTCGCTCCAAGAAGTTGATTTGTCGGATTGTGGACTGGAAAACATCCCCGAGCACATTTTCCAGAACTCGCTCAAACTCAAAGTGTTGTCGCTCCAGAACAACGCGCTTAAATCTCTCCCGCAGAGACTCTTCCAGAATTTGATCAACTTAGAGAAAATCGATTTATCTGGAAACCAACTAGATAGTATCGACTTTAGTTCCATGAGGAACCTCAAAGTCTTGTCGCTTCGTGGTAACAATTTCAAAACTATCAGTGATGGTACTTTCGCAGGGTTAGTGCGCCTGGAGGAGTTGGATTTGAGCAGAAACAACATTTATTATATTCATCCGGAGGCTTTTTCAACCTGTGATGGTTTACGAATTATCAATTTGTCGTCGAATATGTACTATGGCCACGACGTCGTGTTCAAGAACTTAGTGTACTTGGAGGAAGTTGATCTGAGCCACAATCTGGTAACTCGTGTTGAACACATTATAAGTTTGGACAACAAGCCGAATTTGAAGAAGTTGGATTTGAGTCGAAACCGCATCAAGGAAGTTTCTGTGAGTACTGAACGCAATTTTGTTGTTTTTTTCTGACTGCTGGGTTGCAGCTCTTCCACCTCCAAGGGATCTCCAACGTTGACATCAATCTCCAAGACAACAACATAACCGCGGTCGATTTGGACAACGTGGAGGAACTTTCCGGTCCTTTTACTTCCACAATTCGTTTGGCGCTCAACCCGCTGGACTGTAGCTGCCGGAATTATGACCTAGTGAAGTTCTTTAACTCGCCGGTGAAGGTCTTCGACATTCAAAGAGACGTTGAGTGTGCAAGTCCGAAAGCTTTGAAAGGGCGGAGTTTGGATGGGGTCCCTTTGTCTGCACTTCTGTGCGATTTGAAGAGCTCTAGTTGCCCCAAAGAGTGTCGCTGCAGCTGGAGGCCCGTTGACACCACCATTGTGATTGACTGCGCCCACAGGAACCTGACGAAAGTCCCGGAACTACCAACGCGTGACTTCAACTGGATTAAGTACAGCGGAATTGAAATTAATCTGGCGAATAACAGTCTCACTGGAGGAAATTTCTCGGGATTGAGCAACGTGACTAAGTTGTTGTTGTCGCACAACTTCTTGAAGAGGATTTCAGGGGTACCAACATCACTGACTGTAAGTTTAGTGGGATTTTTACAAAACTCGTCTAATCTTCCGTTGTTTTTTAGGTACTTGCGTTGGATCACAACAACCTCACGAACTTACAACCTCAGATCCTTAAATCTTTGAGTTCTAAGCGCTTGGTGAATTTGACTTTGGGTGGTAATCCATGGGCCTGTGACTGCGCGTCGGAAGGTTTAGCAACTTTTTTGCTCCAACATTCAAAACAGGTAAGTTTTCACAAGACGTGAGAAACAAGAAGTCAATTGTCTTTCAACAGGTTGATCATCGCTCCGTTGTTTGTTTCAACACCACCACACGTCTTGTTGATCTGCGTAGAAGCGACCTCTGCTACGATGTCTACGTCTTCATATACGTCCTTCTTCTTTGTTTTCTGTTGTCTCTGGTCTCAGTGGTCTTCCTTCTGTTCTTCCATTTTTACAAAACCGAAATCAAAGTGTGGTTGTACTCCAAAAACTTATGCCTTTGGTGGGTCTCTGAAGAAGACTTGGACAAAGACAAAACCTACGACGCTTTTATTTCATACTCGCACAAAGACGAGGAGTTTGTGGTTGGAACCCTGTTGACGGAGCTGCAGAAGGCACCAGAAGAGTACAAGCTGTGTCTAGCGTTCCGCGATTGGTTTCCTGGAGAACTGATTAGTGCCCACATTGCCAATTCCGTCGTGGATTCCAAGAGGACGATTGTTGTGTTGTCTGAGAACTTCTTAGGGAGTGTTTGGACGAAGGCCGAGTTCCAGAAGGCCCACGCCGAGGCAATGGCAGACGGAAGAATGAGAGTAATCGCGATAATTTACGGTGATTTAGATCTGGAAAAAGTGGAGGATACTGAATTGAGATCGTATCTTCGCACCAACACGTATCTAAAATGGGGGGATCCGTACTTTTGGGCCAAGTTGAAGTACGCCATGCCCCACCGAAGGGGAGTCTCGCCATAAATGTTAAATCATTGTCTGCACACTTTTTTGTAAATATAGAATCTTACGAAATGTGTCTTGTTGATTGCCTACCTATAAGTCAATATCCTGAAGCCGTCCCTGTCCTGCGCGGTTGGTTGCCTACACTCCCCGCCTCCTTCGGCTCTTTTCTTGGTGGGGGCCGCTTCCGAGTCCTCCCCGAACATGCTCGGATCCCTCACGTCAAAATATGGCCGACTCTGATGCAGTGCGAGGTGCACCTAGAGTCGACAACATGAAAGTGCCAAATGGTCCCCGTGTCGTAACCATAAACAAAACCGAGACAGGATTCGGCTTCAACGTCCGCGGCCAAGTCAGTGAAGGCGGTCAACTCCGTAGTATCAATGGGGAGCTGTACGCCCCCTTACAGCACGTCAGCGCCGTCTTGGACAGGGGCGCCGCCGAACAGGCTGGAATTCGGAAAGGGGACCGCATCCTCGAAGTGTGAGTCCGTATTCTTACACCTAAATGCCACGATTCAATGCTTTATGTTGTCTATTGATTTTCATTTCAAGTTGAGTGACAGCTCAGATTTTTAATACCTGGAATTTCTGGTGCGAATTCTAAGTTTATGGGACGTGAAATTGTGGGAATGACGACGTGGAAAGTAAAAGTGAGAAATTCACGTTCCTTCGCTTGGCTTCCGCAGTTTTTCCGAATTCACGGTTTTCGAGAAATTTGGAAACTTGGCGGGGAGGGGGCGTCTTTGCCTGAAACAAATGAAAGGAGTAATGGCAATCCAACGCGTTAAAAAAAACTACCCCCAAATATTGACTTTGGGGGCGAAAACTGGAGCGCACTAACCCCAAAAACGAACAATAAAATCATTATTGGAACGTTAAACACAAGTAAGGTGAATTTTCCTGTACATAATCAAAACAAGGTGTTTGGTATTCGAAATAAAAGCACGAGTTTTGTATAAAAAGCTAAATTTAAACCATGCGCAAAAATAACGGATTTATTTGAAAACAAGTGAAGTTTTGACAGCTTACCGGCAAAAATCGCAAAAACTTCTTGTCCTCCAATTTAAACAGTTTTTATTAATAGTTTTTACAGCTTTATCGTTGTTTTCTTCAGCAAATATTTGCAAACATCACAACAAACACAACTTGAAATTTTTGTGTGCTGCCAACATGGTGGCGGCGACGCCACGTTCAAAACGTGAAAAAACCACATTCCCCCAAATTATTTAGTTTTTATTATGAGGTGATGAGTTTTTGAAAAAATGAAACGAACGATAATTGAAGATTCTAAATTAAATACTGTATTTGAGGAATAAATACGAAAGACACTGTCAATTTAATTCATCAGTGCTGTAAACCTAATTTTTTGTAACAAAAGTTTCCCAAATTTTTCAAAATTTTGTTCATTGAAACTTGTGATATTGAGGTTTTTCTTATTCTTATCGCCTCTTCATTTAGCGTTTGTCACTTCCTGCAACAGTTCCGCTTTTTTTCGTAATTGCGGTATTTTTTCAAGGTCCCTAAATAATAAAAACCAACTTATTATTATCGTAGTCCTTAAAAATACTGCATGTAATTTAATGCTCCATGATTTTGAGGCAAAAACGCTTTTTACGACGCGATATAACAAATTAACGCCGTTTCAAATGATTCCAAACGTATTATTTTTACGCGGCAATTTCAAATTTCTACTTTTTCTCAATTTTTATCCCCTTATCTGTCATTTAATACGAGACACGTAAAGGTTAATTGGAAGATTATAGTCGTCGCAGCGCTAAATTTGGAACTGTATTTAATTGTCTCATAAATTGGCTATGATCGGGGTGAGACTTTTCAATGCTGAATTAATAATCCATGAAGGAAATCAAATTGACGCTCTGATCAAAATCCTTTTCTTAGCGAGCACCTGAAAATGTTTACTTTAGCTTTAATGATATAAACTGTAGGTGGAATCAAAACAAATTGAGGTTATTAAAAGTGAAAATGATTCACCACGACCGTCTTAATGGCGCTATAAAAAGATTTCAGAGTCACGTACACGATTGATTTGTTTTTGTTAAGTTTTTATTCGATTTTATTGTCAGTTGGAGGTCGGAATTTAAATTTAGCGCCCTTGTCAGCAGGCGCGAATTTCAAATTTTCGTTGAAATTACAATGAAACGTTCTGTTCTGTGGAAACTGCGTTGCATTTAAATGGATGTACAACGTGACTTGTTTCGAAAAATTAATGAATGACGCATTATTCGTTCCAAATGTTGGAACTTGACACGATTTTGCAGCAATAAAACCTTTATTAATCCTCCGGGAAATGAGTCGTGTTTTTCGATTGCACCCCAGCGAGTTGAATGAATACGGTGGAACTGAAAAAATGCGAAAATAATCCGATATTCTTCATGACTAAACTAACTAAAACACAGGTGTTTAATTTCACTGATATGTTTCGCCACAGTTTAACGGGGATTTTCCGTCCACAAGCAAATATTTCTTGTCAATTTGCTCGCGAGGATTCACATGCTCACGTAACTTTTCTTAAATTCTGCAAATTTATGTAAATAGAAAGCATGTTCATTGGTTTCGTAAGAATAATTTTATCCGAACCTGTTTGTTAGAGAAAGTATGAGACTGTTTTTCTTATCAATGTCAGTTACTATCTGTTTTGCGTTGTTGGAAGGTTGAGATTGTGTTTTTTCTCGAACATATTGAAATGCTGAGCTACCAAGTCCATGGACACGTTGGCTTCAAATCCAGGTAAAGTTGTTAGCCTCGTGCAAAATATTCCAAGTATGCCGGAAATTTTTACGACAGTTGTATGCTAATGGGACGGATAGACAGTAGCCAGGAAGATGACTAGTGTCCCCCCAGCAGCCAATTCCAACGCGAAATTAAGCGCCGTGCGGATTTTCTGACACCGTCCAAGAAAGGCGCCGTAAAATCCCTTAATCAAGCTTTTATCGCTGATTTTACGACTTTTTCCAGGAACGGCGTGAACGTGGAGGGCGCCACCCACAAGCAGGTCGTGGATCTCATCAAGTCCGGCGGCGACGTACTCACCCTCACCGTAATCTCAGTGACCCAACAGGTAATACTTTGGTAAAGCAATTATCTGTAGTGATTTTTCTAAATTAATTTATCTGTGTTTTAGGAAGCGGAGCGGCTGGAGCCCACTGATGACAACCAGGTCTATTATGACTACAGCGAGAAACGGTCTTTGCCCATTAGCATACCGGATTACCATTACAATGAAAGGGGCGGCGAGAGGTACGTCGCCTTCAATATATACATGGCGGGGCGGCACTTGTGCTCTAGGAGGTATAGAGAGTTTTCCAAGCTACATTGTGATTTGAAGAAGGAGTTTATAGGTGAGCACTTTTCTTTTTTTAATTGTTTGTTAGTTTGGGGTTGCAGGGTTTACTTTTCCCAAGCTACCGGGGAAATGGCCGTTTAATTTGAGTGAGCAACAGTTGGATGCGAGGAGAAGAGGGTTGGAGCAGTACTTAGAAAGAGTTTGTGCAGTTAGAGTCATTGCTGAAAGTGATATTATGCAAGAGTTCCTTACTGATCAAGACGACGACAACAACAGCAGTCCTGTAGATCTTAAAGTATTATTACCCGATAGAGAAGTGGTGACAGTGTCGTTGAGGAAGAGCGCCAACGCCGATGAAGTGTACGAGGCGGTGGTGAAGAAGATCGCGATGAACAAACGAGTTGCGAAGTTTTTTTATTTGTTTGAAATAGTTGAATATAATTTCGGTAACAACGACTCTTAACTCCTTTCTTGTGCTAACAGATTCTTTTTCAGAGCGCAAGCTCCAACCTAACGAATATCCTCATAATCTCTACATTCAGAACTATAGCACCGCCACAAGTACCTGTCTCTGCATACGAAAATGGCTCTTTTCCATCTCAAAGGAACTCACTCTAATGAATGACACTCAAGCAACTTCATACATCTTCTGGCAAAGTGTGGATGAAGTCAACAGAGGGTATATCAACGCCGGCGAAAGACTGTACCAACTCAAAGCACTCCAAGACAACACCAGAGCTACCGAATATTTGAAACTGGCGCGGGAGCTACCGGGATATGGCGAAGTTGTCTTCCCTCATTGTGCGTGTGATTCCCGCAAAGATGGTCATGTGGTTGTGGCTATAGGGACTTCTGGGATCAAATTGCACGCTTGTCGGGAAGACGGCACTTTAGAGAGCCAAGTGGTGGTATTGCAATGGGATAGTATTAGACAATGGGAGGTTGAAGATGAAGGGATGGCGTTCTGTTTGAAGTACAACCGATCAGACAAGACGCCAAGGTGGCTGAAAATCTTCACTCCTTATGTGAGTTTTGGGTAGTTACCTGTTGGCAATTCTAATTGTGTTTTTAGCACTTATACTTGATGGACTGCTTCGAGCGGATCATTGAAGAGAGCAAGTGGCTGGACACTGGCGAATGACTCCCTCCAATCTCGTATTAGATTCTATTGCATATTAAATATGTTGTTAAATTGTATTATAATTATTTATACTATATGAATAGTATTCTCTACTAATTTATGTGATGTTATATTGTATATTTCGGTTACTATCCAAGATCAAAAATCTAAACTTGTTAAGATTCTTGTTATCGTATTTTTTTATTATCATTTTGTTTTCGAGCACAACTCATCGATTTTAGAATTAAAAAATTCATGTGATAGGTAGTTTAAATTTCTAGCGTAGATTTATCTGTATTGTCACGTTGGCCGAAAAATAAACTCACTATCTGAACGATTCATAACGTTTAATAACACTCTGTTTTGCACTTTTTACACCTTTTATGCACTTCTTATACCTTTTATTCACTTTTTAAACCTTTTTTTCATGGAATAAGAACTTTGTAAATACAAGCTGCTTATAAATATTTCTAGCATCAAGGGTAGCTGTGGAATTCCTGTCATGCGCTATTTTGCCGCTTTGTTTTGATAGTGAATATAACTATCTTGAAATTTTATTTATATCGATTAGTTGCAGATTTGTGTTCAAATTTATGATTTTCAGGTTTCAAATCACAATTAGAACAATTTTTCTTTGCAAAACTTACTTTGCTCTATGATGGAGGTTAACTACGTCAGTTGAAAAATCTAAACCCACATTTGTAATGAGCGGCAAATTTCTTTAATATTTCATAGCCACTTCTGATGCTAGAAACACTTTGTAGTCGAAAAAAGTATGTTTTTTTTACCGTTTACTTTCTTATCTGCATTTACGAAAACTACATTTTTTTATTATTGTTAAAACGCAATTGCGAAGATTACAGAAGTCAAAATGAAATCGAAAATTATTCTTGGAAATGGGACAATTTAAGAATCCCGGTTATATTGAACGTATGTTGGCTTCTCGTTCGAAAACTGTTGCTGTGGTGTGAGTTACGACATGAAATTTTATCTCAAAGCCAACTGCGATGCAAATTTAATAGAGGACACGATATAATCCGAAATATGCTGCTCGTCACAATTTAAGAATCCCAGGAACCGCTTCTGAATGATACGTCCGGAAAATTGGGATGCCGTATGATTAGTTTAATGTTGGTACAGTAGGTTAAATGTACATAATTGATTGAGTAGCTCTAAAGTCTAAAGCGCGAATTTTTATACAAGGTGTTTATAAATGTTTCTAGCATCAAGGGTGACTCTGGAACTCCCGTCATACTCTATTTTGCCGCCTAGTTTTCATAATGAATATAACCAAGGTTACTAAAATTAACAGGTTTGCTACAAAGTTTTCAGCCAATAGAAGCAGGCCTCTTGAACTGGCGCGAATACGTCATCGGAAAGCTCTTTTAAATTCCGATTGAATTTTTTCAAAGCTATTATTATTTAAAACAGCAATATTTAACACTCTGATGTTTCTACAAGAACTTTGTTAAACAACAATGGCGATCAACAATGTTTTTACACCGTAAAACAATTGACAGAACTTTCTTGTGACGTCATTTATGATCGCACGTCCCTAGCAACCAAAAGGGGGTGGAGTTTCAGTCTTAGTAACGAGCTATAATATAATATAACTATGTTTAACTTCACTTAAAATGTCACTCACGTCAATGACGTTTCAGTTACGATTTTTTATTTACAGGTTTTAAACTGACTAGAACTTTTTTTTTTGAAAAATAACTTTGTTTTATGACTGAGGTTAACTGCAAATGTCAGTTGAAACAAAGTTATTTTTCAAAAAAAAAAGTGACGTCATTTATGATCGCACGTCCCTAGCAACCAAAAGGGGGTGGAGTTTCAGCCTTAGTAACGAGCTATAATATAATATAACTATGTTTAACTTCACTTAAAATGTCACTCACGTCAATGACGTTTCAGTTACGATTTTTTATTTACAGGTTTTAAACTGACTAGAACTTTTTTTTTTGAAAAATAACTTTGTTTTATGACTGAGGTTAACTGCAAATGTCAGTTGAAACATCTAAATCCATATTTGTAATGAGAGGTAAATTTCTTTGACACTTCATAGCTATCTTTGATGCTAGAAACATTTATAAACACCCAGTATGCAAAAGTGTAAAAAATCTACTTAACGAATGGGTGTATAACATTATTTAATTGGCTGTTGCGGTGAAGCGTGATCAATATTTACCAATTGGAACATGACAAAAGCTTCTCTATTTTTATGGAGGACAATTTTATGGAATATTGTCATAAAATGTAGTCTAAATTGTAAACCAAAGAAAAACCGAAAAATTCGATGAACCTAAATATCTTAAATACAGTGGCAGCCCAACTGAAGTGGTACAAGTTTTGGACCAGATTTTTTCAAAAATTGAGCTGTGTAAACTAGGCTGCTAAAGTAGGCATACTGATAATTTTGTAGGCTTAACTTCGACATTTACAAAACAAAAAACTAGACTACTTTTTAAATGCATTTGCAGACTTAAAACATTTGTAAACTGCAGGTAAATAATTACTCTGGTAGTTATAATAACGTTTTATTAGTAGGTTTAAGTTTTCACCGGGATTACAATGTCGTTCAAAAATTGTACCACTTTATTTTGACCGTCACTGTACTAAATTGAAGGCAGGACAGTACTTAACTTTTTTTGTCGGAAGAGTACCTACTTCTTCATGCCAACACAATGCTATTTGAAACTTTCGGGGCCCTTATCTAATCAGGTCCGTCTTTAGCTCACCTGGGACGCAACGAAAACTATGTATTTCCACCTGTCTTATCGGCCCTAAACAATTATAATGAAACAACTGAACTTGAAACAACAACACTGAATTTGACCCCTTTTTCTGTGACGGGAAAGCGGTAATTTTTATTGTCTTACGATATGAACAATATTTTGGTCTTTGATGTAAACATAAACAAACTTATTTTTCGGTTGACGTAATGAGGGCCGGTTCAAAAAACGGCAAAAAAATTCCAATTTCTTTTCTCCAAATGATGGATCGATACGTACGTGTGGCAGAATGGAAATAGAACGAAGAATAAGAAACCCTCAACAATACGCCGCCCACCCTCCAATAACACGTTGTTTTTTCAACCCCCGATTCGCGTTGACAAATTGTGTTCATAAATAATGAAGCCGCTCAATTTACCTATAAAACGAAAGTTAAGGGTTGGGAAAGCTATTTACAACGGCGGTAACAATCGGAAAACATGGTAAGGAGTGAATAAACGATTCGAAAGTGTTAACGAGTCTAACTAATTTGTAGAAATATTTGGGCTTAATTATGGTACTAGTGCTAACGGCGATAATTGAAAGTTATATTTGCAGTGCGTCCATTCCTGTCTGTATTACGTAAGTATCCATAAGCAAGCGGCGATTTCCTATTTTTCCCAAAACCTAGCAACGCAATTATCAACACTTCAAATCTCAGACCTTTCATTCATCATTGTGCTCTTTTCCCCCAATTATATGACCTCTGAACTGCGCCCCGGAGCCCAAGTCTATGTCCCTTTAGACCAAGTCACCCCTCAGAAATCCACCCTTAGAACACCATGTTCCATCAGCAGCCAAAGTTCGAGGTACTCTCGGAAAACGGTTAGAACCAACACCGGGAACGGAGACACACCGAGGCCTATTTTGGGGACCAAAGCGCCGTTTCCTCGCGCGATTTTGGGGCGGAGGGAGTATGTGGAATGCGAGAAAAAGGAATACCGGGCGATGAACAGGAATTTACACGAAGTGAAAATTTGCGATGACAAGTCGACGCCTGTGAGGACGAATAGTTGCAGTTTGTGATTTCGTGGGGTTTTGTGTTGTAGTTCTTTAGACGGAAATAAAATGGAGTTGCTAATTTAGGGGCTTTTCGGGGGGCTGTCAAGACGCGAACTGCTGTTAGGTGATAACTAAAAAGCGCGCTCAGTTAAAGGTTTTTATCTCGTATTTTTGGAGAAGTTTTACTTCTGCTGGTTCTCTTCCTATTTTTATAGTTCCATTTTTCAGTTTTTTAAGTTCGATGGTCAAATCAGCTGCAGCAGAGCTTTAAGACTAATATTTTTTATTGTAAAAACTTTTTGGTTGAGTGACAACTTCTAAAATCTGTGTTTTTTGATCTACAGTTTTATAATTTGGAAGAGTTAATGAACGACTCAAAAATAGTTAAATCTCCGAATTTCATGGCCCTAGCACTAAAATTACCGAAAATTTTATTTCGAAATTTTAGCCGGATGTCAAAAATTTTTGTTTGGGCTCTAAAATAAAAATTTCGGAAATTTGTGTCTTTCGCTTTACAATTTTGCAATTTGGTGGAGTTAAAACTTGACTCAAAAATAGTAACTTCCTCAAATTTTATAGTTATAGCACTAAAAATTCTAAAATTACGAATTTTAGTGAAGGACGCCGGATATTTTTGCTTGGCCTCCAAAATAAAAATTTCGAAAATTTGTGTGTTTCGCTCTGCAATTCTGCATTTTGGTGGAGTTAATACTTGACTTAAAAACAGTAACTTCCCCATATTTCATAGCAATAGCTCTAAAATTACCAAAATTACGAATTTTAGTGAAGAATTTCGGGTATTTTTGCTTGGTCCCCAAAATAGAAAATTCTAAAATTTGTCTTTCGATTTACAATGTTTCAGTTTAACAGAGTTACTAAACGATTGAAAACTAGTAATTTCGCCAAATTTCATAGCTGTAGCACTAAAATTACCAAAATTACGAATTTTAGTGAAGAATTTAGGGTATTTTTATTTTTGCTTGGTCCTCAAAATAGAAAATTCTAAAATTTGTCTTTCGATTTACAATGTTTCAGTTTAACAGAGTTATTAAACGATTGAAAACTAGTAATTTCGCCAAATTTCATAGCTGTAGCACTAAAATTACCAAAATTACGAATTTTATTGAAGGACGTCGAATATTTTTTTTGTCTTCAAAGTAAAAATTTCTAAAATTTGTGTCTTTCGCTTAACAATTTTGCAATTTAGTAGAGTAATTTACTGGACTCAAAAATAGTAACTTCCTTAAATTTCACAGTTATAGCTTTAAAATTACCAAAATTACGAATGTTAGTGAAGGATCTTGTAAATTTTTGTTTGGTATCTAAAATAAAAATTTCTAAAATTTGTGTTTTTTGCTCTATAATTTTGCAAATTGGTGGAGTTTATACTGGATTCAAAAATAGTAATTTTTCTAAATTTCATAGAGCAATAAAATTATCAAAATTATGAATTTTATTGAAGTATTTCGAGTATTTTTGCCTGGTTCCAAAATGAAAATTTCTAAAATTTGAGTCTTTAATTTGAGTGTTTTGCTCTACATTTTCGAAATTTAGTGGAGTTAATACATGACTTAAAAATAAGTAACTTCCTTAAATTTCACAGTTATAGCTCTAAAATTACCAAAATTACGAATGTTAGTAAAGGACCTTGAAAATTTTTGCTTGATCTCCAAAATAAAAATTTCTAAAATTTGAATTTTAGTGAAGGATTTTTCATATTTCGGCTTTGCCTTAAAAATAAAAAATTCTAAAACTGTGTCTTTTGATTTACAATTTTTCTATTTAATAAAGTTAATACACGATTCAAAAATAGCAGCTTCCTCAAATTTCATAGCTGTAGCACTAAAATGGTCGAAATTACAAATTTTAGCAAAGGATATCGAACATTTTTGCATTGCCTTAAAAATTAATTTCTTAAAACAAAAACAAAAATAAATTAAAATTCGGCAATTGGCTATTGGAAACGAAAAATGCGACACCGTAGAATACAAAAGAACGTCCAGCAGCAGTATTTTGTATTTTACAAACTTCTTGGTTGAGTGTAGTTACATAATTATGGAGCCAGAAGTTCTGAGCACGATTACCTGCACAGTTTAGTTAGAACAACGAATATTAGAAGTGCTAATCGTGCTCACTTCTTCCTTTTCCAGAAACTGCGTCCAGTGCAAGAAGATGTTTGGCCCCTACTTCCAAGGAAGAGCTTGCGGAGACGCTTGCATTTCCAGCAATGGTCAACTCACGCCCGACTGTAACAATCCAGGAACTTTAGGTCGCTTCTTGAAGCGCCTCTATTAAAGAAAGTTGAATGTAGTAAAATTAATAAAGCGTGATTTGGTGTGGTAATTCTTTCATTGACAATTTAAAATTATTATATCTATGCAGTGAAAACTTGAAATAACATTTTATTACCCTAATAAATAAAACTCCTCCAAGGTCCCAACCGAAATTCTTATTCTAATGAGCTAACGGTGAGCGGAAGACAACCACAATGTCACTTTGAAATTCAAATCGCCGCACTGACTCAGTTTTAAGAATGCAGCAATTAGAAAAGAAACGGAAACGGAAAAGATCATTTAATGAATTAGCGGCAACACGTTAATTACATTCCAGTTAGCAATTGATTCATCGTGCCGCCGCTTATATTGACAAATTGCTGTCAACACTGTAATTTTTTTCGAATTTAAACAAGATCATGTGAGATGTTAATAAATGTAGTGCTTAAAAAAACAAAAAATGATCAGTGCTAAAAATACAAGACTGTGCTAATTAATTTGATCCTTATCTTGCCGCTACTAGCAAAATGAAGTTTAGATGACGATGAGACGGTGCTTGATCTTCTGGTGAGTGCCGAAGAGAAACACCTCGAAGTTGACGATAGTTTTCAGGATTCTTTCGGGTTTGGCGGACGCTTTGGTTCCCAAACACCGGAGTCTGCTCAACACCACCAAGAGCATCATCCCGGAGCACTACTTCAAAGGTTTGTCGAACCCAAAAAAACAAACTCAAAAAATCGTATTGTAGAAGTGCGTCCTCCGACTCTTCGCGGCGGCCCCATCGAAGTCGAGTTCAGTATGAAAGTCGTGGACATCAACTCTATCAACGTCGAAGACATGGACTTTCGGTGAGTTCGCTCTGTTAATTAATTAACACTCTCTAATTTGTGCAGAATGGATATGTTTTTGAGCCAAGAATGGGTGGACCCGCGCATCAAAATCCCTGAAGATTTGTTCGAAATTGGCGACAACTCCGTAACACTTCCGGCGGAGAGTTTCGATAATTTATGGCAGCCGGATTTGTACTTCTTGACTTCTAAAGTGGTGGAGATTGCAGGGTTGACTCAAAAATTCTCTTCGATGAGCATCTTCAGGAATAAAACTATTAGGTATAACGCCCGGATGCACGCCATAGTTGCTTGTCAGATGGAGTTCCAGCGGTACCCCATGGACACCCAGATTTGTCCCGTCACCATTGAAAGTTGTGAGTAGTACCATAAGTACCATGGTCTTATTTTAAGTTAGTTTCTTATACCAACCACAAAATGAAGCTAAAATGGGCACCGAAAGGCGTCGTGGTGGTACCAGAATTGAAGCTTCTTCAGTATAACATTCTTCCTATGCATTTGGAGGTACAAGACGTGTACACGAAGGAGAAGAATGGTAACTTTTCTCGGTTAGTCGCCTACTTCCAATTCGAGCGCCAAATCGGCCACCATCTCATCCAAACTTTCGCCCCATCGACCCTAGTCGTGGTACTTTCATGGTTCAGTTTCTGGCTCGGTCTGGATGCCATTCCAGGACGCGTCACTCTTCTAGTAACGTGTTTGTTGACATTGGTGACTATGTTCACAGGGTTGAGGTCCGATATTCCCGCAGTTGCCTACGTGAAGGTACGTCTTAACACTTTGTCTTCTCCTGAATCGTTCTTGTAGGCTTTGGATCTGTGGATGGCCGGCTGCATGGTGTCAGTATTCGCCGCTTTCAGTGAGTTTGTCATTGTTAAAGTCATGGATTCCAATTACCGAAAGGCGAAGAAGAAGCAATGTGAAGAAGCGATGGTGAGGACTATCAAAGTTTGGTTGTTGGTGATGTTATCACTTGTAGGAGGTCGCAATGAGGCCTTGGAAACACATGCCGAAGACTGGGGGTGCGAAAGAGAGTCATTTGATTCCTGTGGCGTGGAGAAATGTTAGTTTTAAGACTGTTCGCTCGTTTAATTTTTACGTGGCGTTTTTTAGAAGAAAGGAAAAGAGAAGATTCTGTGGCGACAAGTTGACAAGGTCTCTAGGCTAATTTTTCCGGCTTTGTTTTTCTTTTTCTGTGTTATTTTCTGGACCTGTTTATTCTTCGGAAAACCAGGTTACAGAGTGGTGTATTAAAGAGTTCGAATTACGTAAATAGACGTTTTTTTTAAGCACAAAAACTCGTAACTTTTTTCGTCGAAAAAAAAACTTAAAGTAGGTTGAGAAAACAGGTTTTTGCAGGATTAATGAAACCACCTGCTTACTAATCTCTCTATAATCTTTATTTGTTTACAATAACACCATCAACAAAATAAATAAACATCACAGTAAAATATATCAAAATTGGTCAAATCCCGTCAAATTTCAATTAAACTTGCTCAAGAAGAACGAATTTTATTAAAGGACCTCGGATATTTTGCTTGGAATTCAAAATAAAAATTTCTACAATTTGTGTACGCTACATTTTTGAATTTTGGTAGAGTTAATACTTGAATTAGAAATAGTAACTTCCAAAAATTTTATAGTTATAGCACTAACATTACCAAAATTACAAATTTTATTGAAAAATTTCGGGTATTTTTACTTGGTCTCCAAAATGAAAAATTCAAAAATTTGAGTCTCTTGTTCTACATTTTTGCAATTTGGTGGAGTTAATACTACTCAACTCAAAAATAATAATTTTTCCAAATTTCATAGTTGTAGCAATAAAATTATCAAAATTACAGATTTTATTGAAGAATTTCGGGTATTTTCGCTTCGTCTCCAAAATAAAAATTTCCAAAATTTGAGTCTTTTGCTCTACAATTTTGGAATTTGGTTGAGTTGATATACGACTTAAAAATAGTAACTTTCTTAAATTTCACAGTTGTAGCTCTGAAATTACCAAAATTACGAATGTTAGTGAAGGCTCTTGGAAATTTTTGCTTGATTTCTAAAATAAAAATTTCTAAAATTTGTGTTTTTTGCTCTACAATTTTGCAATTTGGTGGGGTCAATTCTAAGCTCAAAAACTATAACTTTCTTAAATGTCATAACTATAGCGCTAAAATTACCAAGATTACGAATTTTATTGAAAGACGTCGGATATATTTGCTTGGCCTCCAAAATATATTTTTTCTATTTCGCGTTCATAATGAAGATATTTCGATACGCGTTTGAGCGTATTTCGGTATCGTAATGAACCAATCCCGTGCCAATATTCCCAGGAACATATATTTTCCTTAGGTTTGCAGCAGACAAACCGTCAACCTGCCGTCAACGTTGACAATTTAGATTTTGGTTTTGTTAAACTTTGATAAATCGATCAATACACTATTATTTCTTGTTGTACTTGGCTTAATAATTCATCGGAGAAAAACTCTTGCTCCGGTAACCTCAAATCGTCACACCTGTCAAACTGACTGAAATTGGATTTGGCTACTTCGAATTTTTTCCCGATCATTTTGCAAATGCCAACTACCCTAAAATTCCCTAGATTTCGAAATCAAGTTTTTTCGTTTAAAATAAGGCGAAATAGAAAAAATAGCGTATGATACTTGTTCATAATGCATTTTGCCGCACTTACTACTTTATGACACTCCTCTCTGCGCTCGTCGTGTCCTAAAAACGTGCGTGCGGCAAAATGTTCATTATGAAACGCGTTTCATAATATACTATTTTCTATTTCGCGTTCATAATGAAGATATTTCGATACGCGTTTAAGCGTATTTTGGTATCGTAATGGACCAATCCCGTGCCAATATTTCCAGGATCTTATATTTTTCTTAGGTTTGCAGCAGACAAACCGTCAACCTGCCTTCAACGTTGACAATTTAGATTTTGGTTTTGATAAACCATGATAAATCGATCAATACACTATTATTTCTTGTTGTACTTGGCTTAATAATTCATCGGAGAAAAACTCTTTAGATGCAAGAGAACCATCATGATCATGATCAACATCTTCGCTCTCTTGGCTCCCTTGCGCTCCAGTAACCTCAAAACGTCACACCTGTCAAACTGACTGAAATTGGATTTGGCTACTTCGAATTTTTTCCCGATCATTTTGCAAATGCCAACTACCCTAAAATTCCCTAGATTTCGAAATGAAGTTTTTTCGTTTAAAATAAGGCGAAATAGAAAAAATAGGGTATGATACTTGTTCATAATGCATTTTGCCGCACTTACCACTTTATGAGCTGCGCTCGTCGTGTCCTAAAAACGTGCGTGCGGCAAAATGTTCATTATGAAACGCGTTTCATATATTCTATTTTTTAAATTTGTATCTTTTGCTCTACAGTTTTTTAATTTGGTGGAGTTAATACACAACTTAAAAATAGTAACTTCCTCAAATTTCATAGCTATACCACTAAAATTACCAAAATAACGAATTTTATTGAAGGACGACGGATATTTTTGCTTGCCTTCAAAATAAATTTTTTTTAAATTTGTGTATTTTGCTCTACAATTTTGCTATTTGGTTGAGTTAATACTGGACTTCAAGATAGTAACTTCCCCAAATTTGATAGTTATAGCACTAAAATGACTATCTTTAGTGAAAAATGCGAAACCACCTGTTCACTAATCTCTTTATAATCTTTATTTGTTTACAATAACACAATCAACTAAATAAATAAACATCACAGTAAATCCATCAAAAATGGTCAAATTCCGTCAAATTTCAATCAAACTTGCTCAAGAACGGCGCAATGGACGCAACATCCTCGCAGTCCGGGATAATTTTACCTTTGAACTTGACACAAGCATCTGCACAGAGTTGGCCTTCGAAATAAGGCCCGAACATTTTCTTGCACTGAGCACAGTTGCGAATACACACTCCTGAAAAAATCTGATGATATTTTGATAAATTGTCTTCGTGGATACGTACCGATGGGGTTGGCCTCGACCACGACCATCACCGAGGTGGTCAACATCACCAGAAGCATCACTCCCAGAAGATTTCTAGTAGCAGTGTCCATCGTTCGCTTGCGACAATAAAAATATCAATTAAAGAGATGCGAACCGGTGGACACGTGCAAGTCAACTAAAAATGTTGGGAATTTCATCAGACTTTAAAGAAATGGTGAACAAAGAGTCTGCTGGGTGGACTTTTGTAAAAAGTGTATGAGTTGTATCCTTGTGCTGGTCGGAATGGACAATTTTATGAATTGAGTGGATTTTATAGTATTTACCGTATTAGAAGTGCTTCCGCAAGGACGAGAGACCCGGATGTCGCTTGTCGGAGTTCCGGGATTCTATTATTGTCAATAGTTCGTCGCCAAAAAACGGCGAGATAAACAAATAATACGAAGAAAAAGAAGTCGGTTTCAAGATTTTTTTCTGGAAAAAATCTCGATGTGAACGAGTTTAATTTCTATTTTTAGCTCGCATTTGTTAAAGGTTCAATAACATTACTCGGAAGTATTTTGTGCAGAACAGGATATCAGTGATTCCCCACGAGACTCGTGTCAAACTTAACAAAAATGTTGTTGGCAATGACTTTCACAACAGGATTTTACCATTGGAACTTACCGCAGACGCAGAAAAACATAAAAATGAAGGAAAATTTCGGATTTGGAATCCTTTAGTTGTTTACATTATTAGAGGATTGTTTTTGTTTACAATACGAGAGTTGGATAAAAGTGGGGTTTCTGGATAATAAGCACGAAGAAATTTCTTACGTTTTCTTGTTGAATCGGGACTAGACTGTAATTTTTAGAGGACTTGCTTCATTTATATCTTTGGCTTGAGTGCAAACGACAGGGGATGATTTCGTTATGTCGTTATGGAAGATTCAGGACACGAAATTAAATTCTGGCTTTGGAGGGGTCTTTTGCAGGAAATGGGAGAAAATGCCAAGGTGCTGTACAAAAAGTTACCATTCACTAGTTGTATTAATTAACAAATAAGTTCAATAAAAGAAAATGTGTATTAAAACACGAGGAAAATTGACAAAAGTCATTTCTAAATTAGAATTGCGTCTTGATTCTCAAACAGGTTTATATTTAAAAAAAAATTAGTACCGTGTGGTTAATTTTGGTTAAAATGGCCAAAATTACAAATTGTCGAAAAATTTTTTACTTTCACTCAAAAGTGGAAGTTTCTAAAATTTGTGGCTTTCGTTCTACAATTTTGCAATCTGGTGGAGTTAATACTGAACTCAAAAATAATAACTTTCTCAAATTTCATATCAATAGCACTAAAATTACCAAAATTACAAATTTTTGTAAAGAATTTCGGGTATTTTTGGTTGGTCTCCAAAATAAAAATTTCTAAAATTTGAGTCTTTTTCTCTACAACTTTGCAGTTTAGTGGAGTTAATAAACAAAATAGTAAGTTTCCCAAATTTGATAGTTATAGCATTTAAATTACCAAAATTACAAATTTTAGTGACAAAATTCGGACAATTTTGCTTGGTCTCCAAAATTAAAATTTCTAAAATTTGAGTGTTTCGCTCTACAATTTTGCAATTTGGAGAAGTTAATATACGATTTAAAAATAATAACTTCCCCAAATTTTACAGTTATAGCTCTAAAATTACCAAAATTACAAATGTTAGTGAAAGATCTTGAAAATTTTTGCTTGGTTTTCAAAATGAAAGTTTCTAAAATTTGTGTCATTTGCTCTACAATTTTGCAATTTGGTGGAGTTAATACTGGTCTTAAAAATAGTAACTTCACTAAATTTCATAGCTATAGCACTAAAATTATCAAAATTACGAATTTTATTGAAGAATTTCGGGTATTTTTGGTCGGTTTCAAATGAAAATTTCTAAAATTTGTGTCTTTTGCTTTACAATTTTGTAATTTGGCGGAGTTAATACTAGTCTCAAAAATAGTAACAAAATAGTAACTTCCCCAAATTTCATAGTTATAGCCCTAAAATTACCAAAATTACAAACTTTACTGGAAAATGTCGAAAATTTTTGCTTCTCCTTAAAAGCAAAAATTTCTAAAATCTGTGTCTTTTGATCTACAACTTTGCAACTTGCTAGAGTTAACCCAAGATTCAAAAATAGCAACTTTTCATAGCTGTAACACTAAAATGGCCAAAATTACAAATTTTAGTAAAAGGTGTCGAAAATTTTTGCTTCGTCTTAAAAATTAAAATTTTTAAAATCTGTGATTTTTGATTTACAACTTTGCAATTTGGTAGAGTTATTACACGACTTAAAAATAGCAACTTCTCTAAATTTCATAGCTATAGCGAAAAAATTACCAAAATTACAAATTTTAGTTAAGATTGCTAAAAATTTTTGAATCGTCTTAAAAATGAAAATTTGTAAAATCTGTGTCTTTTGATCTACAATTTTGCAATTTGATTGAGTTAATATACGACTCGAAAATAGCAATTTCCTTAAATTTTATACCTGTTGCACTAAAATGACCAAAATTACAAATTTTAATTAAGAATGCCCAAATTTTTGCGTCCTCTTAAAAATGAAAATTTCTAAAATCTGTGTCTTTTGGTCTACAATTTTACAATTTGGCAGAGTTAATGCACGACTCAAAAGTAGTAACATCTCCAAATTTCATGGCTCTAGCACTAAAATTACCGAAATTACAAATTTTAGTAAAGAGTGTTGAAAATTTTTGAATTTTTTCAGGAGTGAAATGAAATGAAATTATTTCAATAGCAAACATTATTGGCTGCCTACCATCTTTTATCAGACGCTAATTTATTAGCCAATCGATTGAACCTTATGCAAAAAATTAGCTGCTGACCATCAACACGCCTTTTTAAAGAATCTTTTCGACTGAATAAAACGCGAATTCGCATTTATTTACTATAAGTTTATATGTATGTATGAATAATAAATAAATTAATAATAATTATTAATAATCGTCAAAGGTTAGAGAATTTTAGTTTATTGACAATTACTACTGAATTCTATAAATAAATATCTTAAAAATTTCACGGGCTTATAAACTTTTAATTGATAAATCTGATTTTCTTATTTAGTCTTATCTTTAGCAGACTTTTGAGAGGATTCTAATTCCCTGTAATCGTAAAAGTGTCTTATCTCACAATCTCGATCTGACTGAATCCTATAAAAACCACAATAACCACTTATTTTTAGTTAATCCAAAATGAAGTTTCCAACTTTAGTTATTTTGTCGGCCTTTGCGGTTTCAACCCAAGTAATAACTCGAATTTACCAACACCCATAATTAATTTGTCTGTATAGGCTGCATCCTCACTCAAAGTTTCAGTTTACTACGAATCTTTGTGTCCTGACAGCCAAAAATTCATTACCACTCAACTGTACCCAGCGTACCAAATCCTTTCCAAGTATCTCGACGTGGAATTTGTACCATTTGGTCACGCTAGTGTTAGTGTTAAACCATCAAGAGCGACTTTTAATTATCTTAGTTTCTAGATCGACATCTCTGAAGAAGGTGCTTTGAACTTCACTTGTCAACACGGCCCTGAAGAGTGTTATGGAAACGAAATCCAAGCTTGCGTTCTTAGCTTAGATCCCGACCATTCCTTTGAATTTGTCGACTGTGCTATGGCTAGTGAAGACGCCAGTGATCACGATCTTCTAGAAGAAGTTAGTTTTTGGTACCTTTTTATTTTGTAGTTACTTTTTGTTGTAGTGTGCCAAAACTAGTGACGTTGCTTGGGACAGCATTGAAGAGTGCTACAAAAGTGGTACTGGAGACAATCTTCTTATTACTTATGGTAACACCACCGATGCTTTGAACCCAGATTTGGGTAACTTGCCCGGGATTGTTTTCAATGGTGTTTACAACCCCGATGTGAGCGGTTTGGCAGAAAAAAATTTCTTCGATGTTGCTTGCGTTTTTCTTGAAAATCCCAAAGAGTGTAGAGAGGAATTTTAAATTATCTACACTTGTTATTAAAGTCTATTGAAATAATCTTGTTTAATTGTATGTATTTTGAATAAAGTTTAGACTTTAATAATTTTTTTGCTCAAACAGTTTCTTCGAAGTGTGATTTACTAAAGAATTAATAAAGCACTTGAAGTAGAATCGTGCAAGGTTTCGCATAGTGTTCTAAAAATAAGTAGTTAATCTCACTTTTGTCGCTCTTCTAGTACCTACAAGATTACATTGCCAATCTTATGATAAATTTCAAAATTTTCGTCGCTTTGTCTGACACTTTACATTCAAATTTGTGTTTTTGGTAGTTTTGGCACTATCACAATGACATTCACAGAGGTTGATATTTTCACTTTCTTTTTAACTATGTCAACGGTTCAAATTATAACAGAAGAGGAACGAATTTTAGAAAATTTTATTTTAGAAGTGATGAAAACATTTCCGACACTTTATATTAAAATTTGTAATTTCAGTAATTTTGGCAATATCACGATGAAATTAAGAAAAATTGCTACTTTTGACTTTCTTACTGACTGCGCAAAAAGCTAAAATTATAGCACAAGAGGGAAAAATTTTAGAATTCTTTATTCTCAAAATAAGGAAATAATTTTCAATATTTCCTGAAAATTTGTAATACTAGTACTTTTGGCACTATCACAATCAATTTACGAAAGGTTGCTTATTTTGACATTTTTAAGAATTTTACCAAAGGCCAAAATAATAGCGCAAGATAGACAAATTTAAGAATTTTTTATTCTGAAAGTAAAACAAAATCTGAATTTTTTTTATTAAAATTTATAATTTAGGTAATTTAAGCACTATCACAATGAAATTTGAAGAGGTTGCTATTTTTGACTTTCTAATTGATTGCGGCAAAGGCTAAAATTGTAGCAGAAGAGGAACGAATTTCAGAAATTTTTATTTTTAAAGTAAATGCAACATATTAAAATTTGTAATTTTGGTAATTTAGGCACTAGCACAACGAAATTTGGAGAGGTTGCTACTTTTGACTTTCTAATTGACTGCGCGAAAAGCTAAAATTATAACCACAAGAGGAACGAATTTTAAAATTTTAAAATGAAAAATCCAACATCAGTCAATTTTAAGACGAGCAAAATGCGATGTTGCAGTTGGTAACATATTTCTTGTTACAAAACCGCGAAAAGCAAACATTAAATTAAATAAAACGATGAGTGTTGCGCATTTATTTATTTTGTGCGTCATAATTTTTACAAATGAGCAAGACTGCTGGATGCCGCCGGCCAATAAACACGAGGGACAGATTTTTGCCTAATTACCATTTAATTAGTTCTTCGTTTTATTATTTCAATCAGTTTAGTTCTGCGAGTTGACGGAGACGGACGTGTTTGTGAATGTGAAGCAAAATAGTGCCGTTTTGAATTTGAATTGACTGGTAGGTTCTAGACAAGTGCCTTTTGGGACATTTTGTGTTGGTTTTTCAGAACTTTTACCAAAATCGTTCGTTGTTTCGTTTAAGAGTCTTTACGGATTATTTTAATTCAAAATGTAATAAATTAAAATAAAAAATTTAATAATTGAAAAATTCAATGACACAAAATGTATTAAAATAAAAAAATTCAAAATTCAAAAATTTAAAAATCAATAAATTCATATCCAAACTTTAAAAGTTCTAAATTGTAAAAATTTGAAATTAAAAAAAAATTTAAAATATAAAAAAATCAATAAAATTCAATTAAAGTTTAATATTCAAGAAAACTAAATTGTATGCACAAAAATTTTAAGACTAAAAAATTTTAAAATACAGAAAATTTAAAATCAATAAATTTAAAAAATCCAAATTTTTATAAACTTAAATTTTAAAAGTTCAAAAATGTAAAAATTTAAATGAAACAAAAATTAAAATTCAAAATGTAATAAAAAAATCAAAATTCAAGAAAACCAAAGTACAAAAATTCTTAAAATTAATAAAATAAAAAATTAAAAAATTCAAAATTCAAAAGTCTTTTGGCTAAGGAGAACTTCTTCGATGTTGTCTGCATTTTTCTGGACAACCCCAAAGAGTGCAGACACTATTTCAAAACTATCCACTCTAATAAATTTTTATCGTGTTCTTCCTTGACTTATTGTTGTTCGAAGAACTGTTTGTATGACTCGTATTATCGGAAGTACTACGATAGTACATAGTTGGAGCTCGGAATTAAATTAAATAAATGTCAGTTCGTTGTGGAGAAGCAGCGAACACGGTCGCGGTGCAGTTAACATTATGAATTTCTACTTCTTTTTGACTGTGGCTGCGGTTCTTCACTTTTCAGTAAGTTAAATAAGATCGTACTCATTTAGATTATCGCCCGCATTCCTATGATGTAGTTTCAAACAATTCTTTGAGAGCGCACTTCAAATCGTGGCACGTTTAAGTGTTTTTACTAATGATGGAGTGTTTAGAAATTACCATAAAACGTCGAAGCGAATTCTTGATTCTTCGTCATAACGTTTATATTAGAAAAAACTCTCAAAATTGCTGGATTTTAATTAGAATTCAGTTATTATAAATTCATTTGCATAACATGATAAAAACTTTAATCACAATTCGATAGCCCACATCTTTTTAATTTAAATAATTTCACATAATAACCATTTCATTAAATTTCGGCCCAAAATCTAAAACAATGAATCTCAATCCTATTGTTTAGCAGTCACGAAAACTTCATTAAACACGACATTATCAGTTTGCAATGACCGAAACGTTGAACCCATGACAACATTAATAGACTTAGACATGTTGTTATCGCCTAAAATAACATCTTAAGAAGTGGGTCAGATTGAAGAGACGAATTTTTTTCAGGAAGCTGTTAAAGTCTCCGTGTTCTATGAAGCCCTTTGTTACGACAGCACTCGTTTTATTACCCTCCAGCTCTACCCCAACTACTCCAATCTCAAGAGGTACCTTCAGCTTGAGTTCATTCCGTACGGCAAAGCCATTGTAAGTTGAAATTTCCGAAATTTTAATCTTTAGGGGGTTTTTAGCACAACTTCCAAAACGATAAATGGGTGTTTGACTGCCAACACGGCGCTAATGAGTGCAAAGGCAACAAGTACCAATCCTGCGCTTTGGCACTGAGTCAGGATCAAGACACGCAGATGGCTTTCGTCCACTGTGTAATGAGAGAAAGAAATCCGGCGGATGTTATGAAGATGGAACAAGTATTTAGACATTCTTATCTTATCGAATTTAGCACTGTGTTCTTTTGTAGTGCGCCAAAAGGTTTAATTTGAGTTGGGAAAGAATCTCGGCGTGTGTTATAAGCGGAAAAGGAGACGAACTCCTGGCTACCAATGGCGATAAAACTAATATGCTAGTACCAAATCTATCTTTCGTTCCTACGATCGTTTATGATGGTCGATTTGATGATTTCTTGCAGGAAAGATCTCTGGTGGACTTCGCAACAGTCGTTTGTAGTAAAATAGTTGGAGAAAAACCGAGTTTTTGTGATGGGAAAAAAATGCCAACGAAAAAAAGTTTCTTTGATTATTTCAAGTGACACTCGTGGTCTATTTCCAGCCTGTCTCGAGTACTTTGATCAAATCTGTTCAATCTTCATGAGACAGCAATTTCTAGAATAAATATAAGTGAAATGGTTTACTTTATTTCAAACTAAAATAGTAAAAACACTGAGAATAAAATTTCTAATGAAAACAACGAAGCGCAGCTCCAAGACTTAACAAATATTTTACGATGAGTGAAGACACATTTAGTCCTAGAATTTGGATGAGCAACGAATTAGTACGCCTACGTTAAGAGAAATCGCAAAAAATTGGTGTCAAGCGAAGTTGTAGACTCTTGAAAGACTATTTCCTTGTGACTGTGCTGTTGTTGGTGTTGTTTATTGTGTCGTTCATCTCTACTCTATCGTCGATCTGAAATCTAACAATTATTCTAGTCTCTTCATACTTGGATAGCTGTAGAAAAAGTTATAAAACAAATTCTGATGATCCTTTATAGTCGTAAAGCACCTCTATCAACTGGTATTCGTGTGTCGTACAACGATGGTGCTTGAAAAATGATCCCACATGTCCCACCAATGCACGCCAGCGTGAAGACCCATAAGAAGAACCTGTCGAGGACCATCGAGACGAACTTCCAGTCTTCAACAATCTACAACACACATTTACTTTGTTTTACTTCGTTATTTTTATTGTACCTCATTGTCTTTATCAGCGTCGCTGATGTGTTGAGCGATGAATCTAACACCCTGCAGAGCCGACAGAACGTTCGCAGACAACATTCGAGGAGTCATGTTTGATGACCCTACAGAGTGTTAACAGTGGTAATTGTATGGTCAGCAGCAAAAGAAATGAACTTAGTGGGTGGTGTCGATAATCTGGATTCTGATAAAACAAATTTGCGAGAATTCTATCTTAATTTGTAAATGCGCATTATGTTTTTTTACACAGCCGTGGATTTATGAACGACAGTTTTAGCAATCACAGTTGGGAAATTTAATAACATTCGCACTTTTCATTGCTGAAATCTTCCGATTTTCTTGTTTTTCTTGAGTAAAAAATTTAATTAAAAAAAAAGTATGTATACTTTTTTCGGTTGATTTCTCGCTTATTTTTGGAGGTCATTTTACGCAGAATTTTGCGCAAATTTCAAAAAACTAAAATACAATTCTAAAATTTAAAAAATCAAAAGTTCCTAAATTTAAAAATCTACAATTTCAAAATCCAAAATTTTAAAAATTCAAAAACACAAAAATTCAACAAAACAAGAATAAAAATTCAAAAATTTGCAAATTTAAAATTTAAAAATTTTAAAATTTTTAAAATAAAACAATCCAAAAATAAAAAAAATAAAACTTAAAATGTAATAAATTAAAAAATAAAGAAAATACGAAAATATTATAATTAAAAAATTCAATAACACGGTTACAAAAATTCTAAAATTTTAAAATGTAAAAATTTCAAATTAAAAAAAACTAAAATTCAAAAAGTATTAAAAAAAATTCTAAAATTTAAGAAAACCTAAATTTGTACAAACATTTTAATTAAATTAATAATTTTAAAAATTGAAAAATCTAAAAATTATTCAAAAATCTAAAAATTCTAAAGTTCTAAAATGTAAAAATTTAAAATAGAAAAAAATTCAAAATACGAAAATTTTAAAAAGGTTTTAGCATTTGGCCTGTTTGATAACGCTTTTGATAACGGTTTTGTAGATTTTCTTAAATATTTCAAAAATATATTTGACTAAAACATCCTTCGGTCGATTTCTCGTTTATTTTTGGAGTAAGCTTGCGTTGTTTTTGCTCATTTTAACAGAATTTCATGCGGATTCCAAATCCGGGCTTGAAATTCACCTACGATCACAAATAACTAAATTATAGCCTATTCAAGTTTCAAACTTTTCAGTTCCGAAATTATTAAATGCCAATATTTTCTAAACTAAAACTGATAGGAAGAAACGGCCTGCGCCATCGTTTTTCTGGTGCTTTTTTCTATTGGAATTCGCTCTAAAATATGCAAAATCAATTTTTTTCGCGAAATTTTTTTTTGACTTAATCGGTGAACATTTTTGATTTTTTTGTTTTTTCCGCCACTCGTAAATTATTTGACCTACTGATCTGAGATTTGGACACTTGGTAGATTTTGAGTTGGTCTTTTGACAAATGTACAACTCTTAAGTTATTCAACGTAGTTTTTGCCCTAAAAAGTGTTTTGAAAATCACCCTAAAAAAACTCTCAAAAGCAGTTATTGATCAATATCTCGTTTATTTGTGAAACAAACTTAAATTAGTCGTGCTCATTTAACCTAGAATCTTATGCTAAATCCAAAACTATCCCCATTTTGTACGTTACCAAACTGAGTTATGGCCGATTCAAATCGTCAAAAGGTTCAAAAATATCGAAACCACGACAGGTAGAATGAAATGGTTTTCGACATCGTTTTTCTTGCATTTTGTTTGCCAAAAAATCGCTTTTAGATTTGACAAAAGTTTGTTTTTTGAAAAAAAAAAAATTATGACTAAAACTTTTAAAACTTTATTAGGTCAATTTTTCGCTTATTTTTGCTTATTCTACCCAGAATTTCGTGCAGATTTTAAATCCGAGCTCAAAATCTACGTTCAACAACAAAAACCTGACTTTATCACTAATTAGGTCTTCAACCACATAGCTTCGAAATTTTTTCAAATAGAAAAATGCAGAATATCGACACCACCCCGCCCTTGAGCTCATTTTTTTGCTTCTCATTGTACACGTACTGGAAGAGTGAGCTTTCATCTTGCTGTCGTCGTCTGGGTTCTGCAACACGAAACTCGGCTCCCGAGTAGTTATCTTAAAATCGGTGTTAAAAGGGTCCCTCATGTTCAATCTGCAATCATCGTAAAATCCCACAAGTAGTAAAATTCGACTTACTGTAATTCCATCTCGTTGGTGTACCCTCTGGGAGGAAGGTTATCATCATATTCCGGAAGAGTATAAGTGGTTCGTCGCATAATCAACAACTTCGGCATGAACTGGAGGAAGATCTTCCGCACCAGAGGTGACATTTTATGAGTGGATGGAGACCTGGAACGGTGACTTTTCCTTTGAAGAAAAAGCGGGAAAACTTACCTGAAATGGACATTGAGGACGCACACGGTCACCCAAATGGAAGACGTCACCAAAATCATCGTGAAAAGAAGATACTTCCCGAGGAGCGGCACAGCCAACGACGTCGGAGGAATGATTTCAGCCAACAACAAGAAGAACACAGTGAGCGACAGGAGGATTGAAACGCACAATGAGACTTTCTCCCCCGAGTCGGACGGGAGGTAGAAAACGAGGACTGTAAGAAACGTGATTCCGACACAAGGAATGATGAGATTAACAGTGTAGAAGAGTGTCTTCCTCCTCATTGTTATCTTAAACGTGATGTCTAAAAAAATGTGTCAACTGGAGAGTTACAAGACAGTGGACTTACCAGAGTAAGGTTCGGTGCAACACGGGTAATATTCTTCGTTTCGAGTCGCTGGAACAGCTAAAATATCCCATTCTACAGAAAGATAGAACTCCGAGAGGTCAATTCCGACGTTGACTATATTACTCCCGGGAACTTGGTCCATGTGCTTTAAATCAACCTGAAACTGAATAAGTGGAGGAGTTGAAGAAGCAACTCACTTGGAAGCCGTTGTAAGTCCACGAGCCGAACTTCATTAAACAACTCTGTTCGTCAAAAGGGAAGTATTGCACGTTGATTTCGCAGGAAGACTTGTAGATTGATGGCGGTTTCCAGACCACCTCTCCGGTGTATGAAAGAGTCGCTTTGGTCATCAGAGTCACCTCGTAGTTGCCATCAGCACTAGAAAATCAGTCTCTAGAGTGTTGCACATTTGCAATGCTAAAGTAATTGAGCTTCACGGAACGAAGAGAAAATTCTATTATACATAGGGTAAAACTACCAACAATCGGCACCATTAGCAGATTTCTCAACTTTAAAACGCTGAATAAAATTGAATTTTTGTTCTACGCCTTTATGATTGTTGTCATTTTTCTTAGAAAAACTTTAATTTGTTGTAAAAATATTTGCAAACCTCCAGATAATGTCAAAAACTCGTACATTTTCAAAATTCACAAGACACAGTATTAAGCCAATTATGAGGACCTTTTTTGCTTTCTGCTTCTTTGCTTTCTCAATTTCCTTTGTCTTTTTCGACTCTTTTAGGCTCGAATTCATAGCAATTGCTTGATAAAGTCGATCTTAGGCCCGAATTCATAGTTGTTGCTTAAGCAATTGCTTGATCAAGTCGATCTTATTTGCGTGCTTAAGACGACGTTATTGATTCGCCAAACAAGTAGTTCATATTTGAAAAAACTTAATGAAGTAAATCTTATTTGGAGAGAAACTTAGGCCCGAATTCATAGTCGTTGCTTAAGCAATTGCTTGATTAAGTCGATCTTATTTGCCTGCTTATGACGACGTTATTGATTCATAATCGCTAAACAAGTAATTCTTATTTGAAAAAACTTAATGAAGTAAATCTTGTTTGGAGAGAAACTTATTACGTTTCATAGTCGTGTCTTAAGTTGAATGAATAAGTTTCCAAACACATACGGTTTCATAGTCACAACTCGAGGACTTATTCCTAACTTATTTGATAAATAAGTCGGACTTGTCCAAGTCCACCCACAGGTCGACTTAAGAATTTCTTATTATTTTATATTAAAAAGTAAATGTCAACAAATAATTGAAGTTTTCGTTAAAAAAATGGAAAACGTGTTAGAAGATCCTGTATTTATTAATTTATTTAACGATGACGATGAAGATGATCTGCTGCCAATTCCACATATTCAGAAGCGGTATATCCGAGATGCTTTAAATCCAATTGAATATTATTCCGAAGTGGAATTTAAAAAAAGATATCGTTTTACTAAACATGCTTTAGTGCACGGCATTTTGCCATTGGTTCAAGACAACTTGAGCAAAAATAATAATCGTGGATTGCCAATTTCACCAATTCGACAAGTTTTATTAACTTTGAGATTCTTTGCAACGGGATGTTTCCAAGTAAGTTAAACTCCTTCTAGAAATATTTGAAAACAGTGGTTAAAAACTTTATTAGTGATTAATTTTAGTTTTTAGTCAACATCAAATATCCTACAGTCAATTTTAATCCCCATTAAAGTACCTATCTTGCACATTCATCCAAGTTTACCCTCCATGCAACGCAGTGTAGAATTTTGAAATATTTATGGTAAAGGTATTTATTTCCCATTGCGAAAACTATAAAAGTGATAAACTCTAATTTCAAATATTTCTATAAAGACTGAGGTATGTTTTAACAGAATAACTAATTTTATTAATATTATCTTTAAAGACTGTTGCTGGAGATTTGTTCGGCGTATCCCAATCGTCGGTTTCCAGAACCATTTTTCGAGTGACTGTTTTATTTGCAAGTTTAATCCATAGACACATTCACATTCCCATGAATAACGAAGCACAAATAGAGAATAGACGTCTTTTTAGACTTCTTGGAGCAGAACAGCAAGTGAATGGTCTTCCAAACATAGACGGAGCCATTGACTGTACGCACATTCGATTAGTCAACACGATTTTTCAGAGATTCCCTGAAGTTTATAGAAATAGAAAAGGCTATTTTTCATTAAATGTGCAATGCGTTGTAGGACCAAAAATGGAATTTTTGGACATCGTTCCAGAATGGGCTGGAAGCGAACATGACAGCCGAATTTTTAGAAGTTCACGTATATACATGAAATATAATACGCAAATTTTAACAGGAACTTTAATTGGCGACAATGGATACCCATGTTTACCATTTTTGTTAACGCCTGTTAACAATCCTCAAGATCAGGCAGCAGCACGGTATAATATAGTACATCGCAGAACGCGACAAATTGTGGAGAGAACATTTGGAATTTGGAAAAGAAGATTTCCTTGTTTATCTCGAGGACTTGGTACAAAATTGATATGCACAACTAGTATAATAGTAGCTTGTGGTGTTTTGCACAATCTCTGTTTGATTATTGATAATGAGTTACCAGTGGATGAAGACGACAACGAACAAGAAGAAGAAATACCAGTAGATCCCCCACAGTTTCAACCCGTTGAGGGACTAGTTATGCGACAAGCACTTATTGAGCGTCTATATAACAACTAATTTCATGAAGTGAAGCAGGAATTATTGTATTATACGTACTTCAAGCAACATTAATTTTATTCAATAATTAACATAAAAATATTTAACATGACAACATAACATTGTATTTGTATAATACATATAACATCGGAATCTAAAGTTATTACTCTTATTTTTTTTTTAATTCAGAAAGGAAAGCTAAATTGGCCGAACTAAAATTACGCAATTTTAGTTCAGCTAATTTAGCTTTCGCTTCTGCCTCTTTCATTTCAAATTCTTGTATTTCCAAAAGGTGCTTTTTTCTTATTTCAAATAATTCTTTTTCCTTTTCGTATTTTAATTCCGCTAATTTTCGTTCTGCCTCCATTCTTATTTCAATTAAATCCGTTTCTTTTTTCATCACTACTTCTATCTTTTTTTTCTTTTCGTCTATTCCTGTGTCTTTCTGTTTGGTTCCGTTTTCTTTTAGTACTCTTTTAGCTACAATTTTAATAAAACGTTCATACAATTTGTTATAATTAAAATACAAACTAACTCGTTCTTTGTAAGTGCGTCACTATCTCTGACTTTCGTTCTTTGTTGTCTTCAGATTCAATCAGTTCGTTTGCGCTAATTTTCTTGCAAATTTTTTCGCTTTCCTCTATTAAAAAGATTTTATTAATTAGTATGTGTATGTCACTATAATAGTAGTCTTTTGACGAACCTAATAACTCCTCGTCGGACATATTAGATGAAAATAAAACTGGGGCGGTGGTCATTAGGTGGGGTGCGATCATTGCCACATCGGGGTCAATTTCTGCCTCTTCTGGCGAAGGCCCACCGCCGGTAGCCATTCTGGCCTGTTTCTCTTTTGTTAAAGCCTCACGCTGTTGATGTTTTAAATTGGCCCACAGTTTTTTAAGTTGAGTTGTAGATCTCTAATAAATTAATAAATATATTATATACATAAAAAGGAAATATAGTTAATTACCTTATCACCGACATCTCTTGAATTATTGTATTGGTCAGTAATTTTTTTCCACGCGTCTTCTTTGGCTTTAAGAGTTACGGCGTCCGTCTTCTTTTGTTCGATGATTGTGTAGCACTTTAAAATTTCCAAAAATAATTTCTTTTCTACGTTAGTGTAATGTCTGCTCCCGATTTTAGAATTATTAGTCGACATTTTCAAACAAAATTGTGACAAATGTCACAAAACGTCTAATTTTTTACCACGTCGTGGGTTTTACGATGAAGCAAGTAATTCTTATTTCACGACTTATTCAAGAAAAACTTATTTCAAACAAGAAATAAGAAACAAGCAATTCTTAATCAAGTCATACTTATATTGCAACTATGGAACAGTACTCCAAAAAAGACAGACTTATTCAATAAGTTCGACTTCATTAAGTTCGACTCAAGGAATGACTTGAGAACTGACTATGAATTCGGGCCTTATTATGTTTCATAGTCCTGTCTTAAGTTAAATGAATAAGTTTCCAAGCACATACGGTTTCATAGTCACAACTTAAGCATTTGTTTTTAACTTATTTGATAAATAAGTCGAACTTGGACAAGAATTTCTTATTTTTTTTGTAAAAACAGAATGTATCAAAAATGGCACATCAACAGTGTACCATCTGATCATGCAGACAACTCTGAATACCAGAAAAATATTTAAAAAAATTTTTTTCTTTTAATTTTTGGTCTATTCTTCTTCGAAATCGATTAACTTAAAACTTTTCAGTCGATTGTATTTATAGTTACGTTAAATCGTGCACATTATCGCAAGTTGTATTATATTTCTAAATGCGGACCACAAATCTTGCATGCACTTGCAATTTTGAAATTTTTTGTAAATTTACAACGGCTACATTAAAATACAAGTAATTCTTTTGGATATAATGTCCTATAAAATTATAAAAATTAAATACTTAAACATGTATCAGTTCTTAACATTTTAGATTTCGTATTCTAGAGCATTTCGATGCTATAGTACCATCCACTCTCGATAATTCGAATTTTCCGATTATTCGAAATAAACGCTTAGCCCCTTCTATAATTCGAACAAACCATGTGAATTTATTACTCGATAAAACGATTTTTTTTTGGAAACGAGAAGAATTGATTGATAATTCGATTAAATACTTTTACTTCTTTCTTTATAACTCGAATTTTTCCAAAAGGTTTAAGAAAATTCTTGTTATTTTTTGTCATGATTATTCAGCAAAACATTTTAATTATTCTTTTATGTTTATATTTAAATTTTATTTTTCTTATTCGACCAAAATTTTGTAGAGAAATGATTTCAAAAGAAACAAAACTTGCTAAATCAAACTACTCAGTAATTCGAATTATCGACAGTCGACTGTAATTATTGCAGGCAAAAATGTATACCAAAGTAGTCAGAAGATTATATTGTATATTATACATTGTATAAATTATTATTTACCATTTTATTAGCGTTAGAGATCCCAAAAAACAGCGTTTTACAAAATGCATTGATAAGTTTTTTGCAAATATCATAATGATTACATTTTCAAGTTATCTGGTTCAGGGATAAATTTATTAACTACTCCTAATATTTTGTAAAACAGCATTGTTTTTTTTGGGTAGAACTGAAGAAAATGAATATTAACGGAGTACCTATACTCGAATTTCTGAAAGGACAACGCAAAATAGGCTTAAATTTCAATATGACAAGGCGATTTCCCTTCAGGAATCACTGCACAATTCTTCCGTAAAATTTTATAAACCAGTCTTTTTATATTTGACAAATTATTTCACGTCAATAGACAAAATGTCTTCTTATTTCGCGACTTATTCAAGAAAAACTTATTTCAAACAAGAAATAAGAAACAAGTATTTCTTAATCAAGTCATACTTATATTGCAACTATGGAACAGTACTCCGAATAAGACAGACTTATTCAATAAGTTCGACTTCATTAAGTTCGACTCAAGCAATGACTTGAGAACGGGCCTTAGTTGCGTGCTTAAAGCGACGTTATTGATCGAAAAACAAGTAATTCTTATTTGAAAAAACTTAATGAAGTAAATCTTATTTTTTCACTCATAGATCAGGAACAACGATTTCGCGCATAGCAACCATCACCGGTAACTAAGGCTTTCGAGCACTAGTGCGGGAACATGCACGCAAAAATTTTGCCATAGAAGCCATATAGAAAATATCGGTTACTACAAATTTAAAGAAACACGCATTGGGATCCTCTTCCATTAATATTTATTTAAATAAGTTAACAAATTACAAGAAAATTAATATTTTTTGAGAAAAAGTTCATCAGCGCCATCTATTAGCAACTTAATCATTGTTGCTCTTTTGTAAAAACATAACCTCAAAATAACATTAACAAGTTTTATGATTTTAACGATTAATAAAATTAAGCTTTTGTGAAACGTTTTATTTTACAAATACTCAAGTAATCGATGTTGGTCATCAAGTAAGTATACTCAGTACTTTTAATTTTTATTATTATAGATGTTTATGTTGAATGTGCAGTTGCTGCACGAAGCAAACGACACACCAGAAACTCCAGCAGTGTTTTCAGTTCTCACGGCGTTACTAATATTGTACGAATTGTTGGAATTGGATCTTACAGGTTCCGTGTCTGTCAAAGTGTCTGCTACTTCTATTTTATTTTTTAAAGAATCTTGGATATATCCCTCCGCTACTGCGGAAGATTTCCAACCACCATGTCTTTTAACGGCTAGAAAGTCAAGCCCCTTGTTTGCTAATAAAGTAGCACTGCTCCTACGAAAACAATGGCCAGTATATTGATGAGGGTTTGGAAGTTCAAGATATTTGGCGATCAATGATGGAATTTTCCCAATGGTGTTTATACCAATAGGTAAATTTATACATTTTCCTGCACGATAAGTTAGAAATAGTCTCCTGTTGTCAGTCACAACTTGTAGTCTTAATTTCACAAATTGCTTTATTATTTCGACCCATTCCCTTTTGGTTATGGCAAATTCCCGTTTAACCTTAGTTTTTGTTTCAGGAATAGAAACCAAAATTATGTCATCTTTAAAGATAACATCACCAATCATCATCTTACAAATTTCTTCTCGGCGGCAGGCTCCAGAAATTCCCATAATCAAAATCGTCTAAAATATAAATGTTAAATTTTTGAATGTAAATTTCTAAATAAAGACAAACCACTCACTTTCATCAAAAAATATTCTTTGTTAGGGGCCTCTGTCAAAAATTTTGTAATATGTTCTCCTTCAAGTATTTGTGACTTTTTTGGAATGTGTTGTTCCGTTTTCCTTTTAAGAAGGGCAAGCAATTTTGGATATTTCGAGATATCTATATTCTTCTTAATATTCAAGCAAGATCGTATCATGCTATAAATTGGCCACAATGTTTTTTTAGTAGAACCTATTTCTTCAAAATAGGCCACCAAGACGTTTTCAGAGTAATTTTTGATCTTTTTATCTTCGCACCATTTGACAAACTGAGAAAACGTACTCTCATATCTGGGGCGTGATTTTGTCGGCAATAAATTGTTTATTGCAGCAGTTGCCGCACTTTTCACTTCGGGTGGTGTACACTCGAATTCAAACTCTTCTTCCGAAGACATGGTACAAATCAATACAAATCTTTATTTTTGAACTTTTTGCTTGACAGAATTGACAACTGTCAACTGGAAACTTCAGCGACTTGATTTTTTATACCAATAAATGCGAACTATATATGATGGCGAAAATTTGTTACAAACTTCGTGCAAAAAATGTTATACAAGAGACGTGCGGGAATAATTTTGCCTGATTCGTGCGACATTCCTTCACTCGTGCGCGGGGCGCACTCGTGTTGAAAGAGTCGCACTTATCTGCAAAAATTGTATTCCCGCACTAATCATGTAAAATACTATTGGAGAGAAACTTACTATGCACAAACGGTTTCTTTAGCATTTGTTTCTAACTTAAGACAACTCTGAATACCAGAAAAATATTAAAAAAAAAATATTTTAATTTTTGGTCTGTTGTCCTTCTGAATAGATTAACTTAAAACTTTTTAGTCGATTGTATTGTTGTGTTGTTTTCTCCCAGGAAAATCACGAGGAAATCAGGTAAATTAATTAGAAATCACTTGAAAATTAGGGTCAATCAATAGGAGATCAGAAGAAATTATTTGATCAGGGGAAGTCAGACGAAATCACTAAAAAATTAGGGGAAAATATTAGAACATCAGGGGCCAATCAAAAGGAAATCAGAGGAAAATCATTGGAAAATAATTACTACATCAGAGGGAATCAATAGGAAACCAGGAAAAGTCAGACGAAATCACAATAAAATCAAGGAAAGTTTGACGAAATTTAAAGAAAATCAGGGGAAATTAGCGAGAAAATAAGAGGAAGTTAAGTGTATGCCATTTTTGAAAAGTATTAACCTCTGACAAGTCATGTCATCAATGAGAAATCACTAGACAATAAGGAAAAATCATTATGCTATAAACATATTAAGGTATTAAGATATCAATAGGAAATCAGAGAATATTACTTGAAAATCAGGTGTTAGACGACATCAAAAGAAAATCAGGGGAAGTTAGACGAAATCACAAGACAGTCAGCGAGGAAATCGGGTGAACTCAGCCTGTGGTCAATACCAATTTATGAATGAATAAACTTAAACAAACGGGTCGCTTCCAAACAATGAGTTCCAAAATATAAATTATTGTAGCCCCATTTATAATTATTGCTGAAATCTCAAAATGTTCTAAAGTTTTTTGATTCGGCAATTTTTCTGCATGTCTATTTTAAATATAGCAGCGAAAATGCCAAACACCCTGTGTGAATAATAATTCTTATTATCGAGGATTATTGAAATGCAATGTTTATTTGCGAATTTAATGAATTTATTCATAGAAACTCAGCAATTTATATAAATTCGCGAAATTCTGTTATATCTCTTTTTCTTGACATGACGTAGTGCCTAAATGAGAGACTTCACCGTGTGTCTTACATTTTTTCTTCTTTGATTGTAATAGGCTCAGAAACCATGAAAGGTGCAGCCTACCTGATTTATGAATTTTCTGTGTAGTACTGTTAAATTTTTAATAGCGAAGCCCGTTGATTATTTTCTTTTAAACCTTTAAGTCTGTTTTTTATTTGAAAATTTCCAAGAAATTGTACATTTTGTCATGCGTAATTATTTGTATCAGAGTTTGAAAAATCGAAAAACACGAAATTTGATTTATCAAAATTACAATTTATTCACTAACACCAAATTTTGCCAAAAAATGCTTACGCAATGCTACCATCATCAGAGCGATGATTAAAACAAAATTTGAAGTTATTTTAAAACTTTCTTTTAAAACTCGCCTTTTTTCTCTCATAATCTAACAATTAAACAATCTCAAATTAATATCCAACTCCACGGAAAAGCGAGGTTCACGAAAAAAACGAGATCTACAGATTTCCGAGGGCCACCTAGTCCTTCCCTAAAATTCGTAATATGTATTGGTAATTTTAGTGCAACATTTTCAAGAAATTACAAAATTTTGAATTATACGCAGGACTTTATCAGAATTTTGTCTATTTAGATAAATAACTGCGTTTCACCGTTCCTTCCCACCATTAAACTTTTATCAAGTATTTCTTCTTTCTACAAAAACTAGCAAAAACAAAGTCGTCTCATCAGTCGTCCCAATAAGTGCGTGCAAAAGAGGCTCTTCGTAAGTAAACCAACCAAAATAATCTCTAATTTCATAAACCATTTTAATTTTAGTGGAAAATGGCAGAGAATCCAATAATCGATGCTTTAAAATGTCATTGTCAAGCATTACTTAAAGAAACCCGCATCTGTAAAAATGAGCACACCATGTGCTCAAAGTGTGCCGAAGAGTTAAACCGTTGTCCAAGCTGTCGGGGGCCTATAACGTCTGCCAGAAACTATGTTATGCAACACATTGCTGAGGCTTTTCAAGCTGCAGTTTCTGATGCTATTCCGAAACCCGATTTGGTTCCCAAGGCAGAAGCAGAAGCTCCCAACGCAGAAGCAGTGGTTCTTAACGCAGCAGTAGTGACTTCACGTGTGAAGTGCCCGAAGTGTGATTTCGAGTTTCCTCTAGAGCAACTTGTAGACCACATTGCGATGTTTCACGAAGCGCTGATCTACGAATTTTCCGGTGGAAAAAGGAGCACAAACTTTTATTTGTCCAGGCGAACGTGTATCCGACTGGTTCGCTACACGGGATCTTTATTTGTTATCCACATAAAATTTTCTGCAGAGCATAATTTATGTTACGTGAAGGTTGCTGTGATAAACAATGACGGGCATAACTACAGGTATAAAGTTAATAGAAATGCAAAAGTTCAAGTAATTCCTTACGAAAATTTTAAATCTAGTGAAGCGGTGTCTTATTTATTTTGTAATCGACTACTAACCGTCGAAATTTCAGACCGCAATTAATATGTTTTTAAGTGTTTAAATTAACTGATGAACTATTTTATTTTTATTTTTAAAGTGTTTCAAAAATTTTGTAATTTTTTTTATAATGAATAAAGCGTTATCTGTCAGCAATGTTTAATTTAAAATTCCCGCGTTAACAAGGTTGGTAGAATTAACGTGTGTTCTAGTTTTACATAAAATGCGTGACGTAACTTGTTGCGAAATCAAAAATCTAGTTGTGACGACTTCCCTAATGCAGTACCCGCATTGCTGCACGGAGATAAAGATAAATCGGATTTATTCAGATAATTATAATTTGGTGTTAATCAATCTGTGTGCACTTAGCTAATTGACAAATCGATTCTGTCATCAATTATATTGTTAAACTTGCGTTAACCGTGCTAATTCCAGTGAGGTGACATATATAACTAGAGGCAGAAAAATCCCTGCCATATTGTTTTCACATGGGCTCCATATTGGAAATAGTTTTACATTGTCTTACATTTGCATCTATGCAACCAGAAATATATGTCAACATTGCGGTACATGTGCTCTAATTCCCTAATTATTCCAATTTAATTTTATCTATAACTAACACATTTTAACTTTGACAAATATTCCATTACAAATTTTGAATGTACTGGGAATGTTTTTGAGTAAAATTTATTGCAATAAAAAAAAATTTTTTACGAGTTTTAGGCAACCAGTATGTCATTATTGCAGTATTGTTGCTATTTTACTATTTCCAATATGGCTCCATGTCCATTTCAAAAGTTTTACCCCTTCCACTAGGTTTTCTTCCTCTAGTTATACAGGGCTAGTCAGGAGAAGATTACTTCTGAAAATTATATTTCCGCAACCCAAAATACTAATGTCCTGTATGTACTACTCGATACTTCCAGAATTAGAAATAAAATGCTGAATCCACGATTGCTTTGGGGTGGTCAATGTCACTCTGACATTATTTATTTAGATTTCGTCGTTATTCTTTATTCCGCTCCATTAGAGCCCCATTAGTTCGAAGTACCTCTATTAATCTGTCCTATACCGAAGCTGTAAGTGCTCGACCAATAATTTTTCTCCTTAACAAGCATATGTTAGGTTGAGTTGAGAAACTCGTCACAATGTCTTATTCAAATGATGAGAAAACTGCCATGACTCTCATTTACGAAGAATGCCAAAAAATGCTGTGGCTGCTGCGGACCTTTATCGTAAAGATATCCACATCGAAACTAAACTGGGTTGATATGGACACTCACGCAACCTCCTTTTCCGTAACTGTCAAAGTGACACTGTCAAAGACTAAGCAATCGTGGATTTAGCATTTCATTTCCGATTAGGGTTGTATCAAGTGACTCAAGAAATTAGTATTTTGGGTTGCGAAAAAATTATTTTCCTACGACCCCATATGAAAGTAGCGTTTTTCACACGGTTAAATGACTCCGAAAGTTGAAGTTTTCGTACGTCCATTTCTGAAAGTAAAAGTCACTGATGTGATATGAATACAACAGACCTGTCAAAATTGATAGTTATTTTGAAATACAAATGTAATTCTTGAATTTTTGTCTTAAATATCTAGACGATTCACTGTAAAACAACATGCATAATGGTAAAAATGAATTGGTTAGATCGTTTCTGACAAGACAATTTTGACAGGTCTGTGCGGATATATTCATATCACACTAGTGACTTTTACTTTCGTAAATTGATGTACAAAAACATCAACCATCTAACTTTGTGGAATACGTCACTTTTATAGTGAAAAATGATATTTAGAATAGATAAGAAATGAACTATTGTCAAGACTTATGGTTTCTTCCTGATGATGGAAGGTCGTAGGAAAAATAGTGTACACAACTCGTCGGAAAGTGTCTTTCTTGCACTCGTGCATCTACATTTACACTCGTGCGAAATTGGTTACTTTCCGTACTTGTTATGTAAATATCTATTTCAGAAGTAATCTTCTCGTGACTAGCCCTGTATATGTCACCTCACTGGCTAATTCCCAGGCAAGTTTAACCATTGACATGTGGTGATAATTTTCTCATTTTCGAGTCACATCGCATGAAGAACTTCAGTGTCCTTATTTGATGTAAATTAGATAATATTAATTAAGTCGTGATTAATAACGCGCATTTGTCATTCATTATGTACATAAACTACAATTACAAGATGACAGAAAAAGTGTGATGTAATAACCGCACGGGCACCATCAGAAGACTCAGCGCCATCGTTTAGCGACTAGGCCAACCTTCAAGAAACTTGGGCGAATTTTCACCCTTTTTAATATGCCCATATTTATTTCACTGGGTTGGGCGCCCAGTTATTTGTTTTCCAAACCATGAACGTCGATGTTTATTCATATTCCTTTCAGATTGGTAATAAAAAAATGGAAATAACAATACGACTTATTTATTCAAAGGCAGAACCGGAAACATCCAATAATAAACACTCGTTATATTTCTAAATGCGGACCACAAATCTTGTAGACACTTATAATTCTGATTTTTTTTGTAAATTAGAAACAGCTACATTAAAATACAAGTAATTCTTTTGGTTATAATGTCTTATAACATTTATAATCAGTATTCGCCTTAATTCCGGAAATATCGAGCAAAATCTTTTCCGAACCTCCAAAATTTTGGTCTTCTGACGACAAACTCAGTTATTTGACGTACGAGAAAAATAAGGATATTTTTGGATTTAGCGCAAAATTCTGCGTTAAACGAGCCCATCCAGCTTAACAAATAACCGAGATATCGACCGAATTAGATTTTCAGGGTTTTTTTTAGGGTAATTTTCAAGACGCTGCTGAGGGACGAAAACTGCGTTTAGTACTATTAGACTATTAGATCTATTAATTGGTCAAATCTCAATCGCATAGGGCAAGTAGTTTACAAGGGGCGATCAAAAAATGACAAATTTAAAATTCATTTTTCATCGATTAAGTCGCAACATTTTTGGCGAAAAAATAGGCCATCGAATTTTCAACTTTTGAGGGCGGATTCTATAGTAAAATGACCTGAGAAAAACGGTGGTGAGAACCGTTTCTCAAAATCTTTTGTAGTTGCGGAGATATTGAGCTTTTAAAGTTTTCCAACTCAAAATTCAATATGTGAAACTTTGATCGCCCATAACTCAAATATTTGTGGACCGATCTTAACAAGTTTTACCTTTTTGGATTTTACGTAAAATGAGCACCAATACTTTAATATTGCTTCATAAATAAGCAAGATATCGACTGAGTCTAGAGCATGCATTTTGATGCGATAATTCGATAATTTGAATTTTTCGATTATTCGAACTAAACGCTTGGTTCCTTTAATTCGAACAAACTCTGTGAATTTATTACTCGTTAAAACGGCTTTTTTTTTTGGAAACGAGAAGAATTGATATATAATTCAAACAGATACTTGTATTTTTACAAATTCTTGTATTTTGCCATGATTATTCAGCAAATTATTTTAATTACTCTTTTATATGTTTACATTTAAATTTTATTTTTCTTCTTAATCTAAATTTTTTTATAAAAATGATTTCAAAAGAAAGAAATTTAAGTCATACATTGTATAAATTAGCAAAAAACAGCGTTTTACAAAAATGTAAAGATTAGTTTTTTGTAAATATCATAATGATTAATTGTCAAATTCTCTGGTTCAGGGATAAGTTTATTAATTAAGATTTTGTAAAATAGCATTTTTTTAGGTAGAACTGAAAAAAATAAATATTAACAGAGTACCTATACTCGAATTTCTGATAGGATAAGGCAAAATAGGCTTCGCCTTCAATATGACAAAGCGATTCCCTTCAGGAATTATTGGACTATGAATACGAGCCTTAGACAATTTTCTTTTTCGCTTTCTATTCCAAATGGGTTTTTTATATTCTATGGTAGTAACCTTTACTTTGATATAAAATATGAACACATTACTGAGGAGAAATGGACTTTGACAGGATTTTACTTATCTTTATCATTCTTTTTTGAGAAGAACACTTCACCATTTCAAATTAGATACAATTGAATAAATGTAAAATGTTAATTTTTATTGGGGAATTTTATCATAAGTAGAGATGCTGGTCATTCAATAATCGGCATTGCCCATTATTAGTTATGCGGTGTGCCGAAATGTGGAAGAACACATGGGAAGACAAAATAGATTTTGCAAGTGATTTAGTAAACAAAAGTTAACTAAAAGAAAACTAAGAACTTCAAAACGAATCGAAAAATATCGCCATCCAGTAGTGGGCAGTCCTATGCCGACTATAGAAAAATCAGTTAGATTTTATTTAAAACTGGCCACACCAAATACTAACACTCTTATTTTATAAATTTAATTAAAAAGTATCTTAATGGAAAACTAGAACCTAGGATAACACGTTGTCACAAAGAGCCAAAAAAAATACGCATTGCAGGTCAAAAAAAAAAGAAAATAGCAAGCAATTTCTTAGCAAACAATTAAAGATAGCTCACTTTTGGAAACGTATGATAACCATCGAGTAAAATATTTTTTTAGCTGTTGTCATATTTCTTAGAGGTGTCTTAAAGTACCAAAGGGCTTCCCAAAAACTAGAATTACGGTTTAAAATGTTGGGCAGGCTTTTACAATACACCCAATTTTTATTTTCGGAAAAAACGTATGGTGGATGGTGAGTATTGAAGGCGGAAGTTTTACCCTAATTGGGCTTCACGAAACGAAGAGAAAATTCTATTATACATAATTTCGGCTCAACTTACTTGTTGAAGAGCACAATATCCGGCAGCCAGATATGCTCCGACGGCACATAGAGCATCTCCACCCCTCCGTACTCCTCCGGGTCCCACTTCAACTTGTAATCAAACCATCTCTGAAAATTCTCTGTTAGTTTAGTATTAAAAAAATAAGAGTTTTACCTGTACGACCCACAGATTCGTTGTCATGATCTGGTTCTTGAGATTCATCTCGATCAGTTGCGAAACTTTCAGTCCTAACCACACAGTTAACGTTTGCGTGTGGTTTTCAACAGGTCTAATCAGTCTATTGTAATTACTAAGAAGATCGTCGTAAAGTCGTTTAGCGTCTGGATTTGCCTCAATGTGCTTCGTGGCATCTACAACCCAAACTAAGAATTGAAGAGTGTGGACACCACTTACCGATATTTGTGAAGAAAACAACAAACAACAAACATAAACAACACGTAAACTTTAACAAGTACATAACTCTTTAATAATTTGAACAGGTGGGGTTACACCCACATTTCTCTGCGATGTGGAGGCTGGATGGAGCAGAGAAAATCGATGGCGAAGGAGGCAGAGCGCATGGACGCAGGGAGGTTTGAAAGAGAGATAAAAAAAATCAGAGACAACTTGAGAGATGTATATTGCAAATTCAAATACATTAATAACAAAGCCTGAGGACTCCACCTTATCACGGGTTCATCAGAGTCTCAGTCTATAAAAGTGTGCAACTACACCAACCAATTTAAAGTAGCTACTCGAAGCTGTTCCCATTTGTGTTTTGAGCATCTTTTAAGCACGATCATGCGAGGAATGGAAAACAACTAATTGTGCATTAAATTGGTACAGAGTGCAATGGTCCCAAGGGTACGAAATTGACTTTTTCTCTAAACTAGTCTTGTGGTAACTAATTTTTACCCTGTTCTCTAATGATATGCGAGTTCAGTCATTTAGGAAATTTCGGTTTGAGCATTAGTTTGTGAAGTTGTCGAGTTGCGATTCTACGGTATTGGAATGCGGATAAGAATGTGACGGCGGAGTTTGGAATATCTTAGTCAGAGGAATATCGCTGAGTTGTTGATGAACAGGTACTCGAGTGTCGTACAACGAAGGAGCTTGTAAAATGATGCCGAACGTTCCTCCAATGCAGGCCAGAGTGAACACCCAGAGAAAGAATCGGTCCAAAACCATCGAAACGAACTTCCAGTCTTCCACGATCTGGAAAAAATGCAATTTCTATCGATTATCATTGGTATTGGTGGTCATCTAACTCCCTATTTATTTATTACTTTCCGCCTCCCATAAACTTAACCAGAATTGATGTGGGCCTCACTGACAGGTAAAGTTGGAAAAAATAACGGCGGCATAAAACACAATTTACCTCATTATCTTTATCGGCATCTCTGATATGTTGCGCAATAAACCTAACACCCTGCAGAGCCGAAAGAACATTAGCTGACAAACTTCTGGGCGTGAAATTCGAAGTCACTGAAACAAACCATCATTTTTCATTCGTTAAATTATGACTTCTTACTCGAAGAATGAGCTTTCATCTTCTCTTCATCGCTGAGGAAACACGGCGTTATTTTAAAGTCTGTGTGAAAAGGCTCGCGCATATTTAATCTGTAAAACGATAATGGAGAAAATGTTTCAAGTTTTTTTGTTCTTACTGCATTTCTATCTCATTGCTGTATCCTCGGGGTGGCAAAGCATCGTCATATTCAGGCAGGGTGTATGTTGTCCGACGCATAATGAGGAGCTTCGGCATAAATTGGAGGAAGATTTTTCGTACGACGGGAGACATTTTATGAGTAGAAGGAGATCTAGAAGATTGGCAAAATTATGTTAAAGTAATTTTGTAAAAATCGTTTGCATAAATTGAAATTCGCGGTGGAGTAACGAAAAACAAACAGTGGGGAAGCGCGAGAAGAGTTAAGAGAAGAACAGCGCGTTGCAAGTGGGCTTCCTTTTGGAAAATCTAAGAACGAATTTTAGCTAAAAAATCGCGAGAAAAACGATGGCAAAATCGGTTTTGTTCGATCTGTCGTAGTTTCTGAGATATTGAACACAAATTCTATCAAACCGTCAAAAATTTGATCCTCTGACAACAACCCAAAAATTCGAACGGCCAGAACTTAAGTTATTTATTGTCAGATCTGAATTTTAATTTCAGATTTAAAATCTGCGGAAAATTCTGCTGTATCATAACTAAAGTTTACTCCAAAAATTAAGCGTGATATCAATATCAGAAGTTAAGCATAGTTTTAATCTCCAATTTTCGTGAAAAACTGCAACTTTCGACTTTTGGAAAATCTAGGAACTATATTTTGTGTAAAAAATGGCGAGAAAAACGATGGCGCAAACTGCATCTCAATATTTGTAAAAATTTCCGAGATATTGGGCACGGATTGTTTCAAACCTTTAAAAATTTGGCTTTTTGGCGACAACCCAAAAATTCTTCTGGATGCTCCAGATTTTCCTCAAATTCGTAAATTCACAAAACACTTTTTTTAGATTTTTTTTATGTCGTTTTAACTTAAAATACCCCTAATCTCCAAATTGCAAGAAAAATCATTAATCTTACAAGTTTTGGTCAGTTATTAATTTGTATTACAACCTATAGCGTGTTGGTAAAATGGCGGATGCGCCGGGCCACATTTTTTCAATGTCAAAGTTATTTTTTTCAGTTTGTAGCGCTTAATATCTTTATGTACCTCCATAACATCCATTATCTTATTAAACCCCCTTTGCGTGCAATCGCGGTCATTTTATACTCAACCTCCCCCTCCCAATCTTTCTTTTCTAATGCCTGTAATAAAGAAGTCATGATTATTCCCCGGGTGATTAATAAGCGTGAAATCGTGCCGCTGAATTCAACACCGTTGTAAAATCTGACTGATGTCTGAAAACTCGAAAAAATCACCCTGCAATTAAATCCTCATTATCCCCAGCACCGCCGCGTGCACTTAACCATAGAAATAATGCAGTAATTTGAAAACGGGGCGTGTGTCTTACCTGAAATGAACGTTGAGCACGCACACAGTGACCCATATGGAAGATGTTACCAAGATCATGGTAAAAAGAAGATATTTCCCTAGTAGAGGCACAGCTAATGACGTCGGGGGAATAATCTCAGCCAACAATAAGAAGAACACGGTCAAAGATAATAGGATCGACACGCAAAGGGTAACTTTCTCCCCCGAATCAGAAGGGAGGTAAAAAACGAGGACTGTGAGGAATGTAATACCGACGCAGGGGATGATTAGATTTACTGTATAGAATAACGTCTTTCGCCGCATTGTTATCTTGAAGGTAATATCTGAAAATTAAAATTTATATTGGAAGATCAAGTTGCAGAAATGCGAGTCTTACCAGAGTACGGCTCGCTACAGCAAGGATAATATTCTTCGTTGCGACGGGCAGGCACTGCGAGGATGTCCCATTCCACCGACAAGTAAAACTCGGATAAGTCGATGCCCACTTTCACGATGTTGCTACCCGGCAATTGATCCATGTGCTTTAAGTCCACCTAAAAGGACGAGCGAGTGTTTTTGCTGTCTAAGGTTGAACTATCCAAGTTTGAAAAGAGCTATTTACATGCGGTTTTTTGTATTTGAAATAGCACAAAAAATTATAGTGACGCTACCCTAAGAGATTTATTGTTTTATAAATGTTTTTTCGATTTTAGACAATCTTATTTTTTTTTATTAAAATTTGAGTTAGTAACAACGCTACACATTTTCAAAACAAACCGATTGGCGCAAGAAAAAAGTCAATTTATTAATTAGGACGGGTGTAATTTTTTTTTGGCCTCATGAATTGTAAACGTCAAATTAACATTCAATTGACATCTTCGGAAACACTAGATTTACAAGCGCCCTGGACGTTTACACACGCCGTGCGGTAAAAAATGCCCAAATCGTTTCTCTTCAGATGCGTTTATAAATTAAAATCACTTTACCATAATGAAGATTGATCACTAAAGTGGAATCTACCTAAATTCTTATCTCAATTAAGACAATATTTCTATTTTTAAAGTAATATTATAACGTTTTTTATACAGCGCCATCTTGTGTACTTTTTGTGTACCAACTACAAAATTGACAGAATTGACAGATGATAAAATTTACAAATGTCAGATGTGACAGTTCTCATGAATTTTGAAAAACCCAATTATTTAAATTAAAATTTTTCGGCCAAAAAGTTTAATACAACTCTTGTGCGTTAACCATTTTACAGCGCTCAATCATTAAAGCACTTCGGCTACGCCGTCTTGCTTCAAAGTGATTTCGCGCTGTAAAATGTAAGTTACCACACGCGACTGTAAATAACCATTAAACTTTTGAAATTTTAGTGATTTTGGAATGGTGTCTGTTCTTTCGCCTCAGGCAAAGGCAACCTTCAGTGTAAAACCCTCAATAAAGGTTATTCTACGTAATTATTTTCTTTTGTGTGGCGATTTCTTGATTTACAACATAGTTATGGTCAGGTCATAACTTGGTCAACTAACTTTATTAATGAATGCAGTTCGATCTCCGGGCGAAGGCGGGTGCACTATGAAATTAAAAATCATGAGAATCATTGCTTTGACGTTATAAATTATTGAAAACGAACAGTTTAGAAAAGTGTAGGCGTTATCCACTCTTGATCCCGAATTTGATGACGCCCTGTCTTATCCCGCGAACCGGATTGTATTTTTTTCGTATAACAAAAAGAAAGAAAACTTCATAGTTTAGGCTTCAGAGGAATACTTTTACAAAAATGAAGAATTTTGTGATGCGATAATAATAACACTGAAAGACATGTCATTTATGTTAACCGAAATGGTAAAGAAATGGCTTTAGTGGGATTTTTTGTTTTTGTTTTAGTAAACTTTGTGTTTTTCTTCTGATTTTTTTTTATTTTGTATATCATTTTTTTTATTTTTTTTTCATTATACACTGCTCTCCAAAAATAATACAAAATTGACTTACTCATTTAAAAAACGGCTTTAAAAAAATTATTGACGATTTACACCAACTTGACGGAGTTTTAGTTTGAAAGAGCATTTATGGGACAATTCGAAAATGCAAAATTAAGGTAATAGTTTTATTGACTGACAAATTTAAATAACTGAACGACAGAGTATGAACGATAAAAAGAGGTGAATGTCAAACATTAATAATAATTTTAGCGACAAAAAAAGTATGTGATCGACAATTATTTGACAGAATGGCTTAAATCGGCGACAAACAAACTTCACCTCACAACCAGTAAATAAATTACCAGTCGTGCAATCTATTAAAAACGGCAAACTAATGTTTTCCAACTGTCGTGCAAGATATTTTGAAAATTTGTTTGTCTGATTTTGTTTTTTTTTCTATCTCCCACGTTCGGCCGTTCGCTGGTTTTATTTTGTTGTTCTGCTGTGCCTGTCGAAAAATTAAAATTTATGTCGTTAAAAAATTGTTTCGTCTACCAGGTGGAATCAATTAATTGCCTGGAGATCAGGAAAAAAATATATTAATAGAAAATTGAATTTTAAAATTTTGTCATTTTTATTATTATGTAGGCAAAACTTTTATTTAAAAAAGACATCATTTATTTTTAAAAATATGTTCCTCTTTTTGTTTGTAAAATATTTGTGCAAAAAACCGATGCAGTATTTCTTCTCCGTTATACAGAATGTTCCAGAACTCGCGCCCCAGAGAGCAAGGAAGAAAGAATAAAAAATTAATAACCAATCCCGAAAGCTTATTCTAGAAGTGGAGTAAAAGGCCCCCCAATTTCCTAGGTAATGAGACTAATGGTCATCTAACCAATGGATAATAGTATGTATCCATAGTTACCGATTTTCAAATTCTATTTAGCTTCGGGATTGGCTACCGTTTTTTGTCTTAACTCTACTACTTTTTGAGCTAAAAAAATTTTGTTGTCTCCATAAGCTCTTTCTCACTGGGACGCGAGTTCTGGGATACAATGTATTTATGGTTTATTTACTATTTTATGATCTGACCCTCGAGTACGACCGATGCATAGTTGCTTTGAAACTGAAATTTATCGTTATGATTTTAGCAGATCAACCTTAATTTTTGCTTAGGTTCGGCATGCTTCCTTCTCCGACTTTTTATTCCGAGTTTTATTATTATTTTTATAACTCGATGTTATCGCATTTTATTGGCGTTAATATAAAAGAAAATTACGCTTTTATGTGGAGTTTATGGCCGCATAAAATAGAGAAATCATTTCTGACCGCCATGAAAATTTTACACTGATGTTATTAAGCGAAATCTAATTTCACAATTCAGTCCGACTATACTTACTTGAAGCCCGTTGTAAGTCCACGACCCGAATTTCATCAAGCAACTTTGTTCGTCGAAGGGAAAATACTGCACGTTTATTTCACACGAAGATTTATATATCGACGGCGGCTTCCAAGTGACTTCTCCTGTGTAAGCCAGAGTGGCTTTAGTCATCAGTGTGACTTCGTAATTGCCATCCGCACTACAATCTCCTTGATTATTCGCAAACCTAAAGCTCGCACCTCCTTACTTATTGAAAAGGACAATATCCGGCAGCCAAATATGTTCAGAAGGAACGTACAGCATCTCCACGCCTCCGTACTCTTCAGGGTCCCATTTTAATTTATAATCGTACCATTTCTGCAGGTACAAGATTGCTTAAAAGAGGTGGAAACTGGGGGGGTGTAATACCTGAACCACCCAAAGATTCGTAGTCATGACTTGATTTTTTAAATTCATTTCAATGAGTTGGGAGAGTTTCAACCCCAACCACACTGTGAGGGTTTGAGTGTGGTTTTCCACCGGTCGGATGAGGCGGTTGTAGTTGCTGAGGAGGTCGTCGTAGAGACGCTTAGCGTCGGGGTTGGCTTCCGACTGCTTCATGGCCGCTAAAAATTCAAAAATGTGAGAAATCGGCAACAAATTTGATTTTGATCGCTCCCGCTTGTTTTTCTTTTATTAAACTTAACCTTGTTCAAACTACTGGCTCGTGATGACCAATAAAGCAGTTAATCACATTTTCTCACCAAGTTAACACTGAAGAAATGAAAGATTCTGTCTTGCAGCTGTGTAACTGCATTACAACACCCACGATATTAAATCTTGGAAGTAATAACGACAAATAAATTCTCATTATTGCGTTCAACAATAGACTTTCCTTTCGCGACCCGAAAATCATTTCCGGGAACTTATGGGATTTACAACAATTCTTTTCTTACCAGCAGTGCTATAAGCGACACAGAGAAAAACAAGAATTTTCACTGTCGATATCATCACTAATTAATAAATTCGGAGCACTGTTTTACTCCCGCATTTCTGCACGAGGCTGAAGCTGAATGTACCAACCTGTAGCCTGGAAATCAATTGAGCACACCTACAGCGCATGGACTTATAAATAAATGATAAAGTGAGACTCCTTGCAAGTTTATTACATGTTAACAAGTCGGAATGTTGGAAAAATTCGGTTTGGAGAGAACAAACGATTTTCTGCGGAACTAGGTTATCGACGTCGCTACTTATTTAATAGAATTGCAAACACTGTGCGAATTTAATGAAGAAGCTTATGGTAACAGGGCCCGACCACTAATTTATTAATATAATCTTAAGACAAACAATTTATACGAGCTTAATGAAGGCTTCTCTTGTGTGTATAGTTTTAGAGACGTCGCGACGCGCTGACATCGAGCTTTTTCGGGGAGGAAATTAACGAAGACGGAGGGGAAAATAGAAGCAGCAACGTTTCTTTCAATTTTTTGCCTTGCAAGTCTAATTGAATGTTGTTTTTCACTTATTTTAAAATCCAGTCGTTTATTAACAAGTCGATAAATTTTTAACGGAATTTGGACTGGAGGAGTGGAAAGTCATTTCTAAAGTAGAATTGTCTCCTAATTTTGAATCCGAAGCCCGTTTTGCTTCATCAAGTCAGGACTCAGAGATATTGATAAAATAAGTTTAGTTGTGTACATCGCGTTTTCTTCGTTTCTTTTTTAGTTTTGCGTAACAACTTGCAAAATCATGAAACTTTGTAATACCTCAGTGAAAAGGTAATTAAATAAGCTTTCCAACGAACTGTAGAAGACGCTTGAAGAGTTAGTTTTTGCCAACATATTTGAGGAAACTTGATGAAAGTTTCGAAAAACGAATGGGTTTAAAAAATGTTTTCTACTATTTTGCAGAGAACTCCTAAATTGGTAATTGGATTTTTTAATGTAATACGTCATTGTAAAGGCTGAGATTTCTGCTTTCTAATGCTGTGTAAAACACGTTATTATCTCTTGTCATTTAGACGTTACATGTCAAAGAATAAGAAGCGGCTTCTTCAAAAAAGTCGATTGTAACTTTCGAAAATTTCCTACAAATTTTAATCTAAATGCCCACAATTTCTAGTTTTTCGATGAATTTCGCATTTCTAAACTATTTCATTTGGTGTTTCTCCGAAAATTCTTTTCAAAGTCTGCTGTCCAATTTTTTTTTGTCCAAACTGAGAATTTTTTAACTTCAAGAAGTTTTAAAATTTTATTCTGCGCTGTATCAGCAGGAAAAGCATGTTAATATGTGCCTTAAATTTGCGATTCTGTAAACAATAGCGTTGATTTTTTAATGAAATCGCCAAAAAGTAACTAGAAGTTTTAATTTTTTGAAAAATTTCTTATTACTTTTTGGCTTGTAACTTCTAAACAATAAGAGTTAGCAAAGCAGTTGTCAACGCGCCAGTAAGGCAAAATCTCAGTCTTTTTAATGATACATTACAATAAAAAATTGAGCCAATATTTCTTGAGTTATTTGTAAAATTGTATATAAGAAAGTCATTAAAAATGGATTTCTTTGCGACGTAAGATCAGTTTTTCAAAAATATTGTAGAAACTACTAATCCTAACAACGCGTTTTGTAGGCCATTGTAAAGCCTATTAATAAAAACTAGTATTTTTTTTTAATTTTAACCATTTTAAACTAAAAGGGACAAAAAATCGTCATTTAGCATTAAAATAAGCGGATTTCTCTACGAATTTTGCAGACTTCGTGAAGATTTATTTCTGCTGTTTTCTCGCTTTTTAGCTGTTGAATCTTAATAAAAACTAGTAATTTTCTAGATTTTAAGCTCTACTCTGCGAATCCAACCTAGAAAACGGCCAAAATGGACAAAAACTCGTCATTTAACGCCAAAATAATCGAATTTCTCAACAAATTTTGGAGATTTTGTGAAGATTTCTGCTGTTTTCTCACAATTCAGCCGTTGAATCTTAATAAAATTTAGTAGTTTTCTAGATATCATGCTCTACTCTGCGAATTCTACCCAAAAAACGGTCAGAATGGACAAAAAGTCGCTGTTTGGCATCAAAATAAGCGGATTTCTTTTCGAATTTTGCAGATTTTGTAAAGATTTTTGCTAAAAATAAAAAATTGGGCCAATATTTCTTGAGTTATTTGTAAAATTGTATATAAGAAAGTCATTAAAAATGGATTTCTTTGCGACGTAAGATCAGTTTTTCAAAAATATTGTAGAAACTACTAATCCTAGCAACGCGTTTTATAGGCCATTGTAAAGCCTATTAATAAAAACTAGTATTTTTTTTTAATTTTAACTATTTTAGACTAAAAGGGACAAAAAATCGTCATTTAGCATTAAAATAAGCGGATTTCTCTACGAATTTTGCAGACTTCGTGAAGATTTATTTCTGCTGTTTTCTCGCTTTTTAGCCGTTGAATCTTAATAAAAACTAGTAATTTTCTAGATTTTAAGCTCTACTCTGCGAATCCAACCTAGAAAACGGCCAAAATGGACAAAAACTCGTCATTTAACGCCAAAATAATCGAATTTCTCAACAAATTTTGGAGATTTCGTGAAGATTTCTGCTGTTTTCTCACAATTCAGCCGTTGAATCTTAATAAAATTTAGTAGTTTTCTAGATATCATGCTCTACTCTGCGAATTCTACCCAGAAAACGGTCAGAATGGACAAAAAGTCGCTGTTTGGCATCAAAATAAGCGGATTTCTCTTCGAATTTTGCAGATTTTGTAAAGATTTTTGCTAAAAATAAAAAAATTGAGCCAATATTTCTTGAGTTATTTGTAAAATTGTATATAAGAAAGTCATTAAAAATGGATTTCTTTGCGACGTAAGATCAGTTTTTCAAAAATATTGTAGAAACTATTAATCCTAGCAACGCGTTTTATAGGCCATTGTAAAGCCTAAGTATTTCTTTTTAATTGTAACCATTTTAGACTAAAATGGACAAAAAATCGTCATTTAGCATTAAAATAAGCGGATTTCTCTACGAATTTTGCAGACTTCGTGAAGATTTATTTCTGCTGTTTTCTCGCTTTTTAGCCGTTGAATCTTAATAAAAACTAGTAATTTTCTAGATTTTAAGCTCTACTCTGCAAATCCAATCTAGAAAACGGCCAAAATGGACAAAAACTCGTCATTTAACGCCAAAATAATCGAATTTCTCAACAAATTTTGAAGATTTCGTTGCTGTTTTCTCACAATTCAGCCGTTGAATCTTAATAAAAATTAGTAGCTTTCTAGATATGATGCTCTACTATGCGAATTCTACCCAGAAAACGGTCAGAATGGACAAAAAGTCGCTGTTTGGCATCAAAATAAGCGGATTTCTCTTCGAATTTTGCAGATTTTGTAAAGATTTTTGCTGTTTTCTTGCGATTTAGCGATTGAATCTTAAATTAATTTTTTAAAACATTGTAGGGCAGTTCCAAACTTTTCCCAGTTTTTCAAAAAACACCAAAGAAAATCGATTTTTGCACGTTAAATTTAGAAAAAACAGTTTTTAAAAAGACATCTAAATCCGGCCCTGGTGGAGCAGAACCGACCTCAGATTCGGAATTAGGACACTATTCCCCTTTAGAAATAACTCCACTTTTCCAATGCAATTGGTCTTGAACGGAGAATAAAATTTTTAATTTCCTGCCTCCCAAGTTACAACTTTCCAATAATCGTAGCTATTTGAAACAACTATCTCTGACATGTCCTTCATTTTGACAAGTCTAACATCCAAATCCAATCTATGTCATCAGATGACCAAGAAAAGAAAGAACTATATGAGTTCGACGGCAGTTACTTGAAAAGACTCAACGAAATCAGACAACAGTTAAATTTGGAAACGATCGATGATGGAGACACCGAAACTTATTACGTGCACACCAGCAGTTTACCATCAGAGACGAAGATCGACGAGAGTGAAGATCTCTACGACTGTGGGACTGATTATATGGAAAACTTAAACTCTATCCGGAAGCAGTTGAACATGATGGAGATCAAAGAAGAAGAAGTACGCGAAGAAACAGAACTGAAGATCCTGTTTGATCATCGAAAGAAGAAAGAGAATGTAAAGGATGTGGAATCAATAGAGACGTTGTACCGACCGCCGAAGAAAAAAACGTGCGTTCGTGATCGGACTCCGGATATTAAGATTAACAGTGACACTCGAGACCAAGCGTTTTGCACCCTCAACGTCCCTTGCACTTCGAATCAAAAAGCCGCTCCGTTGTCGCCAAAAGTGACGGTGTTAACCGAAGAACAAACCTCTCCAGGTGATACTTTAACTCGCCCAAGAAACGATTTCATGGTAGGTTTAGACCTGCCTAGGAAATCGACCACGTTGTACAATTTTCCTTCACTTGTACATCTGGCGAAGTGGGCGCAGATTTTAAATCACGGCGTCAAATTTGATCAGATTTTTTTAGGAGTTAATCAAATTGACGATCACTTAAAAATACCTGTAATAGAAACGGAAAATCACACTGAAATCGAAACCATTTCGAGTCTCACCAATATGAGTCATACGAGAAGAAAAGAAAGATGGTTACCGCCGTATCCTCAACCTGTTATTAGAGACGAGGCGGTCGAGGAGAGTGAAGTTAGTGAAAGCGAACTGGACGATGAGAGCAGGAAGTGTTGTCAGTGCTTTTCTATATGTTTTAGTAAAAAAAAGAAGAGATATTTTACGTAGGGTAGATATTTTAAGAACAATTTAGGTCTAAGCGTACTTCAGATATACTGTATGACAATAAAAACTAAGATTTTTATTAAAAATGTCACTTTGGTTGATTTGTTGGAATGACAATTCGAAAATTGCATTTTAGCCTTACACGATCAATCTAACTGTCAGAGTTTTAATAGAAAATTGTATGAAAATCTCCGCTGTTTATTTTCGGATTGTCAAAAAAATGAGAAATGAAATAATTTTAAAGCTAGGAGCAAAGTGAAATGAGAAATTTAAAATTTATGAACTACAGTCACCTCCACAAAACTTTGAATGTCAGGTTGATGTAGGTGTAAAGTCTAGAACCTTCTTTTCGTGTTTTAGCATTGTAATTTTGACTAAGGATATAATTAATTATGTCATGAATGAAATAATTAGACTATTAAAATGAATTGACTTTTATTTGATATTTATACTTCAAAATGAAAATCTAAAACTATACAGTGACGACTACAATAAAGTGGTACAGCTCTTGAGCGACATTGTAATCTCGTCCAAAAATTAAACTGTTGAACTACTAGTAGGACGTTATTGTAACTACCAATAATAGGTAAAGTCCGTTTTTTTTAAAAAAAACAAGGTTGCCTAGGGAGATTTTTGGTGAGAAAATAATTGTCGAATTTTTGACATTTCTGAAAATTAGGCAGTGTTTCCGTTAAAAACGTTTCTTTTACAGCCTGTTGAATTGCAAATCAAAGGATTTAATAGTGAAAAATTGTCAATTAGGCAACTATACTATTTGATTTTATCACCAAAAAGTCACCATCGACGACGTTGCCGGTTGTAAAGTGGTGGGAGAGTGCGGTGTTGGTGGTCTTTTAAAAAAAAAAAACGGACTTTACTTGACAATAATGATTAACCTACAAGAGATAATTTGTGCCTACAATGTAAAGTTACAGTCGCGACCAAATAATTTTGGACGTTAAAGTCATTTAATTGTCATAAACTGTAAAGCATCCTTTATTTATTTCATCACTTTTGACAAAATTGCGTGAGTTTTACATGTCAAATTGACACTAATGCATAAACTACATTCAAATTTTCAAAATGTCAAAAAAATGACGTCCACAATATTTTGGTCGTGACTGTATAGTTCGTACAGTGAGAAATTGAATGGCAGAAAAGTCATTAGATCTACGCGATAAAATAACAAAATAAGCACACTTACTGTCAACCTAGTTTGCGTACATTTTTAAGTGTTTTTAGTGTAATTTGCAGCATAATTTGCTGCCAACCTTTATCTCAACTGTCCATCTCTCACCAGATATACTATAATTGCTGCAATGTTATTTTTTTCTTTGGTTTTATTAATGTCATTATAATGAATCATTGTAAATTAAAAAAAATATTATACATTTAAAATGTAATTTTAAACACTTTTTCCTGACAAATTCTTAAAATAATTGATTAGCGCGACTTAATATACAGTAACGGTCAAAAGTTACAGGTACAAGTTTTAGACGCTATTTTCTCAAAAATTTAGTTGTGAAAATCTGGAAGTCAATTTCAACGTAAGTAAGTAGGCAAAATGACCATTTCGGAAGGGTTAATTATGACAGTAGTGAAACAAATGAAAAAATTGAAAATGCTATGTTCTGGAAGCTGAAATTGTCTTTTAATCAGTTTAATCAGTGCAGCGAATGGATTGAGTGGTTAATTGATATTCTTTTACTTTTGAACGTATCGGCGCCTTCAATTAGTTGGCCACTTAGTATTAGTAGTTCCAAAGACGTTCTATTAGTAGTTTATTTCTACAATGACAAAAAAGTGAAGCAGCTACTTTTGACCGTTTAATTCAATTTGATAAAGACAGCAATAGAAATAATCTTTGTTTCGTTTTGGTGTTTGTTGTTTAAATTTTTTCCATAGCGATTTTGACGTTTGACAAGTGACAATATTATAATAAATATTAAATATAAGTGGCAGAAGTTTAAAGTGACAGAACCATTTAGTTCGAATGCAGAACAAAGCGAGCCGCACACCAGAAATAATTTCATTTTGAATCACGCTGTATAATAACTGACAATGCATGTGGTTTTTATTGTATTGTAACAATCTAGTACACATTTTTAAACTTCTCTGCAAGGAATTTACTGATTTATAAAAAAGAAATTAGTACGATTTGAAAGGGATAAACTAGATACCTGTAACGGATAGATGTTCATTTTAATTAATAGATGGCTCCACAACAAAATGTCAAGAAAAACATAACTTAATCAGGTCATTAGTGATGCTCTTACTTTTTGGTAAAAATATGACAAATGTGACAGTTCTTGTTAGACTTTCCGCAGAAATTGCAGAAGTTGAAAAAATCAGTATTGTGCTGCACCAATCTGAACAGTCCTTTTTCTGTAAATTGAAATTTCGTGTTCTCATGCTATAATGAGACTGTTTTCGTTTATTTTCGTATCTGCTCGGCCCGTTACATTAATTGCTAGCTTAGATATTAGTAGTTCTGATGTCTAATTAGTAGTATATTACCTTTGTTTTTAACCCGTTTTACAATGACTGAACATATCGAATGAATTTTGGTCGTGACTGTATCCCAAAATTTTAATGACATACATATCACGTAGGCGTATTTAATTTAAATTTGGTTCAACGCTTGTCGCAATTAAATCGCAAATAATAGACGATTAATTCTATATCAATATTGCAAATTATATTAAAGTTGCTGTTGATTAAATTCTCTCCTACTCTGGAATTCGGAGTCACACTGTATATGCCCCCAAATAAATCAAGTCATTTTTATCTAATTTGTAAAATCCAATCATCTTCCACCAATCAATCGTCGAGTTATTGAAAAACCACCCAACCGTTGCACATTTGTTGAAATATTGATTAATTTTATAAAAAGTTTCCACGCAGCGTCATCTAGTGGTGCGCATTTCGAACCACTCACCGCACACTGCCTACTCACGAACGTCAAAACAGTCGAATCGCGCTAGCAGTTCGCAGCTGACAGTCAGATCCGGTTGTCTTCGCGAGCTGCTGTCAGTGTGACAATGTTTTCGTGATTTTTGAATCCTCAGTATACGATTCGTGGTTCGCGAAACTGAAATGTCCCTTTATTAGTGCGACTCGATATGCGAGAAGGAGTTGTGTGCGGCAAATTGTGCAAGTGTCTCCAGCAAACTGCTGGAAAGTGTTTTTTAGAAAGTGGGTTTGCCGTTTGTCAGTTTCGCAAGCACTCGAATTTCGGTGAGTATTTCCAAAATTTTCCCAAAAGGGCGGAAATCGAACAATTGGGGAAAAAGGGCGAGTTGGGAAAGTGAGGTTAGGTCGGGGGTTGGGGCTCTTGATTCTTATTTTTTTCGGGTAAAAGTGCAAGGTTCGGTTTTAGAGAAGCGAAAGTTGAGCGAGAACAGCGCAAGGACAATCACTTTTAATTGAAAACTTACACACGCTGTGCAAATTATTTGTACACAAATTGAGGTAAATCGGCGACCTCAGTGTGTGTGCGATTAGCGATTGTTTGTCTGGAAGGACACCCATGTCATAACAAAACAAAGATTTACTTTCATTTCTTCCGACGAATGAAATCGAAACTGCTAAGAAAGTTCCGCAATTAAAAACGAAAATTCCGAGCGGTTTCACAATCAAATGATAACAAGTCTTGTCCCGTTATTATTATTATTAATATTCACGCTCGATAAGGAAGTTATTGTTATTTTCGTCGTCTTGGTACTGTCTTTGGACTTGCACGAAAGTACCTACAGTGGACTCTCGATAATTTGAAATTCAAGGGACCTGACAAAAAGTTCAAATCGAGAGTTCAAAATATAGAAAAAGAGTAGAAAAAATTTAAACAAACGAGAGTTTAAAGGAAAACAGACACTAGTTAGAATAAACAAACCAATCAGAGAAGATAGCGTAAAATCCACTAACTCTACTTTGAAGAAATATCGCAAGACGTATGTTGTTTAAGCTATGAATTCTTCTGGTGAAACAGATTTATGCTACGACGAAACTTCCAAAAACCCTTAATTAACCCTTACGGTTAATGGCAGCCAACTTGCTTATTTTAAATAGAACACTCTATATTTTATTGCATTTTTGAATTCTATACGCAAATTAAAGATCACTTTCTATATACAGTGCTATACCGAAATTGTATCATTTCAAAAATACAGTCGAACTTCCACAACTCGAAATTTATTTTATTTTCTTGCGTTTTCTTTAAAATTTGCATGTGATTTCTTCTCTATAACTCGAAAATTTCTATAAATCGAATTAAATTTTGCCAACATACGATGTGTTCTATAACTTCTATAACTCGAAAATGTTCTCAGAATTAGTTTGTCAAAGCTGATATTGTGGTATTTTCTTAAAACTTCTACAGTATATTAACAGCTTTGAATGCCACCATAAATCTAGAATTTTATTAAAAGTGTTAGTTAGCTATGAAACTTGTAATAAGATCTCCAATGTCACCGAAAAAACTATTCTGAATTATATTTCGAAAATCTGGTTTTGGGTAAGTAGTGATGACCGAGGGAAAAATTCAAATTATAGAGTGTTGGCTGGAAAAGTGTTATCGATTTTACTTCAAATTAACGAGGGACCAAAATACATCGAAATTTTTCAATTTATCGAGAGAAATCGAGGGGACCGAGGAAAAACTTCAAATTATCGAGAGTCTACTGTAGTTGATTTTAACACGTCGTCGGTCCTAGATGTTGCATTAGTTAATGGCATCGCGAACTTTACGAAACTTGATCTTGCAACATCGCTATAAATTTGGACATTACATTAGGATTCTTGTTTCATCTCCGGTTTTGTGTAGCAATTAGGTCCAGCAGACGATGATGAAAAATGTCCCAAAAACATGTTGGCAACACTGAACCTCATCCAGATTTAGTCCATTTATTCCACTTCGTCCAGTTCTAATTCTATTTATGGGTTAATCCCGGTGAATCCGTTAGATTTGGTCTCATTCACTCAACTTCTCTGGAACTATCACGATTTATCGCAACGTCCTCCTAACAACGAAACAAAAGAATGCCATGTGCTGATAGTAATCTGTACATCAAGAGTGCAAAGTACACTTTCACGGCCGAGCATATAATTATGCACAGGGACGAAGCTTGCACCTACGAACGCGAAATTTTCTCACGTCCCTCATTCACTTGTTGAGCACAAAGAACTTTCGTTGTCGCAAACTGTTATTTTTCATCTGTTTCTGATGTTTTATTAATGGTACCAAGGCCATTCGTTTGGCAACTGTCGCTGTAATTAAATACAACTAATCTCGAAATGATGAAATAACCGAAAGAAAGTTATTAGTTAAGCGGTAAAAAATTCTATCATTAATGACAGACTCGCTACGGTGCACCGGAGGCGACAAAACAAAAACGAAATTTATGTATACTTTACAAATTGTCATTTAGTCAAATGAACAAGATAATTAAAACGGCTTTGATGAAGGAAAAAGTGGGTACTTTTGAGTTGTGATTCATCCTCTGAGGGCTTCTTTGTTCTGTGCTAGCAATCTAGGAATTGAGTTTATTGATTAACGATACGTTATCATTGATAGAAGGGCAGTAAACATTGGTACAACTTGTTTGATTACAAATCAAAGGATTTTATGTAAATCTTGAGCTAATTTACGCCGAGCTCACATGATTTAGATCCGGTAGATTTTTTTTTTGGGACCATGGGATACTTTTTAATTGTGGGAAAATTGTGTTATTTAGTTTTTTTCGGGAATGTTATCTACATCTGGCTTATCTGATTGGTTGTCGGTAAAAATTTCTAGTTTTTAATTTGTTTAAGTTTTACAATTATACTTCGTTCGTAACAAATTATCTGCATTTGTGGGACATTTACAGGCTAGTCCAACCACGACGGTCCAATTGGGTGCTCCTTGGGCCATTCTACTTCAATTTGGCCCATTTTTATCGTAGTAAAAATTATTTGTTTTTGTTAATGATTGATATTAAAATTGGTGTAAATTGGTAAATCTGCTGAATAAAGAAATAATTTATTATTGTTGTTAATACCTGTGATTTCAAACATACAAATCCATATCAAGCGGGGGCTATTTAAGTAATGTGTACAGTCAGCAGCAAGAGAAATGAGCTAATGAGCGAGATGTAGTAAACTCTTAAAAAGAAACGAGCCTGGAACTGAAAATTCACTATCCGAAACTTTGACTCGGTTATTTGTTGTCGTTCGTGAATTTTGAGCACGGGTTTGAAATCTTCGCGAAATTGTGCATAAAATGAGCTATAACAACGCAAAAAAAAATAAAAAAAAATATAAAATATGCGTGATCTCGATTTTCGAACTTTGTTATAGTTTTAGTTATGAATTTTCCCGAAAAACTGCAATAAAAATGCGATAACTGCGATACATAGTTGTAGTGGGAAGAAGTTAATTGCGTAAAAATCGTATTAAAAGTTAACAAAATAGGACTTTTAATGCACCGCTAAACTTGCCGGATGAAGATGCCTATGGGGCAAAATCCATTTCTAGACCCGACTTCTCATTGCCCTTCGGGCACATCGTCCGCATCAACTCCCTAGGTACGATAATAAATAACTATTACATATTACCTAATTTGTAAAGTAAACAGATATCTAACAATTTGTGATCCACCATAGTGTTAACTTTAACGTTTTTTTATGAATAAATTGTAGTTATTTAGTTTCTGGATGAGTAGGGGAGAGGGGGGCATAGTGGGGTACCGGGGCATAGCGGGGCAACACTGCTGCTGCTCAAATCAAACGCCGTGAAAAAAGTCGAATAGCATGTTTTGATTGGTTGTCAGTTGACAGTTGACCATATGTGTTTTATAAAACAAAGTGTGAAAACCTATATGTTTTATGAAACAAAATGTGAAATTCTGTGTTTTCGTTAAAAAATTCGCGAAGTTAAGGAGCAAGTTTTTTTAAAATTTAGTCATACAAATGTAGTGGCTAAATATGATGAAACTACTCATTTATGTGCAATAAGCGTTGATGACTAAGTAATTTTAAAATGTTACTTTTTCTAAGTAAGTACACAGTTATTCAAAAATTTGATTGTCCCATAGGGTACCCCACTTTACCCCTATATGCGGGGCAAATCCCATTTTCCAAAATAATGCTCACATGTCGTAAGTTTTTTATTGTGATCAAAAAAAGTGCAACAAAAATCATTCGCAATACATTAGTCTATGATATTTAGTAAAAAAAATTTGTTAATTCCTATTATTTTAGGATGCATGACTAAATGATTGTTAAGTTCCCCACTATGCCCCCTTCTCCCCTACATCTTCGTTGCCCTTTCACTTTTGAAAATCTCAAAAAAATCAATACGTATTAGCATAAAACTCCTACGCTTCCGTTTCCAATAACTTTCGATCACTTGTATTCTCCGATTGGCAGTAAAAGCCTAGAATCTCGTTGGAACGTTCGAACAGAACACGAAAAAACTTTTTGCGCAGTGAGAGAACGAGAAACAATCTAATATCGTACAGCCGCTCGTTAAATACTCGTCTTTGTCAGTGTACATGAACAATGGACCACAAAAAGACAGACAGTGTCCGACAATACAATGAAGGAATGGAGTGATGAAAGCGAGCTGGAAATAGCAAATTGAAGGAAAGAATGTGTACTTGGCTATTGTTTCATAAGAGGATTTACCACCGCACAACATCGTATAAATTTCGCTCGGGGCTATTTTATGTGCGTGGCGACAGTTATCCGAAAATGAAGACGAAGGCAAACGTAAATCTCGAAAAAGATTCTCAAAAGTGATTTGAATGTGCGAAAGCACGCCTTTCTACCCTCGCGCTGCAATATATCGCGCTCGAATTAATACAGTAATTACATAATGCGGTGTTAAATCAGCAGCCACGTAAATTACAGGGAATCGGTGATGTAGCGCCCCAGGCCGATCCGAACTATGTTTATCGGTTTAGTCTTTTTTCAAAACTTGATCGTATTTACGAGGAAAGATGTTTGAATTCCCACGGACCAAACAACCCTTGGACCGACGGAATTAATGTGCTTTTCGGACTCAAAGTACATCCAACCCTCAGCAACATTTTAGACTCGTGTGTATACATCATGCAGCGCTACTTTTATTCGCTCTGCCACTTAGATTTTATCGATCAAATGAGGAATTGCTCGAGGCACGTGTGCCATTATCGAGATGCACGATTACCACCGAATTTCAGAAAAACCCACTTTTTTCGAACGCACCCAAGGCGAAAACCTTGACGGTTTGTATGTACAGCTTCATGAAATTCGATTTAACCTTGCGACCTGTAAGGAAATAAAGTAAACGTAATAAATCTGTCTTTGGGAAATATTTCACGTCCGGAACGGGTAATATTACGTTCTCGTGCCTATTATTTGTAGGGGTGATGGGAGAAGGGGTTGGATGTCGTCAATCGAAGCGACCGTTGCTGAGACAACCGATGAGGTTACGAAAAAAATTGCGAACGTTGAGGAAATTCTTGGTAAGTGGGATAAATTACATGAAAGGACTTTTTTGCCGGATTAATCTCTTTCCAATCTCAGCAGGACATTGTTTATATGTCCTATCATACCGTTAACGACGTCCCGTAATCCTCAAAAGCACGAACTTCAAAATATTTCTCATTTTTGTGTGGACTTTCATTTTATTGTCGAAAGTCCCCATCGATAAGTGTGCTGCTAAAAAAACAGTTATCGATCTAAAACTGAGATTAATAAATTGACATTTGTATTTTTATTAAAATTGAAAGAAAAAGAAGTGGTTTTTGGCGATTCCAGTTAAAATGAGAGTGAATTTGTGGCTCTAGGAGGGCTAACAGATTACATGCATAGTCTCGCTAGATGCCAAAATATTGTTCTAAGAGTGTATCTAAAATTTGACCTCGTAAAGCCCAGAAGCGTTATTTATTTTGAAGCCAATGAAGAGGATGAAGAGTTACTTGAATTTTCAACACAGATTTCTTGCTAGAAAAATTGCTTTTATCATTGTTTTTGCAACAGTTGTTGTTCTGCACATAATTCGTAGGGCAAGTGAAGACATTCCTCTAGATGATTAAGAAAATATAGGGAAATCCTGTGTCTTAAAATCATCTCCTGGTCCAAGAAGCTATTCTAAACATTGTTAAGAACCTATTAGACCATGCAGGAGAGATAATCCAAATCATCGAGAATATCGAACGCCAGTAGCTTTCAGATGCATTGAACAAACTAGAACAAGAAAATGAGAAAGATACGGGATAATTAAATTTATAACGAGGATTTTGTTTGTAATTTAACTGAAGTTTGATTTAAAATTTTTACTGTGTTTCAACCAAATAACATTGTTTTCCTAATTTGTATCTTAAACATTCCCAAGTTGCTATGGAAACAAAGCTATTCTAACATTCCGTATCGAAATGGATATTCTAGCACTGAAAATGAATTGGAAAATAGCGAAAATAGCTCTGTTACAAGAACAAATTAGGAAAAATAATATAAAAACCTCGTTCATAAGGCCATTTAGGCACTCATCCATTATAAAACTCGCGGCTTTGCCGCTCGTTTTATAAACTTGGATTCGTGCCTAAAAAATTGCCTTATGAAACTCGGTGTTTTAATATACTATTCTATTGTTTCTTGTTGTTTCACTTTTTCTTTAGAGTTTTTAAAGGTTCTTGTGCAATGGTAGAGGTCTTTCTACAAAAAAAAAGAAGCTTCTTCATACTTCTTAATTCTGTTTTTCTTTAATCACTTTTTCGCAAGATTTACCAATACTGACTGTTTAAAAAAGATTAATTTTCCTTAAGTTTGATCACCAGAAAATGTTTCTCAAGATTCAAGACGTAGTAGTCTGTCATAGTGACAATAATTTGCGGCATTGTCACTGTTCTTTTTGTCTTGATCGTAGTCTTATAAATCTCGGTTTATAGTGAAAACAGACCATACAAAACCAAGTTAAAAATCACTAGTTAAACTAAACTCAGTTTATTAAAACTACAGTTAAACGCTAGTTGGTGAAATCGGCTCTTAATGTTAATTGCAGTGGTTCAACTTATATCAATGTAAATGCGACTAAATTGTACGATTTCAACAAAGATAAAATCCATCTTGTTTTTTTGAGGATTCTTAAAGTAATTTCATATCTCAAGAATGGTAACTTCTACAAAAAATGCGATGAAAACTTTGATAAGGACAATTTTCATAAGTATTTTTGCCATTGGAATCACCACTAATGAGATTTGTTTTCTTTGACATTTACCATGGCGTAACTTTTGTAGCAGCAGACCGATCGATGGGGATTTTTGACATTTGGTTTGGAATAATAAAATGAACGTCCACACAAAACAACAGCCTTGTGCGAATTATTGGACTAATTCGGGAAGTGTGAATCTGGTATGGTGACAACAGTTAAGCGCGCGCTAACGTTACGGCAAATTTAACGTACGCTATCAAAAACTCTCTGGTTAATTAACAGAAAAAAACCGATTTTTTGTGGGAATTGTGGTGTAAAGTTCAACCTTGCTCGGTTTAAACTTGCCTCATTGCGTCTAGATTCTTTTGAAAATGTTCCGTAACAACAAACAAATTACCATAAACACGATCCATGACGGAGAACGCGGATAACTAAAAATTGAATTAATTAATCAACATTCGAACATTGTACCAATATGAATAATTTCACGGTGCGCTGATAAATTGGTGTTACCACAACTTGGATGTTAATTAGTAAACTCGGTAAAAAAACCCAATTAAAAAGTGTATTTTCTCGTCTGATGAAAAATGAATCGGAAAAGCGTAATTTTTCATCGTTCCTTTAGTTCAGTAATTCTTGTCGATCAATCTAGGTCGTACGAAATGACGTAATGTGCGTTATAAATAAATTATGCAAGAAATCAAAATAATGTCACCAACTTGTTAATAGTCGAGGAAACGAAAAAGTTCTTTATTAACTGACTTTTTGTTGAGTTTTTAAAGCGATGCGAAACGAAATTTTCAAACTTTCTCTCGCGAATTGAAATGTACTTTTACTCATTTTTCTGCAGATGGGCGCAAAAACTTCCACTTTTAATAATTAGAACAGAAAATGCAGTGTCGGCGTCATCAGTAACGCTGACAATGAATGAATACAGGCTGTTCCGAAATTGACTGAAATTTTTTATCGCCGCGATGAATTTTCACACTTACTTACATCCCGATCTTACCGAGCGATAAAAAGAAAAGTTTTAAAGCTGTGGAAACAAAATGAAGTTTCCACGCCCCGACAGTTCCGCAATTTACGAGAAAAACAGCAGAAACACAAATCGCGAAGCGGCGCGTATAATTCCGCTTTTAAACTACTCGATTATATCTGCTTATAAGCTATTTAAAAATTTATATGTTTGCGTTCCCTGAAGAAAAACCTTTCCATCATTCGGACGAACGTTGAATAATTCAAGCGAAGTGTCTTCATTTCGAAATCTGGAGGTGTTAGGCAAATGGACAAAGGGCGATCAATTTTAATACGTAGGCAAAAAAAAGCAACGCTATTAAAGTTTGAAATATTTCTAAACGGACGTTAAGTTAAGAAAATGGGAACACAAATACGAAAAATGAACTCTTATAATACTCCTTTATGCCGTAACGAGCAAGTTTTATTACCGTTTTCAAGTTTTAAACGTAATAAATGGCATATACGTCATACGTTAAGTGTGTCAGCGATTTTCGAAGTTCTTAAAATGCCAATAGCAGTTTTTCTCGGACGCTTAAAAAGTCGATAACCTCGTTAGATGAAAAACGGATGTCATATGCTGGCTGCTGTGCTGCACTCGTGATCTAGTTGCAGTTAGAAACTTGCGGAAGACAGATTTCGGGTTCATCGATGCAAATTGCAACATTTCACTAAATTACTTAAATCTTACGTCAACGACATCTTCAGATTCATTGGAAATCTGTGCAGTTATTTCGTATTCAGAGCAATGTTAACACGTTTCAACTCGAGAATTCAACTGACCAAATCTTAGGTCGATAGGGCAAATAGTTATGAACTTTTGAGTTTTGAGGACGGATTCTAAAGTAAAATGATCCGAGAAAAACGATGGTGAAAACCGTTTCTCAAAATTTTTTGTAGTTTTGGAGATATTGAGCTTTGAAAATTTTCCAACTCAAAATTTAATATCCGAAACTTTGTTCGCTCATAACTTAGTTATTTGTTGACCCATCTCAACACGTTTTAACTTTTTGGAATCTACGCGAAATTCTGCTTAAAATGAGCACTAATACTTAAAGATTGCTCTATAAATAAGCGAGATATCGACCGAGTCTGAAATAGAGACCTAAAGGCAGCTAACTTCTGCATTGAGCAAATGAAAATTTTGAATTTGAACTGCCTATGACTGTTTTCTAAGTTAAAAAATTGCGACAAGGACAATTTCGAAAAGATTTTTTTATATTTGCCTTATTTCCGGAGATATCGAGCAAAATCGTTTCCGGAGCTTCGAAATTTATTGTCCCATAATTCTGTTAATTGACTTGTGTCTCTGTTAACTTTATTTGTTCAAAACAAGTGGGAAAAAAATCTGTCTGGGACAAGTCAACAAAAATAAGATATAATTCGCTCGCTGTTGACTTAACCTCTTTGTCAAAGATCGGAAATTACCGCAATTTTTGAGGTCACCTTCAATGCTCCACTAGTTTCGCACAAAGCGACATTCACTCAAACTATTTCGACAATATTATCCACTTTTTTAAAAAAATTCGAAAAAAAAAGATAATAGTTGAACATCGTGCCACATAGCCACCTATCCTTCACAACCTGTCGAAATGCGTCCTCGCCTCTCGCATTTTTTCCGCTTGTTAAACATTTTAATTCCGATTTCATAACGGCCATTATAAAGTGTATATTTGACACTTATTTACGAAACGGTTTTCCTCGTCAGAAACCACTGAAATGAAATTTCTCGTCAAGTGACGGCGAGGTGCGAATTTTATTAACACTCGGATCAAAGAGAATTTTTCTACAAAGAAAAAAAGAGATAAGTTTATAACGCGAATAACGCAACAAAAAGCTGAGAATTTTTTTCGCTTTTTTGGCGGTTTAAAATTATGCTCTGTGTACTTTCGTCGCGACGACGTCATTGGCAATTGTCTCGCTAACCCACTTGAGGAGAAAATAGATCCATTTTCAGACGGCCTTAATGCAGACATCGCGTTTATGATTTTCGGATTTTTGCTTCCGACAGGTTTATTAAGGGAGAGTTCGTTTCGTACCGATTCAATTTCACTAATCTATGAATAAATTTGTGGCCGACAGAACTGGTTTAATGTGATGTTTATGATTCAGTGAAAGTCTCGGCTGATTTCTTTAATGTTTACGCTAAATTTTGGATTCTTGCTTAAATTATTGTTAATTAATGGACGGGTTTTATAATGGGTGTTTGTTATACAATGTTACGCTTGTTAGACGAAAAGTGAAATGACAGGTATTGAGGTTAATAATGGCTTCGAATATGTCCCGTTATGGCTCAGGTTTAATTAACGGAATTATGGGACGATTTTTTCAATGAATGCATTCTAATTTGTTGCTACAAAGTCGCACTAAATTGCCAAACACTGAAGCAAGTAATGTTGCATACATTTCTCTCTTTGGGCCACAACTATTGTTTCTGTTAAAATATAAAGAGACAAGTGAAATATTTTATTAGCTTTGATGAAAGCTTTCAGGGAAAATCTTTTGTGCCTTGTTTTCGTAAGATAGCTTTATATAATTAGGTGAAACATTCGCCGGAAACGACATATAGAACGTCTAAAAGGTGGAAGGAAGTCAACTAAAGCAAAGCTTCCGTGCTTCCGTTACCGGAAATGCGGAAACGACTCCGTGTCAGAAAATTGTATAACTAGCATTCGTGAAGCCCACGAAAACTAAATCAACTTGTAATAATTATCTTGATCAGAATCGCCTCGTATTTGAAATTGACATTGAATTTGACATTTGTGAAAAAACTTTCACGAATCTTCCGTAATTTATCACAACGACCTTCCATTTTCGTCCTCTTGACATTTTCCACCTTCCACAAAAGGTAATTAATCAAGTTTTGCAAATGCCGGACACGTGTCAAATTAGTTGGGAGAAAAAAATCCCCAATTTTTCCCGCAAAAAGACTCCTTTTAATTGACAAATCCGTAAAGTTTTTCCTTCATTATTTCATTGACGCAGAAGCGAAAACACGATTTAACGCTAAAACAATCGAGTTTGTTAGATGGACTGCGGTCACTCGGAAGCTTTTATAGGTGTCCATTAAAGCACCGAAAACAATAAGTAAGTTTATTTAGGAAAAAGTCAACTCGAAGCAGGAGGACCACTCCAAGCCTGCACTTTCTACAAGTGCTACTTCAACATTCCATCTAATCCTATGTTTCTGTTATCTTAGGCTAGATCGCTCCGAGACGCGAAAACGAAAAGTTTATAGATTTCATCGGGAATAAAAGCGGGAAGAAGCGTCAATTAGGGGATTACCAAGTTCCAGGTTTTGCTGTTTATGAAACAGATTCGCCGCGATTACGCTTCAGTCGGTATAAAATACGACTAAATAGCTATTAGGTAAGCGGATAACACTTCAATTATTTAGAGGATTATTGCTGATAAATGAATGAAAAAGAGTTGGATTCAGGTGCCCACTTTCAACAGATTAATGGGGTTTCAATTAATCAGTTCTAAAACGGTACTACAGCGAATACGAACAGCTGCACTTCACCGATGAGAGAGGAAACAATAAATGTACCACTAAAAAATAAAATGAAAAAAAAAACAAATAAATAATCTCGTTCATTATCATTCTGTCCATTATATGTTAAAAGCACTCGCGAATTATTAATATTAATCCTTTTTTTTGAATCGTGACATGTACGACCTTACCTTCGACGTACGATGAAAAAACCCGGATCTGTAAACATTGCTGTAACATAAACGTTCTTTATTTTTTTTCTCCTCCATTTGTTTCTCCATTTATACAAAAACTTGTCCGACTTCGTGTTTCTTCCAGATTACCACAAGGAAAAAGCTCAGCACAAATCATATAATCTCGTTAAAAGTCCCCGAAAAGGTTATTTATATGCCGGTTGCATTTTTGTCGATGTTTGCTCGTAAAAATACGACGGCGGAATAATAGAAAAATCACCGCAATTGCCACTAGGATATTAATAAAAGTGAAGAAAAAGGAAAACGTCATAAATTCATAATGTTTGCAACGGCGGCGAAATGTGTTTTGTTCCGTTATCAAAAGCTGTGACCTTAATTACTTATGATTACTTTGTTGTTTCAAAGTTTGAATTATAAAGGAAGTAACGATAATGAAGGGGATGACAAAATAAGAAACTGGCTCCGGTGTGTTGGATTTAAATAATAACGAACTGAAGTTTTACCTCTGCAATGTTTAATCGATTGTATACAGGATGTCCCAGAACTCGCACCCCAGAGAAAAAGGGCTTATGGAGGCAACAATTCTCAACCAAAATTACAAAACTATAATTTTTTAACTCAAAAAATAACCGAGATAAGGCAAAAAAACTGTAGCCAATCCTGAAGCTGAACAGAATTTGAAAATTGGTAACTATGGACACATACTAGCATCCATTGGTCAGATGATTATTAGACTCTCGTTGCCTAGGAAATTGGGATGGCCTTTTACTCCACTTCTCGAATAAGCTTTCGGGATTGGTTATTAACTTTTTATCAGTTCTTGAATACTATTAAACTTAGTCAATTTTTGTTTTGAAATTTACCATCTGTATTGCTGTCGGCACCCTCCCTTGCTCTATGGGGCGCGAGTTCTGGGACCACCTGTAATTCACGCAAAAAAGACCCAAAATTATCGAAAGATGGAAATAATTCGCATAAGACTGATTTTTTCTGTGAACGTTTATTTTATTATTTCAAAACAAAATGTTTTAAGTCCCCATGGATAGGTGTGCTCCTAAAAGTTACGCCATGGTAAATGTCAAACAAAATAAATCTTTGCAAATATCTTATCAGTGGTGATGCCAATGGCAAAAATACATTACCATTCTTGAGATATGAAATTATTTTGTCTTTGTTGAAGTCGTACAATTTAGTCGCATTTATGTAAGATTGATATAAGATGAACCACTGCAATTGCCATATACTGTTGATAAAACTTAACTTTTCGACACAATATTAAAAGTATAACTCTTAATACGAATATAACAATTACTTCCCACTAGTTTTTTTTTTAATAAATGAAGGCACTGTTTTAATTGTCTTCTAAATGTTTATTTTAGTCTTCATGTTTGTCTTCAGCAACAAGCAGCAAGAATAAAGTTGGTCCTTACCATTTTTTAAAATTAATACGTCTGCCAAATTTTATTGTTTTAACGTAAGAACTGTTCTACTACATCTAATAGAAAATTTTGAATTTTGAGTTCGTCTTCAAAATGAAAAATTTCCAAAATTTTGAAATTTATCACACTTAAAAAACACGTTCAAAGTAATAATTTTATCAAATTTCCTTGCTTTGACGTAAGAATTGCTAACTTCAAGGGATCATATAGAAAATTTTGAACTTTGAGTTTGCTATGCAAATGAAAACTTTTAATATTTTTTTTTTCATATTAGAAAATTTTTAAATTTAGCACAGTTAATGAGTACGTCGAATAAAATGAGTTGAACAAATTTCACAGTTTTAGCGTCAAAACTGTCAAATTTACGGAATCTAATATAAAATCTGGGACTGCCAGCTCTACAGGATCTTATACAAAATTTTGAATTTTAGTTTGCTATGCAAATCAAAAATTTTTATAATTCTTTTTTCTCTTATTTGAAAATTTTAAAATTTAGCACAGTTAATGAGTACGTCTAAAAGAATAATTTGTGCAAATTTCACTGTTTTAGCGTAAAAACTGTCAGATTTACAGAATCAATTTACAGAAAGGGTTAAATAAAAGCCCAAATAACTTCCGATAATTACTTCCCACTGAATTAAAATTAGACATACTCTTACCACGAATATAACAATTATTTTTCACTAGTTTTTTTTTAATAAATGAAGCCACAGTTTTAATGGCCTTCTAAATGTTTATTTTAGTCTTCATGTTTTTCTTCAGCAACAAGCAGCATGAATAAAGTTGGTCTTTACCACTATTTAAAATTGGTAATGCAGGTCATCTTTAACCATTTTGTCATTGTTAAATCGTTTAGAGTTTTTTAAAGTAAAAATTGTTTCACTTTGTGGAGGTCTGCTGCGAGGTTGACTCTAAGACGTAGAATGAAATATTAAATTCTCATGGGTCTGTTATTTCTAAGAGCAGTTGTAAGGTCTTTAAAATACGTTTTTCCACATTAAGAATTTTATCTTCAGTCAACGACTTGGTCCACATAAAACACAATTCTGTCATTTTGCCTACAAAAAATTACTCAAAAAGTACAAAATACCCTTCTAGATAAGGAGTTTCGATAATTTATTTAGAACAATAAAATGAAGGTTCTCACAAAAAATCAACCTTATGCGAATTATTTCAAGGTTCGTGCTTATTTTGCCTGGACTTTGTAGTTTCTTTTCGTTTTTTAAAAGGATTGTTTTACTAGCGCAATGTGTCCCATAATTCTCGCAATTCTAATATCGTGTCCCAGAATTCCGGGAATGCAGCCCACTCCTGGCCAACGTGTTTATTAATGTGGCATGTGGTTATTTAAGCGGCATTGTACCCCCGGCGCCTCCACCATTTTCGAATTTTTCTTTGCATCCAATTAATCGGTGATAAATACCTCTGCTATCTGTAATTGTGTGAATATTTCCCGAACGCTTCTAAGTAGTGCGACCTTTCATTAGTAAGGCTGCAATTTGTCGTCGGGATTATAGTAATCCAGAGAGACGCGTCTGGAAAGGCATTAGACATCTCGATTCCCCAAATGGCTCAAACAACTGATAACATACATGACGAATGCCGTCTATATAACTCTTCGTTTTTATCGGTGACTTCTTTGTTTGTCCGAAAGCGGGCATTCCTCCTCTGAAGCTAATTTAAATGCAAATATTTATTTGGAACGTACGTGTATATGTACGATGCGCGAGTTCTTTGAACGTGTTAGTCGGAAAAATGACCTCGGAGTGTGCATTTTCGCCCAAACTAAATTAAAATGTGGGCGCGAGTTAGAGAACGGAACGTATATACAAAAGCGAAATGGAGGTGGGATGACATTAAAGTTTATTTCTTTGTTGATACAATTCATAGTCCTATTTACATTTCGCCCAGCTTTGAAAGCTCGCAGCGTTTTATTCGCAAATGTGCTGCAGGAACGCGATTAGTGACAAAAGACGTCACATTATATTCTATAAGCGAAGATGGCGAGCCCGAACTTTTATGATGAATGTTTCGAAATAAATATTCTTAAAGTACTATTAGCTAAACTTTATACGAGAGATAAAAAATTGTCGCTTTGCATGTCGTTATATCGCGAGGACCAAGTGATTTATTAGATCTGTTGAGAAAACTTATTCATTGTCACCTTTTTGAGATAATGGAGACTTTAAAAATTTTCGCACAAACTTTCACAATTACAATTATGACAAATTGGGAATTTTTTCCCCACTCGAAAAAGATATAAACACGGACGGACGATCAATCATCGCAGCTTTCTTTCGAACGGTTTGGAAAACTTATTCAGGACGCTCGATGCAATGCCACGAGAAAACTTCCACGAAAACAGCTTTTTCTACACGAAACATGAGGTAATAACTTGCGGAAGCTGAGCTTTAACGACCAAATCTCTGGTTAAGTATTAAAGAACAGAAATACACCCGAAAGTGCTGTTCGTTGGAAATGTTTTTTTGCATAGACCGGTTGCCACTAATTTAACGAAAATGTAAAATCAAATTTCTATCGCAGGCCTGCAAGAACACAATGTCGTTTCGATTAAATTCGTTCCAGCCATCGGTGGTTATATAATTCAACTTGCGATATTAAACCGTACCGTGAAGTAAATTAGATTTTGCAAACTTTAAACTATATTTCGTTCACACACACACATACGTAGAACGGAAAAGTTTCTATAGTCCACGTACTCGACATACATATATTTAGGAAAATTGGCAACAGAATCGATAAGATTGTTGAAGCAGTGCCTCCAAGTTTCAATCATTTCGAGTTTCTTGTAAGAGAGGTATCGAAGCTGAATTTAATTTGTGGCTGGATAAATGGAAAGACTCTTTAGAGACTAACGGAGCTGGAAAATTTCTTGAGAAGTTTTTTCTCAATATAACTTCGAGTGAGTGAGTGGTATACGCGGTGTTTACGTGGATCTTTGACTTCGTGATAAAAGACCGCGTGTCAATGGGGGGAGTTTTTCTTCCGGAGTTTGCAATTCATGAGGTGGAATGGATAAATTATAAATCATAGTTGCGAGTTTGGGTGCGGTTTATCAACTGGAATTATTTTATTAAAATCAGTGCTGTTGAGACAATAATGCAGTTAGTTTTAATTAGTTTGTACAATTGTGCAAATACCTATCCGACTACTGCATTTAATAATGCAAATCGTTTTTATATATGTATAGGGTGAACCAACGAAATCGAAACAGAGGCGTTTTGAGGCACTTACACGTACATTTTTTAAAAAAAGCTGGGACAAGTCAATTCGCAAACAAACTAAAAATTTTCAATTTTTGCAAATACAAATTTATAATTTTTAGAGTTTTTACGCTACGATAATAAAACTTGGAGAGGCTATTCGTTTGAACCAGTTTAGCAATTTCCCCAAATTACAATGTTGAACAACAAGGGACATATTTTTTAGAATTTTTTATTTTGCAGATAAATTAAAAATTTAAAATTTTTAAAATAAAAATTTGTAATTCGGAGAATCTTTATGCTATGACAATAAAATTTGAGGGGATTACTAGTTTAGACCTTCTTATGAACTCTCCCAAATTATATTGTTGTTGATCAAAAGACATATTATTTAGAATTTTTTATTTAGCATATGAACTAAAAAATTTCAATTTTTTGGAAATATTTTTTTAATTCGGGTAGATTTCACATTATGATAACAAAATTTAGGGAAATTACTAGTTAGGATTTGCTTATCAACTCCTCCAAATAAGAATGTCGTAGAATAAACGACACACTTTTTAAAATTAGCAAAATTTTATTTCGCAAACTAAAAATTTCCAATTTTTGCAAATACAAATTTGTAATTTTTAGAGTTTTTACGCTAGGATAATTAAACTTGGGGAGGTTATTCGTTTGAACCAGTTTAGCAATTTCCCTAAATTACAATGTTGTACAACAAGGGGCATAGTTTTTAGAATTTATTATTTTGTAGATGAACTAAAAGTTTCAATTTTTTAAAAATATAAATTTGTAATTCGGAGATTCAACAATAAAATTTAAGGGGATTACTAGTTTGGACCTTCTTATCAACTCTCCCAAATTATATTGTTATGAATCAAAAGACACATTTTTTAGAATTTTTCATTTAGCAAAACTAAAAAATTCTAATTTTTGAAAATATTTTTTTGTAATGTTGGGAGTTTTAACATTATGACAACAAAATTTAGGTAAATGACTAGTTAGGATTTGCTTATCAACTCTTTTAAATAAAAATGTCGTAGAATAAAGGACACACTTTTTAAAAAAAAATTATTTCGCAGCCAAACTAAAAGTTTCCAATTTTTGCAAATACAAATTTGTAATTTTGATAGTTTTTACGCTAGGATAATAAAACTTGGGGAGGTTATTGGTTTGAACCAGTTTAGCAATTTCCCCAAATTACAATCTTGTACAACAAGGAATATTTTTTTTAGAATTTTTTATTTTACATATAAACTAAAATTTCAAATTTTTAAAGGGGAGTCTTTATGCTATGGCAATAAAATTTAGGGAGATTACTAATTTTGACCTTCTTATCTTCTTATGTTTTAAAATTTTTGTTTCGTTTTTGTTGGACCACTCTGTATAGGGTGATTTCTACAAAATTACAATTTGTTGCGACTCAAAACCGTTTGGCGTCCGCTGATTTTTAGGAATTGCTCCGATTCTTTCAATACACACTTTTCGTTTCATTTTCTCGTTAATCATTTATTTATTGTTATTTGTTCAAGAAATATGGCAGACGCTGAAAGCAATCCTTAATAAACGCTAGCAAACAAGCCGTACAACAAATTTTCTCGGTATTTTTCTTGGCAAGCTCCTCGTGTATCGAGTTTATGTTTTAATTACGCAAAAATTAAATTTTTCGTATTTTAATTCCGAAAAAAAAGGTCTTGAAAGGCTCGCTTTTAATTTCGTGCGCCTGGATTAGATATTTATTAAAACATCTTTTCAGCAAAAAGCCTCTAAACGTTCCGTATTCAATTTTCTTTCAGTGAACATCAACCTTAATTGCCACCCATTAAAATCTGCGGCGGCCGAGTTGACATGACAAAGTTCTTATGTAATAAACGTGGTTTACGTTGGTCCTTTGTGAGTTTGAAGGTTTTTGCGGTTGTTGCCTTAGGTAAGAGTTTATTATTAGAACTGTCATGTTGTGCTAATATTTGCGACTCCTATTAATCTCCTTTTGTGAGTCTTTTCATTTTATGGTTTGTTTTGAATAAAAGTCATTAGTCGGCTTGATTTGTGTGTATAATCCTGTTAATCAATCATTTCGATCCTATTAATTTGAGTGAATTCCCATCTATAATTTCGGAATAAATTGGTCTTTCGGAAATTCGAAAATAATTGCACTCCCACTAGAAATTAACTCTTGTGTTTGTATCTAATCGCACTTCGGTAGCAACGAAAAGGTGTTTGTTTGATGGGCATGGTAATTAATTACTTTTATACTTATCGATTCAGACTAAGTTTAATTTCGCTAAAGGCGTATTCTAAAATTTTAATCAACGAAGAAGCCGCCAGACAAAGGCACATCTGGCAAAGTTCTGATGCATTGAAAAACTTTTGTAAATCCTGTTTTTCAACGCGTAATCCGGTTTGTACGCGATGAGTGATAAGAGTTTGGGGATCATTTTTTAGGGTGGCAGCCCTTATCCCTAATTTTAAACAAATGAGGGCCGAAATGTAAAAAAATGTCAAATGACACATAGAATGGGGGCCAAAGCAGAGCCGTGCGATACGACTTTAACTAGGGTTGTTAAAACTACACCTAGAAATTTCATTCTTGCCGTAAAACGAGGTTCATAAACTTCGACCTTTTAAACGAACAAAGTTTTTTAAACCTCACTTTTGCCGTTCTTGCGCTATAAAATTTTATATCCACTTTACGTTCATATTTCTAAATTTCATGACTCATTTAAGACTGGAATAGTGAAAAAACTAAAAAATAAAAGCACGTTTAGCATGTTAACGTCAGATATTTCACGCTTTTGAGAATGCTCCTCTATTAATATTTTTAATTTAATTTAGAATTATTCTCACGCATAAATCTGTTTTTTTTTCCTTTTCATGTATAAAAAAGGTGGAAATTCCTCTCCGAGCTTTTTGTAATGGCGTGCCAAAAGAAAATTTACAGCAGTTCGTGCCGTTTTTCCGGGAATCAAATCAAAAGTAAAACAGGTTTATTTACGACCCGAAATAAAACGTTTTTAATCTGAAACGAGAATATCTCTTATCTATTGTGCCGGGCAATTTATGAATCTCGGTTGCATCGAAATAAAAACATCAAAAGAGGCAAGTCCTGTCTCGAAATTAATTAATTTAGGTTTCTTCGAGTCAATATTAAATGAGAGGCGATTACTTTCCGAAACTGCTTTCATTAAACGCGAAATAAGGTGTTCCCAACTTACAAAGTCCAATAAAATTGAGCGGTAAAACTACTTAAAAATCATTGCCACGGAAAACTCGGAAAAAAGGAACGCCCAGACTGTGGAAAGGGGGTCTCTGTTTCTAATTCATCCAGGGACGGGAAATTATTCCCGAAACCGGCACATGTCTCCGGAGATGGGATAATTTGGACGGGTCCTTATAATTAGCTTTGAGCTTTCAAAACAGAAACCGTAATAGCGTCTTAAGATATTCTTCCAGGAGGCGATACTGGACGAAGTACAAAAACTCATTAAAAAATATTCTTTGGAGGTTCTAATTAAAATTAGGGACTTTAGAGGATTACGAGAAATTATTTTACGTTGTCGTCGACTGTTTACGTTTGTCTGCAATTAGCGTCTTTGTGTTGGAAACCACAATAAATCTCCTTTGGCTGCGAAAAAATAGATTTCGGGTTGTTAAAAATGGTGCATGCGCCAGGTTTCTTAGGTCTTTAAATCTAATTAAAAATTTGTGCTAGTCGCTATTAAATTCTTGCTTTTGTGGCCTCGTTGTTTTGTGTTGCTAAATGCTCATTTTGGTACACAATATCTACACTTTCACAATGGCTAAACAATGGTATCGATTCGGTCCTTGTGTTGCCATTGTTTGTAAGCTTAAAACATGAAAATCACAAACACCATTTAATTCGTCACATTTGAAAGTTCTTTGTAGATGTCATGCCGGTACGAAGCCCACCACATAATCCAATTAGAAACGCACAATGCTCTGAACATTAGAAACATTACCCTAAAATGAAACGTTACATCTTGAATAATTATGAAACTTGAGATCCCACTTCCAACAATTCCTTTGATATCACCATCATAATCAAGAACGTATTGTGAGCTTTGGGACACATTGACTAACTTCTCTTCTACCACATGTGCCTACAGAACACCAGAAGCGGGTCCTCGACACTCCAGAGTGTTAAAGTTTGCTAATTGAGAAAGGTCTAAGGAACTAATCCAACTTTTTGTTAAGTAATTTCCATCGTTCCTTCTCTGTTCCACTTGGCGACGACATTCACTTTTAACGCATCCACGGTCAGTTTTGCAACGATTTAATTACGTCATATGAAACGTGTCTGCAAATTGCCTCGTCGCTTATACACACCACAAAACGAAGAATCGTTTACTTGCATCGAGCGCATATGAAAACATCCGTTGGAACAACGCAAACAATAAAATGGGTATTACAAGAAAATAACGTCGTTACGTGAAAACCGCGCGATGTTCACTTAGAAAAATGGGAAAATATCACCCGGTGATATTTTCGCGAAAAAATGTCAGGTAATTTAAGAACGACGACGTCAGAAGTGCTTCAATTAATGGAAATGTTTTGTTGCGGTTGTAAGACGCGGAATTTTCAAATGAACGCAAAAATGAGAATAATTCGGATTAATTAACGTCGTATTTCACGCAATTATCTCGTAATCGCAGTACAATATTATCTGAATTATGGGACTGGAGTTTTAACACAAATGATACAAATTGACACGCCCGATAACGGAACTGCTGAGTTGCTGTAAAAAATTAGCATAAGTAAGTTGTCAAGACTATTTTAGGTTAAAATGTGTTTCCTTTGTATAAAAAGAAATCAAAAAACATTCTATTTTTATTCCCAAAATCCGCACTATTTTTTAGTCCAACAAAATTTGAAAAATAAAAAAAAACGGATCTGGTGACTTTACTCTGCCAAGTTGCTCGTCTGGCGACTATCAGGGAATAATACTTCTCAAAAATGGCCTACACCTGACTTCCCCCGATTTTCTTGTGAATTCGTCCAACTTTCCCTTTTTTTTGTGTTTTCGTAAAAGTTCTCCTGATTTCCTTATGATTTCGTTTCACCTCTCCTAATTTACTTGTGACTTTGCCTAAATTCCCCTCATTTCTTTGTTATTTTATCCAATTTTTCTCTTATTTCCTTGTGATTTCGTAAAATTTCCTCTGATTTTATTGTGATTTTGTCCAACTTCTCCTTATTTTTATAGATTTTTGTATAAATTTTTCTGATTTCCTTGTTATTTCGTTCAACTTCCTCTTATTTTCTTGTTATTTCGTCCAACTCCTCATATTTCCTTGTGATTTCGTTAAACTTCCTCTGATCTCATTGTGATTTCGTCTGAATTCCCCTGATTTCATTGTTATTTCGTCCAACTTCTCCCTTTTTTTTTGATTTCGTGAAACTTCCCCTGATTTCCTTATGATTTCGTCCAACCTCTCCTTATTTCTTTGTGATTTCATCTCAATTCCCCTAATTTCGTTGTGATTTTGTCTAACTTTCCCTGATTTCGCCTGATGTTTTAATGATTTTCCCTGATTTCCTATTGATTTTCTAACGATTTTTCCTGATTTTCTAATACACCGATTTCCCAGGGAGGTTAACCTCTTGGGTGACTGTATTGGAAATAAAACAATCTATTTTTCTTCAGCAGACTTCTGTTCATTGATGAAAGTGTGATACCAACCGTTAAACAATAAAACCAACTAGTTTTCATCTTAAAGGCCCCTATCTTCATGTGTCGAAAAACGTTAAAAAGGACTGCAATCTAAAAATAAAATTTGATTGAATATTGTGTGCAGTTGGGTCTTTATAACCTCAAAAATGGAACTGGAAATTGATTTTAATTGCGTAAAATGCTAGATGAAAAAAAAATTACAAAACAAAAAAGTTACTAAGGTTGGCGAAAACAAAACATCCTAAACGTAACAGTTGGCGAGAGTGGTAACTAAATAGGCAGTGACGTTTTTAATGTCAAAAGTTCAATTTTAAAGTATCAAATTGACTAGATTTTTACTTTGTGCCAGGAAAATACGTCAATTTTTCTGCAGATTTACAAAGGAACTATGTTAAAAATCAGCAGAATTTGGAAGGGATAAGTTAGATACCTGTAGTGGATACATGTGAATGTTGTTGAATAGATGGCTCCACAAGCAATTGTACAGTCGCGGTCAAATTATTGTAGATTTTTTTACATTTTGAAAATTTGAGTGTAATTTATGATTTACTGTCAATTTGACATGTGAATCTCAAGCAATTTTGTCAAAAGTGACAGTAATAATCAAGTAAATAAAGGAGACTTTACAATTTCTGACAATTAAATTATTTTGACGTGTAAAATAATTTGACCGCGACTGTACCTAATCGCAAAATATGATGAAAAACAAAAAGTTACAATACTTGCTAATCTGCATTGACAAAACAAGTTTATTGCTGATGCTCCTAGAATTTAGTGACAATCTGACAAATGTGACAGTTTTTGTTTGACATTTGGCAGGTAACTTGTAATAGAGCTGCTAACGTGAAAATTTCCGTCCTCAATACACAAATAGCTATTCCAAATTTCCTGTTGTAACAGAGCTATTTCCGCATTTGTTTTGAGTGCGTTAATAGACCATTTCCACATCGGATGATAAATTTAAGAACGAACTGTTGTTAATTAGGAATGGAAACGTTTTGCTACGAGCCGATTGCGGTTGTTAGACGCGGAATTTTCAAATAAACTCAAAAAATGAGAATAATTCATATTAATTAACGTTGATTTCACACAATTATCTCGTAATCTTAGTACAATAATAACTGAATTATGGGACCGAAGTTTTAACATTGACAAAGCCGGTAACTAATGGGCACCGATGGAAATTAACACTTTGTGATTATGATGTTTGTAAAAATGAGCAAACAGTTTGCCACCTAATGATGCGAATATCTTTGTAAATATTTGTTAAATTCTCCGAGTTGCAGTAAAAAATTAGCATAAATACAGGAGTTTGTGTAATGAGGTCATATTTAAGTAAGAATATGTATAATCGCCACTTTCCCATGTAATGGAATTAATTTGAAATCCACTAAAATGATACTCTGAAGCACCTCGTTTAATAAATAATTAAAAGTCAACATTATCAGCAACAATGGCGTAATTAATATTAAACAAAAGTAAATTTTAATTAGAACCGAGTATTTACGAGCTCTCTGGTACAAAATTATTAATGCCGTACTAATTTAATTTCCAACGTACTAGCAACTTACCCCGAATTTTATCACCGAAATGTAATTGCAGTATCGCGGCCGAAAGTTTAATTAAAACTGCATGCACTTTATTTATTTACAACCTGAAGAGTCGTTACGTTGTCGAAACGTCTCGTGAGACTTAACGATATAAAATAGCAATTTTTTGTCCTTGTACGTAAAAAATGTATTTGTTTTGTGTCTCTCGTCGCTCGAGTCAAATTCCCAACCAATGATTAATTCATATTCCGTCGTCGATTTTTCCGCGAATGAATTTTCCATGTAAGTCTACGAGACAATTCGTCGACAGCTCGATATAAAAATTTCCTCTCGGAAACCCTTTTCTGTCACTATTCATTTACTCTTTGGAAAATTTTGCTCGCTAAGAAAATTCCTCGTTTTGTTGCGAGGATGAAGACGTCACACCTTGAATAACAAAGACACGAAATAATCGGAAGCGAACTTACTGGTTTACTTATTTTCCTTGTTAACGGCTGAGCGAATCCGGACAAGGGAACAAAGCGACTAAGAAAAATCCTATATCATTTCTATTGAAGTCTGAGGCGAGCAATTTCTCTGAAAGGTATCAAAACAGTTTCCTTAAAAACTTGAGTTGGCAATCATCTGCAACTTGCTGGTGACGAACGCGACAAATCGTTCATGTCATGTGCAAGGCTCGGACTTTTTTAGGATGTTTCGACTGAAAATCAGAATGAAGTTATGGGGGCAGTTGTCAGCTGAAACCGTTTAAAATGATCTGTTTCACTCATCGCGTTAATGGGACAGTAGCTGCTCAAAGAGCGTGAAATCGGTCCAGATATTCCTTGAATCCTATGATCGATCGTGCATTCCCGAATCTGCGGTATCACGGTGCCTAAATCAGTGTTTTCCCCAAAAACCGCCCTCATCGAGCCGGCAATTTTCGCTCCCTCTTTGCGGTTCGTTCGGAATATTTCAATTTGGTCACTTTCGAAAATGCATCCGAGGCATATAATCCCGCTCTTCGCTTCTCATATTTTAATTATGCTCCAACATGAACTGACAAAAGCAGAATTTATTTCCACTGTTGGGAATTTCACAATTCTCCGCTTCAGGAGATATATTTGAATTATCCCACATCCATCGCGGTTGAAGTTGAAATAAAATCCCCGTCTGGGGGGATGATGGTCGACGTTATATTGGACGTCGGCGTCAATCTCATTCGGACGACGTCGTGGAAATTTCGAAATTATGCACTTGACGGAAAGGAATTTTCCATTTTTGTTTCTTTTCCTGGGATTTGTTGTCGTCAAATTTGTCGTCGTTCGTCTCGTCATTTATCATTCCGAACGTTTAAAAACTTTCCAGGAAGACGACGGCGAATTAATGCAGTGTCTATCTTCGGAAAAAGTGAACGGCGATAGCAGTAAAATTGGATGGAGCATTAAGGCCAATTCAAAATTAATGCCCGAGTAACTTTTATGCCGATGAAGCGCCTTTTGCGATGTTCGCAAGAGACACTTTGGGATTTTTTCGGGCAGCGAATTACGCACTACCCTAATTCAGCGTTCTTCGATGAAAGGGGGGCGGAATTTCCTAGGCAGGTGATGGGGAAATGGATGAGAATTTGAATGAAGCGCAAAGGCGACGGGGTTATTAATATAAAAAAACTGAAAAGAAAGCGAGGAACTGAAATGAACAAGGATTAGAGATTTAGAATAATATGTTAAAAACGGAGCTTTATAAAACTCGTATTAAAACAAGAGTCCGGGGTTTTAGCTCGAGTGTTTTTAAGTTTTATAGAACGAGTCTTTTATGCTAGTGTTTTTATTTTACATATTAAATACAATTTTCTACGTTGTTATGGTAACGAAGCTATTAACGCATTCAAATCGAATACGGAAATACCTGTAGTTTGCAAGAGTTTAAAATCAAGTTATAAAAAGTAACTCGTTTAAATTTCATTGCTCTAGGGCTAAAAGTACGAAAATAACAGATTTTAATGAAAGATATTGCAAATTTTTGACTCGCCCTCAAACTAAAAAATTCTAAAATTTGTTGTCTTTGCTCAAAAGTTCTGTAGTTTAAAACAGATTTAGAACGGATTATTAAAAGTAATTTTAAGTAATTTTATAGCTCTAGGGCTAAAAGTACGAAAATTACAGATTTTAATAAAAAAGATTGCAAATTTTTGACTCGCCCTCGAACTAAAAAATTCTAAAATTTGTTTTCTTTGCTCAAAAGTTCTGTAGTTTAAAACAGATTTAGAACGAGTTATTAAAAGTAATTTCTCGAAATTTCATAGCTCTAGGGCTAAACGTACGAAAACTACAGATTTTTATGGAAAATATTGCAAATTTTTGATTCGCCCTCAAACTGAAAAATTCTAACATTTGTTTTCCTTGATTAAAAAATCTGTAGTTTAGCACAGTTTTAAAACAAGTTATTTAAAGTAATTTCTCGAAATTTCATAGCTCTAGGACTAAAAGTACGAAAATAACAGATTTTAATGAAAAAGATTGCAAATTTTTGACTCGCCCTCGAACTTAAAAGTTCTAAAATTTGTTTTCTTTGCTCAAAAGTTCTGTAGTTTAAAACAGATTTAGAACGAGTTATTAAAAGTAATTTCTCGAAATTTCATACCTCTAGGGCTAAAAGTACGAAAATTACAGATTTTTATGGAAAATATTGCAAATTTTTGATTCGCCCTCAAACTGAAAAATTCTAACATTTGTTTTCCTTGATCAAAAATCTGTAGTTTGGCTCAGTTTTAAAGCAAGTTATTTAAAGTAATTCCTCGAAAGTTTATAGCTCTAGGGCTAAAAGTACGAAAATTACAGATTTTAATGAAAAAGATTGCAAATTTTTGACTCGCCCTCGAACTTAAAAATTCTAAAATTTGTTTTCTTTGCTCAAAAGTTCTGTAGTTTAAAACAGATTTAGAACGAGTTATTAAAAGTAATTTCTCGAATTTTCATAGCTCTAGGGCTAAAAGTACGAAAATTATAGATTTTAATGAAAAAGATTGCAAATTTTTGACTCGCCCTCGAACTTAAAAATTCTAAAATTTGTTTTCTTTGCTCAAAAATTCTGTAGTTTACTACAGTTTTAGAATGAGTTATTAAAAGTAATTTCTCGAAATTTCATAGCTCTAGGGCTAAAAAAAAATTATAGATTTTAATGAAAAATATTGCAAATTTTTTAGTCGCCCTCAAACTGAAAAATTCTAAAATTTGTCTTTTGTGTTCAAAAATTTTGAAGTTTGGCACAGTTTATAATGACGTCATTAAAAGTAACTCCTCTTAATTTTATAGCTTTAGAGCTAAAAAGTACGAAAATTACAGGTTTTAATGAAATATATTGCAAATTTTTGACTCGCTCCCAAACAGAAAAACTCTAAAATTTGTTTCCTTTGCTCAAAATTTCTGTAGTTAGAAATAGAACCGTTAGTTCTTGGCACCATTTAAAAAAATATATTAAAACTAATTTCTTGAAATTTTACAGCTTTAGGGCTAATACTACGAAAAATACAGATTTTAATAAAAAATACTCCAAATTTTTGACTTGCCTTCAAACAGAAAAACTCTAAAATGTTTTTTCTAAATATGTGATTCGCCTCCGTGTTTTGCATCATTTTTACCTGTGCCCTTTTGTTTTCAGATCTCAAACCGTCTCGTAGTAACCTATGATCGCTTTGGAAATATTCCACGTCCTGATCGATCATTCTCAAATATATTCTTCGGTATTCGCTCCTTGGCATAGCAATAATGGTAGTCAGGTTGTGTAATCTTCTCGTGTGCGGGTGTGTGCTGGGCACCGTGGTACTTTCCGTTGGTCGTGAAGAACCCATCTACTCCAACGAGTTCGCCGTTCACATCCCTCAAAGTAACGATGTGGCAGACGAGATCGCCGACAAGCACGGATTCGTCAATCGGGGCCAGGTAAGTCGTTCATTACACATTTCATGTAAATCCCCTTGTATTACCAAACGTATTTAATTTTTGATCGGAGATTTACGACGCTTTAAACTGTCATATTTATGCAAATGGAATTGCTATTTATGAGGTATTGTTAATTTTAAAATTACGTTAATGTGCGTCGGGTGTGTCCGGTTTCGATTATTTATACGTTTACAATAATTGTTATCAATTCGGTGCAGGGATATAATAACTATTACTGCTCGTTTGGTGATATTTGCGGAAAGAATGGATCTGTTGGGAATACTCGTGACGTCATGAACAATCGATAAAAGGTGTTGAAAGCATTGCAACTACACGTGTTTATTTTACTGAAAAACTAGCTACGCTGCAGGTGGTTACACAGAATATAAAACTCCCCAACTGGAATCGTGCAAGCCGTGAATGCGGAATTAACGACTCTCCGCTTCTAATGTTCACATGAGCATAAGTCTGTCACTTCTCCCGTAATAACAGGTATAACGTTAAATTATTAAGTTAGTTTCGTTCTACGTTTCGAACGAACTTTAGAATTGTGCGGTAACGTAGGTAAATCGTTTTCAATTAGACATTAGATTGCCGCCCCCGAACTTCTCCGAACTCGAGAATACCAACGATGTATCGTCGTCTTAAAAGTTTCCGCTTCGTGATTTAATACGACTCCAATAAATAATAGCTTTGTAATTTCGAAACAAACTTACTTCATAAATAATACGCACGTTTCTAGTACAATACAAACAATAGTCGGGGAGTTTTTTCGACGCCCACATAAAAAGTTGAAAATTTTCAGCTTGTTTACAGACAAAAAGGGGAAAACGGTGAAGGTAAGACTAGAAAATGAAAAGTAGTTATTTATGGTACAAGTGGGTTACTTTAGATATTACCTGTGCGAGATAAGTTAATCCGCCGTGTTAAATATCTCGAACTTGTTTTTCTGTTTGTAAAATTCACTTATTCACTTACTTAATTATAACATAAGCAGCTAATAATTCCACTAGTGGGAAAAATATAATTAAAACAGTTTATAGGTGTAGGAAAAATTCCATCATTAAAGAATGAAATTATTTAATTTAAAGTTAATTAAAAGTTAATTGTGAAAAATAATTATTTATTGTATTTATTATCGGCATTATGTAACTTTGATTTAACTCCACCTACCTTTCGAGCCAATAGAGTTCTAGTTGAAAGTCTGATTCACTTAGCAACATTTTTTTCTGTTGGTTTTATTGGTCACAAGTCAGGTTAGAATTATCCAGACATTAGAAGACGCAACAGCATTAAAATCGACGAAACTCTCATGATTATTTCAATGCAAATGTTCTTGACATGTGTGACACCAGAACTGTCAAATTATTGATGTGTTGTGTAAATAGGGCTTGCCGTTCCATGATTCGACAAATTTAATTCGACTTTGGTTAAACTACAGTTGCAGAATTCCGACATAAATAAGTGTTGTTTATGGTTTTTTAAGTGTTTTCAGCCAATAAGACACGACTGCAATACAAAATTTTATCTGCAACCGCGACACTAACCTTAAAAATGACTCGTGTTACTATTTAGTTGTGTTTGTCACATGCCACGTCAGATATAAATATTATCTATTAGTAGCTCATGGAACGGTTATTAGGGATGTATGTATTGCTATTTAGAAGCTAAGAAAGCACGTTTAGATATATTGCTAAAAGACAGAAAATTAGGAAAAATGAAAATCAACTAACCGAAACTTTGATCGGCCATAACTCAGTTATTTGTTATCGGATTTGAATTTTAATCCCAGATTTGGAATCTGCGAAAAAATCTGCGTACAATGATGTATAATAACTCAAGTTTACTAATAGCAAAATATCGATGTCAGAATTTTGGCATAGTTTTAGTCATGATATGAGGAGGAAGAATTCAACAATTAGTGGAGAACACAAAAAGTCATACCATTAACAATAACCGAGGACGTGGACGTCTACTTCACGTATTTCTTCAATTTTTATTAAAAATAAATTATTTTCTTATAAGACACTAGTGCCTTATTAACCTTATAAAACGTCTAAACAGTAGTATTGTGGGTTCAGAATGTATCGGTTTGTGGATCAAATAATTTATAGGTTTTTGATTTCACAGGAACATTGAAATGTCTTCAACAGGCTTCAATTTTATCGCCTATTCCCAGACAACTTTTATCTGTCATCGTTTGTTTCATAAAAAAATGAATATATTTCGCATGGGTTGCCAAAAATGGTGGCAGCGCCAATAGCATTAATAACTCCGATATCAATAGAACTATAATTTTGAAATTTGACATGCAAACTAACTCAGATCTTTGTATCAGATGCTCCAAAGTTCAATTTTATTGAAAACTATTTAAATACGAAAATGGCGGATGCGCCAGGGGTACCACACCCAAATAAAATTCCCAATACAAGCTTGAACAGTGGGAAATGCAAACTTGTCGTCCTGTGGCACTTTTTGCCCCACCGCTTCTCCATAAATAAATATTCTGTCCGTCATTTCCGCAGTGATTTCTGAAAAAACTTAAGAAATTCCCATCCGCCAGGGGCAATTTTTATTCCGTTCGTACATCAAGATATCCAAATCTAACACATACCGGGTTGATGTATTATTCCCAGAGCTCCCCAAGTTTTTCTACCTCGCCGTTAGTTTCATAAATAAAAACATATTGCGGGCTTTTCGATATGTCTCTGGTTACCTGTCAGATGCTCGGGAGACGTCGCCCGTTACATTTACAGTCACCTACACAGGTTCGAAATCGAATTTTCGTTAAAATAAAACACGCCGCAATTTTTTGTATGTTGTCGTAGACGATTGAGAGATGAATTTGTTTGAATTCAAATTTTAAAGTTCGTGCGGGACAAAAGTCTGCAGATCGATTACATGTCTGAATGTTTGTGTGTCTGGCATGTTTACTAAAAATCTAAACCTTAAGAAAATTCCTGTCTGTCTTGTGTGCTTCGATGAGCTTTCACGGTTTTGAACGCGGAGTGTACGGAAAAAAGGAAAACCACCGTGACCTTTAACTAGAAAATTTTCTCTATATGAATTCTCCTCAGTTTTCACCACCCGCATGTCGACGTTCATCGATTTTGCTAGCATTTATTCGAACGAGTTGCCTCGAGCGCCCGGATAAATACAACAATTAAATTATTATTTCCTCTGATCCGTTTAAAACGAAACAACAATTCCCCAAACCGATTCTAAATTATGCATTGCATTGTTCAACGTTTCGAGTTGTTATTATTACTGGAAAGGACTTGAGTGGATAATAATGGCAAATATCGCAAGACCGTGCGGAGGCTCATTATTGTAATACTTTCGCCGCAAGGCGTATTTCATGAATGTGGGGTATTTCGATATTATTACTTTGTCTCTCTAATAAGGTAGCGTGTTCGGAATGAATTTCGCCAAATTTTAAGTGGTTGATTTGAACTTTTGGGTATTGCAAGCGCATTCATCGAGTTAATACGGAAAAAGTGCACTTTATTGACGTCGCCAGGTTCTATTATCGTGAATGTTTCATGTATGGATAAGTGCCATTATTCCGGGAAAAAAGCGCTTTGTCTGCATCGGTACCATGGCAATTTCGTGCTTCAAATACAGTTTTAGGAAGTAATATTTGATTCTATTCACGTTCTGCTTATTTGTTTTATTATACATAGAGGTAATTATAGGGAGAAATAGCATTGGTTTAACAATGGGTCTATTGAAGTTTTTCACATTTATTTACTACATTTTTCGGTGCTTTTCAAACCTCAGTTTGATTGAGTTGTTGTGGTAAGAACTAACTCAAGGAGAAATTGAGCTTTAAAAATTTCGGAACTAAAAATTTTGTCTCCGAAATGTTAAACGGCTATAACTGATAATGATGTATAATAACTCAAGTTTACTCCAAAAAATAAGCGAGATATCGATGGTAGAAAATTGACATATGAACTTCAAACATTTGACCCTCTGGCGACTATTTATTACTCCTATTAATTAATTTCCCGTTTCTTTTGGTGGTGTCTGTAGAGCCCCTTTTCTTTCCCACTCCAATCATCAACCTTTAACTTCACCTCGAACCCTTAGTCAATTAAATATTCCACCGCCTGTTATCTATTAAGATGTGAGAAACATGTTCAATAGCAAGCTTCCGCGGCGAGGTTATTGTTCTTCGCTACCAATGTACATACATACAAAGCATTGTGATGTAATTTTCTAACGCTTGAAAATCGGCATGTTCTCTCAATTCCCAGAGGACGCAGAACGAACGTATAACGCAGACGTATTAACAATAACCTTATTTACATGCATTAAATGTGCACCGGTTAATATGACGAGTGTAATGACGAATATCTCGAGAAGCGTCTTATTTATGTTTATTCCTCTTTGATGAAGACGCGCACACGCATTAATGCATCGCAAAACATCAAAACGATTATTACGTTTCTATTCTTCTGATGAGATTAAATTGTTGCGAAACTCGCGGAGTGATGAACGTCAAAAGAAGATATTGAAATGACGACGAAGGGGAACTAATAATCAGAGGATGTTTTTATGGTTATTATACCAAATCGTCTTATAAAAGACATAATTCGCCTCGAAGGACCAATATTGTCTTTGTGATAAATCATTGATACATTCTCTTTGATCAGAGGTCCTTTGATTGCAGTGATCCGGCTGGATGGACCAAAATTCTCCATGAGCCGCAGTAATTTTAAAATTGGAAAATACAAATGTGGTTCTTTCTACTCGGAAGCTCGGGAAATCCATTCCCATCGTCATTGTGTGTTCTGTTTTTGTTGATATTTTCCATCGCCTCGTTCGTTCTTCATTCCCATCCTCCGCCGTCCCCGGCCTGCTATTATCCGTGTTTTCATTTTGAAAAATTGAAGGCGGTGATGTATCGCTGCCGCCGCACGTCCTATTTAAATCTTTGACGTTTCAATTTCAAAGTACATCGAGTCGGAGCGAGGAAGTGAAGAATAAACTTCATTATCTCGGTGATCTGTTTCGCGCAATTCCTGTCCTCGGGGGATGGAACACCCCCTACAGTTTGTGGTCACAAACATTCGTTAATTAAAGCTCTTAATTAGAAACCATGTTAATATCAACTAAGTATTCCGATTACTATTCTCTTGCTTTTCCACAAGGAAAGACACACATGCCTGAATTCTCTTTAAATTCCATTCGAAATTATGGAAGATGTCGCGAGAAAGGGATTTGATGATTTTTGCTTCTGTACACCACTTTCGATTTACGGTTTGCTTTGATGCGAAACTACGATCCTGAAACTGAAGTGAAAATGGCTGACGCGTCAAAAACAGACTACAAAGAGAAAACTCGAAAAATGCCGTCCAATTACGTGTAAAACTAATAATGGAGCAGTTCACCGAGCGATTTTAATTTCCTCGCGAGTTGTGGTTTTTCGTAGAAAATTTCGAATTACACTTCACTATATTACCTTCTAGCAATATTTAACTTTCCTAGTTCAATTATAACGCTGTGCAAACTTGTCGACACCTACAGTCATAACAACGAATCTCTAATATATCTTTTCCTCAACATTTTCGTTGCAACTATCTTCCTTTAAAACCGCGTTCCAAGCTCGAGAACCCTTGCCGACGTCCCAACTCGTTTCTTTAAAGCTAATTGAGTTTGAACTTGAGATGAGAGTACGTTCGTTTGAACGTGCAATTATATTTCTCGCCATGGAATTGCAACAAAAGGCGCACAAATGGAGCAGAGATAATCGTGATGACTATAATTTTGTTATTTTTATAAGAGAGTCATAGTAACAATTTCTTGATTCGAAACTGCGGCGATGAGTTGTGATTCCGGAAAATTAGATTTTAGTCCGGGCTAAATTAGCACGAACCTCGAAATAATTCGCATAGATTTTTTATTATTATTATTTTTATTATTATTTTAATATTAAGATCTACAGTCTACAGTGTCATAACGTTCTCTAAAAGGTTATTTTGCACTATTTGAGGAATTTTTGGTGCACAAAATGACAGAAGTGTGTTTCATGTGGACGAAGTCGTTGACTGAAGATGAAATTCTTAGGGCCGATTTCACCACTGGATTAGATTAGATCAACATCAAATATGATTCCACCAACATTTTTAAACTGAGTTTAGTACTAATCTACGTTCAGCAAGTAAGTGGTCAATTTCAACCAGTTATCGATCTAAAATTGAGATTAATAAATTGTCAATTTTTGACATTTGTATTTCAATCAAAATTGAAAGAAAAAGAAGTGGTTTTTGGCGGTCCCATTTAGAATGAGAGTGAAACAGATGCCAAAATATTCTTCTAAGAGGTATCTAAAATTTGACCTCGTAAAGCCAAGAAGCGTTATTTATTTTGAAGCTAATGAAAAAGAGCATGAAGAGTTACATAAATTTTAAACACAGATTTCTTGCTAGAAAAATTGCTTTTATGATTGTTTTTGCAACAGTTGTTCTTTTGAACATAATTCGTAGAGCAAATGAAGATGATTCAGAAAATATAGGGAACTCCTGTGTCTTAAAATCATCTCCTAGCCCAAGAAGCTATTCCAAACATTGTTAAGAACCTATTAGACCATGCAGGAGAGATAATCCAAATCATCGAGAATATCGAACGCCAGTAGCTTTGAGATGAATTGAACAAACTAGAACAAGAAAGCTAGAAAGATACGGGAGAATTAAATTTATCACGAGGATTTAGTTTTTAATTTAATTGAAGTTTGATTTAAAATTTTTACTGTGTTTCAACCAATTAACATGTAAAATCCATTGTTTTTTTGTGAGTGTTTCACTTTTTCTTGTGCAATGATAAAGGTCTGCCTACAAAACAAGAAGCTCTACAGAACGCCGAAGGATTTTCTTCATACATCTTCATTTTTTGCTGCTTTTCCTTTAATCACTTTTATCACAAGATCTACCAATACTGAGGGGTTGAAAAGATTAATTTTCCTTACGTTTGATCACCAGAAAATATTTCTCAAGATACAAGACGTAATAGTCTGTCATAGTGACAATAATTTGCGGCATTGTCGTGCTCCTTTTGTCATGATCGTAGTTTTATAAATCTCGGTTTAGGGTGAAAACAGGCCAAACAAATCCAATTTAAAAATCAGCAGTTAAACTAAGCTCAGTTTATTAAAACTAGAGTTAAACGCTAGTTGGTGAAATCGGCTCTTAATGTTAATTGCAGTGGTTCATCTTATCTCAATCTGACGTAAATGCGACTAAATTGTACGATTTCAACAAAGATAAAAATAAAATCTATATTGTTATTTTGAGGACTCTCAGATGTTCTTCAACAAAATATGCAATGTAATATATGAAATGTAGTTTGCTGAAGAATAATTTCATAAGTTGCTGGAAAATTTCATAGAATAAGTGCACTCGATGCTACATCGACATAAAAAAAACATAAAGTTCTATGCTTCCAATGTAGTGCGTAAAAGAATAAGATTATTGAAATTTTGAAAAATAATTTCATATCTCAAGAATGGTATTTCCTACAAAAAATATTACGAAAACTTTTTTGTGGCAAATTTGATAAGGTACAATTTTCAAGTATAAGTATTTTTGCCATTGGAATCACCACTCATATTTGCAAAGATTTGTTTTCTTTGACAATGGCGTACCTTTTTTATCAGCACACGTATCGACGGGGACTTTTGACATTTTGTTTGGAACAATAAAATAAACGTTCACACAAAAAATTCACCTTATGGGAATTATTTTTAGCTTTCGATATTTTTGTGTGTCTTTTGCCTGGACTAATTGTGTTAGAGTTGAAGCAAAAGTGGGCCCTTGGGGTGCGGTTAAACCCGTTGATCTTTTCCTCCACGATCCGGTACTAATTAAAACTCATCGGGAGCATCCGCAATTTTCTTATCCAATAAAAGTGCTAATATCGCCAGGACCGAAAAAAATCTCCCAAGATTGGAACGCCATCACCACTCATGTCTCGTGGCGATTAGTCTCAATTTATGTTCCCCGCTTTTTTTCTCGAATAATCTGTCTTTTCACGTACGAAACCCGACCCATGTCTCCATACATACAAATATTGTGCCTTCCCAAGGGTCATCGACTAATTTCATATTTTCGGTTGGAATTCAGTGCGTGTGCTGCTTGCAAAACACGATTTTTTTTTATTATTTTATTTCATATCTGTCTCGGATTTCTCCTTGTTTTGTTTGATTCTTCCGTGGAACGGTGGTAACGCTGCCAGCACTAAAAGCCTTCTTGTGTTTCGTGACTCGCGTTTCCTCCTTCAAACGTCTTAAATTAACGTCAATGTTATCGAATCAATCTCGTTAAGTAAATATGAATGCGACGAAAAAGTTTTTCTGTGTATGTGGTATGGGGGGCCTTCTTTTCGTTATCTGATATCGTTTTATGAGAGTTTGAAGCTGTTGATCCAATTTGTAAAAATAACTATAATGATGTGTTTTCCGAGAACTGGAATTTAATCGAAAATTACGCAATAAATTACGGTGAAGTAAGTGCTTTCGAAGAATCGGCGATAAATATCCCCATCGAGTGCAAGCGGTCGGAATTATCTTAGAAAAACGTTTTTGAATTCAACACATCAGCACGTCCTCGCCATTTTAATAATCGACACAACGACATAAATCATCGCACGCCGCCAAGGATAATATTTGTCCTGGAAAAGTTCAATATTCGTTCTTGCACCAGCTTCTGGCGGAAATTGCACGGCCTCAGTGAATCAACATCAGAACTCCGCATATTTTTCGCTGGCCTCGCAAAAAATCTTATATTCTTAACGATTCCCGTACGAAAAGTGTCATATTTCAGGACGTTTCGTCCTCGTATCGATTCGTAGAGGGCAAACATATGTGGTCACCGTAGTGAGACATCAATCTTATCTCTTCGCCCTCAGTCCCGAATTGCTTTACTGCTGCATCGTCGTAAATCCAACAACTTTCAGGCCGTCGAGATGGATTAGATTCTCTCCTTTCATGTTTTACAACAGTTTACGACACAATCGGGGCTTTTCACGATCGGGATTCGGACAAGAAGAGGAAATCGCACTCTCATATGCATCTTATAAATGTCATTTGTTACCACAAAAGGGGCGCGCACAAAGGGAGAGGAATGTCCAGAGTTAACAAAGTGCTGTGGGGGTAGGCGCCTAAATAGACATAATTTCCTGTTCATTTTCTTCCTGCTTATTTTACTTTTTTTAACGTTTTTCATTCAGCATAAATTTATTGAACTTTTCGATCAGTTTTTAAACCTCTCGAGGGCCGATTGCAGAAACGCTGTTTAAACAACGGATTATAAAATCTTTGATTAAATTTAGTCCTGAACTATACAGGGTGTCCCAGAACTCACGCCTAGCCGAAAAAGAGCGGATGCCGACAGCAATCAGAATGCCAAAAATGCAATTCGTTTTGTCCTGATGTGCATCAAAATTGAGAAATTGCTTAACGAAAATGACCAATCCCAGAAGCGAAAGCACACATAATATTAATGTTGCTAGGTTTCATAATGTAATCTTAAACAGGATAAATTGATTTGGTCTACTACATTTTTTAACTGACGTCTAATGTCAATTTGACAAATGAAAACCACACAATGGCAGTTCTAAAAAAAACTTTTATTACAACAAGAAACAGAACAAGGCACAAGGTGTAACAGTTACATCAAATACTCGAACAAACCACCATTATTTTGGACACCTAGATGACCTCTTCTAACCAAACTTTAACATGAATTTTCAACATTTCATGCGTGATGCCATCCACAGCTCCCTAAATGCGTTGCCTGAGCTCCGCGGCACTATTTAGCGACACTACATAAATAACATATTTGAAATGTTTTCAGAGGAAGAAATCAGCGGCTTTCGTTGATAAGCCATTCGCAAAAATCTCTTCTGACCGGATAATCCTAAGGGAGTAAATGTTGAACTCTGGTACGGGTGCCTGTGATCGGTCGCGAGGATTCTTTGTACAGAAGATCTTCCGATGTCTAAGTAGCGTGCCACAGTTCGGATTTTTTGCGTGGGGTCTTCATCAACTGCTTCCAAAGCGGCTTCTTCATTTTCAGCAGTTCTGGCTTGACTTGGTGTTTCACCAACGGCGCGCCAATCTGGTAATATCTGACCAGTCTGTCTAGCCCAAAAAATAACTCGTTTTATTGTCCGGACCTGGAAAACGTTTTCGATACGTTCTTGCTACTAAAGCCGAATTTCTATCGCACTCTCCAAAAATAAGACACATTTCAAGGCATTCTGTCGCCGAGTACATCTTGAGCCTTGTTAAGATATTTGTTAATACCAAACACCAACTAGGAAACCAGCAAGTGAGGGAAACCGAAAGAAACGCCGTTGACACACTCCACTTGGCTTTCCACTGTGTCAATTCTCCTGCAGCCTTGTCACTTGTCATTCATCGCTCGTCAACCAGTGGTCTTCAACCCTCTAGTCAATCCCTAAAGTACGCTGAGCCGTTTCTGCACACTAAGTTCAAAGAGCTAACTGATTTATTGAAGTCTGTCATTTTAACGTCAAATAAGTTTACAGTGGACCAGATTATTTATACAAAATTCAAAAGAGAAAAGTTAAACTGGTCTCTTAGCAACACGCGAGTGTATCCTCCAGACCATTCCCACCCGGCTTTGTGATTGGTCAACTTTGTCATGTCTTTTCTCAGTTTCTGTTGGAGTTGGAACTTTTTTTTTTAGCAATTTACACATTCACAGCTTTTCCCGATATGCCCGGTTTTCGGCTAGGCATGAGTTCTGGGACACCCTGTATATTTTGATCCTATTGCAAAAACGGAAATATTTATTTATTTTTTTTTATAATATTTTTATTTTTTATTTATTTTCTTTTATATATATTTGTAAAATCATACATAATTTACTATCTGAAAATTGCACCCTGCACATTATTTTACATTTAGGTTTATCATTTTAAAAGGCTCTGAATTGAGATGTTCCAAATACTAAATTGTACTACTCTTACTTCTATTATGGAAACCACTATTTTAGAGAGATTTTCTCTATATCAAACGCTATAAAAACTAATTAAATCGGTGAGGAAATAACAATGTTAAGATAAAGGAAAAAATTAGAAACAAAGCTCTAATTGCAATTGTAGTATGTATGTCGTATTAAAATATTATCGAGACTATTACAGAGAATTACAGAGTATCTGCTTTTTAAAAAAAAATTTACTGGATCTAGAAATGACGTATTTAAAATGCCTTTTCAAATGATTTTAACATTACACTTGTCATTTATCTTTTCGTCATTTAAAAATCTTCAGATAAATGACAAAAGTAGAGTTCAAATCATTTGTGAAAGCGTTTTAAATAAGTTAATTCTTGGCCTATTGAAATTTGTTTTAAAAAACAGATTCTGTGTTTTTGCTTGGGACAGCCGATTTATGCCTAGAATCCAGTGTAAGATCTTGTTTAGATACACTCTCACTATCTATCAAAATTTTGATTAAAAAGTGGTCTAGAGATTGTTTCTCTTTCAAAAGCTATTAAAACGAACGCAATCAGTTAAAAATAATGAATTTCGAATTTTAAACAATTCCTAAATGCTTGAATTGATTTGAAATCGAAAAAAACAACCTCTTGGTCAGTGGTTTTTTTCAAAAAAATTAATAAATACAAAACTAAAAATTTAATACCGTCGATAAAATAAATGAATGAATTAATTCTAAAATACATCGACTGTTAATTAAATTGAAATGTAACATACTAAAATTAAAACCGCTGAATTTCTCTCTTTTCGTTACTAATATTTTTTGTTTTTCTTACATGTCATCGTTTTATCTCCTTCCATTTTCTCTCTTCGTTAATGCCGGCCATTATGAGGAAGGTTATTAAGAAATGAATCCTAGTTCTCTAGCAAAAATGGCAAAACCTCGAATTCTAGCTGGGTTTAATGTCCGAGCAATAATTTCCCGTGATTTCCTCAATATCAGTGACGATATCCCTGAAATGAGGCGTGCGCAAGAAACGTCAAAAGAGCTCTGAAAACAGCCAAGTTAAGAAGATTATGACGTGATAAAGTGTCTGCGGCTTTGGTAGACTTTTACTCTAATAACGTTAATAAATAATGGATGACGATGATCCTTTTCTTTTGATGTCTTCTTAGTTTTTACGATCCATACGTTGCCGATACTTTAAAGATAACACAATGAAGAAAGCGTCCTCTCCATTTAACTGTCCAACAAGTAGCAAATTTGCACGAGAGCTTTCCAAACCTAGCTGCTTTCGGCAACAATAGAAACAAATAAACGACGTGACGAAGAGAGGGGAAAAGTATCTCCGTAATGGATTTCCCATCAGTCTTTTAGTGGAAGTACCGAGCTAGATAATTAAACTTGAAAAAGTAATTTCGTTTTATTACATTATTTGTCAGTACGATCGGTCCCATAAAAGCATACTTTGTTCTTCCTAGCGTGATTCGATCAATTTAACCTTTCCTTTGCAGGCAACAAAAAAAACTCTTTTAACTAGAACAAAGCTAATTCACAAAAAATAATTGCCCGTTCGACGAGTCTGATTACTTTTAATCTGTCGTTTGTACCAAATAGACTTTTTTTCCCAACAATTCGATTAATGAATTGACTGTTCTTTGTGATGGCTTGTTCCTTTTGTTTATCGCACTTTCTGAAATACCACGTCGAATAAATAGACCGCTTAAATTACAAGATCTACTGGAGTTGAATGCGTAACCACAAAGATTTATGGGAAAACTTAGGTATATCCACTTTTCGGCATGTCTTTGTTATATATTCTCTTTCGGTGTGCGCCAGTGTGAAATGGCTTCTAACCTTCGTCTGATAGCTTGATACTCTATTAAATTACTTTATTATGCTATTCTGATTTGGGTTTTTTCCAGAGCCGGATCTTATTGATATGGGCATAAAGCGCAGATATGCTAATAATCCTCATATTTTTTCCCATCGAACGATAGCTTTTTTATTCTTTGACGGATTTATTTGCCCCGGAAATGGTGCAGAATTTTCAAACAGTTTAGACACTTTCACGACTACCTCGGACTAGCTAAACTTCCAATTATACACATAATTGTCAAAAGTCTCTGATTTAGGACGCAATATCCATCATCTGCAGATCTCAAAAGCCGATTGATAACTAAAATACTTCCTGCATTCATAACTGGAAGTTACCACTCTTGTTTACTTCAGGAAGCACGCGGAAGTGTTTTTTGAATGTTTTTTCCAAGCGATTCTACCGCCAAATAATTCAAACATTTTCAAGATATAATGTTTGCAGTCAGAGGACATTTAACTAGATTTTAGAATTTTTATATATAGTTGTAATTATTGAAACATAGGCCCAAAGCGATTGTCTTTTATTTTATTTATTAGCATGGCGCATCCACCACTTTTATGACCTTTTTGTAGCAATCCTGTAGGATTTGAATGTGAAATTTTCTGGGAATTGTCAGGGATTTTCTACTATTCTCCAGTATTTCCTAGGATTTTTGGGGGCTTCTAGGATCTCTTTTAATTTATGGTGGTTTTGCAGGATGCTCAAAGATCCCTAAATTTTGAAGGGAGTTTTTTACTTGTTTTAAGGTTTTTTAAGCCTTCCAGGATTCTCTAGGTTTTCTCTTCGATTCTCCTGGATTTTGATGAAATAGATCTCTTGCGTTTTTCTGGGGTTCTTTAAGATTTTCTAAAATTCTGTGAAATTCTTTGGGATTTACTAAGATTGTCTAGAATTGTTTTGCAATTTCGTGCATATTTGTCTTTTTTTCAATATGATATTTTATCATTTTTCGGTATTTCTTCTCTGAGGTTTTTATGGGATTTTATATATTATTTTTTTAATATACGAACTTTGGAAAGTCTCAAATTTCACAGTTTTTTAAGTTTTACAATTTTTTAAGGTACTTCAATCTCTTTGGATTTAGGAAATAGTTTTCGAAAATTTTATAGAATTTTCTACGATCTTCGAGGAATTTTTTTAGAATTTTCTCAGATGTTGTATTTCCTGCGATTTTTCAGGATCCAATAAAATAAAGACTATTAAAATAAAGACTATGTCTGTACAATTTTTGTTTTTTGAAATTCCTTAGAAACTCATTGGGATTTTTTGAGAAACCAAGTTTCTTTGACAATGTTTAGGACTCTCATGGGATTTACCAGAATCCTAGAATCCCAGGACACTCCAAAAATTCCTGAAAACGCCGTTGAACATAAAAAAACCCTAGATGTTAAAGACTTTAGAGAGTTGTACAGGATCCCACAGGATCTCTAACAGAATCTGAAGGAATTTCAAAGAGTCCCGAGAAATCTCGCAATATTTAACAGACTTTAAGAGAATTTTGGAATTTTTACGAATGCAAGTTACTATTAAAGAAGTATAGAAAAATCTTAAATAATTTTATGAAGTCTTAGAAAGGCAGGAGTCTCCAAAAATTCCTGATAACGCCCATTGAACTTGGAAAATTCTGGATCATATTAAAGATCTTAGAGAATTCTACAGAATCCTACAGGATCTGTAACAGAATAAGAACGAGTTTCAGAGTCCCGAAAAATCTTGCAGCATTTAATTTTGACAATTTTTAAATTTAAAAGAATGTTAGTTTGGATATGTCTGAAATTTTCCGAAAAATTTTACGATTTTTACATTTTGTAGGATGTTCCAATGTTTTCCAGGAAGTTTTACAGTTCTCCACAATTTTCTGGAATTTGCTAGCATTCTGTCGCATATTTTAAGCCTGTAATTTTCTTTTTGAATTGCGTTCATAAGATTTTTTGAGCTACTGTTTTAATTCTGTGGAATTTTATTCACTGAGATTTTCCTACATTTTCTGAGATACCTATCCAGGATTCTAAGAAATGTTCTAAGGGTCCACCGAGTCCAAAATTTTTTTACATTTGTAAACGTATTTTGACAAAAACTTCATGCAATCAAATCAAATCAAATCATCAAATCCAGTTTAATTGTATTTTCCAAAAATTATTGTTCGAAAATTAGAGCTTAAACAGTGGATCCACAAAAGTAATCTATTTTTGATGTTGGAGCTAATTCCAACAGCAAATTCAATATTCCAACGAGTTCATAAACACGAAATCAACATTTCATTTAACAAAAAACGTGAATATTTATATAAAACATGTATAAATTAAGCCCTCTTTTTATAAATAATTAATTTGCGAGTGTATTATTCACGTTCTGATAGTAATAATTCATTCCTAGCCAACAGTTCGTTGGCTTTTCCTCGGTAACGAAACCAAGCATCACTATCTTCTTTTTTCCTGTGAATATGGTGGATTCGCCGGGACACTAACTTGCACCTTTTTTCCATTTAAATTTAACAAGCGTTCGAATACGTGATACGAGCGGTTTTTCCCATTCGCCGAAAAAACATATTAAATGTAACAGTGTCACATTTATCTCTGCCGTTTGTACAAATTAATAGGACATTTTTTAGGTTGTAAAAAAATTGAAAGTAATCAACTTTCCCGAAAAACGCCACTGATAATATTTGGGTTTATTGGGGCAGCTGCGTCCGATAAATTATAATTTGGGACAGAGCGGGTTTAATATTTCGCCCGTTAATTTAAAGATATTGGCGTAAAAATTGCAGTTTTCGAGAAAGCCAACCGTTGGAATGGAAATTCGGTAGTTAACTAATTATAATTCGAATCGCATTCTGGTTTTTCGGTGGAATTTCAATTTCGATTTCGCTTATTTTGTGGTGGAATATCCTATTATTATCGGTGTTAAACTTGGTATTAAAACAGGGCCGAATCCTAGATCGTTCCGGGCCGTTGCGGCCTAGTTGAGGTGAAGCGACCGCAAACAGAAACCGACGTTTGCGGTCCAAGTTGGACCTGAAGTCCTTAACTATGCAATGAGCTTGACAAAGTTGCAAGTTGCACCGTTATTTTCAGCACTAATTGACAATTCATTGGTCTATAAACCGGGCCCGTATTAAAACGGAATTTCGTCGCAATCGCATTTCATTCAGTGGTTGTGTGCCGAGAATAGAAAAATATTTAAATGGCTGTAAAACATTTCAGGTCAATTTCAGGCAGATGTTCTGTTTGGAATTACAGTCACGTAAATGTCGGCGTTCTGTAAATCTCGCACAAATTTTTAGGTCAATAAAATGTTTGACGGTGGTAAAAAGAGTGACTCTAATTATGAAAGTTGCAACTGCAACTCGTCAAAACTGGGGTTTTTGTCGAAATACTGGAAACAAGTGAAAATTTCATGGAATTAAATTATTCGAGTTGTTCGGTCTGTTTAAAACTTGATGTGAAACTGCTGTCATCTTCGCGGTATGTGACTATAATAATGAAGCATTGTGTGGTGGCAAAACTTTTATCATTATGTCGACATTAAGATAATTAGTGGAGCACGACGGGGAATTATTAATGTCGAGATACACATTCAGGAAAACTTCCGAGCAAAAATTAGACTAAAAAAAGTTTAATCAGATCTAATTAAATAAGAAAAGAAAGGAATCGGCTCGGGTTTTTGGTAATCCACGAAATTTATTTATGACTCTCCTTTCCCCAGGTACGCCAAGTTGAAACTCCCTTTGGATTTACTCCGCTTTGCCCCATGTTTTGTTTATTAATGTAATCGGAATTTGATTAAGCAATCTATCGAAAACGGGGGATGCGAGAAAACTTTTTAATGGTATCAACCCTGAAATTCGTTCCAGATTTAGACCTTATCTCGAGGATCGCGGAACTACTCCTCCGGCGCATTTTTCTCTTAATTACAACTTTATTGCGTATCGAATTTCTTGAGAAATCGTGTAACACGCAACTATTATCAAGTTTTTAATTACAATTCGTGTTTGTTAATTTGCTTTATTAATGTTATCTTTATTAAATTATCAATTTTTTGTGGGTGCGCCACGTGAAACCTAGAGGAAGCGGTACCTTATGCATTAAACAATAGTTGTAGTGTAGTTAAAGCCCGGACAGTTATTGATCCCTCGGTCGGAAACAACAAACGTATACTTGATTAACCAAATTAGACCCTTCAGATTCAGATAGTTAACCCAGTTTAAAGTTGCACTTGATCCGATCAGAAACAGTGTTAAACAACACGCGGGAATTTCTTCGACTTGGCCCTTAATGAGGTATTTCGATGACCTGCCATGCAAATCGCTCCACCCTTAGTTAGTTCGCTCGCCAAATACATTACCGATGTAGTCCAGCCAAAATAAGCAGGATAAAAGCGTTATTTTCATCGAATTTGGGCAAGATAAATTTCGGCAAATATCACATGCCGTTGACAAAATTAAACTTAACTATCTAATGTCTTTAACTAAAAATATAGTTCTAACCACCATTTTAAAATATAAGATTGAGTAGTTGAAATAGGCCATAACTCAGTTATTTGTTGTCGGATTTGAATTTGAATCCTAGATTTGGAATCTACGGAAAATTCTGCGTACACTGATGTAGAATAACTCAAGTTTACTCTAAAAAATAAGCGAGATATCGAAATCAGAAATTTAGCATAGTTTTAGTCATGAATTTTCGCGAAAAATTGCAACTTTTGATTTTTGAATAATTTAAAAACTATTTCTTATGGCGCAAACGATTTCTCAATATTTCCAATAGTTGTTTCGAATTCAAATAACGCAAATGTTGTTAAGTTGCTAATTAACGTTTATTAATCAAATAAAACCACAAATAAACTAACTGGGCAAAGTTCGTCGATTAAATCAAAGTTAGTTCAATTTTTTGTGCAATGGATTCATTTTCTGTTTTGTAAATCTCAACTTGTATTTAATAAACACATATATTTTATTTGTTAAGTATTACAAGCTTTGTAGGCATAGATTTACAACACAATTGCAAATATTCCACCTTTTGCACTATCGATATCCAAAAGCCTTAGTCTGTTACTACTTCCATCCACTTTTTCAAGATCATCCTCGACCTTTTCTAACCATCGTTTTCTTAGTCTCACTTTTCATATTTTACCTATCGGTTTCCTGCATAGGACTTGCTTAGTTGCCTAACGTGTCCCACCCATCTTAATATTTGCGCTTCTATAGGTATATGCAGTTATTCTGGGCTAATGGTAGAGTGCATACACACCTCTTGGTTAATTCTTCTCTGCCATCCCAATACTTAAATTTCAACATAGCACTTTTCAATTTTCCTTTGCAACTCTGGCTATTTTTTTCTCTTCTTTCCCCTCTTTTCCTACTTGCACTAGATGCACGAAGTCTTCAACTTCTTCAAAAATATATTTTCTATCAATTTCGCCGCTCATTCTTTATTTGGATTCGCCATCACCATGCATTTTGTTTTTTTCTCATTAATTTCCAGTCCAACTTTAAATACTTCTCCTTATTCTAACTTTCTTACCACCCGCTTTGGCTCTTTTTCCGATTTGACTAACACAGACATTTATAAAGCGATTCGCCAACCCAAATTTTCCTATCAATTGCTTGATTTCCTCATAAGTTAGGACCACCATTTTGCCAATAATGCAATGTCGTTCGCAAATGGAATGCACTACCTCATTTCTTGTTTCTACCCGCGTCATTCTTATTAATCTTACTGATTTCTTCGGTATTGCCAACTGTAGCATTGCGTGATAAACTTATTCTCTCTTGATACAGACATAACAAGGAGTTTTGGTATATTTTGCTGACTGTTTTCAAAAACGTAAACTTTTGTATAACTGTCAACGATGGCACTTCAATGTACACTCTAGGCAAAAATAACACTCTAGTTAACTATTCGGTAAATAATAAACCAGGGGTGCGATTCTCGAAATGTGCTGATTTGATTTAGTGCACTAATATTCATATTTAGTGTGAAAATTGAAAAAGTGTATTCTCGACGTTCAGTGAACCTTTAGTGTACTGAACTTTCAGTATGAAATTATTAGTGTGGTCGATAGTAGACTAAATTGCATGCTAATTTATTTAGATTGTCAAAATTTCAGATAAAGAAATGAAATTAGAAGAAGAATCTAGACGAAAGTCTTAACTTAGATGTAGTAGCAGCAAATTTTTTGCTTCATATGAAGCAAAATTATAGAAAATTTCTTAAAAACGTAGGGGATAGAAAACTCCGAAAAACTTTTCAATTTACTGAAGACACATTTAACTACAAGACCGTGGAAATCCTACGCCAAAAATTGCGGTGGTTTTAGTGTTATCATGATATTCTTCTGCTGCAACTGATTGGAAAAATACTCTTTCTGTAAAGTAACACATTCTGTTTGATTAGATCATTTTCTCCTGTTGTCTGTTGGTGCTTAATTATACATTATTTTAATTTTTGACCTAAGTTTTGCCACGCCTGATGCATTTTTATGTTTTTTCTTTTTTCTAAAGTTGTTGGGCGTGTTTTCATGTAAAGATAGACATAAACTTGTCTTGTACAAGAACCAAAAGTTGTTCAGAAAGTTTAGATGATTCCTTTTGCTTCTCAGTAACACGCAAGTTATACTTTTAACCCTGCGCTAAAGGTTTGAATCTACTTTGAGATATTCTCATGAGATTTTGATCTCACGAGTCAAAAATCGTATCAAAAAGTAGCGGAAACTATAAAATTATTCATTTTGCTGTGATTTCTTGTGGGAGACCTTAATGCTGCATTTATTTTTGTTGAACATTTGACTGGAAAGGTTAATTTTTTGAGATCAGTCAACCTGATAAACTGTTTTTGCAATGTTGCCAAGATTAGATTAGATTATTTTAGACCGGACTAAAATATTAGTGCACTTTTTAGTTTGATGATGGAGAATACACTATCTTTGATACCATACTGATTTTCTGGTACTAAAATTTAGTACACTAAACTTTTAGTATGATTTCGAGAATCGCACCCCAGACGTCAAAATATTTTGGTGAAACAAAATTTTACTTAACTGACAAATAAAATTTATCTATCGAATAACTAACTGAGCATTTAACTGACGTTGGTGAAAGCCAATCTTAGTCCATTTTTGAACAAAATACGTTTTCAATTTTCTTAAAAGTACAATAGAATGGTACAGAGTTTGATCCTTTTATGTGATATGTTTATGTTTTCCATAAATTGAACGTTCACACAAAAAATCAGCTTTATGGGAATTATTTTCAGCTTTTGCCTGCACTAAAGACCTTTCTCACCTAAAAGAGGCGCGCCGATGAACAAACAAAGAAAAATCATTAACTTTGAACAACCCTTTCGGTCGCCCCATTTTTATTAGCATAGTTTCGTCCTGTTTCGGGTTTCCTCTCGTAAAACCCAAGTTCATATGAGAACTCTCTCCGCAATTAAAATTCACCAAAACACAATGACATTTACATGTTTTCCGCCGTCGCCTCCGCCGTTACCAGAAACACAACAAATTTCGAGAAAGTTTTGATGTTTCTCATTTTCCTCCGACGTTTGCAATTAAATTTCAACTATTCCGTCCGACAACGACGTGACAAATTGGAGTGCAGGTAAGATAACGACTTGAACGCACGTCAAGTCAACATCTATTAGTAGCAAGAACCCATTTGTATTCTGGATGACATTACGAAAGTCGGGATAAGTTAAGGAAGAACAGGCGACGACGGATTTTGTAACCGCATATTAGCTATTTTATGAGCAATAATTAATGGCTGGAAAGTGTTGTGTAGGCACAAAGTGAGCTGTGAAACTGAGAGTATATAGTCTTCAACACGGACTTTGGCAGGTTGGGCCTCGACAAAGAAAATTACAATAAAAGTGAAGAGTGAATTTTACGGAGAAACCACTTCCAAGCCTTAAAACATGTTTGTCAAAGTTGCCCTCTGTTCAGGGGATAATAATTTCAATTTAAATTTTCTTCGATTTTCTTGTGATTTCGCCAACCTCTCCGTATTTTTTTGGGATTTCGTCTAAATTCTCCTGATTTCTTTGATATTTCGTCCAGTTTCTTCTTATTTTCTTGTGATTTCGTAAAACTTCTCCTGATCTCATTGAGATTTTGTCTAAATTTTCCTGATTTCATTGTTATTTTGTACAACTTTCTCTTATTTCCTTGTGATTTCGTGAAACTTCTCCTGATTTCCTTGTTATTTCGTCCAACTGTCTCTTATTTTCTTGTAATTTGCTAAAACTTTCCCTGATTTTATTGTAATTTCGTCCGACTTCTTCTTATTTTTTGTGATTTCGTCTAAATTCTTCTAATTTCCTTGTTATTTCGTCCAATTTCCCCTTATTTCTTTGTAATTTCGTCTAAATTTCCCTGATTTCCTTGTAATTTTGTCTAACTTTCTCTGATTTCTTATTGATTTTCTCTGATATCCTAATAATTTTCTAATGATTTTCTGTTCCTGATTTCCTGAGATTAATACACCTGGGAGGTTAACCTCTCGATTCAGGTTGTTCCAAACTTCGTAATTTTCATCGTGTGATTTGTTCCTGTGGCAAATGTTGCAGTAGCGGTGTTATGTAAATTGGATTTTGGGGTACAAAAGACGATTGTCAATGTGATATGTCGCAACTGCGCTGAATTTATACCGAATCTCTGGACCTTCGCATGGAATATCTCCACGCCTACGCACCAAATTTTTCATATTAAAAATACCAAAGAAGCGAAACTTATTAATCTTCACCTACGCTTCGAGTAAAACCGAAATTTAATCTAGATAAACTGGAACGAGCGCTCAAACCTGAAAGAATCTCTGGTTTTAATGCGTTCCATCGAAGCGTTATCCGCCAAAAATCGAACTCCGCCTCTTTCTTCCTGTTTGTTGTCTGTTTCACATTCACACGATGTTCCCGAATCATTCACTTGAACATAACGAAAGCAATGGCGGCATTTAGCGGTTTGCTAGTAAATGTGGCCGTAAAAATGAAGTGCACGAGATTCTGAATGAGCACATCTCGCTGAATAAATACCTCGAAGATGTCGAACGATTTTACTAAACGACACGTTTTTTCTAGCAACATAAAAATAATGCGATTCTCCATCTCAGTGGCGCTTTTTCGTAATGAGTTAACGTCGACTTTTAATTAGTCAACAAAAGCTGTTTGTTTTTCTTGGGAATCCTCTTAACTTGATGTATTTAAAGTATTAGTGGAGTATTTGGGCACGAAGGGTCGAAAAAGCTTTCAAAACTCGCATTTAGACGATTTGATATTTTATTCAGGACGAACTAAAACTTTAGCCACCTTGTTCTAACGAGCTGTTTCAGTTTTCATTTCAAGTTGGTAATAAAAGTAGCTCTGAGCTGCGTTCTAATTTAACTGAATTCACTGTCTTGGATTTAATTGGGTGTTTTCGAAAAGTCGCCGCGATTTTCCACATATTTCCGCAGCAATAAAACACTCAAAACAAAATCAATTTGTAGCTACAAATGTGCAACTCCTGCTCCATTGCACCTTATCGACCCTCATTTTTCACCGCGATCAAAATAAAGGATTTTCCTCCCTTCCTCTGTTTCCATCGTCGATTTTATTTTCAATTTTCCTTTCTTAATCCTCGCACTATCGCGAAAATCACGACCTCAACTTTGCCCACATTTACTTCATTTTTTCCCCGAAACACATTAAAGTTTATGGTAAAAGGAACGAAAACTTGCTTGTTTATTTTGATCTGCATTTAGTCCGGGGCTCCGAAGGGTAATCCTTGTAGGGCAGGATTCCGGTGGAGACCCTTGACATGGAAAAGCTGCGCCACATTACGATGTCGGCTTACGAACTGCGGAAGCTCCATTCAGAGGTCGGCGTCTTCCGATTTCGTCGACCACGAAATAACACCGGGCACGGTTAATGTTTAATGAAGCGAGCATTGGAATTTTATCGGACGTTAGGGGATGAAATTGATATTTTTTTCGGGGATTTTCGCCCAGGAGTGACCATGAGAATCAATGGAAATGATGAATTATGTTTATTCCGTGCCCCGGCGCATCCACCATTTTTCACCAACGCTAAATAGTTTCTAGGCATTGTTGTTCAGATGCTGGTTTCGTTCAGCTGGCGATTTTAGACAAACATGGCGATTTTATGGCCACTTAAAAATGTTTTTCATGTACTGCCTTCTTTTACTTACTTAGGACTTTTGAATATTCTATTAGGACCTATTTTATGGTCTTTTTATTACTAGGATATAATATCGTAATATGGTGGCATTGAAATTTTATTTTACAATATGTGCACTTGCACATATCTTTATATCCATGTTATAAAACCGAAAAATATAAATAAAGTTTTATTACTCGTCTCACAACGTTGCAAAAACTCCAAATGTTACAGAATCTACTGGAGCGAAGGGTCACTTTTATAATCCAGCTAATAGTCATTTACGTGACTAAAACACAAATGCAATATAACGTTTTATCCACAATTACAAATTGAAAAAGTGATACTTAAATCTCACACAAAATGTGCCTTCCGTGATGTGGATAAAACGGTTGTTTTTGTAACAATGAAATAAACTTCGTTTTTGACTGAATTGATTGATTGATTTGCGGAAATAAACATTCACTTTATTGTACAATTGTACTTGTTGACGATAAAAGTTTGTATGCCCCACCTAAGTGTCTTTATCGAACTCGACTGTTACTCGCTCGGCTTGTAATCCCGGACTCGTTCGATAAAGCATTACTTTAGTGACTTAATACTTAAATAAATATTATCTTCTACCATCAAATAATTCGCTTATTATATGTTTGCTTTTCAAGAAATGATGGCTCTAAATAGGTTCTAAGCAATAAAGACATTCATCAGCTCTAATTGGCTAAAATCCATTTAGTAATGTCTATAATCCAACGGTTTTTCAAAAGGGGCGAATTCAGTCATGAAAAGAAATGTCAATTTATATTTTGACAATCATTTTTTAATTTTTATGTTATTTGCTTTTAACATATGTATCTTCTAATTAAAGTTTCACAAATTAAAATTTCAAGTTTACAAGTTGAAAATGTTTGGACGTGTGGCGCGCTCTAAAAGCCTCGAAAAATTTAGTGATTTTTATTTTTAACTTTCACTTAAAAAAGTCATATTTATTTCATGAATGGTCGTAGATAAAGCATAGTATTACACTTGCATGTTATGGTTATGGCCAGGGATTATTACTCCTCAAAAATGGCATACACCTGACTTCCTCTAATTTCCCAATGATTTCCTTGTGATTTCGTTTAATTTCTCCTTATTTCCTTGTAATTTCGTCTAACTTCCTCTGATTTTATTCTGATTTTGTACAATCTCTCCTTATTTCCTTGTGACTTCTTCTGATTTTTTGTGATTTTGTCTAACCTTTCCTTAATTTTCTTGTGATATCGTCTACTAACTTCCTCTGATTTTATTCTGATTTTGTACAATCTCTCCTTATTTCCTTGTGATTTCTTCTGATTTTTTGTGATTCTGTCTAACCTTTCCTTAATTTTCTTGTGATATCGTCTAACTTCCCCTAATTTTTTTGTGATTTTGTCTAACCTCCTCTTATTTTCTTGTGATTTCATTCAACCTCTTTTTATTTTCTTGTAAATTCGTCTAACGTCCTCTGATTTCGTCTGATTTCCCTAGATTTTCCATCGAGTGCCCCTGATCTAATGACTTCCTCTCATTTTCTAACGACTGATTTCCCATGGAGGTTAACCTCTCGGGTGGTTGTGAATAATGGGCCTCATAACATGCTCGTATAATAATGTACTATTAATCCACTAGTGGAATAAATGTGGGTTAAAATTGTCGATTTAAGAGTTATTTGCGTATAAAAATGTCTGAATAATTACGTCGTTTTGGTTTCGTGCATTAAAATTGAAGCCTGTTAATACAGCCTCATTTTTTCGGCCCCATTTCATCATTCACTGTCATTAAAAGTGAAGAAATACGCTGTCAGTTTCCCACTCGTCGCATGAATATAATTTTCGAGTTTCGAAGGATAAATCATGGGGTAAACTACATAGAACAAAATATTGGAAAAACATTCCACAGGACAGAGATTTATTGCGTTATCAGTGACGGGTCAATTGTGAGTCGAAATGTACATTTTTTACCGACTACGCCCTTCCGAAACAGCGATGTCAAAACTCAATAATAATAATAATAATAGCGACGACGACCACAAAACAAACGAGGAAAAAACAAATCCGATCGTACTAATGAAAAGGGAAATTTATTCGACGCTTTTTTCGGTTGTTGCGTGCATGTCGGAAAATTAAACGGATGCAATGTGTTTTCAATCGACTTTACACCGAAATTTTGAAGCGGCATTGTCGAAACGGCCAGAAACCACAACAATATTTGGATTTTCAAAACAGCGCAGAATTGGTGGATGCGCCGGGCGAACCCTGCAAAACTTCCATATGTTCATCCGCGCTGGAAATCTGCAAATCGTCGTGTTTGACGGCGGTTTTGTTTTAAGACACGTCATAAAACCTCCCGCGTTCTCCCGCTTCCCAGCCGAGATTATACGGAATAAATCGGTCGGAATTTACAACAGTGTATGGAACGTTATTTCGGGTTATTATAGATGATCTCTGTAGGATGTGTTTATAGACGGCAAAGCTCCTTTTGAACGGGTTTCGGCAGGATGCCTATATTGGCAAACAGATCAAAGAAGGGATTACACCGAATATATCTGAAGACATTCACTCTTGGCGAGACACACTGTCGTAATTGAAAAGATAAAGCAGTTTCGAGGATCAACGTCATTCGAATCACGACGCAAATTAAATATTCGATCACTCGGCGAAAAATTAAGCGATTTTCGCTCGAGTTGAAAGTGCAGCCGGTAATTGAGTAGTGAAGACGTCGGTCTTAAGATGTTATTAAAGTGCATCTGATGCTCTCAGATCACAACCATTTGCGTCGTCTTGGGAGGAAACACCGCCACCATGTTTAATCATCGATTAAATGGCAGATTAATGAACTTGTTGATGGAAGTAGGCGAAGGCTTGCGTAAACTTGACAACGCGTTTTTTCTGATTTACAGGCCACGTGCCAATAGGTAACTCCTTCGGCATTATGCGACAATTTTGAAATTATTCAACCCTACACGTCTAAGCAGATAGGAACGTTAAATATTAATTAATATTCAGCGTAGCGTTGTTGTAGTTGGGTCGCATCAAATTGAACCGGAAACGAGCGATTATGTCCCACCCTACAAAAGAACATGTGACAATCGCGCCCGGAGCGTTACCGGACTATAGTTATTCAATTATCTTGTCTTCAAGCTCGCGTTTGACGCTTGTAATTTCCCTAATTGCGTTCAGGTATCGTTTGACCAATCGCGATTGCTCGAGAGTATGTGATGGATGTTTACGTTATAATTATTGCTTATCACTAGTTGGACCATTAGTGTAATTAGAGCACAGGCCATGTCAGATTACTGCTCACACGATGTCAACCTCTGATCATGCGAAAACTGCAATTTGGCAAATACACTTAGCGAGATGGAATTTTGAATTATTGTTAGCTTTGGTTTTAATTAAATTCAAGCTTTTCATGTAATTGCGTTCCCGTGGGAATTTATTTAGTAAATTGGAAAAATTCTACTATTTTTGATTGGACTAACGAGAAAAGTTAGATAAGAAGACAATGATTTAGGAGTGTTCCTCATAAAATGAAGTGTATATTGGACACCAGATGGCGCACTTGGGGAAGTTCGGTCGTGGACTGACCGCTAATTCTGATAAATAATTGTGTCGAATTAAACGGGAAAATATGTGGGTGCACAACCGATGAGAATGTTTGTTTCTAATTGCTTATCCTTCACATAAAGTTGGAGCTTGATGGAGCGTAACGGACCAAAGAACCCATTAGAGAAACGGGAAGACATATTTTATTGAATATCGTAATATACCGACTGATTCTAAAGTACTTACTATAAACGAATAACAAAGAACAAAATTTATGGACAACAAACATTGCATATTTATTACCACCGCTTTTCGTCATTGCAAACCCACATGTCGTTGAATAGTGAAACAGGTGCCACCTTTGACGGATCCGTCAATATAACTCGCTCGCTGCAATTTTGAATAGACCAACCCATGAATGACAGGTAAATTAATTATTAACAAGTTTCTCCTGACGAAGAATGGAGCTTTCAAAGCTCACATAGAAGTCATATTTTATTCAATATAATCCTAAACTTTTCCCACCTTGTTGTAATAAACTGTTGACTTTTCATTTTAAAACGGTGAAAAGCGGCACGCGGCGCACCGTTGTAATTTTAACTGGAAAGCAAAAAGGAAATTATGAATCACTTTTGCATCAGTTCAGATAAAGTACAGTTTTAAGTAGTACATCATAGTATAGTTCCAACTTTGATTAAATTTTCATAGGAACTCTTTACTTCGAACAATGAGCGTTTTTGAAGTTTTACCTTTTGTGGAAGTTTCAGTGTTGAATTCTAAAATGAGAATTCACAGGAGGCTGAAGTTATTTAGGTGTCGTGTATCAAAATCTGAGCTCGGAAAATTAGAAGTGTGTTGGTAGCTTTGTTAAAAAACGTATTTTTCAATGTGTGGTATTATTGCCCCCGCAAACTATACGGTTTCGGCTTGCTCTTAATTAATGGCTATTCATGTTACAAATAGTATATTTAATTATCGCGTCTCGTTCTCTCCAGATATCAAATTTACGTAAATTATTATGTAAGAGCTCCGAATTTCCAAGTTCACTCTGTAAACTTGCCATGCTTTGTTTTTTCAGGTCGGCAGCTTGAAGGGTTTCTACTTGTTCGAACACAAGCACGTGCACAAGCGCTCCCTCCAGGCCAACGACTTCTTCCACCAGTCGCTGATATCCGAGCCCCAGGTTAGTGAACAAGCTAATTTACTTTCATAGAGCTTCGCCGCTGTCGCCAACGCCACCGTACAAATTTCAATACCAATCTTGTTTATACGGATTACCTAAGCGGCTAAATGTTTTTAAGATGAGTATGGTAAGCTGTGGCGCTTTTTGTTAGACGGTGGCACTTCAAAGGGCCGTTGCAACTTTCAACTTTGGTCATTTTGTGCTTTGTTACTGTTCGGGTATTTACAACGGCAGAAAATATAAATTGTTTTTTCACTCATTGTATTTAATTTTTCTGTTTTATGCTTGAATAAATAATTTTTTATGTTGATCATGACATGACATAAAAATAACAGCAATCGTTTTTATTGAATGTTATAGCAATGAAAACATGCGCAATTGTTGACCAAGGGCTATGTTTATTTAATAATATTATAAACTGACTATTTTTGCTACCCTAACAAAAGATAATTTGAATTTGATCAGATTTTGGATGGTTTGTAAATATTTACAGACGTTTTTTGTTGCCATTTTTTTTGTTATGAAACGATAGAGATGTCATATTTCCCTTCTGCGTATAAAGACGAACCCTTTTTTCCGAAAATCCCCCGATCAGAAGGGCCTTTTTGAGGATTTTTTTTGAGTGTTTAAAGCCTAAAAGTACCATTGTACTGCATGTAGTTTAAAATTTATACAAAAAATAAAAAATCTGGGCTTTTCGCTTTCGCCGCGTAAATGCCGATCCGGTGCTATTAAATCCCGACCACTTCTGTTTTTCCAGTCAAACATCAGTCGCCGCGAAGCAGCGTTTTGAATTCGCTTTTAATTTTTTAATTATTACGGATCGGCGTATCCGGCGCGTGTTTCACTCCGAAATGTGAAAAGACAACCCTTAAGGGAATTGTTCCGTTGTGCGAAACGCAACCGGATTTTTCCAGCTAAGCCCATTACGCGCAAAAGAGCCTGGGAAAAAATCGCGAGCATTATATCTTAATACCGTGATTTTCCCTTCTCTCTGATTCCATTTTTTCCGTAGCTATTCTTGTTGAAAATACCTTGCGAAAATTAATCTCTGTACAATACCAGTTGCGTCCGGTAATTAATTCAATTTTTTTCCCGTAAGCGGATTCTCAGTACGAGGGCGGCCTTCATGAAGGATTAACATTGGGAAATGTCGATAAGCTGCGGTCCCTCCCTCGACATTTTTTGTTTGTTTATTCGTTTTTGTACCCCTTCTAGTTTTTATTTGGTTAAACATTACACGTTTTATTTCACGTCGTTTATTTGGCTTGGGCGACCCTCGTTATTTCTTTCGGTTTTGTGTAAATCTCATACATAATTTTCTTTGTGAGCCACCTATAATTTACGACTTTATTCATGCTACTTTCTTTATTAAGTTTTATTACCAGACCTGACGTAAAACTGTTGGGACGTACTTTTAGGGATAGTTCAATGCTTTGCGAAAGGAAAATGATTGGTATTTACGACTAGATGGACGTCCTTAAGGAAGAGAACTTTTATTTTTATTTATTTTACTTATTATTTACTATACAGCAGTTCCACACGAAATGAACCTGACAACTAAAACATCTTGCAGAAACATAATTTTGTTAAAAATCGAATATACAGGGCTAATCACGAGAAGATTACTTCTGAAAATGGTTTTTTGCAACCCAAAATACTAATTTCTTGAGTTACTTGATACAACCCGAATCAGAAATGAAATGCTGAATCCACGATTGCTTAGACTTTGACAGTGTCACTTTAACAATTACGGAAAAGGAGGTTTCGTGAGTGTCCATAGACAACCCAGTTCAGTTTCGATGTGGATATCTTTACGATAAAGGTCCGCAGCAGTCACAGCATTTTTTTGGCATTCTTAAATGAGAATATTGACAGTTTTCTCATCATTTGAATAAGACATTGTGACGGGTTTTTCAACTCAACCTAACATATCATGCTTGTTAAGGAGAAAAATTATTGGTCGGGCACTTACAGCTTCGATATAGGACAGATTAATAGAGGCACTAATAAACTAATGGAGCTCTAGTGGAGCGGAATTAAGAATAAAGACGAAATTTAAATAAATAATGTCAAAGTGACATTGACTACCCCAAAGCAATCGTGGATTCAGCATTTTATTTCTAATTCTGGCAGTATCGAGTAGTACAGGACATTAGTATTTTGGGTTGCGGAAATATAATTTTCAGAAGTAATCTTCTCTTGACTAGCCCTGTATAATTCTTAAATTAACCAAAACCATGAATGATACTTTAAATAACCACCTTCTTTTTTCACTACTCTTCCGTTCATCTATTTTTAATTAAATTTTTTACTTAACTTCACTTTTTTTTACTCAAAATATAACTTCCAAGAATTCAAAATTAGAGAACAAATAAGTTTGAACTATTTACTTATCGCATCAGATACTGAATACATAAAAAAATATTTCATAATTTATTTAAATTAAAACTTTGATAATAAAATTTATCACAACCGTGACAATATTTTAACAAAAGTTGGCAAAACTGGTTGAAATGTGTGGAGTTAAATATTGAAAATTTGTAACAAATTGATAACACTATGTAACAACAAAAATAATTGGAACTGACGTACTTTTTGACATGTCATCATTGGTTTTGTCGAAATGTCGTTATATTAAGAGAACAAGATTATTTTCAAAAATTTCTGTTTTGGCTGTTTTCCTCACTGCGAATTAAAAAGTGGGCACAAGATGACAGTGTAAATTATTTGCGGATTTGTTTATCTACGTAGGGGGGTGTTATATAACAATTAAATAAGTGAAACTTAAAATAATTTCCGCGACGAAATTTTGGGAAGCGTCTAAAACCTATTTCGGCATTAAAATTTGCAAATCGGCAAACCGAAGAGGAAAAAGTTGTTTGTTTTATCGAGATCTACCATTAGTTTAATTGAATGTACTTATTTCAGTTACACCCTGTATATTTGTATACTAAAGGAAAAGGAATCAGAGTTTTGTTATTTACAGAAATATAGAAAAATTATATTAAAAACAATTTAATTTAATTTGTACGCGTCACACCCGTGACACCACAAATTAATTTGTTTCTCTACGATCTGCAATCGTAACTTAACAAATTTTATTTAGATAATTTGCAGCACTGTAACCTATCTGATAACAGTATACTTCTGCTTGAAAACGCTCTTAGTCGAAAACAAATTAAAAAATTGTTACCATTTTGTCACACCACTGACAGTTTGTTAAATTAGTCAAAGGAAACACAACTTTAGTGGAAAGCAAATATGTACCGTCAATTGATTGTTTTTTTGTCTATTTAATGAAGCGGTTGCTTTGGGAAATGCAATACAAATACACGTCTCTATTAAATAAAATAACAATTTTACTAATTTTTAGATTCAGCTGTTTGAACTGGATTATTCATTTCCAGACGGCGACTTTAGACTTGAAATTTTTAAACGTTTAGTGATCTAAAAAGTGTTTTTGGCCATCGATTGATGGAGTCAGAGGCTAAACACTATTCTTTTTCCCGGGCTAATTTTCGTGCGCTATTAAACTCGGCCAATATTTACTCGTCGAGGTCATAATTATCCGCAGCGAGCTCGGCGTTCTAGATAAAGCGTATACCTTTCGAATTACCGTGCATAAACTCCGAAATTTTTTCAAACTTGCCTCATAAATTCCTCGCACGCCTTTAAATTGTATGACGTGCCGTATTTGTGAATAAATTGTTTCATTTTTTGAGGTGTACGAGGTACATATTTCTTCTAAACGTGGCCATTTGTTTCTTGAATTTTCCGCGGCGGCGTCGCCCTGTAAAATCCCTGTTTATTATTTCCGAGTTGTAGGTGCAGACTCGTTGATTTCATCGATGAGGAGATTAACGACGTCTGTTTGTTCGTTGGAAGTTAATCGGCTTGATTTTTGCCCGAGGGAGTTTGTCAACTGAGACCGACAATTTCTGGATGATCTGACATCTGAGAGTCGGAATTAAGCACGAGACGTGCAGGAAACGGATGGAATGTTTAATTCAGTGCCGGGGCTCTGAATTTGTTGCTTGCGGGACATTATATCGAGGAATTTAGAGGGAGAGAAAATGATGTTTTATGGGAGAGCATTTTTGCTTTCGTTATTCCCACTTTGCCAACATCACGAATTAGAAACGCAGACAAATTGTGGTCTGATTGGGAGCGAATTGACGAGTTGTTTTTTTGCGAGACGTCATTACTAAAAGAGAAATGATGGTTTGTGCTATTAAGTTAATCGTCGCTTGAATATTGTAAATAATTACAGTTTGTGCTATTGAAGCACATAAGGTAATAATTCAGAGGAGTTTCGTGTTTTGTTTACGTACTCTCTATGGTCCTTAAAGTTATGAAGCAATTTCCGTTTGTGAGACCCTGGCGGTTTTGTAACTTATTAATCGTAATTTGTATGTGTGAGTGTCGGATAAATGCACAACCCAGTTACGCAGAATCATACATTTTCACGCAGATTTGGTATTTTGACGGACAAAAACCCTCAATGACCACTCTACGTTCTGATATTTATTGACATTATCTCAAGCTGCCAATAGAATCGCATATTCTCACCCATTTCATGACGGAAACTATGTACTTTGGCGATAAATTTTTACAATATGTGTAATGGATATCGTGCTTACAGGTTCATATTTTGTATGATAATTGCGTTCAAATATGTAAAACAAAACTATTAGCTGGCCAAATCTCATCAGATCGATAGGGTAAGAAGTTTACGAGCGGCGATCAAAAAAACCATAATTTTAAAATGTTTCATCGATTGAGTCGCTAAATTTTTTGGCCAAAAAAACCGACCATCGAATTTTCGACTTTTGAGGGCGGATTTTAAAGTAAAATTAAGAGTCTACGAGCCTGCCCGAAAATTTCGTGTTTGAAAAGTATGCAACTTTAACAACACCTTTGATTGACAGCTGCCAAAAGGGATTACCGAGGATTTGGTAATTAGCGGATCATAAACTTTATGGAAACGGGCGCTTGACCTGCACATTTCCTAAGAAACCCAGCGGTTGGAACAATAAATTTGTGTTGGACGAAAGTTGAGTTAAAAATATTAGGATTTGAGTTTCTCTGCGTTTTGAGTCCGTCAAATTTCTGGTTCTAGTAGGCAAAAATTTTACGGGCGTAATTTTTTTTTCAATTAATGAAAAATGTATGTATAAAATCCGCAAAATTGCAGTTCCCATAGTACGTAATGGAAGAAAGTTTTTTTAATTAAAAAATGTAATTTTCGTAAATGTGGTCCGAAATTTTTCCTCACTGGTCGCCGGGGAAATTTTAAAATTACTTATTATTTTATTATTTTTATTTGAGAAAAACGCATTTAATTTTTTTTAACCAAACCTTTTACCTGACACATGAGGGCCTTTTTTACTCTGTTGTTTTCTGTGACTTAAAAATTAACTCTTCATAATAATACACCCCGCTAGTCAATAGAAATACTTCCCTAATTGATTTTTAACAATTTTAACATTTAAATTATCGTTTCTATATTTCTATATTGGTTAATATTTGGTTAATATTTTTTAAGCCAGAACCACTCAGGAAAAGCAAAATTGGCGTTTAATGTTATTATGCAAAAAACTATTTTTTTAAAAACCTGTATCCACTTGTGTCTTTAATTGTAGGAATTTTACATAAAAATCCTCGTCTCTAAATTATAGGAGGGTTTAGTTCGCGATGTTGCCATTTTCCTAATTTTCTTTTGGTCCTCCTGCGAAAACAGAATGTCTGGAATTTTTTTTAACAATTTTTTGGTACTTTGGGGGTCCACCCAATTACCCACCACCTCAAGGTGGTGCGCCACTTTCCGGACAGCCTGTATGTATAAATTGCTTTCATCATGCCCTCATTAAATAAAATTTAATTAACTCCATAGATGCCAGTTTCTCAAAAATACCAACTACTTTGCAAATTTTGTCTGGATTTGTCTGATTTATCAACGTCTCGTTGAGTTCAAATCTAATCTCAATTATCAAATTGCTACAAATAATTTACTTCTTTTCAAGAAAGAAAACAATTTTGTTTGGTATTTATTACAGAGGCAAAGCTGATTTAGATGATTTTTGTGTAATTAATAGAATAGCATTCATCATCCTGTTCCACAGAACCGAACCAACTTGCCCTGCCTGACGAGTTCCCTCCCGGACAACCATGGTTGGTTTGGTTCGGAGGGCGTTCTGTTGAAATTCAGAACCAGCAAAAAATTTAATCCACCTTGCGTTTATCATTACAATAGAAAATGGAAAATGTCACTTTCATATGGGGTCGTAGGAAAAATTTATATTATTTCTGTGTAATTAATAGAATATCAGTCATAATCAAGTGGATCATATTTATGTCTGCTGTTTCACGGAACTGAACCAACTTGGCCTGTCTGGCGTAGCCCGGACAGACCACCAGTAACTTATGGTGCAATTGCATCTTAAGCCTCATTTCCACGGTCCGTTCTAGAGAGAACAGAATTTGATTTACGATGGAATTTGAGTTATTGCACCATATTTTGCGGTCAGAAAATTTGCAAATCCTATTGCACCCTTGGTTTACAATCCTCTGTTCCGATTCGGGCGGACAAGTTGGTTGAAATGCCGAACCACCGCACGGACATTTGATAATAACCAACAAGTTTAATTACTCCAATTCTTTTAATTTGAACACTAATTTTTTATCATAATGTTAATGAGGTAAATAACACGTATAAATGTGGATTAATGTTAATAAAAATGGCGATAAATGTAGATAAACCAATTTATTTCCTGCATTGAAATTTACAGAATCATTGTATGAAAACAGGCGTGAATGAATGCAGGTAGGTACGTTGCTTATTTCTGTGAGTGGATTTACCCTTTTGAAATAACCGACAAGTCTGTATTTTTGTGGATTTGGTAAGAGTTATTACCTGAAAATTTGAATTTTTAATTTCGTTCTATGAATTGAATTTTCTGGATTTTAATGAAAGTTAACATACCAGACATATCTACGTAATAAGTAACTTGAAGTATAAATAAAATGAAATAAATTCATGAACATTCTGTACTGGTTGTCTGTTTGACATCGGTTCGGCGGACATTTCAACACAGAACCAAGACAGAATCGGTTCGGCAGACATTTCAACGCAGAACCAAGATAGAACGCACCGGACAGTTTAACACAGAACACACAGAATAATTGAAATTAGCCGCTCCTTTGGAGAAAACTTTTAATAAACAATGCATTTCAGAATTTTTGAATAATTAATCTCGTTAAATAGGAATAAATAAAATGTTGCTGTATTTCAATTGATTATTCCTGACATTATTTTACTGATGGAAAAGTTATTTTAACATCAAGCTAAATATTGCAACGAAATATAGAAAATTATTGTATGAAAACAGGCGTGAATGAATGCAGGTAGGTGGGTTTCTTATCTCTGTGAGTGGATTTACCCTTTTGAAGTAACCGACAAGTAGTATTTTAGTGGATTTGGTCCGACTCATTACCTGAAGATTTGAATTTTTAATTTTGTTCTGTGAATTGAATCTTTCTGATTTACGACGGTTTATATGAGAATTTACCTACAATACAAAGTTTACTGCTTCAATTCAACGAACTATCTTGTCTGTTCGTCATCGGTTCGGCGGACATTTCAACACAGAACCAAGACAGAACGCACCGGACAGTTCAACACAGAACAAAACACAGAACGCACAGAATCATTGAAATTAGATACTCCTCTAGAGAAAACTTTGCAAAAAATCAATGCATTTCAGAATTTTTTTATAATTAATCTCGTTAAATAGATTAAAAATAAAATATTACTGGATTTCAATTGCTGATTCCTGGCATTATTTTACTGGTGGAAAAGTTACTTTACCTAACATCAAGCTAATATTGCAATGAAATACACAAAATTATTGTATGAAAACAGGCATGAATGAATGCAGGTAGGTCGGTTTCTTATCTCTGTGAGTGGATTTACCCTTTTTGAAGTAACCGACAAGTAGTATTTTAGTGGATTTAGTCCGATTCATTATCTGAAGATTTGAATTTTTAATTTTGTTCTATTTATACGAGAACTTACCATTTGATAATTACTAATATATGAATGGTAAAAACAACGACATTTTAACATCGATTTAAATATTATTTATTCTCAATTAGAACAGTGTAAGTTGCTGGTTCCAAGTTGGTAACAAAAATAGTCCCAGAATAACCCTTTTCAAGTCCATTCTGCTAGATGCTTCGGAATTTCCAAAATACGACTAGGGTGGTGGAAACTAGAGTTAAGAAGTGTCAAACTAGTAGTCATTTCAAAATGAACCGTCGTAGTCAAAGTTTGTTGTGTGCACTTGCAATATTTGTTATTACCAACGAAGAACGAAAGAAAAAAAAAAGAAAACCACGTTTTTGGATATCTTCATTTTATAAAAGTAGGAGTAGGTAAGAGAATTAAATTGAATTTATTAAAAACTTTACTTCACTGGTTGATTAAAATGTTAGATTAAAATAATTTAATTTGCAGGTACAGTGGTAGTGACCTTATTGAAGACATTCATCAAGCACCATCAACGATGTTTAAAAATTTTTGTCGAATGTCTGCTGCAGACTTTGAATCTATACTTAATACAATTGGGCCGATTATTGTAAAAAAAGACTCTACAAAGAGAAAATGTATTCCTGCCAAAGAAAGATTAGCTGTAACTCTTCGTTAATGTCACCAGATTCAATTTGATTGAATAAGATGGTATTTCTAAACACACCTCCATCGCTAATTCTGCCTTGGCAGCCTATGTTTACAAACGTAAAGCAATAATTTGCATCAACTGCTGCCATTAAAACTATACTAAAAGTTCCTTTGTAGTTGAGAAATTGGCTGCCACTGTTGTAGGGAGCTCGAATCACAACATGCTTGCCATCAATGGCCCCAACGCAATTGTTAAAATTCCACTTTTTTTCGAACTGCACGGCATGTTGTTCCCATTCTTCAGTGGAATTTGGCATCTGTAATTTTAACAATTAATCAATATATTAAATAAATAAAGAATTGATTACAATAAAAATATAATAAACACGAATTACAGCCCGATGTGCAAGAGGAAGATGATACAACAACTGACATTTCTTTTGAGACCGTGGAGGCCATTGAGACCGTGGAGACCGTTGAGACCGTGGAGACCCCTCCACCAAAAAGACGTAAAACGAAAAGAGACATATCAGAAGAGGCATTCGGTGTGATCCAAAAATTAGCGGCCGAAGCAGAAAAACAAGCAGAAGAAGACGATGTAACTTTTGCAGTAAAGTTTTTCGAAAAAAAGTTACGTCAATTAGAGCGGAACAAAAGAGATTTCGCAATCATAAAAATGCAATTGTTTTTGTACAATTTGGAAAAAAATGAATCTTCTTTTGATGTAACAAGTAATTTATAATAAAAACTTTTATATTTCGTATTTAATGAATTTAATTCGTGAATCAAAATTAATGCATAATTTACCTTAATTTCATTCCTCAAAGTTTTGTTGATCGCCTCGCATACTTCATTTATGCATCTTCCGATTGTGCTTGGAGACATTTTGAATAAAAATGCCAAACTGGAGTAACTATCCCCCGTGGCCAAAAAACGAAGAGTTACAGCTAATCTTTCTTTGGCAGGAATACATTTTCTCTTTGTAGAGTCTTTTTTTACAATAATCGGCCCAATTGTATTAAGTATAGATTCAAAGTCTGCAGCAGACATTCGACAAAAATTTTTAAACATCGTTGATGGTGCTTGATGAATGTCTTCAATAAGGTCACTACCACTGTACCTGCAAATTAAATTATTTTAATCTAACATTTTAATCAACCAGTGAAGTAAAGTTTTTAATAAATTCAATTTAATTCTCTTACCTACTCCTACTTTTATAAAATGAAGATATCCAAAAACGTGGTTTTCTTTTTTTTTTCTTTCGTTCTTCGTTGGTAATAACAAATATTGCAAGTGCACACAACAAACTTTGACTACGACGGTTCATTTTGAAATGACTACTAGTTTGACACTTCTTAACTCTAGTTTCCACCACCCTAGTCGTATTTTGGAAATTCCGAAGCATCTAGCAGAATGGACTTGAAAAGGGTTATTCTGGGACTATTTTTGTTACCAACTTGGAACCAGCAACTTACACTGTTCTAATTGAGAATAAATAATATTTAAATCGATGTTAAAATGTCGTTGTTTTTACCATTCATATATTAGTAATTATCAAATGGTAAGTTCTCGTATAAATAGAACAAAATTAAAAATTCAAATCTTCAGATAATGAATCGGACTAAATCCACTAAAATACTACTTGTCGGTTACTTCAAAAAGGGTAAATCCACTCACAGAGATAAGAAACCGACCTACCTGCATTCATTCATGCCTGTTTTCATACAATAATTTTGTGTATTTCATTGCAATATTAGCTTGATGTTAGGTAAAGTAACTTTTCCACCAGTAAAATAATGCCAGGAATCAGCAATTGAAATCCAGTAATATTTTATTTTTAATCTATTTAACGAGATTAATTATAAAAAAATTCTGAAATGCATTGATTTTTTGCAAAGTTTTCTCTAGAGGAGTATCTAATTTCAATGATTCTGTGCGTTCTGTGTTTTGTTCTGTGTTGAACTGTCCGGTGCGTTCTGTCTTGGTTCTGTGTTGAAATGTCCGCCGAACCGATGACGAACAGACAAGATAGTTCGTTGAATTGAAGCAGTAAACTTTGTATTGTAGGTAAATTCTCATATAAACCGTCGTAAATCAGAAAGATTCAATTCACAGAACAAAATTAAAAATTCAAATCTTCAGGTAATGAGTCGGACCAAATCCACTAAAATACTACTTGTCGGTTACTTCAAAAGGGTAAATCCACTCACAGAGATAAGAAACCCACCTACCTGCATTCATTCACGCCTGTTTTCATACAATAATTTTCTATATTTCGTTGCAATATTTAGCTTGATGTTAAAATAACTTTTCCATCAGTAAAATAATGTCAGGAATAATCAATTGAAATACAGCAACATTTTATTTATTCCTATTTAACGAGATTAATTATTCAAAAATTCTGAAATGCATTGTTTATTAAAAGTTTTCTCCAAAGGAGCGGCTAATTTCAATTATTCTGTGTGTTCTGTGTTAAACTGTCCGGTGCGTTCTATCTTGGTTCTGCGTTGAAATGTCTGCCGAACCGATTCTGTCTTGGTTCTGTGTTGAAATGTCCGCCGAACCGATGTCAAACAGACAACCAGTACAGAATGTTCATGAATTTATTTCATTTTATTTATACTTCAAGTTACTTATTACGTAGATATGTCTGGTATGTTAACTTTCATTAAAATCCAGAAAATTCAATTCATAGAACGAAATTAAAAATTCAAATTTTCAGGTAATAACTCTTACCAAATCCACAAAAATACAGACTTGTCGGTTATTTCAAAAGGGTAAATCCACTCACAGAAATAAGCAACGTACCTACCTGCATTCATTCACGCCTGTTTTCATACAATGATTCTGTAAATTTCAATGCAGGAAATAAATTGGTTTATCTACATTTATCGCCATTTTTATTAACATTAATCCACATTTATACGTGTTATTTACCTCATTAACATTATGATAAAAAATTAGTGTTCAAATTAAAAGAATTGGAGTAATTAAACTTGTTGGTTATTATCAAATGTCCGTGCGGTGGTTCGGCATTTCAACCAACTTGTCCGCCCGAATCGGAACAGAGGATTGTAAACCAAGGGTGCAATAGGATTTGCAAATTTTCTGACCGCAAAATATGGTGCAATAACTCAAATTCCATCGTAAATCAAATTCTGTTCTCTCTAGAACGGACCGTGGAAATGAGGCTTTAATGTTTTATTACGGTCCAACCGCAGAAAGGGGCTGAAGAATTATAAAAACGTCACTCAAATCTTGGATGTCTGCAAGTGTAATCGCGGCTTAATAAGCTAATCATTACTTGCTACTGGTGGATTTTATACGTTACCAATAAATATATCAAAAATTTGACATAGTTTTGGTCATGAATTTTTGTGAAAATTTGCAAATTTTGACTGTAGAAAAATGAAAGAACTATTTCTTATGTCAAAAATCGCGAGAAAAACGATGGCGCAAACCGCATCTCAATATCTGAAATAGTTTCCGAGATATCGAGCACGAATTGTTTTGAACCTTCAAAAATTTGGCTCTCTGGCGACAACCCAAAAATTCAAACGACCATAACTTAGTTATTTGTTGACGAAAATTAAGAATTCTTGCGGTTTTGGATTCAGCGTAACATTTTGCATAAAATGAGCCTAAATTTATTGAGTTTGCTTAATAAATAAACAAGGCATTGGCCAAAAACTGTTTTGAAGATGTCATTTTGGGGTGATTTTTGATCACTGTTTTCAAAGTGAAAACGACGTTTAATAACTTTGCCTTTACATCAATCGAAAGAGGAGCTTAAAGTCTATCTACTGGTCAAATTTGAGATCGATCGGACAAATTGTTTACGAGTTATGGCCAAAAATACAAAAATTGAAAAATTTTTATCGTTTGAGTCGGATTTTTTTGTTCGCGAAAAATCGACTAAAATCGACTATTGAATTTTGGGCTTTTGAGAACATTTTCTAACGTAGAATGAGTCGAGAAAAACAATGGCGCTAACCGCATTTCAATATCTCTAATAGTTTTCGAGATATTTAACTTTAAAAATTAGGAAATATTAGGAAAAATGAAAATCAACTTTCCGAAACTTTGATCGGCCATAACTCAGTTATTTGTTGTCGGATTTGAATTTCAATTTCATATTTGGAATCTGAGGAAAATTCTGCGTAAAATGATGTATAATAACTCAAGTTTACTCTAAAAAATAAGCGAGATATCGATATCAAAATTTTGACATAGTTTTGGTCATGAATTTTTGTGAAAATTTGCAAATTTTGACTGTAGAAAAATGAAAGAAACATTTCTTATGTCAAAAATCGCGAGAAAAACGATGGCGCAAACCGCATCTCAATATCTGAAATAGTTTCCGAGATATCGAGTACGAATTGTTTTGAACCTTCAAAAATTTGGCTCTCTGGCGACAACCCAAAAATTCAAACGACCATAACTTAGTTATTTGTTGACGAAAATTAAGAATTTTTGCGGTTTTGGATTCAGCGTAACATTTTGCATAAAATGAGCCTAAATTTATTGAGTTTGCTTAATAAATAAACAAGGCATTGGCCAAAAACTGTTTTGAAGATGTCATTTTGGGGTGATTTTTGATCACTGTTTTCAAGGTGAAAACGACGTTTAATAACTTTGCCTTTACATCAATCGAAAGAGGAGCTTAAAGTCTATCTACTGGCCAAATTTGAGATCGATCGGACAAATAGTTTACGAGTTATGGCCAAAAATAAAAAAAATTGAAAAATTTTCATCGTTTGAGTCGTTTTTTTTTTCGCGAAAAATCGACTATGGAATTTTGGGCTTTTGAGAACATTTTCTAGCGTAGATGAGTTTTCGAGATACATATTTAACTTTAAAAATTAGGAAAAAATAGGAAAAATGAAAATCAACCATCCGAAATTTTGACCGGACGTAACTCAGTTATTTGTTGTCGGATCTGAATTTCAATCCCATATTTGAAATCTGCGTAAAATTCTGCGTACACTGATGTATAATAACTCAAGTTTACTATAAAAAACAAGCGAGATATCGATATCAGAAATTTGGCACAGTTTTAGTCATGAATTTTCGAATGTTACAAACGGGCTCTCAATATTTTTAATAGTTTCCGAGATATTGAGCAAAAATTTGGCTCTCTGCGTGACATTCTGCATAAAATGAGCCCAAATAACGTAAATTTGTTTAAAAAAATAACCGATATATCGTCCGAATTAGATTTTTTAGTAACCTGATTTTATCCACAACCATGAAAATTCTGGATATGTAACATGTGATTTTTATTGGCTCAAGCGCAAGGAAAACGATGCTGAAAACCCGATTTTTACATATGTCATAGTTTCGTAGATATGTCGTAAGAGGTGCAAAATGAACAAATAATTTTGTCCAAACGTCCTGTCCGTTATCATCGATCTTTAAACGTATTAAAAATTCCACTCGGTCGGATAAGCTTTCCAGCCATAACACGTCGTGATTAATTTCCCGGAGATAAAGGAACGGAAGTGTGTAATGAAAGTTTTGCGGGATCGAGCCTACATACGGATCACGGATTTCGGGATATTTGCTAATCCGTTCGCGTAAAATATTATCCTTTCGGTCGCATAATCGAATAATACGCGAACGCGCTCACGAAAAACCGTAGATGGTTATTTGAGCAGAAAATTGAAGTTTTGGGAGGAAATCGTAAAGAATAGTGCCGTCGCAAACACGATTATTATCGCTGGAGATTGCGAATTAAAAATAAGTTATTATTGTCCGGCGTGAACTCAGACAGTTTGATGAACCTCTGGTTGTTTTTAATTGATTTTTTTATCGTTTAGTATTCCTCGCATTGAGATACATTTTGTGCTCAAATTTGCGTAAAATGACAGACGTTCTGTATCTATGGCTGTCCGGTAGTATTCTCCGCTTTTCCCAGTTGATCGGCGATGAGTTTCCGCTATCCCACCCCCAACAGGCCGGTTCCAACAGGAATGAAACCTATCGAACTGACAATGAAATACACCGTACACACGTAATTTTCACAAAGCACTTTAAACAAACTGCTATCCCTTAATTATCTGGTTTCGGGTTGGAATAACAAATCATCCTGTCGGATACTATAGATATTCGGCTTGCTCATTTCAGTGTAAATTTGTAATAGCTGTAATGAGTTCATATATTACTACCTCGTGTTAGTCTAATTTCGAAATCGAATGAAATCGTTTTTTTCCTTTCGATTGATTTCTTGATTACGTCCTTGTTTTACTAGCACGCACTCGGAGCGGACGATAGCGAACAGAAACATCGGTTTATCTTCTCGAGTCACCTAATTTTATTGAAAGTAAAAGGTAATCTATTTCGTGGATGTCAGCGAGAACACGCAACCGCGCCAACCACTCGCTTCTAATGCCTTTTTAATCAGAATCATAAATCAGATCAGCAATTGATGTTGCAAATGTGGCTGTCATGGATAGAAGCCATTAATGCCATATACATAGTAACGTTCGCTGTATCTACACCAATATGTTATTCTCTAGTGGTCATGTGTGTCTATTTAATCCCACAGACTTAATTAGAGGCTGCTGCATAGTTACCAACTTTTACATTCAACACCACTCCATGACTTGTCAGCATTCAATTACCTACCAAATAATATAAGCACTTGGGACGAATTAGTAGATTATGCATCAAGAGTGGTAAGTGTAATTCCATCCTTGATTGCATGACGTTCTGCCATCATAACCGATGCGTTCTTTATTTCCTCCTCTTCGCAAATAAATAATGAAAGAAGAAATTCCCACTGCGAAGAGGCACCTGTTTTGTTAACGTATTTTTCACATGGAAAGTAGAGCGTGATAATCGAAACTGAAAAACCTCCGATTGAAAGCCGGTCCGAGAGGAAAACATTGTTCTGATAAAAATAAGAGGTTTTGTTGCTCCTGAATAGATCTCGATGTCCCGAACATACAACAGGAAAACAGGGGCTGCTGGGGTTTATAGCGGCTGATAATGCGACAACTTTAAGGGTGATATTTTCAAAAATGAGTTCATTTCACGTCCAATTGCTCCTTTTTTACAAAGGAGAGAAAGACGTCACGGTGAAATGGAATTTTTTGTGACATCAATAAGTTGCGAAATTGTACGTCGGGTGCGTAACGTCCATTTCGCACGAGTTGGAAACACGATTTTTTCTAAGATTTAACCATGAATACTTTACGTGTGACAGTTTACTTAACTGAATTTTCGTGCGGTTTTATGCTTGTGTCTAAACCAGAAACCTAAACTAATCAATTCTGAAAATTTTGACTGTCTAATGCAGAAAATGTTTAATTTACAGCACTAAATAGAAAAATTAATAAAAAAACTTGCAAATTTTTCTCTGATTCTGGAATAATCATTTTTAAATTTTCGCCCTGTGGACTTGAAATTCCACCATTTGGTCTTTCTAAATCAGAGATCTAAACTGATAAATTCCGAAAATTTTAACTCTCCAACTCAAAAAATGTCCAATTTTCCGAAGAACATTTTTAAATTTTTGCTCTGTGGAGCGGGAATTCTACAATTTGGTTTTTCTAAATCAAAGAACTAAACTAATAAATTCCGAAAATGTTGACTTCCTAATTAAAAAAATGTCCAATTTACTGAACTAGATAGAAAGTTCAATGAAAAAATGGCGAATTTTTCCCTGATTCTGGAATAAACATTTTTTAATTTTCGCCCTGTGTAGCGGGATCTCCACAATTTGGTCTTCCAATATAAGAGATCTAAACTAATAAATTCCGAAAATTTTAACTCTTAAACTCAAAAATTGTCCAATTTTCCGAAGTAGATAGAAAGTTTAATGAAAAAAAATGCGAATTTTTCCCAGATCCTGGAATAAACATTTTTAAATTTTTGCCCTATGGACTTGGAATTCCACAATTTGGTTTTTCTAAATCAAAGATCTAAACCAATAAATTCCGAAAATTTTTACTTCCTAATTAAAAAAATGTTTAATTTACAGAACTTAATAAAAAGTTTAATGAAAAAATTGCCAATTTTTCCCTGATCCTAGAGAAAAACATTTTTAAATTTTTCTCTTGTGGAGTGGGAACTCAAAAAATGTCTAATTTACAGAACTAGAAAGAAAATTTAATGAAAAAATTGCGAATTTTTCCCTGTACCTGCAATAAACATTTTTAAATTTTTGCCCTGTGGACTTGAAATGACACAATGTGGTCTGTCTAAATCAGAGATCTAAACTAATAAATTCCGAAAATATTGACTCCGTAATTAGAAAAATGTCCAATTTACAGAACTCGATAAAAGTTTAATGAAAAAATTGCCAATTTCTCCCTGACCCTGGAATAAGCATTTTTTAATTTTCGCTCTGTGGAGCGGGAATTCCACAACTTGGTCTGCCTAAATTACAAGTCTAAACTAATAATTTCTAAAAATTTTGGATTTATAATTCAAAAAGTGTCCAATTTACAGAACTAAATAGAAAGTTTAATGATCCTAAATAAAACATTTTTTAATTTTCGTCCTGTAGAGTTGGAATTTCACAATTTGTCTAAAAGAATGTCATTTTGAAATTAAAAAAACAATCAAATTGTCACCTTTTCATAGCGATTATGGAAAAAACATGTAATGTGCAATTTATTTAAAAATATCCGTATTTCAGTTTTGTTAAAACTTTAGAACCGACCAAACTACCGATGCCAATATTATTTCAATTTTCTCTCATGAAATTGCGCATTTTGTAAATATCCACAATAACATTCGAAAATATTAAAACTAATTCTACTAGACAATGCGAATCCAATTTTGATTGTCAGTCTCGCTAACCGTTTTTTTGCAAAAAATAAAACCCTGTACAAGTCGTTGCATGCAGCAGTTTTCACCGTTATTAGTTTGTATCGAGCAATACCGCAAATTTCCACTTTTTCTCCAGTGAAACTCGCGGTCAAGTTTACCAATTTAACGTTGAAATGACAAAGAAACGACATCATTACAAGCTGTAAAATTGGTCACGGAGAAAGCACGAAACGACATTAATATTCATGGACTTTAATGCACGATTTTGCGACCTTGGAATCACGAATTTTGAGGAGTCGTTCCGTCACGCAACGGTGGATCTAGCGGAACGGGCTTCACGCGTCCTGTACGAGCGACCGTTGCGTATCGCTCAAGGTCGTCTGCATTATCTTACCAGAAGAATACTAGCGGAAATTGAATTACGTAAAGTTTAATTAAAGGCGAGTTGTTTGTGATTCGCTCACCGTTGGTTTAATTTAAGTTTGTTTGTGATAGTTAATTTAAGAATGTTTCATTAAATTATTGTGTGATTCGAGACGTTTTGTTGTTTCTTTTCTATCGCATTCTTTAAAAGACGGTAAAAAGATAAGTTTTGTGATATTGGAAACTTCTTAATAATCTCTGGATGTATTTTCGTCTTGATATTATGTTACAAAGGCTCAGAGATCGAGATTATTAACTTTTGCGTGTAATTATTTTTTAATCGGGAACTTTGTGTTCATGGTAAATTGATATTAAAATTCAGAGGGAGTTGGTGTGCCCACAAAGGAAAGTGTGTTAGTTTTTTTCGTTTAAGATTTCCCATTTGCTCTTGGAGGCCGTTGTCTTTCCCTGCGATGTAATAATCCTCAAATGTTATTATACGGGTTATAGTCATGCAACGTTTTCTCTCCACCCATACCCACTTTACCCTCGTTATTTGTTCTCTTGCGAGACACATCCAATAAATAATACAACTTCCGGGAAGGGTATTAAAGGGAGTTTTTCTTTAATATTTAGGATTGCGTCAGCATAAGTGGATTACTTTCATGTTTCAGGTTTGTGTCACTAGCTCGCTGAACTCGCTCTATTACGTTATACGTCCGACAATTAAATCACAAGGGAGCATATTATCTCATGCGTGGATTGAGTTTCCCGATGTTTGCATATCCAAGCGAAATTTATAATCTTCTAATTAAAAAGTGTCGCCACATTCTAGTAATTTAATGCAGCCGATATAACGAAAATCCTCTCTCCATTCGACGAGTAAATTTAACACAAGTTTAATTATTTTATCAAATAAAAAGGCTCACATAATCCTTTCCTGGGTCGTTTTAATCATAATAAAACCATTTTTTACTTGCGACTTTCTAAGTGGTACGTTATAAATGTTGTGGAAAATAAATTAATTATTTCTGTGCTCCAAGTAATCTCATAAAGTAGTTCGTTCAAGTAAATTAATGGTTTTGTTAGTCGTTATTTGGAAATCGTGTCTATTATATCGGAATATATCAGGCGATTCTTCCTTGGTTCCCTTCCGGCAAATAAGATCATTAATTTTCTAGTATGCCTTCATCACTGTACTCCCAACGTATGGATAATTAAAATGGACTAGCGAATCGACAACATTCGAATTTCTACTGAACTAATCACGCCGCTTCTCTCCACTTCCCACAGTTCGGCGAAAGAGAATTTTATTGCAAAAAATTGCTCATGAAAACGAAAACCAACGATGTATTCTAGGGCACCTCCTTTTTCAAAAAAGTCAAATTTTAAATCATCTTAGGCTGAATTACTTTTATATAAAAAAAATATATGAAAATGTTTGTATCAATATTTGAATTTTCCTCATTTTTTAAACTTTTGATGGCTTAGCCGTTTAAAATTCTATAATCGACAACAGTGTGATTGTTGTGAAAAGCAGAGATGCGAAAAGCATTTATGTCATACAACTCTAAAACCAAGGCAGATGGATAAGAAATTGCTACGACTATGAAATTTGGGAAAAATGCAACTTTTAAGCCGTCAATTGACTCTACCAAATTGCAAAACTGTAGAGCAAAAGACCCAATTTTACAAATTGTTAAGGCGGAGCAAAACATTTATTACACCCTTTGTTTAAATTCGGAATGTTTTTATAATTTTAGTACATCGGCTACGAAACTTGGTAAAGTTACTACTTGTTGGTTATGTACTAATTTTAATAATTTACAAAGGTCTAGAACGGAAATCACAGACTTTAAAAATTTTATTTTATGGGATATCGAACAAATTTCAGTATAGGGCAAATTCAATGTATTTTTCCAAACACGATTACTCGAAAACTATTTGAGCAAATTGCTTTTTGTTTTTTGCATATGAATCTGTTCAACGTGCACTATGTTGAATGCTATATATAATTTTTGTAAAATGATTCTTTAATGACTTTTTGATTAATTAAATATGAAAACTTGACTAAAAGCGAAATAATTTTTAGCACTCCACATGCGTAGACTAATTTTACATAATGTCGACCAAACCGATTTTTTTTAAAGTTAATAGTTTTTGAGAAATCGTGTTTGGAAAATTTCATATTCGAAGCATGTTATCCTTGTCTAGCAGTGACATCTCTTCTCTCTGTACCAGAGAGGTCTGTCTGGTAGGTAGATATGCGGGTACCATAAATCAATTTTGTAGCCGAAGGGATAGTTTACAACTGAAGCTTTTCCATAAACACACAAAATCTTAAATTTGCCTGAAACAAGATTTTTCTCTTTCATTCAAACTGAACGTAGTTTTGAGGACAATCATTTCAAAATTTTGAACTTTATATCTGATCAATTAGGATTTTAAATTGTTTTAGAATAGTTTAGGTGATAAATATTTGCCTTTATCTTTATTTTTTAAGATCTCGAACAAATTTCAATATAAAAGACAAATTCAATGTATTTTTCCAAACACGATTACTCGAAAACTACTTGAGTAAATTGGTTTCTGTTTTTTGCATATGACGTTTAACGTGCACTATGTTAAATGCTGTATACAATTTTGTAAAATGAATATTTAATGAGTTTTTGATTAATTAAATACGAAAACTTGGCTGAAAGCGAAATAATTTTTAGCATTTCACATGCGTAGACTTTTCAAAATTCACACATACGTATTTTGAGAACAACCAGACAGTAGTATAACGTCTTGTTGTCAAAATTATGACTTTGGGGTGGTGAAAAGACTGAAAAATTTCTGGTAATTTAAAGGTTTTAAAGGATAGATCAATCACTAAAACAACAGAATATAATTACATATTATTTATAATTTAATTATTTCTAATTATGTTCACTATTTTTTGTTACATTTACAAAAATCTTGGACAAAATTCGAAGAAATTAGTTCATCTATTAATTCTTCAAGTTTTGCAAATTACACAAATCCCACCTTTTCGGGAAAAATTTAATTTATTTATGAAGATAAACATTAAAGAATAATAATGAGATATTGTAATTATTAAGTTTCATGGGTGTAATTTGTAAAGTATCGGACTTTACTATCAAAGTATTTAAGATGTACTGGCCATGGGCAATAATAATTTGGTCATCAGTGCAGTCAAAACTATTAGCTATTGTCCTGACCACAAGATGATGGGAATAATAATCTAATCTACTCGGGCTGGGGTTTTAAGAAGTAGTTTTTATTTATGGTTTTATTACCGTAGTAAGCAGACTGACCATGGGTAACTCACTAAAAGAGTGCCGTCTACAAATAATGAGGGTTGAAGGGATTTACTACATTTGACGTTTGGATGTTTAAAATGTTTCATATAATTTTTCCTTTACGCAGAATTTTGAAGCAGAATTTACCGTTACAGTTTGTTAGATATCCCCTTAAAAACGAAGCAAAAATTTCCGACATCCACCATTAAAATTTCGGTAATTTTATTGCTTTAGCATGAATTTTCGGAAACTACTACTTTTGATCTATGTATTACTTTTACGAAATTGCAAATTTGTAGAGCAAAAAAACACAATATTTAGAAATTTTAATTTTCAAGAGGAAGCAAACTGTTCTGACATCCACTAAAATTCGTAATTTTAGTAATTTTTGTGTTACTGCTATGATAATTAGAGAATTTTCTACTTGGCACTCGTATATTAACTTTAGTAAATTGTTGAGAAACAGGCGCACATTCTAGAGATTTTAACTATGTACACTACCCTGCAAAATTAACGCAAAATTGGTCTATTAATTTTAAAAATGGCTTTAAAAAAATTATTGACGATTCACACCAGCTTACGATTACTTTAATTTGATAGAACATTTATAGGACAATCCAAAATTGCATATTTAACTTTCGCAATGCACTCAGAACTAAACAGTTTCATTAACTGATTTAACACAAATGTGACAAAAAATGATTAAGTAAGAAGTCAAAAATGGCTGTATGCCAGGAAGAATACTGACTGTAATCAGTATTGCAGGATGTAAAACACTCGAGTCCAACTGTAATACTCGAGGTAAAAATCACAGCGATTCCCACTTTTGTGTCAAAATAGCAAATATTTTTTTGTTGATTATTATAATTTTAACCAATTAAACTATCAAAAATCAAAAAAATGCAAGTGGGTGTTCTAGAACCCACTGTTGGTTTTCGTTTTCATGAGCAATTTTCCTCGAATAAAATTCTCTTCCGGTGAACCGTGTGCCATAGTGAGGCGCACTACTTACTATGACATTCATTCTCAAACAAACTGGTCATATCGACCGTTGTCGCGAAAATATGATTTCGCAAACGAGCATCATTCCGTTTATTACCCATCCGGGATGCGGGTAATGTTGAGATATCGGGTCAATATTTTTCAGAATAAAGTAATTCGAAATGAAGTGCTCCGACGGATTCGGCTCACGTCCCCAGCGAAATGAAGTGCTAACCTCATTGGCTCAGCTTTATCAGATAAGGTTTCTCAGCTGACCTCGGCAAGGACCCCATCAGTTCCGAAGGGCGTCTAGCAAATTGTGACACCACAAGCAACGACGCACGACCGACCAAAAACCCTCGTTCCATCTGCCTCGGAAGGAGTAGATGGATACAACGATCGAATTTACCGAGCGTAAATTATCGAGACTCGTTGGACGTTTTCAACGACGATTCAATGTTGCGGCGCTAATTGAAAGGTTATTTTTCTACTCTCGCGTGGAACGTTAGTCTTTTCCACCCTCGTTCCACAAAGTACAACGCTCGTCTGTGCGTTCCATCTCGACATTTTCACATTTCCTGCTCCCAAACGGATCAGAGTCTACTTAATTTCCGCGTATTTAACCCGATAGTATTTTTTTTGTTTTCCCTCCGTAATAAAACAAGTCTGTTCAACATTCAACGACGCGTTCAACCCTAATATCGCCGTTTTATCCACCCTCACCTCTCGGAGACGACGAGAAGATCCGCGATTATGTAGAGCTCGTCATCCAGAGGGGTGGAATTATCGCATTTACACATTGACACTTATAGTCCCGATTTGAATAGGGCACGTACAAAACGCCCAGATCGTTCCAATCCGATGCAGGCCACATGCTTTGCGTTATCGCGTGTTTCTGGGATTGTCAGCTATTTACAACATTGTCGTATAACTTGTTAATGCAAGGGATTTATGCCACAACGAAGGAACTCGCGTTTTTGTACAAAAAAATGAAATCTGTTTGCGAGAACGTGACGTTTGTAAATTTGGTTCTACGTGATTTTATTAACACTTTGAGATTAAAATGGGATGTTCCACGTCCCCGGAAATAATTCCTGAAAATATGCATCGAATATCAATAAAGCTCGAGTGGATTTCAATTTTATTTACTGGTAAAATAATTTCCATTTTTTTTTTTTGGTTTGAATTGTTAGTACAATACGTAATCGAAAAGTTGAAGGTAATATTCATGGATATTATTTTTATTCCATTGTTTTAAAATGTCGAGTTTTACCGCAAAATGACGCTAATGCCGACTTTTCACCATTTAAATTTATTTCGCGCACTTTCCGATGCAATTATCCGAGAATGCGCCTCGTTCCAAAATTAAATACCTCGGTCCCTTTCATTCCAAAGACGTAGGCGTCCGTAAACATATTCAATTTAAGGTTAATCCAACCATGTGCACATCAAAGAAAATAAATCATCGTTTCGTACATTTTTCCACGGAATTTTTAGTCAATTTTCCTACGTGCTTTAATGACGAACAATCGGACGGTTTCATCGGCTTGAAAGTTTTTAATTGGTTGATAAATCATTATGTGAGTTCTATAATTTGGCTCCATGCTTGCGATAGTTTCTATTTTAATTCCGGGCAAAAATGGTGGAGGCGCCGGGTTGCATCAGTTTTTAATACTGAACGCGACATTTTCGTTGCATTCGAAGGTCATTGGCGTAAAACGCTCATTTGCCCGGAGCTAATTATGCTTACATTTACATATCGTTTCGTTTCTTCACATTTTAACTTTCCGGCGTTATTTACTTAGTTGACAGGAAAATAAATTTTTGATCGAATAAACATTCACATGGGAAATGCCATTAAAACTGTTTGCCTCGAAACTCCCTTTTGGAATATGTATTTTTCCGCTCTTCCCCACCCTCTGAGCGCATGCAAATCTTCGAAAAACATTAAAAACATTCGTCCTCATTTTCGGCTATCGATTTCCTCCAGTATTAGCGGAAAAAACGATTGTGATGTATGAGGAAATATTTTATTTTATCTCGAACAGAGGATGTTAGGATGTCTATAAAAACGCTCACGATCCGAAGAGTGAAAAATGCGTTGTAAATTATTATTGCTGTTGTTGGAAAAATAATAATTGCGGTAGTAATAAATGAGGCGATTTGTCGGTTTTCGCCATAGTAATAAAAACGGATTACTTTTAGTCTCGGACAAATTGAGGCATCAGTTAACACTTTTCTTATTGTGTTAAATTACTATTTCGGCATCAAGAACTAACGAAATACGTGAAGAGAAAGCGTCAAAAAAATGTGTCCTTTTTGGCTGCCAATTCGAACTTCCAAACTCGTCGCAAGTCAGCAATAAACTTCTCTCTATGATTTCACGCTTTTTCCCCCTCGAACTAGTTGAAACAACATCCTCTCATCACATACGACAAATTCCAATAATATCAAATTAGCACCGGTCCGGAAGATTGATGAGATAACCGCGATTCATAATCAAGCACCCTCGAAAACAAGACCGATATTTGCGATAGAAAGAGAGTGTTTCGGGAGAACGAGCACGTCTTTTGTAAGAGAGAAAACTAATCTCTCGAATCTATCGGGAATTTCATTGGTTCACGATGTAAATAACTGACGGGCAATAAGCTAAAAGCAGCGAGGACGAACGACAACGACAAAAATTGCCTGAAATGTTCGTTTCAATTCACCGCACTATATCATGATTGGTTCGCTGCGTCTATGACATCGGTTAAATATCGCGATATTTTTCTACGCCCATTTTCTGCGGCGATAATGGACGTTATATTTTTTACCTTGTCGACGTGTACATTTATTATTGCGTGCATTAGGAGTACACGATTGTTTAAAAGGATGATCTTTTTGAGGGAAAGTCCGACTAGGAGAGTGGATCATCTGTTTTGGGAGAAAGGACGCCGTTTGTTCGACGGAAGATGACCGCCGATTTGTACACTTTTATCTGTTTTGTATCTGCTAAATGTCCACGGCCGGTGGGCATTTATTATTTTCGTTTGAAAAATGACGGCGATTATATTAATATCCGTCGTATTCTGCTTGTATTATTTACAAGAAAATACGAAATTTTATCGGCGCATTCACCAATTTTGCATAGGAAACATAATTATAGATATTACAGGCAACTTCACTCAATTTTTTTTTAATTATGGTAGGAGATCGCACTGACAAAAATAAAAACTGAAACGTCAATCGCCAAATAATGGGGCTCACAAATTCACAAAGCTTTAGTCAGGGACTAAATCGCTATACAGTATGTCCCCGGATTGAGTTCACAAGAGGAAAAAAAACGTTATTTTTCATTTTACAAAAAAATTACAAAGGAATAATATTTTTTGCTTAATTTAAAATAAATAAATCTTTAATTAAAACTTTAATATTATGAAGCTGTGTTCTCAAAATCGAAAAAAAAAACAAAAAATAACTAAGAACTTTTTTATTTTTAATTTTGCAAAAAATGTCAAAGGAATGAAATTTGTTCCTTAACTCAAACTAATTTCCACTATTTGATTGACCCATTATCTGTTTTAGCACATAGTTCAATTCTAACTTGTAATTCTTTAAGACTGTTTCGAATTTTCTCAATTATTAATAAGGATGCAATTGCATTTTTTTCCAATTTTTTAATACTTACACATTATTGGTTAAATTTTTCTTTAATCTTTAACCCACTATTTGATATTGTGAATCCACAGCCTGCTATTATTTAAATACGATTACAAAATTTAATAAATAAAAATAATGAAAAAATTAATTTTAAGAGTACAAACTAATAATTTTGAAATTTTAATTGCAGATTTATCTGTTTTGAAATAAGCAAAAAATGTTATCCCTTTGTATTTTTTTTGTAAAATGGAAAATAAACTTTTTTTCCCTCTTGTGAACTCAATCCGGGGACATACTGTATATCGTTGTTATTTTCATTGTCATTTATATTTAGAAATGACACCCTTTTAACCAGAAGCCGTGAAAGTGACATACGACTGCGCAAAATTGACAAGAGTGCTTAAAAGTATTTTCCACTATGACAGACATTGAAATTATAAGTAAAAAAAAAAGCTATTTTACGAACTCATTAATTTAAGTACTTTAAATAAGTCTTTTTCGGACTCAATCCCAAAAAGTTGTCGCGACAACTAATAAAGCATTGTGATTCAATGCAACAATATGAATAAATTTATTAGGTTTGTAAGTAAATCCAACATTTTTTTTTTCGCGTTTTTGGTATTTATTTCAGGATTCATTTTATGCAGAAAACGTATTTGTTTTGTGTTTATTTTAAACAATTTGATGGTTTATGGTGGCATGGTAACTAAAAAAACTATTAATTATTACACTGCTATTCCGGACTCGTCTATAAACAGCAACGATTAGTCCACAAAAACTGTATTTTAGGTACTTGAAATAAAAAAAGCTATTTTATCGATATTTGTGGCATTTCACAAATTCCATTAAGTATACTGTCCATTTTAAAATAATTGTCAGAACTGTCACATTTCGCAACTTGTTGGAAAAATGGCTGTTACAAGGATAAAATCGGTTAATCTTTAAGATGTGAAAACCCAGTCCACACTAATCCCAACTTGTTTTGCAATCTGCCTTTGACTCACGCAGGGATTATCTGCTATAATTTTAATTGAAGCAACTTCGATTTCCGGTATTGTTACAGCCCAACTTTGAACTTAATTTTTCTTAAGTTGTTCAAAATCTGTTTTAGATTGGAGGTTTTTCTCACAATATCAACAGTGTCGGCTTTTTAGAATTCGAAAATTTCTCATTAAAAATTTTATTGACAAAAGTGTTTGTTTAATTGAAAAATAGAATCAAATATAGGTAAAATTTGTCTTTTTCACTGCGACGAAACATCGAATAATCGGGACGGAATCTTCTGGAACTCCGCATTATCCGAGAAACAAAATATAAACCGCATTTTGCGAGAAGCGAAATATAAACAACAAGAAAATTTACGAGGAGAGTTTAGGACTCAGTCCTTTTTAAAATAACTCCGGAAGGATTTAAGCATTTTTGAAAAACTGGAACTTTTCAATTAAATTAAACTCTAATAAATCTAATCGGTGGTAGCCAGATGCACGTTTTTGCATAGAGAATTAAGAGATTTTTTTGCAAAAACATTTTTTATGTGTCCCAATTAAGCAAAGTTTACTGTATTAATAAAAAAATTAAAACGAAGTTGTTTGTATATCTGTTGTTTCCGCAATTTTAACTTTAATTTTAACATTTTAGGTTTATAATTTTTCTATTACAATTGTAATAATTATGAGCAAAGTTTGGTTTGCTTTATTAATTTACTGATGTGTTAACATCATTACTTGCGTAATTAATGAAGTTCGCATGTATATGTCATTTGTATTTGATACATAAATTTAATACCATCATAATGCAAAATTTACAATATTTGGAAAAAACCTGTAATATTGTTACAACAGTTAAACGCAACTGATGATAAAAACTCTTGTTAAATTTTAAAGCAACATTGAAAATGTTTATAAAACCGCCCTTTTAATAGCTAATACTATTTAAAATTTTAAGCTCTAATATGGGAATACCACATATTTTTAATTAAAAAGTAAATTATGAGCTTTCACGTTTCAAATTTTTAATACTTGATATTTCATTACAAACTTGTTAATAATTTGCAAAAATGCTGAATGCGGTTTTATTCATAAAACATATCCAATCAAAATTGTTTAATAGAAGTTTATAGAAAACATTATTTTAAAATACAATAGCTTTTATTTGTGAAGTAAATTAAACTGCCATGGTTATAATAATTTACAAAAGGATTATCTATAAAAATGGACAGCATTTCACTCTAATTAGGTGTGCTAATTAGAGAAATAATGAACGCTATTTGGGGATAATTATAATTATTTCGGCTGTTTTAGGGAGCTTACAGTGATAAATTCGCCTACCTGCAATTAATAGCTCCATATTAATTAAGAGAGTTGATTGGCGATTCATCACAATTCTTATTACCGTATTTTCCCATTTGCACGAATGTTGGATGAGCCGGGGAACTCCCATCTACTTATAATCCCGGCAGAAAATCCCAATCTAGCCACAAAAGCCCAATTACAACCATCTCAACTCGGATTTAGCCCGCAAGAAGTTCAAAATTTACGTCGTCCCACATTTCGAACTCAATCGCTACAATTCCCAACTTTTAATCATCACCAAGAATAGAAAAACGTGTAAAATAATTACCTAAGAGAAACTTTTACATCCGCCCTCGTGAAACGCGAATTATTTTAAACTTGGGACTCTTGTATGAAAATAGAGGTAGATAGGAGCAGTAAATTATGTTTTTGTGCAGTTCCAGTACAATCGGACCTGGCAAACTATTGGGAATTTTAACACGGAGTTTCCAACTTTAGGACAAATAGGACAAAAGCTTTTTCATGACCAGGGAAAAAAAATAAAATATATTCTGTTTGTGCACAAGCTTTCGCTTCAGTTATCAAAAAAATGAAGCCGTTGGTCTTGTCATGCAAATATTGATGTTGTTTGATTTGCGGTCGAACGAAGCGGCAAATTAAAACGATATTTTTACAGGTCACAAAGCCCGGATTTTTGGTTGTGACACTATTTTATTTCGTGATTTGGTGTATCACTGGGAAATTTGTGATGTTTACTAACGGCATTTGGAAAATTTCTGGCGCTATCCCATTACGTTTTATACATGTGGGTCGCTCCAGACGCTTTCCATCTGGGAAAGGGGACATCAGGGACTCCGCTTTACAATCAAAGTTTAAGCTGGCATCCACTCACCGCTGGTCTAAGTTTAACGGCTGTGAAACTTTATAGCGGCAATTTGTACCCCTTTTCCCAAGAAAACGCTCTTAGTTCGATATTCGTCGAGAGTTTATAATATTTGCGCTTTCCCGATTTCGGTTATCGTAAATTTGCAGATTTGATATGTGACAGAACGGAACGCTGAATAATGCTGTGCAAACAATGATAATATATTTTTACTTGTAATTCGGAAATATTGCCGAAATCTTTCATGCAAATATGCCAATGCTGCAGAATGCACGGATCATAAATCATACGTTATTTATCGACATCATCATGAGGGGATTTATTAATATAAATCCGTCGAAACGAAACGGTCAACGCGTATAGGGAAAAATTTCAGCGAGAATGGTAATGATTCACTCGTTCATCATTTCCAATGAGAGGGAATATTTTGATTCGCATTCCTTTGCTGCTAGGAATTCCGGATTCTTCATTAGATCTCTTGTTTATTTATTCAAGGTAAAATTCAAAAACGTGGAAAATCAAAAAATGTTTTTGTTGCAGGTATGCGAGAGATTCGTTTACGGAATTCGAACTTTAGTCGTTGGTATTTCGTAAAAGTGTTGCAAAATATCGAATAAATAGAAGAATCACTATCTGTTCTTATTTGGTGTAAAAACAACGTAACCAAAGCCTTGTTTGCGTCTCCATTCTTCCTCGATAATGCAGAGCTAATGAGAATCTCAAATTACAAAACCCATCTTCCGCTCACATTAGCCATTTATAATCAAATATGAGAGTGCAATAGTTCAGTATTAATGATAATACATAACCAGCATACAGACAATTTGAGATAAACACCAACATTGTACTATTAATGGTCGTCGACGAAATCCCGCATTTGATCAGCAAAAATACCCATTAATTATCGAGGAAAGTCGGAGCTCGGCTGCCTAATTGCTCGAAGATTTCGGTGGTAATTGTTGACGACTCGGCAATGTTTCTTTGTCGCTGCTTTTAATTAAGCGTCTTGCTTCGAAAGAGGCGAAATTTTTAATGGACTCTTTGATAAAAAATTATATAATCGAATCGAGCAAAAAGTTTCGGTCATCTCGGCGCAAGTATCCTCGAGATCTTTAACTTGTCGTCGTGTTTACCCACCGGAATAATTAAAACTATGGCAAGGTAAATTAGGCAAATTTCCAACGAACGGCGCCATTCTTGTGCAACTAAACTAATTAAAATATACCACTGCCTGTTTTATTCAACTCCACGCGGCACACGCAATTATAATTTCGGTATGCAGCAACGAGCAAAGGCGTACGTCGTTATTAAATTACAAAAGAAAGTCATTCGGTTAATGTTTCCCGGTATAATATTTACAACCGCTTCTCACTGACTGGGAATTTTAGGGGGATTACGTTTTACTTCGAGACGCGTTTTGGATTTGATCGTCGACTTATTTCCCGGCGCATCCACCATTTTTACCTGTTCCAGTTGGACGAACTATAAAGCAGGTGCGTCAAGTTTGAACACATGTCATAATTTTGTGCTAATTTGTGCTGCAATTCTTAAATTGTGGGCTTTTTTCGTTTTCGAGTTATTCGAAAAACTTAAATGATGCTCAAACTTGATGCTGAGTCCTCAAAATTAATCAAATTAGTTTTATACTTTTGTGCTAATTTGTGCTGCAATTTTCAAATTGTGTGGTCTTTTCGTTTTCGAGTTATTTAATAAAACATACAAGGATTAGAAGGCAACCCAAAATACAGATTTCAGGGGATTCTAAATTCTAAATAATATTTTTACATTAAACTTAAGCTGCGTATGCAAATTTCTAAAAATTTTAATTTGATTTGTCATTAATGTTGATTAGAAAGGCAGTAGTTCCATATCATTTAAAATACCTTCATCAAGGGACACATTATAATAACGAGCTTTTTAGTTCTAAGCCTTCTGGCGTTTAATGTCAATGTACCTAATTTAATTAGCAAAAGTTCATTCAGCAGCGACAGTTTTTGATATTTTTTTAAAACAGACTCGGATTGAAAATTAAAAAATAAAGTGGTTTTGGTTTCCTGGGAGGAGGTTTCGGTTTTAAAATTTAAAATTGCAGTTTCAGAATTAAATTTAAACTATTAAATTAAGGTATTATTTTTGGAACGTGCTTAAAAGTATCAAAATTAAAAAAAAAAGTTGTATCTTTGGTTGTGTTGGTATAATAACGATGAAATTTGGCGATACTACAACTCTTGTCTCATTTATCAACTGTACCAAATTTCAAAATTGTGAAACAACAGACATAGATTTTAGAAATTTTGATTTTTACAGCGAACTCACAAGTCTCAAAATTTTATGAAAAACATTGTATTTTTTGTTGTGTTGGTACCACAGTGATAAAATTTGAGCATGTTGCTATTCTTGACCCATTTATTAACTGTAATTAATTTCAAAATCGAGGAACAATACACTCGGATTTTTGAATTTTTTATTTTTAGGACAAGCTCAAAAATTTCAAATTTATTTGAAAATAACTTGTATCTTTGTCTGTGTTGATACTACAGAAATGCAATTTGGGGATGTTACTATTCTTTGCTCATTTATTATTTGTACCAAAATTCAAGATTGTGGAACAACAGACTTAGATTTTAGAAATTTTGATTTTTAGAGCGAACTCACAAGTTTCAAAATTTTATGAAAAACATTGTATTTTTTGTTGTGTTGGTACCACAGCCATAAAATTTGAGCATGTTGCTATTCTTGACCCATTTATTAACTGTAATTAATTTCAAAATCGAGAAACAGTACACTCGAATTTTTGAAATTTTTATTTTTCGGACAAGCTCAAAAGTTTCAAAATTATATGAAAAACATTGTATCTTTGGTTGTGTTGGTACAACAGAAATGCAATTTGGTGATATTACTATTCTTTGCTCATTTATTATCTGCACAAAATTCAAAATTATGGAACAACTAACTCAAATTTTATTTTATTTTTATTTTTAGGACCAACTGAAAAGTTTCAAAGTACTAAAAAAAATTGTATCTTTGGTTGTGTTGGTACCACTACGATGAAAATTAAGGATGTTGCTTCTACTGACTTATTTATTAACTGTACCAAATGTCAAAATTGTGGAACAACATACTTAGATTCTAGAAATTTTAATTTTTAGACCGAACTCACAAGTTTTAAAAATTTATGAAAAACATTGTATTTTTTGTTGTGTCGATACTACAGCGATGAAATTAAAGAATGTTACTATCCTTGACTTATTTTTTACTTGTACCAAATTTCAAAATCGTGGAAGAACAGACTCGGAGTTTAGAAATTTTTATTTTTAGAACGAGCTCAAAAGTTTCAAAATTCTATGAAAAAAATTGTGTATTTTAATTAGCACAAAATTTATAGCATATCAATTAATCTTTTTCACGATGTATGATGCTCAAACATGGAAAAACGCAACGATTAAAAAGTGCAGCACAAATTAGCACAGAATTAGCACAAAATTATAAGACCAATTTGATTAATTTTCGTGACATGTGATGCTCAACGTCAACTTTGAGCATCATTTTTGTTTTTCAAATAACTTGAAAACGAAAAGAGCACAGAATTTCAAAATTGCAGCACAAAATTATGACGTGTTTAAATTTTTTTTGTGATGAATGATGCTCAAACTTGACGCACCTCTATAAAGCGCTGCTTTTTTTGTTCTTTAATTGTCACCGTTTGTGTCCTCGCAGCCTCTAACGCTGTTAATTTTCGTTCTAATTCGGTGGAATTGCGCGCAGATCGTCGCATTTTCATGCTGATAGTTTAACATGAAAATAATCCCTTCTAGTCGGGTGTAGAAATAACAAAATGTGTCACGTAACCGGTCTTAAAAGCAACGATATTTTGACAACGTTCGGAATGTAAAGTGGTGCAGCTTACAGTCGAACTATAAACACACGTTAACCGAGGAGTTAAGTCTATTTTATGCAAGTTACATCCGCTCTAGGTAACATTTAACCAGGCGTAACGACGGAACAACAAAGGTTTTCGCAGACGAGATCAAGAGGCGAAAGTAATGCGCGTGTAGAAACCGGCGAAGGCCGTGAAAACTACAAGGATCAAGTAAAGTGTGCAAGAAAACTCGCACTTCCTACGCGTTCGTTCGTTGACTGCTGCTTTCAACGATAAGGAACATCCTGAGATGATATAGCGACTGGGATTTTCAATAAAACTCGACGAGCGAAAATAAATTATTTGGAAAAATTTCGGGAACATTCCTGGAACGGTCGGCAAACATTTTTAAACTCGATTTAACGCCGGTCTTTGATCGAGCGGTTAACATTGTTAAACAGACAAAATAGTAAAAATGAGATATTTCGTTTCATCCTTTAATTATCTCGAACAAACAAGAAACACGACAATAATTATAAGTAGTGCAGTAAATTCGATAAAAAATAATAAAAGAAGAAGATACGAACAAGAAGAAATATCGAGTGTGCGGCGAGCTTTTTGTGATTCATTTGATAAAATAATTAGTCGGAGGCCCTGGCAATTACGTTTCCGGTCTTATTAAATTAAAGTGAGGAAGTGCTAAGCATTTTAATTTTATTTCCAGCCATTGTGTTCTCCAGTTCTGAATTTATGATGAAGTGTTTATTGGCTCGCAGGCGAAAGGAACGTCCGCAGAGCTCAGTAATTGCTTCTCACACCCTCTGCCCAAATAGAACATGAAAATCATTTCGAGAATTGTTTGATACGATTTCCGCGAGATTTCGCACGCACTGCTTATACATCGGTAAACTATTCGCGTAATTCTATGAGATATTCGAGGAACTTCCTGATTTCGGCGGAGATAAAGTCGAAGCTCTTCGATAACTTTCATGGAAGGAATCCGGCGAAACACGCCGAAAACAGATTAAAACGAGATGAGAATGCAGAAGACAAGTGGAATTTTAACATATTATGACACCATAATTCCGAAAGAATTTAATCAGAATTTTTAGTTCCTTTTAGGCAACTTCACCCTGAAGATTTGAACACATCATCCAGTAATGGAAAAGCACAATTAAAGTCCCGGAACGATCCAAATTCATTTTCATTACAATGCGCAGCATACACGGATTGCCACTTTTCCTTAAAACAATTTAAATGTTCTCAATTTAAAAATCGTCCAAGTAATTCCACTAAAATCCTAGAAGGAATCTCTGGAAGCTGATTTTCATTTCTGGCGCGGGCTCCGTTCCGAGGATTAAAATTCAGAAACTAGTGCGGTTTGTCGTTAATCTCCACAACATCTGTACAATCTCTTAAACTATTTCCACCATAAAAGACCTCTCCAGGCCACGCGTTCCAATAATGGAAATGGACGCTGTTTAATTGTTATAAATGTTTTGTATGTGTTTCACGGTTACTGAACCGCTCCCATTTTAGAAGATTAAAAGAACCGTCTCGGCATTTATTTCAAACACCGTTTGCAGATTAAGACATAAAAAGGATGAAAATCTGACGCCAACATCGACGGTCGTTTATGCAAATGGTCGGTAGGCGTCGGCTTTTATTAACCACCTGAAAGAATACGATTCGATCTCCGAAAAAAAAGATATCCTTCAGATTAAACGAGATTTGGAATGAAAGTTTCACTCTTGAAATATTGATGTTGAGTAGATAGGCAGTAGTTCTATATCTTTTAAAATACCTTCATCAAAGCACACATATTAACAACGAAATTTTAGTTTTAAACCGTTTAGTGTCATGTACCTAATTTAATTAGCAAAAGTTCAATCAGCAGCGACAGTTGTCGATATTTTTTTAAAATAGATTCGGATTGAAAACATTAAAAAAAAATCTCGGAATGTAGAATCCATTGAAATCTGTATTTTCTAATAGTTATTTACAGTCGCGTGTGGTAACTTACATTTTACAGCGCGAAATCAGTTTGAAGCACGACGGCGTATCCGGAGTGCTTTAATGATAGCGCTGTAAAATGGTTAACGCACAAGAGTTGTATTAAATTTTTTGGCCAAAAAATTTTAATTTAAATAATTGGATTTTTCAAAATTTATGAGAAATGTCACATCTGACATTTGTAAATTTCATCATCTGTCAATTCTGTCAATTTTGTAGTTGATGCACAAAAAGTACACAAGATGGCGCTGTATAAAAAACGTTTTAATATTACTTTAAAAATAGAAATATTGTCCTAATTGAGATAATAATTTAGGTAGATTCTACTTTAGTGATCAATCTTCATTATGGTAAAATGATTTTAATTTATAAACGCATCTGAAGAGCAGACGATTTGGGCAATTTTTACCGCACGGCGTGTGTAAACGTTCAGGGCGCTTGTAAATCTAATGTTTCCGAAGATGTCAATTGGATGTTAATTTGACGTTTACAATTCATGAGGCCAAAAAAATAATTTATGCAATTTTTATTTTGTTTTGATTATTTTGTTGATAGGTCACTAGTAAAGAATTTTTGTTATTATTGTGGTACAACAGCTTAGATTTTAGAAATTTTGGTTTTTAGACCGAACTTACAAGTTTCAAAATTTTATGAAAAACATTGTATTTTTTGTTGTGTTGGTACCACAGCGATAAAATTTGAGAATGTCGCTATTCTTGACCCATTTATTAACTGCACTTAATTTCAAAATCGAGAAACAACACACTCGGATTTTTGAAATTTTTATTTTTAGGACAAGTTTTAAAGTTTCAATATTATAAGAAAACACATTGTATTTTCGGTTGTTTTGGTACCACAGCGATGAAATTTGGGGATATTTCTACTCTTGACTCATTTATCAACTGCACCAAATTTCAAAATTCTAAAACAACAGACTCAAAAGTTAGAAAGTTTTCAATTTAGAACGAACTCAAAAGTATCCAAATTCTACGAAAAAAATTGTATCTTTAGTTGTGTTGGTACGACTGCGATTAAAATTAAGGATGTTGCTTCTACTGACTCATTTATTAACTGTACCAAATGTCACAATTGTGGAACAACAGATTGATTTTTAGACCGAACTCTCAAGTGTTAAAATTTTATGAAAAACATCGTATTTTTTGTTGTGTTGGTACCTAAAAGAATACGATTCGATCTCTAAAAAAAAAGATATCCTTCAGTTTAAACGAGATTTGGAATGAAAGTTTCACTCTTGAAATATTGAGTAATAACACAACGCTATTCCATCCCAAAATCAAATAACAGTGCCCTTCTAAAGAAAACAAGTTCCGTGAGTTATTCTCTCGCATAATTTACAACTACCATCAGTTTCAATAAAAATATGATTTCGCGATTCCGACGTCAATTCCTGTTGCAATTTTGTGGATCTCCACATACACAGATGGTCATTTTTTTTATTCTCCCGTGGCTGCCACCTGTCGTTGGAATAAATGTCAGAAAGAAGAAGAGGAATCAGTCTTTTACGAGGAACTTGCTACTTGAGCGTGTAATAAATCTGAAGTAAAGTCCAAACTATATTAAGTCCGGCCTCCTGCGGACTTTTAGTGCTTGATTCTTCAAGTTCCCAAGGCCGTCTGAAGCACCCTTTGTCTACAATTCCGCAATATTTTCCCTTTCATTCCCGAAACAATAAACTTCTTGAACCGTAGTCTCGTAAACTTTATTAATATTGGACGAGTACGGCGAACATTTAGTGAGATGAATGTATGGAAGTTGTCGGAGTTGTAGGTCAGTCCGAAAAGAACACGTGACGCGAACTCAAATCACCGTTCCATCGGGCCAAGTAATGGTCCAGCCGACCCTTAACTGGCACTATAATGGTCCATTGGCACTCTACAATGGCTCCTTTATCCAATCACCCGCCCTTCACGGATGTGTTTTATGGACTCGATGGACTTTTAATCTCCTCCTGTATTTTCAACCGCGACTTGTTTATTTGGTCAAGAGATTATCTCGGTTTCTAGTAAAATTCCGGCGACGATTTCCACCCTGGAAAATTTATTTATTTAGGATTTCCTCGCGTCTTTCCACTCTCTTTTCGGCCAGTAATCGATTTAGTTTATTACGAACTATGAATTCCACCCTCTTTCGATCAGAATTTAATCAGGGGCCCTTTGCGACTGTAGTGAAATTTTCCGGGGAATATCGTTAGGCCCGGGATTAAAACGTTCACCCCATCACCTTGCAGCTGATATTATATCGAAAGTAATTGACAATTTATGTTCACTCGTAATAACACGGTTAGGGCTCTGTTAATGCTTTTATGTCTTATATACACGAAATAAAAACTTTGGTCTGACCTATAATAATAGCCGTAAAATGTGAGAATGGTGCTCTTTTATGGTAAAAGCCAAACCCGGAGCGAACGTTAAGACACTGCGCAAGAAACGCACCGAAACCAGGGGGCAAATTCGGCGCGATTTATGACGACGCCACTGCACTTCAAAACAGAGGCAGAAATGAAAACTCAAAGTGTTTAACTGCCACACATTTCCTATGTATGTTAGCAATTATGGAAATGGCACTGTTTATATTTCCACGGCTTATTTACGATTCTGGAACATCAGTCAAAAAAATACCCCAATTTATCCTACCTCGACCTTATCTCTCATTACGTGCTGCATCCAAATCCCGCAATAAATCCACCCTTTCAACTTACGACTATTTTCCTTTCATAAACCGAAGAATCGCACGTTGATTTTAGCTGTTACGGGTTTAGTTTGCGAGGGCGGCTTTCAGAAAAAGTGGCGTGAATTTGACGCAAATCGGCGCAAAATAGAATCAGGCGCCATCAAACTTTGCACAATGAAAAGGTACAAACTGTTAAGGGGTAGAAACGCGATTTCAATTTTACACACCGTTCGTTCGGTTCGTTGATATTCTCCATTTGTAAAGCACAAAAGAATCGAATGTTAATCGCTTAAAGAAAGAGAAAAATTAGGAAGAAGAAACGTGGAGTGTTCCTCAGACTTCAAAGATGTCTAAACTGTTAACTTTGTGTAAAATAAATGTTTGTGGAGGTTCCACCTTCCTGCATATTAAGCAGGAATAACCTTCTGGCGGTAGAAATTTGCTATTTGTGTTAGGAGAAGATGGAAGCAAACGGCGAGACACAACATTACGAGATGGGAGGCAGAATTTTATAATTCATTTTGATGTTACGCAATTTTTGGTTTTTGTACGTCGTTCCTGCAGAAGCAGGATTTTTAAAGGATACCTGTAATGGATACATGCGGATTTTGATTAATAGATGGCTCTACAAGCAACATTTTATTGACATTTTGAGTGAATTTCAATCAATTTTTGCCAAAAGTGACAGTAATAGTGCTTTACACTTTATGACAATCAAAAGACTTTGACGTCTAACACAATTTGATGGACCGCTGTCATTCTACAGCATTGTGATAACCAACCTCACAGCCGCATTTTGAATTTGGCACCTACAAAAATTGCCTGCAGGAAAAATTACGTATAAGTAACTTCAAAGCAGTTTTGTGTTGTCACGCTTCACCGGTCATTTCAATTAAGCCTGAAATGAAATGACAGAAATTATGGCCAACATAAAAGTTCAATTGCTCAAATTCCATTAAAATTTCGCGGAGGAATTTCTAAAAACGCACGTTTCCGTCAATATAATCTAGAATTAATTTCCGGGTTTTGGGCGATAGAAATTGCGCGTTCGGTTACCTGAGCTGCGATTTTTATATCCGCTCGTACACAATCATAAATATTGATACAGCAGATTTATCTCTATCGCATCGAATATGGCGATAATATAGCAGCGGCTGACCCGCAACGTGAATAAATTAATCTATCCAACCTCGACACACTTGCATTAAAATTTAAAAGGACTCGCCCGAAGGCACATGTGTTGTGCATAAAAGCTGTTTTTTAATCAGTCCAGTATAGACAAGTTTAACAATGCGATAAAACAGTAAAAAAGATCTCCGCGATCGCAGTTGTGCATTTTATTTCTCTACTCTTTTTCGTCACTAAAGTACCCGAGGACCACGAAGATAAAAACCCAATAAATTTTAGGGGATTCCTATATGTGTATGTCCCATAAAAAATTGCAAGCGAGATATTGCTTTTTCGCATAGGTATTTTAATAAAATATATCGTGACGAGCGGAGAGGATGATGCACTTTGTGAAATTTATTCCAAGTCGCTGGGAGGAAAGGAAAAAAAACGGAAAGAGGAGGAATACGGAGAATTAACTGTAATCAATCGAGACGTTGTGGAGGTTAATCCGAAACAAATCAATAATGGTGAAGCTCATTTATATGATAATGGACTACGATAATATATTGAAGGATTTTTAAACTAATTCGTGATTTTTATCGTGGACATTGGAAAACTATTACGGGATCTGATGAGTCACGAAATGGCGAAAGCGAGATTATCATCGAATTTGAAGAACCTTCGGGAACTCTGAATTAGTGAATAACTTAGTCGGAGGCAACTCTGTTAACTCCCTCCATATTTGTACTTCTGAAAACCCTAAAAAACCCATTAGGAGGTTATTATAACCTACCATTCGTTGAACAATCCATTACCATTTAAACGAGTTTTTTTTATATTTTTTCCCACAATACGTATGTTTATTATAATTTAGAAAACTTCGTAATAATTTAATGTAATTTTCTGCATTTTCCGTCACGAACTGGTATAAATAACGCGACGAAAAATGAAATACAGTTCCTGGACGAATAAACAGGCGTCAAATAATCAATTCCATGGCAATTATATTCAGCAGAACACGAAAATGAGATGCAAATGTTTAAACAAAACACCTCGTTTAAAGCGAAAACATTTGTTTTGATTAGAAATAACGGAGAGAGAGAAGTGAGGATTTAACATAATTTTAACTAATTTCGATGCAAAATATTCTTTCCCACGAATTTAATTAAAATCAAGAAAGTTTTAAAAGCACACTCAATTTGTTTCTCGACTCGTCTAACTCCAACTCATATGATCTAGTTTTATCATCCACTTTATGTCATATTTATGACTCGCCTTCTTCATTCTTTTATTTCTTAGTTTTACAACCTGTAATAATGGCGTTCGTTTCGTCAACAAGACGAGTGACGAATTTCAAAATTAAAATGTCCACTTTTTTGAAGACTACATAAAAAAGTATCGTAAAATGTCGCCGCCGGGAACAAAGTAAATCCTTTAAAAAGCAAACTTGTGTAAAGTTTCGTCGAATAATTTGAACATCCGTGTCGTAAACAATGTAAAAAGCTGTAAAAACACGATATACGATTCGGGGATGTGAAATATTGCCATTCAAACGCTGCCAACTGAAGAGAAGTTCGACGTGATGCACTGCACCTGCGAAAACGGGAATTAATCAAGAGGTTACGATTTTCCAGTCGCGACACGACGTTTGGAAGTGGATAAAATATCGACGACGTGCCGAATCGCAAAATTCTCCAAAGAAAATTGCTGTACTCACTGTCTAGCTTTGATATTGTTACACTTTTTGCAAACTTCAATTACTTATGCACCGTTTTCGGCGTGATATTAGCGAAATTAAAATCCTCCGATGTAAAATATAAAAGTAATAGGTTTTTGATTAAATGTGTGCATTAAAGTGTCGCCATAACTCACATCACTCCGGACGCATATTTCATCTTGCTCCTTTTTTATATTTTCATTTCGTGTTAATCTCGTCGGGCGCTGGTTATTTTTCTTATCACCGGTCAGAACTGGAAAGTATCGACTTCGGATGTTTTCACTATGAACCGATAAAAACGTCTGTGCCACAGGACGACATAGCTGAATTCTTCCGGACGTTGTCGCTTTTTCCTTTCCCGTCGTTATTTGTCAAGATAAGAGTCAAAATTGGTTTATATCGCAACGTAATTACGGCGGCCACGTTAAAATGCCACATAAATAAATTACAGGCTTTGACAAAACGAAATCTTGATAATTCCAGTATCAAATTGATGAAAGTAGATTTGTATTTATTGCACTCGGAGACAAAGAGAAACAATATCGACAAGGGCAAGTTCTAATGAAGATTTATAAACGAATATTCTTAACTTTTTTTACTTAAATTCGTATCTTTGTTAGTTTTCAATGAAAATCAATGAAATTTGAGGAGGTCACTACTTTTAAAGTGTCCAATAACTAAGCCAAATTTCGAAATTTTAGAACAAAAAATAGAGATTTTAGAAAATTTCTTTTAGGGACGAACCAAATATTCTCAAGTTTTATTACTAAAATTTGTATCTTTGTTAGTTTTGAATTTCAGACAATGAAATTTGGGGACGTTACTATTTCTCAAGTGTTCATTAACTGTGCCAGATTTCAGAATTTTAGAACAAAAATAGTATATTAAAACACCGAGTTTCATAAGGCATTTTTTTAGGCACGAATCCAAGTTTATAAAACGAGCGGCAAAGCCGCGAGTTTTATAATGGATGAGTTGGGAATGTTTAAGATACAAATTAGGAAAATGAAGATTTTAGAACATTTTCATATTTTTAACTTTTTTACTAAAATTTGTATCTTTGTTAGTTTTGAATTTATGACTATGAAATTTGGGGAGGTTACTATTTATAAAGTCTCCAAAAACTGTGCGAAATTTCAAAATTTTAGAACAAAAAACAATTTTAGAAATTGGAGATGAACAAAATAATTTTCAACTTTTTTTCTAAATTCGCATTTTCGCTAGTTTTAGAAGTTCAAAAACGAAATGTGGAGGAATTATTTCTTCTAACGCGAGTATCTAGTCTTCCAAATTTCAAAATTTTAGAACAAAAAAATAAAGATTTTGGAAAATTTCTTTCAGAGAGGAACCAAATTTTTTCAACTTTTTTTACTAAAATTCGTATTTTTGTTAGTTTCGTATTAACGACAATGAAATTTGTAGAGATTACTACTTCTACAATGTTTAATAAGTGTGCCAAATTGCAAGATTTTAGAAGAAAAAAAGGAGATTTTAGATAATTTTCATTCATAGACGAACCAAATATTCTCAACTTTTTTTTACTAAAATTCGTATCTTCGTTAGTTTTGAATTTATGTCAATAAAATTTAGGGAGGTTAATATTTCTAGAGTGTCCAAAAACTGTGCTATATTTCAAAATTTTAGAACAAAAAATAGAGATTGTAGAAAATTTCATTTAGAAACGAACTGAGTATTCTCAACTTTTTTAATAAAATTCGTATCTTTGTTAACTATTTTGAATTTATGGCAATGAAATTTGGGGAGGTTACTATGTCTAGAGTGTCTAATAACTGTGCCAAATTGCAAAATTTTAAAGCAAAAAATGGAGATTTTAGAAAATTGTATTTAGAGACGAACCAAATATATTCAATTTTTTTTTTACTAAAATTCGCATTACTTACTCCTTTTAACTCGAGTTTCTAGACTGCCAATTTTCAATATTTTAGAACCAGAAACCGATTCTTTACAGTTTTTTTGGGTCAGGACGAAGTGAAAATTTTCAAGATTTTACATTAAATTTCGTATTTTCGCTAAGTTTCGGAATACAAGAATGAACACCTTACAGCGCCGCGCCGCTTCCACAGCTAAATTCTACAAAACAAAAATATTTATCTTAAGACGCCATAACTCGTCGAATCAACTTTTCCAGATACAATTATAGAGGAAATGGCCGGCCCTCCCTGGCGTCCCAGCTGTTGCGAATCGCTAATCTTTTAGCCAACACACAAAGTAAAAGTTAACGGCGCTGTACAAACAACGCTTCTTCCGCCACCGAAGTCTTTATTTTTAATAATCTATTGTTTCACGTCATCCATTAAGTCTCCTTTATCTCTTACAGGTGCATTGGGTCCAACAACAACACGAAAAGAAAAGGAAGAAGCGCGATTACGTTTTTCGACCGTCTGTGACGCCGTTCTCGCAGTATTTCAGCGCCGCGGCGCCTGGTGCCTCCTTACAACATGGTCAACCGAGATACAGAGCCGCCTCCACTGTGGAGTTTCCAGATCCTCTTTTTAAAGAACAATGGTATCTGGTAAGTCGATTGTAAAATTTTTTGGGAATTAGGGGAAATTTAGGCGCGTCGTTAAGCGATAATTGCTCGTGAGGGGTTTGGTAATAAAATGAAGGAGGAATAATGAAAGCGGAGAGGAAGAGTTGTTAAATACTCAGGAAAATGACGTGTATTTTGACGAGGGGGAGAAAATAGGAACTAGATTTGCCCCGACGCATCCACCATTTTTCGTTGGCACTGATTTATCAAATCTGCCATTTCGAAAAGTCGAAATACGGAAAATGAGAGGAGTGAACTCGAGACTGGAATTTTCCATTTGAAAATTCCCCCAGTACACATTCCCACTTAATGAATCCCGACCACAATCGAGTCAGTTTGACAGATCTTCCATCAAAGGACTTTACACAGGTGCACACAACTCCACCCAATGCATCACATTCTAACAAGAGAACAATTTCATTATTGGAACTACTGAAATAATAGTCCAATCGATGTTGTACTAATTAGATTTCCCCTAACAAACTCCTTATCAATTAGTAGCACATATTTACAATCCACGATTGTTTTCTTCTGACAAACAATGGATTTATGTCGCACGTCGACGTTATTACGACTTCGAAACAACCTCTCAAATAATCCGGGAATTCAAACACAAAAGTTTTTGTGTATCGGATCGTCGTCGCTAATTACCGTTCGCCATTTCTTGTAGAAATCTCGGTTTACTTTTGAAATAATCGAGTTGAGGAAAGAATTCCTAACGTCTCCAAGTCGATCTGTTACGTAATTAGATTTACATAATGCTCAGGACCCCTGTACAAGGTAGCCGAAAAATCAATAGGGCGGACAAAAAAAAATGACAGGGTGACGTACCAATTTCACCGGATTGTGATTAGTGTCGGATGTCATTTCCCGACATTAAATCGAAATTTATCAGATGGATTTGGCGCGTTCATTTGTTTTTGTTAATAATTGATGAGGCGGCAATTGTATTTGTTGGTAAAAAATATTTAGAGGACGCACCATAAATCACTATAAATTAAAACGTGAATAAAATGGGGCTATTAACCCATTTACGCCCGCTACCAAAAATAATAATTTTTTTTTCAAAAATTTTACATATCGTCGGCTTAAGTCGTTAAGTTGCTAAGTCCATTTTGAATTTTTTTAACCGCGGTCGAGAAATCTTAATTTTTTACATATTTGTCGTCAAATCTGGAATTTGCAAATTTGGGAAATAAAAATAGAATGTTTCTTTAGTCTGAAATAATAACACATAAAAGGATCCAACGCTGTACCATTCTGTTATCCTTTTTATAAAATTTGAATGGAATATTTCGCGGGTTTAGAATGACACCGTTCTAACTGCAGTGAAATTAATTAGTAAAATTGCAAGTTCTACCTTGAAACATTAAGTTAATCCATAGCAGATAGAACTTTGGACTCCTCAAATTTTGAAAAGGCATCAAGCTACGTCCGTTCCGATTAAGAAAACTGAAAATCAATGTTAAAGAGAGTAGAATTTTATGAAAATCTCAATTTTCGTAAGAAATGCAGTTAGAACCTTGTTACTCCAAACCCGCGTTTTATCTAGTAACCAGCCGTATTGTTCAATCCCTTTCATAAATTGTAAAAAAAATTTTAATACATGATTGGGAGTGTTCGGCTTTTCTTTTTTCTACGACCTCCAGTGTTAAAGGCTTATTTGGAAAAAAATGAGATTGAAAACTGGTTCATTTCATCAAATCGGTATTCATAAGTTTGCTGCTCATAAAGTTTTTAAAAAATGCTACAAGTTACATTAGACATTTGGATGTCTTTTTAATCGACCAGAGTTGATTTTTGCTTCATTTTTATGCCCAAATCTTACCCATGTATGTCAATTTCTAGGTTTTCAAGTATATTATATAGTCAGTCATCCCCTCTCCCCTATGAAGACTATCATTTCTTTTATAGTGAAGAATAAAATTGTTTGCATTGGTAAAGCAATATGCAAAAAGTCGACAAAAGAATGCGCAGTCATACTTCAGTAAACTTAACGAATCCGCCCAGTTTCCTACATATAGGACAGCATAATTTACGACCTATTATTACTATATAAAAAGCAGAAAATATGAACAAAATATGTGGCTTTTATTTAAAATGAACCTTACATGTAGTAATCCATAATTCAAATTATATATTCAGTTTATCATTTTACAGCAAAAAAATTAAATACAGTGAAATGACAAAGGCACTGAAATCCGAGGTTTTTCAATTTTTTTTTGCAAAAACTGATACAATCATTTGCTTGAAATAAAAATGTTCATGGAAAGTCAAAAGACAGTAGTTTATGGTAAAAATTAATACATACATAAAAACACTTCTAAAGTATTTTTACGCCTTGCGGTAAAAATTGCCCAAATCGTCTGCTCTTCACATGCGTTTATAAATTAAAATCACTTTACCATAATGAAGATTGATCACCAAAGTGAAATCTACCTAAATTATTATCTCAATTAAGACAAGTAATATTAAAACGTTTTTTATACAGCGCCATCTTGTGTACTTTTTGTGCACCAACTACAAAATTGACAGAATTGACAGATGATGAAATTTACAAATGTCAGATGTGACAGTTCTCATAAATTTTGAAAAATCCAATTATTTAAATTAAAATTTTTCGGCCAAAAAGTTTAATACAACTCTTGGGCGTTAACCATTTTACAGCGGTCAATCATTAAAGCACTCCGGCTACGCCGTCGTGCTTCAAACTGATTTCGCGCTGTAAAATGTAAGTTACCACACGCGACTGTAAATAACTATTAAAAAAATTGTAAACTGGCTGTCCTATGTATAGGACACTGGGCGGTAATGGGTTAGGAGCAGTTTTGTTCTTACAATTTTAAATTTACGATCAACTTTTACCAAACATTATAACTTGCCCTGTACCGCAGAGATAGTCTATAGCTAAAGTTCAAAGTGGAGCACATTATTATTCACATATGAGTGAGCCCATCTCGGAAAACTATTCGAAATTACCAGAGCATTTCACCTTGTTCCCAACTAGACTGAAACTGTAACCGGTTAGATGTAAATCTGCAGTCATTTTGAAGGGATAACCGCATCAAGATCAATAACTATGTAATTAGAAAGATTGTATGTTTCCCGGCGCATCCACCATTTTTCCATGTGAGATAACTTTCTTTGTTTTGTTTATTTTTGCCAACGAGTTGTTCCACTTGACCTATATGCTCTGGAAACTCCGAACAAACAAAATTAAATTGAAATGAAAGTGGGGCATTAACACTCGACGATTAAGATGAAATTCGTCTTGAGCCCCGAAACGCGATCTTAATAACTCAGTTCTTAGTCCTGCTTTCATATAAAGACAGCGGCGCATTAATTTCACTCCGACTCCGCCACTATCCGCCTTAACAATAGCATCTAGTTTTAATGCCCTACGTGTACAACGTCTGACACTAAGAGAGATATAAAAGGCAACGATAAATAACTCGTGCAAGCCGAGGTGCATAGGCTTTATATAACAATAAGGTTCTCTTTCTCCGCTGGTGTACTCTTTTATAGGCCGAGAGGGCACAGAATGATTTATCGTTATATTCTTTGCTGTCAGGTTAGCGGTTATTGGTGTCATATCCTCGAGGATAATGGACTATTCATGCCCGACGTTGGAGTGTCCTTTCTTCGCCATGTGTGTACGCGCAATTAGGTGAATTTCGAACTAATCGCTTTCTAATAGCTTTATTTTCCGTCATTACATCATTAGGGGAGTAATCACGAAATGCTGATATTCGTGGGGCATCGCGTTCTTTATACTCTCCTCCAGCAATCATCGTCACGTGACAGCGCCGCCAGCACTAAATTAAATCCCCGCTAATAAACCGCAGTCTCCTCCAAGTTCAGGCCTGGATTCCAGTGGCTTTGGCCCAAACTCTGAGTGACACTCGCCGGTTTCAACTTACCGAAAGCCCTAAACTTACACCCTACATTGCTACAGCTAGCAAACTCCGTCCCCCCGTTTCGCTCCCGTTTTCTCAAATAGAATTAAATTATATTGCCACAGCCGTGGACTCGCTCTCAAATTAATAGTTAATCGAGTTAACGATAATAAATGAGCGAATCGCAAGTGCACCGCTGAAACCGAACTAAATAAGAAAACAAATTAACCTCGAGACAGCGGATCGCAACTAATCATTTATAATTTGCCTGTCAAAGTTTAACGGAACTTGGTGATTCGATATTGTGTTAATAGATTGGCTGCAATTACGTACTGAGACGGAATAATAAATATGGGGATTATAGAGAAATTTGCGATGGAGATTACGGGGACATCTATACGAGGCGATAAAAGCTCAGGCTGGAAATATGTGCTCGTTACATAAAGAATATGGGGTATTCTACACCAAATCGACCATTTTTGACCCCGATTTTTTTCGATTTGGCTGAAACTTTTTCATCTTTTCCAACCCGATGAAAAACAGTTCTCAGATTTTTTCAATTTTTTTTAACCAATCCAAAAAAAGTTATGAATTTTTCCAAAAATGCTTTTTAATTATACCTGCATCATAATTCTAAATTAAAACACGCAAAAGCGTGCAAAAAGGGCTCTTTAAAACACTAAAGCTTTAAAGTCGTCTAGGTAACAAGAAATAGTGAAATGTCAGGACCAATTTTTATTCATAATATAAACATGAAAATTACAATTATACTATTGTTTGAAATTTCAAAGCCGGCCGCTTGAAGCTGGTTACTGTTGTTTGTTGCTTCTAATTCATAACTAGTAGAAGCTTTTTCATTTTCATTCTTCTGTTGGACGTCCATAGCTCTTGATGAAGTTGATTTAGCAACCGATGTGTTCAGAACACTAGCAATGCGTTTGGAAACAACTATTTTGTTTAAAGTGGATTCTTCAATATAGCTACTAGCCACACTCGAAGATTTCCATCTCACCTGACGTTTCAACTCATCGATGCCACCACTGTTTGCCATAATCGTATGAAGTTCGTCGGAAAGGATGACCAGTATACTTCTCAGCGTCGGATAGAATTAATCGCAGTTCTGCATGTTCTGCTAGCCTTTTAATATCTTCACTCATTTTCTGAACGGATTTTTACAAACGTGAAAAAATGTGCTTAACAACGTAAACAAACAATTGCTTGCTAACCGTCTCTACGAAAACGATTCGCAAACAACCTTCGATAATTTTATTGGGTAAATTCACAATTTTTCAATTCTCCTTAAGGATTGTAAATGGATAGGTATAATAAAAAATTGCGTATAACACTCGTTTATAAGCGCCTTTAAAACACTTACGACATTAAAAGCACTCCGCTGACGCGTCGTGCTCTTAAACTCGTCGTGCGTGTTTTAAAGGCTTGCTTATAAACTTGTACAAGGTGTTTATAAATGTTTCTAGCATCAAGGGTGGCTATGAAATGTCAAATAAATTTGCCACTCATAACAAATGTGGGTTTCGATTTTTCAACTGACATTTTCAGTTAACCTCAAACATGGAGCAAAGTAAATTTTGAGAAATAAACGGGTTTAATTGTGGTTTAAAACCTGAAAATCAAAAACTTGGACACAAAACTGTAACTGAAACGTCATGGACGTAAGTAACATTATAAATAATTTTCAAGATAGTTATATTCACTATGAAAACAAAGCGGCAAAATAGTGCACGGCAGGAATTCCAGAGCTACCCTTGATGCTAGAAACATTTATAAACACCTTGTATTATAATATACTATTTTTATTTTTCACATAGCTATAACTTTTTCAAAAAATAACTTATTGGGACGTTTTTTTTTCAAAATTTTTGTGTTAAAATGTTCTTTTCAGAAAAAATACAAAAAAAAATAAAATGATAAATTCAATTAAATTTTTGGCATTTTTGATAAAAACCGTTATTTTTTAAAATAGCTGTAGGTAAGTCTAATTGTCATGTCCTAGCCTTATCGAGCTAATTAATATATTAAGGGGCCTCAACCACTGTGACAAAAAGGTGATTTTTTGGAATTTTTTAAAGAAAACTACTGCATGAAATGTTTTCAAAGTTGGCGGATACATTTTTACATAGATAATGAAAAAAAGTTTAAATTTTGAGATGAAAATATTTAATTCTGCCCGAGTTACTCGTATTAAGTGTCTCCCAAGCCACTAGAAAAAAAGCCCTCCGCAGTGATTGCGGCCTTCACCATTGTTGAAATAAAAAAAAAATAAAAAGTTTATTAAACTAGAAGATATTTCCCGTGGGATGAATCTCAATAGTGGAAAAAATTTAAAATTTGACAAAATGGCAGATTTTTGGTCCTTAAATTTGAGTCCTAGTTATTATAGTTGTAGAATGAAACTATAAATTCAGTATATTAATCCTGTAAAATCGTTTAATTGCATTTTTTTTATTGTATAACTTAAAAAAAAAATTAAAAACTAAAAAATAAAACTTTTTTAATTAAATAAAAAAAAAGAAAAAAAATCGGCTCACTCTGGGATATGCGGTAATGATCGCAGAATTAATTTTAATTAAGTTTTTTTTGAGAAAATAAAATAAAAAATATAAAATGGCGAACTTCGACAAAACGGTTTTTCCAAAAAATGGCCAAAATTTTATTAAATTTATCATTTTATTTTTTTTTTGTATTTATTTCTGAAAAGTAGGTACATTTCAAAACAAGAATTTTGAAAAAAAAAACGTCCCAATAAGTTAATTTTTGAAAAAGTATCAAAGCCATTTTTTGAAAAAATTGATAACTTTTTTTAGGTTGGGAACAAAAATTTGAAAAAATTCTGAAAACCGTTTTTCATAGAGTAGAACAAGATGAAAAACTTTCAGCTAAATTGAAATGGGTCGAGGTCAAAAGTGGTCGAGTTGGTATGGAAAACCCGATATAGTTTCATAGTTTGTACGAAATGTAAACAACGTTCATCTCGCTTATTATTACCAACCAAACTCGCATTTTAATGTATCATCAAATGAAAAGCATTCATCAAATTGAATCGAAAGTTATTTTATTCACCGCCGCATGCATACAACGGTTTAATTTTTGCAATGCGCTCTTGAATCTACTTATTTTATTTTTCATTTGAATTACATTAAAATCATCAAATGTCTCTCGACGTACAAGTCTTTCAAACAGCAGAACTTGATGTTTTCCCCGACTTGGAATAAAATTTTATTCCGTACGACGTTCCTATTTGAAAATATAAACTTATGAAAAGCTCCGGATGTTGCTATAATAGGAAGACGCGGGAAGCATGAAAAAAACCACATCACATGCAGTCTATCTTCAAAGGACATTTTAGTATTTCCAATTTGTGACGAACGCATTACTACAATTAAAATTGGAATTGAACAAAGTCCTGAAATGCTGAACTCGGTCTTCGCTTAATAGAAAGCTCGTTGAAAACATCGAGTAAATGAGTTCGTAGAGTGGCTGGAATAATTTAAAAAATCCGTCTGTGCTATTATTCTGAATTGCATCGAAATGCACTTCAAAAGCATTGTTCAACGACGAGAAGAGACCGATGCAATTAGAAATTTACATTTCGAACGTTAAGGTTTACACGTGGAATTCCCTCGTGAAATTAAAAATGCAATCTGCAGTGCATGAATCAGTCAAACGCTAGTGACAATGAGACAATTCAATTCGATTTTAGCAGAGAATTGAGACAAATCGTTGGACGGAAAAAAATCCACCAGAGAAACCACTTGTTTCCTGCAGGATTATTAATAAAGCCGAATTATACTTGTAAATAAAGCTGGGCTATCTGACCGAAAGCGCGTGTACAGATGATTCGCAGAGAGAAACTTTGCGATATTAATCATAAAGCTCGCTAGGGAGTCGTTGTTTCATAAACTTTCACATTAATTTCGCTAGGTGTGGAAGGGATGGATGAATTGACGGCAAATTGTCAGCGACAAAAAGTTCAATCAGCGAACGACAAAAGCTCAAAAATGAGATGCGAAAATCGAACAAAAAGCTCGCTCTCGCTGAAGCCCGGAATTCGTTCGTTTTCTATTAGCCGGTCCACTGTTTTAGTGTCTTAATATAAACTCCGCTTAATTATCCCCAGTTCAGAAGCTCATCGGCCATATGGAACCTAGAAACCCGCATCGTGAAGTTAGAAATCACCGCAGGCGCAGGTCTTTTCGCTGCCTGAAATTTTCTAGCAGGAATCTTTCTCAACTTTTCCTTTGCAAACGCCTAATCTGATTTGTGTATAAATTCGCGACAAAGCTTTCATAAGAATCGAACCTCCGAGCTTTTCACGTTCTTTTGATTTTTCTCTTTGGAGCTAATTACGCGAGGTAGAACAGTCCGGAAAAAATTATCTTTCAAATCAAGCACAGCGGTCTTATTATTCCCGACATCAATAAGGTGTTTACCTATTGTAGAAAGTCTGCGATAACCGGGGAAATATTGGGTTTTCTTTGTTGTCGCCGTCTGTGTTGTTTGTGTTGTACCGTGCTTTATTTCAGGAGAGATAATAAGAGCGTCCTCAGCGAAATACGAGCAAATAATTAAAAACTCGGTTACGTAATGTGGAACAAAGAATAATGAACGCTTCGGGTCCAAAAAACAGGGAAGAACACGGTATAAAATATTAGGTTCAAAGTCGCGAATTATGCGCGTAATATTTAACGGAGGAAAATGAGAATTTGTTGGATTAATTTTTCAACGGGATTGTTATTAAAACACACGACACTAGATGCCGCTTCTAAATTACTATATTACAAATAGTGTAATTTATTATTTGATTAAAAGCGACGTTATGTTCGCCACGTGCTTTTTTTTGAAAAAAAAAATCTCACTCTACGTACATCACGTTAACTTCACAATATTTCACCGAGTTGAAAGCATTTTTATTAAATACACATAAAAACGCAGGTAAAAACTTTTGAAGCCAATAAAAGTGATTTTAAACTAAAAACGAAAATATTGTACTATATTAAATTACAACTTTAAGCGGAATTGCTGTTTCCACGGGTTGCGGGGAAATAAACAAAAGTTTTAAGACGAAGATGCAAGTCTCTTTAACAATCTTGCCGAGTTTCCAAACTTCGTTGTCTTTTGTTATGCTTCCTAACTCGCCTGATATTTTTGTGCAGTTACTGGCAGTTAAGCAAAACTAAATTACCATTGTATTTGTTGGAGAAATGTTTATTAAAATAAGCGAAATCGCTGCGAGACGTTTATTTCTTCAACAAAGTCAGTTTCTCAAAATGGCGGTTGCACACAAAAAAATGTTGGTGGAGTTTGAAAATGGTGGATGCGCCGGGTAAAAATTGTTTGCTTATTTTAGAATGACGTGTCTGACTATTGCAGTTAAATATTTTCTTATTGCACGTTTTAGATTGTTCTGAAAATAAGCAGTAACTCTTCTAAAATTAAAATTAAAATTGCCAAAAATACGAAATTTAGTTGCAAAAATCTCGAAAGTTTTGGATCGTTCTGAAGAAATTTTTTTCTAAAAGTTACATTTCTTGCCTTAAAATTTTGTAACTTAGCACACTTATTAAACGAGTTTAAAGTAGTAATCCTCCAATTTCTACTTGCTTAAAATCACAATTGACAAAATTAAGAAACTTCGTAGAAAAATCTCGAAAATTTTAAATCGTTCTGAAAGAAAAAATTTCTAAAACTTCTATTTCTTGTCTTAAATTTTTCTAACTTAGCACACTTATTAAAGGAGTCTAAAGTAGTAACTCCTCCAATTTTTGCTCGCTTAGGATCAAAGTTGCCAAAGTTATAAAATTTAGTAGAAAGAAGAAAATCTCGAAAGTTTTTTATTGTTCTGAAGAAAAAAAATCTAAAACTTCTATTTCTTGTCCTAAAATTTTGGAATTTAAATAATGGAATAAAGGAGTCTAAAGTAGTAACTTCTCTAAATTCTACTCGCTTAGGATCAAAATTGCCAAAATTACGAAATTTAGTAGAAAAAATCTCGAAACTTTTAAATCATTCTGAAAGAAAAAATTTCTAAAACTTCTATTTCTTGTCTTAAAATTTTGTAACTTAACACACTTATTAAACGAGGCAAAAATAGTATAGTAAATCCAGCGAGTAAATAGGATGATTTGAATTGTATGGCATGAAACATGGCAACTTGAAATACTCTAGAATTTTCCGTCTTTTTGGGGATATTAATCTCGATTTAAGTTGGTACGCCTTCCCGCCTTTTTTAGAAATTTGTCAATGATTTGACATTCACTGACATTCGTCATTCTTGACCACTTTAAGATCCACTTTTTGCACTGTTCCTTGAGTTTTGTTGGTAAAATAGTGTCTAATTACTAGTTTTTCGGTTTTTCTCTTGTGCAAATTGTCTTTTGCAAGTTTCATGATGAGTAGATTCAAAAGATCTGTTGGTCAACTTGACCGAAGTTTCCTAATTAGAATGTTGATAATAAAAGATTTGTAACAACTGGACTGCTAATAAAGTTTTGTGTGCCTCTCGATTTCCTAGCGGAAGGACTTACCTGACAGCTTTAAAGTGTGTAAAAATTGAGGGTTTTTGAGGTTTTCTCTACGTTACACCGAATTAGTTAGTTTGTTAATTCCCTTTCTATAATCAAGTAATAGGAGCCATTTTTATAGCAGTAAATTTAGTAAAAATAATGAATTTTGAAATTAGCATCATGACAACTATTTTAAATTTGGCGGTTGTTGGTACTAGTTTTTATCGCGCAGATTTTGTTAGAAAACTGTCATCTATTTATTCGTTGGACAGACTATACTTCCTCCAAAGTCTTCTTGCTTGAAATCAAAATCGACAAAGTTAGGAAATTAGGCAAAAAAATCTCGAAACTTTTTTGCCAATCTGAAGAAACAGATTTTCTCGATTTTTCTTAAATTCTTAAATATATTTTTTGAATTCGTGACACTTCGCGAAATATGTCAGTGGGTTTAAAATTCCCATTTAAAGTCCCCCCACGTGACAAATACCAGTTTAAAAGTATGTAGTGCATCGCGATCTCTACTCCAATTAGTTTAATGGCGCGTGTAAATATTCGTCTCTCGAAAGACGATTCCGTCTTAATTGAATTAAAAGCGGCCCAAACGAAATCCACTTTTATAGTTTCGCTCCTCCAATTCCTCGCTAAGTTTAAAACAGTTTCGTCCATCCGAAAACCGAATCCGTCGTTTTGCGGTCGGGACGCCCCAATTACCATGACATGATCGTATGGATATAATTATTTTAGTGTCAGAAATCGTGACGTGATGTCGTTTCAAATTTCGAGCGATTATTTTGGGTATAAGTAATCCAATTCGCGGAACGAGAGAGAACGCCATCTAAATGCGAAACGATTTCGCTCAAATCAACGATTCCATTTGAATTTTTATGAACGTAACAGCTGCCGGAGTTATCGAACAAAGACATTACAGATAAATTTCAAATTCATGCTTGGGTCGATACAATCAGGTGCCGAAGTCGAATCTCTCGTAAAACGGGCTGTAAAAATATTATCACATCTGGTATTACTTCGCACGGTTGTAGTAAAATTGGGTGCTAAAAGCTTCATCGACGGACATAATAAACGACTTCTTCGGTTACGTCTTCCAGATTTTTATTGCTTCGTGTATCTCGAACAACTTTTACGAACGGCTCTGATAAGGATATATGGCGACTTAATCTCGTGGTTTTATATTCATTGTTCGAAAGGACGACTTTCGTCCCGAGACGAAGATTAATAGGGAAACCCTTCAAATTACTTTTTTTTATTGGAGACATTTCGGAACGTCGTAAACGATACTGCGGTTCAGATCTAACATATTGCTGTTATCATAATGAAAAAATACACCGACGTTTATTTTAATGGAAATCTATTCCGCCACCTGGTTTTCAAATCTAGCTGGACAAAAATTAACAATCAATTTTTTTATTTAAATTTCTGAATAAAGTGTATTGTTCTAAAATCTTCAAACTGTCGATTACTGTGCGTGCATCTACAGACAGTAAAACCACATCACTCCCTTGCATTGCAATTTCAGCCAAATTATCGGGACTCTACATGCAAGCTTATTTTTTCAAACTGGTTTGCGATTCTCGAAATCAGTACGAGAAAATCAGTCTGCTATCAAAAATAGTGTATTCTCCATCATCAAACTAAAAAGTGCACTAATATTTTAGTGTGGTCTAAATATTATCTTGGCAACATCGCAAAAACAGTTTGTCAGGCTGACTGATCTCCAAAAATTAACCTTTCCAGTCAATTGTTCAATAAAAATAAAGGCAGCATTAAAGTCCCCCACAAGAAATCACAGCAAAATGAACAAATTTTATAGTTTTGCTACTTTTGAGACGATTTTTGACTCGTAAAACCATCATCTCAAGAGAATATCTTATCGTGGATCCAAACCTTTAGCGCAGGGAAAAAGTATAACTTGCGGGTTATTGAGAAGCAAAGCACTTTCTGAACAACTTTTGATTTTTGTACAAGACAAGTTTATGTCTATCTTTACATAAAAAAATGCCCAATAACTTTGGAGAAAAGAAAAAACATAAAATTACACGTGCGTGCAAATGTATCGGGCCACTTAAAAAATTTAATTTCAAATGATTATGATTCAAAAACGACTTATTAGAATTTAGGAAAAATGGTAGCATTTGAAAGATTCTACTTTCTTATACAGAGTCCGGCAACACTTGTGTCCACCCTCAAAATCGTCTTTAATTTTAAAGATAAAATTTTGGAAATTTGTATACGCTTATGGTTGACAAAGCTCTAGAAGCTGACGCAAAAATTTGTTTTTTATCACGGTTTGGTTGGCGTCGCGACGCATAAGAAGTATAATTTTTAGCGAATTTTGAGTTTTTGCGGAAATATTCGCGAATTCAATTTTTTTCCAACATAACTGTAATACAAATATCTGAGTTTTTATTTTAAATCTAATGCAAATTGTATTTAAAAATTGCAAAAAAACGCTGTTTTATCAAGTTAGTTTTCAAAATTATGACAGCGCAGTGGCAAACTACGTTTACACCAAAATTTCACAAGTCACTTCATTCACTCTTATAAAGGTTAATTTTGATTAACACAGGCATGTTGCACTTTATGGACACCAGAAGTCATTAATTAACATCGACAAGACGACAATTTCACCAAGTAAGACTTTTGTTACAATCTAAAGCGAACCAAAGGATAGATGTCATTTGTGACACAAGATGTTGACAAATGGGTGTAAACGTAGTTCCCAATTTTGACGTAATAAAATTGGAAACTAACTTGATAAAACAGCATTTTTTTCTCAAATTTTGAAGACAATTTGCATTGAACCTAAAATGACAACTGAGATATTTTTAACACATTTATATTGAAAAAGAATTAATTAGGGATTAATATCACAAACCCTCACAATTAACTAAAAATTACATTTTTAAGGCGTCGCGACGCCAAAACTATTAGTGATAAAAACAAATCTTTGCGTCAGCTTCTAGATCTTTGCCAACTATAAACAAATGCAAATTTTCAAAGTTTTATCTTTAAAATTAAAGACCATTTTGGGGTTGGACCCAAGTGTTGCCGGACCCTGTATAAGAATTTCTTATTCATACCATCGTGCACTTATTATTTAATAAGTTTTCTGGATTTTTAGTAAAACTTAAACAAAAAGCAAACATGCAGCATTTAAGTACAATTGATTAACCAAAGAATTTTTTATTTTTAATAACGGGTGCTGCCACCATTAGCCCTAATAACCTCTTCCATACGGTTAGACATGGGTCTGATCAATAAAATAACTTTTTCTTGAGGGAGACGGTTCGACTCTTCTTCGATGGCAACTTTTAAACCATACAGTGACTGTGCCGCAGGATTTCTGGCTCAAATCCCATTTTTTAAATGATCCATTACAGGTTCTTGCAGAATATCCACTATGTATCTCTGGACTGTTAAACCCCTTTTGCGTTTGCCAATTCAAGAACTAGTCACAAAAACATGATCTGTTTTTTCTTCACTTAAAAACCGCTCTAGATCATGTATGAAGCGCCACCATAACTGATCTGTTCGTTTATGCAGCATTGTGCAAATCGCTCCCCAGGTCTTCTGTACACTTTTACTCTTCTGTTATTTTCGTGTAAGCACAGTTTGGTTCCATCTAACAACATAACTTTACTTCATTGCTCAAAAGTCCAGTCTAAATGATCTCTAGCAAATTGCAATTTTGCTGCAACTGCAACTGCAACTTTTTGAGATGTCAAATTCTTTTCCTTCAAACTTCACCCCACAGTTCATTCACTAACATCTACTCTTTGAACTTTATGTACCCGTTGTTTTATCTGCACAGCATTTAATCTCCAATCCTTTAATGATGTTGTGCCAAAAAATCGATCATTTCTTGGAGATGTTGCAACAAGTTTTCTAGTTTTTGGCCTACTTGTAAAGGCACTAGTTCCTAAGTACCTCTGCTGTAGTTTTTGAATTGTTGCAAGGCTTAAATTTAAGCGACGAGACCCATCTCGCTGATGAGTCCCGTTTCAAGTAAAGCAACTGCTTGGCTGCTTTTACAGCCGAAGTATACATTTTTTAGAACTTAAATTATTTGATATGCCAAACGCGTCAAATAGAAGTTACCACAAAATGGTTTGCTGACCATTTTCAGCCTAAAAAAAGCATGAAATCGGATTTCTAACAGTGAGAAAATTGGACATTTTTACTTTAAAAGCTGGTAATGGGGTTAATAATAAAATTAACTTTGAACTTATTTGTCATCTTAAACAGAACGAAACAAGCTTTCAAATGATGCCGTTTTTGTTCAAAACTGACATACATATTTGTTTTAGAAATATTTTCAGTTGAAGTGAAATTTTCAACATGGCCCGATACATTTGCACGCAAGTGTACATCAGGCGTGGCAAAACTTAGCTCAAAATTTAAAATAAGGCATAATTAAACACCAACAGACAACAGAACGAAATGATCCAGTCAAACAGAATGTGTTAAATTTTAAAGAAATAGTATTTTTCCAATCAGTGGTGTTGCAGAAGAAAAATATCATGATAACACTAAAACCACCGCAATTTTTGGAGTAGGATTTGCATGGTCTTGAAATTAAATGTGTCTTCAATAAATCGAAAAGTTTTACGGAGTATTCTATCTTACACATTTTTAAGGAATTTTCTATATATTTTGGTTTCATGTAAATTTGCTGCTACTACATCTAAGTTAAGACCTTTGTCTAGATTCTTCTTCTAATTTTATTGCTTTATCAAAAATTTTGCAAATCTAAATAAATTAGCATGCAATTTAGTCTACTATCGACCAGACTAATAATTTCATACTGAAAGTTCAGTACACTAAATGTTCACAGAACGTCGAGAATACACTTTTTCAATTTTCACACTAAATATGGATATTTAGTGCACTAAATCAAATCAGCAAATCAGCTGTTTTTGAATTTTGCAAATTTGTGACATTGATCATACAACTGAGATTACATATTTACCCGAAAACCCATTTTTTTCCGGAATGTGCTTTAGAAAAAAATAATATTGCTTTCGGAAGTTTCCTTCAGAGTTTAACTAGAGTTTTAAAATTTGTTTCAAGATATTTCAGTCTGAAACTAGTTCTGGTTTATTAAAGAACCATTAAAGATTACGCATTCAAACAATCTCATTCATATACAACCATTGTATATGAGGGTTTACAATTAAAATGAATACAAGCTCGTATCGTCTATTTTTGTTTTTTTTCAAAACTTACAATGAAAATCAACGTGAATGATGAAAATACAGTTGGGGGGATATTGAACCACATAAAAATAAAAAATATATTCACAACAAAAGTAGACAAATTAATAATAAATCTGCTGATCGAATTAAAAATTTTAAAAAGGAAAAAAATGCTAAATTTGAATTTTGGACTAAAATTTGGTAAAAAATATTGGAAAACGGCGTCATTAAAAAAATAGCATTAGGCTGTACTTATTTACAATGTTGCAAGTGTTACTAATAGATTCGCCTTAAAAAGTTTAATGAATGTGGTAAATTTCAAAATTCATCTTTAGAAATTGACGAAATTTTGTTGAGTAATGATTTTTTTAGGCGACTTTAACTGAAAATGAACTTTTTAGGCCTTAAAAGCGGCCTAAAAGTGAGTCTTTTCTGGCCGCAAACATTTTCGGTCGATCTATGGTGGCGCCATCTATCCATAGTTTTGCATATTACATCAAGATACCGATATTACCCTCAATTTTATACTTATTTGGGTAAAATCAAATCGACAAACTGCTGTAAAGTGCAACAAAGACGTGTTGAATTATTGAAAATGAACATGTCTAGCAGTGCTCCTGCAACAACTTTTCCGAAGGATTCATAAATATTTACAATTATTTAGTTGTTATAATTGATTAAATCAATAAATCATAAATAAAAATTAATTAACTTGTAAATTTAATGATGTCGCCTAAAAAATCTTGTGTGTAACACAGCCAAAAAGTGCCATTTTGCCTTCGCCTTCTTTCTGGCCTCGGCTAGCGCCTCGGCCATTAAAAAAAGACTCGGCCAAAAATGAACCACTTTTTGGCCTTGGTTCACAAATAGCTATTTTAGGCGACTTAAACTGAAAATGGAATTTTTAGGTCTCAAAAGCGGCCTAAAAGTAAGTCTTTTCTGGCCGCAAACATTTTTGGCCGATCTATGGTGGCGCCATCTATCCATAGTTTTGCATATTACATCAAGATACCGACATTACCCCCAATTTTATAATTATTTGGGTAAAATCAAATCGACAAACTGCTGTAAAGTGCAACAAAGACGTGTTGAATTATTGAAAATGAACATGTCTAGGAGTGCTGCTGCAACAACATCAAAAAGCACATTAAACCTAATTCATACAAATTGTCAAGTGACACATGCCGAAACTGCAAATGTAAAGAAAATATGAACTTTTTTGAAGGATTCATAAATATTTACAATTATTCAGTTGTTATAAATGATTAAATCAATAAATCATAAATAAAAATTAATTAACTTGTAAATTTAATGATATCGTCTAAAAAATCTTGTGTGTAACAAGGCCAAAACGTGCCATTTTGTCCTCGCCTCTTTCTTTTTAAAAAAAGGCTTGGCCAAAAAGACACGCTTTTTGGCCTTGGTACACAAATAACTATTGTCCAGCTAGATTTGCGGTCGGAACTTACGTGTCGGCGCTGAACAAATAAAGAAATTGATGTTTACACTTGCAAATAGACCTTACAAAAATGAACAAGAAAAGTGCTTGTAAATTAGGAAAATGGTGGGTGCGCCGAACCGTAAGTTTTACAAAACGACTCCATAGCCACAGCCAATTATTTCCCACAAGTCTTTCAACTCCCTTGGCGCATACTTTTTTTTTCTTGTTTATTTATTGTATTGTATCTTCGTCGTTATTACAACAGTACTTTTATGGTCTATAAATGGACGACAAAGGACGACACAATAATAAAATAAATTCAGTCAGTGAAAAATTAGCTTTTCAAATAAATAAAAAAAAAACATCCGTCATGTAACATTTCCGCCAAGACATGCATGAAAATAGCAGCGCATAATATTATTGTAACAACGTTGCATTTCAGATTTTTTATTCCGTAATGAGCATATTGCCAACCTTAGAATTTTGATAAAGTGCGATTGTTGCTGGGCACCTCCGCCATTATCCACACACACACACACACACTTCGAATCGATCCAGTGGCGTATCAAATACCGAAAAAATCGGGTTCGTTCTCTCCGCCTCGTAAAAAGTTAATTTCAGCAAATATCAGCGTTTATTTAAATTTGAAACGAGCGACGATAAAACGTGGAGATGATAATAACTTTATTATCCGCGGTCTTCGGTTGAAATTCGTGATAACTCAAAGATTTACGATGTTGAATACGATATGACGATTTATAATGTCGGAAGGTCTTTGTTAATCCGAGTCAAGAATAAGAAATGTTATTTTTACTGGTTGAGCAGTTTTTCGAGGTGGATTTCTCCGAGCAAATCTTTCTATAATTACGTGTCATTCTGGGAATTTTTTATAAGCGGTAACGCAGAGTCAGGACGCCATTAAAAATAATTGCCCTTTTATCTGATATTCCGGTTTTTTAACGAACTTTTATCATTGCGCATTAAACGAGATACATTTTTAAAAAAAGAAGCGAAAGAAACGCGATGACGCTGTATTATAATATCGAAATAAATGGTGGATGCGCCGGGGTAGAGTTGAGATAAAATTCTTCAACGATCAAATACAGCGAGCGAATTTTTTACTCTTTTCATTTGGATTTTGTGGATTTTCTTGGATTGCCTCGAATCCTCTGGAATTATCATGGATTGTTTACAAGACTTAAAAAAAGGACAATTAGAGAAAAACAAATGCAGACACATAAAGACTCAGAGAAAATCCGAAATTTATAATTCGTGGAATTTTAAAGATTGTAACAAAGAACCGAATGAGAACGATAAATATGAATAGAAAAATAATAAAAGAAAAAAAAGAATGTGAAAAAGAGCACTTAAAATACTTCAAAAAAATTTCTGGACCTGTTACTTAGAGGAGTTTATTTAATGTACAAAATCACAATAATTTGGAACAAAATTAAAATTTGCTGGAGATTTTTATTATAAAAATAAATTAAAAATCCAAAAAATTCTCTCAAATTCTGTAGTTTCGACAGTTTTGACTCTAAAACAATAAAATTTGGTGGACTTATTACTTAAGGGGTGTTTATTTACTGGACAAAATTTCAAGAATTTGGAAGAAACAGAAAAATCTTCATTTGAAGGACGAACAAAAAATCCAAAATTTTTCATTAAATTCTGTAAATTTTGGGGGTGGATTTATTATTTAAGGGGTGTTAATTCAGTGTAGAAAATTTCAGGAATTTGAAACAAAGAAAATTTTCTAGACAGTTTCACTTGATGTACGAACTAAAAATCCAGAATGTTTCAATAAATTCTATAATTTTGACATTTTTGACTCTAAAACAAAGAGATTTGGTGGACTCATTACTTAATTTTGACAGTTTAAAACAGTGTTCGTTTAGTGAACAAAATTTAAAAATGTGGATGAAAAAGGAAAATCTCTTGAAATTTTCATTTGACGCACAAACTGAAAATCCAAAATTTTCTATTCATTTCTGTACTTTCCACAATTTTAACTCGAAAGCAGTGAAGTTTGATGAACTTATACTTATTAGTTATGGGGTGTTTATTTAGTGTTCAAAATAACAAAAAAAAACGAAACAAAAAAGGGAATTTTTATTTTAAAAACGAACTAATAATCCAAAAATGTTCATCAGATTGTATAATTTTCAGTTTTAATTCTGAAGCTATGAAATTTGGTGAACTTGAATTGGTATTTACTGAACAAAGTTTCAAAAATATTGAAGAAAAAGAAAAATCTCTGAAAATTTTCTTTTGAAGAACGAACAAAAAATTCAAAATTTTGCATTAAATTCTGTAATTTCGACAGTTCTGACTCTGAAACAATGAAATTTGGTGGACTTATTACCAAAGGGGTGTTTATTTAGTGTAGAAAATTGCAACAGTTTGTAACAAAGAGGAAATTTTCTAGAGATTTTCATTTAAAGGACGAACCTAAAATTCAAAATTTATCATCAAATTCTGTAATTTCGACAGTTTCAACGCTGGTGGACCTATTACTAAAAGAGTGTTGACTTAAAGTACAATATTACAAAAATTTTTAATAAAAAGGAAAATTTCTAGAAATTTTCATTTGAAGGACGAATTAAAAATCCACAAGTTTTCATCAAATTCTGTGATTTCGACAGTTTTTGCTCCGAAAAAGTGAAATTTGGTAGATCAATTACTTAAAGGCGTATTTAATGTATAAAATCACAATAATTTGGAACAAAAAGGAAATTTTCTAGCGATTTCCATTTAAAGAACGAACCAAAAATCCAAAAATTTCTGTCAGGATCTATAATTTCGACAGTTTTAACTCTAAATCAGTAAAATTCTTTGGATCTGTCATCTAGAGACGTTTATTAAGTGAAACCAAATTTTGGAAGAGTCGAAAATCTTTAATTTTCTTTTAAAGGCCAAATTCCTTCACGAAAATCCAAAATTTTCTATTCTTCTTTGTAACCTTTTGAATTTTATTCAATTCCTTTGTATCCCTGCTCTGTTTTCTATGATATATATTCTGGGAATTTTTATAATCGATAACGCAGGGTGAAAACGCCGTTAAAAATAATTGCCTTATTATCAGATAATCCGGTTTTTAACGAATGTTTATCATTCGCTTTAAACGAGATACAACTTTAAAAATAGAAGCTGATTCGGTATTGTTATACATATAATATCGAATAATTGGTGGATGCGCCGGCATAGGACCGAAATAAAATTCTTCAATGATTCAGTACGTCGAATTTTTTACAAACTCTCACTGAAAAAACCATAAACACGTTATTGAATTATTTCAACGCTCGGAATTCGCGTCTAATTCAACCAGTTTGTGACTTTCCGTCTATAAAAACCGATCCGTTATATCATCGTTGTGTGTTTATAGTTTCAGCTCCGTTGAACATATTTGATCGAATGAGATGCCTCCTGTCGAGCGACTCCTTTCTAACTTTTTTTATTTAATTCCAGAACGGCGGTGCCAAAGATGGATTGGACATGAATCTGGCGCCAGCCTGGAGAAAAGGATATACTGGTAAAGGAGTTGTCGTGTCAATCCTGGACGACGGCATCCAAACTAATCATCCAGATCTCGCACAAAACTACGTGAGTAAAAAAAATAGTTTTACATGACAACACAAAACGATCCGAAGAAAGATTGTATTCTTTTCAGAGTGTGACGTTTACCCTCATCACGTGGGGGCTTTTTTATATTGGGCACGTGTCAGAATTTCAGACGATCTGGGAGGAAATGGAGCGCCGTTAATTCCATTTCAGACAATTCTAATGTCTAGTTCTAAATTTTAATTATGACTAATTTGCAGAATGTTTAATTACTGTTATGTTTCAATTACAATTAAATCTGACGTTTTGGCATGTAATGTAAGTGGCAGCTTGATTAATTTAATTCCGGATCAAATAAGTAATTCCGCTAAAACCGCTCTTTTTTTAAAAATCCTGTCAGAATTCCGGGAATTCTAAGAATTGTGATAATTTAGTAGAAAATTTTCCTTTTGGAAACGTGTGCTTCACTCACCGCTCCAAAATTAGTCGTAAATAAATTTCCCTTGAAATTTATGGTCGCATTGTTTCGTGGGTCGCAATTTCTGTAATAGGTATTTGTAGAACTTTTCAATTATATTTGCCTCGTCGGACCGTCTCCTGAGTATAACAGAGTAATCCAAAATCCAATTTATGATGTAAACATTAATCGTCAAAAAGCAGAGTAATAGAAATCGGTCCGAAATCCGAAATCATTCCAATTACGGTCTCAAACAACAGTTAAGGTCATAAACGCTTCCTCCGCTATCTATTTCATTTATCTCAACACGTAACTGCATTAAAAGATGTGTAGATTGCCGTTCTTTGAGCACAAAATCATGTAAAATCATTCTTCGGAATAAATTATTCCACCTCCAAAGTGCCAGCGACACACTATGACTTAAAGGATGCAAATGAAGTCTAGAATGGTATCGATTTTCTTTGCTGTTTTGTTTTCCACTTTTTCTCGTTTTTTTTTTGAGGAACGCGGAAAGAAACGCGTGTGAACGACGTTAACTGTTTTTTAGTCAGCGAACGCCCACAATTGTACGAAATTCAGTGACTCGTTAGGAAAATCGCTTCTCAAATATTTGATCGACGAATTCGTTTTGTAAAATTAACGAATTATCGATTGAGGATTGTTTACATAAAAGTTTCAAGCTTTTCATTAACATAATTAATTTGTTTTGCGCTGAATTTCAATGCGAATATTTCAAATAAAAGTGACTAATTATATTCCGAGAGGCTTTGTACCGCTGAAACAAAGTTCGATACAAAAAAATATTAATTAAAAATTCTATGCCGGGAATTCTGACTCTTGAAGAAACGAGCTCGACTTGTTTAGGTATTTTGAACTAACCAACTCGTCTGAAATTAATTTTACGCTAGTTAATTAAGCACCCCCATCTTCTCGCCACCTTTAATTTCCTCTTTCTTCGTTTCCGTTGTTTCACACACTCGATTTGATGATTATCTTTTTTTTTTCCGTCAGGACCCACTAGCCAGCACCGACATTAACGGCAACGACGACGATCCCATGCCGCAAGATAATGGAGATAATAAGCACGGGACCCGTTGTGCGGGTGAAGTGGCTGCTGTTGCTTACAACCAATTTTGCGGAATAGGCGTCGCCTACAACGCGAGCATAGGAGGTGAGTTTCCATCTACTCGAACACTTCGTCTTTATTAAATATCAGCGCTGCCATGTTTTCATTAAATTAATTGCTGACGGATTTCACGCCGTGAACGAAAATATTTTCACAAGCTTATTAAAAATTCAACGACGTTTCCGAAAGTCTTTGAATTTCTATTATTTCGACGAAGTTACGACGACTTTTGTTAACCGTAACTCGCTAATTAAGCTTGTTTTTGTAACTGAAGTTTTGTTGGCAACATTGCAGGTGCAAGTTTATTAATTACGCAAACTAAAAGTTAAAGCACGTCGTCTTGATAAAAATTAGTTTTTGAGATTATGAAAAAACTGTTAATTTGAATGCAAAAGCTCAATCATCTCAATATAATGTGTACAAAATATTATCGAAATCGGTGAAACCGTTCTTAAAAAATAATGATTTTATGGTAAAATTTCCGGAACTAGATATACATTTCTGTCGTTTTTATTCATCTAACTATCTGGATGTCTTAGTTATAATTAAAAATAATTTTTCAATAAAGAAAAAAAAATTATATAAGGTGAGTTGGGGTAATATCGGACGCGACCGAACGAGGCTGCCCATGCAGCAGAAATTTTCATTTTAAGGTCGAATTAAAAATCGAAATTTTCATCAAATTTTGTGATTTCGACTGTTTTTGCTCTGAAAAAGTGAAATTTGGTGCATCAATTACTCAAAGGCGTATTTAATGTACAAAATTATTGCAATTTGGAACAAAAAAGACATTTTCTAGAGATTTTCATTTGAAAGACGAACCAAAAATTCACTTTTTAATCAAATTCTGTAATTTTTACAGTTTGAACTCTGAAACAGTGTTCGTTTAGTGGACAACATTCTGAAAATATGGATGAAAATGGAAAATTTCTAAAAATTTTTATTTGACGCACGAACCAACAATTCAAAATTTTCCATTAATTTCTGTACTTTGGACAATTTTAACTCGGAAGCAGGGAAATTTGATGAACTTATTAGTTATGGGGTGTTTATTTAGTGTTTAAAATAACAAAAAAAAACGAAACAAAAATGAAAGTTTCATTTGAAAAACCAGCTAAAACTCAATTTTTTTTATCAAATCTGTAATTTCCACACTCAAGCAGTGAAATTTGGTGAACTTATTTCTTATGGGATTTTTATTTACTGGACAAAATTCCAAGAATTTGGAAGCAAAAAAATCTCTGAAAATTTTCATTTGAAAGACGAACAAAAAATTCAAAACTTTTCATTAAATTCTGTAATTTCGACAGATTTGACTCTGAAGCAATTATTATTTCAGGGATGTTGCTTTAGTGTAAAAAATTACAACAATTTGGAACAAAGAGATAATTTTATAGAAATTTTTATTTAAAGTACGAACTAAAAAAATTTTTTATTCAGTTTTGTACTTTCGACAGTTTTAATTCGGATTATTTATTTTTTTTTACTTTTCTTTTGGACTTTTTTTAGAAAATTTTAATACTGGCAGGGATGAGCATGATAACTAAATTTTTGTTGCTTTTTTAACATACCAAATTAACAAAAAAACATTCAATTTTTCAATTTTGTAAATTTTTTTTCAAAATAAGGTAAGTTGGGGTAAATTTTTTTTATGAAAATTGACACAAAGTCATATTTTGAATGTTACCTAGTAAATTGCTAACAATTTTCACATAGTTATGGGTATCAGAGTAACAAAAATATATTCAGTTAACCGTTTTTGAGATAACTAAACCAGAAAAAAATGTTTTTTTTCTTTTTTGATATTTTTCTTCATCTAAAAGATCTTTTGTTTTTATATATCTCACAAACTGGGGATCCTAGAGAATTTTCAAGGTCACCGTCGTGTTCAGGAGATCAAATTACACAAGAACATCAACTTTTTACACCAACGACAAAAATCGTGTTAACCAGTGTTATTTTTGTTGGACACGCGTTTTTGTACTTAGAAGAAGTTGTAGATACCCTTAGAAGTTTGGAGAAAACCGGCAGTAAAACAAGTTAAATTTTACTCTCAACTGCATTAAACAGGAATGTTTTCCACGGATGAGAGTAGGACTCATCTTGGGTCATTAGAACCATTGTGGCGGCACCGTTGGTAGTAATGGCGCACGACGGCGATAACATTTATCCTGTAATCCGGGATTTATGCTTGTCAACCGACGAGTGCCGGTTCGATGTCCGACTCTAATTTAAAACAAGAGAGATTACATCCTGTAAAAACCGGCAAGAAAGAAATCTCATTGCTCGCTGTCATTGATAAAAATTTGAATTCTGATGCGTGTTTCGAGCACAAAGCTGTCATCCTCAGAACGAAGATTAAACGGGTGAATACAGAGTGGACCTGATTATTTACCTTGAAAAAATTGTTGCTTTTAGAAGGTTTTTTATCGCCAGTGCATCGGAGCTGCCTCTAAAAATGCGCATTTTTTCCTGGCGAACGTGTGTTTCGGCGTGCGAGAAAAATAATGATGCCGAAATAAGTGATGTCGCCAACCTCGTCTTGTGAATAAATTTTCTTAAAATTTCTTTTTCATCTTGTCGCGAGCGCTCCGTCTCGACGCGTTCGTTTCGTCGTCGCTTTTTCAAGATTTTAATTCTTGACGGATAAAAGAGGCAATAATAATGACGATAAATTCTTGTAGAAATGCAGTCGCTATCTAGAAAATGTAAAACTAGATAAAGGATAAAACCAAGGGAAATATACAATAATGTCACCGTTTTATATTACAAGCCTCAAGGGTCCAATTATACCGTAAGAGCATTGCGAGTCTTGCATACTACCGAGAATATTTACTTTTTATTACATAAAACAATCGTACAAACTCACGAGTTCCGTCTGCGAAATCAATAAGAAACGACGAAGAAAAACGCCACGTTATACTTTTATGAAAGTTTGATTTTCGCAGATTTCTATTTCATTCTCTGCCCGCTCTTTTGTTCAATTTGTGCGTAGAACGATATTTAAATTTTATAGAGGAAGGGCAAAATATCACCAGAAATAATGCCCAAGCGTTCCGCTGTCGCGCTTTCATTATAACGTATCATATCCTGTTTTTAATCTGTCAGATCAACGACTATGGTGAACTTACCTAAAATTTATATTCATTTTCTTTGTCCTTTAACCCATTAACGTTCCCATTAAATTATATTTCTTTAATGATTTTAATTTATTCATCGTCCCCGGGAAAACTTCCAACAAGACGATTTGCATTTTCAAGCCACTCCCCCTACTGAATTACAAAAATTTCAAAGTCGACTGCCTTCGACTAATCGACCGATAATAAACGGATCCTGAATGGATTAAAACACAAAAAGAAGTGGATTCAAGCTACGACGGTTTCAATTAAATACACCCAAAAAATATACTTATGCGTCAGAAGAAGTACATAAAACATTCTCATATTCCAACAAGTGGAAATATGACTCTCACGTGACTCTCAAATTACACAGCAGTGGCCGTTACCATGGTTACACTATGCATTGCCATGGTTACGTTTTGGTTACCATGGTTACGGTATGTATAAATTTGTCACAATTGACATTTCGTTAAAATTGTGGTTAGTACGAAGAGTGAAACGGTTAGTATAAAGCATAGTATTTAATACGTGTATAATGACCATATTGCACTTGGATGTTTAAAAAACTCACCTCACAGTTCTTTTTTCAAACTTCATTCACGTGAAATTAGACAAACAAACGAATTAAATTTGTTTTAAAATCACAGATACCATGAAGAAATTTCTTAAACGTGTAATCGTACAGCATTTTATCTACAATTGTTATACACATCTAATTTTTAACAAAAAGTATGATTCTCACATGGCTCTTTAATCATCAGTTGCTGAAACCATGCTTACGAAATGAATTGCCATAGTTAGGTTATAGTTACCATGGTTACGGTATCTAAAAATTTGTCATAATTGACTTTTCGTTAGAATTGTGATTAATATGGAGTGTGAAACGGTTGGTATAGGATAAAGCATAGTATTTAATTCGGGTGTAATGACCTAAATGCACTTGGATGTTTAAAAAACTTACCTGACAGTTCTTCTTTTAAACTCCATCGACGTGTAATAAGATGGACGTGGGCAAACAAAGGAATTTTTTTTTTTTCAAATTCACAGATGCCATGAAGACACTTTTTAAACGTGTATTGTACAGCATTTTATCTACGATTATTTTCCACATCTAATTTTTAACAAAAAGTATGACTCTCACGTGGCTCTTCAATCATCAGTTTCTGTAACCATGGTTACGGTATGTAAAAGTTTGTCACAATTGACATATCATTAAAATTGTGGTTAAAATGGAGTGTGAAACGGTTGGTATAGATAAAGCATAGTATTTAATACGGGTATAATGACCCTAATACACTTGGATATATAAAAAACACACCTCAAAGTTCTTCTTTTAAACTCCATCGACGAGTAATATGTTAAGATGAACAAGGAGAACAAACAAACGAATTAAATTTTTTTCAAAATCACAGTGACTTTTAAGCGTGTATCGTACAGCATTTTATCTACGATTGTTCTCCACATCTAATTTCTACTAAAAAGTATGAATCTCACGTGGCTCTGTTGTTGTAACCATAGTTACGGTGTGTGTCACCATGGTTACGTTATTATTACCATGGTTACAAAAATTTAATAAACATGACATCTTATTAGCATTCTAATTAATATAGCCTGTGAAACGGTTGCCCTAGAAAAAGCAAAGTATGTAATTCGGCTATAATAGATTTATTGTTATTCTTTAAGGTGTGCGGATGTTGGACGGCGTGGTTAACGACGCCGTGGAGGCCCGAGCCCTGGGTCTAAACCCCGAACACATCGACATATACAGTGCTTCCTGGGGGCCCGAAGACGACGGAAAGACCGTCGACGGCCCCGGACCCCTAGCTCGACGCGCTTTCATCTACGGCGTCACCAGTGGTCGTAAAGGTAAAGGTTCCATCTTCGTCTGGGCGTCAGGAAACGGCGGCAGACACACCGATTCTTGTAACTGTGACGGTTACACGAACAGTATTTTCACTCTTAGTATTTCGAGCGCGACTCAAGGAGGGTAAGTCACCGAAATTAATAAAAACGTCGTCACTGAAGTTTTTACAGGTATAAGCCATGGTACCTCGAAGAGTGCTCATCGACTCTCGCCACGACGTACAGTTCCGGAACTCCGGGACATGATAAGAGCGTCGCGACGGTGGACATGGACGCTCATCTCCGGCCTGATCATATCTGCACGGTTGAACATACGGGAACGTCGGCGTCGGCTCCGTTAGCAGCGGGAATTTGCGCTTTGGCTTTGGAAGCTAACCCGAGTTTAACGTGGCGTGACATGCAATACTTGGTGGTGTTAACATCGAGATCAACGCCGCTGGAGAAGGAGAGTGGGTGGATTACAAACGGCATTGGTCGCAAAGTTTCGCACAAGTTTGGCTATGGGTTGATGGACGCCGGAGCACTAGTCAGTTTGGCGGAGAAATGGACCACAGTACCACCGCAACACATCTGTAAATCACAGGAGTTGGTGGAGGACCGGAGAATCGAACCGGAGTTCCGGACGACGTTGGATTTCCACATGGACGTCGATGCTTGCACCAATTCTTTAAACGAAGTTCATTATTTAGAGCACGTGCAATGTAAAATCTCGCTGAGGTTTTTCCCGAGAGGAAATTTGCGGGTTTTGTTGGTCTCGCCGATGGGTACGACTTCCACGTTATTGTTTGAGCGGCCTCGAGATGTCATCGCGTCGAATTTTGATGATTGGCCGTTCTTGAGCGTCCACTTCTGGGGAGAACGCGCGGAAGGACGATGGACTTTGAGGATCATCAATGCCGGAAACAGACACGTGAACCAACCTGGAGTTTTGAAGAAATGGCAACTAATATTCTATGGTACTTCAGTCGATCCAATTAGAGTGAAACCCGGAAGCCGCCCAGCCGCAAGTCTCTGGAAAAATCCTCTCAATACCTTCACTTTCCCCACAATCTCCGAAGCCGTCACTCCGGTCACCGATAACTTCTTTAATTCCGAATCCTTGAAGAGTTTCCACAACTTCCCGAATGTCTACTCCTTCGCCGGGTCGGAGAATCAAGAATCCATCAGTTCGTTGGACGGGAAGAAGACTAAAATCCGCGATAACGACAACAATATTGATGATGATGAAGAAACCAAAGAGAATTGCGACGAGCAATGTGACGATCAAGGTTGTTTCGGTCGAGGACCGGCAAAATGCATCGCTTGCAAGAACAAGAGGATGGACCGAACTTGCGTTAGCACTTGTCCTCCTAGAAGTTACGCCGATTCTCAAAGCATCTGCCAACCATGTCATGAAGCATGCGAGACGTGTACCGGGTCAGACCAAAAAAGTTGTCTTACGTGTTCCCCAGGTCACGTGAGGGTCGTTGATCTAGATCTCTGCTTGCAACAATGTCCCGAAGGATATTTTGAAGGTAAGTGTTGCGTTATGTGACAAGCTTTCAGAAAAATTGACGTTGTCGTAGATTATTCCGCTAAGACGTGCACGCCGTGCCAACCGAACTGCGTCGGATGCCAGGATCGTCCTGATCACTGTACAAGTTGCGACCATCACTTGCTCCTCTACCAGAACAAGTGTTTAGCGTCGTGTCCTTCCAACACTTACGAGACGGAAGACTACACGTAAGTTGGATAAAACTTTGTTTTGGATTGTTCGCGCAAGTTTTCTCATGAAGTTATCGCTAATGATGTGAACTGTACGGGATATGACCAGTTCGTCCCCGACAGTTTGCCCTTGACAGTTCGTCCCCAATGCAATTTGTCCCCAGTTTTATTCGTCTCGGTGTGATCTTTGATAATAATTGAAAAATGGGATTATATAATTTTACTTAAAGTTGATATCTGCAACACAAGGTAGCTAAGAAAATACTAAGAAAATTCGTTTTATTACAATTAAAAAATCAAATATAATTAAATTATAACTGGTAAATAATAGCTATTTAACAAACAAGTTGGTTAATGAAAGCGATTAATAATTGAACGATTTTAACCGTGCCGTTAATAAGCGACATTATTAATCGCCCATTAACCATAGAGTTAGTTACAAAATTTTTCCTGTGATCGAATATTGAAAAATTTACCAGAAATAGAAAATTGATACAAAGGTGGTTATGCAACCAAATATACAAATACTAAAGTGAGGTTATCTGTATGATGGATGTGCCCGATGTGTCCGCAGTTGTCAAATTTGAGTGTAATTCCAAACGATGTCTATCGAACTAGGAGTCTCTATGTGAAGTCTAAAAATCATCGTCTGTAAATGGTTGTCTAAAATAAACACATTAAATCATTCATTAATAGCTGCCTACTTTAATGCATGATTTTAGCCGATAAATTATGCATTAATAATACCTAAAAACAAACGATCGCCGGAAAAAATATTTCTAGATAATACATACAAAAAATTGCAATATTAGCATGCCATAACGACGTATTACAAATGAATTAGAGTCTGATGAAGAGTTTAATAATAATTATTATTGTTTGAAAAATATTCTAAATTATTTTCAATGATAAAAAAAAATTCTTTTCAAGAACAAACATCTGCAAATGAATTTTCAACTTTTAACTCTGTCCGTGTCCGCTAAAATAAAAAATTGCATACAAGCAGTAAATCCGTAACATATTAAGAAAAACATTTTAATGATCAGAGATGATGCAAAGAACGTCTAAAAAATAACTTTGAATGAGCGCATTAGATTTCTGCAATACAGGAGAACCTCGATAATCTACTTCGTACTTTTGCTTCCAATGTTAAAAAACTTAAAATTTGGAATTTTAGTAACGGTTGGTGTAGTTTAATGAGATTTAAGTCAGTGCAGAGAGCAAAAACAAAATTATGAGTTAAAATTTTTGTCTTTGAATAGTAATGTTCGAAATGCTTGAAATATTTTTTTATGCAATGAAAACTTCATAATTCAGGAAACTAAAAACTCAAGCGGCGAAGAAAATTTTGAGACCAAAAAGGAAATAAATGAAAGTACTAGATTTTTTTACTACAAAATAGTTGCTTTTATGTAATATGTCTGATAAGAGTTGAGTTTCAATTTTGTTCAATATTTAAAATTGTTTAAAATGTTGATACATTTTGTAATTTTTTTTTTATATATTTTGAATTAAAAAAACGTTCCAAATAATTCTGTTGTCTCAAACGTATGTTTATTTAACAACTCGATTATCCATGCTGGCTCTGATCCCGAGATGCACCGATAATCGAGGTTAATAAATACTGGTTATTTAAACTCTCACATTTTTATACAGATAATAAATTATGAAAAACGGATTACATTTTTATTGTATGTGACCGCAAATACGTGCTCTTACTATTATTACAGCGCATGTAAACAGAGCTTTCAGGGACAAATTTGCGAGGGACGAACTGTACGACGCGATAACAAAACAAAAAAGCATCAATTCACGAGTCATGTCGTATTAAAATGCTTGTCGTCCTCAGGTGTGCGCCTTGTCACGAAACGTGCGAGACGTGCAACGGATCCAACAGCTCCCAATGCATAGCGTGCGGTCAAGGGAGCTTCTGGAACGAAGGTCGATGCGTTAAAGAATGTCCCGCTCATCATTATGCCGATCCACATCAACACGAGTGTATCGAATGTCCTCCGGGGTGCTCGGAATGCAACAAGACAACGTGCATTTCGTGCCTAGAAGACTGGCAAGTGAACACGAAGGGGAGATGCGTGCCCCACGGCAGCGACCGCTGCGACATCGGTAAGTAAACCAACGTGGTGTCGTTGTGTTATTAGGAATGTCTTTCTTTCACAGACCAATATTTCGACGGCGGTCTGTGCAAGCCGTGCCACTCTACGTGCGAGTCCTGCGACGGCCCCACCGAACACGCTTGTCTCTCGTGCGGCAGCCCCCTCATCCTCCAAGACACCCGTTGTGTGGCCGTCTGTGATAAAAGCTTCTTCCACGACAAAGGAACAAGACTGTGCGAGCCGTGTCTCCACACGTGCTCGAAATGCGTCTCGAAAACTAACTGTAGCGAATGTATAACAGGCCTCCAGGTCGGTTTATCGGCAAATTGAAGACGCCCTAACTTTCACTTTTACGTTTTTAGTTGCAAGGAGGAGAGTGCAGTTCCACGTGCGCCTTGGGTTACTACAGCGATAAAGGGATATGTTCGAGATGTTACATGAGCTGCAAAACGTGCAGCGGCCCGGCACACAACCAATGCGTCACATGTCCATCCGCATGGCAGCTTCTCTCAGGAGAATGTAGACCAGATTGTCCCGAGGGATATTACAAAACCGAGTATGGGTGTCAAAAGTGCCATTATTCTTGTCGGAATTGTATAGGTTCGTCACGGCGCTAGCGTTGAAGGGTTGTTTTCACTTTTGAGGGTTTCAGGATGTAAAATGCAGGAAGATAAGAGGCGGATAGACGTACAAGCGCTGTTGTTATCCGCACAACCTGTGAATACTCTACAACTAATTAGTCCCTTCAACTTCATCACGGGACTGGCCATCATCGCCGTTCTTTGTGTAGTCATACTTTTTATAACAGTTTTTATAGTCTTACAGGTACGTTATTGCGGGATTCGATAATTCGTCCCTCACCAATTTGTCCCCAGTTTAATTAGTTCCAGTGTGATCTTTGATAATAACTTAAAATTGATATCTGCAGCATAAGGTAGCGATATACTAAGAAAATTCTTTCTTTTACAATTAAAAAAATCAAATATAGTCGAACTTTCACAATTTGAACTTTCCTTAAAATTTACATGTGATTTTTTCTCTATAACTCGAAAATGTCCATAAATCGAATAAAATTTTGCCAACATACGATGTGTAAATAGTTTTTCTCAGAAATAGTTTGTAAAAGCTGATATTGTGGTACTTTCTTCAAACTTCTGAAGTATCTTAATAGCTTTAAATGGCACCATAAATTTAGAATTTTATCAAAAGTGTTAGATAGCTATGAAACTTGTAACAAGATCCTCCAATGTCACCGAAAAAACTATTCTGAATTATATTTCGAAAATCTGGTGTAAGTAGTGATTCTGACAACGATATTCCACTAGAAGAATTGAGGCATTAAACAAATTTTTAAGTGCAAGAAGAAGAATATCCCAAAAAATCATATCAAAAGCAGATTTTTAACAAAAATTTTAGAAAATTATAAAAATTGCAACTCGAAACGATGTAGATTTTGAAAATTGACATTTATAAGTGAAAAATGCGTTTGAAATATTGAAACTCTTGTTTTTACAATGAAAAACTGTGCTACTGAGTACATTTATAATTCTTTAAAAAACAATTTTATGAAAAAAACTGTAAGAACAAACATATGCTCTAAAATTTAATAACGGATTATGAACTTCAATAAAAAAAATATTTTTTGTTTAGTTTTTCTTTAACTCGCATCAATTGTGGTTTCCCTTCAGACTTCGAGTTATGGAATTTCGACTGTCTAATAAAATTGTTATTGGTAAATCATAACATTTATAGGGAAGACATACAAAAAATTGCAATGTTAGCATGCGATAAAGGCGCATTACAAATTAAACACATAGTCGGACGAAAAATTAAATATTTATTATTATTGTTTGAAAAATTTTCAATGATCGAAAAAAATGTCTTTTTTAGAACAAACATTTGCAAATGAATTTTGAGCTTTTAACTCTGTGTCCCCCAAAATAAAAAATTACATAAAAGTAGTAAATCCGTAATATATTAAGAAGAACATTTTAATGGTCAGATGCAAAGAACGTCTAAAAAATATCTTTGAATTAACGCATTAGTTTCCTGCAATACAGTAGAACTTCGATTATCCGGGTGCGGATTATCCGTGCATTACAAAAAACACACAAAACAATACTAACTACTTCGTACTTTTGCTTCCAATGTTAGGAAACGTAAAATTTGAAATTTCACGAGTACTGGTTGGTGTAGTTTAATGAGATTTAAGTCAGTGCAGAGCGTAAAAACAAAATTATGCGTAAAATGTTTGCCTTTGAATAGAAATGTTCGCTTGAAATAAATTCTTTTGCAATAAATATCTTCATAATTTAGGAAACTAAAAACTCAAGTGCCAAATAAAACTTTGGGACCAAAAAAAAAATGAAAGTACTAAATTTTTTACTACAAAATAGTTGCTTTTATGTAATATGTCAAGAGTTAAGTTTTAATATTGTTCAATTTTAAAAATCGTTATTGTTAAGATGTTGATACATTTCTTTAAATTTTGTATATGTTTTAAATTAAAAAAACCTTCCAAATAATTCTGTTGCCTTAAACGTATGTTTGTTTAACAACTCGATAATCGGGATAATCGGGATAATCGAGGTTGCACTGTATTAATAAAATAAATACTGTAGAGGTGGCTACAATTGTTGCCAGACCATATGCAGATAATAAATTATGAAAAACAGATTACATTTTTATTGTATATGGGACAAATTTGCGGGGGACGAATTGACCGGAGACAAAAAGGTTTGGGGACCAATTTTCGGATATGAACTGTCGACCGAATACATTTAACTGTTTGTTTTTGCAGAGAAACAGTATTCAGGCGGCTCAACGTGGCTACAGCAGAGTATCAATTAAGAAACCTAAAGTAACATGTAACTACAACGTAGTGGCTGTGAGTGACGGAGATTCCTCAGATTCGGACAGTTCTGAAGGCCGCAGCTTAGTAAAGCCTAAACCTAAGCCTGAACGGACTGCTTGTTAAATTAAAGATCAAATAAGCGGAACAAAACGAGTGTGTAAATATTATTTATATAATACTGTCTTCATTGCCTGTGTTGTGTTTTTGTACTACATGATGACCTCGTTGGGCTCGTCGAAGCTTAACACGTAATTTATTGCAGGTTGTAATGTATATATTGTGACTCCCTCTATGAAACGAAATGATTACCACTTGTACCAAAATCCTAAGTGTTATTTTATAAGATGTTTTAATATTATCAATGAAGACAGCTCAATGTAAAAAAAAAGGATTAAATTTTAAGATGCGAAACTTAAGTGCTCTTGATATTTCATGTCGTAAATATAGTTATTTTTAAATGTACACTTTGTATATAATCAATAGATAATTGTTTCAATGTTATTTATGAAATTTACCATCCGATTATACCAAATCCAAGCGATTTTTTTTCATGTTTTTATGTTATTTTGGCTCTGCTGGTTCTATTTTTTTGGTTTAATAAAATGTATATTTTTTATTGATTTGCTTGCGTTCGAATTTTTCGTTTAATTCCCATCCCACAGAACGGAATCGGCAAATTACTCGCGATATTGCGGAGCCCCGGATGCATTTCCAGGAATATCCGAAAAGCCGATAAGTGCTCATCAAGTGTCATTATCAAAACAGGCTATTAATTCGTCCTCAATTATCATATCAAGCTCAGAGATACCCGAAGCGAAGAAGCCGTGAGGAAGGAAGGCAAATGAATCTAATCGAGAAAAAAAACGGAAACAATCGTCGTTGCAATTCGATAACACTAACCAATCCAAGCGGTCTTTGTAAATCCCGACCAAAACCACTATCTCACTACATAAAACAAATTATTAAATAATTGCCGGGGCAAATTCGAGAACACCACCGAAGATCGCACACGTGTTAGTTTCGCCATGTCTTTTCGCATTGAAGACATCCTCAAAAAAGACACAAAGTCGGAGAGTTACTGTGACAAAAAATCCGAATGTTTCTCTCCAACGGCCGCGGACAGTATTTTACAAAAGACACTACTAAATCGACCGAATTTCCAATATTATAGATCTGTAAGTGAACCGTTTGCTGGAAGTAGTGTTTGGTGCCAAAACGAAAGGATGTGCCATAGTCAGGAGTGCGAAATCTACAGACCTAAAGGTTCGTTTTCTGAAAAGTTAAGAAATTCCAAAGATAAAGTTATCACTGCTTTAACCATAAAAATTTAAACTTCCGTCTAAAACGCGCACGGTTTAATTGGGTTTAGCCACTTTCCGACCGTCAAAGGAAGACCTCCGTGGTTACCAATTGGATAACTTCAAGGTTGGCGCATTTTGAGGTATTTTCAGGAAACGTCGATAAAAGTAATCGGTTTAGTACACTTTAATTAACAAGAATGAATTAATTACAAGCTGCACAATTAAGTTTTAGAAGGATCTTCAAACATTAAGTCGTAATCAGTGTATTATCATCAATTTCATCCATCAAAGTGTTCAAATAACCCTCACAATAAATCCAGATATGTCAATTTGTTATTAACATATCAGTGATGAATAGTTTCATTAAGTGATTCCGAACATTAAAAATTAAGAAAAAACCGCAATAATAATTTTTTCTAGCACTTTCCTACCCCAGCATCTACACACGTAGCCCCATTTGGCCGAACTACACTTTCCCCGTGGCTTTCTTCCCCCCAGTGTGCCATTTTTCTAAAAGAAAAGGCGGTCAAGTCCGTTTCACCGCCAATCAAACCGACGCCTTAGAACAACGTTTCGTATCTCACAAATATTTGAGTCCCGAAGACAGAAAACTCCTCGCTGACTCTCTTAAGTTAACGGATCGTCAGGTACGAAGAAAAAAACTAGCACTTTTAGCTATTGAGGGTTTTTCAGGTGAAAACGTGGTTTCAAAACAGAAGAGCAAAGTGGCGTCGGTGTAATTCCGTGTGTTCTACTGGAATATCGACGTCGAAGTTCGAGGAGAATAAGATGAACAATGTGTGCAAACAAACGAACGAAATTCTTTTAAAATCTCATGACTGATGAAGTGTTTTTAGTGAGGTAATTGTTTCTAAAAATAAATGTCATTTTTAATGTGTGAACTGAGTTTGTATGTGATAAGATAATTGATTACGAATCGCATCAAAATGTAAACAAAAGCTACGTCACAAGTTAAAGTTATGGCTTCTCGAGATATTAATTTTTAACACAGAACAAAACTAAATTTTTTTATCCTGAGTCAAAAATTTGTTAAAATTTGTGACTAGTTTATAACACAAGTTTGCGAAGGTGTCAAAGGGCAGGAATGCCATCAAGAGACTTTATACACGTGTTGCATACAACGTTTTATCTACGATTTTTTTAAATTTCAATGTTTGCATTTATTGCGAACCCATGTAAATGGTAGGGTAACCAATTCAACGTTGTAAAATATTTCTTGTATTTTGTTAAACATTATCAGTAAATAATTTACCTGTTTTAGCGCACTGTTGGTACAGACTCGTTCAGGCTACTGAAGACTAATAAGTAATCTTAAAGAAAAACTCGACTTTAAATGCTTTTTGATGTTATGAAATGATGTTTAAAGTACAATTAAGTCAATATTCAATATTTCTTACACTCATTTTATAAATGTCTAATGAACTGTATTGTCTACTTGTGTAATGAAAAAAAAGCGTTGTATAAAATACTTATTATACAACAAGTAATGTAATGCCATTTAGCATTTTTCTCACTTATAAAACATAGGGTGACTAATGCCTAATCAAGAACGATAATTTATCTTGGAATCTGCAGAATTTTCGTTACAAGTTATGTATAAAAATGTATAAAATAATCAAGTTTTATCAAGATTCAACAGTTAAATTAGGATAAATTAGGATAAATCGTCGAAAAATCGACTAAATTTGAAGTTAAATACCGATTTTCTTTATAAAGAAACGGTTTTTGAGGCTGTATCCGCCGAGTAGAAATCGCAATGCATACAATAATGAAGTTTTACTAAGATTCAATTTAAATAAAATCCGCAAAATTCGTCGAAAAATCAGCTAAATTTCAAGCTAAAGTTGAGATCGAAATTAATACTGAAGTTCTATCACGATTTAATGGTTAAATCTGGAAAAATCGCCTAAAATGTGCTTGAAAATTCGTCAAAAAATCCACTAAAATTGAAGATAAATGTTGATTTTCTCCATAAAGAAACAGTTTCTGAAGCTGTATCTGTAAAGTAGAGACCGAAATGCATAAAATAATACAATTTTATCGAAATTCGATAGTTAATTCTGGAGAAATCGCCTAAAATGGAATTGAAATCAAAATAATCACGATTTAAGGGTTAAATCTGAAGAAATCGCCTAAAATGTACTTGAAATCCGGAAAATTGGTCAAAAAATCAACTAAAAATGAAGCTAAATGACAATATTCTCCATAAAAAAAGAGTTTCTGAGGCGCCATCTGCACAAAAGAGATCGAATTGCATAAAATAATGAAGTTTTATCAAGATTCTGGTTAATTCTAGAGAAATCAGCTAAAATGTGTATGAAATCCTCAAAATTCGTTGAAAAATCAACTAAAATTGAAGCTAAATGCTTTCTATAAAAACAAACAGTTTTTTGAAGTTGTATCTTCATAATACATAGAGATTGAAATGCATAAAATAATGAAGTTTAATTAACAATTAAATCTGGAGAAATCGAATGAAATGTGCTTTAAATTCGCAGACTTCGGCCAAGAAAAACGACTTAATTTGAAGCTAAATGACATTTTTTTTATAAAGAGACGGTTTTTAAGGCTGCATCAGCAATTTGGAGATTAAAATGCATAGAATAATAAAGTTTTGGCAAAATTCAACAAGCAATTTGAGAAAATCGGGGTGATTGGGCTAAAATGTGTATTAAATCCTCAAAATTCGTCGAAAAATCAACTAAATTTGACGTTAAATGGCGGTTTTTTCCATTAAAAAAACGGTTTTTGAGGCTGAATCCACAAAGTACAGATAGACATGCATAAAATAATGTTATATAAAATAATAAAAAAAGTTGTATTAAGTTTCAACGGTTAAATCTGGAAAAATCGGCCGAAATGGGCTTGAAAAAAGGTTTTAAAATCCAATTAGTTCCATTTAATCCAATTTTAAACTTTGCAAAAATCCAAGTAGTCTTCCGACCAAAGAAATGAAATCAGTGGCGTCCATAAGAGCAAGAAACAGTAACGCAATTTTGAAGAAAGAAGAAGTTTATTTCCACACATCACCACTCAACTACGCCACTGGTATAAAATAATAACCGCGAGTTTGAAATTAAACACAAAATTATAACTTTTACTTACTTGTTTCAAGTTCTCTTCCTTTAGCGTCTTCGTATCGGTTTCAGGATTTGACTAGTTTTCTTTAAAATATTAAGAAAAATAGAAAACGAAACAATCAAAACACAATAATACACGTGTACCACCACCGCCACACAAATGACGAATGGCGAGCACAGCCGACTATTCTACAATTGAAATTACATAAAATCTCATTTGTAGACAAACAATAAGTGATTATGCACTAGGGGAAACTGATTTAAGTTTTTTTATTCTTGGAATTGTTAGATACCAAAAAACATCTTAAATGAAATATTTATTTGTGGTTGAAAACCCTCGAAAAAAAAAAAGAAAAAAAGGCTAAACATTTACACTAAATCAGTCTAACCTATGATACAAAACATTCTATAAGCTGATTTATGTTACAAAAATGAGATTAAACAATAAAAACATATGAACACTGTTATTACATATCCTAAAGATAAAAAACTATCACAATATTATTTTACAAACATTGTAATCATCATAATGATTTATGCAATAAATAAAGAAAGTAAATGGTATCTTCTGAATTTATTACAGACGGAAATCAAAGTTGTGTTAATAATGTACCAGAGATTTGGTTACAGCTAACCCTTCCAAAATCGATGTAAACAAAACAAGTTCAGGAAGACTGTTCCTGTCCATTGGCTTCCTGAGATTTCATGACATCAGGCAAATCTGGAGGAGCTGAATACTGGGTTAGCTCCAAAGGCTCAAAATCAGCGCCATCCCTACAGAACACGTCATATACAATAGCAACAAAAAAAGTAAAAATCCTAACCTGACTGCAAGACCCACTGTGGCAGGACTCTGCGCCTTAGCCGTGTTCGATGTTAATCCATAATCCTGCAACATCCTTTCGTCTTCCATTACCGTATTATCTTTATTAAACAGCTGTTGATGTGAAGGTGGTATCTTCAAAATCCCTGAACAAAGAGGTTATGTTTGCACGACGACAAAAATTCTAACTTACCTTCAATGATTTTTTTTAACTCAAGGACGGTGGTCGTGTCTTTCGCATCGGTGAATATTGTAAGTTTTTTTCTTCGGATCATCAAAAATACGTCCTGGAATGCGATCACAATGAAATTTGAATTATCATCGTTTGTAGGTTAACTCGGTCAAAATGACACTGCGACGATGCTGGGGAAGAACTAGGACACTTACCATAGTTTAGGTGGAGCGTAGGCGTTATTTATGTGAAAATAATAATCCGTGTACAGTTTTCATTAAAATTGTTAACCTAAATTATACACAAGCACTGTTGTGATCGTTACGGGGGATGACGAATGAGTCACAGCGGAGTGAATTTAGGAACAGTTGGCAACTGTCAAATTAAAACAAAGGCGGAGTTACACAAGACCACTGCAATTATGGTTGCCTACTTTTACTGAAAATAAACGTGCGAGAATTGCGTGTTAATAAAAATTCTTTCCTTTGTTCCAACACGCAACACCTATAAATGTGGTTCCGCCCAAGATCATCTAAAACATAATAGAAGATAATTTTTTAGAAATTGCCCTATGTGAACGAGGTTTTCTGACCAAAACACCGCAGTACTTTTAGCATTTTTATTGTGGCAACATAAAGGCGGTTAAATTGAAAATACATTAAGATTTACACAATCATATTATAAGTGTAACCCAATTTCTTGCAAATATCGGGCTTATTTTTCAAGAGTTGACAAACCAACTTCAACAAGTTTCTCTCGGCTTCATTCTGCATCTCTTCATTGTAAACCCCATTAAAAATAATCGTAGGAACGAAAGTAATACGAGGAGTAACAGAATTCGTTTTTTTTCCATTTTCGATCAAAAGGGTATCAGCCCTTCCGCTTGAAAAACAATCCTTAATGTCTTCCCAAGGGATGTTAGTCAAATTCGCGCACTATAATAAAACATTAAAAAAATACGATGGTTTAGTTTTGCCGTACCAATTTAGGATCTTTTCTTCTTGACTCCATAGCACAATTAATAAACTCCATGGAAGAGCTAATAGAGTTGTCTGCAATGACACAGGCATGGATTTTATTATTGTAACACTCCTTGGGCCCATGTTGGCATTTGAATTCCCAATGACCGGAAGCATTGCTTGCCTAACACGAAAAATTAGCAAAAGAGAATCAAATTTTAAGACCTACCGAAGCGAAACCATAAGGGACGAGATCCAGATTTATATATTTCTGGATGCCCTGGAAAGCTGGATATAATTGTTGTCTGATAAAACCGATGCTGTCGGGGCACAACGTCTCGTAGTATAGCGAGATTTGAAGATTTTTCGCCTAAATTTACAAATTATGATTTGTAAGAAAACGTCGAATACATACCGATGAAAATGAAGTTGAAACGAAAAGGAAAATCCAGAAGTTGGTAACCATCATTTTGAGTCTTTCACAAAGCGAAGCAGAAGTGGAAATGGTGCACAATGGTGGGCGGTGCCGATTTATAATATCGGATTCGTTATCTTCAATAAATGATTATTACATGGAGTGATTAATTCTAAAATGACCAATTTACATCTGCGCTACAATGCGTCATATGCGTGGAATTCAAGACCCAAGGGAAAAAACATTTTAAAGGAAAAATCGCTTTTACACCTTAAATTGATTGATTTCTGATGTGGAAAACATGAAACAAATTATAATACGTTTGACGATTTATTAATAAAATTATAATATTTTACAGCGACCAAGAATATCACGGTTCAACATTAAAAAGCTTGCTCTCAAGCTGCCAGTAATCACACCGTAAAATAATGATATGCCATTGAAAATTGGTACAACAACAAACGTATAAATAAATAATTGCACGTTGACTTATCCCTCAAGCGTGTTTATCCCAGTGACGTTTTGGCAACAATAGAAAGGAACCTTTATAGAACACGTGTTTGTACCATAATAAAATGATGTAAATACAATAAATGTAATACAAAATAATACCCTTAAACCTCCCCACCCTACTGCATCTACTCTACTTCCACTTTTTTCAAGTTGGTGGCGAATGCGTCGTCCCTTCACCAGTTAACGTATCAGTAAGATATGTAATTTTAAGCACACGTGCAAGATACTGTTTCTCAGCAGGCGTATTCACAGTCCAAGCCATCACCCTCACTCCCCTGTCTCTCCAGCTCAAAATTTCTCTTCTAAAATGTACAATTCTACCACAGCCCCCATAATCTCGCTACTTACCCGCTGATCACTTCTTTGTGAAGAAGAATCACAGAAATACCAGTAAGGTAATACGTGAGTCTCTTCAGAAACCAACTGTGGAGGAAGTCGCACACTTCTAAGGCATAGTAATGGTACCAAACTTTCGATCTTCGAGGACCCGGTCCTGTGGGATATGCGTAAGATTCATAGGCAAAACAATGCGGCCTCCATGCCATGGAGCACACTATCCGGGGGTTCCCTTTTCGTATCTGCGAAATTCTCAATGAATCCCAGGACGGGGGTGAAACGACTTACCAAGTAAATTAAAGTGGGGTAAAAAGACGAGACTACGGCCCTGGAATAGAGTTCATCGTGTCGCGCAAAAAGATCGAGGATTACATTGACCATCTACGAAAGATTTAAATTAGTGAGTTTTCGCAGAGATTTGATTGGGTGATTAGTAAAGAGCTAGCGCGTGATTCGTTATTTTTCGCGCTACTTTTAAAAAAAGTTAGTTTACCTTCCTGTTATTGTCTTTAATGTCAATGAACATCCTCTGGCCTGACTCTAGCAATTGTGTTACTGTTTGTTCTAATGTAGGAATGTTAGTTCTAGTGAAACGATCCCTGTTAAAAAAAACATTAAAAAGCCACCCTCCACTCAAGCGCTCACTCCCACAACCCTTACTTAAAAATATGCTTCACTGAAATGTCCACATTAGACAATTCCGACCACGTGTGTTCTGAAATGACCATTTTTAAGTCAGTCATCCGCTCCAGACTTTCGTCATGAAAAACCACCGCGACGTCATCTTTCGTCAGTGCCACATCGAATTCTATGGCGTCGCAGCCTTTTTCCGCACACTAAAACACAACAATTTGTAAAAATACACAGTGGGAACAACTTACCATTTTAAAAGCCACCAAACTATTCTCGGGAGCGTCCAAACCAGCGCCTCGGTGCGCCACTGTTTTCATCACATATTCACTGTCGTTGGTAGCAAAAGAGGGGTCTTTGCCCACCACTGCTTCCACGGCTTCCACAGGAGGAGGGGGCACACGTAAGAAATAACCAGCACATATTAAAAGAAGCGCTAGAATTAGTCCTAGAGGCAGGATAGTTTGGAGAACTTCGGTGAAAAGCCCCCATGTGCCATACACACTGGCAACCACAATGAGGCATGTGCAAATGAGGTCTTTTAAGGGAGTGTGCTTCATTTTAAGGCACTGGGGGGCAACGACAGGACCAAACACCAAAACAATCCCCCACTGATAAAGATTGACAGCTGTCACCTGTCACGTTGACAAGAGTTTTTGGAGTTCGGACTGGTGATGTTATCGACTGAGACGGGCGGGAAATTCAAACCAACAAGAAAATAAAAATATTTATAAAATTAATTATATGCTGTCCAACTTGCTCTGGATCTTCTCTAGCGTGGTGTACAAGTCCTCCAGCTCCCCTTCATCTAATTCCAAAGTAACATTTTCTTTTTCTTTGCCATCGACGCTAATCAGGGCCATTTGCAGCCTCGCATTTACATGTTGCTCTCTATTATTAAAATTAGACGCAGTTTCCAAGTTCAGCTCCCATGAAATGTTATCCAAATTCTTTGAATGTTCCACATCGAAATTCCTCTTTGTTTCCTGCGTCCACACCTTGACGAAATCTTCTGCTTTGTCGTCATTAAATTTCAACTTTTCCACTAACTGCTCTTGCAGAATTGTAGGCTTGAGAATAATTTTGGAAGCTTGTTTGAAAATATGAGCAATACTTTGAACCAGCAACTGGATATTTCCACCATCTAATTTCAATGATTCTGAAAGTTTGGAGAGTTCGGCTTGGGTGAAAATTTTGTCGGTTTCAGCCTGAACTATGCGTTTTAGCAAAAGATTGAATTTCTGACGGTTTAAAGAATTAATCAAAAGAACTGCTTCTTGAAGCCTGAAAAACAGATTGTAATAAAAATTTCGAGAATTAGGAGTACCTGGGGGTGATGTTAATCCAATGCACCGACATTTCCGTGTGTTGGGCGGATATAACCTCACTTTTATGAAATCAGCAGAGAAACGAAATTGAATGTTTTACTGTTGAAATGAAACAACGCACTGAAAGATAGTTTATTTATAATGTATATAAAACTTTGCGAAATTTGTTATAAAACATCAATTAACTTGTAAAAAGAAAAATAAAACATAACCTCACTTACTGTTTCTCATTGAAAAACCAGCACTTAATACAATAAAAACAAAATTGCTCAAGCTTACGCAAGTTGTCTAAACGTGCTCCGAGACAATAACTTCTTATAAAACCTTCAAACATCAATAAAAAACATAACCCAACTTATTTACTCAGCTTCGGTGTAATATCGCGTAACTATGCTAGAGTGCGGAGAAACATCTTTCAAATAGTCAAAATCAGCAATAGTTAGAGGGACTTTTCCACCTTCCAGCGCCTCATGACAAGGAAACAAAAACTGAAATCTGTGTTTTGGTAGCAGTGATGAATTCCCCTGATAGTCGGCCTTCTCGTCCCAATAGCGAGCTCTTTTCTGTTTTATTAACGTTTCATCAACAGGAACTCCCTCGGCGCTGCACCGAATTTCCAACACTTGCTCTCTATCATCAACAGCCACAACAACTCCAATTAAAAGTTTGTCATTTACCACTTTACCAAAGGCAATGCTATCGTTATCGCTCCATTCGCGACGAGTTCTGGGACATATTCCCGCTAATGAGGCTCGAACGACAAATTGGGGGACTTGTGCGTAAGCTTGGCTCAAATAAAAAACGTTTTGGGATTCCACAGTCTGAACTAGTCCATAATCAATGAAGTAGATTTGTACTGCTTGCTTTTTCTGAGTGTCATCAGTGAAGCCGACAATGATGCCTCTATAGTAACCACTATCTACAAAAACCACACAGTAAGAGTCAAGTTCCAATTTGTCTTCGGGCATCCTGTATCTTCCTCGGTTCATATAGTAATATTTAAAAAGGTCCTGTTGGAACACCTCCAACTCTTTAACTTTTGTAACAATCCAGAACTTTGTGGGATCGTAAATTCTCGTCACTCTAAACTGAAAAGACTGTTCTCTGTGAAAATTACACTTCTCAAAGCATGTGGGGATTTGGGGCAGAGCAGCAACTCTGTGTTTTTCTGTAAAATAGTCTTGTTGACACATGTTGCCCGGTTTTTAAAAACTTAACCTCAAAAGCTAAATTTTTGACAGAAGACAGACGAAAATTAGCGCTTGACAGATTTCACTAAAAGTAACTGGCGGGAATTTTGAAAGTGGGCAACTCGTCCTCGCTTGTAATAAAGAAGAACGTTCTCTACTATCAAGAATATTATTTCAATAGCACTGATGAAGCTGATTCCTAGAAATAAAGCGAGTGTCCCCCCGAAAGACACTGAAATAGATATTTAGTAATAAAATTGAGTCTTTTGTCTTCAGCTCTAACCGACTAAATCTTCGAAACCGAACAAGACATCTCGGAGGAACTTGGTGGTGGGAGGCAACAAAGCCCATCTAAACGTTATTCGTTGCTCAAAGTACCCATATTCCCTAAAAAAACAAATTTGAACCCAATCGACAGTGGTTTCATCCTTACCATTTTGTATACTTCGGAACCTGAGGAAAATACATTACGATATCGCAAGGCGAAGGACAATCACACTGAATTTCGCTCGGGGGCTTTGTCAACATTGTAGAATGTTGAGCAAGACAGAGTAAACCCTTCAAATCGCACGTTTTTTCCTCTAAAACTCCACCTAAGAGAAGACAAACTATACATGCATCTTACCAAATTTATGGTAGAAAAACGGTCGACAACCACAGAGCTTCAGAGCGAGTTTGTACCGACATATCATGTAGCAGATACTGCTGCTATATACAGGAAGCTCCCCTGAAATGGGCTCGTCGTAAAACCGACAGTTTCTTTGCGATGGTGAAAGAAACCGCAAAGATAGTGATGACACCGTTTCCTGCATTCTGTAGTTAATTTCTAGTTCTTCGCTCTCATGGACTTTAAGGGAGGGATCGGAAGTGGCGTGCACCACTTCAAGATGCGAGTGGATGTAGTACTAAAACAGTGTTAAAAATCACAGACAGTTCTTAAGAGTTACTTTGAGTTGGAGTTCTGGATCTGAATCAAATCGCGCATAGCATAAACCATTCATGTAGTGGCATCTTAAAGTTTCTTCCTCCGAAGCCGACACGTTCCTCCTAGAAACATTTTATTAAAAATCTGGATCTTGGCACAACTTGAGAATTACGTCAGTGCTAAAAGATTAGCAAATTTCGAGTTCACGGAGAAGCAGATGCCCAATTCTGACATGATCAGAGTCCAGAACGTTTTTCTTTTAGTATCAAAAGTAACAAGAGTACCAGTAAGATTCGGGTGGACAGATTTTGCCAAATTAAAGAAGTCCACGTTTTGTAGAGTTGAGTCATTGGTGTAGACATTGAGATCTTGGAGATTTGAATAACTCAAGTTACTCACAGTGACTATAAAAGACATGTAGTGGTCATAAGATGACTGCGACGAGTCAACACCCCAAGTCCTAAAAAAGTTCAGTTAATTTCCTGGCGCATCCGCCATTTTACCACACTCTTGTATAAACTTGTCGGCTTTTTTCTTGTCCACTCTATTAACGAAGCAGCCAGTGGCCGCCGGAAACGGATTCAACCAATTTCTGAAGTCTTTCTGTATGGAAACGACCGTTGGATTCGCTTGATACCGCGTCCAGTTGGAGTACGCAATAGCCATAGCCCCCCAGGTGGCCATTGCTACCACCGCACACCAAAAAATCCTGAAATAAAGGCGTCATGTAAAAAAACAACAATTTGCGACACCTTTCCAGAAGATGTAGTTTGCGAAATCCAAGAATATGCAAACCGTGCACAGTGGTTTGTCTGGAAAAGTTCTGCAAGAACATGTTGGGCGATGGTAGCGGCGACAATGAGGCTTTTACGTCGATAATGGTCTTCCATTTCTATCCATTAATCGATTTCTCATTGCTTTGTCATATCCGCTGTTATCAATAAGAATGTGAAATCAAGATCTTTATCTTATCGAAAGATAAAGTAGCTTTGATTGTTTGTGTAAAATTAGTGCCACCACGAACATGGAGCGCGAGTTTATCCAAGAACAGAATGACCTCCGTGAAGACTACAAGATCAAACTCGAGAAGCCTCCTTTGGTGGAATTCTTACGAGGACGTCAAACCAGAGGTACCATTGTGGTCTTCCTCTTCGCCATCGTGGTCCCGATTGTAATCTACTACTTTCTCTTCGATAAATCGACGTTTCCTCCTCCAATCACAGACACTTGCGTTGTCGACAACACCTACAAAATACCATGCGGAAGAACTAAAGATGTCAACATCGATTACTGTGATAGTATTCATTGCTGCTTTGACAATTCTACGCAACGCTGCTTCCATTATCTTCCTTCAAGGTACTTCTATTCGTTGCAAGATGGTGTTTATCAAAGAAGTCTCAACACCACACCTTTCGGACGAGACCAAGAGCTTACAGTGAAAGTGACTATCAACGAACTGAGTAACGACACTGTTCAGGTGATCCTTCATGAGTCCTCGGTGTCTATTACAACAAACAATACTTCTTCACACCTCAACTATGGTTATAATCTGACCGAAAACCTCTACGTGGATGTGTTTAGAAAGAACAACCAACTTCTTTTGACCACAGCAAAAGGACCAACGATAATTTCCAACAACTACTGGGAATGGTCCTTCCAGCTTACCGACAAGTTCTTGTTCGGTCTGGGTCAAACTCTCATCGACCTCGACGAAAACTCAACACTCACGAAGGTTATTTATGGTAACAACGAAGAGCACAATGTCTTACCCAGCTTCATAGCGTACGACAATGGGAAGTACCACGGGTTAATCGTCCGCCACAGTGGCCCCTTAGAAGTCACAGTACTCCCATCAAAACTGGTTCTTTTAAAGAGTATAGTTGGAGTTCAAATCATGTTAGAACTGGCTGTTGGTCCCACACTTAAAGAAGTGTTGGCTCAACAAAACACACTAAGAAGCTCGGAAACTGTTATTGATCTCACAACTTTGGGAGTCCACGTCTGCAGGTAATCTTAACAATAGTGGAATTGAAGAGTTACTTGTTTTTTCAGAGAAGGAGTTGCTACCACTTTGACTGACATTCTTAGTGAAGTTGACATTGCAGCTAATACGTTTCAGTACGACTCTGATTGTCTTCATGAGAACTTGTTTTTGGCACGAGTGAATGAAGAGGACCCGGACACAATCCAACAGATGGAGGCCCTCATTGGAAGTCTTACAGAGATGGGGCGCAATTTCGTCCTCTCGCTACCGCCCCACGTATGTTAAAGTGTTGTTTTTCTTTAATTAAAGAACTGTTTTAGGTGCCCACGACCAGTCCTTTGTACGAAGCCACCAGCAACTTGGACGTCTTCTTCAAAAATAAGACTACGATTTACCAGGGAAAATTTCAAGATCTGGATGTGGTTTATCCTTATTTCAAACATCCTGAAATTGATGCGTTCCTTCAAGAACTAGTCAAGCAAACAGAACTCTTTGCTTCACCGAGTTATTTGGTTCTAAGCCGGAACTGGCCTTCGGATGAGTCCTTTACCATGGAAGAAGTTGCGAGTTTCCAGTACTTGTCTGAAGTAAGACACTACTTTTAGTGTTTCGTTCTTTAATGGTGTTTCTAGGAGTTTATAAGCGCCATGTCCTCTACTTTGCCGTGGAACGTTACTATTTCCAACCAAAGCCAGTTTATTGACCACGACGACTATGGGGCCTCTCATTTCACTCAGATTAAAGCGAAGAAACCAGAGGCATTAATCATGACAGCTTCTCATACTTTTGACACCGCTGCCCCTATTGTTATCCAGAATGTTAACATCTCTTGGACCAACTTCAGAAAGGCTATTGTTACGACTCTGTTTAACAGTATTTCCGGATTTCCTCTGACGAGTGTTCCGGTTTGTGGCTCCACCAACACTTTTAGCCCATCATTCGAGTCCTTGTGCATACGGTGGTACTTGATGGCTTCCACAGCTCCGCTATTTCGTATATCTTCAGATGAACCATATCGCGATCCGATCTCTTTAGCGAACTTCTCACAGTACGCCGCAAATGTAGCCGAAGAAGCCATCAATTTCCGGTACAGTTTGCTGTATTATTTCTACGGGGTTTTAAGTGGAGAGGAGCCACTGATGAGACCCATGTTTTACGATTTTCCGAATGATGAAGACACTTTTGGACTGGTGGACCAATATATGGTTGGTCCCGACTTACTGGTTGCTCATCCAACTCTTCCCGGTCAGACTCAACTCAAAGTTTACTTTCCGAAGAGCGGAAGCACGTGGTTGAGTTTCAACGGGGGACTCCCATATGTTGGAAACTCAACTAACAAGGGTTGGGTGACCCTGTGGATTGTCGAGACGGAGTGGATTGGGTTTATACGCGAGGGGGCTATCATTCCATTGGTAGAGAAGACTACAGTAAGTGTGAAGTTACATGCAGGTGGTTTAGGTTGCAAATGGCTACTCAAGGTCACAAATATTTGAATTTTTATAGTGTAATTCGTTCCTGTTGCAAATGTTGCAATTGTAGTGTTATGTGAATTAGGTTTTGGGTTAAAAAAACGATTGGGTATAGTTGGTTTAGGTTGCAAATGCCCACCCAAGGTCATCAATTTTAAAATTTTCATCGTGTTGCAAATGTTGCAATGGTGATTTTGAAGGAACAAAAGACGATCCGTTAAGTTCTGTCACTGTAATGCGTCGCCATAAAATTTGCTTGTTACCGTTTTTAATTAACAACAATCGCGTCTAAGAAAAATTTCACTTCACTAATTCACGCACTAATTAATTACGTGGAACTGATGCACAGGAATTTTTTCAAATGTCAAATTCTGAGGGACAATAATGCCAACCTTGTCATTTTGAAGTTCCCAAAATTAAACCTTCAAGCAAGACACCAACCTTAGATGAAGAAATAACTTTTGCAACATGCTTGCAACTTAAATCAGTTGTTTATAACAAGTGAGTAATAATTGTTTTTTTAGCTAGAGGATCCAACCGCACCTCCAGTTCCGGTCAACTTAATAACTTTGAAAGTCGCTCTGAAATGCGATGGAACCGGAAACTGCACATCTACAGGAACTTTAAAAATCGACACTTCCAACTTCGTTAATTTTTCTGCAAATGAATCGGAGTTAACTATTGAAAACAGTGGTGCCACTGAAGATTTTTATCTTGACAGAGTTGAAATTTTCAGAGCTGATGGAGACGCCGTGTTTCTTCAAGCACCGGAATCTACAAGAATTGTTGACATTACAAGTTGTTCTTACCCTAGCGACCCTTTAACTTGTATGTAGTTTAGTTTTATTAACATTATTTATTTGTATTAACACTCAAAAATAAAGAAATTTGTATTTGGTTCGAATTTAGTGACCTCCTTGGTCCCCAAACAATTTCTCTATCTCTTCATTGTAAGGGTTAACAGCTCCAAGAACTTCCGGTGGAAGTTGTTGCAAAAACTGCCAAATTACTTCAGTCATTAGAGGTTGAGCTTTCTGAAATTATAAAAATTGTTTGAGATTACTACTTTTTGGACTTACTTGATTGGGGTGTAAACTGTCGACTCGTTCCAACAGCTCCGAAATGTTAACTTTTTGGTTCCTCACCAAGAAACTGATCGGATTCTTGATAACGTGAAGATCAAAATGATCAAATTTTTCATTTTGAACTATACTTCTTAAGACTCGAGACAATCGCCTCGCTTTCTAAAAAAAGAGATCACAATTCAGATCTTTTACGTAATTTTAAACAGTACTCTGCTAGTTTCCAGTCTTAAGGTTCTGTTGGAGTTGAGCCAACCAGTGCAAGGTCCGATTTGCAAGCAATTGAACCAATTGTACATATCTTTGTAGAAAACGTTCTTATGCAACGATCCTGCAAAAAAAAGAGATGTTTGACTAATTTTTGAAATTCTTCAGATACCAATAGGATGCACTCGGTCCGCCATTGCATCGTAGATAAAGTCCGCCTCCACTAATTCCATGAGTACCACGTGACTGTCCATTGGTAGTTTCCGGTCCAATAAAAAGAGAGTCTTCATTATATTCTTCTTGAAAATGACAGGAGACGTGGTATGATCCATCGTTTCATTAAAACTGTTAAAGAATAAAGAGATTCGATGGTAAATTGTGGCATTCTCACTTGTTGCAAACGTCGTTTCCTTGCATCGCAAAAATAACAACAGCCGGTTTATCACTGGTCTGATTTCTGGAGAGCGCGCTGGCGTGGTTTAGCCCATCGTAGCTGGAAGCCCCATTTTGTGCCAAATTCTGGTAGTCTCTATGATTACAAAGATTTCTTTGTCTTAACCGGAGATAAAGAGAGTCTGTGGGGCCTTCAATAAGAACATTCTTTGATATGTTTTTGTAACCAGTAGCAAACCCGAACTGAGGCCAATCGATTTCGTCCAAAATAACACCACTTCCGTTAAGGCCAGGCTGTGAAACTCGCACCTTTATTGTTAGTAACAAATTTCAGAACCCACCCATGTGAAAAGAAGTGGATTGATCCAAACTTCCGGCATGTGGAAATGCGCCCCTATCGAATCCCCGATGTAGATTAGCCCTCGAGGTTTGGATTTCTTGCAGAGGCTTTGCTCCCATGATTGGTATGTTACGTTACTGAACCCCCAGACGCCGTTACAGTTGCCTGGAAAGAGAGGTAAGTGTGTGAGACGTGGAGGAAAGAGAATTTACAAACTGTCTACGAAGGAATCGGAGTTTACAGGTCGGCGGCCGGGGTAAAAACTGGGATTGTTGTCTTCGCAGTCACGACCTCTCCAGTCGAACCCTCTAGAAATTAATGAGTCTTTAAGAGAGTTTCGGTTTCCTGTACCTTCCAGTGGCCATGGCGCTGAAGCCGTCATTGTCGTAGTCTTCAACTGGGTTTAGGGAAATGTAAGAGTTGTTCAGAATCTTACAAATGTCGCGAATATATGGAAGCTCACAGACGTCAATGTTAGGAAGACTAAGATTCTCCTAAAAAAAAATGATTCTAAACAGAAAATCGTTTAATTAAAAACCCACGCTCTCCACAACTTCTTTTATTTCGTCTTTGCTCAGAACCTGAGGGAACAAGTGACACGAATGTCCATTTTGATCGGTTTTACAAGTGCCATAAATAAGACAAAAGATATCAGGGGTGAGTTTCTGGGAGACATTCCTAGAATCTTTCTTTTAAAACAAATTTTAATTTTTCTACGTTTTACGTTAAATATGGTTCGATTTTGTCAACGACTTCAAAGCACGGACTGCGCACTTTGTCCGGTAAAACATTACACAAACGTTTCGTCGCACTGAAGATGTCCTCTTCATGGACTTCCGCCACTTGCATTGCCACCCCCATTATAACGGTGCAAACTACAGATTTAGGTTACAAGCAACGGGATGGTAAAAATGGGGTAAATACCTGCACAGCTCATTCCTCCATTTACACCCCTTGATATGACTGAATGGATAAGGGTGGAAATTAAAATTAAGTAGATTTTCATTGTGGTAAGAATTAAATAGAGACGAGGATAATACAACGCACGCGTTCTATTTTCATTGATTTTGTCACTGAATTCAGATCTGTTTGCAGTCATGGAGATTGGGGTTAAAAGTCAAGACTTGATAAATAAAAAGTTCAAGAGAAAATAAAGATAACTTAAATAAGTAGAAGTATAAATTAAAAATCGTTTTGAGTAGGACATGGAAAACGCGTTACGTTTGAACCATCGCCGACTCTATCTTATACCAAGCCTGTTCAATTTTGATTTCTCCCCTTTGCAAAAAGTTCCCTCAAGGTCATCGCCGTACATACGCCAGCGACCCCAACGACGAGAAAACGTATCAAATTCTGGTGATAATTCTTTCATTTTGGTGACATTTCCGTCACTTTGAAGGTTGAAGTGATGATAGGTTAGGTATGTCGGGTAAATTCATCAAAAATTACGGCGTCTGGAATGCAAGGAAAGCGATTTCTCTGAACTTCCATAAAGAAAACAGATAATTCTCTTCGCGGAAACGGCTACTAATCAGAAATATATAATTAAAAATCAAAAAATGCGAGAACTGTGTTTCAAGAAATTGTCGAGAGTGGCGCTAGTGTACGCACGCCTCACGTACTCATGGCCTACTTCGCGGGAACAGATCTCGGAAGCTATTGAACAGGCTTGGTATAAGATGGAGTCGGCGATGGTTTGAACAGCAGTCACGGTACGTTTCTGTAGTTAAAAAAATCATTACTCAGTTGGTACAATTGGTTTAGGGTGCAAGCATGTTGCAAGTGTCCAACTTATTTTTTTTATCTAAGGTTGGTGTCTTGACGAATTAATTTTAGAAATTTGAAAATGACAACGTTGGCATTATTGTCCCCCAGAATTTGACATAAAAATTTTTGTCATAAAAATTCATTAGTTTTACTGTTAGTTTACTCCTCATTTATTTTGAATACCGCATTTCAAAGTCATAATTTGTGAAAATTATGAAGCTCTACGGCAAATACGCCAACTTAAGGTTGATTGGAATTGGAATGAATTAATTTTCGAAATGTTAAAATAACATGGTTGGCATCATAGTTCCCCCAGTGTGTGACATTTGTCAATTTTGACATGAAAATTGCCGTAAGTTACGTAATTAATTAGAGCGAGTCATTAAACACGTTCCAAGTGAAGTGATTTTATTCTCAGATGCGATTGCTGTTTAAAAACGGTAACAAACAAATTTAATTGCGACGCATTACAATGACAGAAACTTACACGATCGTCTTTTGTATGTACCCCAAAACAACACTGCCATTACAACATTTGCTTCAGGGACGAATTACATGAAAAAAAATTTAGACCTTGGGTGGACATTTGCAACCTAAACCAACTGTAAGCTTGCAACTTCTAAAATTTGCGTCGTGTAATTTGGTCCTTCTGCAATCGTTGCAGTGGCGATGCTATGTGAATTGGGTTTTAAAGTAACAAAAGACTATCGGTTCTTATTGAAGCTGAAGCGACAACCGCCTCCTTCAAGTTATAAATTCATCTTGAGTTCTATATTTTGTTACCATTTTTAAGCATCTAAATACACAACAAATTTATGTTAAAATAGACAAATAATTGTCAATGTCGACATTTTGCATGCTTGTTTATGAAATTACTGATTTTAAACCATAATTTGTGGAATTTAAACCAAAAATGCATTTTAAAATGAAATTGCCGCCGTCTTGTAACAGCTGACAGTTGACATATTTACCCGCCAGAAGAAATTACAGACTCAGCTGAAGTTATATTGTGTTGTAAGGTGAGTAACCAAGTTTAACTAAAAGTAAAACACTAATAATTGCCCTGAAACAGAAATGACAACCCTCAAGTACTCCGAAGAACGTACTAGACTGATAACCACCAAAAAATGGACCAGACATGGTTGCAAATTCTGTAGATTTAAGACCTTTTCATTGTTCTTCATCCTGAACCATGTGAAACGACATGAATCAGAACTCCAAGCCTTTGATTGCGAAAACACTGAGATTGACTCATATCAATGCACAGACTGTGACTTTACGACGAACTCAACCATAGTTTTCAAACAACATATCCAAAACAGTCATATTGACAGAACAGATCTGGATCAAGAAATCAGTGCGATCACGAGCTACTTTTGCCGGTGTTGCACTTATGAAACTCATTTTAGACTTGCTTGGTTGAGGCACACATTGATTTGCAACCCAACTTTGTTAGCTGAGAAGACTCAAGTTTTAAGTTGTGAGCAGTCACCTGAAAGCATTTCCGAAGTTGGATTACCGTCAACTGCAGTAGAGACATGTAAAAAGCAAAGTTTTAAATGTCAGACAAATAAATGTGGAAAAATGTTAATAAGGCATCAGAGGGACATTCATACCATAAGAAGAACTAGGTCAGTAAGCCACAAAATGGTTAAACATATGATGGACGACGAAATTCATTGGTTTTATTGCAATAAATGCAAATACAAAGCGAAAACGAGCAATTATTTAAAAAGACACAAGAGAATGAAGCATTTAAGAGAAGATGGGATCAATTGGTTTCATTGCGATAAATGCGAATACAAAGCGAATATGAGCAATTTAAAAAGACACAAAATAAGTAAGCATTTAAATGAAGATGAGATTAACTGGTTTCATTGCGATAAATGCAAATACAAAACGAAAATGAGCAATTATTTAAAACAACACAAGATAAGGAGGCATTTAAATGAAGATGAGATTAACTGGTTTTATTGCGATAAATGTAAATATAAAGCGAAAACGTGTAATGATTTAAATGCACACAAGAGAACAATGCATTTAAGAGAGCATGAGATAAACTGGTTTCATTGCGATAAATGCAAATACAAATCGAAAAAGAGCAGTCATTTAAAAAGACACAAGAACGGGCAGCATTTAAAAGAAGACGAAATTAACTGGTTTCATTGCGATAAATGCAAATACAAAACGAAAACGAGCAGTCATTTAAAAAGACACAAGAAAGCGAAGCATTTAAAAGAAGACGAAATTAACTGGTTTTATTGCGATAAATGCAAATACAAAGCGAAAACGAGCAGTAAATTAAAAAGACACAAGAAAGCGAAGCATTTAGAAGAAGACGAAATTAACTGGTTTCATTGCGATAAATTCAAAGCGAAAACGAACAACGAATTAAATATACACAAGAGAAAAAAGCATTTAATAGAAAAATAATACAGTGGGATCATTAATTTACAAACCAAAATGGAAAAACACATGTAATGGCAATTTCATCATGAACACATCTGAAGGATGGTTGATTTTTAATATTTTTCTAATAAACGCAATGTATTTGTTTGTATTCTGTTAAAATCGTTAAATGCTCCATGCTTTATTATTCTTCAAGAAGCCATCAAACGTCCATTTGACCATGAATTAAAGAAAAAAGTTCGGCGCAACGCCGCGTTTCCCCTATCCACACGTCCGATATACCTAACGACTCGCAAACGTCAAAAATCCGTGCCGCAAAATTGAGGTTATGTCTACCCCATTTATTTATTTTTGAAATTGTTTAAGAACGAAAATGTCTGCTCTTCGGCTCCGAAAACCTTTCCTGCAGCGTTTCAGCGAGTTTAAATACTTTTCATCCGTTTTACCGAGCGAGGAAGAGTACACCACAACCCCCCAGTACCCCCCAATTTTGGATTTGTCATATGAAAAAGTCTTGGAAAGGAAAAAAGAGACCGAATATGAGTCAATTAAAGCTGTTAAGACAGTGGAAGAGAAACAAATTAAGTTAAATATGCCGAAATATTACGGGTTTAAATGTTACACCTTGTTGGAAGATTACATCCCTTATAATAATTTGGGGCTCATTCAGCACGTTACAAGGACGCATTTAATGCGAGATGCGAAGTTACCGAATTATTACAATGAGATTGATGTCGCTGGTTTTACTAATTTGGTGAAAAATGATATTGAAGAAGCATTTTTAATAGAGCTAGAAAAATACAAGTAAGAGCATCGAAAACCGGAAAAAAATTCTATAAAAGTTGTTGCAGGCAAACAAAGGACCTAAGAAACGACCAATTAGAACAAGCAGACGCCGAGAACACCCTTAGTTCCGTTCTAAGCCAACAAATCAATCGGATTATTATCAATAATTTGAGTCGACAGTACCCACATTTACAGAGTGCTCAGGTTGTTTTTTGTTAGTTGTCTTCAATGCTTAACTTAATTTTTAGATCGATATTAATCCCCGAATTGAAGCGTTTTGGCACGCTGGTGGAATGAACCCCCCTGAGAACATCAGAAGGTACAAACTTGGTCAATCATGGCAAAAAGACGATGCGGATTCCCCCACTAATCGAATTATGAACTATACAGGCTCGGCTAATGTTGCTTTGCGGTCCAGTAAACCCCTGCGCCCGATTTTCTCCCTCTCGGAAACTGAAAATCCAGATTTTGCGGTCCCTTCTTTCAGTTTAGACCCTAGAACTGTTGGGACAAGTAATAAGCATAAGCACATCGCCAACATTCCAGGTATTTAAATTGGTACAATTGGATAAAACATTTGACTTTGATTTTTTGTAGGTTTCTGGCCTGGGGACCCCAATAAATTCGGTCTGTTGTCGTTTCACAAACGAGGCCATCTCCTTACACGTCATTACAACGACTCTGAGGATCACAAGGAGGCTGTAGACAGACAGGGGATTTTATCCTCGTTTGGTTGGTTGGCCGCACAGGCTAACTTCCTAGGTTTTACGACCTTTAATGACATCACTTATCCTTTGGTGACGCAAACTGTCGTCACCAATGGTCAGTTGTGGTCGTTTTTTGTCTACCAATTAAACACGTTATTGGTGCATTCAAAACACGTGACTGAGAACCCACAGCGGAATATGTGTTGGGCCACTCCTGAGATGAAATTGTACGAAGAAGTTGTCGATGGAAAACTCGTGGGTTTCAATGATGAAACTTTACAAATGTTGTTGAAATTCTACGCCAATGCTCCTGAGGAGAGGCTTGGAATTAATTTGACGCCATATTTGGGTCTGGATGAGAAGGTAGTTGCGGATTACAAGGATGAGGATAAGAGGCAGTGGCTGGAAAGAGAGTACAAGTTTTTGGTGGCCAACAGACCAAGACATAAGTTGGAGTACGAGATTTATGCCTGGGAGAAGATATACAAAATTGACCACCAAACTAAGTTTATGGATAAGAAGAGGAGACCATACGAATTTGGGATTAAACCGTCTGATAAGAAGTTGGATGAGAGAATACCGAAGTATATCCCGCGGGCCCTTCGTCCTGATGTGCCGAAATGGAAAGGACGATACGCCAAGGAGTATTTCCCTTAGTTGTGAACATGATTGAGTTGTAAAAATAAATAAATTTTCCGGCGATCGTTTGCTTTTAGGTACTATTAATGCATGATTTGTCGGCTTAAAATGGGCTATTAATGAACGATTTAATGTGTTTATTACATGGCTCAATTATTAATCGCTTTCATTAATCTAATTGTTTGTTAAATAGCTATTAAACTAAAATGTTAACTCGACAATTCAGTCAGTTTTAAGATGAATCTAGTGACCTTATCACAAGTAGCGCCTTCTGGTGGTGATATAAGAAGCTCAGTAAGTAAGTCTGAAAAGTTGGGTTATGTTTGTTAATTGGTTAAGTTCGAGTCTCCTGAGATGCATTCTGAGTCGAATTGCTCTGAAAACTACCGCTGTTGTGTCCTGAGTTTTATGACTCAAGAAGATCGAAACCCTTAGCTAAGTTTCCACCAGTTTCCCATCCCAAATAAGAGAAAAGTTTCTTTTACCAACGCTTCTGGAGTAACTGAACTGATAGGCTTGGAAAAGAGGCTTAATTTAACACAGATGTAAAGAAATCTACATTTTGAGGAAAAATATGTTTTACCTATTTATATACCTTTAAGTATGTTTGCCTTGTAGAAAGACCCAGAGACTACACGTTTTTTCCAGAAAGTAGACAAAGGAGAATGGTAAGAAAACCTTAAATTTGCCGAAAGGCAACACCGCTGCGTTGCTGAAGGACATTGATGTTGCTTTTCAAAAAAACAGCACTGTTGTTTGTGCGGCAAAAATGAGACGAAATTTGAAGAATTTGTTTGAAAAAAATAAACCAGAGACAGATGAAGATAAACACTACAGAACGTTTCTATGTTCGTAGACGCATGCTACCAGCAGAAGATATAGGAAGATTTTACAATACGCTGACGGCAGCTTCTGACTTCCAAGGTAAGCACGCAATATGGGAAATAAGAGAATAAAATGATGGAAATTATAGAAAAGAAATATATTGTGTCTCATAATTTTTATGTTAAAACCTTAAAAATGGCGTCCTTTACAAACTTAACTTCCATGCATCCCACAAAATGCTCAAACACCAAAATCTCATTCTCTCCTTTCTTCAGCAACGGCGCTGGTAAATACGCTGTTTGTTGGGGGCCCAACCACAAATAACGCGCTAAAACGAAACCATTAACAATAACAAAACCTTTGTTCCATGCCCTCATATCAAGAAAAGTGTCGCAGGGCGCATCCACCATGAAATTTCCTTTATATAAAGTTGGTCCTTTTCTCGCCAGCACTGGTTTCCAGCCGTTCAGAGATTCAGTCCACTTTTTCTTGAATTCCAACGGGATAACCTTCCAGTTCTCCAGAACCTTGTCGTTAATCAAAACGTTACCATGCCACAATCCTTTATGTTGGTTAAACTGATTTAGCTTCCCGTAATTGCTTCGGCCAAAGTTTTCCACTACGAGGTCTAAAGTTGCGTTTTTGTGCTCTTCATCAAATGTGAGAGTCGAGTCTTTGAGCCTCCAGTAACCGAAACCGTTGAGATCCTGTCCGGATTTCAAAACTTTGGATTTGAGAACTCCGTTGATTAGTACCAGAACTGTGTCGCACACATGACCTTCAATTTTAAGCACTGAGTTGGTAGCAATGTTTACGTTTTCTTTCCTATAAACCACATAACCGAAGCTTTGCCCACTGCCATTGTTCACGTCTAGTAGTTCCATGGGTACTACATTGGCACAACTGATTTTACAACTCTGCTTCACAAGGTCCTCAAGAGTCAACATTTTCGTAACTTGAACCCTTGGGAACTCCTTTCTTTGAGACACTTCAGGCAGTGCTGGCAATTTCGTTTCAATTTTGTTGTATTTCTGGATCAGTTCCTTCACTTTGAAGTACTTGTCGGAGTAGTCCCCAGCTTCAGATAACGGAGCATCGTAGTCGTAGCTCGTGATATCAGGTTGGTAAGCACTGTTGTCCGTACTCGTGTCTTTTATGTTTGCTCCATTGAGGAACCCCCAGTTGGTACCACCATGGAACATGTACATGTTGACTGAAGAACCGAACTCGAGGATGTCGTTTAGAACTTCAGCGAACGCTTCTGCTGTTCTTGTGTGGTGTTTTTCCGCCCAGTGGTCAAACCACCCTGTCCAGTACTCCATGACCATCAGAGGTTTCTCAGGTTGGTACTCCTTCAGTAACCCAAGTTCGTATTTTGCTTTGTCTTGGAAGTTGGCAGTGGCGAGGACTTCTGGTAACGTCCCGGAAAACCCATTCGAGGGTGTATCGGATGTAAATAACAATTCCACGACCCCATTTTCGTGGAAAATCTCTTTTAAAGCCTCCAAGTATTTAACATCAATTGGTTCTTCCCCGACTTTGGTGTTTCCATACTCGTTTTCGATCTGAAAAGCCACAATGGGGCCACCTTTGGTAAACTGAAGTGGTTTTAAAATCCCCAAAAGGGCCTTGAAGTAGCTGGAAACCAACTTGAGGAATTCTGGGTCAGAGGTCCGGATTTTCGTGTTTTGGCGGAGGAGCCAACTGGGTAATCCGCCAAAGTCCCATTCTGCACAGATGTAAGGTCCTGGACGCGCTATAACTAACAAATCTTCTTCTTGGGCAATCTTCAAAAATTTTGCGATATCCAAGAAATCTGTGAAATCAGTGCCGCCACTTCCAAAATCGAAATTCCCAGGTTCTGGCTCGTGGAGATTCCAGGCGAAGTAGGTCTCTACACAATTTAAGCCAGCGGCGCGCAATTTGCGCAAACGGTCGCGCCAGTAAGCCGGGTGGACACGGAAGTAGTGCACAGCGCCGCTGTAAAGAGTTATGTTCTTCTTGTTAAGGGTGAACTGAGGTTGCTCGGCAGAAAGGCCATCGGAAATGCCACTAGAAGTGTAGTACTCGTATAACGTTGGCAGTGGTGCCATAATTACTTAACTTTTTTGCTTAACTTAAGTTTAAACAAAATAGATAATGAAATAACGCGAGGTTGGGTGGATTGCGCATCTTCGGGGCGCACGACTGTGGCACTGATGTGAAGCTAGCGCATCGCATTCAGCTCACCAACTCGCAAAGTAACTCCCACCATCAACACATTTACACACCGCTGCATAAATGTGACAGAATTCCATAGAATGTCCACAAAAATCGACCATTGTGTTTTCGACTTTTGAAAGCGAATTCTAAACAAAAAACTCAAGGAATACGATGGTGAAAACCGTTTCTCAAAATTTTTCTTAGTTTCGGAGATATCGGGCTTTGAAAATTTTCCAACTCAAAATTTAATATCCGAAACATTGATCGCTCATAACGCACTTATTTGTTGACCGATTTTAACGAATGTGCCTTTTTTGAATTCTACGTGAAATTCTGCGTAAAATGAGCACCAATTCTTTAAGATTGGTAGTTGGTGGTCGTTTTTACAGTTTTTTTAGCGTTAGAGCTACCATTTCGGAGATATTTGTGGAGAAACTTCTTTATGTAACATCCATGAAGATCAACATTTGGCTTTATTTCTGTCAGAATTGACATTACTATTTTATTACAATAACATTAATTTTTAATTTGAATTTAACATTCGACTGGGTGCCACGGACTTGGTAGTGGGGATTCAGGGAGCTGAGTCAATGCGCTAAGTTCACACTAATGACAGTGGCGGAGTAAAATCACGAACTCACAATTTATTGAATTAATACAGTAGAACTTTAAAGCCACGTTATTCTAGGATACGTCTTCTTCCGGTACTTGTGTTTATCAGAAAAATGCACTTCTCGTCCTTGCACAAAATGGTCAAAAACCAAAATTGTATTGTTGCCTTTCTTCAAAAAGGGCCCTGGCAGATAGAGAGTTTGTGGGGGTCCAATTCTGGCATATCGCCCCAAGACAAATCCATTGATGATCACAATCCCTTTAACCCACTTTTCCATGTCAACGAAAGTGTCTTCTACCACGTCAATGTTCAACACGGCTTTATACAGAGCCGGACCAGGCGCCCATCGTCTTAAAGTTGAATGCCACCCTGTCAAAGTCGTAGTCCAACTCTTCTTGAATTCTAGAGGAACGATTTTCCAATCGTGCAACTCAACGTCGTTCAAAAAAACGCCCCCTTGCCACAGTCCTTTGAATTGGTTGAACTGATCCAAGTACCCGAAATTGTTTCGGCCCCAATTCTCTACCATCAGGTCTAAAGTAGCACCAGTGAGGTTCTGAGTACTTAGAGTTATCGTCGAGTCGTTGAGACGCCAATAACCGAAACCATCCAAGTCTTTCACTTTTGTTAAAGGTTTGTTGAGAAGGAATCCATCGACTAAGACGATGACGGAATCGCAAACATGGCCGCTGATTTTCAAGATGGCGTTGGCTGGGATGGTTAAATTCTCTTTTCTGTAGATCACGTAGCCGTAGCTTTGACCAGAGAGGTTGTTAAGAGGAAGAAGTTCCATTGGGAGGACGTTGGGACTCTCAAACGTTACTGGTACGGTCCCGATTAATTCCCCCAACAATAGTTGGCCCTGCACCGTGATAGTTGGGTACTTCTGACGAGGCGTTTGCGTAGGAGTCTGTGGTAACTTTGTCTTCACTTTATCGTACCTCCCCAGAAGCTCTTTCACTCTTAAATATTTAATCGTGTAGTCACCATTTTCAGTCAAAGGAGCATCGTAATCGTAGCTTGTGGTATCCGGTTGGTACCCACTGTTATCAGTAGCGTCGTTGTTTAAATTCGCACCATTGAGAAACCCCCAGTTGGTACCACCATGGAACATGTACATATTCACCGAAGCCGGATACCTGAGAATCCTGTCCAAAACGTCGTAAAAGTCATCATCATCACGAGTGTGATGTTCTTCCGACCAGTGGTCAAACCACCCCGTCCAAAACTCCATCGCCATTGTTGGTTTGTTCGTTTGTAGCTCCTTCAATCGGTCGAATTCTTTCTCGGGATCTCCCGCGAAGTTCGCAGTTTGAAGGAAATACTCCGGGATAGTACCAGCAGACCCGTGCATAGTCGGACTGTCCGAAGTCACCAGTAGTTCCACTATACCATTATCCATAAAAAGTTGTCGAAGTTCTTTTAGATACACTTTGTCAGGTTCGAATTTTCCGGGTTCTTCGGTACTTCCATACTCATTCTCGACTTGGAAGGCTACAATAGGACCTCCTCTTGTAAACTGGAAGATTGCCAATAAGGAAAGTAGAAAGTTAAAGTAGCGCTTGACGAATTTCATGTATGTGGCGTCGGAGGTGCGGAGTTTGATACCTTTTTGACGTAACAACCAGCTAGGGAACCCCCCAAACTCCCACTCCGAGCAAATGTACGGTCCTGGTCGTACTATCACAAAGAGATCTTCCTCCTGTGCCGTCTTTAGAAAGGTTTGGATGTCGAGAAACTCCTGCATGTCGGTACCACCACTTCCAAAATCAAAGTAGCCACTTGAAGGTTCATGAAGGTTCCACGGTACGTACGTTTCAACGGTGTTAAGACCGGCAGCTCTCATCTTCCTCAATCTGTCGCGCCAGTAGGGCTTGGGAACGCGAAAGTAGTGCATCGCACCACTATAAAGACTCACATTTCTGTTATTAAGGGTGAAATACGATTGATTTGCGGAAAGCCCAGAACTTACACCACCACTAGTGTAATATTCGTACAAAGTTGGCAGAGTTACATTGGTCACAGCCATGTTGATGACCGAGACTAAATGGGACGCGACACAAATTTTCTGTTATTTGTTTGTGGTGAGTTATCTGATGTGGTTTCATGGAACGTACTTGCACGTAATTCAGTGGAAAGTTTATTAAGGGTCAAGGTCGTGACATTATGATAGTGGGTTTAATTGGTTCTTGTAGGTTTAAAGTGCGTAGGGTGGGTACGCAGCGACTGAAGGTGTGGAACCATCGAGGGCGCTGCTTTGTTTTATGTGTCATCTTTGTTTTAAATGTTAATAAGAAGGTAATCTTAACAGTGAATTATCTTTGAACTCGCTTAGATATTTAAATTTTTATGTGTATTTGGCCGGAATATTTTATGATTATGTGTAATGAAATCAGCCCCATAATACATACGTAATATGCAATAATCGTTTCGTAATGGCCAAGTAAAGGGTGTTCAAGAAACGTAGGATTTTTTTACTTTAATTTGATCAAATTAAGACTAAGACTAAAACACTTTAGAACTAGTAAGTTCCCGAAATTTCATTGCCAAAACTTAAAAACTAACAAAAATACGAATTTTAATATTCAAAATTTTTAAAAACAATTTACAAAAAATTGAAATTTTTTGGTTTGCTCTAAAATGAAATTTTCTAAAATCTGTTTTTTGTTCGAAAAATGTGAACTCTAATACCAACAATCGACCCTTTAGAAATAGTAAATTTCCCAAATTATATTGTCATAACTTGAAAACGAACAATGATACGAATTTTGAAAATCAAAAGTTGGAAGTTTTTGGTTCGCCCTTAAACGAAATTTTCTAAAATCTTTATTTTTTGTTCTAAGAATTTGTACTTGGGCAAAAATAATAAAAACTGTAGAAACAGTAAAATCCCCAAATTTCATTGACATAATTTTAAAACTTACGAAGATAGGAATTTATAAAAAATGATCCAGGGAATTGAAAGGAAAATTTAAAGAATTGAAGATTTAAAAAAATTGAAGAAAATTAACAAAAATAAGAGAAGCTAAATAATTAAGATTAGAATAAAAGTGACTCTAAATGATTGTAAACATAATTTGGCTGTTTTTCGTCCGTATTTTTTTCATGGCTACTCCATATTTCGTTTGCAATAATTTTTTATACGCTTGCAATAAATATTATCATATTTCGAATATAAACGCTAATCATAATTTGCAACTGTTTGCATAACAAATAAACGGCAACCTCTGGGATAGTATTAAGGTGTTTTTGAACATTTTTCTTCCCTAAACTATTTAGTTTAAGACTTCTAACTTTACTAGACATCTTACACATCAATTTACCTTGTGAAAAAAATTCAAACGATCAAAATTAAGAACAAACGCTGTGTATAATCAACTTCACTTCCAAATTGTTTCCGTTCCCATCACATTCCCCGATTGTGCTCGTTGCTTTCCGACTGCAATTAAAACCGTCACCTCTTAACAACTGAAACCAGTCGCCGCAAGGTCGCGAAGAAGTCATGTCGTTGACTACACCCACTCTCTACGAGTACTACACCGCCGGCGGCGTCACTTCTGGTCTCTCCACCGCCCAGCCGTATTTCACCCTCAACCAAAGAAATGTCACCCTCTACAGTGGTGCCATGCACTACTTCCGCGTCCCGCAGCAGTACTGGCGCGATCGTCTTAGAAAAATGCGAGCTGCAGGTCTCAACACTGTTGAAACGTACGTTCCATGGAATCTCCACGAGCCTCAGATCGGTACTTTCGATTTTGGAAGTGGTGGTAGCGACATGGAGGCGTTCTTAGATGTTGAGAAGTTTATCAAGACGGCAAAGGAAGAAGATCTCTTCGTGTTGGTAAGACCTGGGCCTTACATCTGTGCGGAATGGGAGTTCGGAGGATTACCAAGTTGGTTGTTGCGAGAGAAAGACATGAAAGTGAGGACCTCAGGCCCGTTTATGAAGCACGTTGCGAGGTTCTTTGCGAGACTTCTTCCAATTCTGGCGGCGTTGCAATTTACCAATGGAGGACCCATCATCGGCTTCCAACTGGAGAACGAGTACGGTAGCACCGAGTCAAAGAACTTCCGTCCGGACAAACAGTACCTTGGAAGTCTTCACCACTTGTTCCTCCAGCACAAAATCAAAGAGTTAATTTATACATCGGACTCGCCGTCGCAACATGGAGATCTTGGCACTCTTCCTGGGTTGTTACAAACGGCGAACTTCGCAAGGAACCCGCGGAAGGAGTTCGACAAGTTAAAAGAACTTCAGAAGAACAAACCGACGATGGCGATGGAGTACTGGACGGGATGGTTTGACCACTGGTCGGAACAACACCACCAGCGTGATAATGAGGAATTTCGACAGGTTTTACAAGAGATTCTCGAGTATCCGGCGTCGGTTAATATGTACATGTTCCATGGTGGTACCAACTGGGGGTTTCTCAATGGGGCCAACATAGAAATTAGCGGGTACAAACCGGACACCACAAGTTATGATTACGATTCACCCTTGGCTGAGAATGGGGACTATACAGAGAAGTACCACATTGTGAAGGAGTTGCTAGGGAGGTACAACACTGTCAATACAAGGACTCCAGAGCCCCCTAAAGAAACGGAGAGGGTTCAGTACCCACCAATCAGTATCAAGGAACAACTGGAGGTACTCGACGTTTTTGAGTCACTACCAACCGTCCAAACTAAGGAGGTACTACCCATGGAGTTGCTACCATTGAATAACAACTCTGGACAGAGTTACGGTTACGTGGCGTACCGAACCACCATCGATATTCCCTCAGGAGCCGTGCTGAAATTCCAAGACTACATCCATGATAGTGTAATGGTACTCGTTGATGGTACTTTGGTGTCTCCACCTCTTCGAACAAAATCCGATCTCAATGGATTTGGATACTGGCTGCTGAAAGACGGCACCATTGAACTCCCGGAGAAAACAAACGCGATTTTGGACATCATCGTCCAGAACTGGGGGCGCAATAACTTCGGAACTTTGGATAAGTTCCGACAGTTCAAAGGATTGACTAATTCCGTGTTTCTCAACGACGTGAAACTCGAAAATTGGGAAGTGCGGGCTTTAGAATTCAGAACAAAATGGACGAACTCCTTAACAACATGGCGCCCTGTCATTACCACCAACCTCACTCTCAACAAAGCCGAATTTGACGTGGAAATCCCCTCTGATACTTACATTGATATGTCACAATGGAACTGTGGAACTGTAATCGTCAACGGCTTTGTCTTAGGACGCTACATGCATTTGGGCCCCCAACAAACCCTGTACCTCCCGGCGCCACTGCTCAAACCCGGCAAGAACGAAATTGTGGTGTTCGAGCACTTTACCCCTTCAACTCACATTAGTTTCTCAAAAAATCCAATATATTTTACAAAATGATTACAAAAGTACTTAATAAAAAAGTTATACGATCACATTTTTTTCTGGCGGCGCGACGAACGACGGCGCTGGCGTTAATATGTCGGAAACGACGCCCGAAATGTGGCGAAGGTAATCAGGGAGGTTTGGGGTTTTCATGACTAGACGCTCCATCAACGGTTTCCGGTACAATCTTTCCGCTTCCGTTCTTTGATCGTGGGTGACGAGGCGGTCGTCCAGGTGTACCAACTTTGGGAATAACGATATAATGAACAATCTGAAACGTTTAGTTTGAAAATTGTACCCCAGATTAGTTAGTACCGACCTATATTGTAAGTATTCGTAAAAGTTGCCCCCGTTGAGGTACGACGGCGCCACGGGGTTGCCCATGAGGGATAAGTACCGCAAATTCGGGCAAGATAGTTGAAGTTTCCTCGCCCAAGGGTACAAAGTTGCTACTTTGCAATGGTTTAACCACAGAAGTTCTAGTTTGGGCATGTAAGGGATGTTTGTGTTTGACGTAATATTGTTGTGATCACAGATAAGGGTGGTGAGTACTTTGAATTCTCGTAAAAAGTCGATGTTTCTGTGAAAATACCCCATTAGTCGGGAGTGGTGTTACGCCACTGAGTCCTTACTCAAATTCGTTGTGACTTAAGTCAAGTATCTTTACTACTGGGGCCATTTCCTGCACTAAGATCTTCGGAATTGCGTGGAGCTTTTCGTACGCTAGTGATAACCGGTTTAGCCGGTCATCGTCGCCTTCGTACGACTCTTGGAAGTCTTCATTGCGATTTAAAGTGTGTCCTAGAAAAACCAAATTGCTCAAGGAAGCCATGTTATAAACGTCTTCCTCTTCTGCATCCTCCACGTCCAGGTAGGAGTTGATATCTTGGATGTCTACAACGTCGAGGACATCGTTGTCACTAAAAACAAACAATTTGTCACTAAATTCTTGGATTTTTCTTGAGTTACTTTGATGGTTCTTCCATTTCGGTACTGAAACTAAATGAAACTACGAGTGATAAGAAGAGATAAACTATTGATCTCGATTGTCTCGTTGAGTTGCAGGCAAAGCGAAGGGAAAAAATTAGGTTGGAACTTCAAGGAAATTTTACTTACGAGTTGTTATCGATAGTTGGTCTTGTTAGTTTCGGGTGAGATAAACGAACCTAACCTTTTCGTACGGTGAAAGTGGTAGTCACGTGAGGCCACCAGTGGCGGAGGGGTCATGCGTGTAAAGGTTTGTAGTTTGAGGTCGAATATTTGCCGCTTTTTTCTCTCGCGCGAAATGGGTGGCACTGCCCACCCTCAATACACAATTTACAATGTTTCTAGCATCAAGTGTGGCTCTGGAATTTCTGTCGTGCAACTATTTTGCCGCTTTGTTTTCATAGTGAATATAACTATTTTGAAAATTATTCATAATGGCACTTAACCGACGTTTCATTTACGTTTTTGTGTACAAGTTTAGGATTTTCACGTTTCAAACCATAACTACAACAGTCAAATTATTTTTAAATTGCTTTATAAACTCTACTACCAATTCTACTCGAAATTCTACGTTAAATGAACCCAAATCTTTTTAAATTTCTTTATAAATAAGCTAAATATCGACCTTTATATCTAGCGGCATTCGGAATCCACTATGACCAACTTTAAACCCTTCTAACTTGGTTATTTTTTGACGTATGTGAATCTGCTGCCCATTTTTAGATTTTTCTCGAAACTTTACGTTAAATGAGCCCAAATTTTTTAAAATTGCTTTATGAATTCTACTGGAAAATTTACGTACAAAACTTACTTTACATGATTCAGGTTAACTACAAATGTCAGTTGAAAAATCTAAACCCACATTTGTACTGAGCGGCAAATTTCTTTGACATTTTATAGCCACCTTTGATGCTAGAAACGTTTATAAACACATTGTACTAAGTGAACAGTTCCAGCCAATGACACTTTATTTTTTAATTTCAAGTATACAATAAAATTACAACAAAATAATTAAGTTTTACATTTCAACAGAACGTTATAAACCTACAAGAAGATAAGCTTTACAGTTTACTTATTAACATTTACTTAACAGTATCTCCAAATTACTCTACAACCATTATGTTAGAGGACAAAAACTTCAGTTCTGAAAATTACCAAATTAGATATTGTTGTCGGTATGCATTTCTTGAGCTCTCCTATAATACTGGATCTGGAACAAAAGCGTTAGAGTGAAATTTCCCCACCGAAAATATTACCCATTGTTTGATAACTCGTGATATGTTGTCGTACTGCTGAGGTGTTAGTTTAGGAGGTCGTTCCGGTTTAAACTCGCTTCGTGGTCCGGTGAAGACGAAAGCGGGATTTTCGTCACTTGGCACGTCTTGAAGAATTTCTTCATTGTCTCCCAGCTCAGACGCACGTTTGCCCATTCCGCCGAAGCAGGAATGGCCGAAGGCCGCGCAGCCACCTTTAAAAAAAGAATTTTGTTAAATGGTGGATGCGCCGAGATCAACTCCTTATCCTTCGGGTTCATCTAAAATGCAATGAGGTCAGATTCTAATTAAATTAGCTTCAAGTCATGTGGAAACGATCCTAATTGCTTTTATCTCCCAATTAATAATGAAAAATAGATAACGATCAGTTCACGAAATTCGTCACTTCTTTCGATATCCGTTTTGATAAACAGACGAGTTAATTGGGCGCGTTTGAACTGGTAAAGTCTTCATTTAAATTTTTCGGCTCGATGAGTTTCATTGGAAAGATTCTGGAATGTGTGGGCGAGTGGAACTGTAATTTTTACAAATTAATGGGGGATTTGTAATGTGCTTTTATTGTAGTCTGGATAAATAGTGACAACGATAGTTTAGGATAGAGTCAACTAATTTATATGCGGCTTTGTTAGGTGCCTTAATTTCTTTAAATTTGAATTGTAGTTCAATGAGCGGATTAATTTTTAGTTTTGGATTAATAATAATAATAAAATTGGATGTGTCGAAAAGGATGGATTTTCTCTTTACCACGTGTGAACCAACAATCCGGATAAGATGAAGATTTCAATACCATGAACGCCCAATTTTTCTTACCATCATTCAACGAAAAAATGTTTTCAGATGGGATTTTATCCAATTATTTTACAAATAATGAGACACTGATAACTTAGTAAATTTTAAATAAAACAATATTTGGACGTGATAAATTAAATGAACGTTTTATTATGAGTTATTTTGATAATGTCTCATATTGTTGTAAAATGAAGCGAACAAACAGACTTTTCAACTCAGATATGTGCACCACAATAGAAGAAGGATTTTTAGAACTATTTTGGGATTCTTTATAATATTCTTTTTAGTCCTTTTTGATTTACCGGATATAATACACACAATAAAATTCTTGCGTATTTATAGATATAATTCTCTTTGAAAAGATACGTTGTAGAGGAATTATAATAGTTATAATCTTGAAAATTTTGTCGTATACCTACTAAAAGTTTAACGCAACTAAAATCAACAATTTGAAACTTTGATAGACCATAACTCAGTTATTATTTGTTGTCGGATCTGAATTGGAATTTGCGGAAAATTCTGTGTACACTGATTATAATAACTCACGTTTACTCCAAAAAATAAGGGAGATATCGTCCTCAGAACTTTGACATAGTTTTAGTCAAGAATTTTTGCGAAAAATTGCAAATTTTGACGTGTGGAAAATCTAAGAACTGTTGTTTATGTAAAAAATTGCGAGAAAAACGATGGCGCAAACCGCATCTCAATATCTGTAAATGTTTCCGAGGTATTGGGCATAAATTGTTTCGAACCTTCAAAAATTTGGCTCTCTGGCGACAACCCAAAAATTCAAACGGCCATAACTCAATTATTTGTTGACGAAAATTAAAAATTTTTACGGCTTTGAATCAGCGTAAATTCTGCGTAAAGTGAGCCGAAATTTGTCGAGTTTGCGTGATAAATAAACGAAGCATTGGCCAAAAACCGTTTTAAAGAGGTCATTTTGGGGTGATTTTGAATTGCTGTTTTCAAGATGAGAACGACGTTTAATACCTTTGTGTTTAACATCAGTCGAAAGAAGAGCTCAAAATCTATCAACTGGCCAAATTTGAGATCGTTAGGACAAATAGTTTACGAGTTATCACCAAAAATAAAAAAATAGAGAAATTTTCATCGTTTGAGCCGGATTTTTTTTTTGCGAAAAATTGACTATCGAATTTTGGATTTTTGAACACTTTTCCTAACGTAAAATGAACTGAGGAAAACAATGGCGCAAACCGCATCTTAATATCTCTAATAGTTTCTGAGATATTTAACTTTAAAAATTAGGAAAAATTAGGAAAAATGAAAATCAACTTTCCGAAACTTTGATTGGCTATAACTCAGTGATTTGTTGTCGGATCTGAATTTAAATCTTAGATTTAAAATTCTGGGTACACTGATGTATAATAACTCAAGTTTACTCCAAAAAATAAGCGAGATATCGATATCAGAAGTTAAGCATAGTTTTAGTCATGAATTTTCGCGAAAAACTGCAACATTCGACTTTTGGAAAATCTAAGAACTATTTTTTATGTTTCGAACCTTCAAAAATTTGGCCCTCTGGCGACAATCCAAAAATTCAAGCAGCCATAACTCAGTTATTTGTTGACGAAATTAAAAAATTCTTAAGTTTTTGGATTCAGCGTGAAGTGAGTTTAAATAAGTTGAGTTTACTTCATAAATAAACGTGGCATTGATTTGAATCACTGTTTTCAAGGTGAAAACGACGTTTAAACTGTTTAAATTTTGTAAATTCTTTCTGAATTTTCTGATTCAGATTTGTCTAGATTGTACAAGATTAACATTGAATTTAAGATTTGCTATTATTTCTTTTTAATCTCAGATTATCTTCACAGTTTTTAATTTTTTGGATTAATTGTTTCTAATTTCTGTAGGTCCTCTGGAGGCTCTAGATTTTCCTCAAATTCGTAAAATCTCTAAACTGTTTTAGATTTCTCAAGATTTTTTTTTAATCCAAATTTTCTTAGATCCGCTGGATAATTTTTTCGTTTTGTTTAAATTTTCCAAACTCACCTTGGATGTTCTAAATTTTCTTTATTAATTTTTACATGCTGTTGATTCGTTTTAGATTTCTTCTTAAATTTGTCTAAATTTGCTGGCATTTTCATTTTCAACACTCTCGTTAGATTTTCTCAGAATTTAATTAAAGAGATTTTTTTTTTCGTTGCTAGTTTTTTTTAGATCTCTAGTTTTTTTAGACTTCATAAATTCTCATAGTAATTCTAACTATTGTCTTAAGTTTTTAGATTCGCTTAGATCTAAACTATTACTTTAAATTAAAACTCTGAGTTGGTGAATAAAATCCAATTAAATAAAAAATTTAATGTTGCTAATGTAATTTACTTGTGACGCTTATCTAAAGTGCGCACATTTTATTTACGAATTTTTTACTTTGTTTTAATTAAATTGAATTACTTAAACAAAGGAACTGAGACATTAACACTAACCCGCATAATTGGAAAAAATGACTCTAATTTCAAATTCCGGCCCAAACATCACCCTAAATTCGTCATAATTATTCATTCCCAAATACTCGAAATAACCGCAATGTTTTTGCTTCCATACAGCACAATTTACATTTTTAAGCTAATGAGAATTTTAGCCAAACTGTGCCAAAATCAACATAATCATCGAATGAATAATCTCGTTCCCAGACGCGATTTTCCAATAAAAAAAACTCACAATAAAAGTTGTATGGAAATAATAAATTGTTTTGTTCTCCGTTACCACAACTGTCGATGAAATTTCATTATTGCGGACTCTACGAAAAACCAGCCTTATGAACTTAAAATATCAAAGTTTTATCTCCAAATCTCGACATGCATTCAGCCTTCATCCTGCCTCAGACCGGATGTATATAGATGCTGTTTTTCCATACAGAATCCATTATGAGACTCTCCCGTTCCTGATTTAACAAAGAAAAGCGGAACTTTGTTTGGAATGCACTCGAATGCAAGTTGCGGTGGTCCGAAAGACTTGAAATTAGGGGTTGTATCCCGGCGCATCCACCACTTCGAAACGCGTAAACACCTGAATGTTTAATGTTCGCGGATGCGTAACGACGAAGTAGCAAGTTCCATAGATATTTAAATTGGTAGATTATGCATGTGGTCGGGAATACATTCCTTTGTGCAAGAAGCGTATTGCACGCCCCCTGGGGTCTAACTGATTAACTTTAGCCCGTTTCAATCAGAACTAGCACAGTCGGAGTGCTCTCGCATACACGTATTATTAATTTGTTTTTGCTAAATGTGTAATTTTGTAGCGATAATTCAACGCTGGGTCAGAATCTAATCGCGGATTTAATCATGTAGAAAGTTTCTTTTCGAGGGATAATTATGTTTACAAGTATCGTAAAGAGAAGGGAAAAATGTTCGGAGTTCGGAGAGTTTTTAATCAGGTCGATGCCGGCGGTATTTGTTAATAAAAAGAGATTTGAAATTTTCGCGGAGAATGGAGACAATTATCATTTAAGGACGTGTTAATGGGTAACTTTGTTTAAGTTTATTAATATCGCACAAAGACGTGGCTTAGAGGCTTGTGTTGCCATTTGCATCTCTATAACATTCTGAAATAATTGCCTTATGCTAATTCTAATTGAACGGAGCCGAGAGCAAATGAGCGGTTTGTTGTTGTAACAAAATTCAATAATTGAAAAATAAACAGTTTTTACGACCATTTTATGTTGTGGAAGATTTTTTCAAACTCTGTCTGCAGTCCGCATGTATCAGGTGTACCAGGTGTTCCGTGGATTGCTGATTGCTCGCTCGAACCTCCAAATTAAATTCGGGTAATGGTGGACTGTGCTTAAGAGGTTCTTAATTGTAGAGCCATTTTTAAGATTTAATGTTATTGCGGCATTGTTTAAAATATCTCTTAAAAAACGCAAAATTTCAATTTTTTTACTCGAAATTTCGAAGTTGGTTTAAACGACCATAACTCGGTTATTTGTAGACCGATTTTAACAACTTTTTTTTGGATTCTACGTGAAATTATGCGTAAAATGATTGTTCCATAAATAAGTGAGATATCGACAAAGTCTGAATCAGAGACAGAAAGGCAGCTAACTTCTACACTGAAAAAATGAAAAGACAGAGCAAAATCGTTTTCGAACCTCCAAAACTTTGACCCTCTGGCGACAACAAAAATTTCAAAAAATACGTAAAGTTTGGTTCATGAATAAACGAGATATCGACCGCAGAATTTAGACATAGTTTTAGTCAATTTTCGACTTACGGAAAATCTAAGAACAAATTGTTTGCTTAAAGCAGGAAAAAAAAATTCCATGTTATTGTCCATTGTTCAGCAATCCATCGAACACCCAGTAGATAATTTCAGCCGACCAATAACCTAGACAAAACTGCGGAAAAGCTTCAAGCAACTGAACAAATTTCTTCCCCTTGTGGCATTGTCACCTGATTGCAAGCCAAACAAAAGTCGCATTTACTCAAGATGGCAATCCTCAGGTCTCGTGATAAATCATAAAATCACGAAACTAAAAAAAATACCTCACTCGTTTATCTATAATGAAATTACAGCGTTGTCCATTTCCCTCCAAAACGACTTTCAGCTTAACATCCGCTATTTAGATTGAATGCAGACTGCTGTTTTTTACGGCAACCCAATAAAGTGTTCTTTCACCGACTTCAAAAGCGTTGATTGGTAATTGGCGTCGAAAAATGTAACGGTTTTAATATTTACTTGTGGTTGGCAACACATGGAGGTGATTTAGTGACGGTAATCACAGAAGCGTGGAGTTTTTCGGGGAAATCTAAAGAGAATTTACGATGCGAATTTAATTTTATATGCTTTTAGACAAAGTGGAGACTGTTTCAAACAAGTCATGGAAAGTTTGATAGTTTTAGGCCGATTTTAAATAATTTTATGTTGGGAGGTTGGTACTGGGATTACTTTGTTTCTTCGGAAACCATAAATTCCCAACAAAATAAAATGTATTCTTTTCCCGGCGCATCCACCACACTCGCTACATAAACTGGTGCAACAAAACGAGTTAGTTTCCTATCTTTTATCATTAATTTTTGAATTTATGTCTCCTCAAATATTTGCTCGCTCTCATTTCAATTATTGCTTCGTTTTTATAAGAAGCTCGCATATTCTCAATTTAGCATTCATATTTACAAACCAACATATTTCTAGGTTTGTATTTACTCACTAAAAAATTTGATGGGAGTTTAAGACCAGTTCGAACTTCCGATAAACAAATTACATTGTAAATCGTTTTTAATTAGCAAAGTTTCTTATATTTGTGGAGATTTTTCATGAATAATTTCGACAGGAAATTGTTTGTAATTCGTCTCAAAAGGCCCGATTATGCAAATTATCATTTACTAAAGTATTTTATGCATCGGTAGCTTTCAGAGGCAATTAATTTCTTAACTTATCCTTTTGGTTTATTTATTCATTAGCTCGAATTTATAGAATTGCTCTAACCAAGTTACGTCTCGCAACTAATAATTAATACAAATTGCAGATTCTAGCGTTTAACTTTAGTGTACACAATTAACGAAGAAATTCCACAAAAAATAATTACGTTTAGTTTGCATCCGACGAAGCTTTTCGAACTCATTACAGAACTTTGCAAGCTTGATCTCTTTCAGAATCTCTGTTAATTATAAAGTACACGAAAAATCAACGAATGCAACAGGTGAAACGACAATTTAACACTTTTTTGCATTTTTGGTTTACCACGTTTATTTCCATACGTACAATCGAATTAGCGACCCTTTGAAATAATAAAAAAACACATTTTATGCGTAACGCGAATTCTAGTTAATAAGTCAGAATAACTTTGCTTCATTCAATTACGAAAATCTTTCAAAGTCTAAATTGAAAATATTGATTACATAGTGAAACGCTTTATTAACTGTGATGGCTAAAAACAATTTTGGTCGGGGCACGTCTTGGGTGGGGCGCTTAAGTGCCTGGTAAACAAGGGCAATTAAATTAAAATAAATGTGGAAGAGATGAAGGAATTTGCGGCAATAAAATGTTAAAAAATTGAGGTTTGCGACTGCAAAGTCAATTTTTTGCGCGGTGTTGAAAGTGGTTGGTTTACTTCATTAATTCTTGGAGATTTCAAAGATGTGGTGGAGGCGCAGGGATATTTCTTAACTTATAAAATTGGCCAAGTTTAGTTTTGTTGACATCTTTGCAATAGCCTAGGGAAATTTAGATTTCGGACAAAAAAGACGAATCTGTTATTTATCGCGTTCATTAAATTTATGTTCTAGACAGGCCATGCATTTTTTTTGATCGAAAACTGTCAAATCTCTGGAATCAAGTAAAGTCGCTTGCTTTACTGTTCACTTGTTAAGTTGGTACTACAACTTTCCAGTTATTTATTTCTATTTTTCATGTGGTTGAAATAAATGGTTTTGATGAAAATGGTCAACATTGACAAACGTCAAATTCTTGGAGGACAATGATGCCAACTTTCTAATTTTTTAAATTTCCAAAGTTAATTTATCAAGATTCCAATCCTTAATAAAGAAAATAACGGTTAAAGAGGACATTTGCAACCTAAACCTAAATTTAAAGTTGAAATTTAGATGAATTCACTTTGGGAATTTTAAGATGACAAAGTTGGCATCATTGCCCCTCTTAAAATTTGACATTTGTATCAAGGTTACGTACAGTCGATTTAGGTTGCAAGTATCCACTTCAACAGAAGGATGAAAACTTCATGAATTAATTTTCGAAATTTTAAGATGACATGGTTAGCATCATGAACATCACTTACACGATCTTTTGTACCCCAAAACAACTGTCATTGCAGCATTTGCAACAGGAACGGATTGCACGATGAAAATTTTAAAATTTGTGACCCTGGGTGGACATTGCAACCTAAAGCAACTGTAAATAAAATCGTTGCAAAAGTTTGCAAAAGTTCACTTTGACAGTTATTTTTTTAGTTAAAGTAGAAATTTTGATGAATTCGCTTAGGAAATTTGATATGATTAGGTTGGTATCATTGTATCCGAGAATTTGACATTTGTCTATTTTGACATAAAATTTGCTGTGTATTCGGCCATGTTACATTGTCAGAATTTACACGATCGTCTTTTGTATACCCCAAAACCCACTTCACGTACAGTCGGTTCAAGTTGCAAATGTCCACTTTGACAGTTATTTCTTTATTGAAAGTTGGAATTTTGATGTAGTCACTTTCGAAATTTTAAGATGACAAAGTTGGTATTTTTGTTCCCTCAAAATTTGACATTTGTATATTTTGACATAAAAATTGCTGTGTATAGTTCGTTTAGTGAGAGATTGAATGACAGGAAAGTCACTAAATAAATCTACGCGATAAAAAGTGTAACATACGCGCGAAATTTAAAACAACAAAATAACTGACAAATAAACATTGTCAACTCAGATCGGATTTCCAGTAGGATTTTACTGTTTTCAGTGTGTTTTGTACCATAATTACCAACTGTATTAATTTTCATACGTCCAAACTGCTGCGATGCTCTTAGTTACGACATAAGATTTTTGATCAAAACCGACCGCGTTTGGAAATTTAATAGACCACACGATAAACATTTTTACTTTTAAAAATGTGAAACAAAATTATGAACCTCTTATATTATACAGGTGTCCCAGAACGCTCGCACTTCCTTTTAATGAGAAATTCTCCACCAAAATCTGAATTGATTGCCGCGTCGCACAATCTTTGGGCATTTATAGTACTCAAGTTACAAGTATTCTCAGCACATCCGTGTGCAATTTAAGGAAAAATTACATGCATTTTTAAAACATCCTGTATATTTTTTCCATATTTTTGTATATTTCATGAATATATGCATGAGCAACCAAGAAAAATTCTTTTTTCTCGGTTTTGTTAATATTTATTTTTGTTTGCATTGAATCAAATGAAAACAACTTTTCGGTCGACGAGTTACAATTTACATTTTTTAAATTTTTATCACAGGAAAATATCTTCAATATTTTACCGCTACACAAATAAGAAGTAATTTTATTCCCGTCCAAACAGCACGTCCGTCTTTGCTTTAACCTGTTCTACACATTTTGAAATAACTTTTGGCTTTTAAACCAACTTCATATTTGGTTTTGAACAAGTTATTGTTGTGAAAACTTTTGGGTCAGTTAAAAGCGTAGAAAACTGTTATCTGAATATAAAGTGGGTACGCATTGTTATGACGGCGGAAGTTTAAATAGATCTTATATTTAAATAAACATAAAAACCGGCGCATCCACCAACTTGACATGTCCTAAATTGGCAAAAATATCAAAACAAAGGCTGTCTATTATATAACAACTTGTTATTCGGACAGATACATAATTGATTTGTGGCAGTTTTATATAAAAACTAATTTAATTTAAATACGTGTCTGAAAAAAAGTGATTGAAATTGGCCCTGGAAAAACCGCGAATTTTTATATTTCTCCGTTTAATTACAATAATAACTTTTAACAAACGTAAAGTAGCACTGATACTGCTTAAGAATGATAGTCAAAATATTGAAAAACTTACGTTTAGCCTCCGCCGCCTCCGCAAGGACAAAAGCCAGCGTCGCAAAGAGTACAGCAGTGGACCAACAATTCATTTCAAACTATTTCTCTCACCCCAAAACTGTAATGTCGAACGTTGAAGTTTTGAAATGACCGAGACTCTTTTCGCGCTCGCCTTTTCATTCAGAGATGCGCCGTTGCGCCGCCGCCCTACCTCCAAAGCTTTAAGCTTCCACCTCCCACCCACACACAACCATATAGAGAGGGGGCAGTTTACACCAAAACGAACCTATAGAGTTTCAAGAATTTGGCGACAACTTCAGTTTTGCATAAATTTGAGCTATCGAGTCCCACGCGCTTTTTTTGCTTACAATAAGAGACAATTATTAGGTGGTTTTAGGGGGACAGTATAAGTCCGCGGTCGGGATTTTTTATACCGGGCGATATGAGATAATTAATTTTCTCGGGGTGTTATTTTACGGGGCCATAAATTCTACAGACAGGATATAAGTGGCCGAATTTTTCGAGTTTAATGGGAGATTTCGGCGCGGCCAATGTCCAAGAGGTTGAAAATTCTTCCGACGCCTTCACCATTTTTAACAAATTTTCCAAACCTCACCGTAATGCGATTAGAATTTAGGAACATTTGTTTTTCTATTAACGTCAATCAAATTACCAGAACACAAATCCCGCGGAACCAAATCAAATTACCCGAAGAATAGCAAACAAACAATAACTTCTCATCACTTCCTCCCACGATTAAAAATTATAGAGTGAGCCCTAAAATCCCAAATAAAGCTTTATTATGATGTAGAATCCACGCATGAAGGAGTTTACTAGTTCGTAAAAAATCTCTCTATTGAATTGAAGCAACTAAAAATTTACTGTTAGAATTTACCGGTTTTTTTTCCTATTGAATGCCTGCAATATTTCCGCAACCTCTTAAGTTTAAAGCCCGCGAGATATCCACACTTGTCTGCGGAGGAAATTGCCGATATCGAAACAAAGATCACGTTACTTTAAAATAAATTGAAATACCACTTGTGGAAAAGTGTTTCCTACCCAGATAATGAATTTATGTCTTGGAGCAACATTATTTTGCTTGATTAAACTCTGTTTTTCCAACATTAGAATACAGTTTTTGACGCTCGATTTGGCGCAGAGAAATTCGCAGAAAAAATTAAACGAAATTAACTTGATGTGCCTTTAGAAACTTCTTGTCGTTGCCGATATCCAAAAACGTCAAAGAGGGTGAATTAATTAAATTACACGTGTTTCCGTCGCTCGATGCTTACAAGCACGCAACTAGTTTTCAGGAAGCTTTAGAATTTTAATGTTGTTGGTACTATTAAAACAACGCCGAGTTGACAAACACTCTCCATATCGTTGACAAATGGCGCTAATGCACCCAAAATGGAATCTTGTTTCTCCTAAAGCAATCATAAAAATCCCATCGACACGATGCTAAAAGAATCATTTTTCTTGTCAAGAAACCACATTTGTTTCGCCCCAAAACACCTATTTATCTCCCCAGAATTCCATTTCGCATTTAAACCAACTTCAATTAATTCATTTTCAATCGCCGGAATTCAATCACAACTGTTATCACGTCCTTTGGCATCCTCCGGACCCACGTTATCGTAAAAGCGAATTGTGGGTCTTAACTTCCGTTTATTATTTACATATCTTGCGGTATTACCGAGAAAGCAATTTAGTGGTACGCAACATAGAGTGAAAAAGCGCTGTGTTGCTGTATTGTTGTCGGTTCGCAATCATGAGAAGAAATAAGATCCGGTCGAGATCACTCCCTCTAGGATCACACCAATTCGCGATTATCATTCAGCCGCGATTTGTGGGATTTTGTCTTATTTTGCATGGAGGAGATTAGGGAAAACAGGAACGAGAAAAACTGGCGACAGAAAGAAGCTTCAGCGAGGAATAAAATAACCCACGGTTAGTCAAGTTTCAAAAATGAGAAAAAAAAATTGTCCATAATTTCTAATATGCGGAAAAGTTGGGTGTAATACCAAATCTTCTATATGTATTGCACTAATTTACCGGCCTTTATAAAATTTATATACGAAGAACGAAATTTAAATAACTAATTTTGTCATCTTAAAATTGGGATTGATAGAGGAGAAGGATTTTTGATAATATATGTAAATATACAGGGTGTTTTTGAAATACATGTACAACAAAGCTTTGCGCTATTTCAGAAGGAGTATGAAGTATGAAAAACCAATTTTTAAATTAAAAACTGACAAGGTAAAATTAACCCCAATCCACGTACTTTCTACACCCCTGGCAAAAAATGCATCTGGAATGACTTGTTTCCTAAGCAACCAGCAACTCGATCTTGCTAACTTTTAAATCAGTGGCGCACAAGCAAATTTATCGAAATTTTTGTGCAATTTTATCTCGAACACGATTTTTCTTAAAAAAAATTTCTCTTAATAAGCTCAACTTGTATAAAGTTTAGAATTACCACATTCTTTTTGTACATGCATTTCAAAAACGTCCTGTATAATTCCTGCAAATTATTATGCAAGTTTCGACAACATTTGTGCTCACCTTCCAAATCGTCTTAATTTTAATGATAAAATTTTGAAAATTTGCAAACGCACAGTTGACAAAAGTCTAAAATCTGACGCAAAAACTTGTTTTTATCATTAATAGTTTTAGCGACGCGACACCTTAACAACAGAATTTTTAGCGATTTGTGAGGGTTTGTGAAACCAATCGCTAAATAATTTATTTTTAGTACAAATGTGTTTAAATATGTATATTTTTAAATTTTATGCAAATTTTGTTTAAAATTTGACGAAAAAAATGCAGAATCCTGAAAAAATTACCGAAAACTCGAAGATAATTGTGTTATATTTACTTATAAAGTTAACAAGTTATTAATATTGATGTACGTATTTAAACTAAATAATGTTGTATTGAACCACTATGCTTTATTAGTTGTCGTTACAACTTTTTGGGATTGAGTCCGAAAAACACTTATTTTAGGGACTTTTAGCCGGTAAAGTAAATATTCTTGGGCCCGTATACTAAAAATAAACTATAAATCAATTATTTATAACTGTACGAAAATTTGCAAATTTTTGTCTTTGAAATTAGACTCATTTTAGGGACTTCAATGAGTCCGTAAAGTAGATATTATTGGGTCCGTATTCTAAAAATAAACTATAAATCAACTATTTACAACTGTACGAAAATATGCAAAAAAAAACGCATCTAGAATGACTTGTTTCCAAAGCAACCAGTAACTCAATTTATTATTTACTTTTAAATCAGTGGCGCACAATCAAATTAATTGCAATTTTTGTGTAATTTTATCTTGAAAACAAAAAGACTTTTACTAAAACTTTTTTCTCTTAATAGACTCAATTTATGACAAGGAATTACCACACTATTTTTGTACATACCTTTCAAAAACACCCTGTATATAAAACGAATCTACTAAAAATAACTCTGGCGTAAAAAAAAATTAATAGCTAATAGCTAGTTTTCTTTTTTTTGTTGTTTTGTATTGTTTATTAATTGTTATGGCTGTTTGTTATTATTTTTGTTCTTTCTCATTTTTAAGTTTATCTTAAAACAAAACGTAGTTTTTTAAAATGAAGCTGTTTTTGTATTTGTAGAAATAAATTTTATCATGCTTTATCATGTTTTATCAATTGTTAAAAATGGTCAATTTTTTTCGCGATTTTATTATTTTGATTAACCGTTAACTAATTCACAAGTTTATTAAAATAAAAAAAAAAAATCTTTCGATCGAAAAATGGTGGATGCGCCGGGTAAATTAAACTTTCTAATTTCAAATTTATGTTGTTTAAACTTTTAGCAGCGACTTTCTCCGCCCCAATTTGAAAATAGGTTGCAATTTTACTGTGGTACCGCCACGTTAATGGTACCTCTTCGAAACTCCGACCTAATGTACGTCTTCAAAACCATGACGTTCATTACCAACAAAATTACAACGTCAAACTCCACATCTTCACGGTGTCTGCATAGAGACAAAGCTAATCTTGATTGTACCCGACTAAATACTCTGTGAAATGACAACATGAGTATGATATTAAAACAATTTTCATTGAAATTGAAATAATTTCGAGTGGTTAAACAAGGTCGTGCGTTTCGTCGATTGTGACAAACATGTGACAGGATTAGGAGAATTTAAATTGCCAGTTGATCAGAAAAGCGTTGGATAATTCATAACAATAAATAGAGGAAATACACACATTTTACACTTTGCTGAATTCAATTAAACGGTTAGTTTACAGTTCACTGTTACATCGATTAGTCGATTCGAAACTGGGAAATTACGGTTGTTTTCAGGACAGGATCGAAAAATTGGAAGCGTTTATTGCAACTCCCACAAGAAATGTTCTCGATTTGGGTTTATACAGAGGCGTAATTACCGGATTCCGGAGTAATAAACCTGGAAAAATAGTCCTGATTAGACCAGGTTATTGGGAAATTATCCGCTAATTAGTTAATTTATTCGAAGGTGAACATGTTAAAGCAATCTTTGCGTTTGATAAGCAATTATTTCGTGTCATAATTACATGCAGTTACTACAAGAGTCAGGTTTCTTCCCCCCAATGCGTCACTGTTAGATAGTGGTGTGTACTAATTAATGATAACGTTGTTATTAATTGATACATCCATTCATTGTCATATTTAATAAACTGCCAATGTGCTCGAGTTCAAGTGTATTGTCGTAACATGTTTGAAAGCAATTTTAACATTATTACAATGTTGAATGTTTGGATCAAAAATTGACGTTTACTCGCTGTGACTGGCAGAACTGGATGTCAGCGGCAGGAAGGAGTAGCGAGATTTTTAACCCAACGAAAGAAAGGTTCGAACGTTTTCCAATAGCAAATTACGGGGGAAATAATTGGAAAAACGGTCTTGGATTTTTAGGTGTTGTTGGTAGCACTGTCAACTGTCAAAAATAAAACTACGCAATTGTTCCCATTTCTCCGTTGCACGATATTCACTTTCTTCTAATAAAATGGAATTTATTTCCATAATAAAAGCGAATGTAATATGCGATTACCTCACCGAGAAGTAACCCAGATATAATAAAAAAATTACACGTAAGAATTTGTAACAGTTTACCGTCACGGTTTATTTCACTAATTCCCACTTTAATTCTCCACTTTTTGTAATTATAACACATGTCAATTTAAGCCCCGACAAATTAATTAAAAGTTAAACCTCGCTCTGGACTTAACAATATCTATTCTAATTTAATTAGTGTTGCTTTACAAATTGGACTACCGCATCTGAATGAAGCCCACATCAATTCCACGACGAACTCATTTCGTTATTATCGAGAAAGTTGTGAATATTAATTTTTCGATAGTTAGTGGCTTCAATGTGATAATACGCATCGACGGATGTGCCAGATTTTCACTCATCGAAACGAATGCGGTGAAACTGCGGACACAATAAATGTGAAAAATCTGTATGAGTATAAAATGTTGTTTTAATAAAGGGCTTTGTAGCGACTATGAAATAATTTTGTCCTCCACTTTCTAAAGTTGCGAGGGTCGTCTCCAATCGTGAAGTTTTGGGAGATTTGCAAACTTCCTGATTCGAAATTAATGGAGGGAAATCACTGAACGACGAGTGATCGCTTGAAAAAGATAAGTGCAATTAATATCAGTTATCGTGATCTAATAAAATCTCCCTAAACGAAATATTGGAGTGTTTGTTTTCTTGTCAGATGGAGAGTTCCCACGTCCTTTGTAAATATTTATTAATGGCATACGATTAATGACTTGACTGCGCTGCGAGTAATGGGAAGTGGGGGACTGGGGGTGACCACGATTTTGTGAATTAAATGAAATTTATTGACATCTGTTTAGGAAATGCAAGCAGGTCTGTTTTGATTACAATGTTTAAAAACGTGTGTCTGAACTTGTCGGGTAAATGGCAAATTGTTGACAGACGGTAGGGAATGACAGATATCAAGACATATGTCTCACTAACTAAATATTTTTACTTTCACAATATATTCTAGTAATAATATTAATTATTAATGTAGAATATGTATAAGAAATAAATCATTATGACTCACTTCACTTTTCTTGTCTACATAGAAAATTATCTCTTCAGAGACGCTCATGGTCATTTAAACACCTCCAGGGACAATCTAAGATTCCATAACACTATTGTTTACTTGGGCTATGCCAACAGTCCAATTGGTGTTTCAACACTTTTCCAGTAAGAATGTAAACCTAACCAGAGGTCATGAAAAGCAAAACAGTTATACTATTGCCTACTGAAAACAAGACCCACTTTTACGTCCTTTTTGCCACGTAAAAATTAGAAATGCGTTTAAAAAATCAAAATTTTGAAATTACTAATTTTTCAGGCAATCGGAAAATACAGGGTCCGACAACATCCCCAAAATCGCATGTGTTTCAAAGACAAAAATTTGCAAATTTTTGTACAGTTATAAATAATTGATTTATAGTTTTTTTTTACTAGACGAACCCAATAATATTTACTTTACGGACTCATTATGGTCTCTGAAATACATATTTATTTTACGTATTCATTGAAGTCTCTAAAATGATTAGTTTCAAAGACAAAAACTTGCTGGTTGCTTGGGAAACAAGTCATTCGAGATGCGTTTTTTTGCATTTTACAGTTGTAAATAGTTAATTTATAGTGTATTTTTAGTATACGGACCCCAAACTTTACGGACTAAAAGTCCCTAAAATGAGTCTTTTTCGGACTCAATCCCAACAAGTGTTGTAACTACAACTAATAAAGTAGGTATAGTGATTTAATATAACATTATTTAGTTTAAATACGTACATCAATATTAATAACTTGTTAACTTTAAAGTAAATATTGTGTGATTCATTAAATTTCCATTCGCAGTTAGCTTTGAGAAAAAAATTCATGTCGTAACTAACACCATTACAGTAGTTTCGACTTAATATTTGCGAGATTTGCTAGTTATCGAACAAGAAGTCAACGCACGTCCAAAATACACGGCCTACCTAGAATGGAAATTTAATGAATCACACGATACATATAACACAATTATCTTTGAGTTTTCGGTAATTTTTTCAGGATTCTGCATGTCTTCGTAAAATTTTGAACACAATTTGTATTAAAAATAAATTCTTTAGCGATTGGTTCCACAAATCCTCACAAATCGCTAAAAATTCTATGTTTTATAAGGCGTCGCGACGCTTAAACTATCGGTGATAAAAACAAGTTTTTGCGATAGATTTTAGAGCTTTGTCAACTATGAGCGTTTGCAAATTTTCAAAATTTTATCATTAAAATTAAAGATGATTTTGAGGGTGAGCACAAATGTTGTCGTACGCTGTATAATAATATACAGGAATTATAGAGAGTGGTTTTGAAATGCATGTACAAAAAGAGTGTGGTAAGTCCTTGTCACAAGTTGAGCCTATTAAGAGAAAACAGTTTTAGGAAAAGTCTTTGTGTTCGAGATAAAATTATACGAAAATTTCAACAAATTTGCACAAGCACAAGCGCCACTGATTAAAAAGTTAACAAGATGGAGTTACTGGTTGCTTAGGAAACAAGTCATTCCAGTTGCGTTTTTTGCCAGTGGTGTAAAAAGTACGTAGATTGGGATAAATTTTACCTTGTCAGTTTTTGATTTAAAAATTATTTTTCATACTTTATACTCCTTCTGGAATAGAGCAGAACTGTTTTATACATACATTTCAAAAACACCCTGTATACATATGGGTGTCCCAGAATGCTCGTACTTTATTTTAATGGAAACTTTTCCTTCAAAATTTGATATTTTTTGTATCGCACAATGTTCAGGTTGTTAATTGGCCAATCCCAAAAAAATTGCAGGTAACTTATCCATGGAATAGTATATTGTTTTTTAATTTTGAAAAAATTAAAATGCAAACCAAGGCGCGGGCGAGGTTTGTATACTATTTTATTCACGATAATAATGACTTACAATAAAATTTATAATGGCTCTAATTTTCTAGAATATGTATATTAGATCAAATTATTTGAAAATATTTAATTACATATGTGTACACCATATTTTATTCACAATCATAGCTAAAATCACTCAGATCAAAAAATATTGAAAATTAAAAAAAAAATTAAGTAGTTTACATACTATTTTATTAAAATTAAAATCAATAATGTTCAATTTTGCATTTTGAAAATTGGACTGCGTCTGATATTCGGGGGCGTCATATCGGCATCTCCATTACTGTTGGAAAACCAACTCGAACTGCCACTTTAACAACACATGTTCAGTTAACTTTTTTTCCAAGTTTCCGGCCCAAACTTTTATAATTTTTCACCATTTTCTTTATTATCCGAATTCCTTAATAAATTCCTCATGGGCTCATGCAACAAGTTTAGACATTGTCAGCCACCCCCGCATCCCAAACCCTCGTGTTAAGACATGCGATGGAATCACCCCTGGGACAAGAACAAAACAAAAGGGGTGTAATCCATCTGAACATATTAACGGATGTAATCCGTAATTTACAAGGGATACCGTTATATTGTAACAGTTTCTTGGGATCTACAGGGTAGGAGGAACTAAAGATGCGCACTCTGAATTTCACTTTTTGCCGGGAAACACGGTTTAAGTTCAAGTTCACGTCGTACTCTGATAATTCCACAAATCTAATCAATTTGTAAAAGTGAAAGCCGCTCTTCAATAAATCCCCGCACATTTTAATTGGTGCAGAATTTTTTCGTGACTTAAGGCAAGTGGGGACATGCAAAGATTACTCTCTCCTTTTCAGGAGTAGCTTTTCAGTTTACACAAACCTGTTGGTAAAACATGGTAACGTGATGTTTGTAATTGAAAAAAATGTGATGACGTTAAGTGCAAAGGTAAAAGGGATAATTACTTCAATTACGTTACGTCTTGAGTAACGATGTACTTCTTGAAGAGATTTGTCGTTCTGACGCTGTGTTTGGACATTTTGGGTGAGTTAGGAACTTTGTTCTTGATCCTTGGCAATTAATTACTCTGCATTACTGGAAAGAGATTATATTCTCGACAGCACAATCCTTGTGTTTATTTATGAAATTGACTGGCTTTCCTGTTGAATTATTTTTCTCGAGATTTTTAAGTAAACATGGAATAAATGACTTTGTATTTTTATAGTTGAGTTCACAAACAAAACGACAGAGCCTCAATTACAATAGAAGTGTTACACGCATTCGTTATTGTGTTTAAAGTGAAATTGAAAATAGGATTTTCTCTGCGAATTAAATAAAATGCGAGATTATTGTTGTATAAAGTCGACGATCGATAACTGGTGCATGTGCAGCTTTGATGTGGGAGATTTGATTTTGCTTGGTTTTGTTCCGGGGAAGGACAAGAAAATTCACATTTGCTACATTTGTGAGGTTTTTATTATGTTAATTTAATCGGCAAAATTCGAGGAAAATTAGTTTGTCATTTGCAGTCATGTTTTGTAAATATGTACAGCGGCGACGAAAATGTCATTTTTTCAAAAATTGAGCTGTGTAAAACAGGCTTTCAAAGTAGGCATAATAATAATGATTGTAGGTTCAACAATGACATTAATAAATCAAAAGAAAAAAATGACGTTCATGCATGCTTACAGTTGTAGACTATTTATGCAGTGGTTTGCTTATTTTCTTTTCTTTTAAATGCATTTTTATAAATGTATAAATGCAATTTCCTTTTTATTGTAGACACAGATTACCCCTTGTAAGTTAATAATAATAATAAGTGCCTATTTTAATTTTAATAGTGCCCAAGTTTAATTTTTAGCTTGGATTACAATGTCGTTCAAAAGCTGTCCACTTTATTTTGGCCGTCACTGTATAATATTGATATTCTTTAAATTGCTTCATACCGAAACCAATCAAATATAATTAAATCAAATCAAAAAACATTTAATTTAAAAATTTTCAAGCATAAAATATTACTGTTGGGGACACGGAATATTGGGCAAAATTGTCATTTAGTTGTTTTAATTTATCCATTTTGACACAAAGTTATGAACTCCAGACGCAAATTATTGTCCACTGAAAGATTTCCCTTTGGATAATTGGTATTCCTCGGATTTAGTTAAGCTTAAAAACCACTAACAAGATGTCAAAACTAATATCACTATGACGGTAAAGTCCAAGTTACAACCCGAATTTTTTTTAAATGACTAGAGCGCACTGCCCAGAATTTTATGTTTCTAATAGTACATACCTATCAATAAGAGAAGTTTTTTGAAGTAATGTGCTATAATTCATTTATGATATGAAAACGAAAATTCAATTCAATAGCTCCATTGTGTTACTAAATTTACTTTTTATGACTCTACAATTGAAAGTTATGGCTACACGTCTGTGACTTGTCAAGAAAGTGATATTGACACTGATATTATTCAGACACATTTTCTTACATACAGGTGTCCTAAAAGGTGCGCACAGGCAAATTAAGTACGAACGTTCTTGGTTCTTTGTAAGACAAATTAAAATTTTTATTAAAATTAATGCATAATGGGGATCTAAGCCAAATTAAATTAACTTCGCTTTACAGATGGATCCAACCGAAATTACCCCTTTAAAAGAATATTATGGACCCGGGGAAAACCCCAAGACATCCGTAACGCAACTGTTCATTTAAGCTACGCCAACAATCCGTTTGGTACTTCATCAGCATCTTCCAGCAAGAAAGAAACGTAAGTCCAATTATCCCCACATTACAAAGCTAAAGAAAATCAGGTTCATAGAGTTAGGTAATTAGTAATTACCCTCATTACGACTACAAATCTATGCAAGTATTTCTTTCGCAACATTTGAACACGTGTTAATTTAAATTGTTCTTCACACGTAGCTGCCGTACGCTTTCACAGTTACTCAATTTTTAGATTCATGCAACAAGTTTTAAGGGCTCATCAGCCACCCCCGTTTTCCGATACCCCCCTTTTTAAAAAAGACTCCCCGGATGCCTCCAACGACCAAAGATCTAAGAGGGGCGTAATCCATTTGTACAACATGGTCAGTTGCGCTACTGGATGCAATCCGTTGATTTACAAGGGATATGGGTGCTTCTGCGGTTTTTTAGGATCAGGATATGCCGTTGATGGCATTGACAGGTGTGTTTTTTTATCTAAATAACTAAATTAAACAGTCCTGCCAACCTTTTTTCAGTTGTTGCAAAAACCACGACTGGTGCTACGATACCGCCAACTGCCCCATGTTCTTAGAGTATTTCGTGCCGTATTATTGGAAGTGTTACCACAACAGACCATTGTGTGGTAAAAGCCCTGCAACCATCGACTTCTTTTATTCCTGTGTTTATTTCTAGCTATTCCGCAAGACCAGTTAGGGGGCCCCGGTTCTTGTGCCCAACGATTGTGTGAATGCGATCGAGTTCTATCCGAATGTCTTAGTCAATTTCCGTGCCCTTCCAGGAGAGCGCGGTGTAGGTCTTCGCCCTGGAGACTCATCCAGAACGCTTTTATGGATGTTTAACATTTGAATTTCAAATGACTTGTAAATACCGGCTACTTTATAATAAAGTGTTACATTTTGACAGTTATTGTCACTCAAAAATTTACAAGGGATGAAGGACGAAACTGGTAAAAGCAGCACTGCGGCTCGAGAAGACAGCAGTAGACCACACGAAATAAGACACTCAGTTAGGTGGTCCAGGCCTCAATGGATTAAGTGTTTTTTTGTAGGTGCCACCATCGTTATTCTAATAACGGGAGTAACACTCGGAGTTCTTAAACTTATATAACAGTCGATCTAAATAAAATAGTGTTGTTAACACCGAACATTTTTATGGTCACTGTATTGACAACCAACTAATTTCCTTCTAGTGCCAAACAAAAATTCAAAAACAACTCGAAGTGAAGTTTGAAGCACACAATCCTCTCTCGGAATCCAACTCTGAGCTCGTCCAAGTCCAAATCTTGGAAGTGTTAACACCTCAACACCGCCCAAACATTGGATCCTTGTCGTCTAGAATCATATTTTGCTCGTTTCTTGGAATAGGAGTTGGTTTGACCGCAATTCTCGTGGCAATTTTGTTTTGGTCCAAAATTTTGATTATTGAAACCTGAAAATAAACATTTTGGTGACCACTGGTTTAAACTAACCTATCTTTTTGTGAGGTTATATCACCGGTGAAAAATGTTGAAAATTAGTAGAAATTCGCGTTTAATTCACATTGTAAGACACTTGGCGAATCAGTCTTCGCAACCAGTAAGCAAAGAAAGTCATGAAGACCATCAACTCAAAGAATTTGAAAGGATTTCGAACATCCAAAGGAAGTTCAAAACGAAAAAGCCCCAGAAGCCCCCTTTCGTGAAAAACTTGTTTCTAGGCACCTTCGATACGGAGTTGTTAGCTTACCCCGAGTTGTCCAACGAGGAATTAGATAATCTGAACAAAACAGTTGAGCAAACAAGAAATGTTCTTCAGCAACCGAAAGTTAAAGACTGTGATCGTCTTTCTGGAGACTTTTTAAGGAACTTAGCGGTTGGAAGGCTTCTTGGCCTTCAAAGTTCACAGTTAATGAACGGTCGTGAGCTGACAGCGACAGAATCCTGTAGAATTTTCGAGGAATTATCCCAACATAACCTAAAAAACTCGATCATTAACAACGAGACTCTGGGGGTCCAGACGTTGGTCAAGTTCGGAAGCGACCACTTGCAACGGAAGTATCTGCAGAGACTCATTGATGGCGAGAGCCTTTCCGCCTTTTGCGTCGTCGAACCTTTGCCTTCAAAAAAAGAAATTTTTAAGGTCACTGCTGCTAAGTCCGGGGATGGCAAGACTTGGGTTTGTTTCCAAAACATAAATTCTTGAAATTTGTAAAGTTGGTTTTAGGTACTCAATGGGCAGAAACAGTTGGTAGTCAATGGAAGCGACGCTGATTTATTTATAGTTGTTGCAAATTCTGATTATAATGTTAAAGATCACATTACAGAGCGAAAATATTCTGTTTTTGTTGTGGAAAGAGACTTTGGGGGAGTCACGAGTTCAAGGAAGAGTTCAGTTGATGGGGCTTTTCAATTGTCGGACGTTGTGTTCGAAAATACAACAATACCCAATGGTAATTTTATCTTAAAAAAATTGAACGAAATAAGCGCGCGATGTAGAAACGTATGTCGTTGATAATCTACCTTGGAGTTATTCCTGTCTTTTTAGAGAATGTCATTGGGAATCAAGAGGAAGGAGAAGCAATATTATCGGCGATATACCCCGAAAAGCGTCTTGGTGTGGGCCCAATTTGCTCAGTCCTGTTTAGAAATTTAATTAATGGAATGACACAGCACTTTATAAATATATCGCAAGGGCCCACTTTCTTGTATGACACTGATGCCATTCGGATAAAAATGGGAGAGGTAATTTCATGTTTTTTTTTTATTTTCTTTATTTAATATTAAATTTTGCAAATTGTTACATCAGAACAACTAATTGTGTCAATAACATGTCACTGTTCATTTATAACTGTAAAGTCCAAACCTTTTTTTACTCAGGCGGTCGTAGTTTGTTTGTACTATAGGTTTACGCTGACCAATCAGAACAACTCTTTTTTTTTAGATCATGTCTTCACTCTACGCCCTTGACAGCATGATTTATTTCACGTCAGGCCTTATCGACAACTACGAAAATCAAGACACCGAGCTGGAAACGTCAATTGTCAAGGTACAGTAGACTCTCGATAATTTGAAGTTTTTTCCCGGTCCCCTCGATTTCACTCGATAAATTGAAAAATCATAGTATAGTATTTTGGTCCGCTCGTTAATTTAAAGTAAAATCTAGAACTTTTTTCCCGCCAACACTATATAATTTGAACTTTTCACTCCCGAACTTTCGTTAATTTGAAGTCTCTCGCGTCGGCGGATAAAAAAACAGAAAACTTCTGAACAAGCCATTCTTAAAAATTTCATTGCAGCTTTAAAATCAGATTTTTTGACTCTTAACCCTTTAACTGTTATAATCGTATATATACGTTTTGACATTTTTCTTATAAACTCTAAAAGACGAGAATTTGAAATTTTGGAAACAAAAATTAGCGAATAAGACAAATCGAATGACAATATTCACATATTCGTGAGACTTCCGGTTATGTCGGAAGGAGTAGTCAACTTGCTTATTTAAAATGGAACACCCCATTTTGCATTTTTAGATTCTACAGCCAAATTAAGAGTGACTTTATTTATAATGTGCTATACTTTGAACTATTTCAGAGATATCTTGATTTTTGTAAAAAAAAAATGTACAACGGAACTGAAATTTTCTTTCCGAGATAAGTACTCTATAATCTATTTCAAAATCGCCACGTTAATTGGAAAATAAGCACAATACAAACGTAAAATAAAATTTTAAGTTAACTTTATGTATTGGACAGCTAGTTTCTACTAAAAATAGGAAAAAAAAGAAGTGTTTTTACTCTTTTGTTTCCAATTTTTTTAAGCATGCTTTGGAATGGTGACAGTTTTATGTGAATCTTTTATAAGCAAATTTGCTAGTCTAATAGAAATAAAAAATTCTCAAAAATATTTTTTTTTGTAATGCAAATTTAATTATTTTTTTTTTGAAAAATTGAGATATTTCAGAAATAATACAATTTAAGTATAGCACGGTATATAGAAAGTGATCTTCAATTTGCATATAGAATTCAAAAATGCAATAAAATATAGGTGTTCTATTTAAAACAAGCAAGTTGACTGCTATTTCCGGTATACCGTTGTAACCAAAAATGTCACGTAAATGTGTATTTATTCGATTTTAGGCTCTCTTCTCTGATTGGTTTGTTTATTCTGACTACTGTCTGTTTGCTTTTAAACGCTCGTTTATTTGATTTTCTTCTCTTTCTCTCGATTATTTGAACTCTCGATAATTTGAACTTTTGGCCAGGTCCCTTGAATTTCAAATTATCGAGAGTCTACTGTATAGAACCTCTACTCGCTTCTACTGTGTAACTTCTAGATTTTCGCCTCGGAACAAGCCTTCCTCGCCACTTCAACTTGTTTGGACCTCCTCGGTGCTGAAGGAGCCCTGAAAAACCACTGGTGCAACCAACTCCATAAGGAGGCCCTTTGTCAGATGATCCTCAACGACAATAATGACAATCTTAAAATCTTGACAGCCCTCTTTGGACTACGTCACGCTGGAGTATGTTACGCCACCTCTTCGAAACACTTAAGATACTCAAGTATTTTTAGAAACAAATCCACGAATTGGTTCGAGTAATCCGAAACCCGTTATTCCACGCCACTACTGTATTAAAACGAATGTGGACTCATCGTAAACAAGCTGAAGATAATCCAAAATTAGACCTGTTTTTGCATCATTATTTGCATCCGTCGTGTCTTCAAGCAGCGCAACGATTAGAGTAAATCTTATCTTAATTCATGGTTCTATTTGTGGCCGTTTTATTTATAGGTATTGCGTGTTGCGTTTGCAGTACGTTACTGAAATCTTCCTTTCCCGTTACGGAGTGGAAACCATCAACAAACATGCGGATTTACGCTTGATAGGGGATACTATTATTGATATTTATGCAATGGTGGCTTGTTTGAGTCGCGCGTCGAGATCCTACTGTATTGGATTGCAACATGGGGAGTACGAAATGACGTTAGCGTCAGCGTTTACAGTCAACGCAACCAAGAGAGTGAGAGCAAGATTGTCCACGATCATCGATGGGCCTTATTTAACCACAGATGAAAACTACCGATTTGTTTCGGAGAGGTTGTTTAATTTTAAAGAGTACTACCCTGTACATCCCTTGACTAGGAATTTTTAATTTATTAAGATATAAACAATGTAAATAGTATCGTTATGCGACTATGTTAGATATCCAGTTCATATACTGCTGAACATTGGTGTAAGTTGACAATTGACCACCCTTGACGTCATGTACACTGACTACACCTTTGAGGTACCACCTGTCAGAATGTAAAAACACCAAACCTGCACCTTCGCTTTGGTGATTCAGGGAAACCACCGACGCTAAAGCAAGGTCGTTAGTATAAGGTGACAACACGCAAAATACGTACCAAGTTGCGTACACAACTTTTCTTTAGTGATGAAAATCTGGAAGAACTCGGAACCATCGCGACAGTCGTGATAATTCTGTTCAACTTTTATTATCTTGTTTTCGCTCCAAACTGGTTGTATGCCACTGGTGCCAACCTGAAACTTGTACTTAAAATTGTACAACAGTCATGCCAAACTTACGTCATTGATGTCGGTCGACCAATCAACACACACGGGCATGATTTCTTCGTTGAAATCAAAATCACTTTTGATTATCGCCAAGTCGTTTTCGAAGGAATTCGAGATGCCTTTGTAGTGTTTGTGGATGTGGACACTGTTTTTGGGAATCTTAAAAAATGTAAGTACGGTCGGTTTAGGTTGCAAATATCTACTTTGACAGTTATTTTTTTATTTAAAGTTAGAATCTTGATGAATTAGTTTTGTAAATTTGAAGATTCCAAGGTTGGCACCATTGTCCTCCTAGAGTTTGACATTTGTCAATTTTGTTATGAAAAGTGTTGTGCATCAATTAATCACTGTGAGCTCTTAATAAACTTTTCCAAGTGAACTGAAATGTCCCTCAGATGCGACGCTGTTTTAAACCCAATTCACGTGACACCGCCATCACAACATTTGAACAAGAATGAATTACACGACGAATATTTAAAATTTGTGACCTTGGATGGACAGTTGCAACCTAAGCCAACTGCAAGCTCATCACTATGGTCCACTTATTTAGTTTACTTTAACAATACTTTTACCTTTTCTATAGTTTTCGTGTTGGTATACTTCTCTAAGTTGGCAGTGGCGATGTAAAAACTCCCGTCGCGGATGTTTTCTGTGACGTCATCATAGAAACAATGTGCGGCTGTTGACCAATGACATGTCAGAAAAGTGGCGGAAAGTTTGATTTAACGAATAACAATCCATACTCGTGACGTAATTAAAAGAGATTGCAATATTTTATAAAGGAGCAGTAAATTTTGGTGGATGCCCCCCATTTGGATAACAAAATTGAAAATTAATGAAAGTCATAAGTCATAATAAATAATATGGTAGCTGCACGCTATCTTTAGAATGATATGGTAGTGTCATAAAGTCGAACGTATTTACGAGAACATTATTTTGACACCGACCTACAATAAAAATTACGTTTGACGTTTTATGTCACTGGAATATCTTTCTAAGTAGTGAACAAAATAGGGTCTAAGATTAAAATTCGATTAAGAAAATTGCAAATTCGACATAATTCACAATATGTAAAAAAACAATGACGTCATGTAACTTTTTCGAAGCGTCGATGTCAATTTTTCTAACCTTTGATTGCACCAATCGATACCAACGTGTTTGTTAAATTTTTCATTTTCAAAATCAATTTTTGTCATTGAGTTTTTCGAAGACACGGTGTATATGATTTCTTACCTGTCAAGATCACGTCCGTCTGAATAACAGTTCCCAGACAAACAAGCTCTAATTGATTTGGAGTTTCCAAATAAATTCCGACATTCCAAGGAAACATTCCTGATCTAAATTCCCCACATTCTGCCAAAAAAGTGTCAGTTTAAATCAAATAAAAATTACTTACCTTCACTGCCGTAAATTAAAACCAACGTGACCAGAATGTCACTTTTGCTCAGCATCTTGACCTTTGCCAAGTCGCACTATCAATAAACCCATCGCTTGCAAGATACGTGTTTAAAAACAGGTTTTTCATGCGAGTTAGGAGAATTTTTTTAATAAATGGGGGAAAATTGAGTCAGTATCCACAGAATTGTCAGGAAAAAATTAATTACAGTGAAGTTAGTGAGAATTTTTATTGATAAATAATTTGCGCTAATAGTAAGTTTCGTGCTTGTACCAGCCATCAGGGTATTTCCTCATGTGCCATTTTCGAAGTTCGTCGAAAATGATGATGAAAATAGCAAAAGGAAGAGAATAACACCACCTAGAACGGAAAATGAAGGAAAGAACACTGAAGATGATGGCTTACCATCGAAACAGGATCGGATAAAATTTCAAGTAGCTCATATTGGGAATATATGAGAGCATACAAGCAACGACCGTTTCGACTATTAGGCTGATATTCAGGATCATGTTTCCCATCCCTTAAAAACAATAGTACCAACTTAAATAATAAAATTAAAGCCCCCACCTTGTTGCACTATTGAATTGATTCTGGTCTTGCACACAATCAAATCAGCCCATTGCGTCACCACCACACTTATCATGAAGGCAGTATAGCACGTGTACTCCAGCTCCTTCCGGCTTTGGTACGACCATTCTTGTCCGAAAGAGTCCTGCAGGTCGTTGACGGTCTCTGAGTCCCATTTTTGCCGCAAACCTGAAACTTTCTTTTTAGTTTTGAGTTGTAAAGTTTTTGGTCCGTACCGAAGAGATGAGTTGGGAAGAAACCGTGCTCTGCCATGATAGCGAAATAGACAAAGAACCCGCCCATGGCTTCAATGATGCCGATGTGGCCATACGCCAAAAAGTAGAGTTTCCGGGTGACTAAGTTATCAGTTTTTGGGTTTCGCGGAGGTCTTTGCATGATGTCGCTTTCGGCTTTTTCGTAGGCGAGGCTGATGGCGGGCAACATATCGGTCAGAAGATCAATGCAGAGGATGGCCATGACACCTGTAAGAGTGTTAAAGTAATGTTTGGGACGTCACGATCGAAGCCGACCGACCTAAAGGTAATGGAATGTTAATGAGGACAAACGCCAGAAAGGGCAAAATTTCTGGTACGTTGGACGCCAAAGTGTAAGCTATCGATTTCTTCAAGTTATCGAAGATTTTCCTTCCTTCTTCCACTCCCGTAATGATCGAAGCGAAGTTGTCGTCCAAGAGAATCATATCAGCGGACTGTTGGGACACTTCAGAGCCCGAAATGCCCATCGCTATCCCAATGTCGGCTCTTTTAAGAGCCGGCGCGTCGTTTACTCCATCACCGGTGACAGCCACTAAAACATAATTCAAACCAAAAGAAATGGAGAAAATCGGTGATTACCTATTTCCCCAAGTCGTTGGCAACCTTCCACAATTTGAAGTTTTTGCGTGGGCGACGTCCTTGCAAACACTATCTCTTTATAGTTGTGCAAAATGTTATCCAACTCGTCATTGGTCATATCTCGAAGAGTTGACCCATGGATGACGATGGCTTTGTCTTTGAAGCGCGGTAACGTCTCGATGATGTTAATATTGAAAGCATCAATGACTTCTTCGGATTGAATGATGCCAACTTGGCGCGCTATTGCCTTGGCAGTGATCTGCAACAAACTGTTACAAAGTTATTACGCCAAAAATAGACAAACCGGATGGTCTCCGGTGACCATAACGACTCTAATCCCTGCAGTTTTACACCTTTGTACAGCATCAGGCACTTGGGGTCTCGGCGGATCAATCAAACTCATGAAGCCCACAAACCTCAACTCTCTTCTTGGAAAATTCGGAGGTTCTGCACGGAACTCGAAATTTTTAGTGTAACTCTCGTCCAACAACAAATCGCAGAATCCAAGGACTCTTTCTCCTTTCTCCGCCAATTCGGTACAGGCTTTGTCGCAGATTCTTCGCAAATCATCGGTGAGTTCTTGCGTTTCGTTGTTGAGGAAGATTTGCGTGCACCGCGCGAGAATGCGCTCAGGAGCGCCTTTCATCACCATCAAACAACGCCCGTTCTCCATCGCGTGGATGGAAATCTGATACTTCGTGGTGGAGCTAAAGGGAATTTCGAGGAGCTTTGGGTTGTCGTGGCGGAATTTAGTCGGAGACCCTTCGATTTTGGTGAGTTCGACGAACTTCAAGATGGCCTCTTCTGAAGCATCACCGCGGACTTGGCGGACGAGGACCGGTTTGTCCTCTTCGCCATGGACAAATTCGGCGCGGTTGCAAAGAGTCGCGCAGCGCATCAAGACTTTGAAACCTTCCTTGCTCGTGTAGTCTTTGGCTTCCTCTTGGTTCGTGGTGGAGTCGGCATGGAGGATGTCATTCTCGCACCAGAAATGACAGACGGTCATCTTGTTTTGGGTCAAAGTTCCGGTTTTGTCGGAGCAGATGATGGAGGTTGAACCTAAGGTTTCTACAGCTTCTAGGTTCTTGACTAGGCAGTTCTTCGCCGCCATCTTCTTCGCGGTTACGGAAAGACACACCGTAACAGTTGCGAGGAGACCTTCTGGGACGTTAGCCACGATGATCCCGATAAGAAATAGGGAGGCTTCGATCCAGGAATAATTCATGGCCAGTGCCGCCCCTCCGAACACCACCCCCAGGAAGCACGCCCACACACTTATAATCTTCATGAAGTGCTCCAGTTCTCTCGCGATTGGTGTTTTATTGGGTTGAAGCCTGGCGGTCAAGCCGGCGATGCGGCCCATCACGGTTTGGTCCCCACAAGCAGCGACGATTCCTCGAGCTGTGCCTTCAACAGCGTTGGTGGAGAAGAAGGCGAAGTTCTTAGTCTCAAGAATATTGTCGCTGGTGCATTCGCTTCCGCGGAATTGAGGCTCGGATTCGCCGGTTAACGCGGAATTATCCACCTGAAGAACAAGATTTAGATGGGGATGAGGGTGGAGAGACTACCTTGAAGCCTTGGCTATGGATGATGCGGATGTCGGCGGGGATGCGATCACCGAACTTCATTTCGACGACGTCTCCAATCACCAGGTCTTTGGAGACCACGGAGATGGTCTCCCCGCCGCGGATCACTGTAGCCTTAGGAGGAACCATGTTGGCGAAGGATTCCATGATCTAAAACGGAAGGAAGTTGAGGAACTGGAGGTGTTAGAGCAAGACGAACCTTCTGGCTCTTGTGTTCTTGGAAGTATGTGAAGCCTCCGGTTACTACGACCACAACCACTAGAACGCACCCCAAAATCAAGTTATCGGAATCCGTTTCGTGCGTCGTTATCATCCTGATCACGACAGCCGTGAAACAAAGCACGGCGCCAATCCATAGCAAGATCGAAAAACCTGTGAATGAATGAGACACCCTGTATATATTGGGTAGAAATTTAAGGATTACATCGAAAATGCGTCCGCTTTCGAGCGTCTCGAACCAGTTATATTTTAAATTTAGCATAAATACCAATCTAAATTTAGCCCGAATGATGATTAACTGACTTACAAATCAAATTTTTCGGAATGATGGCCTTACCATGCGTTAGCGTTCGTATAAATTTAACAATTTCGGGTGTTTTTGTTGATGGTGTCAAAGTATTTGGGCCAGTTTTCGCCAAAATTTCTGCGGCTTGAGCCGGTGTAAGTCCGGTTTCTCGATCCGTGTGGAGGCGGCGACATAATTCTCCTGAAAATAGAAGATTTTCGGAAATGAGTTGACTAAGTGCCATAGGCGTCGACTGCGTGGGGGGAGAAGATTTATGATTTAAGTTAAGAAGAAGAGGGGGGGAAACCAAATTGCAACGTTTATTTTAGTCACAAATGTTATAAAAATGAGCGGCGAATATACAAAAAGTGCAAGGATGATTTGAGTTTGTTTGATTTTTATTTTTAGCACTTCCTTTTCCGAGTTTAATTTCGGCGGACTTTATAAGGCCATATTTATACACGTTATGACTTTTATACGATCACCGTGTATATTTGCAGAGACATTGTTTTGTGGGTATTGAAAAGCAGTAAATTGGGTCATAAAATTTCGATTTCGTTCGTTGGAAAGGCGCGAAATTTTCCTTTCGAAAAATTCACGCATGATGTAAGTGCACACATCATCGCGGACGTTAAACGTTTGATCCAGAAAATTGATAAACACCATAAAACAACAATGATTTTATCGCCCGATATTTTCGGAGTGATAAATGAATAACGATCTCAAGAGAGGTATGGATTTCGGGCGTGTAATTAAAATGTTGCTGTATGTTTAAAGTACGAGATCCATTTATTTTGGAATATCGAATTGCACGACCCCGTTTTAAGAATTGCTCTAAAAATACACAAATCTTTATACAAACCCGAGAAAATTGAGGAAAGTGAAGGGCGATTTGTCGCCTTTTACGAGGAAAATGTAGGTCATGTTAGTAATGAAGGGTAGGTACGCCTTAATTAAGTCAATAGGGGACGCCGAACAAATAACGGATTAATGAATTGGCTTATCTTTATCCCCCTAAATGAAAAACTAAAGAAAATAAATTCAGGACTTTGTTCTCTATTTCTGTTAATTGTATATTTGTTTTACCAGTGACGTCACGTTGGTATTACGTCACAAAAAACAGCAAACTCACCTAAAGGCACCGAATGCGTATCAGTGATAACTTCTTTCCTGAAATTTTCTAATCTCGCTAAACTAATTTCCCTTCTACTCAACGACTTTTTTCTCTCGAATTTCTTCTTAAAAAGCGACGACATATTTTCTTCCACGACTGACAACGAAACTCTCAAATTTTCAATAAACGGTCAAACATTTTAACATTCATTAATAAGACGTTATTAACAAGTGGCGCGTGTCGACGACATTTCGTTAATTATTTAAACAAACCGCGTCTGAAAAACTGGAAATGGCACGGAATTTAGGCGAGCTTTCCAGTGGTGCGAAAATTTTCAGAATGCAACAGTAAATAAGAAGTGGCCTATAAATAACCCCACCTCTTTATCGAACTTTTGCTAAAGAGGGGGAAATATTGACAAAGGATGAGTTTTTTCCAGTTTGATCAAGTCGGAATTGCGTTTTTCGCGACCAAGGTGTTCCCAATTACCTGTTGGGCCAACTCATCAAAGTTTTTATTTTTCAATGACGAAAAAAAATTACTTGGGGGCACTGGCTAAAACCGGTTTAAAAAAATGCAGTAATTTACTGATGCGGCCTAGGGGAAGGTGGAAGCCAAAGTCGACAATTTTCGGTTAAGTTTAAATATACACAACAAGAACACCACAGCTTTCCTCTAAAGTTACTTAAATTTACGTTGACTGAAATCTTCTTTCTGTCGAATAATTTTAATGGAAACACTCTGTACTTGTATTTAAATTTACTTTTTATTTTAATTGCAATTCAAGGGTGTTTTGCGCGGTCGTACAACACCTAGCGACACCTATTGAAGTTTGGCATATTTAACGTTATTTTAAAGAAGATCGCAGACTTTCTTGGCTCAAATTTAATATTTTAACACCTAAATTTTTTTAGATAACTAGATCATTAAAAATTATTGTGTTTTTTTTATACAGAATGTCTTAGAATAACGCTCGCAATGCTTTTAATAGGAAATTGTCCATCATCCTCAGTTGGCTTTGAATTTTCAAGTCATGTCTTTGATTGAAGAAACGTTATCAAACTGAGAATTTTGTGAAAATTTTAATGATCGCAAATCATTTCTTTTTATTTGTTGTAGTTTCGAAGAAACTTGGATTCTACGTGAAATTCTGCGTAAAATGAGCACCAATACTTTCAGTTTGCTTCATAAACAAGCGAGATAGCGACCGAGTTTGAATTAAAAACCCAAAGGCAAGCTAACTTCTACATTGAGAAAATGAAAATTTTGAATTCAAACTATCGAAAATCAATTTCCAAGGTAAAAAATTGCGAGAAAATCGATTCCGGAAAGGGTTGTTTGATATTTGCCATAATTCCGAAAATATCAAGCAAAATCGTTTTCGATCCTCAAAAATTTTGGCCCTCTGGCAATAACCTACAATTTTAAACGCCTCTAACTCAGTTATTTGTTGACGTACAAGAAAAATAAGGATATTTTTGAATTCAGCTCGAAATTCTACGTTAAATAGCCCATATAGCTCAAATTTCCGAATGCCGAATTACATTTTTAGAGATACATAATTGTTTATTTTCTTCTACGATCATTCATAAGTGTGACTACTTGTTTTGAAAGTCCAATAAATTAGCTTTTTTGATTCGGTGCTTTAAAAGTGACTGTTATTGGTTATTTGTTTCTTTTTTTAATTTAAAGAAATTTATAATCACGTGGTTGTTGTATTACGCGGTCTTATCAACTTGACGTTAATACTACCGGCAACGTAACTTGAGCCACACAAGACTCTCGTATTTCAAAATTATTAATTTTCTCATGCTTCTTCATGTTCTGTTCCTGTAAATTAACATCGTGAAAGCAAAACAAAACGCTTCCTTCACTTGATAAGTGCATTTTCTACAAATAAGAAGTGTTTTTTCCAAAAAACTCAATTCAAGTGTCACCTGTCACTTCAGATGTCATGACATAACCTTATCATTTGCCGTAATTTATTTGTGTCCATGCGTTTGAGGGGAACCCCGTAAAAACAAAACAACGCGAATTCACCAGGAACGGAACTGAACAAATAATAATCCGAGTAAGTAGAGGTTATCTCTTTAAGTCCTGACCCAATTAAAAGCATGTCGCCCTACAGTAGTTAATTACTAACGATAATTTCCAAACCGGTAAATAATGACAGTGCATCGATTCTGCGAAGCATGATGTAATAATATCAGTGACCGCCAAAACTTTACTAAAATTTACGTGGGATTTCAGTTACTCAAACCATGGCCACTTACATTTCCCTACTTCCGGTGATCTTTAGTTTTGTAACAGCTGTACCACAGATATTTACCGACTCGTACAAATTTTGCGACGTTAAAATTGCTGGTAAACAAGTCCCAGTGCCTGAGTGAGTATAACAATGTGGTTGAAAAAAGTCCCGAGAGGTTAGATTTCAGCAAACTTTGGACCATTTCAAATAGAGACTTCCAGTTGTTTTTTTCTCTTTGCAAAACCCGACAAAGTTCTTGTGGCAACCAAACATCCTCTTGTCTCGTTTTTCCAAGCAAGGAACAAATTAATTTTATGTCCGAGTTTGATCCAGGTGCGTTTATTTCCATCTCCATGTCGTTTTTAATGAATTGTTTCTAGGTGAAGATGACTTCACGCTCGTGACCAGAAGTACAACGAAGTGTCGCTCAAATCCCGCCAAAAATTACTCTCTTGTTCTTTTATTACAATGTTCAGATTCTACTAAGCCAAAGCCCCGGCTGATGCCGTTTTCAGACGATGATGAGTGCTCTTTTGAGGTGGAAATTATGAGGCCTGGGTGTCGCCCCAAGTGTACTGAACTTGTCAACTCCTATTTATTGGACTTTAGGACCATGAAGAACACTTTGAGAGTAACAGATCCAATGAACTTCAGTGTGAGTTTTTGTGGGTCAAATCCCGATTGCCCTGGGGGCACCATCAGCGCGTGTGTTATCGACAATCAGATGGCATTGGCTACTAAAGAATCTCAACATTTTAACTACGGCGCTGCGAAAAACGAGCTGACAGCAAGGGGGCGTTATAAAGAGGGTAGAAGTAAGTATCTCAAAAGGGGGACAGTTGTCTTTCAGTATTCTTTTAGCTGTGAGGGACGTACAGGTCCTCATCAAGTGTAGATGGGAGACCGAATTGGCCAATGCCCGTTATAAAAGGGTCCAGATTCAAGGGAAACACTACCGATTTGAAGTCGAATCTTCCTTTGGGTGTATAAAATTACCTCATAATTGTGCCATCAATAGCATAGATAATCTCCATTATAATCTCACTGGTTTGTACAAACGCGAAGGATGGGAAGTTACCGGAGCCCCCAATGGTGACAAAATCTTGATGAATATCTGTGGACCACTTCCGCAGCTTAGTGGAGACTGCGCCGGTAAATTCCAACTCATTGTCTTGAGATTTTTTTAATTCTGCCATTCCAGCTCAACATTCCCAAGTTTGCCATTTCAATCAAAATGAGTATAAGAACAGAGGCAGCATTTTATCATCCCTCCAAGCCTCTGACGACGTTGTCAAAGCAACCTTCGTCTCCGGCTCCGTTTGTCGGGAAAACCAAACCTTGTCCTACAGCACCCAAGTCATTTTCAAGTGTTCGCGGTCGGAAAAAGGGCCAGTTTTTACTGAAATCAAACAGTGTGTTATGTTTTTGACGTGGGAGACCCCAAGGGCTTGCCCTATCGACGTAAGCTCTCCAAAATTCACTTTTCACGCCTAATCTTAATCTTCCAGGTGTATGTGGGCCAGAATTGCTACATGAACGACCGAGTTTCTAACAGAGATCTAAAAACCCTCCACACTGAAACTGATAGCATTTATCCTTTAGATCAACAAACCAAACTTTTATACAATTTGTGTGGCGCAATTCACGAATCGTGTTCAGGCTTCACCAATGTGAGTTTTTGCCTTAAGACCCCGCAAAGCGACGTTGTGATTGGCTGGGAGACCAAGGAACTAATCAGTGAGACCGGTAACCTCCGCATGGTACTACACGGTTCTTCTTGCACCAACCAAAGAAGTCGCGGTGAAGTCATCGTGCATTTTGTGTGCAGTTACGAATCTCGCCCGACCCAAATCCGCGTGGTTCGTTTATCGCCTTTTTAAACACTCATTTCTCATCTCTTGTTGTAGGTTGAAGACAGTTGTAGGTTCAATGTTACTATCTTCACGCACCTCGCGTGTCTTTCGCACGGTCATTTCAAGAATTGCACCTACAGCACTTCTAATACGACGTACGATTTGTCTCCACTCACCAAAACAAGTGACAACTATGTGGTTTCGAGTGGAGACGTCGATTTTATTTTGAATCTCTGTGGAAATGTGGTTACCGGAAGTGACGTTCTTTGTAAAGGTGACACTATGGTTTGTTGGAGGAACTCGACGGAAATTAACATTAAACATAAGTAAGTTCACGTGATTAACTCTTTAACTGTTATAAAAGTCCCAGAACTTGTGACCCAAAATTGAGATATTTCAGAAATGATACAAATTAGGTATAGCGCATTATGCAGAAAGTGATCTTTAATTTGCATATAGAATTCAAAATGCAATAAATTATAGGGTGTTCTATTTAAAATAAGCAAGTTGACAGCCTCTTCCGGCATAACCGGAAGTGTCACGTAAATGTGAATCTACTCGAATTTATTCTATTCGTCTTATCCGCTTTTTGTCCCCAAAATTTCAAATTCTTATCATTTGCATTTTCTGAGAAAAATGGCAAAACGTACACATACGTTTACAACAGTTAAAGACTTAAATGATTTGATTGGATACTTGCAGGTTTAAGTCATTGGGGGGTGCGGCTACGCCGCTGTTACGCGATGGCAGATTGGTCGTGGAGGCAATGATGGGGACTTACTGTCCCGGAGCTGGACATTACAAAAGTGTGATAAATTTTGAGTGCGCACAGGAACGGGTAATTCCCCTAAAATCCCCCTTTTTGTTTTATTACAGTAAATTTTAGTACCCCCCAACTTTGCTGGCTAGAAACGAATGCGTGTACAACTTTGAGTGGAAGACACCGGAAGCGTGTCCCCAGGACCGGAAATGTCTCATTCCATCCACAAAACCGGACGTGTTGTAAGTTGCAACTGACACCGTGTCGTTTCTTATCTTTTATTTGTTTTAATTTCTCACGCTGCTGGTGATCAGTTTTTAACCGCTTTGTAATGTGATCTGCACGCTTAGTAAACAAGAGACAAGGAGACAGTTATTCTGCACCCATGTCTGCTTTTTTGTGTAACATTTCTTATATTAACGCAATAAATTCCCTAAACAAATTCTCGTGAATTTTTGTAGCCTTGACCTAACGAATTTACAAAAAAAGAGCATATTGGTCAACGTCGACAACAGAACGAGTCAGTACGAATTTAATCTCTGTACTGACGGTTACACCAAAACTTCTAAAGGCACGTAGATCTGTTTTTTTCTTCACTCTGTATAATCTTCATTGTTTCAGGTGTTAGTGATGACTCGTTTTTAACCAGACACTTTGTCAAAGACTTTGAAGACGCGTACCTTGTCCTGGACTTGGGGAAAAGTTGCAATGATTCCAACACCATCTCAAAAGTCATTTTTAAAATCGTGTGTTCTTTAACCACAGAACAGTACCAGCACACCGCCTTTGAGAAGTGTGTTCTTAACATGACTCTCGCTACTCCTTCGGTATGTTCTATTTACAAAGAACACGCGAAAGTACCATCGTCCACTGATCTAAAAATAGTGAGTGAAGAACCAAGTACTCAAAGAATTGAGCAAAAGTGTAGAGTCATCAATGGACAAACGGGCTATGAGTTCAGTTTGAGCGACATCAAATCAGAAGAAGTGAGTGCTAATTTTTCGTCGCTTCTGAGGATTTCATCAAAATCTCCCATTTCAGGTGGTTTTCAATGGGAGTACTTTTGGTATTAATTTAAATGGTAGCTTGACCAACAAATGTGTTGGAGTTCTGTGCAGAAACAACACTGAAATGATTGGCAACGTGTGTCCAACAACTTCTTTTGACTACCTGCACCAACGTGTCTCTCTTCAGTACTCCTCAAGTAGCCATTGCAGCGAAAATAGCAACTTCTACAAGCTCGAAATATTATTAAGATGTAATGACACCAAACACGAAACGATGATTCTTAAGGTAAACTCGATGGGTTTCTATTTTTCTTCCAACTAATGTTTTTAGGATAATATATGTGAAACCGTTATCGCATATGATTTACCAGAAGCTTGCTTTTTATTGAAACAAGACATCGTGACAGCTGGAAATACCAGACAAAATGCTCTTATTGCAGGAGTCGTGTCGAGTATCGTGATTCTAAGTGTCCTTGCACTTCTTATTTATTTGAACAGGAGGAAATGTACTCAGTACATGGAGTTGTTGCCTTTTTATAAAGATAAAACTGCAGTTCCTATATACACAAGAGTAACGTAACGTCTTGTATCCATGAATTTTGCTCAACTTCTGTTTTAGGATTCCACATTGTGAAGACTGACTCGATTATGTGAGACTTTTACTACATCGTGAATGTATACGTTCCGTTCCAAAAAAAAAACCCTTTTGATTACATCGTTACCTTAGTTTTAAGAAGAAAAAAATTTAATAATCATTTGTAGATTTAAAATTTCTCACCTTCCAGTATTGTTTCGCTTATTTATACATCATATTTATTAAATTGTTGCTATTTTAATAAAAAAAAATCATTAGTTTTAGCTCATGTATGATTTCACCTTCTATTTTTACCACTTGGAGGTCGTTGCCAACGAGTTTTAACCTCAAAATTTGACGTACCATGTAAGTAAACAAACAGTGATGGTGTCATCTAACCACGGATATCCGGATCCTGACAATCCCACTGAAGACTTGACCCCCAACCATGATATTATAATCACAACAGACACCGACACGGATGAAGAGGAAAATCCGTACAACGATTACGAGCCCTTGCCGACCCACGACGTCCCTGAAATTGATCGTCATTCCAACAGCGACGATGAGGAGGCTGCCGCCGTTGATTCTCTACCGCCCATAGTCCCAATGGAAGAGACTTTGGTTAAAGAAGTTTGGACAGCACCTAACCCCAAAGATGACATTGTTATGGATAGCAACAAAGTCGACGAAGTGAAACAGGCGATGGTCAATTTCACACTTCCACCCAGTGCAATCCCGGAGTGGGCTAACCACATTCCTGAAGAGCAGTGGAAACAACAGTTAATTAATAAATTACAGGAGAGAAAGTAGGCTATGTAACCAGCAATAATAAATTGAATTAGTGCCGTTCACCCTTGTGTTTCGCTCTTGGCACGCCACGCCCACACGTGCGTGTCATTGGACTATTTAGATGTTCGGATTCCACCGCATTTGTAAAAGTATTGTAACTTTTAAATAAAAGAAAAAGAGACTCTAAATTGATTGCCAAATCGAAGAAAAGTTTTCTAGATGTACTAATTCCAGGGAACAAAACAATGAACTTCATTTTAGCCTGTGATAATCGGCTTAGAATATTCACAAGTTGCGTGGAAGGCGAAACGGCGCCGCAAACGTCACTTTGACGTTCACATGACACATGTAGGTTATGTTGTGACAAGTGTAATTTATACTTTATTTTTTATATTATTTATAAAAACACTTTAAAAAATGACAAGTAGGGCAAAGAATATCGCGAGTCGTATTGAAGTTGACATCGAGAAAAGCAGAGAAGAGTCCAATTGGGTGAAGGTCATAGAACTAGCTGAACAACTCAAGGAAAAATCGCCTGAATTCAGTAAGTCTCTTGGGGAGTCGCCCCGTAAATGAGCCCCAACTTTTAGCATGCTTGTCGGATTTCCTTATCGGGGAAGGAAAACTAGAGAATTATTTAGAAGAGTGGCCCCCAATTGAAGCCAACATCGACCGAGCCAAAATCGGCTTAATCGACGCGAAAAGGTATTTAACCTTGGTAACAAATGACGCGGGGATCAAAGCTGGAGTGGCCATGGACGCCCACCTCCTCCTCGGGAAGTTGCATTACGCCTGTGGTCAATATTCCACAGGAATCCATCATTTCCAGTCTTCAGAACTTCATAATTTGTCCCAAAAGAAGCTCCCTTTGTAAGAGATTCAACGGGTTTTTCACCTTCTAACCGGTTTATTTCAGACGTAGTTTACGAATCGTTGCCGAGTCGTACGCTGTTAACGGCTTGTGCCTCCAAAGAGACAACACAGCCACTAGTAAATTCAAAAAAGCAGGAAAAGAAGAAGAAATGAGCAAATGCTTCAGTTTAGCCGCAGATCTGAGCTTGCTTTACATGCAGAAATTAGATAAAGAGACCGGGACCACCGCAAATACGGGGACGCACTCCCCCCAACCCCCCGCTGCTCATAAATCTTTAGGAGTTATCTTAGAACAAGCTCTGCAAGAAGAACCATTGCTGTTGCTACAAAGAATGAAACCAGAGGAGGCTCTGGAGCGGTACCGAGCTTCTCTTTGCGCTGTTGAGACGCAGGGAGCCAACTCCATCAGACTTAAATTCATGTGTCAGATGGCACAACTAATCCTACAAGGGTTGGTGGGGGATAAGTACAAACCACCCCTAAACTCAACCCCCAAAGCCGCAGTGTGGAAACCAAAATACTACGCTTCCTTGAATCAGGTAATGAAATCACGTGATTGTTTCTCTTGACACGCTCCCAAACTCTTATCTCGCTTAGTTCGTTCCAAGAAACGAATACGAAGAGACGATCCTCGTGTTGTTGATAGCCGAATCCATGGCCGTCCGAAACGCGGTGTTGTCGCAGAGTCCCGAATTCAAAGAAGTCCGCTTGAGTGCCTACCAAGACGCTATAATGGTCTACGATTTATTAGCGGTGGCCACAGTGCGGTGGGGACAAGTCGCTCTCCTCCAAGAGGTGAGTTAATATTTATTTACGTCAATTTAACACAAAATTCGCAGTCTTTGGAACGCTCGATGAAGTTCTCCTTTGAAGAACTCCACCTGTGGAAACAACACGGATTGAGCCTCCTCGCGACGGGGCGCTACGTCCACGCGCTTGCCATCCTGAAAGAAGTGATCCGGTTGGAGCCCAACAACGCCAGTAACTGTCTTTTAGCCGCGAAGATTTGTTACGAGCACTTGAATTTGGCGGTGGAAGGAACCAACTTCAGCATAGAAGCTAAGAAGAAGGACCAGCAATGTAACGCGGGGCTTCTTGGTCGCTGCTACCTCTACATCGGCATGGGGTACTACTTACAATCCGAAGCGTGTTTTCTTAAGAGAGACAAAGAAGAGTTAATGTTGCGGGCTTTGGAGAACTTCAAGAACGCCGTGGAAACAGAACCGAATGATCATCTTTGTCATTATTACTTAGGGCTTCAATTGGCGGTCATGGGACAAATCGACGAGGCGCAGGAACACGTCAAGATATCCCTAGATCTTCGGCAGGAGAATTCCTCCACTTTGCACTTATTGGTGCTGTTATTGACAGCGAAACGAGACCACAAAAACGCGTTACATGTGGTGACAACAGCATTGGAAGAGTACCCAGACTGTTTGAATCTAATGTACGTGAAAGCCCATCTGGAACTCCACGAAGAAGGTGGCGAGAAGGCGCTAGTGACAGCCAAGCAGATGTTGGAGTTGTGGAAGAATCTGTACGAAGGCCAAACCAACTCAGATGTGCCGGAATGTGATAGGAAAAGCGATACAAGATCAGTCTTCCAATTATACACTTCAGAGATGTCCGACCGAGATTCGAGTAAGAGCGAAACTAAGAAAGTTACCACCGAAATTTCCCGGCAGGTTCTTTGCAGTTGCAAAACACAGCCGCCAGTCGCATAGAGCAAGCCCTGAGCGAAGTTGCGAGCTCTTTAAGTAGTTTTAGTCCCCGCCCCGGGCCCCACAGGGCGTGGCTACTCCAAGTCGAAGTCTGGCTGCTATTGGCTGAGTTGTACTTAGCTCTCGATCAACCCAATGACGTGCAACAATGTATCCAAGAAGCCACACAGATCTACCCTTTAAGTCACCACATCATGCATATGGTGAGTTCCGTTGTGATGATTTCTTTGAATTAGGTCTGTTTGCAGAAGGGGTTGTTACACATGCACAAGCAAGAGTGGCCCGAGGCGAAACTGTGCTTCCAAAACGCCGTAGCCATCAACCCTCAACATGTAAAGTCATTACAAGAACTAGGTCTAGTCTACCACTACCTGGGGTTGCAAGGTTTAGCCGAAACAACATTCAGAGAGGCAGCTAGGATCGATCCAAAGAATCACGTGACGTGGTAAGTGGTTTCTAAGCTTGTGATTAATTGAGAGTGACACCTTTTATAGGTACAACTTAGGAAAGGTGTTGGAGGCTTTGGGCGAGTTCGAGAAAGCGAGTAGTGCAATGGCTACGGCTTTAATGGAGGAAAAAAATAATCCGATTCTTCCCTTCAATTCAGTTCCTCTATGTTTTGAATAAGTTGTTGATCGGTAGAAGATTTTATTGTTATTGTTACGTAAAGGTGATTGTACTTACGTGTTAGTATTTGTGTTTTAGTCGTCGATGTTCGTGTATATGTGATAGCCGTTCTTAAATACAGTACTTTGAAAGTTTCACCATTCTACACGACATCTTCAGGATAGGGAAGAGTGTAGAATGAGGTTAGGGGCGGATCATGACATTAAGATGGTGGATGTTCAGAAAATGGCGCCTATAGATCTGAAAAGTTACCCAGACCGTGCCATTACCATTGTCACATGTTAATTCTTCAAGAATGAGATATTATAACTTCAATATTGTTACAGTTGCATTTAATTATATTATTTTGATTATTTTCTTTAGTTCTGGTGTTCAACGACACAGTTGACCCCGCACCCAAATCCTAAGAGAATTTTCCTGTTCTTGTTATCGTACTTCGCGCTTGTTTAAAGCAGATATTTCCAAACAAGGCCGGTGATAACGTTATCACAGATCCGAATTCCAATGCGTTGCAACCCCATTTTACCGGAGATATTTATAGGGAGGTAAACATCTCGTAAAATTGCATTATGCAAACGTTATTAAAGGTTTATTGCTTCAACCTTGATGGATTTAAAGTAGTTGCAATACCGCTAAGTAATGCTCTTGTTTAATAGGTACCAAACGATACAAAAAAGTTGAAATTCAGACATCGCTAATCAATAGTAAACAAACAAGAGATGGATAATATTTTGTTGTTATATTTAATAATTTGTTTCATAACAAAATCTTAATCACAGTTTACAAACAAACGTCACAACGATGACTGAGGGAAAATTCTGATAATTTGCCAATTTTTACCAAGGTGGAAATTTTGTGTGGAAATTTTAAAATCGAGTTTGATTTCGCAATTCGAAACACTTTAATTGCAGTCCTAGAGCTTTTGTTGCTTTTTTATTACCAACTCTAGTTTTATATTCGTCAAAATTACATTACCATCAAAGTGTGCCAAAGTTGACGTTTGTCACTTAAGTAAAGTTTATATGACGTCAATCATGGCACACTTTAATACTAGACAAATACTCGAAATTTAGATAAAAATTACTTAAGTTTCCAAGTTTCCAAGTTATATCACGCAATTACATTCCAGACCGACTAATAATAGATTTCAATCTTTTTTGACGGCTACCTTTGATGTGACAATTTTATATCCACTAATCCAAACAACTGTAATTCCTGTCGTGAAAAACAACGACTTATTTTAATCCATTCATTGATAGGCACTGTTATCGTGGTGCACTTGCCAGTAATTGGAAAATTTCTTAAAATTTTCATCTTATCTTTGGGTTTTACGTCAATATAATGTGCTTAATCTACAAAATTTTCGTGGAATAGAACAAAAAAAAAGATGAAGTCGTTAGTAATAAAATCAGATAACAATTATTTTATTCGATTACGTAACTCAGCTTAGAAAATAAATAGTCAAAAATATGGCCAAAGACTTGTGGTGCAAATGAAGGAAATTACAATGTTCGTGTAATTAAACACGAAAGCACCGACACTTGTTTCCTGTAATTTTGTCTATTGAATTAGCGTATAACTAAGACAACGTTTAGGAAATTTAAGCGTTGTAAATGTCGTAATTTGACTGAAAGTGCATCGTGCATTTTTAGTCATTTGCACTATTATTTATTACGAGCACGATGGGAATATTTTTTGTTGATATTAAAACGATATGTAGTAACAGAGAAAATATTCTTTGTGTCGTTTCGTCGATATCCCAGTGAATTTCGAGAACGGAAACATTCGAGACCACTGAAGAATTACCAATAAAATTTGATGTGACATAAGAAATCCATTTAAGGTTTGAAGATAATACATATAAAAAACGAAGAATACGCAAAAGATACGAAAAATTAATCGCATTGATATGAGTCATTTTTCTTAATTTTTGTTAATTAGGATTTCCTGATATTTCCTTTTTAGAATTAGAAAATGTATCTATTTAAATAATGAGTTGGTGAGTTGCGAATTTATTTTTACAAATCCGGTTTAAAAATTAATCTACCCTCCCATTTCTCGTAGGTGTATGTTTACACTTTTTCATCCATTACCAACAAAACAATAACAAACATACCCAACTTTTCACCCCCGATATAATCAAAGTGAGCGGGGGTGTGTCTTTGAAAAATAGAAAATCTCCCAGCCTACTACGACTAATTTGCGTTGCAAGCAGTACCAACCCTTAAAAGTCAACAAAAAAAAAATCATCACGCAACAACGACCCCGAACTAGCACCACATCATTTGTTGCATCCATCCACTTGGGGGCGTTTCCGCCTTTTTGCGCCTCCGTCGCAACACTGCCGCACCACGCCGTAACTTCAGCCGCCGCCGCGTGCTTTCGCTCGCCGCTTGACGCATTGCAGGTACATATCGACCAATCAGAACGCACAATCGCATTTTCGTACGTTGTAAACAAGCCGCGCCCGACATTCAAACGTGGCGGATCCTCCGCCAAAAAAACTAGTGCCGGGTACTGGGCCAACTTGATGCTTTCGGTTTGAAAAATCGGGGAGTTCGAGCTGGTTTAAAGGTTTTTGGGTAGTTTTTGGGAAGAAGTTGGGGCTCTTTAGGGGCGGTGCAGCGGCGTAGGAATATTACTCGGTTGTGTCGTAGCCGCACCATTGCGCTTTGGCGGCAGCCCCCTCCACCCTCCCATCCTAAACAAAACGAGAAAAGACACAGACGCAGACAGTTGGCTGGTGCACTCTGACAGAAACAGTTGCGAGTGACTCCGTTGTGTGACCGAATTTTGTTTAGTGCCCTTTTTGTGCAAATACAGCCATGGTAAGCCGCCCCTGACTCTATTTACCCCAATTAAACCCTCTTTTCGAACGGATGATCCATTTTCAGCGGGATATTTACGGTTCTAGGTTTTGTATATACCTGTCAAATGCAGTTTCCGTAAACCGGTAAATTACTTTACCGCAATGCGGACGTTGTATTGCCAAAATTAAAATGCTATTTCGGACGCCATCGATCAAACCTACAGTGTGTTCTTTTAGGCTGACCAACTCACTGAGGAGCAAATCGCAGAGTTCAAAGAGGCCTTCTCGTTGTTCGACAAAGATGGTGATGGCACAATCACCACCAAAGAATTGGGAACTGTAATGAGATCATTGGGACAAAACCCTACAGAGGCAGAGCTCCAAGACATGATCAATGAAGTAGACGCCGATGGTGAGTTCCGATCGTCCTTTTTTTTGTGCTACCAACCGAAAAAAACGGTGCGACCATCTGTTTGATTGTTGTCGCAACGCAAAGATTTATTTTCACAAGAAAAAGGCGATGTGATGTAATTGGCAGATGATAACAGTTATCGTTATAGCCAAAGTGTAAGTGTTGGCGCTATTTTCGTATCGATAATAAACCGATAATTTACTGCATTGTTCTATACACTGATAGTACTAATCCCGGTGCTTATCACCTCTTGGTGCGTCATCGATGTGACGGCTCTTAATTAAAAAAAAAACTTGCAACAGTTGGCAACGAGTGACACTCAACGGATTTTTAAACAAACACGTGACCCCGAAAAATCAATAACGTCATCAATTAGTAATCTTATCTCATCTTCATTGTAATAATGCAACGCCACCCTAGGATCATTTGCGAAATACTTATTTATTATTCATTCACAGTTCGCACTTGGTAAGTCCATAAACCCGGACAACGCTATGAATTCTAACTACTCTCATTGACCTAGGGAATTCCTGATTTAGGGGTTTGTTTATAACAAACTTTTTTCTTAACGGCTTTGTTTACTCCAAGAACAATCAAAGTATACACAGATCAAATGGGCCATGAATAAACCAGCTTAAAACAACAAACATCGTTTGCGATTATGTAACGCGATAATTTGCGGTTGGAAGCTTCCTGTGCGTTTCTAAGTTGGCACCACTGCTTGTTATCCCAAAAAGACCATAAATTTTCTTGATTGATCCACGTGGGATCTCGGGGGACACATAGAGGATCCAATTAGAGAGACGGAATGTTGCTTGATTTTCAAATATTTCTTTAGATAAACATGGCGGTAAAACACCCTTCAATTGTGAATTTTTGTTTTGGCAACATGTTGTTTTTATAGTTGTGGAGTCATTTTTTGACTATGTAATGAGTCAATAGTGAATCACACTAAAAATACAACTCTCATTTAATGTAATTTATGTTACTTCAAGGTTTTCTTGTGGGTTCAAGATAACAATTGGATCTCGAAGATAACGAATATTTCCGTTATAATACCGTAAAATAATTCGAAGCGTTAATTACATCGAACGACCTTAGACACTCGCCTGGAAAATTCATTTTTTGCGTTGGTGCAACAGGTTCTGTTCTTCGTGTTTTTTTTAAGAGTGATTCCGGCTTTTTTTACCATAGTTTAAAGAGCAGTTTTGGCAACTGTCATTCTTTTGTGCTACTGAAGTCAATACCATCTGAGCATTCGATTTTTAAATTTTAGGGTTGTATGAATTAAACATTTGGGGTTCAACCCTTTCTAACTGTTACAACTGCGTCAGTTTCCGGGCTTCTAAATTTTATTCGCATCAAAACATTGCTATTCTGTTCCGAAGCCTGAAATAAATTGAGCAGCAAAAAACTGACAGTCAGTCAGTAGTCAGTATGACTTTCCCAGAGAACTTGATTATCTTTCATGCACTTAAAATGGTGTTGTTTTTTGCAGGTAACGGTACAATCGATTTTCCCGAGTTCCTAACGATGATGGCCCGTAAAATGAAGGACACCGATAGTGAAGAAGAAATTCGCGAGGCATTCCGAGTATTTGATAAGGACGGCAATGGTTTCATTTCAGCAGCCGAGTTGCGCCACGTAATGACCAACCTCGGTGAAAAGTTGACCGACGAAGAAGTTGACGAAATGATCAGAGAAGCCGACATCGATGGCGACGGCCAGGTCAATTACGAAGGTAAAAAGAGTAGTTTTGTGTCTTGGGGTTTAGTTGGGAATCATCTTCGGGTCGTCTTTCATCACTCTCTAGCGAATGTATAGCTCTTTGGTTTTGTTGATTTTGTTTTTGAACATGTGTTCTAGACCAGGAAGGTATGACTGGTAGTGTTCCTTTGCAGATTTCCGAGCTCTAGCTCTCATAGTTTTCAATCGGTACTCAGCCACACATGCTTCGAGCTGGTCAGTTGTAGTCTTGCTTTGGGAATGTGCTTAGTGGCATGTTATGTTCTTGTTTCTACCCTGTCACTGTCTAGCACTCTTTGGATATGATGTCTATTCGCTTTTTATGGTTACAACGTTTTCCAAGTGCCGTCTGTTCCAAAGCAAGCCGGTGCACAGTGGTCTCGATCGCAAATCTAGCAGAACAAAACTCATTACTCAACAAAATTTCGGCAATTTTTGGAGATGAATTTTTAAATTTACCACATTCATCAAACTTTTTAAGGCGAATCTATTAATAACGCTTGCAACATTGTAAATAATAAGTACAGCCTACTGCGATTTTTTTAATGGAGCCGTTTTTCAATATTTTGCTTCACGTTGAAAACATCAATAGAAATTATTAAGAAAAGTTACTTAGAATAATATTTTAGATTTTTAGACCAAATTTTAGTTCAAAATTCAAATTTTGCTTTTTTTCCTTTCTAAAATTTTAAATTCGATCGGCAGTTTCATTACTAATTTGTCTACTTTTGTTGTGGATATTTTTTTTTATTTTTATGTGGAAATTCAATTAAACAAACTTGATTTTTGATTTTTGTCCAGCTAGATTTGCCAGCGGAACCACTGTACGGTGGTTGTTTCGATTTTGTTTGGAAAAACAACCGGAATTACTGCCTGTGCTGTCCTGGAACTGTCGTTACGTCAGCATCAAGCACATTTCCAAATACGTCGACTGCATTTTTTGTTCGTAGTACAAGGTGTTTATAAATGTTTCTAGCATCAAGGGCGGCTACGAAATGTCAAAGAAGTGTGCCGCTTATTACAAATGTGGGCGTAGATTTTTCAACTGACATTTGTAGTTAACCTCAATCGTAGAGCAAAGTTAATTTTGAAAAAAAACTGCTTTAGTTATGGTTTAAAAAATTAAAAAATAAAGACTTTTAGGTGTGGTCAAACAAAGTTATCTTCACTATAAAAACAAAGCGGCAAAATGTGCATGGCAGGAATTCCACCCTTGATGCTAGAAACATTTATAAGCACCTTGTAGATGTGACTATTAACGAAAACTAATCGATGGCGGTTTTCCAAAGTGATAAAAATGACGATCATGAATGTGTGTCACTTGGGAAAATTCCCCATTCATGCTGTAATATTTTCCATCAAGTTCGCTAATATAGAATCGTTACCTAAAGTCTGCAAACATTGGACGTAATAGAGGCGTGTTTTTTAGTAAAGAGCCACCACCTGTTGACTTCCTTTTTAACGAACTTGGAAGTGATCTATGCTGAATTTAAAAGGCAAATTTTTATGGTGTCGCGTAAATGTCGGGAGAAACTATGAAAGATATTGCCAGTTTTATAGTACGCTATAAAGAGTGGAGATTTTAAAGTTGGTTCTTTAATAAAAACTGCCTTCGGTAACAGCCACTAACTTGATCCACTGACAATGTAGTGCACCCAACACTGTTGTAAATTCCGTCGGGATGTTGATTATACGTCGTTGGGGATAAACGCAATTAAAATACATTTTCTTTGCAGAGTTCGTGACCATGATGACCTCAAAATGAAGAGTAGAGCAGTTTGCATTTCAGCTTTCCATTGTTTCATCCCGGCCCATTATCTACAATTTCAACATCTTGAACTTTTTGCTTGGCTGCCGGGCCACTAAAGTGAAAAACTTAATCGTTATTTAATTTACAAGACAACAACTTTAATTAATAATAAATATTTATAAATTAATATAATTGTGTAAATTTTTGTAATATATTTGTTTGGAAGGTGCAACACCAAGCATCCTCTATACTGTTTCAAACTTCTGTGCTACATGTCTAGTTGAGTCGTTCTCGTTATTCACAAAGTATGAAATTGTACTTATTAAGTCGTTCTTTCGGTGTTAGTTTAGGGGATACACAGACTTAGATACACTCAGAGTTTCATGTTTCATACTTTGTGATCCAACATACATCTGTGCACTTAACTCTAGTATTGTATCCCCTTGTTTTCGTCATTCAACAATCATTAGTTTTGTTCGTCATCATCATGTCCTCTATTGTAGGTTTTACATTTAAATAGTTAGGATTTTCCAGTGTATAACCAAATAGACACTTTTTCGTCAGCCTCGTCATTTTTTATTATTGACCGGTTTTATTTATTTTATTTATAGGTAAGACAAAATGTCATCGGTTACAATGTGAAATTATTAGATGTTTAAATTTGAAATAAATGTGACTAAAATTATTTATCTAGTGATTGTTTATCATACCCGTTTTAGAGTTAAATATTGCTACGTTAGGACGATTTTTATGTTACATATTTTTCCTTATTTTCAAATAAACAGTTCAAAGCCGCCTTCTGTTCTTACCCAAAAACAGTGTCCTAAATACCAACAACGGCACTTTACAAATCTGCCGTCAAACCAACGAGATGACCCAGTGAATTAATTAAATTAATGATTTAGCAAGGAAGTGCGTGCAGTGGTTGAATTAGGGCGAACAGTATCGATTTTTGTATTATTAAATTACGGGCGAGGAACAGCGAAGAAAAAAAACGTAGTTGGCTTTGAGAAAAAGTTACACCACCGCAACTTGATTTTTGAGAGATTTGACAGTTTTCGAGCAAACAAATTATGGCTTGCTGATATCACAAAATATACGCTTTTATTTTTACGATGCGTAAAAACCAGAGAGTTTTGTGATAAAGTGAAAGAAGGAGCAAATTAATTTCCATTTTAACAGTTTAGTTTACAAACGTCTGTAATCAAATTACTTCATATCCCAGTAGCGTGATCGTTTATTAAACGGCTAAAATATTGATTAGTATTTTTACAGGCGCCTGGAAGAGCTATTAGGCGTTATTTTGTAGTGAAATGCCCGCCGAGTAAAAATAAAATCGAAATAGTGTTTTTTCGCCCAGAAAATCCAGGTCGGTATTGGGTGTCTTTGTGCCCCCCTCAGGTGCTCGCACCACTGACCTACCTCGTGTGAGTAATATTTCCGCGCACCTTTATAAATAGATGGATTCGTCCGAGTCGTTTCGCCGGACTCAACTCTTCAGCATAACCGCAGCGTCGGTAGAGCGTCGCGACGCCGTGACCGTGGATATTAATAGTGCATAGTGTCGACAACTTTTGTTTTATGCAAATTAAAAGGACGCAACCACCGAATCACCTTAATGAGGCCTTTATTACACCACACATTCAATTTCCAAAGGTAAAATCGATCTCTCTCCATCATCATCTTCATTTGCGCCTGTCAAAAACCACCCTTGACATTTGCTTCTTTCTTTAGGGTGCTCTAAAAACACCATCGCCATGAATCTGATGTTCAGGAAGAACTTTCGGGAGCAAAAAAGTGGCCTTTCTAGCAAAGCGGCGAAAAGTTGCGCCAGTAGACATACGAGCAAAAGATCGAGTCGAGAAGGCGGTTACACCCCCATCGAAGAACACCATTATCGGACGCATTTGTTTTTCAACCCTCCAAGAGGAAGTTATGCTCAAGGGGATGATCTCGACGGTAGGAATTGTTTCTGAACTCTAACCATTTAGGGAGTGCAACCCTGCCAACAACACTGTGCAGCGTGTTTTAATTCATGTGTCTTTCGCAGGAACCTCCATAGGTAAAGCGAAGGGAACGCAGGGTTGTCTTAAGGTCAGATCGGGATAGACGCTTGTTTTTAGGGCATAATTTTTATAGGCAGCTTGGACTGTTAATAACAGCGGATATAGACAGAAATTGATGTAATATTTCGAAAATGCAAATGCGATCCAATCCCTCCAAACCCAAAAATTTATTTTTAGTCAAAACACTCGCACGTGGGAGAAAAAAAATATTTTTAGACGGGAACAAAATGAGTTGTGGCTATTGTGACATTCACAAAACACGCCAAGATCTCTCATTGTAGTTTCACAAACTCTATTGATTCAACAGTCAGTCCTACCAACACAAAATAAATTTCAGAGACGCTGCAGTGGTCCTGATCGCAAATTTAGCTGAACAAAAATCATTACTCAACAAAATTTCGGCAATTTTTGGAGATGAATTTTGAAACTTACGTTGAAAAAATCAATAGATATTATTAAGAAAAGTTGCTTAGAATAATATTTTAGGTTTTTAGACCAAATTTTAGTCCAAAATTCACATTTAGCTTTTATTTTCCTTTTAAAATTTTAAATTCGATCAGCAGTTTCATTATTAATTTGTCTACTTTTGTTGTGAATATGTTTTTTATTTTTATGCGGTTCAATCCCCCCCAACTGAATTTTCATCATCCGCGTTAATTTTCACTGGAAATTTTGAAATAAACAAAAATTGACGATGATATGAGCTTGTATTCATTTTAATTGCAACCGCCTCTAGCTAAACTCTGTTTATTTCAAACAAAACTGATATACGCACATTAATGGACAGTTTAAAGATTTTAGAACAATATACATTATTCAGAAATCAAATAAATAATATAAAAATCAAGATTTTTGTCCAGCTAGATTTACCATCGGCACCTCTGTGCGCTGTCGTAAAAAACTCAATTAATCAAACCTTCTCCATTTTTTTTCCTCTGAAAAACAAGTCTCTAACGTGGGAGGACTTTTATTTTTACCCCGCCAAACAACGAAACATTGAAATCCTTGACCATTGTCTCCTTCCGGCCGCGAAACCTTCCCGACTTGAGCCCACTTTAATTTTTGATGAAACCACTTTAAGCCTAAAAAATGCGCCCTTGAACAACTGAAAGAGTGTTGGCAAGCATTGCAGGTGGATTGAATCAGTAGCTCCTCTATTTTCTGCAATAGACGGTACATATTGACACGCGTCTGGTTGGCCGGTGTTGGAAACATTTTTAGCCAAACTCAAATTTTGAGTAAGTTTTTTATCCCCCCAAAACAATTACTAAATTCAGATCGAGTTTCGCAGTGTAGTTGTAGAATTTTGGTAATAAATTGCGGAGACGTGTGATAATTTTTCACTGAAAGTCGCGATATAAAAACTTTGGTTGGGACGGAAATATCTTCGTGAAGCGTCATTTAAATTTAGGCATGAGAGGTTATTGGCGAAAACGTGAAGCTACGAGCTGAAGGTCGGTTAATTAGTGAAAAATGTAAACAGAAAAAATAAATATCAGGGCTAAGCTGTTGAAAATCCGTTTCGTTTGATGGAGCGCAAATCACAAAATAAAGGCGCATATTTTATATTTACACAGGAAGATCTTGATTTACTGTGTTATTATCGACCCCGCCTATAAATACCCCCAAAAAAACTCAATTTGATCCCAAAAACTCGCTGCGAGTCGAAGATTCCCATTTTTCGTACTCCCGAAACCTTGATCCCCTTTCGAACTGCATAACCGTTTTACCTCCGCTCCACTTTGCAGGAAACTCAAGTCCACGCACCAAACTAACCACTCAACCGTTAACACTGGCGCTTTTCCACCCCATCGCGCCCTACAATGTAAAAATCGCGTCACGATTTGTATTTTTTGCACGGTCATCTCTACTAACCCTTCGAAATAATATGAAATAGTTATGCATGTGCGCGATGTGTCCTATTCTCGGTCCATTTATTTGATTTTGTTCCGTATGAATCCGTTTGCAGAACCGCGTTGCGGTCCTATGACTGGAGCGGGCGGGGATCCTCTGCCACCGCTGCAGTCGTCTGCGATATCTCCTGCGATGACGGAGTCGGACCTTCCGCAACCTTTGGTCGTTCGAACTCCCTCGGTGTCCATGATGAAATGGCCTACGACGCCGTCGCCCACCAAAACCACCCCCACGAGACAAGTAAGAAATCGTAAAAAAATGCATTCTATAGTGGCGTCAGTTTTATTTATTTGTATTTAATAACTTTTATGATCGCCGGAAATCAATAAAACGATTGGCTTCCCAGACCAACTTTATGCATTAACAAATATCTTGTCGTCCATCAAATCCCAGTCGCGGTTGGCTTTGACTGCACATTCATGTCGTAACTAACACCACTGCGGCAGTTTTGACGTATCAAAACTGAATAATTTAACAGATGGGACGGTTTTCGGACAAGAAGCCGACATACGTTGAAAAGCATGGCCTACCTATGATGGAAATTTAAAATATAAAAAAACGGTTGTGAATAGGCGTTGAAATATGTCAATTTTTCAGGTGAGCTTCAACTACGGCAAAGACTGCGTGTCGGAGGCGGCCAAAACCTTGTCCGGAGTGGAAAGAGATTGTTTCATTATTCCGGTTCACAGCTTGGATAGGTTTCTTCCAGCTGGAGTACCTTTGCCAGTAGGTATACACCCATGAAGTACCATGGCACAGTGGTCCCAATCGCAAATCTAGCTGGACACAAATCATTACTCAACAAAATTTCGGCAATTTTTGGAAATGAATTTTAAAATTTACCACATTCATGAAACTTTTTACAGTGAATCTATTAATAATAGTGGGGCCGTTTTTCAATATTTTGCTTCACGTTGAAAATATCAATAGATATTATTAAGAAAAGTTGCTTAAAATAATATTTTAGATTTTTAGACTAAATTTTAGTCCAAAATTCAAATTTAGCTATTTTTTCCTTTTTAAAATTTTAAATTCGATCAGCAGTTTCATTATTAATTTGTCTACTTTTGTTGTGAATATTTGTTTTATTTGTATGTGGTTTAATGCCCTCAACTGTATTTTCATCATTCACGCTGATTTTCATTGAAAATTTTGAAGAAAAAAAACAATAATTGACGAGGATACGAGCTTGTATTCATTTTATTTGCAACCGCCTGTATATGGTTGAGATTTTTCGAATGCGTAATCTTTAATGGTTCTTTAATTAACCAGAACTACATAATTTCCGACTAAACTATCTTGAAACAAATTTTAAAACTCTAGTTAAATTCGATGTTTATTTCAAACTTAGAAAGGAAACTTCAGAAAGCAATATTATTTTTTTCTAAAGCATATTCCGGGAAAAATGGGTTTTTATGTAAATATGTAATCTCAGTTGAATGATCAATGTCACAAATTCGCAAAATTCAAAGACACTTTGAAAAAATAGGCTTGCAAGTAGAGTCCCGATAATTTGGCTGAAATTGCAATTCAAGGTTTTGCTGGCTGTAGATGCAATTCTGATAAAAACAAAACTGATATACGCACATTAATCGACAAGATTTTAGAACAATATTCGTTATTCAGAAATTCAAATAAACAAACTCGATTTTTGATTTTTGTCCAGCTAGATTTGCCATCGGGACCACTGTGCATCGGTGAGTTATTATGGGTCTTTTTGCAGAAACCCCCCTCTAATGGTAATTCTCTGGAGAAGAAAAACCAGGGGAATCTACATGTGATGGAGGTACGAAAAAAATAACCAAATTGTTTATTCATCGGGAATAAGAAGCATATTTATAAACCCGATTTATTCCCAGTTAAATATTTACCTTCTGCGAATACATCGGCTGAAATATCCATTCAAATATTTACGTTTATTCCACTACTAAGAAGTATTTATTACCGCCCTCGAAGCATTATTCCCTGAAATTGTCACGTTATTTCCTATTGATTTCGCGTCTGCTTTACGACCATGTGTTAACAATTTTACGACATAAATAACAATTCCACGGACACGCGCTATTGGAGATTCCCGATTGATTCTCAAGTCCGCTTCTCTAAATTTTAACGTTAAATGGAAAAAGTTGGTAACTTAGGACTTGTTGGAATTTAATTACGAAGTTAATTAAAAAAAGTTTCCATCGCTTTCAGGTGCCTGATCCCAAATTATGTGTCTTATGCCACTTAATGAGCCCCCTGGAGCCCATAGACCCCGTTCTGGAGTCGCCTTTGGTTCAACCTTTATTTAAACAGCGAGTGACCGCTGGCGAGCTTCTCAGCGAAGTTTCGCAGGCGAAAACTGCAGTGACGGGGATGCTTTTAGCCAATATGGAACGCAACGGTTGGTAGAAAAAAATTGGGACACTCTGTATATCAGATTTTTGCAGCCGAATTCCCGTTTATATCGTACTATGTGATAAACACCTCACAAACAAATCCTGTGATGTTTTACAATAATATTCGCACTGCCAGTTTGACCAAGTTTGATCCGCGACATTTGAGGTACACCGCGGCCCACACCCTCGATTTATATACAGGTAGGCTCATAAAACTTGTACTGTTCAAAAGCACCAAGTTTACAGAAGTGGCGTCGATCTGTCGCCCCCCAGTCCACGAAATTGGAGTGTCTCTCACCAAAACTCAGACTTCGACCACTGGCTACATGGTGTCAGTATACAAGGTGTTCGAAGGCGATGATCGCGAGAAATTCGAACGGAATTGGTTGTATTGGACGGGGGCAAGAATGATCTACCGATATTTACCATCAGCCGCGGGTCTTCGGAGGATCTCTTTACATAAATCTCTGAGTCCTAAAGGCGACAAAATGTACATTTTGATTTGTGAATGCTGCAACTTATTGAGTGATGTCACAGTTTGTGCGCTGATTTTACCAGCGCTCAGGGCGCGACTGACGGGGTACACGGGCATTTACAGACCAATACAAACGTTCTAATGTTACATATCTTTCACACATCATTTTTAAAGTGGGCGACTTCGAAGTGAAAGGTTTGGGAGTTCAGGGAATTACCCAGTCGCCCACTCTGTTTCGTAGGAATTGCTTGAAGAGACGATGTTATGATTAGATTGCAAGTTTGAGCTTCTTGCAGACGTGCCTATTTACATTTTATTAAACAAAAAACAATCAAATGTTGTATATAGGTAGAACACTTTCTAATCATTTACTATAAGCGGAAAAGTGATAATCAAACAGAGGAAAGTACAAAACTTAATTTCCTGATCATATCACAGTTGGAATTTGACTATAGCTACAAAAAGTATTAAATCTTGTGTATTATCATTGTTTATGTTAAGTTATCGAGGCGGCGTAGGCGACGCCCGCAGCCCACTGAGATCCCGCCACCACGTTTTGGTACAAAATTCACCACGCTTTTCTTAAGTCGGGTGAGGCCATGAAGCTTCACCAAAAGTGTCTTCCTTAGTTCCGCTTGAAAACCAGCAATATTAAAGAGAAATTTATTTAAATATATGCAATGCTCAAGACAACTTTATCAACTACTTTATTTGTTACCTCGTTAATACCCTTTCCGTCCTCGAAATCTTTGTCGATTGTCTAGCTGTAAACAAAATGTAAATATATTTATACAATAATAAATATTTTCAGTACCAATGATCGTTTGCATTCAAAGAACGTCGTTCTGAGCGCCTGACATTCAGTGGGGACGTTGTTGGACCGGAGGCACTCTTTTGGAGTCTTCTTTTCCTGCAAACTTCTAATTAGAGGAGAATAAAAAGGGGCTCACATACGTACGAGTCTGCAGCAGTCGCTTTCGAGGAGACAGTATTTAAGATCGGCGCGGACTCCTGAGCACGGGGACTTATCCACTAAGTGCTCGTTTTCTTCTGTATATCGCATCATTTTGAAGGCAAGGGGGCTGCAAAAAGACAAAAAACGAGCCGTTGTATAAATAATAGAATTTTTTTTCTAGCAAAAAAAGTGAGGTTATGACACAGATATACTTTCGTAAGCCCAAATATCAATATTTTCCCCACAAACGACACAAAATATGTCACTGGGCGCACGAAACAAGCACCGCTTCTCCTTAAATAACACAATTTGAGCGAAATTTTCAGTTTTAAAACAACGAAAAAAGTAAGGTTATGTTAATTTTCAATAAACCGGTCTTAATTTAAGCACACTTACATTTTCACAGTCACACGATAAACCAAACAATAAACACTCCGAGTTAATTTATTCCCAATAAAAGTTGCACAAGAGGCTGTTAAATGTTATTTTTGCACTGTGGCAACATAACCTCAACTGTCATCACAACATAACCTAAGATTTCCGGTGTTCTTTCGATGTTAAAATGCACATAACTGAAGACACTTGTCGTGTTTGTTTGGGCAAGCAGCGTCTCAACTCAATTTTCAAGAAAAATCTAACGGAGAAAATCAAATATTGCGCGTCAATAAAAGTGAGGGTCTTTATCAATTTTCTCGTTTTTAAGCCCCATTTTGCAGCTTTCTGAAGGCGATGAGCTCCCAAAAATGATTTGTAATCAATGTTTGTTTTATCTCGATGTCGCTTACATTTTCCGAACAGTCTGTGAGGCTACTGATGCTAGGTTGCGTAAATTTTTAAAGCAACAAACGACAGCCCCCATTAAGACGGAGGATTATTTTTTTATCGATAGTCCTGTGGCCCATGAAGTTGTGATAGGCGAAGAACTGGAAAATGAGGGAGAATTGAGTGATGAGGAGCCAGAAAACTCATTTTTGCTAAAAGACGTTACAATGGATGAAAATAAAGAGAAAATTGGCCGGCATACAGCCAAAAAGAACTCTGCAAGGGTACCAAAACGTGTGCCTCAAAATCACGACACCACTGAAAAAAATCCCGAAACTAAAACACATCAGTGTGACCAATGTAACAAATCTTTTCCTTACCAAAGTCACCTCACAAGGCACATGGCTGTGCATTCAGGAATAAAAAACTACAGTTGTCACCACTGCGGCAAAAAGTTCATGAATCGCTACAACCTCAGCGTGCATCTTCAAAAGCACACTGGAGTTTTCCCCTACAAATGCACCCTGTGCAATCGAGGATTTTCGTCCCCAAGTCTCTTAAAACGCCACCTCAAATCCCACAGTCTCAACCCCGAATTTCAGTGTAAATTTTGCCCCAAAAAAATGCTTCATTTGAGTAGTCTGCGGTTGCACGAAAAAATGCATTTGTATCGACCTGCGTACACTTGTGATATTTGTTTCAAGACGTTTTCGTACACCAGCTCGCTGAAAAGTCACAAAAAGGGGCATCAAGGAATCAAAGAGAACACGTGTGAAGTCTGCAACAAGAAGTTCACGAGGAAAACGTCTCTGAGGCGACATATGGTTACACATTTGAACAAAAAAGTGGGTAAAGACTTTCAATGTGATGAATGCAAGCAGCGGTTTATAAACGAGGCTTTACTTATTGACCATTTGAAACAACATTTGAGTTCATTTTAGTTTGTACGCTTTATTTTAAATAGACTGATTGAATGACGGGCATTTTTGAATTTAAATATCCCGCTGAGTACGTAGTTTCCCCATTGGTCGGTAGACTAAGTGAAATTAGCTCTTTACACTATTTGGTCTCTAAATCCCTACCACTTGAGTCCGTTGCACACAGCTGGATGTATTATTTAGCACTTATTTTTCAATGTAAATCTGAAACGACACAATTTCACTTCACATCCGTCGCAACACTAAACTGATTGAAATGAAGTGATTAAGTGATTACGAAACTTCGATAATTGAGTCTTAATCTGTGGCTCTAATAAAAACAGAAATAAAAATATTGCAAAACCATAGTTATCTAAGAGGGGCGTTTTAATTTATAAAAAATGCATTTAGTGTGAACTCTTCTTGCTGCAATTATATTTTATTATATGCAACCAACAATACATTCTTTTGTAACATTTGTGGCGATGTGTGCCGGTCTTCATGGTGGCGGTGATTCTTTAGGGTACGAGGCTAAGTTCACACAGGAGAATCTCGGGTGAGTAGCCATCTGTAATACCGACGTTCTCCCTTTGAAAAATTTGACGTTTCTGTCAGTGATTTGTTGTGGCCGTCTAATCAAGAATCGCATAATTCTCAAAAATTCTCACTAAAATCGTGAAAAATCCTCGTGCCTGTGCAACCTGAGCCTCCATTCTCTCTTTTCCTGTATTTTATGTAATTTCCGCGCTCATTTAGAATGATGGCCGAATCAGACGCAACGGTGGAAGCAACACGGCGTTTGAATGTAAAAAAGCAAACGTTGGACGATGCATATGCAGCCCCCGCGAATTTCCTCGAGATCGATGTAGTGAATCCCGTCACTACCATTGGCGTAGGTAAAAAACGCTTCACAGATTACGAAGTGAAAATGAGAGTGAGTAGTGACACCCCCTAACTGTCAAATGTGTAAAAAAGTACGTTTTAGACAAACTTGCCTGTTTTTAAAGTTAAGGAATCCAGCGTGAGGCGGAGGTACAGCGATTTTGAATGGTTAAGGAACGAATTGGAGAGGGATAGTAAAATTGTTGTGCCACCTTTGCCAGGGAAGGCGTGGAAGAGACAGTTGCCATTTAGGGGAGACGATGGGATTTTCGAGGAAGATTTTATTGAAGAGAGAAGGAAAGGGCTGGAAGTATTCATTAATAAGTAAGTTTGGGACAAGGGTCAGTTTAAGGTCACTATTGTTTGGAGAGGTTTAAGCACTTAAGAAATAATAGTTTAATCATGACGGTTTTGTTGATTAATCAGCGAATGTTATCAATGTTTGAATTTATCCAGTTTTACATAATTGAGATATGGTTACGTTTTCGAATAAATCACGGAAGTTTGACGAGTGGAAGGTCAAAACTATTAAATTAGATGATTACAATGAAAAAAAATGTGACCACAAGAGTCAATACATCTGCATAGATAAAACATAAGCAGAAGGCAATTCACTAGAAAAAATCCGTGGAATTAATCTCCGAGGGGCGTTTCCTTATCAAACGATTATATTCGAATGTGTGGGACCGACCGTTGATGATTGCTAAATTAAAGAACAAGTAATAACTACAGCCAACTCGTCAACACGAGATCCACCTTAACAGTAAAATAAGTAATTATCTAGTAAGAATGAAAACATTGTTTGTAACACGGCTACATCTCGTCTGCAAGCACCAACGACTGATCCGCAAATAGATATTTACATAACAAGTGCGGAAAGTGACCAAGTGCAGATACTACACGAGTGCAAGAATAGTTATTTACAGTCGCGTGTGGTAACTTACATTTTACAGCGCGAAATCAGTTTGAAGCACGACGGCGTAGCCGGAGTGCTTTAATGATTGAGCGCTGTAAAATGGTTAACGCACAAGAGTTGTATTAAACTTTTTGGCCGAAAAATTTTAATTTAAATAATTGGATTTTTCAAAATTTATGAGAACTGTCACATCTGACATTTGTAAATTTCATCATCTGTCAATTCTGTCAATTTTGTAGTTGGTGCACAAAAAGTACACAAGATGGCGCTGTATAAAAAACGTTTTAATATTACTTTAAAAATAGAAATATTGTCTTAATTGAGATAATAATTGAGGTAGATTCCACTTTGGTGATCAATCTTCATTATGGTAAAGTGATTTTAATTTATAAACGCATGTGAAGAGCAGACGATTTGGGCAATTTTTACAGCACGGCGTGTGTAAACGTCCAGGGCGCTTGTAAATCTAGTGTTTCCGAAGATGTCAATTGAATGTTAATTTGACGTTTACAATTCATGAGGCCAAAAAGACACTTTCCGGCGAGTTATGTACACTATTTTTCCTACGACCTTTCATCAGGAAGAAACCATAAGTTTCGAATAGTTCATTTCTTATCTATTCTGAATGTATTTTTTCTACAACCGCTTATAAAAGTGACGTATTTCACATAGTTAAATAGTTGATGTTTTCGTACATCCATTTACGAAAGTAAAAGTCACTAGTGTGATATGAATATATCCGCACAGACTTGTCAAAACTGATTTGTCAGAAAATCATTATACATGTTGTTTTACAGTGAATCGTCCACGTTTTTTAGACAAAAATTCAAAAGTTTTGACAGATCTGTGCAGATATATTCATGTCATACTAGTGACTTTTACCTTACCAAAATGGATGTACGAAAACATCAACTTTCGGAGTCATTTAACAATGTGGAAAATGCCACTTTCATGTGGGGTCGTAGGAAAAGTAATTATCGATAGTAAGAGTAAAAAATATTGTTTGTAAAACGTATGTACCTAATAGGTTTTTGCGGATTCTCGTCCGTAAGCAGCAACGACTAGTCCGCAGAAATTGTATTTTAGGTACTTGTGACAAAAACGGCTACAAAAATGGCTATATCATTACTCCCCAAATAGTATATTATTAAACGAGCGAGAAAGTTGGCTACTTCTCCGCAGTTGGTTATTTCAACGAGGCTTAGCCTAATTTATATTTTTCTCTTTCAGAATAGCCGGACATCCCCTAGCCCAAAACGAGCGCTGTCTACACATGTTTTTGCAAGAGCCTCACATCGACAAAAACTACGTCCCCGGAAAGATCCGCAATACGTAAAGCAACATTTTGTGGATGACTGTTAAATTCCATCCTTTGGTTATCTCTGTACTGCTGCTGCGATTTTCACGTTTTAAATTAAAGTTAAGTACTTTATTAATCTTTTTTTCCTTCATCAAGAACTTTATGTATGTATGATTGTATATGTTATGATTGGTAGTTTTTTAAGATGAAGCCTACATTAAAATTAAATGAATTTAGGAATAAGTGAGCTGGAAGTGTTTTGATTCCATGCTATATATTGTGAAATATTAGGCTTTATGTATAGATTATGTCAGTTGTATTTACTCAAATAAATTTATTTATATCACTTTTCCGCTCTCGCTTCTTCCATATTTTTTTTCTCTATCACATCCAACCAAATGTCTCGTAACGCACTGAAAAACTTGATTCAAACAAAATCTAAAATTCCTGACTCACCAAGCTAGCAAGTAGAGTTCTTCAGTGTTGGGCAAAACAACCTTCAGCAACTCCACGCATGGTATCACCACAAAGTTCAGGAAATTCACTTGATCCTGAGGAATGGTATGAGTCTTTTCTCTATCCATAAGTGATAAGGGATGCAACCCCATTTTCTTCTCCATATCACCTTGGATATAAAACTCACGATAAAGATTATCAGTGATGCGATTCGCAACCCCGTAGGGTTTACACTGCCCCGACAAATCACAACTTGTCATCATTATCGCCTTAATGCAGCCCCTGTGGGTCATGTTACCCCAATCCAAAACCCCATCGTTGCAAATCTGCGTTAATTTCACCCTGACTTTGAAATACAGAGCCAAATCAGTGGCTAAAATCGCTTCTTTTATTTCTCTGGAGATTGTTTTGAAGGTGCTTTCTGATAAGTTGCTATAAACCGGACAGTCATTGAGGATGGTCATACAGACGCGATAGTGATGGTTTTCTAAGAATGATTCTTCATACAGGAGAGCCATATCGTCGTTTATTAGTTGGAGGAAGTTGTTAGTTAAGCCGCCGTGGTCCAAATCGTGCCCAAGAGCGGCGACAATGAGAGCTTTCAGCTAAAAAGTCGAGTTAAATCCGTTTAAGCGTTAAAAATCGTACTTCAATCACGGAAAACTTCTTTAAGTTCCTCCTCAAGATCGCATGCATGCAGTGACACACGTTGAAAGCGTGCTCGAAGTTGTGGTAAGGGTTGTTTCTGTACAGTTTTCTTGCCGACAAGATGAACTGCATTGTATTTTTAATATTAAGCTCCGACACCTGCACTACTTGGAGGATCATGCAAAGAACCAATTTGGGCATTTGATGGAAATTATTCAACGGAATGTACCAACTGAACCTGCAAACAACTCCTTAAAAGTGTTGAAAACCACCGAACACGTACTGGTGGAAATCATAAGGAATCTTCGTATCCGGATGTTGTATAAAATTATCAATATCATGGACGCACGGCCTGATCTGAAGACGCAACAGCTTCAACGACACGTTACAGACGTGCATCTACAAATCGACTTTATTAACCGAAGAAGTGGTAGAAACAAACCATTTGATTCATCTCTTGGTTGACTTTGGTGTAATGAAGAGCCAGAGCGCAATAAACCGAGAAGGTTTTAAACAGATTCTCATCCGCTGACGTGAAAAACCCCCCGTGCTTCTTATTCACCACTTGGATGACTCCGAGGATGCCGCCCACGCCCATGATGGGCATGCAGAGCATGGTTTTCGTGACAAACCCAGTCCTCTGATCAACGTCTTTATTAAATCTAGCGTCTCGATACGCGTCTTTGATATTAACAGATTTGCCAGTTTTTGCCACTAGACCAGCGATTCCTCGCTCTTTGTTAAAATGAATTTTCGCATTTTTCTTATGGAGTCGGGTGTCTTTCTCATCGATGCCTTCGTCGAAGAGATCGGCGACGAATTCTTCGTTTTCTTGGTCGATTATAAAGAAGGAGCCGCGTTCGGCATCGAGGGTTTCTTTAGCAAAGCGCTGGAGAGAGTTAGTTGGTCTGCAATAACTTACTTACTACAACACTGGAGATCATTTTCTCCATGACGACGGTGTCGGTGAAGTAGTTCTTGGTGAGATCCAGGAGGTACTCGTTCATTTTTTGTTGTTTTTTCAATGCGACTCTTTGTTGGTTTTGGTGGATGGCGGCTCCCATCCATCCTGTAACTACGATGGTGATCTTGAGGTCGTCTTTCGAGAAGGAGTTCTGTTGCTTTTTGTACAACTCGATGACTGCGAGGCATTCGCCATCTGGAGTTACCACCGGCACGCAAAGCACGGATCTAACTGATTCTCCTACAAGAAAATAACAGAGGAGTTCACTTTAAATACTCAGACCTTTGCGCGCCATTCCCATGGGAAATCTTTCATCTTCAGCGTAGGTATCTAACATTATGTATTCTTTTCTGGTGGCAACAAACGCGGCGATTATTGTTCCTTCTTTGATTTTCCATCGGATTTCTTCCTCTTCGTACTTTTTTCGAGTTAGGTAGATTTCGTCGGTGTTGGAGTCGACCATGTACAAAGTAACACCATTGGCTTTGGTGACGTTCTTCAGGACGTCGCAAGTTTCGTTGAGAAGTAGAGGAAGATCGACGCTGTCGGTGAGGAATGAAGAGAGTTCGCGGAGGACAATACTCGGGGATTTGTCGAGGAAATAACTGAATAGTTTGCTTTTAGAGTGGGACGACTCCAGCACGTAGGAACTGTTATGCATTGCCGGAGGAAAAACACAAATGACACGAAGCTAGCAACTGACAGAAAAACTGGTAAACTAGATTCTATTTAATAAACAAAGAGTTTCTCTACAAAAGAATCATCCTGTCGCCAACACCGCTTCCCCCGAATATCAATAAACTCCTGCCAAGTCCTCAACAGCAACTTCGCTTCTACGTGAAGAACTTCAGTGCAAGGCACGAATTGTTTGACCAGTTTAAGACACGGGATGACGATGATCTTCATGAAACTCACTTGGTCTTCAGGAACGGAATGCGACTTGTCTCTATCCATGAGAGACAAAGGACACAACCCCAGTTCCTTTTCAAGGTCCCCTTGCCTATAGAACTCCCCGTAAAGATTGCTGGCGTTAGTCTTCGAAACCAAGAACGGTTTACAATTCCCAGAGAGATCAGCCGTTGACATCATCAGTGCTTTTAGAAGACGTCGATGCTCTTGTTTGCTCCAAGAGAAAACTTCAGACTTCAATATTGTTTCCAATCTGGTTCTATTAATAAAATACATTTGTAAATCTGTTGCTATGATTGCGTTTCTCATTTCTTCACGCAGCCGCGCGTAGTTTTCACTGCTCATATTCCGGAAGATCTTGAAATGGTCAAGAAGCAACATAGCGACGTAAAAATGGTGGTTTTCAAGAATCGAAGTTTCGTATAAGTAGGCCAAGTCGTCGTTGGTCAACTCTAAGAAGTTGCTAGTGAAGCCGGGATGATCAACGTCATGGCTTAAAGCTGCCAGAATCATAGCCTTCATCTGGGGACCCAATTAACATGACTTCTTAAGACAAGCGGACTTACTTCAATGGTTGAAAATTGATTTTTCAACGTTTTTAGCATTACGAAGATGCAATGACAGACATTGAAAGCGTGCTCGAAGTTATGGTACGCTATCCTACGGTAGAATTTTCGAATGGAAAGAATGTAGCGAATGGTGATATTCAAATCAATGTCCTTAGCTCCAATGATTTGAACAAACATGTAAAGGCAGTACTGCGGCATTTTGTTCTGGTCATCACTACTGATGTACCAACTCAGTCTAAAAAGAAATAATTCAAAGAGCGCGTACGAAAACGAACTTACTGGTTGAAGCCCATCGGAAGTTGAACCCGCTTGTGTTCTTGCACAGTTAGTATATCATGGACGCACGGCTCCATCTGCAGCTGAAGAATCCTCGAGAAAACAACATTTAAATTTTTCTGAAACAACCACTCTAACAAAGACGACGAAAGTCCTTCCTTACCGCAGCTTTCAGCTGTTGCTGCATTTTCGTGTATCGAAGAGTCAACGCGCAGTATTCACAGAAAGTGGTGAAGAGTTTCTCATCGCTCGCGCTAAAATGCCCTCCGTTTCTCTTATTCACGACTTGGAGGACCCCTAGGAGACCCTCAGGACCCATGATGGGCATACAAAGAATAGAACGGGTGATAAACCCGGTCTTCTGGTCGATTTCTTTGCCGAATCTTGGGTCGTTATAAGCGTCTTTGACGTTGACAGTGATGCCGGTTTTTGCGACTAACGTGGCGATGCCGCGGTCTTTGGTTAAGCGAATTTTTTGGGGTTTTCGGTAAGGGGCGTCGGCGTCTCCTTGGACGTCGTCGTAGAAGTCGGTGAACATGTCGTCGCCGCTGCTTTGGTCGATGACGAACATGGAACATCGCTCGGCGTTTAGGGTTGCTTTGACGAATTTCTGGAGGGATTAGCATGTTCCTGTGGGTTCTCTGGAGATTGGATTCTAGTATAGCTTACCACCATTTCGTTGATCATTTTCTCCATGACCACGGGCTCCCCGAAGTAACATTTCGTTAAATCCAAAAGATAATCGTTGAGTTCTTGTTGTCGTTGCATGGCTAATCTCTTGGCGTTCTGGTGGATAGCCGCCCCCATCCACCCCGTAACAATTAGCGCAATTCGAAGATCATCCCCTGAGAAGACCGTGTCAAACAACAGTTTATATAACTCGATGACGGCGAAGCATTCGCCATCAGGAGTCACCACAGGAATGCACAACACCGCCTTCACAGTGTTGCTGTCGTAACCGACTCCTTCAGGAAATCTCTGATCTTTCATAATATCGTCGATAATAACATACTCTTTCTTATAAGCAGCATAAGCAGCAACCGTCGTGTTAAGCTTGATCTTCCACTTAATCTTATAGCGATTTTTCACCGGAGTTTTCTGACTCTGGTAAATCTCATTGGAGGACGGATCCATCATGTACAAAGTAACTCCAGCAGCTTTCGTTGCATTTTTTAACACGTCGACACTTTGGTGGATCAGCGACACCAAATCAACGCTGTCGGAAAGAAAAAAGGATAAATCTCGTATTAAAACAGTCGGCTTCTTGCGGAGGTAAGCGCTGAATTGTTTAGATTCTTCGACCTCTTGTAGCTTTTGGTCTTTACGGATGATCCGAACGAAGGGAGCGATAACACGCTTGGCGGCTTTGTCGCTGATGGGGAGAGATGTCTTGACTATTTTTGGTGGGGCTTGATCGGGCTCGTTGCGAAGCGAGCGCGCCGATGGCGATGTCTTTGTAGGGCGATTTTTTTTTAACATTTTCGTACAAAAAACGGAAAAATATTTATGATGTCAGCGAAGTAAAAACAAATGAGGGTTGTTAAAATTGCGCTTACTTGTTGCAAATTGTAAGATAGATGAAAAAAAAAACATTTTCATTTAGTAAGCTTAGCAAATTAGAAGTTGGACAACTGTTGACTGAGGGGTCAATTCTAATTCAGTGCCGCAAATTGGTTACGCAGCGGCAAAGTTGCCGCACTGTCAAATGCAAAATAAAATAAAGCACAGGGCGTTAAAGCATTGCCCAGCGTCGATAATTTTTGAAACATGGGGTAGACAAGTAGTCGACGAAACGACTTGCATCATCTCATTCTTGTAGTGCCAACCAATTAAACAAGATTTAACTCCAAAATTTAGGTAAAACTTGGCTGAATGACAGATGCCGCAGTATCCATGGTAACCACGGTTTGCGTTAACGCAAAATCATTAGAATTAGGGCTTAAAGTTGGTTTAGGTTGCAAATGTCTTACTCAAGGTCATAAGTTCTAGAATTTTCATTGCGTAATTCGGTCCTGTTGCAAATGTGGCAATGGTGGTTTAAGGGTACAAAAGACGATCGTGTTCTGTCATTGTAATGCGTGGCAATTAAATATGTTTCTTACCGTTTTTAAAGAGCAGTGGCATCTGAGGCGAATTTCGCTTCACTTAGAACATCTTTAAGGGTATGCTACACAACAAATTTCATGTCAAAACCGACAAATGTCAAAATCTGGGGGACAATGATGCCAACCATAGGGTGCAAAACCTAATTCGGTTGATATCTCGCTTATTCGTAAACCAATTTTAATAAAATTTATCTCATTTAACGTAAAATTTCGAGTAGATTCACATACGCTAAATTTACATACGTCAAAAAATAACAGAGTTAGAAGCGTTTAAATTCGGTGATAGTGGATTCCGGCTGCTATACACTATCCATTACACTACGCAAACATTTTTTTATTATTTTTTATTTGACAATAGAATCGTCTTGTCGCCACATTTTGTTCCCTCTCGTTTCTAAAATGGCTCGCCACTTCGAACGCAGAACTCTAAAAATGATCACTGCAAGAACTGCAACCAACTTATCGTTCAACTTACATCGCCCCCAAATATAAATCATTCGTGGTCGGCATAATGCTCTTCAACATTTGCATGCAGGGAATAACAATAACATTTTGAAACAGTATCTGTTGCTCGGGGACCATATCCATTGCCTCCCTGTCCATACCTGGTAGAACACAATATCCGAGTTGTTTCTCCAAATCGCCCTGATAATAAAACTCCTCTGAAAAAAAACGGTAACATTGCGCTCGGTGACAAATCGACAAATCGTACTATAAAGATTATCAACGAGTCTCTTGGCGCTTAAGAACGGTTTGCAGTTCCCGGACAAATCACAAACGTTCATCATTAATGACTTAACCAAACGCTTGTGTTCAATGTTTTCCCAGCTCAAACTTGAAGTGCTCTGCAATTTCGAAAGTTTCGAATAATTTCCAAAAAACGTGGTTATTTCCGTTGACATAATACACATTCGAATTTGATCATAAAATAGCTTTGTTTCTTCTTTGGATAATCCACGGAAAATTTCATGTTCTGCCAACAGCTGAAGAGCGACGAAACAGTGATGGCGTTCCAACAAAGCGTCTTTATAAAGCATCGCGAGGTCATCATGAGTTGACTGCAAGAAGCTGCTGCTCAGACCGGAATGATCAAGATCGTGGCATAAACACGCGATTAGAAGAGATTTGATCTGGAAAATTCAAGTCAGATTTTGCATATTTATAACTTACATACTTCTAATTTTGTGAACTGGTTTCTGTTTCTTCTTAAAATCATGTACATGCAGTGGCACACATTGAAAGCGTGCTCGAAATTATGGTAAGGTAAATCGCGGTAGGATTTTCGCACGGTTAAAATAAATTTCATCATAATTTTCTTATTAATTTCTCTAGGATTGATCAGTTTTACCAACATATACATGGTAAAGAATGGGGCCAAAAGTAGTTCGTCTTTGTTTCGGACGTACCAACTGAAACTGAGCAACGATTGGTGGTGAAGTAATTCTTTCCACTCACCTGTCAAAATCATTAGGAACTTCCGGTATTTTTTTGCTTTCAATATAAAACCGAATGTCGTGGAGACACGGCACCTGCTGCAATCTCAACGCCCTCTTTAACAGTGTGTCCAGATACATTTGGTTGTTAATTTCGGAATGGACCTTCGTATAATGCATCGCCAAGGAACAATACAAAGAAAAAGTTTTAAATAAATCCTCATCCGCTGTGGTAAAACAACCCTCGTTCGTCTTATTGACGACTTGTACAACCCCCATTACTCCTTTCGCCCCCAGAATTGGCATACAGAGAATTGATCTAGTGATAAACCCCGTTTTTTGTTCAACCTCTTTGTTGAATCTTGGATCAGTGTACGCATCTTTGACATTAATAGTTTGTTTGGTTTTCACAACAAGACTTGCAATTCCGCTCTCTTTCGAAAATCTAACTCTTTTTGGTCTGTTTCCTTCGTTGTTTGGTTCATCCTCGAAGACATGGGCCACCATTTCTTCGCTGTCGTCGTCCATGATGAAGAAGGAGCCGCGTTCAGCTCCCAAAGTCACTTTCGCGAATTTCTATTATAGAAAATCAGAAAATCATTTTACTGGTTTTTGATTGTAGTGTTGACTTACCAAGACTTCAATCATGAGCTTGTCCATTTGGACGTTGTCTTCGAAGTAACACTTAATGAGGTCCAAGAGATAGTCGTTTAACTCTTGTTGTCTTTTTATAGCAAGTCGTTGTTGGTTTTGGTGAAAAGCTATGCCCATCCATGCTGCGACCATAATGCAGATTTTTAGGTCGTCGTTTTCGAAGGGTGGGAGAGAAGAGAGGCGGACAAACTCGATGACTACGATACAATCGTCCTCTGGAGTCATCACAGGGAGGCACATCACGGATTTGGGTTTAGCGGATCCTTGGAAATTGACGAAATTACATTTTATTAATCTAGCGCATCCACCATTTTTATACGATATATTTACCGTAGTTTCCAATTCCTTCAGGAAACCTCATGTCCTTCAAGATGTCGTCAATGATAATATACTCCTTGTGCATAGCTACGTAGGCTGCCACAGTGGATTCATCGTTAATCTCCCAAGAAATTCTGTGTCTTCGTTTAACAAGCTGCGTTGTGCTCAAGTAGATCTCATTGTTGGGTTTGTCAACGAAGTATAAGCACGCCCAAGAGGCTTTAGTCACGTTCTTTAAAACTTCAGCAGTCTCTTGGAAAAGACAGGGCAGCGCTACATTGTCGGACATAAAAGAAGACAAATCTTGAAGCAGCACCGCTGGTTTCTTTTGCAAATAAAAACTGAATTGTTTGTCGATTTTCTCTGCACGTTTATGGTCTACTTTTTTGGGGACTCTAACAAAAGGGGCGATTACACGCCAGAACTTGGCTTTAGATATCTTGTCTTCACTTTTTCCAGGTCTCTCGAAGAGTGGGGGCTTTCCAGCCCCGGCCACTTTCTGGGCGACGGGGATGCCGTGTCTTGACCATTCTTTTTTAACCATTCTCGCGAAATTTTGAGAAGAGGGAACACGAATATCGAACTATTTGTAAAAAAAAACGCGATAAAGTTGCACTAGTACTAATGACAAAACTACATAACAGAGATGTCAAAAAAAAAAGTGGCCACTTGATTTATTGACTGATGTAAATGAAAAATTACTTGGAGCTTAATAAAATTGAAAGTAAAAAAATGAAGAAAATGGTAAATGAAGATTTTCTTAGGGCTGTTACTTTTCTTGGTGAAGTTGCAGGATTGTTGAACAAGCTGCGGTGTCCGAGTGGTTAAGGAGATGGACTTGAAATCCATTGGGTTCTGCCCGCACAGGTTCGAATCCTGTCCGCAGCGGTGCTTTTTTTCTTTTTTTTCCCCATTTTCCAGCAACTCGATCTCTGAAACAAACCCCAAAAGTCCGTAACAACCCCTTCCCTGTATTTATCATTATTATTTATTCATTTTGCAACACAAAAAAAAACTTAATTATTGAGGTTATGTCACCTGCCAACTTTAGAGGTTATGTTTACTTCCAGTGATCAACACGTGCTGTGCCATGAAGTTCGCTTACAAGGTAAAAACTGATTTTTCCAACAAATCCCTGATTATTTTTTTTAGTTTAATAACCTTCTCGGGACTGTGTACAAAAAAGGGGCCCTTCTCTTCACCCCCGACGGAAATTCCGTGATCAGCCCCGTCGGCAACAGAATCAGTATTTTCGATTTAAAAAAGTAATCCCCCTTGTGGCCAAACTCATTCTAAACCATAAATTTTAGCGACAAAGTAACAACTCTCCCTGTTGAAAGTAGGTACAACTACACTGCTTTAGATTTGAGCCCCAATGGGTGCTCCCTAATTGCCGTGAACGAAGAAGGAGAAGCACATTGGATCAGTTTGATATCTCAAACAATAGTGCACAAGTACAGGTTCAAACGGAAAGTGCGCGCTGTGAAATTCAGCCCTGACGGCAAACATTTTGCAGTGTGCAAAGAAAATAATGGTAAACACCTAATTCGGGCAGTTCTAACTCCTGTTTAGTCTTTGTTTTCAAGGCCCCTGGCCCCTTATCAGGAGAATACAACGCGTTTATCATGGAGCGAGTTTTTCATGGGGCTTACGATGAGACAACGTGTCTCGACTGGTCTTCAGACTCCCGAATTCTAGCTGTGGGCTCCAAAGACATGGCTGTTAAATTATACCCTTTGGAGAAGTACGTCTCCACAAATCGACCACCGGAAATTGAATGTTTTATTACAGGTGGAGCAACTTCCGGATTTATTCTTTAGGCAACCACACTGACACCATCGTGGGCTGTTTTTTCGAAGAAGGAACGTACGACATCACTACGATCAGCAGGAACGGACAAGCCTGCGTCTGGGAGTGTAGCATAGACCCCGAGAAATTAGTTCCGTTAAATCAGGCGCCCCCTAAGAAGAAAAAAGTGGGTGAGATTCACCCCCCTGGAATCTCCCTCATTTTATTACATTTCAGAAAGAATCGGCGGAACTGGAGGAAGACGAAATCGACGCCTCCAAATCCATGGAAGCATCGGAGACAGAGCCCGTGGCCACCACGTCTGAAGACAAGGAGGAAGGTGATGACAAGTTTTTCTACAAGAGACTGGCTCGTCACTATTTGGCCGATGAACCACGCAAAGACGACAAAGACGCAATGCTCACATCCGCTGCATATCACAAGAAATCAAAAATTTTGGTAACGGGGTTCTCTAACGGGGCCTTCTTCATCCATGAACTCCCCGATGTCACTCTTATCCACTCTCTATCGATTTCCGAACAAAAAGTCTCTTCAGTTGCGTTGAACGCGACAGGTGACTGGATCGCTCTTGGTTGCGGCGGATTGGGTCAACTCCTAGTCTGGGAATGGCAAAGTAACCTTCTACTCCCCATTCTTCACTTATTACCAGTAGCTTCCAGGTGAAATCTACAGAATGAAACAACAGAGCCACACCAACAACATGAGCAGCATTTGTTACTCCGTCGACGGTCAAATCTTAGCCAGTGGTGGTGAAGATGGCAAAGTCAAACTCTGGAATGTTCACTCAGGCTTTTGTTTCGTTACTTTCAGCGAGCACTCCAGTGCGGTCACCTCTGTTGCTTTTAGTGGTTCAAAGAAGTTCCTCGTTTCGGCGTCTCTTGATGGTACAGTCAGAGCGTACGATATTATCCGTTACCGAAATTTCCGCACGTTCGCTTCTCCCAGACCGGTTCAGTTCTCTTCAGTTGCTGTGGACAGCAGTGGGGAATTTGTAGCCGCTGGTGGTCAAGACGTTTTTGAGATTTTCTTGTGGTCGGTGAAAACTGGTAAACTATTGGAGATTCTCAGCGGGCATGAAGGACCAGTGGTAAGTTGAAAGACACTGAAAGAAGCGCGACTTCATTCGTTTTTCAGGCGAGCATTGCGTTTAGTTCCAGTGTTACTAGCACGTGCATGGCGTCCGTTTCTTGGGACAAAACTCTAAGAATATGGGACGCGATTGAAAAAGGTTCTGCCCATGAAACCATAGAGTTGTTGGCTGATGGGTTGTGTGTCGCTTTCAAACCGAACGGACAAGAAGTTGCAGTGGCCACTTTAGATGGACAAATTGTGATTTTCGATGTAAAAACAGCGACACAGGTGGCGGGGATTGAAGGAAGAAACGATCTTGGAAGCGGAAGATCCGATACTGATTTGATCACAGCAAAAAAGTCTCTTCAGGCCAAGTATTCATCTTCTTCAAACTATCTTTAGAAGTACTAAAATTCCATTTCTAGAGCGTTCACCAGTCTTTGCTTCTCCGCCGACGGTGAGTACTTGTTAGCAGGAGGACAATCCAAAAATGTCTGTATCTACAACGTCGTGGAATCGTTAATTGTGAAAAAATTCGAAATTACCCAAAATCGCTCTTTGGACGCAGTCGATGTAAGTCACCTTAATTCCCATTTCAAAAACTAATTGGAGGTTTCAGGACTTTATCAACCGCAGAAAATTGAGCGAATTCGGCAACGTGGCTCTTGTGGAAGAGCGCGAAGAACGCGAAGGCGGTAATGTTGCGCTTAAATTACCAGGAGCCAAGAAAGGTGACATGGCGAGCAGAGTCTCAAAACCAGAAGTGAGTCCTTTTGTTGTGTTTTAAACTCTACAAAGTTGTCCTAGGTTCGAGTATTTTCCCTGCAATTTTCACCAACTGGGCAACAATGGGCAGCGGCCACCACGGAAGGCCTTCTTGTTTATTCCTTATCATCGACTCTTGTTTTCGATCCTTGGGACCTCCAGATTGGAATAACTCCACAGGCGGTGAAGAACTCTCTCAGGGATGGAGATAATCTCAATGGTAATTTTCCTAAAACTAGAGACTTTTAGAGATTGTTTCTTTGCAGCACTCACCATGGCGATGAAGTTAAATGAAGCCACGTTGATCCAAGAGGTTCTGGAAAGCATCCCCGTCAAAGATGGTGATTGTAGGAAGACGCAAAAGACAGAATTAACGTTTTTTTTTTTGCAGTGGAACTAATCGTGTCGAATCTGAGCCAACAGTTTGTCCACCGACTCCTCATTATTATTTCGAGCGCTTTGGACAGTTCCCGGCATTTAGAGTATTATTTGATTTGGGCGCAATGTTTACTTACCACCCACGGGCCGAAAATTGCGCAACATAAAAACATGGCGTACTTGCTGGCGCTGGAAAAAAGTCTCCACAGGAAATACGATCAAATCTCTAAAATGTAAGTGGAAAGTGGGGAAAACTCCTTTTTAACTCTTATGATTTAGATGTGACTTCAACAAATATACGATTCAGTACGTGATAAAACTAGGGGATGAAATGGCGAAGAGGGCAAAACTGGAAAGAATGGAACTGGATGAATCAGAGGACGAAAACGAGGAAGAAATGGAGTCCGAGTGAACTTCAGGGGTGTAAAAATTAGTACATTTATTCCACACTTCACAAAACGTGTACATACATCAATAAGAGCTATAAAACGTTACATTTAATGTCATTTTTAGAATACTGATCTTTTAGATAAGTTAAATGCTAAAGATACAGAAGTTGCACCTATGAATTATAAAATTTAGGCACATCAGTCCAAAAAACTATTTCTAAGTTCCAATAAACCGGAAATTACACTCCATGATGTACGTCTTAAGCCTAACCACTTTATGTACAATTCTTAAAAACCTTAGAAAACGTTAAGTACGGCGTTGGCTAAATTGTGCTTCCTTTATTACACTTTGTGCATCATATAAAAAAATTATAAAAACGAAATAAATAGTTTGAGCGAAAAGAATATTGCGAACGGAAAATATCACAATCTGAGTATTAAACTCGAAAAAATATTGCTAATTACAAAAATACAGATCATGGAAAAGTAGAGAGTCGGGGTTTCCCTTCAACAGATATGTACTAAATCAATCGATCATAAACTATAGGTCATACCGACGTCTCCGAGTTCAACCTCAACACAAATTTGTTACTCTTAGGATCAACGACTTCCTCCGTGATGTTAAAATGAGGAAACTTCCTGATGGTACACAACAGCGACACATCATTCTGTCGCAACTGAAAACTGGTGTTATCTCCAATAGGTCGCGTCAGCAACTCTTCACAGATCAGCGCCCACGTTTGGACCTCTTTCACTTCTTTGTCGTTTTGCAAAACCGGCTCGCTCACTAAATACTGTTCTAAGAACGCTTTCGGCGTGAGATCGTTGCTCAAACAGTTCGCCAAGTGCCCCAAAATCGATTCAACAGAGTGTCGGGGTTGTTGTCGCGTCACTCTGAGGTACTTCTGCAGAGCGCGGGCCATCGAAGGAAAGATCGCTTGGGCAGCTTCGTGGGGATCCATCGGTATAGCAGGCACTTGGTCGTTATGTAAGCGTTTAATGTGAGTGAACGCTTCTTCGGCGGCCGTGATGAGGCGAGCTCGCCGCTTTTTAACTCTTCTTTCGTATTCGTGTTCTTCATAGAATCGTTCGTTGTGGCTGGAGTCGCGGCGACGGGCATGGGCGGCTAGCATAGCTCGAGATTGGGATTGTTGCAAACTCGTATTATTAACACCATCGACTTCGTAGAATTTGAAACTAGAGGAGTTTTTGCGGGATTTGGACACTGGGATTCGTTCTAAGTAAGGGTTGTATATGGGGAATTCGGTGTAGTATTTTTCGAGGACCCAGACGGCTGCTCTTTGGATGCTTAGTTGTCCGATTCCGAAGGCCCGGCTGGCGCCATCGGGGCTTCGAACTATCTTGATATAATACATTGGTTGTAGATGCCTTATTTCAACTAGAACTACAGCTAAATAGTGTATAAATAACAGAGTATCAGTCAAACTCGACGCGTAAGCTACCAACGCTTTATAATCGACTGTTTCTTCCGGAGTTGTGGCAGCTCGCGCCGTTTCAGTCACTTGAACAATATAAAATAGCCAATAGGCAAAACTACAGACTAAAACAAACACCAAAACTGCGGCTCTGAATAAAAAGAACCTAGGTAAAGTAGCGTGGGGTTTCCTCAAAAACACCGCCCACGCTCCCGCCGCTAAAATTGCCAACTTAAAAGCTAAAGACACTAATTGTCCTTTACATTCAGCACCACATGCTAGTAACTTGCTGCTATCAGCAAGTCCCAGTCGTGAAGACAGTGCGGGGAAAAACCCCAGTTTTGGTAAAACTACCATGGCTAACGGACTTAGGAAGGCCACAATGGAAAGAACGTAAGTTAGGACAGTTCCCATGTATCTTTGGCAGACGAAGGAAAGACCGGTATCGGGTTCACCAGGCCAATTGCTCACGTCTTCCGTTGATTGGGATTGTTCGGAAGTGTTTCCGGTTATGGCAGTGGTGTTTTCGCCCCAATTGTCGTCTTGGGGGAGGATTTGGACCTCGATTACTTCTTGGCCGTCGCGGTTGTCGGGGGTGAGAGTCACGGCGGTTTGGAAAGGCGCCATGTCGTCGGGTTTGCGGGATTTGTTGCTTCTGGAAATGCATTCCGACGCTGTTAAGAGCAGTAATCTCGCCATAATAAGAGAGAATTTAAATTTTAAAATACCAAACGCAGGACAATGAGAATACCAAACACGAGAGACAACTTTTTAGTATACAAACCTTGTGCTTCGATGGGAGTGTTGGCGATAATTATTCCTGTCACGGTGCCCCCTAGAACGTCTGGATCTGGAACTATTTTCAGATTTTATGGATTCAGTCTCCATATCTCCAGTTTCGTTTCCCATGAATTTCCACAAAATCCGTGATTTCCGACATAAAAACTGTCATGGGGGCTCCTTTTAACCACGATCCTCCAATAAATCAAGATTTAAAAAGTTCAATGACTCTTCAGAAGCGTTGATGACATTTTGTAAACATGTCCTTCTGTGAGAAAAAAAATTACGATCTTCCGTTATTTAACGCCTTGGGGCTCTTCCGGGTTCGGCACATCGGTATTTGATTATTTAGATGCCTTTCTTGCAAATTTAAACTTCTTTTTTAAGTAATTATGTGGAAATCCGGTCGGATCTAATCAGCGGCTTTTTTTCTCAACACTTCACAAGAAACACATTTAACACTTTCAGACTTCTTAGGACGTTAATTAACAGTCGAATTCCGCATTTCGTTGCACTATTTCGATACAAAACAAGCAATTTTATCCAAAAACACTTTCGATTTATGCGAAATGTAAACGCCTACGTTTGGAGCAATTTAATTGCCCCATAAATTATAGTTCCAACATGGCTACCGTGTACTAGAAAACCGAAAAACACTAGAAATAGAGCAAGGGGGAAAATAACCCCGCAACGGACACCTTTGATGGGCTAATTTTCGGCAAGACGGGACCACCATTGTTGCCGCCTCACGTCATTTAATAATCAATGATTTTTTTAAAGAAACAATTATAATTCTCTTGGTGACTTTCATCCGGTTAGGTTTCCTCTTTTGGTAACGTCACGTGACATTGACATTTCTGAAATTCCGAATTTCATGTTTACCAAAAATGGCAAGCGATTCGAAAAAGCCTGATAAAAAATCGCCGAAAGGGCCCACCCCCGAAGAGATCCTCAATGGTTTTCAAGCCCTTCGCGCGGAGCAGCGCAATCTCTCGTCGAAACTCACGGAATTTGAAGCCGACTCCAACGAACACAAGTAAGTTTTTTTCGGTATTTCTTCGCCAAATTCGCCAAAAAAGCGACAATACCCATTCACCTCAACTTGTAGAGACGTAAATATTGTCCCCACCAAGGAATATTCGTTGGTTAACTGGGAAAAGTGGTGAAATTTCAACATAACCTTACTTTTTTAGGATGGTGATCGCGACTCTCCAAAACGTGAACGAAGACAGGCGCTGCTTTCGATTAGTGGGCGGTGTGTTGACTGAACGTAAAGTGAAAGACGTTCTGCCGGCTCTTACTTCAAATCTCGAAAAACTCAAAGAACTCACTGAAAAAATCAAAGAACAGATTTCAAAGAAAGGCGTGGAAATCAATGAATACAGAGAGAAATACAATATAAGTTTTAGAGGTTTGGATAATCCCAGTACGAAACAGGAAGAGCAAGTGGCGACGTCGGAAAGCAGCAGAGGAAATGTTCTAGTGTCTTAAATATCAACTTTATTTATATATCCCAACGTCAAACAGAAATTCGTCTGCATTTATCAGCGTTGTTTTGCGTTTTGTACTGAACTGGAAATTTACAGAAATTGTTTGATTATTATGTAGCTTGCAGTTTCTAGCTTCTTATATTACTTTGTTACTAACTGTAAAGCAGCGTCAATTTTGGTTTCTTTTTATTTAGTTGGATGATAAGAGGCGATTTTTGTAACAAGCTGTGTAATTTTAAATCGTTTATAATGCGAACAAAATAAAATTTCGATACTTAAAACTGCTTTTTCCTAATTTGTATCTTAAACATTTCCAAGTTGCTATGGAAACAAAGCTATTCTAACATTCCGTATCGAAATGGATATTCTAGCACTGAAAACGGATTGGAAAATAGCGAAAATAGCTCTGTTACAAGAACAAATTAGGAAAAATAATATAAAAACCTCGTTCATAAGGCCATTTAGGCACTCATCCATTATAAAACTCGCGGCTTTGCCGCTCGTTTTATAAACTTGGATTCGTGCCTAAAAAATTGCCTTATGAAACTCGGTGTTTTAATATACTATTTTGTATCTGTTGTCGTGTGGTTTGACATTCCGCACTCGTTGCTATAGCAACCAGTGTGCAATGAGCGTATTTCCCACTGGTCCAAAAGTGAAAGTTGACTGGCAGTCGCTTAGCCAACATGGGAAATACACATAAACAGTTGACATCTGTCATCGTCCGGTGTTTCTTTTGTGTCAATGAATGAAGATGTGTAGTCGTAGAAAAAGCACAGTGTAAAACTTGCATGGAATATCCTTACCTTACTCATTTTCAACTCGTACACGCATAATCTAACACGGGGGGAAATAAACACAATTTAATGGTCGTACAATACACAATTACTGCACCACAGTATTATTGGTTGCATATCTCACAAATTCCTATTTTAAACTCTCATTTTTTTATAAGCATTATAAGATAAAAAGCAGTGATTAGACAACTAACTTAAAGTAAAATCATAATGAAATCAACCCTGAAAAGTTAACAATTTGGATTAAAGTGAACGACTCAAATTTCCAACGTTACATCATCTCAAAGTTCACACTTCGTTTCAATATTTGCTCTTTAAAATTCTATCTGCAATTAATCCAATTAGCACCATAATTTTTTTAAGTCCTGTCCAAACATATTTATGACAAAAACTACGACTTAGTTTTATTATAGTTTAAAGATAAAACAATGCTTATTAGAAAAATAAATAGTAAACAGATAAACGAAATATCATTACAAATCAGTTATTTACCCTTGATATCAGTAGCGATACCTGTAAACTCCTAAGTCCTACAAATGATTCAATTGTGATAATAATGATAAGTCCACAAGTTCATTAATTTTGTCGCATCCAGTTTGAAAAAATGAACCCAACGCTTAAACTTCTCTCAGTGTTGTTATTATTAGTCATTAAAAATGTGTCGTCAGACTCGTTGTGTTCAGTGAGAAAAAGTGAAACTTCGTGCGTTTGTAAACGAGTGACGAATGCTAATGCAAGTTCGGTCGTAACAGAGGCAGATTGTGCCAGAACAAGTCTGAAAACAATTCCCAGGCAAGATCAGTTCGCTGGAGATTTAAATTTCCTGGATTTATCCCACAACGAAATCGAGCAAGTTGATGGTTCAAACAAGTTTTCCAGTAAAACGTTGGAAACTTTAGTGTTATCTTACAATCGCATCAAGGTGATTGGTGATGGTTTTTTCGATGAAATCCCAAACTTGAAGAAACTAGATTTGAGTCACAATTCTATAGCGAGTTTAGACAGTGAAGTTCTTTTTGAAAAATGTCAGGAGTTGCTTTATTTAGATTTGAGTTTTAACAACATAAAGAGTTTCCACACGTTTATGTTGGCGCCACTGACAAACCTTCGCGAGTTGGATTTGAGCTACAACGACCCCACTCTTGGGGAAATCCTCACGCAAACCTCCAACTTCCTCATTGAGAATTTGAAAATGAACCCCAATATTTTGAGCTTGAAACTCGATAACTTGGGACTGAAAGACCTCCACAATTTGTACTTCGCCAATCTCACCAATTTGAAGCATTTATCGCTAGCCGACAATCATTTCGAAGAGTTTCCAAGCATTCCTTACAGCGTGGAGTATTTGGATCTTTCAGCGTCTGACATCGCACTCTTACAAGCGAATCATTTGAGTTATCACTCTTTAAAAGTCTTGAAATTGGAGAGAATGAAGTATTTGGAGAGCATTCATCACTACGCATTTTATAACTTGCAAGCGCTGGAGGAGTTGTCCATTCGCCACTGCCCCAAACTGGAGGAGTTCAATTCTCTTGTTTTCGGGGTTTTACATAAGAAAGTGGACTTTTTGCTGAAGAAGGTGTCATTGTCTGGAAACTCTCTCAAAAGTTTGAATTCGACGTATCAATATTTGTTCGCGAAGGCCGATTATGTGGATTTAAGTGACAATCCGTGGGACTGTGGATGCGATCTTCTGTGGTTGCAGGATGTTAAGAATTTGGTGAAGACAGAAAATATCAGGTAAAAATTAAATTAAGAAAAGTCAGGCAACCCGTTAAACTGGAGTGTATAACTGGTTGAATAACTTAGACTAAGTGTTTGAAATTGAGGAATTATTTTTTAAAGCTCAATAAATCTATCTCATAAATTTTGACAAGGGATTAAAAAAAACACGATAATTTATTCTATTTTCATTAAATTTACTTAAACTATTTTTGCATAAAAGAGTAACACAATGTTTTAGTTAGAGGTTTTTCACTGAACAAAAAATACACGTTAGATTTTCCCAATGTAATCTCAATTTCACCTCAAACCCACTGTCAGTCAAAATTAGATTTATTGAGTTTTGAAAAATAACTCCTCATTTCAATGTAAAAGTTTGTTCAAAATAGCACGAAAACGAAAAGAGCTATTTACATGCGGTTTTTTGTGTTTAAAAGAGCACAAAAAATTGTAGTGACGCTACCCTATGAGATTTGTATCTTGGTTTTATAAATATTTTTTTCGATTTTATTTTTATTTATTAAAATTTGACTTAGTAACAACGCTACACATTTTCAAAACAAACCAATTGGAGCAAGAAAAAAATGAATTTATTAATTAGGACGGCTGTAATTTTGTTTATTTGTTTTTAAATGATTGTGAATAAAATAGTATACAAACCTCGGTGAAATTCGATTTTTATCTCTCGAGAAATTGTCCACCTCGGCTGACGCCTCGGTGACAAACTTTTTCTCTCGAGAGGAATCATGAACTTCCCACCTCGGTATGTAATCTACTATTAAACTTTTGAAATTTTAGCTATTTCAAAATGGTGTCTGTCTTTTTCTTTCGCCTCAGGCAAAGACAACCCTCAGTGTAAAACCCTCAATAAAAGTTATTGCTGCGTAATTATTTTCTTTTGGGTGGCAATTTGTTAATTTACAACATAGTTATAGTCATCTAACTTTAAACTAACTTTATTAATGATCTCCGGGCGAAGACGAGTGCATTATCAAATTAAAAATCATGAGAATCATTGCTTTGACATTATAAATTATTGAAAAAGAAGAGTTAAGAAAAGTATAGGTGTTATCCACTCTTGATTCCGAATTTGATGAGGCCCTTATCTTATCTCGCGAATCGGATTGTATTTTTTTCGGATAACGAAAAGAAAATTCTGTTTCTTCGTATTTTAGGCTTCCAGAAGAACGTTTTTTTCAAAAATGAAGAATTTTGTGATGTGACATTAATAAAACTGAAAGACGTATGTTAATTATGTTACCCGAAATAGTAAAGAAATGGCTTTAGTGGAATTTTTTGTTTTTGTTTTAGTAAAGTTTTTATGTTTTTTTCTGTTTTTTTATGTTTTGTATATCTTTATTTTTTTCTTGCATTTTTTTCTCATTATACACTGCCCTGCAAAATTAATGCAAAATTGACTTCCTCATTTTAAAAATCGCCTTAAAAAATTATTGACGATTCACACCAACTTGACAAAGCTTTAAAAGAGCCAAAAAGGAAAAATAACTGATGCAGCAGCATTCTGCAAACCTTTCAAAACTAATAGTTTTATTTTACTGATTTAACACAAATGTGTAAAAAAATCACTAAGGAAGAAGTTAGAAATTTTACCATTTTTACCAATATTCAAAGGGAAAAACACTGTGTTAAGGCCAACTGCCAAAACTGGAAGTAAAACTCACAGCAATCCCCACTTTTGTTTTACACAATTTTTTGAAACAAGGGTGAATTTTTTGGAAAAGTTTTGATTTTAAATTGTGAAAATTGCTTTAATAAACAACCATGGATTAGAGACCAGATCGAGAAAAATATTATTAATAGAAAATTCAATTTTAAAATTTTGTGTTAATTTTCTGGCGCAGTGTATTTATTATTTGTTTTTATCAGTTTTATTACTATTTCAAATTCTTTTTGATCACACACCTGAAACTCATTTTCCTTATTATGTAGGCAAAACTTTTATTTAAAAAGACATTTTTTGTTTTTAAAAATATGTTGTTCTTTCTGTTTGCGGAATATTTGTGCAAAGAACTTTTAAACTGGTGTAGTATTTTTGTTTCCCGTTATATAAATTATAAATATATTTATGTTTTTTGTATTTTCCAGATGTTCGTCGCCCAGTTTGCTCCACGGCAGGAAATTCGTCGACTTAACCGAAAACAGCGTCCCGTCTTGCTACTCTCAAAAATACGGCAAAAAGTCCCACCGTGTCGTGATAGCAATGTTATCATGTCTGGTGATTCTCCTCGCTGCTTTGGTGGGTTATTTGGTCTATTACTACCCCACATGGTACAGCACACGTTCTAGGAGTGTAGGCCCCAATTCCCCGTACAATCCGACGAGATTAAACGACGAGTAACATGACAATTTGAGTTTTGTTAACTTTATAAGAATAAAAATGTCGCTAATACATAATTCCGGTGGTGTATCAAAGCCCCGGTCAATCGTTTTGAATATAAATGGGACAAAGCGATTACCATCCACCCTTCCCTATTGTATTTTTCTGCATCAGCAACTTCTGTCTATGCACACAAAATGTAACAGAGCGAAAAATAATTGATAACTATTTTATATTGATTCATTATTTGGATTTATTTCAAATGCAGAAGCGGCTTTAATTGAGTCACTGAGTTTGCATAATTGGAGTTTTTGTCTGCGAATAGATGGAAAACGATTTTTTAAGTGGTAATGGAAATGTTGTGCACAGAAGGAAATTTGAAGCATAAAGGGGTAAAAATAATGTCACAATTTGTTGAAAACCTAATCTCCTGTGTTTTTTGTCGTGGTGTTATACCGGGTGTCGGATTAAATCTGCACTGCTTTTTAGATGATCCCCCTCGAATTTAACGCATCACTTTAAGCTCGTAATACAACTAAACAAGAGCGCCCCCTCATTTTTTCGGTAATAGGATTGCGTTATGTATGTTTTGTTACAATTACCAACGATGTAAATGGGATATTTATGTTTAGGGATGACATGATGTAATCCTTGAACGAACACAAGCTCCTTTCATCCAGCAGACATCTTTTGGTTATCTACAATCTGGTTGAACCCTTTATGTTATATTTTATCCGAAGCGGACAAAAGACGAAAATAACATTCCAGATTTGTGTGGTATAGGATTTCAGTTTTGCAGAATATGTAACTCAATATTTGGTCGAAAACGGTCACGACTTGTTATTAAAAAGAGTTCAGTAGCTTTCAAATTGATAAGATCTTCTTGGTCTTTGTTTTTTTCTCAGGAAGACAAACATTGTGGTCGAAATAATAGATGGAACCGTAACAATAAATACTTCCTTTAGCAGGACGAGCTTTCTAACCCTCGTTTCACGCGATGGCCCGAAAGATAATCCCTCGTTCATTTTGTACATCAATTAAAACACACTTCGTGTGACAATAGATGTCGAAAAGTGTGATAAGTCGCGATAATAAAGACACTTAACAATCGTATCAAACATCTCTATGGTAGAGGGCTTCACTAATGTCATCTGCCGATGGGTTTTGTGTTACCGGTTGGGGTACGAAACTAGATAACGCACGTTGACGTGATCAAATGTAGACCGTTTTGTTGATTACATTTTTATTTTCAAACGAGTCGTAAACGCTTGCGGTTTTTACATTCAATGATTCTGGAACCGCAGATGACCTCGTCACCCCATTAGAAATGACAGCTTTAAGAGATGGTACATCAACCTTTGACTTAAAAGGAGTTAAATGTCTTATTGGTGTGACCACCGCCACCACTGTTGTCACTATTTCCTGTATTTATGTGATATGGAGAGTCATTAGGACCGCAGAATGATAATTGGTGTTCCCAAATGGTGAGAGAAATGTGCACAAAGTAAGGGGCCAGCAAAACTTGTCTCATCTTTCATCTCTTAAAAAATTAAGAAAAGCTTTTGGAAATTATATGCATAAGCATTTTCTGACAAAAAACTTTTATTGAGGCATTTACGCACATTTTGAAGAATAAAATTTACTTTTTTTATCGTCGTATTAAGTTGTTGCTAAAACCAATATGAATTTTTCCTTCCCTATCTGGATTTTATATCTAAATTGGGTGGAAAAATAAATTATAACGAAGATATTTTTATATATTTAATGATATTTTTAGAACTGTAAGTATACTTCTATTTCAAAATAATGAGCTTTTAACAACTTTATTTACATGTTAAAGTAATGGAAGTTAAAACAGAGGGATCGAAATAAATTGGATATTAAATTTATCAGCAATTTGCGTCATAATTTAGTTATTTCTATTCTGTTGAAGTAAACTAATAAAATTCTTATTCAATAAGTAAAGGTCAAGTGTAAGAACAAGGAGGTGTGAAATTAAAATAGTGCTAACTTCTACATTGAAAAAATGAAACTTTCAAATTTCGACTTTTAACGTCGAATTCTAAACAAAGAAAACGCAAGAAATACAATGAACTTAGTAACTTTTATGGTTTGAGCATGAATTTTTTTATTAAGTTCGCAGAGTGGCAGCCAACTAGATAAATATAATTTAGTTGATCGCTCTGTAGTAAAAACAAGTCGCCGTTTTTTGACTAAAAGTCTCTAAAAAACTGGAGCGTAATAAGTCCACTTTACTTCGCTTTGTCAGTGCCGCCTTGAATTGGCAGCATTTCATTAAACTCGTAAAAAAATTCTTCATTCATCCCGCATCCAATATCCCGCAAAGAGGAACAAACAGCACAATAAGTTATAAATGAAGCGTAGGAGGATATCGGTCGGCCTCGGGCGATTATATCGACTGTCAAGTGTTGACAGTTGAAGCACGGCAGGAGTTGGATTAGAACGGTCGTAGAGGGCTTGGATTTCACGCACGGCCGTCTAGTATCAACATATGCGCCCTCCACCGAATTATTAACGTCCTGATTCCTTCGAAAGGAGCAAACTTTTCAATCTAGAAAATTTGGAAATCCAACCCGAGCTCTTTATTTATTATTGAATGGAGATTTGGAGTTGGGTTATCCTGGAGGAGAAAGGGCAGATCCTGTGGGAGACGGGGGCTGTAATTCACCACGGACAACCACCATTAGGAGCATCAAGTATGCAGGCGCGGTAAGACGGCTTATAAGCACCTGCGCGCAGGATTATGAGTAATAAGGACTAATGACTGACTCTACGTGACGTGGGGGTGAACTTGGGGATATCCGCTCATTATCTCAAATGAAGAAAACGGGTCTGTTTCTTGGAGATTTGGGAGAGAAGAAGTAACCGAATTTCTTTTGGTGTTGTTTATTGTGAAATCTACCTATATATAACGTGTGGATGTCCCGTTGTCCGTTCGTCAGCACAGCCCCGATGTCAATCATCTCACCAAATCCGCTTTCTCTATTGTGGTTTGTCAGATTAGGCAGGCACACCCTCCTCAAATGAAGCTAAAATATGTACCATACGACGTTCTATGCACCGTTGTTTGCATGTTTGCGTTGCAAAGCTCCTTAGTGATGCGATTAAAAAGGTATGAACACGAAACGGAAACAGAGCTTTAAGCTCTTGTACCCCCCAAAAGAATTTACAAATTACTCTGACCATTAGCATTCATTCATTGTCTCGCGATTTGTCATTTGGCAACGCTGCTAGTGAATGGAGTGAGCAACAGGGTATAAAATCGATATTATTCGCATCAAAGATCAAATTTAGCCTGTAATCGGCCACCTTATTAGCAGGCGGCTCATTTTCCATGGCTTACTCTAATTTCAAGCGCGCCTGTCTGAGCGCATCGGCCCCCGTGCACGATACTCCTTTGTTACCGAATTATCGTAGGTAACTTGATACGGAGATTGCAACATTTGGGTTACAAACAAAGTGCAGTCAGAGATGCGTCTGTAATTTTTATGGCAATTTTGTTTACTGTTTTATTAGAGGAGAACGATCGGGTTACCAAAAAGCGATGCAGGATTCCTAAATGATACCTGCAAAAATTCGCGATTAAATTTCAACAGGATGTCCTGACTAAGGAAAGTTTGTTGAAAAGGCGATTAGTCTAGATTTTGCTTGTGAAGTTTTCGATGTTTCGTTTCGTTTCCGGAGATATCGAGCAAAATTTTGGCCCTCTAGCAACAAATCAAAACTTCAAACGCGTCTACCTAGTTATTTGTTGACGTACGAAAAAAATAAGGACATTTTTAGATTCAGCGCAAAATTCTGCGTTAAATGAGTCATTTTCAAGACGCTGCTTCGAGGCGAAAACTCCGTTTAATACTATTGAGTTATACAGGGTCCGGCAACACTTGTGTCTACCCCCAAAATCGTCTTTAATTTTAAAAACAAAATTTTGAAAATTTGCATACGCTCATAGTTGACAAAGCTCTAGAAGCCGACCCAAAAATTTATTTTTTATCACTTATAGTTTTGGCGTCGCGACGCCTTAAAATGTATTTTTTAGCTAATTGTGAAGGTTTGTGAAATCAACCCCTAATTTAATTTTTTTTTAATATAAGTGTGTTAAAAATATCTCAGTTGATATTTTAGATTTAATGTGAATTGTATTCAAAATGTGAGAAAAAAATACTGTTTTATCAAGTTAGTTTCCAATTTCATTACGTCAAAATTGGGAACTACGTTTACACCGGTCTGTCAACATCTTGTGTCACAAATGACATCTATCCTTTGGTTCGTTTTAAATGGTAACAAAAGTCTTACTTGGTGAAACTGTCGCTTTGTCGATGTTAATTAACGATTTCTGGTGTCCATAAAGTGCAACATGCCCGAGTTAATCAAAACCTCATATTCACCTTCATATGAGTGAATGAAGTGACTTGTGAAATTTTGGTGTAAACGTAGTTTGTCACTGCACCGTCAAAATGTTGAAAACTAACTTGATAAAACAGCGTTTTTTTCGCAAATTTTACCATTTGCAGTAGATTTAAAATAAAAACTCAAATATTTGTATTACAGTCATGTTGAAAAAAAATTGAATTCGCTAATATTACCGCAAAAACTCAAAAATCGCTAAAAATTGTACTTTTTAGGCGTCGCGACGTCAAACAAACCGTGATATCAAAACAAATTTTTGTGTCAGCTTCTAGAGCTTTGTCAACTATAAGCGTATGCAAATTTTCAAAATTTTATCTTTAAAATTAAAGACGATTTTAGGGGTGGACACAAGTGTTGCCGGACCCTGTATATCGATCGGTCTATCAACTGGCTAAATCTCAGATCGATCGGGCAAATAGTTTACGAGAGGCGATAGAGGCGATCAAAAAACGAAAAATTGAAAATCGAGTGAGTCGCAAAATTTTTTTGCCCAAAAAATCGACCATCGAATTTTCGACTTTTCAAGACATATTCTAAAGTAAAATGACCCGAGAAGAACGATGGCGCAAACCGTTTCTCAAAATCTTTTGTATTATCCGAAATTTGAATTGCCCATAACTCTCAACAAATCTTACTTTTTTGGAATGTACGTGAAATTCTGCGTAAAATGAACACCAATACTTTAATATTGCTTCATAAATAAGTGACCTAGCGAGCGAGTCTCAATTAGAGACTGAAAGCCAGCTAACTTCCATACTGAATAAAATAATACTTCGCATTCAAACTATCGAAAATCGATTTCTACGCTAAAAAAAGGCTAGAAAAAAGAATTCGAAAGGGTTTTTGTATATTTTATTATTTTGGGGTTATTTTCATATTTCGGGGCGAAACTGATTAGTCTCGCCAGACTGCCATTTTTGAAATGAAATTATTTTTCCCCAATTTTGCTTGTGAAGTTTTCCACGTTTCGTGATTTTTCTTGTCCTGTCATTATCCGAATCGATTAAGAGCTCCGATAAAGGTCGTAACCCGCGTCGGCGCCCAAAACGATCCCCTTAATGTCTGGAATATTAGACAGTCGACGGTAGAAATTGCCGACTAAGTTCATTATATCCGGTAAGACTGTACACGTGCCAAAGATGGCAGGATCACCCGTTCTTCTTGATTGAATGAGCTCTAATTGCTGCGATACATTATTGATGTAGTTTAAACCGTCTCACAATAGTCGCAACGAGCTCTGAATTCTGACAAAGCAACGATCGACGATCTAAATGACATCATAAATATTGTAATTTCCCCCACGGGACGCTCCTCCAACCGGAAAATTGTCTCCGGATCTCCCTTGTGGCGCTTCACTAGCGCCCTCTAAACTGTCCCGAGACGACGGACAAGTGATGGGGACACATACTAAATAGAGGTACCAGTGGTGCCAAATTTTCATACAAACCATCGAAACATCCCCATCGGTGATCCAATAACAACTCCCTGGAGTTTATACGGTACCATAATCTCGTTGCGCGCCGACTTCCCCTACATCACATTGTTTCTCTTCCATTCTTGCGTTAACATTGAAATGAGGGAAAAAAGATGGAAATAGGGTTGCTAATCAAGTTGGTCTATACACTGTCCGGTGACCGTATAGACCAGCCGAGCGAAACAATTGAGTCTAAAAAGAAATTTCCTTTTTCAATTTTCATCCAACGTCAATCTCTTACACTTATTTTCCTCGGCACAGATTTGATTTCATTTTGAAGCCCCGGCTCGCTTTTGTTGGCTCGTTATTTACGTTTTCATTGTTTCGATAAATGAGACTGGGGAATATCTGGCTCGGGAAAGAAAACTCGACGAAACTCAACTTTTTACAGGTACTTAATTTAATTCTCCGAAAAATCTCGCACGCTTCTTTGAGTCTGAAGCACACATTACTCCCTGGATAAATTACTATCGGCATGCAGAGATAACGAGCGAATAGTTATTTAATTACCGCCGCTCGAATAATAATAATTCGGTGTTATCACTCGTTAAACTAGTTCCCGAAATAGTTCCGCTTCTTTTCGTCACGTTTATAATTGCAGAGCAGAAACACTCGAGTAATTATCGACTAATAGAAATCACATTTTAAGTATTCTAAAAATAAATCTGTCGAAATGGGCTTAATGAAGATGCGATCGAGGGATGTTGGTTTACAGTGACAAGAGACACTCGTGCTTTTGTCATTTTGTTACCCGCATCTGGCGCCATCACCGTGTCTATCTAAACAACTCAGATCACTTCTTCGTCTCGCTGCTGTCATACTTTTATTTGTTTTTATATTTCCAAGTTAAGACTATTAGGGGAGATTACAGGTCTGAAGGTGGACACAAACAACAAAAAGTCATTATGGGACGTTTCGGGGCGAGACGAAAAATAATGGACGGTTAAAAGGAAGTAGTATTAAAAATAAATCAAAATGTATTTTTAGTACGGTTTTAAATTCATTCCAAATTGCGGATATTGTAAAATTAGCGTTTAGGTCTTAGTTGGAAAAATTAGGGAACTTTTAGAAGGATGCAAATATCTTTTTAATTAGGACGGAATTTCCCACAAATTCAGGGGACATTTGCACACTATAATGGGGGTAATTATAATCATATTGGGACATAATGGGTTGCTACATCATTGTAAGAAAAATGGAGTCTCCTAGTCTGCATATTTTTATTTTGGCAGCTCTGGTCTGTCTTCTTTTAAAATTGACATCAATCAGTGATGACATAAAAATCGGCAAGGTTGGTTTATCCAAGACTTTTGAGCCCAATGTCTAATCTGATTTTAATAAAATTCAAAAAATCCAGTTGAAAGTTAAAAATCTAAATTTTAACCTCTTTTCTGAAGAATAAATTTATTTAGAATAGTATTTACTATAGGGTTAATATAATACTAAAAATTAGCGTTAACATTTTCAGACAATTATTTAAATAATTCGACTTTTAATTAAAGGCAAATAAAAATCATAGAAAAGAATTTTGTCCATCTTCGTTTTAAATTTTATAAAAAGCGGTTCATGAATAAGAAAAAAGATAATGTTTTATAGGTGAGCTACCTTGTTTATTTTAGCCTTGATCCTTCATTAACTGGGTATTCGTGTAAAGCTTTGATTAATTTGATATCTTATCTTAGGTAGGTATTACCCACTTATAAAATGTTTTATAAAACTTTCCAAGCACCAAGCGATCAAAAAAAACTCATCCCTAGTCATCTCTGAATTTACAAGTCATGTCGTTGATTGAAGACAGCGTCTCTTATTGATTTGTATCAGACATTTTGACATTGAGAATTCTATAAAAACAGTAAGTACTCAAAGATTTCTTTGAAAATTTCAATTTTTTTAAAAAAAAGTGTTTTATTTAATTGTATAATAGACTGATTTGTTATCTTCGATTACACACATATAGTGTGATCCGTTGAAATTCCATTCGCAATTGGCTTTGGAGAAACATTTAACTAACTAGCAAACACGAATGAAAACTAAACGCGTGTTTGAGAGATTTGGCAGCTTTCGAGCAATAAGTCGACACTGAAATTACAAAGTTTCATACCGTGTGATTCATTAAATTTTCATTCTAATTTCTACGATTTAGAACATATTCGGTTTCTTGTTCGAAAACTTCTGCGCGGTGATGTTAGCTACAATATGAATTTAATTTTATCCGTTTTATCATACCAAAACACGACGAAATATGTTGACTACACGTTTATACAGGGTGAGTCCGAATAGAGTGCAACGATTTCGAAAGTTGAATGGGGGGGCAAAACTCCCCCGGATTACTCGTTATTTCACGTTTATTGGACTTTTACTTTAACTGCCGTTTCACCAATACAGTAAAAACTATTTAAATAAATAAAAAGCATTTGCACTTGCTCTTATCGGATTTATTTAATTTTCACTTAATTACTGATTTTAGACAGGACACATTTCAAAAATTGGGTATTGCAAAATTAATTTGTTTGAAATAAATGGGGTCCTCGAAAGAACCATAATCTTTATCTCGATTGCTTCGTTAGGTGACATATTCTAATTCGCTTTGTGGAACAAACTGAAATTTTAATTAGAACCAAAGTTACCTGAAGTTATTACGAAAAATGAACAAATGCCCTCCAATGGACCATCCACAATAAGGCCATCAAGCGTCAACACTTTTGAAGAAACCACTGACAAAGAATAAAAAAATGTAACTCAAAATAATCCAAATTTTAACAATTTGGCACTGCAAAACCAAACTTTCTCTACCACGATTATTGCTAAACTGACTGGAACTACGGTAAAGACATTTTTTGCCACTTGTTCATTAGCGTTTTTATTCCCAACTTTTCGATGAATTGAACTTACATTGACATTGATATTACAACCTCAGTAATAATAATTTTTTTCTCGGAAACGGTAACATTTCGAAACGCGAAGTTTGGCCATTATGTCAAACTGTGTTGTCCGATATTGAAGCTAAAATCTTTGCACTTTATTCGGGTTCACCCTGTATAGTCGATAGTAACTAATATGCGTAGCAACTAAAACAAAAACCACTAAATTTTGGGACAAACCCTCGGTCTCTAATTTATGCCCTCAACGTGTAAAACGACCATACCGCTCTACACGCTAAAATAACTATTTACACCATTAGTTTATAGTTTTGAAAAAGTTGTTGGTTGACACCTGAAGATTTTTTTTGCATAATTTAGCGTTTTATACTTTTCGTGATTTCAGGTTGGAATGTTTTTTGAACTAAATTATTTAAAATTTTTGATTTCGATTTCTTCGGATATGTTTTTAAAAAAAATATATTATTTCTATATAGAAACATACACATAACAGTGTACCTACTTAAGGGTAATTAATAAATTCACCTGGTGCAGAAGAAATATTAGAACATAGGTACATAAAGAATATGAACAAATGATTTCCCAAATCATTGAGTAAAACGTTAAAAACGTGATTTTTTTTTAAGAAAACTACTGCATGAAATGTTTTCAAATTTGGAGAATATATTTTTACATAAATAATGAAGAAAAATTGAAATTTTCAGATGAAACTATTCAATTCTAGCCGAGTTATTAAGTATCTCCCAAGCCACTAAAAAAAAGATTTCAAGGCGATCGGAAGCTTTGTCTTTGAATTACAACTGCAGCAAATTTGAAAAATGTAGTTTCGAGAAAATAGTCCATTATGTCATTAGGAGCAAAAATGAAGCTTTTTGTCCAAACATAGTGAGGCAGACAATAACAGGCGAAGCACACAAAGCCATTTTTGCTCTGAATGGCATATACGATTTTTATTGCAAACGATAAAAAAACACTATTTTACTTTAAATGAATTAAATTCATGCAGAATCATTACAGTCATACGGTTGAGCCTAAGCATGTTGTATTCTGCTTAAGCATATAAGTAAAACTTTTACCTTGACAATCGAGCTGGATAATGTGTCAATTTTTTGACGTTTGAAAAAAAAACACGTTTATAGATAAGCATAGTTAATAGCTGTAATAGTTTATTATACTAATAGCGGTAGCCCAAAAATATTATAAATATTTATTTGAAATTTTTGTATGTTATTTTAAAGGTATAGACTATAGAAATATGCAAAAAAAATAATGATTTTTTTTTTAATTTTACATTAGTTGCCCCTTAAATACATATTTCTTTTTATCTAAATCCCAGAAGCTCATAGATACAGAAAAAAGTTAGATAGACTTTTTAATATTCTACAACTTTTGTACTTACCATTTTGCTCGAGGAAACAAAAAATTAATTCAACACCTAGTAGATTTGAATTTTATATTTTATAATTGCTGTTTTTTTAACAAACAACAAAGACCCTAGAATGGTGTAGACTAGACAGTAAACAGTAGACAATACAGAAGAGTGTTTTTGTAGCTACTTTAGTATTTTACCAACAAAATGTGGTAGATCAATATAAAACCGTCTCGTGTCTGTAAACAAGCCCAATAAATCCCGTAATTTTTCCAGCCGTGTTTGTCAAACACCGTCTCCTGAGCCCCCGAAACCCGATCCATCCCGATACCCCTATAAATCACCTCCAACACAAAAAGGCGTATCTTCCCGTGATTCCATTGACATCTCCACCGCCGAGCCGACCACTTTACCCATCACCTCCAGTTAGGTATATGGCACAAAAGTCGGCAGTAAACTCCGCACTTTGACTGACACAATCCACGCCTCTTTGTGTTATACCCCTACCATCGCATGCGCCATTGGCTGATCAGTAACCAAGTAACCAAAGTAACAGCCCCGTCGCACCAATGGTCGCTGTACGAACCTCGCCAGTCTCAACCGAGCTCTCGGCAGCGGTGGCTACAGTGTCGCGAGTGCTGAAGATGCTCCTCGAGTTGTAGAAACGCAGCAACCTGGCAACTCACATGGCGCTAGGCTTCGGCTCCGGACCCGGCTCCGGGAACCAGTCGGACGCGTCGTCCTCGCCTGGGATCAGCGTGCCGATTCCGGTCACTCCGGTCGCTCCGGGGCCGATTATACCAAATCCGATGTTTGCGTTGCCGACGCTGAATTTCACGGTGTCGCAGGTGGCGGCGGTCTGCGAGACGTTGGAAGAGAGCGGTGACATCGAGAGACTTGCGAGATTCTTGTGGTCGCTTCCGGTGGCGCATCCGAACATCCAAGAATTGAATAAGAACGAGGCAGTGTTGAGAGCGCGAGCGATTGTGTGCTTCCACAGCGGCAACTTCCGGGAACTGTACGCGATCCTTGAAGGGAATAAGTTTAGTAAGAGTTCACACCATAAGCTGCAAGAGATGTGGCAGCTGGCGCATTATCAAGAAGCGGAGAAGTTACGAGGGCGGGCGTTGGGGCCGGTGGACAAATATCGAGTGCGGAAAAAGTTTCCGTGGCCTAGAACGATCTGGGATGGTGAACAAAAGACTCATTGTTTCAAGGAACGGACTAGGAGTTTGCTCAGAGAGTGGTACCTCCAAGACCCTTATCCTAATCCAACGAAAAAAAGGGAGTTGGCACAAGCGACGGGGTTAACACCGACGCAAGTAGGCAATTGGTTCAAGAACCGAAGGCAAAGAGATCGTGCGGCGGCCGCTAAGAACAGGTTGGTTTTATTTATTGCTTTTGACAAATAAGTACAAGAGGCGGTTGCGATAATTAATACTCGCTTTCGGTTATAAATCATGATCGCCACTAAGATGAAACAGATTAATCATTGGCTGCTTACTACTTTTAAAATATTTACATTTTTTGTCGGAGAACCGAATTCGTGAGATGAATGGTTTTTTAGATAATTATTGGTTGAAAGCCGGACCTGTCTAATACGGTAGCTACCGCTTTTTTAAGATAAACGAGTCTTTTAAAATACCAACCGTTAAATCTCGTAAATTAATCAACGAAACGCTCATAAAGATTTCTCGCAAACTTAAATAAAGAACTGATAGCCATAAACACTTTGCTTTACAATTATTAGTGATAACGTAGAAAATGCACTTTTAATTCTAGGGTATTTGAAAAATTATTAGGTTTGCATACTCAATTATCTTGTTTTTATAAAACGAAATACTGCACTGCACTTTACAATATCGAAACATGTATTCTAGGTGCCAATTATGCAAAGTACACGATTCCTTATTGCTTTAAAACGTTTCGGAAAATTTGTACTTCTATTTCTACTACTGGAATCAGCACTTATTGTTAGTTATGAATAATAAAAAAAAATTATCTCATAAATTGTTACCGTATCGTTGCCAATATTATTTAGAAAAAAATATCTTGTCAAGGTAAAGTTATCCGAAATTGTGTGCTGGAACATACGAACATTTTTAAACTAAAATCTTTTGATATCATTATGTAATTAGTTTGTACGTACATAGGTGTGTTTATTACCTACCTATTCGAAAAAATCTGTAAATTGTCTATAATTAAATTATTTACATAGTTAGATTAATTAGTAACATTATACGTGATTTCATTATTACATGATAGATATGATATCTATATTTTCTATAGCAAAAAATATAAAAATATTATTTGAAATCATTAGTTCAATATCTATTTTCTTGTCAAAAAATTATTACATTTTAGTATAAAATAATTGTGGGTAAGCAAAAATATTAATGTGCCCAATTTTTATTACCAGATACTTCACTTTCTCAGCTTTAATCTCAAATTCCAAGAAAGACATGCAAAAATATGACCATTTTAGGCCTAAATACGAATAATTAAGACAAAATGTTATCAAGATTCCTGTGAAAATTTCGCGACGGTATGTCGTGTTATTGATTTATCCACGGCTGTCAAAGTGACAGTTCTAAAGCAAAAAATGACGTAAAATTTGCGATAAAATGGTACCTGATGTGACATGAAGATCTTAGTTGTGGATTTTTGAATATTTGTTACAAATTTTCAATGAAACAAAGCTTATGGCTTTGAACTGTCATTTCGACAATATAGGACGGTCTAATAACGCAACAATCGATCAAAATTCACAACCGTCTTAACAAATTCGTTTGTTTTCAAGGAACAGATAACGAGGGCAGACAATTAATCATGTCAAGAATAATTTGACCGTTTTTGACATTTGTTAGTGTCATTATTAATTTCTATTTTTACTTTGCCTCGTTTTATATAAAACCAATTATAGGGGTCTAACCATAAGTCTAATAAGTAGTGACAACTCGAAGACATATTTATTATTTTTTACAAAAATGTCATTTTGACCCGCCTGTAGTTGTAATTACAGAGTGATTTTTTTAATATTAATCAAAAGTGGCTTTGCCTTTTAGCACGCAGGTCTTAGCGAATTCCTACATCGATTGAAGGATTGATATGAACCACATTTTACGCAATGAAACCAAATTTGTGCAAAAAAATGTAATTTTTAGGCCGCCGTCCCTTTTTAACGTTTTTGGAGTTAAGTAAACAGGCCGGAAAACGGCGTTTAGCGGCCTAAGCCTCCAAAAAGGACACTTGTTAGTTTTATTGTTTAACGGTTGGCATCAATGCACAGCAGTCTGCTGAAGATTGTTTTATTTGCACCATAGTCGCTAGACGAGCAACCCTGCATAGTAAAAGTCACTAGATCAGATTTTTTTTTTAATTTTGTTGGTCTAAAAAATAGTGTGGATCGCACATTCGAAAGTGCTTTTGGAAGTCTTCGTGTTGCTACGACAAAATAGCATTTTTTAGTCTTGTAATCCAAATAACTATTTTTCCAATTTGTGCAAAATCGTTTGGTGTAAAAAATGACACACCGGAAAATTTCAACGCCGCCTTTAATCGATTCTAAAATGAATCACTTTGCTGATCTAGTAACATTAGAAAATGCGCTAATGTATTGAAGCAAATTCGTTTTTTACGTAAGGTTAGATAGAGATAATTCTGAATTTCAACGATTCTCTGTTCATTTTGTATTTAATTTTCAAATTAGTCTAACACTTTTTTCAAATTTTAATTTTGGAATCAATTGCCAACATGGTAAAAAAATCGAAATTCAAATTTTTAATTTTTGGTGTGCCAAATAGAAAAAATAAAAATCTCGTTAATTGACATTTTTCTGGTGCTTTTGTGACTTTTTCATAATTTTGTTTTAACAAACTTGATAAACCAAAAACACCGATCCATTGATTATTAAAATTATTTTTGTGCCGTTGATAACCTCAAAACACACATTACTAACAATTGACAGATTTGTAACTAAATCCGGTAAAGGGTATTTTACTTTGTTGGGGGCATTTTACACAGGCATGGCCTACCGAGACGTCAAATATTGTGAAATGGACTAAATGTACCGTGCTTGAATGGAAAACAATTTAGCAAACAAATGAAAGTAGTCTTTTGGCACTCTAACCAAATTTTCCAACTTTATGAAACTTTTTGAGTTCCTCAAAATCCAGGAAAGTATTAAGATATGAAGTGAAATCTCGGTGATAAGGTGATAATCGCAAAAACATTCATCATCCCCAAAATCCTTACCTTGCTTGACTTCACTCATAATCTCTTAATCGTTTCCATGCAGTGCACTTCAATGGGTGTCATTTCCAAAAATCTGGTGTTTCCCAGCTTAGGACGGATTGGTTTTCCCCATCTGCAAAAACTGACTTTCTTTTAATTAATACTGCAAAAAATTGTCAGTAGATTGCTGTTAACAGTGGCACAAAGCCTGCGAGTCTCTTGAAAATAAAATAGTCCGAGCAAGCGTCGGATCGCTGCCTATGCTGTAATAATTACATGTTACCGCCTGATTTACGACCTATTGAACAAGACTACCGGAATCTTTTATTGCCGGTTGGAGCAGCTCTGTTTACATGCTTATCAAAGTATTATATCAGTGTTTATGACTCTAGTTTTACCGGGGAAAACATTACGGAGGAAAGGGAGGTCTTCATTTCGTACGTGTCAAATTTTACTTTAGGCGCGCTATTAGAAATGGACAAAATTACAAGAAATTCTTCAGATCCTATCTTAGAATTTTTCAAAGGCATTTCCTGTGCTAGTTATGAATGAAAGTAACGTGATTAATGGACAAACAGTGGAAATCAAACGAGTTTTTGAATGACACTTTGTAACTTAACGTGATTTAAAGCGAAGTTATCTGATAGGAATAATTACACATTAAACGAACAAAGAACATGAATGGCGATCGGTATCTTTTGTAAATTCAAGAAAAACAAGTGGTAAGATAAGAAACGGCGCGAAGTGTCAAGAAATTGTTGCTCAACATCGCCACCGGGGCTGAGGAAATTATGATGGTTTTGGACTTTAATGGTAATTTGGATCACAAGGCCGGAAAATGCTCTTTTGGAAGTCTGAGCGAAATTGCGAAGACGAGGCGGAGTCACACTGAGCTTTTGGTCCACAAAATTTTAAGAACCAAAAAAAAGGTGGCCTAGTGGACTTTTACTCTTTAAGGTTGTTCTCCTAGTTACTATTTTGGAAATAAAACATTCTAACCTAATTTAAAATACTTCAGCAGACTCGTGTATATTGATGACAGTGCGATACCAACTGGTAAACAAAAAAATATCTAGTTTCTTTTTTGGAGGTTTAGGCCGACCTAAAATAGTAGATTTTTTGTACGGCAGAAAAGTGGTACTTTTTGTCGAGCAATTAGATTTAGCTACTTTTCGGCCAAATAACACTTTTTCTTTTTTTTTCTTTGTTTTTTTTTAACAAAATTGCCTACTTTACTGTTTAAAAACGACTAAAAAATAGTGACTTTTTGTGACGTTTGTAGAAAAATTATATTTTCTGGACCATATGAATAAGAAAATTGATGAAAAAGTGGTCCCTCATTTTTCCTTTGCCGACTGCGATTTATCAAAAACAAATCTGAGTCCGAGATGAGAAGGGAGATTGCGATGTGTGCATGTTCCGTGAACTATGGGAAAGCAGCCCTAACCTAATCAGAGTAATAGTATATTATAGGGTTATACAAAGCGACGGCACAATGTACTGCTCTGTGGGGTAAGAATCACATTTGGGTAACACAATTTGCCTCGCTAACACATTGCCCTCGGCAACGAAGTATTCATCTCGCGTTGGAATGATGATCCAGATGGTTTTTTGAGTTTATGTAGGATTTTTCGTTTTGTCCGTTAAAGTTGCACCTTCCCCTCATAAATATGAATTATTTCACTTAAACAAATTAAAGTCCACTTTAATGATTACATTATTCGCAAATAGCAAAAAGTAATTAAGCCGACAATGATTAATTTCCAAGTCTAATAACAGGATAGCCGCCATATCATTTATAAAAAAAACAACATATGAATTTATTATTTTGTACCTGTAGCAAAGCACCCACGATAAAAGCGTATTTGTTGTAGTCAATGGAGATAAAATCTAAACAATAGATTATTGTATGCAATATGCATGAAACAAATAAATTACAAATAGTAATACATTTGCCACTAATCGACTGTCAGACTTATGATTAATGACCTCCAATAAAGTTTTGGTTAAGCATTTTTCACAATCAAAACATAGCAATGGTTTATTCATTGATACAAAGGGCGTGAAGTGGTCTAAAAGAAAATGTTGGCCCAACAGCGAGCGATGCAGGCGGTATATAACCACTTAATTTCGAGTGTTTTATGGCACCCTCTTCCTACATATTTACAAGTTATTTGTTTTCGAGAGGAACTAAAACACCCCATGTACTTGAATTTTATCGCGGGTGGGAGGGATTAATGGGATTACATTAGCAGCAACACGAATTCACGTTGGTGTAAAGCTACTTTTATTACAAATTTGTCGTTTCTTCTGAAACAAGCAGACGTTGGTTTTTACCATTGTTTTCCTTATTTGTTAATAAACATTAAAACTTCAATTTGTTATGGCAAAGCATTGTTGAGAACTCGTGAATGGATATTTCCTAATGTGACAACACATCTAAATTTACGATATCATGTATTGTTTAGAACAGAACGTTTCGACATAATTCGCTCATAAATTGAGAAGCGAACACTTTTTCTATTGTGTTTTTAATGCCAGGAACCACATAAAACACTCATAATGTGTTTGCTTTCAACGCTGTGCTATTCCACTAATCAACGGCGTAAAGTGAATTCTCTTAAGTAGAGAAAATTAATGAGAAAAATAATTGTACAAAGAATATGTATGCATTCGCTTCCCATCTAATGGTGAAATTTCAATTTTAGTTTGTAGGAACTTTAACTTAATTATTTTCTTGACCTTTACAGGTACACTTAATTTCGATAAAATTATAGTTCGAACAAAACTAATTCGCGAAATTATAATAATTAGCTCATTGCAAAAGATTAGAAAATTTTTTTCTACACTAAAACGTGTAACAACTAACTCTGGTAACTTTCATAGTATACCTAGTTAGTCATTGCTATCCTCAATTTGTTTAATGAATAAGCAAAATGTTAACATTTCATTTGTAGCGCAAAAGAAACTAAATTGTGAAATTATTTGTTTGAGAAAAAACGAAAAATTTTCGGTAGTAATAAATGTGTACCTAATTGCTGTATTGATTATGCTACAGCAATGAAATTTAGAGAAGTTGATGTTTTTGACTTTTTTTTTCAAAATTTATAAAAAATATTCAAAATTATAGTGCAAAAGAGTTTTTGACGAAGAATCTAAATTTTCAATATTTGTTTCTATACTTACCAAAATGTTTAATTCTGGTTTAATTTTGCAAGATTGCTGTCCTCAAGTCGTTTATTATTAAGTGTGTCAAATGTCAAAATTATGATGCAAAAACAGCTATTTAAAATTGTCTCTTTGAAAGGGAATATAAAATGTTCTAATTTTTTTTACACCAAAACGAGTAATTCTAGTTTCCATTGCAATAAAATAAAATTGAAAGAAACTATTATTTCTTTGTTTATTTCAGTTAAATTTTACAAGTTTCCTAGTTCAAAAGAAATTTTAGAAATTATTTTTTCGAGGAAAAATATTTTTTAAAAGTGTAATCCTCATTGTTAATGTTAAAAAAAACGAAATTTGGAAATGTTACTATTTTTGACCAGCTTATTTATTGACTACTGAATTTTAAAATTATCATTGTTCAAAAGAATTCTCTAGAAGAGAAAAAAATCTTCAATACATGACTGAACTTTCAAAAGCTTAATACAAAAATTTCAAATTTTAGAAATAATTTCTTCGGAAACTAAAAAAATTCCATATTTTTCTAGAAATGTGCCGTTTCAGTATTTTTTATGCTAAAAGAATAAAATTTAGAAATGTTGCTGTCAATGATTAATTTATTGAGCATGTCTAATTTCAAAATTATAATGGAAAACTAATGAATTCAAAAATTACCTTTTTGCGGAAGAATACAATTTTTTTTTATATAAAAAGGTGTAGTTTTGATAATTTGCGTGGTCAAACAATAAAATATGAAACGATTGCTCTAGCATTAACTACATGCCAAATTTTAAAATTATAGTGTAAAAGAAACAAATTTTCGAAATTATCACTTTGAGGAGGAACAAAAAAAATGTTCCAATATTTTTGAATAATTGCAATTGTGCTAGTTTGTATGCTAAAGCAATAAAATCTGGAGATATTACTGTCTTTAGCTTGCTTTTTGATTGCCAAATTTCACAATAATTATGTAATTCGAGTACAAAAAAGATAAACGTCCAGTATTATTTTTTGAAGTAGAATTTCTTTCTTTAAATGTACAATTTTTGACGTTTTCCTGTCAAGGCAATGAAATTTTGAAAGTGTGCTATCTTAAACTTGTTTATTATTCATGTATATTTTTCAAATTTTGAAATTAGTTTAGACAAATTTTAGAAATTATTCCTTTGAGGGGAATACTAAACTTTCAATTTTTTTTCTAGAGGTACTAGGCGTATAATGCTAGTACATACATCGATAATTGTCACAGAAAATCACTAAATTTTGGAGATATTGTCGCCTTTATCTTGCGTGTCGACTGCCAATTTCTAAAATTATAATGCAAAATTTAAAATTATTTTTTAAAGGCGAAACAAAAAATGTTGAATATTTTTTTATGGACGTATATTTCAGGTGATTTTCATGCGTTTCAATGAAATTTGGAAAAGTTCTTGTCTTTAGGCTTAATTATAAAGTTGGTAAATTTAAAAATTTTTGGGTAAAGGAACCAAATTTTAGAATTTTTGATTTTAAACACCAACCAACAGAATAGTATATTAAAACACCGAGTTTCATAAGCCATTTTTTTAGGCACGAATCCAAGTTTATAAAAGCCGCGCGTTTTATAATGGATGAGTGCCTAAATGGCCTTATGAACGAGGTTTTTATATTATTTTTCCTAATTTGTTCTTGTAGCAGAGCTATTTTCGCTATTTTCCAATTCATTTTCAGTGCTAGAATATCCATTTCGATACGGAATGTTAGAATAGCTTTGTTTCCATAGCAACTTGGGAATGTTTAAGATACAAATTAGGAAAATGTTGTTTTAAACGTTTAATTCGATAGTTTTTAATATTTCTGTAACTTGAATATCTAATAATTCTAATCATGAAAAGGTTTGAATTTAATATTAAATTGGTATGAAAAAAGTTGGATATTTATTAGTTATCATAATTGAAAAACTATTTATTCTTTAAAGCGCAATACCAGAAAGACCTAAATTCCAGAATTTATTAAAGTATGGCGATTCAATTTAAATGAATCAACACGATTTCGAGGACTTTTTACCCATCATTTTGCCCAAGAACCATTTTAAAAAGGTCTCGATTTAACTTCTGCTATTTCACAACCACATTAACCTTTCTGATCGATAACTCTGAGGTTAACACGAAAGCACACGTTACTTAAGAACTCATTTACAACACCTTAATGGCTATTTAGAGACCGGATATGATGCCAGGAACTACCACCCGATTATATCTTCATGTCCGGTCGCAAGAAGCAAATCACTTCAATATGAATTTCTTCTTGAGGAAAACCACGTGCTTGCTGATACTAAAACTTCGGAATCCACAGACTAATATGGCTTGTGTGGGTAATGATGCAGAAGGCTGTTAGCGACCGTAAACCGGCCGAAACTCAGGTTGAAATAAGAAACTTGTCGTCTCGGATTACACCGAAGTCTTCAGGTAAATCGCGATGACATCTGTTTTTGCCAACAGGGCTGTACTAGCAAATTACGTGCCGGTATCATCATCTATATCTTTTTAATATGAAAATCGATTATCTTCAGGCGCGTAATTTTATTACCGATCATCATCGCCTTTCAAAATATTGACTGTATTCAATTAAGGTCACATTTAACCAGATCATTGTTTTTAAATGTTTGCGCTGATTAGACCGCAATGACTTGCACTTACCGCAAATTCATTACGTCTAACTCCCAGCGGTAATATCTTCAGATAAGATCTGGAGATGTGACAAACACATGTGGTGGTAACGAGACAAAAAGCGAGCTTTTGTTTCCGGAGACTGTCTTGAAAGGGGCGAAATAGGGGCGAAACGGAAGAACCAATAACGCGGTAATTTCCCAGTTTTTTGTTTAGTGCGGGACTTTCAATTTCCCTGTAAAATCTAAACTGCCCCTTATAAATGTCACCCCGCATTCGAGCAAGTGTCAAGAATCATTTCCCTCCCGCTGCTTCTGGACGTCCGAACCACACTCAGGTTATGATTGAAACCGAAAGTGATTGAAATCCATTCAGGTTTAACATCCAATCGTCATAATTATCTCGAGTTGAAAGTAAAAACTTTATGGCACCGTTTACACGAAATTGTAGTGGTCGTAAAGTTGTAGAGCAACAATAACAGGTTTCTTGCGAAGTAATCATTTCAGATCTAATTACTCTCCTCCAAGTCTCTTCATTTTTAACGTGTCACTTCTATACAAGGTGTGAAAATCATTGTTCAATATTTACTCAACACGACATTGTTTCTTGTGCAACTGTCGAGAAAGCAATCTTCTCTAGTAGCAAAACAAACATAAGACGTGTCGTCTGCACACAGTCTTGAATTGACTCTTCCGTTCGACGCCGACAAAAAATTCATTAATCTCGATCGATTGTGATGGCGAAAAAAACAAAGGCGGGTTAATGATTAATCATCTCCGAATGATAGATAAATTAAATTGTTAATCACAACCGTTGGGTTCAACGGTAAAGCGACGTGTTGCCATATGTGGAAACTATTAGCAAAAGTGGTACGACTTATTAGCGGTTTATTGTTTTACCTTTAATTAGTTTCATCATGTTAAGATTTTATTAACGGAAAATTAGAGTTGGTGTTTTTCCATCAGGCAACTTGGCAATAATTCGCATAAAAATGATTTTTTGTGGGGACCTTTATTTTATTGTTTTAAACAAATTGTTTAAAGTCCCCATCGATAGGTGTGCTGCTAAAAAAGTTACGTGGTGGTAAATGTCAAAGAAAACAATTTTTTGAAACTATCTCGTCACGGCAAAATAGTTATTTGTGCACCAAGGCGATAGCCGAGGCCAAAATGGCACTTTTTGGCCGTGATACACACAAGATTTTTTAGACGACATCATTAAATTTACAAGTAAATTAATTTTGAATTATGATTTATTGATTCAATCATTTATAAATGAATAATTGCAAATATTTATAATTCCTTCAAAAAAGTTCATACCTATTTTCTTTATTTACATTTGCAGTTTCGGTATAATTTGTATGAATTAGGTTTGATGAGTTTTTTGATGTTGTTGCAGCAGCACTGCTAGACAAGTTCATTTTCAATAATTCAACACCTCTTTGTTGCACTTTACAGCAGTTTGTCGATTTGATTTAACCCAAATAATTATAAAATTGAGGGTAATATCGGTATCTTGATGTAATATGCAAAACTATGGATAGATGGCCCCACCATAGATCGGTCAAAAATGTTTAAAAATGAAATTGTAGACATACAAAAGTTCAAAAAGGATAGCTTTAGAATAAAACTTTAAAAACGGAAAAAATATGAAGCAAATACTTTGACCTAATGTTACAAGACATACAAAACAAGTATAAGCAAGTATACTTGTGTCACTTATTACTTTGAACATGTTTATTGAGTGTAACAAACTTCAAAATTTTAGAAAAATAAAAAATAAAAAAAAAATATTTGAAAAGGCCGTCTGACACGGGCCACAATTATGAACAAAAATGTGAACAGAATTTGGGATATATTTCTGATTTAAAAAATGAATAGTATTTTTGAAGATATTTTGTGCACATGTATGACACGGCTTCCAAATTCTGTGCATATTTCTGTTTTTGCGCTTGCGCATTCGAAAATATTTTGACGTTTAACTTAGGGATTTTTTTTCTGCTCAGAAAACGAGTGCATCAATTCCTGAGAATTTAAAACCATAAAAGTGTAGCGCTATATTTTTTTAATTGTTCCATATACAGGCTGTCCCAGAACTCGCGCCCCAGAGAAAAAGGGCTTATGGAGGTAAGAATTCTTAACCAAAATTTCGAAACCATAATTTTTTAACTCAAAAAATAACCGAAATAAAGCAAAAAAACTGTAGCCAATCCTGAAGCTGAACAGAATTTGAAAATTGGTAACTATGGACACATACTATCATCCATTGGTCAGATGAACATTAGACTCTCGTTGCCTAGGAAATTGGGTTGGCCTTTTACTCCACTTCTCGAATAAGCTTTCGGGATTGGTTGTTAACTTTTTATCAGTTCTTGAATACTATTAAACTTGGTCAATTTTTATTTTGAAATTTACCATCTGTATTGCTGTCGGCACCTTCCCTTGCTCTATGGGGAGCGAGTTCTGGGACACCTTGTATAATAAGATATGGACAACGAGTTGTTTTACTCTTCGGTGATTTTAATATCAATTGTGTTAATTTCCCGTGGTTTGCTAAAGTTAAAACAAAAGCGACGACTTTGGTGTAGACGATGGTTACAACGACGTCACCAAGGAAAAGATGTTTTAACTTTATTAAACAAAAAGCTGTTGGTGGAAGATCCGAATCGTACAAAAATTTTCTTCGCTTAACAAACGATCAATTTAAATATCTGCTGAAGTTCATAGAACCTCATATATCAAAGTAAGATACTTCAATGCTGGATGTATACTTTTTGTATACATTCAGAAAATTGGTCCTCAAAGCACCTGTCTTTATTTCTTGGGTGGTAATATTTGGCCGCAATGGTCTTAATGACGCTTGAATTTTTTCAAGTGCTGCCTGCCGAGCATGCAGATTTTTGTACAGCGGCGTCTTTACGGCGAACAAATATGTATGTTTTTGATATTCTTTAATTAAAAGAGTAACTTGATCTCTAGACCACGATATTATTATTTGAGCACAACACAAGTTAGTTGACTTCAAGCGCAATGACTCAACTTCATGCGCAACATTGCCGCGCACTTTCTGTACAGAATTCTGGAAGAATTTAGAACATGTTCTAAAAATTTTTCTTCACACAGAATTATGTACAAAATTGTGTGCAAAGTGTGTATGACACGATGAAGATTTCTGGACATAATTTTTCAGACTAAATTCTGTGCATAATTGTGGACCGTGTCAGACGGCCTTAAGGCCTTAAAATTTTTAGAACATGTTCTAAATTCTTCCAGAATTCTGTACAGAAAGTGCGCGGCAAAGTTGCGCATGAAGTTGAGTCATTGCGCTTGAAATCAACTAACGTGTGTTGTGCTCAAATAATAATTTCGTGGTCTAGAGATCAAATTACGCTTCTAATTGAAGAATATCAAAAACATACATATTTGTACGCCGTAAAGACGCCGCTGTACAAAAATCTGCATGCTCGGCAAGCAGCACTTGAAAAAATTCAAGCGTCATTAAGGCCATTGCGGCCAAATATTACCACCCAAGAAATAAAGACAGGTGCTTTGAGGATCAATTTTCTGAATGTATACAAAAAGTATACATCCAGCATTAAAGTATCTTGCTTTGATATATGAGGTTCTATGAACTTCAGCAGATATTCAAATTGATCGTTTGTTAAGCGAAGAAAATTTTTGTACAAATTCGGATCTTCCACTAACAGCTCTTTGTTTAATAAACATCTTTTCCTTGGTGACGTCGTTGTAACCATCGTCTATACCAAAGTCGTCGCTTTTTTTTTCTCTTTTGTTTTAACTTTAGCAAACCACGGGAAATTAACACAATTGATATTATAATCGCCGAAGAGTAAAACAACTCGTTGTCCATATCTTATTACCTATATATGAAACAATTAAAAAAATATGTATATTTTTTATGGTTTTAAATTGTCAGGAATTGATGCACTCTTTTTCTGAGCAAAAACAAAATCCCTAAGTTAAACGTCAAAATATTTTCGAATGCGCAAGCGCAAAAACAGAAATAAGCACAGAATTTGGAAGCCGTGTCATACATGTGCACAAAATATCTTCAAAAATACTATTCATTTTTTAAATCAGAAATATATCCCAAATTCTGTTCACATTTTTGTTCATAATTGTGGACCGTGTCAGACGGCCTTTAAGGCAAACTCAAAGTCCAATATCTTATATTAATTAGATTCTGTAAATTTGCCAATTTTTAACGCTAAAACTGTGAAATTTGCTCATAACTCATTTTTTTAGTCGTTACTCATTAACTATGCTAAATTTCAAAATTTTTAAATAAGAAAAAAAATAGAAATTTTTCAATTTCATTGTAAACTTAAAGTTCAAAACTTTCTATAAAATCGTAGAACTGTGGGAGTTCGTACGTTAAATCAATGAAATTTGGCAGACTTATTACTTTAAACGTGTTCTTTAAGTGTGATTAATTTCAAAATTTTAGAACAAAAATTTAAAATTTTGGAAATTTTTCATTTGTAAGTAAGGCGAACTCAAAGTTCAATTTTTTTTATTAGATCCGGTAGAGCTAGCAGTTCATCCGTTAAAACAATCAAATTTGGCGACATAATTATTTTAAAAAATGGTAAGAACCAACTTTATTCTTGCTGCTTGTTGGTAAAGACAAACATGAAGATTAAAATGAACATTTAGAAGGCAATTAAAACTGTGCCTTCATTTAAAAAAAAACTAGTGATTTACCCCTTTTGACATTTTGATCGGAACAATAAAATGACCGTCCTCACAAAAAATCAGCCTTATTGGAATGATTTCCAGTTTTCGATATTTTTGTGTCTATTTTGTCTGAAATGACAATCTTTCTTTTGGCTGGTTTTCCTCCGTAATTACTTCCCCGGCAACAACACCAAAACAAAACGTTCCAGCTGCGTTATAGAAAGCAGATTCGTGTTTCTGACAAATGGGCGAGTGACCTTCCTCAGCATGCCCACGAACCCATCTAATGAAGTCTCGTGATTGCCGCCATAACACGGATAAATGTGATCGTCAGTTGCTGATAGCTCTATCTGTCAAGACACAAAGAACAGTGACAGGCGAATAACACGTGGTCGGAAACAATACCGATTCGGTTTGGACATAATACAAACTGATTAATAAAGATCATTAGTGCCTTCGAGCGATTCCGAACAAGAATAATTACGATAATACACATAATAAATTGCCAGGTGGAGTAGAATCAGCAATGGAATTTCTTTGGCAATGCGGAAACGGAGGAAGTGCGGGAATTATTACCAATTGATTCAGCCGCGGCCGTGTAGTATCTACAGGCTTAACACCAATCCGCCACGAATCCTCGTCCTTGTTAGAGAGCTTTCCTTCCACACGTAACCACCAAAAATTTTCGTGCGTGTTCGCCCACACTCCATTAACTCTTCGTTTTGGCTCGTCGCAACCCGATCGCGCTTTGGGCCCTAGATAGTGTTTCTAATCCGATTTCGATAAACTCAACGTCAATCTTGATCTGGGGTCGAAAATAACAAGGAATTTTTCGATTTTTTCAATGCGTTCGGATCAATGTATGTGATTATTTTGTAAATGAGATATTTTACACTGGGGAATTTGAGGCTGGAAACTAACAGAGACTTAACGCTGGCTTCCTGCATTTACAAACACAATATTATTACGTGAATAACGACTTTATAAAGCTGGTGTAAAGGTGAAAGCTTAACGTCGAAGTCGGGAGTGTTTTGCTAAAAGCACACCGTACTGAATACCGGCTTACGCGATCAGAGGCTCCCAAACGGTTGAAAAAGGAATGCAATCAATACGACAAACCTGAGAGGTTTAAAATAGTTTCAAAGTCTAGAAGGCATTGCATTTTTCACGACCTGCTGTATACCTACGGCCTGTGCAAAATCTCATTTCCCCGTATCAAGAATGTTTCCGAGAAAACGCATTTTTTGCCGAGGAGGGCGCTGCTGCTCAGGCGCTTTTGACATTGTTGACAAATTGAATTTTGGGTTAGTAAAATTTTTGACTTTTGAAAGCTACAAAAAACACAATCGTAGAACAAAGTAACGATCGTAAACAGAGCACACAACGAAAACTTGAAAAAGCAACAAACAACGTGTAAGAATTTGAATATTCAAACTTAAAATTTGAAATGTCAAAAACAGTGTTGGTAATAAACCCAATATGGTAAAATGTTTCCAAAAGTGCCCGAGCAGCGGCGCTTTCCAAAGCATATGCGGAGAAACAGTGGAACTACAGGAATGCACAGGTCGTAAATATACAGCAGGTCGTGGCATTTTTGATAGGCTGGTGCCTTGCATTTTTGATAGGTTGGTATATCATCAAACGATATACAAGATGTTTATAAATGTTTCTAGCATCAAGGGTGGCTAAGAAATGTCAAAGAAATTTGCCGCTCTTTACAAATATGGGTTTCTATTTTTCAACTGACATTTATAGTTAACCTCAAACATGAAGCAAAGTAAGTTTTGAGAAATAAACTGTTCTAGTTGTGGTTTAAAACCTGAAAATCAAAAACTTGGACATAAAACCTAACTGCAACGTCATTGAAGTAAGTAACATTATAAATAATTTTCCGACATGACTTCTATGTTTGTCTCTCTCTTGTGGCTCACATGATAGATTCTTTATTATAATTGTCTGGTTTTCAACATGAAAGTTTGCGATGAGTAAAAAACTTGACGTTTGGTTGTGGAGCCATCTGTTAATCAAAATTAAGATTACAGGCGTCTAACTTATCTCCGTCAAATTCTGCTGCTTTCTAAAGTTGCTCCATTGTAAATCGGTAAATTCTCTGCAGGAAAAGTTACGTATAGAGCTCATTACTATCACTCCACTCATTAAAAGGCAAAGTTGACAGTAGCCCCTTACAATTTTTATCATTAACAGTTGGCAGCAAAAGCGTTCGATCTTGACGCAACCAAACTGATCATTTCAGCTCATTTGTCTTGTGCAAGTTTGCCAAAGTTTGGTAAATCTTAATTTTTCATTTTAAAATGGAAAACTCTTGCAAACTGCAAATCTTTTTGACATGTGTGACAGTAGAAACGTCAAATTTATGATCAGCCATTCCTTGTTTCGTCAAATTCAAACCGTCTTCTGTTCATGTGGGTGGAGTTAACCAAAGTTACAGAATTAATATCTAAATTCTAACTAAAATCTAAATCGCCACATTTGATTTTTCCTCTAATTTTCTCCCTAAAGAGTTAGAAGTCTGATTTACACACAAGAATTATCTAAAATGTACACAGAAGAGTGACTTTTGACATTAGAAACATCAACTCCCATTTAGGTACCACTCTCGCCAACTGTCACGTTTAAGATGTTTAGTTTTCGCCGCCAACAAAATAAAATTCCAAGCCCTGAAAGTTCCGACATTTCAGTGGTTAGCATTTTAGCTCTTTCGCTTTAATCAAACCGTAAATGTGAATTTCAAAGACAGAATTTCATTTGATCGCGAAAATTGTTTGGCGTGCACTGCTCTAAAAGCAGACAGGGTAAATGCAGTTCCCGATCAGAGCTCAGGAAGCAAGTCAGTGGCGAAGAGTATCAAGCAAAAGAGGCGAGAATCCCCAGCCCAAGTGGAACTGTATCCCCTGCAGATTTCAATTCTCGCTTCTTTGATCCGCTCCAATCGACCTACTCCAGTATCACACTCCAATAACACTCCTCGCTTCCTAAGAAAGCAACATCTGGACTTGATGTCAAAGGAAAACACGACGAGAATTTAAATAACTACTAGTGTTAATGCGGATTTTCTACATTTCACGTAATTCCATAATGGAAAACTTAACACGCGTTTAGAGGGAAAGTGATATATTCAATCCGAGAGAAATTAACGTGTTTTGACACAGACGGGGAAAATGAATTATATATCGCACGGTTGTTTGGAATTAGCTGAAGAATAGTAGCATTACTTGACAGTCCTTTCACTATGTTTATGAACAACAGAGTAGGCGATTTCCTAAACAAACGAGGGGTCCTATGCAAACAAAACAACAAGCAGAAGAGCCTTTTATGGAAAAGCAAACTGTTCACTCGCAGGCTATTCAAATTAATTGATCGGTTCCTTTTTGTTAAAATTGGGTTTTTTATAAACTGGACCTTGGTGTGTATTAATTAGTTGCGGAGAATCAAATTTCAACTCATTTAAATATCAACAGTGCTATTATTTCTTCATTTCATTCATTACGCGCGCCCTCTAGACACGTTTAATCTTGCTAAAATTTCGTTTGGAAATAATTACACCGAGTGATAAATTTAATATCAGCAAAACGGCGTTCATTAAAAATTTCACAAACATTATCTGACAAGTTAAGCCAATTGTGCGCGATCCAACATAGGAGGCCTCGACAATGAAACATTCACTTGTTTGCTTTTGAACTGGCGCTAAATCAAATTTAAAATTTATACCCTGCACTCTTTGATACTTTGAATCCTTTGTAGTGTTGACGGATTTTGTTCGGATTTTTGTCTGGATGAGGGTTGATTGCTTCGGCAAATATCTCTTCTAAATGAGATGCACGAGGGGTGAGGGTGGAAGAAGTTTTTCTCTTCACTCTGTATATTCGTTTAGGTTCCCACCAGGACAATGGAATTCCGAATCTATCAAGTCGAAACTCTTCAAGTATTTGCTATTGTAGCGCACATATTCACATTTTAACTTTACGAGATTACTGAGGTCTTTTTGTTTCCGGCGAAAAAACAATGAACTGGAAAAGAATAACAGTCCTCGGCTTAACAAAGTTAGAAACGGAGAAGGGTTGTTAATGGGTAGCGTTTAAAGGGCGTTTTGTGTTTCCATAACACAATACCGATCATGCCGGTTTTGTTGTTCAAGAATGCCGTGCGAACAAGTGAAATTTTTAAATCAGTCAGAATGCAACAAATACAACGTTCAAGAGCCCTCGTGATGCAAAGATAAAATACTACAGCCCTTCCCTTTTCCGTCTGGAAGGGCCATTAGGGCGTTCGAATGATTTAACACGCGAATGGAAATTTCCACAGAACGATAATGATGGGGCCCAAGAAAATGAAGTCGTATTATATCAAACACAACTGTGAATCAGAGCGAGTCTCGACGATAATAGAGTTTTAATGTAGTTAGGGTTTTGCTAAGGGCACTAGTCTAACGTTGTTCGAGCTGTACTGGGAAAATTCAATTCCGTAGTAGCTGCACCAACACCGGAGGATTGATAATTTCAAGTTCTAAACACAACGAAGTGCAGGGGCAATACATTTATTTAAGGTTGCAATCTTGATCAATTAACCTTCAAAATCTCAAGATTACAAGGTTGGCATCATTGTCCTCCCAGAATTTGGCAGTTGCCAATTTTGACATAAAAATTGCTGCAGATCGAGGCTACATATTGTCGGTTGAAATTGCAAGTGTCCACTTTGACCGATATTTCGTTATTTAAGGTTGGAATGTTGATGATTTTACTTTACAAATTTTAAGACTACAAAGTAGCCATCATTGTGCTCAGAATTTGACAGTTGCCAATTTTGACATATAAATCTAGGCTACGTATTGTCGGTTTAGGTTGTAAGTGGAAAATTAACTTTCAAAAGTTTTAAATTACAAAGTTGGCATCAGAATTTGATAGTTGCAATTTTGACAAGAAAATCGAGACTACGTATTTTGGTTTAGGTTTCAAGTGCTTACTATGACAGTTAGTTTATTATTTAAGGTTGGAATCTTGATGAATTAAGTTTAGAACTTTTAAGTTTATAATGTTGGCATCATTGTGCCCCCAGAATTTTACAGTTGTCAATTTTGACATAAAAATCGACGCTACGTATTGTCGGTTTAGGCTGCAAGTGTCCACTTAGTTATTCCGTTATTTAAAGTTGGAATTTTGATGAATTAACTTTAGAAATTGTAACATTACAAGGTTGGCATCATTGTCCCTTCAGAATTTGACAGTGCCAGTTTTGATATGAAAATCGAAGCTACGTATTGTCGGTTTAGGTTGCAAGTGTCTACTTTGACAGTTACTATGTCGGAATTAAAATTTCGAACATCAAATTAATTGATGTTTAAAAATTGTAAACTGTCCTTTGACTTTATAACCTTAAAATTTATAAACGACACAGCAAGTGTAAGAAATTTACTTTGTATGTCAGTCACAATGACAATAAAGCTTGCTTCACATTGTCATGTCAAAAAGTGATGTTCGAAATTTTGATTCCGCGATAGTATTTCGTTATTTAAGGTTGGAATCTTAGTGAATTAACTTTTAAAATTTTAAGATTACAAGGTTGGCTTCACTGTGCCTCCAGAATTTGACAGTTGCCATTTTGAAGTGAAAATCGAGGCTACATATTTCGGTTTAGGTTGCAAGTGTCTACTTTGAGAGTTATTTAATTATTTAAGGTTGAAGTCTTGATGAATTGTCTTTAGAAATTTAAACATAACAAGGTTGGCATCATTGTCATCCAAGAATTTGACATGTATTGTCAATTTAGACATGAGCAGGAATTGGTAGTATTGTAAAATATTGACTTTCTGGTTGACATTTCATAACGTTTTCAGCACCCTAACCTAAATTCCAAAAATTGACGTTTGATGTAGTGTTGCCAATCATGGCACAAAAAGTGTAGTACCAACTGAAACAGTAATTTTCTAAGAGTTGGTGTTTTTTGGTGTGAAAACGGGTCAAATGTGGTATTCGTGGGCCTAATAATGAGTCTGAATCGGCCATCAAACCGGATTAAGTGTCGATGTTATCTACCTCAAACCACAAACCCAATCCCGAATGACAATGCAAGTTTAGTCGCAGGGTTGAGAAAAACAAACTGAGCTCGGTGGCGCCAAACTTCCGGCAAGGCTGCCAACATATGTGAAATATCACTAGGTAAAATAGAACTACCCCTGATTGAATTACAAAGCATACAAAAATATGTACTTCTCTATTATTTAAATAAACAAACTGTTAAAGTGTTTTCAAATAGTCTAGAGGGTTTGTTTTTGTGCAAATATTTCCACAGACGCCACTCCGTGGAAAAATACAATATTGATCGCAGGCTGGCCAACCGAAAAAATTTACAAAAACCTTGACACAAAAAGGCACTTGGAGCGACCGCGATGTAATTACAAAGAGCGGCATAAAATGCTCTATATTCATTTCAAGCTTGTAATTTGAGCCCTCGGAAGGGGCTCGTTTATCCGGTAGATTTGATCAGCTTTTCTTTAATTTTCAGCACGGTTGTGGCTCAAATTACGGCGTGTTTAAGCGACATGTGATACGATATAGCGGCTACGGGATGTATGCGCCAAATTTTTATTTTTTTTCCGACAGATTCTCTTGTTTATGGTCTACGGGACTAATTCGGGGTTTCAGCAGAAATTTTACACCGGTCTAATAATAGCGCGCTTTTAATAAGAAGAAAACGAAGAAAGTTATACCGGTGTAATTCCGCGCTAATTATCTCCATTCAGATCAATTATATTTACATCTTAACTACTGAGAAAATTGTAGTATCTAATGCAGGTTAAGTTTAATGAGGATTAATAGAAAACTAGTTTCGTAACTTTATTCATAACATCTGTAAGAGATATGCTTCTGGTTGCGGATCACACGTTTTTAGTCAAGCATGTCAACTTAATTGCTATGGGAAATATTGATAACGATTCAAAAACCACTGTCCAGTTACTTACAGGTAAACCATTTCTGTGTCAATTCCCGGAAACTATGTTAAAGGAAATGAAAGAATTTTAGCTAAAAACGTCGAATATTTCTTCTTAATTCCTTCGGCTCTTTCGTGCTCCTGTTTATTAATCTCCTCTGACAATCAAATAAAAACCCCATTATCTTCGACCGAAGCCTCAACAAAGCCCCGAAATAATTTCAAATCGTTGTGGTTGCCATTAAGTTGATATTAACCCGTTTTCTACCACATCTTTCTGCAAGCGGCGTCGCTACCAAAACTCATACACCGAATTAACTTGATTAGGTATTGAAATGAAGGCTTCGGGGTGTGTAACGAGACCTGGCTAATGCTAATCGAGTTTGTTTAGAGAATAGCCTGTTAACATCGACTGATGGCATCAAAGACCGCCCGTTAGACTGAAGATATATTGCAAATTATTCCGCTTCGCGTAGACAATGCCCCTAATCGCTATTGTTCTCTTGATGTATCATTTCGCATTCGAACGGAGAAAAGCGTTTCGAGCTGAAAAGCGTAAGATATCTAGGATAAAACTACTAATAGTCGGCACCTCTAAGAAGTATAACGACAGCTAAAAAAAATATTTTACTCTTTAATTATTTGCTAAGAAATTGCTTGCTATTTTCTTTTTTTTTGACCTGCAATGCGTATTTTTTAGGCCCTTCGTGACAACTTGTTATCCTAGGTTCTAGCTTTCCATTCAGATACTTTTTAATTAAATTTATAAAATAATAGTGTTAGTATTTGGTGTGCCCAGTATTAGATAAAATCTGACTGATTTTTCTATAGTCGGCATAGAAGTGCCCACATTATTGAATGACGATGTTTTTCGATCCGTTTTGAAGTTTTTAATTTTTTTTCCACTTGTAAGATCTATTTTGTTTTCCCACGTGTCCTTCCACATTTCTGCACACCACATAACTAATAATGAGCAGTGCCGATTATTGAATAACCAGCATGTCTACTTATGATAAAATTCCAAAATAAAAATTAACATTTACCATTTATTCAACACTGTTTGTTTCTATTTTGAAATGATTAAGTGTACTTCTCAAAAAAAGAATGATAAAAAGATAAGTAACATCCTGTCAAAATCCATTTCTCTCAGTAATGTCTTCATATTTCATACCAAAGTAAGGTTACTACCACAGAATATAAAAAAATCCATTTGGAAAAGAAAGCGAAAAGAAAATTGTCTAAGAGTCGAAAAAGACAAAGGAAATTAAGAGAGAAAAGAAGCCGAAAGCAAATGTGCTATTCTGAGCCAAAAAGAAAAAACTAGGAAAAAAGACAGCAATAAATAATTTTTGTCGTTTAAAATTAACAAATTTACAATTGTTATTAAATTTGTGCCCACTATTAATCGAGAGCGGTGCCTATTGGCAAAAAAGATGCCCATAACACCGGTCGACACGATTTTTGGGTCTGGCTTCTGAATGTTAAATTTTGATTTCTTCTGCGTTACCAACAAAGGGAATAATATTTTTTTTGATCAAAGTTTGCTTTTGTAAAAACCAGAGCAATTATTTGAATTTTTAAGAAACACGATTGAATTTTCATAAATTTATTATTATCAATTTTTTTTTGGTAAACATTGGTGTCTTTTTAATTCATGCATACATACAAATTTAAAATAATAAAAAATCAAGTCCAAAAATTAATATTTAGTAATTTTCTTTTGCTTGTATGAGAATTAAGATGAATTGGGATTTATTTTGGTAATTTTTCCCTATAATAATAACAGTTAAATATTAAAATGTTCTTAAGTATATTTGAAGTAAACACAGGCAAAATGAGGTACCCAATATTTATATTGATTCCGGATTAGAAAGTTAAAATAGGCTTCATAATCTTCACAATGCTGTAAATTTGTTGCAAAAGATTTTTTTTTGCTTTATACTTTAATAAATTCATCGCAAATAAAACAGAATGTATCAATATCTTATTTACATTATCTTGAGGCCATTTTTTAATTTAGTTATACCTAAAAACGGTTTTTATAAAAAATACAACAATGACAAGTAAACACTTACTACTCTGTAATATACAATTTGCTACCGTTTTGATCAATGTAAAATTAATAAAAATTTTCAAAACTTTTTTATCGATGTAAAACACACAAAAGCAAACTTTAGAAGCTAAGATTGGATATTTTAGTGTTTTTCGATAGCATCAGAATCTGTGCATTAGAACAGAAACCCAGAAAAAAATTTTTTTTGTGTAATTAGCTTAACGCTTGTGTCTTGTGAATTTCGAAGATTTACGAGTTTTTAACATTATCTGGAGGTTTCCAACTAGTTTTACAACAAATTAAAGTTTTTCTAAGGAAAATGACAACAATCATACAGACGTAGAACAAAACTTCAATTTTGTACAGCGTTTTGAAGTTAAGAAATCTGCTAATGGTGCTGATTATTGGCAGTTTTACCATACAAAATTATCGTTTGAGGGAATTTTTCTTGAAATGGTCGAAACTCGACAATTAGCCGTTCCCCCCAACAGACCTCCCCTCTCAGCAGGCGCCCCTAAAACATCCATAATGAACCAACATTTGGGAATTCCGACATGTTAATACCCGAGGAGGTTTTAAAGTTACTTCCAGCTTACTGTTTCCCTTGTCAGAGACTTGTCATGTTATGAATGACGTCAGAAGATCCCCGGAGTTGTCTGACAGCTTAAAATCCAGCGCACACTTTCTTCAACTCCCAAAGATTTAAAATGGATTAATGCGGATCGTTAGTGAACTTTTGCCATTATTATCTCGTACCGGTATCATTGCAACAGGGCGTGTTGGTGAAAAAATTCGAACAAAAGCCGCCATGTTTTATAAATGGATGTGTCGCGTTTGTTTCCATGGGCTGCGCCGCGGCACAAAGGGCATTGCATCGATACATGGTAATTAGGGCGGGTCGCCGGTCATACGATACCATCGCTGAATTTGAATACTAAATGTATCAGCGGGCGTTGTATGACTTAATAGTTTTAGCTGGGTGAGAGGGGAAAATTCTAATAGTGCCAGCATTGCATAATTCTTCGGTTTCTTCGACATGACAATCACATGAAACGGATCCATTTCGGGCTTTTGTCCACCAGCAATTATTGGGGCTGCGATGGTACAAACAAAGCCAGTTAAAGAATACCCATGGATCAATTTCACGCTCCGTTGCAGCTTTAGTTTTCTGTGCTTTTTTCTACGATGGTATGCGAGAGAATTGTGGAACACGCTGTATTTGGGGGAGATAATGCGGGCTAAACCCATGGTGTAATTTGAGCGGTGTAAGTTTCGCTTTCACAGACCTAAATAGGCAGATAGGTAGATTGCAAGGCCAGCTGACGGGAAAATTAACAAAAATTCTCTTTTTTCCAGGATGCAGCAGCAGCAGCTCGCCGCCCAACTCGCCCACCATGGTGGCGGCGGTCGACAGCCCCCTTTAAGCCCCACACCCTCCGACTCCGATTCTGATATTTCGCTAGGAGCGCACTCGCCTCCAATGAGTTCTCCCACCCCCATTCGTTTTGGGGCTACATCTCCTTCCCCGATTACCTCGTTCCGGTTTGGTCCTCATTCTCCAGGTCCCATGCCTGCCCAATTTCGTTTTGGTAGTCACACTTCGCCTACCTTCAGACAATCTCCCCCAACACCCCCCAATTTCCGCCAAGATACGAAAAGAGACTCGGAATCGCCGATCAATGTAGATTCTGCTACATCGAACTACACTTCGGCTGTCAATCTGAGGCTTACATCGAATGAGTCGCCCATCGACGTTGATTCGAGCGCCGATTATCGACAGGAGAAGAGCAATAGCCCCATTAGAGTAGACAACTCGCCGCCCCCAATGAACCTGCGCATACACTGTAAGGGTAATAACAAAATGATTTACTTAGACTGTTTTTACGGTTTTTTTTTCTTTTCTAGCGGACAATGCGAAGCTGGAGGCGCCGCTGCCGCTCCGGCTGACGTCGACTCACCAGTTAACAACCCCCCTGCGCATCCAAGTGGCCTCCCCGAACAGGATGGCAGCTCCTCAATCCCCCCATCATACGAGTCTTCACTTGGGAGGCACTCCCCACGGCGGGATAGTGAGGATAGCCCCCCCGAGTCCTTCGAACCCCCCGATTTTGCATCGGCCGTTTTCGCCGCCGAGATTAACGTGATATATACCGTACGATTGGGAAGACAAAGTGTGAATATTTTTGGTTTGCTGCAATATTATTTATTGACATTCGCTTGACAATGTGTATATAAAATTATATAAATGTGCGACCGGACTGTGAAATCGTATTAAATTCATGTTCAGTGGCAATTTGTAGATTGTATATGGCATAATCTTTCAATTTCTTAGGAGAATTTAGTCGCACTGAACGGTTTTTAACTATATACACTTTTGGCGGTTGTGTTTGGTGATTGATTAGGTTCAGTGTAGGAGAGGAGACATGTCATATTCGATTTTTGTAGATAATTTATTTTAAGTCAACATATTTGAGAATTGATTTTCGATTGTATATAAAATACATATTACACAATGACATTACATTATGGCGTTTCATTTTCCACTCTACTTTCAGGAAAGTAAACAACAGGAGAATACGTGTTATTATATTGAATATAGTTATTTGAGAGTGTGCGTCATAAATTGCCATGGACAGAAGAAAATTGACGATAATGTTGAGATTTTCATTGGATAAAAACCCGAGTTATTATTTTTAGAAGTACTTATCGATTGGAGGAGCTGGTTTATTCCACTATAATTCTTTATTTAATTCAGGCCTGTCAAATTAACCGACACTCGTGTGCTGCGGGCTTTAGCATCTCCACTGAGATTCTTTCCTAGTCGACCGATATATTGACTCTTAATGTGGTGAATATATTAATTAAATCCATCGTTGCTGAGGGAAGCCTGTTATTAAGAACATGTTGCGGGTTCAGAGTGGTTTGAGGTGTTAGATAAACATAAGAGATAAAATACATTTACTTACAATAACACTTTGGGTGAAAAGGGACAGCTGCTTTGACCAGGTGCGCCACATTAACAAAAATGCGAGCTTTTACTCACCACTACTTACAAACTACCAAAATATCGCACGTAAAACAATGATCCGGTGGCTCCCATCCTCATCAAGGCGACACCAAAACAAAAAAAAATTTTCTAGATAATAACCGAGTTTATCTAGTGATTCAGTTGGTGTTAATAGAGGCTGCAGTTGTCATCCATTTCAGTGTATCGACATATCGGTGGTTAGGTAAACAGTGATTATGCGGAGGCAATGTGCCGTAAATAATCCATCCTAATGCCATTGCTGAACGGATTAGGACCACAGTTCGCACCTCTGAAGGTAAAATGAATGAACGAGAATAATGGACTGGTCTTGACAATGCACAACCGGAAGAGGTTTAGCTATGGTAATTTGTGTTTGTGGATTGTTGATGCTAAAGTACGGAAAACGAGGAGAGCTTTTGGAAAGCAAAACGGGCAATTATTGCGATGACGGCGCAGCTAATTGGGAGCGAAAAAAAAACTGTTTTAACTAAATTTTCAGTTCCCACAGCTAGTTTCATCGAATCACGTCTCTGCGCGTGTAATTACGCCTCTTTAATTTTTTCCCACGTTTATAATTAGAGCAAATAGCCTTTAACTAATCCCTTTAACAAAGTTATCTTGTTATAATAAGTCAGAACGCGACTGATGACAAACAGGGGCGTGACGTAGTCACCAACAAGGGCCAATCACGATCCTAGTTTAGCACCCAATGAAACTGATACCTCGGTTGGCTTCGCGGCCGGCGCAAGACCGCGGATAGTGAGACACACCCGAAGATCAATTTCCAATTTCTAGTCATAATAAACCAGTTATGAAGAATCACTAGTAAATCAACCGGTTAGTGTCGTCTTCACTTGAAGAAAGTTTTACCTAACCCTCTCTCGAGAGCTTTCCAAACCACTTATTAGAACAACAAATCAAATAAAACTAAACAATGAAGCAGCAACATTCTTCACGAGCCTAAACTTCATTCTTCTTATCTGGGGTATCTATTGACAGACACATTAGCTCGGTATCTTGATTCTTCTTAATGCGAGGGCTCGGGTAGTGACACTTCGACTTTTTTCAGGTCATGACAATGAAGAGATACCAACGATAGGTGAGAACAGTAGCCGATTTGTCGCTTTGAGTTGTTAGAGATTAGCCCAGTGGACTGGAAGGCTTAAGAGAGGTGCACACGGTGGGTTCAAAAATGCCACGAAAAATGACACTGTCAAAAAACTGTCAGAGAAGCTGTGAAATTTATAGGTGTGTTGGCACCCTTGTTTCGTGCAGTTGACAAACCCTGAATCGATTAGGGGGCGGCAGTGCCACCAATATCATCATTTTCCGGATGAAATTAACGCAGTTTTTAATTTTGTCATTGAGATTTCTGGATAATTCCGTTTATTTTTTTTCCTCTCCGCGTCGCTTCTTTTCCACATTTTCGTTAACATCACAACAATACATCCTGGGCGTGCCTGAGCCGGATTGGTTGTAGTGACCGGATCCTCCGGATCAATATCACAGCGCCCGGACTCTCCCGGATATCAACTTACCGCAATACAGGATCAGTGATTTTCTCCACGATTAAAAATGTTAATTTAAAAATTACAGTCATCCGCTCACGTTTTTAATTTCGTTATTATCTTTTTTGTGCTGATTCCGCGTAAATATAATTTAAAAATTTATCTTCATTAACGTGAAGCGAATAACAATGCTTTTGTCCGGAATAAAAAATGTATTCCGAGAATTGGTTTGTTGGGTGAATTTAATAACAACAATAATCATCATAATATATCATCGGGTCCATTTGCTCATTCATTGAATAAAAAAGGACTAAATGGCAGTGATTAAGGACATTTGCTCAGATATGCAAAAGATGACGAGGCATATTTTCTTGTTTTAAAGCGAATAAAACGAAATAAAATTTTTGTAATTCGTGCTATTTCTTGTCATTTCATATCGCCCTCTGTATAATTACACATCATACACTCTAATCTCTCAGAAATAATTATCCCTTTGTGCTTTTCCCCTGACAAGTGAAAAGTGTTACAGCTATAAATGTTTTGATCAATATTAGTCCGACCATTGTGATAGCTTTCATTGAAACTGTAATTGCAAGCAGTAATTTATCAAGTTTCGGTCTCTGCGTGATGTTGGTGATGTTATCAAGCACGACCGATATGTTACCTGTCAACTTGCCTTCTAATGAACCAACCTGGATAAGGCAGAAAGCTCTTGTAATTATTATTATAAAGTAATGTGCTGCTATTGCGACGGTTGAAAATTACACCATTTGGAAAATTTGCGGCTTTATTACGTTTCCGCGAGAGGGAATTATTTAGAATCTTGAAATTAAAATTTATAATCCTAAAAAAAATAGAGAGTTCTTAGAAGGAATCCTAAATAACCAAAAAAATGTACACCGCAAATGTTCCAAAGAATTGAGGAATTTCACAGAAACATCTAAAAATCCTAAAATCAAATTTATTTAAAAGATGTAAAAAACATTCTCTAAAATAATGACAAATTTTATAATCTTAGGGGCCGGTTGCAGAAACGCGGTTCAAATTTCGATTTGAACTAGTTCAATTGATCCAGTTCAAATTTTGAACTAGGGTTAACCTACCGTCGCGTTGCACAAACAAAATTCACGTGAGGATTAATTGAACCGGTTCAAAACATTAAAACGGGAGATCTACCTTGTTTTATACGTCAATTTATTGAATTTCCCTGCGATTCCACGGTTGGCTACGCTGCAATTCTGTCAATTTCTGGGTTTCGCGCTTAAAAAGTGAGGTTAAGAGATGTTATCTCTTGTGTAGAGCAGTTTGTTACAGTGATAAAGTTTTTGTTAATAAAAGTAATGGGGAAAAATTTCACCAATCTATCGCACCAATCGCACCAGGAAATTCAGTTAGAAGGAAGAAACTTTGCTTCACTGCCAGGCGTTCCCTTCTCGTTGTTGGCATTTCCACGTAGTTGTTTTTCAATAAAGCAAGATGGTGTGTGACGCGTTTGATAATCCTGAAGACACTGCTCTTGTGGATAACTCCAAATGTATCGCCAACAACTCCTTGAAATGTGCCCGTGCATAAAACCGGAGGGCAACCAGTATTTGTAGGAGGGCAGAAAATGACTTGTTCCGGTGCGTGTGGGGTTCAAGATTTCTACCGATTTTATGTTGTGAAACCATGGCTGTAGCTTTGGAAAATCGAAACCTCGTTTTGAAAAAAAAATAAAATAAAACATGAAATTTTGTATTACATAACCTTTAATAAACAATTGTATTTTGAACTTAAGGTTGATTAAAAACTGCACCAGAAACCACTGCCGTATTGCAAAATCAATTATTACGCATAAAATATAAAAACTTAGCTTTTAATTTGTGTATTTTTGTAATTTGAAAACTCACAAATCCAGCTGTCACTTTTAACACCGGCTTATCCCACCTCTGAGCCTGGGTTAGTTTAACACCGTGCTAACTTGTATTTGAACCGCTCAAAAATGTTTGTGCAACGCAAAAATCATTTAAGCCTGGGTTAAGTCAGATTTGAACCGGTTCAAATTTTGAACCGCGTTTCTGCAACCGGCCCTAAGAGAACTAAAAGTATCCAAAGAATCAAAAGCATGTATAAAATCAAAAAAATCTGTTTAGGAAAGCCTGAAAAATTCTTAAAAAAACAAATTTGAAAAAATCTTCGACAATTTCAAATAATTGTGAAAATTTTTTATTTAACCTAAGACTGGAGTTTTCTGAAGAAAAACTTTGAAGAGAAAGTTCCACTAATTGCTTAAGCACTGACTATGAATTAGAAAATCCTAAGAATTCAATGATTTAAATCTGAGATAATTCTTCAGAATTCCAAAGTATTTTAGATAATCTTGAAGATTCAAAAGTATTCTAAAAAAAAATATCAAAATAACCCAAAGAATCCCTAGATCTTAAAAGCTCCGAACAAAAATCCTAGCAAATAATCCATAGGTAATCCTCCTTTTTAGAACAAACGTCAAAGTTTCAATATTTCTTTTAAATAAATAATAATAAGTCTGCCGTGTTACGAATTAAAAAAAAATATATTATTAGAATAAGCCTCAAACTTTTAAATTTTTTTATAAGAGCTTCTAGCTCTGGTAGACTTTATGCTAAAATTATAAATTATAAAAACTTTGTATTTAGTCTTCAAAATTTTAAAATTATAGAGCAAAAGAGACAAATAGGTATAAAAAAAATATTTTTAGAATGTCATAGTTTCAAGACTTATTCTTTTAAAATTCTATATAGCTCTGGTAGTTTTAATGCCAAAATTATAAGATTTGAACAACTGGTTGCTTAGACTTTGTTTATTAATTACTATTCAAATTAATAAAATTATATAGCAAAAAAAATAATTTTAAAACGAATTTCAAATTTCCAAAATTTTTTGTTAACGAGAAAAATCCTGAAGAATTTAATAAAGTCAAAAGATCACAAATGGATAAAATCTGATAAATATTAAAATGCAAAAAATCGCAAAACAAAAGTAATTTTTGTAGTCTTTAAAATATGTCAAAATTATTTATGAAATTAGAAACAGAAATAGGACATAGTTAATTTTTATTGTCCTTTGAACTGAGCAACACATTTTCTTCGTGTTTCATACAAGACTTTTCATAATTCAGCTACAAAAATTAAATATTTGACTTCTAAATTTGACAACTAGTGCCGAAAAGTAACGCTATTTTATCCTTAAACTAACTTTCTACCCTTTGGTGCTGAAAACGGGGAGTTTTATGTTGTTTATACTAATATGCATATTAAATACAATTTTTTACGATGCTATAGTAAGGAAGCTATTAACACATCCAATGTGGAAATGGTCTGTTAACACATGCAAATAGGAAAAGATGTTTTAATATTTTATAACACCAAATTAGAAATAACTGCAGCTTCACTCAAATGTTTGTATTATGAAACTAGTTTGAAATTTTATTACCATGAGTGTGATTTATGTTTTTACTGATTGGCAGCATTGTCATCTGTTATGTTGACACTTGAAAACTGTCAAAAATCCCATGGTAAAATGACAACTTTCAATGTCAATTAATATTTAACCTAAAACTGTCATATTGACGTTTCGAGATCACATGTAAAACTTAAAAACATTAATTTGATATAGTATATCCGGTGAGAGATTGGGAGATTTCGACAGTTGACATATAGGTTGACAGCAAATTATGCTACAAAATACACTAAAAACACTAAATTCCTACGCGAAATGGGTTGACAGGGTTGTCAGAAACTGAGGTTATTTTGTTATTTTAAATTTCGCGCGTATGGTACACTTTTTATTGCGTAGATTTAGTGACTTTTCTGTCATTCAAACTCTCACTGTACAAACTATAATAGTGAGAGATTTTTTACAAAATTTTCCTAAGTTGCTATGGTAACGAAGTTATTAACGCATTCAATGTAGAAATGGTTTATTAACGCATTCAAAACAAATAGCTTTCTTAGAAACTGCAACTGCTCTCTTTAGTTATCACTCTCGCCAACTGTCGTTTTGATTTCGCCAAACTTAAGTAATTTTTATGTTTTGGAATTGGATATTATGTGAATACCATTCAGAAAAAAATAATATAATCATATCAGAAACTCATTTTGACTAAAAACGAACCAAACGAACTACGAAAAATAAATAAGTAAACTGTATATGTATAGAGTGCACATATCGAACCTGCCTGTCTGCATTGAATTTCATGTCTTGAACTGCCTTCTTTTTGCTGAAGAATTTTTTTTGCATTGTGGACCTAAACCATGCAAGTACTCTATCAATCTCGACCACGTCATTAATTCTTAGACATGGATTGGTAGATTAAGTCATCATGCCGAAGAACCAAGCAGGGCTGACATATAATGTTGTAACATTCACCTCGGCATGTAGCTGTCCAATGACTAGCAGAAATTTAACACGAATCGATTATTCGAGTATATCGGATCGTGTATCTGAGCCGTGAGACGGTGCACATTATAGGGCTGTCCAAACACCGCTGCGAGTCCAAAAAATCAATTAAATGCAAAGGAGAATTGGTAGTTCCTAGAAACAAATAGAGAATATTTTCAATTGCTTTAATAAGTTCCCTCTCTCCATTGCCTTAATTTTTTCATCAACTAATCAATGTGTGGGCTCATTTAAATTCCCCAAATAGGAACACGTCATTTTAACGACAATACAAGTTTGTCTCGCCTCCTCGCCAAGATCATGATTGGATCATCCTGTTCAACTATTAAATTAAACGTCTGGTAATTCAATTCGTTAGACTAATTTTTCGGTTTGAAAACGAAGATTCGACAGAAGTGCAATGTCATCCTCTTGAAAACTTGGCGCCAGGTCTACGACTAAAAACTTTAGAAGACATTGAAACAATGCTTAAATATGCTCCAAACTGCACTTATTCGGATCTCAAAGAAGAGCAAATAATCGAATTGACGGTTTTCAAACAAGCAGCGGACACTTGAATACTTGTTTGCTTTGGAGCTTTTAGGTCGTGCTTTAGAAATTTTCTAAAAAGAGGAAACTGGACTGAAAAGGTGCTGACCACCCTTATGAAAATAAATCGGGTTGAGATACAGAGATAAACCAGTTTGCGCAATTGGGATGCTGCAACTCTTTCAGCTGCTATTTATTTTTTCAGGTGACGTGGAACGAAAATGAATATTTTATTGACCAGAACTGAGTAAACAATATGTCAACGATAGACAAGCAGAGCTGCCACCACCTATCCAATTTAAAAAAAAAAGAAATCTCTCCTGAGAGCTTGGGCAATCTTCACGTTGCGATCCCTACTTAAATATGTTGAAAGCTCGAGAGAAAGAACTAAATGAACATAATTAGCTTTCAGGTTGAAATGTCAGAGGTCAGGCAGAAGCATTATCGGCAGCTCACATACAGTAATTAGTTCTCAGTGTGATCCGTCTGTGACGTGATAGACAAGCATTAAGATCTACCCACGATTTGTTATTCCTTAGGCTTATTAATGACCGCGAGGTCCAAAAGTCGGCACCGAAACAATAGAGTCGAATTAAAACCAAAAGGTTTCATTTCAAATTTGAAAAATTCACGCCGACTGTAATCTAAGCTGAAGAATCTATGACCTAATGACAGGAAGGAGCCCCCCGTCGACCTGTCCATTCCTCATTAGAACAACTCTATTACATGGGTGACCTCAACACGGTGGGAGCTCGATTTACAACATTTACACCGTTAAAAGAATGTGATTTGTGATTTTCTCCCCCTGATCCGTTTTTTGCCTCCTAGGCAAAGAGAATGATTAAACAAAATGCTAATTAAAGACAATATGCAGCATACATAAATATGTATGAGATGTAACAGAGTTTAATCCATCATCGGTCCGAGTTAGCGTCAAAAGTCACGAAGGAGGCGGTGAAATGACTAGCGATCTGTCCATGAGATGTTTTCATTATGGGTTCCATGACTTGTCAAATATTACCTGGCCTTCATAAATCATTGCTCCTTTTTCTCGAAGCCTACCATGGATTAAACAACCGTCTTATTTATTAATATCATCATCAAGGGAAGGAAAAAGCGAGCATCGACACGATCGTTATAAAAACTACAACTAATAATAAACGTTTATGACAGGAGCATCAAAACAGTTGAATGACAATTTCCGGCTGCAGTTATGACAGTCACTGATTGAAGTAAATGAGTACAGAGAGGATCCAACAAATGTCGTTGGAAAAATCTACAGAGCACGCTTTGTTTGTTTATACAATGTGCGGGTAAATTATTATCCAATGAAATTTGATTCGACACATCATAACATCTAAACTTGGTTTAATCAACATGAGGGCTCCAAATAATGGGACTACATGGATTTTAATTGGGTTACGCAGATGGATTGGACTGGACTGGTGGGTCTTCATTATGCACTTACACCACTGTTCTTTACCAGATGCCAGATTTTACAACAGGCTTAAATATTACGCAATCGTTAAAAAAAGTTGGCAGGTTAGGATTTTGTTCCACGCTTTGGTAGCTCTAAAAAAAAGGTTAAAAATGACATTTCTAGCATTATTTAAAGTTTTTTTTAGTAAAACATTTTCTTAGAATGGTTAAGTTGGTAAAACGACATTGAAGTGTCAACTGTCATCAAAAGACATTTATTATTGGATGAATTTCATACTTTTGACAAGCAATTGACAGGAGTATACCAACTAACAAAACAGTGCTTTAAGAGGTCTTTTAAAGCATCATGCATGTCACTCTTAAAGCATCGAATTAGAAAATAGAATATAAAAACACAAGTTTTATTAATTTTTTTTTTAGATTCTCTTTGGATTTTCTAGATTTTGCATATTTTTCTATATTCGTAGATTCTTTAGATTTTCTTAAAGGATCTTTGTGCTGTCCTACATTCTGTTTAGTCTTTAAATTTTCTTTAAGACTTCTCAGATTCTCCAAATTTTTTTTAGACGATTTTTCTTATATTCCCCAAACTTTCTAAATTCATGAATTTTCTACATTTTCTCTAGATTTTTCGTGGATAAATATTGCCGTAGCACAGACTGTATAGTTTCTTTTTAGATTTTCTTTAGATTCTATAAATTGTCTCTAAATTTCTCGAGTTTTTTTCTTTTCGAAATTCCACTTAAATTTTTATTTTTTTTTAATTTTATTAAATTTTTTATATTTAGATTACCTTCAGGTTTTCCTTAAATTCTCTTTCAAATTTGATTAGGTTTTATTTTTTTTTTATAAATATTTCTTTTAATTTACTATATTTTTTAAATTGTTCAAAATTCTTTTTTTTTATTTGTTCTAGGCAGAGATTTGGGAATTAATAGATGGGGGGACATAGTCAAAAGTCTTAGAAACACATCTACGACTAGCTTTACAACTTTCGTCCTTGTCTGTTGCACGCATTCACTGGATACAATGTATACCTATCTCTCTTGCCAGGATGGAGAGTTTTTGATTGGCTAATTTTAAAATTTGACAACAGATTGACAACAATTATAATGTGCGACAGTTCAAAGCAAAATGAGTAATCCAACGTACTGTAACACAACAAGTTCTCTCAGCACCATAAAACTACCGACGTTGCATACTACAGACGACAGAAAGTGAGTTCAAAGAGGAATTTTTGGCTCAAGACGCATTTGAACAAATTTGTGCGAGAATTGTCGAAACAGATTTTGTAATAAGTGTAGAATAGAAATGGTACAAATAGGGGCTAACTAGTGAAATAAAAATCAATGGAATATTACAACTGGCATGTTTCTGAACTAAATCGTCGTTTGTGGAGAAATTGAGAAGCAAAATATGAAAATTAACCACAGACTACAAAGTGCAAAGAAAGTGAATTATTATGCGATTAGCAGATGATTTATAATTGAAACGGAAGTCACCAAACATACGGAGAGGAAGAAAAACATGGATTTTGACGAAGAGAGAAAAGATCAAGATTCAATTGAAAGAAATATCCTAGTTAATAAAAATCCAAGGTGTACCTAACTAAATTGTATGAATGGAGAAATGTTCAAAGTATTGAAGAAATATACATGAAAGCAGTAAAAAAATACATTAAAAAGGGACAAGTAGATTGTTGAGAACATCAAAAGAAGCTCAGAACTGGTTAACAAAATAATGGACAGCTCTAACGACAAGTAAGAACAGAAAGAAGAACACGATAGAAAACCTGTGACATTGTAGCAAATAAGATTCCGTTTAAGATTTGGACAGAGGCAAAAAGGTTGACAATGAGTAGAAAGGAGTGAGTAAAAGAAGATCGTAGCAGATCGAGAGAAGACTGCGCTTTTTTCTTACACTCGGACGAGGAACAAAATCAAATTGATGTAAATAGTGGCAAATACATCTTAAAAGAGACTTTCTGCATTTTCTTCTTTAGAAGTCTGGGTCTAATGTAAAGTTTTCTATGTCCTTACAATTAATCTAGGCTGTTTGAATTAGCTCCTCCATTTTGCCAGGTTTCTTGTGTCAGACTAGAAAAGTGTTAGTCACACGTTGGTAATTTTGATTTTGTCATTAGTGTTTGACCTTAAACCTATTGAGAACTATGTTATGCACACTGAGAATTGTATCAATATCGTTTAATTGTGGAGCTATAAATGATCGGTTTTACCGCATTCATATTGTAAGAGTCTCCACTTGATGTAGAAGAGCTTCGGCCTATTAAGGAATGAAAGTTTCAAGATTAAAAGACAGCAAAACGAAATCAAACTAGTGATGAAAAAGCCTTGTCACAAAATTTAGCAACATACAAGAGAAATAACGTCTAAAACCTTTAAATTCACAAAACTTTGCATTCAAAGTTCTTTACTGACATTAGCTATGACAATTTGGATTTGCCATTTGAAATTCGAGTAACGATCTACGTCCTGATCTCTGATTGGTTCCATCCTGACGAGAGAGACAATACTGCATAAGCGTATCAGCGATAGGCATCAATGCAATAGATAGAGACGGAAATAAAAATTCTTGTTGCACATGTTTTGTGTAACGTATGTCCAAATTTCCATATGGTAACCGGATCTATTATTTTCCAAATCTCTGGTTCTAGGCTACATAAATTCTCTTCAAATTTTTTGCCTTAAATTCTGTACTATTTATTTAGATTTTTTTAGATTTCAGATTGTTTTATCCAAATTTTCTTTAGATTTTGGTTACTTATTTCTCCAAATCCTTTTTAGATCATACTCAGATTTTCTTTAAATTCTCCAAATTTTCTTTGAAACCTTAAATTTTCTAGTTTTCTAGATTTCCCGTTGTAGATTATCTTTGGTTTAACCACAAATTCTCTTAATTCTTATTAAATAATCTAAATTTTGTGTAAATTTTTTTTTGGATTGTCATTGAATTTTTTTAATTTATGGATAATTTTGAATTTTCTAGATCCTGTCTTAAATTTCACTCCAATATTTTCAAGATTTTGTAGATTTGTTCTTATATTGTTTTTAGAGACTTTAGATCCTATAGATTCTCATTAAATCCGGTCTAATTTTCCTTGGCGAATTTTCAAAGGATCAAAACATGCGAATTATACAAATTTTTCTGTTGAGGCATTATTTTGTTTTTTTTTTTAATTTAAATTTTCCATTTTAAGATATTTTCTTTAAAAAGTTAGATAAGTTAGTCATTTATCTGTCAATTGTCAACAAATGACGCTTATTATTGGATCATCTCATAATTTTGGCAAGCAGCTGACAGGAGTACCAACTCACAGAGGTTTAAGAAGTCTCGACAATAACTGAAAATGTACACCAAAATTCCACCAAATTGCAAACAAAAATAAACAGGTGGTCCAAATTTTTTTGTAAATTTTGGTTAGCATTAATACAGTTTCAAAAATGAGCTTAAATCCCAAAGAAAGAGACACTGAAATTTGAAATGTGTTGGTAGCCCTGCCTGTTTCAAGCCGTCTCTTTGACAGTTTGAGGTTAAACATTACTTACTATTCAATCATGTCACTGATGACGTGTCTCATGAGAGTTCCGATATGTCAAAAACTGTTCTACCAACATAAAAAAAAACAGAACTGTCTCTCCGCTCTATAATAATCCCGTTGCACTTTTTACATCAGCATTTGATTCAAACCCGAAACAATTAACTGATACTTCCATCAAAGATCCGATTCACATAAAACAGAGATCGTAATCTTGAAGCTCAAAATTCGAAATAATTTTCTCCGAGATATCAACGCGTGGCAGGAACTAATATGTTTTTTATACTCAGCTCGGCGAAAACACAATTAATCTTCACGAACGGCTGTTCCCTCATGAGTAGTCTTTTTTTTTAATAAATCGAGTAATTAATAAAACGTCGTCTATGTTGGCTATTGGATGATTCTGATGAAAACACAAGCTGGATTAGGTCAGAACGGAACAAAAGGATGGTTCAAGTCGCGTGCTGCCACTTTATTAATGTACGAACTACTCTGGAACGTGACAAGTTTATGATTGATTTGATATTTTTACTTGGGTTTTAGCACGAGAGTGAAGTTTGGCATATGTACAAACTAATGACACCTGTGGTGTCATTAAACTATCGTTAAGATAATGAAAGTGACGAATTTCGTTACGTTAAAAAAGAGGTTTTTACGAACTTGTACCGAGCAGCAATGACGGTTTTCTTGCAAGTCTTTGAGTAAAATCAGCGGGAGTTTAATGATGCGCTAAATTATTAATATCATAGAATGATTAATGCAGATTTCTTTTGATATAATCAACATAAAAAAAATATTCTCAAACTAACGTAAGTAGACATTAATTACTGTTTACATAGAAAAACAAAACAGTACAAGATACAAGATCTAGTTTAATTTCCACATAAATTATTAATGATATTAAAACAAGCCTCGAGTCATGATCTACACACAAGTTAATTAATTTTTTGTTTGCTGTTATAAGTAGTAAAGTCACTTCCGTCGCACATTTAATTTCCTTACCGAAAGAACAGATCAAGTTTTTCTCTATGATATGATTAGAAGAATGTTATTCATGGATATGCATTCATTGATAGGTACTTCACACGTTCTGAAAACATTCTACTTTTTTAATATAGTGGTTTGACGGGAAACTGGCTCGTTTTGTTGACCGAGTGGACTAATACGACTCATTATTAGACTTGACGGTTGCAAATGCCCCTTGTGAAAACATTCAATCAAGGGGAAATATGAAGGGCACAAAGGACCTGAATTTTGACGGAAATGTGACGACGTGACACGAGCACTTTGAATTTAATTGGGAGATAAAAAGTTGTCTCTGTAATGAAATGAGCGCGCGGTTTATTTGTATTAGGTAATTTTATTTTCAGTAATAGACGGATATTCAAATTTTTGACTTTAAAACTCTTAGCTTAAAAATCGCGATGGCGCAAACCATTTCTTTCGATCTGTCGTAGTTTCAGATTGTTTCAAACCATAAAAAAATTCGTTGACGCACGTTAAAAATTCTCCCGGTTTTGGAATGCGCGTGACATTCTGCGTAAAATGAGGCCAAATAACTTGAGTTCGCTTAAAAAATAAGCGAGATATCGATCGACCTCAGAACTTTGACTTAGTTTTTGTCGTACATTTTTTCCAGAAAAATTGAATTTTTGCTTTTCGAGAAATCTAAAAAATATTTCCTAGCTAAAAATTGCGAGAAAAACGGTAGCAAAAACCGTTTATTTCTATTTGTGTAGTTTCCGAGATATTAGGCACAGATTGTTATGAACCTTCAAAAATTTGCCTCCCTGGCGACAACTTAAAAATTCAAACACCTCTAATTTAGTTATTTGTTGACTGACAAGGGTAGTTTTGAATTCAGCGCAAAATTCTGCGTAAAATGAGCTCATATAGCTCAAATTTCTTTAACAAATAAACGAGATATCGAATGAATTACATTTTCAGGGAGTGACTTTAAAGTCATTTTCAAAACGCTGTTTCGGGGCGAAAACTGTGTTTAATATTATTGAATTATATATCGATCAAAAGAGCAGTCCGATCTATCAACTGGCCAAATCTCAGATCGATCGGGCAAATAGTTTACGAGGGGCGATGAAAAACCGAAAAAACTTTTCATCGATTGAGTCGCAAAATTTTTTTGCCCAAAAAATTGGCCATTGAATTTTCGACTTTTGAAGACATATTCTAAAGTAAAATGACCCGAAAAAAACCACGGCGCAAACCGTTTCTCAAAATCTTTCGTAGTTTCGGAGATATTGAGTTTTGAAAATTTTGCAAATCAAAATTTAATATTCGAAATTTTGATGTCCCATAACTCTGTTATTTGTAGACCAACTTAACGAATCTTACTTTTTTTGGAATCTACCTGAATTTCTGCGTACTTTAATATTGCAAGTCTGAATTAGAGACCGAAAGACAGCAAACTACATTGAAGAAGATCTATTTCTAAGCTAAAAAATACCTCAAGTTTGCTCCAAAAATAAATAAGCGAGAAATCGGCCGAAAAAATTTACATACTTTGTCATTAATTTTTTTTCGAAAAACGAAATTTTTAACCCCAGAAAAACAATAAAATCGTGAAATTTTGGCAATTAAAAGTTCGATTATGGGATCAACTTCCCACAACTACTACTACGACTACAGAGATCGCTCGATTATTTAAAGTGCGAATTAGACGTACATCACAGTATTAACAGCTCATTTCGTCTTGGCTATTTTATGAGTGGGTAGTATTTGCAGGTTTATAGCTGAAGGTATGTAGTTAATAAAAGGTAATAAATCTACCAGTGAACAACTTCTGGTGTTGATGGCCCATCTCTGCCACTTGGTTAATGTATTATCATGTCCCGAATATTACGTTATCCGCAATAAAATTTCCAATTAGAATTTCGCATACCATAGCAAAGGATTGATGATGTTCTTCAATTTATGGCACCACTAGCAACCTGGCATATCTTCTTCAGTGCATCTGCCGCGATTCGTCTCGGACATTAGTAGAGTGAAAGGCAACCTGTCCCGTATACAAGATGTGTATTTTTTCTCATTCCTTGATTACCTCAATAAAAGTCATTTATTGAGTCAACGATAATCCCGTGCGAATAACGGTCACCTTCCCAAAACCCATTTTTTGCGTATCGTTTGATGCAACGGCGACTTAATTTACTTAATTACCGCGTTGGTATCGTCTACCCAAATAAAAGAGTTTTTTATGGATGCACCTCAACGTTGATTGAAATACTGACCAAAAAGCTCGCTACTATATAATTGCTACCGTGCATTGGGCAGTTCCACACCTCTAATAGCCCTGTCACGATGCTTTTATCCAACTCAGATGAATCCCATTGTGGGAAATCACTTGGCGAAGAGGCTCCTTGGGGTCACAATCGAATGGTTTTAGTTTAATTCACGCCGACCCGAAAATCGATTAGTTTTTAAAATTCCTGGCTTATGTTGTATTTTCGTTTTTGCTACGGCGGCGCGGCGGTGTGATTGCAGTTCATTTGTGATGCTAAACGCGACCGGGCTGCAAACGCCATTGATTGCATGCCCAATTACACCCCCGAGATCATGTTTACATAAGTAATCAGCGGGCGCACAGTTGACACAGCACCGCGCTGCCGGAATTAAGTGATCCACCGCCGCATCGCCGCCGCCGCCGGAATCACACCGCAAAAACCGAATTTTGATAAAGCAAAAAACACCTCAACTAGTCTCCATTAATCGGCGATAACTTCGTGCCGACTCTTAAAAAAAATAATTTTGTGCGATGATCGGATTAGTTCGGATGGAGGAAATGGGTTTGTGGGTCGCGGCAGCCAAGTGTGGTAATGGTAATATGCAAGAACGGCTCTGCTCCAGTGTGATTCCATCTTGGACGGAAGCGAATCAGCAGACGTTTTGCATATGGACGCTTGATGAATATTAACAAGAGCCGGGGTTTCTACCCTGTATCTACCCCATTTGGTTCTAACTTGAGTTTATCTTATCCGCAAATCTAATCTAGTGAAATCTCGAGTTTTTGTGACGTCACGGTGTATTGTGTGTTGCAGCCTCTTAACGACTCCAGTTCTTTGTTGGTCCGAGTCAAAATACCTCTCCGGTATTCGTAACGTGTGCATGAATACGAAATTAATTTCCATGACGGTTGTTGTATAGAGAGGGAGGGGATGGGTTATGATACGACTGCAGAGGTGTCATTATAAAACTGCTGGTCATGTCAGCAAATGGCTTCAACCTGCTACTTAGCCAGTAGCCAGTCAGTCGGACTCTAACTATTGTTAGTCTATTAACAATAATTCTTCACAGAAATCTACCCATCTCTATCACAGCCATAGAAAACGCGCGTTTTTGTGGTAAAAAAACGATGAAGAAACGAGTCCTTTTTAACGATCTGGAAGACAGAATAAATAAAAATATAAATCCGCAGCAGATATTTATGTCTTTGTTAGAAAGAATACTTTCGTATCCGGTAGCACTTTAATGTATGTGTGTGGATGTACAGTTACGACTATATTGAAAAGTTATTGCTCTTTGAAGATAAAGAGTCTCGTTAGGAACATTTTGAGCAATTGACCTCAAAACGAAAGGTGATTACTACAATTACAAAATCATGAGATAGTTCAGGCAAAATAAGCACAAACCTCGAAATAATTTAATTTATTTATTGTTTTAAACAAATTGTCAAAAGTCCCTATGCCTGGGAGACCTGGGAGGCTTTATTTGTCACCAATCTAAGATCAATTTGCAAGAGACCACAGAATTTTGAATCAAAGATTCTGTAAATCTGACAGTTTTTACGCTAAAACTGAGAGATATTTGCCCAACTCATTCTTTTAGACGTACTCATTAACTGTGGTAAATTTCAAAATTTTCTATAAGATCCTGTAGAGCTGGCAGTTCTTACGTTAAAAGAATAAAATTTTCATAAAGTATTTTTGCCATTGGAATCACCACTGATGAGATATTTGCAAAGAATAGTTTTCTTTGACATTTACCACCGCGAAACTATTTTAGCAGCACATCTATTGATGAGGACTTTTGACATTTGTTTGGAACAATAAAATAAACGTCCACACAAAAAATCAGGGAATTATTTCCAGCATTCGATATTTTTATGTCTATTTTGTCTAAGAGCAAATGAGCAAACTTTCAAAACGGCGAAATTTTTGCCGTTCCGGGATCTGTTTTCAAAATCCGGTACAGGGGTGGTTCCATAAAACAAACAGCGCTAGGATAAGTCGAGTCCTCGATATTCCCAAGCGTTGGGAACAGTCAGGTGTCGACAAACGGAGTTAATACTAAACCATAACATCATACGCGAACTCTACTTTTATAATCTGATTTAGCCGGATTATTTGAATATTTATATACATAAAATGTGAATAGTCCGCCGCCTGATGCATTAGCAACTTTTCAAAGTGATTTTGTAATGGAAATATGCATCCAACTTTTACATACTCTTGTTGAATGCACAATTAATGATACCCAAACAGCGTGGATTAGCGGAGGAGTTTTAAGAGGTCGAAACTTTAGAAAAAACTCAGACGTATGAGAAATTAATCATCGTAGCTTATTCCACGCATCCTATTGAGGTTCCAGGAGGTAAAAAATTCTTTAGAAAATGTTCCATTCACTCGGATTCCAGTAGCCAATTAGCCGGTGACTATCCTTCAATTAACGAATTCCAGAAGGCTCAATACCGTCTTGTCTAGCCTGCTTACGATATCTTGTTGTGACAGATAGATAATGAAATCCTGACGAATGTAAATATGCAAGTCAACACTCCACCACTGCTTTGTTTATACGTGGGAGACAATACCCCCGCTTATTATTTCTAAGCTTAGAATATTCAATGAATGAACGAAAATAGCCCTTTGCTCTTTTCACGCCTCGGAAAATCACAAGAAACAGGATACACAATTACAAAGTGCATAAGATTATACGAAGCATCATTAGGTTTGAACGACAAAGCTGCGTCGTTTAGTATTTCAGCTGTTTTATTCTGCCATCAAGTCATTTGAAAACGTTTTAATGAATGGTGTAAAATACTGCCGCCTTTCAAACTTGACGGCGAGAAATATTGCTGCGCTTTTTATGTTTAATCATAACACATGAAAATAGGAGCGGGGTTTTTTGACATTGTTCAAAGGATCAAATCGACGGACATGTGAATGTCTCGTTCGTTTTTAGCGCAGGATTTCTCATTAAGCACAGAATTGAATTCATCTAAAGACGCAAATTATTTTGGTATTTAGTGTCAGTTAAATGTGACATTTTGTGATTACTGCAAAAGCGCGATTGTTCATGTTTTTCTAGGGGTCATTTTGAAATCTACAGGGTGTTAGGTAACGGTACGGCCACATCAAAAAGGGTGGAAAGTAATTATCCGAAGTTTTTTTGGCTTTTATTTAACCCTTCAAGAGATGGATGGCTTTATTTGAAACCAATCAAAGTTTAATTTGCAAAAGACCACCGAATTTTGGATCAAAGATTTCTAAATCAGCCAGTTTTTACGCTAAAACTGTAAAATTTGGCCAACCCATTCTTTTAGACGTACTCATTAACTGCGTTAAATTTTAAAATTTTCGAATAAGAGGAAAAAATTATAGAAATTTTTCATTTGCATAGCAAACTCAAAGTTTAAAATTTTCTATAAGATCCTGTAGATCTGACAGTTCTTACGTTAAAGTAATGAAATTTGGCACACTTATTACTTTAAACGTGTTCTTTAAGTGTATAAATTTCAGAATTTTAGAACAAAAATTGAAAATTTTGGAAATTTTTCATTTGTAAGCGAACTCAAAGTCTAAGATTTTATATTAGATTCTATTTTACAGTTTTTTCGCTAAAACTGTAAAATTTGCTCAACTTAATTTTTTAAACGTACCTACTCATTAGCTGTGCTAAGTTTCAAAATTTTTGAATAAAAAAAAAATATAGAAAGTTTTCATTTGCCTTGCTAGATATGCATATTTCAAAACTTTCTATAAAATCCTGTAGAACTGGCAGTTCACCCGTCAAAGTAATGAAATTTAGCAAGATTTTTACTTTGAACGTGTTTATTAAGTGTAGTAAATTTCAAAATTTTAGAACAAAAATTGAAATTAAATTTTTGAAATTTTTTATTTGTAAGGCAAACTCCAAGTCCAAAATATTGTATGAGATTCTGTAAATATGACAGATTTAACCCTAAAACTGTGAAATTTGCCCAACTCATTCTTTTAGACGTACTCAATGACTGTGCTAAATTTTAAAATTTTTGAATAAGAGAATAAAATTATAGAAACTCAAAGTTCAACATTTGTTAAATTAATCCTGTAGGACAGTCAGTTCTTACGTTAAAGCAATGAAATTTGGCAGGAATATTATTTTAAACGATTTTATTGAGTGCAATAAATTTTAATAAAAATTTTGTAAAATTTTCATTTGTAAGGCGAACTCAAAGTTCAAGATTTTCAATAAGATTCTGTAGAGCTGGCACTTGTTACGTTAAAGCAATGAAATTTAGCCGGATTATTACTTTAAACGTGTTTATTAAGTGTAATAAATTTCAAAATTTTAGAAAAAAAATTAAAAATTTTGGAAATTTTTTTATTTGTAAGGCGAACGCACAGTCCAAGATTTTATATTAGATTCTGTAAATTTGACAGTTTTTACGCTAAAACTGTGAAATTGGCCCAACTCATTCTTTTAGACGCACCAATTACCTGTGCTAAATTTCAAAATTTTTGAATAAGAAAAAAAATTATTGAAATTTTTCATTTGCTTAGCAAACTCAAACTTCAACATTTTCTATAAAATCCTGTAGATCTAGCAGTTCTTACGTTAAAACAATGAAATTTGACAGACTTATTACTTTAAACCTGTTATTTAAGTGTGATATTAATTTCAGAATTTTAAATCAAAAAGACAAAATTTTAGAAAACTTTCATTTGTAAGATGAAAGATTTTATATTAGATTTTGTAAATTTGACAGTTTTTACGCTAAAACCGTGAAATTTGCCTACTTAATTTTATTAGACGTACTCATTAACTGTGCTAAATTTTAAAATTGTCAAATAAGAAAAAAAAATATAGAAAATTTTTATTTGCATAGAAAGCCCAAAATTCAAAATTTTCTATAAAATAGTGTAGAACTGGCAGTTCTTAAGTTAAATCAATGAAATTTGGCACTTTAAAAGTTTGTTTTACACAACTCAAATACAAAAAAATGTGCTCCACATTATTTTGACCGCCACTGCATCAAGTTATTTTTGAATAAAATGATAACATTGTATAGGAGTGTTGGAGACGGTACCAATAAGTGAGTTTCTTTTAAAAGAAAAATGATAATGTTATTTTCCGGGTCATTTAATGCCTTAATCACAACGAGTGGCTTGTTTATTTTGATAAATGGTAAGATTCGAAAGCTATGGTAAGATCCATTGGCTTTAACATCCGTGGTTATTATTCCTGACGTTAATTCCTAAAGGATTCCAGCACTCGAGTAAATGATCCATAAACGACTACCCAACACTTGAATTATTTACCTTTGACAGTTGGCCAACGGTTTCTAATTATTAATGGCAATGAAATATTACAGCTAGTCATTTCCTAAATGAAGGTAGAAGGTAATACATGCTTGGTTAAGTATTAAAACTATAACAAGACAGTTTCCGCTACTAAATTAATAACCCGCACAATAGCCTCGTGAAATAGAAATCGTTTTAACACCTCCGAGAGATTACACACTGTTAATTAATTCAACATTTCTTTTGAAACCCATACATAGCCAGATTTGGCTTGATGCGATAACTATCACGTCTCAACTAACAACGACTATAATTTCCAACTCGTGTTCCAAATGTTGCTTACGGTTCTGCAATTCATCGACGCTTTCTTCTTAATGTCGGTAGCAAAACTTTCAATTTGCATTATGGAAACAACGACGTTAAATACCATTGTCAGTTTCAGTTCGATCGGTCGATGGAATGAAGAGGCCAAATTAAGCTCTCGCTTACCGATGACTGGCAGTTGGACCTGAACAAACAACTGGTGGAGATAACAATAGATGGCGAAAATAGACCTGAGGATGAGCGACGAAACGCAGTAGCTACTTACAATAAAACAAATCAATAATTACAACTTGTCATCTCGTATTAAGCACACTTGTGACAAAATAATTAGATAAGTATAGAGGGAATTTTCTAATGACCCTACCAATCCATCTAGAAATGACATTTATTTTCTCCTTTTTAACGACGAGTTCACGCTCCGTTCGCTCAGCAGGTGTCAAAATTATTTCGACTTTTCCCACCTATCAAAAAATTACCATTACTGGCGATTTAAGACGGGAAGTCCCACAAAAGACGCGCAGATGGTACATGTGGTATTTTCGTTTGTATCGATAACTATTTAATCGCCTCCAGATAAACAGTAGGAATGTCCGATTTCCTCAGCATCCCTCCGAAGCTCGGTAATAAACTAGCAATTAAAAGTGCAACGTAATTTCGGGTTGCGGGAATAATACGAGTCTGCGTTGTCATCTTAGTTTTATCGTTCTTTAATTTAGTGGCTGTAATTGGGGGGATCAGGAGTACTCTCGCCCCCGAGGTGTGAATCGAACCAAGCTATACCAGTGATACATTGATATTTTAGTATAATTATTTCAGTCACACCCATTTAACACTCGATTCTGTTGAGATACGGCGCTAATAACCGGTAAGGAAATCTCGCTGCTAATAAATTGTTTATTTATGCACATATTAATTACGGTGGGTACCGACGGTGGTACTCTAATTAGATGAAACTTATATTTTTCGGAGGCCACACCAAACTTGCCAGATTTTATGCAGCATGAATCAAGCTTATTGTATTATTTAAAATTAGTTTAGTTACCTTTCTTCACCTTTACATGGTAAAAATAAACGATTTTTAACATACTTTATGGTATTTATTCAAAAACTCCAACCACCCAAAATCGACCGAGTCTAAAGTAGAGACCGAACGGCAGCAAACTTTAATATTGAAAAATTAAAATATCGAATTCAAACTATCGAAGGTCAAATTCTAAGCTAAAAAATTGCGAGAAAGGCAATTTAGAAAAGAGTTTTTTTATATTCGCTTTAATTCCGGAGATATCGACCAAAATCGTTTTTAAACCTCCAAAATCCAAAAATGAGCCCATCTAGTTTAAATTTCCCAAACAAAGAAACGAGATATAGACCGAATTACATTTTCAAACGGTGATTTTAGGATCATTTTCAAAACGCTGTTTCGAGGCGAAAATTGCGTTTGATATAATTGAATTATACAGGGTGCCTTAGAACTCGCACCCCAGAGAAAAAGGGCTTATAGAGGCCACAATTCTGAACCAAAATTTCAAAATTATAATTTTTTAACTCAAAAAATATCCGAGATAAGACAAAAAAAACCGTAGCCAATCCTGAAGCTGAACAGAATTTAAAAATTAGTAACTATGGACACATGCTATCATCCATTGGTCAGATGAACATTAGACTCTCGTTGCCTAGGAAATTGGGTGACCTTTTACCCCAACTTTCGAATAAGCTTTCGGGACTGGTTGTTAACTTTTTATCAGTTCTTGAATACTATTAAACTTAGTCAATTTTTGTTTTGAAATTTACCATCTGTATTGCTGTCGGCACCCTACCTTGCTCTATGAGGCGCGAGTTCTGGGACTGTCTGTATATCGATCGAAAGAGCAGCCCGAGATCTATCAACTGGCCAACTCTCAGATCAATCTGGCAAACAGTTTACCAGAGGCGATCAAAAAACAAAAAATTCTAAATTTTTCATCGATTGAGTCGCAAATTTTTTTTTCCCAAAAAATCGACCATCAAATTTACGAATTTTGAGGACAAATTCTAACGTAAAATGACCCGAGAAAAACGATGGTGAAAACCGTTTCTCAAAATCTTTTGTAGTTTCGGAGATATTGAGGTTTGAAAATTTTCCAATTCGAAATCCAATATTAAAAACTTTGAACTCAGTTATTTTGGACCGATTTTAAAAACTCGCACCTTTTTGGAATCCACGTGAAATTCTGCGAAAAATAAGCAACAAGACTTTAATATTGTTTTATAAATAAATAAGCGAGATATCGACCGTGCCTAAATTACAGACCAAAAGGCAGCAACTTCTACAATAAAAAAAATAAAATTTTCGAATTTGAACTATCTAAGACCGATTTCTAAACTAAAAAATCGTGTATACAGTGAATCCTCGTGTCACAGAAGCAGCTATAGTGAAATCTTTGCATATGCATACAAATCCTGCGAAAGCCCCCGGATATAAAGTATAAATTTTCAATCTGAATCAGGAAAAGAAAAAAATGGAAAACTCCCCCTCGAGTCCAGATCCCATAGAGTTTGCGGAGTTGACGGATCGGTCGGTAATATAATTACCTTCAATACCGCCAGCTTCTCAAGTAGGAGCTTTTAGCTAAGTTCGCACTTGAGTTTATAACGTTACCAATAATACACCCCTAACTTTGTAATATAACGATCGGAGCGAACGGTTTATCCCTTCTTGCTACGCTACTGTAAACACACCCTCTAATGAATTGATTAATAGTTTCTAAAGATGTCGGTGGTATTTTTGCGGTGGTTAAAGGGGGTTAATATGAAAAGATTTTTAATGGTTTACAGTATGTAGGTATAATCGCGAGAAGTAGTTTGAAAGACGACCATTTTAATTAAACTGTCGGTGTTTAGTTCTTAATGATGTAATAAAAACGTCATTACAATAGATGGGTGATAATGTAGCAGATGTCGCGGCAGGAAAACTAAGTTTTATGCATTAAAATATTAGATAATTTATTTTAGTATCACTGAACTCAAGGTAGACTTTTATTCGTTTTTGCTAAGTTATTGTATCTTTTGAGTAGATAAACCGATTCAGCGAATCCTCTTCGTATTGGAAACTTCCATAAAAAATCAATGAAAGGTAGCTTTGCTCAGACAACGACCAGTTTTATGTTACGTCCACTTATAGGTCATTAATTTGTACATAAAACATGCGCACTTTAATTATGAGATATATAAACCTGCTGCAGCTTTCCGCTATAAAAACAAAGTGCATCCATCATTTTACTACCATAATATGACATGTTAGGTAGTTCGTGTAATGTGATTCGGGCTTAATAAATTCTTTGTAAGAGCTCTCCTAAAATTATATTTTGTTCCACAATTCAAAGACTTTTTTGTGGTTTTAGTGTCGAAGACATAACCACGATAATAGTGTTTTTAAAGGCGCAGTTTCAACCGTTTTGTGGATACGTTGTTTTTACTTTGTATAGAATTGCTGTTGTCATATTCAATAAATGCCACTTATTTTTGTTGCTGATGATTTATGTATTTTGTAACATTTAATTTGCTCGACCTCCGCCACTCGTCATCCATACGAGAAATGAAACATCAGTGCCTGTGGCAAAGAACGAACGTTAAATGTACAACAATGCGATTTTCGTAGCGGTATTGTGCCTGTTTAAAAGGTAATAACTATGAAATAACTACGAAGAACTAAGTGAAGATCGTTTCGTATCAACTCTTTGACGCAGACATATTTGATTACTGAACACGAATGCGAGGATTATTGAGAGTCGTGTTCAAACACGGAGCCTCTTCGTCAGGACCTCCAGGCTAAGAAGGGTTATAATTATTAGTTAGACGCGGAGAATAGTATTGCTGTCAGCTATATTTTATTGAAAAGGGATCGATAGTTTCGGGTCGGAACGAGAGACACGGAAAACCCTCGCAATAAAGTGCTAAAATTTAGCACAAATTCCAAAATTTTCATTGCGATTTGAGGTACAAAAGTCAATCGTGTAAGAGACAAAAGTTTCACTTCACATAATTATTATTATGTCATCTAAATAAACAGCTGATTTTATGTCAATTTCTGGAGATGCAATGAGATCAATCTAATATAAAAATAAAAAAATAGTTATAAGGTGCGTTTAAAAGACAACGTGCGTCAGAATTTAGTAACCCTTAAAAAACAATTGAAAAATGACATTTGCTATGTAGCGTACGAATAACCTCAAATGTGTTTGACAGTCATTGATATTCTTTTTTTTTAGTATTAGTGCCTACAATGTGTTTATAAATGTTTGTAGCAGCAGGGATTTTTCGTACCGTTTTGTTTTCACAGCAAACTGCCCAAATCTCAGATCGATAGGGCAATTAGTTTACGAGCGGCCACCAAAAAACACAAAATTTTAAAATTGAGTGGCAAAATTTTATTACCCAAAAAAATCTACCATCAGATTTTCGACTTTTGAGGGCGGATTCTAAAGTAAAATGAGCCGAGAAAAACGAAGGTAAATACCGTTTCTCAAAATCTTTCGTAGTTATGGAGAGATTGAGTTTTGAAAATTTTCCAATTCAAAATTCAATATCCGAAATTTTGATCGCCTAAAATTTTCGGTACAAATTAAAAAAATGTCGCTTTACAAAAATAATTAGTAAAACGTTGGTTGCATAACCTCAAAATACGTTTCAAAATTTATTGGGTAGACACTGATTTAGGCCAACTGAATCGCTGAAGAGATAAAACTGACTCAATCTCTCGTAATTCTTCCTTATTGGCAATCTTGATGTTTGACAAATGACACTATTGACATAAGTCCAAAGTGACAGAACACAGTTCAATACGAGCGGCACAAAAGAAATTACGTTCCAAAAATAACTACAACGTGTTTATAAATGTTTCTAGCATCAATGAAATGTCAAAAAAAAATGCCGATCATTACAAATGTGGGTTTCGATTTGTCAACTGATATTTGCAGTTAACCTCAAACATGAAGCAAAGTAAGTTTTGAGAAATAAACTGTTCTAGTTGTGGTTTAAAACATGAAAATCAAAAACTTGGACACAAAACCGTAACTAAAATGTCATTAAAGTAAGTAACATTATAAAAAAAAAATTCTGATAGTCATATTCACTATGAAAACAAAGCGGCACAAGAGTGTACAACAGGAATTACAAAGCCACGCTTGACGCTAGAAACATTTATAAACCCCATGTAGATGGAAATTACGTCATTTTTGTCAACGGTTTTGTGTTTAAGTTTTTGAATTTCGAGCTAAAACATATTTTTTTAAACTAACTTTGCTCTATGATTAAAGTTAACTACAAATGTCAGTTAAAAAAAATATAACGTCACATTTGTAATAAGCGGCAAATTTCTTTGATATTCCACAGCCACGCTTGATTCTAGAAACATTTATAAACCTTTGGTATATCAACAAAATCACAGCTTACTACATTTCAGTTATTATTTATTATTTTAAGTATGACGACGAAAGCTTTAGGTTATAAACGTATGAATATGAGCATCGCCTGGTTGATCAAGGAATATTATTTCACTTTGATTCTGAGAGGCAATGCTGCCAAGTCTGTCATCTTAAAAATACCAAAGTCAATATATCAAGATTCCAACCTTTAAAAAATAAATAACTGTCAAAATGGACATATGCAAACTGAACCAAATGATGTATACAGGGTAGACACATCAAATGTGAAATCAACGCTGACAATATGTTAATACAGATTTCCATGATTTAATACTTTGCATCCACTTTGTATATTCCAATATATTGCCTCGATTTAAATATCGCTCCGGCGTCAATAATCTTGATTCAGTAGGGTGCAAATATAGAGTTTTGTGTTCACTGGAACGTCGTAATGGAATTATCACTTAGCCAGTTTGTAAAATGTACAAGTGCTGTTTGCTTTCCTCGTTATTTTTTGTGCAAGCTTTATATAAATGCAGGGTAACATTTTGTAGGGAACCACCCTTGTTATTACAGAGTTGCATACGTCAAAGTGCTAATGGAATGTATGTTTTTAAGCTGCTCCTCATTTCAAACCATAAATATTTAAGGGTGGCTAATTACCCACCGGATTGCTCATTTAATCCACTGTCATTTTTCCGAACAGAAACATTTCACGTTTCTCAGAAATAGAATAAGATTTTCCTGCCTCACCTCCAGAGACTGTCAGCTGTCAGTTTGATTTGATAGAGTGATTCATCTCGTGGCCGGCTAGATCCGTGTTACCGAATTTCTTTCCTTCGCCCCATTCCAGACAGATTTCTTCTTTGTCGTGTTATAACAACGCTTCTCGACAATCTTTATTAAATATACAGAGTGGACGAGAAATATGCGATTAACGAGATTTTTTACAACCCACACCAATTTGTTCCGAATTGTTTTCTTTGTTCGCGTGACGAATCGCTTCGGTGTTGGGTGTCTTACGACCACCTGCACGGACGAAACTTTACTGAAATGATATTGTAATAATGAGATAATAATTATTATTAATGTAAGACGTGGACGATTGAAAATAATGTGGCTCGTTTGGTTTGCGCGCATTTCCTTTGGATAATCATTTTACGATTGACTGTGAGAATAAGGACAAGAAAAAGTAATGGAAGTTTTTTAGGGACACACTGTAGATTGGAAACTGATACGTTTTAATCAAAGTGAAAACTATTAGATTTTTCTATGTTGAAATCTCGCCTTTTCCAACTTAATTATGTTTTTTGTCTTCATTAAAAACAAATTACAACCGTGTTGCTACCAACACAGGAAAATTAATTAAACCGCACGATTTTTATGCGGGCTGTAGACACCTGTCCCTTAAAAAGTCAAATATACTTAACCAAAATAATTACACGTTATTATCTATTCGAAACGACTTAAGCCGCTTTTCTGCATTAGCACATAACAATAATTGGAGGTAATGACGTCCGCAAGTTTGAATTAAAGAATCGATGTCATTACCTAACTTCACGTATGTAAGAAAATGAAGCAATCACAGGTGACCTCGCTAAATTAAAAGATTATAACATCAATCAGAAAGGACGTAGATGTACTGTATATGTATAAACTGAGAGTGTCGGCGGTCAGCGGCGGTCTACCGACACATCAGTCAATGTCGCCGTGGGGGCTGTGTGACAGACACGAACACTGCGATAATGGATCACCACCGTTAGCCCACCGGCTATACTTAATTTCATTTTTTAATCCTGTTACTGCACTTCTTTTCTCATATGGAGCATTATACTGGACTGGACGTGTAGGTATATACAGGGTGCAGACAAATTTGTTATCTTGTCACGAAAAATTAATGGTCTAGTGGGCTCTGCGTCGAAATAGGCAGAGACCGCGACCGGAAGAAAAGTACAAAACACGACAAGAACAAGCGAAAAAACTCTCGGAGTTCGAGAGGAAATATGAAAGTCGGGTACTGTTACTTAAAAAGACAGGAAAGGAAAGAAGTGCTTTTTCTGCGGAGACCACGGAAGAGAAATATGACCAAAAAGTACAAACAGTCAATTCGATTCTTTTTCAGGGTTGGTGAACATGAGCAGTTGGCAAGCTTTTATTTTGTTCGTGGCACTTCTTAAAATATTTTAAGGTTAAAATTCCACAATAAGTTTATTTATAACTGCTAATTAGTAATAATTATTGAATAATTGATATTTATGGTCCATTAACCAATACTAAAAGTAATAATTATTAATTATTAACTATCTATTAATAATAAAAAGTGTTTTGCCCACATTAAGTGTTAGAAATGTCAAAGAAGAAATGTCAAATTTAAGGCAAAAAAACGCACACTTTAAAGCTCATTATTAACGGTCCACTCACTAAAATGTAAAGTTGGTAGCCGTCCCTAGAGATTTTTGTCGGTAACAGTTGGCAGCAAAACTGTGATATGCGTGAAAGCTCATCGTTCTTATTTATCTCTTTTAAAGCAAATTGTACATGTTGGAAAACCAAACTTGAACAATGTGTTAACCTCAAAAATTGCTACATTTAAATTTCCCCTAATTTTGTCCCTTAAATAAATATTTTTAAAAATTTACACATGATTGAAAGCTCATTATTATCGGTCCACTCATTAAAAAGTTAAGTTGGCACCCGCCCTTAGCGATTTTCATCCGTAACAGTTGGCAGCAAAGACCTTTGACCTTGACGCAACTGTGGCATGCGCAGGAGCTAATCGCCTTGCACAATCTCTATTGAATGTTTCTCTTGCAACAAATTTTTAATTAAATCCTGATTAATACTTTGACAACGTGTTAACCTCAAAATTTGCTGCATTCAATTTTTCTCTAATTTGCTCCCTAAAGTTTTGAAACCCTGACATGAGAGTGTAAAAACAATTTCCAATGTAATTTGAAAATAAAGACATTGGCGCTACAACGAAACTCCTCTTTTGTTGGTAGAAATAAACCAACCCGATTTTGTTGAAAAACTCGTGAATTTACCTTAATTTCCACTGTTTTGGCTAGTGAGCACGCGCAGAACACTTGGAACACTTCCATAAATGTTTCAGAACACCAAAATTCACGTGGGAACACTAAACACTGTGGAATTGAAAAACCGGCACTTTGAATCACTACACTTGAGAATTTACCGACAGTTCCACAGCCGTCTCAGTCGAGCTCTAGCGCGGAACTTTTGAAATTTGAGGTTGGTGGAGTTGGAGTTGAAAAATAAACACATTTTTATTTAAAACTCTTTTGGAACAATGCATGTTCCAAATGTTAACCTCAAAACTGGCAATATTCAATTTTCCACTAATTTTCTCTCTAAAGCCTGATTTACACCCAAGAGTTATCAGAAATTGACGTAGGAAAGTGTGATCGCATTGAGCTTTACTTTATTTATTATTAACTGTGTTTTTCCCACATCAAGGAGCTAGAAATGTCGCACTGGAAACGTCAAATTTAAGGCATGCCAACCTAATAACCAAAAAGTTCTTCTTGAAATAGTTTTTCTTGGAATACGAAAAAACGTATTTATTAACTGTCAGTTAATAATAAAAAGTGTTTTGTCCACATCAAGTGCTGAAAATATCACACTGGAAACGTCAAATTTAAGGCATGCCAACCTAATAACTAAAAGTTTTTCTTGGATTACGAAAAAACGTATTTATTAACTGTCAGTTAATAATAAAAAGTGTTTTGTCCACATCAAGTGCTGGAAATGTCACACTGGAAACGTCAAATTTTAAGGCATGACAACCTAGTAGCAAAAAAGGTTCTTTTGGGATACAAATTAGTATCGCATGTAATAAACAAGACAAATACTTGTTGTGCAACGTGTTAACTCCAAAACTCGCTATATTGAATTTTCCACTAATTTTCCTCCTAAATCCTGATTTACACACAAGAATTATCGAAATTTACATAGGAAAGTAGACTAACAGCAATAAACAATGAGCAATAAGCTCTACATTATTTATTAATTATTAACTGAGTTTTTCCCACATCAAGGGGCTAGAAACGTTAAATTTAAGCCATGCCAACCTAATAGCAAGAAAGGCCTTTTAGACAAATTAGTATCACAAGTAAATAAGACAAATATTAGTTTCGCAAATAAAATAGTGGTAAATTGTCGTCAGAAGGGTGTTTCCTGATCGGTAGATCAGATCTGTGATCAGCACGTGCCCTTGCCCTGTAATCTGTCGTATCGCGACTAACTGGCTGCTACACGTACACCTCTCCTCTACCTACACCCTTTAATTTCCTGCACATTCACTCCGATCCCAAGTTTAATTGCACTTACACGTCTCTGAAAACTGAGCTGTTGAAAACTGAAATCGATGTCAGACGCGTCTGTTCAGTAATTGAACTTTGCCAATTAAAAATCGGCTTTGTGCAAGGCGAAGTTTTCAATTAGGGTTTGCTCTTTGGGTGCGTGAGGGAATTAAAAGAGCAGAGAGAGGAGTTTTTTGTTTGTTGAATAGGAAATTTTACAAGAATACATTTTTCATGTGCATTAAATTGTAAATCCGAGCCAAACAGCTGAAAAATCGGAAGCATCTGAGAAGCTATTGGAGTTGTTTGATTGGATTACTGAAAGATCTGCCGCTTCGATCATCTAACGCTGCATTAACATTATTATCACGGTAGCGCGAAAAGGAATCAAATTATAAGATGTACAGAACTTACTCGCCTGCCAGTTTTATGTTCTTCCTATCTGATTGAACAAGCGGGGAGATTTACATTTTTATGGAAAGAACACACCCAGGGACCCACGCCAGACAAGAATCGCCACATTTTGACAAGCGCTGATGAAATCTGATGAATTAGCTAAAGTCGTACAACTTTTAGCTTGCTTATTGACTTTGCCAACTTATTAACTTTGCTTTTTTGAAAAAAAATTCTCGTAAGATACATAAATTTTTAAAATTTTCTCCACTTGAAGCAACCAAAAATTTTCAACTTTTTTTCCGAAAATTCGTAATTTTGGTGCTTTTGATGCTATTGCATTAATATTTTTGGAATATAGTACTTTTAGCTTGCCTATTAAGTGTGCCAAGTTTCAAAATTTTCTCGTAAAAAACACAAAATTTAGAAATTTTCTCCACTCGGAGTAACCAAAAATTTTCAACTTTTTTCCCCAAAATTCGTAATTTTGGTGTTTCTAGCGCTATTGCAATGAAATTTGGGGAGTTTACTACTTTTAGCTTGTTTATTAAGTGTGCCAAATTTCAAAAATTTTCCGTGGAAAACACAACCTTTAGAAATTTTTACCACTCGGAGCAACCAAAAATTCAAAATTCGTGACATTTGGTGAGATTTTGCAGTGGCGTTTTTGAGTTTTGAACACAACACGTCAAAATAATTCGGGCCTTAAAAAATTGATAAAAGACAGCATCGGAATAAATCCCTAGGAAGTGCCAACTGAACTTTACCAAGTGGAGACAAAATGGTCGTAGAAAAAGTAGAGTCTGTAACACGTTCATAAACTTCCTATCTGATTAAATAAGCGGGGAGATTTACATTTTTATGCAAAGAACACACCCAGGAACCCACGCCAGACAAGAATCGCCACATTTTGACAAGCACTGATGAAATCTGCGCCCGCCACAATTTACCACGTGGATTACACCACACCAATTAGCTAAAGTCGTGTTTAATCTTGCGTGCCCCCAAAATATGCACGTATTCTGTATCCCGACCGGAAGTAAAGTGTAAACACGTAATTACCGCGATATTTTAAAATAAAATTCAGGTTCCATCGCATTCCGTAATTTGATTAGAGAAAGGCCGGAAACGGACAATACAAGCTTTTGTTGTGGATTTTGTTCAAAACAGTTTGTAGGAAGGTATATATGCGGTCGCTAAAAATAAAATGTGTTGAATAAATTTTGGCGTATGGAAGCCCCTATAAACTTCAAAGTGAATTTTCCCAGTGCGTTCGAAGAAAACGTCTGCGCTTTCCTTTGATGTGATTTACTTTGATATGAAAAGTACGGAACATGAATATTCCACTTTAAATAAAACAAAATCACGCGCAGCTTTGCAGTGGTAAGCCGGGATGAAGTAGACCATATCTCGGGAGAGTTTAAATCAATATGAGAAATCAAAACACGACGTGGTGAAAAGCTCAGAATGAAAGCTCGACCGCAGAAATAAAAAAATAGAAAACATTTTCTCGCCAGGTTTATTAGGTATTGTAATTACATCCCAACATTTTTTTTTATTCTTGTCGCCTCGTAATTCGGAGCTTTTTGACAGTATGGTCGCGCCCTCTATCTTTCAAAGCTTCAAATATTACTGTAGGCGTCGCCGGATTAAGCCCCTCCTGATTCCCCTCCAAAAAAGAGCTTTCAGGGATAGAAGAGGTGGAGATTTATTACAAATTAGCATAGTGGGGGGAGTGTAATGGCTGCCGAGCTCTGTCAGATACTGAGACAGATAATAAGAGATATCTTATTATCCTTGAGCTCCTGGTTTGGTAATGCTTCTAATTTGATCCCATGGGAAGTTCATTTGAGCAGTCGAGTTGATGTGTGCAATGTGCGGATTTAGTGATCTTCTCTTTTCAAATAATGTAGATACAGAGAATTTAGCTCGAGTTTAAAGTACAGGAAACTTAAATTTGTCTTTTAAAGTTTACGTTTAGCAAATATTGCTTTAATCCAGAATAAATTCGACATTTAAAAAGATTTATAATTAGGTTGTACTATGGAATTACAAGCAGGTACCTTATATTTTTAGCATTTGGTATTTTAAAATGTATACAAAGAAGATCCATAAAAAAATTTAAAAAAAACCGTTCCATTTTTTACTTTCACATATACGCAAATAAAAAATTTAACAAAAACTAAAATTACTAAAATTACTTATTTATAACTAAATACAGGGTCCGGCAACACTTTGGTTCACCCCCAAAATCGTCTTTAATTTTAAAGATAAAATTTTGAAAATTTGCATACGCTCACAGATGACAAAGCTCTAGAAACTGACGCAAAAATTTGTTTTTTATCACTGATAGTTTTGGCGTCGCAACGCCTTAAAAATGTAATTTTTAGTTAATTGTAATAACAATCCCTAATTTATTTTTTTTCAAAATAAATATGTTAAAAATATCTTAGTTGTTATTTTAGATTCAATGCAAATTGTCTTCAAAATTTGAGAAAAAAATGCTGTTTTATCAAGTTAGTTCCCAATTTCATTACGTCAAAGTTAGGAACTACGTTTACACCCATCTGTCAACATCTTGTGTCACAAATAACATCTATCCTTTAGCTCGCCTTAGTTTGTAACAAAAGTCTTACTTGGTGAAATTGTCGCTTTGTCGATGTTAATTAACGATTTCTGGTGTCCATAAAGTGCAACATGCCCTTGTGAATCAAAATTAACCTTTATAAGAGTGAATGAAGTGACTTCTGAAATTTTGGTGTAAACGTAGTTTGCCGCTGCGTTGTCATAATTTTAAAAACTAACTTGATAAAACAACGTTTTTTTCGCAAATTTTAAACACAATTTGCATTAGATTTAAAATAAAAACTCTGAAATTTGTATCACAGTTATGTCGAAAAAAAATTGAATTCGCAAATATTTCCGCAAAAACTCAAAAATCGCTAAAAATTATACTTCTTAGGCGTCGCGACGCCAACCAAACCGTTATAAAAAACAAATTTTTGCGACAGATTCCAAAGCTTTGTCAACTATGAGCGTATGCAAATTTTCAAAATTGTAATTTTAATATTAAAGATGATTTTGGAGGTGGACACAAATGTTGCCGGACCCTGTATAAGTAAATAAATTGCCGAATAAAATACAAATTTATAGAACAAATATGTATAATGTTATTTGTTCTTTATCGAAACATGAATATTATTGATTCATAATAACATAGTTACTGTTTCATGATAGCATAGTTACCGTTTCATAATAGCAAATAGTTGTCATCAATCCACAGTATTTAGGACAATAAAAAAAGCAGTTTCGAAGACCAAAATCTGAAAATCTCCATTTATTTATATTATTGTAACATAAAACATCTTGAGAAATGCTTTCCTTGCCGTTTCATGGCTGTTTCATCGCGTTTAAAACTTCCGTCAAAAATTGAAAATTTGCAGAAATGTTGTGTGGTAACATTACCAACTTCGTTCATTTTTCGATAAAGCTTTGTATTTACTACGGCTATTAACTAATTCATAAAAAACTCGGACGTTTACAAGTAACGTCCTCATTCATTATGAATTACTTAATATCCTTCTCAAATAAACAGCTATTATTTCCAATTTAAAAAAGAGCCAAAAATATTGAAAATATTTTCCAAAATGTGCAGTTTTACAAAATAAAATTTGGGGAGGTTGCTATTCTAAACCCATTTGTTAACTGTACCAATTTGCAAAATTATTGAACAAACATGTCAAATCTTAGAAATTTTCAATTCAAGAACGAACCGAAACATCAGAAAATTTTCTTAAAAGTGACATAATTTCGAAACCTGTAATGCTACATAAACAAAATTTAGAAGAGATACTATTTTAAACCCGTTTCTTAATTGTACCAAATTACAAATTTATAGAACAAATATGGTAAATTTTAGAAATTTTTGATTGAAGAACGAGCCAAAACCTCAGAAAACTTTCGTATAAGTGGCATAATTCCTAAACCTGTAATACTACAGAAACAAAAATTGGTGGAGATACTATTTTAAACCCGTTTCTTAATTGCAACAAATTATAAATTTTTAGACCAAAAATGTCAAAAGTTATAAATTTTCTATTGAAGATCGAGCCAAAACTAGTCAAAAAATTGTCCAAAATAGTTTAATTTCAAAACACGCAGTATTACAGGAATGAAATTTAAAGAGGTTGCTATTCTGAACCCATTTGTTATGTGTACCAATTTACAAAATTTTTGAACACACATGTCAAACCTTAAAAATTTTCAAATGAAAAACGAACCAAAACCTCAGAAAAATTTGTTATAAATGGCATAATTGCGAAACCTGTAATGCTACAGGAAGAAAATTTTGAGGAGATACTATTTTGAACCCGTTTCTTTATTGTACCAAGTTTCAAATTTATTGAACAAAAATTTTAGATGTTATAAATTTCTAATTAAAAAAAGAATCAAAAATATTCAAAATATTGTCCAAAATAGTTTAATGCCAAATTGCGCACTGTCACAGGAATGAAATTTGGAAAAGTCGCTATTCTGAACCCATTTGTTAAGTGTACCAATTTGCAAAATTATTGAAAAAACATGTCAAACCTTAAAAAATTTCAATTAAAAAGCGAGATAAAACCTCAAAAAATGTTCTTATAAGTGGCATAATTCCGAAACCTGTAAGACTACTAGAACAAAATTTGAAGAAAATACTATTTTAAACCTATTTCTTAATTGTACCAAATTGCAAATTTATAGAACTAATATGTCAAATGTTATAAATTTCCAATTAAAAAAAATCCAGAAATATTCAAAATATTTTTCAAAATAGTTTAATTCCAAAATGCGCAGTGGCACAAGAATGAAATTTGGAAAAGTTGCTGTTCTGAACCCATTTGTTAAGTGTACTAAATTGCAAAATTATTGAACAAACATGTCAAATCTTAGAAATATTTAGTTGAAGAATAAGCCAGAATCTTAGAAAGCTTTCTTATAAGTGACATAATTCCGAAACTTGTAATGTTACAGAAATAAAATTTGGAGAAGATACTATGTATTTTAAACCCGTTTCTTCATTGTATCAAAATACAAAATTCTAAAACAAATTCATACATATTATAATGTATTTTTAAGATTTCTTACAGTTTGATGTCCAAAAAACGGTGCTTTTGATAGCAATTTATAAAATTTCTGTAGCTGAACGTACCTAATACGAACATTTTCGCATATCACTGCATTAAAAAAACTATAATTAATTCATTTCATTTTGAATGTGTAACTACAAAAATAAATATTCATATGTATGCAAAAATATTGAAAATCCGCAGGTAAATAACCCCAAAATTAAATATTTAATTTCAATGACCATCAAATTTTTATAGTTTAGATGTTAAAGCTTGAAATTTAACGGAAGTTAAACATAATTACGAATAATTACTATATCTAGTAATCAAATGTAATTAATTATCATCAAATTATTTTATTTAAGAACAACATTATGTTTATGGCTCGTTTTAAATATCGACCTACCTGAGGACATTCAAATGCCTTTTTTCAGTTATAAACTCTAGTAAATCACATCATGAGTGTATAATTTGTTTCACTAATCATCAACATATCAGCAATTTTATCTTGGAGCCATCCAACAGTAGCAAACGTCGAACAAACAGAAGAAAACAGATAATATCATATTTCCTCAGAAACACTCAGCAAATGTTCTGGCTGCTTTGTCTGAATATAACAATATAATGACACGCCAACGTGTCTCAAGTGGAAGAAGACGCCATTCATCCCAAGTTTCGACGATAGTTCTTCGGTACACTGTTAAACAACCAAGAGACGTACCAAAATTCGATACTACTAAACCCTAAAAATCGTTCCAAATAAATTTAAATAAGAGTGGTAATGTAGTGGATACTGGTGGTTTCTTGGAAGACAAGAGAAGTCGTTAAAGCAACTGGAATTTTTTTCTGGAAAATGTTTCTCAACAGTGTAGTGCCACAATGGCAGCTAATCACATCGAAAACTGTGAGTCCAAGATCCAAACAGCATACTCGTTATGACACGTGAGTCAGCATTTCAGATGACGAAATTAGCCATTAAAATAATATTTAGACATGGAGGATGTAGATGATATTTAAGCCAATTGCTATGCAATTCAATATTTCAGCAGCTTTCAGATGAAAACCTGTGACGTCATTTCCGCGAGGTGCACAATTCGAAATTATTACGGGTATATGCAGCGTGACCGTAGTTGTTCGGTAATTGCTCGCATTCACCAGTAACGAGTCTGCCAACACAAGAATAACAATAATCGTAAATAAATACGGTTTGTTTATTTCAATCGGAGGAAAAAATAAAACGCAAGACGTAATCTGGCCACAGATTATACCGAGCGGCAATGATTTTGTTTTTAACAGTTTCGCCATGTGCTTTTATGAAGAACCCTCATGAAGTACGAAGTCAAGGGCGGTCCTGGAAGGGCTGATTGGCTGGAAGTTAGGAGGGTGTCGTTGCATAACGGCCTTTCGATGCTGGGTTACCCTTCTTTAAAGTCGCATGTTATACTTTCAATTTATACTTTAATTATTTCTGAATTGGAATGGAACACATCTAGCGCCATTGTTAGGACGTGAATTGAAAGGGAAACGAGAATATTGATCCCTTGAAATAATGTTATTATTGTGAAAAGGATATTACATATGCGACAGACGATTGTGTAATGGGGCGACATGGGCGATTTTACACAGCCGGAGGCTACGGTGACGAAGTTGTAACGTTTCTATTTTTTGCTTAATTAACGAAGTTATCAAAAGTAAAAGCATCATAAAGATGTTTCTTATAGAACTGCTAACCATGCTTGAAGTTTGATTGATTATTTACCCGTAATAAAATCCGGCATCTTTCTACTTGGGTAAGTCATAAACGTACCAATACTAATAATTCATAATTTACTATCCGCAAATTTAAGCGCCACTAATTCGCTTATTTATTGACGCACGTAAATATGTTGCCCAGTTTTGGATTCTGCGTGAAATTGTGCGTAGAAAGAGCACCAATACGTTAATATTGCTTCATAAATAAGCGAAATAGCAACCGAGTCTGAATTAGAGACTGAAAAGCAGCTAACTTCTACATTAAAAAAATGAAAATTTAGAAATCGAACTAGCTAAGATCTATTTATAAGGTAAAAAATTGCGAGAAAAACGATTCCGAAATAGTATATTAAAACACCGAGTTTCATAAGGCAATTTTTTAGGCACGAATCCAAGTTTATAAAAACCTCGTTTATAAGGCCATTTAGGCATTTAAAAATTGCCTTATGAAACTCGGTGTTTTAACATACTATTTCCTAATTTGTATCTTAAAAATTCCCAAGTTGCTATGGAAACAAAGCTATTCTAACATTCCGTAACGAAATGGATATTTCCTAATTTGTTCTTGTAACAGAGCTATTTTCGCTATTTTCCAATTCGTTTTCAGTGCTAGAATATCCATTTCGATACGGAATGTTAGAATAGCTTTGTTTCCATAGCAACTTAGGAATGTTTAAGATACAAATTAGGAAAAAGGTTGTTTGATATTTGCCATAATTCTGGAGATATCGAGCAAAATCGTTTTCGAACCATCAAAATTTTGGCCTCTGGCGACAACCTACAATTTAAAACGCCTCTAACTTAGTTATTTCGCGATGTGAGAATTATAAGGTTCTAAGTGATTTTGGTAAAAATTCAAGTTGTTTGTTTTACGATTTTTTTTAACATTTTCTATCAAGTATAAAAATGAAGTAATTTAATATTTTAACAAGCCATAATGATATTAATAGATCCTATCATGTTTTTAAATAAATACTTAATAAATTAAAGAGATCACTGATAACGTAAACACTGATGAATTTAATGGAAATGTTAGTTAGAACCTTATAGTTCTCAGGTAGCAATTTGTTGACGTACGAAAAAAATAGGTAAAGATATTTTTAGATTCAGCGAGAAATTTTTCATTAAATGAGCTCATGTAGTTTAAATTTCCTTAACAAATAAACGAGATATTTGAATTCTGGGTGAAATTCTGTGTAAAATGATTACAAATACAAAAGATTGCTCCATAATTGAGTGAGATTATCGACCGTGTCTAAATTAGAGACCGAAAAGCAGCTAACTTCTATACTAAAAAAAAAATTTCGAATTCAAACTATTGAAGATCGATTTCTAAGCTAAAAAATCGCGAAAAAAAACGATCAGCTTTTAAAACTCTAAACCCTCTTAAAAATAAGCTTGAATTTTGGAAAACCGCAAAGAAAAAAGCTGTTTTTTTATAGAAATCTACTACCAGCAGATAAATTTAATGCTATCATTTCTGTTACCTTTTTTTTCTTGCAAACATTTCTAAAACCTTTAGAATAAATTTAATATTCCTATAAATTTGTGACAGCGCCGTCTGTAGGTTTTTAATTTTCTTTAAAACTCAAAATCGGAACGCTGTAAAAAATCAACAATTTAACAGTATTTTCTAATGCGAAACACATTTTGAAAATTTGTTTTTTTTTAAATTTCGCGATAAGATATCTATTGGCGAGATTTGATAATATTTATGATTGTTGTATTTTTGTTTACATCAAATTTCAAGTGATGTGTAGATTAAATATTTGAACTGTTATTTAGGTACTAGATATGTCAAATAATCTTAACGTTCAGGCGAACTTGACATCGTCCTTCAAACTACAAAAAAACTTCCTTTTCTGAATATCACGGTCAAATTATCGTTTAAATATTTATATAGGAATTCAAAAATAATGTCAACTTAAATACAAAATGAAACATTTAATTCAAACGCATGTCGTAAATACTTGGTTCGATTGATGTTTCATCACAAGATTTAACATTTTTAATAAATTGGCTTTTCAATTTTAATGGCAGTTTTTTGAAACTGGGAGTCCCATATTTGAATATAGTTCTGAATTAAATTTTAAGGTTGTTCACAATTAATGTTTTAAAAATAAAAATATTTTTTTAACATTGCGTTGATTTTTTCGTTTTTGCACGTTGTGAAAACCACGTAATGCGATTACACATTGTGAATCAGTAAAACTGGCCGATTTATTCTGCTGATAATGAGGAATAAATCCCAACGACTCATCAAAACTCGCATAACTTTTCCCCCCACGTTCATTACAATGACATTAATTACAAATATCATTTTAACAGAATCCCAAGTCTTGTGTAAATCTCAGCTGCCTCTCATTTTAATAGCCCCCAAATTGTATCCTAAATGAAAGGGATGTAATTTGATTCCCAGACAAATATAACACTGTAAGTGTATCACAAAACCTCACCTATTTCAAAAGCTCGAGTACAAAGGAAATCTTTCCCGAATTTACACCTTGTGGAATGGCTCCAGTTTCGGTATATCATACAATAATCCCCATGTCTACTCGCGTTATGTCGTTATGTAGCTGCACAGACATAATAGAGACCCTACGCAAAGATTCATAGAGGCGTGAACTCTTCAACACTCGAAAACGAGGGGGACGCAACATTTCATACTCTATTCTCTGGGCTCAATTTTGTGTATGTCATCGAGAAACGTGACTCAAATGTGAATAAGGAGACGGAGGAAATTGTTTTATGGCAGTTGGCGGCCATGTTACGGCAAGGGATGGTTTCGAGGGTTGATCGCACGCTGCGGAATTTGCATTTTTAAGGGTATTTTAATTCAATTACAACTATTTTATTAAATTTTTTTAGTAGTAAAACGATCTTTAGATTCACATGAAAAGTGAACTTCATCGACATATGTATATAAATATATCGGCTAGTTTTGGATTCTACATAAAATTCTGCGTAAAATAAGCTTAAATAGTTTAAGATTGCTCCGTAAATAAGTAAGATATCGACCGATTTAGATTTGGAAAATTAAGACCAAAGATTTCGGAATTAAAAGTTCACTATCCTCAACTTTAAATGCTACCTAATTTGGTTATTTATTGACAGATGTTAAAAATTCAAAATTCTGCATCAATTGAGTATTAATACCAAAAGATCGCTCCATAAATAAGCAAGATATCGACCGAATTTGAATTAGAGACCGAAAGGCAGCTAACTTCTACATTAAAAAAATGAAAATTTTAAATTCAAATTATCAAAAACCTATTTCTAAGCTAAAAAATCGCGAGAAAAACGATTTCGAAGAGGGTTTTCTTATATTTACCTTAATCCCGGAGATATCAAGAAAAATCGTTTTCGAACCTTCAAAATTTTGGCTCTCTAGCGACAATCAGAAATTTTAAACGCCTCTAATTCAGTTATTGTAATGATATTTTTGGATTCAGGGCAAAATTATGCGTTAAATGAGCCCATATAGTTAAATTTCCTTAACAAACAAACGAGATATCGACCAAATTACACTTTCAGAGGATGATTTTAGAGTCATTTTCAAGAAACCGTTTTGGGGCGAAAACTGCGTTTAATATGATTGAATTACATATCGATCGAAAGAGCAGCTCGATATCTATCAACTGTCCGAATCTCAGATCGATCAGGAAAATAGTTTACCAAGGGCGATCAAAAAACAAAAAATTGAAAATTTTTCATCGCAAAATTTTTTTGCCCAAAAAAATTGAACATTGACTTTTCGACTTTTGCGGACGAATTCTAAAGTAAAATAGCCTGAGAAAAACAATGGTAAAAACCGTTTCTCAAAATCTTTTGTAGTTTTGGAGATATTCAACTTTGAAAAATTTTCAAGTTTTTGGATTCTGCGTGAAATTCTGCATCAAATGAGTACCAATAATTTGCTTCAAAAATAAGCGAGATATTGACCGAATTAGACTTAAACAAATTTATCTTTTGTAGAAGATATCGCATTTTAAACATTTGAAAAACTGAAAATCAAAGATCCAAAACTTTAAACGGCCATAACTCGGTTATTTTTTATCGTACGTCAATTAACACTTACTAAAACTTTTTAAATCTATTTTTGAAATCTGCGTGAAATTCTGCGTACAAAATAAGACCAAATAGCGCAAATTGGCTCCGAAAATAATCGAGATATACACCGAATTAGAACATCAATCAGAATGACACTAAAGTATGGTTTACACTACTTTTTTGTAACATAACGTAAAAAATTGTTCAAAATTTTATGACCAACAGAGTACAAGTTTCAATGACAGTAAACCTCAAATTACATTAAAACTTTTTAAAATAACAAGTACAGATGTAAAATGGCCTTTATGTTCCCCATAAAAAAATCGACTTTGAAGTTTTAAAATATCAATCATAATGACATTAAAATATGGTTCACTGTAGATTTTTTGACATAACGTAAAAATCCTGCCCACAATTCTATGACCAACATTCTAAATAGGGCACAAAACCATATTATTCTAGCAAGTTTTAGGACTCTATAAATTTAAATTTATAGAAAGTTAAAATGAAATTAAATTTAGTAATTTAAAAATAACAAAGTTGGCATTATTGTTCTCAGAATTTGACATTTGCTATATTCACATGAAATTTGCAAAAAAAAAGAATAACGCGGTGTCAACTGCAATGAACCAATTAGAAGTAAGCAAACTGGCGGGCTGTTTAAACGTGCATTTGTGATCTGCTTGTTGTTTTAAGTTTTTAATGAAGTGTTGAAACGTGTAGAAAATGAGGCAAACGAATAAAGCTATTATTGCTTTCATTATAATAATCTCATCAGAAATCTTCGTTATGAATCCAAACAAAATGCCGCTTAATAAATAACACACAAACTGAGCCTCCGAATATACCGTGCTTTATCTTTTACAATCTTGAATTCAACACAATCCTCTCGAGTGAAGTGAGTGGCAGCTGACATCTTGCAACTCCGGAACAATCCGGATGAGACTTCAGCTCCGGAGCATTGAGAATAATCCGTACCACCCGAGCCAAGAAACGGCTTTAATAACTCTCCTATAACTTACCATCATCATAGTTTTCATTAAAAAATCATGAAAAACTCTTTTAACACTCGTGTTTAACACCACTTGATTTTGTCAAATCAAGAGGTATGGAAATTATACGTGGTATTTTTGTTGGCAATGCAGGTGCCCGCACCGTAGTGTCAATGGTTCGCACTGTTATTTTACCCCAACTCTCATCCGAGCTGTGTTTCGCGAGCCCTTCAGTCTCTTGACTACATGAAGAGGCTCTTGAAACGTGCCGATCATTTGTTTGATGAATTCGCTGGGCTGACTTTTCACGGCTTGGATGAGCGGTGGGGTTCTGTTACAAAGGGTGATTAGAGGATCGTGATTGCAAATTAAGGCAGTTTAGCAGAGGCAAGCAGTCAAAAATGAAAGATCCAGTTCCATTTAGAGATATTTTATTATAGATTTGAGAAACACTTAAAAATAATGCTTTAATGATTATATACAATATAATTTTTTTTATAATACATATGTATATTTTTGTTCGAAACTAAAATAGCGTCAAGCTGAAAAATAGACGAACGAGATGAATAAATAATGGTAATGCCCATGAAATAATTTCAGGCGCCCCTCTGATTCCCGCCCAAATTACAAATGAATAATTCCGCCCATCTAGCATTTCATTTTGATCGAAATGTAACATGTGTCAACAAGATGGCCGATACTAAAATACCGAGTCCTCCTTTGTTGAAAATCATTCTAGAGGGAGCGATGTCAGTGGGGTTTTACACCGTATTATGTAAGGGGAGAGTGAATGAAAACGCGTCTGTCACGAGCAATATAATCTGCTATCAACGCTAACACACCCCAGAATTTTAATAAAGTCGTTTATAGAGAATCGATAAATGAGTTAGAGAATAACCCAATAATAGTCAACCTTTCTCGCAGGTTTATTAAATTTACATTTGGCGGTGATCACGATAAGTCCATTGTTTGTATGCATGAAATAGAAATGTAAATGTTGCTGCAATTATCCACGCAGGTGTAAATAAACTTTTGACGAGATAGGAAATAGCTATACTTAAGAACTATAATGATACGTTGGGACTTGGTCGTTGGGTAAATAAACTAAACACAGTTATAAGATGTTTCGTTAAGTCATCTTTTGTAATTATCGATTTTTGTCTTATCTTCCGTTTGCTATCGAAATGGGAGGTACTTTTTCTCTTGAAGAAATTCGTGTAATTTGCATTTCCTACAGAATTGTTCAGAAGCCACGACTGACACTTCCCCAGTCTCTTGAATCTGATAGGTAAGCCACACCTTTTCAAAGTGCATTAAACATACTACAAACTCCTATTAATCCTTAATGGTTCCTTGCGTAGTCACGCAGACAAACACAAGTTTTACTAAGCTATTAGGAATTATGTTAATCTACACCACCATCTAAAAATCCCTCCTTGGCCATCTCTCAAGCTGTCAAGAAAAACGTCGGGCTTGAACGTTCGTCCAGGAAATTTAATCAAAATTGGAGGGACTGATAAAGAACTCCACAGAGAAAGTAATATTTAATGATTTTTATGTATCGGGTGTTCATTTAAATTTCCAATTACGCTACTTTAAATAATTTAATTCTTCAGACTTCAAAATATAGTTGCAGTTTTACGTTATTTTTGTTTTCCCGGATTTCCAGTGGATTTTCTCCAATTGATGCTTCTATATTTCACTTCAGTTAGTTTAGGTTGCAAAACAAATTTTCATCGTGTAATTCGTTCCTGTTGCAAATGTTGCAATGGCGGTGTTGTGTGAATTAGGCTTTGAGGTACAAAAAACGATCGTGTAAGTTCTATCACTTGACCAACTGCAATTTTTATGTCAAAATTGACAAATGTCAAATTCTGATAATGATGCCAACTTGTCGTTTTAAAATTTCCAAAGTTAATTCATCTAGAGTCCAATCTTAAATAAAAAAATAATTAACAAACAGTGTTGTTAGGACTAAGAATTTTCCTCTAAATTCGGAATTTTTGAAGTACCTATTGGCCGGAAAAAAAACGGGATTTTTTCAGTTTTTCGACGAATCTAGGGGAATTTAGTGTTAAAATATAACTTAAATTTTGAAGTCATGATTTATAAAAAATATTTATTGATTCCAAAAAAACAAAAAAAATCCGAATTACAAAAAAGCAATGTTAGAAATCAGTAGGATTTAAAATGCCAATTTTATTTAATAGATGATTCCACAAGTAACTGATAAATTTTAGTAGTAATTGCAATATACAGTATGTCCCCGGATTGAGTTCACAAGAGAGAAAAAAAGTTTATTTTCCATTTTACAAAAAAATGACAAAGGAATAACATTTTTTGCTTATTTCAAAACACATAAATCTGCAATTAAAATTTCAAAATTATTACTTGGTACGCTTAAAATTAATTTTTTCATTATTTTTATTTATTAAATTTTGTAATCGTATTCAAATAATAGCAGGCTGTGGCTTCACAAAATCAAATAGTGCGTTAAAGATTAAAGAAAAATTTACCTAATAATGTGTAAGTATTAAAAAATTGGAAAAAAATGCAATTGCATCCTTAACAATAATTGAGAAAATTCGAAACAGTCTTAAAGAATTACGAGTTAGAATTGAACTATGAGCTAAAACAGGTAATGGGTCAATTAAACAGTAAAAATTGGTTTGAGTTAAGGAACATATTTCATTCCTTTGACATTTTTCGCTAAATTAAAATAAAAAAGTTTATCGTTATTTTTTGTTTTTTTTTTCGATTTCCAGAACACAGCTTGATAATATTAAAGTTTTAATCAAAGATTTATTTATTTTAAATTAAGCAAAAAATATTATCCCTTTGTCAAGGTATGATTAAAATTTTGACCTGGCGACACTGTGTCAAAAAAACTTCCAACCTATACCGACCGAAATTTCAAAATTTTCATCGTGTAATTCGTTCTTGTTGCAAATGTTGCAATAGCGACATTATGTAAGTAAGGTTTTGGGGTACAAAAAATGATCGTGTTCTGTCAATGTGTCGGAATTAAAATTGTTTTGCACTCTAAAATTGCACTTCACTTGGAACATGTTGAATAGCTCGCACTAAAAAAATTACGTAAAATTGATGCACAAAAATGTTTATGTCAAAACTCACAAACGTCAAATTCTGGGGGGGGGCAACAGTGTTGCCTACCTTGTCATCTTAAAATTTCCAAAGTTAACTTATGGACTGTAATTTTTAACAATATTTGTAGTAGGCAGCCATTGTTGAGGTTAGAAAATAATTTTTATTGGTAACTAGAGTGTCATCTGTCAGTGTCAATTGCAGAGCGCGAAATTTGAAACCAACAAAATGTCTTTCCGCGAATTTGAATTCCTCGTCTGTAAAAGTTTCCAATTCGCGAAAGTCTTGTTTCGTTCCTTTGTTTCAGTCGCCATAGTAAGCTCGGCCAATCAGAATCTCGCGTAAGGGTGTATTGTTATTGTGATGAAAAGGACCCTCTCTTTGTGTCGCCCCTTTGTGAGCCAGATTATTCCGTCGTTTTTTACGTCATTTTAATGGAACGTCAGGGGTGCATAAGCCAGAACGCTGATTGGAGTATGTTTTGTTAAAACATGGCTCCAGGGAACGTGCGAAAAATTCACTTTTTTAATTAGCATTGGAAATAGCGTCGCTGTCGCGTCGGTTTCATTTCTCTTCAAGACTGTTAAAAACAGCTGCAATGGCTGAACAGGAAACTACGTTTCTAATTTAAGGGCTTTGTTGGGTTTGTGAAAGCTTAATCCGATATATAGATTAATGCACAAAAGACAGGATTTGACGTAACATGACAAAGTCGAGGACGAGCGTTAGGTACACAATTCGGGAAGAATTGTGTTCAGATTATTTGATACGAATCGCTGGAGGTAACACGAAACTTGACCAAAATCCCATTATGTGGTGGCCAAAAACACCGTTTCTTGCACTTTTATGCTGAGGACGCAAACATGATCGCAGATAACAACGATTGAGGTAAATATGGGATTTGACAAAAGGAATTAAGAGATTTTTAACCAAAGCGAACGTCTTCTTCTCCAATTTTACTAAGAAATTGTGTGGATGTAATTTGAACAATTTAATTTGTCTCCAATAGTCGGCGGTAGCTATAAATTATTTAAAATTAAGAATGTTATCAAAAACAAAAAAGTTGACCGCAGCGAGATTCGAACTATTGACAACCTCTAAAACAATTTAACTATTCATTCTAATTTTTCAAAAACGCTAATTAAAAGCCTTAATTAAATTTATTTTGCTTGCTTTAGTCTTGCATATTTCAAAATTAGATGTTTAAGTAAAGATTAAAATTGAAGTATGGTTTTTCCTTTTAACTTTCAATATTTGGCGTTGAATTCGTCTCTTTAATAATAATAATTCTTAGTAAAAATTTTTATATTATTAGATTAATGAATTATTAGATTAATGAAATAATATTAAATTAATAATCTAAAGAAAAAAAAAGTGTGGCAGCGGTGGGATTCGAACCCACGCCTCCGAAGAGACTGGTGCCTTAAACCAGCGCCTTAGACCGCTCGGCCACGCTACCTTGTGTGAAAGTTTTTATTCCACATTGTTCTATCCTACCCAATTTAGGAATAAACGAATTGATTAAGATTTCATTAATTTTATCACTGATATCACTTTTTCCAAAAATATTGTTCACAAGATATATCTATAAACTGCGTAGTAATAAATATACTTCATTCTTCTCAAAACTAACGCCAATTCTTAATAGTATTTTATGTATCAAGTACGCAAAATAATTTTATCGGACACGAATCGATGTTATCAGATGAGTCCGCTAAAACTATTTTTCTGCTATACTCAACAATACTTTCATTGTAAAGCTTAAATGCGTTTTACAATTTAAATTATTTTTATTTTAGCACGCAAACCTTTTCCTTGATTATGTTGGCACTATTGCTATGCGGGCACTCAAAAATTAAATCCAAGTATCAATAAACATTGCTAATAATAACTAAGCAAATCGAATATTTCTGTTTGGTTTGTTCCTTTTTGTGATAAATAATCACAAAAATGTAGGGATAATAAACCAGAAAGAAAGCAATTTTTGGAAAAAAGACAATTTGGTAACAAAAATTAAGTCAAAAAACGTCAGAAATACAGTCGCGGTCAAATTATTTTGAATGTCGAAATAGTTTGACTGTTATAAAGTGTAAACCACCCTTTATTTACTTCATTATTTTTGTCACTTTTGACAAAATTGCTTGAGTTTCACATGTCAAATTGACAGTAATGCATAGACTACACTCAAATTTTCAAAATGTCAAAAATGTCGAGAATAATTTGACCCCGACTGTACTTTTATTCAAATTCAAAATTTGTTAGACAAATGTCATTACTTCATTTGTCACCAACCGAACTTATCAAAAATCCCTAATCAAAAATATTTTTTCCAATGCATTTTTTAAATATATTTTCAATGTATTTTATTTTAAATTTCCTTATAAAACACGTGTACTTTTTTGTATCACTCAATACGTTTTATGATACTAGTCTGCTAAAGTAACATTTTGTGGCTTTAAACAAGCCAGTAAAGTTAGACGAATCCATTAAATAATTAGATAATCAGTGTATCCCCGTAGATACGCTACTATGGCTACTGGAATATTAGTAGTTCAAAATAATTTATGGATTCAAAAGAATCAGTTCAATTTTAAATACAACAACGTAAAGAAGCAGTAAAAAATTTTATTTCAACTATCACAAGACTAATTCACGCAGGAGAGTACAATAATCACAAAATTTGCTCAAAAAAAAGCGGTTTGTACAAACATTGTAATAAAATAGTCCAAAACACACTAAAATCTAAGTAAGATCTATAAAGTACCATTAGAACCAAACATTAGGAACGAAAATCTTCCCAATCAGTCTTAAAATCAAACTTCCTACCCGTGTTACATAAATTACAATGAATAAAAACAGCACTCATGAAAACTGGATTTTCCAATCCACTAACGTACAAAAAATCAAATATCATGATCATAAACAGTGGCGTAACTTAGAAAATTCATGGACGGTATGCTTCCAACAACGCCATTAGTCTTTTTGTGGACACTATCTAACATTGAATTCCCATATTTAACAGTGCTGCTAACAGCACCGAACATTTTATTCATAATACCTCTAGATCCCACCCTCTCTACGGTCCTGGTGTTCTTCACCAAGTACTTTAAAAGAATTTCATTGAAGACGCTGGGCTTCTCTTGGTGTGGAAAATGACTTGCACCGTCTACGATTTTCAGATGGAACTTCTCGCAGTAGTCCGTTGATTTGACTATACTTTCTAACTTGACGAATTTGTCTTTGTCACCGGTAATTAACACCACTGGTACTTGGATGGTTCGGCTATTTTCAGCTACCTCTACGTATAACAAATTCCGAAAGTAGTTCAAAGGTCCGGTCCAATCCTCCTTACGACAAAACGCGTATTTGTAAGCTTCCAAAAAAGTGTCGTTTGCTGGGAGATGTCGATGGTACCGATTAACTATTTTGACGTCTTCTTTAAGAGCGTCCACTTCTGGTAAATACGGGAGTTGAACGAAACTCAACCACCGGTAATAAGCTGAAGTTTGAATAGTCTTGTAGACGTTAGGATGTGGACACGATACCACCACTAACTTGTCGACGACTTCAGGGTACTGATGGGCCAAGCACCAGCCTAAGAGAGCACCGATGTCGTGACCGATGATGGTGCAACTGGTAACTTTTAACGAAATAATGAGCTGGCGCAGTTCTTCGAGGATCATATCAATCCGGTAGGTTTTACGAGATGATGGTTTATCGGAATCGCCGAAACCTTTGAGGTCTAGAGCTACCACTCGGAAGTGTTCTGAAAGAAGAGGGATTTGGTGTCTCCAGCTGAGCCAGCAGTCGGGGAACCCGTGGAGGAGGAGAATAAGAGGGTGGTCTTTCGAGCCGGACTCTACATAGTGGAATTTTACGCCCTGGAAGTCAAATCCAATCAATAAAAATCCGATCTTAATGTAAGAACGTGATAAATAAATGACCTTTTTATATGATAAATGAATAAAAAACAAAATCCTGGTGCGATTCCACGAGACAATTAACTTTTCTTTATGAAACCAACCTTCAACTTGATGTATTTGTGTTGACCTAGAGCTGAGTCGACAAGACAAGCTGGTGGATTATCACGTTGCTGCCCGGTGCCGAAACTCTTGGGGTCCCACACCCATTTCGCTAACATTTTACAAATTATCCAAACCCCAAAAACGAACGTGTAGAAATGGATTTTTATTTTTTCCCACACTGAGATTATTACAATGCCGTTGGCCATCTTCAACGTGCATCACGTTGGTACGATGTGGATAAACTGAAGCGCTATCAGAAATCTTCAAGGATAGGACCGATACGAGCGTATCAAAGGTCATTGATTAAGCATTGAATTATGAGAAGTTGAGATGTTTAGGTGTGGGTTAGTCACCTGAAGGAATTTGGAGACTTTTTCATAGATAAAACGGCGTATTTAGTGTGTGAACTTTAGATAGAAGGTGATCATGACGGGTGTTACGACTTATGCAATAAAAAATCTAAATTTAATTGATTTTATCTAATCGGCGACCACCATACGTGAAGAACCGGCGACAAAACAGCCCCAATAAACAACTTGTTTTTAGTAACGCTTAATTGGAATTTTCTGATTCAAGTCTACGTCACTCAATAAAAAACAACAAATTTCTTATTCAACTTTAATAAATTGGGAAGGCTGGGTCGACCTTCTTGGAGTAACCACAAAGGCCCCCTTTAACATTAAAAAAAGTGACATTTTTATTAGAAAAATTCTGCCGAAAATAGTCCACGGATCTTTGGGAGTCGTTTCCTCGTCTACACAGCATAAACACTGCAACAAGAAATGAATTAATAGAAAGTGTTGTTTAAGTCGTACCGCGTTGACAACCACTGGGGGCTTTCTTCAAAATGTCTTCAAGAAGTGCGACTCCTTTGTTGCTGGTAACTAAAGAAAACGGTAAATTTACGGTGTTTGGTAGTCTACACATCTTAAACTCCAGTTCGGATCTCACGTCGACCACAACATGGTTGCCTTTTAATATTTGAGGCAGTTCCTCAACCTCCACATTATCACCCTCTTTCAGAATATCAATATTGACCACTTTATCGTGAGCTCTGGAGCCACAAAACTGCTCATAATCCACAGGTGCTGTAATTTTCGGATCATCTCCACAAACCTCGCATTTAGCAACTCTCAGTCTTAACTTAACATTTCTAAAGGTAGAATCACAACCATCAAAAAGAAGCATTCTTCCAGACAAAATCCCCCCCATTCCAGTCAGAATTTTAATAGTCTCTAAAGCCTGTAAAACGCCAATGAGTCCAGCGACCGGTCCGAGGACACCGCCGTCTCCGCAGTTTGTAACAGTGTGAGCTGGAGGCGGCGTTGGGAAAAGACATCGGTAGCAAGGACCGTCATTGTAGTGGTAAACAGTAAGCTGTCCTTCTAGTTGGAGGGCGCTACCAGACACAAGAGGGATGTTTTCAAGGACACAGAGATCGTTGAGAAGGTAACGAGTAGGGGCGTTATCGCTGCAGTCAAGGACGACGTCGTATTTTTCCGTTTTTATGTAGGAAGTCAAGGAAGAAGTCGCTTGGAGGTGCAGAGGAACCACTTTAATGTTGTTATTAATGCTAAAAGAAAACGAGTTAGTTATGCATGCAACCAGTAATACACTAATGCATCACGGGTGCTCTATATAAAATAATGTTTTAACATTTCTGAGTCTTTAATAAATAATTTAACCGATAAACGTACCCATTTAGCTTGTTGCAAGCCGATTGGACCTTAGGGCGCCCCAAATCCCCCTCAAAATGCAAGATCTGCCTGTGTAAATTTGATAACTCTACTTCATCATAGTCCACAACATGTATTTCGCCTGAAACTCGCAGTGGTGATCAAATCCAATTGTCATCTTTCCTCACCAACTCCAGCAGCCGCCAAGTACAAGGAAGCAGGACACCCTAAACCTCCAGCCCCCACAATTAAAATTTTACTTTTCTTTAAAGCAATCTGACCGTCATTTGTAATTTGGGGCATTATCATCTGGCGGCTATACCTCACCACTTCTTCTGTCGTCAAAATGTGCGAGTACGGGCAAGGGACCCCATTCTGGAAAACACCGATAAGAGAGGTTAGGTCAAGTGTCAACTCACTTGTTTAATTTGTTGAAGTTGAGACTTTTTGCTGGCGAGGGCTTGTTCAAGAGCTGCGATTTCTTGTTCGAGAGTTTGGATTTCTTCAGCTGACATCGCGTGTTACGAAAAATCGAGATTTTCACTTTTCAGTTTTTTTAGGTTATGTTTATATACTTGTGTTAACTAGAGCCCTCTCCCTAAAATATTCCCACCATCAAGTCAGTTGCACACAGTCGAATGTAACAATCAGCGACTTGTTGTATAACTGGTGGCCTAGTAAACAATACAATTTTTTTAACACTCGCTGAAGACGCGGTAACCGAATTTACGAAGAGATGTACATATAAGAAAAGTAAATTTACTACTGTAATTAATGAAATAAATATCAGAATTTATATATTTTAAGAAAAATGAAATAACGTACCATTGAACGCAGCCCACGCGTTGTATCGTCAGACTTTATACCTCTAAGTCCCCCTTTAGGAACCAGAAACCACAAACCACAACAAATTGAAACTAACGCGAAATTTTTTTACACTCAAACGTCTCTAGACTATTGACTAGCACCCATCCTACAACTATTTAATTTCAAATTTGCACAATTTTTCAAAAACGCATGTTTACATGTCCGTTTCCAACAAAAGCCACTATTTAACTGACACCCCTACTGACTAATTAAAAAATTACGTGATTACCTAATTGAGCAAAAAACTGGCGCTTGCAATCCACCGACACACAAACGCGGACAATTTTTTGTTTTGCTCAATAATTACGGAAGTTCGGTAGTCACTTAATCCCTTTATTTCAATCAGTTCAATGCTGTAACTCGGAGACAAATGTCGCGCTGTGCGTGTTAAGTGTACCTAATGGTGCCGTTTTGGATTTAAATGAAAAGGTAGGTGCTGAACAAATTCTTATTACGGCGGTTTAGTTTAAAAACATTTCGGGGGGTCATTCGATTCAGAGTTTTTCAACATTACTCTCGTTTTTAAGTGTAAATCAGTTCGGAACTTAGTCCACTCTATATGGTAAATAAAGTATTGTACGTGATATGCGATTTATTTCACTTGAATTTTCGTGGCGTCGAAATTTAGAAAGTTTTCATAAAGCGCAGTAGCCTTTGGTCTTTACAAGCAGTTTTTTGCTCAATTAGGTAATCACCTAATCGTTTAATAAGTTGGTCGAGGTGCCAATTGAGAAGTTATTTTTCAAAACTCAATAAATCCATTTCATAAATTTTGACTAGGGATTAGAAAAAACAATAATTTGTTCAATTTTCTTGAACTATTTTGGCATAAGAGAGTAACACAATGTTTGAGCAAGATGTTTTTCACTGAATAAAAAATACACATTGTTAGATTTACTCAAAATAATCCTAATTTTACATCAAATCCAATGTCAGTCAAAATTGAATTTATTGAGTTTTGAAAATTAACTCTCCAATTGTAAACATGCCTTGTTTATTTATTTTAAAAGTTTAATTGTATTTTAATGAACAAGTAATTCAAAATTAGTTGTAATAATTAATGAAAATCTAGTCAACGATGTTCTTTAATACTATACCATTCAATTACATGATTACTTAATATTAGATATCTAATAATATTTTCCAGTTTTCTAGTTTTCAAATTGCTGTGTGTAGCGGAGTTGTTGGTGGGGATTTAGAGTGCGATTTAGGGCGCTATCTTCAGGCAAGTTACTGTCACATGTCACATACTTGTCAAATCCGTCACTGACTAACCTAAAAAATATGTGAATGGTTTAAAATCCCACCCAATCATTAGTTTATTAAAGTAATTACGTCTAAAACACTCTCACTGAGTAATTAATTATTTTTAATGATTGTGCGTGCTTGTCACTAGGTGTCAGTCTCCCGCGAGTGATTCATCGAGATTGCACCATTTTGTTATGGGTAACATTGGTAAAAGAATGTCAGCGCAGCCCCCGACCCCCCACGAGTCTGTGGAGACCTTCCAGTTTATGGAGCCTCTCCTTGAAGATTCCAACAATGGGCTTTGTCTCAGCGATTATTATATTCCCGAAGAAGTGTTAATGATGATCCTCAGTTACGTCGAGCCTAAACAACTCTTAAAACTATCGGAAGTGTGTAAGAAGTGGTTTAACATTATAAGGTCTGATATTTTTTGGGCTGAGATTTACCAGCGCGAGTGCAACAAAAGACACAAGAGATTGCCGTGGTATTTATATTACGCATTTTTCACAACAGACTATTTTGATCGGAATCTTCTCAAAAACGGAAATGGGGAAGAAGGTTTCGACCATTGGACCATAGTGGTTAACTATGGTGACCAGTTTCGAATTGAAGACCCCCCTAGCGGGGCCGACGCTCTTCCTTCTGATGTTCCTGAGTTTAATAACAAAACCACTTGCTTTGCCACCTCTTACTATGAATGCAACAAGCTCCAAGAAATTTCTTTCGAGAATAGCAGACTCATGCAGTTGATTTTGAGTCGATTTAGACCTCACATCTACGTGAGCGAATGGACAGCGGCGAGATTTGATTGTGGATGCATTTATAGTCTTTGGTGTAAACTTTATAGTGCTAGTATTAAAAAGAAGAAACCGCCTAGATGGATCGACAATGAAGAAGCTGAGCCGGAAGACGAAGAAACTCTTCTACATACTGAACATGAGTCTAAAAGAGTTGAACAGTGGGCGGGCTCCACGTGGACTAAGGTTTCTACTGTCTTTCTGTTTGTTTAATTCTTTACAATTTTTTCTAGGTGGAGTTGGTGGCCAGGAATTATCCCTCAGGCGTGAAGGTGATTGTTTTTGAGCACGAAGGGAGAGACACCCAGTTTTGGAAAGGCCACTATGGCAGTAAGATGGCTGGAGGGGTAGTTAAGATACTTTTTGATAGTATCGAACCAACGGTGCCGTTGTAAGATTTTTGTGATAAATGCCTTCTTTTCTCGTATACAATCAGTGATAGTAAGTAAACACTAAATCGTTAATCATGTTTTTCTTATAAAAATAAATTTACAAGCGCTACACAAATTGTGAGTTCATTTATCATTATCTTCCTCCCGGAATTGCAATCTTTTTTCCTGCAAAACTTACAACCAGTTACGTTCTCTTTAAACCACGCTCCTTGTGTGAAATATTCGCAGGCGTCGCTATAATCAGCGAGATTGTGGTACATACAAGACTGGATTTTGTACTGCTTGCCTTTCCACTTGTGATCCAGATTCAAACAAACAGTTTTCACGTGTTTTTTGGATAGTTCAATGCCAAAAATTCGTTCACTGGTCATGTTTTGAATCCATTCTGGCTGTTTGAAATACTTTTCAGGTTCCTCATCGTCGGAAGTAAGGAAATTATGACACTCCATTTTTACAGGTCGTGAAGAATTGTCGTTTTCGCTACAGGCTTCCTTGCTGTCGACACAAAAGTAGCAAGTCCTCACTGAGAGGGTGCGAAGGATCGTGGATAGCACGAGGAAAAGTGACAGATTTTGAATTTGCCGCGACATTTTGTGACAGTTTGTCACTGTGGAAACAGAAGTGATAAAGGTGGAGGCGCCGGGTTGAAAATAGTTGTTTATTTTACTAGGCTAAAAAATACTCATTCGGCGATGCTTTCTAAAGCATTTTTATATGTGATGAACACAAAATTTTGTGTGCCGACAATAATTAATTTACTTATATACGGAAATTTTATCAGTAGGGACATATAATGCATTCACGATCTTTTTAGACCGCGGCAAGCCATGGAAATCTAGTAACTTGGTTGGTAGTCAATCTTTGTGAGTTAAAGTTTCTTGAAAATGATTGACATTCGTACTGTCGATTGGAGTTGTCACCTTTTTTTGGTTATGAATTGTCTGAAACCTTTCCTCTGTTGCCAGTTTAAACCGAACATTCAGAACTTGATAATTTTATTGAATTTTTATTTAAAATTTTGAAATTAATTTTCAACAAATGCAATATTAATCATAATTGAAGACATTACTGCTGGTATATTCCACTGGCAAAAAGTTTACCATTCTCAAGAAGCACTTCTGTCAGGTCTTGATTCTAGTCATAAAACCTTAAAAAAGTTTATTTGATCGAATTAGCATTTGACTCAGGGTTTTATGTTATGGAATCTCACACTAAAAGCAAACTTTGGCAAATTTTGTTAACTAAAAAGTGCAGCAATTTAGAATTTGAATTGTTTTTGTTTACATAAAGTCTTGTGATCGTTCACTTCTGTGTTTGTAACTCATAGACTTAATAATTTTTAAAAGTGTTGTTTTCTCGGCATAAAATTCTAATTGTTGCCGCTTATCAGACAAAAGTTTTCATCTTTGGTGTTCAGAACTTTGGAAACGGTTGCACGCCGCACCTAAAAATATTTTGAAAATACGGGACTTTGTACCTTATAAAGAATATATTTGTAACACCTCAGATCATTTGTTCCAGTCTTAAATCAGGCCGATCTTTTCGAAACTGCAAGTAGCACTTTTTGTTCGAAAACAAAATCACTTTAGGCATTTTATTGCAATATTTTGAAGATAATGCCTTTAAACTGTTACTTTCACGATTAAAAGGAAACACACGATTTTTCCGGTATCAGAAAAGTGGCAAACTTGCATGCATGAAAGACACATGTCAGATGTGACAGTAAAAAAACTACCTCTGTCAGTCATTGTAGCCAACAAAAAGAACAAAAAACATGGCCTACTCTGGTCTAAAAAGATCGTGAATGCATTATAGGTTGGCAGCACCCCATAAATTCAAATGTGTTTCTGTAAATTTTTGTCGTAACTTCACCTAATTCACTCAAATTCACACATTTTTAGTTGGCTTAGGTTGCAAATGTCCGCGTTGCTAGTTATTTTATTATTTAGAGTTGGAATCTTGGTGAATTAGTTTGGATATTTTAGTATGACAAGGTTGGTATCATTACCCCACGATTTGACATTTCTCTATTTTGACATGAGTTTTACTGCGTATTAAGATTATCTAATAATTAATTAGTGCGAGTCCTTAAAGAAGTGAAATTCCCCTAGATGCGACTGTGGTTAAAAACGGTAAGAAACAAACTGAATTTCGACACATTTACACATCATTACATCGACAGAACTTGCACGATCGTCTTTTGTACCCCAAAACATAATTAACAACACAATTTACTTTCAAATGTCTTTTATAAAAACAACAATGTCTTTTCTAAACAATCACAGTCTCGGTATTGGGCACGAAATGAAGAAGATCCTTCTTCAGGCCCTGAGGATCTAAAGTAAGAACGGGGGGCGCAGATCTCTGGTTCGTCACGGGCGCAACTAAAGTAAACTTGTTATCAATGCAACTCATCGCGTTTGCAATTTTTTGATTATTTTTCGAGTTTCTACTCTTCGAGTGAGGTAGCGCGTACTTTAGCTTCATCCAAAAGTAAGGGTCCCCCCATTTAACATAAGTGTTGGTCTTCAAATACGCTTTCAATTCATTGTCTAACGTCTCCACGTCGACGTCACCGTACAACACTATGATAACACGAGCTCTTCCTTCAGTCATAGCTTGAGTATGAGCTGTCCGAAACTCAGTTTTCCCCCACACACTCTCCAGGAAGTTAGGAGAGAGCACTACTAAAGTCCTGCGGGAATCTGACACAGAGTTGGTGACTTGAGTTAAGATGAACTCGCCAGGAACCCAATTGCGGAAATGCAGACAGAGTTTGTAAGGATCGGGGCCACTTTCCAGAACCGGAACCAAGTTCTGGATAACAAAATCTTCGTCTTTGTGGGAGTAGGAAATGAACGCGTCGTACAGTTTGTCTTTGTCGAGATCTTCTTCAGAGAGGCAGGCAGGGAAGAGATTGTGAGCGAACAACCAGATTTTGATCTCCTCTTGGAAGCGGAGAAACAACACGAGGACGACTAAGAAAAGTAAAATTAAAACGAATATTGGAAGGACGATCATTAGAATGACGTTGGGGCACAACTTGTCTTCGGTTAAGTTCACCAAGAAGTCCCTCCGATTGTAACAGCGAACTTTCTCGGAAATCTAAAATCAAATTCTGTATTGAAATGGTAGTGACAGCGACCACGAACCTTCTTGTTATGACCCTCTCTTAAGAAGTTTGATAAGTTAACAGCCGCACAGTCACACATCCAGTTATTACCATGAAGAGACACCATCGTCAAATTTGACTTGATAAAGTACTCAATAATTTCGTGATCTAAAGAAGTGAGGTCATTATTGTCCAACTTCAGCTCCTGGAAAACAACATTGAAATACAAGAAGTGGAGACACCAACTCACCTCAAGTTTTGGTGGTAACCATCCAACTCTCTTAATTTTGTTATGAGACAACAAGAGGCGAGTAACATTTTTATACCCGCCGTGTTCTTTAGGACCAGTAGTTAATCTGTTGTGTTCGAGGTTCAATTCAATGGAGGCGTTAAATTCGTGGTCAATAACTGGAAATTTTGTTAAATTCTTGTAGGAACAGTCTACGACGACTGTGGAGTCATGCGGCCGGTATTTGCAAGAACATTTTTCTAGACAGTTCTCTTCTAAATTACAGGTTAAATCGAAGGGTTCCAAATCCTCGAGTTTAGTACCACTTAACTTCAATGGACCGCTGCACTCAAGAGACTCCAACGTAAAAATCTCCGATGGTTTGTTCCCTTTAACTTGCAGAGACTTCACAAAGTCGTACAGATCGCAACTGCATTGCAGAGAGTTGTTAAAAAAAGAAATTGTGGTTTTTCCGACATCCAAATCGGTGATTTCCTCCCACGCTATTTTAGTGATGTTGTTATTGTTAAGGTTGATGACCAAACTTTGATTAGCACCAACGACCATCAAGTCGTTTAACTAAAAATATAAATAAGTACAATGGTAATGGTGTGTTGAAAAACCTACCTGCACTTTCGAGATCTGGTTATTGTCCAAATTCAACTTCTGGAGTTTTAAGTGGTTGTACAAAGGATTTTCTGACGATAAAAGTTTTTTAAGATCCGTTATATGATTACTTCTTAAGTTAACTTCCATTAAGTGGTTACTGTCCCCGAAGTTGACCGTTTCCAAAAGGTTTTCAGCTAAATCAAGAACTTTTAAATACCTTTTACCATACAAAGCGTTAGAATGAATATTTGTAATCTTATTTTTCTTGAGATTGAGTTTTTCGAGTTTCTTCAAGTTCCCAAAGGTCTCTTCATCAATTTGGGTGATCTGGTTACCTTCAAGAGACAACGATTTAACTTCTTCCAGTCCTTGAAATAATCTGGACGAAATCGTTTGTAGTTTATTCCCATCCAAAATGATAGTAACTAATTTCGAGCAGTTTTCAAAAACGTGGTCAGGTATGCTGGTTAAGGAGCACCGCGACAAATTTACAGTCTCTAACAACTTCAAAGATGCAAATAAATAGTCTGGAAGTTGAAGCTTTGAATTATGGCTCAAATAAACAGTCTTCAGGCGCACGTTGCTTTTGAAAATATCACCCGCCAAGGTAGTGAGTTGGTTTCCTGCTAAATTCAACGAACTCAGATTTCTAAAGTTTTGAAAAGCACCTCGTGAGATATTCCAAATTTTGTTGCTATTCAAGTCTAGAGAAGTCAAATTCTCAAGTCCCACAAACGTGTTATCAGTTATCACAGTCAATTTGTTACTCCAAAGATGAAGAATTTGAAGTTTCCCCAAAGATGCAAACATTTCGCCTGGTAGGTCGTCCAGACCATTCGAATTCAAGTAGAGATATTTCAAATTGGTTAAATTTTGGAAAGACTTCTTTGATAGTGTCACGTTTTTGTTATTTGACATCTCCAAAGTGGTCAAACTCGAGGATTCCCAGAAGACACCCTCACTAATACTCTCGAAGGACAAATATCCAAGTTTCAACTTCTTTAACTTGAGTCCGATGAAAGACTCTTTCGTTAAAATAACATCTTTGTAATCTTCAAAAACAAGCACTGCTGGAGAGACACCGGACATGTAATCACTGATGCTTTTGAAACCTCCACTTGGTAAAGGACAATCACTTAATTTTAATTCGTAGTTTAGACTTTCCGGTGTGAATTTAGGCAGAAATATCAAAGTAAAGTTGTCCATATTGTAACAATCTATCGTGAGGTCTGTGGTGATGTGGAGGACGAACTTCGTGTCTACATCTTCAGTTGCGTTTTTCGGACACTGCAATTCAAGTTCTGATGGAAAGCAATCACAGTCGAAGTCGGTGAAGTTGCCACAGTTCAGAAGAGAAAGAGTTTGTTGGATTGGCAGAAGGAGGAGGAAGAGTGTCCAGGACAGTACCATCGCCACCACTGGAAAAAAGGTAAATTTTTCATCAGATCTTAGTTAATTGTGTCAACAGATAAAAATTTTTAGTTTAAGTTTAACGCAAAACGAACTGAGTCTTCTCAGAACAAACCACAAATAATTTTCTTATCAACATCAGCCCACACCTTAAATGTTTAAATGTTTATGGCGATCATAAATTCGGTTTAAGAACTGTTAAATTCGCAGCAAAGTGACATTCATGTAGTTAACAATACCACATCCTCCCATGTTTGCAAACATTTTGCTAGTTTAAAAAAAATGTGATAAAAGGTGATTATGCAACACAATTGACCGTGTTTACGTCTAGGAATTACTACAAAAACTCGTAATTTATTCTAATTATAATTCTTACCTGTGTCGGAGTAATAATCGCAACGTGACCAACTCTTTTATAGCGAAATTGCAACTGTTATCTTTATGTGGTTCAATTCAGCACCATATCTACTTCCTCTCTGTAATTTTGCTACATTGGAACGTTCAACTACACTGTGGTTTAATATTTGTGGTCTTGAGAGAGTAAAACTTGTTTCAACCTCGTCTTGAGCAGGTTTTGAAGTCAATATGGGTTTCAGGAATTCATTAATGCAAATTGTTAACAGTGATTCAGAGAAATAAGATATTTTTATTTGTCGAGATTAGCAGTGGAGTAGTTTGTTTGGTGCGATAGTAGATGTTAAAGGTTAAAGAGAATTCAAGCTGTTTCGTCATGAAGCTAAAAAGAAAACTTTTCATATTTTCTAAAAAAAACGTGTATTTATAAATCTTATATAAACATTACAATAAAAAACAATATTCAATAGAGTACGAATACTCGAGGTTTCACTGTACATTGGTAATAAAATAAGTTCACAACATAAAAAATATACTTAAATGCGAGAATATGTACAATTGGACCTCTGTCCCAATTTTCTGAGTGAAGAAATCAACTTGGTCACTACAGAAATCAACAAATAAATGATTGCACAATTGACCTTTACAAATAAAACATTCATTTCATGTTAGACTTACATTTATACCGAGGGGTTAACCTCCCTGGCAAATTAGTGTATCAGTCTTAAGAAATCAGGGAAATCAATAGAAAATCACAAGAAAATCATTAAGACATTAGGTGCAATCAATAGAAAATCAGGGAAAGTTTTATACTATCACAAAGAAATAAGGGGAAATTGGACGAAAACGCAAGGAAATCGGGAGAATTTAGACGAAATTACAAGGAAATAAGGGGAAGTTGGACGAAAACTAAACGAAATTACAAGGCAAAGGGGAAGTTGGACGAAATCTCAAAGAAATCAGGGAAAGTTGGATGAAAACTAGACGAAATTACAAAGAAATAAATAGAGTTTGAACGAAATCATAAGCAATTCAGGGGAAGTTTTACGAAATAACAAAGAAATAAGGGGAAGTTGGACGAAATCACAAAGAAATCAGGGGAAGTCAAGTGTAGGCCATTTTTGAGAAGTATTAACCCTTGGATTTATACAGAGTGATCAATTGAATTATTTATCTACTTGGCGTGAACGTACTCCATAAATAATACAATGTTTCACTCTGTATTTACAACTAAAGTTCTGCGTTTTTAAATGAATTTAAGACACTGAAACTTAACAACAGAAAATCTGTCACTTAATTGCCCCTTGAAAACTCAAGGAATTATAGAAACGCATTAAATTCATTTAAACCCGCGATCATTGGCACCATTACGAACTTAAGTAATTTGTACACTTCCTCCACTCATATCACTAAATATCACAGTCCTGTAGACACTAATAAATTCCTGGACTCCGCAGAAGGATTGATCTCAGTCCTCGGAACGAAGTTCAAAGGGTCTTTCTTAAGAACGTGAGGATCTAAACTAAGAACTGGGGGCGTGGATCCAGGATTTGTAACCGGCGCGACTAAATTAAACTTATCGTCAATGCAACTAATCACATTTGCGATTTTTTGGTTGCTATTGGAGCTTCGGATCCTGGAGTGTGGTAGCGCGTATTTCAACTTCCTCCAAAAGTAGGGATCCCCCCATTGTACGTAAGTGTTGGTTTTCATGTAGGCTTTCAATTCGTCGTCTAACTTCTCGACGTCGATGTCGCCAAGCAGCACGATGATGACACGAGCTCTTCCTTCAGTCATCGCTTGAGTGTGGGCAGTGCGGAATTCGGCTTTACCCCAAACGCTATCCAGGAAGTTAGGAGAGAGCACTACGAGAGTCCTGCGGGAATCTAACACAGACTTTGTGACTTGAGTCAGGATGAATTCGCCAGGAACCCAATCGCGGTAGTGAAGACAGAGTTTGTAGGGATTTGGGTTTCCTTCGAGGACAGGAATCAAGTTCTGGGTGACAAAATCCTCGTCTTTATGAGAGTACGAGATGAAGGCGTCGTAGATTTTATCCTTATCCAGCTCTTCTTCAGTGACCCACCACAAACACAAGTTGTTGGAGTACAACCAAACTTTAAGAGGTTGCTGGTAATGGAAATACATAATTGTAAGAACAGCAATGATGAGGAGGAACATAAGAACACCGACAGCCACCACGGCGATGCTGAAAGTCTCACAGAGATCATTTCGATTTAAGTCGATGAGACGTTGCCTGCTGTTGGAACAGAAGACATGTGTAGTGTCCACCTGCAACAACAATGAAGACACTGGGGCTACAAATCGTACGAACTTACCACTTTAGTGTGTTGGCGAAGAAACGTCGTCAAATTCTGGTTATCACAGTCACAACGCCAGGGATTCTCTTGCAAAGTTAAGTTCTTCAGATGAGAAGTGTTCAAGTTTTGTAACACTTCGGGAGCGAAGTACTCGATTTTGTTGTGATCCAAGTGCAGAAGCTACAACACTAAATCAGAATTGGTCTTCTTGGTAAAAGAACATACCTGAAGACGACGCGGTAACCACTGCACCTCTCTTATTTTATTACCGGAAAGATAAAGTTTGGTAACGTTTCCATAACTGGTGAAGTTTGTGTCAAGTCGTGTCAAATTGTTCCCTTCGAGATGGACTTCAGTTTGGTTAAAGTCAAGTTGGATTTCATTCAGATTAAGCTCCGGAAGGTGTGTTAAGTTCTTGTTTGAAAAATCGAGGATGAGCGACTGGTCGTGTGGTCTCCAGCTGCAGGAAGAATGTTGAGGACACGCTTTCCCTTGCAGCATCTTCTCGAAAGAACACAGGAGTAGTATTTGAGGAAGCGACGGCACGTCGAAGTCTTCGAGAGCTGGAGGAGCCGCACACTTAACACCTTCTGACTTAATGTCAAACATGGCTCTAACTTGGGGTTCAAGATCATCTTGGAAGTATTTCACCAGATCGTGGTTGTTGCAATCACAGTCCAAGGGGTTGTGGCTTAGATAAATGACTGCGTTTGATTGTTCTGTACTAGAAAAAGCATCTTGCACGTGTTGTGTTATAGCATCGACTAGATGAAAGCTAACAGTTCTTATATTGTTGTACTGAAGATTCACCACGAGTTTCTTAGCGAGAGGTTGAAGGTCCTTGATCTAAAATCTAACATTAAACCAAAAATCTTACAAACAAGATAACTTACAGTAACATCAGTAATGTTATTGTGGCTCAGATCCAAAGACCTCAACTTCACTTTATTATACAGAGGGATGACATCACCGATTTGGACGATTTTGTTGTGACTCAAATCAACACTTTCAATGTTGGGCACGTTTTCCAGAAGAACGAATTGATTGCTGTAGCTTCCAGCATAGTAATTTTTGAACAAGTCAATGATCTTCAAATTATTATTTGTGCTAAACGCATTGTTATGAATTGTCGTAATCTTGTTTTCGTGGAGGTAAATTTCTTCTAGGCTCACCAGGTCCTTGAAAGCTTCTTCATGGATTTCTACGATCGCGTTCCCATGAAGATTCAAAATTTTAAGGTTTCTAAGATTCGCGAAGACGTTACCGAGGTGTACAAGTCGGTTCTTCTCTAAAGTGAGTTTCTCCAACTTACGAAGATCGCTGAAGATTCCTTCAGGTAGCTCAGTTAACTCGTTTTCACCTAATTTTAACGTCTCTAATGATTTCGAGCCGGCGAACAGATGCTTTGGTAAAGTTCTCAACTTGCTATTCATTATCTCCACCATTTTTAGTTGGGTCAAGTTTGAGAAGAAGTAATCAGGTAATGTTAAATTAAAGTTGTGGTTTATCACCACTCGCTCCAATTTAGTGTTATATTGCAAAGTGTTGGGGTGGAGAGTCTTTAGCTGGTTTATTGACAAATTCAGTCTTAGAAGATTGATTAAAGACGCAAAGGCATTTTCGGAAATATTTTGGATATTGTTGGAACTCAACTCCAAAGACTTCAGACTTAGAAGACCATCGAAAGTTGTGTCGGTGATGGAAGTCAATCTGTTACCCCACAAATGCAGCAGCCCCAACTTGTCTAGACCTTGAAATACTCCATCCGGAATGTTCTCCAATTGGTTTTCTGCGAGGTCCAACGATTTTAACAACGGCGTGTATCGAAAGAAGTTCTTCGTTAAAACAATTCGATTCCCTTGGAGCTCTAACGAAGTTAAATTCACCAAATCCTCAAAGACATCCTCCTCCAACTCCACTAAATAATTCTTATTCAGTTCGATACTCTCTAAGAACTCCAAGCCTTGGAAGTACGTCTTCGACAACTTAACATTTGATAAGTTAAAATTTAAGTACTGAAGATCTTTGAACGGTGGTACGACTTTAAAATGATCAACAATTTCCTTAAAATTGTGCGGTGGTAAAGGGCAAGACCTCATGCGAAAAAATCTTTGGATGTTATGGACGGTGACGTTCGGAAGAAAGTTAATTTCAAACTTTTCCAACCCGAAAGGACAATCTATTTGAATCGTGGAATTCTTCGTGATGTGAATTATCATTAAATCGTCGGATTCTGAGGGTGGGCGACACTGGAATTCGAAGTCGTCCACGCCAGGGACGCAAAAACAGCGGTCGTCGTCTTGGGGGTTGCATTTCAAACTGAGCGAAGAGTGAAGAAGAAGGATGAAGAGGAACAGCCACGCATTTTTCATGGTTGAGATCTGTAAAGTGGAGATAACTGATTAGAACTAAACTCAAGTTTGATACGAGGAATTGATACCAATGGTGATGGTGGTACTGTCACGCAGTGTTAACAATTTAAAGGCGTAATTGAATTTAACTCGGAAGATTGGGTGGGAGTGTGTAGCATAAATGTGCAAATTTCAATGTGTAAATAAACAGTTTTCGTGCTTTTTTTGTACAAGAACATCTGCAGAGAAATTCCAACAAGTTTCGATCGCTGAGAACAAGTTTGTTCATCTGGATATTTTCCAAACTGGGGACTCCCAGTTTATTCTAACGCGCTGTTTTTCCAGTAATCAGTCCTAAAAACTTGTGACGCCACGATATTAATGTCTGTTATAACAGGCGTCATCACCCTGACCTTTAACATGAAGCACCAGATTTTGTGGCTTCATCTTATGGAAATTCCTAATCAATAAACTTTTCAGTCAAATGATGTTACGTAAACAAAATATCTTTATGAGAGTTTAATTATACCAAGTGATTAGCAAAGTTTGTACGGTTTTTCCGATATTAAAGTATGTAATCATAAATTTATCGTTTTTGTTGATTCGATGAAAGTATTACTTGCCACTTCCAAGTGTTTTTGATTAACGGGCAATTACTGAGTCACTGTGCATGGATGCAACTGTTGAATGTAATTACTGGGACCTTCAAAGTAATGAGAGCCGGATATATGTAGAAAAAAAAAAATAGTCGTTATTATCAAAATGTGGAAATTTTATCTCTGCTCGCAACAGAGATATGGAAATGACAGTCATTACTACGTGACTTGAGTAAAAGAGAAAGTGACTGGTAGTCAATAACCGACCCTGAGAAATTTCACCATTAGCATCATTTCAGGGAAACCCAAAGGACCCATGATAATATCACCACCAGAGTGTCTAAGTTGGATTTAGAAATTTATCTATGAATATTACATATTTTTGTCTAGCCGAATTTGCGATTTTCTGAAGCGTAAACTCACTTCCTTTCCTTCAAAATAATAAGCACGAATAACTCTGATAAATGGGTAGTCAGTGGATCGCGAAAAAATATCTTTAGTAGCGATATTTTCAATAAGTCTCCAGTCATTCACCTTGTTTTGAATCAATTTTAGGCGAGTGGGTGGGTGCGGTTACCAAAAAAGTCATTTTATGAGATGATGGTTAACAACGGAGTATTTTCAAGGTTCTTGGAAGTGTCGACAGGAGGTCTTATAAGTTATAAATAACCAGTTTAAAGAACAACAAGAAGAGATCTCTTTAATTAAGCCGCAAAACAGATCTAATTTCTGGATACTTTTGAGGCTCTTCTTGAGAAACCTTGAAGCAGGCTAATTTCTGGAATATTTACATAACGCGTGACTACAATTACATACTACAAATATAAATATGATGTCTTCGGTTGTTTGGAAATTTTATCGAACAAGGTCATCGGGGTTACCAAAGTGCAATGGTAGATAAAGCAGATCGCTTTGAAATCTTTTGTGATTTGATTAATGCGATAGACAGGCCGAACAAAAGTGATTTCAAGGTAAAGGACAAGCGTCTAATTGTTGGTAATTGTTGTTTTGGTAATTTTCTAAGATTATCGCAGTAGTTTGGTTTGTTTTCTTTTTACTTAAAATCTGTGGTCTTAGTTTTGTCTTGTAAACGATATAACGTTTGGTCATTTTTACTGGGTGCTAGAAAAATGCAAAACTTTCTTCCGTTTTTGTGATAAAAAAGAGGGTGGATCTTTGAATTAAATTTTTTTAAATGTGTCTCTTTTGATTTATAAGTTTTTAACTGAACACGAGTAATAAACATGTCACAGGTGGAAATTTTTAAAAGGGTCTAAAATAAAAGCGAATCTATAGAGGATCTAAACCGAAAATTCAAACAGAACCGAGATTTTCTTCTTAGATTCTATCTCTTTTTGAATTAATTTCAGGTCTTCTTTGGTCTTTAAAGTCTAATTTCGTCGGCTCAAGTTGTTAAGTTGCTAAGTCTATTTTTGAACAAAATGGGTTTTCAATTTTATAAAAAGGATAATAGAATGGTACAACGTTGGATCCTTTTATGTGTTATTTCAGAATTAAGAAACATTCTATTTTCAATCGATAAATTTTCAAATCTCAGATTTGACAACAAATATGTAAAAAACTAAAGTTTTTCGACCACGGCTCACAAAATTTAAAATGGACTTAGTAAATTAACGACCTAAGCGACGATTTTCTTTTTGAATTTTCCTAATATTTTCCGTTTTTAGACACATACATAAATTCTAATTGATTTTTGTTCGGTATCTCGTTCGATTTTATCTAAATTCATTTTTTTTGGGTCGTTAAAGCCTTGAATTTTCATTTTCTCTTATTTTTAAATTTAATAAATTCGTTCGCATCCTTTTTAATTTATTTTAGGTTTTCTAGATTTGCTTTAGATTCTTTAAGTTCACTTTGGATTCGTCTTAGATTTTCAAAATTCTCCTTAGAATCTTCAGATATTCTTTATAATAATGTATTTTCTTCAGGCACTTTAGACCTGATTAAATTTCGTAGAATCACTATAATTTTTCTAGATTATTATTATTATTAAATATTATTACTGAAATTTCTTTAGATTGCCTATTTTTTTAAATTCTCTTTAGATTTTCCTCAAATTTATCTCAATTCTCATTGGATTTTGAAGATTCTTTTTAGATTAACTTTAGATTGTCTCTAATTTTTATAAATCTTCCAGGATTCTTCAATTCTTCTTCCAACCTCTAGATTTTGTTCCGATTTTCCTTAAATTATGTTTAAATTTTTGACATTTTCCATAAATTTTGCATTACTTTTCTATAGATTGTGCATTAATTTTTTTTAATAATAAATACTTCTTAGATCCTCTTATTGAGTCTATTTAGATTTTTTCCTGGATTCTCCACATTTTTTAGATACTCTTTTCTCATCCTTAATTGTCTTTAAATCCCTTATTTTTATCAAAGTTTTTTTGTATTTTTCATACAATTTCGTTTTCATTGGTTTTAACTATTAAAACTTGGTGCTTTTCCAAAATGAAGCTCAAGTTGCGCCTTACTTTAAATCTGCCTCTTTATTACATGTGTTAAAAAATTGACAAATCTTAAAAAAAAACATTAATTTGTCCATTTCCCTAATGACAACAAAACAGTTTTTATTTCTATTTTAAAAAATAATAAAAAACAAGCCAAGAACCGCAGGCACCATTCTGAAAAAACCGAAAAGCTCTAAAAACTGTCACCACTAATGAATCACACTGTGTATTTTCCTTTTAAGATTCTGAAATTTTAGAAGTACAACCCACAACACATGCACCACCGTTCTAAAAACTGCAAAGATATTATTGTCCTTATTAAACTTTTCTTTGTGGTTGTGGCGCTAAAATTTGCCACAATTTCCTGTATTATTTTCCCAGTGATAATGGCTTAAATAATTTCTGTTTGCGTTTACGTCCATTAATTTAAGGGTTTAACTGGTGTTTCTGGCATTTTTCCTTTGAATGTTTGTTTGTTATTTATGTGCATTAAATTGAGGATAAGATAGCACCTCATGAAAAAATTACAAATTGCTTGGTGTGCGGTAGATTATCATTATCAAATTGTTTATTATGTACTTCCCAATTAAAGACAAATTTTCGAAATGCATGAATTGATTACTTTATCATTGTTTATTGATCTGGATTACAGTTATATAACGATTGCAAATAAAAAAGATTAGACTCTTTATTTATAAAAAGAAACGAAAAGTTAAAATAAATATTTCAAATTAAATAAAAGAAACCAAATCATACTCACTTCATTGACATCTGCACATCAACAATTTCCCCTCCAGCGCTCCACGATTACACGAAATCACACTTCTTAGAAATCAACATTCTCCATATTGCGAAATTCACCAATTACTTCAATTTTCTAATTTCTGATTAGTTTTAATTGTCTAATTATTCACCACAGTAGAAACTGTTTAACCAAATTGCCTTCCCCAAAAATGTCAACACACTAAACCACTAGTTGCTTTCAGAAACTGTACACAACGCTTTTGTTAATTAAAATAAAGCTAGCGATGATGACATACTTCATGTTATGACGTCAATTCTTATCTCCCCTCCTTATTAATCGAGCATTGTGCTCGCAACGCCGAAAATAACCGAGCGAGCAGACTTAACCGGACCTAACTTTCACGACTGGATTATAAAAATTCAATCGTTTTTTAATACGATTTAAATAAAAAAAATAAACAGTTGATGGCGATAGGTATCGTAGTAAATCATGAAAGAAAAAAAGTGGCGTATTGACCAAAATTTGCCACGCTTAATTCAGTTTAGATGAAATAATGTGGAAAAACACGGGCCTGGAGCGTTTTCTTTCCAAACAAGATTTAATCTACGTGTATTGTTGGTTACATAATACAAAATATTTTTAGTGGTGGAAAAGCCGGAGATTCGTGTGTGCTAGAGTAATATTATGTTCATTGCAGGCCAGGATGACTTCCGCGTCGTTGGTGGATCCTGCAGGACTGCCAATGTACGAAACGCCGCTCTGAAAGACCCCATCAAACTGTGCTCATTACCTTTGGTACACTTACCAATCGTGCTCTATCGACGTTATCTCTGAAAGGGAAGAAGGCGTCGGATCCTAGAGCCACACCTTTCAGTTGATCAAGCCACGTCCTCTTCTCCTCAGAAGTTAACTCCTTCGGCACCTCCTCATACATAGCTTCAAAGACACTGCTATCCATGTCTTTACCAACCGTTCCATTGACGAAGTTATCAATCGCGTTGGAAATCTCTGCCCTCTTCACGCCTTTCTTAAACTTCATTCCGACGACTCTAGGGTGGTGTCGCAACCACCAGTTGTCTGCTTTATCACCAGCCAATCGCGTGCAATGAATCCGCGATTGTTGCCCAGCGCCTATACCTACCACCTGCCCGTCGCGGGCATAGCAAACTGAGTTACTTTGAGTGTACTTAAGAGCGATGGTGGCGACAATCAGATCGCGGATTGCACCCTCTGGAAGAGTCTTGTTTTTCGTGACCACATTAGAAAACAACGATTTATTGATGTTCGCGTTGTTTCTTTGTTGTTCCAAACTCAGACCAAAAAGAACTTTTCTTTCGATGGGGTCAGGTTCGTACGATGGGTCGATCTGGAGGATGCAGTAGTTCCCGTTTTTCTTCTTTCTTAAAAGGTCCAGAGCTTGAGGGGTGTAACCTGGAGCGATGATACCATCGGACACCTCTCTGGAGATGATTTTGGCGGTGACTTCGTCGCAAGGGTCTGAAATAGCGACGAAGTCGCCGAAGGATGACATGCGGTCGGCACCACGGGCGCGGGCGTAGGCGGCGGCCAAGGGGGTGAGCATGGGGAAGAGATCGTCGACCATGCAGACTTTGGCCTGGGGTGGACAAATCGCGTTATTTTTCTAGATCTCTATAAGTGTAAACAGCATTTCGTTTCCAAATCTTGGGCTTTTGACCTCTTTTATCATTTTCTTTATCATAAATTACGCAATCAGTGAAGTAATCAATCTCGTAATAAAAAAACAAGCTGAGGGGTTTAGAAATAAAACTTGAAAGAACTCAAAAGAGTTCTTAGATTTTTACCTCGCTGGGGTCTAATGGGACGCCCACAGCAGCCCCCGCTGGCGACACGTGCTTGAAACTCGTCGCGGCGGGTAACCCCAGTGCAGCCTTCAACTCCTTCACCAACTGCCAGCCGTTCAAAGCATCACAAAGGTTAATAAACCCAGGAGATCCATTGACCACCGTCAACGGCAACTTGGGGAGGGTCGTAAAAATCTGCGCTGGTTTTTGATGGGGGTTCATTCCATATCTAAGGGTGATTTGGGAGGTGTTGGAGGAATACTGTTTCCTGAAGTAGTCAGTGATGGCGAGATCGTACTCAGACGTGTGGGTGAAGGCTTTGAGCGCCAATTTTTGTCTGCAAATTCTTAGATTGGTACTACGTATTGAACCTCATTGAGTTACCTAGTATCTGCAGTGGTGTCTTTTGCAGGGGAGTTTTTGATTTCGCTGATGACTCTGTCGTAGTCTGATGGGTCGCAGACGACGGTGACTCTGGAGTGGTTTTTGGCGGCGGCTCGCAGAAGAGTGACTCCTCCAATATCAATGTTTTCAACAGCGTCGGCGATGGTGACGTCAGGTTTAGCAACCGTTTCGACAAAAGGGTACAAATTGCAAACCACAATCCTAATCAAGTCGATTTTCTGTTGGGCCAAATCCGCCTGATCTGAAGGAATAAGTCTAAAGACAAAAATGACCCCGTTTCATGGTATAACAACACAAACCTTGCTAAAATCCCTCCATGGACCGCTGGATGAAGAGTCTTCACACGTCCTCCTAAGATTTCAGGGGCCCCGGAAATATCCGAGACATCTTTGACTGCCAGACCTGCATCTCTGAGGCTCTTGGCGGTGCCCCCACTTGCAACAAGGGTGAAACCGAGGTCTTTGAGATTCTTGCCCAAAGCCACCAAGCCGGTTTTGTTGGAAACCGATAAAAGGGCTAAAATTTGACATTGTTTGTAGGTTAGGCGGAACATGTGAGATCTTACCTAAATTGCCACCTGTTGCCATGTTCACGTGGGGTTAAAAAGAAGGATATTGGGGCACTAAACGTGTTGGAACTACTGAAATAACGATTTAATTTTCCTTTTAAGTCGTCTGGGGGGTCAATTATTGATAATTAAGGTCGCGACTGGGTTTATCAAGTGAAAAACATGTTTGCTGGGGTCTGTTATCTGGTGACGACAAAGAGTCTTGCAATAGTTATCATTAAAATTATTGAAATCGTTTTAATAACTTACCTAATATCGAGTTTAAAAATCGAAGCACCGGCTAAAGACGATGGTAGGAGGAGGAATGTGGGTGTGGGTAAGACAGGAATCTGTTTTCAGTACCAACGAGTACTCTTGGTACTTTTCCTCTTGTTAGCACCAGAACGAATCGAAACTACCGTGGAATTGTTTTAAAATGTATTATAATAATTATGTACAATGCTTTTAACATATTTTATGGCTGACATCCCAGTTCTTCCGGGTCTAACATCTAATGCAATTCTTAAACCAAAATCAATCTGTAAGAGATATTCAGCCTCTACAAAACAGTCTCAATTGAATAAGTTTTTTATTTTTTGGCGGCGGCTTCGTTGATTTGGCGGTGCCATTCAATGTTTTGCTTTGAAACACTCTCTCCTCTTTGTGCGGCTTTTTTACCAAAGTAAACCATAATGGCACAAGCTAAAGCAGTAGCGGCCATCATATAGTTCGCAATGCGAATTCGCATGCGGTTTCTGGCCCTTTCCACCACGTTTTGCCTGAAAAAGTTTTCTTAGTTTACTTCTGTTATTAGTAAATCAGTTGCCTGCTGCCTTGTCATTCCTAATCTTACATTGCATCAATTTTAAAATCTGATAGGATATCTGCTGATAGAGCAAAAATCAAAGTTCTTTCAACCCATTTTGTTGGTGTTTATAAGAAATGGAAAAGAATGTCAAAGCAAAAATAGAATGTTATTAACTCGTATCTTTAGATATTTTATCAATTGTGGATTTTTCCCCTTACTCAACATAAGCAGGCACTTCTTCAACAGTTTTGTATTTCCCAGTCCAAACCAAAAACTTCTTTTCTAGATTATTAACTCTATGAGTTTTGGTATCCAATTTGGAGCTATCATGTCTAACAGCTTGGAAAGCACCACGAGACCCTAAGAACCCTCGAGTCTTCCAGAAAAAATTATTCAGGATTCCCCTCATACTGGAGAAAAACGAAAATTTTAATTGCGAATTGACCAAGAAAATCACTTAACAAACCTTAAAGTTCTCCGCAAATTACATAAAACTTCACAATTAAAAATAATTAAAATGTTGCTGAACACTTGAATCAGCTGTTCTAACCTTCAAGTGACAGCTGTCAGAGCTGCCAAATCTGGCACTTTTTAACCGGAAATTCTTAAACAAACTGAACTTTTAGTCAGAGATATGGAAATACTGCAAATCGGTGTAGTAACATCGGTGCTTAACTTCTGTTTCATCGATAAGAGACGCGAGAGATAACTGAACGATTTATGAATGAATTGAAGGTTTTATACGGTCAAATCCAGTGCATACGTGCAGTACGACGCATTTTGCATTAATTAACGTGCTGAGATGCACGTGTGCCTGTCTTCCGCCCATTCTCTTCACCGGAAGAATTGGGTCAAGTTTGCCTCTCTTTAAATTGAAAAAACCCGCCACTGTTCTCTTTTCCCATTGGTCAATATTTGCATCAGGTTGCACAACCTGCGCAAAACAAAAGTTTCAGTCTGTTTCGTCGCCATCTTAGATTATTTAGAGTATAGATAGCCGACTCTATCACTCTCATTTTGATACCGAATCTAGCGCAATCTATAAAAATCTGGCCGTACTATTTTGAAGAGTCTAGACAACAACCACACCAAATGTGGTGTTTGTCTTTGCTAACTAAAACATTGGTTTTTGTCTTTGCTATTTTAAGAATAGGTTTTTATCTTTGCTATTTTTTCTTTTTATGGATTTGATAGAAATTAAAACAAAACAAAATATAAAATAAAAGTGTATATTAAAAAGTAATAAACGCAATAACAAGTACTGGAAACAATGAGTTATGATAACTGTGTTAACACATCCCACATTTTCAATACCTAATTCAGGATCATATGGTTCAAACTATACAATGATAAACTCAAAATATGATGATTAAACAATTAATTACTAAACAAACACGTTTTCAACAACTAAGAGAAAATGTTGAATAATAAAATCCACTTCATGTTTTAAAGGAAAAAATTGTATGTTGGAAAAATGTATCAAATTCAATTAAATCTCCCAACGTATACATTAAAAAGAAAAGCATAAACTAGAATATGTGAAAAATGGAGGTACACGCTGGTACTCCATATAAATTTAACAATAATTACATGTATACAAATACACTATCTGTGTAAGATCATTCGTAAGGATTGACCACAATCAACCCAAGTTAACAATTATTTACCAGGCCAAATTTAAAGCAGACAGTGGAAAAATTTTCAGTGTGCTTCCATAAAACCACTTTCAATCAAAATGTCCCAAGCAAACGTGAAGTTTTTGGTGGAATCGCCGATCCTGGAATTGTTAATCCGCTGAAGCCAAATATTAGTAACATTTCTGTCAGATGGAGTGTGTACTCTGAAAATATTGGTTCATATTAGATAGTATATATTAAAATGATTTTCAGTCTTACTATTTGGACATATTATCACCACACCCAGGAACACAACACCCTGTTCCTCCTGTAGTCATATTCACAAACAACATTATAATGTTAACTTGGGTAATTAAACTACTAAATTATTTACACTACACAACGTTATCACTACATTAGACACTAAACTAGAACGAAATTAAGAAAATACACAAGGAAATTCGGAAAACACTCTTAACGAAAGTGCAAAACAAAATGCAAGTGCAAATTTGCAGACTCTGCACAAATTTGAATTCCAAGAATCTGTCAACGACTGCTGCGCTTGAATTAAAATACCAAGCGCCACCTAGATCAGAAGCCGGAAACAATAATTTATGTTAAGGCCAGATTTTTATAGATGGAGGTAAAGTAGCTGAAAAGTTCATCCTATGGAGTGCCCGTGCCTTGGTCGCCATTTTGGGTGCTTTCTGCGTCGTATTTGTGTCAAGTCCGAACAAACAAACGTTTTTCGTGGGAATTTTAGGTGTAAATTGTGGAAAAAACATCGAAAAAGTGTGATTAAACTGAAGTTTTTGTGTTTACGTTAATTGGAAGTCGATATGGTTTCAAACGCCAAACGTATGCGGTACGTTTCTGACGAGTACTCATCCTCAGAGGGCGAAGGCTTCGAGGGTGGTGATTATCAGCCCCAAAACAAGAAAGTAAGTCACAGGAATCTCTCAAAATTGCAAAAAATAAGCAATGCAACGTTTCAGAATGGCACGGAGCGTCGTTTAAAACAAGGAAAGTGGTTATCAAGGAACGCCATAATGGCCCGTGAAAATCGCATCAAGAAGAAAATGTATATTTCCAATCTCGAGAAACAAGTCGGGGAGCTAAAAACAGAGAATAAGAACTTTTCCAAAGTGATTGAAAACCAGTCAATGTTAATTACAGAACTAAAGAAAGAAATTAAGTACCTTAAAAGTGTTATCGCCAATAGTAAAGATATTGGCAAGTTGATTAAAAACATCCATCAAAACACAGGTATGTCGGTATCAACATCCTTGGATCAGAGTTTATCACATTATGTTTCAAAGCCAAAGCAACCTATAGCTAGAAAAACAGCACATCCATGGGAGGAAACGCAGTATCCTAGTTTTCCAACACCTGAATCTGACTTCAGTACACTTACAGATACAAGTCTGAATGACTTAGGCGATGATTTGATTAATGATCTTGAACTGAATGAGTTCCTGGGGGATAACTTAGTAGAGCCTGTGAATCTTGAAGAAAATCCTAGTGATCATCTAAAGGAGCATAATTATACGACAATAGACGACGCAGACGACGATGTCGGCGTCTGTTTACACGTCTCTAAACATCGAGTGTCCTTGGAGTTCTGTTCAACATGCAGCGACAACGCGTCGCACACCTGGAACTGAAAATTTAAAATGTCTGTATTTCTAAGTATATGTGATGTATTATCCAAACTCTTTCCTTGCACTTAGGGCTTTGTTATTGTTATTAGATAGATAGACCTAGTTATCCAGGATATTATTGTTTTTTTAAATTTTCAGGACCTGGGAATTGGGGACTAGCTTCAGAAGGACTTGCAGTCCACCTTCTGAAACAGCTAAAAAGGTGCGGTAGTGTCCAATTTTGGTATAACCCAATTTCTGAAGACTGAAAGTCACTCAGAACTTGGGTCCTTGTTCATTCTTGTTGAACTGTTATTTTTATAGTTTGGTCTGATTTCAGTAAACACTGCTGTCAGGTTACGTCATCAACATTCACTGGAATGAGTAGAGTATATAATGTATCGTTCCATGTTACAATTTCGTTTTAGAAATCGTATATTTTATATTTTTGCACCTATACTAAATGTGTTTTGAGTTTCAGCACGTTGCAGAGACAGCGGGGTTGCCCTAACGCGCCTTTTTTTTTATTTAATCTTAAGGTTTTAGGTAGGTGTGTAAGGAAAGGGTCAATAAAGTTTGTTTATAAACGTCAAGTTTATTGTTTTTGTTTCTGTCCAATGAATGTGCGGGATTTTGTCATAAATATCCAAGTATAGTAAGAGGAGTTGGGTGTGGTTACGCCCACGGTAATTTGGTGTTTCACTAAATTAATTAAAACAAAAGTTTTTTCATTTAATTGAGTAATGAAAAAGAATGAAGTGTTTTTTTCGCGTTGCTTGTCGATCATTTGGTCCTGTAAAACACATCTTGCGTCCGCCCAATCTTAAAAAACTTGGCTCCCGTCCAATGAACACCAACAGTGGAGACTGGAAGGAAAAAATGGTCATTCAAAGCGCGGTTTTCGTGGTGGACAGTCGATTTAAATTTGACGGGCTTTTCGTGCGCGCGCAATGGAACAAGGACCAGTTTCCTGTCTCCCAAACACAAGCAAAATGTCGAAAGCCAAAAAGGTTCTCGATGAGGCTCGCGAAATCCGAAATCCAGAGCTGGATTTGGTCGATAAAGGCATTTCTTCGTTTGAAGAGACGCCCGGTTTACGTAAGTCGACTCGCATTACAAGGCTTTTACCAAATTTGGCAACTTGCTCGACTCGAAAGTGGGCGTGGTCGTTTTAATACACCATGTGAGCGAAAAAGCAAAAAAAAGGTGGCTGTGGAGATGCCAAATGTCACTTTGACATGTGGTTGCCATAACAACCCAAATTTGGCACTGTTGTCTTGACAACGAAAATAAGAAACTCAGCTTTGGCATGGTTACCTTGACAACCAAAATAACGCTCCATTTTTTGTCATCGCAACCTTAAATTATTAAAATATCTCAATTTTTGTTTCTTTTTTCAGTAAACATGACCTACATTACTCGCCTCACGTTAAGCCACAACAAAATTAAATGTACGTATGGTAGCTTTTGGTGTTTTTTTTTAAACTTTGCGCATTTGTAGCTGTTCCTCCGTCGCTGGCAAACCTGACGAATCTCGAAATTTTAAATCTGGCTAACAACCACGTCGAAGAATTGCCTCTTTCTTTATCCTCCATGCCAAAACTTCGGATTCTTAATCTCTCTATAAATCGACTGTATAGTCTTCCTCGAGGTTTCGGTGCGTTTCCAGTCTTGGAAGTGCTTGATCTTTCATACAACAATTTAAACGAAAAGACGTTACCTGGAAATTTCTTCATGATGGAGACATTGCGGGCGTTGTACTTGGCCGACAACGACTTCGAACACTTACCGCCTGAGGTTAAGAATCTCAAAAATTTACAGATTGTAAGTAAAGTAGTACTGGAACAACAACCCTAAAAAGTTTATTTTCAGTTGGTTTTACGGGAAAACGATCTCATCGACCTCCCCGCTGAAATAGGGGAGTTATTACGGTTACGCGAACTTCACGTTCAAGGTAACCGTCTCACAATTCTTCCCCCAGAACTTGGGAATCTTGACATGATATCAAATAAGTCAGTTTTTAAGTTTGAAGGCAACGAATGGGTTGCCCCCATCGCCGACCAGTTGCAGCTCGGCGTTGGACACTTGATGGAGTACTTACGGACAGAAACTTACAGAATGTGAGTCGCTTGAGTTAAAATAAGTAACACTGACTGAAGTTATTACAGATTGTACAATCGATATTTGACCAACAAACCGCCGATTCCACCTCCTTGCGTTGACAAAGCGAAGAAGATTTCTAGAATCCGCTGATGATTGCATTCAGTCATTTTTACTGCCATATTTTAAGTTTAACAAGACTAATTTATTTTCTTACAACCGTGTGCCTTAATTTAAGACATCTTTTTAATAAAATAAATTTGTATTTCATAATTTTTACATCTGGTGTAATTTAAATAACGAAAATAAATAAATCAGTCTTTAAAACTTCACTGCTCCTCGTCCGTGTATTCACTTTCATCGTCTGTTAGATCAGTGGTGTGAATCGACGTTTCGTATTCTAAAATCTCATCATCACTGAGATGGGAGTTGCCTTCAATAAACGACGCAAACCTGAAATAAAAACTCACGACGTGATAACTAAAAGTCGATTCTCACCTCTTCACGTCCTTCAACTTCAGGGCCAACTGCCACTGTTTGCAGTCAGGACTAGAGCAAAAGTCCCGTAACTCAGTCAATGCTTTGGTCGTTTCCCTCACTCCCTGTTCATAATACTCGTCGTTCGTCAACGGCTTAACTTTCGGCGGGAACTTTTTTTTCCTTGAAAAACCAACGTCTTCATCAATGAAATGCACAAAGCACCAACTTACATCGCAGCAACGTTCACATGCAATTTTGAATTATAGAGAAAAATTCTTACCAATACTTCTTGGGTTGGGCTAACCACGACGATGGTATATTGTGGAATAAGAGTAACGCGACGATTTGCCCCATGGCCGCTTCTTGAAACTGGGTACTGAAAAATATGGAAGTGAGAGCGGCGGATTGGAGCGCCCATCGGATCAAATTGCGACTTCTTTCGTTTTCGATGGGGCCCCATCTGTAACAGACTACAAGGACCTAGAAAATTAAATTGCAAAGATAAAAACTTACTTATGAAGCTGATGACTCCAGTAATGACGGTGTACCAGACCAGATAGGCTTTGTAGTTTAATAAAATAGTGCGGATGTTGTCCCAGAGAAGTTGCAGAAGGTAGATACCGACTGTCCAGCCGCAGGCAGCGACTCCGTACATCATTGGTTTCTAAAAAAAATCAATCAGACATGGAGTAAACCAGAACTCACTCACTCTTGGGAACAGTTTGCTGGCGAAATATATCAAAATAAGGAACGACGTACATATTCCCAGCGTAACTCCACAAATGTAGTAAAAAAGGGTGTTTTGACTCAGCTTGTTTGCGGAAAGGAACAGTGAAATTCCTCCTAAAAGTAACAGGACTTTCCAATAGTCAATTCCTGGGAAAAAAACAGCTTAAATTGATTACAACAATTGTTAATGACTTACTGATAACATTTAATGTAACAGTGTAATTAAGTCTACTATCAATTCCTACACAGCTCTTGTTGAAAGGATCCAACCTCATCTGCTTCTGTTTGGTTGAAAATAAATTTAAGCTCCAGCTAAACCGATTTGCATTATATTCTTCTTTGACAGCCTCAGGAGAGTTACCATCGTACTGCGTATAGTCGTCCGTGGGGTGATCTAAATTGAGCTAAACCACAGATTTGTCAGAGATCATTTTTTCATCTTACCAAAACGCTCTGCCAAATGTGAATCAAGTACTTCGGTTTCCCCGGATAACAGAAAATTTGAAACTTGGATGATCCCGATCTGGTCACATATGAATAACTCTCCCCTTGTTGCAAATAATGGACTAAAAACGAAAAATTAGAACATAACCTCAAAGTAAAAAATTGTACCTTCTTCTGCGCTTCCACCCACGTGTAGAACGCTGAAAACAGCGATAAACAACAAGTATGGGTGCATTGTTTTACGAAATAATTTGAATTTACTGCAAAAATTATTTGTTTTGAAGTCGAGGTTCGTTACATTTTTCAGTGATGTTTTGATGGAACTAAAAACATTGCCACGAAAAAACACTAAAAGAGAGAATGGGATAGAGAATTGACATGTATTGGACAAAGATGGATACAGTACCAACCGTCCCAACAAAGTCACTAACTTGACTAGGCGCGTTTTGTTCAAATTCAAAAAAAAGTGGGGTTATAAATTTTTTGTAGCACGCGAACATAAATTTATGAGTGAATTCGTTGTAATCCAAGGTAAAAACATAAAATTAGTTTCTTTTGTCCATTTTTAAAATTCCAGTCGGCCAATGCGGCAACCAAATTGGAAGTTGTCTTCTCCCTGAGATCCTACAGGAATACGAGGTAAAAACCAGCAATGAGTCCCCAATTAAATCCAAGCGCGATAAAGTCGACTTACAACAGTTCATGTCTAGTTTTTTCAACTGTAAGCAAAAAGGTTCCAGTTTTAGCTCGCTGAGAGAGCTTGTTGGAAACAATGCCAAAGCTAGGGTGAGTGGCCTTTCTTGTTTTCCTCCATTAACAAGTCTTTAGTTTTTATGTATCGATATGGAAGACAGCGTCGTTGCGCGCTTCAGGCAGGGAAAATACAAAGCGCTGTATGATAAGAAGTCTCTGATAACAAACTACCCAGGCTCTGGTAACAACTGGGCGGAGGGCTACTGCAGTCACGGCCCCAAATACAAACAGAGAATCTTAGACGCAATTCGGTACAACGTCGAACAGTGCGACAACCTCCACGCTTTTTTATTGTTGTTCTCAGTAGGAGGGGGCACTGGATCAGGACTGGGGACGTACGTTCTTAGACTACTTGCAGATCATTACCCCTCAATTGGAAGGTGATTACCTCCTTATATTTGGCTTTTTTATGTCGTCTCAGATTTGTAGTATGTGTGTACCCCATTGGAACCGAAGATGTGATCACGTGCCCCTATAACATGGCTTTTGCGACGCGAGAACTGATAGCCAATGCTACCTGTGTCTTCCCTGTGGAAAACAGGGCTCTTATGGATATAGTAATGAGGCAAACACGACGGTACTGCGAGTCGACGGTTCACCCTTTCCAACCCTTTGAAGATTTGAATAAAATTATCGTCGATATGTTACTGCATTTAACAAGTGGCGCGAGATTTGGAGGAAACATGAATGTTGATATGAACGATATTGACACAAACATGGTGCCTTTTCCTAAATTCAACTTTTTGGCTAGTGGATTTAGCCCCGTTATGTTGAAATTAGTCGGTACAAGGTGAGGACGAATTGTTGCTTAACATTGTCATAATCTCAAAGTTCCAGTAAGTTCCTAAAGAATGAGTTGTTCGTCCTGGCGACTAGTAGAACGAATCAGTTGGTGAAAGTGGATCCTTTAGGTTTTTTTCAAGCAGTTGTGCCAATAATCTGTAATAAAAATTGAAGATTCCAGGTACACCTCCATGAGTCTAACGTTATTGGGCCGCGGCGACTATTCTATAAGTGATATGAGAGGATATATTGATAAATTACAGGCAAAGTTTCGCTTTGCTGCTTGGTCCAAGAGAGCTGTGAAAGTGGGACTGTGTAGTGTGCCCCCCAAAGGAGTAGACTTTTCCATGTTTGCCTTGAGCAACACCACTTCTATGTCACAGTTATTTGTGGAAGTCTTGGGTCAATTCAGGAAATTATACCAAAGAAAAGTATGTCAATCTCTGGGGTTTTGTACATTTCAAACTGTGTTTTTAGGCGCATGTTCATCACTACACTGCAATCTCTGAATTTGATGTGGGAAGTTTTAAAGAGTGCCAGAATTATTTAAATGATATTGTACAAATGTATGGTGATATTGAGAAAATGAAGCCCTGTGTCAATGGTTTTAAAATGTGATAACTGATATTATTAAGTAGAAATCACAAGAACTGTAATGTTTTGTTTATTATAATATAAAATATAAAAGCATAACTCAAAAAATACACAAAATAATCACATCTGAATACAATGAACTGGCTTCCTGTAGTCAGTTTAATATCTGAATTACTTGACTCAATTTGCAAACATTCAACTGTGCCCGTTATACTAATTATTGTATGAATTCATAACCTTATGTGCATGGATTTAGATATTTACATAAAAGGCTCACTCTTGAAGGCTTTAGTTAGTGTGGCTGGGAATTTGAGGCAAGCCGAATTCATCAACAGGAATTCCATCCTAAAATCACATTTCAGATTAGTCAGTAAATGTAATGATCAAACCTTATTCTTCTCCTTTTCTTTCTCAGGTTGGTTATTGGGTGCTTCTGGTAATACATCATCTAGGTAACTAGAGTCATTATCTAGTGCTATTTCATCACCCAAGGCATCTAATTCCGCCGCCAGATCATCCTCATCAATCTCAGGAGTGTTGTAATTCCTACCCAAAGCTTCTTGTACCTCATCTGCTTGTTCCATCAGATCTGCTAATTCATCTTGAACATCCTAAAATCTTCAATGTACAAAACATTGGTAAAACCAGCGGTCTTACATCAATATCATCAATATTAATCTTTTTAAACTCTTTCTTCATCTGCTTCATGCCATCTTTCATAGCTACAACTGTTGCATGCGTGTCCTTAAGCGCTTGATGGGCATAATTCGCCTGTTCCATGTTAAAAGACTGTCCTCTTAAGTTATCAAGTTGTTGCTCATACATTTTCTTCTGTTTAAGAATCCTCATTGCTTTGGCCTTGACAGCATTTTTCCCAGGCCCCTCCCGCATTTTCGACATTTGATCACGGAACTTCCGCAGGTCATTTTCAAGGGTTTGAATTTTCTTCTCTACACCTTCAGCCCTTTGATCTACCTATTACAGAAAATTGGAGGGTGAAGGAACAAATCCTCGTCCACTTACCCCCGTAATACAGTCACTTATGTTGGGGACTGGCTCTTTGGGCTTGCCTTTACCGAAGAGTCTGTTCATTTTGGGGGCTTTCAGAGGCTGTTTTCTTGTTTATCACTATGAATCACGATAATGCGAAATTGAGGATTGATAGACCTTGACGTTTGACAGGTGTCAAATGTCAGAGGTAAGGTTGTGGCTAAAGCTCCGATAAAGTTTTCAAGTTCTAATTGGTTAAAGTGCCGGCAAACTGAATATTTAAAATTTTAGGTAATATATTTTTTTTTAATTTACAAATTAATAAATAAGGGGAACGTGACACAAGCAATAATTGGTGAAAATAAAAAAATGTCAGGAATCATCATATGTAATAACAGACAATTTTATGAATTAATTGATACGAATTCCCTGGAAACTAGCTCTTATCATTATTTGTTTTCACTTGGACGGTATGATAATTTTAATTATTGTCAGATATTTTATCAGTTTCCAAGTAAACAAGAGGTCATCTTTTATTTATTTTGAGCACTGCTTTTGTTTTCTTAAGTCTTGTGATATAACATCCAGGACCGGCTTTAATTTAACAACTTTCAAAATAAGACAACAGGAAATTTTATAGTTTTTCAATTCTTAACGCATCTTCACCTTGATATCAGAGTACGAGATTTCAGATCAATTTTCTCTATTTCACAATACACTTCGTTACTTGCATACATGAATTATGAAATCTAATTATCATAAATCTTTTGATGGAAATTCTCCCCAGGCCAAACCTGTGGCAATTCATCAAAGCCCCCTCCATTTTCCAACATATAAATATCTTTCAACAGCCGCTTCAACAAGTTCCACCAAAATGCCACGCCTAAGAATCGGCGACATCATCCCCAATTTCAAGGCTGAAACCACCCAAGGTCCCATCCACTTCCACGATTGGCAGGGTGACAAGTGAGTACCACGCCTAGAACTGCTTCTTTATCCGCTCCCAGATGGGTGGTTCTGTTTTCACATCCTGCAGATTTCACCCCCGTTTGCACAACGGAACTTGGTCGCATCGCAGTCCACCAACCCCATTTCACCAAGAGAAATGTTAAGCTCCTCGCGCATTCTTGTGACAAGCTGAAGGACCACGTCGACTGGGTTAACGATATCAAGTCGTACTGTCGCGACATCCCTGGGGACTTCCCTTATCCGATCATTTCGGATGAAAATCGTGAATTAGCCGTGGCGTTGGATATGATTGATCAGGAACATAAGGATGATGCCCAACGGGCTTTGACGGTGCGAGCGTTGTACATTATTGATCCCAAGCACGTCCTTAGGTTGTCCATGCATTATCCTCAGTCTACTGGAAGGAATGTGGAGTAAGTAAGTGGGGAAAAAGGTGAGTGGACTTTAATTGTTTTCGGCAGTGAAATCTTGAGAGTCATCGATTCTCTGCAGCTGGTGGATAGGGTACCACAAGTGGCGACACCTGCGAACTGGATGGTAAGTTTCTACAAGAAACAATAGTTTGTAGTATATGGCGCGGTTACAGCCTGGAGAGAAAGTCATGATTTTACCAACTGTGAAAGAGGAGGAAGCTCAACAATTGTTCAAAGGTAAAGTAGACAGAGTCTCCATGCCCTCTGGAATTGTCTACGTCAGGACCACCACCAATTACCAAGAGTAGCGTAGTGAATAAACGGTTTTGATATTTGGTTTAGTTTTTTTATTTTTATTGAACTTAAGTTAACACCCTTCGCAGTGAATCATTTTCTTCGCACAAGTGTGAGGCAGCTGGATTCCCTTCGACAAAAACGAGGCGAAGTCCTATAAGACAATTAGAGAAAACTGGAATAATAACTTTAGGAACTTACCGCACAACAGTTTATACAAAGTCCTAATGGATAAAACAGAACGTAAAAATATGCACAAATGAAAGCTATCATAAAAGAAGGGAACAGAAGGATAAACCAAAGAACGCAACAAAGAGGATTCTTGGCCATGTTGACAATTTATTGTCAAATTTTACATGAGTGACTAGAATAATCTACATAACAACCGTTTCTAAAATCCGATCACAGTCGCTTTTTGGAAAATCGATCCAATTACAAGAAAAAATCTCCGAGAATGAATTTAGGAACAACGGTACCACTTCTTCGATCCCCACATGGCGCCCCAACTCCTTCGTGAGACTAGTAACCCCCTTGCCTTCGATTCCGCAGGGAATTATATGTTCGAACCACCCCAAATCGGTACAACAATTCAAAGCGAGGCCATGTGATGTTACGAAACGACTTCCGTGAATCCCTATCGCACAGATCTACAACCATGCGTTAAAAAGACGCCCCTGGAGAGTACAAATTACACCTTGTTGTCTTTAATCCAAACCCCCGTATGAGGGGATGTTTCCGCTTCTAGCCCCATTTTCTTACACAAAGTTATTATAGTCTTCTCAATCCGACAGACGTACCATCGCATACTCGGCTTAAAGTCCTTCAAATTAAGAATAGGGTAGACCACAAGCTGCCCAGGACCATGAAAAGTAATAAGTCCGCCTCTGTCGGTTTTGAAAAAGTCCGCGCCTGTAAAATTCAGTTAAAATTTTTGAGCGAATCACCGAAGTCTCACCGAGTTTCTGGAGTTGTTTTTCTATCGATTCGGGGTAGTTTTTCGTACGTAACCCGATGGTGTAAACTGGGGGATGCTCAACACAGAGGAGGGTGTTAGCAAGGGGGTGATTTTGGTGGTGGAGGCTCACGAGATACTTTTGCAGCTTCAGGCTTTGGGGGTAGCTTAAACGACCGACTTGCCATACTTTGACCAACTTTTGCATTTTGGGGAAATGGGACTAGAAACACGCTGAGGTGAAGGAAATGTGAGGTTACGTTCTCGAGTTTTACATTGGAAACAAATACGAAGCGTAATTGGTGTTGGCGATGCTTTATTTTATTATTATTTAACAATTTATTGTTTCTCTGTTGACTCTCCCAATACAGTTTTACTAAAATCTCGAATAGTAAAAAAGTGAGGTTATGTTCTTTTTAGATCTAAAAAAATCCGTACAATTTACTGGAACGGTTAATCGTAACTGCAGGCTGTTATTAATTAAAATACAATACAATTGAAGCGAATTTCAGTGTTGTTGGAATAATTTTATTTGTTTAAATTTCCACTAAGGTTGTGTTTGGGTAATTTCAATTTAAAAAGTTGCCGCGAAAAATTTTCCACTAGAGTTATGGTGATGCGTATGCACCCAGTAAAACACTTGTGTACAATCTTTGCATAACTTGTCACCTGTGCGTTCTTTCAATGCGTGTTAAAAATTCTCATTGTATGAAACTCCTTTATTGCCGCACAGTTGGTTGCGTGTTTCCACCTCAGGCATTCTTCTTTTTCTACTCGGAAATATGTAAATGTAGTTTTTGCTCCTGTTCGCCAGAAAATAGCTCCGAAGGAGTGGGTTGGAATGTTTGGCTCGCATTATCGGTTATTCAGTCCCATTTAATTAAAAATGAGCAACTCATTGCCGTGTTTATTTCCGTCCTCGTTAAGCGGAAACCGAGATATCCGCTCCTCAATAATAATTACCAAAAAATGCGTGTACAGTTATTTACAATGTCCAGAAATTTAAATTACAACATTGTAACGCATGCGTTCGCTGCTCACCTGCCCCTTCTATCTCTCTTTATTTTCTATCATTCCTTTTCTGTTGTATGGAAGTTACTATTTTATCCTCACCGTTGTATCTGCTTTGGACATTCAAATTCATGATTGTGCTGAGACCAAACAAAACGTGAGTCCGATCTAAAATCAAGTGTGTTGTGCGTGAAATGTGAAACAATTGAAAGGCGCGGGGGTCACGTGGTTATTTTGTTGTCACAGGTAACTAGATGTGTTTTTTTTTTATGAAATGGAAGAGCAATTTCCTCACGTGCCTTGGTTAGATGCGAAAGTCTCGTCACTGACAACATTGGGATCAAGGTGGATTAGCTTCAGATTAATTTTTCAAAAGTAAACACAATCATACATGTCTACGCTACTGATTACTATAATCTGGATCAAGGTAGATTAGCCCAGAGGAATTAATAAACGATTTAAGACCAATGGTATCAGTCTGTTTACAGCATATTTTTAGAAACTGATTCCGGGTGACTTAAACGACTTGCGATAGCGCCGTAATTTCATTAGGAGATAAGAATGGAACGAAATTCCAAAATATCCACAGGTGGTCTGAAAATTCCCGGGGAAGCACTGGTCCTTTAAGGTGCGTGTCAACGGTCGCGACATCTGTTCCTTTTGAATAAAACAGAATGGCACCCTTGAATCAATTTTCTTTATCGCGCCCCATTCGCTCTTTATTTGTTATTCCTGAATATAATTTACGACCACTGAGCAATCTAATGACCGATTTCCGTTGAAATCACTTGTTTACGATGTTTATTCTGTCATAATACGTGCTCAATTTCCGGAAGACAACGATTAAAAATTCAAACATAAAAGTCATTCTATCGATTATTTTGACCGTCTTTTTGCACGGACCTTGGACTGCCAAGCGATCAATGAAGTCGGTAAAACCTATTTTGTATTATTAAATATAATTACATTGCCGCGTATTAAATATTACATAAGCAAAAGTTGTATTGTTATTTTTAGTTGGATTTCCTTCCAAGTCAAATATGACTGCGAGACGCGTGGAAGATGGCTTTGTTTTTAATTCCCCACATTAAATTTCCCAATCGGTGCCAAGAGAATGAAATTTGAACAAGTTTTCATGGAGGTGTAAAAATAGTGGACGATTTGTTTGGATCGTGGACGGTATAATTGCTCATTAATGAATCGATTTATTCCTCAGAAATGTTATCGCTATAATTACTACCAATGAAACTTATCGCAGCAATTTCAAGAAAATCCGACCATTATTGAATTTTTCCCCAGTTATTGGAAACTGAAGCGTATTTTTCTTTGAGAAATATTTGGCAGCGTTCGAAGACGTTTAGTTGTTGTGGATACAATTTTGAAGTGTTTAATAAACTTACCTTCGATAAAATGAAGTCATAATATTATTTTATAACCAAAACATTTAGGATTTTTGGTTTATTGTACACCAAATTTATTTTTACAAAATATTGTTGAATAGAAACTAAGAAATCTAAAATTAGATAAAACTGTTCAAAATTTCCCGTAATTTTGCAATTTTTGTTGTCCTTTTGATAAGCCACATGCCGACTTCGCTAGCTTTTTAAAATTAGTATTGAAATAAGTCACTTGACTTAATAAAATGCTAATTAATTTACAGTGCAAATTTAAAAATAAACAAATAGCCAAATTATCGCGTTTAAAATGATAAGATAGCATTTTTGTTGACACCAAATATTTCTTTTTGAAGTCTAAATTTTCCCTTTCGACATTAAAGTTTAATACCATTTTTGCTAATTTTAGAAACACACTAATTGTTTTACAAACAGAAACTTGATAAATTAATCATATTTGTACATGACGTGGTTAATATAAGAATTTTAACAAGTCATTGCTTATTATAAAAGTTAAAAAAACGACAATAGTGCCAACCGTGGCTCTCCAACCAGTGGTACCATTACGAAAATTGTTTGTTTCGTTGAAATATCGACGTTTCACCCCACCCTCATCATTACCAGAAATTTAGAGCACGAAACATGAAATGCGCTTCTCACAAAGTTTAATTCATTTAACCAGTTGAGCTAATTTCTGTCTTTTGACCGAAAATTTCCCTTTTCAGAAAATAAAAGTGCAAGACATTGACCGCGATATCGCAATAATGTCAAGGCTCATCGATCAAAACTTGGCGTAAAATTTACCTTTGGCCACAGATTTCCGAGACTGACCAACAGCGTCTTCATGGTATTTGACGCCGGCAATGAAATTCTATTTATTTCAAGGAACAAAGCGTATAATGATAAATCGTTATCATATTCATGGTCACACGTAGGTATTTTATGGTCTAACATGCGATGGGAAGGATAGTAAAACCCATTGAATAAAATTAGGTTGGTTCGGGCTATTTTTAAATAGTGCTGGGATTTTACGAAATGTTGGCAGTGTAAATAGACATTGTTGACACTTTTTTTCACTGTTTGTTAATGTGTCTATGCCGCTCACAAACAGGACAATTACACAGAAGTTATTGTGCTATCTGTAGCAACAAGCGGAATTTGCATATTATCGGATGCGAACGACGTGCTTTGCATTTTATAAGAAATTCATGGAAAAGCTGGGAGAAAGGTGAAAAAATATGACGCATCAATTTAATCTCAGATTTGTGTATACAAAAATCATACTAATATTGAAAGTACACTGCCACTTTTGTTTAAAATATTAATAAGCAAATCGACTTCAAAATTGAAATTCCAAATATCACGCGATTCTCTTGACAGTAGAAACACATGCTAACTGCACTTTTGTGTTATTGTGACGCAAATTTTAAAGAGAGTCACTAAAATACAAGGCGCGAAATTTGTAATTTGAACTACTGACACTATAATCTCGTATTCTCGGACCTCCGAAAATAAAGCAACTTACTACACAAGTCTGTATTTTTAGTGTTTGTTTTTTCAACAATGTGGTCGCTAATGTGTTGTTTAAATATAACCGTGTGGACATATTATTCACACATTAGAAACTTATTCTTTATGTCCGATCTCAATTTCGGGCTCTCGATAACAAAAACGTCCTTAAAACTGTACTAAAAGAACAAATAAAGATGGGTGTTTTGAACAAGGTGTTTATTTAACTTTGTCGGTTGCGTAAACGTAATTAAGCTTTATAAATGTTGGTAATAAGAATCTGCTGCAACCGGAGAGTATCAAAGAGATATCTATGTACTGATTACTATGCGGAAAAAAAACAATAGTAATGGGATCATGGGAATCTTAGAATGCCAAAAGTCGTAAATAAAACCGACAAATTTCCTCCTAATAATCATACTTTTAATCGAACAACAATGTCCACTTTATGTAATTAAACACGTTCTTGAGTAATTGCCCAATTTCGTACTTACAAACGTAAAACATAAAAGCGCTCGTGTAACTTTAAATGGAGCATTCGAAAAGGGAAATGAGATGTTTATAGCACCCAAAGTACATATTTGTCTTGTGATGAAACTTTATGAAGGATAAACATTACGTAATTCCGCCGCTGCAATGTCCATTTTTCCAAATTTTTCCTCCACTCTTTTTTTTTTCGTCCAATTAAACTTTTTATGATCATCGGATTTGTCCCCAAGATTGTTGTTTCCAGAAAATGTTCACCTCAAGCCTTCGTTCTGTTTGCACATTATCATGTGACAACTCTGTGTGAGTAGAATAAGGTTTCAGTTACTTAGTATCAAAGTGAGGTAGCTGACGGTCGGCGGGTAAATCCATATTCAAGCTAAAGGTCAGTGCATACACTTTTCAATTTGATTTACGATATCACTTTTCCTATTTGCTCTCAATTCAACAAAGTCACTTGAATTGAAATAAATCGTTTAGAATAGGCGCGGAAGTCATGGGACTATTATCTCACGAGTTAACACGTGACCGCAGCTGAAGGAAAAGATATAACATTTGATAGGAATTAATTAATTTTATTCTCTTTGCGCACAATTGACTTAATAAAAATTGGAGAGATAATAAACGTGACGTCATTTACAAGATGGTGGCGGGGTTAAGGAGGGTGCGACCCCGCACAAGTATTATCTAATTTCAAGTTTAATCTAAATATGAGACGATTTGGGACAATAAAAATTACTACAAATATTAAAGATGGCAATTGCCTATTGTATGCAGCTGTTGTGTCTTTTATTACCTTTTTATAGCCCACTGAAGCATAACCTCATTTATGTTTATGCGCCCCAGTTTATGGGAGATATCAATTATAAAAATTGCCGAGAATTTAGATAAAACGTTTAAAAATTATTCGGTATTATTAACAAAGTGTATGAGATTGCTGCTATTTTGTACAAATAAGAGATATCTGAAGACATTTTGTTAGATTACAACACATGCTTAAAAAAAGGACACTTTCGAGCTTTTTTCACCAATCAAAGACTTACGTTCATTCTCCTTACCCTACTTCAATGCCTTTTTTGACGAAAAGAATAAATTGAGAATAAAAATGAAAGAATAAATTTGATTACTGTGATGTAATAAAATTATTAACTAATCAAAAGTAAAAGCTCGGGAAATATCAACAACTTCCGACCAGAACCGGAAAACATAATTTTGAGACACTCAGTAGGTCAAGTTCAAATTACATTTTCCGACAAAAAACGTCGAGATAAAGTAAATCAAACCCACCTTGATAAAAATCTGTACTATTGGCGAACTTTCCCAAGTTTCCAAGTATCTGATTGGAGATTCTAGTATCGAAAGCTCTCCACGTCTTTCTTCATTGGTCCAAAATGTCGTCATTATTACCTAAAACACAAGAACTCTGTAAGCTTTCCACATGTAAGGTCATAAAAAATCTTTCAAGAAATATTTCTTTGTGTACTCAGCATATTTATTTTGCGATAACTCATTTATGAGCATGTATCATCTTTTTATCAATTCCAATCCTATCGATTCATTTTCTGCCTTCAGTGTTAAAAAAACCGCCTCAAGATGGGGGACATGTTCCGCAGCGAGCAAATGGTGCTCGCCCAGCTCTTCATCCAACCAGAAGCTGCGTACTTCGCAATATCCGAGTTAGGAGAGTCAGGCATCGTCCAATTCAGAGATGTAATTCTCCATTTCTTTATTAATCATTTTACTCCATTTGAATTTTTAGTTGAACGAAAATGTTAATGTCTTCCAACGGAAGTTCGTCAACGAGGTCCGACGATGCGACGAGATGGAACGCAAACTTCGCTACATTGAAGCGGAAGTTAGGAAAGACAACGTTTCGATTCCCGATCAATCTGAATTACCCAAAGCCCCAAATCCGCGAGAAATCATAGATTTGGAAGCTCATCTCGAAAAAACTGAAGGCGACATCAAAGAGTTGACCGAGAGCGCTGTTAACTTGAAATCAAATTTCTTGGAGTTGACAGAACTCAAACACGTCCTCGAGAAGACTCAGGCGTTTTTCAACGAACAAGATGAAGCTAATGGTTTTGATTCGGCTCACAAAGCTCTTATTACTGAAGAAACTCATAATATTTCCATTCGGGGGCGTTTGGGGTTTGTCGCTGGTGTCATCAACAGAGAAAGAGTTCCTGGTTTTGAAAGAATGTTGTGGAGAATCTCACGAGGAAACGTGTTCTTGAGGCAGGTGGAGATCGATAAACCTTTGGAAGATCCAGCAACTGTAAGCTTGTTAATTTTGCTTGAAAAAGCACTAAAGTGTGGTTTCAGGGTAACGAGATTAAGAAAACCGTCTTCGTGGCGTTCTTCCAAGGCGAGCAATTGAAGACGAGAATCAAGAAAGTTTGCGCAGGCTTCCACGCTTCGCTCTATACCTGTCCCAGCTCGCTCCAAGAAAGAACAGAAATGTTAAAAGGAGTGTGCACTAGGTTGGAAGATCTGAACTTGGTGTTGAATCAGACCCAGGACCATCGTCAACGCGTGTTGGTCAGCGTCGCCAAAGAGTTACAAAACTGGAGTGTCATGGTTAGCAAAATGAAGGCCATTTACCACACGTTGAACTTCTTCAACATGGATGTGACCAAGAAGTGTCTCATCGGGGAGTGCTGGGTTTCCAATAAGGACATTCCAATTGTTCAGAAAGCGCTGTCTGACGGCTCTGTAAGTCCTCTAACACCTATTGCAGACACGAAACTAAAAAAATGACTTGTAGAGCGCCTGTGGCAGCTCCATTCCATCCTTCTTGAACGTCATCAACACCAACGAGGATCCTCCAACCTTCCACAGAACTAATAAGTTTACACGAGGCTTCCAAAACTTGATCGACTCGTACGGGATGGCGTCCTACCGTGAAGCAAATCCTGGTAAGTTTCCACGGAGTTGAAAAACGCGAATTAACATTCTTGTAGCATTGTATACCATCATCACTTTCCCGTTCTTGTTTGCGGTGATGTTCGGTGACGTGGGTCACGCCATCATCATGGCGGCGTTTGGTGGCTACTTGGTGCTTGCTGAGAAGAAAATCCAATCCAAGAAGAGTGACAATGAGATCTTCAACATTTTCTTCGCCGGTCGCTATATTATTCTTCTCATGGGGATCTTCTCCATGTACACGGGATTCATCTACAATGATATATTTTCGAAATCGATGAACATCTTTGGAAGTAGTTGGTTTGCTAATGTTAACAAAGAAGAAGCAGTGGAGCACGAAGAATGGGATTTGGATCCGAGATTTGACTACAATGGTCAACCGTACTTTGCCGGTTTAGATCCAATGTGGCAACTTTCCAAGAACAAGATCATCTTCTTGAATTCGTACAAAATGAAACTGTCCATCATCTTCGGAGTTGTTCATATGATCTTCGGTGTTTGCGTCGCCGTAGTCAACTTCGTGTAAAACTCTCAAGCTTTTGTAAGACAGCTTATTAATTATGATGTTGTAGACATTTCCGCAAATACTCGGCCATCATCTTGGAGTTCCTCCCCCAGGTCTTCTTGCTGTGCTTCTTGTTCTTGTGGATGGTCGTCATGATGTTCATGAAATGGATTTGGTACTCCTGCGACAAAGCCCAACCCGTGGAATATGGGTCATCCTGTGCTCCCTCCGTCCTCATCTACTTCATCAACATGATGTTATTCAAAGGCTCCGAAGCTAACCCAGGCTGCAACGTCTACATGTTCGAAGGCCAAGAAACCCTCCAACAAATCCTCGTCTTCATGTCTTTGGCGTGCATTCCAGTTCTCCTCCTAGGAACACCACTTTACGTCAAATTTACACGTAAGAGCAAACCCCACGTCCGCAGCAACGGTGATGTCAACCAAGGAATGGAACTCGGGGAATATCCTGAATCTCAACAAAACGCCTCAATGGCGCAACACGAAGACGAGGAAGAAGAGGAACCACTGAGTGAAATCTTCATCCATCAAGCCATCCACACCATTGAGTACGTCTTGAGTACTATCTCACATACCGCTTCTTATTTGCGGTTGTGGGCTTTGTCGTTAGCCCACGCACGTAAGTTTTACTTCTTGTAATGACCATTGTTAATTTCCCCTCTTCCAGAACTGTCTGAAGTCTTGTGGAACATGTTGTTTAGCTTGGGGTTGAAAAACGACTCTTACGTTGGAGTGGTGACAACGTTCATCTTCTTCGCAGCGTGGGCGATGTTCACAATCGCAATCCTTGTGTTGATGGAGGGGTTGTCTGCCTTCTTGCACACTCTTCGTCTGCATTGGTGAGTTTTTAACACTGTTAAACGTGTGGTCATGTTGGTTTTCAGGGTCGAATTCATGAGCAAGTTCTACGCCGGTTTGGGCTATCCGTTCCAACCTTTTAGTTTCAAGCTCATTTTGGAGGAAGAGAATGCTACAGAGGACTAACAGTTGTACTTTGTATTTTATTGTATTTTAATGGCACTAGAAGTAGCAGCAAAATATAAAAATACCTTTGACGGACCTGTTTTGAATGAACCCTCTTCACATTCTTTCTAAAAACAAATTCGAAAAAATAGATCTGAAAGCTAGAGAAAAACACTTTTCTACTTCAAGAGTAAATTAACAATGACGTCAATTTTATTGTTCTTTCTGTAACGTTGATTTCTACACTTGAGATTGATTATGACACTTATCTGAAATGTCCTGAAATCAATCATATGATAGAAATCAAAGAATTCACATCAAAAGATAATAAAAAGCGACAATAAAGTGCGCAGACCAGATTAGTACTTGCTTTAAGATAAGTCGATTTAAACAATACAGTGTTTCTTCCGTGAAAAATAAACGTGAAACGGCCTTAAGATGGGGGATATGTTTCGAAGTGAAGAAATGGCCTTAGCCCAACTCTTCATCCAACCAGAAGCTGCATATTTCGCGGTTTCCGAGATGGGAGAGTCAGGGATCGTCCAATTCAGAGATGTAAGTACAACAAAAGTCCGAAAATTCCGAAAAACGAGGGAACATAAACTAAGCGACGGTTATTTGCCTGATTTTTGATTATACGTACTTAAGGGATATTTTTTTCCTTAATAAAAGTCGCTTGTAATTCCGTCATGTGATTGAAGCTTATCGTGAAGTGGCGAATCAATTGTACTTTGAATGCTTCCGTTCATTTGATTATGAAATGCGTATCTGATTTTAAATTTTAGGTCAAATGTTTTTCACCCCACTTATCTTATCAGGGATTTTCACATTGAAATCTTAAATTTCAACATCTCCCCCTTGTTATATTTTTTACCGTTTCTAGTTGAATGAAAACGTCAACGCTTTCCAACGAACCTTCGTCAATGAAGTCCGAAGATGCGACGAAATGGAACGCAAACTCCGCTACATCGAAGCGGAAGTAAAAAAGGACTTCATCCCCATTCCCGACCAATCAGATTTACCCAAAGCTCCGAATCCGCGAGAAATTATAGATTTGGAAGCGCATCTTGAGAAAACTGAAGGAGATATCAAAGAATTGTCCGAGAGTGCTGTAACTCTTAAGACGAACATGTTGGAGTTGATGGAACTCAAGCACGTTCTTGAAAAGACGCTGTCTTTTTTCGATGACCAAAGCGATGACAATTTAGGTACTGTACAAAGAATTTTAACAGGTGACGACTCCCCGACACAACACGGACGGTTGGATTATGTTGTTGGCGTCATTGGCAGAGAAAGAATCCCTGGATTCGAGAGGATGCTATGGAGGGTTTCCCGAGGGAACGTCTTTTTCAAGCAGACGGAGATTGATTTACCTCTGGAAGACCCAGCTACTGGAGCTGAGATTATCAAGACGGTTTTTATGGTATTTTACCAAGGCGAGCAATTGAGCTCGCGGGTGCAGAAGATTTGCGCTGGCTATCATGCATCGGTCTATCCGTGTCCGAACTCCACGTCAGAACAAACAGAGCTGTTGAAGAAGGTTGCAACTCAAATCGAAGATTTGAAAACTATTTTAAACCAAACGAGCGACCATCGCCAGAGGGTGTTGATCAACGTAGCCAAAGAGTTGCAGAACTGGAGTGTTATGGTCTGCAAGATGAAAGCGATTTACCACACGTTGAACTTCTTTAACATGGACGTGAGTAAGAAGTGTCTCATTGGCGAGTGCTGGGTTGCCACCAAAGATATTGAGATAGTCCAGAAGTCTTTAGCTCATGGCTCAGTAAGTTTCTAAAAGTTTAATAAAAGTTGTGATCACATTGAGGTTTAGGACGTGTCTGGCAGCTCAATTCCCTCCTTTTTGAATGTAATCAACACCAACGAAGAGCCTCCAACCTACCACAGGACAAACAAGTTCACTCAAGGCTTCCAGAACTTGATTGACTCTTACGGTGTCGCATCATACCGTGAAGCCAACCCTGGTAAGTCGTCTCAGATTTGTTCAAACAATTAATAATTTTGTAGCGCTGTATACAATCATCACTTTCCCATTCTTGTTCGCTGTGATGTTCGGTGATGTGGGTCACGCCATCATTATGGTTGCTGCTGGTCTTTACATGGTCCTTGCTGAGAAGAAGATTGAGGCCAAGAAAAGTACCAGCGAAATTGCCAACATTTTTTTTTCCGGACGCTATATCATTCTTCTGATGGGATTTTTTTCGGTGTACACTGGTTTTATTTACAACGACTTCTTCTCCAAGTCAATGAACATTTTTGGGAGCAGCTGGTTTACTAACGTTAACCAAGACGATGCATTGGAGCATGAACTGTGGGATTTAGACCCCAGATATGATTACGAAGGTACTCCTTATTTCGCTGGAATAGATCCCATGTGGCAAGTTGCAAAGAACAAGATTATCTTCTTAAATTCGTTTAAAATGAAGTTGTCCATTGTTTTTGGAGTGGTTCATATGATCTTCGGAGTTTGCGTGAGCGTCGTCAACTTTGTGTAAGTATGACCATCACCAAAGACTTATTTAAACAGGAAGTTACAGACACTTTCGAAAATTATCGAGCATCTTCTTGGAGTTCATTCCTCAGATATTGCTACTAATTTTCTTGTTCTTGTGGATGGTGGTGATGATGTTCATGAAGTGGATTATGTACTCCTGCGATAAAACTCAACCTGTCGAACAAGGATCGTCTTGTGCCCCCAATGTCCTCATCTACTTCATCAACATGATGTTGTTTAAAGATGTGGAACCTACAGAAGGATGTAACAAGTACATATTCGAAGGCCAAGACTCCCTCCAGAAAGCTCTAGTTTTTCTCTCCTTGGCTTGCATTCCAGTTCTTCTCCTCGGAAAGCCACTATATATTAAATATACAAGAAGAAACAAACCATTTGTAGAAACCGACAGCGACGGTGGTCAAAACGAACATGATGAAGAAAACGAACCAATGAGTGAAATCTTCATCCATCAAGCTATTCACACCATCGAGTACGTCCTGAGTACCATCTCACACACCGCTTCTTACCTGCGGTTGTGGGCTTTATCATTGGCCCACTCACGTAAGGAAACCCTCGTGTTGAATTTCTTGTTAATTTAGATTTTTAGAGCTGTCTGAAGTCTTGTGGCAAATGGTTTTATTCAAGCTGGCGATGAGATTTAACATGTCTTACATGGGAGCTGCCACAACTTTCATAATCTTTTCACTATGGGCAGTTTTCACAGTCAGCATTTTAGTTCTGATGGAAGGACTCTCTGCATTTTTGCATACCCTACGTTTACATTGGTGAGTTTAAACTATTGTGAAGAAATGTAGTGATTTTTGGATTTCAGGGTCGAATTTATGAGCAAATTTTATACTGGTTTGGGTTATATGTTCGAGCCGTTCAGCTTCAAAAAAATTATAGCGGAGGCAAACCTTGAAGCTTAGTTTCAGACGCACTTGTCTAATTGTATTATATGTATTATTTACTCCTTGTTTAAGCGGTCTTTTAAATATAGTTTAAATTTGAGACAATAAAATCGCTGATATTACATTTTTTGTGATTTAAAAATTGTACAAACCTTGTAAATGGGAAAGTATGCAACCAACAATACACTCATGCTATTGATTGCTCATCATCATTGCTCACAAATGTGTGACTATTAGTGTTATTAGAGCACACTTTATACGATGTTTTTAAGAGACCTTCGGCTTTTTAAGACCTTCCTATCATTTCTGCGAAGATATCTTTCAAATAAACCAGTTTACAGTTTAGAGAGGGACATCAAAGTGGCTTGTGGAAACCAAGCTCTTTCTAAAATTGATTATTTAACAAGTTGCTACGAAAATGCTTCAATTCGCAGCTTCTGCATCAAATCTAAACAAACAAGTCGAATTTATTTGAAATGTTTTGTTCCACAAGTCGTCTTCAAGTCAAAAAATTTAACAGTTATTGTTACCTTTATAATTGTGTATTCTTGAATCTTCAGCCTCACACTACTTAAATTAACTTGATTATCTCTTGGAGTTATTTTATTCGGCACAAATTTTCCTTTAATTACCACACCGGAAGACACTAAAAACTCCTGGAAAAGTTCGTAAGCACAAAACTAAAAACCGTTAGCCCTTAAAATCCCTAGACCTATTCTGTGTCCCTAAACTTCGATTTTTTCCGCTAGGATTCGGAGAATTGCGAATGTCATTTCAGGGTTTGCCAACATAAAGAAAATTACTAATACTACTTTTTAAGGGTTAGAGAATATTAAAACGTAAATAATAATTCATAGATGCGCCAGCGAACTAAATAATAGTCATTAAATCCATTTCTGGGTCGATTTCCGATCTTCAGCACTAAAACTGATGAAAAATTATGTTTCAAAAGTTTGCATCACTGTGGTGTCCATTTTGTTTAGTGCTTTTTTGTGAAATTCCAAATTTAATTTCGTGTTGCCAAATTACGGCCCCAAAATGGGGTTCATGTTTAGAAGCGAGGAAATGGCCATGGTCCAACTTTACGTGCAATCAGATGCAGCGTATTTTATTCTTGCTGAGCTAGGAGAACTAGGCATTGTCCAATTTCGAGATGTAAGTTTTCTAATTTAACTTTCCATAGTTATTATGGATTAGTTAGTAACCATAAGAACCAAATTGTAGCTATGACAATTAAATTATAACTATTTCAGCGGGTGAAAACCCGACCCTAATATTTTCAGTACACAAAGTTCGAAATTTTATGGCGCATCCGCCATTTTTGCATGTTCAAATAAAGTATGGTTTTGATTGAAAAAACTTTTCTTATAATTGATTTTCGTAGGTAAATGAAGGTCTCAATCCTGGCTACCGCGAGTTTGTCAACGAAGTTTCCCGCTGCAACGAAGTAGAACGCAAACTTCGTTTTATCGAAGAAATAATCGTAAAAGAAAAGATTCCCACTCCCGCACTTCACGCTCTGCCTAAAGCACCACATCCTAAAAAAATCGCTGAAATTGAACATCAAATTGAAAAAGCCGAAGACAATATCATCGCAATAACTGAAAACGCAATTGAATTAAAAAGAAACTCGTTGCAGTTAACAGAATACCGCCTGGTACTTGAAAAAGTACTGAGTTGTTTCAACGATCGGAACGATCTCTTCATGAATTTAGCTATGAAAAATAAAACGGGAGGTGAAGAGCAAAGACACTTGGAATGCGTAACTGGAGTTATTGACTCAGCGAAGTTTTCCGCGTTTGAAAGGACCTTATGGAGGATTTGTAGAGGAAATGTGTTTATCAGGCACGTGCGGTTAACTAACACTCTGGAAGACCCAGTAACTGTAAAGTATTCTCTGAATTTTGCACGCGCGTTTAAAGGAAGTTTTAGGGACATGCAACAAGTAAAACCGTTTTTGTGGTGTTCTGTCAAGGAGAAGTCTTGTCTGATATGGTTCACAGAATTTGCGTAGGCTACAATGCGACGCTATATCCATACCCCAGCTCCATGCAAGAAAGAACCAACATGATGAATAGAGTGGACGTGCAGTTAGCAGACTTGCAGATAGTTTTGAGCCAGTCTGCAGAACACCGCCGAAGAGTGTTAACGAACGTCGCCAAAGAAGTGCACAAATGGCGCGTGATGGTTTGCAAAATGAAGGCGATTTACCACATTTTGAACTTCTTTAAGGTGGATTGGGGAAAAAAAGGTCTTATTGGGGAGTGTTGGGTTGCCAAGAACGACATTCAAAAAGTGAAAGAGGCGTTGTTTCGAGGAATGGTAAGTTTTAAATACCACTGAATTGTCGCTTTACTAATTGTGAGTAGTACGTGTCTGAGAGCACCACTCTGCCCATTCATAACATCATCAAAACTGATGAGGTACCACCGACTTATAACAAGAGCAACAAGTTTACCACAGGTTTCCAGAATTTGATCGATTCTTACGGTTTGGCGTCATACTGTGAGGTTAATCCTGGTGAGTATAGTTAAGTAACAAGTTTGGTAATGCTCTTCTTAGCTTTGTATACTATCGTCACCTTTCCGTTCTTGTTTGCGATGATGTTTGGTGACGTTGGTCACGCACTGATCATGCTTGCCTTCGCCGCCTGTTTGGTCATCATGGAGAAAAAGTTAGAGCCCAAGACGCGTGGTAATGAAATCTTCAGAATTTTCTTCGGTGGTCGCTACATTATTCTTCTCATGGGTATCTTCTCCTTGTATACGGGTTCCGTCTACAACGACTTCTTCTCCAAATCGATCAACATCTTCGGAACGAGTTGGAAAGCAACGTTGATTTCTGAAATAGCGGTAAACACTACGGAATTGGCTATGGATCCACGATTTCATTACAAGGGAACACCATACGTTTTTGGTATGGACCCTATTTGGCAAGTGGCCAAAAACAAAATTATTTTTCTCAATTCGTTCAAAATGAAATTGTCCATTATCTTCGGAGTCACTCATATGATCTTCGGGGTTTGCGTCAGCATCATCAACTTTGTGTAAGTATCATTTTCAAATGAGTTTAACTAACTGGAAATTTCAGATATTTTCGGAAGTACTCAAACATCTTTCTTGTATTCATACCGCAGTTATTTCTACTTCTGTTTTTGTTCATGTGGATGGTTGTGATGATGTTCCTGAAATGGATGTGGTACTCATGCGATAAAAGTCAACCTGTGCAATACGGATCCTCATGTGCTCCTTCAGTTCTCATCTACTTCATTAACATGATTTTATTTAAAAAGGTTGAAGCCAAAGCAGGGTGCAACACTTATATGTTTAAACTTCAAGGAATGATTCAGAAAAACATAATTTATATCTCTGCACTGTGTATTCCAACACTTCTTCTCGGAAAACCGTTGTACATCAAGTTTAAAAGATCCAAGCGACGAAATGTCGACGCTGAACAACATCCACTTAATGAAACAAAAGAAGAAGAACCAATGAGTGAGGTGTTCATTCAGTCTACCATCCACACTATAGAGTACGTTTTGAGTACCATCTCCCACACTGCTTCATATTTGCGATTGTGGGCTCTCTCCTTAGCCCATTCTCGTAAGTTCTTATTTGTAATATACCTCCTTGTAATTTTTGTCGTTGTAGAACTCTCTGAGGTCTTGTGGGGAAGAGTCTTCAGCATGGCTTTACAACAGAACATGAAATTTGTTGGAGGTTTTGTGATTTACGGAGCGTTTTCAGCATGGGCGTTTTTTACCATCGCCATTTTGGTGGTAATGGAGGGGTTATCTGCATTTCTGCATACTTTGCGCTTGCATTGGTAAGACCCATTTTTGGTGAAAAACTGCGCTGATTGGTCTTCTAGGGTTGAATTCATGAGCAAGTTTTACAGTGGAGAAGGATATCTGTTTCAGCCGTTCGATTTCAATTTGATTTTGAAAAGCGATGACGATTAATATTATTTAAAAAAAAATGTTTGAAGAGTTGTATTGTAGATTAACTAATTTTTTTAGTAAAAAATTGCAGTTATTAGAAACTGTTTTAACATCACTTAAAAATCGCATGACCTTAATTTTTACACTTGTTTTCCCACAAACTGTCAAAATGGGGGACCTCCTCCACGGCGAACGCATGACTCTTTGTCAAATTTTCATACCTTCAGAAGCAGCATACTTCGTGGTTTCCGAACTGGGAGAAATAGGAGTCGTCCAGTTCCGAGATGTTGTCTTAAAAATCCCTCTTCAATTTCATAACATCTCATTTCAGTTAAACAAAGAAGTAACTTCGTTTCAAAGAAACTTTGTGGATGAGGTGAGACGTTGCCACGAAATGGAGCGGAAACTTCACTACATTAGATCGGAAACTGAGAGTCACAGTGTCGTCATTGAGCAAACTCCAGAAGTTGTTAAAGCTGTGCCTCCGAACGAAATCGCACTTCTTGAAGTAAAGATGCGTTTTAACACCTTTCTCTAAATGATGTTTTTAGCTGCACATTTCTAAGAGTGAAGAAGAGTTGAAGAAGTTGTCTCAGAACGCGCGCACTTTGAGACACTGCTTTTTAGATCTGCAACAGATGAAGTACGTATTAGAAAAGTCGGAGGTTTTTCTCAAGAAACGAGACGAGATTTTCGGGTTTGATGGCTCTAAAAATATCGCGGAACTGCAAAGTTCGGCACTTTTGAACCAGTTGAACGTCATCACTGGTATTATCACCAGAGAAAGAACCAGGTCGTTTGAGACCATGGTGTGGAGGGTGAGCAAAGGGAACATATTTTTCCAGACCATCGACGTTGAGGAGCCTTTGGAAGATCTCAACTTGGTAATAAACCCTTCGTTACTCCCTTGGGTACAATTTTAGTTCTTTAGGGTACAAAAGAATACAAAACTGTCTTCATTATGTGTTTTCATGGTTCTCTCCTGACCCCCAGAATCACCAAAATCTGCGAAGGCTTCCGCGCCATTCTCTACACTTGTCCCTTACTTCCCTCTGAACGAAAAAAGTTGCTTGAAAACATCACCAGGCGTCTCGACGACATCACTTTAGTCATCAACCAAACTTGTTCATTTCGAGAAACTTTTCTCGTTCAAGTATCCAAAGATTTTATTTACTGGAGTACTATGGTGAGCAAGATCAAAGCCATTTATCACGTCCTCAACTTACTGAATATGGACGTGACTGGAAAGTGTTTTGTGGGCCAGTGTTGGGTCCCTTTCGGCAACATTTCCGCTGTTAAAAAAGCACTAGCTGATGGATCAGTAAGTTAGCAACACTCTTTAATAGGTTTAGTGTTGGTATTGCAGAGAGCCTCCGGGTGTCCAATCTTTTCGTTTTTATACGTTGTCAGAACTGATGAGGAACCCCCGACGTACCATAAAACCAACAAGTTTACACAGTGCTTCCAACGAATGATTGATATATACGGAGTGTCTTCTTATCGAGAAGTGAATCCAGGTTCATCACTATCAGTTTTATCGTTTTTTAACACTTCGTTTTTAGCATTGTTTTCCATTGTAACTTTCCCGTTTCTCTTCGCCGTGATGTTCGGAGATGTAGGCCACGCTCTCATCCTAATTCTTGCTGCAGTTTTCTTGATAATGAAAGAGAAAAAATTTCAAAACTCCAAAGTTTCTAACGAGATCTTCAACATTTTTTTCGCCGGACGCTATCTCATGCTTTTGATGGGCTTTTTCTCTTTGTATACCGGTTTTATCTACAATGAAGTTTTTTCCAAGTCTGTTAATATCTTCGGGTCAAGTTGGTACCCTAAGTTGAATAACACGACTTTGCTTGGGACCCACGAGGTGGTTTTAGACCCCAAAGGGGATTACGTGGGTTTCCCTTATTTTATTGGGGTGGATCCCGTTTGGGCGGTTTCTACTAACAAGATTGCGTTTCTTAACTCCTATAAAATGAAGATTTCTATTGTTTTAGGGGTTTTTCATATGATTTTGGGACTGTTTAGTAATGTCATTAATTACCTGTAATTTATTTTAATTAGTTTAGAAGACATCTCTGATTGAATTTTGAAGGTATTGCCGGAAATATGCGTACATTTTCTTGGATTTTTTGCCAAAATTGACTCTGCTTAGTTGTCTGTTTCTTTGGCTGGTGACGATGATGTTCATTAAGTGGGTTTTATTCTCAGCCCAAAACGACGGTAAGTTCGAGTATTGTAGTTACGAAAATAATTTTAATGTAGATTCGAAACATGGAACTTCCTGTGCGCCTTCGATATTAATTCTGTTCATAAACATGGTCTTGGGACGCAAAACCAACCCAATAACTGGTTGCGACCCTTATTTTTTCTCATTTCAACCAAAACTGGAGACAGTTTTGATGTGCACTGCTGCGGTTACCATTCCGGTGATGCTACTGGGAAAACCGATTTATGTGATGACTGTCCGACGATATTCTCATGTAAAAGAAATGTTATTTTGACCTCTTACCTGATCTCTATATTTACAGTCTCACAAGGATTTCCATGACGAATTGAGCCTCAAATTCCATAAAAGCGTCGATACGAACTTCACAGTTGAAGAAAAAGAAACCATGACCGATGTGTTCATCACTGAGATAATCAGCACCATTGAATATGTTCTGGGGACGGTTTCTCATACCGCCTCTTATTTACGTTTATGGGCATTGTCTTTGGCCCACAGCGGTATGGAGTTATTATTGAAAAAACGCCAAAACTTGTTATTTTTTTTCAGAGTTGTCTCACATTCTCTGGAGCCGTGTGTTATGTTTGGGGGTCACAAAACCGGGATATGTGGGTGGAGTGGCTCTTTTCGCATCTTTTTTTATCTGGGCGTTTTTTACCATCACGATTCTTGTGGTGATGGAGGGACTATCAGCGTTTTTGCACACCCTGCGGTTGCACTGGTAAAGTCGCTTTTTCTTAAGAATTGAAATACTTTAACTTCCAGGGTCGAATTCATGAGCAAGTTTTACGACGGTAAAGGATATTCTTTCGAGCCGTTTAGTTTTAAGGAAATTCTCGATCATCAGAATCAGAGCGAAGAAGTCGAGGAAGAGGAGGAAACGAAAGAAATTTAGTTTGAAGTGTCAGGTTTGAGTTGTCGGAATATTTTTAAAATAAAAACTAATTTATACCGTGTGAACCGAATGCGAAAACAGTTCCACTCGGCCGCCCAGATAATTCTTTAGGTTTCTAGGTTCAGGAAGGTGAAAAACTTTATTGTTTCTAGTTTCCCAAGTCCTTGACTTTCGTACTTGCGGTATTTTTAAACTTGAAAGAAAATGAAAAGACTCAATCGCTTGTGGGTAAATAAACACGAACACGTGGAGTAAATCAAATTAGATCAAACATAATGATAATTACGTATTGTAACAATTTATTTTAGATTTTCTTCTAGCCTTGACCTCTTATTGAATATAAACCGACGGAAATGATAAGCAGAGAACTAGCCTGATGATTTATTATCATCTACTAAATGTGTCGCGTTTAAGGCGGTGGCAGCGAGCCGGAATGCTGAAAAATGATTTTTTTGCTCCAGATAACACTGAAAATTCGAAATATTTTTACATTCTTTGATAAAACGTTATTTACAACTATTAATTACCATTCATAAATTATCCGCAAAATAACTGTGACTAATTCGTGTAACCTTGTTTTTCGCGATTGAAAATTCAAATTTCCAATAATTGCTTTTTGAAAAACAAAAAATTGTACCGTAATTGACTCGTTCTAAATGCGAAAAGGCCGTTGAAACCCTCTCACATCATTTTTTCGGCTTCGTCTATTTTGTCTAGCCCGTAAAGGGGTGCAACTCTATACAAAAGACCTCGATCCCCATCCCCTTGTATGAATTAGTTCTGTCACGTTGCTCCAAATCGCATTGAAATTGTTTAGGGAAGCCATGCGCAATCTAGCGCCAAGCTTTAAATTCAGTATTACATTAGCTTACATCGTCTGCACACGCTAACTTCAGTGTTGTTTGTTTACAATTCAAAGCAACCACGGGGGTGTCAGGATAATGATATTATTAAGGGTATAAACAACAGCGGACCACTTAGAGTAAGCAAAATTTTAATTATATCCGAGCGGAAAGCCACAATAAAAATTGTCGCTTTATTAAATGTAAACTGCGTGAATTTTTTCGCAACGCTACATCACATATTTATACTGTTTCGGTTTTAATTAAATTCGCGTAAACATGAGTTGATTTAGTTTCGTTGGTTTTTGCCGCGTCCTCGTTAAGTTTGATGGAAAAGAGGAAAAGTTTTTCACTCACAATCTGTAAATGTGCTTGTAATTGAACCCATATGGTTGAGATAAGAATAATTTATTGCGGAGACAAATGAAGGAAGCAGACAAAAAATGAAACGCTCTTATTATTTATTACAGTTTCTTGTCTCAACTTTTAATGGTTTAACGACTCGTGTTATTTTATTAATTAATTAAACGATGCGGTTTGTTTAAGTTCGTCTCGGGATCATTAAGTGAATATTATAATTAATTTTATTTACGTCATTTTCTGATTGGAGAATCATAAATCAAACTGTTGAGTAATGTTTAGAAGTTTTTGTATTTTTGAGACTCACCGCGATTGCATTTTGTTTATTCTCTCGTCATTTTTTCACGGATTTCAAAGTTGCGTCGACGCAATTGCGGAGTTGTTGCGACGCAACTTCAATCTGCCGTACCCTAGGAAATAAGTTTTGGAAATCAGGAAATATTAAACGCAAGGTCATTTTGGTCGAAAATAGTGATTGTTCCGAACAGGCACATATGTAGTAATTATATTTAGCAAACTTTACTGGGTCATAACCCAGATGGTATTTATAACCAGTCCAAGTCTATAAATTTTGGTGCTTGTTCGTGTTTTCTTGTCAGTAAACAAACAAATTAATATTCTTGATATTTTGGAGACGAAGCGGGTCGTTTTATTATATCATTTACTGCAATTACTTGATTAGAATGTAGAGGGGAGCGCTTTCGCGTCGCTCTTTAAGAATATTGAAATTCTGAGGTCTACTCGTTTCGTAATGGAACAGGAAAAGAGTGATGAAGATTCATTTCTAAATGAGTTTAAGATTTCTTTTATGAGAGATTGTAATTTAATACCCCGAAGATAGGGGTGACCCGCATTGTTCTTCCGCCACGAAAAATCCCGTAATAAAACACCTTACACCATTCGTTCAAATTTTCAGGATCTTGAGCATGACCCATACCCGTGAAGACGCCATCATGGAATCCACCGTCACCACGTTCGGGAAACAAAAACTTGTATCAATATCGAGATCCTTGGCGCTATTTCTTTGCGTTTTGTTTGTGGGGTGCGTAGTTGCGACTGCTTTATTAGTCTACAACTTGAGTTCTTGTGAAACTAAAGTGGAACAGTCAACGGTTATAGTGTATGATAAGTACTCGGAAGGAACCACCATCGCTGATGATGGCAACGAAACTCAAACCGAAGATTGCGAAGAAGTTACCACCACAACTGAAGCTGTGGTTGTGGACACCGACGTGCGACTTCCCCGCAATGTTGTGCCTGATTCTTACAGAATCAAACTTATTCCTTTTATTACTGAAGGGAACTTCACATTCCATGGAGAAGTTACAATAACTGTTAATGTGACAGTTAGCAGCGATAACATCACTTTACACGCTGATGACTTAATTATAGATAGTGTGATGGTTTGCGCGCCCCAGAAATGTCTTTCAATTAGAGGAATCTCTAACGACACTAAACGCCAGTTCTTGATCATACATTTAAAGGAAGAGTTAAGAGTAGGATCTCAATACCTTCTCAACATTAAATTCAAAGGTGTCTTAAACGACCTTTTGGCGGGTTTTTACCGAAGCTCCTACAAAGTCAAGAATGAAACCAGGTGAAAACACTTCGAAGATTTAACGAATTTAACTTTAAGAAGTAACGATTTTTTATAGATGGATCGCGGCCACACAGTTTCAAGCCACCGACGCTAGGAAAGCCTTCCCGTGCTTCGACGAACCCGCTTTGAAGGCCAAATTTCAACTCACTCTAGCACGGCCGAAAGACATGACGGCAATTTCCAACATGCCCAAAGTTGGCAGCCCCCAACCAGTGTAAGTTTGCTGTTTTTGGGCTTAACAACTTGTCTATTTTGGTTGTTTCAGCGAGAATCTCCCGGATTTTATGTGGGATCGGTTCCAGGAAAGCGTCCCGATGTCCACGTATTTGATCGCGTTCGTCATTTCTGATTTCGAGTGTATTAAAAACGGCACATTTTCTGTGTGGGCGCGGAAGGATGCTCTGTCTCAAACTAAGTACGGTTTGCAGGTCGGCCCCCAAGTGTTGGAGTTCTATGAAAAGTTCTTCGGGATTGAGTACCCGCTTCCGAAGACGGACATGATTGCACTTCCTGATTTTTCAGCAGGAGCCATGGAAAATTGGGGGCTGATCACTTACAGGTATTTCCAATACACAGTGTGACCTAAAAACACTAATATAAAACATGTGTTGTAATAAATGAGTGTTGATAAAGACAACAAAACTTTTAACATTCTTAATTAGCCGCAGCGTGTGGCGGATAATTAATAAACTTTGTAATTGAGTTGGTATTCTAAAGTCACGTCGTCTTTTAATTAACACAAACATAATCAAAATTCCAGAAAATTTCAATTTTCGCCATTTCAGAGAGTCACTTTTGCTCTACGAGGAAAAAGTTTCCAGTAAAGACAGCCTCCAAAGAATCGCCCACGTGATCGCCCACGAGCTCGCCCATCAATGGTTCGGAAACTTGGTAACTCCAGTTTGGTGGTCCGACTTGTGGCTGAACGAAGGTTTTGCTACTTACGTCGAATATCTCGGAGCGAACGCTGTAATTATTCCTCTTCTTCCTCTTCATTAGTCTAAATCTTCTTCTAGGTGAATCCTCATTTAAAAGAACTGGATCAGTTTCTCATTAGCGATCTTCACGGAGCTCTTGCGCTAGACGCCTTGAAATCCTCCCATCAAATCTCAATCAAAGTGAACAATCCTGATGAAATCAACGATATTTTCGACAGGATTTCTTACTCTAAGGGTGCGGCTATTATTCGGATGATGCAGCACTTCTTGTCTTTGGATGTGTTTAGGAGGGGTCTCAATCGGTATCTGAAGAGTCGCATGTATAATAACGCGGAACAAGACGATTTGTGGTCGATTCTGACTGAACAAAGCCACGAAGATAAAGTGTTGGACGATAACTTTACCATCAAGGAAATTATGGATACGTGGACGCTCCAGACTGGATTCCCTGTCGTTACAGCACAAAGACACTACAATAATAATTCCGTGGTTTTCTCTCAAGAGCGCTTCTTGATTAGCCGGGACCAGAAAGATGATTCTTTGTGGTGGATTCCTGTGACTTACAGCAGCGGAAAAGAAGTGAAATTGGTGTGGATGAAGGCGCAACCGTTTGTTGTGGTAGAAAAGTTAGACGTGATGGAAAAGGAGTGGTTGTTGGCGAACATCAACCAGACGGGATATTACAGAGTTAATTACGATTTGAAGAACTGGGGGTTGATTATTGAACAGTTGTTGAAGAAGAACGGACATTTAGCGTTTGATCCGAAGAATCGCGCGCAACTTTTAGACGATGCGTTGAATTTGGCCTCTGTAGGCTACTTAAATTACGGTGTTGCTTTAAACGTCACCAAGTACTTGAAACAAGAGAGAGAATACGTCCCATGGAAGGCTGCTTTGACTAGTTTGGACTACTTGTATGAGATGTTTATCCGGACTGCCCATTTCGACAAGTTTAAGGTAAATATTAAACCTAATAAACCCCCAAAAATAATGTTTATTCTTCTAGAAATACCTCCTTTCTCTCTTGGAGGACTTTTACCACGAAATCGGGTTCACGGAACGCGAAAACGACCCGGAACTCCTCATTTACAACCGTTTTGAGATCACCACCAGAGTCTGCAAACTTGGAGTTCGTGACTGCATCATCAACGCCGTGCGAGAATTTCAAACTTGGAAAAACTCTCCTGACCCAGATAAAAGAAATTTGTAAGTTTCCACCGAGTACCATTCAAGCTTCTTCAGACTTATTCTAGAATCTCGGAAAACTTGCGAGAAACTGTTTACTGCACTGCCATCAGCGTCGGAGGCCAAGAAGAATGGGACTTCGCCTGGCAACGCTACCTGAACGCCAACGTCGACAGCGAAAAAGAAACTCTCTTGATGGCATTGGGATGTTCCAAAGAAATTTGGATTTTAAGCAGATACCTCGAGTGGGCCGTCACTGAGAACTCAAGAATAAGAAAACACGACTCCGCCAGAGTTTTTGCCGCTGTTAGCAACAACGCGATTGGTCAGCAGCTCGCTTACCGATTCTTGAAAACGCAGTGGAATAGAATCCGATCTTAGTAAGTTTTAATTTTGCTGATCTTCAAAAGTAAGTTTTATTTAGCTTAGGGGTGTCCTCTATGTCGCTAAGCAGCATCGTAAGAAGTTGTACCATCAAATTCAACACACAGCTTGAAGTCGATGACGTAAGTTTTATTTGAAATAAAAATTTGTAATAACTTGTCGTTAGTTTAAGACGTTTTTGAAACAAAAAGAAAACGAATTTGGAATCGCTCTGAGAACTGCGCATCAGTCAATCGAACAAGGCGAAGCGAATGTTAAATGGATGGAAAAGCATGCGAAGGAAATCATCAGATGGCTTATTAAAGTCGACGTTTAACGTAAGATTTTTTTTATTTTTTTACCATGTTGGTAGACTTAGGTGTAAGTTTTGTATACAGAGTGAACCCGAATAAAGCACAAAGATTTTAACCCCAATATTAGACAACGCAGTTTGACATAATGGCCAAATTTAGCGTTCCCAACGTCACCGTTTCCGAGAAAAAAATATTCAAAGTTTTTTGCAGAAATCGCTGCGCGCCACTGAAGTGTTAGGTGTAAAAGAGTCCAATGTCATTGTCAGTCCAAGCCATCGAAAAGTTGAGAATAAAAACGCTAATGAACAAGTGGCAAAAATGTTTTTATCGAGGTTCTTGTTGAACTGTTGGTTTAACAGTGCCAAATTGTTCAAATTTGGAATATTTTGAGTTAGGTTTTTTTAATATTTCTCAGTGGTTTCTTTAAAAGTGTTGTAATGAACCTAAAGTTATAAAAAGTGTTTTGTTGACGGATGAATCTTATGCATGATGAGATTGTGGATTGTCTTATGAAGGGCATTTGGTCTTTTTGACCCTTTTGAGGATCCCCTTTATTTCAAGCAAATTAATTATTTGAATTTTGATTTTTTTTTTGCCGAATCGTTATCTAAATTGGTGTCGGATATTGTGGCGGAAATCTTTGCACTTTATTCGGGTTCACCCTGTATGTTATTTATTTACTTGCCATAAGATAGTTTGGAACTTCGAAGCAATTTAAAAAGTGTAAGAAATAGGTGAAATTATTTTTATATGTACAACGTTGCAATTTTAAGCTTTATTTCTCACTCTAAAGAGACTTGTATTGATGTTTTTTAACAGATTGAAGGCGCCAGAATATTTTTTGCGGGACATTTTTGTGTTAACTTTAAAGAACTTTGTAGAGAATTGTAAATTACTGTGCGTACTCAAGTTGTACTTATACACTACAAAATAGAAATAAAAAAATATCCGTTCTCTATTGTCCATGACCGGTTTTTCATTGTCATTAGTCTTGTTTACTTATTACTCAATAGATTCCTAGTAGTTTTTTGTTCTGACTTTCGATAATCCAACAGATAAAACTGTCACATTGTTATTATTTTTTGTAAGTGCCTTATCTAAGCTATTACATTTTCCTGTCAGATTCTTTTTTATCAATTTTAAAGCAAATTGTGTGTTAATCTGCAAAAATTGCAGGTGTCGTTGAATCACGCTAAATCTGCGAAAACATTAAGAAACATCCTTATCTTGTAATCAATAATTTAATTAAAGCAATCTCTATCAGGACAAATACAATTTGGATTTAACTTACGTACTTTGCAACACAAGACATGTGATTTTGACTTGATAAGAACACAATTTATATCAAAATCACAGATAATACCCACCCTACAAGAGCAAACGCCAAATAATCGCCCCGGATTATAACCGCGCCATTGGGGTGGCTTGGGGTTGTTGATATCGTTGAGTCATCAGTAGTTGTCTTTGGTTCATTAGTTGACCCACTTTCAGTAGTTGTTTTCACCCTTGTAAATTCATTTTCTATTCTCGTAATTTCTTTTAAATTCCGTGCACCGATTTCTGTCGCTTTTATCGCCGCGTCTTTCACACTAGAATCCAGACCTAGGATGTGACTAAAAGTGGTCAACTGAAAACCAAAGATTAGTTGAGAAAACAACAAGAATTAGACCAACCAAGTCAATTTGGTCTTGTGTAAAAATAAAATCTGCAACTTCTCTGATGAGGGAACTCAGCGTGTTGGTTTCTCCAAAGCTGCAACTACCGTGTTAACTAAGAAAACACGTCAAACGGACTCACTGTTTGGTGATATCTTCGTGGTTGTTAACTATGAAGTTAAGGGTACTAATAACACCTTCTGGACTCTCCGAGTAAACCGATGAAAACACGTATCTGGCGTCTTGGCGTCTGATGCTTTCTTCGGTGATGGCCATTTTGAGATACTCTTCTCTTTTGGGGTCGCTGGGAACGCAACCTAGAGCTTTCAACAGTGTGATTTTTTCACTAAAAATTCTTGTTTCTTTGTATTGGTTCCAGAGGAAATCAAAATCAGCGCTCGCGTCTTTGCTGTTGCGCAAACCGGTGCAGTAGACGACAGACCGCAAGTTGGGGCCCGGTCTTGTCTTCGTACTCTTGTATTCTTCGAATTTCGCAACGGACGACGCGATGCAATCTGCGTTTCCTAATTTGCACGCCCACGTGGCGACCAACACTTGTCGGAGGGTCTTTAAATGGTTATTAGGGATTTCTTCGTCGAAAGATGTGGTTTTTAGGACTTCCGTCATCTGTTCTTGTATGTAATCAACGAAGAAAGCGTACACTCTTTCATCGACTGTGTGTCGCAGAAGATAGTTAAACCCATTGAAAGCTGCGTACCACGAATAGTACGAGTTTTCATTTTTTAAGAACCTCAAGAAGTAGATGGTGTCTTGGTATGTTTTAATTCCCGCTTTAGCTAAGTTGATTTGGTCATCGATAAGAGCAGCTCTTGAAATTTCGTTAATGTTGCGTAAATCTTCTTGCAGCGTGTTGTAGATTTTGGTTAAAAGAACTTCGCTGTAGTCCACGCGGTAATATCCTATATAAATACTTGACTAATTGTCAGATTCTTATAAACGACTTACCAACTTGTCCGTTATTCAAAACGAGGATACCATCATCTTTAAGAACTCCTTTTATTGTTAACGAGCTACCAGGAGCCAACCATGCATGTGTTGAAATATTTAAAGCTTCGATCGCGGAAGTCGCGTAAGTGATAGGGATGTACCAATCGGTTTCGCTGTTACCATCTTCAGACATTGAGAACTTATATTGAATTATCTCAACGTCGTTTCCATTGGCTATAGCGGTAACTACAGGGTAACCAGGTTTTTTGGTCCAGTTTTCCATGATGACCGTCAGATCTTCAGGTGGTTGTTGATCTACCGGGAGTTCAGCCACATATGGTTGGAAGGCTTCCCAAAGGCTCTCGGGAGTTACCGTGGACAATCCACTGAAACCTTAAGGTTACTGAGTGTATTAGTGAAGCGAAGTGTTACTTCTTAGCGATGTAGTCTCTGATTCCTTTTTGAAATAGATCTAGACCGAGGAAATTGTGGATCATCCGTATTATGCTCGCACCTTTGTTGTATGACACGTCGTTGGTTCTACTACTGAAGTCTGCATTGTCGGTGTCGTAACTCAGAGGCAGAGCGTCGTCCCATGAGTCTGCTTCCAGAGCAGAATGTAATTTTTCAACCACAAATTGAAGAGGAAGGTCCCAATAACTGTAAATCTTGAAAATACAATGTGTTAATTGGAAGCAACGCCAATGGTCCGGTATTTCGTACTTGTTGGGCGGCGATGTATGCAAAATAAGTCGCGAAGCCCTCATTCAGGAACATGTCACTCCACCAGCTCAATGTGACGTAGTCTCCGAACCACTGATGGGACAATTCATGGGCTATATTTGTGACGACCATTTGTTTGTCGTAGTTTGAAGATTCGTTTTCGTACCAAAGGAGGCCAGACTCTCTGAACGTTATCAAACCCCAGTTTTCCATGGCACCTGGGGCAAAATCTGGTATGGCAGCCAAGGTAAGTTTTGACATGCTATAGTTGAAATTGGTGAAATACGACAATTTTTCAAGAAGTTTCGGTGCTGCATCTAGAGCAATTATTGCGGAAGTGTCCATTGCGGTTATCTCCGAACACACCTCAACAGGTTTTTTGTTGAAGGCGTCACCTTGTTTGCAGTTGAATTCGGCAACAAGAAACGCGACTAAATATGTCGACATTTTAGCGGTTTTACCGAACTTGACGGTTTCGAGATTTGGACTAGAATGAAGTTAGACTTGATAATACAAGATTTGGACAATTAGCAAACACTTACTTGTCTTTGTCAGGTTTGGGAGTACCTGAGACTGTGTTGGCCCACGCGTAGTACCCTTTAGGATATGTTAAGGATAGACTAAACGTCGCTTTCATTGCCGGTTCGTCGAAGCACGGAAAAGCCCTTCTGGCGTGCGTTTCTTCAAACTGAGTGGCCGCCACATATTTCTTCTTCTTGAATTGGTCAATGTAGCTGCTCTTGTAAAATCCGACCATAGCCGTATCACTCAGAACCCCGCTGTATTCAAAGACCAATGTATAGTCACCTGGCTCCAGTTTGGTTTTCGGTGTCACCGTCACAAAATCAGTTTCTAAATCTGGTTCTGAAAAAGTAGCCGCAATCTCTCCATTCTTGTCCGTCAACACGCTCGAAGTAAACGTCAAATCTTTAGCATGGAACTGGAAGGGCGAATCCTCAGTGGTAACTTCACCAACGGTTACAGCAATCGTTGCGGTTCCAGTGAAACTGTTTTTCTCCGCAAAGTCTTCGTCTAAACGAAACGACAGTGTGTATGAATTCGGAGTAACTTCACCAGAAAGTCGCTTATTGGTTGCTTTGAGTTGTGACGCAAAACTTTTGTGGTGTTGAGAAGGAGCACTGGCGGCAGCCAACGCCACAAACAGAGATAAACACAAAGCACCAAACATTGTTGGGAAATGAACAAAATCAGAGGTTCACCTGCATTAATAGCTTCATTGAGCAGATTTGATTTTGGATATCTTATCTTCATTACCTCGAATCGCAGGAGAGGGTCAAGTGGATAGAACTGGGATGAATAAATATCCACTCAATCAATACCAAAAGTGTTTTATTTCTCAATTTGTACAAAGAACTCAATCAATGTTAAAAGTTAAAAAATGCGTGTCCAGTTACAAGAACGGCTAGAATTGTGATGTAACCACCACTGATGGCAATAGCGGAGTCAGTGGACATATGATCCTTGAAGCTCTCCTCAACCTTCTTAATTGTTTTCAAATTCTCTTTGCTCTTGGAAACGGCTTCCGACAACGCACTTTTAAGAGAATCATCCAAACCTTCGACTTTCGCGAAATTTGTTAACTAGAATTCAATCATCAAGTGTGATGCTTCAAAAAAATTACACCGAACCTTATCAATTTGAGTTTGAGTTGTGATGAAGTCCGCCACCGACGTTATCAGCGAATTCAAACTGTCAACATCACCGAAACTGCAATATCCCGTTGCGATTAAATGAAAATAGAAAAACGCGCACTTACTGGTCAATGATGGCTTCATGATTATCAACTATGTAGTTTAGAGTGCTTGTCACACCTTCAACGTCCTCTGAATAAACCGACGAGAAGAGGTACCTCGCATCTTGGAGTCGGATGGTGTCTCCGCTGATGGCCATGTCCAGGTACCTAGAATTCCGTGAAATTGCGCTGTGAGTCGAAACTAACTTACTTTTCTCTGGTGTAAGTATCAGGGACGCATCCCATAGCTTGAAGGAGTGTGATCTTTTCACTGAAAATCCTAGTGTCTTGGTACTTCTTCCAGAGGAATGCGAAATCGTCACTGGAAGTGCTACTGTTACGTAAAGCGTTGCAATAGATTATGTACCTCAAGTTAGGGCTTGGTCTGAAAGGAAGAAATTCGTACCTGAGTTATAAGTGTTGTAACCATGTGTGCTTACTTTTGGTCTTTCGTTTTGTACTCGGCGAACTTTTTCACGGACGTGGTGATACAATCTTCGTGTCCTAACTTACACGCCCAGGTGAGTGCCAAGACTTGTTTAAGAGTCCCAATATGATCTTCGGGTTTTTCTTTGTCTAACGAAACCGACTTCATGAGTGTCTCCATTTGTTCTTGCATATAAGCAACGAGATAATCGTGTACTCCTTCATTGACTGTATAACGCAGAAGATAGCTAAAACCGTTGAACGCCGCGTACCAGGAATAGTACGAATCGTCATTCTTTAAGAAAGTCAAGAACTTGAAGACGTCACTGTATGATTTCTTTCCGGCTCTGGCCAAGTTAAGTTGGTCATCAACAAGAGCGGCTCTTGAAATTTCGTCGATGTTCTTAATGTTGGAGTTTAGAGCGTCCGAAATTTTTGATAAGAGGCTGTCTTCGTAATCAACGCGGTAATATCCTGAAGGAACGGATGATGGAGTTTTACCAGAGAGGTTGCGACAACTTACCAACTTGTTGGTTGTTCAGTACTACGAAATCGCCGGTTTTTAGAACTCCAGGGAATGTTAATGTGGTCTTAGGGCTCAACCATCCATGCGTCAGAGTGTGGTTGGCTTCACTTACGCTTGAGTAGTAAGTGATGGGGATGTACCATTCGGTTTTACCTTCGCCAGATAGTGAGAATTCCTTCTGTTTCATTACAATATCGTCTCCGTTTGATGTGACTGTAACTAGAGGGTAACCAGGTTGGGTGACCCAATTTTCCATGACTTTTGTTAGAGTCGCTTCAGGGAGCAGCTTCTCAGTGTATGGCTCCATGGCCTCCCAAAGACTATCCGGAGTTACAGTCGATAATCCACTGAAATTTTGGGGTCAATACCTCTTAGTATTTGAATAAAATTTTACTTGTTTGCGATGTAGTCGGCGATTCCTTTCTTAAAGTTGTCAAGACTGAGGAAATGGTGCATCATCCTTATAACGCTAGCGCCTAAACAACACATTAGAGCTTTTTATTGCACTTGCAGCATTTACCTTTGTTGTACGACACGTCGTTACTCCTGGCACTAAAATCCGCGTTTTCAGTATCGTAACTTAGAGGCAAAGCCGTGGCTAAAGAATCAGCTTCAAGAGCCGAATGCAATTGTTCGACGACGAATTGCTTGGTAAGTTCCCAGTCCGGTTGAATCTACAAAGAAGTTGAAGTTGCGCAACTGTAGACTCTACCTTTACCTGATCAGCCGCGTGGTATTCGAAGTAAGTGGCGAAACCCTCATTAAGAAACATGTCGCTCCACCAACTTAATGTGACGTAGTCTCCGAACCATTGATGGGACAGTTCATGGGCGACGACAGTCACCACGCTTTGTTTGTTTCGGTTTGAGGATTCATTTTCGTACCAAAATAGAATAGATTCTCTGAAAGTTATCAAACCCCAGTTCTCCATGGCACCTGGGGCAAAGTCTGGGATGGCGGCTAAGGTGAGTTTGGGCATGCTGTAGTTGTAGTTTGTGAAATCCGACATTATTTGAAGAAGTTGCGGGGCTGCGTCAAGCGCAGTTTTCGCAGAAGTGTCCATTGCGTTTATCTCGGAGCAAAGTTCAACAGGCTTTTTGTTGAAGGCATCACCGCTTTTGCAGTTGAATTCGGCAACAAGAAATGCGACTAAATATGTCGACATTTTCACGGTTCGGCCGAAGTTGACACTTTCGAGATTTGGACTGAAATGAAGTTAGCATAATACAAGACTTGAACAAGTAACACTTACTTGTCTTTGTCAGGTTTGGGAGTACCTGCGAGTGTGTTGGCCCACGCGAAGTACCCTTTAGGGTATGTTAAGGATAGACTAAAAGTCGCTTTCATTTCCGGTTCGTCGAAGCACGGAAAAGCCCTTCTGGCGTGCATTTCTTCAAACTGAGTGGCCGCCACATATTTCTTCTTCTTGAATTGGTCAATGTAGCTGCTCTTGTAAAATCCGACCATAGCCGTATCACTCAGAACCCCGCTGTATTCAAAGACCAATGTATAGTCACCTGGCTCCAGTTTGGTTTTCGGTGTCACCGTCACAAAATCAGTTTCTAAATCTGGTTCTGAAAAAGTAGCCTCAATCGCTCCATTCTTGTCCTTCAACACGCTCGAAGTAAACGTCAAATCTTTAGCATGGAACTGGAAGGATGAATCCTCAGTGGTAACTTCACCAACGGTTACCGCAATCGTTGCGGTTCCAGCGAAACTGTTTTTCTCCCCAAAGTCTTCATCTAATCGAAACGACAGTGTGTAGGAATTCGGAGTAACTTCACCAGAAAGTCGCTTGCTGGCGGCTTTGACTTGCAACGGCGCCGCTTCATGGTATCTTGGAGGACCGCTGGTAGAAACCAACGCAAAAAGTAGAGACAAGTATAAAAGTGCAAGCATTGTCAAGAAGTGCGCGACAAATACCAGAAATCAGTGATTATTGATATTTTTTGCTGTTATGATCTGGGAATTGAATAGAGTTATCTTATCTTTGCTACTTTGCAGGTGTATTGTATACGCGCACATGTTTCAAGTGGATAATGGTCAAAAGGTCAAGGATTGAAGTGTAAATTTGTTGTAATTGGGTAGATGGGCCAACGCAGAACCTATGAAATGATTTAAGTTGCTGGGGGTCAATAAAAAAGTAATAAAAGGACCACGTGTTGAGTTAAAAGTAATAAAAAAAGGACGCAAATGTACATTGCGTTTTGAGCTTCTTTTATTAGGATCAGAATCTTTGATCATTACGAATAAAATGGGCTTTTTAATACCTAATTTCTGTTATCGCATTCGTGGAATTAAAGTGTTTTCGCATATTTAGATTGATAAAAATCAACAAATCATTGATATGAAATAGGCAGCAAGTTATACGTGCACAGCCCAGCAGATTGTACAGACTGTTCCTAAATTACGACTATTATAATATGGCAATATTAAATAAACTAAATATTTTGATTATTGAAAATCAAACTTCAATTTAATTATATTTTACATCTTCATTTTTATTTTAGGTCCCACGTTTTATTATTATTAATATTATGCGATTGTTTAGATGATGTAAATTGGAAAAATGGAGATTTAGAAAATCTAACGATTTGGAGAGAATTTAAAAAATCTGGAGAAAAAATAAGAGAATAAATCTAGCAAAAATTTTGAGGGAATAAAGATAATCTAGGGACTTTGAGGAAAATCTAAAAACTTTTTGAAGATCTAAAGAAAATTAAAGAAGTTAGACAATTTAAAGAAGACAAAAACGTAAATTTAACAAGATATCTAGAATTAATTGAGAGAAGGCGAAAAATAGAGAACTATCGGGAATTTTAAAGTAATAATAATACAATCTAAGAAATGCTTTACAAAACGAGGACGAGTTGATAAATATCTAAAGATCTATAAAAAAAATAAAACAACTAGAAAATTCTAGAAATTCCAGAGAGTTTACAAAAACAAAAAATGAGAACGTTTAGCTAAAATTTTTTAATAAAATCTAATATTAATTTAAAGAAAATTTAACACGAAATTGAAGATTCTGAAGAAAATTTAAATAAAAATACTAGAATTTAGAGAAAGTGAATTATATAAAAAAATTTAAAAATAAAAAATGTTTAGTTTTTTATTACGTCTTCAGAGTTATAGCGATTTGTCAATGATTTTGTTTATACAAGAACGCACAATTTTTCATACGATTTTCTTTCTTATACCTAATTGGTACCCAATTGTCAATAGGACAGGACAGTACAGTTTGTTAAAAAAAGAAAAGTTTTTGTTATTGAGCAACTGACTGTTTTCTGGGTATTAAAAATTGTGAAAAATTTTGTTCTTTTTTTTTAAAAAATAGACACTAAACAAAATACGCAAATTTCTTACAATTAGTGTTAAAAAAATAAAAATAAACTTTGAAAAAAAATTTGTGTTCACATCTTATCATACATCTTCTACTTTTGCTTTTCCAAGGTAAAACTCATTTTTCCGACAATTTGAGTGAACTGAGTAAAGTATCTCGAATTATTATATTATAAGTGTTAGTAAAAATAGTAAATTAGGGAACTAGGCTGCAGAAAAACGTTTTATTAAACATAAAATTACTTTTATTAAGAAATCAAAAATAAATAACCATAAATGGTCCTATCTACATTTACAATTTTTTTAGTACAAATTGAAAATAAAGTAAACAACAGAAGCTACTGCTAGACTGATAAAGTGGTAACCATTGATACCAACAGCAGCGTTGTTTCCACTATTAAAGTATTCTTTTAGAGTTGCTTCAAAGGTTTTAATAGTTTCTAAATTTGTTTTGGCCGTCGTTGTGGCTGCGTCAACGGCAGCCTTAATGTCATCGTCTAGTTTATCAGTTTTACCAAACGCTACCAACTGAAAATAAACGAAAATAAATAAATGAATTAATTTGTAGTGGGTGAAACAAAATACCTTGTCGACTTCGCCTTGAGTGGTAATGTAATCAGCAATGGTGGAAATAAGATTGTTCAATGTAGACTTCGTACCGAAACTGGAAAATTGACGTTTAAAAATGTTATTAGATACATCTTCAATACGACTTACTGGCCTTCGAAGTCTGCGCTTTTATTTTGAATGAAATCGATGACATCGCCGACTCCATCGTTCATGTACACTGACTGGAATACGAAATTTACATCTTGAAGTCTGACTTCATCGCCTAAAGCTTCGTTGAGGTATCTACGAATTGAGAACAATAAAGAATAATTTTTTATCAAGACCTTACGTTTGTCGCAACGTAGAGTCGGTAGTGCAGCCTAGAGCTTTAAGAATTGTCACTTTCTCAGTGGCAAGATCAGTGCTTTGATATTTTCCCCAAAGGCTGTTATAACTCTTTGTTTGGTCGTCACTCGTGCGCAGACCAGTGCAGTAAACAAAACTCCTCATGTTTGGAGGTACACTAAAAATTCAATCAAAATGACTTTTTATAGTAAATAATGATATCGCACCTTATAGTGTCGTTGTTAAACAAGTCTTTCGCGTAGTTAACACAGGATTCTTCGTCCAAATTACACGCCCATGTTTGTGCCAAAACTTGCTTTAAAGTATAAATTTGATCATCATCATTTGTTTTCTCAAGAGGTACTGCAGGTAGAAGTGTTTTATCCAAAAGTTTTTGGATATAAGCCTGAAATATAAATATATTGCTGCATCTCCTACATGTTCTTAAGTCGTACCTTAACCGCATTCCTTTGTCCATCTTTGGTTGTCCGTTTCAAAATGTAACTAAATCCGTTGAAAGCTGCGTACCACGGGTAATAAGAGTCTTCGTTTTCCAAGAAGGTCAAGAATTTCAGCACATCACCATACTTCTTCTGTCCGAGTCTGGCCAAGTTTAGTTGATCGTCAACCAGTTGCGTTCTACTGATTTCATCAATTTCTGAAATTTTGGTGGTGAGAACCTTTGTGATTTTCTCGAGAAGAGTGTCGTCGTAGTTAACACGATAGAAACCTGTAAAGAAATTGTTAAAACAAAGTCAAATTGAGTTTGCGATGGACTTGCCGACTTGTTGATTGTTTAGAACAATCCATTCTGCATCTGTTATATTGATGGTGACGTTACCATCGGGAAGTAACCATTCTTGGGTCTCAGTTTTGCTAAAGTCCTTGTCTTTCGAAGTGCTGTAGGTAATTGGAACGTACCATTGCGTCTTATCTTCTTTGGCGTCAGAAGGAAGAAGTCGTTTCTAGAATTAGATGTCAGGAAGGAAGTTTTTTTGTAGATTTATGAACCTGTGTGATGGTGATAATTGAATCCGCGGCGGTTACTTCAAGAACAGGATAACCAGGTTTTTTGGTCCAGTTGTCCATAATGGTTTCAACTGTTGTGTCTTTTGGTAATGTTACTTTTTTAGGAGAACTACCAAGAGCAGAGTCAAAGGCATTCCACAACGCATCTGGATAGCCAATGGGTCTAAAACAAATAAAATTTATCAGAAATTCTTTATTAAACCTTACTATTATTTACTGGGTCTCAAGATAATTTCCAAGTCCTAATTTGAAGTTATCAGTTGTAAGAAAATTTTCTACCATTCTTAGAATAGAACCACCTGAAACAATCCTGAACAGTTCACCAAAATTTAGATTTACAAGAACCAACCTTTGTTGTAAGAAATGTCGTCGAATTTATCTTTAAGATCACTGGCAGGATCAGATGATAGAGCTCCTGTATTTCCTGTAGAGTCAGTAGCGAGAACTGGTTGAATTTGTTCTATAATAAATTGTTTTGGCAACTCCCATTTTTCGAATCCACTGATCTAAACAACAGATTATTGAAGTTATAAAACTATCAAATATTTAACTTACCAAATGTGCAGCGTGGTATTCAAAATATGTAGCAAAACCTTCATTAAGGAAAGCATCTGACCACCAATCAAGTGTTATGTAGTCGCCGAACCATTCATGCGCAAATTCGTGAGCAATAACAGTAAGAACTTTTTGTTTCTGGTAGTTTGATGCTTCAGCATCGTCGATTATAAGATCCGCTTCCCTGTAGAAATTTTGATGTGAATACAGAAAAATTGTGTTATTATTATTTTACCTGTAAGTCACAAGACCCCAATTTTCCATAGCTCCCACATTAAAGTCCGGAATCGCAATTTGAGTCATTTTTTTCATGCTGTCACCATAATAAAGCGAAGTGAATGTAGTCATTACTTCTAGAGCTTTAGGGGCTATGTCTAGAGCGAATTTTCTCAATGCTTCGTCCTTTTTCTTGTCTCCTGAGGGACGAGTACAAACTTCAGTGGTGACATTGTTTTTTTTTTCATCAGGTGCTACTTCTACTTCTCCAGTTGTACATTCAAATTTGGATACAACAAACGCGACCAAATAAGTTGACATTAAAGGAGTCTCTTTAAATGTTGTTATTTTAAATGTTTTGTCTTTTGAGCTGTGAAAATAATCAAAACGTAGAAAAGTGTCTTTGATATTTATATTTATTACTCACTCGACTGATGTGTCTACTTCAGTGTTAGATATTGCATTGTAGTCGTTAGGATGATTAATAATTACAGTAAATGTGGCTTTTATTGCAGGTTCATCAAAGCAAGGGAAAGCCCTTCTGGCCCCAATTTGCTCAAATTGTGTTGTAGCTAAGTAAACTGCTTCTTTTGAATCTTTTTCTTTGTAGGAGCTTCTGTAGAATCCTTCCATATCTGTGTCACTCAGTTTACCCCCATAAGTAATTGTTAAGGTCACTTCTTTGTTTTTCGTCAAAGGTGTTTTTGGTGTAATTGTTAGAAAATCATTTTTGGTGTCTATTTCACCAAATGTTGCGTCTTCTGTGTCTATCATTGCTTTGGTTATTGTGAGTTTTTTCGCATGGATGTTAAATGATTTCAAAGAATCTATGGTTGCCTTAAGCGAAATTGTAACAGTTCCAGTAAAATCCCCATTCTTCAAATTTTCCTCGAGGACTGTTAACTCAATTTTGTAAGATGTCGGCACAACATCTCCTGATAATCTTTCGGCATTTTCTGCATCTGCGACTTTCAACCAATTAGATTCGTGGTATCTCTTTGGAGATGTCTCACTACAAATTACTAGCGCAAACAAAATAGACAACTTTGCAAACTGCCACATTTTCAATCAGTGCACTTTTCACCACTCTACTGTGATTGATGGTTTACGTGAGCTGATATTTATATGCACTTCTTGTTTATCTTATCTTTTCTTGTCATCGATTGATGTTCATCTAGCAAATTAAGATTTTTGTGAAATCAGAACAAAGGCTGATGTATTATATCTATTTATACCTAGCAACAGATTTTCCTCTAGTTGTGCTAACATTTTAAATGTTGTTGTTGGTTTAATAAACGTTGTTAGCATTTCTACTGCTGCTATGTTAAAGTTTACAATGAGTCAAACAGGAAAAGAACTAAATGTGTTATAGATTGCAACTTTTATTTATTAATTTCTAATTTGTAAAAATATGGAGTAATTATTGTATTTTTGGAAACTAGAATTTTGTCCTATGTTAAGAATTTATTACAACACGTTTTACGTAATTTTCACACGAAAAATTAATCTTTAATACCGTATTGATTGATGATGATGATCTGTCCTTTTTTAATAAATTAATTTATCTTATCGGAATATCTGCTTTAATACATCTATGTACACTCACAACAAATACTTATCTTTAGAAAAATATATTTTTACAGGCATTCCAAACGAAGTAAAAACCTGAAAAATACCAATAGTTTAAAATACCAATCATGTTTCTAAACATAATAAAATTTAAGATTTTTCTTTTAACTTTAGTACAATTTTTGTAGGGTATTACGAAATTAGGATATATTTGACCTGTATGTACTGTTATTCAGTTCAAATTGAATCTATTTTGACTTTGGTCTCTTGAAATCTAATTGATTAAGCTTTCCAAATTTTCGCACTGTCCACATTTTCAAAATAACTGCAGGTATATTGTTATTGAGCAACTCCACTGTTTTATTGGGTTTTGAAAATTTTGGAAAATCTTGTTCTTTTTATTAAGAAATAGAAACTAAACAAAATTCGCAAATTTTTTATTACAATTAGTTTTAAAAACATAAAAATAAACTTTGAGAAAAAATTGTTTTCCCATTTTATCATACATCTTCTACTCTAGCTTTTCCAAAGTAAAGCTAATTTTTCCGACAATTTGACTAGACTGAATAAAGTATCGAATTATTTTCGAAGAAGTGTTAGTAAAAATGGCAAATTAGGGAACGAAGCTGCAGAAAAACGTTTTATAAACATAAAATTACTTTATTAAGAAATCAAAAATAAATAACCATAAATGGTCCCATCTACACTTAAAATTTTCTTAGTACAAATTGAAAATAAAGTAAACAACAGAAGCTACTGCTAGACTGATAAAGTGGTAACCATTGATACCAACAGCAGCGTTGTTTCCACTATCAAAGTACTCTTTTAGAGTTGCTTCAAAGGTTTTAATTGTTTCTAAATTTGTTTTGGCCGTCGTTGTGGCTGCATCAACGGCAGCCTTAATGTCATCGTCTAGTTTATCAGTTTTACCAAACGCTACCAACTGAAAATAAATGAATTAGTTTGTCGTGGGTGAAATTTTGTCTTTTTTTACCTTATCGACTTCGTCTTGAGTGGTAATGTAATCAGCAACGGTGGAAATAAGATTGTTCAATGTGGACTTCGTACCAAAACTGGAAAATTGAGGTTTAAAAATGTTATTAGGTACACCTTTAATTCGACTTACTGGCCTTCGAAGTCTGCGCTTTTATTTTGAATGAAATCGATGACATCGCTGACTCCATCGTTCATGTACACTGACTGGAACACGTAATCTGCATCTTGAAGTCTGACTTCGGTGCCTAAAGCTTCGTTGAGATATCTACGAATTTACAACAATAAAGGATAATTTTTTATTAAAACCTTACGTTCGTCGCAACGTAGAGTCGGTAGTGCAGCCTAGCGCTTTAAGAATTGTCATTTTTTCTGTGGCAAGATCAGTGCTTTGATATTTTCCCCAAAGGCTGTTGTAACTCTTTGTTTGGTCGTCACTCGTGCGCAGACCAGTGCAGTAAACAAAACTCCTCATGTTTGGAGGTACACTAAAAATTCAATCAAAATGACTTTTTATAGTAAATAATGATAACGCACCTTATAGTGTCGTTGTTAAACAAGTCTTTCGCGTAGTTCACACAGGATTCTTCGTCGAAATTACAGGCCCACGTTTGTGCCAAAACTTGCTTTAAAGTATAAATCTGATCATCATCATTTGTTTTCTCAAGAGGAACTGCAGGTAGAAGTGTTTTATCCAAAAGTTTTTGGATATAAGCCTGAAATATAAATATATTGCTGCATCTTCCTCAGGTTCTTAAGTCGTACCTTAACCGCATTCCTTTGTCCATCTTTGGTTGTCCGTTTCAAAATGTAACTAAATCCGTTGAAAGCCGCGTACCACGTGTAATAAGAGTCTTCGTTTTCCAAGAAGGTCAAGAATTTCAGCACATCACCATACTTCTTCTGTCCGAGTCTGGCCAAGTTTAGTTGATCGTCAACCAGTTGCGATCTACTGATTTCATCAATTTCTGAAATTTTGGTAGTGAGAACCTTTGTAATTTTCTCGAGAAGAGTGTCGTCGTAGTTAACACGATAGAAACCTGTGAAGAACATGTTAAAACAATGTCAAATCGAGTTTGCGATGAACTTGCCGACTTGTTGATTGTTTAGAACAATCCATTCTGCGTCTGTTATATTGATGGTGACGTTACCATCAGGGACTAACCATTCTTGGGTCTCAGTTTTGCTAAAGTCCTTGTCTTTCGAAGTGCTGTAAGTAATTGGGACGTACCATTGTGTCTTATCTTCTTTGGCGCCAGAAGGAAGAAGTCGTTTCTACAATTGGAAGTCAGGAAGGAAGTTTTTTTGAAGATTTATGAACCTGTGTGATGGTGATAATCGAATCCGCGGCTTTTACATCAAGAACAGGAAAACCAGGTTTATTAATCCAGTTGTCCATAATTTTTTCAACGGTGCTTGGCAATTCTACTTTATTCGAAGACTCTGCAAGAATTCCGTCAAAGGCTTTCCACAATATACTTGGATAACCAACGCGTCTAAAAGAGATATTGTTCAAGTTTCTTAATATTAATTACCGAAACTTACTGAGTGCTGAGGTACGCTGAAAGTCCTAATTTGAAGTTGTCAAGAGTGACAAAATGTTCTACCATTCTTAGAATAGAGCCACCTGCAACAATGTTTAATAGTCACCCAAATTTAGCTTTTAAAAACGAACCTTTATTGTAGGAAATGTCGTCAAATTTCGCTTCAATCTCATTTATATCTTTAGGGTCAGAGTGCAGAGCTACTGAATTTCCAACAGAGTCAGTAACAAGGACCGGTTGAACTTGTTCGATAACGAATTGTTTTTTCAGCTCCCATTTTTTGGATTCCGTGATCTAAACAGCAGGTTAGTGAAGTTACAAAACAAATAACTATTTCACTTACCGAATCTGCAACCTGGTATTCGAAATATGTCGCAAACCCTTCATTGAGGAAGACATCAGACCACCAGTCAAGTGTAATGAAGTCACCAAACCACTGATGTGAAAATTCGTGAGTTATAACAGCAAGAACTTTTTGTTTTTGGGAGTTTGATGCTTCCTTCTCATCGATCAAAAGGGCAGCTTCTCTGTAGTAATTTTGATATGAATAAACATTCATAATTATAATTAGAGGTTTACCTGTAAGTCACAAGACCCCAATTTTCCATAGCTCCAGCTGCAAAGTCAGGAATCGCAGCTTGTGTCATCTTCGTCATGCCTTCAGCATACAAATGTGATGTGAAGTCTTCCATTGCTTTAAGAGCTTGAGGGGCGATACCTAGAGCAAACTTCATTGTGTCTGCGGCGTCAGGACGTGCGCAAAGTTCAGTTGCAACGTTGTTTTTGGGGTCTTTTTCTTCAAGGGTACTACCATCTGTACAACTAAATTTGGATACGACGAATGCAACCAAATAAGTTGACATTATCGGAGTTTTTTCAAATGTTGTTATGATTGATTTGCCTGATCTGAAAATGTGATCAAAATGTAGAAATGCAAAATATACAGTTAATATGATTTACGTTTTTGGTGTTCCTTTGGTATTAGATCGTGCAATGTATTCTTTCGAATGTGTAATTGATACAGTAAACGTTGCCGTTTTTATTGCAGGTTCATCAAAGCATGGGAAAGCTCTTCTGGCTCCAATTTGCTCAAATTGTGTTGTAGCTAAGTAAACTGGGTCTTTTGAATCTTTTTCAGTGTATGAGCTTCTGTAGAGTCCACTCATGTCTGTGTCACTCAGTTCACCATCATATGTTATTGCCAATGTCGCTTGTTTTCCCTTCGTCAAAGGTGTTTCACACGGAATTTCCAAAAAGTCGTTTGCTTCATTTACAGCCTTTATCTCAACAACTTTATCGTCTAATTTTATTTCACTAATTGTGAGTTTCTTCGCATGGATGTAAAATGAACTCACAGAATCTATTGTTGGTTCTAGAACAATTTTAACGCTACCAGAAAAATTCCCATTTTTCAAATTTTCTTCAAGGATTGTTAAATCAATATTATAAGATAACGGTTGAACGAGATTTGGTAATTTCTCGGCAGTTTCTATTTCATCTGTGACTTGCAACGTATTGAATTCATTGTATCTCTTTGGAGACGCCTCACTACAAATTACTAGCGCAAACAAAATAGACAACTTTGCAAACTGCCACATTTTCAATCAGTGCACTTTTTACCACTCTACTGTGATTGATGGTCTACGTGAGCTGATATTTATAGGTACTTCTTGTTTATCTTATCTTTTCTTGTCACCGATTGATGTTCATCCAGCAAATTAAGATTTTTGGGAAATCAGAACCAAGCAACTGATTTTTGTCTATCTATATCTATGCTAACATTTTAAAAGTGATGGTGTGTAGTCGAGAATAGCTATTTATTTGGGAAGAATATTAACTAATTTATAATGAACGTTAACGTCCGAGTTTTTTATGCATTAGTTAATATCTGTAGTAAATACAAAGCTTTATCGAAACGAAGTTCGCAATACTAGCACACAACAGTTCTGCAAATTTCTAATTTTTGACGGAAGTCGCGATGAAACAGCCATGAAACGGCCAGTAAAGCATTTCTCAAGCTGTTTTATGTTACAATTAATATAAATAAATGGAGATTTTTAGATTTTGGTCTTTGGAACTGCTTTTATTGTCCCAATTTCTATGGATTGATGGCAACTATGTTATTATGAAACGGTAACTATGCTATTATGAAACAGTAACAACGTTATTATGAATCTATAATATTCATGTTTGATAAATATCTTAACTTTAACAAAAGTTGTTAGCATTTCTACTGCTGTTAACTTAAAGTTTACAATGGGACGGCCAGGAAAACGACAAGTGTTATAGATTGCAACTTTGATTTATTAATTTCTAATTTTGTTTAAAAATATAGGGTAATTATTGTATTTTTGGCAACTAGAATTTTGTATTATGTTACGAATTTATTACAATACGTTTTACGTTATAATCTTTAGAATCGTATTGATTGATGACGACAATCTGTCCTTTTTTAATAAATTAATTTATCTTATCGGAATATCTGCTCTAATACATCTATGTACCCTCACAACGAATACTTATCTTTAGAAAAATATATTTTTACAGGCATTTCAAACGAAATAAAACCCTGAAAAGGACCAATAGTTCGAAATACCAATAATGTTTCTAAACATTATGATTTTTTTTTTTACTTTAGTAGAATTTTAGTAGTGAAGGTCGTGTTTCAATGTCAAGGCACATGCGAGTTATTACGAAATTTTGATATATTTGACCTGTATGTACTGTTATTCAGTTCAAATTTAATCTATTTTGACTCTCTGAAACGTAATTGATAAAGCTTTCAAAATTTTTGCACTGTCCACATTTTCAAAATAACTGCAGCTAACCTCGACTTAACTTATTCATTATTTCGGACGAAATTGAATTTCAGTTAGGTGACCAAAATGGTCAATCGAGATTAAAATTGTCCCTTTTATTTCAAAGTAATTTTTTTGCAATAGGGACTTACCTATTTTTTTAATGTATCTTGATAATAAACACAATAGTTTGGTCTTTTTTTTTGGAGAAGTGGCAGAATTTAGTCTCATGCATCTCCAATTAATTCTACGGTGTTTTGTCTTCTTAGAATTTTGATTTATGCTTTAACTTTAATTTTGACTTTAGCTCTACAATACGTGTAAATTAAGTTCATTTCTATAACACAGCCTTTAGTGCGGTCGTTTTCTTCTTGTAACTTCTGTTGCGCAAATTGTTATTTCCAAATTTCTTTGGATGGTAATCTGGCGGAAATTTTAATCAGATTTTGATATCAGAAGCTCAGCAAATATGCAAACATTTTACCGGTGCAATCAATTTGCTTAAAAGAGCACAATTCTTTAATTGTCACGTCTTGATAACAAACCACCAAAAATGGTTCAATTCTTCAAGAATTGAAAATATTGAAATTGAAAATATTTCCTCATTTTTCGTACAGTTTTGATTAGTCATTCTGTAATTTTCACCTGATATGAGCGATGAAGTAAACCGTGAGAGGCGACTTACAATGAGATGACAATTTTTACGGTTAAAATGATCTAAAATCTAAGAAACTGGCGCTAATACTGCAAGTTTCTGTCGCGAGTCTTTTTGTGGATGATTTAATTAGCTAAGAAATCGATCCAATCAGCAACAGTTTTGGACACCCAGCCAGTGAAAATGACAAGTTACGTTCGAATGGGTTGCTCGGGTGCGTTTTTTATTATAAAAACATCTTTGATAAAGACAATGCCATCCAATCACACGAATCCTTTTTTTGGTTTTAATCCGATTCCAATCACATTCTTCATTGTGTTATGAGGAAAGGGTGGAGCTTTAAATATAAGTTTCTAAAAATGTCTCTTTTGCTCTACATACATACTATAAGTTAGTCTAATTCGATGCGCAAAAATGATATAAAATCTAAGAAACTGGTTTAACTTGTTTCTAATTTCTATGAAACGGTTTATTAACCTTTTGTGTAAATAAAAAAAAACGCATTTTTAACAACAAATGAGATGAATATATTGTTCTGACTGGGTCGTGATTGTCAGATTAAATTGTATTGCGTTCATAAAATATTACCAAAAATAATTAAAAGATAAGATAATAAAATATCTCTAATACACAGTTTTATCAAAAATTCCAAACATTAGCCTGTATGTCGATAGAAATTTTTTTTTTTTTGTTGATTTGAAAAATGTATAAATTCTTTTACATACTATACAAAATCTATATACAGGATGACGAAAAAAAGACGCCCATGCTACCTTTCATGTGGCATTTAATTCTTTCCTGAGACTAAACTTAAAAACCAAAACAAAATTTGTGCTTTTTTAAATAAGATAAAAATTTTCTTTATACACGATCAAACTCTCTTTGGATAAACTTTTTATAACAATTTCAGTGTTACACATCACATTTTTTACAGTTATTGATATTCTGTATCAAAAAAAAAAAGGACAAAAAGTGCTTTAATCCAAGTTTCTTAAATTTTTAAAAGTACCATTTCTTTGCTTTGTAGATAATTTTTCAATGTTGCAACATTGTAGCTTTTAGTATTGGTTGCTTAGTTACGGAGTCTGCAAAATGTAACATTTTATGAGAAGGGGTTGAGCACCATTGCCAAGTTTCTCTTTTGAAAAAAAATCCATTTTGTGTAAAGAAATGGGTTTAAATTACTTTTGCTTTGACTTCTGAGATGGTTTAACTGGAAAGGACATGATACTTCCACTCATGGGCGTCTGTTTTTTATCATTCTGTATAATATACAAAAGAGGCTCTTAGAGTATCGAAACAAACAGTTTTTACATTACAATGGCAGGGAAATTCAGTTTTGCTGATAAATTGACACTGACACGTTTACCTACTTCAAAACAATAATCTACTAAAATGTTCGTGGAATTTAAATTTTTTTTGAGTAGACTACATTTTGATAAATTAATTATCACATTTGTAATAACTGTGCAAACGAATTTGTTTATACAACGGAACAATGGGATGAGTAGTGCTACGAGGATAAGAAAGATTTCTCAATTTTGAAATATGTTCTACATTTTCCATTAACAAAGCACTTATAACATAGTATTTTCGGAGATGTCGCAATTACTTGCATGTTTTATATAAGAGCCTTTAATCCCATTTTCGATAACGAGCTTTGTAGATAACTGATATTACTAAAAATCGATGAGACATTGTAGGTTGGTGTGCAAAAGTCCTAAATTCTGAAAAAGTTTACGTCCTTGAATGTCTCTTTGTGTTTTTTCGATTTTATCTACCAAAATAACTGTTGATAGCAAACTAATTAACCAGTTTTGTTGACGTAGCGTGTCGTTTGCAAGATAAAGTAATATTGTTTAACGAAGATAATTGAATTAATTTTGATTGGGGCGTTGGATATTTTTACATAGATTGGCGGTTAAAAAAAAATAGTGATGATACAATAATTGTATTGTCTATTTAAAGATTTTAATCTCGGACACTTAATAAGCTTTCCTGTGAACGCAAACGATTGAGGGTTATTAATGTTTTCCTGTCATCAGTCTTATCAATTTAGCGTATTTCAGTCATCTTACAAATGAAAGAAATATGTGGAAAAGTAAAATTTTAGTAAAATTTAACTTTTAATTTACAGTGACATTAAACATTTGTTTAATTTATGACCATACCAATTTATATGACGAAGTGTCTGTATGTCGTACTTTTATTTATAACGAATTGCTTTTAAATAATAGTGCCAAAGATTGTAATTATCTGAAAATAACGATGATTTATGAAAGTTTCGTACCTAGATAATATTTCTGACGTTTGTACATAATTTTCGAGGATAAACATGAGTTATGAGCAACTCATTTCAAATGGTTGGTTTTGTTTCCAGTACACATTGATTTTTATCATCTGTTTATAAAATATATTACAATTTATCTAGAAGTTTTTTTATCAGACTTATCACTCAGACGTGCATTGTTCAGTGCCAATGCTACTTACGTAATCTAAAACCTTAAATAAGCGAAATGAAGGATCCAGATATAAAAATATTTATTTATTATTAACCAGTTTAACAAAACAAGTTTAAATTAATTTATTCATTTGACAATGACAGTTAAATCTAATTTTAATTAGAACCACAACTGGTACAAAACCACGAAAATCGCTCCGACCATTGTAACACCTCCAATCCTCAAACTGTCGGCGGTGTTCAAATTGAAATATACTGAAAGTTCTTTCTCGAACTCCGCAATCAATCTCAAGTTGTTTTCGGCATTTTCCACTGCTCTTTCCGCTGCACTTTTCACGGATTCTTCGAGATCCGAGTTATCAGTGATGAATTTTTTCAACTGGAAATTAACAAATCAAACAATTTTCGTATTTTTTACCGGATTTTACTTGGTCCACTTGGGTTTGTAGAGTGAAACGTCCAGCCAACCCGCTGAAGAGGTTGTTGAGCGAGTTCATACTTCCATAGCTAAAAAAGAAGTTAAATTTAATAGTACCAAAATAGTCCTTACTATTCGGCGATAGCCTTGTGGTTCTGCAGGAGGAAATTCAAAGCGTAGCCCACTCCTTCTGGATTCTGCGTGTAAACGGACGAAAAGACGGACAAAGCGTCTTGTTGTCTGATTCCCGAGGTTTTATTAATCGACATTTGCAAGTAGCTGAAATAAAATTCAAAGTTTTTGCGTTCTGAATGATTTTCTCGTACTTTTCTAAAACTGTTTGGTCACGGGAACATCCCAGGGCTGATATAATGGTGACTTTTTCGCTTGCAAGCTGCGTTTCACTGTATTTCCCCCACAAGAAACTCCAGTCTTCTGTTGAGCTAGCACTGTGTCTTAGACCGTTGCAGTAGATGCTACTTTTAAGATTTTTGTCCACTTCCCTGCAAGCAAATCTTGAGAAAACGTCTAAAATCTTTATCACTACTTACGTCCCGTCTGTCTTGTACTTCTGGAAAGCTGCTACTGCTTTTGTAACACATTCTTGATTTTCCAATCTGCAAGCCCAAGTGACAGCTTGAACTCTGTTGAATGTGTAGATTTGGTTGTCGTCTTTAGCCTCGTCAAATGGTACAGAAGCGTACAAATTTTTAATCAAAGTCAAAATGTATTGCTACAAAATCCAGGTAATTAAAAGTTGGTAAGTGCAAGGTCGTACCGAAATGCTCGCTCTGATTTTTTCGTTTCCAGTGCGTTGCAACATGCTTGAAAACGCCGTGATGGCCGCATTCCAAGGATAGTACGAAACTTCTTTTTCCAAATACAGGAAGAATTCAAAGAGTTTCGTATAGCTATAAGTACCAATTTTGGCGAGATTGTAGACATCGTCGACTAAGTGGGCTCTGTTAATTTCGCCAATTTGGGTTAAGTTGGTTTTTAGTACTTGTTCGATTTTGGCGAAAAGAGCATCGTCATATTGTACTCGGTAGTACCCTGAAAGATATCGAGTAATGTTCTGGAATTTGTTAATCGCAGATACGTTATCAGATTATTGTCGATTGTTTATTGAAGTTTTTAATGGAAAGCAATAAAAAGATTAGGTTACAACAGAAGAAAGTACTCTTGGAATCCTTACCTGTTTGTTTGTTGTTAAGGATGATCCATTCAGTACCTTCAGGTACATCAATTGTTAGTTTTTCACTGGGAAGTAACCACGCTCTTGTTGTGGTGTCGTCGAAATGCTCCTCTTCAGATGAAAGAGTGTAGGTGATGGGAACGTACCATTTCTTGGTCGCATCGTGGGTTCCGGTACTCAAAAAACGCGCTTGCGAGATCTCAACTTTGGTACCACTTTGTTGAACGGTTAACAGAGGAAATCCAGGTTCCTTCACCCAATTTTCCGCCACTGTTGCTAGAGTAGTACCATCGGGTAGAGCTCCCGCTTGGACTTGTTTCTGAAGAGCTGTCCACAAGTCTTCAGGAGTAGTCGAACCAAATTCGCTACAAAAAATATACTTTCTGCTTCCAAAAAATTCCAAACTTACTTTGTCGACAGATAATCATTCAACCCTCTGTTAAAGTTTTCTTCTTTTATTGCTTGTTGCAACATGCGCAACACGCTCGCCCCCTTGTTGTAAGACACTGAGGTAAATCTATCGGAGATTTCTGCTTGCGTGAAGACGTCATGAGACAAAGCTTTGGCTGTTGTTTGAGCGTCTGTTACCAACATTGGGTGGACTTGGGCGGTAACAAATTGTTTGTCGAGTTCCCACGAAGCTGCGGAATCGATCTAAAAACTTTCATTGCATTTAAGGGAGTTTGGTTAGATGTGGTACTTTTGCCGTGCCGAAATATTGGTACAATCTTGCGAAACCTTCGTTGAGGAACGTGTCTTTCCACCAGTGGCATGTAACCAAATTTCCAAACCACATATGGGTGATCTCATGGGAGATTACGTTGGTGATTGACTGGAGGTAGGAGTTTGAGGAACGAGCCTGGTCCCATAGAAGACCGGTTTCTCTGTTCAAAATTGTTTTATTGTTAGTACTGATTTGTGAGGAGTTTACCTGTATGTGATAAGACCCCAGTTTTCCATAGCTCCTGCGGAAAAGTCAGGAATAGCGACTTGGTCCATTTTCCCAATTTGTGAGCTAAGGTACTGAATTCCAGTTATGCCTTCCAAAGCTGTTATTAGTTTAGGACCAGCTGCCAGTGCGGTGGTTCTCAAAGAAGCAGTGTCGCTTCTTGAACAAACTCTGTGTGTTGTACTGCCTGCACTCTCAGTGCATGTAAAATCAGACACAATAAATGCTACCAAATACGTTGACATCTTTGGGGTGGGCTCAAACGTGGTAACTGTGTAGGTAGTTCTGTGAAACGAAGTTACTTTTTATACATTTTGTTACTTTACCGAAACTTACTCAGTCTCAACTGTTGCTGTTCCTTTGGTGTTACTTAGAGCAGTTAAGGAAGACGGGTGCCTAATGCTGATTTTGAAAACAGCCTTGTAAATAGGTTCATCGAAGCATGGAAACGCCTTTCTTGCGTGCGTGGGCTGAAACTGAGTCGTACCCAAAAATACTTCGTTGTTATCCTTGGGGTAAGAACTCTTATAGAAGCCGTACATTTCATTGGTTCTCATCAGGGCTGTATATTTAATTTTCAAACTATAAGAAGCGTCCACTTCAAGGGCTTCCCCTGCTGTTAGAACCAAAATATCAGTGTTAGTATCACTTTCAAAATTTGTATTTGTAAGTGCAATGACTTGATTTTCTGCTTCATTTACTACTTTTTCCAGCACCACATCACTTCCAGCATTGATTGTTATTTTATTTGCGTGTAATCGAATTTCGCTTGTAGCGTTCTTGTTCTTAAAGACAATAGTTACTTCTCCTTCGAACGTATTGGAAGTCGCACTCTTAAAAATTTCTTCGCCAAGTGTCAGAACTAGATCGTAATGATCAACTTCCACTGAAAACGCTGGTAAACGATAATCTTCCTTTTCTGCTTTGGGCTTAACAGGAGTTGTGTACCCACACGCTAAAAACAGAAACAACACGTACTTCTTCATCTTACGTTTGCTTGGACCTTTAGGGACACAAAACTGGTAGCTTTGGATGATCACCGGTTTTAATTCTTTCTGTTATCTCTTATCATGGACAAGGGGTTAGGTAATTAATTTATGGCTTTATTGATGCAGTAATCCCTTTTTTTTATAGTCGAGTACGTTAAGCTGAATTTAACTTTAACACAGCTTGCGTAAATGAAATATCGATATCTAGGACCGATTTAAGGTTCGGCTTTTGGATTTGTTGATTCAGGTAATCTTCCATATGAATTTTTAGTATTGTTTGCAAAAACTAGTACTCATTCTTTGAAGAATTTCGCTATTATTTTATGACTATAGACGAATTACGAAATTGCAAGTCAGTTGTGCCAGTTTTACAGCTTTAGCGGGCAAAACTGAATGAATTTTACCAGAAGTTTATCTTCTTAGTGTCTATTAACTCAAACATTTTATTCATCACCACAATAAAACTGCACATTTATTATTATTTGCGAATTTTTCTGGAGGTGCAAAACTACAAAATATTCTTTATTGCTCAAATCAAACAAAAAGACAGACATTTATCTTTCCAGTTTTTGTGGTCTGACTGCAAAAAACTACAAGTCTCTATAAAATTTTATTTAGTCTGAACACATCTTTAAATTAAATTTGGTAGAAAACCACCAACACTGCCATGACGATGGTACTAACTCCCACCGTTAGAGAACTTGCTCCACTCTCAATTATAGAGAAATAAACTCTCATTTCTTCTTCGAAGCTTTCGGTCCATACTAAATTGTACCGAGCGGTTGCAAGAGCGCTCGCTGCGGTACTCTGCACTGATGCTACCAGAGCTCCGGAGTTAACGAGCGTCTCCAACTAAAACAAAGACGTAAAGTCAAATTTTCTCATATTTTCCCTCACCTGATCTGCTTGCTCTTTGCGGGTAATTCTTGAACCGACGTTACTTAACAACGTGGCAAGAGTGCTCGCCGAACTGAAAATAACAACAAGAAGTGCGAAAAACCGAAAATTATAATTACTGGGTGGCGATTTGAGTGTGGTTTTTGATGATGAAGTTGAGAACTGCGTCAACTCCTTCGGGGTTGCCTCCATAAACGGCGGAGAAAACGTAAGTTGTGTCCTGTGGGCGAACTCCTGAGTTACCATCGATGCCTTTGTACAAGAAACTGTAACAATGTCTATTGGTACTTTGTAATGATATCGTCGGTTTTACTTGGTGAGGGTTTCTTCGTCAGTGGTGCAGCCGAGGGCGGACAAAATCGTAACTTTTTCGTCAGAGAGTGGAGTCTTCTGGTACTCTTCCCACAAGTGGTTCCAATCTCTCGCTATGTTAGTACTGTGGCGAAGGCCATTGCAATACACCACAGAAATAAGATTTTTGTCTGGTTTCCTGTATAAAAATCAGTTACGACTTTTTAATCTAACTTTAACTCTTTACTTCTGGTTTGTGCGGAAATCCTCAAACGCCGCCAAAGCATTGTCAACACAGTCCTTATGCTTCAATCTGCAGGCCCATGGTACTATCAGCACTTTAGACAGCGTGAAGATTTGGTCATCACTTTTATCGGTATTGAATGGTACGGATTTGTAGAAATTCTCCGCAAGATCCAAGATGTGTGCCTGAAATCTTACTAGTAACTTTAAGCGTAACAATGATAGGTAGTACCGATAGACTGTCTTGCACTTTCTGGTTTGTTGTTCTTGATGTCATGGTCGAAAACGCGCTGAACGCAGAGTACCACGCATAGTACGAAGTGTCGTTCTTCAAGAAACTGTATAAATCCAAAAGTTCAGAAAAGCTGTAATAGTCATATCTGACAAAGTTGAAGAAGTCGTTGACGATCTGAGCTCTGTTAAGCTCATGGATGCCATCAAAGTTGGGTTTGTTCAAAGCTGTCTTAATCTTCTCCCAAAGATTTTTATCGTAGTCCACGCGGTAGTAACCTGGCGATTAAAATGATAATTATAGTAGTTTCAAAGGGTACCGTACCGGCTTGCTGGTTATTCAAAATAATCCAGTCATCCGCGTTCTGCAGGAGTGGACTATTAATGTTAAGTTCGGGCCTCAACCAGACACGTGGTGTGGTACTTTCAAATTTGTTATCATCAGAACTGGTTGTGTAGCTCACTGGGACGTACCACTTTTCATTGACTGAGGCTTGACCACTCGACAAGAAGCGTCTCTGAAAAGAACCATTTCATGGGTGGATTAGGATTAGTTTTTTTACCTGCGAAATGGTAACTTGCGTCCCCGTTGCGCTCACATTCAAAACCGGATATCCTCCATAATAAACCCATCTGTGCATGATATCTGCAAGGGTCGATGGTAGACCAGCAGGTGCGAAATTTTGGAGAGCCGCCCACAGATCCTCAGGTACGGTGTTTTTGAATTGACTAAGAAAAATTAGTTTGATTGCGATTATCCCCAAATTTTTGATCTTTACTTGTCTGTGATGTACTTGTTGAGTCCTTGTTTGAACGCGTCAAGTCCCATGATGTGTTGTACCATTCTGAAGACGCTTCCTCCTTTGCTGTACGAAACAGTACTAAAACGCCCGGAGATTTGTGATTGTGAAGACGCCGGTGAAGAAAGAGGCGCCGAACTGGGTGAGGCGTCGCTGGATAGTGCAGTGTGGTGTGCTTCAATAACGAATTGTTTGTCGGTTTGAAGAGTACTGTTAACTTGTTGGGGTAAATGGTACTCGAAGTAAGTAGCAAAACCTTCGTTGAGGAAGGTGTTGGACCACCAGTTACACGTCACCAAGTTACCAAACCAGAAATGGGACAACTCGTGGGCGATGATGGTGATGACATGTTGTTTGTAGCGATTGGAGGATTCTTGAGGATCCCACAGCAAATAACGCTCTCTGTTAACAATTGGGATTACAATTAAAGTACCGAAACTCCAAGACTGACCTGTAAGTGACGAGCCCCCAATTTTCCATAGCGCCCGCGGAGAAGTCAGGGATGGCAAACTGATGGATTTTCGTGATTTTGTGAGCGTCGTACTTCACCCCCGTGAATGTTTCCATAGCCTCGGCCAAGTCAACCCCAAAATCCAACGCCAAGTTTCGGATGTCTTTTGACTCCTCTGTTGAACAGATAGAATGAGGAGTGCCGTCTTCAAGACTGTTGCTTGAGCACGTGAAATCCGAAACAACGAACGCGATTAAGTATGTGGACATCTTGGGTGTCGTCGCGAAGGTAGTTGTAGCAGAAGTTGTATCCCTAAAAGTGTGGTAAAGTAAAACTAGAAACTTTTTTTTTGGTATTACTCGTATCTGCTGGCTGGAGTGTTGCCGACGGCTGTGTACTGCTTCGGATGCGTAATACTAATATCAAACTCTGCTTTGTAAGAAGGCTCATCGAAGCAAGGGAAGACTTTCCTGGCATGGGTTGGTTGCATTTGAGTCGTCCCCAAATTTCTTTTAATGTTATCTTTGTTAACATAGGAACTTCTGTAAAACCCATTCATATCGTCTTCGGTTCTCATTCGCCCAAAATAACTTATATTGAACTGGTGGTTACCAATTTCCAACTCCTCCGCTGTAGTCAGTGTTAAAATATCCGTAAGACTGTCACTCACAAATTCAGTATTGCTGATCTGAATTGTACGACCATTTTGCGTCACTAAAGACAGCTGCAAGATGTTGAGACCATTAGCATGGAGCTTAATCTCTCTCGTGGCTTTAAGATTGTTGAATGTAATATACGCATTTCCATTAAAAGCCAAATTTGTGAAGATGTTTTCGTCAAAAGAGAGATCGATCTTGTAGTAACTAACTTCGAGGGCTCCTGTTGGAAGACGATACTCTACATTTCGTGGTAAAATGTTCACACTCTCGTCAGGAAGATCAAAAGGAGAGGCGGTTACTGCGGAAAATAAGAATAACAAAAAGAACTTCGAAGACATGGTTTCGCGACGTAAAGACTGACGCGCCCAAGAATGGTGCCGTTTTATTCGTGGTGGTATCTTATCGGAGAAGAGGTATTAGGAGTAATTTAATTTATTGCTTTTTGGGCTTAGATTGTCTGGATCTAAAAAGTAATTGAAGACAAAATTTTTGATTTATGGTTCAAATTTCTATAGTTATCACAGATGTTAAATGCAACATTTTAGTCGTAAAGAAGACAGATAGTAATGTCCTCCAATAAATACACTTAAGGTGTAAATAGCTTAAGGTCTGAATGAAATGAGGGATTAGAAACTGTTTTTGTTCCACTAAAACTGACATTTTATATTATTATGACTTTGATAACAATAATAAAAAAAAATTCAATGTAAAGAGCTAGAAATCGCAATCTGATGTATCCTTTAAAAAAGTCGCTTAAATTCACAAAATGTTGCTTAGTATATTTACAGAAACCAATCAGGGCGTGAAAACAAAGAATTCTGTGTAAAAACCGACTAATCCAGTTCTTGCTGCATTCCTATTGGATGCTTTGGTGCAGTTGTCTTTACGCTTCAATGGAGTGCCGATTGTGGAATTTGTAGAAATAACACTTGAGAAGATCAATCTACGACACCTTCAAAAAAATAATAAAAAACGCTCCTAGTAGAAAAAATGTGACATTGTTTATTTATAAAAAAGAAAAATTATCTCATTGATGCAAGTTTTCGCACATAGCTACAGATGTGAATAATTTTATTCTAGAAATGTTTACTCAAAGTTGTTTCAAGGAAACTTTTAATCAAATCACTAATACTCATTAGTTATATTTGTGTTCGATTTATTATTGTGTTCCAGGAATTTAATTCTCATTTTAGTTTATCATCAGATGATGCGTAAATCATTGATTTATGATTTTCTTGTCATAGTTTTGGGTTCTAACCAAGGTTAACAGTTACTTACTTATCACAAAAATGACACATTACTGACGAGGAGCTGTCTTGAAATACGAGGAATTTTTGTGCCGAGTAAAGCTCCAAGTCATGTAAACCATTTTATTGACGTGTTTTGTACTAAATTTTGTCGGAAATCGTAAGAAATAAAAAATAAAAGTTGAAGTGACATGACAAAGTGATGGTCAATTTGTCACCAAATTGTGGGAGCGTCAGTAATAAACTTACTTTATCGTTGACCTCTTATTAATGTCGATATTAATGAATCAGTTTGTCTGAAAAAGGATGCGTTAATGGGTGTCATTAACGCTCTCTTTTTCATTATGCAGCTCTTTTTGTAATTTTGACATTTTGACATCACAAAATTCATTGTAAGTCTTTTCGTAAACATCCCGACTTTTACTCGGTAATAAACTTGAACATGCATCGTTTGCGCTTTGGACCACTGCAGCCGGTAGGGTATTATCACAATTTTCCAGGTCCATAATTACGACTTCAGCAACAACTTTTTCAAAATGGTGACACTTGTTGATAAAATTCGCATGTCATTTTTTTCAATGGTAACTATGTTTTTTTATCATAATGATTTTTCCGTGAAACTCTTGCCCATTTTGTCACCCAAATAAAGGTATTGTGTGGTCAACGATAAAACGTTGTAATAAACTCGTTTGTTAATGGGCGATTAATGATCTCCACTATTAAAGACACTTACTCGCTTCGCTCGTTCGTGCTTTAAACAGTGTCGATCATTAATCGCCTTCATTAACAAACTAGTTTATTAAATAACTATTGTTATTCTCGGTGTAGATTTGAGGGTATTGTGTTATAACTTTATGGTTTTTATCAACTTGACAGTTGTTTGTGGTGCCATCTATTAAACAATCTACTATAGGTATCTAACTTATCTCTTTTAAATTTTGCTGATTTCTAAATTAACAAAAATTCAAAATTTTTAACTCAATTTTAAAATAAAAATTTATAAAATGGGTTTTCCTTGCTTTAGAATTTTACAATTTAGCAGACATAATTATCAATGAAAAAGTGATAATTTTCCTAAATCTCATAAATGTAGCGTTGAAACTGTCAAAGTTACGGATTTTACTTGCAAAAATTCAAAATTTTTAGTTAAATTTTGAAATAAAATTTTTTAAAATGGTGTAAAATTTTACGGTTTAGCACATTTAGATAAATAACAGTAATTTCTCTAAATTTTATTGTTGTAGCACTAAAATTGTCAAAGTAACGAACTTTAAATTAAAAACAAATAATTTTTGGTTTGATTTCAAAATAAAAATTTTTAAACTGAGTTTCCTTTGTTTAAGAATTTTACAATTTAGCAGACATAATTTGCTATGAAAGACTAATAATTTTCTCATACATGTAGCGTTAAAACTGCCAAAGTTTCGGATTTTACTTGCAAAAAAATAGAAAAGATTTAGTACGATTTTGAAATAAAAATTTTTAAAATAGGTTTTCGCTGCTCTAGATTTTCTCAATTTAGCACAGTTAATAAACGATAAAAAACCTGTAATTTCCGTAAAACAAATTTTAAATTGAAAAAAATTATTTTGGTTTGATTTCAAAATAAAAATTTCTAAAATAGGATTTCTTTCTTCTAGAATTTTACAATTTAGCAGACATAATTAGAAATGAAAGAGTGATAATTTCCTTAAACTACCATAGTTACGGTTTACTTAAAAAAAAATCTAAATTTTTAGTTCGATTTTCCAATAAAAATTTTTAAAATGGGTTTCCGTTGCTATAGAATTTTTCAATTTTGCACAATTAATAAACAATCAAAAAACAGTAATTTTCTTATATTTCATTGCTGTAACGTTTAAACTGCCAAAGTTACAAATTTTAAATTGAAAAAAAAAAATGGTTTGATTTTAAAATCACAATTTCTAAAATAGATTTTCTTTGCTCTATAATTTTACAATTTAGTAGACATAATTAAAAATAAAAGAGTAATAATTTTCTTAAATCTCATAGATGTAGTGTTAAAGTTACGAATTTTACCTGAAAAAAAAACACCAAAATTTTTAGTTTTGAAATAAAAATTTTTAAAATGGGTTTTTGTTGCTCTAAAATTTTACAATTTAGCACAATTAATAAACGATAAAAAATCAATAATTTTCCTAAATCTCATTATTATAGCAATAAAATTGCCAAAGTTACGAATTTTAATCGAAAAAATTCAAAATTTTTATTTCTATTTCGACATAAAAATTAAATAATAAAAACAACCTAGCCAAGGTTAAATCAAGGTTAATTTTTTAACTAGAACTACTAGTAACGCGACATTGTTCATACTTATAATTTCATGATGATACACGCGTCAGGAATTAACGATTTATCGCTTTAAAAGCTTCAATATATAGATAATTGTGTCTATAACATAATAATCTGTTAATCATCAGAAAATGCCAGTCACGTATAATATAATATAAAGGTGAAAATAACAAGTCTATAGGTACACTGACACGAATTCAGAGACTTCACAGAACTTTTATTTGTGTACTTATATTAGAGTCAAATGTTCAGTGCAGTTATGGCTTCGACTCTTTAAATGCTTTACAACAACCTTCCCGCAAAGCCTAGTCAAGAGACTAACTTAATTTTTACCGAATTTCATTTAACGACAAAGCTAAAATGAGTTCAGTATACTTATCTTTCAAGAACGATTGCGCAAGTTTTCCGGTACAACTTCCAGTGTAAATTAATCTTTCGAAAAACACTTCAAGCAGAGTTTTGATAATGACCTCAGCGTTGCATCACTCAGTTGTTTTCAATAACATTACGTACTTATGAGAAATTTAATCTTTTAATTGACTGATTCATAAAATTACTGCATAAATTCTTAATTTACTTAAAGTTTTGCGCAATACAATTGATTGCTTTTATGTACTTAAACCAATTAAGAGATACTCAAGTTTTACTAATGCAACAATTTATTCGATTTCTGGTACGATTCGCTTCTAGAAACATGAATTATGGTTCTCCAAACATATCTGCGATCGGTACTTTGTTGAGCAAGCTATTAAACATTCCTTTTATTACAGATCCAGCAGCATCTTCGTAGCTAGGTTTGATATCTTGGAAAATATCCTGCCAGTTGTCATTTATCACTTGATTGATATTGTCTCCTAATGCTTTATCTCCATTGAACAAATTTTGATAGTTTACGTGTAAAGACTCCACTTTGTTGAATGTTACTTTCAGATTTGACACCTTGAAGTGTTTTTTGCCTCCTTTATCATGTTCTTGTAGAGTGAAAATCAACGTCAATTCCGGCTTGCCTGGAAATTCCCCAAAGTGTAAAATAATAGTTAAAATTCAATTTTACCGATTAAAATGTGCCCTGGACCCTTTCCAACGATGGGCATCATCATAACTTTTCCATTAATCTCATAATCAAAATCGAAAGTCACTTTTGGAAACACCACATCCATTTGGAGTTTCTTCGTTCCGAAATCCAGACTAAACCAAATTCGTTAGTTTGAAATTACCGACATTTCACTCCTACCTTGCTTTACACGAAGCGATTTCGGTTATGTGGCCACATTTAAAGTTCTTGTAGTTTTGGTTGAAGTTAACAGCTTTAGAACCGGCGGCTAAAGTCACCGTTGGTAAGAAAAAGGGTTCCAAAGAAGGCAAACCGACTTCAGGTTTGGCTTCTTTCAGTTGAGTGACAGCATCCTGAATTGCCTTCGACAGGCAGTCATTGAAGTCGGCTTGTTTCCGGTCACATGTCTTGAACGCTGGAAAAAATGTTAGAAGAAAGAAGATAAAAGAGGAAATATTCACGTAGTTTGCCGGAGCAGCTTGTGGTCAAAACGACGAAGAAAATTAACGTTGCGGACTTCATTGGGACTAAGATTCCGCATTGAGTGCAATTTTCCTTTTATAATCGAAGAAACGATCGTTAAGGAAATAAGCGAGTTTTTCTACAACTGTTAGTTTAATTAACAGTTTTTCTGGTTCGTTAGAAATATTTTAATTTGTACAAATTGGAGGATTGAAAATGGAAATAAAACGCGTCAAATTCTTCTTCTTTTATTAAAAATAACAAACCATAATTATTTCAGGTGATTATAAAACGAAATCAAACTGATCAATATGAGCGATCTCTGCTAGTTTTGATTGTCTTGGATATTGAGAACCATTTTCTCAAAGAGCTGTTGGTACTGTGTGTTCTGCTCTTTTGTAGTATTTCATACAAGAGTCAGTTTCTCACCATATGCAATTGTTGTTCAGTGACAAGTTTTTTCGATAGCGCTAGGAACATTTCGGAAACAACTTCTTGGTTGAATTGTTGGAAAATCTGCTCCAAATACTGTTTAGTGAGAGCAAGAGTTAAGTCCACACCAATGCCGCTACCATCCACGACAGAAATGGGTTCTGTTGCTCTAGAATTTTACAATTTAGCGCAGTTAACAAATGATAAAAAACCAGTTATTTTTCTAAATTTCATTGCTGTAACACAAAAATTGTCAAAGTTACGAATTTTAAATTAAAAAAAATAAATTTTTCTTTGCTTTAGAAATTTACAATTTAGCAGAAGATTTTCTTTGGAAGAGTGATTATTTCCTTAAATTTCATAGATGCAACGTTAAAACTGCCAAAGTTACGGATTTTACTTAAAAAAAATAAAAATGTTTAGTTCGATTTTGAAATAAATTTTTTTTTAAAGGGTTTCCGTTGCTCTAGAAATTTACAATTTAGCACTGTTAACAAACGATAAAAAAAACGTCTTTTCCCTAAATTTTATTGTTATAGCACCAAAATTGTTAAAGTTACGAATATTAAGATTAAAAAAAAAACATTTTTTCCTTTGTTTTAGAATTTTACAATTTAGTAGACATAATTAGCGATAAAAGAGTAATAATTTTCTTAAATCTCATAGGTGTAGCGTTAAAACTGCCCAAGTTATGAATTTTACTGGAAAAAAAAAAAATCTTTAGTTCGATTTTAAAATAAAAATTTTTAAAATGGGTTTCCGTTGCTCTAGAATTTTACAATTTAGTACAGTTAATGAACGACAAAAAAAACAGTAATTCTCTTGAATATCATTATTGTAGCTTTAAAATTGTCAAAGTTACGAATTTTAAATTGAAAAAAAGTAAATTTTTAGTTTGATTTCAAAATAAAAATTTCTAAAATGGATTTCCTTTGCTCTAGAATTTTACAATTTGGCAGACATAATTAGCGATAAAAAAATAATAATTTTCCTAAATCTCAAAAGTGTAGAGTTAAAGATGTCAAAGTTATGGATTTTACTTAAAAAAAAATAATTAGTTCGATTTTGAAATAAAAAATTTTAAAATGGGTTCTTGTTGATATAGAATTTCACAATTTAACACAGTTATTAAACGATAAAAAAAAACAATAATTAATTAATAGTTTTCTGGTTCGTTAGTACAAACAATTACACAAATATTTTAATTTGTACAAATTTGAGAATTGAAAGTGGAAATAAAACGCGTCAAATTCTTCAAGATTTTATTAAAAATAACAAATCATAATTATTTCATGTGATAAAACGAAATCAAACCGATCAATACGAGCAAAGTTACAGAAATCTTCACATCCGCCGCGCCGCCACCGCCATCCTCTTCTGTGGTGGTGGGTTCGGACGTAGTGGTGGGTTCGGACGTAGTGGTGGGTTCAGACGTGGGTTCGGACGTAGTGGTGGGTTCGGATGTGGTGGTGATTTCCTCAGTGGGAACATTAGCCAACCATGCGGCGATCACATCCTCGTGCGATCTCTGCCAATTTTGATTGTCTTTGACATTGAGAACCATTTTCTCAAAGAGCTGTTGGTACTGTGTGTTCTGCTCATCAGTCAAGCACTCAGTCATGTTGTTTACCTAAAGATCCTCGTAGCATTTAATACAAGAGTTGGTTTCTCACCATTTGCAATTGTTGTTCAGTCACGAGTTTCTTCGACAGCGCTAGAAACATTTCGGAAACAACTTCTTGGTCAAATTGTTGCAAAATTTGTTCCAAATACTGTTTGGTGAGAGCAAGAGTTAAATCCACACCAATGTCGCTACCGTCCAAGACCGCCAAGTAGGCGAATAACTTCTCTTCGCCTTCAAGTGTTAAAATGCTTTGTTGGCCAAGGGCGGCTTTCACTACGTACCTAAAATTGAGTAAATAATTAAAAGAGCGAAAATCAGGAAAAAGTTACTCCAGGGTTTCTCTGTCTTCAGTACAAGTCATGCTTTTGAGAATTCGTCTGTGTCGATGAGCCTCGTGTTGATCTTTCAAGAACAAGAAATTCTCTCTGGTACCTTTTCGCATTCCACCACAATAGATAAGTTCTTGATGATCAGGATGAACAGGTTCACCCTTAGATAAAATTGCGTTCGTTTCTTGATGGCATTTATCGTACCCTAAATCGCACAACCACGTTAGAACTTTGATGCGACTTAAGGTGTCCGTGTGGGTGTCCTGGGGAAGAGGATTCGTCCCCAAATCTTCATACAAGTGTTGAAGTAGCGATGTTACAAAACTCTGCAATTTGACGTCAATATTTTTAGATGATTTTATATCTGATATGAGAAATATAACGCACCATAAATTTCTCCTGCGTGCTCGTTTTAGACAAGCGAGCTGTTATCTCATTCGCTGTTTTAATGAACGCCAAAATTGGGATGTAATCCTTCTCTCTTGCAAGGTACTGGATCAAGTTTAAGTAGTAATCGAAAGCTAAGTCTTGATTTGCAAAATGAGCGGCGTCTTCTATCAGCACTGCTTTGTTTGCACTTGAAATACTAGAAACGCTGTTGGTGGGATCCAGCAAAAATTTTGTCAACATTTCCCAGTTTTCTGGGTCGTACTTAACACGGTAGTACCCTAGAGAAAAAATTAGTAGGAAGGAAACCACACGGAATTAGTACCTAGACGCTCTGAATTGACCAAGTACCACTCAAAAGGACCTTGATTGGCGAAATTGGCTTGTAATTCTTTGTCTTCCAGGATAAAATCGAAATTCTGGAGGTCGTGGGGTTGACCGGCAAAAACCACATTTATGGGGATGGAGCGCACGGGGTCCTCCTTCAAAAGCAATAAATAATTTGCAAACAAAAACTTGTCGTACCTGTATGAATCGTATTTGATTCGTTTGACTATTTCTTTCGGTTTCCACTGTGGGAACTCCTTCATTGATCCAACCAACCACTATTGTATTATTTTCGTCTTCAAATATACTAAAAACGAAGGTAAAGTGTCTAAATCGGGAAAGAGGTACTTACTCTGCAGGAGTGGGAAAACGGGACAACATCCTAAAAACGGCGGTAGCTGCAAACCAACAATACAATAAATGTTTGAAAAAGAATCCTTCCTACATTTTACGACTTGTTCTTGTGTGAACTCCAAAGGAGTTAGATTTTCCGGCAAAACCAGAGAAATTACAGAGTCATTAGTGTCGCGCTGGAGCACATCTCTCAACTCGTTGACTAAGAACTGCTCCTGCAGCCTCCAACTTGGTTGAATTGCATGTACGACCTCGTACTGATACGTTGCAGTGGTACCCGCAGAAACCCAATAGTTGGACCAAGAGTAAGAGTCTTTGGGCTTTTGTTCAACAACTGCATGACTAATGAGTGTAGCAATGTGTTGTTTGTCTTCAGCAGTTTGGTGGTCTTTGTTGAAAAGAACAGCGGATTCTCTGGAAATCAGATTAGAGAATAATCTGATAATAAAACGAGATTAAACCTGTAAACTATTAATCCTTTGTTTTCTAAAACCGCCGTGGATATAGCGGAATCAGGGACAACGAGCTGGTGGATATCGGATATTTTGTACGGGTACAAACTCCTGAACGCTTCCAAGGCGTTTCTGGATAATTCCTCTAGTAATTCAGTACCAGTTTCCACGAAACTTGACACAGAACCATTCGTTATAAAGTCACCGATAGCGAAACTTAGAAGATATGTGGGGATAGGATCTGACGTGGCGAACGTGTCTTTGGATCTCTCCGTGTCTCTACAAAACACTAATCAGAGAAAACTGATTGAATTTTGATCTTACAATTCTGTGGTTGAAATTAATGGTACTCCGGTAATCGCACTGTAGGTTTTGGGCCTTACGATGTTCAGCTGGAAAGTGGAGATAAATTTTGGGGCGTCGAAACAAGGGAAAACTGCTCTAGCCCAGTCATAACGGAAATCCGTCAAGAAGATGGTCCTACAACACCGTTAGAAAATGATAGAAGGTGGAAAGTCGTACCGTGGAGTATCTGGGGTCCCAAATTGGTAATAATACAGTCCTTTCTGTTGGTCATTTATAGTACCACCAGCTGTGAAGGTGAGGAAATACAGTCCTGGTTCCAAAGCTGCTTCAAATTGAAGATGTACATCACCGGTTGTATCTTCAACGGTGGAAATAAGGAGTGGTACCGGTATATCTTCTTGGTTTAATACACTGATTTTCGTCACATTTAAATTCTTCGAGTTTAAACTAAGAATGGGTGTTGGTTCTTCTACATTTATTCTGATTATTGTGTCACTGGTGAATGTTAATTCCGTCTCTTGGAGGACCACAGTGACGTCATAGTGAAGAGGAATCACCGGTTCTTGGGATAGAACACCGGTCACTAGAAGTGCGATAATTGGGAACCTCCACATTTTAAAGTCAGAGGATTTTGAACAAAGGTAAATCGCGAGTATTTATATTACTGTATACTATATTAGATAACGGCGATAAAATAATAAAATTCATAAATAAAAGGATTAAGAATGTCATATTACGAATGCGAAGAAGGATTGGGGCCAAAAAATGAGAATTAAATGTGTGAATTATAGCGTTAGAATCGGTTATAATCGGTGACAACATTTTGCAACGGTAAAGCAGAATTTAGAAATTAAAAGACTAAACTTTATTTTTCTTGTAGAGAATTTTTTGTAGGCGCCAAATTTAACAAGGCGGCTGTTGTCAAACAAGAACTAACATTTGTCAAACTGAGGATTAGCATTCATTTGTTTCTGTTATTTTCAGTTTTTGATCATTATATTTTAATTAGTAAAAATATTGTCATTTACTTATGGAGCCATCCATTAATAAAAATTAACATTCATTCATAACAGGGATCTAACTTATCTCTTTCAAATCTTTTGGTTTTTAAAAATGCCCTTTTGTAAAGCGGTAAATTCAGCAGGAAAAATGCCGTATCGGTGGCCCCCTAATATTAGTGGATCTCACTTTGTTTGTGGCCCTTTTCGTTATCTTCGATTTTATTTTCATGATAAATCCATGAGTCACCCAATTACTATTAATTAACAAAAGTTGCAAAGGCATATTTATCAAAACAGAACGTTTATTTTGTTTTTTGAAGCAACAATTATTCAAAAGTTTACCGTTTTTCATCGTCCTCAAATTCGCTTCCAAAACCTCCTCCGTCTTCTTTATGTTGATTTTTAACAACTTTATAGCTTAATTTAAAAAGATAAAGCCGAAAGTTTAACTTTGCCGCCCCATTTACCTATAACTCAACAAATTCGAATTAATCACCGCCTCTAATTGCATTTCCCCATTTTTGACCTTAAAATCGCAAATAAAATTATCTTCTAAATTAAGTTATGAATAAATGAATTATTCTTCGGTTCATTTAAGTGAATTTGTTTGCTTCCAACTTTACGTAGGGAATGTTATTTTCGAATTCTCGTGCATGCTTTTACGTGGCTTTCAGATCTCTGTTGCATTATAATTTTATTTAGTTGGTAGCTTTGGAGGACACATTGACTGCTAATAAATGAAAAGAACGCTGACTGAAAAGATGGCATCTTTATAGACAGCCACAGGCTGGGAAATCTTTGATTCGGTCAAACTGGACGCACAGAACCGTACTGAAAAAATTGCGAAAGCGGCTATAAATAAAACGAATTACATTTCGCGTTACGTTCGATTAGAGTCACCATTTTTTTATTGATATTTATTATCTTTATTGTCGCGTTCGATAATTAAGTTGGTGATAACGGAGAATTTTAGAGATCCTACTCTGGGCACGGATGAAAAAAGTGATTTCTATCAAGGACTGGTGACAGTTCTTAAATAATTCCGACAATTAGAAAAGAGCAGACATTCCAGGATCGGAACTTGAAGGAAACGAATGTGATAGGACTCCAATTCACATTGCTCAAATTCAATGGCTTTGATCGGAGTTTTGATTGAAACTGAGAATGAAAGAAGGCGCAACAAAAATTTATCTTAGTAAATGGATTTTGATCTTTTCATCTGATATAATGTTAATTTATAGACACACAGATATGGCGTTTTTTCGGAAGCATCGTAAGCCGGATTTTGAGTGTATTTTTGGTTGTATAACGCACAACACTTGAGCAGGATCAGATATCGGGTGAGATATTTAAACCAGCAGTTACAGCCATTGTAAAAGATAATTGTAACCGTGATGGCACGCGTTTTACAGCTTGATGGTGTATTGTAAACGTGCATTTCTTTACGACTATAATTCTATTTCCTCTTTACGAGTGACGACACCGAAGAAATCCCTTTCGATCCGCGATAATAAAGTTTTCGTTTGTTTTAGTGTTAGGATTTGTATCAAAGGTGCGGCGGTCGGTCTCTGCTGACACAGTGGAAGGACAGATCCTCCCCAGTCATGTATCCTTCATTCAGCATAGGCAAATTGCTGCCTTTGTGCCTCGGAGCGTATCAACTCTCTGAATAGTTGTACAAAAGTTGCTTCATTTTATACTTTAATGACCTATTAATTTTTAGACGTCGGACGCTACAACCGACGTCGTTAATAACAACACGAATCAACGCAAGAAGTGTGCCCTCAGGTCGAATTCTTTTGCTGAAATAGCAAATCGATGGGATTATCTCGAGGGCAATCTTTCAAGTGCAAGAAATGAGCGCAGGCACGCATTCAGGGATTTTGTTGGGGAGTTTATTATTATTAGCTTAGCCTAAATATCAATAATTTGTATTAACTCATTAACGCCCGCTACCAGAAATATTTTTTTTTATAAATTTTACATATGAGGTTTAGTTTAGATACCTGAATGAACCTACGTAAAAATCTTGTCTTCTATTTTTTTCAAACCATCCTATACAGGGTCCGGCAACACTTGTGTCCACCCCCAAAATCGTCTTTAATTTTAAAGTTACAATTTTGAAAATTTGCATACGCTCATAGTTGACAAAGTTCTAGAAGCTGACGCAAAAATTTGTTTCTTATCATGGTTTGGTTGGCGTCGCGACGCTTAAAAAGAATAATTTTTAGCGATTTTTGAGCTTTTGCGGAAATATTCGTGAATTCAATTTTTTTTCAACATAACTGTAATACAACTATCTAAGTTTCTATTTTAAATCTAATGCAAATTGTGTTTGAAATTTGCGAAAAAAACGCTGTTTTATCAAGTTAGTTTTCAAAATTCTGACAGCGCAACGGCAAACTACGTTTACACCAAAATTTCACAAGTCACTTCATTCATTCTTATAAAGGTTAATTTTGATTAACACGGGCATGTTGCACTTTATGGACACCAAAAATCGTTAATTAACATCGACAAAGCGACAATTTCACCAATTAAGACTTTTGTTACAATCTAAAGCAAGCCAAAGGATAGATGTCATTTGTGAGACAAGATGTTGACAGATGGGTGTAAACGTAGTTCCCAATTTTGACGTAATGAAATTAGAAACTAACTTGATAAAACCGCATTTTTTTCTCAAATTTTGAAGAAAATTTGCATTGAATCTAAAGTAACAGCTGAGATATTTTTAACACATTTATATGGAAAAAAAATTAAATTAGGGGTTGATATCACAAATCCTCACAATTAATTAAAAATTACATTTTTAAAGCGTCGCAACGCCAAAACTATCAGTGATTAAAAACAAATGTTTGCGTCAGCTTCTAGATCTTTGTCAACTGTGGGCGTATGCAAATTTTCAAAATTTTATCTTTAAAATTAAAGACGATTTTGGGGGTGGACAGAAGTGTTGCCGGACCCTGTATATAGGACACTGGGCGGATTTGTATAGAAAAGAACGTGTTTTATAACGGCCAATTTGGTGCACGAGTTCGCGGTGTACAAAACGAGCCGTATGGGACGAGTGCACAATGCCATTATAAAACAAGTCCTTTATACTATTTTTTCGAATTTGCACCCTTTTTTTAATAAAAAATTTAAATTTTCCAATTCTAAGACTTTTCGTTTTACACGATTGGTAATGGTTTTGTAACCACGACTTGCCACTTGATTTTCAAATTCATTTTAAAATTTGACATTTATTGAGTTTCACTATCACTGAATTTTGACTTAACGTAACCTAACCTCACAGCCAGTATTCACATCTATTATACAGGGTCCGGCAACACTTGTGTCCACCCCCAAAATCGTTTTTAATTTTAAAGATAAAATTTTGAAAATTTGCATACACTCATAGTTGACAAAGCTCTAGAAGCCGACGCAAAAATTTATTTTTTATCACTTATAGTTTAGGCGTCGCGACGCCTTAAAAGTGTATTTTTTAGCTAATTGTGAAGTTTTATGAAATGAACCTCTAATTTAATTTTTTTTCAATATAAATGTGTTAAAAATATCTCAGTTGACATTTTAGATTTAATGTAAATTGTATTCAAAATTTGAGGAAAAAATGCTGTTTTATCAAGTTAGTTTTCAATTTTATTACGTCAAAATTGGGAACTACGTTTACACCTATCTGTCAACATCTTGTGTCACAAAAGACATCTATTCTTTGGTTCGTTTTAGAAGGTAACAAAAGTCTTACTTGGCGAAATTGTCGCTTTGTCGATGTTAATTAACGATTTCTAGTGTCCAGAACGTGCAACATACCCGAGCTAATCAAAATTCACCTTCATATGAGTGAATGAAGTGACTTGTGAAATTTTGGTGTAAACGTAGTTTGTCACTGCACCGTCAAAATGTTGAAAACTAACTTGATAAAACAGCGTTTTTTTCGCAAATTTTAAACACCATTTGAAGTAGATTTAAAACAAAAACTCAAATATTTGTATTACAGTTATGTTGAAAAAAAATTGAATTCGCTAATATTACCGCAAAAAGCCAAAAATCGCTAAAAATTAAACTTTTTAGGCGTCGCGACGCCAAAGAATCCGTGATATAAAAACAAATTTTTGTGTCAGCTTCTAGAGCCTTGTCAACTATAAGCGTATGCAAATTTTCAAAATTTTATCTTTAAAATTAAAGACGATTTTAGGGGTGGACACAAGTGTTGCCGGACCCTGTATTTAGGTACAATTATTGTTGGCCGCAAAGAACAATTCAATTATATTGATACATTTTTTATTCACGCAGCAATTTATTAAACACGAATCGTAAAATCCAAATTGACCACGATCTTGACAGGAAACAGGTGACAGCCAGATTAATTAGTTCTGCCAATTCTTAAAAAACAAAATTTCTTACTTTGAGTTCTTTTATAGATACCTATAAACATCGCCGACTTCATCTTATACCAAGCCTGTTCAATTTTGATTTCTCCCCTTTGCAAAAAGTTCCCTCAAGGTCATCGCCGTACATACGCTAGCGACCCCAACGACGAAAAAACGTATCAAATTCTGGTGATAATTCTTTCATTTTGGTGACATTTCCGTCACTTTGAAAGTTGAAGTGATGATAGGTTAGGTATGTCGGGTAAATTCATCAAAAATTACGGCATCTGGAATGCAAGGAAAGCGATTTCTCCGAACTTCCATAAAGAAAACAGATCATTCTCTTCGCGGAAACGGCTACTAATCAGAAATATATAATTAAAAATCAAAAAATGCCAGAACTGTGTTTCAAGAAATTGTCGAGAGTGGCGCTAGCGTACGCACGCCTCACGTACTCATGGCCTACTTCGCGGGAACAAATCTCGGAAGCTATTGAACAGGCTTGGTATAAGATGGAGTCGGCGATGCTATAAACGACTCCAAATTGAGTACTCTAATGGACCTATTAAAGCGGCAAATTCGAAAAATATATTTTTTTTACTTTGCGTTAACAATACTTTCATTGTGCAACGCAAACGCGTTTCACAATAAAAACAATTGTTTTTATTATAGCACGCAAAACAGTAATTTTTTTTGGTTATGTTGGCTATGTTACGTTGAATCAAAACCGCAATGATGATCATCATCATGATCACGAAAATGTGAATTTAGGAATAATGAATCAGAAGAAAAGCAAACGTTGTAATACCTAATTTTGCAAAATTAAACAGAAAACGTCAATAATTATTTGAATTGAAATTTTGTTAGACAAATGTCATTACCTCTTTTGTCACCAACCCAACTTGTCAAAAATCCCTAATCGAAAATAATTTCTTTCAAATGCAATTTCGCTGCGCTCGTCGTGGTCAAAACTCATTCGTGCTACAATACTCGCCTTATGAAATACGTGTAATAATGTACTATTTTAGGCCGGCGGTCTTTTTTAACTTTTTTGGAGACTCTAAAAATAAACTACTTCCCAAGCCACTGATGCACTGATTGCTGCCTTCACAGTGCTTAAAATCAAAAAATTAAAAAGATTATTAAACTATTTAGAAAGTACTTTTCGTACCTTGACCTTCGATAGAGGAGAAATTTTGTAATTTGACACAATAGCGGAGTTTAAAAAAAATGTCAGATTTCGCTTGAAAATTTGATGATTTTTGGACAAAAAATCATCCGCCAAAATTACACTAAAAAAATGTTATTTGAGTTTGCTGACCTAATAAAATGCTTTTGAAAGTTTTCGTGTTGCTACGACTCGTCTCTGCTATTTCAATCAGACTTTTACCTAAAATAATAATAATAATAATAACCTAATTTACCTAAAAGAATTTTGTTACATTTTTGTACTTTATAAATAAAAAAATGCAACTTAGCAAGTGTCTCTTTAAGGGGCTGTAGCTTCTTACAAAAGATGCTATTTACATAACACTCTGTATATTACATGTTTTGGCATTTTCTTGTTTTTTTCAGTCTTGAATTGGTCAAATTAATTCCCCAGACTGACTAATTAACAAATATTTCGCAAAGTTTTTAGCAGCACTTTGATAAATACAGAAAATCCGACTTCAAAGACGCTGCTTTCTCCTGTGTCAACAAAAATATTTTTAATTTCATCTTGATAAAAACAAAGCTCCAATTTCTCCTTTCTGTACCAAAAATCGATATGATTCCCGAGCAGCATTTGTGCAGAATCTCATCGCACTAATAGACCAATAAATATCAAGTACCTCAAGTTTCATCTCTCTCCCAGAACGGCTATTACTCCCTTATCACCTTATCATGCCCTAAATGCAAGTATCGTTCCAAGTTGTCCTTATTACCCTTAAGAGAGATGAGTTTCACGACGATCTAATTGTAAAGCTATGAGCACTAAAAAGTTACAATGTATTTGGAAAAGTCACGAATCTACATTTTTGCTTCTAGATCACGTTCTGTATAAAGTCTCGACGACATGGAATATTTGTCGTTTAGCTCGGTTCGTTGGGTCAAGTTTTGTACCGGTGGCAGCAATTCTATTTTGTGCGAAAAGCAACTAAAAAGATATGATTTTTCTAAAGGAAGAATGTTGAGGAAAATTGATGTTGGGTAAAGAGGGTGACTTTTGTTGCGTGGGGGAGTTTAAGGAAAGTTTTAACAATGTCACAATATTTTCATTAATAACACAATTGTGAATTATTGATATTGGAAAAGCACTCGACCTGTTATTTCATCGTCCACAATTTCGAGAGTTTGATATTATCAAATGATCGGAAAGTACTCGTTACAAGGACGGACTATCGACGAAAATCTTGGAAATTTTCTGTGCGCCTTTTAATCACAAAAAATCTCATTTGTCAATAATAACAAGCAATTTAATAGCTCAGGATGAAAATAGTCGACGTTTAATGAGATATCATTACGCGAACTGCATTTAACCCATTACCGCCCAGTGTCCTATATACAGGGTCCGGCAACACTTGTGTCCACCCCTAAAATCGTCTTTAATTTTAAAGATAAAATTTTGAAAATTTGCATACGCTTATAGTTGACAAGGCTCTAGAAGCTGACACAAAAATTTGTTTTGATATCACGGTTTCTTTGGCGTCGCGACGCCTAAAAAGTTTAATTTTTAGCGATTTTTGGGTTTTTGCGTTAATATTAGCGAATTCAATTTTTTTTCAACATAACTGTAATACAAATATTTGAGTTTTTATTTTAAATCTACTTCAAATGGTGTTTAAAATTTGCGAAAAAAACGCTGTTTTATCAAGTTAGTTTTCAACATTTTGACGGTGCAGTGATAAACTACGTTTACACCAAAATTTCACAAGTCACTTCATTCACTCATATGAAGGTGAATTTTGATTAGCTCGGGTATGTTGCACGTTCTGGACACTAGAAATCGTTAATTAACATCGACAAAGCGACAATTTCGCCAAGTAAGACTTTTGTTACCTTCTAAAACGAACCAAAGAATAGATGTCATTTGTGACACAAGATGTTGACAGATGGGTGTAAACGTAGTTCCCAATTTTGACGTAATAAAATTGGAAACTAACTTGATTAAACAGCATTTTTTCCTCAAATTTTGAATACAATTTACATTAAATCTAAAATGTCAACTGAGATATTTTTAACACATTTATATTGAAAAAAAATTACATTAGAGGTTCATTTCATAAAACTTCACAATTAGCTAAAAAATACACTTTTAAGGCGTCGCGACGCCAAAACTATAAGTGATAAAAAATAAATTTTTGCGTCGGCTTCTAGAGCTTTGTCAACTATGAGTGTATGCAAATTTTCAAAATTTTATCTTTAAAATTAAAGACGATTTTGGGGGTGGGCACAAGTGTTGCCGGACCCTGTATATAGGACAGCCAGTTCACATGTTTTTTTAAAGTACTTTAGAAGTGTTCTTTCTGTATGTTTTAATTTTTACCAAATTTATGAAAAAAAACCTCTTTTTATTATACCTACATATGATATATAACCCAGCATAGAAGGTTTTGAGTCATGTTGAATTGATCAAAAATAGTTATTTGTGTACCAAGGCCAAATAGTGTTTCTTTTTTGGCCGAGATACACCAAAGTCCCTAAATCTATAAATAGGTCTGAGCGAGTCCACTAATCGCGTTTCTATGTTGATGACGTCAAAACGGTTCGCCTTTGGGCGCGAAGTTTGAATACATCGTCAGCAAGCAAACTGCAGTTTTGCATGTATGTATTTTCACTTTGAGACTCAATCCCCAATCGCAGCTTGACCCAAGTGCCTCTAAAGAAAATAGTAATTAGCACTTGGGGAACCAGTATCAATACAAAAATCTTTTCAAATGTAAGATCGAAAGCTGCACTGTCAGTAAAGATTGCTTTTAACTTACCATTTGCTTCCACAACCACGTGGGGAACACCAAGAAAACCTCAAGATTTCACACATTTTGAATTGGTTTGCCATGTAGTAGCAATTTCTGCCAGGAAGCGATGAGAAACACAACACTTTCTGACAGTACAACTTCCGATCTTTCAGTGAAAAAAGTTTTTGTGATCGAATTACTTGTGTCCCAAGATTGAGTGTCTTAGGATCCTGGGATATTTCTAATGTGTTTTTCTACAAAATTGGGGGTAAATACCATAATAATAATGAATAAGAGCCAAAAAGAAACGGATTTTTTTTTTGGGTAGAGGACCAATCATACAAATTTGCCACTGCTCTCTGGAAGAAACTTGTCGAATTAAATGACACGAACCGTTATGACGTAACATCCTCTCTGGGGTTTGATGTGCTTTTTGGTGTTGTTACAGCAGCACTGCTAGACATGTTTATTTTCAATAATTCAACACGTCTTTATTGTACTTTACAGCAGTTGGTCGATTTGATTTTACTCAAATAATTATAAAATTGGAGGTAACATCGGCATCTTTATGTAATATGCAAAACTATGACGAGATAGCGCTACCATAGATTGGCCAAAAATGTTTGCAGCCAGAAAAGACTTACTTTTAGGCCGCTGTAGAGGCCTAAAAATTCCATCTTCAGTTTGAGTCGCCTAAAAATTACAATTTTTTACTAGGCTGAAAAATGTTTTAATTTCCAAGCATTTTCCAGACGTGTTAAACAAAAAATGTACGCCAATAATAAAATAGTTATCTATTTTGACCCTTAATATGAATTTATTCTTTTATTTAGCGAAATTTTATTAGTATGGACATAGGTTCGTAGCAGTGCATTCAATACTTTCGAAAATCATTGGTTTGCTCAACGGCACACAAATTGCTGCAATTGACAGTTGGTTTAGACTCCAAATGTGCACTTTGTAAGTATTTTTTTTTATTCAAAGTTGTAATCTTGATGAATTAGCTTTGGAAATTTTAGGATCACAAGGTTGGCATTATTATCCCTAAGATTTGACATTTGTCCATTTTGACATGAGATTTGCTGTGTATTAAGGTTACCTAAAGTCCGTTTTTTTATTAAAAAACCACCAACACCGCACTCTCCCACCAGTTTACAACCGGCTACATTGTCGATAGTGACTTTTTGGTGATAAAATCAAATAGGTTAAATTCCTAATTGACAATTTGATTACACAAAAGGGCCTTTCTGGCTGTGCCGAGTTTTTTCACTATTAAATCCTTTGATTTGCAATCTAACAGGCTGTAAAAGAAACATGTTTAACAAAAACACTGTCTAATTTTCAGAAATGTCAAAAATTTTGACAACTATTTTTTCACCAAAAATCTCTCTAAGCAACGTTGCCGGTTGTAATGGAGAGGAAGATTGCGGTGTTGGTGGTTTAAAAAAAAAACGGACTTTAATTATATAATTAGTGCGAGCTCTTAAAGATGTTCCAAATAAAGTGAAATTCCGCTCAGAAGCGACAGCTGTTTAAAAAACAGTTACTAACAAATTGAATTTTGACACATTACGTGGAAAGAATTTGCAGAATCGTCTTTTGCACCCTGAAACCTAATTCCACCGACATTGCAACATTTGTAACAGGAACGAATTTCACGATAAAAATTTACGCAGTGATGCCAACTGGCAAAAAAAAAGAACTATTCTAAATGTTACGTTTGACTGTCTAGACTTTCAAAAGATGATTTTATTGCCGTAATGTTATTATTAATGCCATGAAAAATTACGGAGGCTGTAAAAAAGACGTTTTTAAAATTTTCAGAAATGTCACTAATTTGACATTTGTTTTCTCACCAGAAATCTCCTTAAGGGCCCCACAAACCTCTTGCACGACGGTTTTGAACGACGGTTTCGACGGTTGGAACGAAACGGTCGGAAAAACCGTCGTGTTGAACCGAGCTCTGTGGGTAAAACTGTCGGTTCAACATGACGGTTTTACCCACAGACCTCGGTTTTTCCGAGCGTTTCGTTCCAACCGTCGAAACCGTCGTGCAAGAACGAGGTTTGTGGGGCTCTTTAGGCAATGTTGCCGGTTGCAAAATAGCCAATGTTGGTGGTTTTTAATAATAAAAGTCTGTTGGTTCATCATCTGTATGTATTAGTCCGAAATACTAAAAAAGTGGCAATTTAACAAAAGTTCTGTATTTTTTAAACAATTCCCAGAATAAAAACAGAATTTTCGCATTTTCGGCATCAATAAATAAATGGTGCTGTATATTTTTGTTGACATTTTGGTGCACACCCTGTAATTAAAATAAACGTATGTCTATTTCTACGCAAATGTGTCAGACCCTAATTCAGTTTCCACCTGTCAAAATTACAAACATCTTAACTCTATCCAAACCACGTCGCGTGAAATTCAAAGCACACAATATGGATCCGATCAATTTAAAAACACATAAAATAGAATCAGTCTCTTCGTTTTGACATAAAATATAAAGTACACATCCTTTGATGAATCCCAAATATTTTTTTGTTAAGAAAACATTCTCTTTCACTAAACAACGATCAAAGCATACTTCCATCCGTCATAAATATCGCATTCCGTAATGCATCTTCTTGTTTCCGATCACGAATCGCAAAGCAGACATCAAAAATCCCATTTCACCCTTTTCTTTGGCCCTCGAAAGTTTTCTTCAAATTGAAAATCGGCCGATAAGGGCGCACGCGCTTTTCTCGACATTTCAAATTGAAATCGCGCGACGCTGAAACAGACGCTTCATTCGACGTCCGTCGTTCACGAAATTCGTATCATTGGTACGAATGGTACAGAAACAAATTTTTGAGAGGCTGATACGGTTGAACGGATGGTAGTCGATGGGACGATGTAGGGTTTTTGTATTTTCGTGTGAAACGACTTTTTGTCGGTGTTAGATGTTACGAGTCTTAGATGATGTGGGGGCGAACTTTTAAGAAAAGTTGGTGAAGAGTTTGATTGGACGGCGCGAGGAGGAGGGGCCACGTGGGGAGCGAAAGAGGTAGGTGGGGTACGGAAAAAATTCAATTCAACTTTTTTTTTTATTTTTTTGTGTCTTTTTTTCATGTTATCTTTCCGGCGAGATTGCTTCTCTTTTTCCTCATGTAATTGTCATTATTTTTTTACAATTACATTCCTAATGGCTCTGTACGTAAAAAACGCCTGCTTGTCACGACATTCGTCCGATACGTGTGATAACAAGGCACGTTATTAGGGGTCGCATTTTCAGCAAACGATTTCGTTTCCAAGTTGAGAGACGCGATTTCAAGCACGCAATGACTTTCTAAATCAGATAACTCGGCCCCAAACTAACCATGTTAGCTCCAACGGCGTTGCATGAAACTTCCTTTAATGTTAGTTTTATAACCGCCTGTCTTCCATCACTCAAAAGCTTGCACAATATTTTGTCGGGAAAAGAATGCTTGGAGCAACACGTTAAAAACGTTGCTTTTTGGGCTCAATAAAAAATCCGATAATGGAGCGCCCTATCTTGGTAATATCCGTGACCGAATTGTCAACTTGGAATGTGATATCAGAGTTATTTTACTTACATCATCGGCGCATAATTTGCCCGCAAAGTCGATGCGAAATGTCGGGTACGTATGCAATTTAAGGCAGATATTGATGGATTTTGTCGTTATTTTCATCCCGTTAATTAAAGACGAGTTTTATGGCTCTTGATGCGTCTTATAATCTCAGAATTTTTTCCACACCTCATCTCTTTTTTAATTTTGGGAAAACTGAATAAATTATTTTTCTTATTACAATAAGCAGTAAATGAGCTCGTAAAACTTCGATTTATTCGTTTCACAAACACCTTGTTTATTATCTTACCCTATAAACCACCTCCTCTTAATTTATTATCCACCGACTGCAGCGCATTTCGTTGCTTCTGGTAGTTTCCCACTAAAGTTGGTAACCAAGGTAACTAATTGATGGCAACAACGACCATCGAGTATCAAAAACCGCAAGTCGAAAATTTTCGGTGGGATTTAAACAAGACTTCAATTAGAGTTGAATTAATAGTTTTAATTCGCGCGTCGCAATCAAGATAACACCCCACTTAACTTCCGTTTATAAAGATTATTTATTATCAAATTAAAGCGGCATTAACACCGAAGTGCTTATTAAAATGATTTATGGTGACGAAACATGCGATCTATTACGTTACTAAAATCGTTCTTTTAGTTTGGAAGATTTAGCTATCAGTTCCATTAACGATTTCGACAGAGTCGAAGTTGCATAAACTCGGTTTCGATTTCTGCCATTTCTTTTATTTATTGGTTCTTAGTTCGGCTATTTTTTGAAGTTTTGCGGGCGCAAAGTACCTAAAATATGTCACTATAATTACGAGTTAAAAATATAATCACAAATACAAAGTCTAGGCAAAATAGAGACGAAAATATGGAAAGTTCGAAATAATTCCCATAAGGCTGATTTTTTGTGTGGACGTGCATTTTATTGTTCTAAACAAAATATCAAAAGTCCCCATCAATAGGTGTGCTGCTAAACAAGTTACGCCATGGTAAATATGAAAGAAAACAAATCATTGCAAATATCTTATCAGTGGTGATTAAGATGAACCACTGCAATTGCTACATACTAAGAGAAAATTTAATTTTTCGGCACAAAATTATAAGTATAAGTTTTACCACGATTAAAATAATCACTTTTTACTAGTTTTTTTTTTAAATAAATGAAGACACAGTTTCAATTGCCTTCTAAATGTTCCTTTTAGTCTTCATGTTTGTCTTCAGCAACAAGCAGCAAGACTAAAGTTGGACCTTGCCACTATTTAAAATTGGTAATGCAGGTCATCTTCAACCATTTTGTCACTGTAAAATCGTTTAGAGTTCTTTAAAGCAAAATTTGTCTACTTCTAAAATTGCCTTTAATTGCAAAGATAAAATTTTGAAAATTTCTATACGCTTAAAGTTGACAACGCTCTAGAACCTGACGTAAAAATTTGTTTTTATCACTGATAGTTTTGGCGTCGCGACGTCTTAAAAATGTAATTGTGAGGGTTTGTAAAATTAGCCCTTAATTTATTTTTTTTCAATATAAATGTATTAAAAATATCTCAGTTGTCATTTTAGATTTAATGCAAATTGTATTCAAAATTTGAGGGAAAAGTGCTGTTTTATCAAGTTGGTTTCCAACTTCATTACGTCAAAATTGGGAACTACGTTTACACCCATCTGTCAACATCTTGTTTCACAAATGACATCTATCTTTTGGTTCGCTTTAGATTGTAACAAAAGTCTTATTTAATGAAATTGTCGCTTTGTCGATGTTAATTAACAATTTCTGGTGTCCATAAAGTGCAACATGCCCGAGTTAATCAAAATTGACCTCCATACAGGTGAGTGAAGTAACTTGTGAAATTTTGGTGTAAACGTAGTTTGCCACTGCGCCGTCATAATTTTGAAAAATAACTTGATCGCAAATTTTAATCGCATTTTGCATTAGATTTAAAACAAAAACTCAAATATTTGTGTCACAGTTATATACTTCTTCAGTTGTATACTTCTTAGGCGTCGCGACGCCAAACAAACCGTGATAAAACAGAAATTTTTGCGTCAGCTTCTAGAGCTTTGTCAACTATGAGCGTATGCAATTTTTTGATAAGGTACAATTTTTATAATATGTGTTTTACCGTTGCACTCATTCGTGTCGAGATGTTTGCAAAAAAATAGTTTTCTTTGTTATTTACAATTAGTTTAAAACAATAAAATGACGCCCCACATAAAAAATTCGTTCTTATTTTGCTTGAACTAAAACGAAAATAATTTGTTAAGCGCAGAGAAGATTAATTATCGTTGATCGGTATGCAATTTTGAAGACATGAAATTACATTTTCACATTTTTCTGACATCAAAGTATTGATCCGGTGCACTCTATAAAGCATTGCATCATTACTGTAATTTTCCTTAAAAAAAGTAGTTAAAAGCTGTTTGACTCGGTCAAGGTCGTTTTGAATATTCTCTGGTAATTTTTCCATAACCAAAACCCATTTCCGCTAAGTTTTATCGTCATCTGATTTACAGGAGCATAAAGTGTGCATGCAATTTACCTATAAACTAAAATTACAGTCACACTTGGCCCAAAAAGTCTCCGGTCGATTCTGGCATTAATTTTCGTGGTAAGTGAATAGAATATCCCCATGAATGTGGACGTTAATATTATAAACGTCTGTCCCGATAGTCGCTAACAATGCCATTTGTTAGAGCTGTCAGTGTAACGTCACCGCCAACAAACACTAAATAGATATAACGTTAAATTAAATGAAAATTTCGATACAAGATTTGCATTTCACGTTCGATTTGCAAACATATTTCGTTCCATCTTCTCGGAATAAAATAAACATCGATGATGGATATGCGATATTAAAATTGACCCAAAGTTCCAACAGGCAATTTTATTCCCTTTAAATAATAAATTACCACAGTTTCATTCAAAATTGGACGTAAATATTCCTAAATTATTAAGTCGGATGTTCGGCGACTTGACGTGAACTTCAACTAAACGGATGAAGAAGAGAATACCGCAAGTCATGCTCATAATTCGAAGGAAACAGCAGCCATAAGCGGAAATGAGCAATCAGATCGGAGCGTCACCTACTTCGAACCAACTCAAACTAATTAAAGGACAACCTAATTGTTGCATCGATGCAGATTTTCTACGTTTTGAGGGAGACTAATGCGATTTGGGAATTCTAAATGTCGACGGATTGCGGAATCACATCGGAAGGCTTTCAGAATTGGGGGAAAAAGGGGTTAAACTTTGGGGAGATGCAACAGATTTGGAAAAAGTGGAGTTACGAAAAGGATTATGGAAGGAGACGAGCTGGAAGTTAACCCCGTCCCGGCGCATCCACCATTTTTCGTGTTGGAAAATTCATAATCAAACGTAGTATGTAAATCACAAATTATGGAAAAGTTGCGTGACGACTAAGTGAAAAAAAATCACAAAATCCCCGATCTGTTCGACCATAAAACAATCAAAAAACTACTTTCTATAAATTTCTGTGGGTAATTTTAATGATTTCCCCTGCATGGAGTTCCATTACCATGCCCATGGACCGTTAAAGCAGTAATTGGGTTTATCATCATCTGATCGACACGCACCGTACTAACCTTTAGTATCAAAGTTCTCATCAATTCTGCCTCAATGTAATGTTTTAATCTCGCAACTGAAAAAACAACGCCTGTCAAAACAAATAATATTTTCTCCTATAGTTCGTTGTTTTTTTCTCGAAAATATGAATAAAATATCACGTCGGAAAACGAACTTATCACGTCTGAAACTTTTTCGAATTCGTTCCTTCTTTTATTTATTTTCAGAAGGTGGGAAAAAAGCGTATCGATAGCACCCGTGTCGGCGATTTATTTACATTTTTATAAAATTAAAATTTACATTTTTATAAAAAGTCGGATATCCTTGCTTCTATGTAAATCGTGATTATTAAAATTTTTGATGAGAGCTATAACACTTGATTTGCAATTCTCAACGACATGCAAAGAGTTAGTTTGATTGACACGAAATGTTGGGACAGAAAATGGAGAACACGCAGAAGCTAATATGTACATGGGGTATTCCATATCAAATCGACCACTTTTGACCCCGATCCTTTTTGATTTGGCTGATTTTTTTTTATCTTTTTCTGCTCTATAAAAAGAGATTCTCAGATATTTTTCAATTTTTTGTTTCTAACCCAAAAAAAGTTATAAATATTTCCAAAAAATGGCTTTTATATTTTGCAATAGCTATAACTTTTCCAAAATTGACTTATTAGGACTTTTTGTTTTGAAATTTAATTTATCAATATTTTTTGAGAAAAAAACGTTATTTTCTCGAAGTTATTTTTTATTTACTTAAAAAAACTTCAGTTAATTCTGCGATTATTTCCGCATATCCCAGAGTGGAACAATTTTTTTTATTTCATTGAAAAAAAAATTTTAAAATTCTTATTTTTTTTTAAGTTATACAATATAATTATTGCAATTAAACGATTTTACAGGATTGTATTTTACAGAATTGTATTTTACAGGATTGAATACTTAATTTATAGTTTCATTCTACAACTATAACAACTAGGATTTAAATTTATATGTAAAATATTTAAACGTCAGAGAAGAAAGTAATAAATAATTTGGTGCATTATTTTTAAAATCATTGAATGTTAATTACATATATCCAACATAAGTCCTACTCATTAAATTTGTAAAATGAAACTATAAATAAGTAAACAATCCTGTAAAATTGTTTAATCGCATTTATTTTATTGTAGAAACAAAGCTTTAAAAAAATAAAAATAAAAAATTTTCAAATTAAATTTTTTTTCGATTAATTAAAGAAAAATAGAAAAAAATCGACCCGTTCTCAGATATGCGGGACTAATTGCAGAATTAATTAAAGTTTTTTTTAATAAAATAAAATAACAAATAAAAAATGGCAAACTTCGAGAAAATAACGGTTTTTCTCAAAAAAGGGAAAATTTTACTTAATTTATCTTCTTAAATTTTTTTAAATTTTTTTCTAGAAAGTACATTTCAAAACAAAAATTTTGAAAATAAAAACGTCCCAATAAGTTAATTTTTGAAATGAGTTAGGGCTATTTAAAAATATGAAAGTTATTTCTTGGAAATATTCATAACTTTTTTGGGTGGAGAACAAAAATTTGAAAACATTCTGAAAACTGTTTTTCATATGTTAGAAAAAGATGAAAAACTTTGAATCAAATCAAAAAGAATCGGGGTCTAAAGTGGTCGATTTGGTATGGAATACCCCACATACAAGTTCTGCTCTTTTCATTGATTTTCAGAGCTGCATTGGGTGCAGAGCGAGTAAAAAAAATGAACAATAAAGTCATTGAATTAAACTATTCACACTTCGTTTTATTTTTCCAATTTTGTTGTTGTTTTGATGTCTTTTTCCGTGTTTCCCAATGCGAAATAAGCCGACAAACATCAACAATACGTCACGTAATATTAATCACGTTTAAGTTAATTAAGCCGCACAAGCAGACATTGATGCAAAAGCGGCATTCACTCTCTATGTGGATACCAATTGAGCAATCTTCATCCAGAACAATGAGCAATCAGTTTAAGCGTCTTATATATAACTGACACGGTGTCGCTTTGTTGCCAACTCTCTTTCCTATTCAATAAAACACATCTTTGGAATCCCTGTTGCTCTTTATTATACACTTGTTTACGGGTTTTTGTTGCGACAAAGGACTCGACAGAACCAAACGAACCGGAATTCTTTCAGAGAATTGAAACAGAAGCGCGTTTTACCGGCAATGCCGTCAACGGACCATATCGTGCACAATTAGAAAATTTCATGGGTTTTTTACTAGATTGTGGTCCAGAGTGTGACTTTTTATAGAGGTGAAAGTGTCCACCGTTACTTTCATTATTAATCCAAAAAATGGCGTCTCGAATTCCGTTCGATCTCTGCTCTCTAAGGTTAAAGCTCGTGTCGAATTACTCTCTAACAAACGAGTTCCCATTATGTAGTTTTTACGATGTACCTTAAAGTGGCTGGCAAGCACCTCCTAATTGGGTCGGAGAGGTGAAATCAGACCAAAATCCAATTATTTTTATTTAATGAGATGGGAATTGTCACGTTGTCGCCTTTCCTCATTTGCGAAATTATTAATCGCAAACATCTTTCAGGTCGTTCCATGGAGCGTTAATAAACATGTCAAAGAGATGAAAACGGATCCGGGTAGGTGAGGCGATATGGAGAACTCCACGGAGCCTTCCTCCCTCATTACAACCGAAACAAACAGGACTACTCCGGTCTTCACCATCGGACCTGAGTTTATCGCACAATGGTGAGTTCTTTTCCGATTGCTTTTGGTTCAAGAAGAGAGTAAATGAAAAACTTGTAATTTTATTCCCGGCGCATCCACCATTTTTCGACCACAAAATTACTACCACTATTTACGTAAACTAGCAGCAATCAAAGAAATCAGCCATAGAGTGTGTCAATTAAGCGCCGAGTAAATAAGCATGCGATCTAAATTTTTCATTAGATTAGGGAGTTTAATCAATAATAATTACGGCTGCCTCCAGTAATCACTAAAATATTATTAAAAAGTAATCATTCCCTCGATTACTTCGAATCATGCTTAATAACAAATAGCTCGTATTTCTACGCAAACTTTAACATTAAATATTCACTCGGAAGAAAATAGTTGGGGCGGAAAATTCGCTATTGTTCCGTGAATATCCAACATGTGTAGTCAATGTCCAATTAGTTCCCCGCGAATTTTTTACTTACCTTCTGTCGCTCTAATTCGATTGACCTTTATTGATACTTGATGAGCTCGATATTTCTGGACATTTATAAAGTGTAGGCGTTAAATCGGTCAAAGTGCGAGTTACATTGTAACCGATTGAAACCTCTTCCTCTTATAAAGGTCGAATTACACGCGCTTTACAGACTCATTTTTTGTGTACTGACTTAAAGTTAAAAGTCTAATTAGTAGCACATAGTCCACCGTGAAAATAATCCGCCAATTGAAAATAAAATTAATCCTATTTTGAATTTTAATTATACTTTATTAAGCTGCAATCATATTGCCCAAACATATTCACGTTTGCTGTAGAGCAAAATTAGGTCAATCCGATTTGACTACGATTGGTTGTGATTTGTTGAAAAATTTTGTTTTAAAAGACAATCTATCTGGTTATGCTCGCAACATATTAAAAACAGTTGAGCTTAATGTAAATTACATATTTACTTTCGTTTTTTTAGCTGATTGAAATTTTATTAATCGAGTAAAATTATATTGGACCCGCCCGAGAGTCGGTATAAACGTTATCGAGATCTGATAACAATAATAAAAAGAGAATATAAATGTTTTACTTTATTCATTTGTAATGCGAGGACAACCACAGGTGAAATTAATTACAAATTTTGTCGTTTTGTTTGATTTTTTTGTATGAAAAAATGGATGTTACGCATCTACAATTACGTCTACGTGACTTATTTTTACGTTTTATTATTTATGATTTTTTTAATATTTTACTCTCACTTTTATATTCATAGAATTATAGATCGTAAATTTTATTTTCTGCTTTTTTCTTGCATTTTATAATTTTTTTGTTTTTAATTTTAAAAATAGAAACCAAATGAAAGGAACACCAGTCAATAAATTTTGGACGAAATTTGTTCTGGAGCAGTGGAAGGTCATTTCTAAAATATATAAAAAAATTGTATCTTTGGTTGTATTGGTGCCACAACGATGAAATTTGAAGAGGTTGCTACACTTAGCTTGTTTGATAACTTTACCGAATCTCAAAATTCTGGTACCACAGACTGGGATGTTAGAAATTTTTATTTTTAGGAAGAACACAAAGAGTTTCAAAATTCTATAAAAAAATGTATTTTTGGTTGTGTTGATGCCATAACGATGAAATTTGGACAAATTGCTACTTTTTACTTATTTATTAAGTGTACCAAATTTCAAAAGTGTGATACAACACACTCGGATTTTAGAAATTTTTATTTTAACGACGAGCTCAAAAATGTCAAAATTTGCTGAAAAAAAATTGTATGTTTGATTGTGTTGGTGCCACATCGATGCAATTTAAGAATGTTGTTATTTTTCACATAATTATTAACTGTAGCAAATTTTAAAAATCTGGTACAACAGACTCGAATTTTAGAAATTTTTATTTATAGAAGAACGAGTTTAAAATTTTATTAAAAAAATGTATTTTTGGTTGTGTTGGTGCCACAGCGATAAAATTTGGAAATGTTGCGACTTTTGACTTATTTATTAACTGTAGAAAATTTCAAAAGTCTGGTACATCAGACTCAAATTTTAGAAATTTTAATTTTTAGAACGAGCACAAAAGTTTCAAAATTCTTTAAAAAAAATTGTATTTTTAGTTGTGTTGGTGCCATAACTTTGAAATTTGGGGATGTTTCTATTCTTGATTCATTTATTAACTGTAGCAAATTTCAATATTCTGGTGCAACAGATTCGGATTTTAGAATTTTTTATTTTAAGAACGGGCACAAAAGTTTCAAAAATCGATAAAAAAATATCTTTGGTTGTGTTGATGCCACAAAAATTAAATTTGAGCATGTTGCTACTTTTGACTTATTTACTCACTGTGGCAACTTTTAAAAGTCTGGTACAACAGGCTCAGATTTTAGAAATTTTTATTTTTAGAACGAGCTCAAAAGATTCATGTTAAAAAAAAATGTATTTTTCGTCGTGTTCGTGCTACAGCGATAAAATTTGGAGAGGTTACTGCACTTAACTTTATTTATTAACTGTACGAAAGTTCAAAATTCTAATAAAACAATCTGGACCTGATTGAGCAAACCAGTATTTGTTGACAAATGTACTTTTTTAGTTTAAACTAACAACCCTTTTTCGTTTGTTTTTACTCCGCATCTGGTTCGCCCCTCCTTCGCATTCCAACTCTTAATCCCGCTTCTTAGTTCACCTGTTTTCCATGCATTTATTGGAAAATATAAAAGGGAAATAACCCGCCTGGTGGAAAAACCGAATTATTCCAGTCGGTGGAACCTTTCCTGAACCAGCATGGCACCAATGCCGATCCATATTATATGTTCCATCGGCCGTACCACGCATCCATGTCAAGGTCTACACGCTGAATGCCACCTGTTCCAATTAAGACTCATTGATTTTTTCACCAAAGTCAATTAATCACTCTATTTATTTATAAAGGAAGATCCAAAAATCCAACGATGAAAGAAAAAACAGACACGATAAAGCTCGTCGCATTTCGCATTAAATGGCTTTTCGAAACGCAAATTGTTTTGGAGTGCTTAATAGCCAAATGAAAGCTTGCTCCACTTTTAATTGCTTTACGGTGTAAATGGCTTGTTTCGGGTAAAACGGTCGCGATGGCGATTCGAAATCTCGTCGTTGGAGCGTTGTGATGTAAATCGAGCCAATTTAATGCTAAATATGTGGGTTCTAGTCCGAAAGTAAACACATCCTTTTACGTATTTCCGCAATTAATCGGCTAAACGTCAATTCAGGAGAAATTGATCCACGACGATGTGAAAGGAGAGCTGGAGGACATGTTATGGTAGTCGGGGGATTTTTATTTTGATTAGCCGGAGATTATGGGCATGAAAGCAGAGAATTTATAGAGATGGATCAAAGCGTGTTTAGATATATAAATGCTGGGTTTCAATAGAGTTGGGGGGAAATTGAATGGGAAATAATGATGATTGTTTTTTTTTTGCTAACACCACTTTGAAAACGAACCTTATTCCCATTTGTAGCTAATTTCACTACAAAAATACCTTCTTGTGCCAACGGAACCGACTGTCGTTTTGTTACAACCACCTCTCTCTTTCCCTTTACACGTCAAACCAGACGCTTTGTTTGCGTTCGTGTCTTTTATTTGCTTCTCGCTTATGTCTGAATTTCGATTCATTACGATTCAAAAGCAGCGAATCTTGAACAATCGTTATAGCTCCAACAATGGAAGTAGAATGAGCAAATCGAAGAAACAGTTTCTACTTGTTGAAGAGGTCTAAACACTTTTCGAATTAGTTCCAATTTTTCTAATAAATGTGTAATAAAATCCACAATAAATCAAAGTTGCAAGTTGACACGTTTATGAAAAACTCTGAAGGCTTTGTAGACACTTTAAGGAATTATTTATGGTGGTAAACGCAGTGCGAAAATGTAAAAAGGCGAATTTATTACTTCCGTAACATTACACTTCAATAACGTTTTCGTGTAGGTAATAAAAAGTGCGGTTTTAATGGCATTCGAGGCGAATTAACATTAAGTTGGGATAAAAATATGGTGGAGGCACAGGGTAAATGTAAGTCATGAATGCGTTGAATTTAATTGTCTTTGATTGTAACTAAGCCAAACATTCCTTCCTTCCCCTTGCTTTCATTTTCTTCAGTTAAATGTGACGTCCCCATTATAATTCCCCCACTTATCCCCATTGTAGCTATGCAAATAGGAGCCGCTAATTCAAAACTTGCATAAAGGTGCCCGGTTGCAGTGTCTGTTAATTTCTGGAGTTTTCGACGTTGTTGCCAAACAAATTTAAACTTTAGATATACATTCCATCTTTCCCATCCGACATTCTAATACTGTTTCTGATGTACCTGCCTCAAACTTGTTCACTTTAATGAAATATTTCCGCGTTCCTTTTCACTGACTTCCAACATATTTGTTTTTCCCATTTCCATCTTCGTTTTTCTTGGAATCTTACATAATGAGAGGATTATAGTCCGCTATAAATTACCTGATGGCTTAATTAAGTTTGTAAGCACGTGGTAAACGCATTCAACTTCAGAATTTATCGTTTAAAGGTAGATTCAAGACCAGATTTAAATTCCTAACAAATAAAATCTCGTCTCGTAAAGCCTCGCGATCAACTTGCACACTTTCGATTTGATGGCATCGTTAAGTCGCAGGCGGCGAAGATAAGACAGGTTTTCCAACCGCACACGTGTCGTTAAGGTTGCTAAATTATGAAATTTTACCCAGAAGATTTTATCCGCTAAATGTTGCAAAAAGGTGGTGTCACCAAAGTCATTCACTCAACTCAATCAATATCGAGGTACCAAGAAGAGTAATGTTTTTATGAGGGTAGACGATTTTATCCAAAATCGATGTCTTTGAGATTTCTTTTTATTGAGATGCGACCTCGAGATGTTTGCGGGAATTTAAGTCGAGAAAAATTTTTGAAGAGGCGATGTAAATCTGATCTTGTTTGCACTGTTAACATGTCGCTGATGGGACTGGAGTTGACTTTAAGATGTTTGGTCGAGGAGGACTAAAATGATGACAATATTTTTTTAAGCGGAGAGGTTTTCCAACCGTTCAATATTAATATTTTCTCGGTACAGCAAACAGTATGAATCGGCGGCTTTGATAGAAAAGATCCTTTTTCAAATGATAACACTGGCAACACATTTTGGGCGAAATTTGTGCTGGAGCAGCAAAAAGTCATTTCAAAAGTAAAGATGGTTTCTGATTTTAAATTTTCCAGTTTTACTTAAACACTTGCAAAATAATAAAACTTTATAATACATCACTGAGAAGGTAATTAAATTGGCTTTCTCACGAACTTAAAAAGTCGCCGGAAGAGTCAGTTTTTGCTAAAATATCAGAGAAAAACTGACGAAATTTTTGAAAAATTTTAGATAAAATTACGAAAAATGAGAAAAAAAATGAAAATCAAATTTCTAAAACTTTAATCGGCCATACATCAGTTATTTGTTGTCGGATTTGAATTTAAATCCCAGATTTGGAATCGGCGGAAAACTCTGCGTACACTGATGTATAATAACTTAAGTTTACTCTAAAAAATTAGCGAGATATCGATATCAAAAATTTGGCATAGTTTTAGTCATAAATTTTTTCGAAAATTTGCAAATTCCGACTGTAGAAAAATCAAACAACTGTTTCTTAGGAAAAAATTGTGAGAAAAACGATGGCGCAAACCGCATCTTAATATCTGAAATAGTTTCCGAGATATCGAGCACGAATTGTTTTGAACCGTCAAAAATTTGGCCCTCTGGCGACAACCCGAAATTTCAAACGGCCATAACTCGGTTATTTGTTAACAAATTTTAAAAATTATCATGTTTTTGAATTCAGCGTGAAATTCTGCGTAAAATGAGACCCAAATTTGTTGAGTTTTCTTAATAAATAAACGAGGTATCGGCCAAAAACTGTTTTGGAAACATCATTTCAGAAATGAGAAAAAATTAAAATCAACTTTCCAAAATTTTGATCGACGATAACTCGGTTATTTGTTGTCGGATCTGAATTTAAATCTTAGATTTGGAATCTGCGTAAAATTCTGCGTACACTGATGTATAATAACCTAAGTTTACTCTAAAAATAAGCGATATATCGATATCAAAAGTTTGGCCATAGTTTTAGTCATGAATTTTCGCAAAAATATGCAAATTTCGACTGTAGAAAAATCAAAGAACTGTTTCTTAGGTAAAAAAATGTGAGAAAAACGATGGCGCAAACCGCATCTCAATATCTGAAATAGTTTCCGAGATATCGAGCACGAATTGTTTTAAACCGTCAAAAATTTGGCCCTCTGGCGACAACCAGAAATTTCAAACGGCCATAACTCGGTTATTTATTGATAAAAATTAAAAAATTATCATGTTTTTGAATTCAGCATGAAATTCTGCGTAAAATGAGACCCAAATTTGTTGAGTTTTCTTAGTAAATAAACGAGGTATCGGCCAAAAGCTGTTTTGGATACATCATTTTAAGGTGATTTTCAATCAATGTTTTCAAAATAAAAACGACTTTAAATAGCATTGAATTGTACATCAGTCAAAAGAGGAGCTCGAATTCTATCTACTGGCCAAATTTGAGATCCATCGGACAAATAGTTTACGAGTTATGGCCAAAAATAAAAAAAATTAAAAATTTTCATCGTTTGAGTCGCAATTTTTTTTTCACGAAAAATCGACTATCGAATTTTGGGCTTTTGAGAACATTTTCTAACGTAAAATGAGCCGAGAAAAACGATGGCGCAAACCACATCTCAATATCTCAAATAGTTTCCGAGATATTTAACTTTAAAAATTACGAAAAATGAGAAAAAAATTAAAATCAACTTTCCAAAATTTTGATCGACGATAACTCGGTTATTTGTTGTCGGATCTGAATTTAAATTCCAGATTTGGAATCTGCGTAAAATTCTGCGTACACTGATTTATAATAACCTAAGTTTACTCTAAAAAGAAGCGAGATATCGATATCAAAAGTTTGGCCATAGTTTTAGTCATAAATTTTTCGAAAATTTGCAAATTCCGACTGTAAAAAAATCAAAGAAATGTTTCTTAGGAAAAAAATTGTGAGAAAAACGATGGCGCAAACCGCATCTTAATATATGAAATAGTTTCCGAGATATCGAGCACGAATTGTTTTGAACCGTCAAAAATTTGGCCCTCTGGCGACAACCCGAAATTTCAAACGGCCATAACTCGGTTATTTGTTAACAAATTTTAAAAATTATCATGTTTTTGAATTCAGCGTGAAATTCTGCGTAAAATGAGACCCAAATTTGTTGAGTTTTCTTAATAAATAAACGAGGTATCGCCCAAAAACTGTTTTGGAAACATCATTTCAGGGTGATTTTCAATCAATGTTTTCAAAATAAAAACGACGTTTAATAGCATTATATTATACATCAGTCAAAAGAGGAGCTCGAAATCTATCTACTTGCCAAATTTGAGATCTATCGGACAAATAGTTTAGAAGTCATGGCCAAAACAAAAAAAAATGAAAAATTTTAATCGTTTGAGTCGCAATTTTTTTTTCGCGAAAAATCGACTATCGAATTTTGGGCTTTTGAGAACATGTTCTCACGTAAAATGAGCCGAGAAAAACGATGGCGCAAACCGCATCTCAATATCTCAAATAGTTTCCGAGATATTTAACTTTAAAAATTACGAAAAATGAGAAAAAATTAAAATCAACTTTCCAAAATTTTGATCGACGATAACTCGGTTATTTGTTGTCGGATCTGAATTTAAATCTTAGATTTGGAATCTGCGTAAAATTCTGCGTACACTGATGTATAATAACCTCAGTTTACTCTAAAAATAAGCGATATATCGATATCAAAAGTTTGGCCATAGTTTTAGTCATGAATTTTCGCAAAAATATGCAAATTTCGACTGTAGAAAAATCAAAGAACTGTTTCTTAGGTACACAAATGTGAGAAAAACGATGGCGCAAACCGCATCTTAATATCTGAAATAGTTTCCGAGATATCGAGCACGAATTGTTTTGAACCGTCAAAAATTTGGCCCTCTGGCGACAACCCGAAATTTCAAACGGCCATAACTCGGTTATTTGTTAACAAAATTTCAAAAATTATCATGTTTTTGAATTCAGCGTGAAATTCTGCGTAAAATGAGACCCAAATTTGTTGAGTTTTCTTAATAAATAAACGAGGTATCGGCCAAAAACTGTTTTGGAAACATCATTTCAGGGTGATTTTCAATCAATGTTTTCAAAATAAAAACGACGTTTAATAGCATTATATTATACATCAGTCAAAAGAGGAGCTCGAAATCCATCTACTGGCCAAATTTGAGATCTATCGGACAAATAGTTTACGAGTTATGGCCAAAAATAAAAAAAAATGAAAAATTTTAATCGTTTGAGTCGCAATTTTTTTTTCGCGAAAAATCGACTATCGATTTTTGGGCTTTTGAGAACATTTTCTAACGTAAAATGAGCCGAGAAAAACGATGGCGCAAACCGCATCTCAATATCTCAAATAGTTTCCGACATATTTAACTTTAAAAATTACGAAAAATGAGAAAAAATTAAAATCAACTTTCCAAAATTTTGATCGACGATAACTCGGTTATTTGTTGTCGGATCTGAATTTAAATCTTAGATTTGGAATCTGCGTAAAATTCTGCGTACACTGATGTATAATAACCTAAGTTTACTCTAAAAATAAGCGATATATCGATATCAAAAGTTTGGCCATAGTTTTAGTCTTGAATTTTCGCAAAAATATGCAAATTTCGACTGTAGAAAAATCAAAGAACTGTTTCTTAGGTAAAAAAATGTGAGAAAAACGATGGCGCAAACCACATCTCAATATCTGACATAGTTTCCGAGATATCGAGCACGAATTGTTTTGAACCGTCAAAAATTTGGCCCTCTGGCGACAACCAGAAATTTCAAACGGCCATAACTTGGTTATTTATTGATAAAAATTAAAAAATTATCATGTTTTTGAATTCAGCGTGAAATTCTGCGTAAAATGAGACCAAAATTTGTTGAGTTTTCTTAATAAATAAACGAGGTATCGGCCAAAAGCTGTTTTGGATACATCATTTTAGGGTGATTTTCAATCAATGTTTTTAAAATAAAAACGACATTAAATAGTATTGAATTATACATCAGTCAAAAGAGGAGCTCGAAATCTATCTACTGGCTAAATTTGTGATCTATCGGACAAATAGTTTACGAGTTATGGCCAAAAATAAAAAAAAATGAAAAATTTTAATCGTTTGAGTCGCAATTTTTTTTTCGCGAAAAATCGACTATCGAATTTTGGGCTTTTGAGAACATTTTATAACGTAAAATGAGCCGAGAAAAACGATGGCGCAAACCACATCTCAATATCTCAAATAGTTTCCGAGATATTTAACTTTAAAAATTACGAAAAGTGAGAAAAAATTAAAATCAACTTTCCAAAATTTTGATCGACGATAACTCGGTTATTTGTTGTCAGATCTGAATTTAAATCTTAGATTTGGAATCTGCGTAAAATTCTGCGTACACTGATGTAAAATAACCTAAGTTTACTCTAAAAATAAGCGAGATATCGATATCAAAAGTTTGGCCATAGTTTTAGTCATGAATTTTCGCGAAAATATGCAAATTTCGACAGTAGAAAAATCAAAGATATGTTTCTTAGGTAAAAAATTGTGAGAAAAACGATGGCGCAAACCGCATCTCAATATCTGAAATAGTTTCCGAGATATCGAGCACGAATTGTTTTGAACCGTCAAAAATTTGGCTCTCTGGCGACAACCCGAAATTTAAAACGGCCATAACTCGGTTATTTATTGACAAAAATTCAAAAATTATTATGTTTTTGAATTCAGCATGAAATTCTGCGTAAAATGAGACCCAAATTTGTAGAGCTTTCTTAATAAATAAACGAGGTATCGGCCAAAAACTGTTTTGGAAACATCATTTCAGGGTGATTTTCAATCAATGTTTTCAGAATAAAAACGACGTTTAATAGCATTGAATTATACATCAGTCAAAAGAGGAGCTCGAAATCTATTTACTGGCCAAATTTGAGATCTATCGGACAAATGACCAATATTAAAAGAATTGAAACGACCAATCACAGAACCGAGTTTTAAATTTGGCGCTTACATAAAATTCTCTGCAAGAAAAATAGTTTTTAGTGTGCAGTGAAAATAACAAAAGCAAATTTATTGTGGATGCTCGTACAATTGTGTGACAATTTGACAAATGTGACAGTTCTTGTTTGACATTCTGTAGGAATTGCGGTTGACATCTTGTCACAAAACAAAAGTTACTAAAGTTGGTGAAAACGAAGCATTCTAAAAATGACAGTTAGCGAGATTGGCGCTTAAATGGACAATTTCTCATGTCATTTTATAATTTCAAATTCAACTAGAATTTTACTTTATGCAAGAAAATAAAAAGAAATTGATAATTTCTACATTGAGAGGTATTTTTATATTTTGTGAATAATTTAAAAATTTAGCATTGTGTAACTCGTTCTGCAGAACGACCAATCACAAAGCCGCATTTTAAATCTGGCGCTAATAAAAAGTCCTCTACAAAAAAAATGAGGTTTGGTGTAATTATTAACTTTAAACCAACAATCTCTTTTCGTTTGTTTTCATTTGGCTTCTAGTTTGGTTTAGCTAGCAATTAAAAATTACCTCATTTGTGCATGAAACTCGATGTTCAACAAAACTTTTTGTAAACTCGCGGTAGTTGAATATTGGATTTTGGTAATTCAGTACTATTTTTAGTACATTTGTGTGGGATTTTATCATTTCCATAAATTATTGAAAACTAGAATGGAAATATTGTATGTATTCGAAATTGCTAGTTTCTGAAAAGCCATAAAAATGTAGTGCATGCAGAGAACCCTCTCCATTTCGGCATGTAAATGTATCAATAAAACATGTCTCTATTTGCGCTCGTGCAACATTTTCACCGCAACCCCAAAGCTCCTCTTCACACTTCCTAAAACCGCACATTTATTCCCAAATGATTTTTTCATTATACCGCCACCAAAATCCGCCCACAAATTCGCCGCCGGAGTCAAATCCATCACATTACGTCAGTATTCCTGTGTCATTCAACTCCAAAGCGGTTAAAAATGAATGGGACGGACACGATTGCAAGCTGATTAAAATCAGGAGAGATACGTGAGCACGATGAAAGAAAATAAGAAAGTGAAGGGAAATCATGAATGTGGAAAGTGGTGTGATTTTCATTAATGCACTAATCGATAATTGCATTCACGTTTGGTGTGCGTTGGTTATAAAGTGTACGTTTTTTTCAAAGAATGAATTATTCATGAGTGGTGAACACACAGAGATTCGTTATTAATTGAACTACTGGGGAAAAGCATGTGGAAATAATTGGCATGATTTTGTATTAAAGTTGAATTGGAATCTTGTTTGTCCCAGAAAACTCAATTGAGAATATTAATTTATTATTGGTCAGCCTCCCCCGCGTTTTACTTGACCACCCCCGTCCTTGCAGCCCCTAATTTGCATAAACTCAACGTTAGTATTCCGTCATCATTTAACCTCCATTATACATAAAAAAATATTTTTTCGGGTCTGCTCACGGATACTTATTCACATTATTCTGTATCACGAAGGGGGTGAACGGTGGTTGACAATAGAGATCAGACACAATGCCGGTGCCAGATGAAGATATACGACAACACATACAATAGTTCTCAACCAAACTGAGAAGCTGGAAAAGCGAATTCACACACAATGTGAATTCGCTGCTACAAATGAACACTGTTCACATTATTAGCACGGGGGAAGAAGAGGTTTGTTATCATCTAAGAACTACATTTGGAAAATTGCCGCTGCGGTTGCAGATATGCAAAATGGATTTTTTTTAATCGTGTACGATTATGAAATTGTATTCGACACGCCACATGAGAGGTTGATCAATAAACATTTTTCATTCCTTCGGGAGTTGAAACAAATGACTTCGGAGGGAAAGAAGTTTTTCTAGGATTTTCTAAAATTTCCTGCGATGCGCTTGAATTCCACAGGATTGCGTGATTCTATTCTGAACTTTCAGAGATTCTATTATTAATTATAATTAACGAATTCTAAATTTGTTTAGTAGGATCCTTTACGATTCGCTAAAATTCTCCTTCTTTTTTTCCCTAAAAAATTAATACTTTTTTAGCGTTCTCTGGAACTTTTGTGGAAATATCTCAAAATTTTTAGGTTTTTTTTATTATCCATAAGTCTCTAAAACTGTTGGAGACATTTTTAGTTTTTTAATGTTCTCATGCACTAGAATTCTCTAGAATTAAGCAATTTTTAAAAGTCTCTGGGATTCTGTTGGATTCTCTAAAACTCTAAAGCTGCTTTAGGTCTTTTAAAGTTCTATAGATTGGTCCAAGAATCTGTAGCATTTTTTTTAGATTTTCTAAGATTCTTAAAAAAAAATTAATGTATTTAGTATTTTTTTAAATTTGCCAAAATTCTCCCTTTTACTTTTACTTTTACTTTTGAGCTAAGATTGTTGGAAATATTTTTGGTTCTCAAGAAAACTGGCAGATTCTCTGGACTTCTATCTATAAGCGTTTTAGTACTTTTGGAAATGTCTAAATTTGTCAAAATTCTTAAGAAATTTAAAAGAATTTTTTCTTCTGGAGAATTAACGCATTCTAAATTTGTTTAATATCCTTTAAGATTCGCTAAAATTCTCTTCTTTTTTTCCCAAACAAATTAATACTTTTTTAGCATTCTCTGGAACTTTGTAGAATTATTTCAGAATTTTTTCTGCATGATCCAAAAGTCTAAATTTTTTAGTTTTTTATGATTTTCATGCACAACAATTCTCTAGAATTAAGCATTTTATAAAATTCTTGGGAATTTTGTTGGATTCTCTAAAACTCTGTAGGCTGTTTTAGGTCTTCCAAAAATCTGTAGTATTTTTTAGATTCTTTATGATTCTGTAAAAAAATTAAATTTGTTTAGGATCCTTCAAAATTCGCCAAAATTTTGCCTTTTTTCTCCTAAAGATTTAAGATTTCTTATACATTCTCCATAAGTCTCTAAGATTGTTAGAAATATTTTTGGTTCTCAGGAACACTGTCAGATTCTCTGGACTTCTATGAGCTTTTCCAGAATCTTCAAAAATTCTTTAAAATAATTCTTTTCAAGATACTTCAAATTTTCTTTCTTTTTCCATTTTTCTTTATTGATGTTCATGAATTCCATTTTTAAATGTTTAAATTTTTTTATGTTTTAAAAATCCATTCTTTTTACATTTTTTTCACAATTTTTAAATCTTTTAATTGTTCATTTTCTGCTAATCTTTTTGACCTTCTTAATTTTTTAGTTTTTAAGATTATTTTATTATGTTTGCTGAATCTTTCAAATCCTAAAGTTTCACCAAATTTTTTAAATTTTCTGAAATTTTTCAAATGTCTGAAGACCCGAGTTTAAGTCAGTGGCGCAAAATTGCGTTGACGCAGTTGCTAAGGCGCAACTCTGATTTGCAATGCTGCAAGTCAACATGAAATTGGGCCTTTAGATGTCTCTTAATTTTGATTTGAGGCTTTGCAGATACTTTTTTAAATTTATTTTAATAAGTTATAAAAATAAAAAATATGCAGTTTTATTTTACATTGCCTAAAGAGTGTTTACAAACTGGACAATTTGAATATTTTTTTTAGTTTCTTTCTCCACACGCGACTTCCTCACCTTTGAGTTTTCTTAACCGGCATCCGTTTATCTTGTGGCGCAACTCGGATTTAATTGCTTTCGGGTTAAACCAGCACGATTTCAGCCACGCGCCGAAAATCAATTGAAGCCCTGAATAATTTAGGGTCTTCTCCCGTCGTCTGTTGGCATCCGTGCCATTTCGCGTTTAAATTTTTCCTTCTATTTACACTCGAAGATTCGTCCTTTTCACTATCAAACTTTAATCCCGCTTCCGTAATCTCCGTCTCTCTTCTTTTACTTATTCACCGCTCATTGTCTGTTTTTCACTTTGCAACAAATTGCCCGAGGAAAATTGGATCGTTCGCATCGATTTTTGGGTGTAGCGTTATTGTTGCGAGTGTTGTAATTGATTTGGAATATAATCCACTTGAATGTACCTGCCAGGCCTTTGTTATGTTTCATGTTTCATGCGAGAATGTAGCCGCCATCTAAGTGACAGCTGATGTTTCATCGGTGCATTGATTCTTGACTTGTTTGTCTTTTGATTGGTGTGATTTCGTGCAAATTGCCTTTGCACTGAATAACACTCGACTTAATTAAAACCGCAACAGATGGTTGCTTTATCCGGATGTCGGTGGGAGAAGACGCTGTTCTGGTAACTTCTGTAGTTTCGTTTTGGGGCTCCGAGTTAAAAATTTAATCCCAAACTAATAAAAAACGCAATTTTTCCGCTTCTGTAAATACCTAGCTAGTGTCATTTTGACATTTATTACCACCGAAGTAATCTCAAACGTGCCTCGCATCTAACCCCGATCCATATTTTCGTAACTTACTCCACTTTATAAATCTCAAACACTTCCAATCCCCTATCTTTAAATTTATACCCTTCTTTCCCATCCGCAGTCATTTGTTTCAACTCCCGAAGGAATGAAAAATGTTTATCGATCAACCTCTCGTGTGGCGTGTCGAATACAATTTCATAATCGTACATGAAATAATTGTAACCCTCCCTCTTTAAGCAATGTAAAATAAAACTCAATTTTTATCACATATTAAAATACATTGAGAAACATATCTGCAAAGCCTCAAATCAAAATTTAGACATCTAAGAAATTTAAGAAATTCTAGGGAATCCAAAAAATTGGGTGAAACTGAAGGATTTCAAAGATTTAACGAACATAATAAAATAATCTTGAAAGCTAAAGAATTAAGAATATCAGAAAGATTAGCTGAACATGAACATTTAAAAGATTTAAAAATTGTGAAAAAAATAGAAAATTAAACTGTTGATATTTGAAATATTTAAGAATGGATCTTTACAACATAAAAAAAATTAAAACATTTTAAAATGGAATTCATTTTAAATTATATTAAAGAATTAAAAGAAGAAAGAAATTAAAGAAGGAATTAAAGAAAAAGAAATTAAAGAAGGAATTATTTTAAAGAATTTTTGAAGATCCTGGAAAAGCTTATAGATAGAAGTCCAGAGAATCTGAGAACCAAAAATATTTTCAACAATTTTAGAGATTCATGAAGGATGTTAAAAAAACCTTAAATTTTTTGGGAAAAAAATGGGAAATTTTTGGCGAATTTTGAAGGATCCTAAATAAAAATTTAGAGATTTCCAATCTACAGAACTTTAAAAGACCTAAAGCAGCTTACGGAGTTTTAGAAAATCCAACAAAATCCCAGACTTTTAAAAAATGCTTAATGCTAGAGAATTCTAGTGCATTAAAAAACTAAAAATGTTTCCAACAGTTTTAGAGACTTTTGAATAATCCAAAGAAAACGTAAAAATTCTGAGATATTTCCACAAAAGTTCCAGAGAATACTAAAAAAGTATTTCTTTTTTAAGGGAAAAAAGAAGATGAATTTTAGCGAATCTTAAAAGATACTAAACTTTAGAATGCGTTAATTTTCCAGAAGAAAAAATCTTTAAATTCCTTAAGAATTTTGACAAATCTTAAAGGATAATAAATACAAATTTAAATATTTCCAAAAACCCTGAAAAATTTAAAAAAATTCCTCAGAAACTTACGGAATTCCACAAAATCTGACAGGATCTCTAAAAGAAATTTTAGAAAATCCTAGAAAAACCTGCAAAAAGTCTTTGAAATTTTTACTCCTATAACTTAATTCTGAAAAAAGATAACAAGGCTAAATCTTTGAGAAATCCAGATAATCCCACAGGGTCCTAAAAAGTTTTAGCAAATGTTAAAAAATCCAAATTCTAAAAAAGAACAAACGTGAGGAATCCCAAAAATATAAAAAATCGCAAAAAAACTCTGCAGAATGCTAAGGAAAATCTAATTCAGTAGATACAAATATATTCCAAGAAATCAGAGGAATATAGGTATCTAAGCAATTTCAAATTTAGTAACAAAAAATTGGAAAATAAAAAAGTTAAAAATCACAGGATTCCAATTGTTTTCGAAATTTGTATAGAATTCCAGAGAGTAGAAAAATCTAAATTTTGAGAGAATCTGGAAGGGTTGCAGAGACAAATACAGAGAATCCCACAGATTTCATGAACAGAAAAATTCCAAATAATTCTACGAAAAATGGAATAAATGGGATAGAATTTTAAGGCGTGTAATCTAGAAACTGAAGGTCGTGATAAAGAAAAAATGTTAAAGAACCCAAACGAATAAAAGAAAAAAAAACTAAAAGTAAACGTGAAAATATAAGCCCTAAATCTGAGGTTTTTTTATGTTAAAAAGAAAGAAAGCAGTTTAAGACTTTTTTCAAAAGAATTCAATGATTCTCCCCTATTCAAACATTTGAAAATGTTCTTATTAGCAAGCGTAAGACTTTCGATGAAATTTGTATAATATCCAGACGTACAAAAAGCCAATTTTCCTTTCTGTGTTTCTCTTTATTTTTCGCGACCGTAATACCGCATCTTTCTCAAGGTAATTAAACTTTACTAAAGTTCCAGCGTAAATTAGAATGAAACTTCCAGCAACAACCCACGAGTCAATAAGAGTTCCACGAATTGATGCACTGGTGCATATTTCAGTGTTACAGATTGCGATAGAGCTGTGGTGTGGAGAGAATATCTCTCATCCACCTTCATTTATATTTTATATCGCTACCTCGCTCTCTGAATGGGACCACAGTAAAATATAAAAGGTGCTGCTTTATACGCCTCGAGAAAGGTTTGGACTTTTTGTTAGACGTCTTCAAATAGAATTTAAATTACTTGCGGTTTCAAGAATCTTTTTTTTTTGGCAGAAAGGATGTTGGTTAAAGAGGATTTGTTTTAAAAATATGCAATGTTTGTGATTAGTGATGAAATTTTGGTTTGACATTTCCGAAAATAGACGCAATAACTGGCATTCATTACGCGGTTTTGGTAGGAAACATGTTATTTCCTAAATCGAGACATTTGATGGTCGAGGACATGTTCCGATTTCCGTCCAATGTTGGGTTTGCAAAATATAATCAATTTAGTTTTCATTTTAAATAATAATTGATTACATTTTGAGTGCTCGAGCTGTTTGTTTGAAATGTGCGGCAGTGCGCTTACAAATCAGAATGTAAATTATAGAGAGAGGTTTACGCATGGAAATGGAAATCTGGGCTTTACCAATAACAAAATGTATCTGGTGAAACAAATTGATTGGGAGGTTTAGACATTCAAAGACGGATCGTTTATAGAATTAATTAGAATTCACTGTTACAATAAATGTGGAAAAATCTGCACCGAAATGTTTTCCCTTTATAAAGTAGTCAATCAATTACAAACGTGTAGCCTTGTACGAAAATAGATTTCACTGAGTTTTCCATAACTTTATCGTGAAATGGCCGATATTTCTTAACACTTCGCATGTTTAAATCTGAATTCTTCGAGGCTGTTAACTTAAAATATCCCTAATTCCCAATCCGTCTTGATCCTCCGTCATGATAGAATCTCGCGTCTTATTTGTCGCCATTTCCGTTTCCGACATATTCATTTTCCCAATCCGAAATTTTTCGCACACATTTTGTCCCATTCGTGTGCAACGTCAAGACACTAAATCCATCATAATCCAGATTTCTAAGGTCGGCTTAAATCTGTAAAGCATTATGGCACATTGAACAAGTCCCTCGCGTTCTATAAAAGATGATTCGCATGTCCAAAGAGCCGTCATTTCGTCTCTCGTTTCAACATTTTCGAGATAAAGCGATTTCTCGTTTGAGGAGATTTTTAGCCGGCGCGTGTTTTACAACTTTCTAGTATCGTCGCACACAAAGCCAGATTAACAAGACGACCATCCACTCCATGAATAAACAGAAATGGGGTTTGCTAGGGTACTGAAAACTGGATTTTATTGGGAGAAGCAGAGGACGAGCTTGAGCCAGGAGGCACCTTTAAGGATTCTCAAAGTTACAAATTGGTTTTAGAAAAGAAGTAGCTTACAATGCGCAGTTTCGGGTTTTATGGTAATCTTCTTACGTCAGATTACACAGTCACTGATGATTTTGAATATTGAAATTATTTATCGTGCTTTATATTGCGGATATTTTCTCATCGTATTAGATAAATAATGGTGCTCTCCATTCACCCCAATTCATCCTCTTCGTTGAAAAATAAAAAATGGATTACAATTTTTGTTAACTATTTTAACGTTAACGTTATTTATTATTTTTCATTTTTATATTCATAGAATTGTAGATCGTAATTTTTATTTTTTGCTTTTTTTGATTATTTTTGATTATTTCAAAATTTTGGTACAACTAACTTGGATTTTAGAATTTTTTTTAGAGCAATTAAAAAAGTTTTATTAAAATTCTATTAAAAAAATTATATTTTTGGTTGTGTTGGCCTCACAGCGTTGAAATTTGGAGAGGTAGCTCTTAAGCTAACTCTTAACTCATTTAATAAATTTCAAAACTGTGGATCAACAGACTCGGATTTTAAAAATTTTTATTTTGAGGTCGAGCTCGAAAGTTTCAAAATTCTATGAAAAAAATTGTATTTTTGGTAAAGTTGGTGCCACAGCAATAAAATTTGTAGAGGTAGCTACTCCTGACTTAGTTATTTACTGTACCAAATTTCAAAATTATGGAACAACAAACGCAGATTTTAGAATATTTTTTTTGGGCGAGCTCAAAAGTTTCAAAATGTGATGAAAAAAATTGTATCTTTAGTTGTGTTGGTCTCACAGCGATGAAATTTGGAGATGAAGCTACTCTTAACTCATTTGTTAATTGTACCAAATTTCAAAATTGTGGAACAACAAACTCTGATTTTAGAAATTTTTATTTTGAGGTCGAGCTCGAAAGTTTCAAAATTCTATGAAAAAAATTGTATTTTTGGTAAAGTTGGTGCCACAGCAATAAAATTTGTAGAGGTAGCTACTCCTGACTTAATTATTAACTGTACCAAATTTCAAAATTATGGAACAACAAACGCAGATTTTAGAATATTTTTTTTGGGCAAGCTCAAAAGTTTTAAAATGTGATGAAAAAAGTTGTATCTTTAGTTGTGTTGGTCTCACAGCGATGAAATTTGGAGATGAAGCTACTCTTAACTCATTTGTTAATTGTACCAAATTTCAAAATTGTGGAACAACAAACTCTGATTTTAGAAATTTTTATTTTGAGGTTGAGCTCGAAAGTTTCAAAAATCTATGAAAAAAATGGTATTTTTGGTAAAGTTGGTGTCACAGCAATAAAATTTGTAGAGGTAGCTACTTCTAACTTAATTATTAACTGTACCAAATTTCAAAATTATGGAACAACAAACGCGGATTTTAATATTTTTTTTGGGCGAGGTCAAAAATTTCAAAATGTGATAAAAAAATGATTTGACTATTGAAAGTATTCATCGTACGTACTTAACGTGAAATTTCTATTTCGGATATTTTCTCATCGTATTAGATGAATAATGGTGCTCTCCATCCACCCCAATTTATCCTCTTCGTTGGAGAAATCCACCTCCAATTCCTCGACTTGATTGCACGTATCGCTCCCGAATCAGCCTGTTGAATTTTTGAATTACAGTTAAATTCGAATATTTCGGACGTCACACTTTCCATTAATAGCCGCTATATATAACTCGATCCCTATATATGGAGCACCCTCGCAGTGTTGCCATGATTAAATCTTCAGTACAAATTTGAACAACTGTCCCGGCGCATCCACCATAATTGATCTCAAATAATTTAATAATTCTGACAAAAGCAACTACATTAAGCTTCACATAATCAGAAAATTTCATTAACTCCGTGCATCCATCCACTTAACAATTTTGTTAAAACCAGCTGAATCCGAAGTTTATTAAAAATAACAAATAACAGGAGACTGCTTAATTAAAGTTGAGTAAATAAACAGTTTTAATTACTTGACTCAAAAGAAAGAATTATTTAATAACGGAGACATCCACAGAGATTGTCGTTCAACTGTTTCATCCCCTAATGTGTTGCGTTAAAGTAAACAGCAGACTTCATCACCAGAGAGGGTGAGTTTATTGCCTGTGTAGTTGGCAAAGGTTGTGTACTTTCCAGTGACTAACAGATTATTTTACGGTGAGGGTAAGACAATGGCCAACTTCATAATTTCAATGAGGGATGAATTATTAATGGGATTTCGGAAAAGGTGATGAATAATCCGCATATTTTTCCCAAAAAATTAACTTGGAACATGTCGGAAGTTGGCCAAAGTTCCCAAACTAAAAATACGGTGACCTGTGAAGTACACCCTAATTGTTTGGAAACTGTCCCAAACTCTTATCAGCTAAGATATAATTTCACAGCCGACAGGTCTGTAATTACACAACAACTGCAATTACATTTTCGCAAAGATCATAAATCAAAGTCCACTTTATCTTAATTGATACATCAACACCTGACATTTTCTGTAGGAATTTTTCCAATCCGATGTAATCCGAAGTTTCCTTCCTCGATACATCATCACTTTTATTTAAGTTACAATGTAAACATTTTCGTTGGATTTGGAACAATTGGAAGGAAAATCTCCTACGAAGTTGCAAAAAAAATTGACACAGTAATCTGACAATCTATTAGCTAAATTATAACAGCTTTCAGGCCAACAATGGCGCAGCTTTATCAGCTTTGGAACAATAGAGTCTTAGAGAAAAGTGCGATCGATATTCGATTAATGTGCAGATCTGATAGAACACCATCAGTATGGTAATATCCGTTTTCGAAAAATTTCTTCGGCCAAGTGATTTTTTTCGTGTAAGCCGGTCTTAATTGGGAGCAGGAGATCCTAAATACATTTCCCTGGAGTAACTAATGCCGCCCGAAGCGCATTTAAGTCATCACTTTCCCCCCAATATAATCATCTTAACATCATAATCTCTAAACTAAATTGCTTATTAGATTTTGCAGCTTACACAAGATATTGGCCGATGTCTTAACCGAATTTTGCCCAACACCGCGTGCATCTTCAATCATGAATAACTGATTTCAAAACGAGCAGTTTTTTGGGGGCTCGAAATCTGAATTTATCTGCATCGAAAGCAAACAGACAGTTTCATTACGACGAGTCCGTTTTATTGCTTACGAAATGGAGCGTGAACACTTCTCAGGATTTTTCATTTGCTTATTCATTTAAAATAGAAAGAAAATTAAATTTCGATGGGGATTAAAAAGTGTGCTTTGGATTATATTGCGGGGGTCTTATTAAATTGCGACGATAATTTTGTTTCACTCGCTTGGGTCACAAATAACCACATCGAGAGTGTGGGGCAAATATCGATATTCAGTTGGTGTAGGTTGCAAATGTCCATTCAAGGTCAGAAGTTTTTTATCGTGTAATTCGTTCCTGTCGCAATGGCAGTGTTGTTTCTGTCATTGTAATACGTCGCAATTAAATTTGTTTCTTACCGTTTTTAAACAGCATCGCATCTGAGAAAATTTTTACTTCACTTGGAACACGTTTAAGCACTAATTAATTACGTAACTTTGATAAAGTCCGTTTTTAAAGAAAAAAAACACTAACACCGCAATCTTCCTCTCCATTACAACCGGCAACGTTGCTTAGGGAGCTTTTGGTGAAAAAATAGTTGTCAAAATTTTTGACATTTCTGAAAATTAGGCAGTGTTTCCGTTAAACATGTTTCTTTTACAGCCTGTTAAATTGCAAATCAAAGGATTTAATAGTGAAAGGACTCGGCACAGCCTGAAAGGCCGTTTTGTGTAATCAAATTGTCAATTAGGAAGTTAACCTATTTGATTTTATCATCAAAAAGTCACTATCGACGATGTTGCCGGTTGTAAAGTGGTGGGAGGGTGCGGTGTTGGTGGTTTTTTAATAAAAAAACGGACTTTACACAGTAATTTTCATGTCACAATCTGGGGGGACCATGATACCAACCCTTAAAATTTTCAAAATTAATTTGTCAAGATTCTAACCTTAAATAACAAAATTACTGTCAAAATGAACTGTACAGTCGGTTTAGATTGCAAATGTCCACCCAAGCTCACAAGTTTTTAGATTTTTATGGTGTAATTTGTTCCTGTTCCAAATGTTGCAATGTGAGTTCGATTTTCGGGTACAAAAGATGATCGTAAGTTTTGTAAACTTAAATCAGTCAAAATTAAATTTGTTTCTTACCGTTTTTAAAGCAGTGGCATCAGAGCAAAATTTCACTTTACTTGGAACATCTTTGAGGCTTCGCACTAATTATTAAGCTTGAGGTACAGTTTTTGATGTCAAAATTGACAAATGTCAAATTCTGGCACACATAGATTGCCAACCTTGTCATCTTAAAATTTCCAAAGCTAATTCATCAAAACAGTTATTTTTCTACAAGGTGTTTATAAATGTTTCTAGCATCAAGCGTGGCTTTGGAATTCCTGTCGTACACTATTTTGCCGCTTTGTGTTCATAGTGAATCTGACTATCAGGAAAATTATTTATAATGTTACTTACTTCAATGACGTTTTAGTTACGGTTTTGGGTCCAAGTTTTTTATTTTCAGGTTTTAAACTACAACTGGAACAGTTTATTTCTCAAAACTTACTTTGCTTCATGTTTGAGGTTAACTGCAAATGCCAGTTGACAAATCGAAACCCACATTTGTAATGAGCGGCACATTTCTTTGACGTTTCATAGCCATCCTTGATGCTAGAAACATTTATAAACACGTTGTATAATAAAAGGCTTTAGAAATTTTGAGATAACAAGCTTGTCATCATTGTTTCTCCAGCATTTGACATTTGTCAATGTTGACAATTACTGTTTAAAAACGTCAACACATTTAATTCCAACACATTACATTGACAGAACTCTCACGATCATCTAATTCACATAACATTTGCAACAGGAACGAATTACACGCCAAAAATTTGAAACTTGTGACCTTGGGTGAACATTTGCAATTTAAATCAGCTGTAAAACTTGTGATTTCTGCAGTTATTTTCGCGTGGACAAAAGAAAAATACTGAGACTCATTTATTAAATGTACCAAAGTTCAAAATTGTAGAGCAACAGAGTTGGATTTTAGAAATTTTAATTTTTGGGACTTGGTTGCATTGGTGCCACAACGATGAAATTTGGAGAGGTTAGAACACTTGCCTCATTTATTAACTGGGCCAAATTTCAAAATTGTTGAATAATAGACTTAGATTTTAGAAATTTTTATTTTTAGGACGAGCTCGAAAGTTTCAAAATTCTATAAAAAAAATAATTGTATTTTTGGTTGTGTGGGTGCCACAACAATGAAATTTGGAGAGGTTGCTACTGCTGACATACTTATTAATTGTAATAAATTTCAAAATTATAAAACAAGGAAGGCGGATTTTAAAATTTTTTATTTTTTGGGCGAGCTCAAAAGTTTCAAAATTCTATGAAAAAAATTGTATTTTTTGTTGTGTTGGTTTCACAGCGATGAAATTTGGAAAGGTTAGTACTCTTAACTAATTTATTAATTGTACCAAATTTCAAAATTGTAGAACAACAGACTCGGATTTTAGAAATTTGTATTTTGAGGTCGAGCTCGAAAGTTTAAAAAATCTTCTAAAAAAAATTGTATTTTTGGTTTTGTCGGTGCCACAGCGATAAAATTTGGAAAGATTGCAACTCCTGATTTAATTATTAACTGTACTAAATTTCAAAATTATGGAGCAACAAACGCGGATTTTAGAAATTTTTATTTTCATGACGAGCTTCTAAGTTTCAAAATTCTATAAAAAAAATGCATTTTTGATTGTGGTGGGGCCACAGCTATAAAATTTGGTAAAGTTGTTACTACTGACTTAGTAATTAACAGTACTAAATTTTAAAATTATGAAACTACAAACACGAATTTTAGAAATTTTATTTTTAGAGCAATTACAAAAATTGCATAATTCTATAAAAAAAATGTATCGTTGGTTTTGCTGGTGCCACAACAATGAAATTTGGAGAAAATGCCAATCTTAACTCTTTTATTAACTGTACCAAGTTTCAAAATTCTAGCATAACTCACTCGGATTTTAGAAATTTTTATTTAAAGGACGAGCTCTCACGATGTCTAATTCACATAACATCGCCAATGCAACATTTGCAACAGAAACGAATTACACGATAAAAATTAGAAACTTTGTGACGTTAAGTGGACATTTGCAACCTAAATCAACCGTAAAACTTGTGATTTTTTGCAGTTATTTTCGCGTGGACGAAAGAAAATTACCGAGACTCATTGCGCGCCACGCAAATATCCAATTCTGGGTCCCCGCACGTGCAATTCAATATCCAGCCGCGACGCTTCATTAAAAAAATGACCCTCATAATTAAGGTGTTTGCTCCCTTATCAGCCAATCAGCAAGTTTCAGTTAGGAAAAGGCGTCATGAGCATCGACTATAATGAAGCCGCAGGCTCGTTTAGTCGTGTAATGAAGGCAAACCGTACCCAGAATTCTGACAAATATTACAAAGAAACCTTCCATTTTTGACTGACGTAGCAGTTTTTTAATATACAACTAAAATTTAATATGCGTGTTTGCGTTCCAGGAAACTCCAAAAACAACGAGAGAAAATCTGCAAAACTGTATACAGCGGTATTCTGTCGTTCACGGAATGCACTCAAGCTCTAAATTCGACGACACTGCTGAAATCCTGGGATCCATTAAACATTTTAGGGAACGACTCGAACGTGGACTTGCTGGATCAAAGTAACGGCACCAAAAACGGTTCAGGATTTGCGGATTTGACTTCTACTTTAACACCTCCTTTGCCGCCCTTTGAATTGTGGCAAACTATTTTAATTGCGATTTGTTTAGGACTGTGCATAATTTTGACAGTCGCCGGAAATATTTTGGTCTTGTTGGCTTTCATCGTCGACAGGAATATCAGACAACCGAGCAATTATTTTATTGCTTCTTTAGCTGCAACGGATATGTTGATAGGTGAGATTGCAATTACAACACAATTTTCAAAGAAATTTATTGGATCTAATCTTGGTGTTGACAAAAATTATCAAAAATACTATTTATTCCCAAACACCAAATTTCGTCAAAATGCTGACGCGCGCTTGGATAGTAATGCTACCGTCATCAGAGCGATGATTAAACTTAAAACTAACAAATAATTCGTTCTTATATGAAGACGTGACATAAAAACCGGGCTTAACGCCAAATCTTGTATTTTAAGATAATTAAATGTTTTTGTTTATACCCATCATTGTCATCTAAACCGGTCTGCAAAAATTATGTAATTAAACTTTGCTAATGAACTTGTAATTTGATATTGAAACCTCTTAATTTCCTTTTGCACAAATGTAAAAATATGTAAGTTGTGATTTCAAAAACGTGCTAAGCGCTAAATGTAAATTATAAATTCGGGGATATGAACATTCATAATGAACATAACATGAAATAAACCAATAGTATTGTCAATAGTATTTTTATTTGAATGCCGTGATCTACTAAATTTATAAATAATTGTACCTAAAATTACGAATGGCTAAATTGGTTTTTATAAACACTGCTTTGTACATAACACAAACATTGTTTATACACGAAAGGCTCTTTTGTATTAATATTAGAGGAAGGCCCTTTTTATCAAACATTTGCGATATCGATTACTATTGTTTTATGAAGTTGTTTAATTTTTTAATTTTTTACCGCTTAGCCCGGTTTTTATGTCAAGTCTTCATATATTAAAAGCACGTTGACCCAAAAATCTGGATTAGGTATGTGGACCACATTTTTGTCATTTTTGATACAAACAAGTCAAATATTGGTAAATATTTAATGAAAATAAATAACCGTTATCCAACGATTAAAACTTGCGAATTAGAGAAAGACGAAAAGCTTCCATTATTAGACATAATTGTAATTAAAAATAAAAAACAGATTAGAGTTTGATGTTTATAGGAAAAAAATCAGTACTCTTCGCTACATCACTGCAGACTCCCATCATTGTCCTCAACATAAGATGGCAATTCTGATTTTTTTTACAGGCTTTTGAATTTCCCATTAAACAAATTTAAATCTACAAAAGAATTAAAACCTGTGAAGACTTCTTTTGTAAGAATCCTTTGCTTACCTTCAGTGACAAAAGGAATGGAAAGAATTTTCCAGAGTTTAGATCTCAAAATAGTTTTTACTTCGGATGCAAGCCTCCAAAGTCTTACACCAAATAGGAACATCAGAAACGTCGAGGATTTATAAAATTAAATGTAAAAATTGTGATCAGAAATATGTATATTGGGCAAACAAAAAGGTCAATATTAGAAAGATTCAAAGAGCATCAAGCTCATATCAACTTTAGAAGGTTCGAAAAATCAAGAGTTGCCCAACATGTTTTTGACAATGACCACCACTGATGAAACTTGTCTTCGTTTAATTAAAACTGCAAACAATTTCTAGAAATTTACGAAAGTCTAGAAATATTTAGGAACAAAAATGTATTAATGAACTCATCCACTCCTCCTCCCTGTAGTCCCTTCTACCTGCGCCAAAGGGAGGTGTCGACACGCTTTTAGTATATAAAAACGAATTATTTGTTAGTTTTTAGTTTAATCATCGCTCAAATGATGGTAGCATTGCTATCGAAACGCCCGCAGCATTTTTTGACGAAATTTGGTGTTTGGAAATAAATTGTATTTTTGATAACACAATTTTCCGAGATTTATAAGAATTTTGTGTTTCCAGGGACGGTCTCGATGCCGTTTTACACAGTGTACGTCTTGATGGGTTCCTGGGACTTGGGCCCTCTTCTCTGCGATCTGTGGCTATCCGTGGACTACACCGTGTGCCTAGTATCCCAATACACCGTACTTTTAATCACCATCGATCGATTTTGTTCTGTAAAAATCGCCGCTAAGTACAGAAGTTGGCGAACGAAGCCCCGCGTCGTTTGGATGGTCACCATCACTTGGATAATCCCCGCTCTTTTATTCTTTATCAGCATATTTGGTTGGGAGCATTTTATCGGTTATCGCGATCTCTTACCCGGCCAATGTGCCGTTCAATTCCTCAAAGACCCCATTTTCAATACCGCCCTTATCATAGGTTATTACTGGACAACCCTGATTGTCCTTTTTATCTTGTACGGAGGCATCTACAAAACCGCTTACGACATGCAGAAGAAGAGTGAAGCAAAACAAAGAAAAATGCAATCGATGGTGGCTCTGAGTGCCGGTGCCATGTCAGGTATGGCGGGTAGAGCCGCGGGCATCGGACTGAGCAAAACCCAGAGTACTCTTTTGAGCCAAGACAAACCACAAGTCGTACCAGTGGCTGTCAGTAATCAAAATGCAAGTAATTTAACTGTGAAGGAAGAATCGCGGACCAGCTCGAGTAAGAGTAGTACTACCACGACTACTACGACAACAACAGCGGAAGCTAACAATGCAGACAGGAAGAATTTGTGTCTACCCACGTCGCAGCTCTCTGGAGGCGATCAAGACAAATCGGAGCGTTCTAGCAGCCCCGCGTTCGAGTCCGACGAAGACAGTTCGGCGCATCAAGCCGTGAAGAAGCGCACGTCGATAGTCGGCATCGTGGTGCAAAGCAGCGCTCCCTTGCACATGTTTGACAACAACAACAGGTTGAACGGGGGCATCCCCCAGGCCGGACAATCCGAGAAGCGTTCCCCCACGTTGCCGCAGATCGCCGAGCAGGCTTTGCTCGACACCGGCACCAAGGCGGTACGTACTGCGAGCCCCCCTGGCCGCCCCCGCTCCCCGCATGCGCCCCCCCCAACCTACGACGTTCTCGTGGGCCTAGACGGCGCCGACTTGCGCTACATGGACGAGAGCTCGGTGGTGGTCCCTTCCCCCGCGTGCGAAAGCCCCCCATCATCATCGCCATCTAACGCGTCTCTTCCGCAGAAGCGAAAGAGGAAGGTGAACATGGAGGTGACTTTGAGTGCCGATCGACCTGTCACGTCCGTGGTGAGCGAGTCGGTAGATGGTCTCAGGGACTCGGATCCCAGCACTCCATGCGGCCTTTCCGCCATCAGTCAGACAGGTAATGCTGCCGCTATAATGGCGGCGACCACCATTGTTGAGGTGAGCAGGAGTAAAGCGTTTGATCGCGCAGACACGGACGACAACACCGCCAAACGTGACTTCGTCAAGAACATTGGAAAGAAGCTCAAAGGGAAGAAGAAGAAGGCCGTCGTGCCATTTGGGGGGTTCGGAAGGCAAAAGTCCAAATCGGAAAACAGAGCGAGGAAGGCGCTCAGGACCATCTCGTTCATTCTGGGCGCGTTCGTCATCTGTTGGACGCCATATCACATCTTCGCGTTGGTTGAGGGCTTCTGCTCGAAGCCGCCTTGCGTCAACGAACACGTTTACATGTTCTCTTACTTCCTTTGCTACGCGAACAGTCCTTTGAATCCGTTCTGTTACGCTCTGGCCAATCAACAATTCAAAAAGACGTTTACGAGAATCCTCAAGGGTGATCTCCATTTGACGTAAAACGGCGATAATTTCGTATTAGGAACTTTGTATCCGAATTTATTGTTTCAAATGTTTCATATTCGTGCTATAGCGTACATTCAGGTCAATAATAATTACCAAAAGACAATAATGTATTTATAGGAATCCTAAATTAGCTCATTTATAGAGGTACCACGCTGGTTTAAGCGGGACCCAAGCTTCGTTAAATTATATTTTGTACATACACGCCTTTAGCAAATGTATTTTAGCCATTTGTTATTAGCAAACGCGCAGATTCTAGGCAAATACGTAATTGTAAAATGTAAGAATTATTACAACAGTTCGGAAAATGTGGTACTGTATATATCTGTAAAGTGTAATGTTAAAACTACATAACGCGATGACAGTCCGCTGTATTGAGCCCTATCAGCTCACTATCATCACGTCCAAACCCTATCATTTAGATAACAGACTACTTTTCTAAAAATGACAGTATTTTTGTTGATAGATATATCGATATAACACGCGCGAAAACTATAAACTGTAATTTGTTGTAATGACTAAAGGTACTATTATTTTTGGGAAATTTAGAAAGCGTTTGTGTGCTATTCTTCAAAAGGATGTAAGTGCAATGTGATACCTTACCTTAGCATCTAAATGCTACCAGAAGCAGAGCTCTTAGGAAGCGAAAAAAAAATTTCAAAGCGCAGTACTAGTGCTATGTAGGAGTCCCTAAACAAATGGTTCTGTTTCTGGACACCTATGTATAAGTGTGCAAAAAAAAAATCAGTGCTGACAATAACATCAGTGTCATCAACCCTCTTCGCTCCTAACAAATCCTCTGCTCCAACTTCGTGCTTCTAAACGCAAATACTCATTCTCTTAGTTTTCTTATAAAAATTATCACTCAGACCCTGTGATAAGCCTTCACATATCCAAAAACAAAAAAATCAAAAACCTACTCTAGTGACTTTCTACCTTCTAAAATTTTGTAATCAAAACAACAAACTCATTGAATTGAGCCAGAGATTTGTTGTTTCGAAACGTGAAACGCTGTATTGCTTTAATATAGTTTTTGTAATGACTATTTCACTTGAGTCTCATCAGAAATCAATAAACTCGAATCACTTTCTGCTTGTAGGGATACTCAATAATAGACGTTGGTATTACAATAGTGTTTTATTTTTCACCTCAATTCAAAACAAACAAGAAAATCAGATTTCCTGTCAACAAACATTGAAATTGATGGTATCTCAATCTATTGAGAGTTTGATTGATGAGGGCACGGCCATTCTTGACTCATTGCAAACACGGCTTTCATCAAGTGACCCCAACCAACGATTCAATGGGAATAAAACACGAAAAACTTACAAATCGAACAGAAATGGGCAATGATCGGAGCGCAGCCACGATATAGGCAACACGTAATACACAAAGCATTAATGGCCAATTACGTATTTTTTCTTAATACAAAAAAGATGAATAAATAGAAGAAGTAATACGATAACTAAACTTAAAATTTAAGTATTTTTTGTCTCTTCACTGAGAATCGCTCGACGAGCTGCTGCTGGAATCGGTAGACATCACCTCAACGTCCTCAGTCTCCTGTTTGTGATTTCTTGTATCCATAGGCACACTTCCTTGGCCCACACTCATATGAATTTCCCCTGATGGATGCCACGCAAATTGATTTTGTTGTGCTGCAGGAATCTCTCCAGGGTGTCCCTGTCTATGCAGATCCGACAAACTATTCTGTTGTTGCAACATGTGTCCATTCCCTGGGTCACTCATTAACCGCCCCAACAGCCCTAATCTCATTTCAATATCAGTAGGATAAGGTCTACGGGGATCACCTTGTTGCCAAGTCAAGGGGGCGCAAATAGCGTTAGAAGCACTGATTCTATGAGCAAATTTTATCAGTTCTTCTGATGAGACAGGTCTTTTATTGGCACGGGAAATTGATTGAAGTTTTTGATTGGCTTGATAAATCGCCGTGGATAGAATCTGTTCGGCTTCTTTTAGCTGCTTTTGGAGATGGTTGATGTCGTTGTCTTGGCGCTCCACTTCAGCTTTAAGAATGTCCATTTTTTTGTCGATTTGGGCCTGTTCAGACGCCAACTTCAGGGTTTCATTTAGTTCGTTGTTTTTAGACACTAGAAGTTCGGTGAGTTGAGCGTATTCAGGGCCGGAAAGCTTCAAGTGCTTGGGTGCGATGGAATTTTCTATTATTTCTCTACAAACAATTAATCGTTAAAATTCAGAAAAGTTTTTACTACTTACTTTGAGATCAATTCAATGTCGTCGATTATGTAAAGGAGCTTTTCTTTGGTGCTCATTTGAGACGACATCGCGTCGTCTGTAATTAAGCAAGAAAAGTTCGAAAATGAAGAACAACAAACTATCGATGTTTGAGGTTGGTTTTGTGACAGATGGTTGGAAACTTTGGTGTGGCTACGTTGGTACGAGAAATTTAAAACATTTTTGCTAATTTATAAAATATTTATTAAAACAGGCAAAATATTATCTTATAGACAATTTGGCTGACTTTATTACTACAATAATAGGATTTAGTTTGACGTAATTTACTAAATTAGCTCAAAAAAATGTTTTACTGTGAGCGTTTGGTTTCTTTCATTTCTCCATTGGTATTCAGTCTGGCTCATGTTTAGTGGAATTTGAAATCGCCATCGCCACACGAGCAAGATTGACAGCTGTCACCGGTGACAGTCTCAACGTGCCCTCGGCGAAAAAGCTCCATTTGTTTTAGTGCATCTTAATTTTTATTAACAATGCCCACAGTCGGTGTGAAAAGAAACCTTCTTTTTGAAGCACTCGGAAAAACTTTCAGTAAGTGATAACCTTAAAAATTTTGCCGATAGTTTCTACAATAGTCTGTAAACTCCTCAAATTTTAGCGGACGATGAATTCCAACGTGTCTGTTTTGAGTTCGGCCTCGAACTCGACGAAGTTGTAAGTCTTTACAACGAAAAAAAGAATGACGCAATCTTAATCCAAATTTTTAGACCACTGAAAAACAGATGATAAGTAAAGAACAGGGCGAAGACTCTGCCCTCCTTGCCGGCGCTTCTGAGGACGTTATTTACAGAATTGACATTCCTGCGAATCGCTATGATTTGTTGTGTCTTGAAGGTATTACTTTGGGGATACGCATTTTCCAGGGAAAGTAAGTTGGTCCTCTTCTTTTGAGTTTTGGTAACTCATATTTTAGAATCGCACCCCCGAAGTACAAATGCATTAAACCTCCTGCTGACAGTATAGAGAAAATTTACGTAAAACCAGACACTGCGAAAGTGCGGCCTTATATTGTAGCGGCTGTGTTGCGCAATCTTTACTTCACTCAGGACTCATATGCTAGTTTCATTGATTTGCAAGATAAGTTGCATCAGAATATCTGTCGAAAACGGACGCTGGTGTCTGTGGGGACCCATGATTTAGATACAGTCAAGGGGCCTTTTACCTACGACGCTAAGCCCCCTTCAGAGTTCAAGTTTGTACCTTTGAATCAAACTAAGGAGTGCGATGGGAACGGAGTTATGGAGTTGTTTTCGGTAAGAGTTCAACATTGACCATCACATGGGTCAACTCTGAAATTTTAGACCCATGCCCAGTTGAAACAGTATTTACCAATCATCAGAGACAGCCCAGTTTACCCTTTGGTTTTGGACAGCAACGGCACCATTCTGTCATTGCCCCCAATCATCAACAGTGATCATTCTAAAATCACTCTCAACACAAAAAACGTTTTAATTGAGTGCACTGCTACAGACTTGACGAAAGTAAGATCGCAACAGTTTGATTCGTTTCTCATTTTAAATTTAGGCTCGGATTGTTGTTGACACCATTGTCTGCATGTTCAGCCAATACTGCAAAGAGCCGTTCACTGCGGAAGCTGTCGAAGTCATCAATGCTGACGGCTCTTCTGTTATTTATCCCGATTTAGTCTACAGAGATGAGACTATTTCAGCCGAGCAAGCAAACGCAATTATCGGAGTCAAAGAATCCCCTGAAACTATAACGAAGCTTCTTAATAAAATGTGTCTTAAATCCGAGCTTGGTTCCAATGGAAAAAGTATTAAAGTTACAATTCCGCCTACACGACATGACATTATTCATCCATGCGACATTTACGAAGACGTCGGAATAGCTTTCGGTTATAACAGAATTCCGAGGACTTTACCTAAGACGAACACAATTGGCGCGCAACAACCCCTGAACAAACTGTCAGATCTCCTCAGAGCCCCCATCGCTCAAGCTGGTTTTACAGAAGCCCTCGCTTTCGCCTTGGTAAGAAGTCCTTTCCGTCTCTTTTTTTACAGTAATTTTGCAGTGCTCCCGTGACGACGTTTCGACGAAACTAGGTCTTAAAAGCATAGAAGATGTCCCAGCTGTGCACATTTCCAACCCCAAAACGCTAGAGTTCCAAGTTTGCCGCACTACTTTATTACCGGGGATCTTAAAAACCATCGCATCTAACAAGAAGATGCCACTTCCGATGAAAATTTTCGAAGTTGCCGATGTGGTGATCAAAGATCCCGCTGCAGAAGTGGGAGCTCGAAATGAGCGAAGAGTTTGTGCAGTTAATTGCAACAGAAATGCTGGGTTTGAAGTGGTACATGGGCTGTTGGATAAAATTATGATGTTGTTGGAAGTACCGTGGAATCCGAACAAGACTCCAAATGGGTACTATTTGCAGGCGTGTGAAGGTAGATTTTCAGAGTTTAAAGAGAGGGATTGAGGGTGTTTTTACAGATCCAGCATTCTTTCCTGGAAGATGTGCAAAGATTATTTGTAATGGGGACGATATTGGGAGAATTGGGGTGTTGCATCCCAAGGTTTTGCACAAGTTTGAATTGACAAATCCGTGTTCGTGTGTGGAAATAAATATCGAGCCTTTTGTTTAAATTCTAATATAATAAGAAAATCAATAAAAAGTTATAAATGTGATGATTTTATTTTATTTATTTAGTTGCAACAATTTGGACAATTATCGATAAAACTAAATTAGCTAATAAAATAATAATAAAGTTTCATAACATAATCTGAAGTTATCAGACCATGTTCAATGATAATAATAGTTTTTGATAAATAATATTTGAATATGATAGGGATTTTCCGCGTTAGGTTGGTACCACATACTGAAAAGTAAATTTGGTAGCCATGTTTTTGTAAAATTTTCAAATGACAGTTTATAGTTTGTGTGGTTTGTTTTGTTGTGCTTTTTTGTGATCTAAAAGGTGAACTGCCTTGTCCAAAAAACAATACAGAGAACCGGAAAGAAGTAAACAAACTGTGGATTTGAGGTAAGTGTTCTTATACTTGCTGTAGTTCATAAAACGTGTTACGACATTATTGTCACTTCCAAGCTCATTCCGAATTTTGTTTATTTGCATGTAAATATTGCGGGGCACTCTAGCGTATCATAAAACCCACATTTGTCACATATTTGTTTATTGCACTGCCTATATTTTTTTTATTATTTTATCAGATGGCAACATTCCCATAAACACGATGATAAAATATTTTTTTATTACCGAAAATTACATTAATATTGCTTAAAGTTGACACTAGCGTAATAAACCTATGAATAAATTATACAGTGTATATTTACAGTAGTGCGATATGTCGAAATTATTATCAATTCCAAGTTGCAAAACTGATAAATTGTTGGTTGCCTGCACTAACTTGATAGTCAGAATGAGCTCTATTTTATATTATTACTAATATTATTATTAATTGCTTTGGCATCAGTCACTTCTTATCACTACAAAAATTTCACTTTTTCTCCGATGGCACTCCGTCAGCCTGAAATGAAGTCAACACGGTATCATAACTCGGTCGCGACACCGATTCCAACGGGAACTCGTAATCAGGAATCAAAAATTTTTTCCTTAAATCGTCCAATTCGTGGCTTCTTATCGCCTTATTTGGTTTGTTTGTCGCTGGCGAGTCTTCGGTGAAATCCGGTTCAAATTTCGGGGGTTGGTAGAACTTGGATGGTAACACTGCTTCTTGCGGTCTACGTTGTTTGGGGTCAAAACTTGTATCCACTACTGGTGGTTGAAAATCGAGGACCAAACTAGGGACTTTGGTGTCAGCGGTGGTTCTGTTAGGTGGCAGTACTCCAACTTCAGCGGGCTCTTCGCTAACGATGTCCACAGAAGTTGGATAAACAGGAGTTGTCGCCTGGAAATCTGATTGGAAGTTGACTTTTATTGTTGCTTTGTTGTTGGCCATTTGGTACGGTAGAGGTGGTACCAAACCAGCGTCCGCTGGTGCTTCACTGGTTGGTTCAACCGACAAGGGAAACACCGGGGTGGTTGCTTTAAACGACGATTTGTAGTTCACAGGGACTTCCATGACGGTACCAAACGGTTTCCGCTTGATAACGTTACCGTTATCTTTCTTGGTATTAAAGACGAGTTTCGCAGGTTTTGATGTAGTCACTCGTTGGTCGTACTCGGTCGACCAGTGACTAGGCAGTGAGTATTTGGGCTCATCCGTGGAACTTGTGGTACCATTTTTATCAGTTTCTGCTCCCACCAAGTTAAAATTGGTCCCGAATTGAGCTTTGCCGGTCCGGTAAATAATGTCATACTCTGATTGGCTGGGATGTGATAGTAAGTCAGGTCTGGGCGTTCTGTGATAAGGATTTGATTCTGAGTCATCTACGAATGGCATTTTGCGACCTATTCTCGAGTTGGCAGCGTAGTCGCTCTCGGATTTACTGCAGTTGACCATGTACCAGTGGTCACAAATGAGCATTCTTTGTTGAAAAAGTGTTGCGTTTGGACAGGTGTAGCTAAACTGGCGGCCTAAACCATCACACATGTGGTAGAGCTAGAAGACGAATTAGAATTTTTTATTTTAGTGTGGAGGAAACTGACCTGGCAGCCGCTTTGAACATCTGCGTAGTAGCCAGTGATGCGTCCTTCGCAGGAGAAGCCACTCTTCGGAACCTGCAAGAATAAAGTATTGGTCATTTCGCATTTTTTGAATTTTTGTCGCAGATGTCGAAGAGGTCACCTTGCATAACTCAGGCCTTATTTTAATTCCCACTTCATAAATTTCAGCTGCTATAAAGAGCCAGGTTCACCTACTATTGTTGTTCATGACCTCTCAACGCGTAACACCTCTTTCGTCTTTTTTCCATTGCAGCGAACATCTCGCAAGTAGCTTATCTACCTTTCTATCTTGCATAGGTCAATTCCTGGAGACTGCGTAGGTTACATATTTACATAACCGAAATACTATTACATCAGTTGCTTTATTTACATTCGAGCCGTTGCAGCCGAGTGGAGAGCCACCGGTACTTCCCACAAAGAACAGTTGGCTTTTGTTTACAAGTTGGCGGTACCGCTGCCATTCAAAAAAGCAAGTTCGTGTGCGGTACCACTTTATTCAATTCACTGCATTGCACGATATTTTCATTACCATCAACTTGTTAATTTAGAAAAATCATGAAGGAAAAAACTGCATTACGCTTTAACAACTTGTTCGTGCCTGCTATTAATTGAGAAGGTGGTTTTTGCAGGGAGATTGTTACTTTTTTCGAACTTTCATTGCGCTCCAGAGATGTTCGTTTGGTGCGCTCGTTAAAAAATTACTTCTAGGAACCAGAATGTCACGGAAATCGATCTTTTTGCGTAGAGAAAGACTAAAACTGCGGAACTATCACATTGCCATGAAAGTGGTACTTTTTCAACCCGCTTATTGTGTAAATTTAACTCAATAATTGTGAGAGTACCTCCTAGTTTTTTCATGCGCCTCCTACGCACGTGTCAACACTTCGTGTCTCAATCAACGACCAAAAACGTGACTTACAACTCAATCTTTGTTGAAAATCGCGGAAATGCCACGTAACCGTCGCATTTTTATTTAGGGTACTATTTAGTACCTCATCACCACGCCGATAGAATTAATGCAATTATAACTTTCCATCGTTGTTTCTACACAATTGTGAGAAGAAGTGTCTTCCTCACCTCACGTTTTTATTGTAGTTACGTGAGCAAGGTCGTTTTATAATCCAGAAAATGGGAACAAATGGTCACTCGTGGTTTGATTAGGTCACCTCCAACCTTCGCAAATTCGCCCAATTTGGAAATGGAGCAAAAAGCATCGATTGCGGTTTGAGTCACACCGCTCGGCTCTATCTAATTTTGGTGAACTTGGAACTCGCTTTATTAACTGAGAAGCTATACAATAATTATTATAATAATTTCTCAAAGGTCAGCGCATAATTATGTAATTATTCCGTTGTCTTTATCACGTGTGGAATCTGCCACCAGGACAATATTTCACCGCGCCAAAAATGGTAATTTCACTTCCACGTTCCTCAAGAAAAATCGTGAGAAGTAAAGTAATGATGAAATTAAAGAAGGAATTGGCATTTTGCCGATTTTCTTACAATTTCAATGGTTATGTAACGCGAAAACAAAGGATGAGTCGCAACAAAAAGATGAATTTTAGCGCCCGTAAATGGTCCGCTGTCTATTTTTTAATAAATGTTTTTCAAAGTTTGGATGTTTGATCGATCGGTGTCTGAATCACGTAACAATCGCTTTCTCTGCCATTTTTGCACGAAAAGTGGGCGAAATTCGATTTGTCGAGATTTTAGAAAAGTAGATCTCGCAAAAGTAACCAATTTTATACACATGCTATGAAAACTAGTAACATTTTAGTTACCGTTGTTGAAGATTTAACTTTAGACCTAGGATCTGTAAATACAGAAAAAAAGGATTATGATTGTTTTCAAGGTTTCGTGCATAAAACGTTGTACGCACCTATGGATAATCAATCGATTACGTCCTTAAACGACTTTCGTCTGCGGGCGCAATCTATTTCTTTTATTACAGTCGAACTTCCACAATTCGAACTTCTATTACTCGAATTTTTCTACAACTCGAAATTTATTTTATTTCCTTGCGTTTTCCTTAAAATTTACATGTGATTTCTTCTCCTCAACTCGAAATTTCATAAATCGAATTAAATTTTGCCAATATACAATGTGTAAACTTCTATAACTCGAAAATTTTCTCGAAATTAGTTTGTAAAAGCTGATATTGTAGTACTTTCTTGAAACTTCTGAAGTATATTAATAGCTTTAAATGCCACTATAAATCTAGAATTTTATCAAAAGTGTTAGATAGCTATGAAACTTCTAACAAGATCTCCAATGTCACCGAAAAAACTATTCTGAATTATATTTCGAAAATCTGGTTTTGGGTGTGTACTACCCAAAACCAGATTTTCGAAATATAATTCAGAATAGTTTTTAGTAGTGATTCTGACAACAATATCCCACTACAAGAATTGAGCCATAAAACAAATTTTTAAGTGCAAGAAGGAAAATATCCCAAAAATTCAGATCAAAATCAGATCTTTAACAAAAATTTCAGAAAATTATAAAAATTCACATTTTTAAGTGAAAAATGCGTTTGAAATATTGAAACTCTTTTTTTTACAATGAAAGACTGTGCTACTGAGTACATTCATAATTCTTTAAAAAACAATCTTATGAAAAAAATTGTAGAACAAACATATGCCCTAAAATTTTATAGCGGATTATGAACTTCAATAAAATTTTAATTTTTTGTTTAGTTTTTCTTTAACTCGAACCAATTGTGGTGTTCGTTCAGACTTAGAGTTATGGAAGTTTGGCTGTATTTTTTATTTAGTCAAGTAAAGGACAGTCAATTTTGGTCATAATTTTCCCAGAAAATATTACTACATAATAGGTAAAACATAGTCAGTGGCATTCATCGAGTTATAAAAGATGACTACATTTTTGTTAAATCTGTGGGTGTAACTGCTCATTACTAATTAGTTTATGTATGCGAGGCGTGACGATCACCTCGTACAATTACCGCAAAAAATCTCCACAACTCATCGCACAATTTTAGCATTTAAAATCACGATTCACGCAGACAAAAGACGAAATACGACACCGACTAAGGCCTTGATAATCACAAATTAATGAATGTAACAAATCACTTTAATATTAAACATCAAAAAATTTTAATATTGAAAAGGAAACTTTTAAATGTCACCATCTTATTTTCCACGGTTTTATTATATTTTCATAAAATATGATTTACGCGGCTCTGTCTCTATTAATCTGGAAGGAAAAAAGTGTGTGGATAAATGTCGATAATCTCGAAGCAGAAATGAAATTTGCATATTCATTAATATTAAATTACTCACTTCTGACGTGTACAGTTTTAATTTTTCTAGAGCGACCGTGTTTCCGTTAGAAATGCAGTATTTGTTGTTGTAAAGTTAACTGTAAAAATTGCGTAATTATTATAAATCATTTAAGTTTTTGTTGCAAAACAACCCGCACAATGCCAACGTTTAGTAAATTGTACTAATTACCGATTTGTGTAAAGATTAACTAAATGTCAGCAAATTTTGAATAGGCGTCGCGAATCGAATTTTCTTATTTATTTCGTAATTCTAAAGAGACGATTTTAATTGGTTTTATTAATTCTATTTTAACGTAAATGTGAACTAATTTCGTACATGTTGAAATGACCAAGTTTCAGCATTTCCATGTCGTTACAATTTTTATCTGTACTTTTTTGCATATCGGATTGCAAATGTAGAAATTTACACATTATTGCATCAAGAAATTCGTTTTTGGTGTCCTTAGCACAAAATTTGGACAATATATTTCTGTCACAGCTAATGGATAGTTTCCAGTTAATCTATTTTAGTTGTCCTGTTGAAATTTTATTTGATAGTGTGATAAATCTCGCTCGTCAAAACATGTGCCAATTTGTTATTTATTAGCATTTTTGACTTTAATGGTTTAAGTCATCAGTGCTTGGAGCAACTGCATTATTACAAAATGAGTTGAGTGGGCAGACAGTTATGTGCATTGAAATTTTTTGCTGGTTCACCTGGAGCAAGAGGAGAGCGACAATTTTACATGTTATGAAAATGTGCACTTAATTTTCGGTAAACTCTTTTATTTGTTGCTAACTTGAACAGACAACAATTTATAAATACAATTAAACTTTACAAAACTGGGTCCATTTTTCTTCGATGTAGACTTTTGTTAGGTAAAAATTACAAAACCCACAACTTCGGCACAAAAAAATCAACGAAGCCCGTTCGAAAATTTGAAAAATAACAGAAAAGCCGTTTTTGTTTATTTTTTTATGGCAGGAAACTGCCTAAATACCTGATTATTATTAACCGCCGCCACCGTCACCGCCGCCACAACCACTCCAAGCCCTAGAACCCACATTTCCATTCGTCCACACTTCACAACGATACCGCACGTTCCACTACAACTCAGTTACTCTCCGAAGACGCGCGGTATCGTGGGAGGTCACCAGGTCACTAAGAGAAGGGAGATGGAAGCACACCTAAACCAAAACCTGACCAGAGGTATTGCGATGTCGCATCAAACATGTGCAAAAAAAATTCAAGATTCATTCATCGTTGACAGGTTTTTAAACTGAGGCCAATTTGGACACGTTTCGAAATGTCATTTCGTAAAGTGCATTAGGATTTTATGTCTTGAGTGTTTGAAGATGAGTTATGTTGTGCAATGGAAGCTGGGATTATATGGCGTCACTTTAATTTTTTGCGAGGTTTTTTGTGGAGTTATTAGGAACATGTGGCAGGAAAAACCGTGGAGAAAATATTTTAGGTTTACGGCCTAGACAAAAAATTGTGCTAAAATGACAATGTGGTTCTAAAAATAGCCGAAATAATTAAAACGCCTTTACGACCTCGAGCCACACATTCTTCTTGCATGCACAAATATGTACACTGTAAGAAATTATTGACATTCTCGGGAAAAACTCTGAATTTGCACAACTCTGACATTTAAATCCCATAAATAAACCCTTTAGTACCTTTTCGTGATTTTATAAGATTGCAATATTTGATAGGCCCGGAACTAGTTTTTTTTAATAAAAATCATTGTGTTACCCAATATTGACCTATTGTAGGGTTAATAAGCTACGGGGAGCTTAACCTTTGACCCGCGTTTGCATAAGAAAGCGATCCATTTTTTACTTAACTAGTCACGATTTTTTCGTTAATTTTTTTTCTAATTTAAAGGTGGAACCGTTAAACTTACGTTAGGTGTTAACGATACCTTGCGTAAGAGATTACGGTTGATCCAGACAAAGGTGAGTGAATGTTCTTCCGAAAATTGTTAAGTTTAACAATGGAAGAGCATTGACTGGATTTCTTTTGTTCCAAATGACTTAAGTAATTTAGATTAAGTGAGAGAAGTGGCATTGCCAGTCAGGGTTCTTAAGTTGCTATCATTTTAGATAAAACGACAGATAAAAATTACTCTTATTAAGAGGGACCTTCAAAAATGTGAAGAAACCAAATTTATTTTTTGTTTCAACGTCACACTTTTACCTAAATTAGGACAAAAAACTACCAAGAGTGACCCAAGAATCGTGAGAAATTCAGAACTGTCCTTTACATAAGATTTTTTGGTTGCCCAACAACTTAGGGTCAGTTAAGCTTTGATTTTCTCTAACTTATTGAAATTCGCCATGGTCATAATGTCATTCCGGTCTTCAGCTTCGTTCGCTTACGTAATGAAGAGATTAAAGTTGACCCTATCAAAGGTGAGTGAATGTTTTCTGAAAATTGAAGATCGAACAATTGGATATCATTGTCTTGACATTTCTTTGTATAAACAAGGTAAATAATTAAAGGGGTTGAGCTTGAGTTTATTAGTGTTAAATGACACAACAGAATCGCCAACATTTTTCTGAAACGCTTTACGGGTTGTATAACCGTTGCAAAACCGCAAAGTACGAATACGACGAACGAAGAATCTAAAAAAACTATCAAAAACGTGCCGAAAATCACAATTTTTTACCCCAGTTAGTGTGGTCAAAGACAAAGTGACGTATCCTCCCGCTGTCAGAGTAACAGGTTTTTTCGTTTTTTCCAAGAAAATTATGATATATCTCCGAATAGAGACGTCGGATTCGTACCAATTGGAGACATAAAATGACTCACCAATCATGTTGCTCTGAAAATGTAATAAAAAATCTTTTCAACCAATGAATGGAATTTACTCTTGTCATGACGTCATGGCCGTACCAGCAGTACATAGCGACTTGACACATCATGGCATTGAGGTACATCACCGAGAAGCAGAATTGGATGCTGAGGAATGGGACCTAGAATTGTAATTTTATGTGGGATGGAGTGCTATAAAAGTAGTTACAATGAGCATCATGAAGCCGGTGAAGCAGATGACCACGACGCTTGCTAAGAACTGGAGGAGGATGCCTTTGGAGAACATATTCTCGATTTCATAAACATATCTAAAAGAGAAATTTACAAAATTTTGAAATTTTAGAGTTTTTATTTCCTACTTGACAATCTCCATGTGGTGCTTGACGCAATTTTTGAACTGGTTTTTTGTTTCTTCGACATCTCCATTCCCATAATTGATATTTTTCAAATTCTCCTTCAAAATGTCGAACTGTCCAGACGCCACACTCAGCAACATCCAGGTCAGAATATCAATAGCTGAATTCATACAAGCCGGATTTGCCATCCCTAAGAACTGAAAAACGAACGTTGGATAGTAGAACTCGGTGACATTATAAGGGAACCAAGCAGGAAATGGTAATTCTCCATATTTCGCCGGATCCAAATAGGGAGACATGAAGTAAAACACAGTTCCCATGACGCACAAGGAGCGAAAAATGTTCCCAACACGTTTACAAGACGTTACTCTGTCTTTCAACAGCTTTAGATGCTCGTTTGTAAAACCATAGAACGCAGGCAGGGCTAAAGTGTCTTCGATTAGCAGGAGATTCTTCCCATAGAACACGAAATTTGCAAGTTTGCACATGAAAGTGGCGATGCTGATGTAGCATTGCAAAGCATCTGATAATTTCGATAAGTCGTTGCGATTTATGACCATCTGTACTGACATGGTGACTAATTGTCCAACATTAATGAACAAAGTAGCTGCAGCTGCTAGAAAATACAAGAAACCGTACTTTGAAGTTCTTCGTGGATAAAACCCAAAAATCAGCAAAATGTTTCTTTCGACATTAAAAGATTCTCTCAGATCGTAGTCCTGAAATAAATCATCAGTGAACTTGAACCCATTTTTTACCTTCTAATACTTTTATGGTAAAACCCATCTTCTCTCAACGTCTTGTCTAGTTTGACTCAGGTAAATATCGGAAATTTAATTTATGGTCGTCGTGTGGATGTTAAACCATTCTTGATGGTGAATATTAATGTATCGTTTCAGTTTAATAACTGGTTGTTACTTTTGGAATTATAGCCTTGTTAGGCTTTTTGGAAAACTGTGAAAAAGGTAATGAGGGCTTGTTACTGGTAATTAACACCAGTAATGAGTTTTTAAATAATTTGGAGTATTCATTGTGGTTCCAAGCTTCTTTATAAAATATTTACGGGTGTTGCGACGTAAATGTAAAAATCTTAAGATCAAAAATTTACGAGGGGAATGTCGATAGTTGTGTTAATCGAATTCCAAAAGTAGAAGTGGGGAACTTAAAATTACATTCTTTCTCGAGATGTGGTGAAAGTTGGGCCCAGTTTTTGGGGTGAGTTTGATAAGTTTGCACGTTTCTTAGTCTTCGTATTGGAAATATTATTTTAATAAGTTTTTATTATTTTGGATTTCAAAATGTTTCAGTTTTTGCATCTTCAATTTAATTCATCATAAATTATATACTAATAACTGTTAGATTAGTCTTAGATAAGTTGGATATCTTAAGATCGGCATTCTAATCCTATCGTAATAGCTATTAGAGAGCTTGTAAAATATTCTCATTTATTTCTTGGATATTTTTTCAAAAGTTTAAAAACCGTTTAGGTGTTTTTTTTTAATTGCGTTTTTACAGAATTCAGATTAGATAAATCCAGAATAAAATCCAATAATTCAATTTTGTGGCGTAATTTTCTTGAGAAATACTTTCATGTCTAGACAAGCTTATAATAAAGTAGTTTTAATTTAAACGTCTAATCAATCAATCAATTAATAATTACAAATGACTTGCACAACTATTGTATGGCTTAATTACGTTTTTAAAACACAACACAGATCTTTAATTTTTAATGTATTGAGTTTTATGCAACAGATGCATCTTTATTCAATTACGAATCATATACATATTTTCAAAGTCATTTAAATGTTGTATAACCGCTAAAGAAGAATATGGCGAGCGTAGGAACTGTAATAAATTTAATTTGTTTTTTATATCGGTTGACTGTTTGAGTAACAGACTGTTTTGTTTATTACAAGAAAATTATCGCGTTTTTTAAGCTCAGTTGGAAATTGGCCTCTTCAAACGTGTTATTTGACTAATTTAGGAATTTCAATTTTGTTTAAATCCCGAAATTGGACTGTTTTAAAATGGTTTAGAGATTTGATTTGATTTTTAAAAGTCATTGCAAATAATGTACCGGGATTTTCGAAAAAAAAAATTTTAAATGTGAAAATCATTTGCTACTACATAGGAGTATGATTTTTTCCATTTTAGAAAATTATTTCTAGAGATATATTATGAAGTTTTGAAAAAAAAGCATTATTTTACTAAACGTTTAAGAACATTCTGAATGCATACACACAAAAATATATAAATATTAAAAATTACCTTTTAAAAGATGTGTCAAATGACCACACTGTTACAAAAAAACTGTTTTATCTACGACCATTTAGTTATGTGTTTATAACGTAGTTTGCTTTAAACAAGTTACGACAGCCATAACAGGAACCCGTGTAGTCATAAACTCATCGCGGGCTCTGATTGGCTGAAAGTCATTTAGTTATGACCACTGTAACCCAATGCTTCATCAATTTATCCTAGTACACAATGAAAACAACTGTCAGATTTTATTTTGACAACTAAAAATTCACAAAAGACATGTCGTGGCCCTTATTTACTCGGTTGACTTAGCCCACTCGCTCGCAGGCTCGCTCGTATTGCAAACTCAACCTCGTGAATAAGAGGTCTTATAACATGCTCGTATAATAATATACTATTATCCACTTTTTTTTCGAATAATTTGAGCTTGCCTGTAATTGTGGATAATACGTTATATTGCATTCACGTTTTATCCCCCTTAGAATATTAAACGCTTGAAATAATTCTCGAATTTAGACCTTCTTGTATAGATAGAACGTTGTCTACAATAAATAACTACTGCACACTGAACATTTATGAAAATAAATTCAATTTTAATAATCGTTATGTAGATCATGTTGTTAAAGAAGAAAATGTAAATTACATAATTAACAAAAAAATGCTTCGGAAGCTTTCTCATTTATTTAACATTTTATATTACATCGCATAGTAAACAACTGTCAACAACGACATTATGGATTTATAATTATTATTATTTTATTTTGATTTTTCTCCTTTTCTGCATATTTTAAATCAAATCCTATTTTTCTCGGAACATTCTTTACCTTATTTTAGCCTAAAATATCAAGCTAATAATTTAATATGTATTCAAATTTGTTGTCAGAGACTTTTATGTTAATAAAATTTTTTAGATTATGTAATTCTCATTTCGTCTAAAAACTTTAATATTGTATTGTGAAGACTTGTGTTTGGAAAATTGGCTGATACAGGATTTCCATAATAAAAAGAAGACTGCCCACGGAACTAACATGGTCTTCAATCTCATGAGCAATAAATTTCGTATGTCAATGTCACATTTTAATAGTTATAGCGTAACTATAAACACTTTATTGTTGTAGTAGCAGTTTGTAATATAACTTAAGATCCATAAAATAAACCGAAAAATAAAAATACAAAGCGTGGAGTAATGAGACCTTTAAGTTTCCTTATCGGTAATAAAAAAAATCAAACATCTTTACAACAATTTTATTGCTTTTTTACCTATAGAGACACACTCATTTCGGTGAAGTTCAAACGTTTATTAATTACTCATCAAAAATTTCGTGTGATCCATTAAATTTCCATTTCCACCTCATCTTTGACATTGTCTTTCGACCATAAAACGTGCATGGCTACTTAACGGATCACATGTTCTAGAGGTATCATTTCTATGACTCGTACACCCGCCGAAGGACAGCAATGTAAGAATACGCCGATCGTAGAATCTGCAACATAACTTTGTAAAACTAAGATAGCCATCACAGCCTCATTACGAGGGTCAATGTAGCTAATGACAATGCAAAGAATCCTCCAGCTGTCAGAGTCACCGGTCGCTTAGTTTTCTCCATGAAAATTATAACACTTTTACGGATGTTCACGTGGGATTCGTACCAGTTAGAAGCGTAAAAAAAGTCACCGATGCTACTAGTCTGTAACTTTTGATTAGTTAATAACTTTATGTAGAGTTAGACTTAACTGTAGTCATGATGTCGTGTCCATACCAACAATACAATGCCACTTGTAAAATCATACAGAGAAAATACGTTACTACGAACATGAACTGGGGGCTGTCGGCAGGTACCTAAAATAAAGTCCTGAAAAGTGGGAAAAATGGGGTGAAACTGTACAATCATCAGAAGGAAACCCACGAAGCAGATGATGATGACACTAGCTAAGAACTGTAAAAATATGCCTTTGGAGAACATGGCTTCGATTTGACCAACTAATCTAAAAAACTGGCAGTGTTACCACAACCTAATTTTTCTGTCACTCACTTGATAATTTCCTTATGGTGGCGAATACAATTCTTAAATTTTTCTTCCATTTTCCCTAAATCTGCGTCCCCATAGTCGATTTTCTTCAACTTTGCTTTTAAAACCTCGACTTGTCCTGCAGCTACCGAAATGAGCATCCACGTCAAAATATCAATCGTGGTGTTAACATAAGTGGAATTTGTGGCACCCACTGATTGAAAAGCGTAAGTTTGGTAGCGGTATTTGGTAACATTGAATGGAAACCACGCTGGTGATGGTAACGCTTTGTGTTGACTACCAAAAGCCGGTGTTCCTGCATAAAACAAGACGGCAAACACACAAAAAAAACGAAAGACTCGGGCGACGTTTCGACACGCTTTTATTTTATCCAGAAGTAGATTGGATTCATCTTCGGAAAAGTCGTAGAAAATCGGTGACGTTAGGGTGTGTTCAATGTCCAGTAACTTGTTTTTATAAACGAGAAAATTGATCAATTTGCAAACGAATGTGATTAAAGTCATGAAATATTGTAAAGAGTCGGAGAGTTGAGACAAGTCGTTTCTTGCGATTACCATCTGGATTACCATTGAAATCATTTGGCACGAAGAAATACAAAGGTTGATTGTGGCGGCTAGGAAAAAAATCCAACTCTTTTGAGGTGTTGGGTACAATCCCACGAAACCAAGGAGTTTCTTTTCGGTGCGAAAAGTCGCCCTTAAATCGTAATCCTAAAATTGAAATAACACGCGTGTTTAGACGCACTTTTTTGTACTTACTTTAAAGTAGCTCATGTTCTTGTCAAGACCCAAGAACTGTCTGTTTTAACTCAGTTAAGACTCAAGGATGTCTGTTTTAATCCATGCTCATTAGTTCATTATTGACAGGTTCTCATCAAAATATATTATCTTCGTGGTCAAATATTAATGCACGCTTTCGGATAATAAGTGGGGTTGCTTTGAAAATGATAGGGTTGTTGTCGGTGTGAAAAATTTGTAAAAAACTCTTTTGAATAATAGTTGGTTGATAGAGAGAATTAACACCCAAAATATCATGGAGTTTTTTCAATGATTTGGTGTTATTTATTATGAATTGTGGCCTAAATGGAATATTCAAGGTGACTAAATCATGTCAAGAGACATTTTACATTATTTTCTGTGGTTAATTGTTGGTTTCTATGGCTTTCTAACGGTATGTGCCTAATTATGTTGTAATAGAAATTTTTGCTTTAAAAAATTGAGAAACAAAATCCTACATTTTGAAACTTTAAACGATCTTACCTCGGTTATTTGTTGTCGGATGTGAATTTGGAAAATTTGGAATCTGCGCAAAATTCTACGTAAAATGAGATAATAGAATAATGCAAGTTTGCTCCAAAAATTAAGCGAGATATCGATATCATACCTTTGATATAGTTTTAGTCATGAATTTTCGCAAAAAAATGCAACTTTCGACTTTTGGAAAATCTAAGAACTATTTTTTATGTAAAAAACCGCGAGAAAAATGATGGCACAAACCTTATCTCAATATTTGCAATCGTTTCCGAGATATTGAGCACGAATTGTTTGTTTGGAACCTTCAAAAATTTTTCCCTCTGACGACAACCAAAAAATTCAAACGGCCATAACTCAGTTATTTGTTGACGAAAATTGAAAATTCTTATGATTTTGGATTCAGTGTGACATTCTGCGTAAAATGAGCCCAAATTTGTTGAGTTTGCTTAATAAATAAACGAGGCATTGGCCAAAAACGGTTTTGAAGACGTCATTTTAAGGTGATTTTTAATCAATGTTTTCAAAATGAACACGACGTTTAATAGCTTGGAATTATACATCAGTCGAAAGAGGAGCTCAAAATCTATCTCCTGGCCAAATTTGAGATCGATTCGACAAATAGTTTACAAGCTATGGCCAAAAATAGAAAAAATTAAAAAATTTTATCGTTTGAGTCGGAATTTTTTTTCGCGAAAAATCGACTATCGATTTTTGGACTTTTGAGAACATTTTCTAACGTAAAATGAGCCGAGAAAAAGAATGGCGCAAACCGCATCTTAATATATCAAATAATTTCTGAGATATTTAACTTTAAAAATTAGAAAAAAATGAGGATAAATGAAAATCAACTTTCCGAAACTTTGATCGGCCATACCTCAGTTATTTGTTGGCGGATTTGTATTTAAATTCCAGATTTGGAATCTGCGGAAAATTCTGCGTACACAGATGTATAACAACTTAAATTTACTCTAAAAAATTAGCGAGATTCGATATCAGGAATTTGGCATAGTTTTAGTCATGAATTATTGCGGAAATTTGCAAATTTCCACTGTAGAAAAATTAAAGAACTATTTCTTATGTAAAAAAACGCGAGAAAAACGATGGCGCAAACCGCATCTCAATATCTGAAATAGTTTCCGAGATATCGAGCACGAATTGTTTCGAACCTTCAAAAATTTGGCTCTCTGGCGACAACCCAAAACTTCAAACGACCATAACTCAGTTATTTGTTGACGAAAATTAAAAATTCTCATGTTTTTGGACCCAACGGGACATTCTGCGTATGATGAGCCCAGATTTGTTGAGTTTTCTTAATAAATAAACGAGGCATTGGCCAAAAACGGTTTTCAAAACGTCATTGTAGGGTGATTTTCAAACAATGTTTTCAAAATAAAAACAACGTTTAATAGCTTTGAATTATACATTAGTCGAAAGAGGAGCTTAAAATCTATCTCCTGGCCAAATTTGAGATCGATCCGACAAATAGTTTACAAGCTATGGCCAAAAATCAAAAAATTGAAAAATTTTCATCGTTTGAGTCGGAATTTTTTTTCGCGAAAAATTGACTATTGAATTTTGGGCTTTTAAGAACATTTTCTAACGTAAAATGAGCCGAGAAAAAGAATGGCGCAAACCGCATCTTAATATATCAAATAGTTTCCGAGATATTTAACCTTAAAAATTAGAAAAAAATGAGGATAAATGAAAATCAACTTTCCGAAACTTTGATCGGCCATACCTCAGTTATTTGTTGCCGGATTTGTATTTAAATTCCAGATTTGGAATCTGCGGAAAATTCTGCGTACACTGATGTATAACAACTTAAATTTACTCTAAAAAATTAGCGAGATTCGATATCAGGAATTTGGCATAGTTTTAGTCATGAATTATTGCGGAAATTTGCAAATTTCCACTGTAGAAAAATTAAAGAACTATTTCTTATGTAAAAAAACGCGAGAAAAACGATGGCGCAAACCGCATCTCAATATCTGAAATAGTTTCCGAGATATCGAGCACGAATTGTTTTGAACCTTCAAAAATTTGGCTCTCTGGCGACAACCCAAAATTTCAAACGACCATAACTCAGTTATTTGTTGACGAAAATTAAAAATTCTCATGTTTTTGAACCCAACGTGACATACTGCGTATGATGAGCCCAGATTTGTTGAGTTTTCTTAATAAATAAACGAGGCATTGGCCAAAAACGGTTTTGAAAACGTCATTGTAGGGTGATTTTCAAACAATGTTTTCAAAATAAAAACAACGTTTAATAGCTTTGAATTATACATTAGTCGAAAGAGGAGCTTAAAATCTATCTCCTGGCCAAATTTGAGATCGATCCGACAAATAGTTTACAAGCTATGGCCAAAAATCAAAAAATTGAAAAATTTTCATCGTTTGAGTCGGATTTTTTTTTCGCGAAAAATTGACTATTGAATTTTGGGCTTTTGAAAGCTTTTTATAACGTAAAATGAGCCGAGAAAAACAATGGCGCAACCCGCATCTCAATATCTCTAATAGTTTCCGAGATATTTAACTTTAAAATTAGGAAAAATGAGGAAAAATGAAAATCAACTTTTTGAAACTTTGATCGGCCATAACTCAGTTATTTGTTGTCGGATCTGAATTTCCATCCCAGATTTGGAATCTGCGAAAAATTCTGCGTTACACCGATGTATAATAACTCAAGTTTACTCCAAAAAATAAGCAAGATATTTATATCAGAAATTTGGCGTAGTTTTAGTCATGAATTTTTGCGAAAAAATGCAACTTTCGACTTTTAGAAAAACTAAAAACTATTTTTGATGTAAAAACTCGCGAGAACAACGATGAGAGAAACGAGAAAACATTGTTTCAAATTTAAAAAAAAATTGTTTTCTGCCACCATCAAAAATTAATTCGGCGATTACACAGTTATTTGTCGACGTACGTTAAAAATTCTTTCGGTTTTGGATTCGGCGTCGCATTCTGCGCAAAATAAGCCAAAATAAATATTGATAGTCGCGACGTGAGAATTATAAGGTTTAAGTAATTTTTTGTGAAAATTAAATTGTCTGTTTTGTGATTTTTTTAAACCATTTCTATCATGTATAAATAAGAAGTGAGTTAATATTTTAACAAGCCAAAATTATTTTAATAGATTCTGCCATTTTTTTAAATAAATGCTTAATAAATTAAAGAGATATCATTGATAACGTGAACACTGATCAGTGATCAATTTCATGCAAATGTTAGTTAGAACCTTATATTTCTCAGGTCGCGTAGTTCTGCTTACTATATTAAAACTTCTTTATTGACAATCTTAGGTTAAATTATATGTTTTATGAACAATGAATTAATTATTATTAGTTTTTTTTGCTACTTGCTATTAGCATGACAATAAATTGATTTATAGACAATGAAAATGAAACAACTTTATTCTGGACTAATTTATTTATTATTGCGTTTTTGCAAACCTTTTTTTTTTCCTGAAGTAACGGAGTAAAACAAAAAACAGAAGGCTCTAAAAATTTCCCACTCCACTCTTTCTTCCAACAATTCCAAATTCTCGTGGAGAAATCCATAAAATTGTGGCAGTGTTAAAGTGTCTTCAGTACGGAAAAGACTTTCCCGATAAATCACAAAAATTTGTAAGTTTGCCCTTGAAAGTGACGTGACTAATATTGTATCTATTGTACAGCTGCGATAAATCATTGCGATTTTATATCATTTCTCCAGTTGGTGATTAATGGACTCAAAACCATGAAGAGGGTGAAGAATTCAATAAACTGCGCTTTGAATTTCTTTGCGGGCAAACCTTTCCTTTAAAAAAAAAATGTTAAAATCGTAATCCTGAAATTATTTACATATTTCAATAGAAAAAGATTTTTATAACAGAAGTTTGTACTTACTGTAATCATGCTGGTCTTCTTCTTTCAATACTATAATATCTGTTCGAATTCGTGTTCACTGGTCGATTGTTAGCTGTGGACTCATCCAGAATATCTTATCTCGGTCAAATATTAATACACCCTGTTTGATAATAATTGGGGTTGCGTCGGAAATGATAGGGTTGTCATCGCTCTGATTCTGACTAAAAAACTTATCAAAAACTGTTTTGGATAATAGTCTGTTGCAGTGACTAGTAGCGCCCAAGATATAATTAAGATTTTTTAAGATAATTTCTACGGCTGGTTAAGAATCCAAGTAACAAGCTTCAAAATTAAAAGTGAAGGAAAATTTAATTAATGTCATTTTTAATACAATTATTTTCCTTTCAACACCAAATTTGGCGGCCACAAATGCTTTAATTAAGATGCAAATTAAAAACGCTCTTGAAAGCTTGCTTAACACTTCTATAAAAGTCCTTGCAGATCTTGTTCATTTTTTCCTGTCTGTAATTATAATTAACTTAAGCTCGTCACTTTGCCCATAATTTTTGTATAATAACAGTAAAAAATTGCCGTGAATACATTTATTATACACAGTGACAATTAAAAATATGATTATATCTAATGACTCCACATCTTGCAGAGACACATTTTCCTTAATTCTTATCATCCCAATATCTACGATGTATAAAGACGCCGCAACACAGCAAAATATGAATAAGACGACCGCAAAATCTATTTAAAAAAATTATATAAACTCGAACTGACGACACATCACAACTTACCCCAGTTAAAGTTGCCAGTGTTAATGTAACATACCCACCGGCAGTCAAAATCACTGGTTTTTTCGTATTCTCCATAAAAATAATTGCGTTTTTGCGTAGATGCACGTCGGATTCGTACCAATTGGAGGTGTAAAACGCATCACCAATTGTGCTACTCTGCAATTAGTTATTAGTTGTTAGACTTAATTGTGCTCAAACTTAACTGTTGTCATGACGTCGTGACCGTACCAACAATACATTGCCACTTGACACATCATGCAGAAGAAATAAGTTATCAAAAGTCCGAATTGCATGCTCATTACAGGGACCTAAAATCACATCGGTCATATCTTTAATTTTATAACTGACTCGTACAATTATCATGAGAAAACCTGTGAAACAGATCACGATGACACTGGCAAAGAACTGTAAGAAGATTCCTTTGGAAAACGTGTCTTCGATTCTGGAGACAAACCTGAAAACAACATTCCAACAAATTGTGTTTTTTGGTTTTCCATACTTGACGATTTCTTCGTGGTGTTTCACACATTTGATAAACGCCTCGTTCGTTTTGGGAACACAATTCCCGTAGTTGATGCTCGTTAAATTTTTCTTTAAAATCTCGAATTGTCCTGAGGCCACACTGATGAGCATCCAAGTCAAAATATCAATGGTCGAATTGGTGTAGGCTGTGTTGGCAATACCAAGAATTTGAAACGCGAAAGTCGGGTAGTAATATTTAGTCACATTGTAAGGAAACCAGCCTGGAGTTGGCAAACTCTTTGATTTTCCGCTGTCTAAATATGGAGGTAAAGCCCAGAAGGACACAGCAGCGACGCATAGAACTCTGAAGACTTTTCCTACTGTTTTACACGCGGCGACTTTTTGTTTCAAAACTTTTAAGTTGTCATCAGAAAAACCGTAGAAAACGGACTTGGTCAAAGTGTCTTCAATTTCCAGTAAGCTCCGTTTGTAGATTACGAAGTTTGTTAATTTACACATGAAAGTCGTGTGGGTAATGAAATATTGCAGCGACTCTGAAAGTTTAGATAAGTCGTTTCTATCGATGATTAATTGAATGGTCATCGATAACAGTTGAGCTATGGAAAAAAATAAGTTAACTGTGGCTCCCAGAAGAGACAAACATTGGTTTTTTGAGGTTCTTCGAGGATAAAAACCAGCGAAATGTAACAGTTTCTTCTCGATCGAGAAAGTTTTTCTGAGATCATAATCCTACAAGAAATTGAATGTTAAAATTATCCAAACCAGTTTGAATTTAAGACTTGAAGTGTGAACACCATCGTGATTGTGATAGAGAATAAACTTCTCTTTGAAATTGTTTTTTTTTCAGTCAAATTATTAATAAGATGCTTTCGGGTTAAATCGCGTGAATTATAGGGTTGCAATTACGAAAGAAACTAAAAATGGGTTTTTAATAAGTGGTCACTAATAATATCCCAGTTAAGTGGTAATTTTTACCGGATTTAAATTTTTAATTCATGGATTCTTGGTACTCAAACAACTAGTCATTGAATATTAATGAGGATGAATTAAAATCGAAAAAATATTAATTAAAAGAAAATTTTCTGTGTTGGTGGTAAGTGTGCGCATTTCCCATAAATAAAGGTAAAACAAACGTAATATTCAATACGAGCTGTATTTATATAGACTCTCCAGTATTTTAAAGAACAGATTTTGGAAACGCTCATCAGACATCTTTTTAATTTCGCTTGTAGATTTATCAAAACTTCTATGTTTATACTGGATGAAGTCTTCCTCAAGTTTAAGTTCTTCATACAATGTCTTCACACTTTTTTCAGCTTCGTCGTCGTTTTTTCCGTAATTTTCCTTCAATAGTTTTGTTTGTCCAGGAGTTGCTTTTTGCAGAGCTAAAACTGCCAACCACGACAATTTACCTTCGCGGATATCGTTTCCTGGGAACCCTCGAACTTTGATGTTTTCGAAACAGTCTGTATAATCGTTCTGAAATTTACAGGGTGAGAAAAAAATAACAGTTGTGAATGCGTACTTGGATTTGGTAGTACTCTCCCATTTTAGTCAAAAAAAATTTCGTTTGGTTATAGAGATTCTCGTCATGAATATTGGCGAAATACATTGCTGACGCTGTTGGTAAATGAAGAACTACACTTCCCGCTTTTAATCTACTGAATAAAGAATAAAAATCCATATTAAAAAGATCCCAGTTGATTCTTTCATCTACTGATGATTGAGAATCTATTAATTGTCCCATTGTAACGTTTTGTTGGACGTCCAGAAAGAGCTGAAGAAGGGGGAAATAACACGGGAATTTCGAAAAATAGGTTTTGAGGAGCACAAGAGCTGAATTTTCAAGATATTTTCCATCCATGATGGTTTTAGGGTCTTTGTTTTTTAAGGCGTACCATGACGGGACACCTCTTCGCATTGCCGTGTTGTCGATAATATCGTCAACTAACACAAAACCGCTTTCGCTCTAAAAGTTCTTAAAAATTATCGAATTTCAATAATTCGGACTCACCAGTTCAATAATCCAACCCAGGAAGTTGGCAAGTTTAATATTATCCGGAGTCAAGTTTTCTTCGAGAATTTTGTAAGCAGCTACCGTTGTTAGCCCTCTGTAACAATGACCTGTAGGCACAACATAGTTGAGTAGTTTTTCAAAATAAGCGGCATTTTTTGAAGTTTTGATATATTTTTCTTGGGTTAGTTCTTTGACTATTGCCGGGAAATGTCCTCTAAACTCGTCTACTCCAGCTTGTGTAATAAGTGGTTCATTTTTCACGACGTCTTTTAAGGATCTATCAAAATATGTTTTTGAGTCGGTTTAAATTTGTATTCACAGGTACAACGAAGTCAAACTTTAACGCGTTGTTGATTTTGACTTGTTGTAAAGCAAAGCCAAAGCCAAAAACGCACTAAACGCTTGAGTTCAGTTTACCTGTCGCAGAAAGATTTTTTCACTTTGGGTTTTTGCTTGTTACAAGTCATCATTATTTTTCGATTGTGTTTTTGTATTGATCGGGCAGTGGATAATAGCATATTTGGACCGTCTTTTGGATTAATGTGTTGGCACACCAAAAACTCACTCAGGAGGCATTTTTGCCTCGTCTACTTTTATTTCTTCGTGTTAAACTGTTGAACTTTTTGTACCTTGTGATAAAAACTTTTTATCTCTAATTATTACAGTTTATTATTCCCAATTAAACGTGACAGATAGCCGATATTTTAATGAACAAGCCGAACTAGTAATCATAGTTATTTATGGCTCAAGTAACTTAGTTTAGATATTACCTACAAGTACGAGCGGTATAGTTGGCCAAGGAGGCTTTCCGAGTTATCTTGAGTAGATAATATCTAACTAATCTATACAGGGTCCGGCAACACTTGTGTCCACCCCCAAAATCGTTTTTAATTTTAAAGGTAAAATTTTGAAAATTTGCATACCCCACAGTTGACAAAGCTCAAGAAGCTGACGCAAAAATTTGTTGTTTATCACTGATAGTTTTGGCGTCGCGACACCTTAAAAATGTAATTTTTAGGTAATTGAAAGGGTTTGTGTTATCAACCCCTAATTTATTTTTTTTTTCAATATAACTATGTTAAAAATATCTCAGTTGTTATTTTAGATTCAATGCAAATTGTCTTCAAAATTTGAAAAAAAATGCTGTTTTATCAAGTTAGTTTCCAATTTCATTACGTCAAAATTAAAATTAAAATTGTAAACTACGTTTACACCCATCTGTCAACATCTTGTGTCACAAATGACATCTATTCTTTGGCTCGTTTTAGATTGTAACAAAAGTCTTACTTGGTGAAATTGTCGCTTTGTCGATGTTAATTAACGATTTCTGGTGTCCATAAAGTGCAACATGCCCGTGTTAATCAAAATTAACCTTTATAAAAGTGAATGAAGTGACTTCTGAAATTTTGGTGTAAACGTAGTTTGTCGCTGCGCTGTCATAATTTTAAAAACTAACTTGATAAAACAACGTTTTTTTCGCAAATTTTAAACACAATTTGCATTAGATTTAAAATAAAAACTCAGAAATTTGTATCAAAAAAATTGAATTCGCAAATATTTCCGCAAAAACTCAAAAATCGCAAAAAATTATACTTAGGCGTCGCGACGCCAACCAAACCGTGATAAAAAACAAAAATGTGTGTCAGCTTCTAGAGCTTTGTCAACTATGAGCGTATACAAATTTCCAAAATTTTATCCTTAAAATTAAAGACGATTTTGAGGGTGGACACAAGTGTTGCCGGACCCTGTATAAAACATAACCCAAGAGTATTATATAATGTTTTTTGAAATATCGAGCTTGTAACTAAAATATTGCCCAGTTTTGCTTGAGTTAAGACCGGATGACCGGATTCTTATGTAAAAAAGCGCTCTAAAATCGATGGTGAAAACTCCATCTTTCTTTGGTCAAAATTTTGGAGATATCGAGCTCTAAACATTTCGGAAATAAAATCTACCATCCGCCACTTCAACCGCTTCTAAAACTCAGTTATTTGTATTTGGTTTTTTATTATTCTCAACATTTTTTTGTAAAGCAAGTTTGGATAATGTAAACGCAGTTTAGGATAGATTTGTATACTTTAAACGTGTAATTAATTGTGTTTTTTGACCTTCGTGACGCTTTTTTATTTCTATTTTATTTAATTTAATTACTAAACATAGTAAACATTTATGTTCCTGCCGCATGTGCTTTTTATAAAATAGCCTTGAAATCGCAAGTAAAATTCAGATTGCAACAATTTTTATTTTTCACTGATTTTACATTTTTATTGATTCTCCGCCATATGTTCTTCTCAATACAGCAAAATACGAATAAGACGACCTCAAAATCTAAAATTTCCTTATTACCACTTAACCACCCAACTCTCACACTTACACCAGTTAGTGTAGTTAAAGACAGTATCACAAATCCTCCGGCTGTGAAAATGACAGGTTTTTTCGTTTTCTCCATGAAAATAATGATGTTTTTCCGAATTTTCAAGCTTGATTCGTACCAATTCGACATGTAGAGCGATTCTCCAATGGTACTGCTCTATAACTAATGGTTAGCTATTGGTATTAGCTAGTGGCAAACTTAACTGTTGTCATAACATCGTGACCGTACCAACAATACATGGCGACTTGGCACATCATGCAGAAGAAATAAGTTATTAGAAGACTAAACTGCATGCTCATTACTGGCACCTAAAAAATCCCTTTCACTGGCAAGAATCGTAAAATCAAAAGAGTTACAATCAGCATGAGAAAGCCGGTGAAGCAGATAACCACGATGCTTGCGAAGAATTGAAGAAAAATCCCTTTGGAGAAGAGAATCTCGATTTTATTCACCAGACTGAAACGAGAAGACATTGAGGGAAATCGAGCGTTGCAACATACTTAATGATTTCTTTGTGGTGTTTAACACAGGCTTTGAATTCTTCTTTGACTCCTTCCTTGCCGTAGTCAATATTCTTGAACTTTTCTTTAATGACTTGTAATTGACCAGCACTGATGCTGATGAGTATCCAGCTCAAGATGTCCAGAGTCGAATCAGTGTACGCAGTGTTGGCAATGCCACAAATTTGAAAAACAAAGGTCGGGTAGTAGTATTTAGAGACATTATAAGGAAACCACCCGGGCATTGGTAAAGTCTTCGCTTTGCGATTGTCTAGAAAGGGTGGCATCCCCCAAAACGCCACCGCCGCCACCGACAACACTCTGAAAGTCGTCCCAGCTGCTTGACTCGACTTTATCTTCTCTTTCAACAATTTAAAGTGATCTTCAGTAAAACCGTAGAAAACAGGCAAGGCGAGGTCGTCTTCAATCTGTACCATGTAGTTCTTATAAAATAAGAAGTTGATGAGTTTCAAGATGAAGATAAGCATAGTCGTGTAGTATTGTAAAGACTCTGAAAGCTTAGACAAATCGTTTCTGTCGATCACCATTTGAATAGTCATTGACAACAATTGAGCGATTGAAAAGAACCAGTTGATAAATGCCGCCACAAGATACCAAGAGCGGTTCTTTGAAGGTCGTCGAGGGTAACAACCAGCGAAAAGAAGCAGTTTCTTGTCGAGGGCGAAAGTCGCGCGAAGATCAAAATCCTACAAGAAAAATTTGAGTTTGTTGGTAAAATTTTACTTATTTGTACTTCGATGGATACACTCATTTCGACGTCTGAGAAAAATCTGAAGAAGTCCGCCTCGGTGAAAACGTCAAATATTTATATTTTAATTGATATGTTCTGAATTATGGGGTAATTCTGGTTAATTAGGACTTTAATTTATAGAAGGGTATAATTTGATGAGTTCGCTGCATGCATTATAGATTTTGGGTACTTAGAAGCTGGCATTAATTATGTATAAGAAAAAATAGGGAGTTCGAGGACAATGGTAATTTGTATTTAATTTTATCCCACTCTCTTTGAATCCTTCAGATATAATTTAGCGTGTGTTAAAATTTTAAATCTCGCACCTTTTAGGGGTGGTGGCTTTAAGAAGGAATTAGAAGGATCGTAAGTTCCAGTTGCACACTATTTTTGTACAAATTCCGACGCTATATTAGGCGAAAAATGCCATAAAAGTCACGCGCCCATCCCATTTCGTGCTCAAAAAATAGATCACACTCCATCCTCCAAAGGTCACATTTTTTCCAAAACGTTCTTCAATTAGCAGCAAAAAGGCGCCACTCCTTATTAACTACAAAATAAATTTGCATTAACGCAATCCACTTGAGTGTAGGCCATCCCATTAGTGGATCGTGAACTAGAATCGTTTGAGATGAGAGGAATTGTTCTTTATTGAATTACAACCTTGACATTTTTTTTCAAGTTGAGCGAGATTCTTCCAGGGAAATGCTACATCTTTTGGCGAAAAATCTTCGGAATCTAAACGATAAATGTTAGCCCCAATCAGACCGTGATTGATGGATTCTGAAAAACCATATTATTAAAACTAACATCTCAAGGACGTGAAGACACGACTGTTTTGTTCCGACGGATTTTGACATTTCTGTTTCAAATCGTCGCTCTCTTTGACCATGCAAATTAATTCTTGATTCTCCTCGTTACCTTGTGAAGGTCACAAAATGTTAAACTAATTATTTTGAAGATTTTGGTCGACACGCTATGAAGATCTGAGCGTGGGTGCGGTAAGAATGTGAACAAAGACATTTTTAAATTCTTTACGTTGAATTACAGGGTCGTCTTCCTGGTTTCGAGTAATTAATCATGTGTGATTATGATTACCACAGCAAATATTTAAATAATAAGGATATTAACAATTGATGATGTCGTTAGAAGCTAATTGAAATCATGGCGTAATGCTAATAAGTGTTATTTTAAATCATTAGACCCATTACTAGATAATGGACCAGTAAATTTTTTTAAATGTTAAGTAGCATCCGCTTTTTGATAAGTTATGTAAGACTCAGCTTTTCACTAATTTTCTTTCTTTTAGCAACATTCTTACACCTCCATTGTTTTATAATTTAACCCCAATTATTATATGCAAAGTAGAATTTGTGAAATGCCTCATTCTATTGGTTGACACAGAAAATAAGATTTAATATTTTATTATTACAATGTAGGTAATGTGCAAATTCTAATACAAACGTGACGACTTTGATGCGTGGTATCTCCACAGATCGTAGAGATTTTGACTCATTTAGCAAATTTCACGTGAGTAAACTCCGGTGATGTATCACCCGGAGTTTCAGCAGGATGTTTTCTCCGATGTAAAATTACCAAAATTGGCGCTTAATGATTTCCACAAACACTTCGTAATAGTTCTTCTCACCGTTTTAGCTCACGCTGTTTGCTGGAAATAATTACACTGTTTATATTAACTCAGGAATATCCATCTAATTAAGTTAATGCTATACCAGACGGGAGTTAATATGCAAATTACCAACATTTACAATTTTATTTGTTTATGTAGCTACGATCAGTTACAATTTGTTTAGCAAATATAGCAAATTTCGTAACTTCTTAGCAGGAAATATGCGAATTACAATTAAAATGTAATAAAACACAATAGACCTAACGACTTGTTATTGTTAAAGTGGACATGACGGCGAAATTAGTTAAGGTGTTATTTACGCAAAAGGTTACTCAAATCTCGGATGTTCATGCATAATCTGTAATTTAACTTTACTTTCACGTGGTAAGATGTTCTGACTTCTGTTTGGGTGCCATTTTTTGCTTTGTTTAAACGAGAAAAGATGTTTGCATGGGAATGAAGGACGCAACTGGCAAACACGTAGTAAAAAAGTAATTATTTATGGATGGTTTTATTATAACATCGTAGGAAGTAGTTACCGAGTTTGTGGTCATTATTATTGTATTTAGAGATGAAGGAAGAATCTGCTGATTTCATTCCAAATATTTGTATAATGAGGATAATAATTTAACTTAATTTTCAAATCATGCATTTCAAATTCATTTTTTTTGTTTTTTTTTTGTTTATTGGTAGGACTGTTATTTTTGGTTTTTAACAATGCAGAATAGACGTGTTATTTTTGCATACTCATGAATGCTTTTAGACCAAGATATGTTTTACAGCTTCCTTAAACTAAACGTTAGTATTACTAAAAGAAAGAAAACAAACATTCTCAAACAAAGAAACATAACAAATACAAACTTTGAAAATATAAAATGGTAAAAATAGACGAGCATAAATTATTACGACAAGGTAAGTCTAATTGTTAAACAATTAAATAAATTTAAAATAAATTAATATAACTAAACTTTGAGGGTAGGCAACCAAATATCCACTCGTAAACACAATTACGATACAGTTACGATTGGTAAAAGTAAAGTCGTGGTAATCCAAACGACGATAATCCGAATATCTCGATAATCCGGAGCGACGAAAAAGATGCACAAACAGACTTTCGTTTTAAGTAAACAAAAGCAAAGACAAACTTAAATATTTTAGAATTTTTTTTTTTGTATTGTAAATAATTTTCAGTTACTTACTGCTTTAAATGTATTTTTTTAAAGTATAACTAAAAAAAACATTTGACTAATTTGGACTTTTGAATAAAGATCTAATATACAAATCTTGTTAATAAAGTGGTCCATTCCTCACTCATTTGAGACAGATAAAGTAGGTACCCAATTTTTCTTTTTTGGCGTAAAATAAATTTTCAACAACGGGCATGGCTTTCTAAATGCGCTGTCGTTTCTGTTAATTCTTTTGATGCTCTAATGGTTTGATGCTTCAATGGTTTTGGGTAAAATATTGTATTATATTTGAGGATGTATAATGTAATGAATATGTATTACACAGGTGTCCCAGAACACTGCCACTTCCTTTCAATGGGAAATTCTACATCAAAATCTAAAATGATTTTTATATCGCATTTTTCTTATAATATTCAAATTATTAACAAGCCTTTTAAATTGATCAATCACAGTGCTTGTCTGTGTATACAGGTTCCGGCAACACTTGTGTCCACCCCCAAAATCGTCTTTAATTTTAAAGATAAAATTTTGAAAATTTGCATACACTCACAGTTGACAAAGCTCTAGAAGCTGACGCAAAAATTTGTTTTTTATCACTAATAGTTTTGGCGTCGCGACGCCTTAAAAATGTAATTTTTAGTTAATTGTGAGGGTTTGTGATATCAACCCCTAATTTATTTTTTTTTCATTATAAATGTGTTAAAAATATCTCAGCTGTTATTTTAGATTCAATGCAAATTGTCTTCAAAATTTGAGAAAAAATGCTGTTTTATCAAGCTAGTTTCCAATTTCATTACGTCAAAATTGGGAACTACGTTTACACCCATCTGTCAACATCTTGTGTCACAAATGACATACATATATCTTTTGGCTCGCTTTAGATTGTAACAAAAGTCTTAATTGGTGAAATTGTCGCTTTGTCGATGTTAATTAACGATTTCTGGTGTCCATAAAGTACACCATGCCCGTGTTAATCAAAATTAACCTTTATAAGAGTGAATGAAGTGACTTGTGAAATTTTGGTGTAAACGTAGTTTCCCGCTGCGCCGTCAGAATTTTGAAAACTAACTTGATAAAACAGCGTTTTTTTCGCAAATTTTATACACAATTTACATTAGATTCAAAATAAAAACTCAGATATTTGTATCACAGTTATGTTGAAAAAAAATGAATTCGCGAATATTTCCGCAAAAACTCAAAAATCGCTAAAAATTATACTTCTTAGGCGTCGCGACGCCAAAAAAAACCAAATTTTGCGTAAGCTTCTAGAGCTTTGTCAACTATGACCGCATGCAAATTTTCAAAATTGTAACTTTAAAATTAAAGACGATTTTGGGGGTGGACACAAGTGTTGCCGGACCCTGTACAAGGAAAAATTTTTGTTGGTAACTTAGCAATAAGACACTTTTTCTATTTCGCGTTCATAATGAAGATATTTCGATACGCGTTTGAGCGTATTTCGGTGTCGTAATGGACCAATCCCGTGCCAATGTTTCCAGGAGCTATTATTTTTCTTAGGTTTGCAGCAGACAAACCGTCAACCTGCCGTCAACGTTGACAATTTAGATTTTGGTTTTGATAAACGATGATAAATCGATCAATACACCATTATTTCTTGTTGTACTTGGCTTAATAATTCATCGGAGAAAAACTCTTTGGATGCAAGAGAACTATCATGATCATGATCAACATCTTCGCTCTCTTGGCTCCCTTGCGCTGTCAAACTGACTGAAATTTTGCAAATTTTTTGAAATTTTTGAAATTTTTTCCCGAACATTTTGCAAATGCCAACTAGCCTAAAATTCCCTAGATTTCGAAATCAAGTTTTTTCGTTTAAAATAAGGCAAAATAGAAAAAATAGCGTATGATACTTGTTCATAATGCATTTTGCCGCACTTACTACTTTATGACACTCCTCGCTGCGCTCGTCGTGTCCTAAAAACGTGCGTGCGGCAAAATGTTCATTATGAAACGCGTTTCATAATATACTATTTAGAACTCCTATATACAGTGCGTTTTTTTAAAAGTGGCCATAGGAATAATTTTCATCTGAAATTTTCTTTACCACTTAAGGGGGACAACCAGTGTGAAATTTTGAAAAAATCGATTTTTTTTTGCATATTTCTGTAGTCTTTAAAAATAACATACAAAAATTTCAAATAAATATTTTACCGCTATTAGCATAATAAACTATTACAGCAATTAACTACATAAATAAAGTTATCTTTAAACACGTTCAAAATTTTTTTTTGTTTAATTTTGTATGTTTTTTTGTACGATGACCTTCCAGTTTTTCGATCGTATAAAAATGTAATTTTGGCGGGAAAAAAATTAACAAATTTTTGAGCAAAATTAATATTAAAATTAATAATAATAGTAATAAAAAGAAAATAACTAGACCTAGACCTGTGACAATTCGCATTGTCAACGTGCGCAACGTCAAATGTGCGCCAGTTATAAAATTTAAAGTTAGTCAAGGACAAAAAATGTAAGATCGACATTTAATTTTTTTATGGTCTGCTTCTTTTTGTTTATTTTCTCTGCCTCTGCCCTGCACCGCCACTTCAAAACAATAATTCCAATTAAAAGATCAAAAGGCTGAAAATCCTCTCGAAATCCTCATGGTGGCACCACCAACGACTTAATTAAAACCAACGGAAGTAGTTAAGGTTTGTTTGAGTACGTAATTATTTTTCATTGATGCACTTGTTCCTAAACATAGTGGGGGCGTAACTCTTACCACCACTCTGCCTCACCACCACGCTCAGTAACTCTTCTGTCACTCAAGTAGGACAACGTTGCGTGCGCGCATATTTTGAAAATTTCACGCTAAACTCGCACTCTACGAACAATTTTCGGTGTAAACCGTCATGTTTACGTGATTTGTGAAAATGAAAGTGTTGTGGCTCTGTCTGGTACTGGGACTCGAACGGATTACGGCCAATTTGGACGATTTGGATGTTGAAGTGAAGTACCAGTGCATGCAGCACTGCCCTTTACAAGTAATATTTTTTTATTTTTCTCATGGGGCGAATGTCTGATGTGATTTGTCTGTAATTCCACACCAGACATGAACTCTTAGAAGTGTTCACTGCGTTTGTAGTTTTTCGCGTGTTTTTAAAGAATGGGTCCTATAGCGCAACCCTGCAGCACCCCTCAGCTAATCATTAGCTTAATTATTGACCATTGACCACCGCCGAATTAACAACATCACGCTTCGTCTGGATCACTTATTATCAGTCACTTTTTTATACAGTTACATCAACATAACAAAAGTTGAGACTGATGGTTATCTCAACTGACGCCTGCTATTCTTAGTTGTTGATGTTGAACGGTGGAGAATTTTCGGCGCCAAACAAACCCGCTTTATTTTGATAAATTTGCAATAAAAATCCACTGAAATGATAACCAAAAGAACCGTTGCTTTGGAAGGATCAGTGTAACTTAATCCTGAATGGACACTGTCTGTCTTGAGAACAAGTGGTTTGAAGTTAATCTGACACTTTGGTTCATCTTGCCGACATTTGTGGAAGATCTCTTAATGAGTTGTGACGGCACTTGACTTTCAACCCTTCAGGAATTTTACATGTTGTAATTAAGGAATTTGATGATCTTTCGTCTTAATAGAATGAGACGAAAAAAGGGTCACATTGCTTTCAAATTCTTTAGAAGATAAAAGTAAATAACATAAATATCGTTGATAATGAAATGTTGTTGAATAACGAGTTCTCACTGTACTGTAGTTACAATCTCCGCAACTTTGCAGAAACGACATATATTATCGTTTCCCAAGCAATTTTTTTTTCAGTCTTTATTCGTTTTTTTTCTTAATTTTGTGAGTACATTCTCAACAGTCTCAAAAAATAAGGAAACTTTGTTATATTATTTTTATTCTATGTATTATATAACCTTGCGTAGTCGAGGTTTGCACATTAATTTTTCCTTTTTCATTAAATTCTTTGATCTTATAGATTTTAGGAAGTTATTACCTATTCAAATCGAAGCATAGTCAAAGGTTACAATTTAAATCGTTTCAAAATTTTTGCAAAGCAAAATTAATTTAAACCCATTCCTTTCCACAATATGATTTTTTTTAAAGGAAAAGTTTGGCAATGCTACTCAAGCTTTTCTAATAAAATTTTACATTCGGCAGTCTCCGTAACTAAGCAACTAATTCTTAGGCGTTTTTTTTTCATCAGAGATAAACAAAAGTGTAGCTGAGGTTTGCATTTTAATTTTTTCATTTTTTACCGGAATTGTGATTATTTTTTTAATGCAAAACCCTGTATATTTTATTTTTGAACTGCCTGTAAAATTTAAACTATGTTTTAATGACTAATTGCAAGTTTTGATTTTTTAAATATAAATGAGAAATATTTTTAGAGAAAAAGCACAAGACGGGTTCTAATTTTCGTGATGCAAAAACGAGAAAAAAGTGCGTATTTTAGGGTTAGCTCCTATGACCAAAATTTATTTTAAAAAGGCTTAATTTTAACAGAGAAGCGATTTTTATTTTTTTCTAGTTATTATTTATTTTTTTTATTTATTTTAGTAGGTAACTGCATTTTGATACTATAAAAAATAGAACTAAATACATAAAATGCGTCTTATGGAATAACATAAGGAATATCATTAAATAAACTTATTCAGATTCGGCCTAAAAGTTATGTACATTATAGCATTGTTTTTTACTTCGTACTGATGCTTTAGGAACCTTCCTAAAGCACTGTTTTTGAGTTGGTACTCATGTCGATTGCTTGTCAAAACGATGAGATAAACGCAATTTTATGTCAGATGACAATTGAATGACGTTTCATCAACTTAACCGTTCTAGAAAAATATCCCAAGCTTCGAAGCTTGGTAATGATAAAAAAAACATTAAAATAATGCCTCAACAGCAAAAATAATGTACAAAACACGTTTCTTAAGACACTTTAGGGACGCGAGCGTCAAAACCCATGTCTTATGAAACTTGTATGTTAATATACTTTTTTTTGATTTGGTGCTTTAATAGTTACATTTCAGTATTGTTTTCTAATATTTTTTTCCGACACTTTTAGAGACTCCTGTGAGTTAATACTTCTGTCAATTGTTGTCATATCTAAGAGTGATCCACTAATGTTATTTGTTGACAGTTGACACTTCACCAACTAAACTGTTCTAGGAAAATGTCCTTAAATGGAAACTTTAAAATACATATTAAAAAACGGTAAAATAATAATGATAACACACGTTTTATAGGACAGTTTGACTCACTACTTGTCACTTCTGAATCTTGATAAAAACTGGTAGTTTTCTAGATTTCGAGCTCTACTCTGCGAATCCAGCCCAGAAAACGACCAAATTGTACGAAAAATGGTCATTTAGCATCGAAATAAGCGGATTTCTCTACAAATTTTGCAGATTTTGTGAAGATTTCTGCTGTTTTCTCGCGATAAAGCGGTTAAATCTAGATAAAAACTGGTAGTTTTGTAGATTGCGAGCTCTACTCTGCGAATCTAACCCAGAAAACGGCCAGAATGTATGTTATAGACACGTGCGCCAAAATACATGTCTTATAATGAAACTAGAATTTTAATACGCCATTCCTCACTTTTGGTGCCGGAAAACACAATTTTTTTTTTTCGCAAAACTGAGAAAAAGCACGTCTGATCATAATTTCGTATAAAATCCCCAATAATTTAATTCAGCTGAATTTAGGATAAAGTGTCGTCGGTATAGGAGAAAACGTGTTGGCACTCTCAGGGATTAACGTCTGGGGTTTTAGACATGTCAGAAATATAAAATCATTTTAATCCCTTGCTGCTTATTTTTAATTTCTAATTTAAATAAAAATGAACGAGACTATCAATATTTTATGGTGGATGTTTTGTACCATAAAATACCACCCATTTATCGTCCAGGATAAGAAACTATTTACTTTTTTAATTACCGTTCCGTGTCAGTAATTATTGTGCTTATCACAAAACTTCTGTAAAATGTACAATTAGCAACACCTGTTTTTTTTCAATTTCACATGCTCCCTTTTACTTCACCTATTCACAAAACAGTGACAATTCCTCGTAACAACCTCTAAGCGCTACTATTACTCTACTTGTTGATTTGCTTTGGCCATTACATTGTTACGTTAATTATGTTACTTTTGTTAAGGGGTTGACTCCATAATTGAACTCTTCCGGGACACTTGTTGATTATAATGTAAAATTAACACAAATTTCAATAGCACCCTTACTCTGTTAGTACGTTAGAAGCATTAAAATGCACATAATTAGTCAAAGCGAGTAGTTTTTCGATCGGATTTGGGAATTTCAGGGTGTGTGATTTTTTAACGGAAGAGGTGGGTCGAGGAAGTATGTCTTGGCTAGTCAGGTGTAAAGAGACGAGAGACAGGTGCCAAGAATGTGCAGGTTACCCTTTCAACGGACTTGACAGGGGGAGGTTGTTAATTTTCGCGTCCTGTTTAGTATTTTTTATAAGTTGGTGGCTCTGTTATTGATTGACAATCGACAGTCCTACATTTTGAAAGTTTCCACCAATTGATAGCATGATTGCGGAATAGCTGGTGCCAGAATAACAAGTTATTGAGGATATTTGGCTCTTAATCTATTTCGCGTCACAATGTTTTATTGTATTTTCTCTAACTTTCAATGACTTTATTGTCTTAATTGGTCACCCAAAACCAAACATTTCAATTTTGGTTATCGTCTACGATAATGTAACAATTTTAGCGAACTAATGACCGGTGGTCCTAGAAATTTCGCGCCTTCACAACGACAGCAATTAATCATGATACAATGAACCCTGAGATGATATTGGTGTTTGTCACCTAAAAACCCCGACACTTGCCCCATTATTTGTCAAAAATACCCATAAATTTGTACAAACATGTGATTACTCTAAATTATCGTTTTTTTCGAAATGTACCATCTTCAGGGAGGTCGGCGCCCCATCATGGGCGCTCACTAAATCTTATCTAACATAATAATTATAGCAATGGAGTCATGATAGCAAGCGCGAGGGTCAAGCTACAAAACAGATAGTTTAAGAAAAAGGTAATTAATTTCTAATCGAACAACAATTTATTTCACATATCGAATTTTTATGTTTTAATTGTCGTGTCCCCAGTTATAATTATGTAAACACGCTGCCACACACGAAGGTATTTGCAATTGGCTAAATTGCTTGATGCCACAACAAAAAGATGTCTGCGCTCCCAATAAAATCAATTAGCTTGATTGCCTTAATTTCTGCAAACATGTGGAGATACACTGCATTTCAAAAAAAATGAACCACCCTGAAAGAGTTGACGTAGAACGTTCAAAGGGTTTTCCTCTTGCTAGCTCCTCCATATGGGTCTGACTATTGCATTTGGTCAACCCACACGTCTACCAATTTTTTGAAGTGTTAAACTGTCCTCGATCATGGCAATATTTTGACCTCGTTTAAAAGGCTTAAGAAGTTAAGAAAATATGGGGGAAACGGGAGTTTAATGATCCCCCTAAGGTCTTTAGCACCATAGCTACAAAACTTTTATATTGATAAATTTACCACTTATGCAGGAGCTTTGACGACTAATGTACTACAAGTCCGCCTAAAATTTATTTGTTTTAAGACGTCAAATTTGGACGTTCTATGTTTTCTCCTTCAGGGTGGTTCATTTTTTTTGAAACGCAGTGTATTTCTCCAAGATCAAAGTAATTTTCCGTGTAATTACCAATGATTAATTAATAGTTTTGTGTGTTGTTTTACTGGCTAAAAGCGCGTATTTTCCTTTCAGAATCGGACGGATGCCGGTCATTACGACTACGCCTGTGACTACGGATGTAATATCAACCAGGTAAGTCTCAACGGTTCTTCTTTCAACCGTATCAAGTGCTTCCTTATGTCTCATTCATCACAAAATATTAATCACAACACTACTGGCCTAGAGGAAACTGCATCGTATGCGAACATACAATGAGATCAGTCACCACATATCCGCTTCCGTTTTCGAATTGTCCAGTGTCAAACGAATTAAGTGGATACCTGAGCCACATCCCATAATTTGAACAAAAAAAGTCCTGCGGCAGATTCGGGATACTCTTTGGACTCTCGTTGCCACCCAAACATTGTTTCCCATTCTATTCCACAATTTCGCAATTTGTTATCTTCGCTGATCACGCTTATAAATATCGCGTATTTTGGCGAAAATTTCGATAACCGGCTAATTATACATGATATCTTTGCGATTTCAAACGTTCGTTCAAAAGAAATAGTTCCTCTAAACAAAGTGAGAACAAAAGTGAGCAGCTAATGGAACCACGAAAATAAAAACTAAATATTAATGGCAACTGGAGGAGCCATCATTATCAACGGAGGCGCTGTAGGTCATTTAAGGTCGATCTTCGTCTGACCCGCAAACTTAAAAACGTCAATCTTCCTTGATACAAACATTACATTTAAATTGATTAAGCAGACGCGTGCTCAAAAAAAATGGACCCTTAAGAGGAAGAGAGCGAAGGAATGATAATTGGGGGGATAATACAATAAACATTCCACGAAACTCAGCTGCTGAATTAACGCAAATTGGCAGTATAATTAACATCTTTTTAACTAAAAAGTTAGGCACCCTCTTCGCCGCTGCCAATTTGCCGAGGAATGTTCAGTGTCGCTTTTTGGCCGTGCCCCAATTTGCTAATTGAATAGTATTAGTTTATGACATAAGTATTTGAAAATAGTCGTAGTTGCAAGTAGGCGTTAAGCGTGTCTCGTTCACTTAAGAACTGTTAGATTGAATTATGGACCACAATGGCCGCGAAGTGTCCTCGGCCAATGTGTTTACGGCCATTCATGCCGCATCACAATTAACCATCATTGACCTTTCCACTTTATTTCATTAAAACTCGGCGTTTTTCTAGATTCCAATACTTTGCTTCGCCAGCTGCAACAGATTTAACGAAAAAAATCGTGAGAGCAAATTCTTTGTTTAGACGGTACCCCCATAATTTGGCGCTTAACAGTTCATAAATTCGAGCATGTGTTTGGGGAGGACACTGATCCGATTCACCCTTAACGAGCCGCGTTATCTCCAGAACCAATATAAATATCAATTTCTGTAATAAAAAAACAATTTTCATAGTCTCTCGATTGCTTAATTGAAAGATTATGGATCGTTAAAATGAATATTTACTTTCGAGTTGTTTTGATTTGAGATGTAAGCAATTTTGGTTGATGGTTTCTAACGTCTGGCGCCACTTCACTTTACCCTATCGAAGGGTGGAGTGCACAACCATGAACTACTTAAAACAGAAGCAGTTAGTAAACAAGAAAGAATGTTGTTTACATGCCTTTACGAGAGTTAGGTGTAAGAGACTGATAACTGGCGGTTTAAAAATATCCAAGAATAAATAAGTCTTTTAATAAATATTAATAATAACAAAACGAGCCATCATTAAGTTTTAATTCGAAGGGCGCTGAACGAATACAACAACCTGCTTGATGACACTGATTATTGACTTAATGAGGAAGTGGGGAATTAGGTAACCCGTCTACTTTAAAGTCTTTTAGAGACTACCATCACTTTGTTGGGACAAAGGGACGTTTTAGCCTTGTGGGTTTAATTAATTTTGACGAGAAATGGAGGCACTCAACGTCACCGACGCGACGCTTTCTTTCCTCATGTCTTTTTTTTTTATTTTCACTCCTTTGTTGAAGGGAGGTAAATATCATTAATACAGGTGCTCTAAAATTCACGCGAAATAACATACAGCAAGAGAGAATTCATTAAAAACGATAATTTTTCTTAAAAAATTAATCCTTTTCTTCAAGTCATTGCTCTTTGGTAACAACAACTGATTTATTTAAGAAATCTGTAGATAAAACTAAGAAAAAATTGTGTTGGATTACATTTGCCACAATTGGTTCTAGTTACAAAAATTTCGAGTTAAAGAAAAACTATAGAAAAAATGAAAATTTTGTTGAAGTACATAATCCGTTATTAAAATACAAATGTTGATTCGTACAATTTTTTTCATAAAATTGTTTTTTAAAGAATTATAAATGTAGTCAGTAGCATAGTCATAGCAAAAAAATTTCAATATTTCAAACGCATTTTTCACTTGTAAATGTAAATTTTCAAAATCTACATTATTTCGAGTTGCAATTTTTATAATTTTCTGAAATTTTTGTTAAAGATCTGATTTTGACCTGATTTTTTAGGATATTCGTCTTTTTGCTCTTAGAAATTTGTTGTCTGGCTCAATCCTTCTAGTGGAATATCACTTACCAAAAGCAGATTTTCAAAAAAAAATCTGAATAGTTTTTTCGGTAACATCGGAGCTCCATATGGCGGATACGATTCTTACACAACCCATAAAATCAATTTTGGGCATCTTGTTGCAAGTTTGGTAGCTATCTAACACTTGATAAAATTCTAGATTTATGGTGACATCAACTTTAGAAGTTTCAGGAAAGTACCACAATATCAGCTTTTACAAACTAATTCTAAGAAAATTTTCGAGTTATGGAAGTTTACAAATCGTAAACTATATAAAATAAATTTCGGGCTGTAGAAAAATTCGAGTAATAGAAGTTCGAGTTATAGAAGTTCGACTGTATTACCTAATAATCCGTTACAAATTTCTTTAAAAAAATACATTTTTTTATTAGACTGAATTATTTTTATCATTTTTGATTGATTTCCAGTTGTCAACACCTATATAAACGTTAAATTCGCCCTATGTAACCAAAGAGGTGTGTTTTTTGAGGATGATGTGGAAAAAACGGTACTCAATACTAGAGATATTTTGTTTTCTTATATGTCAATAATTATGCCATTCATTTAATAATTTATTCAGTGCCAATAGCCATTGTTTCAAATGTTTTCCACTTACATATACAATTTTATGCAACAAAACTTGACTTTCTTCTAAATTTAACTTGCATTTCCTCCGTGGGAACCGGTCACTCCATGCACATTTTGTTTTGATCCATACAAACTAATTACTGCATCCGCTCTGAAATATTAAAAAGTGTCACACGCCTATCGACTCTAATTCGTTTGCACTGACACCAATAGTCCAATCTTGACACAACACATATCCGGTCACCAACATCCTCCTCTATTACTAAAATTTGCCATTTTTCCAGTGCGACAAAGGCTGCAAACTATGGCGCGAAGCTCTGAACTCATCGTGCCAAAAAGTCTGCGTAAGTACCTTAAAACTCTATCTTACAAAAGCCACTGGAGAGCGTTTTCAGAATGGTCCCATGGATCGGCTGACTCCGAAGGAACTGTACTGTGTGATGGGTTGCAACGATGCCATGACCAAGTACTTTTCCCAGCTCAAATCAAAGCTTCAGATTCCACCAGCTCCTGCACTAGTTGCAGATTCGCTCAACGCCACCTCTTTGAAGCTCGAGTGGAATTTTCCGGAGGCGAAAAGAGTTGGACTTAGCCAACACGTACAATGGAAGTACGAGGAGTTGACTGCCACGTGGCACTACTGTCGGAATGCCACGTGGAGTCACGACGATGCGGTTGTCTTGGTGGAAAATCTGCAACCGTACACAAAATACAGAGTAAGTTTTCTTAACATCCAAGCAGTAGTAACGTGTTTTTTGCAGTTCCGGATCGTGTTGATTCTGGGGCACCAGGAGAACGTGATCGTGTCTAATCCCAGCGTAGTCATAAGTACGCTTCCTTCAGGAATCCCGGTTTCTCCTCCAAGTAGTGTACGAGTGGCTCCCATTGATTCCACACGTATTAGTGTGAGCTGGGAACCTGGCCCTTTCCCGCACGGCCCTCTCCTTTCCTATGTGCTCCAGATTACCGATAATCAACCAGATGCAGTGGTACCTCCGGAAGTCAAGGTGTGACTTGTTGCAGTTTGCTTCTATTCGCTTTGTAGTGATTTGAACTGTACTGCTCACTCCTTCTGCTCCTTCTGTGTTTAAATTTATCTGTTGTACTAACAAGCACGAACTCTTTTGGGCACCTGCTTTAAACTCGCTTCACTCTTAGTTACTGTAGGTGTTTAATCGCTTCTTTAATAAAAACTTAATTTAGGATATTCCCGCTGAAAGCAACTTCTACATGTTTCGAAACTTGAGACCTTCGCGGAACTACACAATCGCCATTAAAATGCGGAATGGAGTTGGTTCCGGACCTTCAGCCAAAGTTACTGTTTCCACCCCTTCAGAACCTTTAGGTACCATTTATTAATAGTCTGATTTCTTCACCATTGAGTTTTTTAGCTAAAGACACTCAACAACCTGTTTTGATCCTCGGTACTGAGCACGGAGTCATCAAACAAGGCACGAATATTTTAGACGAACCGGAAGTACTGCACAGTACCTTGATGATCATCAAAGGGATAGCGATCCACATTAGCAAGAAGTTGATTTTTATATCAGACTCTGGAGGACACGTCACTAAAATGCCGTTGTCTGAAAACTTTTCCCACAACAATGCCACCGCAATTCTGACTCCTTTTCATATAAATTTTACTCCGTTGGAACTGTCTGTTGACTGGTTGAACAACCAGTTATATATTCTGGGGGAGGTGAAGGGGCAACAGCAAAGGGTTTGGCAGATTGCACGGTGTGATCTGGATGGAAGAGGTCTAACTGTTGCGGTGGCGGGCTTGCGAACGGAGCCCTACAACATCGAAGTGGATCCATACAATGGGTAAACAGTACTGTTGGTATGAAGATGGTACTAAATTCTTCGGGTTGCAGGTATTTATTTTGGGGCATCCACGACCATGGTGCTGGTATCTACAGACTAGACATCTCGGATATTAGCAACGGGATCAAGCATGACGTGCGACCGGTTCTTATCCTCCAGGACCCAAATCTTGGCGCTTTTACAGTGGACCACACCAACTTCCGGTTGTTTGTAGCCGACGAGAAGCACAAAACCATCAACGCTGTGTCTTTGGACGGGTAGAAATTTAGTTTTTCTCGAATCAGTGCTAATTTTTAATTTCCAGCAAAGAGATCATCAACGTGCGCCCCAACGTCATCACTTCCAAGCTCAAAAAAGTCGTCTCTTTAGCCACCGCCCACAAGAAGTTTTACTGGACCGACGGTGATGACATCTTCTTCGAAGAGTATCACAACTCCGACTACTTCCATAACTCGTACCCGGACCTCTCTGCGCGGTCCTACAAGAAAGTTATTATAAATCTCACAAGTTCGCAGCCTATTCCTAGTCCCGTGAATCCCCCAACTAACGTGCAGGCCATCTTTGGGAGCAGTGTGGCTAAAGCGACTTGGCAACCTCCTCATCTTCTGGGAATCCAAGGAAAGGGAGCGTGGCAAAATTGGTCGTATGAGGTCGCAATCAAAGAAGTGAACGCTGGAGAGTTCGTTTTTCACAAAACTGTCAACACCACGTCGTATAAAATCTCAGGGTTGAAAGAAAACACAGAATATGTGATCAAAGTTGCGGCTTATACGAAGTCCGGGAAGGGGCCGTGGTCGGGGGAGTTCCACGGAGTGACGCTGAGTAGTGAAAGAAATCCGGTTATTTACTGGTCCGCGGCGAAAGGACTGTTAAAATCGGATGCAACTGGAGAGAATGTGGAGACTCTCATTCATAAAACACGAATGAGGAATTTTTTCTTCGTGGACATGACGTGGTACAGAGATTTGGTTTATTTGGTCACCAATGATTCCCATGTGTATTGGTACAACACGAGGAGTCACAAGCAGGCTCAGTTATCAGACGTTGACTCCGTGGGAAGCATCGCCCTGGACTGGATAGGAATGAAACTCTACTGGTCAAATCCCAAGAGACAAATGGTGGGTTTTCTTCATCGTCATTTCACCCAATAATCGAATTTTTGTTTAGATAATCCGTGGCAACTTGAATGGAACTCAGCAAGAACCTCTACCCATTTTAACCCTCGCCAAAGAACTTAACATTGACTCAGTCAAAGCGTACCTCTACTGGTCCACTGGTTTCGCGGTACGTTGCGCCCATCTAAACGGAGACAACGCCATAGAGTACCACCCAGTACCATTATTCTCCGGGCGACAAGTCATGGGTCTAACCCTCGACATCAACAATAAATTTGTTTATTGGATCGTGCGCGGTTCTGAAGGCTCCAATCTCTTCCGCGCTCCAATGGCTGGGTACTCGTCCGACAAAATCGTCGCGGAAAAAATCTCAAGTCTTCAGAAACCAAACATGCAGGGACCTTTGTGTTACTTTCACAAGCGTCTGTTGTGGCTGCAAGACGATAAAAACGCGGCCATTAGTGATCTGCAAGGGAAGAACATTGCTACAATTAGTGGGAAGAGTATGTCGGATCTCAGCTTGGTTTACGTGGTGGATTCTTCGTTGCATGTCGTACCAGGTATAGTCTACAATTCGACGTGTACCTCTCTGATTAGCTATTGATTTGTAGAGAATACAAGTGAACCAATCGTGGTGATCCCTGATACGATTAACCGGAGCTCCGTGCGTGTGATTGGTTCATCACAGTCATTTAATGTCACGTGGGACCCGGTAACCAACGTGAACTACGGCGAGGTGTTTTATGAAGTTAGCGTCGTTACGATGGGACAGAGAAGATCAACCAAAAGAAACGATTCTACTGTAATAAAATTAATAACAATTAAGTGGATATTTGATTTTCTTCTTTCAGATGATTACAGTGGAGCCCACAGTGAAGTACTGGCAGCAAGTGGCTCCTTTCACAGAGCTGCACGTTGCGGTCCGCGCGTTTACCTATTGGGGCACGTCTCTCCAAATTCGGGCCAAAGTTAACTCCCCAGCGTCGAATCCTTCAGTTCCTCGAAATCTCCGTGCTTACGTCACTCATGGTAGTAATGTTACTGTGACGCTGCGATGGGACCCTCCATCGCGTCCAAATGGTCTTATTAAAGGCTACAAAGTCCATTGTTGGTTTTTGAACCAAACGGAGCGCGTCGAGGTGTGCGAAGAAGTCACGGAAAGCCTCCAAGTTGTCTTCAAATCTGTTAGACATGATCTCATCTACTATTTCAATGTATGTCTCCACGTAAAATGATAATAAATTGTAAGTTCTTTTCAGGTACAAGCTTACAATGATGTTGATGGCGACTTGTCAACGACGATTTCGGTTAATTCCAGTCGGGAGTTTCCTCTTCCTCGGCTTCTTATCGCGTCCTCTGATTCCATGTTCATCCAAGATATCGATTCTAATAAGAACGAGTCGGTACTCAATGGTACCAATACGGTAGAAATCGGGTACCTGGGGAGAGAATCCAAAGTGTTTTGGATCAACCAGTGGCAAACTCTCATGATGTACAACGTGGAGACGTTAAACAAAACAAAAGTCGTGGATTTGAAGGATACGGTGACTAGTTTAACAGTTGATTGGTTGGAACGGAGTCTCTACTACGCCCAAGCCGTGAACGACAAATCCTGCATTCATAAACTAGACCTCAACTACATCGATCGTGACAAAACCACAATGATTTCCTGCTCCGACGAGAAAATCAATCACCTCGAAGTTAGTCCCTTCACCAGGAAGTTGTACTGGGTGGAAAGCGCGACGATGATGGTTTGCAACACGGATGGCACCAACCGAAGAGAGTTCTTCAAAAGAGACGTCGAATGCGATTGCTTTGGTGGCGCCGTCGAAGACGCTTTCACTCTTGATCATTCCATGGAGACCAAACCCGTGGTAATTTTCATTGATTCTGACACTCAAAACGTCGTTGCGGCGGACAGAGATGGTTGTTCTTGTGATGTTATCGTAACGACGGATCTTCCAGTGGAGCGGATCAAATCCGACTTTGATAATTTGTACTGGACGAGTCATGGGCTTCTGCACGCTCTGAAGAAGAATGACGCCAACGGGAGTGTAGTGACGAAAGACATGAGCATCCAGGATTTTGTGATTTATGGGCAACACGTGCAGCCGTTTCCTCCGAAGGAGTGTTTGAAACCTGAGCAGCGGTATTTTAGTGTGGAGCTCCAACATCGGACCTCCACTTCTTTGACTCTGCGGATGCCGAGGGTGACACCACTCTGTAACCACACATCTATGCCTACTGTAGAGTACCGACTGTTGTACACCCAAAGTGATAATAGCACTTCTTGTTATTCGAATTGCGTGGTGAAGGCCACGTTTGAAGAAGAGTACACTATTAGGAACTTAACTCCTTTCACCAATTACGTGGTGGCCGTCGCGGTGAGTAACTTCTACAGCGATGAAGATGAGGTGGTTCTTGGACCTGGAGTCGTCCTCCAGACAGGAGTTGGAGGTACGTACTTCTTCGTGAGAAGAAACATTATTAATGTACGATTTTTAGCCCCGTCACAGCCCCAGAACGTCACCGCCATTGTCTTGAACCCCACAACCGCCAAAGTGACGTGGTGGCCCCCTCAACAATTCAACGGCGCGACTGTCCATTACGAAATCTACTGGCAAACGGAACGTACTCTTTCTGGAGTTCGCCAAAAAGAACAACCGAATGTAGAACAACAGTTCTCTCCGAATTCCTCCCAACTCACGACTACCATTAACAAGTTGTCGCCCAATGAAACTTTTACCATATGGGTGCGGGCGTATAGTGAAACTAACGAAACTTCCAGTGATAGTGAAAAGGTGCAGATTAGCACGTACCCTGAGCCTAGTGACTTGGTTCTTGTGAACAAGAGTGCGTACGTTTTGTGGTTGAAATGGGAGGTGCATCCTCATGTGAAGAACTTTAGCGTTCAGTTTTCGCCGCTGACGTCACACGAGTGGGAGGATATTGTTGTGGATTCTACCAGTGATGGAGTTGTTATAGTCAAAGAGAATCTTAAGCCTAAGACCCAGTACAAGTTTCGGTTGTGTTTGTATTTTGACAATTATCCGGAGGAGTACTACTGGCCCATGGATTCCCGATTTACTTACGAGACTCTTGGTGAGATGATTTTACCCAAAATTTAGTTTGTATTGACTTTCTTTCGGTAGGAGACAGACCATCACCTCCTGGAGCCCCCAAAATCCAGAACGTCAAACCGAACATTTACAAAATATGGTGGGAAGCGTCTAAAGACAACGGGGCGCCGATAGAACTCTACAAACTTGAAGGCCTCCAACTGCCGAACTACCGAACCAAACGGAGCACCAACAGAACTGCGTTCTTCTACACCGCTCCTTCCATTGAAGAAGAAGAACGAGAATGGCAACCTTTTTACAACGGAACCGAAACATCTTGGATCATCGATGGGCTGAGCGACAAATTCAAGTACGAATTTCGAGCTCTCGCGCTAAACGCTTACGGTTGGAGCGAACCTAGTGAATCAAGTGTTGCTTTCGATTTAAACGAAGCGGCGAAAATGGCAGAGAGACAGAGTCCGATGGCTTTAATTGTTGCAGGAGTTTGTATTCCAGCGTCTATGTGCTTGGTGCTTTTGCTATGTTATTGTTGTCGTAAGTTGCTGACACTTTCACGGAGGTAAAATTGATAAAATCTCTTAATAGGAAAGTGGGGAAAACCGAAGAAAGTCCAAGTAGTTACAATTACGCGCGGACCGGACGTGGAGTTGGCCACCTTAAGAGAGTTACCAAGGAGAGGAATCCACAATACTAACGTTCTCTACGTGCCGACGCAACCAAACAGTGACGAATTAACACTGTTACCACACATCAGACGAGACCAAATCACTCTGATGAAGTTCTTGGGTAGTGGAGCGTTTGGAGAGGTCTTCGAAGGGAAAGCTAAGGGCATTTTCTGCGCCAATAGCGAAACGAAGGTCGCCGTAAAGGTAAAAGATGCTCGTCTCTTAGTTCATTGTCACCAACTTTCGTTGCAGACTTTGCGGAAAGGAGCCACGGATCAAGAGAAAACCGAGTTCCTCCAAGAAGCGCAATTGATGAGCAACTTCAAACACGAGCACATCCTCCAGCTCTTGGGCGTCTGCTTAGACAACGACCCCCATTTCATCATCATGGAGTTGATGCAAGGAGGCGATCTCTTGACGTACTTGCGCTTTTCGAGAAATCCAAACGTGAGTACCAACTCAGTACTAATTTCGTCTCTAATTTAATGTTTTTAGACCGATACTCCGTCTCTTACCCTCATCGAGCTCTTGAAGATGTGCGTGGACGTCGCCAAAGGTTGTCGCTACCTAGAAGAGATGCACTTTGTTCACCGAGATTTAGCTTGTCGCAACTGTTTAGTTTCTTCGAAAGATTCCGATCGGATTGTAAAAATCGGCGATTTTGGTCTCGCTAGAGACATCTACAAGAACGACTACTATAGAAAGGAGGGCGAGGGACTCCTTCCGGTACGTTGGATGGCCCCTGAGTCCCTTGTGGACGGCGTCTTCACAAGCCAATCCGATGTTTGGGCCTTCGGAGTCTTGTTATGGGAGATTATGACTCTGGGACAACAACCGTATCCTGCGCGGAATAATCTGGAGGTTCTCCACTACGTGCGACGTGGAGGTCGTCTTGGAAAACCCACAGATTGTCCAGAGACTTTGTAAGTTAACTTCATCGAACGTTTTCCGGTTTAAGTCTTTTTTCTAGACACAATCTCATGCTGAAGTGCTGGGAGTTCGAAGCGGAGAAACGCCCCACCTTCAAGTACTGTCTCGACATCCTCGAGAGCCTTCATCTTCAGAAACTAAGAAGTCCAACGACGGGAGCTCATGAAGGCCAATACATCAGTACAGTACAAGAATGTAAGTGTTGAGATTTTCGCGTGCATGCGCTTGGTCATAACTCATCGTCCTTGCATGATTACTAAACTCTGAATGCCATGCTTTGCAGATTTTGAAGGTTTTTCCAACGAAGCATATTTTCGAGATGAGAATTATAACACAGGTAATTGCATGCAGAATCGCCTAACTGCTGAACTAGTCGCCGGTTAATATTTTAATGACGTTTTCGGTTTCAGGTGATATTGAAGATGAATCTAATAGAGAGAAGACGCCGTTTTTGGCTTCTGATGCCGCACCGACTATTCCGAAGTATTTGGAGTTGTTGTATGAACCTGAAGCTCCACCGCCTCCAAATGACGGCTATGAGATTCCTAATCAAATGTTGGCGAACAACACAAAACGTAGTTCCTCTGTTGGGTCTTTACCAAACGAAATAACAAGGGTACAAACTAATGGAAACGTGCCAGAAGTTAGAGATAAGAGCGTGAAAATCAACGGGACGATAAACAAGTGTCCGCGACAATAACTGTGCCTTTTTGTAAATATTTATTGTTGTAGTTTATTTATGTTTAAGTTAAGTTTGATCAGTATTTAAGTCACCCAAGTGCCTGAGAACAGTATTGGGAGTGTCTGACACCACAAACTTAGTTAGATTGAATGTAAATATGTAAAGAGATAAAAAGTTCCGTGATTCTTTTAATGAAAGTTGGATTTCCTATAAAAGATTTTTATTGGCGTAACATTACACATTGAATCTAAAACCTGGCAAACAGGCAAAATGCAACTAACTTATGTACAATTAAAACTGCCTTAATTTTCCTCCTTGACTACTACTGGAACAGGCGGCTCGTCTTCCTGTTTCACGTCGTCATCCTGCGCCTCATCTTTACTGTTTTCATGCAATAAAACGTACTCTCTTGAGCTAAACCCGAACTTGATCACATCTTTCTCAAGCAACTCGACGTATTTGCTCGGCTCAATCTTCTTATTATTAATGAACGTTCCGTTGGCTGAGTTCAGATCAATTAAATACGGTCTGACTCTCTTCCCAGCGCTACCATCATCTCTAGTGAAAGGAACTAGACGATATTGTAACGCCGCGTGTTGCTTGGAACACGAAGGGTGGTCTACAGGTAAATCCACGACTTTCCTGTCGCGTCCGATTAAATACGCACTTTCCCTGTGTATGTACAAAGTCTGAAGGGCCTTCTCGCCCTTGAAAGGGTACAACCGCCACCGCCTCTTCGGCTTGCGGGCTTCCGGAGGCTCGCTGTATTTAATAACGACGCCACGATAAGTGTTCGTTTCTTCCGTCAGTTTTCCTGAGAGGGCAAAATTGGGCTTTTCTTTGTCCTTCGGGTCCTTTTTATCGGATTTTTTGTCGTCGTTTCGGCCCCATTTCGCGTTGCCGTGGTCGAAGGAGCCGCTACGGCTGCGTCTTCTCTGATAGCTGTCCCTGCAGAAAATGATTAATGAGGAAATATGGGTTGAATTGATTTTACCTATTTCGATAACTATCTCTGTTTGAGTAATTCCTATTGTCGTCTCTGCGGTTTCTGTCCCGATCGTCCCGCCTGTCTCTCCGGTTTTGGTCGCGGAATTCAGGGCGCCTGTTTTTATATCTGTCATCATAAGGTCTGTGGTCCCCTGAGCGTCTCCGGTCGTCAAATCGCCCCCTGTCGTTTCTGACGCGGTTGTCATCTCTGCCGCGTCTCTCCCGACTTCCTGGTGAGGGGCTTCGTCTCCGTTTCCTAACAAAACGCGAAATTTCAAGTCGAAACTATTTATTCACTAAATTCTTACCTCAGCTTCTCGTCTCTTTCTTTATCTTCGACCGCCACCGCTAGTTTCTTCTTCTTGACTTCATCGTCACTTTTCTCAGGCGACGCTTCCCGTTTCTTGGATTTGGCCGCAGATTTCTTGGGTTTTTGGGGTGAGTTTTCAGTATCTGAGGTAGAATCTCGACGCTTCTTACTTTTGGTTTTGGGGCGCTTCTCAGGGGAGGAATCGGAGCTCTCGGAGTCTGAGTCGGAAGAACTGGAACTCTCTGATTCTTGCTTCTTTTTCTTAGAGCCCATTTTAAACTTCTGCTTCTACAAAATACGAGTTTTGAGGTTATGTCAAACAAATGCACAAATTGACATAACGAGTCTGCACATGCGCTTCAAACTCATTCAAACAATTTTAAGTAGGCAACCAACAATACATGTTTTTTATAAGAAAATACCTTGCTTTTATTATACTCAAAACAATTCGTCATTCGTTACATTTACAAAACATTCAACTAAGATTACAACTAAAACTCTTATCTAATGCATTGTTTAAGAGCGCTTGGCTTCTCCTTTACTTGGGTGGTGCTCTTGCTCTTTGTTGGATTCTTCACAAAACATTTCCACAGTCTCAAAGTCTCATCAGCGCCCGCTGAAAGAACCGTAGTGCCGTCAGGGCTCATCGCTAAATGTAAAACTCTAGCCGTGTGTCCAGTCAACTCTGCAACCTTTGTCATCGCCGGGTACTTCCAAATGATCAACTCATGATTAGCGAATCCGTGTCCAGAAATGATTTCTTTATAATTGGTGCTCCATAAAAGAGCGCAGACTTGAGATTTAGTGTCGACGGAGTTCACACAAGATCCTATGTTACAATTCCAGAATCTTATGTGACGATCAGCGGTTCCTCCACCGCTAGCCAAGATATGGGGCTGCCAGGGGCACCATGCCAGAGCTTTAACTGCTGCTTGATGGGCAGTAAAGACGTGCATGGGCTGGTTGGCGGTGTGGTGACCCCCTTGAACACTCGGCCAGATGTTGAGGACGTTGTCGTTGCCGCCACTGGCTAAATATCTGCAAAATCAATAGTTATGAATATGAAGATTCTTCAATGGGTATTACCGTCCGTCGGTTGACCATTTCAACCCGCAGACTTCTTGAGAATGACCAGAGAGAGTGGATATCACATGTTCGCGCTGCCGGACATCGTGGTGGATGATTTGACCGCTTCTGCAGCCGCTGCTGAGGACGTACGAGTTCCAAGACAAAGACCCAACGCGTGCCGAATGCCCGTCCATGACCCTCAACTTCTTCTCTTTGGAGCAGTCCCACAGTTCCACAGTACCATTGGTTGTGCCCACAGCCAGATGGTCACCTTCCTGAATCCAAGACAAAGAACACACGTAGTCGTTGCCTTGGAGCTCAAGAAGGTCTTCAATGTTGCCGGTAGCGGCGTTCCATAAGTACACGTGGGCCCCAAGCGCCACCGCAAGTACATTATTTGAGCTCCAGTCCATTAAGTTTAAGTAATAGTCATCGACAATGTCTGGGGCGTCCAGAATACGATCCGGAGCATGGGGAATGTATCTACTATTACTTTTAACAGACGCTGGAGTCTTGGTCTGGGTGTAAATCACCCTCATAGGATTCTGAAACCCTTCTGGGGCCGACGGCGGTTTGTTTCTATACGACAGAATCTTCTGAGAATCGATGTCGCCCCCATGTAAGTTATCACACATGACTTTCTGCAACTCCCTCTTAGTGGGACTGTCCGACGAGTTTTCCTCTTGATTCAGCTTGAAATGAGCCAAATCAAAATTCGTTGTGCTTCGGACAGGTATAAACCGATCAGCTACTGGTGTCTTCGCCCCTTTCTTCGGCGTAGGGGTCGTCGATTTCGATTTATTTGGCGTTTTAGATGGAGTTTTTTTCGATTTTACTGCGTCGCTTCCATTTAGTTTTGTCGGAGTTTTAGAGGATGAAAACGATTTCTGCTTCGAGGTATTCATGCTTAAGTTGTTAGTTTGATAGTTTTCGAGGCCTTTGCGCTGCCACCGAGGCGGGGGGCCTTTGGTCAAAGGGCCATCAATCGATACTAAATTATTCATTTCCGACACGAATTTGAACTGGGACATAATAAACACGTTAGCAAATACTGGTGACAAAGACAACCTTCACGGAGCGATCCGGCCACAACTGCAGACACTTTTTGCACGAATAATCACTGATTACACTTCGAAAGAAAATCACAGACTGAGAAAATCCGTTACATCGTTTGAAATTTAAATGTCAAAGCAAGGGTGCCAACCACCTGAAGTAAAAAGTTACTAAAAATCGTACAATCAATAAGTCCAGTGGAAATAGCGACCAATAATAACTTAATAACTTAATAACTTAACTTAATTATTAACTTAATAATAAATAATAACACCACATAAATTTTATTCTTTTGATTTGACTGGCTGTCGGGACCTCTTTGGTATCTGCCCAAACAACGTGAGAACGCCGTCCATGACGTAGGGCACCCCTCCTTCAATTTCTTCAGGAGTCATGAAAAGCGACGGGGGCAAAACGCCCCCATGCGAAACTAAATGTGTCGTTTTGTCTAAAATCTCTGCTGTTTCCGGAGTTTGTACCACCAAAAAACCGTCAGCGAAATCCACCCCTCTTACCACACCTAAAACCGGATTTTAATTCGCATAACAAGGAGGTATTATTACGATTTTTACCCCATCCTAAACACCGGAAGATCCGTTTTTCTTCGTTTTCCAACACAGCGAATGTAAGCATGCTTGCATTTACAGCTGCAGGGTGCAGTTTTTCGCCATTGAGGTCACAAATGATGATATCTACAAATTTAATTCTGAGAAAAGTTTAAAAAACTCCTCGTTTTGTTCAAAACCTGTAGATCATTGCCGCTTTCGGTTGAAAGAACGAATTAGAGTCTACCATTTGACTGATGTACGATAAAATACACATTTCTCGCAACTGTCTTGACTGCGCAGTCCACCCATCGTTGTGGTCGCACTTTGAGGAAATATGATGGAAATTAAATTTGATTTTTCTAGAGACTTCTACTAAAAGTTTGGCGTTTTCTTCCACAACCGAAGGCTTCAACGAAAACTTGTAGTTTTTCTTGGGGTCTTTACTAGTAATCTGCAGAACATCAGTGGGCTGGATGTGGGCGATCACCGCCGATAAAATGTGGATTCCGAGCCCATGAGCGTACCCCATGTAATTAACAAGAGTTGGAATGTCATCCAGAGGAGCATTTATTAATTGTTTGACACTGAAAATGTACTTCTGGGGGTCATAAGCTATGTTTATGTTAGAAATAAGAGACCTGAAAGAAAATGCGTTGAATTAGAGGACAAACTCGTTTTTCTCACCTTTCTGCGGGTCGTAAGTGAGTATAATTCACCCCAAAAACGGGTTCATTTACTCGAATTATGGAAATGCATCCTGGCACTGTGAATTCCGACTGTCCGGGATCCAAATCTATGACTCTAACTTCTTTGAATTTAACCAACAGACGATTTATGGCGTAACGCAAGAACGTGGTCTTCCCAACACCTTTCCCACCGCAAATCATCAGTTTTGTTTGGTTGCCAACATTATCTATTATTCTGTTCCAGTTGCCATCCACTTTGAGCAAATTCCAAGAGCCTTCCTTGGGCTGGAAGACAATTCTTGGGAAATTCTGGTCGCTTCTTGGAAGAATTTGCTGTGAAATGTGTTTCTCAATGAAATCAATTCTTGGATCATGGAGTTTTTTGCAGAAGACAACAGCGCATTTTTGTGGAAATTTAGTTTTAGGTGTTGCGGGAAAATAGTCAGTGACTGGCACGTCTGAATCTGTGATATTTTTTATGGACAGCAATGAAGAGCCTCTGGGGGAGTACACTTCAACTGCAGGGCTGTTTTTAGTTAAAATGTGTCCTAGAATTTCGACTTTACCATGGAAAACCGTCAGATTACATAAACCGTGGAAATAGACAGTTTGGTTGTGCTTCAGAACTAAAGTAACTTCATCATTTTCATAGTAACAACGCGCTTCTTTTCCTAGAACACCACCGCTGGAGGAATTCTCAACTTTTTTACCTCGTGGAGATTCAGGTTTCTTCGGTTTTATCGTTTTCTCTATAACCCCGTTAATTTGAGCTGATACCACTTCTCCAACTGTGCCCCCATTTTCGCACTTAAATTCTTCAGATATGCTGCTATACGAATACGAAACTTCCTCATCACTTGTCTCTTCATATCGACTTTCAGACATCAGACAAGACACGTCGCTTCCATTATTAGAAACGATCACTTCAGCGTCTTCAGCATCAGAAATAATAGAAATATCATCCTCTGATTTAGACGGGGTCAGAGCTACAACTTTCTCAAACTGATAGGAAAAAGACCGCGACTTTGCAGACGGTGTGAGGTCATTCAAACCATCACTGTCTTCACTGGAGTCGAATTTCGGCTCCTGGAAAAGTGGGGGCGCCGGAACCTTTGAACGCTTCGATTTTTTGTGTCTTTGTCGGGCTTTTCGTTTCTTGTGGGTCGAAGTTTGGCTCTTATACATCTTGGAACTGAAATTTCACACTTTTAGAGGGGTTTGTTGTCACTTTTCCAACCAAAAACTATCAATTTTGACGCACGTGGTTGTAAATTCCAGATTCCACTAGACTTATGGACGCAAATGGTCTGATTGGTTGACGCGTGTCCAATGACTATCGAGATTTAACGCGCGTGTTTTAACTACGACCAATGGTGTGTCGTCTGGGTGGTGCTTTTCAAAGTGACAACACAACATAACCTAAAAAATTTGAAAATAAAAATCGCAATGACAGCCGAAATTAATTCAATAAAATCATTTTTTAATTCAATCCAGGTCCACTCGTCACCGGTGTGGCTCGAAAGTTGCGTAAATTGGTGTAAAAGTGAGACTTTACCCGCGAATCACACCCCCGCGGATCTCCAAGCTAAAGTTTACGAGCAGTGGCTTCTTTTGGATCTTCGAGACGTTGAAGTCTCCGCACTACCCCCTAATCTCGGTACCAAAAAGAACTTCACTCTCAATGGTAATTTCTGTTTGCAAATGATGCAAGTTTTAGACATTTCAAAGCCTAAACAGTGGCAGTTAAATAAGATCCGCAACGCTCATTCTTTGACCAAAAGCACGCAGCAAGATGCAGATGTCGTCGGAACCGCAAAGCGGATGTTACAGTTGACCCTCACCGATGGAGTACAAGAAGTCGAGGCCATGGAATACAGACCTGTGGCGTGTTTGAGTATTAATTTAACCCCAGGAGTTAAGATCAGGATATTAGGACCTGTGGTTGTTCGCAGGGGCCGTCTAATGCTTGAAGATAAAAATGTGAAGGTGTTGGGGGGCGAAGTCGAGGAGCTACTGGTGTCGCATGCTGCTGAGAACGTCCTCGCAAGGGCTCTAAACCTGCCGATAAACCCCACTCCTGTGGCGATTGAAGAAAAGTTGTTTGTTGTCGAAAAAGAAGAGAAAAATGAAGGATATGTAAATAATTTAAAAGCGGGTAAAATTCAGAAGCCCCCGACTTTACCCCCGCGTGTTGAAATCCCCATTGAGGAAGAAGAACTGATAAATCAAGAATTCGAGATGCTAATGGAAATAGAAAATGATTTTAACCGAGAAGTTGAGGACCGCAGTGCAATTAAAAGACCGAAGTTGTCCCTGGATGACGACGACGACGACGTCTTCAACAACATCGACCTCGACGCGCATTTGGAACAAGTTGAACGCGACCTTAAAACAGAAGCGAACGTCGTCACAATCGCTAAATTAACAGAAATTCAAAGGAATGTCACCAAAGGGGTGTTTAAGATAAGAGCCAAGTTTAAGGGAGTCGAAGAAAAGTTAATACTGCAAGACGGCGAATACAAAATTGTTATAAAAGTGGAGGATTCAACGGGGGAGCTGGATGTCTCAGTTCACAGTAGTGTCATTTCTGAACTTATAGAATGCACACCTTCTGAAATGGAACTGAAAGACTACGCGGATAAAATGGAGGTGAGAAAAACGCCGATTTTACACGAACTAATTTTGTTTTTAGGCTCTTACGAAACTCAGGGAGAGACTTATAACGTTAGATGCGGTGGTGAAGGTAGAAATTGATAAGACTAAACGTCCAGTGATCATCAATGTTTTTTAATTTTTTTATTAAAAGCGGTTTTATTGATTTTAAATCGAATATTTTAATAAAATTTTCTGTTACTGTTATTATGAATAAAAGAGTTTTGGAGAGATTTGAATAATTAAATGAGTAATTGGCAATACTGGTTTAATCTTAGAAAAGTAAACAGATATATAAATACAGTACACAATCATAATAAAACTGCAAATTTCAATCACAGGAATCACACTGAATACATCGCATTAAAAAATGTAAGGCGCCGAATCGGAATGAACGTTATTCTAATACCACAGCATATAACAATACATAATTCACTGAATCTTAAAATTAAAATTGTAAGCACTTAGAAATATGGAATTGATATAGTGGAATGACTTTAAAAAAGTATATCGGAATTGGCCCCTGCGCTAAACAAGATAGGTTTATCGACTTCTTGCAAAATTAAATCGTTTTCCGTCGTTTCGGCTTTACTTTGTGGCTGATTCTGGACACGTCGACTAACTCCCGGTTGGAAATCTTCAGTGCCTTTCGGCGTGTAATTAGCCAACGACGAGGAACCTAAAATTTCAGACTTAAGATGAACAATGTCGTACAATCAGAAATGTTGGTAACTACCGCTGAGAGAAGGAACTGAATGACGCATTTGTGCAACTGGAGGAGATGTCGGCGAGTCGTCGATCAACAAAGACGACTCTGAGGGATATTCGTAGATTTCGGGGTCCTCGTTCACGAAGGATATTTTCGCCTGGAAATAAAAAATTGTTATCAAGGCTAATCAATTCGTTTCTTCGGTTTAATTGCAATTAACGACCTCAGATTGGTCAGTTTCCTCGTTGGAAATCTCATAAATTAATCGTTTTTCCGCACCGAATTACGGAGATAATTACGTTGAAAAGAAAAGCGTAACAGTGCAGACGAAATCACAAGGAAATCAGGGGAACTTAGATCAAACCGCAAGGAAATCGGGGGAAGTTAGACGAAAATACAAGGAAATAAGGAGAGGTTGGTCGAAATCACAAGGAAATAAGGGGAGGTTGGACAAAATCATAAGAAAATAAGGGGAAGTTAGACCAAATCACAAGGAAATTGGGGGAAGTTAGACGAAATTACAACGAAATAAGGAGAGGTTGGTCCAAATCACAAGGAAATAAGGGGAGGTTGGACAAAATCACAAGGAAATCAGGAGAAATGAGACGAAATCACAAGAAAATAAGGGGAGCTTTCACGAAGAATATTTTCGCCTGGAAATAAAAATTTGTTATCAAGGCTAATCAATTCGTTTTTTCGGTTTATGTGTAATTAACGACCTCCAGATTGGTAATTACAATTTCCTCGTTGGAAATCTCATAAATTAATCGTTTTTCCGCACCGAATTACGTCGATAATTACGTTGAAAAGAAAAGCGTAACAGTTACGAATAAATTTCGTTTTATTTTCATTCATTTCCTGCACAACCAATTCCTTATTGGATAATTTCTTTGATGTCGATGTTGAATTATTCCACACACGGTGGAAAATAGTCCAGTAACCTGCACTCTGTTTCAAACTATTAAAAAGTGTAACGTTATACAACGGAACGATGAATTTATACATAATTGTATCTTATTTCGGCAAATTAGTATGTTCTAACGGTCGTGAGAACTTTGGAAGAAAAGTTTCAAAAATTGATAAAGATACGTTTTTGTCCGCACCTTTTATCGCACACTTTGCTCGGGGAAAAAACGAACAATGGACTTTGGATTCGGAATAAACGCGTCTGCATTTGTATAAACTATGCCAGGAGTGATGATTTATTACGGTCATTATTTTTATTGGATTATTATAATAAGTTCCTTAATTGTTTTACTGAGAGTTAATTAATTAATTAAGTGAAACGTTTAAATAAGTGGACCACACTTCTTCACAACTAGCGAAAAAGTTGGAATTAACTAACGTAACATTTTTGCCCGAGCTATCTTTTTCAATAATAATATAAAAGCGATAACTTTATCTAAAAAACCTTCTTTACGATACCCGCCGCGACAATTGGCATTTGTACATTTTTCTTTTTGTTCAAGATTGTGAAAACCCTCAAATTGTAAGATATACGGCGCATTGTTAACTCATAATCGCTTGTGGGCTTCAACGTGGGAGAAATTACATTTGCTGATTACCACAACGCGATCCGATTAATATCGTTGAACCTACTCAAGTTTTCACTTACGACTTTTACAAAACAAATTTTATCGAAGTTATTTTGAGTACACACTCCTGGAACTATTGTGTTTTGGAAATTCGTAAAATAATAATAGCTCCAAGCGATTAGATTATGATTTCGTTTTACCCTCGCGTCGTTCTAATTACATGTGTGGTTAAAGCAATCCGTTAAACGGACCACTTTCAATACAACAAAACGTCAATTCTGCGTACACCGTAAACCGAACAAAAAAGAGACTAATAACAATAATAAGTTGGAAAAGAAAACTGGCCATAATGCAAATAACACGTTACGTGTTCCGCTTGGTTTGATTTTTTTAACGATATTATGGTCGGAGTTGTATTGTTTAAACATTCAACTTGACATTCGATTGTTGAAAAAGTCGTATTTATTTCGCATCGCTTGATTATACGGTGCGCATCGCGACCCACTTTTTGTTCGAATTTTTATAGTATGTCGAACTAAAAATTGTGGAAAAACACTCATTCTGATATGAAAGAAATAGTTCGCTGGATACTCATGTCGATTCAACGCAATAATGAAGTCACGTTGTTTTCACAGCGGGATATTTTACGTATGCAAGCTCAATTCTTTAAACAATGATACATCAACAAATTTAGTTTTCCCGGATGCGGTCTGTGTAATCACTGACCCAATTCAACGCACAAAAAATTAAGTCGACAATGTTGCAAAAAAAGGGAAGTTAGACAAAATTACAAGGAAATAAGGAGAGGTTGAACGAGAACATAAGGGAATAAGGGGAGGTTGGACAAAATCACAAGGGAATCTGGGGAAGTTAGACGAAATTACAAGAAAATAAGGAGAGGTTAGACACAATTCCTCGCGATTTAGCCGTTGAATCTTGATAAAAACTAGTAGTTTTCAAGATTTCAAGCTCTACTCTGCGAATCCAACACAGAAAACGGCTAGAATGAACGAAAAATCGTCATTGAGCATCAAAATAGGAGGATTTTTTTACGAATTTAGCAGATTTATGCTATTTTCTCGCGATTTAACCGTTGAATCTTGATAAAAACCAATAGTTTTCAAGATTTCAAACTGTGTTTCTATGCCTAAAAAGCAACATAAATCTTATTTTTTAATACACACAAAAACGAGGGGTTAAGCTCCCTAGGAAATCAGTGTATCAGTCTTAGAAAATCAGGTGAAATAATTAGGAAACCACTAAAAAATGAGGTGAAATTATTAGAACCTCAGGGGCAATCGTAGGAAATCTAGGGAATTCAGACGAAATCACACGGAAAGCAGGGAAAGTTAGACGAAATTACAAGGAAAAAAGAAGAGGTTGGACAAAATCATAAGAAAATAAGTCAAGGTTGGACAAAATCATAAGGAAATCAAGGGAAGTTAGACGAAATTACAAGGAAATAAGAAGAGGTTGGACAAAATCATAAGAAAATAAGTCAAGGTTGGACAAAATCATAAGGAAATCAAGGGAAGTTAGACGAGATTACAAAAAAATAATGGGAGGTTAAACGAAATCACAAGGAAACATGGGGAGGTTGGACAAAATCACAAGAAAATCAGGGGAAGTTAGACGAAATCACAAAGAAAATAAGGAGAGGTGGACGAAATCACAAGAAAATCAGAGGAGGTTGGACAAAATTTCTCGCGATTTAGCCGTTGAATCTTCATAAAAACTAGGTCAACTCTACTCTGCCAATGCAACTCAAAAAACAGCTAGAATGGACGAAAAATGGTCATTTAGCAACAAAATAAGCGGATTTCTATACGAATTTTGTGGATTTCGTTAAGATTTCTGCTGTTTTCTCGCGATTTAGCCGTTGAATCTTGATAAAAAGTAGTAGTTTTCTAGATTTCAAGCTCTGTTTCTATGCCCAAAAACAACATAAATCTTTTTTTAATACACACAAAAACGAGGAGTTAACCTCCTTGGGAAATCAGTGGCCTTAGGAAATCAGGAAAAATCGTTAGGAAATCAATAAGAAATCACTAGAAAATGAGGGGTAGTCATTAGAATATCAGGAGCAATCACAAGAAAATCAGGAGAAATTAGACGAAACTACAAGGAAAAAAGGGGAGGTTTTACGAAATCCCAAAAAAATAAGTGGAGGTTAGACAAAATCAAAAGAAAATCAGGGGAGGTTAGACGAAATCACAAGAAAATAAGAGGAGGTTGGACAAAATCACAAGAAAATCAGGGGAGGTGGACAAAATCTCACGGAAATCAGGGGAAGTTAGACGAAATTACAAGAAAATAATCAGAGGTAGGACGAAATCACAAGAAAATATGGGGAGGTTGGACAAAATCATTGAGAAACTAAGGAAAGTCAGGTGATTGCCATTTTTGGGGAGTAATAATCCCTGGCACAAAAATAAGTAGATTAAATAAGGTCGATTAAATAACATTTTCCCTATGACAGTACGTGCAAATATTTCCGTATTCATAGAAAACCGTTTTAAACCTGCAGCATTCCATTGAACAGTGGATAATGCACTCTATGTTGACCATGAAACGAGCAGGTGTCCCAGACAGGTAGACCATCGGCAGACCACCATTTTTCTCTTGAGAGCAATTAAACTTTTTTATTTTCCCACAGAATTTTACCGTCCAACAAAATAGGACAGACAGTGTTACCATTTTTTCTTGCGATAACAAACAAAACTTGTCGCAAAATTCTCACCTTTGTTTTTTTCGTTTTTTGACTGAGACTAGATTTTCCATCGATGAGTATGTTATCGTTAATAAAAGTGACATCACAGGGACTTGGCGGAGCCTCCAGTGATCGTAAAATTTCTTCGTCTTCATCTGTGAACGATTCGCCCACGAGAGCGTCGTCGAGGACTATTATTCCTCCCTCGCCAACCTGAAAAAATCCACAATTAGAACATATTACGACCTGCTCAAAATCCTAACAATTTTCCACGAACGGCCATGTTTTCCTAATGATTTCCGACAATGAATACCGCGTTCTGCTCTACTCATAACATTTTTTTGGCCATTTCCGGTTGCCAGATAATTAAACATGAATAATGTTTACATGGCCACTTCCAAATGAAAAGTTTCATGAAAATAATGCCGTGCAAAAAAATTCTCAGATGTTAAAAACGCATCAAGAGACTCGGTTTCATATCTCACGTGATGTATTGTTTATAGAAAACTTTTCCTCGCGTTTTCACATCGCACCAGGCGATAAAATTTATTGTGCTTATGTAACGATAAACATCGCAAAACTTTCGTTACATGAAAAAGATGAGTTTATACAACAATATAAGTAAAATTATCGAATCTGCCTGAATCTGCTTTTAGGGTAACAAGAGTAAAATTAGGCACAATTGAAAATCCACCATTAAAATAAAACGAAAGATCGTTTAAAATTTGAAAGCTTAGCGGTGGAAAAAACGGGGTTAGAGTGACCTCAAAAAATAAAACCGTACGTCCTAGATAATTTTTCTTTCCTTGCGACCTTGGTTGACATTTGAGTGCAACGAAACGTGGTAGAAGTACCATCGCCTTGAAAAAACGGAAACGTGTGCATCCGATTAGCAGTGGTACGAGAGAAAACAATTTTTTAGCATTAGTCTTTTTGTAAAGGAATGGCACGCTGAACTCGTTGAATCTAATTCAAGTCTCATCTCATGCTTCTGATAATTAGTTCCGTATGAAGGTACCGCTAAGTCACATTTCTCCGCTAATGACAGCAGCGACCGTCACAAAATACGGTAAACGCGGTTCCGCTAATTGTCGGTACGCACTTTTCGGGAGTCTCTTCTATTTTGCTGCTGCGAGATGCCTAAAATACCTTGGCGTGCAGGTGGTACCAAGAATCTTGAGCAAGTTCAACGACTCGAGATCGCGCCGCAAATACAATTTCGGGCTCGAATTTTTCGATTCGGTAGCAATACCAAGACCATCATTCCGGTTTCACGGGTTTCACGGCCGAATAACCCCGAGAAAAGTACTTTCCTCTATCGGATTTTGGTATTAGAATGTAATTCTGATTGGGTAACATCCTGTATCTTCACGGCGTGTGGATAAAAACAAAAACGGTGTTATTATTTATATGACCCTGCATTCCATCATCGTCAGTTATGCGGATGTGTAATATCAATTTTGTTTTTGTTTCTGTACTACGACATGTTAAGTGGGTTAATCACCTACAAGTGGAGTGCGCACCGAACGGTTCTATTACATTTACAAGCTGTTCCACGATTTTTCGATATGATCGAGTCTGGAGAGAATGCTGCCGTTCAAATGGACATTTTTGCTTTCACTACCTCGGATGCCTCAAATCTGACCTTTTGATAGTTCTGTAACAATGTGTTGTCATGGTAACGTCGTTACGCTGGTGGTGCTGGAATGAAATAGACCGCAGCATCCATTATTATTGGATAATAAAATTATTTGCATTTCTATTTTTGCAAGAACTTTCTACTTCGAATTGTAACAATGACACATTTCAGAAAATCAGAATTAAGATCTAGTGACAATTCGCTTTGCATTTAACGTCAAGTGATAAATGTAAGGTTAAAACCCAGAAGTTAATACTTCTCAAAAATGGCATATACCCGACTTCCCCTAATTTCCTCGCTGATTTCCTTTTGGTTTCGTCTAATTTCCCCCGATTTCCTTTTGATTTCGTCCTAACTTCCCCTGATTTCTTTATGATTTCGTCGAACTTCCCTTGATTTCCTTTTGATTTCGTCTAACTTCTCCAAATTTTCTAGTAATACCCTCTGATTTTCCTATTGATTTCCATTGATTTTTTGGTGATTTCCTAATTATTTCCCTGTTTTCATAACGATTTCCCCTGATTTCTTTGTGATTTCGTCCAAATTCCCTGATTTCCTTTTGATTTCGTCTAACTTCCCCAGATTTCTTTGTGATTTCGTCCAAATTCCCCTGATTTCCTTTTATTTTTTTAATTTCGTCTAACTTCCCCTGATTTTCTTTTGATTTCGTCTAACTTCCCCTGATTTCTTTGTTAATTCGTCCAAATTCCCTTGATTTCCTTTTAATTTCGTCGTAACTTTCCCTGATTTCCTTTTGATTTCGACTGACTTCCCCAGATTTCTTAGTAATATCCTCTGATTTCCCATTGATTGCCCTGATCTCCCAATGATTTCCATCGATTTTCGGGTGATTCCCTATTGAATTCCCTGTTTTCCTAACAATTTCCCCTGATTTCCTAAAACTGATACACCGATTTCCCAGGGAGGTTAAGCCCTCGGTTAACACGATAACAGATACGAGGCGCGATTTGTTCGCGTGCAATTTAAATGTCTCTCATGCTAATCCGATGTGAGTAAAACGATTTAAATGCTGTTAGCATCTGAGAATATTTTCACATTCGCAACAACGCCTCGCAATGCGGTTTCACTGCGTAAAAACGCCATAGAAAGTCGATTTTCCGAAATCTGTCATTGTGGGAAATGAATAAAACGCGGATTATCTCGATGAGTCAGGTTGTTCTTCGGTTTCATCCACTGAGGTGAATAATGCACTTTCTAAACGATTGAGTTAATATTGGTTTCTCTCTTGGAAAAACTGATCGATATTTTTTCTGGGTACACAAGGCCTTGTGACTCAAATATGGTTAAACAAGCGATAAGATTATTACGTTTGAGAGGTGGTAGAGGAACAATCAAATATTTGTGCTATTAACGATTTAGCGATAAAAGATAACGCGTTTGATTGATGCGTGAATGTCGTTGGTGCCGCTAAAATTAAAGAAACTGTGGAATTTATAGTTCCAAACTATTTGTTTGGAGTTATAAACGTATCACGGTATGGGATTAGTTGTGTCCCTCACCTTGGGTTTCTCCAGCTTCGGCGGCCTCTTGACCCCGTCGTTGTGCACATAATCCGGCACATCCTTCCGTTCGAGGAAATTGAAATACAGCGAATTACTACTTTCGGCCTCGCGAGGCTTTTGGTTCACTTTTTTTGGCACATTAGTCACTTCCTTCGCACTTTTCGTTATAACACTGTTCTTAGGTTCGCAACTCTTCGCCGCGTTGATACTGTTCTTTTGGATTTCGAGCGTCGTCAAGGGCGGTTTTGCGCTCAATAAACTCGGACTGGTCTCATTAGATGGTGGCTTTTTTTTAGAAGCAGCTTCGTTGATGCCGTTAACTTCGACCTTCAGGGGTTGAGACGGGGGCGTCTGAGTATTCAAAACGTTCTTGTTGACTGGGAGGTGGTTGGGAGCTTTATTACTACTGACAAAGTTGAACGTCTTGGAAGGGTTCGCTGGAGGCGAAGGAGCAGGTTTTTTCGCGTCCTTGGGTGAAGAGACGCGGTCCGTTTCGGCCAATCTAAATTGAGGGAAAAAAAACAAACAAATCAACTGGGGAAATTCGGTGTGTTTTCAACCCACCTAATTTCCTCTTTGATGAAGTTCTCGGTGGCGGATTTCTTGAACGTCGGCGAGTTGACCGCCGCCAAAGGACTAGACGTGATGATTAGATCGGGAGTTTCTGTCAAACTAGTCGATTTAACTCCGTTGTCGTCGGGTTTGAAGTCGACCCTAGAGATGTCCGGAATTGGACTTGGCAAGGGCGTCGACTGTTTAAGTGAAGGCACATCAGAAGAGAGCTTTAGATTGGGCACGTCCGTTTTCGGCGCTATCTTCTTCGTTTCGGCTGGTTTTTGAGGTGATTGGGGTCGTGGCACTTCGACGAGGAGCTTCTTCTCGGGGGAGCGGACGCGACCCTCTTTGATAAGATTACTTTTGGCCTTAATTCCGTTGGTTTTCGGCTTATCACCAACAACAGGCTTCGCTTTAACTACGGGCTTCTTAGGGATCTTATTCTGGCCGATGATGTTCTTGAAGTTGGCCACTTTGGCGGCGACTTCGCCCGTTTGCTGCGGTGGTTTAGTGCGCTGTTCTGGTCGTCGTTCGAAAATCATTTTTGTTTGCTTGACGACATCCGCAGGAGGTTTTTCTTTTTCGTTCATCACGGGCGCGATCCTCTTCGGGCGGTTGATTCTTGTAAACTTGTTTTCCCCATTGTCCGTCGGTTTTTCCGGAATTATCAAACTTCCTCGGTTTGTGATAAGCATTTCCTCGTGGAGGGACTCCCGTTTCCGCTCCTTGCCTTCGCGTTCGTCGGCGGTGGAGATGGTCTCGACTGAACGCGCTCTTTTGAGTTCGGAGCCCCGCTTGGCGTAGCGGTTGGACACGTTTTTGTTCTGGCTCGCTTGGAACAAGCGGTTGGGCTCGACCGGGGCATCGTCCAAGATGTTCTCCAACGACGCCGCCTTGCGTAGAATACTAGGTCTCGGCTTCTCCCGTTGGGCCAAACTAAGGTACCGCTCTTTGAGCTTGCTAACAATCCCGGGCCCATAGTGGAGGTCCTCGTCGGAGTCGCTCTTGTCAGCCCAGGAGCGCTCTTGCACCATTGCGGCGCACTCACATTTCTCGCGACTGCACTCGACGGGTTGTTGCACCGCACTGCTTGCTGGAACCAACGTCCGCAACAGCTGTTGTTGAGCGTGAGCGGTCCGCTTGTTTTGGCTGCGGAGACGCGCTATCAAGTCTTTCTTCCACTGGGGAATGGCGGAGTCGGACATTTCAATTGCTTATCTTATCATTATCGCCACTTATCGATAAGGGGTAGCATATGTTAGTTAATTGGAGAGGGTAAGACCGTTGAGGCAGAGCCGGCAGTGGGGTGACAATTAACACGATTTACTTCAATTTATCACAGAACGTAAGGGTTTTAAACGACAAGGGTGGCGACTAGAACACTCACTATCACTGCTGTTGCGGACACTTTCTAATATCTAATACTGAACGTACAGAGGTGTAAAAATGCTAAAAAGAACTGATAAATATCAAATGACGTAATGAAAGTGTCAAGCGGCGCATGGTTACAGAGTGGGGACATCTTAGATGAAAGAATATATAGATAGCCCACTCTACAGTAAATGTTCGGAAATCCGTCTACCTCAACATAAGGTAGCGACCTCTATAAAAATGTCACACAAGCTTTGCACAAAAGTTTAGACTCAAACCAGCGCTTTAGTGAAAACACAAACCGTTATAGGCATTTTTTTTTACTGGACTATAAATTTGAATTTTAATAAAAACAATTTTCGTTAAAGTATTTTTATTAAGACATGTTCCATACATGTAACAAAAATAGTCAAAAAATAAAAGAAATTGCATACTTTTTTAGAATGCGGATGTTCAGTTTTGACGATTGCAGACGCAAAATTAACTTCTTCACTTGGAAAGAACTGACTTTGACTCTGCTCACTGTAATCGTGTAGTAAATTCTTTCAGAAGTATAAATTGTGTTTAAATGTCAGCTGATGATAATTCTGGCTGTTGAATTTTCATAGTCCATCTATAACAATTTAAAACATGAAATACTGCCAATTTGGTGTGAAATGGTAACTTATCAAGTAATTTCTCTGAAGAATTGCAAGTTGGTGCATCTCTGGTGAAATGTTAGAACAGCTAGTCTCTTTATTAGACCCCAGTGTAGATAATTCTACAAATAAATAAATAAATATAACTTTTATAAGCAGAAGACTAATGGAACTCACCAGTTTCAGCTTGGTAATGAATATTGTCATTGCTGAATCAACTATTTAATAAATCCAAACAAGAAGAACAATGTAACTTCAAGCTTTTTCATAAAACTCAACACTACAATTGATTACAATTGAAGAAAACTCAAAGTTCAACGCAACACGTGTCAAAGTTTCGGTTGGCCAAACATAAACATTGTATTTGTTTCTCTCTTGGAATTACGTGTTTCCTCGTCAATTTAATTCAATTAGGAATCTGTATTTCTTCAGTATCATAGCTTCACAACTTATGTGACAAAAACACAGAGTCCGCCACCATCGACCAATGCCAACAAGGGCCTATGAAGTGACCGCCCCGTGGGGGACATCTACAAAAAGTGACATTTATTACAGGAAACTGTACATTTTTGGACTCAAAAATCAAAGTTTGACGACAAAAAATTGCGGAATTGTTAGATTTGCACTAAAATCAACATTAGCAAGTGTTTTTTGTTTAATTCACCTTTCAAATGTTTGAATTTTCATTTTACATAATTGCTGCTTTGACTAGTGTCCACGAGATGGCGCCCAAACAACGACAAAAATTTAAAATTATAAAATTAAAAATGAATGTGTTTCGTACCTTTCGTTGTGGAATGTCGTTGATTTATTTATTGCATTACAACCAATTAAATTAGTTACGACTATTACTATTTCCTACCGCATGGCTATCTTTAAAACGTCATAATTTCTGTTTTACGCATTGAAATTATTTTATAGCCGGTAATATAGATTGGTAATGAATTTAAAACGCCTATTACACTGACGGTCCATAGTAACAGGCACACTTTTTGTCATTGTAAAACGGATTAAAAACTGGTCTGTTAATCTACTACTTGGATGTCATCAGAACTACTAAGTAGGCAATTAAGTTATTAAAAGTGTCCATAAATTAGAATTAAAAAGTAAAAGAAATAGCCAAACAAAGTAATGTCGAAATATTATGAATTACGACATTATCATTGCCAATGTTATTAAATATCAATCAGAGCTAACAAAATTAGACGGGCGCATCCACCACTTTAACATTCCCATGCTGAATAGTTTTAACTTTGACATTAATTGAAATTCAAGGGTTATTTTACTGTTTAACATTGCTCATATTTTCCGTTTTAGCAAAATTAATTATATCGTCCAACTGTACATCAAATAGAAATTCAATGTTAATTAAAATTACGGATATCGCAATAGGAATGTGTTTAATACAGACATTTCAACCGGTACGAATTACAAAGCTCTCCTGAATGTGTATAAAATGATAACAATAACGACGAATGAATTCTCCACACCACAAATCCCCAATTCTGTTCTCAATTTCAACTAACTAAAATATCACCACACTTCTCTTTTCCGAAAATTGCTTTCCCTAAAAAACCCATTTGGCCATTTAGCCAAACCAGAGAATTCCATCCCGACCACATGTTTACGACTAGAGTGTGATAAAGTCCAGAAATCAGCAACAGAAGTCGTTTTATCGAAACAAAACTTCGCTTTTACCGATCAAGACAGTTTAATTTCCACACTAATCGAGTTTTAATAAATTTTACGAGCAGCCTACGGATTATCATAGTTTAAAGTTGTATTGATTAAGACTGACGTCATTACGAAATTCGCCCACGCAAACTACAAACCAAGAGTTGAATTTGAGATGAGCAGGAAAATATAGTGGTGCATTTTGAACTGCTTCGTTTAAATTACATGACCGAATCACAAACAACAAACTTGCCGAGTAAATATTTCAAGATTCAATTAGGAGATGTGGGGTAAAAAAGCGCCCCTCTACATGGTAATGAGGACCATAAGTGTTATAATTAGTTAAAGTTGTTAGGAAGTTCACAAGAGGTGACGGTAATGCCGGAAACTTGAGCGAAAACTAGAATAATTAAATTCGCTTAGTTAAACTAGTGAGTTGTGGTCTAACGACTCTATTCTTTTTACTTCATTAGTCCTAACTGGTTTTCATTTGCAATCTTTTTTCGTTAATTTATGGCGAAAAACAACTTTACCGCGATTTTTGCGGGAGCAAAAAGTGTCACCTCCAATTCGTTTCGTTAGTTTTTAGCTGTTCCATACGACTCTAAGGGGAGGCACAAAAGTCGCAACGCCTCAAATTTATCTCCCCTTCGTGAAAATCGATGATGTCTTACTTGCAGTCATAAATAAAATCGAAAAAACTTTACACTTCGTAATCCAAACATATTGTTTGGACCATAACAGAAGTATTGATGAGTTTCGCAGATCCTTAGATGCACGTACCTCCGTTACTTTTACAAGAAGTGGGTTTATTTGTTGAATACAGATCTCTTTTGCCACAAATGGATGCTATTCAAATGTGAAAAATTGTTATACTTTACCGTGCGATCTGCAAACACAAAAAAACCTCTTCATATATCATTTCTGTCAGTACCAGACTAATTTTGTTATCGGAATTTTTTCATTAGTATCGACTTGAAAAGGTTTTCTCAATATACAGATCATTACCGTCGTTTGATATGTAAAAAGCCGTTGGAATGAACAATAGAAGCTTTCAGTGATGTCGTCAATTATGTATCTATTATTATTGTGGGTATTACCTTTGAACAGAAACGAAAGAATGATAGAAATTGGATTGGTTCCATTGTGTTCGCCCGAATTGAAATGACTGCGGTTAATTGAAACTTTACTTCATTCTGACGTTGCTTAATTTGTTAAGTGTGTTTAACAATTTTGTTTGAAGACAGGAAATTTCAAAGAAAATAAAATTCCTTTTACATACTCGCTGGATCCGAATTGAACTTGAACCAGACGATTTTATTTTAACAAGATAGGGTCTTTATAATAAAAGGATCGATGCGGAAATTTCTGAAACAGTGACATGAAAGCATGACGTTTTATTTTACGTTTTAGTTTTAAGTGACGCGTACAAAAATACACATATATTATGGGCATAATTGTACTTTAAACTTCTTTCAATAGAACGAAAGTTTAGAGCTTTTTCGACATCCCTTCACTTTTGTAAAATAAAATCTCTATGTCTTGTTCTAAAATTTTGTACTTTGGCACAGTTGATGAACACATTAGAAATAGAAACCTCCCCAAATTTTATTGCTAGAACTTAAAAACTAACAAAGATACGTATTTTAGTAATAAAAAGTTGAGAGTTTTTGGTTCGCCAAAAAATGAAATTTTCTAAAATCTGTATTTTTTGTTCTAAAATTTTGTACTTTGGAACAGTTAAGAAATGGTAACCTTCCTAAATTTCATTGTTATAACTTAAAAACTAAGAAAGATACAAATTTTAATAAAAAAACGTAGAAAATATTTGTTTTTTGGTAGAGGATGAAAGACTTCTAAACGTTAGTGTATAAAATCATTAGTTGGTCTAAGTTAAACTTTGAAGACAATGTTTTTAAATTAGCGCCATGAAGCTTTATCCATATTTTTATGAAGTCCGAAATTTTAACCAGACGCTAATTTATTACCAGCATAAAATTTAATAACGCCCGTTAAAAATAAGTGTAACGTTTTAATTATCTTCTCCTTCCGCGAGTTTATTGTTTTATACGAAACTCACACCTCCGTTCAAACGTTTATTCTCATTATCTCGTAGTAAAATTTCGGGTAAATACGAAATAATAGCTCTTTATTAGAAAATCAATGAGGCAATAAGAGCAAGTGGTGCTGGTGCGGTTATTAATGCCTAACCCTTCTATAATGTCCATAAAACATACCAACTAAGCACGTAAGATAAATAGGGCCGATTTGGCCAATAAACCAACAACGGATAGGATCGGATTTCGGAGACCATTGGCTGGAGATAAGTAATAAGTAATTGAAGGCGCTTATAAAATTCATCGGGTTTAAGCCGACGTTTCCTGATTTATCGAGTGTAATTAATCTTCACTTCGATGAATTTTTCAAAAATGAGTTATCGATTGCATTACGGTATTAATCCATCGTGATTATAAAAGCTTAAACGAGTTAGACAGCCATAAACAAATTGCAACTCTAATTTAGCGTTATTTTTATTTCGGTGAAACGCTGCGGAAACTGCACAGTCACTGCCCTTCCATTACTGTTTGTTGGTAGATCTAATCGTCCCAGACAGCAGAAGAAACTTCATTAAGTCCTCTTCACATGTTGTTTTTCTCATTTCGCTGTCGCTAGTGCATAAAAATCATAAAAACATTTATATAATGCATGTGAAGTAAGCAATGCGGAAATAGGAAAAGTAGACATATCAGGCGCCTTGGGAGACGACACGAAATGGGTTTTAACGTCTGCGAAGCGACCTCTCTTTATTAAACCCTATGGACCCGCTTTGTGCTTAATTTTATTGGAACTATGCTTTGTTCAAGTTTTTATCAGAAGTTAGGTGCGCCTAAATGACGGACGATGTTAATCCAGACAATAAAAATGGAAAGAGGGGCTTCGTTAACATCACAAAGGATTAAGGATATGCGGATTTATAGAGTGGAGGATAAAAGGGATTTTAAATTTTGTGAATAGACCCAACGATGGGACAGGGCGATGCAAAAAATTAAGCTACAAGATAAACCCGGCGCATCCACCATTTTTTAGACTTTCATAAAACAGGTGCTTTTCTCTCATAAACCATTGAATAAAACAACTCAACGTCACATTAAAAGCAGACTTCAACTAAATCGTCGCTGTGAAATAAATTTAGACATTAAAAATCGCTTTTTCTATTCCCGGTGGTAGTCAAAACGTGATTTATTATTCAGAGGTTATTTTGATTCTCAGTCCGCGACACCTGATAAATGCTGTCACTGTCTCAAGGGTTTAAAATAAAAATCAAGGTCCTCTTTTGATTCACCGTTATGTGCCTCGCATAATTAAGAGAGCGAAGACGCCGAGTAAATAAACTAAATCCTAGAGTAATTGAAAATTTTATGAGAAACCGCAAAAAAATGATTTTTTTAAGTCGGAGTGGTACTCGGGGCAATTGCAATGCACTGGAGTGGTTTGTTTTTAATTTCTGCTTCAATAAGTTGAAAGCTTCGTATTTAATTTGAAAAATATCTTTCGAGACGCAGGAATCTATACTCGACTTTTAATCAGCGGAAATGAGGATTCCCACCGCGTAAATAGAAAGTACGCAAACATAATATCTAGTTCGGTCACATAGGTAATCTCGCAGCATCAAAGTCCAATTTGCGACTCCCATAATTAAATTTTGTCATTACTGCACCTGCACGAAAAGCACGTGTCACATAAAATCCCAAATTTGATAAACACTTTAGGGATAGTAACCCCCCAAATTTCATTGCCATAACTTAAAAACTAACAAAAATACGAATTTTAATAATAAAAAGTTGAAATTTTTTGGTTCGCCCTAAAATCAAATTTCCTAAAATCTGCATTTTATGTTCTAAAATTTTGTACTTTGGCACAGTTAATAAACATTTTAAAAATAGTTACCTCCCCAAATTTCATTGCCATAACTTTAAAAACAACAAAAATACGAAATTTAATAATAAAAAGTTGAAAGTTTTTGGTTCGTCCTAAAATGAAATTTTCTAAAATCTGATTTTTTGGTTCTAAGATTTTGTACTTTGGCACCGTTAATGATCACTTTAGAAGTAATAACATAGCTACATTTTATTGCCGTAATTTAAAAACTAAGAAAGATACGAATTTTATAAAAAAATGAGGATTCATAGAAAGTGCGCAAACATAAAATTTAGATGGGTCACATAGGTAATCTCGCCGCATCAAAGTCCAATTTGCAACTCCCATAATTAAATTCTGTCATTACTGCACCTGCACGAAAAGCACGTGTCACATAAAATCTGAAATTTCGTGTTTATGGATAATAAAATCAAACTTTCTTACTTTGAGTCAATAAACAAACAGTGAAGGTCGCAACTCCTACGTGTCACGATCCCTCCGTCGTAAAACTAAATGAAAAGATTTTGAAAGTAAATAAAACAAATTATATCTTTATACTGTTTGTTTTGGCTCTACAAACAATGCGGCCACTTCTTTCCCACTTTTGTTGGCAACACTTATTCCAAGGTTACCAGATCACCAGTGCACAATTTACATCAATACCAGTAAAATTTCATTCGTACTCTGTTAAATTATTCATTACTACATTGTGCACTGTTATTATTATTCATATCGTATAATTGTTCTGTCCGCTTCAGTTGATCGTTGTGTAATTTGACAGTTCGAATCCGTCAATAAATTCTCTAAATCAATTAAGTGAGATTATACACAGATGCCGACAAATTAGAGCAATAACTCACAACACCTGCAGTTTGCAGAAGAGCTATAACTCGTCGGTGTCATGATTGAAATGTAGTTAAACGGTGTGATACTGGCAGGAACATAACCTAAATATTGACGAAGAGGCAGATTTACATTGGGGTGCACAGATTGATACGCGATTGGCTGAATGCCATTCGTTTTTCTTGCAGCGGACGTTCACCAGACCGATTTACACAATGCTGATTTTGACATGTTCCGCAGGAAAAATACAGTATATCAATCTAAGAAATTGGCCACTTCCACCGATTAGTCTGTACATTTCGTAGAGAGCAATTCTAAAAAAAAACTTTCAAATTTGCGTCATTACTCAGACATTTCATAATATTAAAATTCTTATTTCAGTTTCCACTAGAAAAGGCCTGACATAAAGCTATAAATTTTGACGAAAAGACAGATTTACATTGGGCTGCACAGATCGCTCCATGATTGGCTGAATGCAATTCATTTTTTCTGCAACGGATTGATGGTTGGTCGTTCACCAGCCTGATTTACACAATGCTGATTTTACAACATATCCGCTGCAGGAAAAATGTAGTATATCAATCTAAGAAATTGGCCACTTCCACCGATTGGCCTGTACATTTCGTTGAGAGCGATTCTAAAAAAATGCTTTCAAACTTGCGTCATTACTCGGACGGTTCATGTTGAAATTCGCATTTTAGTTTACACTAGAGAAGGCCAAAAAGCGCTTGTCATGCGACTTCCTCACTGACTCGCGTTCGACACTTTAATCGCAAGTTTTCTTTTTCGCTTGGTCGCCATTATTCATTTTCGGTTTGTGGTTTTCGTAATTCCCCGCTTGATTTCGTGCCAATCAGTGCACTTGACGGTTTATCATAAGAGACAGAAATGAAACAGCGAAGACATGAAACATTTTTTTTACATTTTTCAATACATTGTACAATGAAGTGATCATTCCAGGTACAAAAATAAATCATCAGAGCAACTTAAACTAAACAGGTAATTTAAAACGATGACAATAAATTAATTTCAGTGTAATTTCGAGTTTATCTCTTTAATTTAAATGAACGCTGTGAAATTAGTTCAGGTCGGTAGATACTCCTAGTAATAAACATAAATTTTATTCCATGTGGGTGGAATTAATTATTGTTACTGGGATTACAACGTGTGGATGATGGATGTGATTACATATTTACACGTTTTCAGGAATGATGAAAGAATTTTAGAGTAACCTGATGAGGTTACGAATTAAAGTCCACTCCAAAAATAGTCTTTTATGCTTGCAAAGATAGCGCTTATATTTCCCCACGAAAGTGCAATGATTTGTGAGTAGTGATCCACAAGAGAGAACATTTTACAGCAACCAAATGATATGAGACTATATTTGGGGGTAAAGAAATTTAGGGTGGGACTTAAGGTACGGCAGTGTGGTACTGACTAGAGTTGAGATGTGAAACGGCGGTAACGCAAAAACACAATTGTCACGAGGTTCATAAATAAGCCGATTCTTTCCCGGCGCATTCACCATGTTTGTACTTCTATTATTTCTACTCTATAAAAAAAGGTTCTCTGATTTTTTTCAATTTTTTGTTCCTAACCCAAAAAAGTTACAATTTTTTCCAAAAAATGGCTTTTATATTTTGCAACGTTTTTGTTTCAAAATTTTTGTTTTAAAATGTAATTTTCCGAAAAAATACAAAAAAAATTAAGATGATAATTTTATTAAAATATTCGCCTTTTTTGAGAAAAAACATTATTTTCGCGAATTTTTATTTTTTATTTTATTATCTCAAAAAAAACTTTAATTAATTTTGCGCCACTTTTTTTTCAATTTTTTTATTTAATTGAAAAAAAATATTTTTTAAATTTTTATTTATTTTTTTATAACATTGTGGATTGTCCAATGGAGGGCATTTGGTTATTTTTTTAATTAACTTCAGGTAACTTCTTGTTATTTCGTTTCTAATTAAAATTTCAGTTTGATCCACAAAGGGAGTCGGGAAAAGTCACCTTACCACCAATCAATATAAAAATTGGTCCTTTTAAGTGCCCAATTTATTTCAAACAAATAAATTTTTTGCAATAGATATTAAGTGAAAGTTTAAGAAGTATGGTAGATTAGAGGCGAACCTAAACGGTTTTTGCAGTCTTTGGGAAACAGCGTTTAAATCCTGTTCCATGAGCGCCGAATAACGAGTAATCCAAGGGGGTTTTGCCTCATTCGAATTTCATTTATTTTTGCAGAATTATTATCTATTCTGATATTATGGTTAAAAACTTTGCACTTAATTCGGGTTCACCCTGAACTTGTAAAATGAAAACTATAAATTAATAAATTGCATTTATTTTATTGTAGAAACAAAGCTTAAAGAAAAAAAAATAATTAAAAATTAAAAAACCATTTTTTTTTCAATCAATTAAAAAAAATAGAAAAAAAAATCGGCCCACTTTAGGATATGCAGGAATAATCGCAGAATTAATTGAAGTTTTTTTTGATAAAATAAAATAAAATAAAAAATAACAAATGGCGAACTTTATCTTCAATTTTTTTTGAATTTTTTCTGAAAAGTACATTTTAAAACAAAAAGGCCCCAATAAGTTAATTTTTGAAAAAGTTTTAGCTATTTGAAAATGTAAAAACCATTTTTTAGAAAAATTCATAACTTTTTTTGAGTTGAGGACAAAAATTAAAAAAAAATGTTTTTCATAGAAAAACATGAAAAGCTTTTAGCCAAATCAAAAAAAGTCGGGGTCAAAAGTGGTCGATTTGGTTTGGAATACCCCTAGTTTAATTGAGGAGTTGTTTTTCAAGACTCAATAAATCCGTTTCATAAATTTTGACAAAGGATTAGAAAAAACGATAATTTGTTCAATTTTCTTCAAATTTATTTGAACTATTTTTGCAACACAATGTTTTAGCAAGAGGTTTTCACTGAATAAACAATACACATTGTTAGATTTACCCAAAATAATCTCAATTTCACATCAAACCCAATATCACAAAATTGGATTTATTGAGTTGAAAAATAACTCCTCAATTGTACATTCAGAGTGGCACTAAAAATGTGATTTTCAATTTGTACAAACTATTGTGTTCCTGGTTACAGCCCGGAGTTGACTAAAACGTATCGAAATGACACTTGTGAGCTTGTGGAATATACCCTGTGATGCGAAATTCCAGCTGTGATATAAAACGAGGCTATAAAACTAAAAACTATTGACTAGAAGGAAGATGGCCGTAGCTGGGATAGAATTGGTCCAGATCGTATTTACAAAGATTCTAACTACCCACTACCACAGAAGTTCCTTGCAAATATCACATTTAAGATCCGAGCGTTATCATTCACCTCACTTTCGCCCAATAATTGTCCAACCGTCACAAAAGAATGTAATGAAAGTCGGAAATCTGTTGGAAATGACTGTCATTTAGATTTGATTTTCCACCAAATTTCCGACGCGCGTGTCTCAGTCCGGGCCGGAAAGCGACGTCTGCGTGGTGTACGCACTAGTGATTTCCTTACTTCTTGCAGGGTAATACACACAGGGACCTGGACTTGACGCCCGTGATCTTTTCTTTTGCGAGCCGTTCATCCTTCCGGTTCCATTTCTGCTCATTGTTGTACTTTGACGTTGCAGCCTTAAGCTCTGTCTCTCCCCGTTTGACATGAAGCTGTCTTCATGAGTCGCCCCGTCTGGGGATTCTCTCCCGGTGCCGAAGAGCGCGTTGTTGCAAAATAACACCAAGAACAACCTCTTGAATTTCTCACCAAAAATCACGTAGATTATGAAGTTAACACTGGAGTTGATAGTCACGAGGAGGTTGCTCGTGTTGACTAACACGGATAAGTTCAGTTCGGGCTTGTAGGTGTCTATTATGTTGATGACCAGAGGTAGTAAATTGCAGGCGAAAAAGACAGCGACGACGCACAGGAGCATGGTTGCGAGACCTATTTCGCGTTTTTGGAGGCGAGAGAGTCGTTGGCGCTCTTTGTTTGCTTTGCGAACCTGCGGAAAAATTCATTATTTGTGGTGATGCAGATTACGAGGAAACAGTTGTTGGGTGTAATTAAAACATGGACGAATAGGGGATAACGAGCAAAAAGAGCCTCGTTGCCGTAACAAAGGAAATGGGTTTTTATCCACTCTTTTATTGTCGGCGGTAATTACAGTATTTTATGATTAAGTGGTTAGAAATATTGCAAAATGGAAAACTTGCGTTTTGAGAATATTTTATTAACGTTTGTTCTTCGCAAAGGGAAACGCTTAAATTTTTATGCATTTCGTTTCTACTTGCGAACAAACGAAAAAATAATGGATTAAGGTTTTGTTGTTTGCTTTACTTTCTGAAATTTAGTTAACTTTGGCTCCTAAGAGCCATTGTTATTACATAAACTATTTTTCTTCATGTTCGTACGGAAGCGTAGAGAGGCCAACATACTTTTTTTTAAAGTCAGAAAAAAAACTCGCACTGCCAGAAAAAAACAAACTTTGATGCAACCAGTAATACAATATAAATTTCTATATTTAGAAGGACTTTATTCTATGTTAAACAATCATAGTAGAACAAGCTTCATTCTAAAACGATTTTGGATTTAAAAGTCTCTAAAAGAATGGCTCAATTCAACACGATTTTTGGTGTCACAATGAAAAATCACCCAAAATTATTAAAGAATGAAGTTTATATGCCATTTTGGATGCTATAGCTTGACTTTTGAAGCTAAATTTGAAAGAAAAACCGTAATATAGAAATTACTATTAAAAACTCGTTACAGAGGCCAATTCCAACCCTCATTCTTTCTGCTCAAGCGCGAATATAGACCATTTTGCAACTTGTTTTAGAATACCCTATTTAGTGTAGTTTGGACATTCCTAGTCAAAGTCAAATAATATTCCCTATGAAGAACTTTGTCGATTTCAACTCAGGTTTGCAACATAACAAAGTGACTTGATATCAGCCAAATAGTTTAAAATTTGCAACAAAACGAATTTTCATTGAATGCACGTTAAAAATAAATCACCAAAAGAATTGAAATTTTCTGAATAAATAATTCTCTGGAGATTCGATATTCGATATACAATTTTCAAGAACAAGTTAAAACTTTTAATTGTGTTTTATTTATTATAGAATCTAGACGTCTCTGTCATTAATGCACGTCATCTGACAAATCTTTTTCGGCAAGTTTCTAAATACACCTAAAGTACTCCTAAAAATAAAACTATTTATGGAATTAGAGACAGAAGTGTTTCGTTTTATCACTGATGATCGAGTCGAAGACGAAATGAATCAACACGTCGTGTGATAGAGGCACTTTTGCTTCGTGTTTTGTAAGACTGTTTCTTATTAGTCAGTAAATAAAATGCTATAAAATCAATATTTGACACATTTTCTTATATACATATGTCAGATTTTGACAAATTTTTGTATTACTATACAACTTATTTATATGACTTGTGTTAAATAAACGGCATTTTGTAAATGAAATGTTGTTTAAAATCGTCTCATTTCGTAACCGAATTAGTAAAAATTATTTAAAATCAATTACACAAATTAGATTTTGCCTTGATAGACGATAAATCGCGTCTTGTTATAAAATGTGCGATTAGTTGCAAAAATAACTATTTTTTGTTAAATTGTAGTCTTTAGATGAAAATATTAATTTGGTACTTATTTAATGTATTTTTGTTTTAGGTTAGTCTATTTATTAACATTTTTTGTTTTTTTATTTAGGTTATTTAAATTTAATGAGAAATCGGAAAACTATTTTGTAATGAAGATAAAGACAATTAACGTATCACTGGTTGCGTTTATAGTTCGTACAGTGAGAGTTTGAATGACACAAAAGTCACTATATCTCCCAATCAAAAGTGTACCATACGCGCGAAATTTAAAATGACAAAATAACCTTAGGGCTGCGTTCATAAAAATCACTCTGTGTAAAATGTGACACAAAAGCGTTCATAAAGATACGCAATGCTTTCTGTCACTCGACTTTGAGCGTTCGAAAATCGCCGGACTCAGAAACCCGATAAAAAACGCTCCGCATGCGCAATGACTTGGATTTCAAATGCAAATGCAAATGTTTGTTGCCATAAATCATTGTTTCTTAACCTTTCAAGTAAGCCGCACCTCTTAGAACCTGAAAACAGGTCTCCGCAACCCGTTGAAAATTGTGCTTCAATTTTTTGTTTAAGAAAAATACATTTTTTAAAAATTAGAAAAAATGAAGATAAATGAAAACCAACTTTCCGAAATTTTGATCGGCCATACCTCAGTTATTTGTTGTCGGATCTGAATTTAAATCCCAGATTTGAAATCTGCGGAAAATTCTGCGTACACTGTTTTATAACTCAAGTTTACTCTAAAAAATTAGAGAGATATCTATATCAGAAATTTCGCATAGTTTTAGTCATAAATTTTCGCAAAAATTGCGTTTTGTATGTAGGTGATGTACCAATTTGTTGAACATTAAAATAACCAAAGAAACCGTTCATAAACGCAACAACACTCTGGCGAATCTCAGTGTTAATCCCATCACTCTAACGTCACGCGCTCCAACAGACGTCTCACTTTATGAACACACCCCAGTTACTGACAACCCTGTCAAGCCATTTCGCGTAGGAATTTAGTGTTTTTAGTGTATTTTGCTGCATAATTTGCTACCAACCTATGTATATGTCAACTGTCGAAATCTCCCAATCTCTCACCGGATATAAAGTCCGTTTTTTTTTTTTAAAAACCACCAACACCGCAATCTTCCCCTGCATTACAACCGGCAACGTTGCCTAGGGAGATTTTTGGTGAGAAAATAGTTGTCAAATTTTTGACATTTCTGAGAATTACGCAGTGTTTCCGTTAAAACCGTTTCTTTTATACCCTGTTGGATTGCAAATCAAAGGATTTAATAGTAAAAAGACTCAGCACAGCCTGAAAGGCCGTTTTGTGTAATCAAATTGTCAATTAGGCAGCTAACCTATTTGATTTTATCACCAAAAAGTCACCATCGACGGTGTTGCCGGTTGTAAAGTGCTGGGAGAGTGCGGTGTTGGTGGTTTTTTAATAAAAAAAACGGACTTTACTATAGTATTTTTTTTTCTGGCAGTACGACTTTATTTACTGGCAGTGCGATTTTTTTTCTGGCAGTGCGACTTTTATTTCTGGCAGTGCGACTTTTTTTTGGCAGTGCGACTTTATTTTCTGGCAGTGTGATTTTTTTTCTGGCAATGCGACTTTTATTTCTGGCAGCGTGACTTTTTTATCTGATAGTGCGACATTAAAAAAAAGTATGTTGGCCCCTCTATGCTTCCGTATGTTCGCAACAAATGTATGAATAAAAACAAATCGATTTGTTGTTACTTTTATAGCAACGTCAGAAACAAAACCCCCCAGAGGTTCAAGAAATGCGCATTACAACTTAAGTACACAACCCCGCCACAACAAGATGTTTATCTTTGAGCTGACACACTCTGGTTGCTCTTGGAATTTACCGAATTAAGTGGAAACTTCAAAGACCGAATTCTTTCATTGATAGGCGATTGCCTCTGAATTAAGGGCAAAAATATGTATGCGAAACAGAATCTATTTGCGCCTCTCTCACAAACTTTCCACCTCCATTGAAAGTAGAGTGCTCTTTTAAGAATTTAGTATCCGTTTCAAGTGGCTCTCGTGATGGATGTGAAAATTTCAACGGTTCCAACGACTAAATCTAAGGTTGATCTGGGCTGTAATTGGCTATTTATACTCGGTTTAGATGAGCTTAATAATAAATTATGCGCTTGGGGAAAATTATGTGGAATGTTAGTGAAATTCTCGGTTGCCTGGACGAAGCGAGAATAAAAATAATTTCATCTACAGACCCGGAAAATCAATGTGTTGATAACACGGGTCAACACGATTTTTGTTGTCGGCGTAAATAGGTGATATTCTCATGTAATTTCATCAATTGAACCTTGAAAATTCTCTAGGACTTCCAGGTTTTGAGATATACAGAAACTCAGGATAATCTCGTATTTCTGTTCAAAAAAGAAAAAAAAAATTTTTTTTCTTGTTTAGTTATCTCAAAAACGGTTAACAAAATATTTTTTTGTTACTCTGATACCTATAATTATGTGAAAATTGTTAACAATTTATTAGGTAAACTCAAAATATGACTTTGAGTCAATTTTCATTAACAAAAATTTTCCCAACTTACCTTATTTAAAAAAAAAATTATAGAATAGAAAAAATAGAAATGTTTTTTCTTTAATTTGGTATGCTAAAAAAACAACAACAATTTTATTATTATGGTCATCACTGTCAGTATCAAGATTTTCCAAAAAGAAGTGTAAAAGGAAAGTAAAAAATAAGTGCAATAAAAGTGTTTAATTTTTGAATTACTGTTACTGTTATTTATGACAAATGTAATCTGAGTCAGGATCATTGAACAAAATTTAGACTATTTCAAAATTCTCAGTCTCAATTAAATAGAAATAATAACTTTGATGTGTACAAAGGTTACTTAAGTTACTAATTTCGTGTACTTATTTATAGTATAAATCTAATCTGAAAAGAACGAATCAAGAAACGTTGCACAAAAAAAATTAAATATACATTAATGCTGACACAAAGAACTTTTTATTAGGATACAGGCAAGAGACAGGCCAAAGACAAAAATAATTTTTTTATTAATAAAAATGTTTTTATCTAAAACTAAGCTACCAGATATGTAGTTAGATGCATAAAATCGTAAAAAATTTATATCTAGTTCTAGAAATTCTAGACTATAAAGTCTTTATTTATCAAAAACGGTTTTACCGATTTACATAATATTTTGCAGACATACTATCTTGAAATGATTTTAGATGCTTTTGCACTCAAATTAGCCGTTTTTTCATATCTCAAAAACTAGACGTTTTAAGGTCACCATCGTGTTCTTCGATCAAAATTACATAGAGAACACAAATTTTTATCACAACATATTTAAACTTTTTTTTGTCGGCCAGTGTAATTAATAATTTTTAAAATTTCGCCCCGGCAACTACATGGCTAAATTCCGCCTCAACCTCCCATCTGTTTACAATAAAATTATCCTCGTCCATCAATCGTAATTTCATTCCGTGATTGTTATTTACGTTGGCTGAGGGCGAGTTCTTCACGAATTCCAGAGATAACAGAAATACAAAACAAACCGAAAAGTTTACTTATCGAGAAAAGAACGAACTCTTTCAATTTCCCATCCCTTCGTTACGTCTTTTCAGAGGATATTTCTCTGTAATTATTGGACAAAACCTCAAAATTACCTGTCTGTAGATGGCCGCATTGAGGATGGCGAGTCCCATGAAAGGAAGAAGGTAAAGAAAGATAAGGTACAACCAGTGGATGTAGACCCTTATATAAAGCTCGTTCTCCCTAAGGGCCGACGCTCTGGGACAATATACCGTCACATTTCTTTCCGGATACCACTCTTCCTTGATCGTCGACTCCCACAATTTAGGCAGGTTGTACACAGCCGAAAAAACGATAATTCCCACGACGTACATCTTCGCTCTTCCGTACGTGCACAGCGATCGAGCCCTTAAAGGATGACACACCGCGACAAACCGCTCGAGAGATACCGTTAAAGTTAGATAAACCGAAGCGGTTTGCACTACCATCGCTAAAGGAAACACCACCGGAGCGATATGCGGGTACACCACGTAGTAATAAGTGAAAAGTAATCCACTATACGGGTAAATCCCCGGAAGTCCGAATAAAAGAATGCTGGTGAGGATGAGCACAGTGTCGATGCGAGCCAATCCAATGAGAAGATAGTTGATACTGGATCTCATTTGAGGTCGCGACAGGATTATCATAGAGATAATGTTGCCGAGGATGCCGAGGATTCCGACGATATTCAGGAACAAGCCGTTGGTGATGAAGCGGTAAAGTTGGAGAGATTCTTCTTCGTCTTTGAGGCAGGAATCGAAGCTGAGGTTTGAAAGGGTGTCGTTGGGGATGTAAGCGTCGGTAGTTGTTGACATTATGGGGGTTTATGGCATTTTGGGGGAGAATTTTATCCGGGTTTTGGAAAACTGGGTTGAGAGTTGGGGAGAAAGAGAAAGAGCGTGGAGAAAAACAGGGAGGCGCATTTTTGGGGGTACAGCTTCACCACATCTGAAACAGAAAAAAAAAGTTATAACACCCAATGCCGAGTTAATTCTCAACTTGTCACAACTCCACACCTTTACTGGAGAATACACCCAAATTGCTTGAGTTAAGTTTAAACAAGAGTTTTAGCATATTAATAACCTCACATCCATTACGCTCAACTTTCAGTATTCCTATGTTTGTATAATTCTCTTTGAAGATTCGAATACTAATCACTGATTACTAAAACATGCATCAACAAGACAAACAAAGAATTTTCTACAATAGCCATAATTAAACATGGATCTTTAATGAAGAGGAAGTACGTTAACACGAATATTAAATCCCGGACCCAACGGTGAATAGATTTTCCATGAGGCTCAACACCGGCTGCATGATAATTACCAGGAGGCGGTCAGATTTGAGTTTTTCCTTCAAAAGCGCTAATTATACCTCCGATGTTAGTTTGTTTCTTTCATACACTTTTTTTTTCAGTTCGAACTCATCGCGTTCAATTACGCTCCAAAGGTTGAAATAAAATTTTACTCAAATGCACAAATCGAACGAGACATGTTTTACAACCTCCGAGTTTTTTTCGATTTTGCTGTATGTATACAGCGTCCCGGCGCTTCGGCCGCATAAAAATTTATTACGAGAGATGATCCGAACTTCCCGGTCCAAGAAACTATCAAAGAAAAAAGTCGTAAATCCTAAAAAATAGTTTCGTTCTGAATGAAATTCAGAAACACTTATCCTCAAGTTGTAGATACAAGAAACCAATTTTGTAATCCGTTTTAGCTGCTTTAGGAAATTAAACACTTTCCGTGCATTGAATTATTTACCGACGTTGGAATGAAATTGTGCTTTATTGTCGAATGTTTCTTTACGGACGTCTTGAAATTTTCTAAAATCTGTGTTTTGTGTTCTAAAATTTTGTACTTTGGCATAGTTAATAAACACTTTAAAAATAGTAACCTCTCCAAATTTCATTGCTATAACTTAAAAACTAACAAAAATACGAGTTTTAATAATAAAAAGATGAGAGTTTCTGGTGTGTCCTAAAATGATAATTTCTAAAATCTGTCTTTTTTGTTCTAAAATTTTGTACTTTGGCACAGTTAATAAACATTTTAGTAATAGCAACCTCCCCAAATTTCGTTGCCATAACTTTAAAACTAACAAAAATACAAATTTTAATAAATAATAGCTAGTTGAGAGTCTTTGGTTCGACCCAAAACGGAAATTTTCTAGAATCTGTATTTTTTGTTCTCAAATGTTGTACTTTGGCACAGTTAATAAACACTTTAGTGATAGTAATCTCACCAAAATTTCATTCTAATATCTTAAAAATTAACAAAGATACGAATTTTAATAAAAAAATGTAAAAAATATTTTTTCTATTTCGCGTTCATAATGAAGATATTTCGATGCGCGTTTGAGCGTATTTCGGTATCGTAATGAACCAATCCCGTGCCAATATTCCCAGGAACATATATTTTTCTTAGGTTTGCAGCAGACAAACCGTCAACCTGCCGTCAACGTTGACAATTTAGATTATGGTTTTGTAAAACCTTGATAAATCGATCAATACACTATTATTTCTTGTTGTACTTGGCTTTTTTAAAGAAAAACTCTTTGGATGCAAGAGAACCATCATGATCAACATCTTCGCTCTCTTGGCTCCCTTGCGCTCCGGTAACCTCAAAACGTCACACCCACAATATTGTGTCACACCTGTCAAACTGACATTGGATTTGGCTACTTCAAATTTTTTTCCCGAACATTTTGCAAATGCCAACTACCCTAAAATTCCCTAGATTTCGAAATCAAGTTATTTCGTTTAAAATAAGGCGAAATAGAAAAAATAGCGTATGATACTTGTTCATAATGCATTTTGCCGCACTTACTACTTTATGACACTCCTCGCTGCGCTCGTCGTGTCTTAAAAACGTGCGTGCGGCAAAATGTTTATTATGAAACGCGTTTCATAATATACTATTTTCTATTTCGCGTTCATAATGAAGATATTTCGATACGCGTTTGAGCGTATTTTGGTATCGTAATTGACCAATCCCGTGCCAATATTTCCAGGATCTTATATTTTTCTTAGGTTTGCAGCAGACAAACCGTCAACCTGCCGTCAACGTTGACAATTTAGATTTTGGTTTTGATAAACCATGATAAATCGATCAATACACTATTATTTCTTGTTGTACTTGGCTTAATAAATCATCGGAGAAAAACTCTTTAGATGCAAGAGAACCATCATGATCATGATCAACATCTTTGCTCTCTTGGCTCCCTTGCGCTCCGGTAACCTCAAAACATCACACCTGTCAAACTGACTGAAATTGGATTTGGCTACTTCGAATTTTTTTCCCGAACATTTTGCTAATGCCAACTACCCTAAAATTCCCTAGATTTCAAAATGAAGTTTTTTCGTTTAAAATAAGGCGAAATTGAAAAAATAGCGTATGATACTTGTTCATAATGCATTTTGCCGCACTTACTACTTTAAAAACGTGCGTGCGGCAAAATGTTCATTATGAAACGCGTTTCATAATATACTATTTTGGTTCGTGCTAAAATAAAATTTTCTAAAATCTCTGTTTCTTGTGCAATGTATAAATTTCGATGTGTAATTATGGGAAATTGGATTTGATAAGAGCAGAGGTTTGGCTGTGGCTTTTACCGCTGAGTAGGTGGTTCGGAATTGGGTTTTTGCATAGGTGATGCCGGCAAGCTCGTATTAAAGTAATGCGAGAAGAAAGAAAGTCGATATAAACACTCTGACTCTTAGGCTGTTTTTCACTTTCGTCATAAAACAAGAGTGCTTGATTTCCCATCAAATCGCACTTTTAATATTAAAAAATACAACAAAGGCACATTAAAAATCCGCGAATAATTAAATTCTTCCCTCACTCATTGGTCTAAAATCCCAACGTCATTACGGAATCTGAAATTAAACTTGTAATATTCCTCCCGGAATTTCAAGTTCTAACAGTTAATTAGATAAAAATTTCTCACCTAATTTTGCCCGTTTCAGCACAACACCTAAAAGGTCACAGTTTCATTTAGCTACTTGTCTTTATATTAAAATCTCTTCCAAACTTAATAACACAAGTCTGCCTAAACTAGATTAGCCGTTTTTCTTTAAAACTGAACTTCGCGTGTTCGCTTGAAAGTTTTCCTCTATTTTCATGCCGTTTCATTCACTATCGAGACTAGAAATATGATAGATGGAGTTTGCAGACATTGATTTATTTCTCTTGTCTTGTATATTATTCTTACGAGTTTTCGGAGAGAGAAACTTCGGAAAATGTCATCACACTTTAACCTTTTTAGTAACGGCACGAGAAGAAATTCTTTTCAGATAGCAATTACCGCCAACTTCTGTAATTTAGTGGATTCCTGAATAAGCAACGTTTTTAGAATTGCAAAAATGGTGGAGGCGCTACTGCCCCAAGTTTCTAATATGATTTCTTATTGTGTGGCGTCAGAACAAAGAAAACAGCTTTTAAGATATAAATTTATTATTTGCGACAAAATCCGGGTCAAGCTTTGATCAAGAAAGAATTCCGGGTAGTTTAAATTCCGGAATCAAACACTAATTGCTTCCTTCCGTTTCTCAGGTAATCCAACCTAATGTCGGAATTATTAAAATATTTGTCAAGGCGAAGCGAGTACCTGTAAACAACGGAAACGGCCTCGTGCAGAACGCAGTAATGAACACCAAGTAAATCTAGTTTGGAGGTCTTTAATATGCATGCGTTCCATTCCGCGTAGGTGAAATTCAACATCAAAAGATTATATTTATATTGTTTGCTTTCCGACTGTTGGCTGCAGACGTAGGAAACAGCAGATATTGAATAATCATGTCGGTAAATAAATTAATTAAATCAAGAATCGCATCTCCATTAAAGGTCTCTTAGCTGTCTTGTTGAAGATCAATTTGGTCAAGTTGTGATCTCCTCCAAATGAGCGGAGTCGTGGAATAAAACGGTTGATGATGATGGAAAACAGTCAATGCCCTCCACTGCGGTCAATACCGAGTACGCGTATCTATCTGTACACATTCTCCCTTCTTGCAATTTCGTTTTATCGCCTCCACGAGGGTGGACAGATTTGGCTTAATGCTCGCAGTGTTGAGAATAGCAACGATCGGTTTTTAATTATTTGTGTCCACTGCTTTGGAGTGACCTACTTTAATTCTGTCGTGTTCGGTAATTAAGATGGAATCTTCTTGACTAAAAAACAGCGATAATTTAGCTGCGCTGCCTGACAAACAATTAACCTTTGAATCGTTAGCAACGTCAGAGATACCTGCAGAGTCTGTAATTTTCTTTGGATTCTTCGCATTCGTAGAGCTGTTTTACATATCATTAAAAAGTATTTTTAGATAAACCAATTATAAAAGATTGTAAAAATGGTGGATGCGCCGGGTTAAAGAAACTTTATTTTTACTACTCGTTAGTTTGATAACACGTCACTACTCCAACTACCAATTTATTAAAATGTTGCGCAAAAGTAACAATTAACCTTCACACTGAACATTTTATGACTGTCGGTCGATTGTAGTTATCGCAGGAAATATAAATTTACGTTGGAGGCCGTTAAAATCAATTTTCAATAAATTGGAAACTTTGTTGACTTATTTACTTAACTCTAAGCTAAACTTCCTTACTTTGTAACTTGTATCAAACGCCGAAGATCTTTAATTATCTAATGTTACTACGCTCAAGTTTGTTAAGAACTTAGGTTGGGGTAGTTGTGAATACTGATCAGTTTTGAATAAATTAACAGGTGCTCAAAGATCATAAAGAGCACACAAGATGTAGGTTAAAGAAATTTAAACGACCTATAATTAACTATAATCATCTGAATAATGTCTACTATTGTCTCAAAATATTAGGGACCATTTATTTTGTGTCCTAAAAATTGATGTTTTGCTCATGTTTCCTTGGCACAGGTAATAAACCCTTTAAAAATAGGAACCTCCCAAAATTTCATTGCCATAACTTAAAAACTAACAAAAATACGAATTTTAATAATAAAAAGTTAAAAGTGTTTGGTCCGTCCTAAAGTGAAAATTTCTAAAATCTGTATTTTCGGTTCTACAATTTTGTACTTTGGCACAGTTAATAAACACATTAAAAATAGAAACCTCCTCAAATTTCATTGCTATAACTTAAAAATTAACAAAGATACGAATTTTAATAATACAAAGTTGAAAGCTTTTGGTTCGTCCTAAGCTTAAATTTTTTAAAATCTGTATTTTTTGTTCTAAAATTTTGTCCATTGGCACAGGTAATCAACACTTTAGGAATAGTAACCTCCACAATTTTCATTGCCATAACGTAAAAACTAACAAAAATACGAATTTTAATAATAAAAATTTGAGAGTTTTTGGTTCGTTTTAAAATTAAAATTTCTAAAATCTGTATTCTTTGTTCTTAAATTTTGTACTTTGGCACAGTTAATTGACAGAACTTTAGTTATCTAATGTTACTACGCTCAAGTTTGTTAAGAACTTAGTGGGGTAGTTGTGAATACTGATCAGTTTTGAATAAATAAACAGGTGCTCAAAGATCATAAAGAGCACGCAAGAAGTAGGCTAAAGAAATTTAAACGACCTATAATTTAATAACTAAAAATAGCATCGCGGTCCATTGAAAATTCAGAGTGAATCATCTGAATAATTTCTACTTTTGTCTCGAATATCAGCGCCCATTTATTTCGTGTCCTAAAGATTGATGTTTCGCCCACGCTTCCTGTCACTCTCTCTTTTCCATCTAGAATCTGTTTTCGCGCAAATGTAAAAGCTAATTCGTGAGTACGTAGTTTTATGCCAGTCACGCTCTTTTCTCCGGATTTTATCAAATGTTATGGATCAAATCATTTGTTATTCGTAAATAAAACATTGCATGGGAGAAAATACGTCATTCCGTGGAGGAAATTGATTCCGTGTAATCTGAAAACACATTTTCTGTGTAAACTGTAAAGTGCTCCGCTCGTTCTAATTTTTTCCCGGAATTGTATTGTCTGAATCCGGCTCGTCCCAAAACTTCATTGATTCTCCGCAAGATGTAATGCGATTTTTCCAGTGATCCAGTTAAACGATTTTATGGGTATTTATCGAGTATTGTGAGCCGGCTCAAAGCAGACGATGTTGTAATTCGGCATTAATTTACTTACAGCGTAACTTCAGTAATTGAGTTAAAACTCCTTTATTCCCTGTTTTGCGCTACGTAACTCCATAGAATGGGTTACAGGATCTGGAATATTGAAACGACAATCACTGGAGCAGCATCTGCTTCATTTTAACAAGAGGAGCCAAAAATTACCATCCGGGACATGTTTTTCGGCGATGAGAAACTTGTGACATGTTTATTATTAATTCAAACTGTGTGTGTATGAAAATGTTTATGATCCACGGTATATCAATTAAACGGACGTTTTAATTAAGGGAGCAGACAAATAGTCGTGTAAAATAATAAAGTGGTCGATATTTTAACGCTACAGGAATTGTTTACAATGAAAACTTGCTTTAATGAATCAATAACTACTATCTGGCGTGAAGAAATATGTCTTTAAAAGCCCGAATCTAGGGCAAAGTCTTATTAGAGGGCTCTCGTGGGCGGTGACAGCCGCACATTCATACGCATTTCCTTTTTACCCTTGAAACTCCTCTAAATTGCTCATACAACCAACAAAAACTGTATAAATTAAAACTCCCTCTCGAGTTCCTCAACATTTGCCAATTAGGTTAATGGAAACAAATTTAAGAAGCATTCCTTTTTCATTGCGGCTGAATTTTGTGTCTAATGGAACGAATAGCTTTAAATGCCGCCATTATCTAATAAAAGAAATATGACGCTCCTAATAACTAGCAATCTGGTGCGGCAGTAAAGTAAAATACTACTCGAGGCTCTTTAGGAGCTTTTAAGCGACTTGTAATATTTTCGTGGATTTATTTATGGCGTGAACCAGCCCTAATCTCCGTGTGTTTTATCTCGTTTGGTCGGTTTCCCACATCCGAATTAGAGATAATTCCTGGTGCTTCCGATTACGGTTGATGGATCTCTAGAATTACCATTTTTCGTTCTTTGTGAATTGACGCGTTTGGGTTAATGCCAACTAAGTAAATTATCGTCTGGAGGGTTGTAAGTTTGCGATTTATTCCCAGACCTTGACTCTACCCTACAACTTTTCCGGAGCGCCGAAATGCTGTTAGTTTGTAAAAGCTGGGCATGTCATGAAAGAAAAATATTCACTTTTGCGGTGTGGATTTAACACAGTCACGTTTAAAAATCTCAAATCCCTTTATAAAGCCATAATGAATATTAGAGTTTGTACTTTAAATAGCATTCAAAAAACGACGAATTCAAATAAATTTTTATCAAAAGCTTTCCCAATTTCTTAAAGTCTTAAACTGCAATTTTATAAAATCTGTTTTTTTGATGTAGAATTTTGTACTTGGCACAGTTAATGACTACTTCAGAGACAGTAACTTTCCCAAATTTTATTGCCATATCTTAGAAACTAACAAAAATACGAATTTTTATATTTAAAAGTTTTTGGTTCGTCCTAAAATAAAATTTTCTAAAATATGCATTTTTTGTTCTAAAATTTTGCACATTGGCACAGTTAATAAACACTTTAGAAATAGTAACATCTCCAAATTTCATTGCCATAACTTAAAAACTAACAAAAATACGAATTTTAATAATAAAAACTTGGAGGTTTCTGGTTCGTTCTAAAATAAAATTTTCTAAAATCTGAATTTTTTGTTCTAAAATTTCGTACTTTAGCAGAGGTAGTAAACAATTTAGAAATAGTAACCTCATCAAATTTTGTTGCCATAACTTAAAAATTAACAAAAACACGAATATTAATAATGAAAAGTTGAAAGTTTTTGGTTTGTCCTAAAATAAAATTTTCTAAAAATCTGTATTTTTTGTTCTAAAATTTTACTCTTCGACACAGTTAATGAACACTTTAGAAGTAGCAACCTTCCCAAATTTCATTGTCATAACTTAAAAACTAACAAAATTACGAATTTTAATAACAAAAAGTTATGAACCAAAACGTCCTAAAATAGAATTTTCTAAAATCTCTATTTCTTGTTTTAAAATTTTGTACTTTAGCACAGTTAATGAATACTTAGACAAAGTAACCTCCCCAAATTTCATTGCCATAACTTAAAAACTAACAAAAATACGATTTTTAATAATAAAAAGTTGGACGTTTCTGCTTCGTCCTAAAATAAAATTTTCTAAAATCTATATATTTTGTTCTAAATCTTTTTACTTTTATGCAGGTAGTGAACACTCTAGAAGTAGGAACTTCCCTAAATTTCATTGTCATAACGTGAAAACTAATAAAATATAAAAAAATTAAACCAAATAACATGCTAACTTTCAGAAAAGTACGTAATTTCTAGCTTTATTTACAATGGAACACAAAAATGAGAAGGGAGCATGACTTTCAAACGTTTATTTTCGATTTTTGCCCACGGCACGCCCGTGGCGTATTTCGCACATCTTCCGGTGAAATTTACCAGCGCCGCACTAATGCACCATTGACAAATCCGGTCAGTGCGTAACGAACCAATGCGAATTTCCGTAATCCCAGGAGTTTATTCGACCGATGTTTGTCCTTTGTGTGTGGAGGTCACGTGTTGATGATCTTATCCGGCGGAAAGAACCGTGTCTTTGTGTATTCTCACTTTTTATAAGTATCCAATCGGATGCCGTTTGTGACGTCCGTAAAAACTAAAGACTGCGCTTAAACTGCAAATTCGCGGATTTTACGGCATTGTTTATTTTTATCGCTCGGATTTATAGCGGCTGTAAACATTTGGTAATTACGAGCATAACAAAAGTGTAATTTTTGGTTTATCCCGGCGCATTCACCATATTTTTGTGGAGAAGAATAAGGACATGAACCCACTTCCGGCTTGATTAAGCCTTCGGAAACACTCGACAAAACCGTTAATAACAGCGTTATCTTCTGTATAAACTTGGTAATGTTTTGATAATGTTGAACAGCTGCCGTAATTGACCTAAACAAAAGTTTGTTCAGGCAATCGTACGAACGGCACTCTAGAGATCGCAGAGATGTCTTGGCTACACCAAACAAAGATTAACATCAACATAAAACTCTTGTCTTGTATTACTCTAATTTAAGTGCAATTTTCCACAATCTTTGTCGCGACTTTATTCAAACTTTTGTGATGAATGGGTCGTTGCGTCGGAAATCAATAAGACGTTATTGCGGAGGCGATTATGGACAATTGTAAACTTTTCGGTAAAGTGCCCGTAAAAACAACAATCAGCGCCGTTATGTTTTATGTGAACGCTAATGTTTCATAATCACGATATGACGAGGTGTAACACGCGTTTGGCAGAGAAAATTGAATTTTTGATGGGGTTCTAAAATGGGTTATACAGATTTAGTCTCAGCGGACGTGGAAAGGGTGGAATTTATTCACACTGGCTGCGTGGACGACTATATCGAAAATAGCTTCGCTGAAGTTAAATCGGTTTAGGCGAAACTTAAAAATAGGAAATTTTATCAAACTGCACTGTTCCAAGTTCCCTCATTGAAATGCAAACAGCACTTTTGTATTATGAAAACGAGTCACACGTAGCTTTTATTTAACGCTCTAATTTAATTAATAAGTTTTACGTTTCCGTTGTTTAAATAAACTTGGACGTCTGATTAAAACTGTTATATCATTTTTAAAACTTCCCCTGGCTGTTATTAAACTGTACCGTTTCCCACCAAAAACTTTTATACTCCGGTTAACTTTAAAATCTTGGTGCCCGGTTTTCATTATCGCGATATAAACGCAAAAAATCCGTCAAATCGATTCTTCCTTCGCATTTTCTCCTTCTCAGAGTTTTATGAAATCGTAAAAAACGCGATATTTTTAATAAAGCGCTACAACACTTTATAACTCGACTCAATAAATAAACAATCTTTGTTTATATGACATACGGAATTTCGTTGATGTCAACATCAAACAGCAGATTGTTTTCAAAGTGATACTTACAGTTCACGAATCACAAGATAACGCTTGTGGATTGTATATAAGCGGGTTGAGATATTGCTCAGGAGAGATGAACGATTGCTGAACATCAATCAATGTTTGCTTATCGCCCCCCTTGTCATAATCAGACGAGACCGGTAATGAGGATTGAATTTGTTGGTTTGGAAGTGTTCCATAATTTACGAACAACAATTTTTTGCGCCGAAATTTGCTTATCGAAACGACAACTCTAACGCTTTTGCTTTGATCTTTCAGCTAAATGATGATAGCTCCCAAGATAATAATTAAACTGCTGATCGAGTTTAAATCTATGTAACCTTCAAGTGTTTGAACTCTTCAAAGCACACAAAAGCTCCAATTTCCGTTAATTATTTAATTAAAGCTCATCCATAAATCCCGCTGATTTAAAGCTTTGTTGTTTATTAATACTCTCGACGTCACCAAAAAAAAGTGTTTCTTTAATGCTTTTGAGGAACTGTCAAACCTCGGACTAATAATTGATTTATTGTTTAAATTTAAAATCTTGTTTTTTTTTTGCAGTCGCTCGTAACTGTTTGATCTTGCGATCTGAGATTTTGCCAGTTGTTACATCTCATTCTGGTCTTTAGGCATTTACGCGCTGAAAAATTCGGGTAATAATGTTCTCAAGTCGAATCTTTAGATCAATATCTCATTTATTGGTGACGCAAATTCAAGTTTCTGGTGCTCATTTGACGCAAAATTTCATGCAAAATCCAAAACTGTGCGAATTTTTGACGTATGTCCACATATAATTAAATTAGAAGCGTTTGAGATTTGGGTTTTTTTAAGAAAAGAAAATTTCCGATTCAAATGATAAACATTTTTAAATTTTTGGTTTTTCGACGGCCACTTGTAAACTATTTGACCTACCAATTTGAAATTTTCGCCATGGTATTTCTTATGCTTTTTTTTGCTTTGAATTCGCTTTTAAACATCCAAAATCCAATGTTTGATTTTTTGGGTAAAAAATTTTGATTCAAATAATATAAAAACTTTTGAATTTTTAGTTTCATTTTTTTTTTATTTTGGTCATTTGACCTACCAATCTGAGATCTGATCTCGCCCTGCTCTTTCGATTGATGTATAACTCAAAAATATGAAACGTCATTTTCACCCCAAAAAAGTCGGTTTAAAAGACCCTCTGAAATCCTAAATAAATAGATCAATAATATCTTATTTATTTGTAAAGCAATTTCAAGTTTTTAATGGCCATTTAATGCAAAATTTTACGCAGAATCTAAAAATAACTAAATTAGAATTGTTTGAAGTGGTGTCATATAGGGCAAAATTTTTGAAGCTCCGGAATATTTAGTGCTCGATATTCCCGAAACTACGACAAATGATAAAATGCGGTTTTCACTATCGTTTTTCTCGTGCTTTTGTTGCGTAGAATACGCTTCTAAATATCCAAAATCTAATGGTTAATTTTTTTGTAAAAAAAATGTTGGCTGAAATAAAGAAAAATTTTGAATTGTCACCAGATTTTTTTTTTAAATGTCTTTGAGTAAATGTCAAACCTCGGACGAATAAATGAATTTTAGTAAACCAACAACAAAACTGACCTTTGGATAAAGCCAAGACAAAGCTCGTTTTCCGACGTCGCGACTACTAAACTAATACTCATAAAAAGACTGTTTCTTTAACGTCGACACTCAAGAAAATTTCAATACTTTGCTACATGCAGTACTTTAGTGGCGACCCCGTGCTCTGTGTGCATCCGAACAAAATGCAAATTTTCCAGAGAATTTCAACGAACAAGCCAATCTGAAATTCAAGAACAGCTACAAAAACGTCCGTTTTATTTCACGCCGTTATGTAGCACCCTCTGGGGACATCCACTTGTTTATGTTTTGCGATGATAACAAAAATGCAATGTTCAGCAAGTGTTTTCATTATTAAATCGCAAAGTTGCACAATGTTGCCACAACTAGCCTCGTAGTGATTTTTGATGTCTTCAGGTTGTCATACATGACGACAGTTCCCGAGAGCATTGTTCCAATACGCACGAATTTTTATTCAAATTTGATTTACATCCCAAAGTCAGTCATCAAAATAGAATCCCGAGCAGTTAAAAATAAAAATGTTTGTGTCTCAGCTCCAAAAATTCGATCGAAGTCTAATTTTATAAGAAACGTCTCAAAATGATTTAAAGGGTTTATAAAAGTCTCAATAACGTTTTCATGGGCGAGGTCTACACTTTTACGGGCAATATCAATTTTCAGGTGGTCGACGTTGTGGTCCATTTAGTTTTACAGAGGCTATAAAATACTCCCTCGCTCGTATTTTGGTTAAGACGAAAAAACAATTCCGAACTTTCTACAATTGTAATAATTTCTCCAAAACAAAACGAAACGAATCAATTTCAAAGTTTTAATTATTTAGATAATGGCGCCGCTCTCGCATCTTTAAAAGTAATTTTTTTTTAATTATTTCGGCGCGTTCGTGCAAAAGAATGTTTTGATTTGAAATTAAAAGAAAACTGGTCTTGGCAAACAACGGTCGCAGTGTTGCAGAGAGAGGAGTGCTTTCGGGGATATAAAAAGGTCTAATTTATTCAGGGTTACCACGACTTTGCGTTTGGAGATAAAATAAAGATTTAGGAAGGATCAAACAGTAATAGAAGACGTGTTATTTCATCTATCAGAGTTGATTGGTTTGTTAAAAAAGTTTAATTTTTCACCTTGTCATCGCCACAAAACCTCCCTTGTCATTATTTCCGGACAAAAGATATTAACAGGCTCTTCGTCACTTGGCTATTGTCCCCTGTTTATATCCAACTCGAACCCAATTTATTACCAAACAACATCCCACGATTTAGATAATAACCTTAATAAAGGAGACAGATGAAGGCAAGATCGAATACTCTCCACATGCCTTCACTATCCAGCTGCATATTTTATCGCCCCAACTCTGTGATTAATGACGAATGTGAGTTAAAACAGACGTAATTTTTTCCACATTCTCGGTGAATACCACTGTCGGAATTTTAATTTAAAATTTACCGTGCCTCCACACGGAAGCAAATGCAAAATCAGCAAACTTTCGGTCGGAAATACTTCCGTTAGTCGTAACTTACAATTTTCTTTGAATGTGGGGATGTCGAGTCGACGACCTTTGTTTTCAAACCAACTTAATGAAAATAAATTGACGACGGAAGAGACGCCGACAATTCATCCTTAGAGTATTGACGCCATTACATGAATACGTATTAATTGTGGTCTATACAAATTTGCCTTGAGAAAATCTCCTGTTGACGCTACTGAAATAGTCTTTCAGATTTCAGGTTCGAAATTCGGGGAACTCGGCATGATTTAATATTCAAATCTCGCTTCTTACATTTTTACGGTGGCAAAAATAAAGTGACAATTTGCACAGAATTTTACCTCACCTCCGCTTGAATGTGAGGTTAAGTTCGTACTGCGATAATTTTAGATATCTTAAAGGGTATTCTAAGTTCTAAGCAACAAAAGCCCGAGAAAAACGATGGTGAAAACCGCATTTTTCTATCTGTCGTAGTTTCGGAGATATCGAGCACTAAATACTCTAGAGCTTCAAAAGTTTTGCCCTCTGGCGACAACCCGAAATTCAAAAGCTTTTAATTCAGATATTTGTTTATGTACGTTAAAAATTCGCAGTTTTAAATTCTGCGTGAAATTTTTCGTTAAATAAGTACCAAAAACTTGAGTTTGCTTTATAAATAAATGGGATATTGTCCGAGGTTATCAGAGGGTTTTTTGGGAACATTTTTAACCACTTTTTCGGTGCAAAAATAACGTTTAATACTTTTGAGTTATCTATCAATCAAAAAAGCAGGGCGGAATTTATCAACTGGCCAAATCTCAGCTCAGTAGGTCAAACAGTTTACGAGTGGCTGTCAAAAAAACAAAAATTCAAAAATTTTTATCGTTTGAGTCAGATTTTTTTTTTACAAACAATCGCCAATTAAATTTTATATATCTAAAAAGATATTCAAAGCAACAAAAACCTGAGAAAAACAATGGTAAAAACCGCATTTTTCGAACAGTAAATCTTCCGGAGCTTCAAAAATTTTGCTCTCTGGCGACAACCCGAAACTCCAAATGCTTCTAATTCGTTTATTTGTTGACGTAGGTTGAAAATTTGCACAGTTTAAAGTGCCAAATTACAAAATTAGACAGCCAAAATGACAAATTTTAAAATTTTTGCCTTCAAGATGATCTGAAATTGTGTAATCGTTTTTATTAAAGTTTGTATTTTTAGTAATTTTTACCACAGCAATAAAACTGGGTAAGATAATCATCTTTGGTTTACTTTTAGAATGTGCCAAATTACAAAGTTAAAGAACAACTAGAACAGAAAAGACAAATTTAAAATTCTAAAATTTTCTAATATTTTTATTAAAGTCTAACTTCAAAGACATAGCAGTAGCACTAAGTTTTGGCTTACTTATACAGGGTGTAACAGGAATGAGTAGATTAAATTAAACTGGTGGTAGATCTTGTTAAAACAAACAATTTTTTTTTAGCGGTTTTTCAAAATTCGAGCTCAATTTCAAGATATTAATAATTTTGGAAATAGGTATTATTTGTGGTCTATACAAATTTGCCTCGAGAAAATTGCCTTTCAGTTTTCAGCTTTCAAATGCGAGAAACTCGGGATGATTTAATATTCAAATCGCACTCCTTCCATTTTTACGCTGGCAAAAATAAAGTGACAATTTGCACGGATTAAACGTCACTCCCACTTAAATGTGAGGTTAAGTTCGTACTGCGATAATTTTAGCCGCAACGTTTCATTAATTAAAACAAATTAACTCTGTGTGATCCCGAATTCGTGCGATTGTCAAAGGTCTAGTTATTGCATATTTTTAGCCGCATTCTGGCACAGGTCCTACATAATATAAATAAACATAAAGTCTCGATTATAATAAAGCCGTCGGTGTTTTTCTTTAAACGTAAAAGCGAAAGTGGAATCGTATGCATACCGCTATTTTTAGCCAGGCACCTGTTGGCTTTGCAAACCAATCTCTTTATTACTTCCGAAGTTCTTTTCCAACAACCATTAAGTTTGAATTCTAATCTTAAGCTCGCGGTAATTGAATATTAGATGTAATTCTAACTCGGAACATTGATAGGGAGCGATTATATCAAATTCTTGTCGTTTATTGATTTTCAATTGAGCCTCATTTCGTGATTAACTTGCGTAATTTAACGAGAAGCAACAAATGATCTCCGAATCCTGGAATCCTGTTGTAAATCGCGACAGTTCCACTGTTTATTTATTATTTTAATTAAACTACTTGTAGTTTTATTTGGAGGACAATGAAACGATTATCCCTTCAACATATAAATTTTGCTGCGCTCCAGCTTCCTGCTTACTCTCCACTTTGCTCCTATTAATTACAGTCTCTACTTTGTCTTTTTTGTAATTTATTCCCGAGATTCCGTACACGTAATCAGGGAACTTTCATACATGCAAATTTGATTTCACGTTTGAAAAACAATGCCGCAAATACTACGCAGATGTGCCATAAAAATAATTTTGTTGACACTGTCTTTCACACCTGTCCGGTAATTTTTAATCCGCAAAAATATCCAAAAAAAATTAATAGACTCATTACTCGGGCTTCAATGAATTTGTCGCAGTTCCAAGAATTAATTGGCGTTATTTATCTCCTCAGCACTCCTTTAATTGCTGTAATCCTTAATGGACAAGTCTCGTTGCACCAAACAAATTAGCAGCTTTTCAAGCGTCATCGCAGGTCTTTTCAACGAAAGAAGTAATCTAATTTTCGAATTCTCTGTAAAACGACTAAGCACACATCACCAGGTCGTATTATTAAATTATGGCGCAAACTACTCTCACCAATCCGCTATCTTATTTATAAGCAAAAAGTGCAAAACAACAAAAATCGCGCCAAGAAAACGTCAAAATTTCCTTATACATAAATTCAGCAAGAAAACGATTCGTGCTGTCAATTTCACGATAAGATAAGTTGAATCATGACACCTTTCCCACTTTTTACGAGAAATTTATCGGAAAATAGTGTGAAAAAGTAACACGGATTCAAGTCACGTCGATTCCTAATTGATTAAATAGATAAAGAGAGATCTTCAACAGGATGTGTTCATTCAACTCATTATCTTCTGATGTTTACGTGTAATTTGATTATTTAACCGCGTGGCGGCTCTCCAAGAGGATATAAAAATAGGACGGCGAGCCGTAGGATATTAGTCGGAGGACGAATTTTTACTTTTATTTTGAGTTGTCCAATTAGAACTACAGAGGAGATCGGTTAGGTTGGATTTTAGTTGGAAAAGTTTTGGCTGTCAAAGCACTTTATCCCAGATTATCAGGGGGGAATTTTAAGCAAATTACATTTTCACCTGATTTACGAGGACGATCCTTTTTTGCCACTTAAATGTTAGTCCGCTGATTCTGTTCGGTGTCTACAACTTGGATTTGATGGAATTAAAACAAATGGACACGGGGTACTCAGGTGCTGCTTTTCTTCCCTGCTTTTATTATTTTTCTAGCGATTTTATCTTTATGGGTTCAGAGATCCTAATATTTCTCCTTTTTTATTATGAAAGTCTTAAGATAGAGGAGATCTTTCATTGGGAAATTTCTCTATTTTTTTTAAGTAAACCTTGCATTCTCTAGACTTCATCTTAAGTGTGAACAAATTTAAAACATTTCGCTTTGGCTCCATAAATTTGTGATTTGGCACGGCTCATTAACATGTCAAAAATAGTAACCAAATTTCATTGCCATTGCGTTACAACTAATACTTGTAATTTTTGATCTTTAATCCTATTTTACACATTCTACAGGATGTAACAGAAATAAGTACATTAAATTAAACCAGTGGTAAATTTCGATAAACAAACAACTGTTTCCTCTGCGCGTTTAAATTAATTTATTATCATTTTGTAAATTATGGACAACAACAAATTTGGCTCAACGCGATTTTTATAGACGTGCCGTTCATTCACGGACTTCCACTTTCCGTAAAACAACGTCTGTTCCCTAAACCGGCAAAATCACAACTAAAATAAATTCACGAAATCAAGTGATTAAATCGACTAAAAACGTAATCAGTTTTCAATGTTTCCATTTTTTGTGCAATATACCAGTAGTCTTGAAAACTGATCATTTTCCAAAATTATTATTAAAATCTCGAAACTAAGCTCAAATTTTGAAAAAACCGCAAAAGGAAAAATTTCTTTGTTTTAACATGATCTACCACCAGTTTAATTAAATGCACTCATTTCCATGAATTACAATTTATAATTTTATTGCTGTCTTTAAAATTAGACTTTAATAAAAATATTAGAAAATTTTAGAATTTGTTCTAGTTGTTCTCTAAGTTTGTTATTTGGCACATTCTGAAAGTAAGTCAAAGATAACAATCTTTCCCAGTTTTATTGCTGTGGTAAAAATTACTAAATATACAAACTTTAATAAAAAAGATTGAACAATTTCAGATCATCTTGAAAGTAAAAATTTCTAAAATTTGTCTTTTCGGCTGTATAATTTTCTAATTTGGCACTTTAAATTTTAAACACGTCAACAAATAAGCGAATTAAAAGCGTTTGGAGTTTCGGGTTGACGCCAGAGAGCAAAATTATTGAAGTTGTGATATATCCGGAACTACGACACATAGAAAAATGCGGTCTTCACCATAGTTTTTCTAGGACTGTTGTTGCTTATAATATCTTTTGGAAATCTAAAATTGATCGCCGATTTTTTGAGGAAAAAAAATTACGACCCAAACTTCAAAAAAATTGATTTTGTTTGTTTTTGACAGCCACTCGTAAACAGTTGATAGATCGATTGATGCTCTTTCGATTGATGTAACTCAAAGGTATGAAAGGTCATTTTCGCACCGAATAACTCGGATAAAAATGTTCCTAAAAAACCCCTCTAAAAACCACGATTAAAATCTTATTTATTTGTCAAGCAAACTTAAGTTTTTGGTGCTCATTTAATGCAAAATTTTTCACAGAATTCAAAACTGTGCGAATTTTTAAAGTACATCGACAAATAACTTAATTAAAAACTTTTGAACTTTCGGGTTGTCGCCAGAGGGCAAATTTTTTAAGCTCCGGTATATTTAGTGAAAAAGGCGGTTTTCATCATCGTTTTTCTCAGGCTTTTGTTGCTTAGAATACTTTTTCAGATATGAAAAATTTGATTGGCGATTTTTTGAGAAAAGAATTCCGATTCAAGCGATAATTTTTTTAAAGTTTTTGTTTTTTAGACAGACACTCGTAAACTATTCGACCTACTGAGCTGAGATTTGGTTAATTGATAGATCCCGCCTTGTTCGTTCAATTGATGTAGAAGTCAAAGGTATTAAACGTCATTTTCGCACCTAAAAAGTCGGTTAAAAATGTTCTTAAAAAACCTTCAGAAAACGTCGGTCAACATCTTATTTATTTGTAAAGCAAACTTAAGTTTTTGGTGCACATTTAACGCAAAATTTCACGTAAAATCCAAAACTTGGCGAATTTTCAATGTACGTCAAAAAAGAACTAAAGTAGAAGCGTTTAAAGTTTCGGGTGGTCAACAGAGAACAACATTTTTAAAGCTCCGGAATATTTAGTCCTCGATATCTCCGGAACTACCACAGATAGAAAAATGCCGTTTTTACCATCGTTTTATTGTTCTATCATTACAATTATCAGAATATCAAGCTCTAACAAAAAAATAAGGAAAATTTCATATTGTCCTAAAAGTGAAAATACCTAATATTAACCTAAAAATGCTCAAACTGAAAATATAAAAGTTGCAAATTTGTCTTTTTGGCCCATTTTTCGATGTGGTAGAGCTCATAAGCAAATCGAATTACGTTTGTCCCCCTCTGAAATCCCAACAGCTCCCATGCACACGATTAGTCAAATTGCAAATTACAAAAATATGCATGCGTAAGCAGAATTTTGATGGAGGATAATAGATGCCTATGCACGATTATCAGGATTTTCTGGGATCACACGAAAAATCGATGAGAAAGCGGTGAGTTTGATCCATGCAGAGAAATTTAAAACGTGATGTAATTACACTTACAAAACGCAGTGTAGGAGGAATATTTTTGAATATTTATTACAAGTGCAGACAATCCTAAAATCTGTTGCTTCGCGGAAATCAACAGATTATTCGTGAGGTCGCTTTTCCAAGTTTAATTGTGTACAAAGTGTTGAAAAACAAGACACATGTTTAAAACATAAGAAGTCACTTTTTCTTATCGCGTTTAATTTCACACTGTGCATTGAATCCTGATTGCTAAGTTAGTGACCTTAACCCTGACACGCCATTTCCTCGTCTGTAAATCCACCACTCAAAAATAATTGCGTTATTAGGAATGACTTCTCTCGTCGGAGATAAATTTCTCTTCACGATGAATGAATATTGTCTTTTGCAGACTTTCTGGTGTTCGCTGTACAAAAAGTAATTTTTCATTGTAGATTTGTGTTTTGGCTGTACCCGGAAGTTTCCCGCATATGCTGGCGCCAGGGATCCCCTGATAAAACTGTGAAAACAAGTTCACTTTCTAAATTGTATGATTCATTATTGTACTATTAATTGGTTGCATCGTGAAATCAACGGAGCGATCATAATTTGCAAACTAATTAAAGTGTAAGCATTCCAAGTGTTACGTTTAATTAAGCAAACATTGAAATTGTGTTATAAACAGGGATGACTCTGTTGACCCATGATCCAACGAAACCGGTCCGTTTTCGAGTATAAACAAACTTTTAATTACAGAATAAACTGCATTTGACTCTTTGAGAGTTGAATTAATTAAAAATACTTCCAACTTTGATTATACAACTTTTTGTGAATAATAAGTCATTTGGTGTCAAATTAAAGAAGCGGTTTTTTTGATTAGCCCACGCCACAAGACGAAATGTAAATTGTCCTGTGGTTGCTTGCGACGATTAAAAAGACGTAAAATATTTGACTTCGAAGACGTTTTTCACTAATGAATTGGAAGATTCATTTTCATGTTTTATAAAACTTGTTTGGGATGTTTCGAATATTGCAGAGGCGTGGAAAGTATCTTTGTACACGATTAAACCATTAAACTTGTCTATTAGTTTCAAATTGGTACTGAAACTAGAATTAACTTGGTCACATCCCTTCAATTAGCTCGGAGCTGTTTACCCTTTTCGGACCATTTCATTCGAAACAAGAGCAATAACCTGTTTGTCAACAAACACTGATTTTGACATGATTTTTCAATACACATTTAGACAGTCTTGCCTTTATTATTATGTTTACCTGTCGTGTATGAGTAATTGGCTTTTGATTTATGAGCATCCCTCTCTGATAGAAATCGAATTCCCGGACGCCTCCGGGCAAGAATTTATACCATTTCCCGGAGCAAATATTTACCCATTAATCAAAATTTAATTGGTCACATAGAAAAAAGCTATACAAACCTTTTTTTGATTTAATGACTAGGGTAAAACTACCAATAATCGGCACCATTAGCAGATTTTTCAACTTTTTTATTTTTCAAAACGCTGTATAAAATTGGATATTTGTTCTACGTCTTTATGATTGTTGTCATTTTTCTCAGAAAAACTTTAATTTGTTGTGAAAATAGTTGGAAACCTCCAGATAATGTTAAAAACTCGTAAATCTTCAAAATTCACACCAAATACTAACACTATTATTTTATAAATTTAACTAAAAAGTATCTGAATGAAAAGCTAGAACCTAGAATAACACGTTACAAAGAGCCCAAAAAAAACCGCATTGCAGGTCAAAAAAAATGAAAATAGCGAGCAATTTCTTAGCAAACAATTAAAGCCAGCTCACTTTGAAAACGTATGATAACCATCGAGTAAAATATTTTTTTTAGCTGTCGTCATACTTCTTAGAGCTGTCTAAAAGTACCAAAGAGCTTCCCAATAAGTAGGATTACAGTTTAAAATGTTCAGCAGGCTTTTACAATACACCCAACTCTTAATTTCGGAAAAAACCTATGGCGAGTGCCGACTATTAGTAGTTTTACCCTAGAAGTGATAAAAAAGTTTAAAATCCACGCAACTCGAATAGAGTATCGATCGACCGGACTTAATTAATTTGATCGGGAAGATCAGTGTGGACCCGATTAATTTATTTTACATTGGGGCATTATGAATTGGTTTGCCTATGCTAAACGATCCTCGAAAGCTATGTACTTAACACACCAATTATGCGAATTTGTGCTGCTCGTTTACATTAAAATATTGCTGACAAAGAGAGACCAAATTGGATAGCCCAAAGAAATGACATGTTTGTATTGTTTGAATCGTTTGGGTTACACAGCAGTGACAATTCTCTAGTATCAAACACATCGTCCTAAAAAAAGCTTTGTAAACTACGTGAGTTTCGAGATAAACCGCGTTTGAAGCCGGACGCATTGTGTTTTTTGATATACTTTGTTGTCTGGACTTGGAAATTAAAAAGATAGCGATCTTTGACTACATGCTAGCTTCAGTGAAATGGAAAAAGTTTGTTGGACATTTGTACAATGTCGATTAGATACGTGTAATTGTTACTCAAATCGATCCAATGCAACGTTTGAAATTCGCTCTTAGATAAAAACTCCGTTCCCCATCGACTACCTTAACTCGTCATGCATAAACATGTCGAAACTTGTTAGTAAAACTTACAATGCAAATATTGAAGAGTAACCGAGAACTTTCAATTGAACAACCTTGACGGCGCACACACTGTCGGAGACGTGCATAATGGCGTTCATTGGGGTTAAAGCCTTTGTAAACAGCCTTCTTCAAAGGCTGTACCGTTCAAGCGAATTCTCACTTTAGTTTTCCGGAATTGACAAATCTGCGATGTTGGTAGCATAGCTTACTTCCGTTAAAAGACACGTTTTTGGATCCAAATTCCAACAGTGGTGCTCATTAATCGATATATTCAACTCCAGATGGGATTTTCGACCTCAAGGGCACATTATCGAGGAGTCAGGCAACTCTTCAGTGCACTTGTTAAACATTTGCTTTGGTAAATGCAATTTCCACTCAAGTGTTTGGTTTAGGATGAAGTTGCGGCATCCAACCAATCATTTCTTTACTTTTTATCGAATAATCGTCTTCCTTGCGCAACACTCCATGCTTGAAAAAAATCCAATAAGGATTAAAGCCTTTACTCATATTTCATCCGTTTTCTGTTTAGTTTACACGCACTGGAGTTCGCAATAATTTATTGCTTGTTTTTCTTTATTGTTTGTTTGTTAATAAGAATTGTGTTCTCCATTTGTTCATGTCAGTTAATACCAAAGATTGATGGTCTTTCGTGAGAATAAATGTCGATATTGAAATTTTTTATTGGGATGTTACAAATAAATTGAAGGCGAGATCAGAAAATATACATCATCTTTCACTTTGGTATAAATTGATATAAGACCACAGTGGCAGCTTTTATCATATACAGAGTAGTGCATTTATTTACCCCCAAATCTAGCTGTCTTTACATTAAGGGTGGCTATGAAATGTCAAAAAATTTGTCGCTCATTACAAATTACAGTTGGTTTAGGTTGCAAATGTCACAAATGTCCGCCCAAGATCACAAATTTTAAAATTTTCATTGTGTAATTCGTTCCTGTTGCAAATGCTGCAATGGCAGTGTTGTTTTGGGTTACAAAAGACGATCGTTTAAGGTCTGATGCACAACAATTTTCATGTCAAAATTGACAAATGTCAAATTCTGGGAGACAATAAGGTCACCCTTGTCAGCTCAAAATTCCCAAAATCAAATTATCAAGAGTCCAAGAGTCCAATAAATAAAAATAATAAATAAAAATAAAAAACTGGGCTGCGTGCATAAAAATCACTCTGTGTAAAGTTTGTGTAAAATGTGTTCATAAAGATGCGCAAAGCTTTCTGTCACTCGACTTTGAGCGTTCATTAATACCACGCTAAGAACGCACAGAGTGCTCGAAAATCGCCGGACTCAGAAATCCCGATGAAAAACGCTCCAATGTCTTGAATTTCAAGTGCACGTCAAATGTTTGTTGCCATAAATGATTGTTTCTTAACCTTTCAAGTAAGCCGCACCCCTTTGAAACTGAAAATAGGTCTCCGCACACCGTTGAAAATTGTGCTTCAATTTTTTAGTTTAGAAAAATACATTTTTTTTAAATTTTTTGTTTATTAAAAAAATGTACATTTTATAATATCAACCAGCTTCTATAATAATTTTGGTCAAATTCCTAAATCGAAAAAGAAGCTCGAGATCTATCTACTGGCCGAATTTGAGACCGATCGGACAAATTAGGAAAAATGAAAATCAACTTATTTGTTGTCGAATCTGAATTTAAATCCCAGATTTGGAATCTACGGAAAATTCTGCATACACTGATGTATAATAACTTAATTTTACTCTAAAAAATTAGCGAGATATCGATATCAGAAATTTGGCATAGTTTTAGTCATGAATTTTTGCATTTAAATAACCACGGAAACCGTTCATAAACGCAACAACACTCTGGCGAATCTCAGAGTGTTAATCATATCACTCTGACGTCACACGTTCCAACAGACGTCTCACTTTATGAACACACCCCTGTTCACGTTGTGGTTTGAAGCCTGGATATCAAAAACTTAAACACAAAACGGTAACTGAAAAGTCGTTAACGTAAGTGAAATTTTAACTTTTAACATAATATCCATACACAAAACAAAAAAGTTACTAAGGTTGGCGAAAACAAAACATCCTAAACATGACAGTTGGCGAGAGTGGACAGCTGACGTTTCTAATGTCAAAAGTTCAACTGTAAAGTTACAATTTCGGCTTCAACAAACTTCAAAATACAGTCCTAAAGAGAATTCGATTTATGGAGATCGCCAAGTACACTCCGATTCACCAAAAATCCAAGGTAATTTGATTTTTCTGTTTTGTAATATTCACTATGAAAACAAAGCAACAAATTAGTGTATGACAGAGCCACCCTTGATGCTAGAAACACATTGTAGAACCCAATTAATTCCGTTATTAATTATGATTTATTAAAAAACTGCGCAATAGATTTTACTGGCAGTTATTTCCCCGAAATATCTGTTTACTGTGGTAATAAATATTTATTGGCAACCCTGAACATAAACCCTACGAATGCTTTTAATTAAGTTTATTCAGTTGCAAGCTAGGACGAAATAAAATACTTTTACTTAGTTGAAGCAACTTCAAATTTAGTTTTTGTACCAAGTTCAGTTCATAAAAATAAACGAGGAAAACTAACCCAACGAGTAACAGATGCGAGGATAAAATTAAATGTATTTCAACGTGACGCTGACACTTTACCTTTTGTCGCTATTGCAATAGACTCCGACTAGTTTATACACAATTGAGCTATTAAATTGCAGATAATGTATGGTATTACTGATTGTCAATCGCCTCGCGTGTCGTTTCAACACTAGTTCAAAAGTTTGGAGCCACTGATTTGAGTGTTTGAGTGTCACTGAAAAAATGTTTTATTTCTATGTCCAGTTATAAAAAAATATCGTTCGAAGGGCGAGGCGTCGTTGACGTCATGACGAATTTATTGGAAGTGTCACAAATATTATCACAACAATAAAAGGTACGAGCAATAGTTTCGTCATATCTTTTCATTTTTTTTAGTTTTTTCTTACCTTCACTTCTACATTTTCCACTCACTAAATACCACTTTTCACCCCGTCACTCCCTTCTTGGTTGTTTTGTCACAGTTTATGCACTTTTCACGTAAAGTTTTCGTACTTTTTCCGCGCGTCCATGCATGCTAGCGTCTCGACGAAAGCTGAAAGCGCACTGGCGGACGCCTCTATGCTACGTCTACCCGCATTTCGTCAGATAAGCTAAAAGTAGTCTCATTTGTATTCATTGATGAGGTTTTGGTTAGCTTACTGCATTGTTACACCTCCTTGATGCACAAGTGCAGTTGTGACCAATTTCGTCGGATTAAATAAAAACTTTCGCAATATTGAGAGGACGAGTTTTTGCGGGACGAAAGCTGTGCTGTGTCCAACTTTATTAATTTCGGTGGAACATATCTACTTGTGTCAAGGGAATGGATTTTTGGGGATGCTGAGTTGATTTAAAATGAAAAAAGTTGGATTTTGCCACTTTCAAACATGTTTTTGTGGGCTGTGTATGTCCGCCTTAACTTTTTAATATTTGTGCTTTTCCCACATCAATATTGTTTCAATTTGAAATGAGGTCCATCGTATTGACATCGGAGAAGATTCTCGTAACGAGAAGGTCACAGCAGGTGAATGAAAATCAGAGATTTTAATTAACAGCGGGAGATAAGCATTAACGCCGCCTTAATTCACAATTAGTATTCCTCTTTACTGCATTCCATAAACAAAACGGAAGACAACATTCTGGAATAATTTTCGGTTGTAATTGGAGGAAATGTGGGCTTAAGCAATTTATTTAGAACACATCAAGTCACGTTATTCCGATAAGGAAGTTTTGGAGGTAAGTGGATACTAATTCTGTGCTACTTTAAATTGGGGGATTCTGATTTATGGTATTTATAGTCGTTGATAAATGGAGAAATATATCAAAAACAGTTTGTGGCCGTCGAAAATAACGAGGTTTTCACATTGCTCTTTCACTTGGACGCGTTAAACGTGTTAAAATATCAAAGGAAAATTATGAGCAGCTAATTTCAACAAGTAATTCATAGTAATATTGTTTACATTGCGAGATAAATGCGCAACTGTCTGAGTGAAAGAAGTGACCAAACGTGACCGCTCCTCATTTCTCTTGACCCTTTGAAGGGATAATAGTTTCACTAAAGACAATAACAGCTTTTGAAACTCAACTCTGGTCTCCACTCAGCCTTACAAGGGTTAGACCGCTGACTTTGTTCTAATATGCAACGTTGAACTTAATGACTTCAAAAAAACGAAATAAAATATTCAGTTACAACGAGTTTAACACTGGGAAACATTTCTGCCCATTTCTGACGCTTGTTCCAGTACAAAAGGTAAAACTACGCACTCAGAAACCAGGAAAACCAAATATGCTCCGAATTATGCACATATCAAGTCCCATTTCTAGCATCGCCTTGAATTTTAATTGAAAAACGTCTCGACTGTTGCAATCGTCTGCATACCAACACCCAAAATACGTTATTACTAGCTTTCTTCTTATCATTATTAATCTCGGCCTGTAATCATATCGGATCACATTCAAATTGTGGGTAAATATGCTAATGGGATGTCTATTATCATATGGGATTTCATCAAGTCTGTATAATTAAATCTGAATTATTATAGGGAGCACTTTAACGGGTTCTGTATTGCATTTTTAAATTATCGGGTTGCGTAAGCTGACTTTTATGAGTTTTTGATGCTTATCTCACGCTAACTATAATTTAGAAGATGCAGCGAAAATTAACGGGCTCAGACAGGTGAGTGCCGATGTTGAAATAGCCGAAACTGCAGCTGTGGGACTTTCCCGTTTTCTCCTGCTATCTATTAATACTTTCAATTTTGCGCGTAAAAAAAATTTGTTATTCAATTTTAGTGGTTTTATGTTTTTCCCCTAAAATACAGGCGCCAAATTTAAACTTGCAACAAAAATGTCGATATTATGTAATTACTATCAATGATAAATGCAAAAATAGACTTGTTGATCAATTATCTATTATTACATCACTGATCACTCTGTACTCGATAAATTTGCATAATTGTGTGAGCACCAAAACAGGGCTGCCCTTGACACAATGGCAAACAAAAAATCCCAACGTCACAAGAAAATTTTTTCTGCTATTTTCGATTTGATCGAAAAACTTAATCAGAATAAGCGCCCTCTGTCCAGCAATGGCCAGCATTTGGTTTAATCCCGTTTCTGCAGCGCACTGTATCTTCCAAAAGCCGCATATGCGCCTCATCAGGTATTTTCGAACCGTAATGAAAGTCTTGATAACAGTATTGATCCTAGAAATTTCTCCGCGAAAATGTGCGACACCAAATTAAACGGGAAAATCAACGGTATTGATGGTAAAACTCCCTTTCTGATTGGGGTTTCAGGGGGCACAGCTAGCGGCAAGGTAAGGGAGAGAAAATTGACTCAGTTTCCACGTTTGTTGTAGAGCACTGTGTGTAAACGAATTATGGAAAAGTTGGGACAAGTGGACGTCGATCACACGCAAAGACAAGTTGTTTGTATTTCACAAGATAGTTTTTATCGGGATTTGACTCCCAATGAGATCCAGAAGGCTGAGAAGGGACAGTTTAATTTTGATCATCCGGACGCTTTTAATGAAAATTTGATGAAGGAGACGTTGATGGATATTTTAGCTGGGAAGATTGTGAAGATTCCGACTTATGATTACAAGAATCATGCTTTGTAAGTCGAGATTTTAACGAGGTAACCTCACTTTTTGACACTTGATGTAACCTCACTTTTTAGACGCAAAGACGAAATTATTACGATTTATCCAGCCGACGTGGTTCTTTTCGAAGGAATTTTAGTCTTCTATTTCCCAGAAGTGCGTAAATTGTTTCATATGAAACTATTTGTGGACACTGATTCAGACACAAGACTTGCAAGAAGGGGTGAGTTGAAATGGATCCTTTCTCCAATTTCCTTGATTTTTTTGTAGTTCCGAGGGACATTAACGAGCGCGGGCGCGATTTAGAGCAAGTCCTGAATCAGTACATGAATTTCGTAAAACCAGCTTTTGAGGAGTTTTGTTCTCCTGTAAGGTGATGCTTATTTTAGTGGCGCAAGTATTGAGATTTTTCTTACAGACGAAAAAATTCGCCGATGTTATTATTCCTCGGGGGGCTGACAACACTGGTAAGTTCACACAGATGTACAGTGGGCAAGAGTCCTACTATGTTCTCAAAAGTATTTTTAATTTCATGTTTATGTACCTTTTTGTGGGCTGAGAGAAAAATGAAATTTTTGAAACAATAGTGGAACCTTTCGCCCCTGTGAGCCAACCTTTCTTTCATTGAGAAACCGCTTTGGTGAATGGTGGATAGTCACTGCAATATCATTCCTGTATCATAAATATCACCTCCATGCTGTTTTGTCATTATCTTAAGTTTTCTTATCGTTGCATGATTCCAACACTGTAGTAGTTGTGATATTAAACCCGTGATATTTGTTTTGCAGTGGCTATTGACCTAATAGTTCACCACATCTGGGATATATTACATGGAAATGAGCGTGAAAATGGCTACAAGTCCATTCCATCTACACCAAATCGGATCTAAGCACACATTCTAATCGCGTAGAATACCAAAGTATACTTATTACTAAGTGTAAGGGTACGAAATAAGACTGGACACGTGCACAACTGTCAATTGAATTTCTTTTCCGATCTGATGTATTTTTTAATTGAGTGCATTTACAATTTTGTTATGAACATGTCTGCTTTTGTCAATAAATACATTTTCTGCATGAATGTCATCTTTTCATTTCAGTTGCGATTGATTTGATTGTTCAACATATCAGAGAGATTTTAAGCAACAGACTGAGAAATTCTGAAGAACGCATCATTGAAGCAGCTTCGACTGTTAACTTGTCACCCGCACAGTCCCCAGCGAAACGAGCCAATTCTGGAAAAAGACCGCACTAAGAGGGACATCGTAGAATTGTTAACTGTTGATTCTTGCCACAAAATATATTTTTTAAATTACTTGTACTTGTTAGGATTAGGAATATAAATCTGTACATATAGTCGCTTAGATTCAAAATCAAAATATGCCAAAGTTTTAGGAGTAGGCGCACTAGTAGGTCTGACTAAATTTCAAGTGCCATTTTATGTTAATACTCACGTTTTACAGGGGTTTTCGTACTTATGTTTATTCGTTTTAAAACAAATTATGTAAGTTTTGTGTGATATTTATACCAAACTATTTTTATTTGTCCACGTTTCTTTGTATTGAGTTGGTAATAAAAACACAAATTTAAACAAAATCGCAGTTTTTTACTAAGAAAACCACGCTGGAACTCTGTGAGCTCATTTTATTATGAGATTATCATACATACAATTATAAAAATTAATATTCTTAGACACTGCTTATTGGTAATATAATTCTATGTTCATCCCATCATGGATTTCATCTGAAATTTGAGTTAAGGCAACTTTTTATTCTTATTTTATGTTCTGTGCAACTATTTAAGCAATAAATTCAGTAAATGTGACCCTAAAATTGTATCAACAAAACACACCTTGAATGAGTTTCTAATAATCCCAAGATTTGAGTATCAAGGGATTTCTGCAACTGATAATTTAATGCAAACTGAAGCACATCTGTCCCATGATAACCAGAGATTGTGATATTAAAAAGGATACAGTCCTGTAGCTGGATGTGGTCCTTGAAAGTGGTGTACCATTTCTTCAGGACAATTTTGTCCCATTTTGTCCCCGTCTGAGCGGCAATGAGCTTCTTCAGATCCCCCACAGTATCATCAGGGTTGCATTTCACCCTCACCTTCTTCCCTAACCTGTCGTTGCAAGTAATTTCTATCATTTTCAGTCCTAAAAAACTAAAACTTGTTCCACCTCGAAAACAACCGTTTTTCTTACCTTGAAGCTCGTTTTATGGAATTATCTGGAATTGAAAATTAGTTTTGACTTTGACGTTTGTGAACGTCAGTCGTTGCACCTACTCCTCTCAACTATCAACTGTCAGAATAGATAAGATGTCCCGGTAGAGCTCCTGCGTAGTTCTTTCATACCTCTGTAAAGTTACGTGTCTGCGTGGAGCTTTTGCTCTCTATAAATCAAAATGAGTATTCCAAATGAATATATTTCAAACGCTGAAGACATAGCAGATCAGGTAACTGGAATTTTTTAACTTTGAGATTGTCGCCAGTATTTGCGAAATCAAAAGTTTCTGTCAAAATCATGAAGTTTTTCGAAAAATGCACTCAAAATTTAATGTCACGTCACCTTGCTACCTTCTGTTCAAATTAAAAATAAATCAACAGGTTTTCCAAGGGGAAATCCACAATTAGAGTGGTCGCGGGACTGTTTTTTTGATTTTTTATCAATTTCTTCAGTTTCAACGCCTCCATATGCTCACACTTTCTTCTTCCAGGTCATCAGAAAGTTAAAACATATCCTTCCAACAGCAGCACGGCTATGTCTTATATCCACCTTCCTCGAAGATGGTTTACGAATGTGGTTCCAATGGAGTGAACAAAGAGAGTACATGGACTTGTCATGGGGCTGTGGCAAGTTTCTCGCGACAATTTTCGTTTTAGTTAATTTAATTGGGCAATTGGGGGGCTGCGTCATGGTCATAATCCGATACAAAGTAACGATAGCTTGTGGAGTTCTCTTTTTCATTGTAGTTTTACAAGTATGAACACGAATTTTATTGTATTATTGACTACAGGTTTTTTTCTAGACTTTCGCTTATAGCATATTGTGGGATTTACAGTTCTTGTTCAGGAACTTGGCTCTTATCGGTGCTCTCTTGTTGGTCTTGGCTGAAAGCAGAGGCGAAGCGAAAAGTTTATTTGCAGGAGTACCATCCCTTGGAGAGAACAAACCCAAGAACTACCTACAACTAACGGGGAGAATTCTGCTCGCATTTATGTTTATCACGCTGATTCGATTTGAGCTCAGCTTTTTCCAGGTAATTGAACCAGATGGTTTATTTTTGTTGTGTTTTCACGTCTTGCCAAGAATTTCGCCAATAGACTATAAATTCTAGTTGAAAAATAACGTTGTTAAAAACATTGAGGAGTTTTACAACCATAAAGATAGCAATATGACATAAAGCAATTTACGGATTGTCACGGTTTATCAGCACTAAAATCGTCTTGGGATTTCTTATCAGTGTAATCGCGTTTGGTACAATCGAGATCGTTTTTGATAGTCATAAAAAATATTGCAACATCAGTGATGTCCTTATCAATAACAAAAAGTCGTTAATTTGTGAACAATGTGGTGGGAATTAAACATTACCTAATCTACCAAGGTCGGGGAAAAAGGTAAAAAGACATTGAAAATATTCATTTGTCTGCTGCATAATTGTGGATTTAATTACACTAGTTTACAAATTTAGATGTTTTCTTATATCCCACTGTAATCACAAAAATCCATTGGCCATAATTTGATCACGTCTGGATTTTTCACAGGATTTGTTTGTTTATGCGTAGGAAAGCATTCATTTCTGGGTAAAATGATGCGCCAGATGCCATATTTTTTAAATTTAAAATTTGAATTTTTGGCTTCACATTTGATTATAAGCAACTTTTCTTAATAACTTTAGTCCATATCTCTGACGCCAAGCAAAATATAGAAAAATCCCTCTATTCAAAAAATCGCAGTAGGCTGAGTTTGCAACTTACAGTAAGCGTAGTTCTTAAAAGATGCACCATATGGCCTTCTATGATTGTGCCAAAATTCAAAATTTTTCTCCAAAAATAAACGCAGATATGAGTTTGTAGTTAATTAAGAGAGACCCTGTATAAGTAAAAAACCAAACGTGATAGTTTTTTTCTATTTTTAGTTTTGAATTCTGCTTACTGTTGTAATTGTACATTTACATTTTGACATTTTTCTCAGAAAATGCAAATGATAAGAATTTGAAATTTTGGGGACAGTGCTATACCGAAATTGTATGATTTCTAAAATACAGTCGGACTTCCACAATTCGAAATTCATTACTATTATTACTGAATCCAGAATTTTATCAAAAGTGTTAGATAGCTAGGAAACATGTAAAAAGATCTCCAATGTCACCGAAGAAACTATTCTGAATTATAATTCGAAAATCTGGTTTTGGGTAAGTAGTGTTTCTGACAACGATATTCTACTAGAAGAATTGAGCCATAAAACAAATTTTTAAGTGCAAGAAAAAGAATATCCCAAAAATTCAGATCAAAATCAGATCTTTAACAAAAATTTCAGAAAATTATAAAAATTGCAACTCGAAACGATGTGGATTTTGAAGATTCACATTTATAAGTGAAAAATGCGTTTGAAACATTGAAACTGTTTTTTTTTTACATTGAAAGACTGTGCCTACTGAGCACATTTATAATTCTTTAAAAACAATTTTATGCAAATTTTTTTCATTTTTTGTTTAGTATTTCTTTAACTCGAACCAATTGTGGTTTCCCTTCAGACTTCGAGTTATGGAAGTTCGACTGTATCTCGATTTAAAAAAAAAACAAATTAAATTTGCATTACAAAAAAAATATTTCCACAAACATTTTTGATGATTTTTTATTTCCATTAGACCACAAAATTTGTTTATAAAAAAATTGGAAACAAAGGAGTAAAAACACTTCTTTTTTTCCGTATTTTTAGTAGGAAATAGGTGTCCGATACATAAAGTTACCGCGAAATTTCGTTGTACGTTTGTATTGTGCTTTTTTTCCAATTAACGTGGCGATTTTAAAATAGATTATAGGGTACTTATTTCGGAAAAAAATTTCACTTCTGTTGTGCAATTTTTTTTACAAAAATCAAGATATCTCTGAAATGGTTCAATTTAAGTATAGCACATTATACATAAAGTCACCCTTAATTTGGATGAATATGTGGGGCGTTCCATTTTAAATAAGCAAGTTTACTACTTCCGGCATAACCAGAAGTGTCACTAATACGTAAATATTGTCATTCGATTTGTCTTATTATTCTCTTATTATTTTTATGAGAAAAGTGTCAAAGCGTACCTATACGTTTACAACAGTTAGAGGGTTAAAAAACTTTTCTAGATTCAACCCTTTTCATTGTGAAATATAAAACCTTGTGAACTAGTGTTATTTAATATCATGCAATCAAACTCCAGTTTCAGTTTTAATGTGTGCGTCTTACAACTCTCGTTTTGCAGATTCTTTTGGACCTCATGGGATCGGCCCTCATGGTCTTAGTTACAGTAGGTTACAAAACAAAATTGTCAGCTTTGATTTTGGTACTGTTACTTACAACCCTCAACTTCTACCATAACGCTTGGTGGAATATTCCTTCGTACAAGCCGCTGCGTGATTTCCTGAAATACGATTTCTTCCAGGTAATATCTCTGAATTTTGTTGTATCTACTACTGTTGTATTTTGTAGACTTTGTCAGTGATCGGAGGTCTGCTTATGATAGTTTATCTAGGTCCTGGTGGCGTGTCGATGGATGAGCACAAGAAGCGGTGGTAAATTAAGTGTTACCTTTTAGTGAGCAGGTGATAAGTTGTGAGAACATTAGTTGGTTCATTTTGTATGAAAATTCCCGTTTTATTTTTGCAAGGATTGTATGAACCTGTATTTTTTTACTAATTTAAAAGTGTACATATGGTAAGTTTTATTATTTTGTGACCGTCATCAAGTATTTCGAACGAATATTCGTCTACACAATGTAAATGTACGTACATCATCCAAATTTTTGTATGCTCAACATATACTTCCAACGCTGAATATTTTAAATTTTATTGTATTTTAGATAGATTAAGTTTACTGGGTTGTTGCAAGGACTAATAAAATATTTTTCCAATAGTATGCAGCTCACTTCTTTGCTGCTTTAGCTTGATTGGCTACAGCCTCCATGGCCTTTTTCACTGTTTCAGGATCACCCAAAAACTGCAAGCTTCCCCCAGGAATTGGTTTCATATTTTCATCCAAGGTGTAAACAAAAGGTATTCCTGTGGGTAAATTCAAACCCATGATGGCATCTTCGCTCATTTGATCCAAGTATTTTACGATCCCTCTTAAGCTGTTACCGTGAGCGGCGATCAAAATCTTTTTCCCAGCTTTAATTTGGGGTACTATCGTCTCGTTCCAAAAGGGTAAACTCCTTTCAATGGTCAACTTCAGAGACTCACAGGCCGGAAATTCATCTTTACAGGGCCCATGCTCGTAAATCTTGTCATTCACGATGGTATTATAGTACTGGTGGTCCTTCTCCATGGGGGGCGGAGGCACATCGTAACTTCTCCTCCAAATCGCCACTTGTTTCTCCCCATACTTTTCTGCAGTTTCTGTTTTGTTCAAACCGGTTAAGGCGCCGTAGTGCCGCTCGTTAAGCCTCCACGTTTTCTCAATAGGTATTGATTCCAAACCCAGTTCTTTAAGGATGATCTGAAGAGTTTGTTGAGCTCTGTTTAACACGGAAACGTACGCCAAATCAAAAGTGTATTTGGCATCTTTGAGGGCTTTCCCAGCGTTTTGGGCTTCTTGTCTTCCCTTTTCGCTGAGGTTGGCGTTGTACCAACCGCAGAAGAGATTCTTCTGGTTCCATTCCGATTCGCCGTGGCGAACCATCACGATTCTGTACTGCGTCATGGTGGACAGAAATTTTGCAGGGAGTGTCAGAAAGGGGTGCTTTAATGTCAGTTTTGCCATGGTGGATTGATTTATTCTTTATTTTTCTCAATGAAATCTACGAGTTTCCTAGCTAACGTTAGATACATCCGAGAGTGGAGATTCTCAGGGTCTTTTACTACAATGGGGGTACCTTTATCAGTACTACATGATACCTCTTGGTCCAGAGCAAAACTGGCAATAATATTTGAGTTTATTTCGGCAACTAAATTTGGGGTTCCTTCACCGAAAACTTTAACGGTACTTGAACACGATGGACATATTACTGACGACATATTTTCCACGAGGCCTATAATGGGGACTCCTAACTTTTGGTACATGATAGCCCCACGTTTGGTCACTTGGAGGGCCGCAGGCTGTGGAGTCGTCACCAAAATAACACCTTGAAAAGAAAATTAACGTGGACAAACAGATTTTAACATTTATACCAGAAATAGGAACGTTCTGAACTAGAGATAGGTGAGTGTCCCCAGTACCGGGCGGTGTGTCCACGACCAAATAGTCGATGGACCCCCAAGTCACCTGTCTTAAGAGCTTTTCTAAAGCCTGCATGACCATGAGGCCCCTCCAAATTACCGGGGCGCCTTCTTCTATTAAAAAACCCATCGACATACTAGAAAAAAGTGGAAATAAAAATAGAATTTTTGAACCGGCGCCTCCACCATTTCACTCCGTAATTGGTGAGTGGTACCATCAAGTTCTTCTCGTTTAACAAAGGTGTCTCGTTGAGGTTCATCATGAGAGGTACTGAAGGCCCGAAGACATCTGTATCTAACAAACCAATTTTTTTCTCAGGGAACGCCACTTTTAGCCCCACAGCCAAGTTCACTAAAAAAATTCAATGAGCACGTTTGGTGATTCGCTCCTTCCACCATTACGTCAGACGTCTCCGCCCACTTTTTGGTGGAAGCAGTTAAACACACCATTCTTTAAAATCTTGGCTTGTATTGATTATAACCTGAGGTTGTACTTTTGCCGACTCCACCTTTACCCGATGAGATTACAACGATGTGTTTGACCCCATCGATGGGTTTTTTCGTTGGTAAACCCTTGCCCATGATTTTTGTTTGGTGCTGCTTTAGATTCTCGGTGGAATGGGGGCGTTTTTGCAACCCCATAACCTCAAAAGTTGAAGCAAATTTGCGGAAAGGGTAAAGTTTTTGGAAGATCGACATCGTTGAGATTAGGGGCTCTCATTTAATGTTTGTTTAAATAATTGCGGACTTTGGAGTTATTTGTGCTTGGAGGAAAACTAAAAACAAAACACGGGTCATTTGAACTACTGTGACGTCACGATGACAATTTTCTGAGTATGATGGTTGAATAATTAAAATTCGATTACTAAATATTTTAGTTAGCTGCATTTAAATCGCATTTTGATGTAGTTGAACGGGAATGCTGTTTAGAAAGTCGGAAGTTGTTTTTCCATAAATAAATAAAAGATGGGTAGGCACCACATTATACGCACTCGAAAATGCTCATTTTCATCATTCCTTAAAGTGCAAAAAATATATTTAATACCAAGCAACTTAAACAAATATCACAATAAATCATACAATTTTCAACAATCGGTAAATGCCAATAACAAACTTTTTGTATAAATAAAATAAAGAAATACAAAAATACTGGGCAAAGTTCAATCCAATTTAAAAATATACTCCATCACCTCAGACATGTATGGATTTTCGCCTAGTTTCTCCGCTTCCTCTTGAGCTTGGCCCTTCAATTCCGCCAACACTTGCTTAGTGTATTCAAAGCTACCATACTTTTCCAACAGGGATACACAATATTTCTTCACTTCAATATCTTTTGTTCTTTGGCGCAGAATATCTAAGAAAAGTTAAGGATTTTTTTAATGTGTGTTTTACTTAGGTATTAGAAGGATACGCATTACTTGGTTGTCATCAGGCTGACTACGAATAGCGTGTATAATTGGAAAACTAAACTTTCCTTCAGTAAGGTCCTCACAAAAGCTTTTATGTAACATATACTACAAGGAAAAATTTAGAGGAATGAATAGGTGCCCTTCAACTTACATCTTTAGAATATAAATTTAAGTAGTCATCACGTATTTGAAAGAAGAGTCCTAGAATTCCTGTAAGCTTGGTATAATCAGCTTTGTTATCACTAAACAGTTGCATTAGTCTTATTGCTAACATGAAAAGGCCACCAGTTTCTAAAACAACACTTTAAAGAACTGACTATAAAGTTGAAGCTGCTTACTTCTAATAGTCATTTGCTTGTATTCATTTTCACTAGGACATATGTAGCTGTCTCTCCAATAAATTTCCATGCCTTGACCTCTGTGTAACTCCAAAATTTGTTCATTATAAACCTTCACTGCCTACAGTAAGAATTATTATTATATTGTGTATTTCTCAGAATGTATTGTACTTCTGGATGCTTTAACTCTAGTAACCTCTCCAGTGCAATAAACAACACATAATTGGCAGCATTTATAGTGCTTGGGACCCCATAAATTGAATGTGCTACTGGTACTCCTCTTCGAAGGACTGAATTGTCCTGAATATCATCCAAACTTAAAAAAAAAGTTATTCCAAGATCTTTTTCTTTCTGTAAAAACTCACAGAAGACTAGCATTATGTAGCATATCAACAACTTCCTCAATTGTGGTCAATTTGTCTTCAGGGATATTTAACCAATAATTAAAAGCCCGTGCTAATTTTGATCTTATACTTTTACCTGGATTTTGAGTAATATACGTAAATGGCTGCAGTAGTTTCTGTAATAAGCAATAATTAAAAAAATAATTGCGGCAATTGAAAACCTAACCTCATCTTGGCTCTTGTCGTTGCTATTACTGTACACTTTGGGGATTCCTTGCCCTTGTTGTGCCATTACGAAGAAAGGTTTAACACACGTATTAACTAAAAAATTTAAAATAATTAAAACTGATTTGCGAAGTTTGTTAGGTTAGCACATGCGACAGAGAGACAACCACCAACCTAAAACAACGAAAGTTACTAAAGTCTTTCGAAGTGTTTGTGTTTTTGTGAGATAAAGGTGAGTTTTTGTTGATTTTTTTTTAATATTTCATGCTATTTTTATCGTTTTATTTGATTTTGTGTCGCCTGTGGGTATTTGCTTTACTGTTATCTTGAGATAACTGAGAATATTAAATGTGGATGTCTGCGACGCTGAACACTTTTTATAACAAGGTTTTCTTCGTTTTAACAGGAAAACTGTGAAAATCGTCAATTGAAAGGTTGATTTGTAATATTACCTCAATTTGCTGTTGAATAAGAGTCATATTGATATAGTGGGAGCTTTGATATTCAATATCGATTTTATCATTGCAACTCAAAGCTAGAGGAGGACGGAAAGGATCATTAGATATTTGCAAGATTTATAATTATAAGTAAAAAGTGGTGAAATAATACTGTGCCTGTGTGTGAGCAATTATTATTTTCTTTTTTTGTTTTTCTTTTTTTGTGTTATTAAAAGAAACCTAAAATTCTTACCTACTAAGTTGAGCAGCTTTCCTTATTAGAACTTCGCGAACGTAACATTGTTATTACATTGTGGTATTAAAGTCTTTGATGCTTTCAAGTATTAATTAAAGCAATCACAGTATAAATTTGATCAATTTGAAGGTGTTAAGTGGAAATTGAGTTTTAATCATCTACCTACACATACATTATGAATTTACTATGAAATTTGAAACGCAATTTATAGGTATTACTTGAAGGATTTCTAGCTTATTGTCTGTTACTTCAGTAAATAAGAAAACGTGATAAACATGTGGTACTTACCAATTGGTCAAAATCTAGTTCCTACAAATTTTCAGCAACATTAAATTTACGAAATGTGTAGAGATTTTATTTTAGGCGTATAAAATTTATCTGTTGCACTATGTTTTTAGTTGGCGAGAAGGTCCTCAATTAAAAACTCTACTTGGTAATCTCTAAGCCCAATGAATTTGGACTTTCTTCAAACGTTTAGATTCAATTATTACGTTACTATATTTAGAAATTAATTATTTTAATTTATACCGTCAGGGTCAGTCAAATCTTAATATAGTGAAACCGAGAAAATTACGCGTTTTTATATCAAAATTGCTGGAAATACGAATTGTGTTTTAAATTTCGAATTTGGATCGGTTATTTCTTTTGGGTGGAAAGTTTATATTAATTATGTTTTTCGATCAAACATCGATAGATAAAGATAGAGAGAATAAAAATGAACTTGGCTTACGATCTACTTACATGTCTTTGTTTGAACTTTTGATCTAAATTCACAGTATTTTTTTTCATGAATTTTTTGTTTCCCGTTTTTCCATAAAAAATTCAAGTGGGTGAATTTTCCAGAGAAAAATTTGGAATTTAGGAATCTCATTGTAGTTCCAATTATTGTCATAATCTGTATGTTCAAAAATTTATTTAACCAAAATGGATAAGCATTAAAACTAATGTATTATGTGCATGTCAACGGCGACTGTTATCATACTAACGAGGCCAATAATTGAAATAATTATCGATTAACTAATATAATTGTTGCATTTTTTCACTTTTTTAAAGTAAAAATAATCAAAATCTTTTGTATTTTTTTTATTCTTGATTTATTTATTTAAAATTTTAAAAATTAAAAAAATGTTAAAAATTTACTTCAGAAATCGCTGTCCGCCACTGAAGTGTTATGTTCGGTCAGTTTCAATGTCAATGTCAGGCCAAGCCGCAAGTTGGGAATAAAAACGCTAATATGCAAGTGACAAAAAATGTCTATTGGAGTTCCCGCCAGTTTAGAAATAAATGTCGTAATCAATTATGGATTTTTACAGTGTCAAATTGTCCAAATTTGGATTTTTTGAGTTTTTTTTGTTTTTAACCAGTGGTTTCTTCAAAAATGTTGTGATAAATAAAAATATGTAGATATCAACTTCGACTGTTATCGTAAATTAAAAATTATACACATATGAGGAGAATTAAAACAATTTATTAAAAAACTGCAAATTGTTGTTGCTTGTTTTTATTACATTGACAAACAGATATTGATAACTACAATGAAGGGTGAGGTAAAAAAACGACTACCGTTCCATTGTGTTCGTCTTGATATCAGGTCTTCGATCCGATATAAAGATTTCCTTTTTTATATTTACATTGAACATATAAATGTTTTTCACTTTTGATATGGATACTAATGGAAAACACAATTAACTGAAACTGTAGTCAACTCTTTATGTATTTCCAATCAGAATAATAAAAAAACGCATTTTTCAGAAAAAAAAAGATTTGAAATTTATACGTTTGGATTTATATCAAGCGATGTGCTTACTTATTGAGTTTCGCTCGCATTGGTGTTTTATTATTAAATTTCTAGGATAGAGGGGTTTGATTTTCTGACAAAATGAATATCCAATAAGAACGCAAATCAAAATTTAATATGCAGTAATATAATATAAGTTCCACAATAAAAATTTGATATGGATTTTTGAGAGTTGGCCTTTCATAATTGTGACAATGAATAAAAATATTTATTACGACTATTATTATCAGATATCACAGAATTCATTTCTGTAGGTATATAATTAAAAATGTTCTTCATCGACGCTTCTTCTACCATTTATTAAATTAGACTTTGAACCAAATAACAAGCTACAAGTCTTTCGTATTAAAGCTGTGAATACGAGTCAGTCTCACATGATGTATCTAAAAAACGTTTCAACTGAAATATCACACTCGTTGCATCTTAAGGAGAAATATTCATAGGCTATAAGTTAACAGTAATCGTCTTTTTACTATCATTTTGAAGCGAACTGCGAATCCAACTTCTGGTGGTTTTCACAGTTTTTTCCTCGCAATTTTCCGGTCTTGTTATTGCAGGTGACTCGTGTAGTCTTCTAACAGGACTATTTTCCTGCAATTTATGTTCTCGTCTAGATTTTCTGGAACTTGGAAAACCTACAAAAAATGTCTTATTTTATTAGACATTCACATGAACAGTGGTGCACTCCTGTTTCATTTTCTAGCTATTAAGATTGCACTTACCCGATTTGATGAACGAGTTTGAAGGTCGATCCGTGTTGGTTGGAGAATCGTCTCCTTGGCAGTTTTTTTGGAAAATGCATTTTTTCCACCCACAAATGGCAGTCTTGAAGTACTGTCGGAACCTTAAAAAAATCAATTAAAATTTATTAGTAACTTCTAATGGTGCGAGCGGCAGCGATATTAAATTTTATTACCAATTAAAACTAAATTAATTTAGCTTGATCATTTAAAGCTTTGAGAAGAACATGTTTACCTTGCGTTCATCCAATAGTAAATTAACGGATTCACCATAGCATTCGACATCGCCAACCAGTAAAACGCCAGATAAACGTGTTGGGTGTATTTGCTGAAAATTATGGCGGTATCGTAATACACGTAGAGGAAATACCCATGGTATGGAAGCCAACATATAGCAAATATGAAAACGATGAGGATAAACATCTTCACCACCTGCAAGAAACATTAATGTTAGATTGTCAGGGAGTGTTGCTGACGTACTGGAATAATTAACATATCGTTAATATTACTTGAAATTAAACAAAATTCTGTCAAGATATATTTCGGCGGTGAAGTTATTAATTACTTAATGTAGGAAAAGTAATGAACTTTAAGCAAATCTTCTTGGTCACGATGTCAACCGGATTAGTAGGAATTATTGATTAATTTAATTAAATTTGGGGTCTCAGTGGATTGGGGGAAAGATGAGTCAAATCTGCAACTAAACAGCAGGTCTCGGCTCATTTATTCATTACAGGATCACAAATCTAAAAGTAATTCTCGCTTGGAAAATTCCTCTGTACATGATAAAAGACGCCTTGTTTTGACAGAAATATATTTTTGAGCAATGCCAAGTGTTTCTGATGACATGCCACCACTTTACTTTTCAAGTTGATATTTTAAAGTATTCCCAAGTTTTCCGTTGTTATCGTTCACTTACAAAAACTCTGTTTTGTGTAGGAATGTCTTCTTATTTATAAACGAACCATTGTGAAAATATGGTTCAATATAATTTGTAATATCGTCATGGATTCGTTGAAATGTTTTATTAAACCCACGTAAGTAACTACTGACTTTTGTAACGGAAATTTCATTGAATTTTAATCAAAGTTATAATCTGATAATTCTAGTTTAATCTGGTTCAGTTGCAGAGACATCCTCTCAGATAGCTCAGAGAAAATTACTACTGTTACTAATTACTACAGTTTCAGCTGTTTTTAGTACATTCATGAATGTTTCGCTTTTTTAATCGATTTTCTTAATTTTGCTTAATTTGTTGGCATATTTCAGATTAATTTAATTAGTCTAAGTGCGTGGTGTAATCCGCGAACTTTGAAAGAAGAAATGTATAATAATAAGAACGCCAGTTGGTTCGTGGGAGGGAATTAAAACGAGAATTTTAGTTCAACTAATTGGTGATCTCATTAAATAAATTAGTGCTTTTGTATTTTCGAATAAAGTTCAAAGTAAATTAATTTTTGGTCGAATTATGTAATATTATTTACAGGTAAATAAACTGCGATGCAAAATAGCAGCCAAGAGGTGTTATAAAAGTTTAAATTGGTGGAGGCGCCGGGACAGGTTTTCATTGAATCTTCCGGTAAATTAATTCAAAACTAGTGCTTGGCGGAGAAATGGAAAATGTGAAAATAGTTTTTCAATTTTAATTTCATAAACGTTGTTTTTAACAGTAAATAACCCTGAAGGCGTATTAGATGTTTACTTATTACAATGGAATTTTCTACCATGCAACGAGTTATTGAGATAATGTAACAAATAATGAATGGTTTAATATAATTTATTCAAACTTTATTCTTGGTTTTAACATTTTATAGCACTCACGTCATGTTTTGTAAACCTAAAACAAAATTGATGTAAGAAACTTTTTAGTCACAATAATTTGTTAAATGTTTTCGTATTACAACGTAATTTTTCTAATGTAAAATGAACGAAGACAACATTTGCTCTTAAAATATAAAGAAGTTTTCGCACTAAAACCATAGCATAGAGACTCTGAGTAACTTTTTCCAAAGTTGCAGCTAAACATGGCGAAATTAAATTCTGATTTAAAAGTTTGATATTTGTGAAGAGAACTTATTTCTGCAGATTTAATTTAGAAGTGTTGGTCTTTTTTACACAATGAAGAGGGAATTTATTTCATTTAATGAGAGGAGATAAGTTTTGTTTTTGGCCACTTTCCAGCTAAATTTACCTATACGAATTTGCTCATGTTTTATCTTATAACTCAATATTAAAAGAATTAACGAGATTATGCCGTTCATTTTTATACAAAGGTGAGTAGTTATATGTGGGTTCTGAGGCTTAACATTAATTGCGATACAAGCAGAAATCTACTTACTTAAAAATGAGCTCATTGCAACGATAAATGAGGCTGTGATTAGAGCACAAAAGTGGACTAAATTAAAAACGCAATTTCTTTTAACGAACGAATTTTTTTTAGTTATCAGTTAACATTAAGAGAACCAAATTTAACGTACTTAATGAAATGAGACAATAGAAAACAGATTGGATTAGGACTCGATTGTTTGTTTGTTTGTGTTTCATTTGAAACACAAAAAGCCAAAACACTTCTTTTTACGTGATTGCATGAGGGCTCATCGCTACCAATTCTGTTCTTTAACTGGATTTTTGAAAATATACTTTCGAATTCAGAAGACGCGTATTTTCCCCAGATATTCAAACGAGGCAACTTTAATTTAAAATATATGAGTTAGATGTTGATTTCGAGTCTCGGGAAAATGTACATTTATTTGAGATTTGCATTTGGGTGACGATGATGTGTGCTGAAGAGTACGCACATTGTAAACAACTTGATCACAGCGGAAAATTTTTCGTCTTGTCACCACTTTCGATTGATATTTCGTTTATTATACTTCTATCACTTACCTTCCGTTTGGAGCGAATTGAGTCCATCTGCCTTTGCGTTTTTTCGCCTATTGAACGCGATCCCCAAAGCTCCTTTCCCATGATTGTGTATGAGAATGACATGAGAGTAACAGGAATGACGTATGTTATTATTAAGAATATCATCTGGTATCTGAAAAGAAAACATTTTAGATTCGCAGCTTAAAAAGAATCAGGTTCTATAAAAAGAAATCAAACAAGAATGGAGAATAATTTTGCATTTTTGGTCGTAAGACCCTGACTAACCTTAATATATTTTCACTTTGCTCAATTTAGTGTTACGAAAACAAATAAGTTGGAGAAGCGGTATTGATTAGTTTTTTATTATTGGAGTGACATTGCAAATTATTTCCGTTTGAAATAAATGTGCAAGATTCTCTTAAGTTTCAAATGAGAAATCGTTTCTCGAAATTATTTTAAAATTTGACCAATTTTCTTGAAATGGTGGATGCGCTGGGTATATAGCTTTAAACGCCTTGCATAAATACTTCCTTTTCTGTTAACATTTTAATTGAGCTTGAAATTAAGTTTGAATGTTCATATGCTTTGTACTTATAAGATCTGTCTAACTTTCTCCAGACTGCGGTGCTGAAATTGGTAATTTGTTCTTCGTCAGATGTAATTATCTAGCTCTATAACACTTTAGCGACGATTGTAAGTTGGGTAAGTTATATCTGCCTTATTTCGACTTTTGACCTTATTTTCCCTAACTTGTACTAATCGTTTATTTCAATCTTGTCAGCTATGCGAATTAGGATGTTTTCTTGCTTTAATACTTTCTTGGAGATTAAAACTAAATCCGCCACTTTAGAGAAAATTGCTTTTTTCTAAGGGCATATTAAAAGATTTTCTCGGGTTTTCGGCTTTTAACGAACACTTATTTTCAATATAGGTTTTTGTTAACAAGCAATTTTTCATAGCATGCAGTAGTAATTATTATTCCATGCAAATTTTCCACAGTAAAAACCACCCGAGAAAATTCCTACGCTGTTACAGGAAATTTCGCAATGCACTTAGCACATGTTTATAATGGTTACATTTTCCTCTTTTATCTGGACGCATTAGCTGTATTGGAAAACATTTTAATGGCGTTTCTAAGAATTGGCAACAACTCTTATTACAGTTGCTTTCGTGAAGAGAGCAGACGTGTCCTGAATTATGCACAATAAATCGAAAATTTTTACTAAAATGAAACTTCACATGCAATGTTTTCTATTATTTTCCCAAATGAAAAAACCAGAAGCAACTCCGCAGTAATAAATCGTACCATTGTTTTAATTTAGGTCTCATTATTTCTTTTATTATGCTCTGCTTCTCTTTTAAATTGCGCTTAATTTTTCACCCCTGCGACTAAATTGGAAATAAAAGAGCACAATAACATTTAGTCAGTTTGTGGAAAAGGTGTCAACACTGCGTAATGGCTACCCCCATTGATAAAAACGCTAACGCCTTCGAACATCATTAAAGAAGCGGAAATCTTTGGGGCGCAAAGGCGTTTAACAAGATGGATCGGAGTTCGAGCCGACGCGGAATTCGTTTTGCTGGATGCAATCAACAAGGATTGTGCGATGTCAAGCCAGTTTGCCAAATAACTCGGTTACGAGCTGTATTATTTTGATTTTCTCGCGCTTTCAAAACGTTTTATTGGAGGTTATCAAAATTTATTTGTTTTGTTTACGGAAACGGAGATCAAAGAGAACGGGAGGAAAGTATGTGTAAACAAGATATTGGAGATAAAAGTGCGGGGGTAGTAGCTTAGTTGGAAGAGAAAGCCGAAAGGAAAGATCTGATTTGGATGATAATAATAGATTGCGGGAAAGTCGCTTTGGTATTGAAATGACTGGTGCAAATTTCGGGGGAAAACTTTCCAATGAAAGAATAAAATTTATTTATGCGGCGGCCTTAATGCTGAATTATTTTAAATTATGAAACAGGACGCTCCACAAACTTCTTTGAATGAAACTTGAGGAAGATTTTTCTACTTGTCCTTTTTTCTTATGTGTCACTGAATAACTATTTAGCGTTATGCAATGAGTTAAAAAAAACTTGCGTTAAGATGGGTAAATTTTTTTTAAACTTTACTTGGCGTTCTTTTTAAACATCGAAAGCTCTCACGTTGCGGAGTTGTTACGTAAAGTTTTCTTTGAGGAATCAGATATCGCTGAAAGTTACTATTTTAATCGTGAAAATCAAGAACGAAACTTCTGTTTTTATAACAAAGTTATTTAGTTTCTCTCTATAAATGTCCTATATTTTTGTAATAAATTTATGAAGGTCGGTAGTAGTAGTACAGTAGAAATAAACATAAATCTATGAGCTATCGTAGTATGGGCCATTAAAATGATAAATTTATACTATTCCTGCTGCAATACGTTTACTCTGAAAATCCGAAGCGCATTCTGAACGGCAGTAAAGATGTTTAAAAAATGAGTCAAATCACTCTTCTCGGAGAAAATCATTTACAATCTTCGCATTCTTATCAGATTCTCCGGAATTTCTTTATTGGAAAATTTCCGATGATAAAAAGTATCGAGTTGTTCTATTTTTTTATTGTCTATGAGAAATTGCATTATGTATCAGCAGAATACGGAAGATTTTTGTAATTAGATCAAGACTTTACTTTTATTTGTTATCAAGAATAGGCGTCTTGCGTCACCTGGCGGCATCCAGAATCCACTATGACCAACTTTAAACGCTTCTAATTCGGTTATTTTTTAACGTCTGTGAATCTGTCCCCCAGTTTTGGATTCTACTTGAAATATTACGATAAATGAGTCGAATTTTTGCATCATAAATAAGCGAGATATCAACCAAATTAGGTTTTGCACCATAGGGTAAGCTTCCCTAGGTCTTCGAATTATTCGGCAAAATTATCGCGATTAATAATTTTTTTCTCAATATCCGACAACGGGAAACTCAAACAAACTGCTTTTCCGATTGCCATGTCTTTAGCCCACTTGTTTGGCTAAATATTTCTGAAGTAAAAATTCCAAAACCGGGAGATATCCAGAAAGTATTGATTAAATGTTTGCTTCTCAAACTGTTGCACATTCCTCGGATTTTATGGTATAAAAGACAGCGCCTTTTTAGTAATAAATTTATGAACTGACATGCTATCAACTGCTTCATTTGCAGTCAAAACCAATGTTCCAGCAAAATTCTGGTAAGGAGTTGAAAGTTACCCGTCTGTGACGCTAAGATATCTTTGATGTCACTTAAGGCGCGATTCCACTTGCTTGGTCTAGCCCAGACCAGACCAGACATCCAAGATTTTGAGAGACGTTTTTATAATTCTTCAGCCCCTTTCTGCGTAGTCAGAGGCGCAATTGCATCTTAATGTTTTATCTTATGTTTTAAACACAGAAAGGGGCTGAAGAATTATAAAAACGTCTCTCAAATCTTGGATGTCTGGTCTGGTCTGGGCTAGACCAAGCAAGTGGAAACCCGCCTTTAGACTACTGGAAACCAAAAACGAAAAAATTGGGGATTGCGGTTGCTGGCTTGAAATGAGAAAGTTAAGTGCATTTACCGTTGATCGATGTCTTCGTGGGTAAAAATAATTGCACACTTATACGTAGTTTTAACAAAAGTTTTTTTCACGCGTTTATTGCTTACTGTGTTTTATTTACGGATAATTTTCAATGAAGAAAAGTGTATTTTTAAACATCTATTGTTAGAAAAACGCGTTGCTACTTTGGAATCAATATAACTTTTTGTCACTTGTTAATTCTACAGCAAAAATTCGGCTTAGCTTTGTCATCAGCGAAGAGTGGTCGTTATTTAGATGACGCTGTCACTGCCACTCTCCTCAAACATCAATTTTAGCGTCGAGGTTCCAATTATTATCTCGACACTTTAGTCCGTGGTTTATTTGATCAATTGATTACGGAATAATTCACAAGAGACAAAGCACTTTTTCCTGTTAAAACAACATCCAAAAAGTGAAATTCTACTTCCCTAGTATTTTCCTGCCACAAAGCTTTCAAATGAGCTTTAACATGTGATCTTTTTATGGTTTGAAATGTAATACTGTTAATTGTGTATAAATAATCGCAACTTTTGTCCAACTTTGAAGCAATGTTTAATTTAATTAGGGAAAGGGCAAGCACGTGCTCGTTGTAGACATAGGAAAGATAAATAGATATACTCACGCAAAGTCGAAATGAGATCCTACTATTTTACCGTCCGGCCAGATTAGAATACAACCGATGCGCTCTTTTCCTTTGTATCTGAAATGGAAGGAAAGCACTTTATTCTATGTCTAATTTACCTTTCTCTTGGTTAAAGGTTAACATGACCAAATTGTAGATTCCTAATTGGAGCTTTAGGTCTAACCTTGCCTGTAATTAATAACAACTTGGTCATTTGTGTTCAACCTACTTACTTGTTTGTTATTGTTGTCGAGTAGAGTAAACACGGAAAAGCCACTGTCATGCTTGCCAACCAAATAAAAGTTATTGCAATAAGAGAACATCTCTTTGACATGCGTGGCTGCAGTGGATGCACAATTGCCAGATACCTGCAAAAAACAACTTTGAAAATCTATTTGATATGACAATCTCATTATCATAGAAATTTATCTTCTTAGGTAAATCGCATTAGAAACTACTCCTTTTATTTTCTCATTATAATTCTTTTCTTTCGGTAATGCGCTTTCGTTTGATGATTCACTGACATTAGGAAGATGAGAACTGACTTTGACGTCTCTGTTTCTTTGTCCGGAGTAAAATATTCCTCTTTTTTTGGACAGCGGAACTGTGCGGCTGAACGCACTTTTAGGTCGAAGTCATAAGACAGTTCTGACAGAATTTCGATAAAAATAGCGCGGATTTGTGCCGTTGTGCAGTGAATTTATTTGCATGCGAGTGTACAATATGCAACAGGATAATGCTAACGATGTCCTTAAAATACTTCTCACGTTTCGTTATTATTCACACCTACAGTAATTTTTTAACGTTGTTGTGTAGGAGTTCAAAGCTTTGTTTCAAACAGATAATTTTATTGATGCATTTGCTCTTTTAAATGCATTTTTTTTATTTGTATTAACCAACTTTTTATTGCCGTGCAAAAATGGTGGATGCGCCAGGTCAGCCAAATTAAATTGTTCCGAGAAATATCTTTTTCTATTTTTATATTTCATATTTATTTTATGAAATGATTGATGAACGCGAACAATTCAGTTGTAGAACTTTTACGTAATCTTCTCTGGAATTGATTTTTAAGTCGTCACGTTTTTTTGATAACGAATTCTCGACTGTCTCTAAATGGAAGTTTTTGCCACGTGCGATATTAAGTCTCTAATGTTTATTTAGCCGAGTTTGTGATAACTTTGGATGGATACGAAGATGTTGGATATTCGATCAACACATAACAGACTACACCTGTAATTACATATGTTGGGTCCCACAACCTGTTCTTCTTTGCACAAAGACATTTCGCTGGTAATTGTCTTCAACAGCAAACTTAATTGCTAAAACACATCCACGAAGATAAAACGCCACTCGAATTCCAAATGTATGTTGCATGTACCTACGTGTAGAGCTTATGAAACTGACCAGTGCTGAATGCGCTCATATAACATATCGAGGGCAATTTTGAAATTGTTTGATACGTTCGCTCCAATCTTGGAAAAAGAAAAAACGAAGAGTTTCTCACAGAAACCTGTTGAAAAGCTTAAGAAGATGGAACTTTATTAGCCAAGTTTGTTTCAGGTCACTGAATTAATTGTGTTCTTTTTTGGAAAGTTAATTTCTAATGAAACCACCTATAAACTTGAAGACTTTAAAGACAATTACTTGGCTGTTTATGGAGGTCTTTACAAAAGATTTTCGTCCGTATTTCCTACGGAAATTAAATCGCACCCCTCTATCTTGTTCTGTCACAAATAAATTTAGCGGAAAAATGAGTCATAAGTTTGAAGCTTGAACAATATGCTCTTGCAAGACGGAAATAGTTCCATTTGTTTGTTGCCCAAAAAAGCATTTGAATGCGAACATTTTAATTAAAGACAAAATTTTTATTGACTCTTCGCAAAGTTGTGTAACTTCCGGCAGTATTTTATTGCACACAGAGTTGGTTGAGTACTATTTTATGCAAAGAAAGTTAAAATGGAATTGTCATGATATACAGGTAACATTTACTTGTGACAGCTTCGTGGGAAGGCGAAAATGCGCTAATGAAATGTTTGCTTTTACACTTAGAGTTGGAAACGTTTTAGTTGTACACTCGTTTATTTTTATTTAAATTTAGTTTGAGGAAGTAATTGGCTCCGTAATCATAAAAAGAGAGGCAGCACAAAGGAAGGTCGTTATTATATGTCCAGGAGTTTGAAATGTCAGTCGCGCCACAGCGCCAATTATTGTTAATTAATTAATTACAAACGCATGTAGTTATGTTAGATATTAGTGTAGTGAGAAGAGATCGGCGTTAATTAACTTGTTATCAAGTTAAGATTAGTGATCTTGTTCTCTGTAGTTAGAGTACAATCTCCTAAAACGGCCTACTTTTATGTTAATTATAAATTCATAATTTCCTGTCCTTGCCAATAAAATCTATATCACAAACTTTGTTGTCACCATATGAATGTCAATGAAGCTCCGTCTCTATCTATATCTATATTCCAATGTCATGAAGGCTACTCTAGAGCTTTACTATAGGAAAATGTGTCTCGCACAACGTCACGTTATGAATTGAAGTGACTAATTACAGTGCAATGCCTCACTTCATTATTTCTTTATTGAATTGGTTTTACGAGACGTGATGAGATTCTGATTAGTTTATGCCTAAATGCGAAGAGTTTTCATATTTGCCACAAAGTGAACTTGTTTAAAAACCTACAAAGATAAATTCCGATTTTAACTGGTGATTGCTCTTTGAGTGAATGGATCATGCATTTTGTCAGCATTTTTTTTGTTGTGTTTAGTATGTAGATAAAACACTACCGGAAATTCGAGTTTAATTAAAAATGGATCCAATCGATTTAGCATCGCATGTCAGTATAGAAGTAGCAATTAACGGCGGGCAAATTAAGGACATTTTTATTTCGCGTGAATGCTAATTGGGATTGTAAAAAGAAAATTTGTTTTTGAAGATAATAATACTAAATCCCAACTTTGGAGCACGATGGTGGAGGCGCCGGGCCAGAATTAAACTACTAGTTTCCCGGTGTTCCTTTTACAAACATTCGTCAAACTTTACTTACATCATAATCTTTCGTGTTATCGTTTTTAAACCTCTAAATTCCGCTTTCAAGGTAATCTCTCTGAAACTTTTTATAATAACTCAACTTCGATCATTTGCTCTGATGCGTTTTGGATTAAAATGCAATTCGTTTTGTACTAAAAGGTTTCTGCCTTTCCACAATTTGTTGTTGCTTCAACAGAGAAGTTTCATTTAATTCGAGCGAGTGACGTGCGTCTGATCAAGTTCTTTACGGCAATGGTTTTCATTAAGTTAGACGTTGGTAGTTTAGAATCGAAAATCGTATTTTACGTTGTGTTTGTAATGTGTGCTCTTATTGGAAACGTGCGGATTATAGTAGGGGCTAATAAAGACAAGAATCCATTTAGAATGAACATTAGAACGTTGGTCGCAGCTTGGTCTTGTAACAGAAGAAAAAGTTGATTGTACCACGAGCTGATTTAGACAAAAACGGGATTTTTTATTGCATCTGGAAGTTTTCGCCACGTTTTCCGCCTCGAAATCAATATGTAAAAATTGATTGATATTACTTTTGTGAAGTGAATGCAATTTTATAGAATAATACAAACCTGTCACAGGAGATTCCAGTTAAAGTGAAAACGCTCGCTGCAACAGTAGCGTTTGCAATGAAGTTGCTTATAATGCAATACATATTTCCAAAGGGCCAATCCCTGAAAAATGGCATTAAACTTATGTAATTACAGCTAACGTATCGTAAAATTAAGAGGTTGGAAATTAGAATTTGTATCCTCTTAGCTTAATGCGGAAATGCTCTTCGAAAATTGTGATTCAAGAGTTAATACATACCCAGGCAACTGTGAGAAATGATGTAATTATAACAACTTTACTCTTGATTTAGAGTGCAAATTCTAATTTACAAATCTGTAGTGTCAGACGTTACATTTAATTGCTGAAAGGGAAATTAACGAATGAATTAACTAAACTTTGATGTCTTCAATTTTTGAAATTTATTCTCAACAGGAAGCTCGACAAATAGAAGCAATTAGTGACACTCAGCAAATTAAAATTTCCCTTTCAAAGCAATTTTCTCGCAGACCACACAAAGCATATTCTACTCAAACGCAGTCACAGCAAGCTAAAATTGCTTTAATAGTGTGTTTGTTCTAAAACAAAACAAGAAAATAGAACAGATGGGGTGTAATTTATCGTCCTATCGAACTTCACAAACATTTCATGACAAATCCACAGACAGGATATACAAGGATCGATGGAAATGGTTATTTCAAATGATATTTCACCTCGCACCGACTGAAAGTAATTTTTCTTCAAGTTTATCTTAATACAGACCGGCGACAAAATCGGGTAGAATTCTGGAAATTTATATTAATAGTTTGTCACAAATGGGGTGACATCTCAGCTCTGTTTACGACTTCTTTTTAAAATAAATCTTTTTAAAGTAGGAAAGTCTTTGGAAGTCAAGAATTGTGCTTGTTAATTAGTTCCCGAAAGCATATCGCAGTATTAATTTCCAAATGTCTGTTTATTTCCTAATTGTCTTCTAAAGTAAACTAAATTGGAGGTTTATAATTAGATATATTTCACCTGAGACGCAACGAGGAGTCGCTATCAGAACAAAACAAAGAGCATCCTTTACATTTTGCTCGTTTGTTTATCTTTCCGGCAATAATTGGGATATTTGCTTAATTTTTCAATTTATATGTATTTTCGGAAAAAGAAAAGTTTAATTATGGTGGTTTGGGGTCACGCTCAATTGGATCTGGATTTCACTAACTTTTTGGCAGATTCTGCCACTCACAACGACTCTATTAGGTCAGTTCTTTGTTATCAGTGTCATTCCCTGAAGTTCAGAATTCTGCAGTTTTATTCAAGGGTTATTTGCAACTGGGGCGTTGTCATAAAGTTTGAATAAATGGCGGATTCCATCTTGGATTTTTATTTTTTAGGGATTGAAGAAGTATCAATAAAATTCGATGTGTAGTGAGCGATCTTTTTGTTTACTGCTTGTAACTTGAGTACTATAAATAAATATAATTGAATGTTGAATTTTCCATTTAAAGGAAGAACGATTATTCTGAGAACTCTGTATATTATTTTCTTGGTATTTTGAAGATTTTTGTTATTTTTAATCCAGATTATTGCAACTTTGTAAATCGCTTAGAGCATATATCGCTCGCTTTTTATTTATTGTGATCTCAAGTTTATCGAATGTTGGCAGTTGGACTGCTCATTCTATAAGCTTTGAGTGAATCTTGCTTGTCCATGTTCAATTGAAATTCGAGTTTAATTACAGTCGGTGACGTTGAAACACATCTTTACCAAACGTTACCTACGATTACAATTACCGCAAAGTCCTTTCATCTTTTATCAATAATTGTTGACCTTTAACATAAAGTTTATCCCACATAAGTCGTAAGAATTTACTTAGAAAAAACGGTACATTGTGAATTGTGCTGCGTTAAAACTCTTCTTCTAACTTGAAGTTAATTACGTAGAGTTGTACCGACTGGAAAATTCGTGACTGAAAAATTCAAATCTATATTCGTATTACTTGTTTTCCAATCTCGACTCGATTTATTAGGAGCAGATTCTGTTTCAGTTTTTGCTTTTTATCACCCTGAGGACCGATATTGTGCCAAACAGTGCAGAAAATGCGCCGTCGCAGCGAAAGTTTATTGCAAAGTAAATTTTGAACGCGAATTTCGAACACCTAAAGGCTAAAACTGTTGTGTAACCGAACTGTTATTGTTTGCTCCTAGATTACAACAAATTTAGTTTCCTTTAGCAATGCCAGTTAGTTTTTCTAAATTATTTCATTGCGCTAAGTAAACATGTCGAAATAATTATTTACTGTCTACAATGCTAGTGGAAGCGGAAGATATCTTTATTGAATTTGTTCCAGATGGTGTAGGTTTGCATTTCTGAAATAAACGAGCCAAAACGGTGTTACGGATTTAGTTATTGCAAATGTCACAAAAACGGGTTTATGATAGCAATTATACGAATGGTTAGTTTCAGCAGCTGTCATACACAGTTTCTATTAGAGCTCTGAAAAAATACTTCACATATTTATGGATTCTCTGTGGCAAAAGTTTGTCGGAGTTATGACATTCTTGGCCACAATTTTCTTGGGGCTCTCATTCAAATCGTTTAAAACGTTTTCTTCCTAGACAAGCTTAATTAAATTTTATGAATAGTTTTAGAAACCCTGGAGTGCTGATTAATAAATTTGTGCTTTCGATCTCTTTCAAAAAACGAACACTGAATCGCGTTTGAGTTCACAATAGCTCAAAGTTCAATCAAACTACAATTTAAATCAAATATAATTTCTCCTTTTTGGATATTACTAATATCAACAGTTTGATGTCATAATTGCAGCTACACGAATCACCTGCGGAATTACATACCTATTCATAAAAGCTTCCTAATCTGTGAAGTGTGATTAATGTGGTATTAAATTGCATTAGTGATAAAGCTGTTCCGTTCCAACTCTTATATTACTGAATGTCAAATATTTACGAAACAATTCAATTTCTCCTATACAATATAGATCATCGCTATGAGAATTTTTTTACCGTTACAAGCGTAAATAAATTGTTATTTCGCTCTCTGAAAACGAAACAAGCACAAATTAACAGTCATGACTCATCAATCATGTAAACGAGCGAATTCGACCCCCAGAAGACGCTAATAAACTTTAATGGGGCGTCAATTTTGTCGCTTCAGTCAGTCGTTATCTACATACATTAATTTTTGTATCTTTAGAGAAGACAATATACGTACCTCTGTATCATGTAAGAGAAATTCAAAATGCAGTTAAAAGTCGTCATAAGTAAATCTGCCAAGCTTAAATTGACGAGGAAGTAGTTCGTAACTGTTCTCATTCTCCGGTGCGCTGGGAAGCATGAAAAATAACTTTGTCGCTTCTTAGGTTTAACTCACCAGTAACAATCCATATTACGATACAATTTCCTCCTGTCGCTACTAAGATCATTACTAGAAAAATTATTGTCCATAACACTTTCACCCATATGGGCATGAAATTCTCGCTGGTGTCCGGAGCCGGAGTTTTATTCGTGATTGGGACGATGAGACCATAATCGAATCCTTGAAACGTTCCATTAGGAGCCTCCTAAAAACAAGGGAGCTGCTTTTAATCTCTGAAGCTCTGAGGGATTTCTCTAATTAGAATTCCAATTAAATAAAAACGGATTATTCTTCAAGGACGCGTAATTGATTAATCTGAGATTATTAAGAGACGCTGACTATTTAAAAATGAGTGTTTTTCTTGTTGTCGCCAACCGCCTGATGGAAATCTCTCTAATTTATGAGTGGGAAGATTAAAATAAATGAATGGGATTTGAAGTGATTACTTAAAATCGCGTGATAAAATATTTCAGTTCTAAAGAGCTATAATGGGAGATTTATTAACAATCTGGTGAAAATTTATTATTGCAGTTAAACTAGACTTTGATTACACATAATTGGTGATATATGGAAGACACACGCGAAATTGAATTCCAAGAATACAGTTCTATTAAGCTTTAAGGTTATTCAAAGTGAATAATTTGTACATTGTCATATTTGCTCAAATTGCTTTGTAGTTTATTTGTGTTGCGATGTGCGTATAAACAGTGAAACTTTAATCAAGTCAGAAAAAAAGTGCACAACTGAAACAGAAAAACTGTTTTTTTGTCAAGTATAATAACGCTAAGAATAAGTTACAATTTCCATCCACTACGTGTCACAGGTGTTCGAAAACACACACCAAAGGAAACACACTTTGTAAGTGTGTCACGTCTTTTACATTACAAAAAACCATCTATCTTAGAGTAACTTCCGGAAAATCATTTCGTTTTGATCAGCACGTATGCAGCAGGCGTTACTAACTTCTTTGTGACCCTTTTTTGTTGTATAAATAAAATACAAACTTCAAATTTAGTTGATCTTTTGACTAGTAATAAACCTATGTTGCTAGTGGAGAAAGCCGATTCAAATCTCTTGGAAACTCATTATTTGTCCGCAGAATTATCATTTTGCTCAACAACTTGATACCACCCGCAAATTATAATGGTTAGAGCTTTGTTGCAGGAAAGATGTGAAACGGAGCTTAAAGCGTAATCTCTTGATAAAACATCTATTAAAACCTTCGAGAAAATGCATTAGTACTGAATTTTTATTTCAATTCTCCCAGAGTAAAATAAGTCTTTATGAGAGTTATCATCAAATATCGGAATTTTTGGCACGATTTCGGTCATAACTGAATTAAAATATCACTCGCAATTAAGTTGGAATATTGTGTTCAGCACAACTTTTATCGATTCAGTTTGATGTTCATAGTTTTATCGTCGTAAAATTTTTATGGGCTTTCATATCTATGAGGTGCGTCTTTAGATTTAACAACTACAAAGTAAAACTCTTTTAAAATTTCAACTGGTGAGCCAATTAGACTTATCACTGAATGATGAAGAGACTTTTATAAATCGAAAAAGTTGGCTTCATGAGGTTATAAAATGTTTTTATTTACATCGCAATGAATCTAGAAACTCCACGAACTTACTTTTCTTTAATAAAAAGGGGAATATTAATTTTCCTTATTAACTTTTATTATTAAAGACAATTTCTCTTTTTTTAACTGCGTGTTTTAATTACTTTCTAAATGTCAATTTCTTTCCATCGTTTGATATCAAAATTGTAATTATATATTTTATAATTTAAGTTTTTAACATTTAACCTCAGATTTTTGACTATTATTGTTCAAATAACTTTCTCTTTTTTTTTCCATACCTACTAGACAATTTTGGTCCAGAAATGTCTTAAATCAAAATTATAATGGATGGATATTTCAGGATTTAAATATAAAGAATCTGGAAAATCCAGCAAATTTGCGTAATAAATTAATAGATATAAAGAATATCTCGAGAGGCATCTCAGTAAAAAGAAACCTGCAGAATTTGCAACGTCTAGAAAATCTGAATAATTGAAGGAATTCAGAGCATGAATATACATATACTTGAATGCAAGTTGAATTATTTAACGAAATAACTGCGTACAAGAAACATAATTAAATCAATAAACTTGAAAATAAAACAGAAAATATGTACATCTATTTTTTTTTACCGCTTTCATATAATTCAACAAAGCACTAAATTAAACTTTGATCAAAAATCACAATGGCAAAATTTAATCTAGTTCCTCGTAAGAAACACGCTTCCTCCATTAAATCAGGCTGCCACTTTTAATATAAACTTGCAAACTACCATAATGTCAATTTTTTAAGAATCTAAACCCAGGCAGTATTTCCTTTGAAGTTACACACATTTATTTCGTATAAGAGACCTCTAAAATGACATGAAAAGAAAATCTTCCGTGAACAGTGGACCTTTTTCCCAAACCGTGACCTGAGCAACTGTACAAGTGTTTATTTCAACGAGAAACTCACCTCTCTGAGACTTTCAGTGGTGCTAAACAATTCACTCATTCTCGCATTAAAACTTTAAACGGACTTTATTAATATAACTGGTTGAGTTCACTTTACATTGTTATCTAATTTAGTTTACATTGACATTACACGAAAATTTGTGGCACAACGAACACGGAAAGTTTATCACTGTAATTATAGTTTATTTATTAACCGGTACCTGTTGTGTAAACATTTGCACGGATGCAAATGCATTGAATCTATCGATTCCGTATCGGAAAAACCAACGCAACAGTTGTTTCGCGTATTTCGCTCAAACGTTGTCGTAACTTTTGATTTCGGATACTGCTTGTACTTTTATGACCTTATCCTTTGGCCAAATTACAGCAACTGGCGCGAAATTTACAGGACTTCGAGACTTCGCGCATGTGTGGCTACATCCTGTTTAGTCCTTTGATATTTTCGGGGACGCGATAAATTACACTTTTCCACATTGAGAACGAAAATAAATAACGTTTTTTAATATACGGAAGTACCTAAATTTTTTTTTAAAAATAATGAGCTCGTGCTGCTTCTCAAATAACATGTTGAGGATGTTGACGTTATCTTAACCACCTTCTTTTCGAGGAAAAATATCACTGTGCACGATCAGCACAAAAAGCGGCTGCTCTGTAATCTCATTCCCCACAAAGGTGGAATTTTTTCGCACGTCTGCTTCAAAGTAAAGCAAAGAGAAAAATGGACATGTCATGTCAGTTTGTACTATTGTTTGCCGCAATAGAAATAAATAAGTAAAGAGCGATTTAATTTAAGGTAACAAGAACGTTAAATGGTGAAGAACGCGTTCAGTAACTTAAGTTTTACGTGACCGGCTTTCCGATGCGCTTATGGTAATGAATTAAGTAACTTGCGATTAATTGACAACTCTTCCAACTTAGAGCTCGGATTAGATTTACTCTGAATTAGATTTGAGCAGTCGTAAGTCTGTCGTGTTTGAAGCCACTGGGTCAAAACGTAGACACAAAAGAATTTTCAGACTTCCTCACAATGTAGTTATTATGGATGAAGAGGTCAGCCACGTTCTTCTACAATTGAATTATTCACTGAAAGCATCTTAAATTTAGACAGATAAGGGTCAGTTTATTCGTTCTGTGTCCTTGGCTTTTCAAATTCTGATTAGATCATTTTTTAGTAATGAGAATAATTTATCTGAAAAACTTCGTTCTGTGGGTTGCTAGGTAATTAAACCAGTATGAATGCAATGAGCGTTTGTTCAAGTGGACTACTCTAGCAGTGCTAATAATTGATGTCGAGAGGTTTAGATTGTTGAAAATTATTGTTTTACAAATTCCGGTGAACATTGTGTAATTTATCATTGAAAAGCAGGGCAGAATTTTGGGAGATTTTAATATCAACTTTGGGATTACAGTTGCAATAAGAAGGAATTTTATTCTCAATTTTTTAATTTAGTTTTACTGTCAGATTTAAAATAAGTGCTTCGGTTTTAAATTGGTTTAAAGTTAGCATTTCCTAATTTGCTGTTGCAACAGAGCTATTTCCGAATTCGTTTTGAATGCGTTAATAGATTATTTCCAACTCCATGAGTTGATGTCATTTTCTGGAAAAAACCGCTGCAATATTTATTAATTCATGTTAGATGAAAAAGGTGCCATCGACTGCATGGAACCTCGAGATCAATAAACTAACGCGTGTTGCTATAATAACTTCTTTGTCTTTGTAATTTTAATAACGATCTTTCTTGTAAATAAATAGTAAAAACGCAATAACGCTCGCAAATAAAAATGCTAACTTCCAACAACAAGAATATTTTATTTTAAGGAAGACAGTATCAACGTTTTTATTCGATTTCGATCGACTTAAAACATTCCAGGACGACACATGACAAATTCAGGTTCGTTGCTTTTATAAAAAGGGCGTTCAAGTGACTGCTGAAAATTCCTTAAAGTGGTGTCGATTCTATTTTGTGTTTCGAGCACTATAAATATAAAACTAAGTTTGAAAATAATTAAGGACTTTCGGATAAAATTAAATAAAAATCAAAGCGACTCAATATGACTCAAAGCGTCAATATGCGAATGGCTACAAGTTTTCTTGTTTGAATGTCGCCGTTGGATTTTACGTAGCGAAATAAAATGGCATTCATGCATTTATTGATTTTTCGGTGAGTTTTAGTTTGTTGATACTTTGTGGGAGTGGTAAGGATATTATTATAATCCAGTTATTTTTAAAAATTCAGTTATCTTTCCGAGCAACCTGATAATGTAAATAATTAGCTTTGACACTAAGAACAGATTTCAATTCTTCTGAAAAATTGAGCGAGGAACAATGATAATCTTTCCAAATTCCCCGTAAAGTTCTGCAGTTTTTATCCAATAATCTTTCGGGTTATAAGCACCTCAATCGCGTTTCTCTTGAATTCATTTTTATTGTCCCTAAAGTTCTTACTTCTATCACATTTAACTGGTCAATTTGGTAAGATATTGATTCTACCCATTTTGCGGCGAGCTTTCTTTGTTATTTATACACCTACGTGTGGTTCTTTTGAATTAACAGACGCTTACTCCGGTCTAAAAAAACAAATCGAATCTTTCTAAACCAGCTTTTTTTATATTTCTCGCAAATGAGTTTTTTAAATCCGTTCCGATTCAAACAGTTCTACTATAATTAAGCTAGAATCCTCAACATCTCTGAATATGGAGGTTTTATTTAGAGTAATCCTGCATGATGGTTATCCGGAATTTATCGATTTCTAGCTTTGTAATGGAATTACCAACGTTCTATTTCTGTAGGTCTTCAAGAGATTATCGCGGTTTTTTTCAATACAATTATCAGTGAATCATTTCTTTCAAAAATTATTTCAATGACGCCTCGCAGGCTTAAAAACATGAATACTCTTTCAATTTATCTATAGGGGATTAATGTAGTTTTTTTCTGAGATAAAATGCAGACTGAAAAAAAATTGTTCCCGACGCATCCACCATTTTAAAATTGCATTAACTCTCGTGAGGGTTCTGTTTTGTAGCTTCTTACCTTTTAGAGTTTTAATGTGGGCCAAAGTAATTTCGTATTTATTGTTAACTCAAGACCGAGCCCCAATTCTCGTCGCTTATAAAGAATATTTATGCGCTGTTTTATCGTAGTTTGGAAGCATATTACGCCAGATTATTGTTATAAATGGTGGCCTAAAAATGAAATATCGACTTTATTTTGATGCATCCAAATTCTTACCACTATCCAGTGCTCAAGGACTCACTTTTTTATATTTTATTTCTCCCTAAATTCCGTAAATGGTGATAAATGGAGAAGTGAACTTCAAAAAATATGTAGCAGAAAATCGAAAGCTATCCATAAAAGATTCGGAGTGTCTCCGTCGGCGCTCCCTTATGTAATCCCTCATCCTATTATCATTGTCTGATATTTGCATCTTGTCTTATCGTTCTCACAATGAGGAGCTAATCGTCTGGGCTTGGATAGTTTGAAATGAGTTTAGTGACGAAATCTCGAGTTACACGACTATTAATCTTGTTGAAAAGGTTTGCTGATGTCAATTGAAACAACCAAAGCTGCTGCCCACACTTAAAAACATGAAACGACGGTTATAACTCTTGATAAGGTATCCCTTAAATAAATCCCTAAATTAACTCTTTTGTTAGCGAAAGTAGAGAGAAATTTATTACCTTTAAATGTAGTGAGAGTATTTTTTAATTACAAAATCGAAGTCGTCACGTTCTTCGGCTATTTAAAGCAGTTGCCACTCTTGTAAGATTTAACGGAATGGCAAACTCGAGCTGTGCTTCAATTTTTATGATTTTGTGGAACTTGCCGCCCATAAAAGGTTACAAAGATGGTCATTTGGATTGATTAACAATTTCAAGTTCTCGATCTTCAGTTACATCGCCAATTCCATTAGAATTTTCTTTGGTTTAAACATTTAAGATTTCGCATTCGAATTAAATTATTAAAAGGACAACTAAGCCAATTTATTATTTATTGAAGGGAAAACGAGATCAACCCTTAAATAAATATGAATTGATGGAAATAAACAAAGTAGATCACACCCACACTTTGTGAAACCAATTTGTTTATTTACGTAAACATCCAAATGAAGAGGAATCATTTTCTTGTGTTTGTGCCGGTAATGAATTTACGGATAAAGTTGTATGTATTTTATGACCGGAATTTATTTGCGCCTCCTATAATTCAAGTTTATTTATTGAATCGGATATTAAAGCAGTTCGGCGCATCCACCATTTTTAAATTGGCACAATAAAAGGAAAGTTGAAGCAGTAATTTTACGTTAAAATGCTTTAAAAGGCGACTTGTTGCTCTCTCTAATTAAATCTACTCTTTTGTTAAAGCGAAATTGATTAATCGATGTGTGTCTGTTTGTTGATAAATCGAAGTTCAATAATCTGATTATTGTGTTCTGTAATAATTAGTCATATGGCTCCAACGCAGTGTTAATTTGGGAAAGGTTTGAAAGAAAAATAGCTCATTGAACTATTTTTTGTGTAAACATTTGCAAAATTGAAGCTCATTGAATAGCAAAATAGACCAATACAATTTTTAGTTTTCACATTTTGATTGGAGTTTCTTAGAAAGTGCGCATTTTTGTTAGCTTTCCACGGTTCAGATTTTCCACGACATTGTAATGTAATGAACTCGAATATTGAAGGAATAGTATATGCGGAATCTGTACATGGTTTCAATCGCCTAAAAGATTGGTTTTGTGTATTTCAGTTTTTTTGTAAAATCAACCAACTTCCACGCAATTAACAGCTCGATAAAGGAATTAACTCGAGGTAATTTCTTGTCTTAAATGAACGAAATTCTCATTGTGCTTGTAAATGAAATTAGAAGGCTTCAAATTACGGTCGTAAAAAAACGAAATTAATTTATTTTACTACTGTAGTGTAATCAAGCGAATGATAAATTATTGAGGGCAATCTCAAACTTCACTGGATCCTCTTGAGCGAAATCAATTTCTCAGAAGACACAAAGCTGCTCCGCTAGATAAATTTTTGAAATAAATCTACCGCAATCGTTTGTATTTATTTATTGCACTCTGTAATCAAAATAAATCCAATTTTACAACAATATAAAAATATTAATAAAACCTACGAAGTAAATATAGTTACAGGTACGTATCGACCTAGCTAAAGATTTACAAAACAAGTTATAATTCTTGTTACCGCTCTTTATGACTAATAAATTTGAACGACACGCAACAAATGTAGTTAATTAACTTACAGTCTTCATTCTAACTCTAAGTTTATAAATAACTTAAATTAAATAAAGTTTTCACGTGAATGTCCAATATAAGATGCAACATATTTCATAAGTTAACCGGAAAAGTCCGTGATAATTCACACTAACAAATATCATAAAACTTTGGTTATTTCTTTGTAACAACCACTGGGAGTGAGCTTATGTCTTACATAAAGTTGCAGCTAACAACAGATGGCGAAACATTTGCCAATTTTCTTGGAGTGCTTCCATTACAATTTTTCTCCACTTAAACTCATCATGTTGTAGTAGGAGTGATCGGGAAAGCGTTCTAATTCAATGTAGTCAGTTTCCGTCATTAGAAGCTTTTCGAGGAGCTGAACACATTCGGTAAATGATGGGCGCTGTTTCGGGTCTTTATCCCAACAGTAGTACATTATATTGTACAATTCACGGCGGCAGTGTTCAGGTTTGTCCAAACGATAGCCATCACGGACCTGGAAAATAACCACATTAGTATAATTGGAGTTGGATTGAAGGCTGGGGGTACAAATTGGGGGCGAAATTGACTTAAATACTTAGAAATACTTAGAAAGAAAGTTTGCGAAGTATCTCTCGTTCAAGGAGATTTTTTTTCTGAAATGGCATTCCGTTTGGGTCAAAGTTCACGGCGTGGGATGTTTAGGAAAATTGTTTTAGATTATAATAAAAGTTTAAATCTGCTTATTAACTCTCGCAAATACGAATGTTGTAGAGCAAAAGACATAGTTTTTAGAATTTTTTATTTTGCAGATGAACTAAAAATTTCCAATTTTTCAAAATAAAAATGTGTAACTCTGGGAGTTTTTAAGGAATAATAATAAAATTTGGGGAGTTTACTAGTTTGGTCTTGATTATTAACACCTTCAAATTAAAATGTTGTAAAGCAAAAGACACAGTTTTTAGAATTTTTTATTTCACAGATAAACTAAAAATTTACAATTTTTCAAAATACAAATTTGTAAATCTGGAAGTTTTCATGCAATGACAATAAAATTCAGGGAGTTTACTAGTTTGGTCTTGATTATTAACACCCCGAAATTAGAATGTTGTAGAGCAAAAGACACAATTTTTAGAATTTTTTACAGCGCCGATGAACTAAAAATTTTCAATTTTTCAAAATAAAAATTTGTAATTCTGGGAGTTTTTAAGCAATGACAATAAAAATTAGGGATTTTACTTGTTTAGTTTTGCTTATTAACACCCCCAAATTAGAATGTTGTAGAGCAAATGACACAATTTTTAGAATTTTTTACTTTGCAGATGGTCTAAAAATTTCCAATTTCTTAAAAGAAAAATTTGTAACTCTAAGGGTTTTTAAGCAAAAACAATAAAATTAACGGAGTTTTTTAGTTTCGTCTTGCTTATTACTACCCCAAAATTTGAATGTTATAGAGCAAAAGACAAAGTTTTTAGCATTTTTCATTTTGCAGATAAACTAAAAAATTCCAATTTTCTTAAATAAAAATGTGTAACTGTGGAAGTTTTCAAGCAATGATAATAAAATTTAGGGAGTTTACTAGTTTAGTCTTGCTTATTAACACTCTCAAATTTGAATGTTGTAGAGCAAAAGACACAGTTTTTAGATTTTTTTTTTATTTCGCAGATGAACTAAAAATTTCTAATTTCTTAAAAGAAAAATTTGTAACTCTAAGGGTTTTTAAGCAAAAACAATAAAATTAACGGAGTTTTCTAGTTTGGTCTTGCTTATTAACACCCCAAAATTTGAATGTTATGAAGGAAAAGACAAAGTTGTAGAGCAAAAGACACAGTTTTTAGAATTTTTTTATTTCGCAGATGAACTAAAAATTTACAATTTTTCAAAATAAAAATGAATAACTCTGGGTGTTTTAAAGCAATGACAATAAATTTTTTAAAATAAAAATTTGTAACTCCGAAGGTTTTAACGCTGTAACAATAAAATTGTCTGGCTCGGGAAAAATCTGTTTCCACGTTTTCCAACAGCTGTACAAATTTAATTTGTGTTAATGTAACAATTCTTCATTACAGTTCCATTCTCATTAAAATTTTACTGCTGTTTAAGCACGCGAAGTTCGCATCCACAAATATTGAATTTCGTTACGATACTGTAATAAATTTGAATTTGATTGTTAGTTTGGTGCTGTATTACCATTACAACATTTCAAATGTGCTGTCTGCGGAAATACCGATGCACACGGCAAAAAATAGAGAAGCTGAAAACTTCTTAACAATTTATTGAAAGAAATTTCCATTAGAGATTTTTTCAGCTATTCAGTATCTCATCACAAAACGCTCACGGTTGGCAAGATCCCCAATTTTCCATATAATCGACTCCTTTATAGTTTCCAGGACTACTCAAAATAAAAATAGTTCACAGCGTCGAAATTATACAGAAAGCAACCACTAATGATTCTTTGTTTCCCATTAATTTTACTTTAATTCGCTTTTTGGAGTAATTCGTATTGATTCAGTCTTCCGTCACAAGATGCTTCCAGATGAATTAAGTGGACTGGAATTGTTGTTCTGTTCACAAATGAAACCGTTGTTGAAACCAAAGCGTAGATTGGACTTTCATGTTGTTTCGCAGACAGGCATAAACTTCCACGCAAGACTAGTCCTAATTTAATAATTTCATTGAAACAAGGCAACTGATTGCTGTCTATAAATCCTTTTGGATTTTCTTTCTACGTTGGACAACGCTGAAATAATTGCAGGAGACGGAGTAATTTAGAACTTAAAGAAACTTCGGAGTTGGAAAATCATTTAGTTTAATTGGTTTCCGGAAAAGTATCGGATTTTTGCGCAACTTCAGGAATTGTAAAGTTTTTTGGTTTTGATGATATTAAAGTTCCTGGAAATGTTGAATGAACCTCTATGTATGCAAAGCTTTCATCTCGAAGTACAAAGAAGCCTGTCGTTTTCTATCTCACCAATGGAATGTTGATGTATTAGGCGAGAAGATAATATTTCTAGATTAAATATTGTGCTTCAAAGAATTGTATTTTTGAACGTCATTAAGATGAATTTCTACAATTTTTTAGTGACAACACAAGTAACTCCCTCTTTTATCATTATTTCGTAACGTGACAAAGAAAAATAGTGTCAATACAACCCTCGAAATCAATTTCTTAAAAGACTCGTTTCAAGACACAACAGAACCAATGAGACAGAGTACAAGATTGAATTACTCAAACGACGTCGTTTTGTGTAAAGAACGCTGTAAATGCGCTAAATTGACAAATTTCAATATCTTCAGTCTCCGGTAATATGAGAAACACGAACTCAAAATAAAAACAGTTTTACGACGCCTACATTAAAGTTTTTTTTCTTACCTTCTTCATGACTTCTGCCGCTGATAGTCCAGGATAAGGGGTGCTTCCTAACGTGACGACTTCCCATATAAGAACCCCGAAACTCCACACGTCGGATTTCACCGAAAATATGTTGTCATAAAGCGATTCAGGTGCCATCCAGCGAATTGGGAGTCTTCCCTCGCTTTTTCGTTCATATACATGAGAGACTATAACGTCTCGGGCGAACCCAAAATCGGCCACTTTACAAGTGTGCTCCTCTGTGATCAGAATGTTGCGGGCGGCTAAGTCTCGGTGGATGATCTGGGGGAGAAATTGGAATATTTATTAACTATAATAAGTGGGAGTTTGTTGTTTTTTCTATTTTTAGGTCCAATTATCCGAACTTTTAATGGTTGCATGATAACGCTGTTGATAGCTGACCTGACTCTATTATTCTCGCAACTTAAAATTAAATGTCAATCGATATATGTTTACCAAAAAGCCAATTTAGCGAGGTTAGTCGGACGTCAAATTGTAAGGAACAGCTTATTTACATCAAGGGTGAATATATTTAATTTACCCACTAAAATTTAATTTATTTTCGCACGGGCAGTTTTGATTCGAAATTAAGTATGCGATCGCTAAATTTAATTTCTCAACAGTGAGATTGATTTTTAATAGTCGCCGCCAGGGAAATTAAAATTGAAAGTTGTCTACAGAAATTGGGCTTGACGTTTCAACAAAATATTATTATTCTGAGTATTTATTAATTTTTTAATAGCTCTGGTTTCGTTATACGCAAATCAGTTTTGTAAATTTGAAAATTAACCGGACTTTTCAACGTTTTACGTCAGATAGTAAAATGAGATTTTCATCATCATTTGCTCGCGTTTTTGTTGCAAATTATCCGGTCTTACATATCTTGAATTCGAAAATTCAGTTGTTTAAATTTGAATGTAAATCCATTTCGGTGGATTTTCTTTCCGGAATTTTCGATGCTCCAAATCTCCGAAACTACGAGAAAGATGTGGTTTTCACCATTGTTTTTCACAGGGTTTTATTGCTAAGAATTCAGTCTAAATATAATATTTAATCGCCCTCAAAATCGTCTTTAATTTCAAACGTACAAATTCCCAAATTTGCATCTTTGGTTGATCAATAAAAACGGTGGTCGTTATTTTACAGTTATGCACAGTGAACCAGAATCGGTAAAAAACGAGCAAAATATCGTTTTTATAAATTTCTAAAAATAGCCTAAAAGTGTCTCAAACCTTGAGTTTTTTTACGCCTAAGGACTGTTTAAGGGGTAGACCTATTTGTTTTTTCTCACTTTGCTGTCGAACGTGAGCGTGATAGTGCTTCTTATTAAACTCGTATTGATCTGACGGCTCGAAAGTGTGTTTTAGTGTGTATATTTTTATTTTTAGTGTATATTTTGAAAAATGAATCTATTCTGAAAAATTGTTCTAATGCCTAATAAACCTGAAGATGAGTACTTTCTACTGCTATATTAGTTTCAGGATTTGTCATCGGATTATCTCGACATTTAGTGAAGACTCTAAAATAGATATAAAAATTGTTAGAAAAAATGTATAGAGATTTTCAACTGAACTAACAAAAAGATTAGACTAGAAGCTGCTCCCTCTATAGAAAAACATTCCTCTAGAAAGTATATCCCAGACTCTGGAAAGCAGTAATTTAAGTTCTGAATTCGACGATTTTGATGACGAAACTTTTACATTTTGACCTTTATAATATTTTGGAAATAAAATTTACACTTTGTTATCTTTATTTATTTTTTCTTTTTCGAAATAAAGACAACACGATCGATATTCCAGTGAAACATAATTTGGTTCCTCCTTTTTAATATTTGTCCCACTGTGTTTTGTTAAAAAACTTGAATTTGAAAATACAAAAATCGCTGAAAATTACAATTTTCGGCGTCGTGACGCCATATTATCGGTGATAAAAATCATATTTTCGCGGAAGATCTTATAGCTTGGTCAGTTGTAAAAGTATGCCAATTTTTAAAATTTAGCATTTTAGAAAACTTATGGGTCGAAAAGACTATATTGATACGAAAACGTCTCAAAATTTACTTAAAATTAAAAAAACTGAAGCAACAAGTTTATAAAAAAAATACACTTTGTTATTTTTATTTATTCTTGCTTTTCCGAAATAAAGACAACATGATCGGTATTCCAGTGAAAAATAATTTAGTTCCTTTTTTTAATACCTGCCCTACTGTGTTATGTTAAAAATTTTAATTAGCTAATGCTTTAGTGAAAATACAAAAATCGCAGTTTTTAGGCGTCGCGACGTCTAATTAATAATAATTATCGGTGATAAAAACCACGTTTTTGCTTCAGATCTTAGAACTTGGCCAATTGTAAGCGTATGTAAAATCTTAACTTTTTATAATGGAGCTTTTTAGAAAACTTGGAGTCGAGAAAAATCTATGTTGATACGAAAACGTACTCAAATTTGTTGAAAATATATAAAACTGCATCAAGTTTGTAACAGTTGCCGACAATTTTTTAATTTACATTCTTCTTTTTTTGGCCTTTAAAATAACGTAAAAACTGAGATTTTTGCAAAACTACATTTTTATGACCCTGAGAGCATTCAGATTAAAATTAAATTACAGTGTTTCCAAAATCCAAGTTTTATTTACTGCATATTTTTTGTCATTTAACTTCTGAATGACAAGAGAAAATAACGTGTTTAACACCGCGTTAGAAAGCAGAAATCTTAACTTTTCAAATGACTTAGAACACTAAAAAATCAAAGAGTCAATATATTAGGCGTTCTATGCAAAAAAAATATAAAAATCGTTAATTTTTCTAAATTTTTATTAGTTTTTCTCAAATATCTGGGCAAAAACTGACTCTGCCGTCAACTATAGTTCGTTGGGAAATTTATTTAAGCACCTTCTCAATGATGGATTACAAATTATAAAGTTTCATGATGTTGCAAGTTTATTAAGCAAAACTGAAAAATACTAAAGTGAAAGCAGCGCCCAAAAAAAACTGTTTTAAAAATATCTCCGAGTCCTGACCTGATGGAGCAAAACGGGCCTCGCATTCAGAACCAGGAGGTAATTCGTCTTTTCACAGCTCCCGTACAAATTTTTCGTTGCTTGTGTTGAACAGATAACTACAAGACAATTCCATCGCATTTCACAAAAACAAATTAAAAATACATTAGTTATTGAAGTGAACTAAATTTCGACTGAAAATTACTGCAAATTCAGTTTTTTTTGATAACAGCTAACAATCGAATTTGCCTCAAATGTGCGTGTCAGATGCGTGTCAATTTTCGCAACGCAGCAAAAAAATCTCGCAACACTTGTTGCGGTAGCACATCTCAGTTTTGAAATTATGAATAATGAGTTTTCCCACTGTTTCACATCTTGTTTACAGCAACATAAAAAGAAAGTACATGCAGATGTGGTTTTGTCCGACAGATAAAATCATAGCATTCATAAAACATTTCCTAGTTTATGTCTACTTGTATTACTTCATTCTTTTAAGCAAAGAAATCAGCTTGACTTGAATCTGAATGAAACATTTTCATAATACGCTTAACTATTAGCTTAACAAAAACATTGATTTTTGCAACTATTTTACGTAACTGCGATAGAAAACAGAACTTCAGTGAAAGTCTGAAAGGGAAATGCGTTAAGAGGCTTATGCTGTTCCGAAGTTTATTCAGCAATGTTTTAAAAAGTTTGTGCGTTGGAGTCCTCCAGCGTCTCATTAATTCGATTTATTGTTAGAAAAGTAGAAAATATCAAATTTCATTGGTTAAACAGCGAACATAAATTAAGGCGTTGTACCTACCCCATTAGCGGACAAAAATTCCATTCCCTTAGCGACCTGATACACAAAGGATGTGAGATCTCTTGATGTGAGGGATTTACTTTGACCATGCATGTTGTTGTAATATCTTTCTGCTCTTGAATTTCTTAAGTAACTCTGCAGTTTACCTTTACTGATGTATTCCATTATCAAAAATATCGGCTCTTTGTCGGTACAACATCCGAACAAACGCACCACATTGGGGTGAGGCTCGAGCATTTTCATCACTTGCAGTTCCGAAAGTAAATCAGATTTTTCTTTCTCGTTGGCGTTTTCTTTAAGCGTTTTCACTGCCACAACGGAAACTCCTTCTTTCCCTGGAATAATAAGAGCGACAGATAACTTTTTGCTTTGTATGTAATTAGTTGCTCTGTGATTTAACTCGAGGTGCCTCAATAACTTCACGGCTTTGTTTTAATAATTTTAGAAAGCAAAGGGGTAAATTACCAAGCAATTAGAAGATATAATTGACGCTGCATCAAAAAAAAACTCTGCCGAGTGTCTGTTTTTAATTGCGAATTAATGAAAAAAATTTCGGTTCCCATTTTCTAGTCCCGCGTTTAATTGCCAGCAGCCGTTAATTACACAAGTAAATACCAGGGAGGATTGTTGGAAAACTATTTACTTCCAACTTTAGGGGTAGTTTACCATCGATATCTATCGCTTCGCACTTCCAAACTTGGCCGAAGGCGCCTTCTCCCAAAATGTTGAAAAACTTCAATCTGTGACGAGGGAACTCCCACCTGTCAGCGTCCTTAATTGGTGCAGATATTTGCTGACTTGCCTGAAAATTGTCACTCAATAACTTCTAAAGTATTTATACAACTCTAACTTAACGTCGCACAAAATTATTATCTCAAGAAATGTAAATTAATGTAAGTTCAAATTAGCATTAATTTTACAAAATTTAATTCGAATTCTTGAAATTTGCATATAATACCTGAGAACGATTAACTTCTCTTTCCCACAGCTCGTAACGATTGTTGAAAGCCATTGGTCCTCTCCATTGGTTCATCCCAATGCCGGGGTCTTCATGCAGAACGATTCCTCCAGAAGACGGTTTTCTCTGTTAAAAAAGATGTGAATTAAGTAGTAAATTTGGGAGTTGAACTTACGATATCATCTTTGGAGCTTTTCGGTTTTCCCAAATGTATCTTTTTCCGGAAAACGACGGCGATGACGCCAACCATCAAAAACACGACGCAAACGGAAATGATTGGCACCACTGTAACGGTGATATCTGGGGGAGATTTAACAGCCTGATCAAACAACTTGTTGTCTTCGTAACTCGTTGTCGAACTACTTTCAGTAGTGTTTACTCTAACCGTAGTTTCCTTCTTCTCATCAATCTCGTTTTTCACTTCAGGTTCTACTTTGACAGGCCTCAAATGTGTGGAAGTGTTAGGTTTGGGTTTTTGTTGGAAATGGGGCTGTCGCGGCCCCGGGGGTGGATTATTAGCAATCGATGCCGGCGGATTTCTCGGCACTGCTGGGGGTCTTTGGTTAAAATTCGGAAGTGAGAGGAATCCCGGGGGGGCAAGTCCATTTTTCTTGTTTAACGGTGTTGAAAATGGGGTTGATGCGTTTAATATGTTGACGAAGACTTCGAACTTTGCCTCGAGTTCGCCGTCAGACGCGGTGACGTACAAGCGAATGTTTTGTCCAGCCTGGGGAAAGGTGCTAGAGTTTATCTCAAGATTAACATATTATTTACCCTTCCTTGGAGAGACTCGTTGAGATAGACGATTCCTGTGCTTGGATCTATTCGAAACGGGAGTTTCTCAGTCGGTTTTTCGTTCCCTAAAGATTGCAAAGGTTCGAGACCGTAAATAACTTGACTTCCTTCATTGTCGCTGCCGTGAGCTGTGATAATTTTACTTCCCACCGGTTCCGATTCTGGAATTTGCCAGTTGCGTTCCAACCACATCGTAGGTGGAGTGTTGTCGCTTAATTGACATTGTACTGAAAAAAAAAGACGATGAGAAATATATTTAATAAACCTCCCGAAAAAAATTATTCACTTAATGGCCTCCAAGAGAATTTTCGACTATTAAGAGGTTCGATTGCTCGCTCCAACACCCCCAATTTTTAACATTTCGCTGGTTATGTCTGCAGTTTTATTCTGTTACCATCTCGTTTTATTAGTCTATGGGGGAACACAAAGAAACGTGTCGGAGTTATTGCTAGCGTGTGTTCTTTTCGTGTAGCATGACAGCAATTTTTCAAAACCTTTCAAAATTTTAGTGCCCTAACTTAAAAACTAACAAATATACGAATTTTAATAATTAAAAGTTGAAAGTTTTTGGTTCGTCCTAAAATGAAATTTTGTAAAATCTGTATTTTTTGTTCTACAATTTTGTACTTTGGCACAGCTAATGAACATTCTAAAGATAGCAACCTTGCAAAAATTCATTGCAATAACTTAAAAGCTAACAAAAATAAGAATTTTAATATGACAAAGTTGAAAGTTTTTGGTTTGTCCTAAAATGAAATTTTCTAAAATCTGTATTTTTTGTTCTACAATTTTGTACTTTGGCACAGCTAATGAACATTCTAAAGATAGTAACCTTGCAAAATTTCATTGCAACAACTTAAAAACTAACAAAAATAAGAATTTTAATATGACAAAGTTGAAAGTTTTTGGTTGTTCCTAAAATGAAATTTTCTAAAATCTGTATTTTTTGTTCCAAAATTTTGTACTTTGACACAGTTAATGAACATTCTAAAGATAGTAACCTTGCAAAATTTCATTGCAATAACTTAAAAACTAACAAATATACGAATTTTAATAATTAAAAGTTGAAAGTTTTTGGTTCGTCCTAAAATGAAATTTTGTAAAATCTGTATTTTTTGTTCTACAATTTTGTACTTTGGCACAGCTAATGAACATTCTAAAGATAGTAACCTTGCAAAATTTCATTGGAATAACTTAAAAACTAACAAAAATAAGAATTTTAATATGACAAAGTTGAAAGTTTTTGGTTTGTCCTAAAATGAAATTTTCTAAAATCTGTATTTTTTGTTCCAAAATTTTGTACTTTGACACAGTTAATGAAGACCTTGGAGATGTAACCTCCCAAAATTTCATTGCTATAACTTAAATTCTAACAAAAATACGAATTTTAATAATAAAAAGTTGAAAGTTTTTGGTTCGTCCTAAAATGAAATTTTCTAAAATTTGTATTTTTTGTTTTAAAATTTTGTACTCTGGTACAGTTAATGAACACTTTAGCGATAGTAACCTCTCAAAATTTCATTGCCATAACTTAAAAACCAACAAAAATACGAATTTTAATAATAAAATGTGGAAAGTTTTTGGTTCGTACTAAAATGAAATTTTCTAAAATCTGTATTTTTTGTTTTAAAATTTTGTACTTTACTACAGTTAATGGACACTGTGGGGGAACACAAAGAAACGTGTCGGAGTTATTGCCAACGTAACATGCCAGCAATTTTTCCATTTTAGAAACGTACAAAATTACTTCAACGAGTTCAGGTTTGACATTCGTTAAAACTGTTACCGAGTTTTAAGCTGTTTAACAAAGTGCTCAAGGACGTTAAAACTCTTCATGTTGTAGTTTCAGTTTAGATTAAAGAAACTTTTCCGCGAGGGACCTTAACAAGTCTGAAGACAACAAGCTGTGGAATATAATGGCAGAAAATCGTTAAGGTTATAAAAATAAAATCTATTTATTTCAGGGAAAGTTTGAAATTCCTGGATTTGTTAGTGACGTCAAAACTGCCATTAACGGTGAAATATAAAAAGCATTGTGCTATTGAAAGTATTCTCCAGCTCGGTTCCGGTATGCACATAAAGTCACAATTACTAGTGCAATGTGGAGTATTTTATTCATTTCAAAAAATGAGCACGCTATAGCAGAGCCAAAGAGCTAATAAGTGAAAGTTGATGTTCCGTGTTCAGATTGGTATTCTATATGGAAATAACTGTGACGTCAAAATATCCTTCTCCCGGATTTGCCCACGAGTATCCAACTAAAAAGGAATGTACCGCATGCCTATAATTAATTTCTAAACATCTAAAATCCTCGTTTAAATAAAATATCTGAAATGAAGAAATAAAAGTAAGATTTCGTCACTTGTTAAATTCTTGCATCACTTCCAATATCCTGCTGTGAATTCGTAATAAAGCCGCAATTCTAAAAGTTCGTTAAGTGACGGTGGCAATTCGTGACGGTGAAGATCGCGCCGACGAAAAGAGAAATTTGTAAAGAAAAGGAATGGAAACGGATGTTTATAGGAAACTGGGCCTTGGAAACCGCGTCTCAGTGAATTGACAGAAAGATCGTTATCCTAATAAAAGGAAGTCGTTTTATTACCCTTCGAGTTTCGCATAATTTTAAATTGTCTTGTCACAGTCACGGCGTTAGCGAAATAATTGGAAGCTGAGGAAAACGGCTGAAAAGGGCGTTTCATTTTTAATTACGCTGGCGCAAACTATTAAAGCGAGAAATGGAGTAATTGTTATAAATAAAAGACGATTCATTTGGAGCCAATAAGCCCGAATTCCAGATTTATCCGTGCACGAATACTGTGATTAAAAATTAAGAAATACGAGTAACACCTGCTTTCGAGATTAATTTCGAGCTTTTTACCAGATGAATGGTTTTAATCATTTCTCGGTTCGAGTCCGACTGAATATCGCTTAAATTATACGGCGTGGCCATGCAACTGACACTTTGATATGGAAAAACAACGTCGTTTTTCATGTTTATCTTTTCATTTCGAAAGGGAAGTTAAAACCGAAGACGGAGTTTTCAACTTAGTTCCCCAAACTTCCTCATATCACATTTAACACGATCTTTTGGAGAATGCAATATGAAATGATTGTCTTAAAGTTCCAAACACGTAGGACGAAGACAATATTGTCGCATTACGAAGCGAAACTCACCAAACAATGTAGGTGAAGAGGATTTTACTCGAACCCAACCACTTTACTCATTTTTATTTTAAGGACTGTTTTATTCACCTGAGTTCACACCAAGTAAGATGTGAAATTTATCTCTTGAATTTCAACGAATCAAAGACACGAATTTGTATGAAAATGAGCTTAAATTTGGCTTAATTTAATTTTCCCAGTTTGATAGATGATATTCTGAATTGAAAAAGTTGGAAGTTTTTGGTTCGTTCAAAAAAGAAATTTTCTAAAATTTATATTTTTTGTTCTAAAATTTTGTACTTTGGCACATCTAATGAACACTGTATAGATAGTAACCTCCCCAAATTTCATTGCCATAACTTAAAAACTAACAAAAATACGAATTTTAATATTACAAAGTTGAAAGTTTTTGGTTCGTCATAAAATAAAATTTTCTAAAATCTGTGTTTTTTGTTCTACAATTTTGTACTTTGACACAGTAAATAAACATTTTAAAGATAGTAATCTCCTCTCAAAATTTCATTGCCATAACTTAAAAACTAACAAAAATACGAATTTTAATAATAGAAGGTTCAATTTCCAGGAGTTATTCTTACAATTGAAATTTCAAAAATTTTTGCGAATTTGCAAAAGAAAGTTATTGTGAAGCAATGCAGGATGTGAAATGAAAACACGCTGTCCAAAGAAAATACATAACATCAAGTACAGAAAGGAAAAGGCGTTGCATCGTTTACCAACAATGGTGACTTTCCGGTCGCCATTACAAAAGACTGTTCTTTCATTTGAGGTCATTTACGTAAAAAGCACAACGAAAGATCTTGTTACTATGGTAGCTGTTAAAAAGTTGGGTGTAAACACAACTTCATATAAAATCTTCGATCTTCGAGCCTCCGCATTCTCACTTAGCAACCCTGAATCCATTGAAAACAGCGACATCGAGCCTCAATAATGAAGTTCGTAGCTAATCTAACAAGTCAACATGTTCATAATCACTTTGGCACACAAAATCGAATATCAGCGCATTAAGCCCTTTATTAGTATGTTCAACACTAGCGAAACGTTTCAAGCAAAACCTACGCAATTTTACACACTATAACATTTATTATTATTATATTATTAAACAAAAACATGGTATTTACTGGGTGAGATCATCTCTATTCCGATCAAATTTTTTACTGCAAATAGTCAAAGAATTTTAAAAAGCCTTGTGGTTCACTGGCCTCGTTCCCGCATTCTTCGCGGCTTTAATTTTTTTAGTACCGGTTCAAGATTGATAGAAAATTAACTTTAGTTTTGATTTATCGAAGCGCTTGTTCATGTTTAATTACCCTGAAGATAAATTAGCAGGGAATGACAATCGCAATTAACAGAAATCCTCATTTGCATTTCATTTTCGGAAAATCGCGGAGGGAATTCGTGCCAGAATTGAAAGATGAGATTTACATACATGATTTGTGTGTGCATATTAACTCCGGATCGAGTGTGGATTTTGATGTTTTGAACCGTAGAATTTACGAAATAAAATTATTTTGCTCCAACTTCAATTTAACAAAATTGGGATTTATTGAATGCAGAAAGTTTAGAGATCAATGTCAATAAAACAGGTAACAATGAACGTAACGCGTGATTGGTTTACATTCACTGGTGTTTCATTGAAACAACAAACTTTTGTAGTTAAAAACGGTAATTTGCCCAATTATACTTGGTAAACCGAACTATAATTAATTCTCCCACAAAGTGCTCCAACTTCGTTCATTACTAAATCTATAATCGCTAGAACAGAAAACTTGCACTTCAACTTTCATCTCAGCCACACTAAATTTGACATTCTACTTCCAGTGTACATTACACTTAATTCTAGCCTCAGTGACCCACTTTAGCACGAAAGCAATTTCCAAGAACATTTCACAAGTGTTCATCATATTTAATCTTGAATCACGGGGGTTTTAAAGTTGCAAAAGCGAAACCGAAAGGAAAACCCACGATTGGGATTTACTGGCTTTTTCGGAGATCTTATTTCGACCGGTTAATTATTAATGTCGAATGTTTCCGCAAATTTAGGGATTTTACCCTTGATTGATACCGAGCAAAGGATAATCACTCGATGAAGGTTAATTAAGAGTTTGTCCTTTTTTGAGGAAATTTATCGATGTTGGTTGAAATTTAAAATGTATAAAACCTTCGAGAATAATTTCTCTCACCTTTGCTGGACATGTACCAATTAAAATTACGCGAGAATCGACGAGGGAATTAATATCATGATCGTGTTTGGGATAACGAGATGAGGAAGAAAAATTTGTATGCAGTTTTTTCTACAGTTTATTAATTTATTTGTGCTTCATATTACTAGCGTGACGTTATACTGATGTTACACGTGGAATGGTTTCTGATAAAAAATACCTAAAACGTTTTATATCATCACGTAACAAGTACAGAAAGTTTAACACTAAATTATTGCTAAAAGGTGCAATTGTTCATTTAACAAGAGTAGTTTAAATGCATGCAGGTTTTCCATACACCAGAAAATTCTATTGGTAAATTACCATAAAGCCAACATGGCTGTACCATAACTCGACATTATTTAAATTCGAACGGAGCGTCACACAAACATACTGAAATGTGAAGTCGATTATGTATAAATTCACACCAAACTAAACCAAACAAGAAAAATCATGTTAAATTATAACAGAACGTTAAGCAAACAATTCGTAATGCGCGAACAGTTAGACAAATCGCAGTAAAAGTTACGAAAGTAATTAGCCTATTACTTGACGCATAAATGACCAGATCTCTCCCCCAAAGGACAAAATCCAGATTATACTCCCTCTTTAATGTTAAACGAAGCATCAATTCAACGTTTCTGACTGTAATGTGCATGGATTCGTTGCGTTAATTGAGGCTGGAATTAGAATGTCGGATTCAAATGCTAGGTAAAATGAGGGATGGAACAAAAGAAAAAATGGAACTTTTGATATGAGAAGAATTAATTATTGTTCTCGAGAATAATTCATCAACTATTAAAGTTCTGAAAACTAAAAGCATAAAAAGCTCTTGTTATTTAACCGCCACGAGGGAAGAACTAAACACTTCTTTGATGGTTCAGCGCACATTTGAAATATTTTGGAAAGCTTTAGAGGTTTTTGCCGGAATTATTTGAGGCTAAAACGTAGCGTATATTTCTATGAACAGTTAATCCGGTGGTTACTCAACTAAGGCTAATTGTTTTGCAGCGCAGTTCAGCTTTTAAATTGATTCGTATTACCCACTATTAAATAACGAGGGTGTGTCATCATTTTAAATTTAGTTATTTCAACAGTACTGCATCAGTATGAGAAAAATTGTATGTAGATACTAATTTTTTTATTTAAAATTATAATTATTAAATTCTCAAATCATTTATTGATCCGTGAAATTCAATAGAGAACTATGAATTTTTTGCGTGATAAATCATAAATAAGCTTAGAGGAATGCATGCAACTTTCAATAGTTGTAGAAATTTCTTTACGATCGATATGGGAAGTAGCACCTCTTTCTACAGCATCATGCAGTAAAATATGTAATAATAAAGGATATACAGTATTATAAGTAAACAATTTAGTAAAAAAAAAATAAAAAGTAAAAACTTGTTTTCAATTAAATAAAAAAATAGAAACAAAATTAGCTCACTCTCGAATATGCTGGAATAATCGCAGAATTAATTGTGTTAAGAAAATAAAATCAAAAATAAAAAATGGCGAACTTTGAGAAAATACCCATTTTTTTCAAAAAAGGCGAAATTTATTGAATTTGTCATCTTAAATTTTGTTTTATTTTTTTCTGAAAAGTACATTTCAAAACAAAACTTTTCAAAATAAAAAGTCCCAATAAGTTATTTTTTTAAATTATAGTTATTTAAAAATATTAAAGACATTTTTTTGTAAAAATTTATAAATTTTTGGGTTGAAAACAAACATTTAAAAAATCCTGTGAACTGTTTTTCATAGGGTAGAGCCAAATTGAAAAAGGTCGTCATCCAAATTGAGGAGGGATCACTTTGTAAATCCTCTGCCATATCTAAATTGTTCTACCATTAAAGGCATATCTTTATTTTTCTAAAAAGAATAAATTTGCATAACAAAAAAAATATTTACAAATTTTGTAAATATGTAAGCAAAAAAAAGAAATTTTCATATTTAAGACAAGTAAACTATGATCTATTCATAAGTTAACTACTTTAACTGGAAAATAATATACAGGGTGTGATTTGTAGGCAGTTAATTTTCGGTGATTCCAATGTACAATCACTTTTTTAGTTCAATTTAATTGTATTCTTTTTTTAAAATAAATCTAAATAAATTTATTATTTTTTTGCCAAAATTTTGGTCGAAAATAGGTTTTGATTATAGTTTACTTGTACTTACTACTATATCCGGTATGACCGGAAGTGTCTCAAATTTTTTTATTCAATTCATTTTATTGGCTTACTTTTGTTCCCAAAGTTTGAAATTTCCATCATTTGTAATTTTTGAGAGTAAGTTTATTGTGAAGATTCGAATTTAAACCGTTCTACAATTACGAAAAGATCTACCAGTTACTTTGGACCATTAGTGTAATTATAACATTTGATTAAATATGAAGCGAGCAAATTGCTCAAAAGAAAAAAAAACTTTCTCATTACAAGTGATTTTTCCTTTTATTCATTTTTTCAGGTACACATTCGTCTTCATCTGTAACTAATCCTACCAACTGTTAACATTAAATTTCTCTGACATTTAATTTTTTTGTTGATGACACGGGCTCTAAATTTCGAGTTATATGTAATTTAAAATTACCGAGAATCCGTCATTTTCACTAATTGGTTGACTTCAAAATTGCTGATCTTTGGATAATTACAAATTAGCTTTAATTCACTATCTAACAAGCAAAATAAATCGTATAGTTAGTTTTAAAATAGCAAGTTCAATTCACAAGTTACAGCAGCATGTTTCGTTAGTTTATGCAAATTTTTCTTGAGAAATTTCCCGAAAAGATCCATTAAATTTTATGTAGGTACTTATTGATTGGCCGTTAATGCAGATCAAAATGCATGCATTTATAATCAGGTTCATTCCGGTACTTTCGAACAATAATTTTCTTATTAAATATTTATAAAGGTAATAACTACTCCTTGCAGGCACATATTAATTTACTCTCTTATACAGTTAATTAAAATTTCTGTGGATATAAGAAAAACTTTTTTATGCAACCAACTAATTAGATATCGTTCTTTTATATGCGGCATAAAACCACCTGCTTTCAGTGAGCGAAAAAAGGAAAAAAATAAATCTCCTAAATTAGCAAGTATTTTTAGAACGAACAACGCTCACTCAACTCAAGTTCAAACACGAACTAAATTATTTACCTAATATTAAAAGGGTTCATTTTTCATTTTATAAAGTTTAGTTCACTCTGCGGTTTTATCTAGAAGAATAAGCACCAAGAGCACAGGTGGAAATTTATGTGCTCCATTACAAATGCAAATTTTTTAACTGTTGTAACTCCTACGAAGAATTACAACGTCATGACACGAAAAACATTATAAAATTATTATTTTTGTAGTAATAACTTTTATTTTCCTCTGTGAAACAGGAATTCCAACTGTAGCGTTAATAAATCATTGAAATGTACGACTTCCTTGCGTGTATGAAAAGCAATCATAGCTAATTGAAATTATTCGCTTCTTGAGATTTCCTCTTAAAAATTAGATAAACATGTTTTATATGACCATCACAAGGTGAAAACAATTACAGGAGATTCCGCTCTGTTGTGATCAGAGTTTGCAATTAATTCTTACAATACTGGACCACTCTGTTTGAACAATAACAAATTTTCAGTTTCGTGACGTAAATCATGAATAATCAAAAATTCTAATCTTGACCTTTAAATTGCGGAATTGAAACAAACTTCGATGCACGTTTTCCTGCTTAATTCGTTTTGCCTATTTACAATGCGATTTAAGTGTGAATTCTCAGGTATTGTTACGTAAGATTAAGAATTATTGTTTGGCACTTGGTACCAAAAACAGAGCCATAATTTTGTTTGGCACTGGCACACTAACATACCTCTATATCTGTAATGACCATTATCAAATAGTAATAAACGTGTGAGCAGGAAACACGTTATTGTCGTTGAAGGTTGAAGGCCTCTCTTTTTGCAACTGCGCTCACCTAAATTTACTCAGTAATGATGTTTAATTTGAATAATCAATTACTCGAACTTTCTCTTTTACTTTTCTTTACATGCGCGCTTTCTTATTATCGAAGTACCTAATCCCGAAAAAACTCAAAAAGAGCACAAAGAACGCGATGCGTTTAATTCAAAATTAAAAAAGATGCGCTTTCTCTTTTACCTTCTAACACAATCCAGGTGAAAGAAATCAGACCACAATAAATATTCCAAAACATATTTGTTTATAATTTTCAGCACTGTTTAATCACTACATAATTTCACGAGATTTAAAACTGGTTCCCTGATCGGGATGTGTTTTGACCGATCGTTGAAGTCTCCGTGTTAAAGTCCATTCACATCACATTTTCACTGGAGGGTAATTCACTGGATGACTTTTGTACACTTTTGGGGGGAAATTAAAAGGAAAAATCAACCTTTTTCCTTCATTTTGACGATATTTTAGTCGGCCATACTCGCTCTGCGCTATGGCGAACGCGCTGAAGAAAACTGAATGGAGTAGGCCATGTGAGACAGCAGCTATCATGACAGGTATCTCTTTAGAAAGTTCAATTCAACACATCGAGGTAAAATAAATGCAACGGGACTTGTAGCGGCGGGAAATTCAAAGTTTGACTGTTTTGTCTGAAATAACTTCAAGTGCAGACGGTGGAATCAGTTATACGCCATCCACCTGTCCATGCTGCTGCATTCTTCGTTCACAACAGGTAAAAGCGCAGCGTCAAAGGAAATTGAAAGGGCGTGACTCTCAGGTGCTTAATTTGATCCGTCCGCCACTTTTAGTTGACTGAGGAGAACTTTTTGACTAAAAATGATAAAAAGTTTTTCTACCTAATTCTAATAACTGAGCTCGTATGAGTCACCACCAGAACTAATGGAACAAGGAAATGACAAATAAACAAGAATACAATAATTAGGTCGACGTGTGCAAAAAAGATAAAGCCGACTTGTCCAGTTTTGAGCAATCAGCACGTTTGGACGCTACGAGTATTTCACGTTAGAAGATAAAATTATGGTCTGTTTGAGAAGATATATGGTTTAGATGGGTTGCGGCGATATAAAATATAATGCCTTTTATAGGATTTACATTGTTTTATTGGAAAAATAATTCAGAGGTTGTTAGAGTTGATGATTGATTGAGCTAACTGTGTATTTTCCATGAAATGTGAAACGAGCACAATAAATGAAGTATTTTCTGTAATAAATCCCATTTTGTGGGATAAATAAATGGAACTGATGCGAACCATGTTTTTTTGTATAACTATACTTGTCTAATATTTCAAGTTGAAAGGGGTTTTGTATACAGGTGTACCAGAACGCTCGTACTTAATTTTAATGGTAAGTTGTTCCTCACAATCTGAAATAATTTTTGTTTGCACAATGTTTAGTAATTTATTGTTTTTGATTTAAGTACAAGCATTTTAAGATGACTAATCATTTCTCTTAATTTGTCTCAGATTTTGACAAAGAATTTACCATTAAATTAAGTGCGAGCGTTTCAGAATACCTCTATTTTAAGTTGGTGTAATGGATTTGTTTCATTTTTTTGTACTATTAGAAAAACTGGCTGAGTGATAATGTTGCTAGATGGGAGACGCCAAAAAATGGAAAATTATTTAAGACAAAATAATTGCAATCAAAGAACATTTAATTACATTTTAGACCATACATGAACCACTATAATAACATTTTTGATAATGAGAAGGTTGAATGCAAAAAATTTCTCTCTGACGTGTCCTTTAGACATGTGCTGGAATTGATAACTTCTTAAATTACATCCCAACAAATGAAATCTTGCAATACTATTTAGTTACACTTTCTTAGATAAATAATAAGCAATTATTTGCCCGTCGTAAAAAATTAGGTAATTAAATGTTTTTGAATTCATTTTTGTCCTTCACATTTGGTTTTGTCAAATGGCATACTTTCAAGCGTTATAAAAATTGAAATATTTTAAGTGAAACTTGCGTATAGTGTAGAAATGGTTAGGAATCACTTAAAATTAGAAATAAATAAATGCACACGCCGTTTTACTAGCCTTTATTGTTTTACTACTTTATTGAGTATTGGGAATGTCGGCGCGACACATTTGGAAAAAGTTTTCTTTGTTTAATTCAAATTGATCAAGCAAAGTGTGAAAAAACTGAATTGAAAGAACTTATGGCTAATTGTCCTTGTGCAAATCACGCAAATGCAGACTCATATTTTTAATTTTTTTGAATATTAGTTATCAGAAACACGCTGACGTCGAAATCACGTTTTCAAAATTATGGATTTGGAGGGGAAATAAAAATAAAAATTTGGAGTAATTTTATTTCCCCGCCGCTTTTATTGTTTTTGGGGAGTGATAGAAACTATAATCACTGGATTCCATTTCGATCAAATTTTGATAGACCTTCAAATTTAAAATAAATCAATAATAAATTTAATTTCGAGTTTTTTTATTTTTGGAATTTGTCGAAATATCGGAACATCTTAGCTCAGAATCAAAATACTCTCGGATACTGCAAAATTGGGTTTTAGACTTTGCAAAAGGGGCATTTTATAGCAAGTTGTCCCCCAATTTTTTTAACCTCTTAGAATTTAATCATATTTGGTTAAAATTTTGCCTTTTGCTTTAAAATTTATGATTTGGTTATTTATTTTTTCAGTAAATTTTTTGAACTTAAAACTGATTCAGGTGTGCAAATGAATTTATTATAAGACGTTACAGTAGTAGGTTATTAATTACAGACAAGGTATGATTTTGATAGCACTTTTATTGCCCTTTTTAATTAGACCTGTTCGAAAAAAGAATTTTGCATAAAAGAAGTGTTTTTATAAATGTTCTTTGTTTTATTTTTCAATTTTTACTATTTGAACACTTTCGATTTGTTTCTAATAGGCTTTTCACAATTATTCATGAAACAGCCTAAATTGCCAACTGTAAACTAATTCCGATAGCGAAATCAATTGAATGTAACTAATACGATAGCGATTCCTTTGTGACGGTAGCGACGAATCCGCGAAAATCTAATTTTCATTGATCGCGATTCACATTTAAAGATGTGAAAACTACAAAAAAATAGAAGGTGTCCAAAAATTAGGTGTTTTTTTGGGGATGATATGGAGAAACCTTATCACCTGCGACATTCAGGCAGTCGTGATCCATGCGTCATGTTAAACGATCGACTGATCCATTTATTAATTTATTGAGTGCATATTACTACATAATTGTAAAGTTTTTGTTTCAAATTTTTGCGTAGTTATGAATGGCCACATTAACAAGTTAAGATGATCGCAATTAAGAGAGCATCATATCTGGAGGAACTTTTGAAGTAGACAAAGCAGTTCAGTGTTATGAATGTAAAAGTTAGGGGCACGAAGTCTCTGTTCACATCAGTGGCGTAACTCTACCATTTGAGGCCCGTGGCAAATCCATCGAATGGGGCTCTTCCTCTATTGACTTTTAAGAAGCCTTCTTTGACCAGTGGCCCTTGCGGCTCGGGGCCCGTGGCATTTTGCCGTTTTGCCACCCTTTTGTTACGCCACATCAATGCTTGCTATCTTCTTTATAATGATCACGTTTTGAATTTTGGAAGGCCTAAAAACGATTGATATGTAAATAAATACACGTTTTTTTTGTATATTATGTACATATTTATTTATGTGTTCAGATGTGCCTCCCCTTTCCTTAATTATTAGTATTATTAGGTTTAAAGTTTTTAAGTTGCAGCCTGAAAAATTCAGTCCGCTTACCATAAAATGAAAAATTGAAATACTCATTGTAGATGTCAGCGTCGCAGTGTGGCAAATTTGTTTGATTTATGTTGCGGATATGCATACTTGCGATTTTTGCATTTGTTGCATTTATTAAATATTTCATGCAATGCAATTCACGCGGTATCCGTGTTGGATAATATGGACAATAAAATGATTTATGAAAAGGAAATTTTTTTATATGCACACATTGTAAATTTTTTTAAGGCTCAAAATCCCCTTTCTACATTGGACATCGCAGAAAAAGAAACGATAAATGGGATCTTGTTGAGAAAAAAAAAATCATCTTTTAGATTTTTTCTATTGAAACTGTTGGTATTCTTATTGGAGAAGACGAGAAAAACCTTTGAACGCAGGAGTGATGGCCGCAACCAACAATACACAACTCCAAATGTCTTTCACAATACAAAATAATTTGCGTCGAAATTTCATATTGTTTTTGCATCATTTTTAGGGGATCTGTTACTCAACATCCGCTTTAAAAACGACAAAATTCAACGACTTGTAAAAATATAAATACACACCTTTTAATTGTGTTATTTCACAAAACTTATTTATCTAACGAACTCTGACCTTTTTGTGTTAAGACCACGCGACGCCATCAAGTCTCATAAAACAAAAAGAACACATCAAGTTACATTAACCCCCTATTGGGCAATAAAAGTCTGATTTCTCTGTGAAAATCATTAGTCGCCCTGTAATCCAAGCTCTAGACGACGAACTTTCCTACTCTTAGCAAGAAATTGTGTTGGAACAAGACAAATAAAACAAAACTACTAAAAACACGTTTATTAAACTATTTACAAAATTTAATACCGAAATCCCGATTCTTTCTTCGACAGTAATTTTTCCACCACCTTAACCCGTTGTTGAAGCAGCTCTTTTTTATCTTCTGCAATTCCCTGCGACTCTAAATTCCTTAATAAAAAGTGATGAAGAAACAGCCTTAGACTCTCTTTAAACATTTTCAACTTATCTGATTGGGCTACTTTCTCAAATACACTTTTACATTCCTCCAAGTCCTCGTGTAATAAAATTCCTAACAAAATCTGACGGATAAATCTTAAACTAACTTTATCTAATTCACTGAATTGCACGATCTTCAAAGTAGATATAGGAAGCCCTTTTTCAAGGAATAAGTGGCTGAGGAGCTTCGCAAGATGAGAAATCTGAGTCGCGGAGTGGTCGTTCAACGCCTTTAGCTTATCCCAAATCGAATACTTTATTGTCATCTAAAAAACAACACCGCTAATCGAAGCGTTTGTAAAAACCGCAATATTTTACCTGATATTTCCTATCATACTCGCAAAACTTCTGTGCCAACGTGGCGTAATACGGATTGTACGATTTTTCTTGAAGACAACAATGAAGAATCACGTGGATGATCTCCCGTTCTTGTTGGTTTTTCAACGCTAGGCGCAACAATTTCTCGAAGGCGTCTAAATAATCCTGAAGAAAACCATTTATTACTTAAGATTACAAACTCACATTGGTCTTACTTCAGCCGACATGATGATGCAAAAGATGTTTTTTCTGGTATCCGTGTTCATTCTTTGTTTTGAAGCTAACTCTAGTAATTTTTGTGAGAAGCTGCTCGGCTTCGGCTTCTCCACTGCGTTTTTAAACGAGGTGGTATCTTCAGAAGCGTTACCAGTCCATGCAGAACCTACAACCCACCATTTGCCTTTTTCCTCGGCTGAAAGAAACTCAATTAGCACGATTCTAAAAAGTCGGAGTTGAAACCTTTTAGTAAGTCCTCCAGTGAAATGTTTAATTGAGTGACGTAATTTCCTTTCCTGATGAAGCCTTTCATGATTTTCTTCAAGTGTTCAGAATAAGTCGTGTCATAGTTCGGTATTTTTGTCACGTTGTTATTCTTTATCGCTAGTAGAATGTCCAACATAAACTTAACTCTGGAACTGTTTTTCAAAAATTAGATTAGAATAAGACACCCGAAAAGTGCCACTTACTTGTCCTTCATCTCCTCAGAGGCACCCGCAGCCTTTTTTTGCAACGACAAAATCAAGTTTTTAAGCGCTATGGGATTATCCTTTCTCAGATTAAACCCAACGTTCTTGAGAATGTGTAAAATGCACTCGACGTGCTTCTCCTCGAAGATTTCGCTCAGTTTGTCGATAATCTCATAAATTAGTTTTGAGTCAAACATTTTAAAGTTGTACAGTTGGGCGAGAATTATCACTAAATTATCAAGCTTCTTGGTGTCTGTATTGTTGAGATCCTCGTTAAATTGTTTGATTACAGTTTGTAAAAAGTGCGCACCTACAAATAAAGTCAGTCATTATCAGTGATCGAGAAGAAGAGAAAACTGACCAACTTCTGTTCCAACATTGGCATGCAAAATTACGATTAAAAGAACGTGCTCCATTAGAAGGCGCTCTGGTGCTAAAATGTTTGTCACTACTGCGTTGGTAATCAAATTTGTGATTGTGGTATTCATGTCATTTCTGCTGTTGCTCATGTAAAGTTCTTCAATTTGGGAGGCGATACTGTGCATGTTGCTCTCAGCGAGTTTGTTGACCAAACCTTTAAGCTGTTTCTTCAGTTTCTCTAGTTTCAGTGTGCGCGCTTTATCAGTGGATGTATCGTCCAACATTCGTGCAGCTGGTGGAACATATTTAGCCGTTTTTTCCTGTAATTATTTATCAAAAAAGATCAATAAAAATCGGAATCTTACAGTGAGAATTGAACCGTCTTTGGCTCGTAGACGCCCATAGATGTCTTCCCAAGTACCATCGACTTTTTCTTCAGATTGTAACGCTTCTTCAGGATTAGCGGACGGGTAATCATCAAACTCTTCATTGTCAGAGTCAGATGAGATTTTTCGTTTCTTATTTTTGTCGTTTACTACATTTTGTGCGCTTCTTTTCTGAGCTGTAGATTTATCAGGTTCGTCTTCACTGTGTTCGTCTTGATCCTCATCACTCGAATCATCAAAATTGTCACTATCTTCCCCCAAATCATCGCTATTTTCCTCTGGATCTTCATCCAAATCGCTGAAATCTGAACCAACTGATTCTTTCCTGGCTCTAGTATCTTTCTTCTTCGTTTCTATAACACTTTCGTCGGAAGAATCCTCATAATCACTACCCATAGCTTCGTTTTCTGAGTCATCGTCATCTTCTGCCTCAGTACTTTTCTTATTTCCTCCAGTCATCAAAATTAAATCCTCTTCAAAGTCGTCATTAACGTCAGTGAGTTGCTTTTCAGCAAGAGCGGAATTTTTCATATTTTCGGGATCACAAACCTCTAAGAGAACTGAAGAAGTGTTAGGAAAGTACAGTAAAATGATTATTTTCTGTTGTCAGAAAGGATACAATCTAAGCCGTCTCTGGCAAATGATGCAGGCACGGATTTAGATTTTCGTTTGTGCAGCTTCAGTTGCTTCTCTAGCCGCTTTATATTGCGATCTTCTTCAAAATTTGCCTCCAGTAACTGCTTTTTCCTTTGTTTATTCATTTCTTGTTGTAATTTCACTTGTTGCCTTTTTTCCTTTGCTCTGACTTGTTCAGTACTTAACTACAAAACCAGTAATTAATACCATTAATAAATGATAAAAAGTTCTTACCATTTGAGACTGTGGATGCACTTTTTCTTCATGAAGAACTTTGTTTTTTACAGGTTTCTTCACTTTTTGATTTCGTTCGTTCTTAATTAACTTCATTTCTTCATTCTTATGAGGTCTGTTGGCCCCTAACACCTGATTTTTATTATTAAGAAGCACAAACTGACCGGGTTTCTTTCGATTTGTGTAATAGTCATTGCGTCTGATTTTCTTATTTTTCCTTTCTTCTTTCCGGAGCTGTTTTCGCGTTTTTAGAAGGTGTGGTCTGTTTTTCCCTTTTTTCCCCGTTTTAGGATACATCCTAATTCAAAACACTAGTAAAAACGTGAAATTGTTAGGTTATGTTGACCTGACAAGTGACATTTCCAGTGATTTTACGTAGGTGTGATTGGTGGCCCTGCGTTTCGGAATTTAGATTTTCTAGTTTCTCTTTTATTAATTTCACGTGATAGCTTCGATCTCTCTCACACTCCTGGTTTTGTGACAAGGAAGAGAGATAGGACGGTTTCGTGAAAAACAAAAGTCAGTGACAGTGTTGACAGTTCCTACATCTGTTTCCTAATTTATGTCAAAATATCATCGGATCCAATCCAAACAAAGTGTTAAAACTTAAAATTTAATTAAGAATCAACGTTCTAATTGTTTCTAAGAATGAGTTAATTGCGAGGTTCGTAGTTTGGTGTTGTTTAGAAGCGAGCAGTGAAACACAAAAGACAGTTCCAAGAATCAATACTTGGGTGAGGGAAAACTGGTATGTTGTGACATGTTAAATTCCTGTTGTTTCTAATCCTGTCTTTGCAGTGTTCTAAAATGGGGAATGAAGACACTGGAGAATCCTCTCATCAGAATGATGATCTTGAAAGACCCTTAAAGAAAGCGAAATATGTCTGGCAGGTCAAGGGAAAATACCACCTCAAAGCAAATAACGAAAAACCCGAGCCTAAAGTAGAAGCTAAAGAAAAACACTGTGACTGTAGTGAACAAAACGTTAGAGATGAAAAAAAATGTATTGATAAGTTTCTTGCACAGACTGAGTCAATTTTAGACAGTGATGATGAGGACGGCATATCTAAGAATATCGATAAATCTATTTCTAATGAGATCCCCATAACATTGGTGTCTCCAAATCCTAAAAATCGAGATTATTATTTGAGGAAATGGCAAGCCAGACAGGTTGCGAGAAGTTACATTGACAATACAATCAATAAAGTATTAGAAAACTGGTCATCTGCGCCTTTTGATGCTGAAGACTTTGTGGAGAATTGCGACGACGATGGGCGGATTGAGAATCAGGGAATTTTAATGGCAATAGAAGCTCACGGGCTGCAGTCTAATAAATCACAGGCTGAAGCCTCTCTATCGTTTTTAAGACCCGATGAACTTGCTGATAAAACCTTGGATAAGATAGACACTGCAAGAAGTCAGTTTATTAAAGACGGACTTGGGTTATCTCCCGCTTCGCGTGGTACCAACTCTGTAGAGACAGCTTTTGAAGCTAAACTTGGCTTAGGTGTAGAGTACCCTGTAAGTGTGTTAAATGCTGCTATTTTAGTGGCTATAGAACGAAAGGGTTTGTCTTCTAATAAATAATATCCACAGGAATGGATGAACAATGTATGATCAAAGACTGTTAACTGATTTTGTAACTCGTGACTAGGATTATTTGTTATTTTTTTGTAGTTATCTTTTTATACTATAAATTTTGCATAATAGTCAAATAGATGTTTTTTATTTACTGTTTTGAGGAAGTTCCAGTAGGACTTAATAAAACTTAACTCTGAAGTTTGTTTCATTTATTTTCAGTACAAAATGTCACACAACCGCTGATGTTGATGGCTGAGGCTCAGCTCGTGTTTGAAACGCTGTTGATAACATCCTCTGTTTCTTCACCGCTGCCGTTTTCTTAGCAAACGATCGGTCTCTGGAGTTGTAATTTTATTTTTTATTCATATTTTAGCATCACTTACGTTATGTGGACGTAGAGACAGAATGTTGTGACTGTTATCGTTCCAACAATCACCATTCCGAGGACAAAAAATCCAGCTGCTATCTGAGTTTTTATTATGAAGTTAACACTGTCTTCTAGATATCCTAAAAAAATTGCGATGAAAAAAGCGGAGTTTTTTGGACAGTTTTGTTGAAAGTAGCAATTTTATCTGGTGATTATTGGTCCGTTTCTAAAGCAATAAAATGGAATTTCGTCGTCATAATTTATATTAGAGTGCTTCATAACTCTCATTAGTCATAAATGTAACAAGGCTTTGCTTGCCAGTAATTGCGCAAATCATGTTGATGAGTGACGACACTATTTTCTGGACTTGAATTAATACAATCTTAAAAACGTTCAAAAAGAAGATTTTGGTGGTCGCGTTTACTAAAAATGTCGACTGGAATCAATAAATTTTTGTTGTTAAAGTTTCGACTTAAGTGTTCTCCATTCCTATAATAATAATTTAGTTTAATGTGTTTGGCGGCGTCACATTTTATTTGTATGCAAATAAACATCTCCTATCATAATGTCCACAGTCTACAGAAGTGCTTGCCAGTGGTTACGTAAACAGTTTGATGATTTTCAAAGTATCTGAATACCGGTTTGGTAAATTCATGATTTTGTCTAAATTAATAAAAATTTTCGGGATAATTTAACAGTTTAAACCCAATTAAACACGAGTTTTTGTGTTTTTTGGAAAAAATGATCTTTTGTAAATTAAACTGGCGTCTTTTCATAAATATAACTTAATAGTATAGCACCAAAAATCTTGTCTTAGTAATGATAATGAGATCTGCCAAGATTATTACTACAGGAAAGAATCATAAACATTTTTATGCGTTAATGCGACGTCATTAAAAAATCTTTCTATAAAAAGAGCTGACCCATGTAAACAAAGATTGTTTTCTTCTTATCTGATTGTCGAGCATACCACCTAATGTCTAAATTTGTATTTTTACTTACTTATGTTGTCTGTGACTGTAACCGTCATATTCAGAATCTCCGTCGCATTGTATATTTGGACGCATCCTAAGGTGTCATCCCAAACATGAAATCTGAAATTTTAATTAGTGGGTCACAAAAAACTTGTTGCTTTAGCGGCGGTTTTGAGTCTTAAAAAATTACACTTTTGGAAATACAAGAGATCTAACAATTTGTCTGGTAGGTCTAGTCAGCGAATTTTGGGCGAAATTTTTGCTGGAGCAGTGGAAAGTCACTTCTAAGGTAGAATTGTCCCGTGATTTTGCTTCATCGGGTCAATTTTGCTTAACAAATTTTTCTTAAATTGATAATTTGATATTTTAATGTAATACGTCATAATTGAATCGGTAGAAATGTGCATGAAATCCATAAAATTCGTCGAAAAATCACATAAATTTGAAACCAATTGATGAGTTTACCTATACATACAGTTTATGAAGCTGTCCTTGAAAAGTAGACGTCGAAATGCATAAAATAAAGAGTTTTTATTAAGATCCAAAGGTTAATTCTGGAAAAATCGGCAGAAATATGGTTGAAATTCCTAAAAGTCTGAAGGCTGAAGAAACGCCTAAATTTGAAGCTAAATGACGATTTTTTCTTATATCCAGCTGGTTTTTAAAGCTATATTCGCTAATTAGAGATTGAAATGCATAAAAAAATGTGTTTTAACTAGATTCAACGGTTAATTATACAAAATTCGTCGAAAAAGCACCTAAATTTAAAGCTAAATTTTTTTGGGACATGAGATCAGTTTTTCAAAAATATTGTGAGAAGTACTAATCCTAGGGACGAGTTTTATAGGTCGTTGCAAAGCTTATTAAACTGACTTTCGAAAACACTTTTGAGCCATTCCATAACTTTTGCAGGTTTTTATCAAAAAACTCGAGAAAATTAGTGTTTGTACAGTTAAACCTACAAAATCGTTTTTCAAGAATTTCTTTGAATCCTGATCTGATGGAGCAAAACGGACTTTAGATTCGGAATCATTAAGCTATTCCACTTCTCCACCACAATTTTTTTCTTATTTTGCTCTCTAGTGTAGTTTTTTAAAATTTAATTCTTGAAATACGACCGATAAACCAATTCTTTCAGTTAAATTGGAAAGTTTTAAAAATGAATTGACAAGAAACATATGTTTTACATTTAAAAATACGCTGCTAAGTGGTTAAGTAATAATATCTGTATCAATAATGTTTACTTAATGTCTATCAGAGAGGAGAGAGGAGAAAAAAGTCTCATTGCAATTTTGATACATACACACAAGAAGAGAATCTTCTCTTCCGCACAAATTGTTAGTTTTCAAATCCGCCCCTAAAGCAACTCGTTTATTTAAATTCCACTCTCAAAAATCTCCATGAATAATTACCTAAACTGATGTTAATAACTACCTATCGCAAAGACATCGCAACACATTTTCTTCGTCGGATTGACATTCATAGCGATGATCTGAGCATTCTTCGGTGCTGTTGCAGGTTTCGTTATAAGCAGTCTCTATAAATTAAACTAAATTTAAAATATTTAGTTATGGAAGAAGAAAAGGTGGTGCAGGTCAGAAAACGTACTTACTTTGACTCGCACATAGGAGAAATTTAAGAAAAATCAGAATGAATTTGAACGAATTTTTCTGCATTTTTATTTTAACGACGAAACTATTCGCGACTTCTGCGGGACGAGTATAATATTAAACTGTATCTGCTTATAGCGAGACGGTTCTATAATTAAAGACGTTTATACCACCGGCTCTCGGATTAAAAGCAGTCGTTGACAACGTTTTGATAAGCGAAACAGTAAATAGAGCTCTCGTCAAAGTCAAAATAGAAGCTTCACCATCATTAACACACACTTCAGTTTAAAAATAATCGGAATTTAGACAATTCGTTTTTTTCCTGGTGTTTTAGTTATTTTTGTTTGTTCGAAAAAAGTTTAAACCGGAATAGTTTAGTTTATTGTAGTTTATTGTTTAGTTTATTGCAGTTTATCGTAATTCGTAAAATCGGCGAAAGGTCTAGCATTAAATTTTTATTACTAAACAAAATGATGATTCACCTGTGCCAAGCCGTGGGTCAAACTAAAATTAAACAGTCAAAGAAAGTAGTCGTATATGTGTAATGTTCTAACTCAGATTATTATGCCTAGTTTTCTTGGTCATTTTTTTATTTTCTATGCATTTTTTTTTAACAAAAACCCATATTTTTACATCAAAAACCACATTGAATTTGATTTTTTACCCTGATTTGTAACCCTAAGTTCTAACCCAGATTTTCCCAATTCATCAGTTTTTTAGGAGCATGAGTTTGGAAAAACTCATCAGTTTTTTAGGAGCATGAGTTTGGAAAAACAGCCCATTGAAGTCGGTTCAAAAACACAAAAAATTGAGAAAATGACTTGTTTTTAGGCTCATTTTATCTATTGAAACATTTTTTTTTTATGAAAACTCCCCTATTTTTTATGACCTTTTAAAAAAAGTGAGCCAGATTTTTTTGCCAAAAATAAACAAAACCACCCTGATTTTTACGATTTCTTAAAAATGTGAGCCAGACGTAACAACTGTGTCTGTGGTTTGGCTATCTTGTTATAGTTTACATGAGATAATAAGATTATTCCACAAGTTCACATGTCAATCAATCGAGTTATAAGATAATTATTATAATTCTATTTGTAAGTTGCATATAATTGCATTTGTAATTTGTAAGACTGATCAGCTAGGTAAAAATATTTATTTATTCCGATCCAAGTTAATAATAGCGGATGTGCCAAAAAGAAATAATAAAATCATTCATCGTGATTATGGCCCGGGAATTAATATTTTTACATTTCGTCTTAGAATCCCAGTGTTAAAAATGGGAATTTATAACTGGAAATCCATCCGGTCACCTGCTACAACATTTTTTTTTTAAATAGTTCTCGTTCTAAATTTTCGGAATGAAAATTTAAGTGCATGTTTGTATTGGGAACTAATCATACAGGTAGAACACACGTATTGGGTGCATTTTGGGTCACGGACAAACCTATTTAAAGCTGATCAACACTTGTGCCAAACCAAACCGTAGCAAATATTTTTTCAAACGAATTTATTAACTCCACTGAAATTTATAGTGGCACTAAATTAGTGAAAATTATGTGTCTATATCTATAAAAGTCCATCATAAAAGAATTGTGGGATTTTGATAAATTGGTTGCTAACAGAATTAAAATAATAAGACTTTAAAATCTTATAGTAATAACTCAATTTTCCGCTTCATTAACTCTCGAGTCGAGTTCAAAGAATGCAAAATAACTAAGAACACTTTATTAGCCACCGAGTTATAAATTAGAGACAGTGATTTATAAATTACAAGAACTGAACACAGCTAAACAAGTATTTGAACATGTTATTTACGTAAAGTGTCCAAAATAAGCAAACATTTATTTTTTGTTACTATTTTCGGTGTAGGTTTCCGCTTCAATTGTTAAGATAAATGGCTTTTAACACCTACATGCAACAATTTCAGGAAATGTTGACAAGAAAATTATAAACGTACGAAGTCAATTAATATTCATTCGACTCGCTTGTACAGTTCAAGTTGATTCCAATTTACTTTGAAGTTGGTTTGGTTTTATTGACAACAAAGAAATGTTGATAATAAAGTTATTGCTAGAATTAACTACTATAAATCTATTTTTGATCCAAATTTGATATTTGTAGCTGTAAATTGGGTCTGGTGTTTTTCAGTTTCTCAGGTTTTATTATCTTCAAAGTAACAACAAAACAGATAGAAATTGACTCGTATAAATAACATGAATAAAGCTATATTTAATTATTTTTTTGAACTTTATTTGAAAATTCACCTGCATTTTTAGCCTAATTAATTAAGAAATATTTAAAATATCTGTACACTAATTGCGTGTTATCGTGACCTAACACTGTTGTGACTCAGTTATTTGAAATCTTTTGTTCTGTAAAAAGCAAAATGTTTCTTGTTTTGGATTGGTACGGTATAAATTGTTGTTAAACAGTTGTTAAAACAAGTTCGATTTCATTGAATAGTTTTAATGCACGCCACGTGCGATAAAAGTTCTCTACAATTACCATAAACGTATACTTAAAATATAAGTATTTCAATCTAAAGGTAAGAAATGTTTTTATTATTTATCAAGAATGACTTCTAATGAATGTAACTTTTTGTTTATGTGTTTGAAAAAATTGTTTTATTTTGTTATTTATTAATGAACGTATTAAAAAGAAGGAAGAATTTTAGAATAACTTTGTATCTGAAAAGCAAATTTAAAATTGAAAATTTTCTAGTAAATTCTGTATCTTTTCAAAAATAAATAAAACTCAGTTTGTTTATTCTTCTAGACACGTTTAGTGATTGTACTAAATTATAAAATTTTTGTACAAAAAAAAAGAATTTTAGAATTTATAATTTGACGGACGAATTCAAGATTCAAAAATTTCCAGTAAATTCTGTAAATTCGGCATATTTAACAATGCAGCAGTAAAATTTAGTGAACTTATTCTTCTGATGGCGTTTAGAGAGTGTACTAAATTACAGAATTTTTTGACATAAACGAAGAGTTTTAGAATTTTTCTTATTGAAACATCGACCTCAAAATTCAAAAATTGTTAAAAAATTATGTAAATCTTGCTGCTTTTACAATATAACAGCTACAATAAGTGCATGTATTTTATCATTGATGAGTGTATTTAATAACAAAATTTTTGAACGGCAACGAAAATTTTTAGAATTTTTCATTTGAAGGGCGAACCCAAAAATTAAAAAAAATTAATAAATTCTCTAAATTTAACAGTGCTATCAATACAGCAGTAGAATTCAGTGCACTTATTCTTGTAGGGGCGTTTAATGAGTGTACTAAATTACAGAATTTTAGATCAAGAAAGGACAATCTTTGAATTTTTTTTTGAAAGGCAAATTTAAAGTTAAAAAATTGTTAATAAATTGTGTAAATTCGAGAGTTTTAACCATGCAGCAGAAAAATTTTCTACCTTTATTCCTCTAATGTCATTTAGTGATTTTTCTAAATTACAAATTTTTAGAACAAGGACCAAAAATTTTAGATTCTTTTTATCTGAAGCCTTAATCCTAATTCAAATATTTTTAGTTAATTTTATAAATCCGACAATTTTAACAATACAATAATTATTTAGTGTATACACTTCTCTAGAGACGTTTAGTGACTGTACCAAATTTTCGATTTTTTGAATAAAAATGAAGAATTAAACAAAAAAATTATGGTGAACTCAAATTTTTTTGGTAAATTCTGTTTTAACAATACAGCCGTAAAATTTTATATCTACACTTATTCCTCTAGAGGCGAACGAAAGTTCGAACGAAGTATTTTAGATTTTTTTTTAGGGCGAATTCAAAATTTTCTGTAATTCCGACAATTTTAACTATACAGGAATCAAATTTAGCGTAAGCATTTCTGTAGAGGCGACTTTACTGAATAACAGAATTTTAGAACAAAAGCGAAGAATTTTAGAAATTTTTTAATTGAAAATTTTCTAATAAATTTTGTAGATACGACAATTTTAGCAATACATACTTATAGCAGTTATTTAGCGTACTTATTTCTCTTGAGACGTTTTATAAATACTACATAACTAGAAAATCACTGATCACGATGTTTAAAACCAATATTAAACTTGTGTTTTTAAAAACTGTAATTTCTTTTTCCTTGTATCTCACATTTCTGGCAAATCCCATTTAAACATTGCCATTATACACGAAATACAACTTACTTACGTCGTTCCTTACGTATACATATTGATAAAAAATATTTGCCTTTCCAGTCCAAAAGCAAATGCAGTTTTAATCCACGAAATACATTTTATGACCACCTCATTAAACGGTAGTGCTGCCTTACTTTAAACCTACTACTGCAGCAAAACCTTCATTCTTTTTATATAATGATGTTGAAACAATCAAAAAGTTAAACAGTTGTAAATCACTGGAAAATTTATCTTGACACTGAGAACGAAAAACTCAAATAATAAAATCCTCTTCCCAGTTACCTTCATCTGGCTGCGTTACAATAATGCACATTATTAACGCCTTAAATTGCGAAATAAGGTGAAGGTGAAAAAGGTATATTGCGAAAATCTCCATCATAATTGTAAAGGAAACGCCTGAATAGGCTTTACCCCACCATATACACCAATTTTGTTGATAAAGAAAGCAATTAAGGTTAGTTATTAGTTCTTAGCGTTTATTTTATCTGCATGTTATCATGACTAAAGTGTAAGTAACGGTGTATACTATACCTGCCTATGTTTATTCTTAATTTTTATCAAGAATGGAAGACTCTGTGCGGTGCCAGATCAAAATTGATCGACCCATGTACGAACATGATCAGCTCAGAAAAGATTTTGATTACAACAAGTGTGAATCTAACAAATGTGAGTAATTTTTTGTCGTTTTTTTTTATTACAGCGGTTTTTTTATTAGGGCTAAAATACATCACCCCTCGTACGGACTGTAAAGAAATCATTTATAAGACAATCCCTGTTATTGAGTGGATGGGACACTACAAATGGAGAAAAGATTTTTTATGTGATTTCATCGCTGGTTTTACTGTGGCCATCATGCACATTCCCCAGGGAATGGCGTATGGGCTTCTGGGAAACGTACCCCCAGTGGTGGGGATCTACATGGCTTTCTTCCCCGTGCTCGTGTATTTTTTTCTGGGGACTTCCAGACACAATTCTATGGGTAAAGAATCTCCCACCTCCATTGTCCTGAATCAAACGTTTTTCCTCCAGGAACTTTTGCGGTGGTTTGTTTAATGACAGGAAAAGCAGTGCTGGAGCACAGCGACCCTTCGTATTTCACCAGAAATGGAATAATGAACACAACGAGCGAAAATCCAACCATTGAAGCGGTCCATGACCTCTATTCGCCGATACAAGTAGCGACGGCGGTCACATTTACCGTAGCCTTGTTTCAGGTGAGAGATTTTTCTTCTCGAAACCAAGTCTACGGATTTTTTTTTAGCTAGCAATGTATGTGTTACGATTGGGAGTCATTAGTGCGTTGCTATCGGAAACATTAGTCAGTGGGTTTACGACAGGGGCAGCGTTCCAAGTCATAGCGTCACAGATTAAAGATCTTTTAGGTCTCAACATTCCGAGACAGAAAGGACTCTTTGTTGTCGTGAATGTAAGAGCGCTTTTTGTACAAACGAAAATGATTTGATATTTTTAGACGATTATTTGCGTTTTTGAGGAGATTTCCGCGATTAATTTAGCGGCGATTGTGGTCTCAGTTGTCACAATTTGCATTTTAGTTGCAAACAACGAACTCGTAAAGGTGAGGGAATATTAACTATGTCGAGTTTTTTTCTTAAGTTGGTTTCAGCCTCTGTTGGTCAAAAAATGTTCTTTTCCTGTTCCCATAGAACTCATAGCTATAGTAGTAGGGACCTTGGTCTCCAAATATGCACAACTCGAGGAAACCTACTCGATTAACACAGTCGGTAACATTCCCAACGGGTGAGTGTTAAACCAGTCAAAGGACAATCACAATCTTCCGCAGTCTTCCAGCACCAGCTATTCCTCCCTTATCACTGGTAACTTCAGTCTTACTGGACGGTTTCACAATCGCTGTGGTTTCCTACAGCATAACTTTATCCATGGGTTTGATTTTCGCTCAGAAAATGAACTACGAAGTGGATGCCAACCAAGAACTTTTAGCTCAAAGCGCTGGAAACTTTTTCGGGTCGTTCTTTTCTTGCATGCCGGTGTCGGCTTCACTTTCTAGATCCACAATCCAACAAGTTGTTGGAGGAAAAACTCAACTCGCTTCTGTGGTGTCTTGTTCTTTACTCCTCATTGTTTTGTTGTGGATTGGACCCTTCTTTGAGCCTCTTCCGAAGGTACGACGACACTTCCTCCTGCCTTTTAGAACTTATCAAATTTTCAGTCCGTGTTAGCAAGCGTCATCGTGGTCGCTCTCAAAGGAATGGTCATGCAAGTCACCGAACTCTGGAAGTTTTGGAAGTTGAGCAAAATGGACGCTTTCGTTTGGTTAGCCACCTTCTTAGCAACTGTTTTTATTAGTATTGAAATCGGACTGTTGATCGGTGTGGTCATGTCTTTGGTTACCATCTTCATCTTGAGTTTGAAGCCGTACACGTGTCTCCTAGGGTCGGTACCACAAACCGACCTCTATATCGATATCCATAGATACAAAGGAGTAAATATGAAAATCGATTTTTACCATTTTCCTCCTTAGGCTGTTGAAATTCCAGGAATCAAAATCTTCCAGTACTGTGGTGGTATCAACTTTGCTACCAGAAACATGTTCAAGACGGAATTGCTCCATTTGGTTAACATAAACCCACAGAAGGAGTTAGAATACAGGAAAAAACTAACCAAGCATGCCGACGAAGTATTATTTAACAATAATCGATAATTATAGCTCCCAATCATTTGCAGATAGACGTAACAGAGGTGGAGAGCCCCAAAGAGAATATCGCAAAACTCCAACGGAAAATCAACCGCGAATTAAAATGTTTGATTTTAGATTTTTCTTCACTGAGTCATATAGACCCATCGGGAGTTTCCATGCTCCAACTCGTCACAGAGTCCTTTCAAAAAATTGATATTCCCATTTACATTGCAGCTTGTTCTGGTAAATATAATAATTATGGATGTTCGAAAATGTCGAAATGATTTTCAGAGCCGATTTATGAGATGATCTATAAATGTGGATTAATGCATCATAAATTTTCCGTGAGAACGTTTCCGACAGTTCATGATGCCGTCGAATGCGCTATTGAAATCTTCAGTGTAAGTGCGTCCGCGGTTTCTACAATTAGTCGTTCTTAAGTATTAATCTTGGTAGTAAATAATTGAGTTTTATTAATCGAGACTTTAATAAGTGCACTCATGTTGTTAAAAAATGTGTACCTGAGTAAAACAGACTGAAAATTATTGTTTTTTTTCTAAGCTCCATTCTTGAACTGCACCAAATACACTAAATGTGTGGTCACTGATGATCCTACCTAAAAAACACGTTAATATTGATTTGAAGCCACTTCTCTTACCAGATAAAGTAGCGACCACTCAAAGGTAACAAATCCGTGGGCTGTAAACGTTTTCTTCGTCATTTTAGTTTGAAGAAGAAACATTTCTTTCTGGAAGTAAAAGTGAGTATAAATACAGAAAGTGTGGACGTACCCCTTTGTATCCCAGATTATGCGAAATGAATTCTATGTTCTGAAAGGCATCAACAGTTTGCGCAGCCTGAAAAACACCCGCAATATGAAGATACGACTTTTTAAACTTACCGCTTTCCGAAAGAGTATGACTGGATAAATAGATATAACAACCTGGAAAAGAATGTGGAAACACCAGTAGAAGTTTAGAATGAACAGAACAGGGACCTGACTTTCGGAATAATAAGAGACTAACACCTCTTTTTGCAGCGAATAAAGCGTCGTTGCAATTTCCACCCCCGCGTGTAGAATTTTAATAAACATGAAGAGCCCACAAACGTTTTCAACGTCACTTTTTATGTCGAAGTAACGTTGGTAAATTTTTTTCAAACCAACCACGGAGAGGTTTATATGACCGACTTCTTTAATCTTCCGGCCGAATGTAGTCATAATGTTACAACTTGCTAGAAGAAAGTAAAATAGAAGACCTTCTCCTGCAAGTTGTACTAAAGATGATAAAACGAGTTTTGAAACGCAAAGTAAAAGTGCTAGACCACCTTTTTTGATTAAGCAAGCATTCAAGGTCATTAGCATACAAAGATTGAAGCACTGGGCCAAAATCAGAAACTTTAGACGTGCGACAGGGAAGTCGGGATTAATCTTCTTTTGACTAACTTGTGTCACCATTTCTTCAAGTTGAAGTATTTTAACAAATATTTTAGTTATCGTCGTTTGTTTAGCACACATTGTGAGTTTGAACATAACGAAGTAGACGTACAGTAGTGTTCGTGAAATTAAAGACGAAATTAAGCCGAACTCGTCAAATTTGTTGTGGCAACTTGAAATTTTAACACTTTCTACCACTAGAAGTAATGTCAGTAAAAATATGTTTAAAATTCGGCTCTTTATATTTTTTGTAAACAATTTGCTGTAATCACTTTCGTTTTTATTAAATGCGTATGAAGTTAGTCCGAAATATCTGCACATGAGGAATAAAAAGTAAAAGGAGTTGTAGAGTTCACTCTTCATTATGAAGAGCTGGACGGTGACTGATCAATAATAATATTGGTGCAATTATTGAAAGTGGCCGTAAATATTTACGTGTCATTTTCATTTTTCGTCTTATAAATGTTAATTTTATATTATAAATATTAATAGATTCCGTGCTCTTAATCACATTTTTGACTACGATTTCGTTTTATGTAAATAGGTAATATGTACAAATATAAATTCGTTGTTACTGTGACCGTTTATAACTATCCTTGCTTCCTTCTTTTAAGTATGACCACCAAATTTTCTCTTCACCAGTCAATTGGTCCAATCTTTACACTGTGGAAACTTACCGGATTTCCTGTTTATCACCTTGAGAACTCAAATCTGGCTTTCCTTTATCCAAAAACTCAATATTTAGCGGTATTGACAATCACTGTTCTTTTTTTTAGTACTCTTCGAATGTCACATATTAGTTATGATGATCATCCTTTAAATTATATTCAACTATTAATATTGTACGTTCACAACATTGGAATTCTAGTGTTTAGCTACCACAAAAGCCAAACAATCTTGTTAATATTCGAAAAACTACAATTTCTAGAAAAATTGATAATAAAAATAAGAAGACGAAACGTCTCGTATCACTCAAGAGTCAAAAGGACAATTCAGACAGTTATGGCGGTAAAGTACAGTCTACTGATAATTTTGTGCATAGTTGATTGCATTAGCCTTCCTTCTGGTACGGTTGTCTTGCTTCTGTACTACATTTGTTGGGGTTTCCGTTTCCACTTCGATTTGCTAATAATTGCTTATTTCGTGGTTTTAAAAAATCAGTACCAAGAAGTAAACCAGTTTTTAAAACGCAGAAATTACAGTTACTACCGTATTAAAACGATAACTAAATTATACAATTCGTTTCATAGCACTTGCAGTTTGATTGAAAAAGGATTCATGGGTCAAATTTTACTGAATTTTATCAGTGATATTCTTTGTCATTCAATGGGGGTTTTCTATGCACTCCTACTATATATTCTCTCGACAGAAAGTGTTTTTATGGGTTCTTTAGCCAACATTTTATGGCTCACTCTTGTGTTAATTTCAAGCAGTTCGGTGGCTTTGGCCTTTCAGGAGGTGTATGAAATAGTACGTAAGAAATAAAGTCTAATACAATCTGTTTTGTTTGAAATATTGTTTTAGGATCGAGAACTACTCAATACGATAAACACAACAATTTCTTTTTCAAGTTGTCGTAAGAGTTTTAAGCAGGTAATTTTGTTTTCGAGTTAATTAAAAATACTTAAAATTAAATTTGAGGATGTTTTGTTTGTGACGAACACTTATCTGAGCAAACTAAAATTTACAGTTTTTAGAATGTTCCCAATGAATGCGCCATATATATTTTTGGTGAGTTTAAGCTGAGTTTTTAATGTAGTCATCATTTTTTTTAGGTGGTTTTAATGACTAGAAAGCGGCAAAAGAAAATATGTCGTTAGTTTTTTATTATTGGTTAAAAATTGTAAGTAATTTATTGTTGTTGTTGTTTACCCATTGTTAGAAAAATTCCAATAAAGCTAAATACAATCAAATTAAAAATGCAAGTTTGGGGTACAATTAGCATGACTTATGATGATGATAAATTGCTTTTATTAAAATAACAAGCTTTAAAACTTAAAATTCAAGCATAAGACCAACTTTTTGCATAAGGTGCAAGGTAAAAAAAATAGACATTACCAACTTCATTTTGGAAGTGCATAACGCTGTTATTTTTAACGGCTACAAATTGACATTTGGAGTTATGGTCGATGTCCGATGGTGTAGGTACATAATCTTAATAAAGGTGTTTTTAAGTTTTATAAAACGAGTTTTTTATACTGTTTTTATTAATTTGCTAAATACATTTTTTTTAATTTATAGTTTAGAAGATTCAACTACTAAATCGATTTGATGCCAAAATAAATACTGTAAAATAAAGTTAAAATAAAACGAAATTATGTAGGTACTAAAAATGTTAAAAAATAAATAAAAAAATGTTTTTCTCAAACTAGTTTCAAATTGAAGTATTTTAACAAAGTTTTCAATTTGACTTTTCTCTATATTACACGTTGAGGATTTTGAACAATGCGAAATAGATGTGGTGTTATTGAAGTTAGAGACGAAATTAGGCCGAATTCACAAGTTTTGCAAATAAACTGTTCTGTTCGCGATGGTGTTTTCTATCTGTATATCATAAATAGAAAGAAAAATAATTTGTAAACTTTACTTTTCATAATAGAAGAGCTGCACGGTGACTGATCAATAGTACAATAGTGCCGCAATTATTTAGAGTTGTTGTACTTGTGCCAGTTGTATTCTTTATAAATTTATTTTATTTTTTTGGAGAATTTTTATAAATATGTACATTTCATACATACAAAAATAACACGAAAAAAAGATTTTTAGTTGTTAAGACAAACTTTCTGTGGTCAAATGGAGGCAAATCCAGGTTATTATGTATATCGTACTTCTGGAAATGTACTAAATATCTGTTAGTTTCAACCAATTTACTCCAACCGCTTGCGATGGCTCCAGAGGGACGTCTGGGAAGACGATGTTTTTGATAATTACCAGTTCACTGCCTTCACATGTATTCTGATAACAAAAGCTGCTTAAGGGTTTTTAAATGGTATATAAAAGTTCAAAGAAAAATGTTAGTAAAATATTAATAAATAATTATGCACGTAGAGAAATAATATTAATGGATTACACTCCATTAGTCAAATTTTTGACCGACGATTCCGTATTAGACGTAATACAAATACATAAATTTAAGCTTTGTCATTCGTTACTAATACCGGTTATGCTTGTTTCCACTTTTTAAGTATGATCCCCAAATTTTCTATTTATCAATCAATTAGTCCCATCTTTGCCCTCTGGAAATTCACCGGTTTTCCTATTTATCATCTCGAGAAAAACTTAAGTCTGGTTGTAATCTACCCAAAAACTGTATATTTAGCTGTATTCACAATGTCTGTTGTATTTTTCACAACTTTTCGATGGTTAACTGAAACGTATGGAAATGATATACTTGATTTGGTTGAACCAGTCACATTGTACGTGCATAATATCGGAATTCTAGTCTTAAGCCACAACAAAAGCCAAACCATCTTGTTAATATTCGAAAAACTACTTTCTTTAGACAAACTTATAATAAAAATGAGGAGACAAAACGTCTCTTATCACTCAAGAGTAAAAACGACAGTCATGGTCATAATAACATTAAAGTACATTCTGCTGATAATTTTGTGCCTACTGGATTGCATTAACGTTCCTTCTAGTACAGTGAGGTTGATTCTATTCTACGTTTTATGGGGTTTCCGTTTCCACTTCGATTTGCTGATCATTACTTACTTTGTGGTTCTAAAAAGTCAGTACCAAGAAGTAAACCAGTTTTTGAAACGCAGAAATTATAATTATTACCACATTAAAACAATAACTGAATTATAAATTTCCTTTCTAAATATCTGCAGTCTGATTGAAAAAGCATTTATGGGTCAAATTTTACTAAATTTTATCTCCGATATAATTTGTCATTCAATGGCGGCATTCTATTCAATTCGACTATATTTTATGTCGGTACAAGGGGTTTACATTGCTACTTTAGCCAATGTTTTATGGCTCACTCTTGCGTTAATTTCGAGCTTTTCTGTGGCTTTGGCTTTTCAGGAAGTTTATGAGATAGTATGTACGAAATAATGGTGATTCTAGTGTTTGAAGTGTTATTTTAGGATCGAGAACTACTCAACACTACAAATACAACTATTTCTTTTTCAGCTCATCGTAGGAGTACCAAGAAGGTAACATTGTGTTCGATAAACAATCAATTTGAATTATATTTTAGGACGTTTTGTTTGTGACAAATACTTACGTGAGAAAACTAGAATTTACAGTTTTTGGTTTGTTTCCGATGAATGCGACTTACATATTTTTGGTGAGATTAAAAAAATTATTTAAAGATTACCATTGTGTTTTTTTAGGTAGTTGGAACTATCACAACTTACACGATATATTTGATACAATTTCGTCAGAGGGAAACATCACAATTTTAACATACAAATTTAATCAATTTATTACTTATTACTTTTAATGAGGCAATAAAAATTTATTAGGTGAAACAAAAATTGACATTTAATTTATTATTGTTACCATTTTTAACCAAAGTAATTGATTGTTGTTATTGTTTAATGCAATTCCATTAAAGCTAAACACATACAACCAAATGAAATTAGTTTGTTTTTTCTGTTTTATTAAAAATCGAGAATTACTTTTTCCGCCATCTGTCGAGTCTGGTTTTACAGGGTTCTACATTAAATTCTTTGATAAAATGAAAGCCAGCGACAGAGAACGCCACTTTGCTTCCTACTTATGCTATTTATTGGATTTTTTTTTAATTCTTAGTCAATGAGGTGGAAACTAACTTATGTAAAATTTATGTCAGATACCATCATTCATCAACCATTGAACTGAAAAACTCAATCAGAAACAGATTGAAGAAAAACTGAGGAGAAGAAATACTGTTTGATAAAAAATGTCGCAAGCTCTAGCACTTACAGTTTTTGTCCGATTTAAATAATTTAAATTGTTTATATTCATAAGTAAAAAATATGGATTAAATCGACGGCTAAAACCGTATCTTCCTATTTCTCGTAGTTTCCGAGATATGGAGCACTGATATTTTCGACCCTTCAAAAATTTGGCTTGCTGGCAACTACCCAAAAATTGAAACGGCCATAACTTAATTATTTGTTGATATACCTTAAAAATTTGCCCGGTTTTGGATTCTACGTGAAGTTTTGCGTTGATTGAGCTTAAATAACTCCAGTTTGCGTAACAAATAAATAAATCAAAATCAATTTTAAAAGTTTTTTTTTGAGTGATTTTCAACGATTTTTTTTGAGGCGACGTTAAATACTCTTAAGTTATACATCAATCGAAAGAGCAGCTTGAAATCTGTCAACTGGCCAAATTTCAGATCGATTGGTCAAGTAGAATACGAGTGGCGGCCAAAAAACAAAAAAAACAAAAATTTTATTGATTGATTCGGATTTTTTTTTTGCGAAAAAATTGACCATCGAATTTTGGGTATATGAGGGCACTATCTAAAGGAGAAAAGCGCAAGAAAAATCGTTACGTTTTATCTGTCTAGTTACGGAGACATTAGAAAACTTTGAAAATTTGGAAAAATTAAAATCAACCATCCAAAACTTTAATCGCCCCTAACTAAGTTGTTGTACGTGTATTTTAAGCCCGGATTTGAAATCTGCGCAAAAGTTTGCGTAAAATGAGCCCAAATAACAAAAGTTTATCTCAAAAATAAGCGAGATTTGACCGTCGAAATTTGACATAGTTTTAATCATGAAATTTCTTCGTCAGAATCAAATTTTCGATTTCTGGAAAAACCTAGATTGTATTCTTAACGAGAAAAACGAAAAAAATCGTATATTTTTATTTGCCGAGGTTTTCGAGATATGGAGCATTAATATCTTCAAACCTTCAAAAATTTGGCTAATTTTCTAAATTTTCTATTGTTTGCACATACTCGACCTAATTTTCAATCGATTCTATTTGTTATTGTATTTATTGGATAACCACTCGGAACGTTACCAATTATATCACCTCTTATTTACCCTAGCGCACCTGCGTAGCCATATAATTAATCACATTAAATTGAGTTTTCATAAACCCAGAAATTTTGTCATGAAAAGGGATAAGATAGAGCAAGAATTAATAAACATAATCTCATGGATATACACGACATGTAAATGGACAGGTTTCACATCTTATTCAATCGACAGAAGTTCGAAGAAACTGTACAAAACGTTCAAAAAGACAAAATGTTCCAGGATCTCTAATATTATACTGTCATTAGTAGTTTTATCGTTCATTTCTAACTTTACATTTCTATTTGGAGTTGTTGATGACGTGGATGCCTTTTATTCATCCATTTCCCAAACGGTGCATGGCGTTTACATCTACGCGATGATATTAAGTATAAATTTTAAACAAACGAATTTTGTGAAGACGTTTTATAAAATCATGTCGTTTGGAGCTGCGGTGGAGAAAATTACTCGTAGGAAAATCGACACTTCAAGAATGAGAAAAATTCTCAAATTTAACGCAATTGTGACGTATGGAAATCTTTTCATAATGAATACTTCTAGTTGGTGGTTTTACCCACAATATGGTCCTATTTTTTTAGTTTCTATTATCAGAGAGTTAGTTCTGAACTTTGCTTCAATTTCTGGGGAAATTCTGTTATTTTATTATCTGACAATGAGCACAAACATTTTAAGAGAGTTTAACAGGCTTCTTAAAAATAATCATTTCGTTACGACAACAAAGTCGAAAATTGTTCTTCAGCTCTATTTTAACTTGAAGCGAGATCTTCAAAACTTATCGCAAATTCTGGTTTTCTTTAAAATAATTTATTTTATAATTGAATTAGCTGGGACGTTTTACCAGTTATCAGAAAGACAAACAGATTTTTCTCTTTACACGTTTTATGTCATTTTTCTGACATGCTTTTGGGTCATCACTTTAGTGTGTCAAGCTGCGTCTTTGTTTTGCCCGTATATCTTATTTGACAATGAAGTAAGTGTCAACATTTCGCGACGTGAGAATTATAAGGTTCTAATAAGTGATTTTTTGTGAAAATTTAAATTGTTTGTTTTGTGATTTTTTTAAACATTTTCTATCAAGTATAAAAAAGAAGTAAGTTAAAACTTTAACAAGCCAAAATGATATTGTTAGATTCTGTCATTTTTTTAAATAAATACTTAATAAATTAAAGAGATATCACTGATAACGTGAACACTCATCAATTTAATGCAAATGTTATTTAGAACCTTATAGTTCAGGTTGCGATTTATTTTTATTATAAAACTAATATTTTTAGGCAGTCAGAACTTATTCCGTGTATGAAGATTTTGGTAGTTTGTACAAAGAGGTAATAAAAAGTTCTTTTTTTATATTTACAGTCGCGGTCAAAATATTTAGGACATTATTTTTTTGACATTTTGTAATTTTGAGTGTAGTCTATGCTTCACTGTCAATTTGACATGTGAAACTCAACCAATTTGGTCGAAAGTGACAATAATAATAATAAAATTAATAAATTGTGCTTTACACTTAACAATCAAATGACTTTGACGTCCAAAATAATTTATCCGCGACTGTATCAATGTTGTTTTTACAGGAGGAATTGTTCTACCTGCATGAAAAACTTTTAAATCAAAAGTTTACAACTCATGGTCTGATCGAATTAGACTGGCCTCTATTTTACACTGTAGGTAATAAAATGTGTGTCAATTTTCTAATTCTAGTTTCTAGATGACCGCACTTGTAACCACTTATTTGACATATTTGCTACAGTTCCAGCAAATGACTCGTACCTAAAATGGTTATTTACGTTCAAGCAACTATAAGTAGGATTTTACGGTTCGGAGCCTGAGTCCGTTATTGCTGCAGTGATTGCGGCCTTCACCGTGGTTGAAATAGAATAATATACAAATATTTTAAAACGATATAAAAGTCAAGATGGGCCAACCAATATGTAATATTTTTTATTAAATTGAATTATTTATCAAATTTGCTAAATTTCAAAATTTTTGAATACGAGACAGAATTTTTAGAAATTTTTATTTTGAAGGTGAACCAAAAATCAACACCGCTTTCTACTATAGTCCGGAACTTTGGGAGTTTTAATCATAAAACAATAAAATTTGGAGGATTTACTATTTTTGACATGTTTATTAACTTGTTAAATTACAAAATTTAAGAACAAAAAACAAAATTTTTAGAAATTTTCACTTTGAAGGAGAACGAAAGATCAACATTGCCTTCTATTATAGTCCAGAACTTTAGCAGTTTTAATCATAACACAATAAAATTTGGAGGATTTACTTATTTTGGCATGTTTAATAACTGTGCTAAATTACAAAATTTTAGAACAAGAAACAAAATTTTTAGGAATTTTCATTTTGAAGACAAACAAAAAATCTACTTCACTTTCTACTAAATTCCGCAACTTTGCCAGTTTTAATCATTAATTTTGAGAATTTTACTGTTTATGACTTGTTCAACTGTGCAAAATTACAAAATTGTAGAGGATGAAATAAAATTTTTAGAAATTTTCATTTTGAAGCAGAACGAAAAATCAACACCGCTTTCCATTATAGTCCAGAACTTTGACAGTTTTAATCATAAAGAAACAATTTTTTTGGAAATTTTGACTTTGAATGAAAACGAAAAATCAACACCGCTTCCTATTATAGTCCGGAACATAAATTTTTGTTGTGGTAATAACATTGAGGTTTTATAAATACCCCTGGCTCGCCAGTGTACTGGGACAGTTTTGTCGCACTGCTGCAGCTTTTCCGCACTGATAGCTCAAAAATAGTATTTCCGTTGTCATATGTGCAACAAAAAAGTGTGATCTACAATTCAACAGGCTAAAATATATTTTTTTTTTATTCTCATTTGATTAAGAATAATCAAGCCTAATGTATTTTCGTGTTCTGATTATAACCAATAAATCGATTTAATTGCAAAGTCGATTTTTACGAAACTTTGACGTTGGTTGCAGTATACGTAAACATTCGTCGTCATGAAAGGTGGCACAATAGAGCAGGAGCTGTTAAATTTAATTTCCTGGATTTTCACAACATGCAGATGGATGGGTTTTACTGCATACTCTGTCGACTACCACTCAAAAAACAAATATAAATCTTTCAAGAGAACTAAAATCGCGAGAATTCTAAACTTAGTTATCACAGCCGTCATTCTAACAATAAGTGTGAACTTCTCAAGAGTTGATCAAGATATTGATCAGATCGACGCAGTTTTTACCTTATTTTCAAAAATGTGTTTCGTTGTGTATTTATTTCTGTTGATGCTGAGTTTCAATATCAGACAAACTTACGTTGTTAAAACATTTTATAAGATTATTTCGTTTGGTTCAATGGTGGAACGTGTGATTCAACGAAAAGTCTCGAATTCAAACTCAAAACGGTTTATACGATTTTATTTTTTTCTAACGTACGGAATTATTGTGGCACGGAATGGTTACCACTGGTGGTTAAATTCGGATAAAAATTCTGCTTTTGTACTCTGGACAGCGAGAACGTTAATCATAAATATTGCATCAGTTAGTGGAGAGTCTTTATTGTTTTATTATCTAACATTGACCTACAATATTATTAAAGAGTTTAATGACTTTCTTACAACTAATTTAGTTCGGATGACCAACGTAAAACTTGTGGTTCAGACTTATTGGGAGTTGAAAAAAGACATCCAGAAGATGTCACAAGTTTTTGTTTTCTTTAAGATTGTTTATCTTACTATAGAACTTGCTGCAACTATTTACCAAATGACAAACGAATGGGATGATGATGTTAATTTATACACGTTTGCTTCTCATGCAATTTGGACGGTTAATTTAATCCTGCAAGCTGTGTTTATGCTGTGTCCATTTTTCTTGTATTATAGTCAGGTAATAAAAAGGAATAATTAGAATTTGATTTTTAAGTTAATATTTTAGGTCCTCACAACTGTTTGTATTTATGACAAGAATTTACGAGAGGTTTCATACAAAGAGGTAAAGAAGGTAATATCAGAACGTAACACTGATTGTTTATTTTATTTTAGAAAGAATTGTTCTATTTACAAGTTAAACTAAATAATAAGAAATTTACTACTTATGGGCTGCTGGAATTAGACTGGCCTATACTTTACACTGTAAGTGGTCCAGTTTTGTACTCATTTAATTAAAAGTAACTTTTGTAGATAATTTCTTTGGTGACTGCGTATTTGATGTATTTAATTCAGTTCCAACATATGAATCCAAAAATAGCATATGATTAAAACATGGCATATGTTTTTATTAAAATGGTGGATGCGCCGGGTCCACCCTATTATGTTGCAATGCAATTTGAGTATTTCTAGAATTAGAGAGATTTTCTGTCCTTGCCGCTTTGTCCAACATGCTCATAGAAACTATGTTTCTTGTGAAGTGGCAAAACAACAAACACATGCAACATTATCTCCTTGAAGCAGTTATGTGTGTGGGTGGAAACTGTTCTACGGTAATTTATTACAACGTTGTTCAGCTAATTTATGTTTTTGTCAAAATTTTACTAATAAAATTTATTTGAAAGGTTGAATAAAATGTTAACTGCAATCAAGTGATTTAAATTGCTATTGTAAAATATGGATATAACTCAAGGTTACTCCAAAAAATAAGCGAAATATCGATATCAGAAATTTGGCAAACCTGCAACTGCAACTTTCGATTTTTGGAAAATCTAAGAACTATTTTTTATGTAAAAAATCACGAGAAAAACGATGGCGCAAACGGTTTCCCAGTATTTCTAATAGTTTTCGAGATATTGAGTACGAATTGTTTCGATCCTTCAAAAATTTGGCCCTCTGGCGACAACCCAAAAATTCAAACGGCCATAACTCAAACATATTCCAAAAATATTTGAGTATTGCATTTACCAATTTACCAATTTAAAAAAAATGTGTCAAATCGAACGACTATAGTTTTATTATAAACATGATGTTCATGTTTTGGCATAACCGGGTGTGTTTACAACAGTAAACAGAACCAGTATTGTGAAAATGCATTGTTTATGCGATGTGAATTACATTATAACATTTGTTGGTGGTCACTTTTGCTCAAATAAACAAGCACGATCAACAGTGCGTGAAATTTAAACAATACGAAACTTATTAGTTGTGTTTATTTTATATTTTAATAATATCTTACTTTTGAGAACACAAGGGAAAAGTGTTTATGGAGCAAAACTGCAATAGAAGGTATTATTATTATTATTATTATTAGTACATTTAGTGCTTTTTATCTCAAATTTAAGTATCAAATTTGCGGTGATTATCAATTAATCAATTAATGAAGACTACCCTCTTGCATATTTCAGAAGATTTCTAATATTCAGAAAAAAATAAATTTTCCAATTATCTTGAGGATTAAAAATAATGTGGACTCTTAAAAGTCTCTTCCAGATACCATTTCTTTTGTTTGTTGAAAGCTAACTTTACGAACTGCATTTCTTTGTAGATTCAATTGCCTTAACACAGAAATATAAAAATTTGTAAATTTTTGCATCAATCCAATCCATCCTCTAATAAGTTCCAACTACATTATTTGACACGAATGCACTAATAAAAGCAGAAAAACAATCAGTCAAAAATTAATATGACACTCCTATAATCCTAAGACACTTCTCATGGCAGAATTATTTGAGTGATGTATTCCATTAACTCCCATTAGTGCTGCTTAAAATTGCAATTCCCGTCTGTTGTGAATGTGAATCAATAAAATAAACGCTTTAATTAATACATTTGGAAACAAAGTAATTAAAATTATTATTTTTGTTTTGATTTTAAAATATGCATACCTTTATACTATTTTCGATTTTCCCTTTTGTTCAAATAAATACAACTGTCATGAAACTAAATACCTGCTTTTAGTTTTAATTAATTATTTGTTTTTAGGATCCATTTCATTTTATAAATTTACAGAAGAACAAAACAATTACAGTAAATTCAGAATATTGAAAACCCACCTTTATCAAAACATCAACATATTGATCGAAACTAAGAAAATTATTTTCGTCACAACTCGTTATGTGGTGGCAACCAAACACCATCACCGCCTTAGTTAAACCGATTTTTACGTTATGGAAATATGCAGGACTTCCTATTTTCACTCTTAAATTTTCCAAACAATCTGAATTCTTCATTTGTAGTAACATAAAAACAGCACCAGTTACTACCATAATATTATTAATATCCTGCATTTATATTTTTCGTGAAAGAGTTGTACTAGATTACTCAAACGCGGTTATAGCGCTACAAGTTGCCCTATATGGAATTCGTAACATTGTAACAGTTACCTTACTCTATAAAAGACGATTCGAACTTGTGAATATAATCGCGAAGTTCTTAGCACTTGAAGAAATACTGCGAAACTTGACAGGGGCTAAAGTTGTTTATTGCTATGCTCCTCTTTTATTGAAATTTACACTGGGAAGATTAATTTTCCAACTTACCGATTTTATTTCCGATGTGGTAACCACAATGAATAACAGAATACATGTTCTGTATTATCAAATTTCTTGGAATTATCCGGTACTTATGCAGCAACTTTTTTTGACTTTGCTTACAGCAGTTGGATGTTTACACAAAATCTTAGAAAAGTATCTCGCCCAGAACAAGTTGGTGTTACTGCAAGAAAATTTATTGGAAGTTAAAAAAGTTATGAAGAAAATGGACGAAATATCCGAAGACATTCAGAAAGCGTTCCAAGAAATTGTACTAGTAGAAATAGTCGTTGAAACTTTGAGTACAACAGTTGGAATCTACTTTATTTTAACAACCCCGATGGACTTAGCTGCAAAATGTACATCAATAGCTTATTTTATTTCGCAGGTGATTTCCGATGCATCGAGCGTGTGGTTTTTCCAGTTCGTTGCAAATGAGGTATTTACATTTTTATTAAATCGAGGTAAAAGAAGGTGACAATAAATCCTTTACTTGCAGAAACAGGCTCTCATGGAAAGAATGGAAGAAGTTTCAGCGACTTTCGGTAGAAATGACTCAGCGGATAGAAGAGTATGATATAATAAAAATCTGTTTAAATGCTTTGAGGTTGTTTCAGGAAAACGGCCACTGTAATCGGCTGAAGTTTAATGTCTGCGGATTCTTTTTATTAGATTATTCTGCGCTTTATTCAGTAAGTGGGAACAGTGCGGGATTTTTGCAAGCAGTTTTTTTCAGATGATCGCCAGCATCTCCACGGTGTTAATATATCTATTTCAATTCCAAAGGAAGTGAAATGAATTGTGCACTTTATTAATGAATAATAAATCAACACTAACAAATTATAATATGTTAAAGTGGCAGCTGCTACAAAGTGTAATTTCCAGAAAACATGTCATTTATTTGAGTAGTGTTTATTTCAATGTTGTGGCAACCGAACAATATTTGCAGCTTCTTTCACCCAATTTTTATAATGTGGAAGTACACAGGCCTTCCCATTTTTACCATAGAAAATCAACGCGTCATTTGTAACAAGATGCAAACCTCGCCCATATTTTTATTAATATTATTAGTCTCTTGCTTCTATTTTGGTACAGAAAGACTATTTTTAAGCTACGTGGACAAGAATATATCTATTCAACTTTTTTTGTTAGGAATACAAAACATCGTTGGAGTATTTATAGTTTATTACCGACGAACCCAACTTCTGAACATTATAATAAAATTTCTCAAAGTAGAGCAAATGCTCTGTCACCTCACTAAAAATCGAATTACTTACAACTACGCGAGTTTCTTACAAAAGTACGTCGTTTTAAGGTGCACTTGTGCTGTTACCACTGGAATTTTAGACGTATTTTTTGCCCCACTTTTCAAATTAAATGTGACGTATTATCACGTGTCGTGGAACTACCACTTCTTTCTTCAGGTTTTATTGTTTGTGTTTTTTCTGGGACTAAAATCCTTTTATTGTACATTAAAGAATCACCTTCACACTGAAGAATTACCACCCGCTGATTTGGGTAAAATTAAGCTAATTACCAAAAGTATCGATGAAATAGTAATGGAGATCCACGCCACGTGTCAAGAGGTTATTTTAGTGGAGACGATAATTGAATCCTTATCAACTACCGTTGGTCTCTTTTATTCAATTCTGGTGTATTCGCGTTTTGAATTTATGATAATTGTAATGTTGGTCACATATTTCATTCTTCAAATCCAGGCGAATTTCTCCACAGTGTGGTTTTTCCAGAATGCCGTCGCAGAAGTATTTGTCCTGTTACAAGATAATTTTATGCAAAACATGTTTTAGAGAACAAAACTGATGGAAAAAATCGAGGATTTAAACACAGGCGTGTTTCAAAAAGTAAGCGCAACTTTGGTAGAATTGAAGCACCTCCGTTTGAACATTTGCGGATTCTTCTTCCTTGATTATCCTCTCATTTATTCAGTACGTCCACTTTCATTCTACTAAAGCTTAGAATTGTTTTGTAGATGATTGTCATAGCAACCGTCTTAACATACATCTTTCAGTTCCAAGGGAAATAAATCATTTGTAAGTGGAGCACGGTTCTCTTTATAAGACTTTTACAATAAAATTTTTATGCAAGTACATAAAAGTGTAACTAATTGCGTAAGTTTCGGTATAAAAGGGGCCTTTCTATGGTAGTAGAAACTTTTAACGAGATGCTTGTTGCGGTTTAGTCCTAATCAAATAAATAATGTAAGTACGCTGGCGAACTGGGCGAACATCACAGTTTTGTCCGCAAGATAGCCGTTTCTCCAATTCCTATTGTTCAAGACATGCGATTTTTACAGGTCGCGACCACGAGCACATTTTTTCTTTTAATTATGGTAATAATGTAAAAACGTTCAGACATAATTACACAAACGCATGCCTTTTATCGATAAAGAATATCTATTTAAATGATTAAATGTTTAGTTGTAGCACCAACAGACATGATGTGGCAACCTAATAATATTTCTTCTTTTTTAACACCAGTTTTCACAGTCTGGAAATATTCAGGCCTCATTGTCTTCACAAAGCAGTACTCAAGAAAATTTCAGAAGAAAACTTTTATTTGTAGTAACAGTCAGATATCTCCGTTGGTACAACTGGTAATGACAGCGATTTGTTTCTACTTTGTGTGGGAAAGAATTCTCGTCAGTTACAATGATCTATTGTTAGCATTACAACTTGGGTTATACGGGTCTCAGAATTTTATCGCCGTTGTTGTCATTTACAGAAGAAGACACAATTTGGTGGCTATAATTTCAAAGTTTATTGAAGCTGAAGCGATGGTTCAAAACTTAACCAACACGCATGTAATTTACGAAAGTGCGAAGTGTTTCTTAAGATATCTGGTGGTCAGGTGTATTTGTACTGTTCTGTCGATGATTTTTGACGTTACAAGCGAGCCAATTTTTAAACTCCATGTCGTTTATTGTTACGTTGTCTGGCCCTATCATTTTATTATTCAACTAGTCTTTTTTACTTTCTTCTTTGCTCTGAAGACTTTGTACTTAATGTTAGAAATCCATGTTGAGTCCACCAAGATTTTGGAATCTCGCGATTTTGACAAACTTCAGAACACAATTGAGTTTTTGGACGGTATAATTATGGATATTAAAAATACATTTCAGGAAATCATCCTCGCAGAAATGATATCCGAAATGTTATGCACCACTATAGGAGTTTATTACTCGATTTTAACATTCGGAAATGTGGATTTTTGTATGACTGTTACTTGTTTTTTCGTCACGATTATACAAGCAGCAGCTGACTTCACTACGATTGTGTTTTACCAAACAGTGGCAGAACAGGTAGTAATAAATTCGTGTTTTATTTTTTACCTTTTATATGTTTTAGAGGCAATCACTCTTGCAGAAAATCGATGACTTTTGCTGCGTTTTTAATAGAAGATTGCAGTCGTATAAACAAGTATGTTGTGAGTTTCAGTCCTGTTTAAACACACGTATTTTTTCAGAGCGAGCTTTTCAGTTTCCATTATCATTTTAATTCAATTAAATTCAGTATCTGCGGTTTGTTTCTTCTAGATTATCCCACGATTTATTCAGTAAGTAATACGTTAGAAATAAAAATGTGGAAAATGGGACGAGACCCGGTTTAATAACTTCAGGAATTTAAAACTGGATTTTTTTCAGATGATAGCTGGTATCTCCACGGTAATAGTATACCTTTTTCAATTTCAGAAAAAATGAGAAACTGGCGGAGAATTAATTCGATTTAATTCAGTTCATTGTAAAGCAAGATTTTGCATAGCTATGACACTAAAATTATAAGATTAAGAGCTGGTTTACACAGTAATACAATTGAAATTAACTAATTTGACGATTGCGGACATTTGTGTGGCGGAAAATCGATCACATATTACTTTAACATTACGTTAAATTTTTAATCAAACTTAAAGATATAATTTAGCTTCTGTAAACCAGCCTAAAAAAATTTATTCAAAAAAGTTTAAAATTTTTGCAGTTTCTAAAATAAAAATTTCTATGTGTGTGTATGATGCCGGAATTTGTTACTGCTTTTAAAATAAAGATTTCGAAAATTTGTGTTTTTTGCTCTACAATTTTGCAAGATAGTGGAGTTAATACATAGCTCAAAAATAGTAACTTCCCCAATTTTCATAGTTGTAGCACTAAAATTACAAAATTTACAAATTTTAGTGGAGGATGATGTGAATTTTTTTTCCTCTTTAAAACGAAAATTTCTAAAATTTGTGATTTTTGCTCTAAAATTTTGCAATTTAGTAAGGTTAGTACACGGTTCAAAAAGAGTAACTTCCCCAAATTTCATAGCTGTAGAACTAAACTTACCAAAATTACGAATTTTATTGGCGGAAGTCAGAAATTTTTGGTGTTTTCAAAATAAACATTTCTAAAGTTTCTGCCTTTTACTCGTCCATTTTTTAATTTGGTAGAATTAATACACGATTCAAAAAAAGTAACTTCCCTAAATTTCATAGTTGTAGCACTAAAATTACTAACATTACGAATTTTAGTGGAGATTGTCGGATTTTTTTTTTCATCTTTGAAATGGAAATACTATTACTAAGGCCCCTTTAGAAGACAACATGTTTTTAATGCTTTGCCCGGTTTTTCGAAGTCACCTTTTTTTAAAAAGTCAGAATTTTATGAAATAAATCCTGTTTTATTAAACGTGAATACGGTTTCGGTTAAGAAAAGTTACCATTTAAAAACACTTAAAATTCGTCTTTTTTCCGTTTTTCTGTTGGGCCACCTCAGAATACTTTGTTTTTTAAGCACTTTACCCCTATTTTAACAGCCTTCTTAATTAACAGTTAAAATTCGCCTTTTTCCCGTTTTTTTGTTGAGCCACTGTAGCACAAAAATGAATACGGTTTTCACCTTTTAAAAAGCAAATATTTTAACGATTTTATGCTGTTCTTAAGGTATATTAACAAATATTTCAAAAATTGTACTGTTATTAAGATAGGTATAGATAGATCTATTTTTAAGTTTTTTACTACATAGTAAGGCCCCTTCAGAATTATTTGTTTTGTTTAAGCATTTTTGTCCTGTTTTTCAAGGTCTATGTAAAAGTTCATAGTTCAGGAATTCTGTAAAGTTTTTAAAAGTTTTTTTTGTGTTTTGTGATTTTTGCTTTAAAATTTAGAGCTGTAGCACTGAAATTACTAAAATTACAAATTTTATTGAAAGAAGTCGGAAATTTTTTGTGTTTGTAAAATAAAAAATTCTAAAATTTGTGTCTTTTCCTCTACAATTTTGCAATTTAGTAAAGTTATGTACATAACTCAAAAAGAGTAACTTTTTTAAATTTCATAATTGTAGCTCCAAAATTACCAAAATTACGAATTTTATTAAAAAAAAATCAGAAATTTTTCTCTAAGTAGAAAAGATATTTGCGAAGATGTCAATACTGTAATAAAACCACACTAAATTTAGGTATTTCGGATTTGTTGTCTCTTCACAACGCAATATTCAAGCAATTCTATGTGTGTGTATGATGCCGGAATTTGTTACTGCTTTTAAAATAAAGATTTCGAAAATTTGTGTTTTTTGCTCTACAATTTTGCAAGATAGTGGAGTTAATACATAGCTCAAAAATAGTAACTTCCCCAATTTTCATAGTTGTAGCACTAAAATTACAAAATTTACAAATTTTAGTGGAGGATGATGTGAATTTTTTTTCCTCTTTAAAACGAAAATTTCTAAAATTTGTGATTTTAGCTCTAAAATTTTGCAATTTAGTAAGGTTAGTACACGGTTCAAAAAGAGTAACTTCCCCAAATTTCATAGCTGTAGAACTAAACTTACCAAAATTACGAATTTTATTGGCGGAAGTCAGAAATTTTTGGTGTTTTCAAAATAAACATTTCTAAAGTTTCATAATTGTAGCTCCAAAATTACCAAAATTACGAATTTTATTAAAAAAAAATCAGAAATTTTTCTCTAAGTAGAAAAGATATTTGCGAAGATGTCAATACTGTAATAAAACCACACTAAATTTAGGTATTTCGGATTTGTTGTCTCTTCACAACGCAATATTCAAGCAATTCTTCTAATTTTGACAAAATGCCTGTGACGGAGCAAAACTAGTCTCACCTTCAGAATCCGAAGGCAATTTACTTAAGAAATGACTTTCACTTCACCACAATTTTTCCACAATTTATTAACAAGTGGTATCTCGTTAATTTCAAATGTTTTACATAAACGTATTATACTTTGTATCGATCAAGAATTAATTTAGCTTATTAAATGTTTAGCTATAATAACACTCGATTATTATACCAATAGTCATGATGTGGCAACCCAATAAGTTTTCTTCGTTTTTAACACCAGTTTCCATAGTTTGGAAGTATACAGGACTTATTATCTTTACAAAGAAGTACTCAAGCAAATTAAGGAAAAAAACGTTCGTTTGTAGTAACGTACTGCTGTCTCCCATAGTAATATTACTGATGACAGCGATTTGTATTTTTTTTGTGCAAGAAAGAATATTCAATGGTGGTTTCTTATTAGGTTCACAGCTTGCGTTACTCGGATCTCAAAATGTTATCGCTATCACTGTGATTTACAGAAGAAGATACAATTTGGTGGCTATAATTTCGAAGTTAATTGAAGCTGAAGTGATAGTTCAAAATTTAACCAACACACACGTAATTTACCAAAATGCGAACTTTTTCTTACAATATCTGCTAATCAGGTATATTTGTACCATTATATCCTTGATTTTTGATATCGCAAGCGAGCCTACTTTCAAAGTCAATATCGCATTTTTTTACTTTGAATGGCACTATCAATTTCTTATTCAATTAATGCTTTTTACTTTCTTCTTTGCCTTGAAGACTTTGTATTTATTGTTAGAAATCCATGTTGAAACTACGAAGATTTTAGAATCTCGAGGTTTCGACGAACTTCGGAATATAATCGAATTTTTAGACGGAATAATCATGGATATTAAGAATACATTCCAGGAAATTATCCTGGTTGAAATGGCAGTCGAAGCGCTATGCACCACTGTAGGAGTATATTACTCGATTTTAACTTTCGGAAATTTGGATTTTCGTATGAATCTAGTTTGCTTCTTGTACGTGATCATACAAGCAGCTGCAGACTTCAGCACTATTTGTTTTTACCAAGCAGTGACAGAACAGGTAATGGTGCTACATTCGAGCTTTATTTTACACGTTTTATATGTTTTAGCGGCAATCATTCTTGCAGAAAATCGATGACTTTTACCACGTTATTAATAAAAGATTGTTGCCATATAAACCAGTACGTTGTAAATTTCAGTCTTGTTTATACAGACGGACTTTTTCAGCACGAGCTTCTTAGTATCAACCCCCATTTTAATAAAATCAAATTCAGTATCTGCGGTTTTTATCTACTAGATTATCCGACGATTTATGCTGTAAGTAAAACGTTAGAGTCAAAAATGTGGAAAATGGGCCGAGGCACGGTTTAATAACTTCAGGAATTTAAAACTGGGTTTCTTTTAGATGATAGCTGGCATTTCTACGATAATAATATACCTATTTCAGTTTCAGTAAAAATGAGAAAAGCGAGGAAAATAAATTGTAAAACGAGATTTAAAAAATTTGACGCAATAAAAAAAATACTCCAAAAAGCACTAATAAAGTGGTCTTTATTTACTCTCTGAGGCAGACAAAGTATTGCTCTCTGGGGACCATAAACAAAAATCATTCCATTTTCCATGGCAACATAATTGTAAAAAAATGTCACTTTTGCCAATTCTTTTAATTTTTTAGTTGCAACCAACAGAGGCTTTGGACAAAATTTTGTGTTACGCTCTTTTTCTCTCGGTTTACAATCTCTAGAATAACTTATTTTCTGTTTCGTTCTTTTGGTAAAATAAATATCTATTATAGAGACATGTAAGTATATTAAGATGTCTCTAATAAGTTTGTGTGCATGTTAAGTAGATCAGAATAGTGATGTGATGATAAAAATAATTCAAATAAGGTAGTTACCATTTCATAATAGCATAGTTACCATCAATCCATAATTTTCAATCTGTTTACGGAATTGGAAGCAACTTTGATTACTAAATAATAAACAATCTGAAGTTTATCTGTATTAATTTTAATATAAAATATCTAGGGAAGTGCATTTAGGAATTTTTGATAAATAAATGGGTGCAATCATGTCATAAAACAACATTGCTGTCATTTTAGTTGTCAATCGAGAAATACCTAATACAGCTACATAAGGGGTATTCTACAGGGTGGCCCATCTAAGACTTTCGGGCTCAATATCTTTGTTATTTATGAACGGATTTTTCCAAAATTTAAAATATAATTTCTTGAATAGGTAAGGATGATATGACATTACCAGCGTCATCCTTGTCTTAAAAATGTTAATTTTACTTGTCTTATTTTAAATTTTAATTAGTTAAAAGTTATGTCATTTTATAAAACAGCAATAATTATACGCGCGTGCCAAAAATCAACCGTCTAGCAAGTCAAGTTGCCGAGAAAAAGACAAAAAAGGACCTCAACATTTCCAAAAGATACTAACTGATAGTCGGCTATGAAACAATTGACTTCTACAGCGAGTTTAGATTTTGGACATCCCTGACTTGTTGATGAATCCGTGACATTCATGACATTTGTGACATTCATTTGAGGTTATGTTTATTTTTGAGCATTATGATGAGGACTATTGATTTAAACATGCACATTCACGATTTTTTATCTCGATCTTTTAGTAACTAATCACAATGCATTGAACCGAGCATCGTTTCTCGACATTTGTGATATTTCTCGTTTGAGGTTATGTTTACTTTAAAACATGATGATGAATATCATTCATTTAAACTTGCGCAGAACGATTTATCCCGATCTTTTGAAATTGAAAACTAATCACAATACATCAGACAACGTTTTGGTGCAAAAATTTCATAGGCACAAGGAAATGTGAGCGAAAAACTTGTTAAAAGTTGGTCGTCACCAGAAAAATGATTGCAGAATGGTTCGTTATGAGGTGCAACTAGTATTTACGACTTCTTTAGCACTGTCACAGGTTTATTGGAAATGGAAATTCAGTGACACGTATGCAGTGAAGCGATTTGACTCATTTATGATTGCATTTGCGTTAAAACAGTAATCTCATTTATGATGAAGACAGAATTAGATGATCACAAGATTTCGTCCTTTTTCAGGAAACTACTTTACTTTGATTAACAAATAATTTGTTACAAGGTATTTTATTGTAAGGTACAAAGTTTTAACAGTGAATAAACTATACCAGTGACAATTATAGCAATGTAACACCATATTTTCTACAATAGTAATGAACGAATGTACAAAAATTTACAAATGTATCAGATATTTACACTGTTACAACATGTGTCTGTACTTTGAACATTTATAACAAGTGCAAATAATGCTGGAATATTGTAAGCGTTTGGTCACTGCCATTTTGCTTGTTGGCGATGCGATGAGATTTGGCTTTTTTTACTAGCAACTCATTTCTTGAACTTTCTTGTAACGAAATGGACACAAACAATTAGGGGCAGCATAAGTTTTTGGATATGTTCTATGATGGCGAAGAATGAATTTGAGGCCCCTTGGTCCGAGCAAATCGCTTGTCGCTTTCAACTGGAACAATTGCTTCGATGATACTAGTCATTTTCCTTCGCTGAACACTTACCATGTAATGTTGCGGCGACTCTTCATCGAATTCATCAACAAGCAGGGTTTTGCACTTTTAGCAGCTTGGTTACTGTCCGTCAAACATATCCACCCATGTTAGAAGAATCCAAGTGGCATAGTCGTTCATGGTGATCAACAACACCGTCCAGAACGTTCTGCAATCGTTCTTAATGCTTGCAGCAGGGTACGATAGGGTGTCAATAAGAGTCCTTTACATGTTTGCATCTTTTGGCGGTTCATTGAGAAAAAACAGGTTCAATATTGAAAGTAACAGTCCGTGTTGGAGTACTGCATCATTTTCAGTGTGTTGCTTTCAGTCTTGTGCGTCTTTTTTCACTCGTCCAAGTTATTAATTGGTTGTTTAAAGAATTATCCCATTGAAAGAGTCGACCGACGATACTTTGTTAGAAATATCATGTGTGCAATTTTCATTAGAACGCAGTTATAAATGATGTTCATTGTCATTTTGTTTCATTTTTTTCTTGCACTACTTCTTTGACTCGTTATTCTTTCTTAGTGAGAAATTGTCTTGATACCGTGCAAGCACATTTTTCATATGATAATAGAGGGGGTATAGTGGTCCTAGATCGTTAGGTAGTTCGCAAGGTTTGTTGAAGCAACAAATACAACTCGCAACATCATGCACCATATTCAGTTCGAAAACACGAATCTGAAATATCAGATGTAAACAGTGTTCCTACAATTTGCAATGACCTTAGAAAAAGTAACTCACTATTATGCGTTTTTGGTGATCCAAAACCGCTTAGTTGTCGGTAAGCACATGTATCTGATTTCCATATTACTTATACGTCTTGGTATCATTAGTTGGTTTCCTATTCAAAGTTTCATTTGCTAATATTTCGAAACGGAATATTAATGGTACTGTACGACCAATTTGGACTTGAAAAAACTTTCATGATAACATCTTTTAGCATGGCGGTCTTGAAAGTGTGCAGAATTGTGCCTACATTTGTCGATTCGACTTTGTTTCTACAAATCATAATTGAAACATACGAATTTATTAGTCGCATAGCCACTAAATACCACAAAACTCCGTTTTGACATGGGTAAGTTTGTCTTTGCCGTTGCTCTTGTAGGTTCTAAGCCACTCAACGATACAGCATTCTTCGTTAGTTTTGCATACCAACTATACCGACTGCACCAGTATTTTTCGATAGCAGCACTGCGTCCTAGATTTCATACGTATTGTGAACCAATTTTGACTTCTTGACTACGGCAGTTCACATATTGGAGCTTCGAGCTTAATCTACTTTGGATTAATGACATTATTAAACAAAAGAAAAATGTTAAACGTATCTAGTACCATACATTTTATAGGCGCAGTAAAGAAGTTTGCCGAAAAAGGATGAAATCAGCTAATTCTGTCTCCATCATAATTGAAATAACTGTTTTAACGTAAATGCAATCATAAATGAGTCAAATCGCTTCACTGCATACGTGTCACTGAATTTCCATTTCCAATAAACCAGTGACATTTCTAAAGAAGTCGTGAATTCTAGTTGCACCTCAGCAAACCAAACTGCAATCATTTTTCTGGTGATAACCAACTTTCAACAAGTTTTTTTACTCACATTTCCTTGTGCCTACGCATTTTTTGCACCAAAACGTTGCCTGATGCATTGTGATTAGTTTCCAATTTCAAAAGATCGAGATAAATCGTTCTGCGCAAGTTTAAATCAATGATTTTCATCATCATGCTCAAAAGTAAACATAACCTCAAATGAGAAATATTACAAATGTCAAGAACGTCACTGACGTCAGCGATTATTGACAGACCGAACGCAGGGATGTCCAAAATTGGGCGTGGGAAATTATTTTTTTCATAGCCGACTATGATTTTGCATCTTTTGGAAATGTTGAGGGTCTTTTTTCTCTTTTTCTCGGCAACTTGACTAGCTAGACGGTTGAGTTTTGACACACTCGGATAATTATTGATGTTTTATAAAATGACATAAATCTTAACTAATTAAAATTTAAAATAAGACAAGTAAAATTAACATTTTTAAGACAAGGATGACGCTGGTAATGTCACATCATCCTTACCTACTCAAGAAATTATATTTTAAATTTTAGAAAAATCCGTTCATAAATGACAAAGATATTGAGCCCGAAAGTCTTAGATGGGCCACCCTGTATATGCTAACTATTATATTATTAGCAGCTTCAACAATATAGCAGACAAGGTAAAAGAGACAGTTTAAACAAATTTATAAGGAAATGTTTACAGTCGGATCAAATCATGAAGAAGTTAGCTAATTTAAAACTGCTTTCTGCCGATAAACACGTAAGATTTCGAAGGATTTAGCTCATAGACTAAGCTTCACTTTTAGAAAAATTTAGTGGTGCGTTTCCAGAGTAAGAAGCTTCGATTTTCGGTCTGCAGTTTTTTTCCTTTGGATAAAACTGCAATTTTCTCGGTAAGTAATAATTAAGGAACGCTTTGCAAGGGAAATTTTAGGGAGTTGCAGGAATGACAAATTATATTATTTGGAGGGTTCAGATATCTCGAGTGACAACTGCGGTTGAGCTTTCGGTTCAACAATGAAGACTGAAAAACAACTTTTGTTTGTTTGTTTTGTTTACTTTTGTTGATATTATTTTTAATTAATTTGTTATAATTACATGTGTGTTGACCATCGGTGTTATTATTGTCACTACCATAGAACTAAACACACCTTTAAATAAATGAGGAAAAAATGACGATTATTGGTTGGTCATAAAAATTCGGAAATTTTTAGGATTGCTTATGTCAGCCCTCTGATCAGAAAATATACTAAAAATATTCTCTACTTTTAAAAATAGCACTTTTTTGGATTTTTACCAGAAGTACCTTTTTGCTATATTTTCGATAAAATTAAGTTTTGGATTTTGATCGGCCATAACTCAGTTATTTGTTGTCAAATGTCAAATACAATAACGCAAGTTTACTTCAAAAAAATAAACTCCAAATTTCGAATTTTGAAAAATCTAAGAACGGTTTCTTAGGTAAAACTATTGAAAAGGGTTTGTTTATATTTGTCTTAATTTAAGGGATATCGAGCAAAATCGTTTCCGGACCGCCAAAATTTTGGCCTTCTGGCGACAGACAACTCAAAGTTTCAAACGGCTCTAATTCAGTTATTTGTTGACTGACGAGAAAAACAAGGGTGGTTTTGAATTCAGCGCAAAATTTTGCGTAAAATGAGCCCACATACTGTATACATACATACATACTGTAAATTTCCTTAACAAATAAACGAGATATCGACCAAAATAGATTTTCAGAGTGTAGTTTTAGCGTCATTTTCAAGATGCTGCTTCGGGGCGAAAACTGCACTTAGTATTAATGAATTATATATTGATCGAAAAAGCAGTTCAAGATCTCTCAACTGACTCAGGTCCATAAGGCAAGTGGTTTACGAAGGCCAATCAAAAAACGAAAAATTTAAAATTTTTCATCCTTTGAGTCGCAACATTTTATTTGCCTAAAAAATTGACCATCGAATTTTTGACTTTTGAGAACATATTCTAAAGTAAAATGAGCCAAAAAAACGATGGTAAAATCCGTTTCTCCAAATCTTTCGTAGTTTTGGAGATATTCAGCTTTGAAAATTTTCCAACTCAAAATTCAATGTCTAAAACTTTGATCGCTCATACCTCAGTTATTTGTTGACCGATCTTAACAATTCTCACCTTTTTGGAATCTACGTAAAAATTTGCGTAAAATGACGTATAATTACTCCAAAAATAAGCCAGATATCGATTTCAGAACTTTTGCCATAGTTTTAGTTAGGTATTTTCGCAAAGAACTCCAACTTTCGACTGTAGGAAAATCTAAGAACGATTTCTTATCTAAAAAATCGCGAGAAAAACGATTTTGGAAAGAGTTTTTTTCTATTTGCCTTAATTCCGGTAATATCGAGCAAAATCGTTTCCGGAGCTTCAAAATTTTGGCTTTCTGGCGACAACCCAAAATTTCAAAAATAAGCCGCATATCGACCGCAGAAGTCTGACATAGTTTTACTCATCAATTTTTTTTTTTTCGACAAAAGTTTAATGCCACTCGAACTAGCAACTCCAAATCTATTGGTGACACAATTTTATTTGTTTACTTTTCTTATTATTTATAACTACTTTGTTATAATTACACTTGTATTGTTCAAGGGTGTTATTATTGTCACTACCGTGGATCCAAACGCACCAATAAATAAATGAATAGAGAGAACCCTGACGATTTATGCCTGGTCATAAAAATTTGGAAATATTCAGGACTCCCCGTTTTTATCTTTCGATCTGAAAACACACAAAAATTTGAACCTAAAAACTCAAAACTGTGGTGGTTTCTCACCGCTGCAATTATCATCAATGCAATCGTCTCCTTTAAAATCTCAACAGTTAAAGACAGCACGTTTTTGGATTTGTACGAAATGTACGTTGTGGTACTGCAAAACACGGGAATTCTCCTATTGTCTCATTGGAGACAATCCCAGCTTTCAGGTTTCCTCTCTAAACTTCTTTCAATTGAGGAGAAATTGAAGGAAACAACAATGAGAACAACACAAAGCAACAAAGTTGGTTTCGCAGTTTTCGTGACAACTAAATATTGCGAAATCTTGGTGGTTTTTTTACAGGAGATCTTTTTTTGTGGTGCTCACGACTTTTTGGCTCTAGTACCAGTTTATATATGCTGGTTTTATGATAGCAACGTTGAGTTTTTCCTGTTTTGTCTCCTGATTCGGTACAAAAAAATATACACTTTATTATGCCAGTTTTTACACGACGACAACATCCAAAGTTGGCCTACCCTACAGAAATCTCTTCATATGTTCAATGACCTCATTGACACCGCCGAGACTTTCAACAAACTGTTTAGTCCAGTAATTTTACTAAAATTCTGGTCAGACTTCATATTTATAACAAACGGAATTTATAAGTTTGTTTACTTCGCCGTACATAGCGACGCTAGTTTGGTTCAATACGTAGCCAACACCATCGCCGACATCGTTTGGATCGTAACATCCATAGCTTGTAACACTTTCATTATTGTCGGCTTCAACAAAATATCTGATAAGGTGAAAACCCAAAATAACATTTTTTTGCGCGTTCACGTGTGAAGTTTGCAGATTGATGAAGCCACCGAAAAACTGCTCAGTCTAAAATTACTCACAACGAGACAACAGGTAAGTTTGTTGCGAAATGAAAAGTGCTCCTTTTGTGTTTCCAGAAAAAGCTACAAGTTCGTTTTCGGGGGAAGAGGCGCGGGTTTACCGTCTGCAATCTTTTTTCTTTGGATATAACTGTGATTTTCATGGTGGGTGAAAAAACGTGGAATTTTAATAATGAAATTTCAGGCTGTTTCAGGAATGACGAATTATATAACTTGGTTAGTACAGTTTTCACGGATGAGAGGAGGTGAATACTAAACGTTATCTTGTGTAATAAAATTTACAATTGTATTTTTGAATCGCATTTTTGTACGTAATCACATGTACAGATTCAACCACTTTAACTTATTGTTAGAAGCTGTAATTAAACTAAATTACTGGATAATGTATTATCGAACAGCTCTACAAGTACAAGAAAGTTGGGTCCTTCCGAGCAATCATTGGATCAGATCTGTTAACAAAATTGTCCTTGGAATTAAATTTTCTATCTTCATGGCGCTCGCTCCCGGAAAATCGTTATTTATTACAAAGAAGGAGCCGCGCTAATTTAATAAATCTCTGTTTACCTATCTTCTAAATAGTTCCGGAGTTTTTTCGTAGCTTGGAGCCTGTCATTGCCCGGATTATTCCAGTTTATAGTCAAAAGGAAATTCAATTTCAGACAAAGTATCGAGTTTAATGGTACACAGAACTTATCTTTATGAAAGTCATTAATGTATAAATGGAATTTCGGAAACACAGCTGAGAATGTCGTCTCACATGTCTTAGATCGGAAATTTTAATATAAAGCTTATAAGATTGATGCGTGACTTTATGTATTTATAACTACTGGAAGTTTATTCAAGAACTTAAAATGTGCATGTCGATGATGGATTTACAAAGTACTGTCATTGTGTGAAAACTCAATTTACTTGAGTGCGCCGTTTTTTTACATTCCCGCATGCTCCATTAATTAAATTTATTACTTCCCTGAAATCTCTAAAGCTTAGTTTCCAGGTAAGTTTTTATTTTTTACTACTGACGTAATTAATTACCTGCGTAATGTAGCATTCATTACGCACATCTGTGAGAGTATAAATTTGAATTTAACAAGCTTTGTCCTTTCAGCGTGTATTCAGGTAGGTATGTCATTTCTCGCTTTGAAACTACGCGTTTCAATTTTCATTTCCACATATCAGTTATTGTCGATACCAAGAATTATTAATTTTAGTATTGCAGTTGAAGAGGATATAAACCATTTTTAATTTCCGTCGTTTATCATTGATGTTCAATGAAATCTGCCCTTAAATGTTTCGCTCGTTTTTTTCTGTTGACAAATTACGCACAGAATTTTCTCATCACACCGAAAATCTTTCACGTACAAGCAGTGAGAGGGAAAATACGTTGTGTTTAGGGCAGCACTCCTAAAATCATGTTTAATTTTAAAAATAACAAATTGATAAATTTCCAATTGCTTGTAGTTGACAAAGCTCTAGAATCAGAAAAAAAAAATTGGTATTTATTATCGATAGCTTGGCGTCGCGATGTCTAAAAATTGTAAAACGTACCTATCTATACAAATTTAAGATCGATTGGATAAAAAGTTTTGGGCAAAAAACAAAAAATTGAAAAAATTTTTATCGATTGAGTCGGAACTTTTATTTCGCAACAAAATCGCCTATTGACTTTTGAGAACTTGGTAGCAAATCCGAAAAAAAAAGCGCAAGAAAAACGATGGCGCAAAATGTTTTCTTCTAGTGTCGTGGTTACGGAAACATTTAGCATTAAAAATTTGAAAAATTAAAACTAACTATTCGAAACTTTAACCGGTCATAATTCTGTTATTTGTTAAACAGATTTTGAGCCTCGATTTAGAATCTGCAGAAAATTCTGCGTCAAATGATGTATAACAGCGCAAGTTTACTTCAAAAAATAAGCGCAATATTAATATCAGAAATTTGGCATAGTTTTAGTCATGAATTTTTGCGAACAACTGCAACTTTCGATTTTAGGAAAATCTAAGAACAATTATTTATGTAAAAAATTGCGAGAAAAAAAACGAACATGAATTGGCCATAACTCAGTTATTTATTGTCAGATTTGAATTTCAATCAAATTCTACGTAAAATGAAGCCTATTGCTCAAAAAATAAGCAAGATATTCACCGCAGAAAATTGATATAGTTTTAGTCATGACATTTTGTTTTTTGACGAAAGTTTAATACATCAATTGAAACTGCAGCTCTAACTCTATTAATGACACTATTTCATTAGTTTACTCTTGCTATTTTATGTCACTCAAAGTAATATTTCATTGTAAAAACGTTAGAAGTGCTGCATTAAATTTTCATGAAATTGGGCCCATTATTCCAGGTCAAGAAAGCTTTTTTTCATGAGAACAATCCGCATGGACAGTCTATTCTCAGCCGCCCAATCACCTTATCCACAACTTCAACGCCGAGGCTGCCTTTTCTTAATATTTCATCTTTCTGTCAAACCTAAAACAAGTGTCTAGGGATTTAATAGCCGTCAACAAAACCTTGAAAAAAAATGGAAAACTGATGCTTCGTTCTCTTTAACCATGATTTATTATCGTATCTTGGATAATTTTGCAAGAAATTAGAAAGTCGACAAAACACAAAATTTGTACCGCATAAATAGGAGCTGTCTAACTAGAAATTTCGCATTCAATGCAGCATTGATGCATCCATGAAAAATTATCCCAGTCCTGCATCAAAAGCCTTCAAGATTTAATACAATTATGCCAATGATTTATGGGATCACGAAACATTGTTCTGTTCTGAAATTGGCAATACTTTTTAATCAACTCTTTGAAGCAATGTCAATGAGAGTACAGAAAAGTTTAATCCAGGCGCAATACGCAATATAAATAATTCCTGTAATTAAAACGGACATTTCGCTTATTTAAGACAGAATGGATTCCATTGGAAATTATAGCTTTCGAAGCCGAACAACACAATTAAACGTGGAGTTTATTAATAAGTGATAATAGCACATTTGATCAGAGATGATCGATTTGTTGTTTGATGTAATTGAAATTATAATAATTAATTCGAAACACGAGTCAACTCGACGCAACGGATCAATACTTCAAATTTGGCAGAAAAATTTACCGACAGTAAAATGATGGATCAAATCTCACGAGATTCGCATCATGAAAACTTGAAACGTGTGATATACGTGCGGTCAAACCCTGAAAAAATCGTGTCTAAGTCTACAAGTAATTAAGTAGAATCTTTCACGTGCAGGATACCAAGAATTGAAATTGCAAAAAGCGATCCAATCTCGACTTAATTACTACTTTCCATGCTTTAGGTAGGTTTTCTGTCACGGCATAATTCGTCGATAGCCAAAGATTTTTAGTTGTAACAATTCATGCTTAAATTGAGAACTCTTCAGTATTCATGAAGGGCTATTAACTCTGAAGTATGTCTCTATTTAAAATGTCCCCTCACGTACAATCGACTGGTATTTTAGTGCCTTATACTCTATTAAATATAGACGTTGAATCCACACATTATTACTGACACGTTTCACGTTTTGGGCACGTAAATCTTTGTGAAATTTTAATGTTCGTGGAATACATTGTGGTTCACACTCATGTAAATTGAGATTACATTTTTAAAGCAGTCTCAAATGGCGCACAAGTCCTAGCTTTACAGAAAATTGCTTGTGGTACCACATAACTGTTGATGTTCATAAATTATTAAATCATGTTCATTGTAGGTGCAAATGAAAGGTATAATCATGTGTCGAATTTCGAAGCTGTTTATTATAACACCGATTGATCAAATGTGGATTTATTATTAATTATGTGATAACGTGCATATCAAAATTTCAGTTATAATGAACCTACATTGTCATAAAGCAATCCTTTAGAATACTAATTGAAAATTTTATTTTGAATATTTGTATCACTATTTCAAACCCGGCGCCTCCACCATTTTTTGCGACTAATGAATATGCCTCCGCTTAAAGAGTTTGTAACTTTTTTTAATCCAGCATAATTAAAATCCAACTCGATAAAGCCAATTTATAAAACTTGAAATCCATTAAGACACAAATTTCAGAAATTTTTATTTTAAGACGAAGCCGAAATATAAGAAATATTACCCTAAAATCCGTAACCTTGGTAGTTTTAGTGCTACAGCTATGAAATTTTAGGAAATTACTAGTTTTTAATTGTTTATTCTTTCTGCTAAATTGCAACATTGTAGATCAAAAGTCACAAATTTTAGAAATTTTTATTTACAAGGCGAAGCAGAAATATGAGAATTCCTTTCTAAAAATTCGTAATTTTGGTAATTTTAGTGCTACAGCTACGAAATTTGGGGACATTACTAGTTTTTAAGCGTTTGTTAACTCTGACAAATTGCAACATTGTAGATCGAAAGACACAAATTTTAGAAATTTTTATTTTTAAGGCGAAGAAGAAATATGAGAAATCCTTCCCTAAAATTTGTAACTTTGGTAATTTTTGTGCTACAGCTATAAAATTTTAGGTAATTACTAGTTTTCAACCGTATATTAATTCTGCCAAATTGCAAAAATGTAGAACGAAAGACACATTCTAGAAATTTTTATTTTAAAGACGAAGGAAAAATATGAGAAATCCTCCCCTAAAATTTGTTATTTGATTGATCAAATGCGCATTTATTATTAATTATGTGATTACTTTCATATCAAAATTTCTATCATAATAAACCTACATTGTCATGAAGCAATACTTTCAAATATTAACTGAAAATTTTATTATAAATATTTGAACATATCACTATTTCAATCCCGGCGCCTCCACTATTTTTTTCGAGTAATGAATATGCTACCTCCGCTTAAAAAGTTTGTAACTTTTTTTAATCCAGCATAATTAAAATCCAACTCGACAAAGCCAATTTATAAAACTTGAAATCCATTAAAAACATTAGTATTCTGCATATAAATTTTCATAATTATTATGAACTAAGTAAACTCAAAACGCGGTGTTGTAAGAAATAATTGGATTTGATGTAAAGTTGGTATTACGGACATATATTTAATTATACTATCTCTCCCTTGTCATGTAACGTGTTTGCTCAATTACACTTGAAGGACAGAATTGTACTGTTTCACCAAAAATGATATTGTGTTCCTGCAAGTTTACGTAATCGTATTAGAATAATTACAAACAAACTTTTGGAAGTTTGATACTACTATAAACAGAACTAAGAAAAATGAAAAGTATTTGTCTCTGTAATCTTACCGGAAATAAATTGTCAAACCCCTCAGTAATTTAAAAGTGGGCTAAAGAACTTCGCTGCTAATTTAATAAAAACTTTTTTTGTTACTTTTGATTAATATTTTTGGTTGTAATAAATCTAATGTCAAGTGGATTCATTATTCAACATAATACAAATTTTGTGACGTTTATTAGTATGAAATTTAGATTTGGCCGCGCCCAGTGTTAATAAATTCTTAACCGCGCTGGGATTAAGCCAAATTAAAATATGAAGGATTTAAAAAGATTTGTTTCCGTTGCATGTGCAGTTTGTCCGAAGAGTAATTAGAATAGTTATTTTTGGCTTCATGAATTGTAAACGGAAACATTATATTAACAAGCTCCCTGGACGTTTATACACGCCGGGCGATAAAAATTGCCCAAATCGTCTGCTCTTCAGATGCGTTTATAAATTAAAATCACTGTAACATAATGAAGATTGATCACCAAAGTGGTATCTACCTAAATTATTATCTCAATTAAAACAATATTTTTATTTTTAAAGCCACACTAAAACATTTTTTATTCAGCGCCATCTTGTGTTTTTTTTGTGCACCAACTACAAAATTGACAGAATTGACAGATCATAAAATCTATAAATGTCAGATGTGACAGTTCTCATGAATTTTGAAAAACTCAATTATTAAATTAAAAGTTATTCGGCCAAAAATGTGAATACAACTCTTGTGCGTTAACCATTTTACAGCGCTCAATCATTAAACTGATTCCGCGCTGTAAAATGTAAGTTACCACACGCGACTGTAAATAACTATTATTTTAATTTTTAAGGTGGAAAATCATCTTAAACTCGATAAAATTTCCGCGCATTTTGCGGTGCTGATTCAATCACGGAAATCCTGAGTTTTTTGCAGACAGTTGGAATTTGAGAAATCGTTGCCAATATGCGTGAAATTTAACAAAAGTCGATAAATCATCTATAAATGTATTCTAAAGAAAGATTGCTACTTACCTGTCAAAGTGTCATACTTCTGCGAACTTGTTTGATCAATTTTACGCACTTGGTTATGAAAGAATGTCATTTCTAAATTAAAATGACAATCAACATGGTTTAAACAATGAACTTAACGATTTTAGAAGTAGAAGAAGTAGAAAATTTGGTCATAAAAGTACGAAGAACTAGTTTGAAATTACTTGAAAGGTTTCAAAATCAGTTTTGTCTACAAATCGTTCAGAGACCGAATATTTGAATTTATTTTGAAACTCGACCTTTAGAAAAGCCGTTGTCGGTTATGGAAATAGTGCTACCTGATACTATGTAAGTGGGACTTAAGTCCAAATAATCCCAATTTTTCTTAAAGGCATAAGGAACCAAGTGTAAAAATATGCCCAGAAATTATTTTGGATCAAAGATTACGACTATTACGCACGATTGAAATAAATAGTCATCAATAACTCGCAATTCGCTCTTAAATTGCATATTTGAAAGGAGATTAATAACACCACCGTTTTTTTTAGAATACCAGTTTTCTTAATTTTCACGAAACTATAATTATGGAGATAAACCCCTATGCTTCGAGGTACCGATGTAACCTAGGTATATAAAAATTTTAATTTGCCTCTAGCTCAACCGAATTAAATTCCACATCCAATAAATCGGTATATTTGGCCACACTCCGCTGTTTTTGCTGTTGGAGACGTGGAGAAATTCTTCTGAAAACCTCGCATGCACATCTTTCCCTCAATTTCCCATATAATCTCGTTTAACTATTCAGGGTTGTTCTTTGACCAATCAGTACATTTACGCGCATGTCACTGGTTTCAATGAATCTACAGATATTCCATTCAGTAAGGGCGCGCTCTTTCCTCCTGAAAAGTTGGTTCGTAACCGAGACCATCAAATACGCGCTTAGATAAACAAAATCTCGTGAAACTAACACATCAAGTAAATAACATCCACAGTGACAAGAATGTTTGGAAAAATCGAACTTTCCTCGTGTCAGGATGATAGAAATCTTGTCGGTAGCAACTGGTAAAATGGGCGAGGAAGTTTATGACGAAGACTCTAAAGCTAATATTAGTGTGTTAAATGAAACTTTGGATGTTTATAACAACGAAACAGTTCCGCCGGAAATTCTTTTCCATCAGAATCTTACAGTAATTTTAGTTTATAGTGCGTTGTTTGTTGTTGCTGCTGTTGGGAATCTCACGGTTTTTATTTCGCTTTTTCGCTCAAGACACCGGAAGTCCAGGATAAGTTTAATGATTCGCCATCTTGCCATTGCGGATCTAATTGTCACTTTTATCATGATACCAATTGAGGTAAGGAAGTTTGTGTTAGGATCTAAACCCTATTACTAAAAAAATTTAATAAAAATAGCACCCAGAGAGAGCTTTACTCATTCCTAAAATATGCAAGTCAGCGCGCGGTTTTCTTGCTCCCGTTATTAAATCAAATTACCGGAAAAGCGTCAAGAGTTTCAATTTCAAATTGTCACGGAAATTAACCCGTCATTACAGTTCTTGCTGGTTTAAATTCATTTCATGTCTTCAGTTTAAAATTTTTATATTTAAGAAATATGATATGAAATGAAAGGGGTAAAGCGGCAGGTCAAATTCTTTTATTTATTTTTGCCGAAATAAAGTGTACTCATGAAAAACAAAGCTGTAAATAAAACCTCAAGAGATTTTGTCCGGAAACCGTTTCGTAAAAAATATTTTTGTCTTTCTTGTTTTATTACCGTCATGTTAATTAGTAGTCTTCCCACTTGCGTCAAAGTTTTAGGTACATACTTGATGTTACAAGTGCAAAGAAAATATTCCAAACAAGCAACAACCTTCTAAACTTCAGTCTCTCTAAAACTCAAAGTTTTAATACTCAAAGTTAATTTATTAGGACTAAGGAAATTGTGTTAATGAAACAATAACATTATTAGATTTTATTTAAAAAAATAGTCGTGGGCTTTGGTCCTTCCACTCTATAAACGAATTGCTGCTTTCAATATCGAACGATATTCAAGAGTTTTCTCAATATCAGCATCCTCAAATTGACAAAATTGAGTTAAGTGGAGTAAATTTATCTTCCGAATCCGAAATCTGCGAAAGAAACTACTTTCTAAGCGTTTATCTCAAACTTAAAGGTGAACACGGAGGATCTACAAAGTAACAAAGCAGATTAGAAGTAGATAGACAAAAATAAACGGAAGGAAACCGAGCTGGCAAACTAAAACTGTGCCGATTTTGCCGCAGATACTGCAATAAAGTTTCTTGTCAGAATAATAGCGACAGCATGTGCACAGCATCTAAGAGGAGATATTTTGCACTTTGTATGCAAAATGAAACGTGCGAATGTTACAGACGAATTATTGTGTAACGCGAAAACGGTTTCAATTTTGAATCTATCAATTTTAAAATAGTTTCTAGTTTTTTTATCGTAATAATTTTGATCACAAAGTTGCAAATTTAATTTTAAACTACGTAGGACTGGCAACAATTTCATAACGGCCGGAATTTAATCTTACATTAAACTAGATCAAAATATCATCCCAGCTGATTTAGCGGAAGCTATTCGAAAAACTTTTAATGAAACCCACGTTTATATTTCTAGCCATAACTTTTTTTGCGTATAAAATTTTGAGTGTTGACGTGTTGAGTGTTTAGTACCGATTTCTTTTTTATAGGCTGACTTTAAGGCTGCATAAAGTGCTATTTAGTGTCTAGCGCGTTTCGATTTCAGATGATAAATAATTTTGAAGCTTTGACACCTTCAACAATTAGAATAAAGTCGTAAACGAGTGAATATCGATTTGCGCTCGTAATAATTCTAATGCTCTGGAAAGGGGCTGCTAAGTTTAGTCCTGGTGACTAAACAAATTTGGACCGCATTTTATAATGGAAACTTGGAATTACCATAAACAACTTTGCTAGTTGATAACAGAATAACAGCGGAATATTTTAATAGGGATTTGCTTAAATATGCATAGTTCTGTTACAAATAATGTTGGAATTCTATTTACTGGCATTTCCTAGTATTTTCCGATTTAATTTATGCAAATTTTTAGTATATCAAAAAACGAGTTTTTAATGATTTCATATTTTGTCTATTAATTTCGATTTTACAAAATTCTGATGCGGAAACAGTTTATTAACGCACTTAAAACAAATGTAGAGACAGCTGTTACCATAGCAAATTAGAAAATTAGAAAACTCTAAGCAAAGGAAAGCGGCATTTGTTGGAGAGACGTAAAATCCTAACAGTGCAAGATTTGTAAAAACAGTTTTTGGCCGATAAACCGACTAAATCTGAATTAAAAATGTTGATCTGACACAACTGACAATTTTTTAACAACGTCACTTGCAGTTTTCAAATCTTCTAATAGATGGCGCCACTACCAAAAAATTTTCAAGACCGACTCTATCCGTATAAAGCCGCGATTCCACTTGCTTGTTCTAGCCCGGACCAGACCAGACATCCAAGATTTGAGTGACGTTTTTATAATTCTTCAGCCCCTTTCTGCGGTTGGGCCGTAATAAAACATTAAGATGCAATTGCATCCCTGATTGCTGATGGCTTGTCTGGCTACGCCAGACAGGCCAAGTTGGTTCGGTTTCATGGAACAGGACGGACATAAATATGGTGCACTTGGTGATAACTGATATTGACTGATATTCGATTAATTACACAGTAAATTTTGTAATGGAAAAAAAGGGTGTATTAATTTTTTGCTGGTTTTGAATTTTAATACAACGGCCGCCGAACCGCACCAACCGGAGTTGTCTGAGAACTCGCCAGACACGGGAAGTTGGTTGAGTTTTGTAGAACGGTGATGAGGACTGGTATTTTATTAATTAGACAAAAATCACATTTTAATGCAAATTTTGTTACAATCATATTTTGTTGACTGCGTTTCTTAAGTATGATTTGTAAATTACATTATTTTGTGAAATATACATGGTGCCCGGAAAGTCGCGCACCACCGTGAAACTGTATTCTCGGACAATGCCATAGATCACCGGAAAATTGTTAAAAAAAATCCATGTCTTCAATTTTTCGAGATATGATGGATTAAAAAGACAAAGTTTGATACGAAAATTAACAATTTCTGTGCAATAATTTTACGTTCAAATGAATTTGTTACCTAAAGAACATTTTGCGCAAAGGCATGGTGCCAAGAAAATCGGAAAAATCTTGTGCAAAATGCCTGAAAACTGTTTTTTGACTCAACAATCTCGATCAGTGTGACATCGTTCATGTGAAACCATAGTTACATTACTTGTTCATGAGCCGACCTGACTAACGATAACAATACAACAGCAACGTTACTATGGCTTTGAATACTGAAAATTTAAATTATAGGGAGGTTCAGTTCTGCAATGTTGCCATTTTCCTAATTTTCTTTTGGTCCTCCTGCGAAAACAGAATGTCTGGATTTTTTTTTAACAATTTTTTGGTACTTTGGGGGTCCACCCAATTACCCCCCTTTCAAGGTGGTGCGCCACTTTCCGGACACCCTGTATGTATAAACTGCTTTCATCATGCCCTCATTAAATAAAATTTAATTAACTCCACAGATGCTAGTTTCTCAAAAATACCAACTACTTTGCAAATTTTGTCTGGATTTGTCTGATTTATCAACGTCTCGTTGAGTTCAAATCCAATCTCAATTATCAACTTGCTACAAATAATTTACTTCTTTTCAAGAAAGAAAACAATTTTGTCTGGTATTTATTACAGAGGCAAAGCTGATTTAGATGATTTTTGTGTAATTAATAGAATAGCAAAATCCTGCTCCACAGAACCGAACTAACTTGCCCTGTCTGGCGAGTTCCCGGACAACCATGGTTGGTTTGGTTCAGAGGGCGTTTGAAATTCATAACCAGCAAAAAATTTAATACACCTTGCGTTTATCATTACAAAATTTATATTATTTCTGTGTAATTAATAGAATATCAGTCATAATCAAGTGGTTTATATTTATGTCTGCTGTTTCACGGAACTGAACCAACTTGGCCTGTCTGGCGTAGCCCGGACAGACCACCAGTAACTTGGGGTGCAATTGCATCTTAATGTTTTATTACGGTCAAACCGCAGAAAGGGGCTGAAGAATTATAAAAACGTCACTCAAATCTTGGATGTCTGGTCTGGTCTGGGCTAGAGCAAGCAAGTGGAATCGCGCCTTAAGAGGCCTGTTCGCTCCCTATTAAAACGGGTTCCTAGATATTTTTTTGTGTTTACCGATTGGTATCGCACTGTCATCAATTGACACAGAAGTCTGCTGAAGTATTTTAAAAGAGGTTAGAATGTTTTATTTCCAAAATAGTTACTAGAATGGCAACCGTAAAAAGTAAAGTCACTAGATCAGATTTTTTTGTGATTCTTTAAATTTTGTTAACCTAAAAAATAATGTAGATCACACGTCCGAAAATGCTTTTGGAAGTCTTCGTGTTGCTACGACTCGACTCGCCTCGACTTCCCAATTTCACTCAGATTTACAAAAGAGCATTTTCCGGTCTTGTGATCCAAATTATTATTAGCGTATCATCTTTGTAGAAAAATTTGTTTTCTTTTAAATGCCCCTGAGCGGCCAGTGTAATCTGACCTTCTTGCCGCACTGCGGCAGCTTTTCCGCACGTGTGATTTACAGTTGAAGAACAACACAAAATTTTGATTCCAACATGAATGTAAAGCCCAAATGGAAAAATCAGGGAGTCTAATTGAATTTAAATTAATTTCCGAGTAATGGTCATTAATAATAACTCCGTTCTCTCATTAAAACATAACAACCCTTTCTAATTATAACTAAGCAAACAATAACTTACATCCCCAACTAACCACATAGTTAAAACGCAAGTGTGGGTTTAATGTGACTTTGAATATTTCATGCCGACACTTTCACTGTGCTCAGATTAATCCCCACATCATTGCACCACCTTTAAATTGTTGACCTGGATCACAGGCACATTTTGATTGGCAATAACAGCCCTCATGTATGAACATGTCTCGAAAACAATGAAAATATCACATCGCGAGACCTTTCAGACATCAAAAATATCAGAAGCAGCGTTGCAGCGACAGTAATAAATTTAATTGTCTCTTTGAGTGTCATTTTACGGAGAAAAAGAATCAACTACAAGATCAAAGATTTAATAATTTCAAACAATTAATTCTTCTAGTTTTGCACGTAAATTTTCGCGTGGGTTCGAATTCTCTGGCGTCACAGAAGTTGTACAAGATTTGATTGCTTTTTTCTCATACAAAAACATGTGTGTTTCTGATATCTTATTGATTTGATTAAACAGCTTCTCGGAGAATCTGATCCGTTTGTGTACATTTACAAGGGAAAAATATTTGACTTGCCTGGTTTCAAGAGTATAAATGAGTTTCTTGTGATAAAGGAAATGTCTGATTGCTGATTGCTGTGGTGACAATATTTCAGCAGAGCTTGAGAGCACTCTATCAAATATTTATTCACTCATGAGTTCATATCCAAATTGGGAGGCATTGAACTCGGAGAACTAATATTTGAACTACTTATAAGTACGAATTTGATTTTTTTTTTAATAATAATGAAACATTTATACGGTAATTCTTCATAAACTGTTACATTCATTAAACTCACTGTGGCATTTATAAATTAAATCGAATTCACACCACATTGTAATTAAGCCTTTGAAACAAGAAAGTGGTGGTGGATGCGCCAGTTCAAGAAGATCTATAAATAAAAATCTCAATTTTTCCGTTTGATTGGGTTGCAGCTCATTTCCGACTCGCAATCTAAAACTGAATTTGCCTTCCGAAACTATTCTGAAATATACAATGCCCAGTTGAATAAAATCATCAAAGATCCGTTGAAACCAGTACTACATAAACAAACGGTTTAAATGTTGCTAAAACCTTTTTGCATTGTTTACCTTGGTTCGGAACCCCAGGAATTCACCTGAAATGAAAATAGAGATCAGAGATGAACCTGCCACTTCGTGATGTTATTTCGCAATATAAACGCAAACAGGTCTAGATTGTGCAATGTTCAACTATAATGAGATGTTCTCTTTGACGTTTTATTGACAACTCAAACCGATCGGAGAATATAAACGCTGTTAAATCCACACAGCGAATATTTCGTGCATCGGCGCGCGAAATAAAGAATTTCTTTATTTACTTTTGATTTTCCAGCTTATCGAACAATTTAATGGAAGACCAGCGAGGAATTAAAGTTGTCTCGAGTTTGTGTTTAATAAATAAAACTGCACGTTTTTTCCCTCGACCGAATTATTCCAGTTTTGTCCACAAAAGTGTGTTATTTCACTCTTTCAGGTTGTTTGGAATTCAACCCTCGTTGAAAAAACGGGACAAAGCCATCAGAAATTTGAAGAACCGAAAATGTCTGGAATACTATAAATGGCTCGTCGAACGAAAAAACATGACAATTATTTCTAGAATTGTTTTCAGAAAGCTTCAGGCGAACACATTTACAAATCTGCTCGTTATTTCCAGGCCAAAACCACAGAGTGCGGTCTACAGCTCCAAATTACTTGATGTTGACAACGTTCTAGTCTTTCTAACCCTTTGCCGGTTTGATTAAATAAAAAAGTCGATTACACAGATTCATTGAGTGGAATTTTTAGAACATGTTTCACCCGAGCGACATTTGAAGGAATTAGAAGTGAGGGATGTTACTCTTAGGAGTAATGGATAAGACGCTTTCAAGCGATTTATGGTATTGGAAAATAGTGCAGTTGCTCTGATAAGATAAAAAAATATTTGACAACGCGAGTTTAAAGTTTCCACGCTTTGGTTTTATCACTACGTAGCCAGAAGTCTGCGTATTGAGTTTTATTCGACAGCTTTGAGTTTGAACTTTTTAAGGTCGCACCTTAAAATGCTTGTGCGATCATAACTTAAAAACGGTTTGGTCTAGAAAACTGAAATTTAGAATATATACTGTCCTTGCAGTTATCTACAAATTGTCCGTTTTTTTATTGATATCACCCCTGGAACAATAATTACACTGCATCAATTTTGGCTGAAGACTGTAACTTCGGTTTGCGTATCAAAAATGTACACAGTTGAATTGTAAAGCAAGTTGTTCTGAATACAACGGTTCTAAGTTTTAATAAATATTCTAATAATTAAGCGAGTAATCGTAGGGTAAAATTTTGGATTTTATATCGAAGCTGAAATTTTTTAATTTATAACCAATTGCCGGCAAACCACAGAAACTAGTGCTTCTCCACAAATACAAAATTTATGGTGGGGTCAGGTAGTTAGACGAAACCAAGAGGTCTAGCTGTTTGTGAAATAATAGCTCTTTTTTGGAATTAACAATAAGATAATAATAAAACTGTATTTTCATCTTTGCACTGTATTATTGGACTATGCTATGGACCACAAGGAAAATGTTCAAAAAAATACCTCTTATATTAATAAGGATTTCTGTACTAGAAATACTTACCTATTTCACGATCCTATGCATTTCTTATACAGAATCGGTAGCAAAAATTTGTTTTTTTTCACCAATAATTTTGTCGTCGCGACGCTTTAAAAATGTAATCTGTTTTAATGATTTAATGATTTTTGAGGCATAGTGGAACCAAAAGCTAATTGATTTTTTTTAATACATATAAATGTGTGAAACATATATTTCAGTTGTCATTTCAGATTTGATTCAAGTTGTTTTTAAAATTTAAAGAAAAATGCGTTTTTATTAAGTAAATAAATTAGTCAAAATTGGAAACTACGCATACTCCAAACGATCCTTTAGCTCACTTTAGATTGTAACAAAAGCCCTACGATTTCAACTGCCTTCAGACGAATTATTGGAGTGATTTGTGAAATTTGGAATAAATGTAGTTTGCAAGTGTATCATTATGATATTGAAAACTAGCATTTTTTCTCAAATTTAAAACACAATTTATAAAATTTAAAATTAAAACGGAAGCTTTTTTATCACAGTTATGTTAAAAAAAGAGTTTGCGAGTGTTTCCACTAAAACTCTAAATTTCACTTCGTGGGCGTCGAGACGCCAAGCTGATAAAAAAAGCGTTATATTCTGGAACTTAATCAACCATAAGCCGTAAGTATTTGAACAAAAAAGGCATATTTGTTTTCCAACTAATTTTGGACTTTTTTTTTAATTTAAAAAAAATTAATTAGGCAATTTTGTGCTCTCATGTTACTTCAATCAGTTAGTCACGATTTTGATCACTTTTTTCATCATTAAATATATAATATACCTTGAATATATGACGCACCTCCATTTTCGCGATGTAAAAACGAGAAAAAAAATGCTTCTTACTTTATAAAAAACTCCGGTATTTTTAAAGGGTAAAAAACAAATAAGAAAGGGTATCTCTAGGTTCTACAATTTGCTTTGAAAAATTTATTATGTTCAGCTGATTGTTTTATGGCGGTTATTAGACCCAAGCACTGGCCTGTCATTTTTGTGACAGCTCACTGCCGAAACCGAAATCTGCAGAGCGGGCTAGGGTGCGCCGTGATTTTTCAAGCATTGAATTGGTGAACTTGGTTCAAATCCGAGAATTAGCAAAGTCATGTATTTATTGTTATACAAAACAATACTTGACAAGGTGACTGGGCTGATGTGAAAGCGGCAAGTATGTAGCGTTATGGTCCCCTGCGGCAAGCAAACGCTTGTATCGTAAAGGTAATTAATTTCAGAACGTAATGCTTCTAAGTGGAATTACCAGAATTTATCAATGTGCAGAATCCGTGGAATGTTACTAAAGCGCGTCAAATTTACACCGCCACATGCAGTTAATTCAACAGTCAAAAATCAGTAACGTGTTATTTTATTAACTTTACTCGTCGTCGTCAGAGAAAATGCTTTTAATTAAAACAACCGAAACTCTCAATACAACCATTCTCTTTGTGGGCGGTTTTAATGGCACGAGGTTTTCAATTAAACGCCCGCTCCACTTCCATTTTCCCTGTAATGTTAATCTCCAGGAACAAGTGATCGTTTACATCAAAATCTTTGCACGTTTAGATTAGCTAATGCATTCGGTAAAGTCTGGTCAAAGTCAACCGCACCGATACACTTAAAGATAGTAGAGGGTCTATGAAATTTAGCTCGTGAGCAGCAAGTTTAACAGTATTATGTACATTGTCGCGTGAATTCTCATAAGCTTGTTACAAAGCGAATTTTGTGTTGTCTACGCATTAAATTCTCGAAACGAAATTTAACGTGAAGGATTGATACTTGGAGGAACATTCATAAAGTTAATGAATGGTTGTAAAGAAGCGTCGAAATTGCAAGAGCTTGCAGAACAGACGGAAAATAGGATAAGTAAGTCAAAAGAGGGAAAACACGTTCGTCTTGAGAAAATTTCAGTTTCTATCTAACTTTAGTCTTCTTAATTATGAAGTTATAATTCTCCAACTTATACAGCAAAAACTTTTCTTTTAATTCATACAAAAATAAACTAAAACTCATTTATTTTCAGTTTCAGAAATAATTTAATACACTTCCTAGAATTCAATCGCGAAAACAATACACACAATCGACCTCTGAACAGATTTTCATGAAGAGATTTATTCGCACCACTAATTTCAACTATAGAGAATAAGGCTCTAGTTAATTGAAGATGATTGTGAGAGAAGTCGAAAGTGTGTTCAGATCTTGGAGAGCCCATCAATCTTTATATTTGCTAAGGAAAAATAATTTCGCGCTTATTTATTTTGTAGAAAATTTAAATTTTTTTTCAGGTTAAAAAAGGGCAAAGAACTTCATTCTTTTTAATAAGCAAGATTTAATATTGCCGTGAACTTCAAATATTGTACAAATTAATTTTTTTCTCATTGACGAAATTGATGAGAAGGTAAACATCTTTGGGGCAAATTTCGATCATTTATAGATTTAAGATTAGAGAAATACGAAAAAACGTTTTTTAACTGTTGTGTTTGAAGTCTGGACTAACATTTGTTTTGTTATCCGATGTCAATAAGTTTGTCTGCACTGAAAGTGCTCGATGGAAAAGAAAGAGGTCTGGAATGTTGGAAGGTAATTTTTTTTATCTAAACTAGTGGATGAGAAAAGTTTAATTTTCTGAGTGCAACAAGCGAAGAAAGCGAACAAAGAATTGCGATATTAAATAATAAAAAATATCTCTACGATGTTAGGTATAAATATTTGTTTCAATATCAGAACAAGTATACATATTTAACGAGAATACCGTCTGGATCATTTTCATCTGAATTCTCATTTGGTCGTTAAACTCACAGTCTACTTCAACTCCAGTTAAGTTTGCATTGATCAATAGATAGAAAGCTTTTAAAAAATTAACTCGTTTCTTAATTGAAAAGGTAAAAAAGTGTAATCTGGAAAGAATATCTCGACTGATTTGGTCTCACTCTCAGACTTATTTATTTTTTATTTTTGAATCAATATTGGAATAATTATTTATAGTATAAGCGCGGAAACGAACGGTGCTGTGAGCGAGCTTTTGCTATGAGCTTTTCGCGAGAGTACTGTACATGACTTTTAATACTGCTTTTTCAAAACACAAAACTAACCGAATGGAATTGTTGTAAAATATAAATTAACACTTCTGTTTGTGGCTAACTTCACCTCTTTTAAAAAACCATTACTATGGTTATTATTAATTGGATTTTTGGCCAATTAGAACCGACAAATTTTATAATTGCACCTAATAGAACTTGATTGTGACCAACAATTATGTTTAAAAGCGAATTATTACGTGATTGTAGATAAAATAAATTGCTATTCAACTTACAAAGCACTTAAATAAACAACAGCTAGTTAGTTCTTAAACTTACAAACATAATAAAAACAAACTCACCATTCATTCAAATGTAAAACCCCAGAAACAATCAGAATGTAATCTACCAGCGTCTTTTGATCTCTAAAGGAGTTGAGTTTCGCTACAATTCAACAAACCATGAAATTCAAATAAAAAACACACCACCAAAACACCGTGTAAAAAACTTCAAGAGCGACGAGGGTAATCTTTAATTAAATCTTTAGTTGAAAGAAGTTCCCACTGAAGTACATACGTTTTTAGATTTTACTGCCGGTGAAGTCGTGTAAAGAAATAAAAACCGCTACAAGAGCTGACAAGTTGGGCTCAAGTTAAACCCGGTTTATGTCAGAAAGTTTTTCGTGAAAATATGTGATGGTGATTGTTGTTCTTTTCAAATAAATATCAGCAACAGACTTAAAGTTTCAGTGCTAATATTTAAGATTGTTTACTATTGACCCGGCGCATCCACCATTTTCATACGTCTAATTTTTATTCAAAGCGTTCCTATGAGCATTTTTTTTTAAGAAGCTCGTTGCCTAGGAAATTTTAATTGCGCTAATAATTCTTCATACCTTGCCTCTAGCACATTTTAATTAGCAGCAGTTATGAGCTCACAAAGCCGTTGAAAAGTGTACTTAATCAGCATTTTTGTAACAGATTTTATCTAGTACAAGTCAAACATTAGTAAGTTCGCAAAGCTCGCTTTCAGATTCCGTTTGCAAATGCTCTGCCTTTTACGATAATTTAAATATTTGTATCCTAGTCTTCCGCAGAAACAAATATCTGACGTTAGCTCGGCAACTTTAATGCAACTTCGTGAGGAAGGAAATACATCCACGTGTAAAGGGTTAGAGCAACTTTTATCTCAGCTTCTATCCTTGATTGCGCTTAAAACTTGTTCTTTCTGTTCCTACATAATACCTGTAAATGAGTTCTTGTGAATTTGTGTTTAATAAGCAATAAGCAATAAGCAACAATTGGACGTTTTTCAAGAGGAAATTAAATAGACGTGCACGTGTTTTGATGCAAACAAGTTGTTTATACATTACACAACTGTTTGTGGCTGAAGAGGTCTATGCGTACATATTCATGAAGTTTCGTTTACTAATTGTACAAAAAATGTGAAGTCCTAGTGCTGAAAAAACTAAAAAACAGAATTAAAAGTCGTATTCGTGTCAGTTTCTAAAATTTTATAAACTGCAATCGTGAAAGTACTTGAAGAAAATATTTCCGGAAAGCGAAGTTCGTGACTTGGTTTAAAGTGAAACAACTTTTCTAGCAGCTCGTGTGCCCCCACAATTTACAACTTGCAAATACCTCTTTTGTTGCACCAAATAACTGGAAAATGTTTGCCGTGAAATAAAATCGAGGAAAATATTACACCACTACTACCACTTAAAATAAATACGAAGACTGGTAGCTACGGGAATTACTCGGAAGTTTATAACATTTTTACATTGTTCTTGAAATCGACAAATTTTTATTTACTGCGCTAGTTTTAAACTCGGAAACGCCGAGCTTTTCATTTGGAAAATAAAGAAACTTTGGCCGTTAGTTATAGTTCCACTGAAACGAAACAATGATAAGCAGAGAAGTTGTTGCGATCGAACTTGATTGAGTGCAAATTGTTGGTTGGATACAGCCGAAACCATATTCATGCATATAACGCAAATTAAGGCCAATCAATGTAAAATTGGCGGAAATATCAAAAGTTGCTTCGACTCAAACTAGTTTTCTAATAAACAAATCAACGTATTGAGATTCTCTATCCGACCATTACAAGACAATGACACAACTTACAAACTTATCTTTACGGAAACGCTTATTGAATGACTGCCTACAAAAGCCATAGAAAGTAGAGAAACAAGAGTTTGGCTGCAACTTGAGGTAATCGGCGTTCAAACCGATTAAATATTAATTCAGTTATTCAATATTACAGGTAGCAACCACTTCTTAAGTTTAATTAAATTAATTGGAATTTATTACAGCTTACTTGGTGTCGCGCTTGATGAAATTCCATCAAATTACATAAAAAACGACTCGCTGCTTTTTCTGCTACATTTGCATTATAGTTAATTATTCATGTCTGGTCCGAACCTCGCTTATAAATTTAAATTTAGACGCAACTACAAAATATTTTTTATCCAAATTCGGTCTCCGGGGGTGGTCGAGAATAAAGGTACGAACAATTTCATTAGTGTGGGCGGCGACTAACAAAATTTTAAATTGGCACATATAAAACACATCAAAGACGTATTGTATTACGTTTAATTAAAAATTCGGGTATTTGCTTGATAAATATAATGATACGACAGTGGTTTTTAATTAAATGATACAAATTTAATTGTCTGTGTAAATTAAAAATATTGGGAGCTAGTGAGAGACAAAAGAAATTAGCTCGCATTGACGAGTACATTTATTGGGAAATTTATGTGTCATAATGAAACAAAAAGTTTTAATTAAAAACCCGCTAATCCGCTATCAACAATTGTTCAATTTAGTGGAGTTAACACACGCCTCTAAAAATATTAACTTTCTCCAATTTTATAGTTGTTGCCGAAAAATTACCAAGGTTACCAATTTTAGTGAAGGGTGGCGAAAATTTTGTTTAGTTTCTAAAATCAAAACTTCTTAAATTTGTGTCTTTTGCTCTATAATTCTGTAATTTGGTGGAGTTAATATACGTCTCAAAAATAGTAACCTCCCCAAATTTTATAGCCATAGCACTAAAATTACCAAAATTACGAATTTGATTAAAGGCCGGTTGAGATTTTTGCTTCGTTTTAAAGATGAAAATTTCTAAAATGTATGTCTGTTGCTCTACACTTTTAAAAATTATAGGAGTTAATATACGACTCAAAAATAGTAATTTCCCTAAATTTTAAAGTTGTAGCACAAAAATTACCAAAGTTACGAATTTTTGGTGGAGGATGTCAGACATTTTTGGTAAATTTTAAAAATTAAAATTTCTAAAATTTGTGTTTTTTGCTCAAGAATCTTGCAATTTAATAAACATAATAAACAATTCAAAAATAGTAATTTCCCCAAATTTCAAAGTTGTAACACAAAAATTTCCAAAGTTACGAATTTTTGGTGGAGGATGTCAGACTATTTTGCCGCTAAATTTATCAAAAAACTACAATTTTCTAGACATTTAAATTAAATTTTTCACAAAATTTTTTTTCTTAAAATCGCTCCATATTCTTTGTTATGGAACTTCTAAATCATAAGAGATAACAACGTGAATAACGCAGCATCAGAAGCAGAGATCTCAACGTGTATTATTATGACGTATTACATTAAAAAATCATAGTACCAATTTGGAAATTTTATGCAATAAAGAATCAAAAGAGTTTTAAATGCAACACCAATTTTAGTTTAGAAATAACTTTCCTCTGCTTCAAAACTAATTTTCTCCAAAATTTGTTGACTGTTGTAATTAATGATTTCCTGGCCAACAAAATTCTCCGCAATTTTTCTCCCCAACCAAGAATAATTTATTCATTGCCTCCCAATTATTGTCTTGCTTGTATGCATAACTCGCCGAATAACAGTGCGGAAGTTCCCCTGTATGCTATGAATTTATTATTATGGTGATGTTATCTTTAGAATGTTTACAAAATCCAACAAACACGATATTGCGGTTTCTAAAGTCGTGGCACATCTTATCATTGCCGAAAATGGATAATAACACGATCTTGGAATAAATTATTATTGTACAAACACAAACAGTGAGGGTTATTCTAAGCAAAACACCCAAATGGTGAGAGAATTAGTTCGTGATTACGCGATTTTAATTTGAGGATTAAAAGATAAGAGGGGAGGCAAAGTTTGTAATTTTTTACGCACCACGACACTAATTCTTTCTCCGGTGTAATAAATTCATGTTATAAATAGCTTTCTCTTCAGTGGGACTAAAACAAACTTCTTGATGTCCTTATGATGAATTTTAGGCGTGAAGAATTGGTTAATTTATGTGATGCCGCAATATAATTGGTAACCACGAAGAATAACAAACCTAACCAACCTTTCTGCCTACAAAATTTTTACGTCATTTTAAATTACCAGACTATTTCAGTTCTTCAGTGCATTAAATCTCGGTTTCAAACTCATTATTTTCAGGCGCTTACTTGCATATTCCTAACGCAAGATTGGTTCCGCATCCACCATTTTTAACATTTCAGTTGCTTTGCTTTCGACGTGACTACATTTTGCTTAACACTTTCTCTCAATCGTACAAATGTTTTTAATACACAAGCTGTAAATCATGCAAATTTTGTTTGGAGGAAAACTGAATAATCACCAGAGAAAATTCAGTGAGCTGAGCATATGTCGCTCCCATTATCAAGCTTTTAAAGGAAATGATAAATATTAATATCGCCGTTTGAAATTTAAAAAGATTTTTGGGGAGTCATCAAAACGGAAAAAATGAACCCATGGAGTGGATATACACATCAATATTCTAAAAGTGTCTTAAGCTTGAGTTCGAACAAAACGAACCTCTTAATCCACTTGGACACAAAATCCATATCGGAACGGAGGAACACTTTCCTTAAATTCAAAATAAATCAGTTGTGAAAGACTAATAAAGGCTCTAAAAACTTAATTCATAAAAACGTATTAAACTCAGAGAACCATCGAGTTTGTATTAAACTTTCGTACCAGTTATGCGCCAAGCGAATATGATAACGGTAAATTTAAATTCCATTTTTATTTTTTCCGTCTTTGACTATGAGGAAGTAGGATATTGGAAATTGTGCCTAAGAATTGGCCAGATGTTCCTTTGCGAAAAGTAGAATTTCTTGTTTAAATTTGAAGGATTTTTTTCCAAGTGAAATAATGATGTTTTGCTTTGCAACACCGGAAGAACATTTTATTTGAGTTGTTAAAACTTTTGTCCTCTGAAATGTTTTACGAAAAACAAGACAATTTTCGTAGTTACAAAATCTATCTTGAAATCTGAAACCCAGTAATAGGAAGGATTTAAGTGCGAGCTCAACAGAAGTCGCGTTAATTTCCATGTTTCCATAAGTACATCCCAACTCCGTAACAATTATTTCAAGAGCGTTATATTAAGCTGTCACTTCATAATTGCAGTAGTTACAAATTACATGGCTTGACAAGTATAATTAAAAACTCTAATTAAGCTTGCAATTGCCTGTGCAAAAGAAAGGTCTCTTTTAATTGGAGGTTGTAATATGGACGCTTTTACCACACACGTGTGTGTCAAGATTGTTTATGATCTCAATAAACTTGACAAGAGAGATGCTGAACTCATTATTGGAAGGTTCAGACGAGGGATATTGACACGCTGAGGTCTGAAAAAAGCTTCACGAACTAAAAGGATGAATCGGAAAATCTCATGAATTTAAATATTTGTCTGACAAGTTATATTGCTCCCACACACAAATTTGTTTAATAACAACGCAAAAACTCCTCAGCTTAAAAGCACCGACAGGTTTTAATATTAAGAGAGACGTTAATCCTTACCTTTCATTCAACTGAGTTTTTTGGTTTATTTAAGAGAGTTTCAGCACGCCTGGAAAATATTTCCGACTGTTATCTCTGTGCCGAACTGTGTCCTCTTTAATTTTCCAACTCCAGAGCTCTCATTATTTAATCAATTAATAGAGTTCACACGCTTAGAAACGATTTTAATAAGACCAGCAATGACAGGGACACACTGTCATTGGAAGCTCATTTCACACAGATGTTTATGATGGCACTGCCACGTTTTAGGGTTTATTGCTTTATAAATATAGGGGACAAAACTAGGAAAAGTCAAGCGAGCAATTTACCCCGAAAAAGCATTTGTGTGCGCTAATTTGCAAATTATAGGATCGTAGGTGTATATTCATTGTTTTATTTTAGTATCAAAGCTTTTCGTTTTATGTTTTAATTACATATTTGCGAGAGTTGAAAGATTAGATCTACGGATGCTATTTTCCAAAAGTTTATTTTCCAAAAGTAAAATTTATCAGTCTTTCTGTGATCTACTGTTCTGCAACTTGAAAGGAATACGAGTGTTTTATATACCAAAGGTAAATATTAGCTTTGTGGTTCATTACGTTTAAAGTAATTTCGAATTAATATAACAAGAATTAATTACATATTTATTGTTTTGGATAAAATTGGTGGATGCGCCGGGTCGGAAAGTACATGAATAAATAAGACATTATTATTCCACAAAACCAAACACAATTTCTAACTGGAATTATACTTTGCTTCAGCGAAAAGTTAACACACCAAGTTACACATGTCATAAATTTTGGATGCATTTTGTAATGAGTTTAGTTGAGAAAATTAGTTTTAAATTAAACAATATTGGAAATAAACTTTTGAATACAAATCATGCTAATTTACATTAAAAAAACTGTAATAGTTTTATTGGATATAATTGTTGGTTTTTCATAGTTAATTAGGTTATTCATTGAATTTTCATTTAATTTGAGGCTATATTGGAAAATATCCTGACAAAGCGAACTTGCTAACGATCGACGAATTAACAGTGTTTGCAATTCATTTACAATTAATTTTCGCCCAGATTAAAGTAATTGCTCATTTGGGTTTCTGCTGGCTTGGACTGATCTCTCTGAGTTTAGCCAAAAAATATTTACGAGCCGTTTTGTAAAGTGCAGTTACAGCACTCGTTTTTGTTGTGTGATGAACATCGCTGCTTGTGTAATAAAAATCGTTGTGTAATGTACTCATTACTAAACTAGTGCTGTAATGATTTCAAAAATGATTTTTGATATGATGACATTCGACATAGTACTTTATATCAAACTTTTCAACTTAAAATTTTTGTATACAAGGTGGTCTTCTTACTCATTTGAGGCAGACAAAATACATTTTAATAATCGCAAGTCAGGCTATAAATAAATACTAAATGCTAAAAATTTGTCGCTTGTCGCTACTGTCACTTTTTGCTGTTCGTTTGATGGTTTAATTGTAACTTTAATTTTATATAGTCAAAACCGTTTCTCAAAATTTTTCGTAGTTTCGGAAATATTGAGCTTATAACTCAGTTATGAGGAGCTTAAGATCTATCTTTTGGCCAAATTTGAGATCGATCGGACAAATAGTTTACGAGTTATGGCCAAAAATAAAAAAAATGAAAATTTTTCATCGTTTGAATCGGATTTTTTTTTCTCGAAAAATCGACTATCGCATTTTCGGCTTTTGAGAACTTTTTCTGACGTAAAATGAGCCGAGAAAAACATTGGCGCAAACCGCATCTCAAGATCTCTATATCGATATTTAGATTTAAAAATTAGGAAAAATGAGGAAAAATGAAAATAATCAACTTTCCGGAATTGTGATCGGACATAGTTCAGTTATTTGTTGTCACATCTGAATTTAAATCCTACATTTGGAATCTGCGGAAAATTCTGCGTACACTGATGTATTTATAATATCTTAAGTTTACTCTAAAAAATAAACGAGATATCGATTTCATAACTTTGCCATAGTTTTCGTCTGGAATTTTTGCGAAAAACTTTCGACTTTTGGAAAATCTAAAAATGATTTCTAAGCTAAAAAACCGTAGTATAGTATAATAACATTTTACTGCTTTTACTTCTTAAAATAACCGAAAATGCGCGCTAAAAGCTAACTAAAAAACGCCGGAAAAAAATATCTGTTTTTAACGTTTTCACGTTGGATTTAAATGAGGAATTATGATTTCGCACTGCTTTATAATTTGGAGTCGCCACATCCAAAAAAACTTTCGGCTTTTTTTACTGTTACTTACTGGGGCTAAAATTTAGGGAATTCTAAATTTTATTTATTTTAAGTGTTGGAATCAAATAATTTTTCCAATTTCATTTTTGAATAATTAAATGGAAATTTCAAGCCGCTTTCGGAGAAGAGAAAACTCGGCGCATCCACCAATTTCAAATATTTTCCACTAAAATGAAACTTTCCTGTTTTGTTATAAACGACATATCTATATTCTTCCCTCTTCTCTTTTAAGGCTTGCTGTTCTCCTTAAAAACACTCCTTTCGTTGAAATGACACAATCACGTACTGTCGCCGAAACTTTTCCTTGTTTAGAAGTCACATCATTGATAAAAGTTCAGAAAGTATCTATTACAAAACTGAAAAGCAAAATCCGTGGGAAACTGCGGCAAACACACAAACATTAACGATGTTAATGTTCTCATTACACCACTAATTGAGTTTCTAAAACATTGCAAGCCCGAAATGCTGCTAGCCATAAAATCTACAGCTCTGTCATAAAAATGATTTAAATTTTCCACATTCCCGGAACGTATGAGAATTATCTGGACTCGGTAAAAAACAGGAACAAAAACTGAATCCCCAAAATGCCGCAGAATGTGGTAAAAAATAAACGCGCGTGTCTTTAACGTTTCGATTATTTTTTGCTGGAGAACTGGGTGGTAATGGAAAAAGATAATAAAATTTGAAAGACGAGAGTAAATTTTCACGTTCGTTTAAATTGCTACTATTATGATATATTAAAAGGGACTCAAAGACATCAAACTTGATGCCTCTTTAGTATGCTTTAATTATCACAGTACTTAAAGTACGTGAAGATATTACCACTTTACCTCTTAAAATATTAAATATTTAACGAGTCTGTAAATTCCAGGTCGGATGGAGAGTGACAGGTAAATGGATCGCGGGAAATGTGGCTTGCAAAGTCTTCTTATTCCTCCGAGCGTTTGGACCCTATCTCAGCAGCAATGTCCTCGTATGTGTGTCCTTGGATAGATATTTTGCGGTCCTACATCCTCTCAAAGTCAACGATGCGAGAAGAAGAGGCAAGATAATGTTGGCTTTCGCTTGGGGCACATCGTTTGTTTACTGTATACCACAGGTAAATATATTATAATTAATTCTTCATGTCTTATCAACGAAGAAAATTTCCAGTTGAACGCACGCGTTATTTATTTACCTGTCGGAGTATAAAAACGCGAATTTTTACTTAACCCTCTTAATTTTAAAATTTTCTTTGAATGAACCTGTCAGAAATTAAATTTTGATGGACCTGAAAGTGAAGCCATTAATCACAGCTATTATTGCGAGTTCGCGAGATTTCCCACAAAAACGCCTCCACCAGCGAGTATAAAATTCATTTCCTAAAGAAAATTGTATGAAATTTGATTCCTGCAAGGATTCTTAAAGAGTGGACGCTTTTGTATTAGACAGCTGCGCCAACATTGTCCTGCAGCTCGGAATAATGTTTACAGGGAAATAAATCCGTTGCTCGATCGACAATCAGACGTGATAGCTTCACCAAATCACCGAATAAAAATTGCTTTACTTTTGTAGTCATTTTTTGTTTTTTATACAACGTTTTATCCACACACAAATTTTAATATTCGTAAATGAATAGTCACTTTTAAAATTGCTCTCATAAATTTGCAAAACCTTTAACCGCCTCTCTAAATTGCTAAAATAAAATAACCTGAAGGGCTATTGATAAGTGTTGAGAACGATACGAACTTTTTTCCCGAAGCTGGATATTGACTTAGCGTAAAGTTTGTCCGAAGTTATTAAGCCAGTTATTGGTTTAGAATTACGAACATAAATGAATTAAATCAAAACAAAGTTATCTCATTTATTTCGTTTGAGTGGTTCTTTTGCGACGAGGGAAATTTCGGTTATCTTACAACAGGTATAATTACCGTTATCAGGAAGCATCAACAAACACAAAGTAATCGATTTAATTGCTCCATGAGTTGCTTGCAAGTATACAAAGTAACAAGGACTTTTACGGTAATAAAAGTTTGAGGCGTTCCCAACAGCATAACAATATTTTATTTTCATTTAAACGGAAATCAGAGAAACCTGCTGCACCAACAGGTCGCTCGGAAATTAATCCAAATAAGTGCTTTTAAAGATTCATCACCGTGGTGAATTACGCGGCCATTATTACGTAATACTGTTGCTGTAGCCCAAAGGGATGAGCAATATTAATTCCATTGCAAATTATAGTTGGATTCTTGTTGTGTGGGTTGATTAAGCTGTTTGTGATAAAACTGGAGCTGACAAGCTGTTTAGACTACGTTTTTATTTTCTTGTTTCACTGTTTGCAATTTAGGACGAGCTGGCGATGTTTGGAATATCTAATAATGTTGTGGGAACATCAATTAAGTGCATAGTTTAGTAATGTTTTAAACCTCATCTTGCGCTAATTAGCGTCTTATATAGCCGCGGGCATCAACTAGGTAAAGCTAATGTTTCTTAAGATAACTCCTTCACCCTATTGCTACATTATTATTACGCTTCTTAGACTTGTAATGAATTAATACCTTCCATGTCAGATTAGGTCAGGAGAAATTATTTCCACCTTGTTATTTAAATACCAGGCAAATCCGCTAAAACTAACAAACAAATTTATTTCAAAACTTGTATGAATAGGATGAATAGTTCACCTTTTCGGGATCAGCATAACAGAGTTGTCAGAACAGATTAAACACAGATACAGTAAAATTTTTGGTTTATCCTTTGTGTTCTGACCACATTTACGATTGTTGCCTCAAAAAGTGCGACAGCCAAATCCACAAAAGACGAAATATTAATCCCTATGTTGAAGCTCGAACAAAAAAGTATTTGTTTTTACAAAAAATTGCGTGCATCAGCTTTGGTTTTACAGAGCTTTGCAACTTGTAATAAATCAAGGTTTAAATCATCATGTTGTTTTTTTTTGAAAATTCCGAAAAAACTGTGCTGAATCCGACGGATCTTTTTGTGGACGAAAAGCAGACATAAATGAACAGGAGGATAACGATTTTATAAATACCTCCCACGGTAGAAAAAATTAGTAAAGAATTCTAATCCTCTAAGAGCTGTTAAGATGGAAGTTCTAGGAAAGTTATGTTTTCTGGAAGGAAATTAATTAAACTATAATGAGTTTCGCAAATTAATGAAAAAAGGGGAAAAAACGAGATTTTAGAGGTTTCTGTGGGATTGTATTAGCTTACCTTCCACACAAAAGAAAAAAATTGTAATACCTCACACAATTCTCTAAGTGCAGTTGGGATTTAAGTTCATGGAAAGTTATTGAAGTTTGTGTAAATAGTTGTAAAGTCTGGAGCTCTGGGTGGAGGTTAAGTCAAATATGATGTGAGTTTCGTAAATAAAACTTATCCAAATATAATTGCAATTACTCAGCTATAGATAACACTACGAAATTGCGTTCATTTCGTCAGTTTATGGCAGACTTTACATTATAACTTCAATTTTAATTTTTGTCAGTAATACTAAATTAAGTAATACTAAAGGTTATTTCTCCTGCAGAGAATTTCTAAAAAATATATAAAACATAGGGCCGGTTTCAATTAAATACTTAACATTATGTTAAAGTGGCATGTGATCGTTTTTCCGCTAATCAAATGCCACCAATCGTCAAATTAGTTGCGAGATTAACTTAATTTCAGTTAAATTATTGTGTAAACTGACAACTATTAATTAGAATAAGGTCGTCAGGGACTAAAGAGTAACATGAAATGAAACCCAAAACGATTTTCTCAACCGCAATTTCATAACGCTTTTTTTGGTGAAACTAAAGTAAAAAATGACCTGTGTTTGGTGTTTCATTGAATGAATCTTTGAAGTCCCGAAAAAAAAATTGTAATGCTTGCATAAAAAGCATGTTTAATACAATTTATGTTCATCATTAAAATAAACGTACCTACTTATCCTGCAAAATCAAAATTATTTGACTATTTAAGTCGGAAATTTTTCTCTACTTGTCGATCTATAGCAGTTAAAAAATTATTATATTTGATTGGAAATATAGGTATTATGGCAAGTTTTTTCAATTTATTTTGTTGGTTAAAAAAGTGTTCACAATACGATAAAATAAACAGTTTATATAATAATAATTGTAGGTGATTTCTTTTTTCACCAGTTTGGCCAGGTTTAGGAGTCATCTGCTCCACTGTGTGACGGAGCAAAACCGACTTCAGATTCGGAATCAGAAGGTTATTTCACTTTAGACAGGAATTTCCACCTCTTCCGTTCAAATTTGTTCCAAAATATAAATCAGCCTTTGTGTTAAAATTATTTCATTGCTGCAATAAATGCCAATTCTGAATAAGTGAGCCGTCAACACTTTTATTTATTTTAACATTTTATGGAGAGCAGAGCCATTAATTTCAATATTTCTAATTTTGGCTTCCGCAAATGCATACAAACTATTCATATTTTAAATTGAAACCGCCTACGTACAACCGGTTTAATTACGCTTGTTGGTTTATCATACAATGATGCAGAACTTGAGAAAGAAATATGCAGGCGCTATATTAAAGTAGATTCCAGAGAGGAATTAAGCCAATTTGTTGATAGAATGGAATCTAATTTTACTAATTCAGGCCAATTTTTTCCGAACAATGCAGAAAAAAAACCAAATATTTCAGGTCAAGGTAGAAAAGTCTGCTGAACTTTATATGGTTAAAACTTTGATTGACGAGCTACCGTATTATAGAAGTTTAAAGTTAAAGCCTATTATAATTAGTGCCATGCATGTACATCGCGTTCTCTAAATTTCCGCATCGTCTCTGTACGTAAAAGCGTAAGGTAATTTAATTTACTAATCTTCAACAGGAAATGCACTTTTGCTGGGCTTAGGAATTTTGCGTTTATTAAGAATTGGTGATTTACACATCTAAATTCTCGTTGTATAACAACACACTCCTTTTATCACCAACTTGAAAGAGCCCGTCGTTGAAAAAAAAACGAAGAAAACTCAATATCGCACTGTAACTTTTTAAAACTCCACATTGCTGAACAAATTAAATTGATTTTCGATTACCACCTCCCAAAACTTCATGAATAAGTAATGTTTTTAGAAAGAAATTTAATATTCGGTCTGTGAAGTGTAAATTAAGAACAGTTTACTTGAAAATCAGTAAAGTGGACGGGCTTTGTAGTTTATGCATAGAATTTTGAATGGAACTAGTCACAAAGGTTTAATTGAGAGTTCGTATGGGTCGGACACTTGTTTGATTGCTCAAACATTTTTTGTGATTTGATGCGAATATGTGCGCAATTTTATTCAGGCAATGCAAATTGGAATAAAATTAAGGTTACAAACTTTATTGCAATTTCTTTTATTTTCACAGTATTACCGAGTAAGAAGTTTTAAAATCGGATTACAATATTCCGCTGTGGTAAATACAATTCCGGGGATTTCTGGTATGACAGAAAATGCATTTCTAAATCTGTTTTTATCCTCCATTATAATGAAATTCTCTGTAAGAAACAGAGGTAATACTGTGAAACATTTTAAAAGGTAGGTATAACAATTAATTTAACATTCCTCTATGGAAGTTTATCCTAAAATTCCACGCAGCTATTGCATCACAAAGGATAAAATATTTGTGTGAAGAGCTGAAACTGGCAACGGCTCGAGTCATAAATTATTCTTTTACAATAACAAGAGTTGCTTTGAACTGCTTCTCGCAGATGCGAAAGCACAAACTAATAGGCGATAAAGCTGCGTTTTAAAACTAAAGCTTTGTTGTTCATTTCTACAACCTACCTGGGAAAATGCATTAATATTTTCATCTACTATTAACTTTTAAATCGATTTTTTCCCACCGTATGGATTTCTTTAAACTAACATTTTGTCCACTGGTGGATGAAAATATGTCATAAGTAGTCCACGAACTGTGAAATTAAATTTCTCTCCTACGAGTAGATAAAGAAATGCGTATGCTGGGTTCGTATATTAAGCATTTTATGCTCATTTGCGGCAAGAAAAAAAAGTTTTTTAGGCCGCCGTGCGTTTTTAACGTTTTTAGAGACGTATGAATAGGCCGAAAAACGGCGTTTGGCGGCCTAGGCCTCCAAAAAAGAAACTAGATTTTTTTTATCGGTTGGTATCGCACAGATATCTGTTGAAGTATTGTTAAAGAGGTTACAATGTGCAGCCTTGAAGAGTAAAAGTCACTAGATCAGATTTATTTTATTCTTTAAATTTTGTTGACCTAAAAAATAATGTGGATCACATGTCCAAAAATGCTTTTGGAAGCTTTCGTGTTAGTTCGCCTAGTCTTCGCAATTTCACTCAGTCTGCCAAAAGAGCATTTTCCGACATTGTGATCCAAATTACTAATGAAAGTCTAGGCGGTTATATGTAACATTTAGAATAGTTGGTTTTATTTTGCTACTTGGCAGCACTGCAAAAATGTCAATTCGTCAGTTTGTGTGTTTTAGTGAAAGTCCGTGACCTTCAAAAATAAAGGTAAACTGATGACAGTTAGAGCAAAAATTTACAAAAGCACAAAATTCTGGGGATTTAGTATCTCGATAAATTCCAAAAATTAAAACGTCAAATTATTTTTTTAGAATATGCTTTCAAAAATTGTTTTTTTACGGACTCATTGAAGTTACTCAAATGAGTCTTTTTTGGACTTAATCCCAAAAAATTGCCATGACGACTAATAAAACATAAACTTTATCTGAACTAATTATGACAAGGTAATCATTTTACAAAAATAATTAATTATACCTACTAAGAGGTTTGAATGTGTTTTTGGGTGCTTAACTAAAAAATGTTCATAACGGCAACGGTGAGTCCGCAAAAACTGTTTTAGCTACGTGTAACAAAATTAGCTATAATTGTACTCTCCTTGCAATTATTTAACCTTCAATATTCTTGCATTTTTAGCTACCTCAGTTTTTGAATAAAACCGTTAATTTTGGACATCTAAATCAAGACATTCTATGATATTTTTTACTGATAGTTACATCGTGAAAAAACTAAATTGCCGACGCGTCAGAATTTTTTTTACGACGCATTCATTACTAGCTATACAATTCTCTCCACTTTCATCTAGACCAAAATGTAATTATCGCCTGCCCGATTTGATTTTTTATCTAAGCTATTAATTTTTAATAAAAACACAGCCCGGCAAAAATAAGCTAGAGGTAAATTCTTTGACACCCACACTTCAATGTAATTAAAAGTATCTGACAACAGGTATTTAAATTCAATTATTCCGTGTCAGGTAAACTTAATTAGCTAGAATTGGATGTTTCTCCCAAAAAAGAGATTTTAATCAATTTACAAAGTTTGCGATTCACTACTTTGTAAACGTGAGAATTTGTAATTCATTTTTTAGATTTAATTTAATCAACAATAAAGAAATGTTTTTGTGTGAAACTAGAATAATTATATTCGAATCGCGCTGTTCAGAATCTTGATAATCCGCGACTACACATTCGTGTTATTACGTAATATTCGAAAGCGTTCACATAATTGTTCATCCCGTTTATTAAACGACAAATTCGTATTATTCTCGGGATGCAAACACTATTACCCCAACAATTATTGTGCCTCCCCTGTTCTGAATGACTCCCACATTGAAGTCGTTCTAAAGATGCACTTGAAGTTTCATTTAGTCAAGACGATGAGGAGCGTCTTTTTCCACTCGTTCCAAGCTCAGCTAATTTCAAAACAAACACATTTAATTAATGGAGCGTCTCGCGTGTATTCTATGTATATCGAATTGAATGAAATTGTAAAGATGGAAAGGAAAATCTTCGGTTTTAATAAGTGTTCCACTTTCGTAGGAAAATGACACTGTGACTGCAGAGCGGAAGATCTCAATTTCATCTAACGATTATTCATTTTGATGGTAATTTGATCGCCTCCGCATGACGGAAGTTTACTTACAGGTCCGTTTATACATTCAATTAGGCCGTATTGTAAATTTGATCAAAAGAGACTGCAACGACGGAGCTTTATTATCTTATACGACCCGCGGAGCATTTCTCATTCAGTATTCAATGTTAGGGTCTTTAGAAGAGTTTCATTGAACACAAGAGTATCTTTCGTGAAGATAAATTTCATTTCAATGTAGGTTTCTAGGAAAAAAATGATGGCTATATAACACATTTGAAATTTCTCTCTAAATTCTTTCATCTCGAAGAACAATTTCATTAAATAGCCCTCTATTGGGACAGAGCATCCAAATGAATTTATCTGAGGTCGTGCCTTAATAAAATGCCTTGTCAAGTCCTTGTTTATCATGCAAAAGAATGTCTTTGACCCAAGACATGGAATTTAATGAATTTTTTCCATGATGATTACTTATGCGTAAATTAAACGTGACGGTAAACATTGGCGTGATTCTTGGAAATTGAACGAAATTGGTGTTTAAGAAAAAATTTCATTATTTTGCAGAGCTTTGTGTTTCGAGTGAGGGCGCATCCCACGTACCCAAATTATGAACAATGTGTCTCGTTTGGCTTCTTCACTTCGACGTCTCAAGAGATTGCTTACAATTTGATGTGCGTCATGTGTATGTACTTCATTCCTCTCTTCGTTATCATTGTTGCTTACACGGCAATCATGTGCGAAATTTCCAAGAACTCTAAAGAAACGAAAGGTGAGTAATGTTATGCTTTTAGGGCTGCATGACGGACACTTTGTTTTAATTACAGTCCTGGATTAAGCACAATTACTTTATATCTAGTTTTATTACTTTTTATAATGTACAGAGCGTTCATTTTACCTGTTCACACTTCACTTAATTTTAATAATACCTAATCAATTCACAGGCAATAATGATTCTAATTCTGAAAAAACAAGCGCTTTGTTAATATTTGGAAAATGCAAAGAAAACCTCAATGCTACTACTCTCTCTTCGCATGTAGAGCAGTCAATATCGAAGCAAAAGCAACAAAATACGAGAATGTGAACAATTTAATAAAAATCAAGTTCAAAGTCGGACAGTCACAGTGCCGAAGAATGAAGTTGCTTCAACTAACAATAAAGCTGATAATCCCTACGTGTATCTAAAACAGACTGCAACACAAATGTTTATGTTCTTCTGCAACTTTTGCATAAAAAATAGCCTAAATTAGTTCTACTTTTACCAGACGTTTTTATTTCATACACACTATTTTGACCAATGACTAAATCTGTCGTAGTTTCAGAGATACGAAAATTGCGAAAATTAAACCAACTATCCGAAACTTAAATCGGCCATAACTAGTTATTTGTTAATCGATCTCAACAATTCTCTGCCTAAAATGAGCACTAATACTTTAAGATTGTTCTATAAATAGGCGAGATATTGATTTCAGAACTTTGCCATAGTTTTAGTTAAAAATTTTCGCGAAAAACTCCAGCTTTCGACTTTTCGAAAATCCAAGAACGGTTTCTTAGCTAAACACTATTTCGAAAAGGGTTTTGTTATATATGCCCTAATTCCGGAGATATCGAACAAAATCGCCCCTCTGGCAACAACCAAAAATTTCAAACGGCTCTAATTCAGTTATTTGATGAGAAACAAGGGTGGTTTTGGATTTAGAGCAAAACTCTGCGTAAAATGAGCCTACATGCTTCAAGTTTCCTTAAAAAATAAGCGAACTATTGATATCAGCTCTTTTGCAATAGTTTTAGTCATAAATTTTTACAAAAAACTCCAACTTTCCGACTTTTGGAAAATCTAAGGACGATTTCTTAGCTTAAAAAATCGCGAGAAAAACGATTTCGATAAGGGTTTTGTTATATTTGTTCTAATTCCGGAGATATCGAGCGAAATCGTTTCCGGAGCGCCAAAAGAGGTAGAAAATCTAAAAACAACTAAAAAAAAAAACAAGTTATGAACGAACTAAAAAAAATTAAGTAACAATTGTTTGTGGTTTAAATCTTTCATATTTTGCGATAATTTCATGCAGAAGGTATTGATCGTTGAAACTGAAAATTTCATCAGCTTCAACAAAATAAATCGCAACGCTAGTAAATCATGGCGTTACAGTTTTATGGCTGCACTATTACGGATTTATGTGGTTGTAGATAAGTTTCCACATTGCATGACTTCATTAATTTCTAATAAGTTTTATAACACAAGCCATTCAGTTTCAGGGTACTGGGAAAATGAAAGACAAATTTAAGCCATGAAAACTACTAAAATCAGACTTTGATGTAATATTGCAACACTGTTTAAAAATTTGTCGGTGTTTTATTTGGCTCGTAAATTATTGTTACAGCCTAAAATTACGACAGGGAATGAAAGAACCAATCACCTGCGGCTGTAATAAATAATGACGTTATGGTGAAGGTACCATTTTAATTTCCCTTGCAGAACACGTTTTGCTTAATATTCACTGATAATAATCAGTACAAATTAGAAGCTCAATTTGCGATTTTTGGGGTATATAAGGACTGAGCTTTAGTTTGTGCCTCATAGTAGCAAAATCACGGGATGCATCACATAACCTCGGACTAATTCAAAGCGGTTAACTATAATTGAAAGTGCATATCTTGTTTCCAGACGTTGCACTTCTCTAAGCATCAGCATTAATCTGAAATATCATTAATTAAGCTAGATCCTGAATAGAACAGCCCTAAATGAGTACTCAACAAGTGGAAACTTAAATGTCGACTATTTGTCTCAATTTCAATGAACAAGTTTCAGTAACAAACTAACACAAAATATATCCACAAATCATGTGTGGTAGCTTCACAAATTCTGAACTTCAAAGTTTAATTAATCTCATAAATTTGTCATTATTTTTTGTACAAGGTATTTACAGATTAAATCTTCCAAATCTCTCTAAAAGAAAATAAGAGGAAAACCGTTTCGAGTGACAAAGAGAAGCATTATTATTACAGTTTATTAGGGAATCGATAAAAGACATCTGATGCTGATGGAGTAATTTAAATCGATTGCATTGTTCTGGAAGTCGTGTTTAATATTATCTACAGGAGAGGGACGAAAAAAGAACATTTTCAATAAAGAAATCACAAGCTATAACCTTAAAAGCTTCAAGCTCATTAAACAATAAGTTACATCTGGGCGCATCCACCAATTTAAAAAAATTCAGACCCCGAAATTCTTTACAACTGTTACTAGCAAGCAGGAAAAGAAAAGTGACACTTTTTCTTCGATCGGTGAAAAGTTTTATGTATTTTACTTGTTTTTCGTCGATAGGAGGGAAAATGTCACTTTGGATGTGATGGTGTTAAACTTTTCCCCGCTGTAGTAAAATTTGTGTCTTTTCTAGTTTTTTTATTACGACAATTTTAGGCAGTCACTGTTTGTAAAGTAGTCATTAACTGTGCCAAAGTGCAATAATTTAAAACAAAAAATACAAATTTTTGAAAAATTTATTTTAAATCAAAACAAATATTTTCAACTTTTTTTTATTAAAATTTTAACCTCTGTTAGTTTTTAAGTTATGACAATGAAATTTGGAATGGTTACTATCTTTAACATGTTGATTAACTACGATAAAGTGCAGAATTTTAGAACAAAAAATAGAGATTTTGGGAAATTGCATTTTAGAACCAACCAAATCAATTCAACTTTTTTAGTAAAATTCGTATCTCTGTTGGTTTCTATGTTATGATATTGAAATTTGGGGAGATTACTATCTTTAACGTGCTTATAAACTGTGCCAAAGTGCATAATTTTAAAATAAAAAACAGAGCTTTTAAAAATAGTATATTATGAAACGCGTTTCATAATGAACATTTTGCAGCACACACGTTTTTAGGACACGACGAGCGTAGCGAGGAGTGTCATAAAGTAGTAAGTGCGGCAAAATGCATTATGAACAAGTATCATTCGCAATTTTTTCTATTTCGCCTTATTTTAAACGAAAAAACTTGATTTCGAAATCTAGGGAATTTTAGAGTAGTTGGCATTTGCAAAATGTTCGGGAAAAAATTCGAAGTAGCCAAATCCAGTTTCAGTTAGTTTGACAGGTGTGAAGTTTTGAGATTACCGGAGCTCAAGGGAGCCAATAGAGCGAAGATGTTGATCATGATAATGATGGTTCTCTTGCACCCAAAGAGTTTTTCTCCAATGAATTATTAAGCCAAGTACAACAAAAAATAATAGTGTATTGATCGATTTATGAAAGTTTATCAAAACCAAAATCTAAATTGTCAACGTTGACGGCAGGTTGACGGTTTGTCTGCTGCAAACCTAAGAAAAATATAAGTTCCTGGAAATATTGGCACGGGATTGGTCTATTACGATACCGATACTCTCAAACGCGTATTGAAATATCTTCATTATGAACGCAAAATATAAAATTTTTATTTTAGAACCAATTTTTAAATAATTCGTTTCTGTGTTAGTTTTCAAGTTATGACAATAAAATTTGGAGAGGTTATTATCTATAACGTGTTAATAAACTGTGTCAAAGTGCCTAATTTTAGAACAAAAAATAGAGATTTTGAGAAATTTTGTTTTTGAACTGTAAGCGTTCTGAAGCTGCCGTCTTGGATGTTTGTTGATGATGTGGTTGATAAACGATGGTAAATGATGATGGTTTAAATTTTGGTTGGAAAGGACCCAAATGTACGTTGTGTTTTTGCTCAGAAAGAAAGAAAAGAAATATTTAGAATCAAATTCTAAATCATTTATGTTGTGTAACCCCAAATTCAGTGAGGCCGCAGTTTACAAGACAAATGAAACACAAAGAAATTCGTTCAATTATTGTTTATTAACAAAATCAAATCAAAATGATTTGAGTTTTGGCCGTCAATTATTTTGAACTGTTTCAAATTAAACGCTTTGTCGGAGACACCACTCTGTCGCAATTCTTAGAAATTTAGAACGGTTCGGAACTTAAGAATTTTGTGTTGTTGCTAATTTAGCATTGTTTCTCGTTCTGCGTGTGTGTTTTCACTCGCAATCGCCTTCTCTGGAATATCAGAGCATCGTGTGACTTGCAATGTTCAATCCTCAAAGTATATGAAGTTAAATGAAGACTTTGAGAAAGAAAAATATAGAATTTGGTTTGGTCTCGAATGGAATTAAATCTGCAAATGGATTTGCATGAGACTCAAACAGAATCGGACTTCGAAAGTCAAAATTAGATTAAATTGAATTAATCACGTGTACAGTCGTGGAAAATTGCCGTGTCAGAAAGACACTTGAAATTGATTATTAATTAGAATCAAATTGAATAAATTTGACATTGTACTACAATAGAGTTTTGGAAAGTTTCGCATTTTGTGGATGTGCAAAGGAGTTACAGCTTTCGCGTACCTACCAGATATTTTTAACTTTTTTTAGTAAAACTGGTATCTCTGTTAGTTTTTAAGTTAATAAATAAAATTTAGGGAGATTACTATATTTAACGTGTTCATAAACTGTGCCAAAATGCATAATTTTAAAATAAAAAACAAAGATTTTGAAAATTTTTATTTTAGAACCAAACAAATATTTTGACTTTTTTTTATAAAATTCGTATCTCGGCAAGTTTTAAATTATTGCAATGAAACTTAAAAAGATTACTATCTTTAACGTTTCCAAAAACTGTACCAAAGTGCATAATTTTAAAACTTTAACGTCTTTATTAACTATGCCAAAGTGCAAAATTTTAAAACAAGAATAAGGTATTTTGAAAATTTTTATTTTAGAACGAAACAAATATTTTTTAGTTTTTTTAATAAAATTTGTATCTTTGCTAGATTTTAAGCTACTTGAATAAAATTTGGTGGAGTTACTATCCTTAACGTGTTTATTTACTATGCCAAAGTGTAGAATTTTAGAACCAACCAAATATTTGTAACGGTTTTTATCTCTATTAGTTTTTAAGGTATGACATCTAAATTTGGAGAGGTCGAATTTAGAACGTCTTAAAACACAAATCCATTATTAACCGAATTTCATTTGAAGGTTTGAGAGAACAGGAAAAAAATAAAATTTAAATTTCCATGTTTGCCTTAGTTCAACAATCCGCGGAAAACCTGGTAGATGAAAAAAACTTCCATTCTATAATTTCTTGCAACCAGTTTTTATGTTCCTCACATACAGTTTGCATAACGATGATCCAGAAAAATGTTATCACTAAATCTGCAGCTAATTATAATTTGATATTCCAAGCACGATTCACTATTAAATGCGTTCAAATATTGTCGTTTACGTAATTAACTCAAATTTTGGCCCACGCTGGCAACGATAACTCCAACTTTTGTAAATGTTTAGTTAAGCTCCAAATGAAATTTTTTCCCAGGACGTTTAATTTAAATAAAAAAGTACGAGCACCTAAAAAGTGTAAAATCTGCCACAAAAAGTAAACGTGTTTCTCCTGGTTCATAGCAATATTAAAAAACCCAGTAATGAATGAAATTCCGTTTTTATCAACTTTCCTAGAACCTGAATTTCATTGTTGAAAAATCCATTTGGCGAATGAACTACCTGAAAAGCGAATGAATGTTGTGTCGTCACAAAACTCAATCCGAGTCAAGCTTCATGGTGAGAACTTGATTTCTAGGAGGGAAATTTATTTATTTTCTTGTCTGTTTTGTCGGCGACACAGTCGTCCGCAGTGTTCCATAAATAGTGAAAATCAGCTCGCGCATTCCGTATTATTAACAAGTGGTTGCTCGACACGTCCTTGTTTATTCATAAATCTAAATCAAATAAAATTAGGTTGTTATCTGAAATGCGAACATTCCAACATGTGGGCGGAATAAACTAGAGATAAATCTGCAACATCAATAGAGCAGAAATTTTGCAGACGAAATTTAGTTCAATTTAAATTATTCGCTTCGATGCTGCAGTGACGTATTTCTTTGTTCATTTTAATCTGCCCCACTCATTTTTCGCCCAAAATCATATCGATTCCATGTCTATAATTATTCTATTCAAATTTATTCTGGAATTCTTAATGGAAGGGATGAATCTATAATTGGTCTTCAGCTGCACATAATTGGAGCCAGTTAGCAGTCTATATCGAGAAACTGAAATTCTAATTTAATGAGCACAAACTTCTTTACTTACGATACGTAGTTGTACTATTACTTTAATCAGGACAAATTTATTTAGACCGTTAACAGCTTCAAAGGCTTTTGTGGGTACGCAGAATATTAATTAAAATTAAAATTGAATTAAAGATCTACTTTGTAATTAAAATTCTGCCACAACAATAATTAAATATTTGCACTAAATGTAATTTCCACAATTACTTTTGATAATAGCTGGGGCCACGATGAAACTGCTACTCCAAGTATATATTGGAAAATTTAATATTTCATAAAGACCCAACTGTCTAAAATAAATTATTGATTTCTTTGTTTTAATCCGACCGTTTTTAAAAAAAGTTTTTTTTTTCGTAGTCTAGATGAGTGATGATTTATGACCAGAACATTTTCCATTTTTCCTAGTCATCTCACTAAAATGTGCGATTCATTTATCAACGATCTAATCTAAATTAGAATGTTGAATTTTTATATTACGCCATTAAAATAAAACAAGCTTCATTGATAAACGATTTTTAGTTACTTTCATTCCGAAACTAAACATCGTGCTGTAATGAGAAGTAAAAAAACGCTCATTCCAGCACGATTTGTAGCGTCAGAACGAAAAATCACTAATTAGCAATATTTGCAACTTTCAAGTTATGGCAATAAATTTTGTAAAGTTACTAGCTCTAAAATGTTCATTATCTGTGTCAAAGTACAAAATTTTCGAACAAAAAATACAGATTTTAGAAAATTTTATTTTGGGACGAACCCAAAACTTTCAACTTTGTAATATTAAAATTCGTATTTCTGTTAGTTTTTAAATTATTGAAATGAAATTTAAGGATGTTACTACCTTTACGGAGTTCATTAACTGTGCTAAAGTACAAAATTTTAGAACGAAAAAAACTGATTTTGGAAAATTTTATTTTAGAACGAACCGAAAAACTCTCAACTTTGTAAATTAAAATGCCTATTTTTGTTAGTTTTTAAGTTATTGCAATGAAATTTGAGAAAGTTATTTCCTTTAAAGTGTTTATTATCTGTGCTACAGTACAAAATTTTAAAACAAAAAATACAGATTTTAAAAATTTTTATTTTAGGACAAACCGAAAAACTGTCAACTTTGTAAAGTATAATTCGTATTTTTGTTAATTCTAAAGTTACTGCAATAAAATTTAGGGAGGTTATTACTTTCAATGTGTTCATTAACTGTGTTAAAAGACAAATTTTTTTAAAAAAAGTACAAATTTTAGAAAATTTCGTTTTAGGACGAACCAAATCTTTCAACTTTGTAATAATAAAATTCGAATTTTTCCTAGTTTTCAAATTATTGCAAATTTAGGGAGGTTACTACCTTTAAAGTTTTCATTAACTGTGCCAAAGAACAAAAGTTTAAAATAAAAAAAACAGATTTTAGAAAAATTAGAAAAATACCAACCAAAAACTTTCAACTTTTTATTATTAAAATTTGTATTTTTGTTAGTTTTCAAGTTATAACAATAAAATTTGGTGAGGTTACTATCTCTAAAGTCTTCATAACCTTTGCCAAATTACAAAATTTTTAATCAAAAAATAGAGATTTTTGATTTTAAATTTCATTTTAGAACGAACCTATAACTTTCTACTTTTATTGCGAAATGATCTTGTTTAACGCAGTAAGCGAGGTCATCGTTGTGTTGCCCATTTTGCATGAGTAATAAACAAGATTTTTTAACAATTTTGGCAAAACCAATCAAAATTTGAAGTGACAGTTCTGACAATTATTTTAAAATTCTCAGTTTATTTGACAGAGTTTCCGCATGGTTTTGAGATACGTATTCATTCCAAATATACGCATAGGTAAAATACATATTTCAGCTGCCGGCACGAATACATTTGAGCTGTTGGCACGAATATGCGTGAAATCTCCCAAAATGAGAGTCCAAACCATTATTCACTTACAATGACGTTTTTGACGGAAAAACTGCGCAATTTTTATAAATTTCATCAATTTGACATTTGCGTTCTCGAAAGAAATCTTATAAGATTGTAGGAAAAATCGTTCTAAATGAGGTTTATGTGCAAACTTGCTTGTTAGCTAAATTTTAGAAAAAAAATCGAAATTAAAGCCGAACTATACAAAATAGTATCTAAAACTCGTTGAAGAGGCCAATTTCAGCGCTCGCGTCCGAATTTTGAACTCCTGAACGAGAATACTCAACTAAAATACAATTTTATCTGCCATGGTGACATTTTGATCAAATCACGGAAACCAATTTCCGTAAATTACGCCTACGATCTGTAATAAACACATTAATCAACCATCGAGTTTCACCTTCAGCTGCGTTCGGATTGGGTTTAATAAGAACCACAGTAATTTTGCTCGTGTTAGTTGATGTATTATTAGTTATGGCGCTTTTGTTCTTCCCAATGATGATTTCTTTGTTCCTCCAGTTAAAAACAATAACGTCGACACAGCGTGTAACATCCGCCTCTTTGTCGGTACATAAAAGGTCTTTACTATAGCATAAACGAAATTTTTCTTCTTGACGCAAAATTACGAGAAAGTTGTTGAGATTTTTTACAATTTCCGGAAGCTTCTTAGAAAAAACCACTTCTATACTTCAAGAGAAAAGTGCAGAGACCGACGTAAATAAACAGAGCACTCAGAAATCTTTTATTTCTCCGCGAAATACGACTGTCTTAAATCGCTTATATGAACTATTGAAACACTCATTATCTATAGAGTACAGTGAACCGCCACACGTCAAACTGTGCTGCAAAACAGATTAGATGCAATTGGATTTTAGAGGTGTTAGCTATTTGCGCACATGTAAAATACACCGCAGAGCAAAGATCCCAGATTTCATTGAAAGTCGTCTTGGTTGCACATCCAATTTACATAACAAATCTCCGAACACAAGAATAGCAAACGTTGCTTGAGTTTGGTCTAGTCGTCAGATTATAAAAAGAAAGGTATTGTGTTCTAAGAGGCGAATTTATTTTGTAAATCGCCCGGCGCATCCAGCATTTCTACCAATCTTTTTTAGTGTCGGCTCAATCAACAACTGATTGGAACCCTCCAATTTTCGTAATCATTTTCAACCGCATCCACCCGATGGCCACACGAAACTAAAAAAACGGATTCAACTTTGGTAGTTTGCATTGTTGTCGTAAATTAGTCCGCACGATCTGTCTAGCCTAAAACTCCCTCGGCGATTCATAGCGAAATTTTGTCGTCGGATATTCAAATTTAGTAAGCGATCTCAAAATGTGGATTTAGCTGAGATTATGTTACTTTTTCTGCGTCGCTTATTAATTAATTTTTTCGGCGTTCGTTGTTTTTTAGGTACAATTGCGTCCAAAAATAATGCACCATGGTATGAATATAATATGCACCCAACAATACATTTTACCTCTAGAACTTTTGGGTTGGTCTGCTTGAGATCTGAGCGGTCAGTTTTTGTACAAGGGTGCGTCAGACAACCAAATTTTATTTACAACTCACTTGAAAACTCATGCAGATTGAGTCGACCAAACAACATGATTTGAAGACCATTCAAAGAAATTTTGAATCAATGTTTGTATTTTTAAGCAATGACCTCATTTCCACTATAAGTTGATTGCGATTAAATTAATCACGCATTTAATTAAGTTTGATTGCTGACATGGATGGATGATGGAATCAAATATTAATTTTAATTAAAGATTTAATTTTTAATTTCTAATTTATTTCTTAAAATTCATTTTTCTTCACATAATTCACTTTCATTGCTAAAAAAGTAAATTTTAGAACAATTGGTTTTTAATTCTGATCAATAGTAAGTAACTAAGTATAGGCCGGTTTAATGCAATAATTGAAATTAAATTAAACTTGCAACTTACTTATGTCACTTTAACATAATGTTAAATATTTCATTTTATTCTAAATTGTTAGAGTAACAGTATCACTTTAGCAGGAAATTGTATAAAGGCACATTTAACAATCCTAGTGCTGATAAAAATTTGGCAACAATACTAGTGTTGGTAATTTTGCTAAACATGTTTTACTGATTATGGCCAACTAGCATTTATAATTTTTGAAGCGTCATTTTATATATTTTCTCCAGTTTTAGTTTTTCAAACATAGTTTTTTAGATTAAAAACCCCAATAACGTTATTTGGTTTCGTAAAAATCTTTGATCAAAATTAAGGATTTAATTTTATTTCGGTAAACCGGGTGTAACGTCCGTTTTTTTATTAAAAAAACCACCAACACCGCACTCTCCCAGCACTTTACAACCGGCAACATCGTCGATGGTGACTTTTTGGTCATAAAATCAAATAGGTTAGCTGCCTAATTGACAATTTGATTACACAAAACGGCCTTCCAGGCTGTGCTGAGTTATTAAATCCTGATTTGCAATCCAACAGGCTGTAAAAGAAACACGTTTTTAACGGAAACACTGCCTAATTTTCAGAAATGTCAAAAAATTGACAAATGTTTTCTCACCAAAAATCTCCCTAGGCAACGTTGTCGGGTGTAATGCAGGGGAAAATTGCGGTGTTGGTGTTTTTTTTTTTTTAAACGGACTTTATAATTTTTTTAATTATTTGTCTCTAGCTATAAAATATAGTTTTTTTTTAACTTTGCCATAAAAATACATTTTCTGTCATTCTTTGGGACTTAAAAAACTCAAATTTTCTTCATTTTTTTCACTAGTAATTAACTTATGTTTCTACTAATTAGTAAGTGAAAAAGTTACAAAACAATGAGAGCAAGTAATTTGACATGTCAAAATTGACAATTATATTTTTATTTAATTTATGCGAAATTTGAAAAATTTTATACTGCATTTTTAAGCTAATCTAAATTTTAATCATTCGTCAACTCTATTATTACAAGTTAACATTAGATTAAAACAAAACTTAACTTCACACGTTGAGTAATCTACTATATTTTGTCTGTATGTCCTGAAACTTTATTTCCAAATATTTTTTCCCCAATTCCAGTAAATTTGAATCAACAAAAAGGCTGTAATTTATTGGAGATCAATTCTGGTCATCAGACAAGACCCACCACTTGAGGGTGATTATATTTATAGGGTCTTGCGGTAAGTTTAAAGTTAAAGTCATAAACGCTCCACCGTATTTATACGTTTCTTTCCATCACAGCACAGCAAAATAAGATCTAAATAATTTTAGAACAGGGTTTTTGCAAACATTGAAAAGTTACCATTTTATGACTACCCAGATGTACTGGGACTGTCAAGAACGGACTTGTACCTGCCCCGGCGAGGCCCTCAAAATGTTTTCCGATGCTATTTGGAAATAAGCAATGGGATGGTGCATTATTTTTGGACGCAATTGTACTATTAATGCATTATTTGTCGGCTGAAATCATACATTGATGTGGGCTATTAATGAATGATTTAATGTGTTTACTATAGGCAACTAATTACACAATTACACGCAATTCAATAAATTCAATAAATCTGAAGACGCGGACTCACTTTAGTTTTTGTATATTTGGTTGCATAACCACCTTTTTACCATTTTTTTTTGTTGAATTTTTCAATATTCGATCACCGTAAAAGTTTTCTAGCTAACTCTACGCTTAATGGGCGATTAATAATCTCGCTTAATAACGTTAAAATCGCTCAATTATTAATCGCCTTCATTAACCACCTCGTTTGTTAAATAGCTATTTCTGTGTCGCTTATTAATTAATTTAAAGAACTAAGATTACGAATTTTCATCAAAAGGTGGGCTATATTTAGATCAAGTTTATTGTTTAACTATGGCAATGAGTACATGAAGGTCCGGCGGTTTACAAACTTTGTGATTTGAATCAAATTAGCTCGATGGCGTCATTGACAGTAGCAAATGGCATGACAACGATGGATGGAGCACTCACCTTCCCGGATATTGCGTAGACATCACCATGACAAATTTTTGCTAAAAATACCAAACTTGGAAACTTGTTGCATAAAAGATTTTTTACTCGCCGCTCTGAAGTAATATCAGCCTCATAAAAAATAGACACCCGAACGCTTCTCTTCAGGCAAAAGTGTAATAAATGCGTATATAACGTCCCCGCTGAGCATAAATACGCTCCTAGACATTTACTGCGTTTTTAAGCGCATTTTCGCAAAAGAATGATTTCCCGATCGTGACCGCCGGGAAATCGTCAATCCAAATAGAAAAGTAATCTTCTGTAGTAAACAATACTCATGCATGACCTGTCAGTTTCATTTCTGTTGATAATTACGTCCTCGCAACAAGTTGTTGAGATTTTCATGACCTCAGGACTTTTTAATAAAGTTTTCAAAAAATGTGTTATTTACAGGGGAGTCATATCGCACTTCAAATGGACGGATGAGACTGCGAAGGTCCGATATTAGTAACATTGAAAGAGCTCGCAGCAGAACGCTCAGAATGACTATTACCATTGTAGCGGTTTATGTCTGGTGCTGCACCCCTTATGTAATCATCACGATGTGGTAAGTCTCATTCTTTCAAACTAATAGCGAGGATATTAAATTTAGAGGCTTAGGGGTGTAGGTTTAATTGTTAGACAAAAAAATTATTTCATTTCCGAATTTCGTAGACAAATAATAGGAAATTACATGTCCGTACTTGCTCTTGGGCTTTGGGCGGTATAACTAAATTGAATATTGATTCAGAATATCTGTGTGTCGAGAACGAGATAATTGAAAGATTCTACGAGGGACTTTGGTTTTTACCGGGTTTTGACGTTTTTAGCGCTACAAAAACAATTACTTCGATCTTTGTGAGTTTTCTGAGCTTTGTGGCTTTTATTTGTCTTTTACCTGGAATTTGAATTTGAAATTCACACCCTTAAATTGTGCTTTTCGTGAACATTACTTTCTTAAAGGCGATTCTCATTTAACTTTTAAATAACTAATTTCCCAGCCTTTATGTTTCAAGTTATGGAGATGACCCGGAAGCAATATGTGTTCACCCTTATCAGGCAATTCAACCCTTCCAAATTTGCAATGACTTCCCCAAGATGAAAACTCTTCTCACCACTCTCATTTAAACAATATATGTATGAATTATTCAAAACCTGTAACTTTTCGGAAGTTTGGAACTTAATTACCTGAAAAAACCGAAAGGAATCTAGCGTTTATAACCCAAAACACGTCCTTTGGTTCCGTGGTTAATATTTCAAGCATGCAAACTATTTTCAGGTACATGTTTGACAGAGCAAGTGCGACAAGTCTACCAGAATGGCTACAAGACACATTTTTCATGATGGTGGTTTCCAACAGCTGCATGAACCCAATAGTTTATGGAAGTTTTGTCATAAATTTCCAAAGAGTGAACTGCAGCTGCCTTTGTTTCAAGAAGAGTAGTAGTGAAAATAATATTCATCGTAAGTATAATGGCTGGTGCGCTTCAGTGTGCTTTTTTCGTAAAACTAGGAGCAAATATGATGGATAGTAATCTTCTTAAAGGAATTATACAGAATACGAGAAATCTGCGCGAGTTTTAGCCTGAGAATAACTGTCTAAGGTTTCGCTTAAAGAGGTTTTTTGAGAGCTTAGTTGATAGAAAAGCGAGAAGAAAACTGTGAAGGGCAGTGTTAAGTTTTACCAGCAGTGACGTCGGGACGTAACCATGACAGTACTAATCATACTTTTTAATTACAAAACTGTAACTACATTTCCCGATATCAAATCCAGCACTGAACTAATTAGATTTCCGCAGAGAAAAATATTGTAATAAAATAATGATGTAATAAGGATAATTTTGAAGGTATTCTAAGGAAATAATTAAATTCCCAAACAAAAACAATGTCTATATTAATGGCCTTGTCGATTTAACAGGCTCAAACTTTAGTTATTCCTTTATGGTAATGTACTTTGAAGAGAGAATTCATAATCATTCAAGGCAGGCAAAGAGGAGCTTTACAAACCGACTAAAAATTACGAACCACCGCTGCATATCTTCACTGGGAACGCATTCTACAAATTGCATGTTTACTTATAATAAAACGAAGCATCGACAGTTTTATTTCAAATTCGGGATATGTAACATGATTCTTATTGACAAAAGGCCGAGGAAAACAATGGCGAAACGATACTTTCATATTGAAAAAAATAAAATTTCAAATTCGAACTACCGAAAATCGATTTCTAAGCTAAAAAATCGCGAGGAAAACGATTTTAAAAAGGTTTTTTTTTATATTACCCTAAATTCCGGAAATATCAAGCAAAATCGTTTTTGAACCTCCACAATTTTGGCCCTCTGGCGACAACCCAAAATTTCAAACAAAAATTTTCAAACAACTCAGTTATTTGTTGACGTACGAAATAATGAGGATTTTTTTGGAATCAGCGCAAAATTCTGGGTAAATTGAGCCCATATAGCTCAAATTTCCTTAACAAATAAAAGGAGATATCAACTAAAATAGACTTCAAGAGGGTCTTTTAAGGGTCATTTTCAAGAACCTGTTTCGGGGTGAAAACTGCATTTAGTATCATTGAATTATATATCAATCAAAAAAGCAGCTCGAGATCTATCAGCTGACTAAATTTCAGATCAAGACGACAAGTAGTTTACGAGGGGGGATCAACAATCGAACAATTAAAACATTTTTATCGATTGAGTCGCAAAAATTTTTTCCTACGACTCCATATGAAAGTGACATTTTCCACACGGTTAAATGACTCCGAAAGTTGATGTTTTCGTACATCCATTTCCGAAAGTAAAAGTCACTAGTGTGATATGAATATATCCGCACAGAACTGTCAAAATTGACAGTTATTTTCAAATACAAATGTAACTCTTGAATTTTTGTCTCAAATATGTAGACGATTCACTGTAAAACAACATGCTTAATGATAAAAATGAATTGATTAGGTCGTTTCTGACAAATCAGTTTTGACAGGTCTGTGCGGATATATTCATATCACACTAGTGACTTTTACTTTCGTAAATGGATGTACAAAAATGTCAAGCATATAACTATGTGAAATATGTCACTTTTATATAAAGTCGTAGAAAAATGACATTTAGAATAAATAAGAAATGAACTATTGTCGAAACTTATGGTTTCTTCCTGATGATGAAATGTCGTAGGAAAAATAGTGTACATAACTCGTCGGAAAGTGTCTTTCTTGCACTCGTGCATCTACTTTTACACTCGTGCGAAATTGGTCACTTTCCGTACTTGTTATGTAAATATCTATTTCCCAAAAAACTGTCCATTGAATTTTCGACTTTTGAGGGTGGATTCTAAAGTTAAATGACCCCAGAAAAACGATGATGAAAACCGTTTCTCAAAATCTTTCGCAGTTTCGGAGATATTGAGTTTTAGAAATTTTCCAACTTAAAATTCAATATCCGAAACTTTGATCGCTCATAACTCAATTTTTTGTTGACCGATCTTAAAGACTTTTATCTTCTTGAAATCTATGTGAAAATCTGCGTAAAATGAATACCAATACTTCACGCTTGCTTAATAAATAAGCGAGATATTGATCGAGTCTGAAATAGAGGCCAAAAGGCAGCCAACTTCTACATACATATTATATTGAACAAATAAAAATTTCGATTTTGAACTGTATAAAACCGTTTTCCAAAGTAAAAAATTGCAAGAAAGATTTAGCAAGTTCAAACTTTAGCCATTTGTTCATTATGGTAATGTACTTTGAAGAGAAAATTTATAATTATTGAAAGCAACCAAGAAGGACCTTCACAAACCGACAAAAAATTACAAATTGCGGCTGCATATCTTCACCGGGAACGCATTTTACAAATTGCATGTTTACTTTTAATAAAATGAAGATGCCATCTTTCGACATTTTCATTTCTACTTTGATCTCCTAACCCAATTATAATATTTTCCGGAGAGCATACAATCTCTTCAGTAAAATTTAAATTATATTTACTTTAAATCAGTACGTTTCGTTTTGTTAAAAGAAAGATTTAATTATGGTCATCTTTAATTAAAGAGGGTCGCGTCCCCAAACAGCTATTTCATTATTTAGTTGGACAGCTGGGAATTCTTAGACCTTATTTTCAAACTTTTAGGGTGATAACAAGAAAATATTCAGCCGGCGATGCTTTATTAGAATTGTGCTAACAATGAATAATAATAATTTTATTAAATAGAAGTTTTAATTTAAGAGGCTTATTTGTCATTTCGGCGACGTAAATGCAATAATAGCTTTCCAAAATTCTGAAGTGGTTGTGCTTTGTTTAATTCCTATGCTCGTTTTCATTTATTGTTGTTAGAGCCCCCTGAAAATTTTAAGAAGAAAGTTTACAGTACAAGTGAAACTTAATTCAGAAGTTCTGATATTCTAGAGTCTGCTCTCAAAGTTGTATTGAAAGGTGATAATTTCAGACCGGTGAAGTTTTAATAAAACTCATACAATAATATTTTCAAATTCAATTTGTCGCGGAATACATTAACTTTGGAATTTTTTGAACAACTTTTAATGAGATTTATGCTTGCTCTGGCATTTTTAAAACGAACATAACTTTGTTGTACATTAAATGTTAATCCAACAGAACCAGTAGAACTTAGATTTGCATTAGCAAGTTGTAGTTTCCACTTTCCGGCTATAACAGTTCGAACGGAAGTACGAATTCCCACTATTGTAAAACATCAGTCATTCTGGGCATATATATACTTTAATTCACTTTTCAGGAGCTCTTACATTGCAACAAGTAGCTATATTGACCAGAAGTATAGCTTTGTAGCAGGAAATTTAAAATCATCCCACGCTCAGAGTATTTGAATTGTCATTTGCAACAGCTTCTATTGGCTTTTTCCAAGTTCTGTCGTTTGATTGTATTGACATGAAAATGCAAAAGTTTAACTAGTTTCACTGCAAGCTCAGTTTTGCGTAAAAAGTGTTAATTTTGATTCGTTATCACAGGCCTCGCATGTTTTAAAATAAATGTAATCATCGAGTTTTAAATTGAGCGCGGTACTTCAAAAGAAATGTTTTATTTTCGTTAATATATCAAAAATTTAGAGAATATTTTTTAGGAAAAAATAAACACGAACGCCCACACGACTTTTTCAAAAGATAAAAGCTAAAAAGTTTCGTGAACCTTTAAAAATTTCAAATAATAAAAGTTTAACGTCGAACTTTTGATAAACGTAAAGTTGTGTATCAAATTCTTACAAAATTAAACCTAAATAAACGACCGAAATGGGACATTTTCTCTTTACGTAGAAGACCATAAAGTGTTTTATTGCCCCCGGAGTATAAAAAAATACTCTTTCAAGGAGGCCACAAATTAAAGTAAATGCCATTAAATTTAAATTTTGATGAAACTAACTTCGTTCTGGTAACGTCGACTGTAATAACAATTTTGCATTGTAATCGCGACGTAACAGCACATTTTTCTTATCTGTCTCAAGTAAACATTTACAAAACAGTGCAGCAAAAGTAAAATTTTTATATATCTCAAATTGCGGCAATAAAAGTTTAGCTCGCCCCTTTAACTTTCATTCGTAATATTTTATATTCACTCCGTCGCGTCATTATAATAATAGCCCATTGTAGGCACAAGTACACATCATCTTGAGCCCTAAAATCATTTTCACCCAAAAAAAACTTCCTCTGCCTTCTGTATAGTGCATGAAAGCTCGTCGCTTTATGTGGCTGAAACTTCTTGAAACTAGGAGCATATGGGTTGCAAACCATCCATATTATATTTTTGTGTTGCCCTGCTCGACTGCCGCTCGCAAAATTTGTTAAATGGTCATAAAATGCCTCATTAATGACTAATTGGTGGATTTCAGATGGAGAGGCTCAGGCGGCAGTGGCAGCCGGGCGGGGGAGGAATTTAGCTCGTGGAGTTATAAAATGTGTCCTCCGGTTCCAGAAAGGTAAGATATGCAGACAACGGAAATGAAGAATTTGTTTTGACGTGTTAAAGGTCCGATACCTTTCCAAGTATTTGCAAGTGAAATTGAATTCCTAGAAGCGTATTTTTAGACCTTCAACTTTGAGTTAATTCACCAAGATCAACACGGAAGAAAAGATTAATGGGTTTGCGTGGGAAAGCGGTGTGTTTAAACTTTTGTTTGTTAGATTGCACGCTGTATTTTTAGTAAACCCTCTGCACTTACGTATAGATTAAGGGTTAAGATCCTGATACAAGAGGATTTAGGAGAGAATAATGGGAAATTCATTCAAACTAGTGGGTTTAATGACCGGAGAATTTCACTCCAAAAACAACAATTTTGCATTCATAAATAAATTACGTGCACCTGATTACTCCCAGTGGGAAATTTAAAAAAAGAAACATGTAAAGCAAGCTTGTGCACTATAGCAAGTCTCCGTGGAAATGTTAAGACATAGATGTCTCTGGGTTATTGTCCCGGCGCATCCACCATAATTTAATTTTTCCTCAGAAATATAAAAGTTCACAAACCTGAAACAAATTGAACGAATTAATTAAAACGTGAAATTCTGCATCTAAAACAAACAAAAGGTTTGTGCGTGCGCTTCGGAACGTGTTCACATGTTCAATATGCAGAAATCAGGAAAAATATGCCCCATCAAACGACATCTTGTTCGAAGAGATTTATCTAAACACGCTGTTTTTTATGCATGAAATCCGACACTCCAGTCGTCTGCGTAAAATTCAGAGAGGTGGTTTATTCTTCACGCTGCCTTGCCCGGTTTTATAATATAGGAAAATCTTTGAAAAGAAATCTCTTATTCAACGTCTATCTCAAACGAGGTTTTACAATTTGGTTAAATTAGACTCTTTTCGGGGAAAACTAACAACATTAAATAGGCAATTTTGTAAGACAAATCTCGTCTTTTTATCAGGAAATTAAATCAATAGAAACTGCAGCTTTTGCCGACATAATTCCGACATAAAAGCTCTATAAAGAAGTGATTTACTGTGGTGTCAAAGCTCATAGTTCACAATATCTGACTAAATTGGATTTGATCCAGTTCATTTTATTTTAAGTTGCTTTACTTTGCAAACTGCAATATCTCTCACTTAGTGCTTGAGATCAAACACCAGAATCCCGACACGAATTTATTACCGGTTGTTTCGCAGTTTTTTTATACCATTTGTGACAATTTTGAGATATTAATTCCCCGAAATGTTGACTCTAATATCTTAATCTTCTTCGCGTTTTTCATTTACAATACTTCAAAGTACGTTCTTTTCCCCAGAAGATTGAATCCTAAATGTACGACTAAAACAAGTTTGCATGTGCAATATCATGTCGAATGCACGAGACGTACAAAGGTTTTAATATTGCATATTGAATAGATCTGTAAAATTCAATCTTTATGGTTTCGTACAACCCTGAAGGGAGTTAACAGTTGAAATCGGCGAATCAGTGAAGACATCGATTCTGTAATCGAATTTTATAACTTCACAGGGTTTGTACAAAAGTGACGTTTCTCATTAACACAGACAGTTGGAGTCAATGATCCGGAAAAAAAACTGTAAAAATAGCACACTGAGACAATTATTTGGCTCGTCGTGGGAACTCCGCTGAAGATTAATAAAACAAAAGTTGCTGTTATTCTTGTTTTATTCCTTCGCCGAATCCAGCTGGGAAAAACACTACCGACAACACGTGTATTTTGATTAAAACTCATCCTAATACACAATCCAATATAAATCAGAATTTTTATAAAACCGAGAATGTTATATTTAAATAGCGTGGGCTCATTCTTTCATTTTGGTTTCTCTTCATGAGAGACCTTCAAAGAGAAGCCACGGTAGAAAACCTTATAAATGATCAATGGGGCAAAAGCACAAGTTCGCTCACGTTTCTTATGAGATTAATGACAATTTTAAACCTGACGAGAATGTTAGTTCGCGGATAAGTAATGAATTTCGGGTCGATTCTTCAAATAAAGTAAACATAAACATGTTTGGAATTATATTTAGAAGCTTCAAATTCGGGATATGTAACATGTGATTCCAATCGGTTCAAGGGAGAGAAAAACGATCGTAAAAACTATTTCTTTATATCTGTCATAGTCCCGGAAATATTGACCATTAAACATTTAGAAGCTAAAAATTTAAACGCTTCTTATTCGAATAATTATTATTAATGTGAATTATATGGCCCAGTTTAGAATTTTGTTGATAAAAATCGCATCTCGATATCTGTCATAGTTCCGAAGATCTGTAGGTTCAAAAATCAGAAAATAAGTCTTTAAAACCATAAACCTACCTTTGATCTATTTTTTTTATTTTTTAAATTCGAGTAAAGATTTTATTCTCATGTAAAAAAAAATTGTATACTTATCAGATAAAGGGCGTAGAAAACGATGGTAAAAATCGCATTCTAATATCTGTCATGGTTTCAGAGGTATGAAAGACCTTTGATATGAAAAACAAAATATTTTTTTTATTCAAATTTGGATTTTATTCTTAAGGCTGTATGACACGATTACATTTTTTCTCAAATTTTTACGAATAAAAACCATCATCTGTAAAATTGACGTTTAAGATTTGTCACAAAATTAATGCAGAAAAATGTTTACTGTTTGCTGTTCTCCAAAATCAGCGGTTTGGGGGTTTATTGTCTTCATTTAGCGCATTGTTACTGCTAAACTTTTCTGAAGAATTTACAATTATTCAGTTGTTATAAATGATTAGATCAACAAATCATAAATACAAACTAATTAACTTGTAAAATTTTTGATGTCTCCTAAAAAATCTTGTGTGTATCACAGCTAAAAAAGAAACACTGCTTGGCCTTGGTACACAAATAACTATTTTTTTAATTTTCAAATTTGTGTTAAGACCGGATTCTTCTGTAAAAAAGCGCGTTAAAAACGATGGTAAAACCCGCATTTTTCGCTCTGTCATATTTTCGGAGATTTCGAGCTCTAAACATTTCTAACTCTAAACATTTCGAACTCAAAATTCACTTGCCGCAACTTTAAACGCTTCAAATTCTTTATTTATTGACGTACGTGAATAAATAACGACAAATAAAGTGAACATAAACATGTTTGAAGTGTTTTTAAAACGTTGTTTATTTTACAGTGGGGTCTGGAGCAACAAGAAGCACAGCAATGGTTCATGGCGTGGGTGTCAACGGCAACAACCGTTTACTACAAACTCCCAAGAGTAATTCAAATCTAACGGGACTGCTTGTCAAGGTAGATAATTGTTTCCAGTGCAAACAGTGTATGACTATGTGATCGTGTTACCTCGCTGCTAAATACACATTCCTTCAACATCGGCTAACTGAAAAACTCATCCTATTTTAAGATTAGTCCTTCAGTATCGTGCTAATTTATTCGGGTTCAACAGAAGCTCGAGTTGACATTTCTTAACAAAAGCGTCCAGCTGGTCCCTAACTTAGGAGAAAATAAGTAATTTCACCCGTGTCTAGTGCATACTTTTTTCTAAAAATGAGGACAAGGGAAAGTCGAATTCGTTAACAAGTCTGAATTTATAATGACTTTTCATGCTCGTCTTACTTCTCGACGCAACCACAAATAGTGTTTTCTTGTTAAAACTTTTGACAGGATAATTTTCTACACGTTTTTCTTTATTAAAATCAGTGTCAAATAGTAGAACCGAAGCGACATCACGATTAGCACAGTTTTTCTTTCAAAGTCGCTGAATTTGAAAAGTTTTCCAATATTACGAGTCATTCTTGGCCGCTTAACATTGAAGAAGGTTGTTGGACTGCATCTAATTTCGACAGCTCTTAAACTAATTGCTTCTTGAAACGAACCGACAGATGAACTAGACACGTGTTTTTACAAAATAAATCCCGGCGCATCCACCACAATAAACTTAATAATTAAATTAATTTAATTTTAAATTAATTAAATTTCATTAAAAATTTTATTAAAATTAATTTTAAATTAATTAAATTAAAGTAAATATTATATTCAATTTTAAATTTATGGTAATTAAACCATTCGGCCAGATTAATTACGTTTATCAAGCCATTCATCTAGTGTAAACACCGCAATGGTGCTCAATTATTTGTCATTTGATTTGTACCACACCCACCACAAATATACAGTGTGATTCAAAATTCAGTCCGAAAGAAAAATCTTTGGTGATAAAAAGTTTCCCTGAGAGCAAATTAAATTATTACCTCTACCCAGACTCAGACTTTACTATCCACCAGCCTGTAAATTTCTAACTTAATTATTGCTCATTTATTTACCAAACTGTGTAGTTTATTCCATTCAATACGGAGCAGTGCGTGGGGATATATTATGTATGTATTATATACAAATGTTTGGGTGTTTTTGCAACAGTTTATTACCATGATGTTGAATATTTAACCTCTGACCTATACCAAATGTCTACTTAATTTAATAAGTAAACAAGCATGCAAAAATGAGCGTCTGCTTCGTAAGACTGCGAAATTAATTAATACAGTGTCAATACAGATTTAATCTTTTCTAGATTAAACCAAAACCGCAATATTGAATTTAATCTTTAGGATGCTAAAACTAATTATAAAAAATTATATCAAGAAAGGCAGAATTATGCGATTTTCATCTTGTTCTATAATAAAATATTATCATCATTACAATAATAGGAAACGTGTGTTTTATTTATTTTATTTATTTTTTTAGTTGAGAACACATTTTAATTTTTAGGGTCATTTTCGTAGAACGGCAAAGTTGGGTGAAACTGTCAACAATAACGTTTATAAAAGCTGGCAGAAGTACCAACTTACAAAATAAAATTTTAAATAGTTTCTTAAAGCACCAGAAACTAATGAAAAAAGTGTTTTAAGGGATCTTAAAGCACCTCACTATAAAAAAAATTGTTAGTTGAGCCAGTTTATCCAAGTTTGTTCCATATCACATGACATCCACATTAATTATTCAGTTTGTTTAATATCTTGACGGTAAAGTTGGTAGTTTACACAAAGAATATAAAGACGTGCATAATATACAGGCTGTCCAGAAAGTCGCGCACCACCGTGAAACTGCATCATCGGACAATGCCATAGATCACCGGAAAAATGTTAAAAAAAATCCATGTCTTCAATTTTTCGAGATATGATGTATTAAAGAGGCAAAGTTTGATGCGAAAATTAACGATTTCTGTGCAATAATTTTACGTTTAAATGAATTTGTTACCTAAAGGACATTTTGCGCAAAGGCATGGTGCAAATAAAATCGGAAAAATCTTGCAAGAAATGCCTGAAAACGGTTAACAAGGTTTTTGAATCAACAGTCTCCATCAGTGTGGCATCGTTCACTTGAAACCATAGTTACTTTACTCCTTCATGAGCCGACCTGACTAACGCCAACAATACAACAGCAACGTTACTATGGCTTTGAACACTAGAAATTTAAATTATTGGAGGAAAAGTTCAGCAATGTTGCCATTTTCCTAATTTTCTTTTGGTCCTCCTGCGAAAACAAAGAGTCTGGAATTTTTTTTAACATTTTTTTGGTACTCTGGGGGACCACCCAATTACCCCCTTTTCAAGATGGTGCGCCATTTTCCGGACACCTGTATGAGTTGAACCAACTTAGAGTAAACTTGTGCAAAATTGTCACTTCCTCAGCCTCTAAAGAACTTTTGTTGTTACATTAAAAAACAATTTTAATATTTTTGTTCAATCTTGACTACCGTTATTCAGATTGGTATTGAAACAGAGATGAAGGAAGTCGTATAAACATTTCCCATTCAGACGAAATGATAGCTTCCACAATTCCTGTTCCAAATTGCTCTACATTTTTATTAAACTCTTTGGCTATAACTTCCATTTTCTTAGATTTATTCGCGTATTCAATATGTCAGTAACATTATTCAATTCGTGCTTGAAGTTTAATAATTTTTCGTTCTTACAGTGTCGAGTTTTTTAAAGCAGGTAAAATCAAAATTAATCGGTAAAAGGCAGTTTTATATTCAATTAAAAGTTGCTTAAAAATTTAATGGGGGTTTTTGCACTGTTGTAACAATATAATAATTCCAAATTGTTATAATACTATTAACTAGAACTGTTTAAAATTTCTTAACAACATTACTACTGTAAAAATTGTACAATGATTGTCAATATTGTCATAAAAACTATTTCAGACTATTAGTCTGTTGCATAATAAAAATCAAAATGTTTATACATTTTTGCTGTTTACTGACAAAATAAGTCTAGGATAAAGGTGGCATTTGCTAGAGAGCCGTAAAATTCAATCCCCAGAATTAACAATGTTGATTTGACAAATTTCTCAAGAGATGGCGTCACAACAAAACAACATTTATTTTGATTTTAATAGTGAAAAAATCATCTTGAACAATAAAATAACTGTGTATATCAAACTTAGGTTATAAAAGTCCTCTTTGGCTTCTTGATTGCAAAGCACACTTTTCTATCATTCTCGAACCAACAGTAATCTGATTTTTGCACCGGCCGGTAAAAAATCAGATTACACTAGCTATTCAGAGGCTTTGCCTTTGGCATAATAAAAATGGTTTGGATTATTTATCGGTCAAAAAGCTTTATACAAATCTCCCACTGTGAGGATATAACGGCTCTATATCAAAAATATTGTTATCGGGCCGTAAAATCCTTCTTACAGTTGCTTGAATGTAAATAAGTATTATTTATAGGATGATTATGAAACTGGTCTTAAGGGTTAAAGTGGAGGAAGCACAAAATCGACCACAACTAGGCAATTTATTTAATACGGTAATATTTCGATTTATGCAATTTTACTTGTATTTTGATTCAAGCGGTGCGTGAAATAAATTGTTTGCAATGTGCATTAAAAGTCAATGTAAAACATTGCATTAATGTGTTTTAATATATGTAGTTGATATAAAATTTTAATTTTTTTAAATTGCAGTAAAACCGTGAATAAAACATTTTTTAATTTCATAAAAACAGAAAATGCATTTAACATGTTAAAATTGGTAAAAGTAGCCCTGAATTTGCGACACAAATAACAATAAAAAACAGTTTCAACTGTCTCAACACGTAGATCTCTGTAATCACTTCAACTCACTTTTAAATAAGATAAAGCAACTCTTTCAGTTAACCAAAATTGTCTGCAAGAGAGATTCGGTATCCCCGTAATCATGCTGACAACAATGCGCTAAAAAACGAAAAGAATATAAATCACTGTCTATTATTCCTTTCAGATTTGTGTCGGTGTGGTATGCAGAGTTTAGTTTCTTAGTTGTTTGCAAGTTTCTAACACAAATTTAATTGCATAATTTAAGTACCTACTGGAGCGAACGTATAGTTCTATTTATGCGCGAAATATTCTTTACACTGTGTTGGTACAAGCTTAAAACCGTGCGGGAATTCAAAATATTTTGATAAATGGAAGAAGCAAAAGAAACTAGAAAAATTTGCCTCTAAAAGTAAACAGACTTCGGCGTCGAAATAAGCACCACATTCCAGACGTATTGCGTAAATACCTATTAATACAACGTTATGTAATGACTTTCTGAGTTTTCTGATCAATAAATAACGTGTTATTTTGTTGGCGCACTCGAGACAGAAATATTTCTCATTTTGTTTATTGCCAATTCTCCAATATTTTTGTTACACGTTTATAGGACATAAAAGTAAAGCCGAATAGTTAAATGAACGAAAAATTCAGCACACTCCTTTTAGTTGATGATTAAAATTTCTCTTTATTTTCAGGGTCGCTTACCCGACAAACCCCCAAGCGTCGGTCATATATCCTTCCTGAGCGAACCTCGCAACGGCCGAAATTACAGATCCAGTTTCCATAGTGAACCATGCACTCGTTCCCGAATGTGTCCAGATGAACTCTGCCTGGATACTTCATGCCATAGCGCTGATTATTACGGTTCTGCAGTTTTATAGGAGCAGGAGATGTCACCTAAGTGTGACATCAAAATGGGAATAAACGGAGCTGTCGCTCTGTATAACTTCGAGCCCGCCAGATCCAGGAATATTTAGTGTTTAGAGGATGTTTTAGCACCGCAAAGATGGACCAGGGAATACATGTGCTGAATTATAGAGGACGGATTAAACAGGGTTTGTCGTGTGATGTACATAGAAACAATTTTTTATTTTTGTATTGGAGGGATGCCAAATTTCTACTCATATCGTGTAGGTTTAATAACCAAATCTTTACTGTTGGTGCTTCAAGATTCAATCATCGGTATATAAAAAAGACTTGAAAACTGTTTGTACCGCTTTTTGAAACGGCAGAACGATCGATTTAAGTAAAAATGTAAATACTAATTGTTAAGTGTTTATCAAATAATATTATCTGTGATTCATTTTCACTATGAGATGTTTACAATTGCTGTAAAACTATTTGTAAAATTAATTCTGATTATAAATAAATTATAAACATGTTTGCGTAGATTTCCATTCCCCAATCAACAACTGCTAAATATTTTCCATTATGTTATTTGTGATCGCCCGAGTACAAAAAATATCTACACAATCTCGTATTAATTGAATAGACCCAATAGAACAGACATAAAACAGCCGTGCCGGATTAAAGAGAAATCTGATAAAAAAAAGTCTATTACAGTGATGTATTGTGTGATAAACGAAACAATGTATTATCACAAAAGAAGGTTTCTAGCTTGGCAATAAATTTAAATTTAAAAAGCAGCTGCAATGTCTTGGAAAAAAGTATTTCTGCAGAAAAATGGGCAGAAAAAACTAAATAAATGTTGCTCGAAGAAAGAAAAGCTGGATCTAATAAGTCGTTCGTCAAATATAAGTGTATAGTGGACAGCCATAAACGCACTAAAAGTTGAGTCCGCTTTAAATAATGGTGTGTTAAATTCTCAACGGCGCTTGCATAAACCCAATTACCTTCCAATGTCGACCGACGCACGTCTTTTATCGGATTTATCCTTCTCAATCCTCTGCTTTACCAGAGCTTCTTATCAGACTAATACACTTTAATGTGATGTACTTTTTTCACTCCTAACGATGGTATTTTCCTCTTTGAATGCAACTGAGTTTATTGCTCTCAAAAGAAGGTCTGCGCCTAACGAAAATACCATCACGACATTGTATTGATGTAATTTCCGCTTAATAATTCGTCAAAGTGAACTCTCAGAAGTAATGGCATTGCTATTTGTGCGATAAGAGCGGAAAGTTATGGATGGACAAACGCTGCCAGGACGAAATAATGCGCATTACATTGATGGTTTTGTCTGATGACTCATCAACTTGTTGACAATGAAAATGACAATAAATTTGACAAGCAGAAATTACGGGTCTTTTCAAATGTAGAATAGTCTGTACCTAGTCCGTTTTGCTCCTTCAGATCTCAGAGATATTTTAAAAATGAGTTTTTTTAGGTAGACCGCGTTCATTTTTTTTAGTTTTGCTTAACAACTTGCAAAATCATGAAACTTTATAATCCAACGTTGAAAAGGTAACTAAATAAGCTTTCGATCGAACTACAGAAGCCGCCAAGAGAATTAGTTTTTGCCAAGACATTTTAAAAGAACAGATAAAAAATTTGAAAAACAAACAGTTTGAATGCTAATAAAATCATGTGTTTATAAATTTTTTTATCGGTTAGAATGAAAAATCATAGATAAAAGTTATGCAGAACAGTTAAAAAGTTGTTGGGCTAGTTTTTATAATTTATATAAATTTAAAAGCGTTTTTGTGGTAATGAAGAATGTTTTTTGGTCCCAGAAACAATTTTTGTAAAGTTGATAAACGATTATAGAGCTAGAAATGGTTTTATCAGCTCCTCAAAAGATCTCAGTCCTTTCAATGTTGCACTCCAATGTTGTAATTCTTAAGTTATATGCAAAATTTCATATGTAAATCACCAAAAACGGCGTTTTTTTCTGGAACATGATCAATTTTTCAAAAATATCATATAAAGAAAAAACAAAAATTTTTAGAAATTAAAAAAATTTACTCCACTTTCTATTAAATTCCGTAACTTTGCCAGTTTTAATCATTATTCTGAAAAATTTGGTAGTTTTACTATTTTTGACTTGTTTATCAAATGTACTAAATTACAAAATTTTTTAGCAAGAAACAAAATTTTTAGAAATTTTCATTTTAAAGCCAAACCAAAAATTTGTATTCAATTCCGTAACTTTGTCAGTTTTACATATAAAACGGTAAAACTTGAAGGTTTTACTACTTTTGACTTGTTTATCAAATTTGCCAAATTACATTGTGCAGTATAATTTTTCAAGAATATCTCTGAATCCAGACCTGTGGGGACAAAACGCACTTCAGTTTCGACACTTCGCTTTATCCAAAATTTGTTGACCAATGTTACTGCACCACCCGACTAGTCGAAAGTGAAAAAAAAAGTAACGATTGTCTGTCGCTGATTACATAATTCTATCAATAGTTTCTGCACAAAAAATTGTTTTGCTGGAACAACAGGATATAATAGATTCATAAAAAGCAATCAAGGTATGTAAATAAAACCAATGTTGATTAAAAACTAACAAAAACGAAAGACCGGCATAAATTTGGCCCGGCGCATCCACCAATTCTAGACTTTATTTTTTATTCAAATACTTTTTTAGTTCCCTGGGGTGCACCAAATTAACTGTAATGTTTAGACGTTGGTAGTGTCGTTTCAAATAGTTAATAGAGAACGCCAACTCACTTAGTTCGCGTTAACTTTTCTACCCAAAAACTACCTTTGACAGAACATCAATAAACGTAATTAAATTTACGTAGTGCTAAATTGAATTTTCCAAACTCGGCCTCTATGCTAAAATTATGATTCGAAATAAATATTTGTTATTATAAATTAAAATGAATGTAATTTTTGTTGCATTTACCCTCTACGCAACTTTAAATATTCATAGTTTTCCAGAGCTCATTGTCTCTTCTCCAGCTGGGCAAATAAATAACTAAATTTATTTTTTATGAAGCCGCACGAGTTTGTGTCAACTTTTACGACAGCTTGGTTAAATAATGAAGATAACCACATTTCAGATCAATAGGAGAGAAACTCCGAATTTATCCAAGATATTGTCAGTGGAATTAAAAGCAAACAGGAGAATTGACGGGATATTAAAAAAGAATCAACATTCCTAAAAACACAAATTTATCACAGACTCGTGCTGAAGCGGCAGTCCGGTGCTTGCGTGTATTTATTATCAACCAATTGCGATCAAATCAACGTGTTAATACAAATTTATATAAAATACGCACGGAATAAACCTGAATTAAATTAAGTTGTTCCATTAATGTGGATATTTTCTTTGTCATAGAAACACATTGCGCGATTAAACCAACTTAAGGATAATCCTCGGTTTTTTTCAATATTAATGGTTCGGCCCCAACTAAAGCGGATTAGTATAATTAGGTGCTGACCACGCTTTTTATTCTTTTTGTAGATATGCCCTAAAATGTGCGTTTTAAGGTAAGTAAGAATACGAAATTAAGCGAGAAAATTATGTATTTACTCGACATTCATTTGCTTTTGTAAATGTACCGCAGACCGAGATCTAATATTAGATTTTATACCACAATCGTAATAGAACGTGTGAAAACTAACACACTCTCTAAAGCACAACAAGCTAAATAACTTACTTACATTTCATCTGGGTATCTAATATGAATGAAGTTTTTTGTAAAAGCCGCGCAGCGCGTAAACAAAGCCATTTGATTAAATTTCTAGGTATAGCCGTGGTGGCTGTTCTTAATATTATCACTCTGCAGACGCCACAAAAAATTTACTTTATTTAGAAGAACCACAATTATTCAGTTGCGAAATTTCTTTATGCACGGCAAGAATTTCACTAACTAAAACTAGAAAATCCCGTCTTCGTGTTCGATCCTTTTCACGGTTTGCAGTAATTTCAGTTTGCGTTCTTTAGAATAACCGCAAAAGTCTTTTTTTACAGATCATGTTTTGTGCGTTTTACTGTTTATTTAACGCGTTTTTTATTGACTTAATAAATATTCATCGTGCTATCAAATTCTGTAACTAACTGTGTAATACAGTGCAATTCCGATTCCGACAATTATTTATTCCGTGCAGTGTTGGTGTATTGATTTTGGAAAACGAATCTAATTTATGCTATGTTAATGATAGATCTTTACAATTGAGGTTCATTGATAGGATCCTTTAAAAGTTTTTTTTTATTTTGCGTTCGTACTGAAGCTAGTACGATACTGTTTTCGGTGTCGTACTGAGCAATTCCCGTATCGTACTGAACAGTGCAATTTTATGTTGTAAGGTTGGCATCGGTTTTATTTGATGCGCATTTTTTTTTTCATATATTGGCGCTAACTTTGTCGGGAGCAAATTACACATTGTGTTTGCAGCCAAAACCCGAATTTGCCAACTGTGGCAAAATTCCCTAAATTTTAAAATGTGTTTGTTTTGTTTAAAAATGCGCAAAATAAAAAAATAGCGTATGATAGCTCGTTTATACTGGATTTTGTCGCACTTACTCCTTTAGGACACACCTCGCTGCGCTCGTCGTGCCCTAAACCCGTGCGTGCGACAAAATCTTCAGTATAAATCTCGTATCATAATATACAATATTAGAATAACTAAATAAAATTTTATATTCGCATAAATTGTGTTTTCTACAACCTTTTTAATTCGTCGGTTTCAATAGTTTCCGTTTTGTGGAACAACGTACCTATTGATATTAAACTTTGGTAGTTTCAATCATAAAACAATCAAATTTGAAGGATATATTATTTTTGAGATGTTTATTAACTGTGCTAAATTACAAAATTTTAAAACAAAAAACAAAATTTTTAGAAATTTTTATTTTGTAGACTAACCAAAAATTTTACTTCGCTTTCTATTACATTCCATACCTTTATCAGTTTTAGTCATAAAACAATAAAATTACGAGATTTCACTATTTTCAACTTGTTTATCAAATGAGCCAAATTACGAAAATTTAGAACACAAAACAAAATTTTTAGAAATTTTCATTTTGAAAGAGAACGAACAATCAACACCACTTTTTATTTAGTCCGTAACTTTGGCAGTTTTAATCATAAAACAATAAAAATTTTAAGCATTTACTATTTTTGGCATGTTAATTAATTGTACTAAATTACAAAATTTTAGAGCAAAAAACAAAATTTTTAGAAATTTCCACTTTGAAGACGAACCAAAAATTTTACTCCGCTTTCTATTAAATTCCGTAATTTTGCCAGTTTCCATCAATGCTCTGTAAAATTTGAGGATTTTACAACTTTCGACCAATTTATTAACTGTGCTTAATTACAAAACTTTAGAACAAGAAACAAAATTTTTAGAAAATTTCATTTTGAAGACGAACTAAAAATTAACTCCGCTTTCAATTAAATTCCGTAAGTTCGCCAGTTTTTCATTATTTTGTAAAATTTGGGGATTTTACAACTTTCGACCAATTTATGAACTGTGTTTAATTCCAAATTTTAGAAACAAATTTTTTAGAAATTTTCATTTTGAAGACGAACCAAAGATTTAACTCCGCTTTCTATTAAATTCTGTAATTTTGCCAGTTTTAATCATTACTCTGTAAAATTTGGGGATTTTACAACTTTTAACCAATTTATCAACTGTGTTAAATTACAAAATTTTAAAACAAGAAACAAAATAATTTGAAATTTTCATTTTGAAGAAGAACGAAAAATCAACACCTCATTCAATAATAGTCCGAAACTTTGGCAGGTTTAATCATAAATGATTAAAATTTGGAGAATTTACTATTTTTGACATGTTTATTAACTGTGCTAAATTACAACCTTTTCCGAGCAAAAAACAAAATACATATTTAGAAATTTTCGTTTTAAAGACAGCTTTGTCAATTATAATCATAAAACGGTAAAATTTGAAAGTTTAACTACTTTTGACTTGTTTACCAAATCTGACAAATTATAAAATTTTAGAACAAGAAACAAATTCTTTAAAAAATTTCATTTTGAAGACGAACCAAAAATTTTATTCCGCTTTCTATTAAATTCTGTAGCTTTGCCAGTTTTGATCATAAAACAACAAAATTTGAAGGCTTTACTATTTTCGACTTGTTTATCAACTGTGCTAAGTTACAAATATTTAAAGCAAAAAACCAAATTTTTAGAAATTTTTACTTTGAAGACGGACCAAAAATTTCCCACATTTTCTATTAAATTTCGTATCTCTGCTAGTTGCAATCATAAAACAGTGAAATTTGTAGGTTTTACTACTTACGACTTGTTCATTAACTGTGCTTAATTACAAAATTTTAGAGCATAAACCGCTTTTGTTTCAGGCTCAATTTGATAGATCTCACTACCGGAATAGGTTGCGGTTCGCATTTTATACTGTATCATAAACAAATGTAATAAACCCATTTTGAAGAACATAATTGAGCTTTGATTCAGTACTAATTAAAAACAAACTCTGATTAAATTCGAAAGATTGGATGTCGACTAGCATGAAATACGCCTAATACTAATCCGCTTTGTGCTAATATCGTTCTTAACCAAAGGCACCACATAATTTAAACATTGCTCCTGCACTCCTGTGCAGACTTGTCTTGAAAACACCGTAATTGCGCGAACTAAACCAACTTCTCTAATTTCAGAGCACCTCAATTATTTATTACCGTATTTTGAAAACTGACGGTTAAACTAAATTGGCTAAAGTGCGCATTCAAGAGATTAGCAATTAAAAACTAAAACACCTAAAAGAGAAAAGTTGTACAAAGAACTTCCGAGATTAATTTTCCAATTTTCTGGCTCAGCAGTTTCAACTAGTGTTCATACAGCCTTTGTGTCTAGCTCGAAGGTAACTAAATATTTTCCAGGAGATTTGTTGTTTCTCAGTTGTTAAAATGTTGAAAATTCCTACAAAAAGCAAAGTAATTATGAGAAATAAATTATTGAAGGAACTCAATTGATACCAATTTTGAAATCATCTTATCTACCCTCAAGCAGTCACGATTCAGTAATTTCCGAACCTCAAACCATTAAATTTTAAACTAGGATCAGTTCCAATTATTGAGTTTTTTCATTTTCTTAAAAGGAACCACTGGCCACTTTACGACGAATTATTTAAAATCACATTTATGATATTTTAAGTCACGATCGGGTAATTTTACAACCTCAAAACCATCAAAATTGAAGTAGTTGTTGAAGTACGATGTATTTTACGTCACTTTAATAAGAACTTCACGTCTGGGTTCGTTACATTCTAATAAATGTACGTAAATTATGATCGCTTAATAACTTTTTAAACCACATAGAATGTCCATTACAGAACATATCTGTAGTACATCTGTCCAACGAATAAACAATGTAATTAGCAAACAACGAAAAACAAAGCATTTCCTACTGATGGGATTTAAATTAAATCTGAAGTCAGCCCACTCTGTATTTTTGTAAAACTTTATTACAATACTCAGTTTATTGTTTTCTTCCCAGTAGGGTAAACAGTACAAATGTCTGTAATGGACACGATTAGCCACAAAAAGTGAAGACAAACATTTCGTATTGCACTCACTTTAATTCCAGATCGGAAGATGACACGAAGCAAAACGCTCCTAATTTTCCCCCTTGTTATTTCTGTGTTTGGAAGTAAGGGGGAGATCCAGTCAGAGACGGCTGAATTCATACGAAAAATAGCTACAATGAGCGAACAGAGATCGCTTATATTAATACACAACGCCTTGGAGAATTTCCCTGAACATCTATACAAGTTGGAATTGCCGATATACAATATAAACCTGGCAGACGTGAAAAAATTCAATGGTAAATATAACTCCGGATACCATATCGAGACGACCTACGAAGAAAGTAAATTGTATTTTATATTTATGACGAATTTACAAGATATCTACGTTGATCTGCCGATAATCCGAAAAATCTATTTCTGGAGAGACAGAGACAAGGCCATCGTGTTTGTTAATGGGAATTACAGCCTCCCGGAGCTCAAAGAAAGTTTCCTTTTTTGTTATCAATTTTATATCGTTAATATAGTATTCGCGTTCCTCGGTGATAAAATCGAAGCTTTCTCTTATAATCCCTTTAAACGGGATTATTCCCTCTTCATGGAGAATCCGGGGAATTTATTCCCGGACAAATTCCAGAATTTGCACGGTTATCGATTGAGGATATCGATGTTTCCGACTATAATCAACAGAGTAGAAGGAGGAAAATATAACGGCGCTGATGGGTTAATGTCACGTACCATCGCCCACCATCTTAATACCTCCTACACCTACGTCGAGCCCAGAGTTAGTGACGAAGCGCCCGTTCTAAACCAATACCGTGACGTTGCTGAAAGGCTCACAGATGTAGGATTTAACACACGCTACATCAAGTTCAATTTTAAGAACTTAATCGAAAAAGTGTATCCGCACGACAGAGACGATCTCACTATTTTAATCCCAAAAATTACCATGAAAAAATTCAATGGATTACGCTCGCTGCTGGATGATCTCATTTGGTTTTTGGCACTCGCAACATCAATTTTTTTCTTTTTCTTCATGCTTGCAAGCACGATGATCAGCGGCAGAAAAGTTAATATCGACGAACTAGTTATCATGATCGTCGCTCTATTATTAAACAAACCAGTTCAAGAACGACAGGAACTCAATTTCAGACTCGGGCTCATGTCGTATTTGATTTTCTCCATCTTTCTTAATACTCTAATACTATGCAGATGGACAAGTATTTTCACGGCTCCTTCTCATTTTCATGGTATTCAAACTTTAAAGGAATTGGCTGAAACCAAATACGAAATCATAACAATTGACCGCTTTCAGGAACTGTTAAACGCGTCATTAGACTCAGATCTCCGGGAGAAAATGCTGCAGCGTTTTACTCTCATAGATGAACCGCAATATTTAGAGGAGATACGAAAGTGCAGAGATGTGGTTTTTATATGTAAAGACCACTTAGCTAATTACGCAAAAATTCAACAAGAAAATTATCCGAATGGAATTCAATTTTACCGCATCATGAAAGAACGGATTTTACCGACTCTTAGTTGTTATATCGTGAGTTATGGATCACCATTTTTAAAACGATTTGATGAATTAGTGAGAAGAATTGTTGAAGCAGGGATATATGATTATTGGAAAGCAAAAACGTGGCACAACTTGGGTGTTGATAACGAGTTCCGCTTTGCTAAGGAAACTGATGGAAAAACCAGTCCTTTGTCTCTTGACGACATTTCAGTGGCAGCGAAGATTCTTCTTTATGGACTCGGAGCTGCGCTTGTCATGTTTCTGTTAGAAGTTTTGTCAATAAAGGTGTTTAAGTTTTGAAATTTGTGACTGTGCTTTCCAGTATGCCAGAAAAACTAGAGAAAAAATTGGAAAGTTGCTGAAAATGGTGGATGCGCCGGGATAACTGTTCGATCAAAATTTATTTAATTCACTGGTAAACAAATTTAAAAAAAAATATTAGAAGAGATATTTTTTTCCTGATTCTGAATTCTGAATGTGAAGTCTGCTTTGCTTCATTAGGCCCGGATTCAGAGATATGCTTCAAACACGATTTTTTAGGTTCTTCTGTACAAACAATTAATTTCTTTAATTTTTCTTAAAAACTTGCAAATTAACAAAATTTCTTGACAGTGTTTTGGAAAGCCAATTTAATAAGCTTTACTAAGACTTATAAAACTTTTCGCTAGTGTTAGTACTTCCAATTAGATTTTTGAATAACAAATCTTATGTTCCAAAAAAAAGTGTTTTTAGTGATACTGGTATAAAATTTTGCATCTAACTCAAAAATTATTGTTTCAATTTTTTGTTGTAATATATCATTAAAAAGACTAAGATTTTGTTCTTCTGACGCGTTAAAAGTGCATTGATATCTCCTGTCGTTTAGAAATTACAGGACAGAAAATGTTGAGAAATTTTTCAAAAAAATTAAACTTTCTATTTTTTGACGACTTTGGTCAAAATCAATACCATTGCTTACAAAGTCGTCATTTCTAGGCACATATTGGGTTTTAAAATGATTTTAATGCTAACACAGCCCAGAATAAAACATTTTATATAAATTTTTGATGACGAAGGGTTCAAAGTTTGCTTTTAAACCAAAAAAATGTAAGGGTAAATATCATTAAAAAAAATTTTTTGCGAAACACAATGGATAACTATTAACACAAATACTCGTGAATTTAAATAAAATAAAATAAATAATATCATCAATTTTACAAAAATATTATCTGGGGCGAAAAATGCTCTAGATTGATACGAAAACGTCAAATTTATTAAAATTATAAGAACTCGACTAACAACTTTTTAACTGTTTCTACCTATAATGTTGCATCCTGACCAGCGAAACTCAAAATTTATTGCAAAACTACAGTTTTGTGACTAGACAAACAAAATATTTACAAAACCTTCTAAAGTTAAGCAAATTTGATTTTTTTTTTCTAAAAATCACTTCAAATTTGTCATATGTAACTTAAATTAAATGTAAATTAAAAGAGATAATTAGAAAATTAGAAAACAGAGAACTCGACAATTTATAACAACGTATTACACTATCGAAATAAAAGTATAAATTCAGGACTTCAATGCAAAAAATTCTCAAAAAGTTCCTTAAAACTGTTCGCCAGTTTTTTCAAATATCTTAGCAAAAACCAACTTTTCCGGCGACTTCTACAGGGTCCGGCAACACTTGTGTCCACCCCCAAAATCATCTTTAATTTTAAAGATAAAACTTTCAAAATTTGCATACGCTCACAATTAACAAAGCTCTAGAAGCTGACGCAAAAATTTGTTTTTTATCACTGATAGTTTTGGCGTCGCGACGCTTTGAAAATGTAATTTTTAGGTAATTGTGGGGGTTTGTGATATCAACCCCTAATATAATTTTTTTTCAATATAAATATGTTTTAAATATCTCAGTTGTTATTTTAGATTCAATGCAAATTGTCTTCAAAATTTGAGAAAAAAATGCTGTTTTATCAAGTTAGTTTCCAATTTCATTACGTCAAAATTGGGAACTACGTTTACACCCATCTGTCAACATCTTGTGTCACAAATGACATCAATTCTTTGGCTCGCTTTAGATTGTAACAAAAGTCTTAATTGGTGAAATTGTCGCTTTGTCGATGTTAATTAACGATTTGTGGTGTCCAAAATGTGCAACATGCCCGAGTTAATCAAGATTAGCCTTTATAAAAGTGAATGAAGTGACTTGTGAAATTTTGGTGTAAACGTAGTTTGCCACTGCGCCGTCATAATTTTGAAAACTAACTTGATAAAGCAGCGATTTTTTCGCAAATTTTAAACACAATTTGTATTTGATTTAAAACAAAAATTCAAATATTTTTGTTACAGTTATATCGAAAAAAATTTGAATTCGCGAATATTTCCCCAAAAACTCAAAAATCGCTAAAAATTAGACTTCTTGGGCGTCGCGACGCTAAACAAACCGTGATAAAAAACAATTTTTTTTGTCAGCTTCTAGAGCTTCGTCAACTGTGAGCGTATGCAAATTTTCAAAATTTTGTCTTTAAAATTAAAGACGATTTTGGGGGTGGACACAAGTGTTGCCGGACCCTGTATAGTTCATTAGAAAGCGCTTCTAATTACCTTTTTAAGGATGTTATTATAAAGTTTACTGATTTTGCAAGTTGTTAATCAAAACTAAAAAAAAATGAAAGTGAACGAGGAGTACTCAATAAAAATTTATTTTACTAATATCTCTGAGCCCTGGACCTGATGAAACAAAACGCGCTTTGAATTCAGAATCCAAAGATAATTCTACTTTTAAAACGACAAATTGCGTCCAAAACGCGTTGACTAGTGTTATTAAGCAGTTTACTAAAAATGGTGAATGCGCCGGAATAAATGTATTTTTAACAATTTTTTTGCTTTCCTCTTTTGCATTACTAATAAAAATTACCCAGTAAATCCAAAAAATACTTCCCGGTTAAGAAACGTAAACTGAACACCATCTGCGATTTCATTATTACCTCCAACGCGTGCCAAAGACATTCGTCTTATCTGGCAAAACATAAAACACATTTCACCAACTATTTCAGAAAATTTAATCAAACAAACGGAAAAAACCGGGAAACGTTAAGCCAAATAGGTGGCTTTAACAACATGAATGGAATTTTCCAGGGAAGAAGAAGCCATTAAAAACCATCATCCGTGAAAGAACTTGAGTTCTACTATACTTTGTATCCGTCTAACATTTGCAAGTAAAATATTTGTGTGGATAAATATTTAATGCAGCTTCAACTCTAACGGGAAATAATGAAAGTTTGTTATAAGTTGATAACAGGAAATAAACAAACATTGGAGGCAGCTTAAATATCCAGTTCAGAGCTTTTGGCGTAGAAAACATCCAAACTATGTTTGGTTTAACTATGTTCGCTTTAGTGGCAAGTCGGAAAAATTACACCAACATTGTGCGAACTATGCTCAAATCACCAATAAAGTTAAAAATTCAATAAAAAGCCACTCAGAATTGTAATTGATATCGATCTGAATAAGGGAAAGCGAGAGGTGATGAGAATCCGGTGGATACTTCAGACATTAAAGAACCGTAAAATCTCGATGCTCTTGAATAATTTACAACATTTTTGTGGAATTTCGTCGGCGTGAGTAAACGCAATTATTTTCCTCATCCTTAGTTAATAACACATGTCAAACAAGAAGTGAGCAATATGTGTAGTTATGTGAAAAATGGCCTCGTTTCTCGGCGCAATTACCCCACTTTTCCTCTTGTTGACATAACGGCTAACCGCCGTTTTCTGAAAAATGCAACCGCAAATACAATAATTCGTTCAATTTAGAACACAGAACCGGATTAAATTTATTTCCCAAACACAAAGAAAAAATTCGTCATTTAAAACCGGGGGCAAATACGCCCACTGATGACATTGACACGGGAAAACAACTCCTGGAAAAATGCATTCGATAATGACGCACACGTCAATTGTGAGGTCGCAGACCGGAAAATTCAATCCTCTAATAGGAGTGTAATTTTTTTGGCGCAAAGACAAATTGGAAAGTAAACACGTTATAAAAAGCCCAATTGACTCCAAGATGACTAATAAGGTTGTTAACTTTGACGTCTTAAGAAGTTCGCATTGTAAACCTGAAAAAATGACACAAATAAACGAGGCGTTTCACTCCATTAGTCGGAATAAATCGAAATTGAAAGTAATTAATATACTTGAGTCATTTTTCAATCAAGCTGCTTCCTTGCGACGAGAATTTCATAGCGGAAGTCCAAAGAGGATACAAAAAAAATAGGTCAAATCCAATCAGTTGAACTCCAGGGAACATTTTCGGGACGAAATCGGCTTGTAACCGCACAATTAAAAATATATCGTCAGAAATAAACAATTCTTTCCAACAGAGAAGAATGGAATTTTTATTAAATGACTCCACATATTTCCAATTCATTACCAAGCGAATTAAATTTAGTACGAATTTTCATATTTGCTTTGATTAATGTGCGCTTTAATAAAATTCCCCTCAGGGGGATGAATTTTTACATGAATACTTAACATTTCCCATTCTTAAAGCCTGCATACTTTTCGCGGTTGCCTTAGGCAATCCTTAAAATATGCATTTTGGTATTTGTTAATGAAGGTTTGTGCAGAATATTCCCAAGCTTTTCACGAATTAAGTTCATAGCTCGTTTTGCAGATGCGTAATGATTGAAGCGTTGTTATCCATCAGCGCCACTGGAGAAAGAGCAAAGAAATACTGCAGCATTAAAGAAGGCAAGGAATCTTATCAAGAAGTGAGAGTGCGACTAAGAGATGTCGCAACAGTTTGCTGCGAAAATTTGTATTGGCGAGTTCAATGATTCCGAAATGATATGCAAATCGTGCATAATTTATCTGTGGACTTCGAGCATTGTGAAGATAAATGAAGTTTGGGCGAGGACAATCCAAGTAATCTTTGTTAATTGTTGCACTAAGAAACTCACAGATAGAACAGGAATTATTCTTGTTTTTAAACTGCCTCTGTTTTGCAATGTTTAAGAAATCTTGGAAAATTTTCGTTCGTCCTAAATTTCAAAGTTTCTAAAACTTATAACTCTTTGGATCAAGAATAATTGTGTAATAATATACCTACGGAAAAATAAACACGTTAAAAATAGGAGTTTCCTCATGTCCTCAAAAGCAACAAAATTACAAAATTAATAAGAAATACTCATTGGAAATTTTGAGTTTACCTTCGGTACCTTCGAAAACATAATGGTTTAAAAATTCCCCGTAAATAATTTTAGCCAAAACGTTTTAGTTTGTAATATACTGAGTGTTAAAATTTCGCATTTTTCGCATGCAGAGACTAAAAAAAATTAATTCTAGAAATTTTTACAAGTGAATTATTGAAATTGTCTTGTTGGGATAAGTAGCCAATTAAACACATTTTAAGACTAAAATACTTTATTGACATTACTTAGTAATTTGGAGATTCTATTTAAAGTTTTTTATTTGTTATATTAATTATAAATAAAAAAATGACAAAATATAGGTTTATACACACTTCTGGACCTCTTAGGAAGAAGAGATTTCTTAGCTTTCCTCATTATTCCAGCTATTTTTTTCCATTTTCTGAGCGATTTCAGTTACTTTCACCTACGCTTCCAATGTAGACACAGTTCCTAACAATAACATTTAAAAATACCACTTTTTTCTATTTGACTAGAAATTGTCTTTATCGCAATCAAAGATAAAGCCTTGTATACAATTCGTACATAATTAGGCTTCTGTAGACTCGCCATATTTATTATCTATTGTCCACAAAGACCTAAATTGTGTACTTATTAAATATGAATACGTTTTTCCAAGTCGGAGGCGACCTTGGATTGTAAAAAAGATTTTTCATTTATGATTCCACATTTCAATACGCCTACATATGTATATTTCTGTTATTATGTTGGTTTCTCAATAACAGGAATTGTGAAATAAAATATCCCAGAAACAGAAAAATTGAAGAATTATAGGAGTACTACTTATACTCAAAAAGTAAGCTTGCTCTACATTTTGATGTGTTATTGAGTCAAAATGCATTTTAAAAACCATGTAGTTTTCATGTGACACTATTCAACAACACCGTATACAAAAAAAAAACACGAATAAACGTGTAGATGGTTTTAAAACGAAGTATCGATTACACAATTTGATTAATTTAATTTAATTCTTAGGTTAGGTCAAAAAAATATTTGAACAAAAACTGTTATAAATTAGATTGTATCAAAGATGCGTTGCATTGAAAAAAAGTATATTCATTTCTATTCTATGTAGTTCTTGACAACTAAAAATTTGTTTAGACGCATGTGCTTTAAAAATAAAAATAGTATGTTATTATAAATTATCGTAGAAAAGACAAATTAGAAAAAAAATTGCCGCAATGAATTGTCTAGAGGCGAAAGTACACTTATTGGACTTTAGATGTCAGTAAAAAAATAAAAAGCGTAAAAAAATTGGAACGGAACAGATTAAACAAAATTAAATTAAATGCTCTGTTTACATTTTGCAAAGCATTTCTATTAATGTCTTCAAAGGCTTGATTGTCTTTTTGGGTGGTTAGAAGTTCTTAAAAAATACCATAAAATACTTAAAAAAGTAGTTTATTTATTATAATGTAGAGATTAAGACAAAAATAACACGAGAATATAAAAATTAATTCATTAGAATATACGATTTTCTATTAAAAAAAAATGAAAAAAAAATAAGTTGCAAATCCCGAAAATTAACATCGTATGTTTGTTACATTTTTACATGAAATTTATTTCTGGTGAAATCAAGAGAAGAAGCATAATTTGGTTATCAAACGTGTTAAGTTTTATCTTCATATTTCAAAAGGTAATGGTAATGGCCAATAAAAGTGGTACTTTAAGGAAAAAAGATAAATACGACCCCGCAACAATGGTCCACCTCCGACAACTGAAACAAATTCAAAAATATGCTTTTTTTTAAATTTACAATCAAAAATATAAAATAATTATTTATAAAAGCGTCACAAAAAAACTACGCAAGCTAGTATATATTTTACTCACCCTGTATATATTTTACACTCAAGCATTCAGGCCAAAATCATTTTCGGGAAATTTATAAAGTGCCAAGTGTCGTTGAAATTAGACGAAAAAAGTTTTGAGTGGTCCACTACACCTGTATTTACTCGATGACTACATTATGACTCTATTAATTATTTAATTACATTTAGATACTATATGACTTAATTATACGAAGAGCAAACCCACAAGAATTTTTAATTATTATTTATGCTATTAATAATGATATGTTTAGGTTTTCTATTTCCACCTGGAAATAACGCACTTTCCATAAGTACTTAAAAACAATAGGAAAAACATGATAATTTACCACTTAGAATTGCCATTTTCATCGGAAGAAGTAGAATTATAATAATTGCATGTCCATTAAACGAATATTAATGGTGACAATACTTTTTTGTTATTGTTACGTTTTAATGATTAGCTTGGAAAACCAATGTGCGTCAAGATATACTTGGATGACTCATTTCATGGTCAATTTAGTCAAAGAACATCTTCTATTATTACTTATGCAAATAATTCTTGTGATTTCTATGAGAAATAATGCAAAACTATCGTATCAAAATTGAAAATCTTTTTTGAATCTTCATAAAACAAATAACGAATTTTTCAAAATTTGAATGATTCATTCTCTTTGTTCAATAACACTGACCTATTTGACTCCAATTGCGTGTTTATCTAAACCTACACGTTCTAATCTTTTGTCTGCACAGTTAATAAGTATAACAACAACTGTGAATATGACACATGAATTTTTAATATGAATTCTGATTCCTAATTAAAAATTTCCTGTGCATTATGTCATTCTACCTCGTTTTTCTACTTTTTTCTAAATTTTCCAATGGAACCTTGTAAAACAACTATATTGCATTACGTCTTTGAAAAACGCCATGAAACAATGCACAGCGTAATTGCACAAAGTCGCTAATTGGTTTGGCCATATTTTTGTTATGGCGCATAATTTTATTTACATCGAGCAGAAACCATAATTTGCAATAAATTTAGCCAATCCTATTAAATATATGATTTATTTCATTACATAAACTAATCAATTAAATTTTTGTGTAACACCGAATTATAGGCATTCACAGATGTTTTGTATTTTTATCGAACGGGAACTGCGAAAGTAGAAACGCACTGTGGAAAGTTATTGACTTGGTCAGTTTCATTAAATAATCTGCTCAGGTCTATTAACTATGTAATAACAAACTTTAGAGTTTTAATACAGCGGTAAAGTAATATTCGCTGCCTTTTAGTCCGAAATTAAATTACATTGCTTAAGCCCGAGTCATCCAAGTACACAATGAGCGGATCTACATAACACGTCCATTGCGCCACTTGAGAAATCGCTAATAATGTGTTTAAAACATCCTTGTAGGAACGTAGAGAACCCTTTCACTTTCGAACTTCATGTAGATCAGTCATATCAATATCAGTCCGAACCTAAACAGAAACTATCGCAGTGTATTAAATAATGACGTCAAGTTTTTTCGACGTTTTCACACATTTTAACCTTGTGTTGCAAAGCGTGTAAATCGACCAGAATAATTCGCATTTAACTAAAACGAGTCGACATGACCACAGTTCAGTGATAAGCTCACAAGAAACAGATAATTTCCTTAATTATACTACACGAATTCCCTTTTATATGTGAACTTCGGTTGGATGTTTCATTGCTGTGCGAAAATGTATGAGTGTTAATTGTAATTTCCAGCAATATTCACGATGGTAAAGCGGCTTCTGCTGCTGTTTTTTGTGGGACTATGTTGTGCTCAAGTGCATGCTTTGGAAATTCAAATACCGGCGGTGCCATCAATTAGTACAATTGTTAATAGGATTACCAATACCACGTTTGGTAAGTAGATACTTCACTTTTGAATGCTACAATAGCTGTGGTGGTAAAAAATCGAATTTAATTTCCGTGGATTTCACTCCAATTAACATCTTATCAGTTGTTTGCGTCCAATATCTGCAATGTGTAATAATAAAAAATTGCATAATTTTACCATTTTCAAACACCACACGTTTCGACCTCGAAGTTACCTTAAGCACACAATGGACCACCTCCATAAACAAATAAAATTAATTTCGTTTAGAATCCGGAAAAACCAGTATCGTAAAATCGAAGTAAAGTCGAGAGGAAAGTGAAAATCTGATTGAAAGTACGAGGATGAATTTTAATGTTTCCTGTCTGACCATTTCTAGCGGGTTAAAAATGCCAATCTTAAACCCAAACATCGCAAATTACGTTTTTCCGGCGGCTTTACAATGTCCGGAAAATTAGCGGCTAATTAATTAACTAAAAGCTTCGAGACTCTTATAAACAAAATAAACGTCATGTATGTTAGGATTTATTTTGTTCATTCCATTTTTAAGTCACATGTAAAATCGTATTTTATAATACAGTACAACTTCTCTAGACGGATAATCGAAAAACAGGGGTTATCGAGTTGCTAAATAAACATACGTTTTAAGGCAACAGAATTATTTGGAACTTTTTTTTTATTCAAAATACAGGATGTCCCAGAACTCGTGACCCAGAGAAAAGGCTATGAAAGCAACAATTCTGAACCAAAATTTCGAAACAAAAAATTTCTAGCTCAAAAAATAATCGAGTTAAGACAAAAGCTCTCTGGGTCATAAGTTCTGGGACACTCGGTATATAAAAACTTTAACAAAATTTATCAACAACTTAACACTAACAAATTGAAATATTGAAAAAAATTGAAACCATTAACTCTCAGACATCTTACATAAAAGAAACTAACTATTTTGTAGTCAAAAAATCTGGAACTTTCATTTATTTCTTTTTTTGGTCTCAAAATTTTCTCTGCCACAAGAGTTTTCAGTTTCCTTAATTATAAATGATTTCATTGCAAAAGAATTTCGAGCATTTTTCTTAATGTTTTCGAACACTACTTACTATTCAAAGACAAAAATTTTAACTCATAATTTTTGTTTTTTGCTCTCTGTACTAACATAAATTTCATTAAACTACACTAACTTTTACTAGTGAAATTCCAAATTTTAACTTTTCTAACAGCGATTTTTTTCTAACGCATAATCCGCACCCGGATAATTGAGGTTCTACTGTAATATATTATTAAGTGACAAAAGTGTCCTTGCCATATTTTCCCTTTAAGGTCATAATAATAATTATACCGCAATTTTATGTAGGTCTCTTGGTTTAGCGATAAGTGGTTGTGGTATTAACTGATATGATAAACCATTTAATATCCTGTAATATATTTTCATAACAGAACAAAAAACCTTTAAAAATGAATAACATCCATCACACGATTTTCCATATTTACCTCCGCATTCCTTTCAGGCTTAGTAAGAGGCGGCATAAATGTTTTTTCCCGAACAATAGAGCGAGTTATTACAACTTTCGGCAGAGTAGAAGACCGCTTAAGACAATTACTGGAAGAATTTCGCCGATTCATCGTTCGCGGCATTCCCGAACTCAGTATTCCAACGCTGGACCCTCTTCACATTGATAAAATTCAATTCAACATTACCAACGATGCAGCAAGGTAATGAGTCAATGTCATGATCATTCTTAGCTCCAAGCAAAATTACGCAATAAACTTTCAATCCTAACAGCCTCAAAGGATCGGCGTCAGACGTTACAATCAAACATATTTCGAAGTTTGTTATTGATAAAGAGGGATTCAAGGACTTGGGGAATCTTCGGTTTAAGCTGGATTTAAATCTGACGTTCCCGTATTTGACCATTGATGGGTTTTATGATATCAATGGGTTGGTTGACAACGAAATTCCAATATTCGGTGATGGTAAATTTTGGTGAGTTCGTTTTTCCACCATGCAGGATGGTAATTTTTTTTTTCAAAGGCTCCATGTTATCGATTTCAAGTTAGCAATTTCGGCTGTAATCGAATTTGACTACCCGCAACTGAGGTTAACAGCTTTATCTATTAATATCAAACTGGGGAAATTAGAGGTAAATCATCACGAGAAAAACTCAGTTTACTCACGAAATCTTTGTAGAACCAGTTCGATAATCTAATGCACGACAAAGAAATCGGTGATTTGTTCAACAAGGCGGTGTCTAAGATGGCACCTGAAGCTCTCGATTTGTTCTGGCCCAACATGAAAAAACCAACAGAGGAACAAGTTAAAAAGGTAGAGAGCCAAACATAGCAACGAAAGTTTAATTTATTTTTTCTTACAGTACGTTAACACAGTGTTGGAGAACACAACTGTTGCTAATCTTGCCAGAAGACTGTTCAACATAAGGTGATTGTAAACACTTGGATTAAATTATAATTTATTGTGGATTATGTAATATAAGATTTTTTACAACAATTTTTATTTTACTTTGTCATAAACGAAAAGTGTTACTCAACCAACCGCACGTTTGCATATTGAAATATGCATTAAGATTCCATGGAAAGCGACAGGCACTTGATCAAGATTAATTTAACAATGGAAATCAAACGTTATCATTGTCGCTCAATATTATCTCCTATCAACGCTCATGAGGTGTTGATTTAACCTACCTCAGAACTCCAATATTGCTAAGATGAAGCTCTTGTTCTATTTAAGCGCGGTATTCGTGGTTGAAGCAACAATCAATATATGCATTCCTCCACCTTCCCAACCAGGTAAGTGATGAAAGTGCACTTTTACAAATCACGACCTTCATTACATAAAAATCATTAAATTACTCTACCAGCTGCAAACCCTGATGTCCTTAAAGAAATAAACGAGAAAATCGTTGAAAAACTTAGAAGGGCAATCAATGAAAATGAACCAGATTTTGAGACGGCTCATGCAGATGTCAATATAACTCATTACGCTATTAGGTATGGGAAACCACAGTTAGCACAGTCAAAACTAAGAATTTTAGAATTGAGGGCACTGTGGATAATGTAAAAATATACGGGCTATCAAACTATGAGATATGTTTCTTGGACAACATATTTATAAACTCAAGCTACTATCAGTTCGATCCTTTCAATATAACCTTTTGGAATATCAGCGTTGGAGGACAATACAATTTTACTGGAGATCTTGGAGACATCTTCGACATATATGGAGCTGGAGATTTTCGGTAATTATTATTATTCCAAGAATCTTACACAAATCCGAATTTAATTCCACAGGTTGGATCTTCACAACTTCTCAGTGGCACTCTTCAATTTCACCTTCAATGTAAACGAAGAAGTGTGCTTTCCTGTAAACTTAAAAATCAATCTTCCATCAGTGTTCGTAAGTAAACTCATCAAACTAAATGATTTTATTCCGTCACGTCTCTTAGAGCAACTTCAGTAAGTTTATGTTTGACCCCGAATTGGAAGAACTTTTTAATAATTGCATCATGTCCATTCTACCCGATATTATGCCAATTCTATGGGGGGAGTGGCAGGAGATTTTTGATAAGCCTCTGGAAGACGTAAGTACTCACTTTTGACTCCACGTTTTTGGAATTGTTTTTGAAGGCAATCAATGACTTCCTGCATCACAAGAATCAGCTGCCATCGGTTATTAATCTGATTGAAAATATGAAAAGTGGTCAAACTTTAAGCCCGAAATTTTGCTTCGGGACTGAAGACACTGAAACAACCACTGCTGCGGACACGGAAACGACTACAACGGACTCGGATCTTCGGTAGTTCCTTCTTATCGATATTATGAGATTAAAATAAAAAATGTGCTGTAACTATTTAAATGAACATAAAAACGATAATTTAACAAAACATTACCTAACGAAGGCCGCTCCAAGGCAAAAATAAAACCCTAAAATTGCGGCAAAAAGTACGAGGTTAAACTGTAATAAAATTAAAATGATTAGTTTATTTTGTATTTTTTATTTGAGTGAGTTTTTACACAAATTTAAAGTACAATACTCTCAACGCGCGTGTCTTTTTAGGCACGAGGAGTAAATTTAGGACACATTCGTTTTGGCACATACTTTAAACTCCTTAAAAGTCATAAAAAATAAATATCATTTGGTTTTAGCTCTACATTAAATTACAGGATATGGAGATTCGTTCTTAATTAATTTAAAGATGTAACATTTTATCTTCGAGTGAAAGTCTCCTGCAGTTAGATAATCATAAACATTTGATGTAAGCTGTGCATTTTTTCCATGCACATCACGGAGAAAGCAATGACGTGGAATCTTAATATCACATTAATCACTTTAGTTGAAAAAAAAATTAACTAAAAAATGAGATTCGGGTTAAGATTAAATAACTACAAAAAAGTCATGATGTGGTTTTTCGAAGTCTTCAATTATGTGGAGTATAAAAAAAAATTTTCAAAGCTCGTCGTGTCTGTTCTGCCGGTCATTCACCATCTGCTTAACAAGTTTGACGATATCACCGGCGTTGTGAGCGGAAATTTCCTGCCGCTCAGTTGGAGAAAAATACAAAAATACTGAAGGATAACTATTGACGTACAAAGTCCCACAAAATACTCTTTCTGCTTCACAGTCAACTTTGGCACTCCTCACAAACCCTTCCAACCTCTGAAATTAAAATAAAAAAAACCGTCACAGCTTAACGACACTTACCTGAGCGACTTTCATAAACTCCGGCTCGAAATGCGTGCAATGACCACACCACGGAGCGTAAAACTCCACAAGCCAAGGTAAAATAAACTTCTTTGTGAGAATCTGTTCTCTGAACATTTCTGCGTTTAAGCGTATTATTGGAGATGGGAGTAAACTCAAAATCCACCTTTTCATTGACAAGACATCGCGATTACCGTTGTACAGTCTGAAAAGTTGAATTCAGGAAGTGGCAAATAAGAGGGAAAAACGTACGCTACTGAGTTTAATCCTTTACTTCCCAAGGGATAGAGGCGGATTGTTGGGTAGCTGCGAACGTTTTGTTGACTGCAGAGATCGGCATTAGCGACACAGTCGAGTTGAGCTACTTTAACTTCCTTGAATTCTGCAATCTTAGGAAAAAAATAAAAGTAAAGATGAGAGGGGTTAAGATTTCCTGTCATTTCCCCGGATTTTCTAGTGATTTCGACTGATTTCCTTTGATTTTCTAGTGATTTCCCCTGATATCATAGTGATTTCCGATGATATCCTAGTGATTTTCCCTGATTTCCTAATGATTTCCTTAAGAAATATTTGTGAAATCATTTGGAAATCAGAGGAAATTACAAGGAAATCAAGAAGAATCAACTCTGAATTACCAAATACATTTCGATTATGCCATATTTAACAAAATTTCTGCCATCATGCCAGTATTAAGATTTTCCGAAAAATAATTTAAAAGAAAACTAAAAAATAAATATAATAAGTAATATGTTTCTTTAATTACGTGATTTTTGTGAATTTTGAAATTTTTCTTCATCAAAAAAACCTTTTTAATAAAAATAAGGGATAATCTTGAGTTTTTCAAGGTCACCTTCGTGTTCGGGAATCAAATTACATAAGAATATCAACTTTTTACGCCGCCGCCAAAATTGTGTTGACCAGTGTAATTGCTAATCAGAAACGTTGATAACTTAAAAATATGTTTTTCAGCTGCAGTCTTCTTGTTTTTATTTAAATGAAAATATTGAAAATTGTGTTGCAGTATTATGAAGCGGTTTTAAGTTATTTCCAAAACAAATTGTGTTAAATCGAGTTTTTTAATTGACTATTTCATTTAATTTAATACAGAGTTGCCATATGCAAAATGTCAATCAACTTTTTTTTCCTGATTTCTTTGTGATTTGCCCTAATTTTCTAGTGAATTCCCTCCGATTTCCCCTAATTTCCTAAGACTTATACACCGATTTCCTAGGAAGGCGAACCCCTGGTAAAGACGATAATGAGGGATAATTTCGTACCTGTTTGGCTAATTTTCGCCACTCTGGGGATAATCTTTGGCACGGCCCACACCAAGGAGCGTAAAAATCCACGACCCAAAGCTCGTCCTCTGGTTTTCGCACCAACTGCCCAAACGAACTATCATCCAAAGTAATAACTAGAAAAAACGTTAAAATTGAAAATACTCCTCACTCAACCCTCACCAGACGGTGTCAACATATCTGAAACAAACTCGACAATACCATCCTCAGACAACACCCCATGAAACCTCTGCATTCTAGTCCCATTATACAAAATAGTGGTAGGATAAGAATTGATCCCGTGCTCTGAACACAATTTTGGGTGCAGCGTACAATCAACAGACCCAAACTGGACTTGTTGAGGGTCAAACCGTTGACTCGCCCGTCTTAACTCAGGCATTAGTTTTCGGCAAGGGGGGCACCATGGGGCGTACCAATCAACGAACCAAGCACCATCATCATCCAAAATGTTATTAACATCCGCAGGGGATAAAGCGTGGAGGTTAGTTGATTTTACGCTGTCTCTTGCGAAACTGGAGAGCTCATGGAGGACGTCTCTGCCGTGGTGAACCTCGAAGGCCCCACCGACTTTTAAAACGCCCCAAGTTGGATAACGGTTTATATGGAGGCTCGCGCAGAGAGCCGAGTTGCGGCCGCAATGAACCAAACCTATGTTAATAGAAGGAATAAGAGAAGGAAGACGTTTGAGCTGAAGGTTCAGATCTGTTGCGGTGCCCATGTAGAAGCACAACAGCCAAGGCTTTTCGTTTCCGGTTCTCAATTTAAACCGAATTTCCTGTAAGCATCAAAATGAGGTTCTGAAAACAGAGTGGCGTTTAGTTACTTTAAAATCGTCGTCGGACAGCGACTGGGGGTTAGGCAAGGCACTGAGAACGTTGTCTAGAATTTCTTTACTATCAGACCCTGAGATTCCTTGGGGTTTTTCGTTGTTACCCTGCCACAAAACGACAGGATTCGTTTTATGAGATTCTGAGATATCATCGCATAATTCGGGAGCGGTGACCAACCCCACTGACATTAAACCATCCTGCAACAAAAAAACAGTGACTTCGTTTATTTTCCGGGATATTTTACCAAAATCGCAGCCATTTTCAGCCTCGTTTCGTGTTCCGGGCAGTTAACATTGTCTTCCGTACAAAGGAAGAGCAACCATTGTTGATTCTCCTCGTTTTGCCACGTTTCCTTACTAACATCTCTCACACTGACTGTTAGTTTAGAAAGAATGAAATCCTTCAAATGATCAAAGGTTCTGGGGCCCCGGTACCGTTGCCCTTCGTACAAATGAGCCTCCTTTTCGTAGTACAACAGTGAAGGGTACGACTCTATGCTAAGTTGGTAGCATAATGACCAATCGTCCTCGCAGTTAACCGCAGCGATTCTAACTACTCCTTCGAGTTCAGAGGCAAGTTTGCGCCAAGTTGGAGCAAGTTCGTGGCAGTGGTGGCAGTTCGGCGAGTAGAAATTGACGAACCACGCCTGACTGTCGTCCAAAACATTCACTTCTGAAATAAAAACAGAAAACTCAGGAGGATTCTAAAGAAAACAAAGAAACGCACCGTAGTCAGCTCTACTCAAAGTCACAATAAGAGGATCATCATCATAGATCCCAAACTGGTCCCGATAATACGTGTAACTATGATAATGTTGCTTTTTATCTGAAGACCCTGTATCTCCATGCACGTCGTAATGTTTACGAGTGTCTGGATCTTTTAAAATTTCGTAAGCTCGAGCGATTTTAATGAATTTTTGGTCGGCTTCCGCGTCGTCCTACAAAGTTGAAGTTCTGTATAGTTCGCGAGGAGATTCGTACGCACCTGGTTCTTATCTGGGTGCAATTTAACAGCTAAATTTTTGAAGGCTTTTCTGATTTCTTTGATGGTGGCGTCTCGAGGCACCCCCAGGAGTTTGTAGAAGTCTTCGTTGTCTTCAGCGAGGGTTTGTATAAAGTAGCAAAAGATAATAAATAAGAAGATTGGTTTGAGGATCATCTTTGTCATAATGAACCTAAAAAAAAACTTAAGATCGAGAAAAAGCAAAAAAAACAGTAAAAAAAAAATAGAAATTCTTTGGGACATTCAACAGGTAAAATTTACTTACCACCCTAAAAGAAATTTTCGAATAAACAGTCCAAATAAGTAGTTTTTATTGTTTATTTACAGAACATTACAAATCTCACTACATTAGAAACACGCTCTTTCATTAAAACTGTTTGTTTTTATTTAGAAATTACAACTGACGTGTCCCAGGTTGATAGGTTATGTGTGTGTTTATTTAAGTTTTCAGCTAACACTAAACTTACCGTTTTTTAAGTTTTTCTAATACAGTTATATCACAGAAATTGTTAAGTTAAAATACTAGCTCAATTTTCTTTTATCAGCAACAATTTTTGATAACATACTCAACACCCACACTTTTTTTCTACCCACATTTATATTCTCATTTCGATTTAAAGAGGAAACACTTATTGCGCAACTCTTGTAAAAATATAACAATTTTAAGACATCAATAAACCTAAATAATGAGATTCTTTAGCAGATGCCGGACTGTCAGATGCCGATAACCTCTTTGGTAAGAATGGCAATGACATATTGACAGTTGTGGTAGGCAACACAAAATACATTCAAAAGGCGGAAAAGTCGTTGTTTGTTCACCAAGGTGCGAAAATCTCTATTTTGAGGGTGCTTCTATTGAATGCGACATACTTCAATAAATAAATTGCCACACTTGAAATTTCTGGTAATTTTTAAATTAAATTTTTTAAATTAAAAAAGTTTCGAAATTAAAAAAAAAAATTCAATCTTTGCTTGTGTGGGTGTCACAGCGATGAAATTTAGAGAGGTTACTACACTTAACACGTTTGTTAACTGTGACAAATTTCAAAATTGTGAAACAACAAACTCAAATTTAAAAAAATTTTATTTTCAGGGCAATTAAAAAAGTTTCAAAATTCTATAAAAAAACCTTTATCTTTGGTTGTGTGGGTGCCACACCAATGAAATTTGGGGAGGTTGCTACTCATAATTCATTTACTAACCGTACCAAAATTAAAAAATGTAGAATAACAAACAAAAATTTTAAAAAATCTTATTTTCAGAAAAATTAAAGAAAATCAAAATTCTATGAAAAAAATGTATCTTGGATTGTGTTGGTGCCACAACGATGAAATTCAGAGAGGTTGCTATTCTTAACCTGTTTGTTTACTGCACCAAATTTCATGATTCTGGTACAATAAACTCGGATTTCAGAAATTTTTATTTTTTGGACGAGCTCTAAAATTATTTTTTAAAAAAAAATGTATCTTGCGTTGTGTTGGTGCCACAACGATGAAATTTGGAGAGGTTGTTACTCCTAACTCATTTAATTAATGTACTAAATTTCAAAATTGTGGTACTACAGACTCGGATTTTAGAAATTTTTATTTTTAGAACAAACTCAAAAGTTTCTTTGGTTGTGTTGCTGCCACAACAATGAAATTTTAAGAGGTTGTAATTCATTTATTAACTTCATCAAATTTCAAAATTGTGAAACAACAAACTCAAATTTTAGAAATTTTTATTTTTAGAGCGAGCTTAATTTTTTTTTTTTTTTAAATTGCATCTACATTTCCGCTCGTGCAAAATTTGGTACTTTGCGCACTAGTTATGTAAATATCTATTGTAACAAAAAATTAAAAAAAAAATAGGCTCTGGGTGCGATAAGTGTCATTTTAGTTTTTATTGATAAAGAATAAAATAAATATGAAGGTAAAAATAAACCAATTACGGCGTCACGCGTTGTAAATTGATTGCAATAATTGTTTTAGATGCAAAAAAAGACAATTTGTGGATTTTCCGATTCCAATGACAAAATTTACGTCATTATTATGATTATTTTCCTACAATTATCTCTGATTGATCCTAATTTATATCACACTAGCATTCCTCTTGCTTAACCCTATTTTTAGTGTAGGTCCATTTTTTATTGATTAATAACTTGATGTAAACAACACTACACGCGTTCACACAATCTGATAAAAAATAATAACAGCACTCCAAACACATTTTCACAATACCAGTTAGAATTGGTTAAAAAATCATAAACTGTCTCCATAATAATAAAAACCATTATCAATCAGTATCAATCAGTATTTCAGCCATGAAGCAATACGTAGAAGAACCATTAAAACCGTGCATTTATCTCTTCAAACTTATTGGCATATATTCCCTGAGAGTGGTTCCAAAGCACGGAAAAAGGCACACTTTATTTGGACTTTTATGGAGTTTTTTCCTTACAATATGTTTCGCGTTTCTCTCCATATATGGAATTTCCAATCGTGATATTGAAATTGAGAACTATCTCTTCAAAGTGGTTGACTTATCACAAGTTTGCATTCTACTCAGTAATACCATCGTCTCAATTTTGTTTCTTTTATTCATGAGTAAAAAAGTGAATACTAATAAGAAGTACGACGGATAATTAACCAGACTGTTGTAGTTGTCACGATTCCTGAAGAAATTAACTCAATTTGATAAGGAATTTTCAAAAGTCGATCCAACATTCGCTCCAGAAACATACCACAAAACTGCGAATTTTACTCGTTACTTGGGTCTAATTCTAACAATTTTCTTATCTTCTTACGTTTTTCTGGACTGTTTTTTGTTCCTGAAGCAGTTCAACTTGGTTTTTATAGGGGACTGTGTGGCTTACTGATTTCCTTTCGTCCTAGGAGGTCTCGTCATAACACAATTCTTTTTAATGACTCTCTTGTTACAACAAAGATTTCTTTGGATAAACAAGAAGTTAAAAGCAGCTTCTTCATATGTGAATCTCACACGTTTTAGGTAAGAAAAAATTGGAGTAAAGTTTGTCTATTCGTACCGTTTTAGAAAAATGTCTTCAAACTGTAATAAAGTTGTGATAGCTTTGGAAAACTTAAGAAAAAAACATGATATTTTATGTAGCCTTTGTTCGCTTATTAACGTCGTTTTTTCTCTCCCTTTGTTACTAACAACCCTTCAGATTTTCATCAGTGTGATTATTACGTGTTTTATGTACGTCGAGGAATCCCAACCTTTCCATATCGGCCATGCAGTTTACTTATACAATGTTTATGAAGTGATGACTTTATTTTTTTCCTTCGTTGAAATATTAACGATGGTAAAGACGTGCTCTTGGACGAGGAGTGAAGTAAGTGGTAGTTACTATGAGTAAAATGTAGTGTCAAAATTTTAGGCCAAGCGCACGTCTTTCATTCTTCACACTTTTAAGGAAACTCAAACAGAAGTGGATGACTTTGTATATCATATTTGTATCGTCATCACTCAATCATCTTTATTTTCCAGGTACAATTATTTTCTCTACAAACGGCTAATAATGATGTGGAGTTTACTGCCTGCTCCATATTTGTAATAGATGAAACTTTACTCTTTTCGGTAAGTGAACACTAAAGGTATTAAAATAAGATAAAAGTTTCATTTTTTAGATGTTTAGTGCAATCACTGGCTATTTCATGATTGTTCTCCAGCTGAAAGCAGCCAGAAGCGATTAAAATTATAAGAGAAAATTTTGCAAACTACAAGTATTTATAACCAACTTTGTTCTAATCTGGACACTTGGAAGTCATTAAATTGTTTACCAAGAACGTGTGTTTGGTTAAATTATATATTTAATGGGTGTCAAGCATGATCGACAGTTTAAATGATGAATTACCGATAATACCCGTTAAAACAAGAAAACGAAATGCGACTGAAATATTCTATTTATAAAAATTCATTTCTATTTCAAAAGATGTCGAATTTATTCACTGTCATCAAACCATTACTCGTATTTTCAAAAATTTTTGGACTATATCCTAACACCATGGAAGATGGCGTGAAACGACGAAAGTGGACAAGTCTAGTTGAAATAATTTGGTCTGTTTTAATAGCAATGTCTTTGACAATATATCCAGCTTGCACGGTCAATACTTTTAGTAAAGACGTACCAAAATCTGATCTAATTGTAAAAATTGGTGACATGATTTACATATCAGTCTCCATTATTAACAGCGGCGTCATAACAATAAACAGCATCGCGCAAAGAAAAAAGGTACGAAAGTAAACTCTGTTGGCAGTCATTGAATTACATTTTCAGTTTATTATTTTACTACAAAGATTGCACAAGTTTGATAAAAAACTTCAATCTCCGGACTACAAAGACGCAAAAAAGCATATAATTGTTGCGATTCTCACAGTTATGTCCTTAATTCTTGCTTATCTGATCATCGACATTATTTTATTTCTGGATGAAGTCGATATCTGCAACGTTGGCTCGGAAGTCATTATCTACGTTTATCCTTTAATGACGATGATGATACTTGTTTTGCAATTCGCAGTAATTGCGTTACTCTTAATGCAAAAATTCAAGTGGATTAACACGAAATTAAAAAATATTGTGGAGCAGTGGACCGAAAAAATCGGAAATTCCCCACATGCTAATAACGCCAGAATGATGTAAGTTCGCTTTGCTGAAATCCCCAGTTAATAGAAAATTTCCAGTCTCTTAAAAAGTAAATCCGAAGTCACTATAAATGAACTGGAAGCTGTGAGACAACGTCATTTCGATCTCTGCGGAATTAGTGAGGTTCTTAATAATATTTTTGATTTCCCGATTTTAACGACCTCTTTGAATTTATTTATCTCAATAACTTTTACCATGTACTTTTATTTTATCGGGGGCTCCAAAAGCAAGGCCCTTCACCCGTTTCTGTACTCTTCGTATTATCTTCTGAATGGATTCATAAACTGTCTCTTGTTACTAGTGATGGTTAAAGCATCCTCTTGGACTAGAAAGGAGGTGTAACCTTACAACATCAAGTTGAAAAACTAATTTATAAAATTCCAGGCCAAAGTAACGAGCGAAGTTTTACATACTTTTGATAACAGAACCGGAGATATCGAAGCGTATGTAAGTACAGTTTTGAGTGGTTTTACTTAAAATAAAACTTCTAATTTTTAGATAACTCATTTTTCCTTTCAACTTTTGCATTACAACGTTGAATTTTCGGCGTGTAATGTGTTCGTTCTGGACGAAACGCTTCTGTTTTCAGTTAGTAAAAAACTATATCTTTTAAAAGTAATTTTTATTATTGCAGGTAATTGGGGCAATAACTACATATCTCGTTATTGTGACACAATTTCAGTTTCAAAATTAGCTCAATTTGGTGTTTCAAATTCTCAATAGCACATTATCAGAATGGTGGATGCGCCGGGCCATATAAAAAATTCTACTATTGCACATCGATTGGTAGTGATTTATTAACAATACACAATTATAACAACTTCAAAATATGTACAATATTGATTTGTTTCACGCTCGAAATAATAAACAAATTTTAATAATTGTTGTGTTTACTCTACCAGACAATGGAGGCCACCTACATTTATAAATTTGTATATCCTGTATTTATATTGCTAAAAATGTTGGGTCTCTGCACTTTAAAACTGGATTGTCATAACGGCTACGCAACACATTTTTTAGGTTTACTGCTATCGTTCCTTTTTCTAGTTATTTACTCTTTTTCCATCGTTCTCTACACACTCCATTCCCAGATATACCAACACACGAAATACTGGATTTTGCACAGTGTTACCACACTCAACAACATCACACGAGTGATTACATTACTACTGGTTACAACATTCATGTTATTCTCCGGACAAAAAGTAAGAAAAAGAGTTTTAATTGTGTAAAAACAAAGTTTTTAGATTGCACAAATTCTCGTTAGAATCGGAGACATTGATAAAACGTTGAAAGAGTTACAAATTGACATGCAGAAAAGCTCTTACAAGAGATTTAAGAACATCAAACTTGCAACTTTGTGTCAAGCAACGCATTTTGTGTATTACATAACTTTAAACTACTTATATTCCCAAGAACTTGGAAGCACACTTCAGAATGTTTGCTACGTCATTGCCACCACCGTCGGAACTTTAAATTCAGGAGCGGTCTTACTTCAATTCGTAGTTTTAGTTTCGCTGATAAAAGAACGATTTGAATCGATTAATCAAAATTTTACTCAGTTTTACCAGCAGTACAAAAACAGTGCGACTAAGTAAGTAACAGTTTGTGATGGTTAAATTTAATTTGGTTTTAGGTCCGCGCAAGAAGCTGTATTCAAATATTTGAATTGGTTGAGCCCGGTTCATAAAAGTTGTCGCGATGTTGCAGTAATGACACAGAATGTCTTCGCTTTGACAAATCTGTTGGTAATTTTTAAAGCGTCTGTTTCGTTAACTACTTCTTTGTATTCGGTGCTTGATATCTATTTTCTTCACTTGGAGAAAAAGTCGTTTGTTCATGGGCTCAAGCATTTTAGTACGATTTTTACCAACGTTTTTTACATTGTGGTGCTGATTGTTACGTGCACAAGAACCACAAAAGAAGTGAGTATAAAAAAAATAAGTTTCTTTTAACTTTGCGAATATTTTAGTCGAACCAGATTATGATACTCATGTTAAAACTACCGATAAAGTCGGAAATTGTCACCTCAAAGGTATACACTTTTGATTGGATTAAAATATATTTATAATTTTTTTTAGATATGGAATTTTGCATTACAAATTAAGAACGAATCTGTTGGATTTAGTTGTTTTAATCTCTTTCCCATAAACCAAAGGATGTTGCGCACAGTGAGTTTGGTAAAAAAAAGATTGAAATTTATTGAAAGAGTTTAGATTTTAGGAGCCGTGGCGACATTTTCGGTCATAATCATTCAGTTCGAAGCGGGGATTCAAAAGACATTGAATGGACAAAATCAGACCGAAATCCAAGAAAGTTAATTGTAAAAATTTTGCTTTTTCCTAATTAGCTGTGGTAACTGAGCTATTTCCGCATTTATTTTGAGTGCGTTAACAGACTGTTTCTGCATCGGATGCGTTAATAACTTCGTCAACGTTAAAAATGTTTGTAAAAAATGACTTTAGTAATCAAATCAGAAAAAATAGCATAAAAAAACTCGCTTTATCATACTTGAATAAAGCACTAGTTTTTTTCAAATTCAAATTTAAAAATGAGCGGCAATGTGGCGAGTTTTATAAAAAATGAGTGCCTTAATGGCCTTATAACCGAATTTTTTATATGTTCTATTTCTCCTAATTTGCTGTTGTAACAGAGCAATTTCCGCTTTCGTTTAGAATGTCTTAATAGACCAATTAAATACAAATTAGGAAAATACTACTTTTGGTGGATGCGCCGGGCAAAAAAAAAAACCAACAAAAACTTTTAAATAAAAGACAAAACCAGAAGTGACTTTTTATTACATACTTGCTACATTCATTCGGGTGCTTGGACAAATAACAGTTCATTTTGTCAACATGAACGATAAAATTACGAATTTTTTAAAAACTATAAAAATCTCAGTTTTTAATCACTTGAAATTTTTACAAAATCACTAAACAAACAGTTATTACTCCAAATTCCCCGATGCTGCCTCAAACCTACCTAAAAAAAAATAAAAATATTGAATTTGAACTTTAATTTACTGCAATTCTGCACACTACTCATAAATTAGTAAACGAGTTTACCAAGTTGTAGAGTTATTAGAGAATTGTAGCACTGTTTGTGCTTTTTTTACCCAAACATAATGCACGAGCACGAATTGGAGAGTTTCCGTTTATAGTAAATATTTACAAAGATAATCAAAATTATGCAATCAAAACAGTGAATCGCCACATTAATTTTTAGAAGTGTCCCTAGGTAGGTGTGAAACAAGCTTAAGAAAAAGTTGTCGGATTTGTAATGACCCTTAACGTACACTATAAACATTCACCTACGATCATCAAAGTGTAAAATGCACACCACTTGACGAAACACGATTTATTTTTCCTACTAAAAACCTAAGATCAAAGTTTACATTTATTTCCTTTCCTCGTTATGTTTATGTAAGGCTGAACAAGTGGGTGCATCTCGTGCGAACTCTTGAACACAGTTATGTCCGATACTAGTGTTGGATTTGATTCTTTAACTGTGGCAGTGTGTTCTTTTTCTGCTATAGTACCGGCACCACCATCCGCCAGGGAAACTACATGCACTGACAGCTTCTTCCGGAAAACCGCGTTTTCTTCCAACAAACCCTTTAAAACACAATTAGATAGCTGAAAAGCTTCGTAAAAAACAACCTTGTAAAATTCGATGATGTCGTCCTTCGACAGAGTTCTCAAAAACGCGACTTCCACATTAGCTCTGTCAAAATGGTACTGTTGAGCTGTTATCTCCCCCCAGAATATGTTAGTCTGCGTCGACAACTGCTTCGGTTTTTCCAGTCTTTGCGCGGCTAAAGCTTCTCTATGTCTCAAAAACTCGTCTTCAGGCATGTTACTTAAGTACGTCTTCAAGAAACAATTTAATATCAAATTCCACCACGCCACAACTTACCAGCATATTTTTTAAAAACTCTTCGATTCGATCATCTAAATGTGTGGGGTGTTTATCTGACTGTACGATGATCCTCAGACCTTGAACCCCATTAGCTCTTCTAATACCACTAAAAACAATATACCCTAATTGCTCCTTTGTTCGTAAAATATCGAAACACGGTTCCTGAATAATTTGAGCAAATAATTCCAACTTCATGTTGTTTTCTTTTGATTGCAAACCACACTGATAGTATAATTCGATGCATGATTCCTTATGCACATCGTTGTGCACTTCATAGACATAATTACAGCCATCTTCAAGTTTCAGTTCTCGGTTGAGCAACAACTGTCTTGGTAACAACGGCGACATGTTCAAAGCTGATAAAAGCCGGTCTTCCACTATTTGAACAAGTTGCAACGCTTTTTCCTTGTTGGCATTTCCATGGATGAGGCACTCGATGTGCATCTTTGATAATATCTGTGGTATAAACGCTTCTAACTTGTCAATCGTCAGCTCTAAATTAGCGAGTAAGACTAAGAAACTTTTCAATGAAAAACTCACGATCTGTAGCAGCCAAAAGCTCTTTCTTAGTCCACGAATGCTCCGTCAGCAAAGCGGCCAAGTAATAAACCGCGTGTTGGTACGGCTGTTCCGCGGCGAAGTTTTTCAAGTTGCGGATGTACTAAAATGAGCATTGTAATGTGGTTTTGGGGAAAAAAAACTTACGTTTTCTTTGCAAATTTCGAACCGCTTAGGATCGATTTTAAAGTTAGTGAGCTTCTCCATGACTTTGTCAAGCAGAATGTGCTGCTTGTTACTGTACCCCCCAATCGCAAGCTAGAAACTCTGTTGAATAAACGGAATTAGAATGATATTTTCTTACAATTAAACCGTATTTGGTGTTAATCAGCTCCCATTTTAGGCCCGCGAGCTCTGCAGCGTACGCATATTCATTCAGTGCGTCCCTAAACAACTGCACCAACATGTGAGTTAAATTACAATTCAAAGGATCCAAATAAGCTAGTGGACTAGAAATAAATTAGTTTTGATACACGAAAATTCGGTTTTTATACCTGACAAAATCAAACATTACGTTTGCTTTTGGTAGCAAGAACGTGTCGTCTTGCTTGAACCAAACACGTGTTAACGCAGTGTCTTGGATAATTGACGGGTGCTCTGTAATCTTAAAAACGAAATGAAAATGTGGAAACAAAACTATTTCTTACTTCTTTGTCGATTGGATATAGTTGGAAATCAGTGGGAATAAATTCGTTTTTTTCCGGCATTTTAAGATTGTCGGAGAGACCGACGTTGCGCCACTTCTAAAAAAGGGTTTCTATGGGTTTAATTATAAAGGAAAAAACGTTACCTCTAGTGTTTTATTAGGGACTTTTTGTACTTGGTATTTTGTCCCATAGTACGGTTCAACTTCATCCATCTGGTTTTCGTACTGTTTTGCCAACACTACGATTCTGTAAGTCCTGGTTTAGTTAGGTACTACTAATAAAAAAGTTACCTAATTTTTTCAGGCACAAAATCGCTCCAGATTTTCTCAATAATATCGGGCTTCCATTCCGAAAATAAGTACATGCAACTCAAAACGTCCTCCATTTCATAATCCTAATAAAACCAACAATAAAAAAGTGAAAATCGTAATTAAACGGTGTTACTTGTAATGTATGAACGAGTCCGGAAATATAACTTCTTGGAGATTCTTTGTCCTTAAACCTAAATAACATGTTCCCGATGTCCCTATTCTCGTCCTGTACCCACTTTTGGGGGCCTTTGGTCTTCAACATGTTTAAATACTGGAAAATTAGCTCGACGATGTCGTCGATGTGATTTATTCCTTCTTCTGTTAAATCCACAGTGACCCCAAAGAACCCCATTCCACGAGGGGCTGGTCTGCTACCCGCCACTAAATTGTTGGACCATCCTCGGGCCTTCAAAGTTGATAAAATACTGCCAGGGCCTTCGTGGCCCATTAGGTGGCTTATGTAATGCGATGGCTAAAAAAAAGGTAAAAAGTAACACTATTTTTAAAATTCGCGCCTGAACAAACGTCAAAAGTTTCAATAACATAACCTCACTTTTTGTAAAAAACTTATATAAATGGACTTTTGGGACGATTACGACCATGTCAACCCAAAATTAACGTACATTTTAGAAAGTATAAGATCAGAAGAAGTGGAAAACTCAATTTCGCATGAATTTTCGGGTTGCGAGTGTGAAGATGATTGCACGTCAAAATCTTGTTCCTGCATCCAAAGAAGTGGGGCCTACTACTCATTCAGTGACAAACAACAGCCAAGTAGTTACGTTTTGAACTTGTCCAAAAATAAACCAGTCTATGAGTGTAACAGAAACTGCAAATGTTGTAATGTGGCTTGTGGTAACAAGTTGGTACAAATGGGCCCCAGAAAAGGGCTACAAATAGTTAACAGAAGTGAGAAAGGGTTAGGTTTGGTAACTGAGAATGCGATCAATGAAGGAGGCTTCATCTGTGAATATGCTGGGGAAATAATTACACAAACTGAAGCACACAGGAGATACAAAACTTACTCTGAGCAGAAACTCGCTCATAATTATATTTTTTGTATAAATGAGCACTTTGGGGACAAAAACGAAAAAACTTTTATTGATCCAACGTTTTCTGGGAACGTGGGGCGCTACATTAACCACAGCTGCGAACCTAATTCTGTTTTAGTCCCCATTAGAGTAAATGACGAAATTCCTAAGCTGTGCATTTTTGCTAAAGAAAAAATAAGAAAATATGAGGAAATCACGTTTGATTATGGAAACAATGACGACTGTACTAAAGCGACTAAGGAGTGTCTATGTGGTTCCCAAATCTGCAAGAAATTTCTACCATTTGATTCAACACTTACTGAAGATTTGTAATACTCCTGAAGATCTGGGCATGGGAATACTATATTCAGATTCCTGACGTCTTTGATTGGGTACATATAAACGCAAGTTCCAAAATGTTCTTCTTTGAAAGGGTGTTCCTCCCATTTTGGTGACTGCACGGATTTGTCTTGAACTTCAGAGAATAATTTAACGACTATTTCTTCCAGTTCATCCAGACTTTCTGTATTTAAAAATAAAATAAAGCTGATATTGGATTTTAATAAACTATTACCTTTTCCTAATACTGCTAAACACATTATGTTAGAAGAGTACCACTTTTCATGGAATTTCAGCAGCTCCTCCCTGACATTGATATTTTTTTCTTTTGGAAGAACATCCAAAGTGTTTCTGTTACCAGTACCAAAGGTGTGGTAAGGGTGACTTGCATCAGCTAAATGCTTATCTAATTGATCTTTCCTCCAGATGTCACTGGGGATATTTTTTTCATGTTCTGAGTTAACAGCATTGACTTCTCTATCAGTTGCACTTTCAGTGAAAAGAGGAGCGAGAAAAAATTGGGAAAATCTTAAAAAAATGTGTGATTATCACCCTTCTAAAAGAGCAAAGTTTTACCTATCTAGAGCATTATTAAGTTCATCAGGTACTATGTCAAAATAGTAAATGGTGTGGTCAGGGTACGTAGCAGCATTGCTGCTACCCCCATGTTCACTCAAAAATTTACTGTACGCATTTTCATTTGGATACTTTTTGGTGCCCAAGAATAACATGTGTTCACAGAAATGTGCCAAGCCCAACACGTCTTTTGGGTCACTCATGTAACCTATAAATTATAATAAAAAGATATAAACAACACTAAACCTGTACGACGTTCGTACCGACGTTTACGTCAAGAGCAGCAGCTGATTTGTCAGTTGTGGGATCACTAACAAGCAATACTTTCATATGATTCGCAAGTTCCAGGCCTCGATAAAGTCGTCTATCTTCTTGGGACTTGATAATATTTTCTACTCTTTTTATTACTAAATTTGATGTGTTTTCCATGTTGTTGGTGCTAGCTGACTTCTTTGATGTTAGACTTACGGTACTACAACATGAAACGTGAAAATTGTTACATTTTCATCACGAATTTACCTGTAAAAGTAAAAAGTTCGAAGTCGACTGTCTGTTAGTTTCTTGACGAACAAAAAACTATGTTTTATGAACTGCATCCAGACTTATATCACAATGAATCACTACTAAAATTAAATATTATTTAAATATTGTAATTATTGCCACCGCTTTTGACAGTAAAAATAATCTGTCAAACACAGCTGTCACGGTGTTGCCAACCACCGGTGACGAAAGTTCCTGTTATTTTCAACGCATAATAAAAATACTTCTTTTGACGTTCAGATTAAAATTTATCGAAAACTGTATTGCATCGATTTTAAAAAAATTGCGAAGTGTAAAAAAAAATAAAATAAAGCCGCCCGAGCAGGGACTTGAACCCTGGACCCTTGGATTAAAAGTCCAATGCTCTACCGACTGAGCTACCCGGGCTTCGAACGTTTCATTCACAATACTACATTTCATGCAAAACAGTTTAGTTAAATTTTTGTTAAATTATATCTTATCGTTTATTTGACTTTTAAAATAGTTTTGTCAACAATTCAAATTGACGTCAAAGATAAGCACAAAATTCTCATCAAAATCACTCATAATGTATAACAGAAATATTACGTATTTAAATTTTTTATAAATTATAATTTAAAAAAAATAAAGTTCTACTCGTTTTTTTAAAATTAAACTTTTTAACTTCTATTTTTCACATCCCGCTGGAAGCTTACAATTAATAGTTCATTTATCAAATTGGTGAAGGCGCCGGGTTAAAATGAAAATTTTATTAATTTTTGTTAGTTTTTTACTATAAGTGTGTTGGTCTATTATTTATTAGCTTTTGAGCAAAGTAAAAAACCAGAAAAGCTAATATCTGCTAGAAATAAAAAGTTTGAAAGAAAAATCGGTATGTTTGAAAATTTAAAATTTTATCACCAGAGGAAATTAAAAATTTAAAACTTAATAAAACTTAAAATGTTTTGGCTATTTTGCCATTATCATTGTCGTGTCCAGTAAAATTTAAAAGTTTTCTTATCAACAAACAACACATTTTTAGTAAAATTGCCACATGCTGATTGCGTATACGTAAAACAAATGTCGTTTATATTCTTCCATTAAAAAAATACTGTGAAGTTGTAAATTAACTAAAAACAAAAAAGATGGACAAGTTTCTTAGAATGTATATGTATAAAAACTCAAATAATTTTGCATTTTCATTTTTCTAACACTAATATGTTATACTGTTTCTATGGTGCATAAGAACTCACCCTTTATATTGCTCTTAAAATACGCTTTTTTTATAAAGTACGTCGTCAATGGCAACGTATCTTATAGAGTTATAAAATACGATTCAAAAATTTACTTTATTCATTTTGCTTACATTTTTCATAAAATAAAAAAGTACAGTAATTGAAATTTTGACCGACGTTGTTAGAACTAGCACATTTCTCCCGTAACATCGTTAATGTGTTTTCAACTTCTTCTGCAAATACTTCATTTACAGTTGCTCTTGGAATAGCCGTTTCATTCTTAAACTTTCTTCCAGCATGTTCTTCTACTTCGACTACTTCATTCCCAATGGCGCTCGTAGTATTAGATGTTCCATTCCCAAAAACTTGTCTAGCTATCTTTAATCTTTCTCCCAGCGACTCTTATTCAATATAAGATTCTGCTACTTTTGCAGATTCCCATCCTCCATATCTCTTCAAGAACGTAATATCTTCCCCTACATTGTAAATTTTATTATATGTTCTGAATAATAAACTGACTACTCACCAGCATTAACAAAAAGAGTCGCCGAAGTGCGGCGAAAACAATGCCCAGTGTAACTCGATGGATTTTCTAGTTTAAGATATGTTGCGATTTTCTTCCCCAAAGGTGTTGATTCCCACACATTGGCAGCTGCACTTTCCCTTATTGTAATGTAAGAAAAATCTTGTAGGTGATTTTCTTGGGTGCAAAACAATATAACGTCTATACAATTCGATGGGATTAACCCCAAAACCTTCACTAACAATGGTGAATCGTCGTTCCTTATGGGTTTTAGAATCCGGAATAATGATATTTATTGTGTCACCACAATCATGTACGTCACTGAATTCCATAGCGGCCAATTCGGCTTTTCTACAGGCTCCAGCAACTCCGAAGATCAGTGCAACCTGAAAAATTTCATAAAATTTATGTCTAAATATAATTTATTCCTTACTTTGACAAATAAATATTCCCCTTCATCCGCTTGTTGTAAAAATGTTCTAATTTCCTCTTGTGTCAAGACCTTGGACTTTTTACTGCGATAACCAACATTTAAATTTTTTAAGAAAGGAATAACAGCACCAAACTTGTCAATTTGTATGTTGTCTTTGGCTTTTAGTGTAGCCTTGAGCACTGAATACCCTGGCCACAATGAGGCTGGTGACAACTTTTGCGACTAAAAAGTAAATGTGTTAGTTTTTCAAAAATGTTCCATTTCTATTTACGCACTTACTCTCATATCCAGGAATGTTAAAATGACATCTTCCGTTACTTCCGTGATGCCATTCTTATTTTTCCAGTCATGAAATGAATGATACACTTTCTCGTAGGCGAGTTTTGATTTTGCAGGTAACAAATTGCCCCGTAATTCTTTACCTTTTTCCTTAATTTTTTGAGGAACACTCTCGCACATTTTAACCGATGCAAATTGTTTTTTTCACAATTTGTTTACTGTTACTATAGGAAACCTACCACCGCACCCTTTACCCACCACACTTTGACACATTTTGCTACAATTAAGAATTTTTTAATCAAAGAAGATTTTTCATAAAACAAGCATTAGTGTTAGAAAAAATCTTGAAGACAACTCGTGTTTTATAGTTAAAAAATCTCGTTCTATAAAATCCTCGCTCGCTCCGCTCGCTCTGATTTTAACTACGAACTCGATTTTTAAACTCTCTATAAAACACTAGTTGTCTTAATAGCTATTAAATCTGATCAGTGGTACAAATAAATCAAATATAAAAATAACCACAATGAGATTATTGTTTTTAAACTTATTGTTTATTCTGTGCAACGGCCTGTTTAAAGTAGTACCATAAAGCTGGTCGCTACTGATAATGATAACAGCAAGGTACTGATAATAAATAACTTTGCTAGTTGACAAAGTGTATTTAGTTTTTTATGCATATTCCAGTGTGACAACATATTCCGTTGAGAATAACTGCTTTGTTTGAGTAAGTGTTACATTAAAACTCATGTTCTCAGTAAAACAATTGCCAACAAAACGTGACCACGTACAAGACCAATTAAAATTTTTGTTTTAAAAAGGTATGTGATAAAACAATCAATGTTATCAGATAATTGATGTTTTGAGAAAAAAAAAGTAAAACAATGAACCAGGTCCCACCGAGATTTGAACTCGGATCGCTGGATTCAGAGTCCAGAGTGCTAACCATTACACCATGGGACCTTGATAAATCTGCTTGCAGATCACTTGATTAAAAACTGTGGTTTTTAAATTAAATTTAAAACAATGTTTTCTAAAAAATTTCCATAGAAAACTAAAAAGCACACGTGTGCAGTGTTATAAAACACTTGGAACTCTTTTAATGACGCCATAGGAACCTACGCGCAATGAGTCACGTTTCCCTGTCAATTTCCACCGTGTTTACACAAGTGCCATACAAGGTTATGTCCAAAATTGACAGTTTGTGGTGCGGTTTGACATAGGTCCAAAGTAAAATGATATAACATCGTCAATTTCCTATGTTTGACCCTAAAAATTCGTGAGATGACATTAATCCCTTCATTCCGATTGTTACATAAATCTTTCGCAACATTCGTACTTTAGAATTCCAGAATCATGACCAGATTCTACGAACATACGACGATTTTTAACTACAGCTGGGACCAAGTTGCTCAAGGGTTTTGGAAGAGATACCCGAATCCCAACAGGTAATGAAATTACATTACAATTAACATTGGATAACTTTACCTTTCAGCAAACATGTCTTGACTGAGGATACAGTCTGTCGAGATGTACGCTCAGGACGATTGTTCTCTACCAGAATACTTAGCAAGACAAATCCGATTCCAAAATGGGCTGAAAGGTTTATCACGTCGAAACATGTTCATATTATTGAGGAATCAATTGTTGATCCTGTCAATAAAGTATTAGTTACTTATACAAGAAATCTTGGCTACACTAAAGTTATGGTAATATTTTGAAGGTGTCTCAATTGTATAATAAGAGAGGTTTTTATAGAGTGTCACTGAAAAGGTGATTTATCTACAGAGTAGTGAACAGCCTGGGAAAACTGTAGCTGTGAGGTCTGCATGGATTGATTCACAAGTTAGAGGATTCAGCAGGGCGATTTGTGCATTTGGGTATGAGAGGTTCAAGAAGAATTGTTCTAAAATGGTAAGAGACGCGCTGTTGGGTGAAATAGCTGAGGAGTTATTTTTCAAAACTCAAGAAATCCAATTTTAACTGACATTCGGTTTGAGATGAAATTGGGATTATTTTGGGTAAATCTAAAAATGTGTATCTTTTATTCAGTTACAAACCTCTTGGTAAAACATTATGTTACCATCTTATGCCAAAATAGTTCAAGTAAATTTAAAGAAAATTGAACAAATCGTTTTTTCTAATCCCTTGTCAAAATTTATGAAATGGATTTATTGGTTTTTGAAAAATAACTCCTGATGAAATGGAAAATTGGTAATAAATTATTAAGGCAATAAATCAGAGAACAAACTCCATAACTGTCACGATTTAACTTGAGAATTGACTATAAATCAAAGATTATAAATCAATTAACACAAACGTAATATTGTCAAGACGTGAACACACACGCACAATGTTACTGTAAATCACAAATTCAATCAATGTTACACAATCTAAGAAAAACTAATTACTCAACACTTCTGGCTTAATTATTAAATATATTATGTATTTTTATTAGACAATAGGAATGATTTTTTTTTAAGTTATTCTTACCACCGAATCATAGGTCAAATTATATTCAGAATGCAAACATTTTAGCCCTCAGGCGACTACCCAAAAATACAAACGGTCAGAATTCTGCCAGTTTTGGATTTTGCGTAAACTTCTGCGTTAAATGAGCACAAATAATTGGAGTTTGCTCCACGAGTAAACGAAACATTGATCAAAATCTGTTTTCAGGGGATCTTTTTGGGGTGATTTTCAACGAACTTTTTCGAAACGAAAACGACGTTTAATACCTTTGATTTCTCATCAATCGAAGCAGCAACTCGAAATTTATCAAATGGCGTATTCGAGTGACGGCCAAAAAACAAAAAATTGAAATTTTTTTATCGATTGAGTCGGAAATTTTTTTCGCGAACAAATCGACTACGGAATTTTGGGTATTTAAGGGCGAATTTTTAAGGAGAACAGCGCGAGAAAAACGATGGCGCAAACCGTTTCTTTTTATCTGTTGTAGTTACAGAGATATTGAGCAATTAAAATTTGAAAAATAAAAATCAACTATTCGAAACTTTGAACGGCCATAATTCAGTTATTTGTTGTCGTACGTAGATTTTGAGCCCGGATTTGGGATCTGCGCAAAATTCTGCGTAAAATGAGCTCTAATAATGCAAATTTACCCCCAAAATAAGCGAGATATCGCCCGCAGAATTTTGACACAGTTTTGGTCATGAATTTACTATTTTTTGTTTTTTCAAAGAAAATTGCTGAATGACTTTTTTTTATATTACCTCAGAAGAGTGGTTTCTTGTTTCTAGAATAAAATTAATTGGTTTTACATTTCCACCTGAGACAGCCTTATCGTTTCAAACGAAAAAATAAATAAATACTGTTTATCTTCCACCAAGAGATTACAACAAGTATGTTCAACTTGTGGGCTTTTCCATTTGATTAAAACCAAATTGACCCATCAAAAAAAATAATTAATTAATGCAGGTATTTTCAAAAATATTCCCACTCATGAACCGCATAATCAATTTTTTTAATGATTACAACTTCAAGTCATCGACTTTCCACATCATATAAAATGATAAATGTCTTGTTTTTCGTCCATTACGCGAGTTAATTTATATTATTGTTTAACAGCCCATTTATATTGATTAATTAAAAGTTGAATATCCAGATCTAATCGATTTAATAGGAGACGTTATCATTCCGTATCCGTCCAAAATTCATTGTTGTAACGTTAAAAGTGCCAGAACAATTGAATTTTCTTGCCGATAATGATTTTATGTAATGAGCGATGCAAACTCCTTTCTTGGTCCGTGAGAACAAAAAGATTCTAATTATCTGTTAAAAAAAACTCGTCTCGGTTTAACGTATCGATTTTCCTCTTATTTACATAAACCTACTTTTATTCGTTTTTCAGGTGGGTGGCTTCAATTACGTACTAGCAAACATGTTCCCTTTACAAAGTACCGTGACGACAACACATGCAACGATCACAGCGACGAGTAAATTAAAGGATGCCGCAAAAAATGCCTCTGAACTTGCAAAGTCGAAAGCGGCGCCTATTTACGCATCTCTACATCCCAATCAGTCGTAAAAATTTAGCACTTGTGTCGATCATTACAGAATGATCCTAGTTTGCGTAATTCAAATATCCTATGGAAGATTATTATTACGTTAATTGATTTTTTGATACTTTTTTTTATTCTAAAAATGCTATGTAAGAACTTAGAACCATTCAAATCGTGCATGTATATAATTATAGATAAATGTATATTTTACCGAGTCGCCCCCATATAGGGTACAAGGGTGTAAATTTTAGATCCGCTAGGAAGGTTGTCATGATTGTCGTTGAATTCCTAGAGTGTACAATAAATTGTAATAAAAGAATTAGTGAATGAAACTGACTTTATTTAAATTTGTGTCCTTTTTTATCAGTACCGTGTTAATATTTGTCGAAGGGTAGCACCCAATCGTCGAAGAAGCGCGTCTGCACTTTTAGACTTGCTGCCTTCACAATCACCACTTTCTTTATCCCCCATCATTCTTGTCTGAACTTGATTGTTACAGGGCGCAAATTGACGCGATTTGAGATTTGCATCTGAAAAAATAACAATAAGAGAGTAAATTAAATAATTAGGATTCTAATTTTAGCGCAGTTTATGTAACGGCTTACCCACTTTTCCTTGACAAATCAACCTTTCGAGATGACAAGCACTTCGAAATTTGCTAGCGCCTATACAAACGGGGTTGTAATCATCAGGATCGCATTCTGGACATGAAGCTCGTATCCCAACAATGTACAAAACTGAAATGAAATGTTAGAAATTTCGTTTAAATAGTCAGGTAGTAATACCAGCCACCATCAATAATGACGGTTTCATGTTTTGTTTGGATGAATAAACTGTTGGAATATTTTTATAACTATTATTTGTGCAATGGGGATTCTATATTAACTGAGAAAACAAGACTGCAATTTAACAGAACATAAAAATGCCATAAAAAGAGACTCTGGGCGTCATTTTATTTGTAAATTCGGTTTGATACAATGGTAAATTACACAATCGTTATTGAAACGCGATGGTAGGCGTTACTTAAAACACCACGGAGATTCCAGATATTCTTGAACGTTTCCGGTTGAGTGTTGTAGCATGAATCAACTGCTTTTGCCCAAAGCTCGACCTGTAATTTCGCTTTGTTACACTTCAGTAATTTCATTTTTTAGTGAAAAGTGTGTAGTTGCAATGATCATAAAACACAAACAAGATTAGAAGACTAGAGTAATAAAAGTCACTTTTAAGACCTATTGTTCTTTGCCGTAAATATACATTAAATAGAATGTCACCGGTAAGGAGCTGTATTGTACTCCATAACTTTACCAAATCAAGTTGGGCCACCTACATTCTTTGTTCCTGGTTTGATCGGAATGTGAACCGACCATAAAGTCCAACTCCAGTGTTGAGGGGGCTGCGCGGTATCTTGAAATTCCAAGTTTGCAACGTGCCAAGTTTCGCCTTCATCTGCGGTTACATCAACTCGGACGATTTTTTGCCCTCCGCCGGACCAAGCGTAACCTGGAAGTGAAGAGTGCCAAATCATGCAGTTTTTCTAGGTCTTGTACCTTTAACAACAATATGCCCATCCTCTAATTTAACACCATCACCATCCAAAGGTTTACAGATGGCTGAAATAACCGGCAGCTCTTGGATAGCTGGAGATTTCTTAAAATCGACCGTCTCCCAATCAGTGCTGGGGGAAAATCCCTTGTAATCATTCTGTTGCCAGTGCGAATCGCTCTCATTCCCGGAAACTATAATTTTCCCTGGAGAACAATTCTAAGTAAGAATTCGTCAAAATTTTTTATCTATACCTAGCCATTTTACATTTCTAGCTCCTACAACCCCCGGGACTATCACACGAATTGGATAACCGTGGTCACGTGGAATAGGAACCCCATTCATTTCATAGGCTAGTAAGACATCCCCGTATTTACTCATGGCTTTCCACAGGGGAATCGAAGCCCCGTAAGTTTTCCCAGTTGGATCAAAATCGAGCCCTTCAAACTAAACCACAGTGATTGAGATAAAAAGTTCCTGAGATTTATTACTTGCACGTGTTTCAGTCGTTTGTCGTCTTCATCAACCCCCACTTTCATAAGAACGTCTCGGAGTTTCACCCCTGTCCATCTCGCATTGCCGACAGCGGCAGCTCCCCAGTTTAAGCCTTTAACGGGTTTCACCTTCACGAAACGAATTCCTAAATCGTTGTCTTTCGTTGGGTTTTACTCTCACCTGTGTCATTTCACTACGTCGATTGCCTGCACACATGATGGTGGCTGTGATGGTGTGCTGGGGTAATTTTTTCAACTCTTCTAAGGTCAACACTAAAGATTTCTTCGTTCCTTCAACCTCCACTTCTAATTCGTAAGTCTCTGCTTCTACCTGAGGCACGGGGAGATGATTGCGGACATAAAAAAGTTCGCTAAAATAAATTACAATGACTCCTCTTACAGACTCACTTGGGTGTTATGAACTGTTCAATTAAAAGAAACGGAGGAGCTTCAGCGTTGAATGGTTTAATAGACGCGGGTTTTAGAGCTGCGTGTCTTTTTGGATCAGTGGAGTAAGGATCTGACATATCAGAAGTCAGCTTTTCAGACTCTTCTTTTGAGATATTGCCTGAAGATGAATGACTAATTTTATGAAGACTGATAATCTAGACGAACCTATGCGTAAAGTTTCAAGTATCTCAAGAACGTGTGGGTTGTTATGAACACTGTATAACATCCAGAAAGGTTCAACGGAGCTTCCAGCAGCTAATAAAATCTGCTCGCCTCCAGGATGTCCAATTATGAAATCTGTTATATCATACACACCTTCCTTGTACGTGACCCACACTCGTTTGTCCCTAAAATGAGTTCATCTGGCTTTGAAACATTGACAATACGCAATATTACTACTATTATTACGGACACTAGTCCGAAAATAGAATCATAAATCAATGGATGCCATTAAAAAAATTATCAGTGATTTCGACATTGTTCATTTGCGGTCATAAAAATAGAAGAAATGTACAGTTTTTAAACTACTAATTGTAACAAATTTGCAGTTATGAAATGAATTAGATAACATGTTACAAATCTAAACTATTGATAAAAAAAGGAATATAAAGCACTCACTTTGTACAGTGTTCTGAGACTTCTTTTAAGCTGTAGTATGGAAGGTTTTCCCTTGCAACTCCAACCTCTGGTCCTTCAAATACTTCCGCTCCTTCTAAAAACGTCACATTCTTCCTATAATCTAACAAACACTCAAGTTAACTTTCCACCACACAATTCAATTATACCATAAACTTTGTAAGCTACCAACGCCGTTAAGGAAGCCCCCATAAAAACTTTATTGCTAAAAAAACTGTTATATCTCCAGTTATTTCCATTTTCACGACCACTATCTTTATAAACTCGCTGGAAACTAGCTGGGGAAAACTGTGTTATAAACGTGTTGCTCAATACTCTGCTAAAAAGGAAGCTAAAATTGTAATATGTTAAATTTTTAATGTAAAATTATGGGATTCAACCTGTTTTTGATGTATTTCATTGTTGCCCACTCAAAGTTGCTGCTATAAAAGTAAAATATTTATAGTCTAATACAAAATAACTAAGAAAGGTCAAGTTTGTTCGTGTACAGAATTTCGATAACGAGCGATTACATTGGCCCCGATCTGATACTGATTGATAATAACCAACAACACACGTGTTAATATTTTATTAACTAACTACTTAACGACTGAAGTAAAGAAAGCAAATTGAACAAAAATCGATTTTCTATTGGGGTCGCTTAATAACAGAAAGTAGAATTTAATTTACTAATGTATTTGAGCATTTATTTATTAACATGAAAACAGTCAGTATTAACACGTTAAAAGGTGACTTGATTATAAATGTTTGAGTTTTTCCAGGTGTTATCACTTTGAACTTACCATCATTCTTCAAATTATTTATGTAAAACAAAGCATTTAATATTTATCAGTTTCTTAAAGAATTCCAAGATTAGCATGACAGTCACAACACTGACGACCTTGGAATATGTAGGGTAATTTGTCTAGTGTGTTGGTCACTCTGAAAAAAATACTTTTTCGAAAATTAATAACAAATTTTCAGAAACTGGTGTTTTTTATGGTTGTAGTTCATATAATTTATACTTTTGTGGTGTTTACGAGTGTTTGGTTAATATTAATTCGTCCTGTTTGTGTTTTTTTTGGGTCACGTTAGTAACTTTTTTGTTTCTTGGCGAGTGGTTCCCTCTGGTGGCGATGCGTCATGTGGAATCTTGTCAGTTGTCAATGTATCTCAGTGCTTGAATGATGGGTGTAAAATGGCAGGTTTTTTCGAAAAATCGTATGTTTTAGTGTCACTTCTCAATGAAATGCCGCAAATAGCGGTGATTTTAAAATGGGTGGATGCATAGGTGTGAGTCGTTCTAGGAGCGGTGCTATCGACGATTCGTCGGGGTCCATCTCAAGACCCAATTCAGGTAATCTATGTTAACCTTGGAAACATACCTCGAATAAAAAAGTAAACTTTACCCCCAGGTAGTACACGTAAAAATCATCCGTTGTGCCATGAAACTATTCGCTGGAAATCAGACGTGCCATTAACGGAAGGTCAATTAAGAAGTAAAAGGGATGAATTCTGGGACACGGCGCCCGCTTTCGAGGGCCGTAAAGAAATTTGGGATGCCCTCAGGGCTGCAGCGGTGGCTGCGGAAGCCATGGATTACGAGCTAGCGCAGGCGATACTTGATGGGGCGAGCATTTCAGTACCTAATGGTTATTTAACTGAATGTTATGATGAATTGGGAGCACGCTATCAGGTCCCTATTTATTGCCTTTCCTATCCGATTAACATTGTTAAAGAAGACAATGGGCGAGACTCGCCTGCTGAATGTTCAGAACCTGTGGATGGGGGAACAGAAACTGTGCTCAAATTGAGATTATCGCACAATTGTACTGACATTAAGTTGGCAGTTTATTCGACTGATACAATTAGTATGTGTAAGAAGAAACTTCAGGTATGACCTCTTTTTGACGTGTTACAAACATTTTGGGGGTTTTTTACAGAGTCAAGAAGGCATTGAGTCATCTAGGCAAAGGTGGTTCTATGGTGGAAAACTATTGGGTGATAAACTTCATGTAGAAGAGGCCAAAATACCTCCAGGCTATGTTGTTCAAGTTATTGTCAATATGGAAACCTCGCCTGTTTCTAAGCAAGCCTTATAAAGTTGATAAAGTAAGTCCAATAACACCAGTAGATAACAATTTTCGTAATCATATTATTGCCATTATTGACATTCATATACAGGGTCATTTACTTTAGTCTTAATCCTCATCAGTATATCAAATGTTACGTATATTAAACAGGCACCAAAATAAGTATTTAGCATAAGTAGACGACCCTGTAGCAAATGTGATAATTACAAACTCACATTTGCCCTAATTCTAGCTACATTTCTTAACCATAATTGTGAAGGTGGACTTTATTAATATTCAATGAATGCTGAGTGTTGAAGTCCAGTAACCTTCACGTTGTTTTCACTGAGGAATTACTTATTGATTATTGTTCATTTCCTCCCATAGTAACCTCACTGTCAACTACAGAAGATTCCTGCTAAAGAGGTGGGTTATTTTTAGCGTTATTCTTGGAACCAACATAATGCAGTGCTAGTTTGTTCATGTTATTCCAAAAAAGACTTGATTCATATCATTATTAGAATTAGAGGTTGATTTAAAGAGTGAAGTTTTTATATTACAGTACCAAAAAAATATATATATTAAAATTTCGCCACATCAACCACTTTGCATACACAGTGAAGATCGTTAAAAAATGGTGAGCTTCTTGTTGGCCAAAAACTTGTATGCATTTATTAATTTTTGACTGACTAATTTGTTTTAGTTGTGTACAGTTTAGAATTTATACTGCTTTTTCGACTGGACTTTGCTTTTTGTATTATATAATTTAATTTGCTATTATTAAATTAATATTTTTGACGCAAAAGTGAAAGGAATGAATTTGTTTCTAATGCCTCCACCAGCAGGACGTAGAGAACTTCATACGTATGAATTCATTTCTTACACCAATTTTGTATATTCTGTATTTTTTTTCAAGATACGTTGTAATTCCATGACTGGTATCACTTGTTAGATCAGCCGTCAATACTTTGACTAAGAAGTCTATTTTTGTACACCTCGGTGTCCAATGTCATTTACAGGCTTCCCTCGTTATTCTTCGTCTTTCTCTTACTGTATGGAATTGTCCGTCCGACTTAGTCTTTTGTACAAGTTATCGACTCCATCTTCTCTATGTTAACGCATGTGTAAAATAGAGCAAGAAAATCAAAACAGATCGTCTTTAAGAACTTGTTTTTCTCTAAAACTTCTATAGATTGTACGAGTTTGAATAGGCCTAGAATTATTTATTAAAAAAACGGTTACACATATCGGTGTAGTTCTCGAAAAATAACAAGGAAAGCCAATCGAATACTCACTAATATACATTAAAGACTGTAGCTGAGAATGTTACATGGGGGATCGTCTGCGCCCCCATGTGAACATTATCACCGTCGAACTAACCAATAATGAGATTTGAGGCAATGTAATGTAAATAAAACGCAATAAGTTTGGAATCAGATAATGTGTTTTTTAAAAACGCACCAAATACTTATTACAACTTGTTTCATGGTGGATCACGTGATAATATATTTTGTTTTAAAATGAAGTGGTAGTGTCGATACTAATTATCAAACAGATATCAATAATCTAACAATAAAAGTTTGTTACATTAACACTCTTATTTTGGCAACCTTTTAAGTTCGTGGGCTAACCACATGGCTGAAGACAGTAAAAGCAACGAACCACTTTGATGACACGCTGCCAAGGCCGTGGGCACGTAGGTTAAAAGAGTTGTGATTCCGAGACCCACCTAAAAGAGTCATTTATAGAAATTACTTTAATTGGATGTGCTCATTTACTTGTAACCAAGCCACGGTGCCTAGTGCGGTGGCCGCGATGTGCGCCCTTCGTGGCAGAACCCTACTTCTGGAAATCACATACAAGTACGTTATGTAAAGTACGGTCGATGTCCCCAAAATGCGATGTCCAAACTGGACTGTGGTCGGATTTTCTGTCAAATTCGCCACAAGAGGCTTGAGAGCTAAAATGTCGTCCGGAATCCACTTATCCGCGAACTTAGGAAACGAGTTGTAGACTAAACCAGCGTCTAGCCCGGCTACAAAAGCACCTAAAAGTACAACCTGAAGTTTGGTTCATCGAGTGTTGCAAACCCACCGGAAATTATCGTCGCGAAAACGAGACCTTTGCTCATAAGCGCTAATTTCCTAAACTTCCTGGAGGCTTTTAAGGTACTTCTACTGATATTCTGAAGGGTTTCTGGGGGTGCAAGTTGGTGTAAAGCTGACCACAACAACGAAGCGTACAAAAAGAACGCGAGACTGAGATGTGCAGCGAGTCTATATTGAGACACTCTCGGTACGTCGTTTTCAGCATGAAACCGATCTTGAAGACCTGATTTTACCATGTACCAACCCATCAAGCCTTGGGCACCAATCAAACCACCAAAAACCAACACCCGTTTTTTTAACGCAGGTGTGAATCTGCCTCGAGCCCAGAAATATACAGCTGGTAACAAAAAGACGGCACCAATGGCGCGTCCCCACATTCGGTGGCCAAATTCCATGTACCAGATCCATTTGAATTCCGATAAAGTTATTTCTCTGTTCTTACTATAAAAGAGAATTACGGGATTTAGCAATAAACAACATGCGGTGATTATTTGTAAAACAAACAGCAATTACAGAGAAGTGTCGGTTGTTCAGGGCCATGAAGCTGTTTTATGAGTCGCGTTGAAATTGCACGTAGACAAAACATTGATTTTATGGAATACGAAGCGTTCAGTTCAACAGGTTTGTTTCGCAGTGGCGGAAAGCTGCATGAAAATACGTACATTTTGAATTCGGGATATTGTTGGTATTTCGCAAATTCTTCCTCCCATTCTTTTTCAGTTCCAGGCATTTTTTCTCCTAGTAATTTCCATGTGACCATGGATAAACCAGATTCCGTAAGTCGGGTTACTCCACCTACAAATGATTGAGGGCTACTGTAACTTATGTAGTCAAAAAATATTTCGTTACTATTTACACTTTATTGTCTAATACTGAAATTTAATAATAATAAATATTTAAATTATTGATAGTTGACTATTATTTGGAACCAGTTCCTTTAAGGATTTCTTCAATTATGGTGTAAATACTATAAAGACTAAAATAATAAACCAGTGCTATACCTAAAACTACTGCTACAAAGACCATCCCACTACATGTTAGAAGCCAGTATCCTATCGCTTTTTGGCCCTTCTTAGGGGCATTAGAAGTCAGTCTCACGATTATAGAACCAGTGGATTTGAGAAAATTATTCTGAAACAAGGAATAAATCTCAATAATATTTTGGTACGTATTATGAAGTAACTTTTTTATCTAAGTGCCAATTGTGCCTCATAATGAGTGAAATATTACTTACCTTGAGAATGCAGTTGAGTGGCTGTCTTCCCAAAATGGGTTTCACGTAATTTCTAAGACCCCCATGTATAGGTAAACTCCTGCTGGTACTTCCCAGAAGTTGCCTTGCTTGGTTTGAGAATACCGACGCTCTGCAGTGTCTAGCAACATTTAGCATCGTGCAAAATTCTGTAATAATTGCGAAATACTTTGTTAAAAAAGCAACAATGCGTGTAGTTATTCTAAGCCGATGACGAAAAAGCCGCAAACCATGTTCCTCAGTAAACAACTCCAATCAGCTGATTCATTCTAATACAAATTAAAAATACGAGAATACGACTTACCGCGAGTATGGTCGACTTATTTAAAGTTTCTTTATCAGTAATCAGTGAGGGGATTTTTATATTGAACAAACAAAGTTCTAAGTTGGAATTGTTGTTTGTGATAAGAGAAACACAAATCACTTGATAATGATAAAAGCTTTTTATTGCAAAACAAGTGGAGTTTAATTAGTTCTTTTTCATTGTATATCATGGGGGATATCGCTGCTTCTAAAAGTAATTTAATCAAACGGATTTTTGGGACAATGGAGTATGGGGGCGATTTAGAAGATCTAGCTCAAGGAATTGTAAGTTTTAGACCTTGTTGACATTGTAAAATTCACACTGAATGTAGGAATGGGTAAAGAGTAAAGAAAACAGCATTTTTGCGTATGTGGATAAAAGAGATGAAGCACCAAATGGAGAAGCTTTCCCAGTTAAAAACGCAAGTAATGGGGAGCATTTATGTAATATTCAAGTCCCTGATTCGTCGACAGTTGAAAATATTCTGAAAAAAGCATCAGAGGCCAAAAATTCATGGGGTGAGATTCCACCTATAAAGAAGTCGGAAATTATCTTTAAGTGAGTAACTAATCAAATGAGTGCTTATGCAATCATTTCCATTGTAATTGCTAGATTGGGGATTGAAATCCAGAAAAAACAAGACCTCTTGGTACAACTTGAGATATTAGCCCGTGGCATCCTCAGAAAAGACACCACCAAAGCCCTGCCAATACTCACCGATTATCTGCTCTATTACTCAGGTTTTGGCGTCAAGTACAACGCGGAAAACTCCACATTCGCTCCAAAAGGCATGTAAAATCGTCACTTCACATTGGACGAGTTCTCGTATAACCTCACTTTTTTAATTCCGTCAAATCACACTCTTCTTTATTATTTCGATCAAATGAGAGTCAGAATTTGATTGGAACTTAAAATAAACAAGAATATTTAACTATTTTAAGAAGTTCGCACATTCACAACTTCACTTTTTGAATTACTGTCTAGGAATATTCATTGCTGTTTTGTTGGTAGCTCGTGTTATTTACTGGCGCTAAAATTTAATTTGAATTTCTTGCAGGCTTGGTTGTGGGGATTCTTCCTGATTTCAACTCAGTAGGAACTTTGGGTTACATATTAGGGCCGTGTTTAGCGTCTGGTTGCCAATTAGTTCTTCAGACAGGTCCTGAATTGAGTTTAGCTGTTCACGCAATCATTGAAACTGCAGCGCAAGTTGGGTAAAAAAATTTTATTCTCTAACTATTACAAAAAACTCACCTCCAATTTAAGACAAATTGAGTAATTTAACTGTTACATAAGCCTTTCAGTTTAATGCACTCAAAAAGAAACGTTTGATCATAAATTTATCCAAAAAACTAATTAAATTCGTAGCATACCTGAAGGAACCTTGAGATTAATACCTGGAAATGTAGATCCCAACGTGTTTTTCACTCACTCTGAAGTTTCCACGGTGGTATTTTTTGACGACTTGTACAAAGAACAATACTTAATTGCAAACCCGTTCAACAAGAAGCTTCTTCATTTCAACTCCTCAGGTGCATCGACTGTGATTTTCGATAACAGCGATTTAGATTCCGCTTGTCACAGTGTTGTAGAAATTGCCTTCAGTTACAAAGGAATGGTGCCTTTCTTTTTTATATCCACGATATTTTTTTTCTAAATTATGTAAATTGTAGCTACCATGGTCGACTAGAAATGTTTTTGTTCAGGAAAACATCTTTGAAGCATTCATCCACAAATTAAAACATCAAACAGCTCAATTAAAAATTGGTACAAGTAATAAAAAGAACGTGGATGTATCGTATCCATCTGAGGAAGTCTTGGGAAAGTTAACAAAAATTGTCCAAGACGCGCAAAATGCAGGAGTTGAGATATTCCAACCCAGTGATTCCGTTTTTCCAACTTTGATCATAGGAAGTAACGTTTTCCCCAACAATGTTATCAAAGAAGACTTTCTGAATGTCCCCATTGTCACAGTAGTTGCATTTAGATCTATAAACGAAGCTGTGAGTTTAGCTAATAACTCCAGGCAAGGCTTGGGAGTGTCGGTCTGGACCGAAAGCACGAGTCTTGTTAACGAAATAATCGGGAAACTAAAAGTAAGTCTGCTCTCGTTGCTCATTTTCCAACAATAAATTGTAGTTCGGAAACGTTTGGGTCAACTCCCATGGACTCTTCGCTGCGAACATCTCCACAACGCCTTACAAAACTAGCGGGAATGCGTACTTCGGAGGAAATCAAGGATTCTATGAGTACATCCAGACCAAGTCTCTGAAGGATGGTTCTATTCCTCAAGGAGCGAAAGGTGAAGTTATGGAGAAAGCGATCGCTGAAGCAAAAAAAGCTGCTTGGTCCCAACTTACCGCCATGGATAGAATAAAACACTTTCAAACAGCAATTCAGAGCATCGTAAACAACAAAAAGAATGAGACTCTGCCAGAAAAATGGCTTGACCATTGGGTCACTCTTATCCACGAGTGCATTTTAAACCACCCCGATGAAAGTTTTACCAAAACCAAACGTTTTAACGTGATAACCACTCGCGAACCTCACGGAATTGTCGCAGTGGAAACTCCTGATAACAAAGACGAGCACAATAAACGACTGATAATTGCAGCCTTAAATGAGGGGAATGCAGTTATTCTTGTAAATAGTTGTGACGAGACCACCACGTTCTATTCTAACGTTGCTAAAAGTTTGCCCAAAGGTGTTTTGACTGTGGTTTCCGCCTCACAGGATGTTACCAAAGTTGCGGCTTTGCACAAAGAACTGAGTGTTTATTTTGGAGAAAGAAGCAACAAAGTGTTTGGTTCGTTGCCTCTGAAGAGTTCGAGTAAGTTCAGGGTTGCCGATTCGGGCAACTGGAAGGAGGCACGAAATAAAGCTAGTTTGGTAAAAAATGTTTGGCTGAACAAAGGGCAGTCATTTGTGTAGACATGCTACAATAAAGTTTCATTAATTAAATTTTGATTTGACTGTAGTAAGAAGTTGTGAGATACAAATTAGGTTACATAATAATAATTCAAGGTAATTTTTTGTTCTAAAAAGGAGTTGCAAACTATAAAAAAAATAAAATCAATATAAGGAATGTGGAATTGGACAAGTATTAATTTATTGATACAACCACAGACAGCTACTAAATTAAAACATAATACCTTAACAAAATTAATAAAACTATTAACAGCAGTAAAGATTTAAATTTCTATATATTTACACGCAAGAAATTAAATTAAAATTAAATAAGGAATGTGTTGGTTCAAAGTAGTGGATTTCCCTGAAACAAAAACGTGAAATTTCCATATATTTCATACAAAGAAATAGTTAATTACCCATTCTTTGGCCACAATTAGCAGCGTGTGTTTTTCTAATTTAGGGCCAATCAAAGGATTCATTTGTGCTACATAACAGCACAACCAGCTAAAAAACGTCAAAATTAACAAGTTTTTTGAACAGTGGATAATCATGTGATATCAAATATCCTCCAAACTCCACCAAATACTTACAACAACCAACAAGTTACTCCCGTCAACATCAGAATGACTTGAATGATGCTAAAATTATTTAAACAATCAATTTCGATGGTCTAAACTTCGAAAGACTCACCCTCTGTTTGGTCCTTTTGGGACAATAATTGGCAAGACGATGCCAACACCTCCCCACAAAACCGTGAAAACAATAAACGGAAGAGCTGCAGCACCCATTTTTCCGCAATTTATCCAAAATTATATAGAAAAATTGGAAATATTCTTAAATTGCACCAACCCTTGAATCACGAGATTGACAAGTACGAAAAGTCATATGATCGCAAAGTGCGCATGTCAAAAAAGTATAACTCCACCAACTTTATAAAACTAAAGTTACCAAACAGTTGGTGGCCCGTTTTTCAAAACATGGTTTTTAAAAAGTGTTCTCACCGACTTTCAAGAGTTTTTCAGCCACTTTCAGTTACACCAAAGAATGCAGAAGTTAAGCGGCACGATATCACGTCGAACAGTCAGAGAGTGAGTTGTGAACATAACCTAAAAGTTTTGTTAATTTTTTATTTTAGCTGATGTTAGAGCAAGGGATTATTCGGCAGGCTAGTCCTGGTTGTTTCCACTTTTTACCTCTAGGAGTCAAGTCTTTGGAGAAGCTAACTAACATTGTTGATGAAGAGATGCAAAAAATTGGGGGCCAGAAAGTCATTTTTCCTACTCTTACCAATACAAAACTGTGGGAAACAACAGGTTTTCTACGTCTTCCTGCTTGGCGCGATTCTATTTCGATGTTTTAGGTAGATTAGAAACAGTTTCATCTGAACTTTTCATGATTAAAGACAGGCATGAGCAGGCCTACATTTTGAGCCCTGTAGGTGAATATTCTGAGTTGAAAATTGTGCTATGGATTGGTTCCAGACACATGAGGAGGCTGCTAGTAACTTACTTGCTACCTTATCCCCAATTTCCTATAAACACTTGCCTTTAAGGTTGTACCAAATCACTAGCAAGTACAGAGATGAGATGAAACCAAGGTTTGGGTTAATGAGAGGCAAACAGTTCTTTATGAAAGACATGTATTCATTTGATGTCGACAAAACCACAGCTCTACAGAGTTATGAAGAAATTTGCCACAGCTATGATCTCATTTTCAAAAAAATAGGAATTGATTTTATTAAAGGTGTGTTTGTTGATGAGCCAAACTTCAAATGCGAACTTGTTTTTTAGTTTTAGGATGCTCAGGCCACATGGGGGGTAACTTATCACATGAGTACCACTACAAAGCAAGCGTGGGAGAAGACAAAATTCTAACATGCTCTAAATGCAATTATCTAGCAAACACTGAAGTTTCAGGCGACGAAAAGTGCCCAAAATGTGGAAACACCTCAGTGGAAATCAGCTCAGGAATTGAAGTAAACATTGAGATTTTTAATACCAAATTGTACCCCATTTTTAAGGTGGGCCACACTTTTTTTTTGGGTGAAAAATACACGAAACCTCTAAACGCAACGTATCTTTCAACCACTGGAAAACCTCAGCTTTTACAGATGGGAAGTTATGGATTAGGATTGTCGCGAATCCTGGCAGCGACGATTGAAGTCTTGTCACACGAACACGAAATTAGGTGGCCCCCGATTTTGGCACCTTATTCCGTCGTTATTTTACCCCCAAAAGTATGATTTCTATGACTAGTCAAAATCTACATAATTTTTCCAGAGTGGAAGCAAAGAAGAAACGCAGATTAAAGACACAGGCTTGGTAGAGTCCCTCTATTCAAAAATAGAAGGACTTGGAGGGAATTTAAGGAATAACGTAATAGTGGATGATAGGGCGAGTTTCACAATAGGTCGTCGTTTCCTGGAGGCTAGGAAGACAGGTTACCCCTTTGTCGTAGCTCTAGGTAAAAAAATATTGGAACAACCTCCACTGTTTGAAGTTACAAATTTAAATTCCAATCAACAGTTCAATTTAAATGAAAACGATCTATTAGGGTACCTCAAAGACAACGCGATTTGTTAATTTACAGCAGACTACTTGCATTTGTTATACTTGATTGCGAGGATAATAAACGAGCGCTTAAATCTTTTTCCGTTTCCATAGTACTTATTTTCTTAGGGGTAGTGAGTGGTAGACCTGCAGAATGTCGCATCCACAATTTACACTGATTGAGTCTTACATTTCGACTTTGTTCCGATTCTGTATATGTTGGAGGCGTATCGGGTAAGGTTTCTCCAACAACTTCCTCGCTACTACAAACGCTTTTTTGTTAAATTGCTGTGACTTTTTACACGTACTCTATTATCCGATCCGGGACTTTAAAACGCGGAATATTAATTTTCTTAGCCATGCCTTCTTTGGGCATCAACATCGCGTTCAAATAGTCGGTGGAGAGGCCTAAAATACCGACTCCAACTCCTAGTTTGAAGAGGAGTTCTTCCGGGGCTGTATAACAGGCTTCCAAATAGGCGATTCTGATGCTAACTCTAATTAAAACAGTTAGAATTGACTATAATGAAAGACGCACGGAGGGACGTTAAGGAGTCCAATTGCGAGCATTTTGTACGAGTGGTGGTCAAAAATAAGTTCCTGGACTGCAGGAGAGCGGTGCTTGAGTTTGCTTTCGATTTTACAGGCTTTTCCTAATAAAACTCGGTTTTCTTCGGTGTTTGTGTGGAATTGAAGGTAGGCCTCTCTCAGACGGTTCATTATGTTGAAAACTTGGCTCCTGAACATCCTGTTGAGCTCCACTTCTAGAAACTACGTCAACAACAAAAAACGGGAATTTTTTCGTACCTATCACTGTAAAATTCTTTCTCAACAACGCAATCCAAACGATTTTAACTGCAATGCTCAACAAACACTCATGAAGATGCCTGTCTTTATCAGACAACGAAACATTATTGCGGTTACTCATATGGTAATACTTGAAAGTATCTTCAAACCCTAAGATAATATACGCGTAGCTTCTAGCGACCATCGCTCGCAACTCCGCCAGTTTAGCGCGGACGTTATTTTCCAAAACGGTAACAATCGGCTGTCTTAATTTCCGTTTCGCTTCTTCACGTCTGAGAATCAAGTTATCCCAGACCTGAAAATAGTACTGGAAATAAACGATTAGCATCCTCAACAATTCGTCCATGCGCTTCGTGTGCAGAAATTTGATAAACTCAGGAGTCAAATGTGAGCGCTCGGCTGTAAACAACGCCACATCTTTAATATCTTGCAAAGTAACGACGTGTGGTTCGTTTGGTTTGATTCTTCGTTGGAACTGCCGTCGAAACTGAGCCATTCCCAGCGCATCTACGGTGTCTCTGAAGAGTATTTGTCCGATGCGGTCTTTCTTTGAAGGTTGAGATCCAGTTCCGGTGGTTGGGGCGCCTGGAATTTGTTCTTTCACGTGTTCGCGGCTGGAATTAGAGTCAGATGGTGGTTGGAATGGTACGAGTACCTTATGAAGACCAAAGCGTTGGTGTTGTCGTCCCATGCCCAGTACCCGTTTGTGAACGGTGCGTTGACGCGGTCTTTCGCCATCACATTTTGATTAATAACTCCTTGATTACAAACAGTTTATTAAATTGACAAGGTGTCGAAAAAATCGAAACAAAACGTCTTGCAATAATACGCGCTGAAAATCGCTATAATGCTCCAAAATTTCGGGCAGTCGCACAGAGCGGTGTAGGCTAGAAGTTGCGACATGGTTGTGTACAACGAGACAACGCAGAGATGGAATTCTTGGACACTCGTGTCCCAGATGAGTGACGGGAGCAGGAGAAAAGTCCCGAAACTGGATATGGTAACGGACTTCCAAATTGTAAGGAATGTCATGGGTTGTTTACCCACGACTTTACAGTATATTCGGGTTAGGATGTACACAACTGTTAAGAAGCATGAAGTTTCTGGAAAAAACCGTCAGGAATGAACAAAGGGGTTGTTTCTTACTCAGAGCGACGTTAAAACTGAGTTTGTAGAACAAAAAATCGGCCATTTCGTTGAATTCGTTCAGGAAAGGTTTTTCGTCTTCTTCGGGTGGGTCGGGCTCCTCTGCCGAGCTGCGCATTAATTCAGAGTATGCTTCCATTAGAAGGAGGATTACAGAGAGTTTCCAAAAGTTCTGAAAAAAAAAACGTTTAAAATTAGATCGTTTTTATTACGGTTTTTACGATACAACTATTTGTGCAATTCTGTTTTCTTATTTACGATTGGCAAAACATTTTTTTAAAGAAAAATATATCTTTCTAAAAATATGAAACAGTTTTATTACATTCACAAATTATTACTGGCTGCTGGGGAATAAACACAGTAATTTTCAACTGAGGTAATGAGTTGCAGTCAAGAGAGCCTGAAGAGAATAAATTGGAAAATAGACTGTTTATTACTGCAGTGGAATGTAAACACGTGTGCATTGTATTTAAATGACACAAAACGTTGGATTTTTTCCAAATTTTATACAAAAAGTTGTTTTCATTCATTGCAAAAACACAAATGTTTTGGGATTTGCAAATAGAATAGTCCATTCACCTCAAGGCGTGAGACGGGAAATGGGGACAGCAAATTGAATACAATAAAATAAATTGAATTGAAAGCAACACCAGAAAAATATGGCACAAAATTAACTGGTCAAAATCCCTCCAGACCTTATTTTGAATTAAAAAAAGTTGAGTCATGTAAGGAATTGTTTGAAAAAACTACAATAATGTGGACATAAGTTCAAGTAAATAAATAAAAATGATTCTCACCTTAAAATCGACATTGAAGAGAACATGCCGATATGCAGTCTTCTGCAGCAGGACTAAATCAATTATAGTTATAACAACATCATATTCTACGTATTTGTCAGCGACATTCTGGCAGTTTTCCTGGTGAAAATGTTTCTTATTGTGAAAAACTTATCTAAATATATTTACGCAATCAGTTAACTTCAAAACAGTCGCACTATATTTCTTGAAAAGATTGTTAACTTTCGCCCCACAATTCACACAGACGTAGTTTTTCATTTCCCCCATCTCAAAAAAATGTAAACAAAAACATAACCTCTTTTCAGCGTGTTTTTGACAGGCGATGATTTTCCCTCTATTGACGGTAACTCGAACTAAAAAAGAAGGAATCTGTCCCGTCAAAGTAACAGCTGGCCTTCACCAAGATTGTTTTCCATCATGTATCAAAGCAAAACAGTTCTGTGATGGCAGTAGTTGATCAGCTGCTGAGTAGTGCTGGGAGGAATGGCTCCATCATTTAGTTAACTAAAACAACGAAATTTTGTGAGATTTTTGACTTTGTTCTGTGAAAGGTGTAAGCAAAAATGGATTACAAAAGCGTAGTTTACAATGCTGCCAGAGATGGGAATCTAAATAGGCTAAAGGTAAGATTCCGTTGTCTTATCTGGATGTGGGTTTTTGGATGTAGGACGAAAATTCAAAACAAAGGGAAATGATAGGAATGGGTTTTCACTTTTAGGGGGTTTCTGGATAATCCAATGGATAATGCAATTGATAATACTCATGACTTTATTTTCGAATTACAAATAACGATTTGTCGGTTAAAGAACAGTTACGCATTTTTTTCGTGGCAATTGAATGATAACTGGGGGCCCAGTTATCGATTTTTTTTTGTTAGGAACGTGGCCACTGTGTCGTACAATCTGAAGAAAACTTTTTTTTTCTTTCATTTTTTTTGTCAAATTTTATGACTCAGAACAATGAATTTTATACTTATTGAACCACGACTAAAATTACACATGTTTTTAATTACTCCTATTATTCTTTGTACTTTTATTTCTTTGCTGCAATTTTATTCATTCAAGTTTTGAAACACTTTTGAATACAAATGTTTAGCGCCAATGCCCTGCAGTGTCTAGTCATTATTTGTGGATGCATTTTTATTAGGTGAATTGTTTACAATCTTATTGAATATTAAATAGTCTCATTTGAAATGAATTTTATTGAAAACAAAGTTACAGACTGAAATTTGTTGTTTTTTTTATACAATTTCTGTTTTTGGTTTTACAAAATTCAGGTCTTGGAAATTTTGGAGATTTTTTTGTAAAATATAAACGTAAATTTTACCAAAAAAGAAAAACTTAATGTCACGATATACGCACGTTAAAATGAAATGACAAATTTTGGATTTTCTTAATGGGGCATTTATAATCTTGTATCATTTCAAATTTAAATGACCTGTGTCGCTCATACTCTTTACTTAGTAGTTACATGATGTTTACTAGAAATAAATAAAATTGGATGAGATTCAACAAATGGTTACATTTTTTTGGCTTGTATTGTTTCAAAAATTTTGAAATTTTTTTGCCAGCACTGCTTTTTTGTGTCATAAATCCAATAATTTTATATAAAAGTAAATAAAATTTTTATATGGAACAAAATTCAAAACTTTACTAACTATCTTTACTGATTAGCGAGAATTTTATATTTTTGTGATATGTGGGAAAATATTGTTTCCAAGAAGTCATTTGTAGATCAACTCTGTGGATTAAAGCAGATTTTTCAAAATTATTGACCAAGTTTCAAATTCTCAAGACGCTCGTCTTTGCCAGCGGGGGGCACACGAATTTTGCAACCTCCTAGCGCGAATGATAGAAAACAACCCACGAAGAACTTCGAAAATCGGGTTAATCACGAAAACTGCCAAGGAAAGATAAAAATGCACGAGTTTTCAAATTGGTTTAATTGATTTTATCGAGAGATTATCAATATATTTTGGGAATTTTGACGTTCTAATCTAAGCTGGTTTTTTTCTTTGTTCGCGTCATTTCTGTGGAGAAATTTATTTATCTATTTATAAATAGTATCTTTTGTCCATACGGGTTCTTTGTACGATTTAAAAATATTTGCAATAAAATTTATGACAAAATTGCCCTGTCGATTGTACTTAGTGATGCTGATAACATTTCTGATAAAAACAAACTGCCCCTAATTTAAGTAGCTATTGATAAAATGACAAAACATCCGAATTCTAGTGGTTAACAAACAGTTAACTCGGTTTTCTTAAAATTAGCTTCTTTCTTCCTTTTCCGAAAGTCTGAATTAAACCAGTGACTCATATGATTATTGAATGTTGGCACTATTCCAACCCAGCGGTGGCGTGCATCGTCTTTGTGGCATTTCCACATTTTTGCTAAAAAGTCTACAAGGAAGTAACAAATTTAACAACCTTTCATGTTTACTTAAGATCGCACTAAGGAACTTGGAATTTTTTTTGTGAATTTAACAGACAATTGTTCTCAATTTATCATTGCCAAGTAAATAAAAGTAGTGATAAGTTAAACTAATAGAGATTGAAATTTCTTCATACTAAAATAATTTCACTGTTGCCTACTTGAAATTAGTTTACGGGTTAAGTTCTAAAATTATCCCGAACCAACTGAGACGAAAAACTACGCGTTGACTCAAAATTTCCCACTGTGCTCTTTATTTGGTACACGGTCTTTTGTCGGATTTGCAATGTCTTTATTTAGTATACAATACCCTGTGTGTAATTACTAATTTAAATTTGAGGTTAATAAGTCTGATATTGGAGTAATATGAGTTTACTAGAACAATGGATAATTGAACTTGTAAAGTAGAAGGCAAGGTAACGGAGTTATTAGGTGACGATACATCATTTATACACAAACCACTCAAGAATGAGGAGCATCAAAATAGACGGTCCCAAAGTAGACGCCCTTGTTAAATTTTCACGCGTTTATTAGTTCAATTTTCAGTTTAGCGCTCACTTTTACGTAATTTTGGAATTTGCAACTTTGATGACGCCAGACCTTGAACCACAATCTTCGATCATTTATTAAACTTCTATAAAACTTAATTTCTTCAACTTGATTACGACGATGAAATTCTACAAGTATTCATATTTACTTGTTTATCTCTCCTACCTTAGAAGATGTAGGTATTATGCAAAAGCTGTGGAAATTACGTGATTGACTTGAAAGTGGACTTTTCTTGGTTAAACGCCATATTTTCTCGATCTGCGGAAACCTATAAATACTTTGATTTTATAATCTACTTAGTAAATTTTAGTACGCGGCTACAGTAAACATTTTTGCTAGAAAATTAGGTCGCAACGTTGATCAAAATATTTTCCCTCGGGAGACTTGCAAAGAAAAGGAAGAATCCACGACAACTGACGTCAAACTTCACCTCAGTGAAAGAGATTTCATTGTAGGGAAGTTATTTTGAGACCTCCAATCACTAATAATACGTTTGTAATGCCACGAAACTTAACATCGGTTTGATTCAAGTGATTTCCTAGACGAAACAGCATTGAGAAAAAACCGAGTGCAGCTCCAGTAGCGAAATTAAACTGACCTCATTGTTTATTTTGTTAGTATTTAGGTAAAGTTCGACGTTTTTGTAGAAATAAATTTACGTAATAAATGGCTCAGAGTGTAACACTTTCCACGATAAAATACAATTTACAAATATCAAGTTTTATTGCATGACTGGCGAAACTATGTTTAAAATATCTGCGAAAAGCGAACGCTTCTTTTCAGTTTTAAATGAGCGTGGGTGGTTAAATTAAAGTGAAGGTCGGTTACAAAAGACAATTGGGTGTTATACCTGATATTAGATATGTGGCCTCATTATCCTTAAACGAGGAATAAACAGTCTTGCTCATTTTAGAACGACATTTTATGACTGTCTAGAATTTTTATTTTTTGATTTTGATTAGCGTTTTATTGGGTTATTGAACCGGTGACTTACTCATCTGTTTGAAGAAATTACGGATTTTGGTACAAACCGTTTGATTTCCTGTCATTCTTCGCGATGTGGTTGGAAACCTAATTATTTTATTGATCGTGAAATGAACAGTTTTTTTCTAGGATGAGCATTATGTTGGCAGAGTTTTTTAACGTTCTGCGACAGTTTGAGGTCAAACTTTAATTCAAATAACAGTGCTGCCAATACGTAAAAAATACAGCGTCTCCTTTTCGCCATTTTTTCAGATTTTGACCACGAACGTATTATTATATTCGACCTGATTCGTGTGGAATTAACATTAAATAACTTTGCACATACTCATTGTTTTGCAACTATTGATTAGGAATCTTTTCAAGTATTCTCACCTTGGCACTCCCAAAACTTTAGATTTGTCTATTTTCACTGATACTGTGATTGTTTATATTTTTTTCAGTGATATGAGCCGAAAATTTCCATGGCCATATCATAGGCGTGGTGTTTTTGTATTTTGGAGCTCATGGAAAATTTTGAATATTATTTCCAATTCCATTATAACGTTTTGTCGACAATCCGGTCCACTGATGATTCCACTACCTATTATAATTACAAATTTTTAGACATTGAATGAGCGGGTTTCGAGTGGAAACATCGTCAAGAGCTGATATACAGGTGTTTCGTAAATGAGCGGTACCTATAATCATCAAGAGAAACGAGTTTTTGAAGTTCAGAGATTGCCGCCCATTTACGAAACATCCTGTACTTTTAGTGGGTTTAAAATTTATTGTTAATAATTAACAAGTTGATTAACAATTACGTGACTTTTTTTTTCAGCGAATAATTTTCAATAAATTAGAAGCAATTAAAAGGAACGAGAGAAAGTTTATAGCGCGTTGTTTGATCGAAGTATTTTTTTTATCAATGATATTAAAGTTTCGATAATTTTGCAATCTTTTGTTGTCTCGTACTCACTGAATTTGTGTAACTTTCATAATGTTGTCGGCTAGATACGGGTAATTTTTCATTCTTATAATTCCACCTAAAACATTTTTTCGAAAATTGATTAAACTTTCTGTAATTGTATTTATAAAGATTAATTTATAAAGATTAATATTTTATTGTTATCGAAAAATTAGCACCAATACGTTAGGATTGCTTCATAAATAACCGAGATAGCGATCGAGTCTGAATTAGAGACTGAAAGGCAGCTAACTTCTACTCTACATTGAAAAAATGAAAATTTTGAATTCGAACTATCTAAGATTGATTTCTAAGGTAAAAAATTGCGAGAAAAACGATTTTGGATTCAGCGTGAAATTCTGCGTTAAATAAGCCCATATAGCTCAAATTTTCTTAACAAATAAACGAGGTATCGACTGCATTACATTTTCAGAGGGTCATTTTAGGGCCATTTTGAAGACGCTATTTCGGGGCGAAAACTGGGTTTAATATTATTACATTATATATCCATCGAAAGAGCAGCTCGAAATCTATCAAATGGTCAATTCTCAGGTCGATCGGGCAAATAGTTCACAAGGGAAGATCAAAAAACAAAAAATTGAAAAACTTTTATCGATTGAGTCGTAAAATTTTTTTGCTCAAAAAATTTACCATCGAATTTTCGACTTTTGAGGACATATTCTAAAGTAAAATGAACCGAGAAAAACGATGGCGAAAACCGTTTCTCAAAAGTTTTCCTAGTTTCGGAGATATTGAGCTCTGAAAATTTTACAACTCAAAATCCAATATCAGAAACTTTGATCGCTCATAACTCAGTTATTTGTGGACCGATTTCAACGAATTTTACGTTTTTAGATTCTGCGTGAAAGGAGGTATAATAACGCAAGTTTACTCCCAAAAATAAGTGAGATATTGGTATCAGAACTTTGGCATAGTTTTAGTCATGAATTTTCGCGAAAAACTTCAACTTTCGACTTTTGAAAAATCTAAGAACGGTTTCTTCAACACGTTATTGTCTTTTTGTCATTTAGAAGTTACATGACAAAGAATATGGAGCAATTTTTAGAAAAGTCACGTCTTGTTAACTTTCGAAGATTTTGTAAGAATTTGAACTTAAATGTAGTTAATGATTTCACTGGTCAGTATGGAAATAAACGACTTTAATGCTTCAGTACAATTTTTTCCAAAATTTGTTGACTCCTATTGATAACAATTTTGTTTATCGGAAAGAAAACAAAACCATTGTTAAGACCCGGAATTTCAGTCCAAGAATATCTTAATGAACAAATTAACAAAGGGGAAATCCGCGGCAACAACTGTTGCATTAGAAGTATAAGTGTCTTGTTGTTTTGTCTAAAAATAATATGCGGCCTCTGGTTTGGATAACCCAAGCTCAAGTTTTCAGCATCGATTTGCGATAATTTGCCTGATAATCGTGACCAAGTTAGTGTGTGTATCTGTAATTATAACTCGATATAAAAAGTACAATTGTTGAATCCAAAAAAAACACAAAAATATTCAAATTTTGTTTATGCAAAATTCAGCACTAATCTATTTGCAGTTTTCACTGGATGAAACTCGTTCGTTAATCTTTGGGGGTCTTAATAGCGGAGCTTTAAAAACAAAGACCACTGATAGCGTGTGGATTTGTAAATTTTCTAGTCTCCAGAAGTACGTAAGAGTTGCATTTTATTGCAATTAACTGTATCTGTTTGTACTTTGTACCTATGGTATGATCATTATCGGTTACCTGCATTTTCATTTAGCGTCTGTTATAAACAAATTAATTCTCTATTAAGAGTGAGTAATGTATTAGCCAAGTAATCGTTCTGCAACAATAATTTGCGATCAGAAAAAAATATTTTCATGAAATTTGCTTGTCATGGATACTACCAAAGATCCGATACTGGCTTGTGCTGTAATAAACAACTTTCACGCACTTCCAATCAAATTTAGATTATACTTGTATGAATTACAACACGCGCATTTTGGTCATTAACGAAATTCTTGGAAAGGCTCTTGCACAAAACTTATACTTTAACAGTTTTAATTTAGCGTCATTCCGCGACCGTTTGTCATTCCGAACCACAAAAAGCGAAGTGGTTAAATGAAGTAATTCATTTTATTATATTGCAATTAAATAGAAATGACCTACCTCTAGTTATTGTTACTAATCACTTCGGTAAGTGAAAGTGGTTATGTAAGTCGGAAAGAACATGAAGACATTGCTTTGAATTATAAATTCATTAGAAATGATAATAGCTGAGAATGCTAGCAGTAATTTGATATGAGTTTTAGCTGCACATCCATTGTTGTCATTGCTCGTTCGCCAGTCGTGTCATTTTTTATTCTGGGACACGATTTCTTAGTAAAATCTTCCCGGATGATGATTGATTGTGATTCTTAGATCGAGGCGAGAAGCGTGAAAACATAAAAGGTGAGAGATGAAAAAAAACTTCATAATTCCGGGTTCTGGTGCTGCTTCTGATCAATTTCTTTTGATATTTTTCTAAAATTTAGCCGGCAGTGAACATTAATGACTAAGAATAAAGTAGTGCTGTAATGTAAACAAACAGTGAAAAATAACATTGTAAGCAGAAAACGTCAATATACATGTAATATATTGTTCTTGTTCACATTCTTTATGTTTATTGTTTTGTTGACTTTCCTTGCGGTGAAACATGCGGAATATCATTTCACTTCAACGAAGGTCGTTTGCTTATCCTGAGAAAAACAGTATTTTGATTTATGACCCGGGTGGTCATTATGATAAATTGTTTCATTTCGAATAAGTTCCGTATGTGCAATTGATGGAAAAATTCTCGCCAGTCCCTCTGTAGTGATTGCAAATCTCGAACCGGGACCTTCCTCAACGCATAAATATGTCCATTTAAAGGCCATTCCGAAGATACGGCAATAAACCACCAATCATTTGAATTTCCTATTTATAATTTATACCATATAGAGATTTTCAAGATCACAACTTGATCTTGAGATTTACGGGGCGATAACATCGCCAACAATAAAATATGCAATAGAATGATAATGATATTCTAGACACGATCGAACGGTTTAAATTTGATGTCGAACACACCTAACAAGGTCTATACACTCTGCGGTTTATGTATTCTATTTAATTGAATTTGCGAGAAAAAAAATTACGTAAATGACATGTTATGTTACACAAGATGCAATGCGTTTATGATTGTATTGGTTTCATAGAAAAATCAACCACCTGTAACCTTTACAAAAATTGCCTTGTCATTTTCGGACAGATGTTTTGACCGATTCTGCTGAAGGTTACGATTACAGATTCTGCAAAACGAAATACGGATATAAAATATCGTAAACAAGAGCAAAAAGTAGAATGGGAAGTCCGCGCAAGAGTGTTAATTCTTTAATTATCGGGACGTCTACACGGTCCACCACGACCTTGGCATTCATAGAATTTCCCTTATCCATGCATCGGTTCCGACTTGGCATCACGCAAATTTTTTTAGTTATTTCATTCGTCAAATTTTTTGGAGCGGTGCCCCAGTTCAAAATAAACCAACTGTGAAGCTAACCGCAGTATTGTAGCTCAACTAAACGTAAGTTTTATATTTTTGTTTAATTTTTAATATTGCCAAAAGAGTTTATAGAAGTTTTGCCAATGCTAGTTGGCATCATTGAACTGATCTATTATTAGGACCAAGCGTGACATTCACACGTCGAAACTTCCTCTCTCCAGTTCAACATTTCTTGGTTTCATCGAAATTTAAGGAAGTTCGGCAAGTCGCCGATTGCTCATTTTCGTTAGGAATCGAGTAATTTCAAACAAGAGTACCTGGATACTATTTTTTGCAAAACTTCAAATGATTCTTCATTGCCAAATACAAAAATAGAAAGTGGATTTATACTTCTCTCGTTTCTGTTTTGCTTATTTCTTTGTATTTTTTTTTATTAGCGGACATCTGTGGATTATTATGTAAGCAGATTGAAGATTAGAGCAGAAAATTATTTGCTGCGTTAGATGAAAATTGAAAGTGTGTCACACAGCTTTATTCCGCGCGTTTTAACGATTCTCTAAACTTTCAAATTACCAAATTGGGGTCAATGGCAAAGGTCGCAAACGATTTAACCGATAATGACATAATAGGTGCTACAAATGTATTGTAAGTGTGAGACACAATGCTCTTTTGTTTGATGGGGAAACCCGCGAGACTGGGTCATTTACGACATTTTAACGTTTTCCGCTACAATTTTTCGTATTTCAGCATTTTTTTCGGCCAATTTTAACGAAACCTTGGTATTTTCTAAGTTTCCTGAAAATTATTTGGGGAAGAATGCTTCAGTTTCGAATATACGGAATGTTGAAAAATATGTTTAAAGAATTATTTTTTTTTAATTTATTTTAATTTTAACTCTCATCAGGCGAGGGTTTAATCTCTCTGGGAAATCGGTGTATTAGACTTAAGAAATTAAGGGAAATTGTTAGGAAATCACTAGAAAATCATGGGAAATCATTTGGACATCAGGGGAATCAATAGGAAATTAGGGAAAGTTAGTCAAAATCACAAGGATATCAGGGAAATTTCGACGAAATTACAAGGAAATAAGGGCAAGTTGGACGAAATCACAAAGAGGTGAGACGAAATCATAACGAAATCAGGGGAAATTTTACGAAATCACAAGGAAATCAGGGGAATTTAGACGAAATCATAAAGAAATCAAGGGAAGTTTTATGAAATCAAAATGAAATAAGGGGAAGTTGGACGAAATCACAAGGAAAAAAGAATAAGTGAGACGAAATCAAGGGAAGTTTGACGAAATTAAAAGAAAATACGGGGAAGTTGGGCGAATTCACAAGGAAATCAGAGGAATTTAGACGAAATCACAAAAAGTAGGAAGAAGTTGGACAAAATCACAATGAGATCAGAGGAAGTAAGACGAAATTATAAGGAAATAAGGGGAAATTTAACGAAATCGCAAAGAAATAAGGGGTAGTTGGACAAGAGGAATTTAGACGAAGTAACAAGGAAATGAGGGGAATTTAGACGAAATCAGAAAAAAATTAGGAGAGCTTGGACGAAATCACAATGAGATCAGGTGAACTTTTACCAAATCACAAGGAAATAATGGAAAGTTGGACTATATCACAAGGAAATAAGGAGAAGTTGGACGAAATTACAAGGAAATTAGGGAAATTAGGGAAATTTAAACGAAATTACCAAAAAGTAAGGAGAGTTTCGACAAAATCACAATGAGATCAGGGGAAGTTTGACGAAATCACAAGGAAATAAGGAGAAGTTGGGCGAAATCACAAAGAAATCAAGGAAAGTCAGGTGTAGGTCATTTTTGAGAAGTATTATTCCCTGGTCATCAGTATACAAACTAAAACATTTTGGTTTTGGCCAGAGCATTACGTTCTCAGCTAATAAAGCGTCGTTGAAATTGGATGAAAAAAAATTTACTTCACTTGGAATTACTCATTTTTCCCTTGAGATTTCTTAGCGATGTTTCGTTCTTTAATCAGTTTTTTTACTCATTTATTTATTGTTATTTACACTATTACGAAACATTTTTTATCATTGATCGCCGCTCTTCCATGTCTTTCGATATTTCATAAGCGTGTTTCTATTTAAAACCCGGAATCGATCGGTAAATTTTTGATCCTTACATGAAGCAAGGATATTCTATATTTGGAAGGTGGTTTTAAGATTTTTAAAAGGTTTTCATGGGTACATTCTCAACGAGTTGGGTGTGAATCAGATGTTGTTTCCGTCAGTTGCGTCAATCACCGTTGCCTTTTGTGCAGTTATTAAGAAATTTCAATGGCACGTTTTCGTAGGTGAATAACCTCTTGGGATTAAGCAAAAACACCGGCAATGGTCTGTGGTTGCGTTCTCATCAAATTCACTGATTTGGGTGGTTATATAACTCGAGACATTAGAAATCGAAAAGATGTCAGTATTACATTACCTATCGATACGGTTAATTAAATTTTAATGGAGCGATTTTATGTAAAGTACACTGATTTAAAATTCCGGCTAGTGAACCAGGTCATTGAAGCAATCGTGTGTGTTTTAGTTTAGTTGTCTTTAAGTTGTCTTTGTTTCCAGTTATACCTGCACTGCAACAAAGGCAAAGAAGAAGTCTCTATGCTAGTAGCAGCCAAAACCTCCGGAGCCACCCCTCTGGTAATTGCTTGCAGAAATGGGCACTACGACGTTGCAGAATACCTCATCGAAAAATGCCATGCAGACATCGAACAACCCGGCTCAGGTACTATAAAAAACTGTAAAAATGTGTTAATTCCGCTTGTTTTTTTAGTTATGTTTGATGGTGAGACCATCGAGGGTGCTCCTCCCTTGTGGTGCGCCGCTGCCGCCGGCCATTTAGACATAGTGAAATTGTTAATATCGCACGGTGCGAAAGTGAACAGTACAACAAGAACAAACTCAACACCTTTGCGCGCTGCCTGTTTCGACGGTCATCTGGACATCGTCAAGTATCTAGTGCACCACGGAGCTGATATCGAAGTGGCCAACAGACACGGGCATTCTTGTTTAATGATAGCTTGTTATAAAGGCCATATTCGAATTGCCAGATATTTGCTTAGTTTAAAGGCTAGTGTTAATAGGAAAAGTGTTAAAGGCAACACAGCTCTTCATGACTGTGCTGAATCGGGAAGTCTCGAGATTCTTAAATTATTAATAGAGAATGGAGCCACAATGGATGTTGATTCATATGGTAAATGTTACTAACTTTTCTCTGTGTTTACTCATGTTTTATGTTATCCAGGAATGACGCCACTGTTAGCCGCTGCAGTCACTGGGCATAATCATATTGTAGAATATTTAATTAAACTTCCACATCTTGTTTCGAGGAAGGAGAAAATAGACGCGTTAGAATTACTAGGAGCTACTTGTGTCGACAAGAAACGTGATATGGTTGGGGCTTTGGAAGTTTGGAGGCGGGCAATGCATTATAGGTAAGAAAAAGGCTCAAATCCATTGCAGACGATTGAAAGCACTTGAGTATTATAAGAAGCAACGGCGTTCAAATGTTATCAGTAATTTTCTTATCGTTCCGCGCGGTTTTATTACGCAATTCGTCTCAAATCTGGCCTTTAATTATCTCATATTAGTGGAACGAAGTTTTGTGGTTGTGGAGAATAAAGTGGCAGTTTAATTGGTCTTTTAGATAGTAGTTGGGATTTATCTTCTTTGGGGAATTGTATATAATTAAAACCGGTTGACTTGAGAGAATTTATAGAAAAACAATCGTCATGACAATATTCTATATTATTACGTCTCTAGTTCAACAATTTCGGTGTTTTTTCTCAAAAATTTTGGGTTTTTTCTTGGCTGGCGAATCGGGAAATGACCCTCGTTATTATTATTCACGGACAAAAAACTCGTCATGTCTGCAATTTAAACGTGTTCAATTATATCGCCAAATTTATAACCTGTATTGATGACAGAGGAGGTCGTTTTAATTTATAATTTAGTACCTGAAATATTGTTTAAAATTTCCTTCAACAAAAATTGAGTATTAAATCTGTGGCTTAGTGCTAGAAAGGCCAATCTCGAAAAACGTGGTATTGAGATAATAATTATGGATTCAATACCTCACGAGTTATTTTTCAAAACTTAATAAATCTAAATTTAACTGACAGAAGGTTTGAGGTAAATTTAAGATTATTTTGGGTAAATCTAACAATGTGTATATTTTATTCAGTGAAAAACCGTTTGCTAAAACATTGTGTTACCATTTTATGCCAAAATAGTTGAAGTAAATTTGAAGAAAATTGAACAAAAATTATCGTTTTTGTAAAAATTTATGAAATGGATTTATTGAGTTTTGAAAAATAACTCCTCAACTGTCGTCGAATAGTACTGAGCAGCGCAATTGACGTTGAAAAAAATCCTTTCTTTTCTATTTTTATATTCACATTTATTTATACTACATATTGAAGAAATGAACTCCAAAAAAAAATAAAAAAAAATAATTAGATTTGTTTATAAAATATTTGCTAAAATGGTCAGATTGGTCTTTTCAAAACTGCATCTCAGATGGAATACTCCTTGTTAAGAACCTATACCTCCGTGCAAATTTTAGTGGCGGAAGGTGTATGTGAGCGCGCAGTGTATGTAGACTTTAGGGTAATTAGCGGCCGTTGGCAATACGTTTAAACTGGGGTGGAGTGGGGCACTGTCAAAATAAATTTGTTTACTATAACCTGAAAAGTTTTTAATTTTATGTAATTTCACGTAGACTTCGCGTATTCACTCTGATAAGTTGGTTCAAAAACAATCCACGGTAGAGCCATTCCACATCCCGAGTTTAACTACAAGTAGAAAAAATACAGTCAAGGCAAGTGCGCCTAAAGAAAAGCATTATTTTTCATTTATTGTTCTACTGAACACATCATCTATTGACTCTGGCGATGTCTTTTACAAAAACGAGGACTGTTTTTTGAAATTACGACCAAGGTACTGCTGGTACTATCTTCATTACGAACAACGAACTAGAAGAACTTGCTGATGATGATAACCATTTCGTATATCGAGCTACTTTACACTTTCTAGATTTAACAAAAAACTATGCAACTATTCAAGTTTTTGTCAAAATTCAGAACTTCCTAATTTGTATTAACAGGCATTATCACATTTCAAACTGTTCATTGTAAACAATAGCACCACTACATTTGTATCCTTAATAAATGTCTCGTCTACCTAATTTGTTGTGAAGTTAAAGTCCTAAACTTTTAATCACAATGGAATAAAACGCAATACCACTTTATTTGTAATGCAATTCATCGAAAATTGATAAACTTCATCGTTGTTATTATTTCTGTCAAGTGTCTGTCATCTGATGACAAGATGATGACAACACCAGTGCCAACATACAGTCGTAAAACTACCCTTTCACAGTACAACCCAATACATAAATTCTGTCAAATTTCGTGTACAGTCCCAAAATTTGGACGAATAATGACCTTGAAATGTGGTATTCAAAATAAATGAGGTTTAGTGCAACCTAAAAACGGTAATTTTAGAACTTTTTCGTTTTGTTTGAAGTAAAAAATTCATTTAATTCTAATACGAGTACAATTAATTTTGACTATAAAATTTACATTAGGTGCTATTTTTTTTTGAATAAAATATTTAAAAAATAGCTAACTACAATCAAGAAGCAAGAAGCCCTCAGTAAAACATAACCGGTTGAAATATCCTAATGAAATTTTCATTATTTTAATTTTATGCTGAAATAAGGCTTTTCTGCAAATTTCATCAAAATCTGATTACTGCTTTTAGGTGTTGCATTTTTTATAGAAATCAGATAGAACTTTTAGAACGGCCATATCTTAGAAATGGTGATAATTAGGAAAAAGTATAAGGACCATTTTGTAGATATGATCTACAATTTTTATTCGAGCTATATTTTTGATAAAACTCACCGTTTTCAAGAAAAAGACAAAAAACCGAAAATTTTGATCTTTGTCATTGAATAACTTTTTAAGTACACATAGGATCTATGGGGACTTTTGACACTTTATTTCTACAAGGGTACTAAAATTTGCTCTGTTGGAATTTTTGTTATTTGAAATGTCTATTTTGACCGGACTAACACTTGCAGTATGAAATTGAAGCCATTTCATAAAAAGCCAATGAACAGCAATTTTTTTTAATTTAAAGAGAATTTTCTTGTGCATGCTCAATGGCATTATCTATGGGATATTTTCTGTTGATGCTTGTAATTAGGCTAAATTAGTAAAAGTTAATTAATTTTCGGGCAATTCAATTTACGTTAAGTCGCATTAACACTGCAACGTGCATGAGATAAGCTCTTCTTGCATAAAAGAAATCATATCATATTTATGAGATTGGCCCCTCAAAAAATATGGAATTTTTTAGTTTTGACCTTAAAGCAATAAAACAGCATTGTAATGACAGTTTATTTCTGCTATAAAACAAAAAAATCTCAAAATTTTGAGATTAGGATTTCTTGCACCAAGCTACAGAAATTAAAACCACTGGCACTGATAAGAAAACTAATAACTGATAGTCGGGGCAGGATGCGGTTAATAGAAAAAAATGTGAAAGGAAGTAACGATTCTAATTTGTGTTTTCCTAGATACCACGGCGACGGGGCCCCCATTTTGAAGCCCCGCACGCAGCAAGTGGCGGCCTACGACTACGTGGTGGAAATCACCGATCCCGACTCTTTAGACGACCTAATGGCAGATCCGGACGAGATGAGAATGCAAGCTTTAGTAATGCGCGAGCGTATCTTAGGCCCAGCTCACCCCGACACGAGTTACTACATTCGCTACCGAGGGGCAGTTTACGCAGATGCTGGTAAATTCAACAGATGCATAGAATTGTGGAATTATGCTCTTGATATGCAACAATCGATGCTTGAGAGATTAAACCCGATGACTCAAAGTAGCTTATTTTCCTTCACCGAATTGTTCTCTTTTATAATGGGGGAAGAAGGAAAGCACACAACTAGAGGGCGTCTCGTTCCGCCTGTGGATGTCGTGGAAATCCTCCGAGTGTTCAAGAAGGCGGTGAAAGAAGTAGATTTAGGTAGTCAGATGTTAGAGAAAATGCCTAATGTTGAGAGAGATATGACTTATTTGACTAGAGTTCTAGTTATAACTTTACACCTGGCGTGTTTGTTGACAAGGATGTTGGAACATCACACCACAACGGAAGAAATTACGAAAGAGATCCACAAAGCCGTTTATGACTTGGTCAAGTTGAAGATTAAAGCTCGCTCTGGACGCACGGCTTTGCATTTAGCTTGTTGCAGAGATGCTGCTTTGCTAGGGAGATATCCTGCTTGTCAGTTTCCTTCCGCTCATTTAGCAGAGGTGCTGCTCCGTGTGGGGGCCGATCCTAACGTTAAAGATGACGACGGCAACACACCTCTTCATTTAGCAGCTATGGCTAGACCTTGTCCTGCCAATATCGCTCAAGTCCTGCTGAAACACGGCGCTCATTTAGATTTAGTGAACAATAACGGTGATACCTTTGGTAGTTTACTTAAAGGACAGCAAGTGCACGAGTTAGTGAATACGGCGAAATTCACAGGATTGAGATGTGCTGCCGCGCGTACCATTCAGCAATTTAAGATTCCTTATAAAGGAATTGTACCAGCTGCTTTAGAATCTTTTATTGCATGCCACTGACTTTGTGATTCTTTTTTGTGTTAATGTACAATTATTTGTCGACATCTACAATTTCAAATTGCTGATTTCTCGATTTACCAGTGATCTTAGATCATCTTTTTGGCAACTATGACGTGATGGTAGTGGTTTTTTATATTTACAACAGTTTGTTGTTTAAACTACCCTCTTGTCACTACTGAGTGTGAACAAGAGAAAAATTAGTTGTGAACGTACGAGTCATTAATTAGTAAAATGCTGTAGGTTACTTGATTGTTAATAGAGAAAGTTTTACTCTCAAAATTATAACAAAGATTAATTGAATTGTTAGTTGCTAAATGTAATGAAATTCAGTTACTTGGAATAAATTTTAATTGTAGGTAAGGTAAATGTTTGTATGTTACATAACTAAAATATCGTTTGTGCTGTTTGTTGTCCAATTGTACGAACGGAGCAAATGGATTTTAGTTGTGCGTAATCTAAAGTGTGATTTTTATGAGTGCTAAATATATTTACAATCATTATCTAGGCTATATAAATTTTGTTAAATAAAAATATTAAAAATATTTATGTTGTTGTTTGTTTTTCCAAACGTCGGAATTTTTATAGTCCTTGCAAAATTTTTGTAGCGATAACGACTAATTAGTCTTTACAATAAAAAAATTCCATCGATTATACGATTTTTTGATTCTTAGTTTTTTACGGTATGCAAAATGTAGACAACACACAATACACACAACTTTTCTGCTGGTTTATAATTAAACACATAAATAACGGGCTAAGCGCCATTTAAAATTTTGAAATTATTAAACATTTTCTTTTAAACTAGGCATTGTCCTATTAACCTGACGGCAAAAATTTTATTGCAAGCCTATTAACCAAAGTCTAATAACATAATTTTTGCTCTCAAGTTAATATGGCAATGTCTAGTACAAAAGAAAATGATTAATAAACTCATGAGTGAGTGTGATTTTTTAAATGGCGCTTAGCCCGTTATTTATGTCAAGTCTTCAATTTATAATTACACTGGTGAACACAATTTTTGTCGTCGCCGTAAAAAGTTGATATTCTTATGTAATTTGATCCTCTAAACACGATGGTGACCTTGAAAATTTTCTAGGATCTCCAGTTTTTGAGATATGTCTCCAAAAGATCTAAAAGAACTAAAATGAACTAAAATGTGTGTCCTGAAGTGCAGGTAAGAGACAATTATAATTATGTTCAGGTAAGTCAACCAAACGATGTTTTAGTCCATGTTCCTAATTAAAAATTGCAAATTCGCAAAAACACAATATTCTTATCACTAATGATACTAATGAAACTATGAAACTACGAACTTCTGCAGCCTGCTCAATATTATGAAACCCCACGATTTTATAGTGCCCTCCCACGTTAAATACGAAGACTTAAAGAAACAGTGAGAAGGAAAATTCTCGTTGAGAATTCCGAGTTCGAAATACTTGCACTAGATCTCGCATCTTACGTAATGTTCCTCAAGGGACCAATCCGATAATTTCCATTACACTCAAGATCCAATTGTCGAAAGTTCCTAAACAAAAACAAAAAATCCATTGTGGAAAGGATCAGTAAAATTTTCCAACTCAAAATTCAGTATCCGAAACTTTGATTGCTTATAACACAGTTATTTGTTGACCGTTTTCAACGACTCTTATCTTTTTGGAATTCACGTGAAATCTGCGTAAAATGAGGTAAATAAGGCTAGTTTCCTCCAAAAAATAAGCGAGATATCGGTATCAAAACTTTGCTATACTTTTATCTCATGAATTTTCGCGAAACTTTTGACTTATAAAAAATCTAAGAACGATTTCTTAGCTAAAAAATCGCAAGAAAAACGATTCCGAAAAGGGTTCTTTGATATTTGCTATAATTCCGGAGATATCGAGCAAAATCGTTTTCGAACCTCCAAAATTTTGGCCCTCTGGCGACAACCCAAAATTTCAAATGGTCCTAATTCAGATATTTGTTTACTGACAAGAAAAACAAGGGTGGTTTTGCACTCAACACGAAATTCTGCGTAAAATGAGCCGACATACTTCAAATTTCCTTATCAAAAAGTCAAAAAAGTTTTTTGCCCAAAAAATTTACCAACGAATTTTCGACTTTTGAGGACATATTCTAAAGTAAAATAAGCCGAGAAAAACGATGGTGAAAACCGTTTCTCAAAATCATTCGTTGTTTCGGAGATATTGAACTTTAAAAATTTTACATCTCAAAATCAAATAGCAGAAACTTTGATCGCTCATAACTCAGTTATTTGTTGACCGATTTGAACGGCTCTTACCTTTTTTGAATCTACGTAAAAATCTGCGTAAAATGAACCAATACTTCATAAATAAGCGAGATAGCGACCGAGTCTGAATTAGAGACTGAAAGTTTCCTAAACAAAAAAACCAATTCATTGTGGAAAAGTATCAGTAAACAAATCGATAAAAGGTCTTTCTAAAAAAATGTCCCCGGATTTATTTTATAGTTTCTCCTCTAAAACTAACATATAGAAGATGATCAAACAAAATCTTGACAACCCTCGGTGACCTTCCTCGAGATCTACTTGTATTCCGGACATGAGTACAACGTGATCAATATTCCGGTGGGCTTAAATTTATTTCCTCCTCATGTTTCCAAATATACAGCCGCTGCGATGGTAGAATTGCACTATCTGAATAAGATAAGTGGTTATATAGTCAAGGTGAACCATTTTAGACGTCTCAACCAGTTTGTCAAAGATACTTTTCAGGTGTTACACTTGAAGTATGCGTGAAGAGCAAAAGTTGGAGGGTTGTGATGTACTTTACCCTCTAAACAACTTTATACGAATTGTATAGAACCCACGTTCGGGTTAATTATGCTACGGAATACCATCCGCATGTTAACTTGAAGCTGACAAGAAACGAAGAAATTTCAAAACTTTATTTATTATAAATTAATAACGACAGAAGTTTGATCCTGTCCCGTTTAATCAAATTAGCTCGAATTTAGTATTCTGTCACAGTCTGTATTCGAAGCGCAAATTAATAAATCCTTGGAAAATTGAAAAAACGAATCAGCAGCACAGTGAAGTAGATAATTTCGTGTTCGTCACTAATCCTTGGCCTTTGCTTTATCCTCTCGTGTAAAATTACAAAAGGTCCGCATTTGCAAAAATCAATACAATAATAATAATAACAACACCGCAACCAGTTGTATGGCCGCAGTTGGTGAAGTAAAGTTTCTCGGTCATGATGGGAAATTTACAACACGTTCCCGTTGAATTTAATGCAGAGCTGTGGAAAAAAGAAATAAACAAATAATTGACGAGAGTACAGTAGTGATTGGGCGAAGTTCAGAAAGTTGCGGAAGAATGATGTGATGGTAGCAGTGAGGTTTTGAAATTGTTATTAGAATCGCAAGTTATTGTTGCCGTTTGGGCATTGTGCCGAATTTGTAAAGCTAATAATGAAGAGTTTGATTCGTCCGAAATACTTTATTAAGCATGGATATTTATAAAACCAAGCAACAACGTATAACAATTTTAAACTATCATACAACACATTAACGGTCTCTACCCAATCTAACACTTACATAAATATGTACAAATGATGTTCCCATTATGTCAATAGGCAGTCTATTGATCTAAGTATCAATAACTTCCTCTACCTAGTCTAATAATCATTTTTAATTTAACTTCTAGTTTATATTTTTCTATATTATCGTTTAGATACAGTTTCATTTTATTGGGTGCTATTTAAACATGTTTTATTATTTTCTCTATTCGTAATAAAATTCGATAATGGCACTACGTGTTTAAAAACTTACAAAACAACCCCAACCAAGTAAAAAAGTTTCAATAGAAAACGTACCGAACTGTGTAAAATATATAATTATTGATGCTTATTTACAATTCAGGTAGCTCTCAATTGAATACAAAATTCATAAGCTTTATTCCTGTCGTTTTGCAGTCGACGAATTTGTAGGACGAGATGAATTTTTAACAGTGACAACTTTACATCGACATTACTCAGTCTCTGTTTGCTTAACCGCTACGCCGAATATGTTTATGTTAAGTAAACAGGACTATTTACTCATGTTATGTTAATCCTGCAATGTCAGTGCGAGTTCTACTGCATTATAAAATCTCTGATGAGTCATATTTACACAACAACGTTTTGAGAATGATACCGATATTGATGATGAAATGATATTTGAGGCATTGACGTGAGCAACTACTGTGGAGGGCAACGGACAACAGTAGTGGTGGTGTACTCTTCGAATTTCTTGTCGATTGGAATGCGGTCATCGTATAACGTGGGGGCTTGCAGGATTATTCCTGCTGTGCCCACCAACACTGCTAAAGTGAAGATCCAGAGGAAGAGGCGGTCGAGGACCATTGCCACGTATTTCCAGTCCTCTTTCACCTGGAAATGCACAAAATGCGTTATTTTACTAATCAATAAAATGGTCTCCTGAATCTGAATTCGGACTTCGTTTTTAAATTTTTAATACATTATTAAAAAGGCAACTGAATGAGCTTTCTAACAAATTATAGAAGTCGCCGAGAGAATCAGCTTTTGCCAAGATATTTGGGAAAAATTGATGAAAATTTTGGAAAACGAATTTTTGAAACTTTTTTGCATGGAATTCCTGAATTCCTAAAACTCCAATTTTTTAATGTAATTTGTCAAAATTGTTATGATCTCTTGCTGTTTAGAAGGTACATGCCAAAGAATGTGGAGCGATTTTTGAAAAAAAATCACGTTGTGTTAACTTTCGTAGTTTTTGTAAAAAATGTAGTTTGTAACTTACAAAATTGTAATTTTTTGATAAATCTCGTGTTTCTAAATGAATTCACAGGTGCTAGAGTGTAAGATCATAGATAAAAATTATGCAGCAACTGTTAAAAAGCTTTTTGCTTTTTTTTATATTTATAATATTATAACTTTCAAGAAATTTTCTATTTTTTTTATTTTGAGTTGCGTTACTATTAAAGTCATTAAAATTTAATATGTGCCTAGAAATTACAATTTTATAAGCAATGGCATTTTCTTTAAATAAAATTGTCAAAAATAGTATATTATGATGCATTATGAACAAGTATCATCGCTATTTTTTCTATTTCGCCTTATTTTAAACGAAAAAACTTGATTTCGAAATCTAGGAAATTTTAGGGTAGTTGACATTTGCAAAATGTTCGGGAAAAAAATTCGAAGTAGCCAAATCCAATTTCAGTCAGTTTGACAGGTGTGACGTTTTGAGGTTACCGGAGCGCAAGGGATCCAAGAAACCGAAGATGTTGATCATGATCATGATGGTTCTCTTGGATCCAAAGAGTTTTTCTTCGATGAATTATTAAGCCAAGTACAACAAGAAATAATAGTGTATTGAAATCGATTTATCATGTTTTATCAAAACCAAAATCTAAATTGTCAACGTTGACGGAAGGTTGACAGTTTGTCTGTTGCAAACCTAAGAAAAATATATGCTCCTGGAAATATTGGCACGGGATTGGTCCATTACGATACCGAAATAAGCTCAAACGCGTATCGAAATATCTTCATTATGAACGCGAAATAGAAAAATATTTTTTTTTTTTGGAAAACTTCTCAATGTTTTCGTTAACTTTCAAAGATTTTGTAAAAAAAATACGTTTAGTGTCTAAAAAATTGTAGTTTTTCGATAAATTTACAGTTTTTAAATTATATATTTCACTGGTCAGAAAAAAAGATCACAGATAAAAATTATGCAGCAACTGTTGGCTGTTTAATAAAATCGCCAAAAAATAAGAAAAAGAATAATTTTTTTTAAACTTTTTAATGTGTTTTGACCTGTAACTTCTAAACGATAAAAGATAGCAATGCATTTGTCAGCGCGTCAAAAAGGCAAGATATCAGTTTGTTTTGTACATCAGAACCTAAAAATCATTTTTCAAAAACATCTCTAAATCCGGCCCTGATGGAGCAAAAGGTCTTCAGATTTTGCTGTCGAAACGACTTCCCGCTTCCCCAGAATAAATTCTTTCCAAAATTTGTTGATTGATATTATTCTTTGATGTTTGACGACGGTCCTAAAAGCCTAATGAATTTTTAATGCCTGAATTTGATAATCTGAACGTGACCCGTTTTCATTTTAATGAACGCGAGAGATAAAACGAAATTTATTTCAACATTGTTGCAAAATCCGGAGAATTTATTATATTTTTATTAAATTAAATTAAAAATTTGGACTACGATTGCATAAGTAAACTTGTAGCTGCTTGTAAAATATTTTATTTGGATTATCTCGTGGTGGTTTTCCCTCTGTGGCCTCTTTTCTCGAATAAGAAAGTGAAATTCTGCAGAGACTTGTAGCAGCAAGCACCAAAACGGCAATAAGAGAGCAAAAGTCTCAAGAATGCAAACTGCGACATTTTCAGGGTCGTTTTGTGTTTGCGATGTTTGGTGCAGCTTTAGTTATTTTTTAGTTTTGAGCTATAAAAATTTAAAGTGCATAAGAAATAATTAATTCTCGTGAAACGAAGTTTTAAACTTTTTTAACTTACGATGCATCATAATTAAGTTTTTTATTAGTTCTTAAACAAAATTAAACATTCACGAACAAAAAATTGGCGCTAATTTTGGGTGTGGTGAAGATTAATTAAATAATTTTATTGTGTCCGCAATTGGGTGTAATTATTCCTTGTTTTCGCACAACAGCTTGTTATTTTTATTCAAATGAATTCATCTCATTCTTTGGAATTCTCGTCCGAACTTTGCCTTCCAAATGACATTTAAATAATAAACCGAATTTTTGCAAACGAGAACAGCTTAACTAAATTCCGCAAGTTAAAACACACTTTGAGACAATTTGTAAGGTCGCTCGTTTAAATTGGTTTAAAACATGACTTTTTTCGTGTCGTTATATTGCCCCAATTCTCCTTCCTCTCGCCCAATTCAAAGCAAACTTCGTTTGGTGCTGATCGACATACAATGGCTTCTTCTCAAATAAACCGGAAAGCCGGACTATCGCAAAGAAATAAAATCGCCTTTCGATAAACAACGATAAAAGTGTTAGCACCTTGGTGGAGTCCTCCAGCATTTTAGTGTGTTCTGCAATAAATCGTACGCAGAAGCACGACTTGTGAATTTCAGGGGGACACCGTGAATGAGAGAAGGCAGGATTTCGAAGCACTGGGCTTTTGATTCCATTATCGGCCTCTCCAGATACCGTTAGGTCTTCGGATTCGGAGTGTGGCAACGCCACGGGGCCGTGGATCTGACAGCTGCCGCCGAAAGGGCCGCCGTCTTCCAAGCTGCGAATGGAAAAATTGCGATCAATAAGTGGGTTAAGGGCGAAGGAGAAATAACAGTAACAGAGTAGGAGCTTTATTGTCGAGGGCGAAGACAAGTAACGAGCTTTCTGTTGAGATTTACATTTGCGGAAATCATTACTGGTCAACTCGAAGCTCAACTAAATTTATGCTAACAAAAGATGGATGGACACACCCATCTTTGAATGTATGCTTCTGTTTTCTGCCGCCAAAACAATTTATATCAGATTCTACGCCCCCGTCAAATCTGCTAAGTGTTCTGATTTATCGACAACTCCAACATAAACTTCCGTTATCTCGATATTAATTAGCCGCTCCTCTCTGAAGAGTACGTCTACAACTTATTTCATAATTTTAACTACTTCTCGCTGTATCCGGATTCCATCCACGTCTCAAAGTGGAAGTGATGAATAATAATGGGCTTAACAATAGAAATTGCCTTTTAATACTGCAGCCTTCAGTTTGGATGAAGGTTGAAGTTGATGGAATTTAGCTTCTGCCTTTAATCATTGCAAAAACATCGATCCGCTTATTTAGGAAAATAAAATCATTTCATACCTTGGAGATAAATCCTCCTTTGAAGGGCTCCTAGCGGTAGGATACCTCCTTTTAGGGCTGGACTCGTCTCTGTGCATCGTCGTGTGATAAGGATACAGACAAGTCGACGGCTCACGTCCTCGCATCAAGAAACGACTAGACATAGACCTGTGTCATGAAAAGCGAAAACATTTGATTTGACTACAATTAGTAGCGTGTTTAACTACTCTTCCTCTTTAGAAATACGCCGCGTGTTTCAAAGACATAAAGATTTCGGTGGGTGTTAATCTAAGACACCAACCACCGATAACAAACGTCTTCTTTACAACAACTACTTTAATTACCTGTTTGTTTCGAATACGTATTGCGGCCTTTTCATTACTAGTAATCTCGGTAATATGTGTATAAAAACCCTTTTCACCCATGGCGACATTTTGTGCGTTTGTGGAGATCGAAAGTGAACGTTGAGGACGACAACTGTGACGCATATGCTGAAACATTAAAAAGATACCACTGAAAATGTACATAAATCAAAACAACACGAAATGAATTGTTGGCAAAATTGCCACGTTTTTGTGACAAACTATTGAAATTTTATCGGAACCGCGGTGTGGCGCAAAATTTGCAAAAAGTCTGATAAATTTAAATGCGAAACTGTTGATGATTGCATTGGTACATATTTGTGTTAGTGATCATTTAGTGTGTTGATATCAATATAGATATGAGAATTTCAGCACAACTAATGGATTTTGAGTTAATTTTCATTTTAGAACAAGTTAATTTAGATTTACTTACTGGTTGTGTTAAATTTCAAAATTAGCGGAAACGACTGCTTTTGGAAATTTTTTTATTTTTTTGGATGAACCGAATACAGCAAAACTTTTAACTAAGGGATATAACTTTTGCAGTTTTAATGCCTCAGCAATTAAATTTGGTTACTTGTTGTGTCAAATTTTAGAATTATAAAGCAACAGCAACTGATTTTACTTTTTTTTTCTTGCAAAAATGGTGGAGGCGCCGGGCCAATATGTATTTTTTTTAAACAAGGAATAAATTTTACTAATTTAGACATATTAACCATCTTAAAACGCAAAATTATGACATACACGTAAAGAGATATAATTAGATTTTTTTTTAAGAATGCACCGAAATGTTCTGAAAAATTATGTTGAGGGCTATAACTTTGCTAATTTTAATGCCACAGCAATCAAATTTTGAGAGGTTACTAATTTTTGCTTATTTACAAACTTTATCAAGTTTTAAAATTATAGAGCTAAATAGACTGATTTTACAAATTTTTATTTTTTAGAGGAACCAAATATTGCATAAAAGTTTTATTAAGGGTTGGAACTTTGCTAATTGTGAAGCAACAGCAACCAAATTTAGGGAGGTTACTAACTTTTACTTAGTGATTTACTGTGCTAGATTTCAAGATTGTTAAGCAAAAGTAACAGATTTTAGAAATTTTTATTTTTCAGACGAACCAAAAATTGAAAAAAAAAAGGTTAAAACTCTAGTAATTTTGATGTCACAGCAACCAAAAATGGGGACTTGTAATTTTTACTAGATTATTAATTGTGCCAAATTTAAAAATTTTAGAGCAAAAGCGACTGATTTTAGAAATTTTAATTTTTTCCAGTAATTGCTATTGAAGGACGAAACTCTGATAATTTTGATGCTACACCAATCAAATTTAAAGAAGTTACTAATTTTTACTTAGTTAGTATCTACTCCAAATTTGAAAACTATAGAGCAAAAGCAAGCAATTTTAGAAATTTTTATGTTTTGGAAGAACTGAGAATTGCAAAATAAATTTTTTAAGGGATGATGGTACTTTTGACTCTACTACAACCAAATTTGGGAAGATTAGTAATTTTTACTTAATTATTAACTGTGCCGAATTTCAAAATTTTGGAGCAAAAGTGACTGATTTTAGAATTTTTTATTTTTTAGAGGAACTGAAAATTGCAATAAAAATTTATTATCGCTTGAAACTGTGGAAATTTTGACGCCACATCAACTAAATTTGTGGAGGTTACTAATTTTTATTTAGTTATTAACTGTACTAAATTTCAAAATTATAAAGCAAAAGCGACAGATTTTTTCTTTAGTTAAACCGAAAATTGCAAAACAAATTATTAAGTTTAGAAACTCTGTTAATTTTGACGCTACAACAACCAAATTTGGGGAGATTATTTATTTTTACTTAGTTGTTTACTGTACCATATTTCAAATTTTATAGAGCAAAAGCAAAAATAAATATATTTTTTAGAGGAACCAAAAATTACAAAAAAAAGAATTAAGAGATGAAACTCGTAATTTTGATGCTACAGCAACTAAATTTTTGGACGTTACTAATTTTTACTTACTAACTGCACCAAATTTCAAGATTATTGAAAAAAAGTGACCAATTTTGGAAATTTGTATGTTTTTGAAGAACCGAAAATTGCAAAAAAAATGTATTAAGGGATGAAACTTTGGTAATTTTGACGCTACAACAACCAAATTTGGAGAGGTTACAAATCTTTACTAAGTTATTAACTGCACCAAATTTAAAAATTATAAAGCTTAAGGTACTGATTTTAAAAAAATATATTTTTTAAAGAAACCGAAAATTGCAAGAAAATGTATTAAGGGTTGAAACTGTGGTAATTTTGAGACCGCAACAACCAAATTTTTAGAGGTTACGAATTTTTACTTAATTCTTAACTGAGTCAAATTTAAAAATTATAGAGCAAAGCGCCTGATTTTAGAAATTTTTATTTTTTGAATAAACTAAAATCTGCATTTTTTTTGTATTAAGAAGTGTAATTTTGGTAATCTTAATGCCAAAGCAACTAAATTTTGAGGAGTTACTAATTTCAACCTGCTTATTCACTGTGCTAAACTGCAAAATTGTACGTAGATCAGAACACACAAAATTTGCTAATGCAAAAATGGTGGAGGCGCCGGACCAGACAACAAAATATTTACTTTTAAAAGTCCACATTTTAACAAATCTGTATCATTTTTGTATTCGGAGGTTCGTGCGCCACAGTTAAACTAGTGCCTGGAGCAACTTCCCATGAAATTTCCGTCTGTCCCAGCCAAAAACGCCCGGCTATGTTTGCCACGGTTGGCCTCTTTGAGTAAACAATATTTGACACATCAGAGGACTTTGTCTGTTGATATAGGAGATCACAGTCTAAAACAAACAGCAAAAGCCAGAAACTCATATATTAAAGCCTTGACCAGAAAATCGCATAATTTAAAACGCAAGCGTGAGGCAGAAACCCTCGCCGGCTTTAACATTAAATATGTACCGTGTGATGTAGTGTTAAAAGCTTCCTTTACTGTTAAGTTTCCGATAAGAACCGCGTGTTGAATTTTGAATCATCTTACCTTATTGATACTAGAATCATTGCAAAAATGAGGTATTTTCCTAGCAACGGCACCACTAACGATGTTGGCGGGATAATCTCGACGACGAGGAGGAAAAACACGTGAAGACTAATCAGGATGGATATCGACAGTGTTACCTGGAAAAGAGTTTTGTTAGTTTTCTAAAATAAGCATAGTTTGTTGTAGTTTGCCAATTATGATTTACTCGAGCTCACGTCCAGTTGTTCGAGCCAATTATAGCAAATGTGATGAAATATCCAGCCAGCGTGAGATAACAGAATGTAATTAGACCAGAGGAGAATGCAAAGAGCGATTTCCGGAACAGAACAATGCTTAGAGACAAAATACAGCACTTGGCTTTAGCATGCATGGGACAAACAGTCGAATTATTTATTCAATGCTTGCCAACGAAATTTCCGTGCGAGATTATATCTCTAACAACCTGAAATATGAAATTTTTTTCTCAAACTTTACACTGACAAATCATGAATGTGACATCGAATTCATTAAGGCTCAGCTAAAGTCTCTATCAACTAACTCCGAGAATAGTTTAGCTCTGTTTGCTTAGGACTGGGTCATTATTTTTTTCGATTAATTCCCGCAATATCATTAAAATTGTTTGAGCCCCAGGAATCAATAACTCTGGAAGAAATAATAATGCTTCTAAATCCTGCGATGGGAGAGAATATGACAATTTGAATATAAAACTTCGAAACTTTCAATGACTGATGGTGGATAACTTTCCGAATTTTGTATTAAAATAGAGATCGTTCCTGATATCTATGACCGGACGAAATCTGCGATTACTAACCGACAATTGTAGAATATTAATCCAAATGGTGCTGAATAACAGATTGCGTGTTCTGGATGATTTATCAATGGACACAGAGAGTAATGAGCACAAGAACGATGCAAAGTCATGCAGGAAGAAATTAAAGAGTCGTTTTCAATTGAAAAGCAAAATTCAACTATTTGAAAGAGTTTAAAAGCTCGTTGCGACAAATTTTCTTAACGACATGTTTTTGCTAAAACTCTTTGGTCGATTTCGCCTTTCAGACGTGATTCGTTGAATGCTTCTGGAATAATTAAACGCGCAAAGTGTAAAAGTAAAAACTAATTAAATCAGTGCGATTTCAACTCTTTTCGTTACATTTTAATTCCGGCAATTACGAAATATGTTCCGAAAGCTTCAATGTAATTTGATTGAAAACTGAGTTATTACGAGAGTTTCAACGCATTTTTAATTTCAGCTATTTGGTTAAACAATACAAACTAGCTGAATAGGCATTGTGGTTTATTGCAAGCTGAATGTAAATTAGTGCAACAAGACGCGATATTTATCTTCCTGATCAAAGTCCGTGCAAACATTCCCAACCGCTTCTTTCCCTTTTCCCTCGTCTCGAATTTCAGCAATTAGGAAATAAAATCTGAACGCTTCCAGAATGTAATTTAGTCATGTTTTTGTTCCTTCGTTTTATGACAGTTAAAAGAAACTCCGACATATTCCTGCACTAACTTGAACTCGACCAAGATAATGGAAATTCCGGCAAAAAACGCAAGAAACTGTCATCGGAGGCATCCATTAACGGACATTACGTTTCGTATAGAACTTCATTAAACAGGACATCAGATGAATGTTTATTATTCTTAGCCGATGCTTTAATATACGATGTCGGTGTTGACACGATGTAAGAAATTATTTAGACAGAGTGGAAATTTCTGTATCAGAGTTCGTAAGTTAAACATGGCGGTGAAATGACAATGAAACTTTTTTTAGACGTCGGGGCGAAATGGACGGAATTACCACTATAAAAGGGTGATGGATTATTTATTACCTTTTCTCCACTGTCTGATGGCAGGTAGAATGTGAGAACGGTGAGAAACGAAATGCCCATGCAGGGAATGATGATGTTCACGGTATAAAACAAAGTCTTTCTTCGCATCGTTATATTGAAAGTTATATCGAGATATGGCTCATCACAGCATGTGTAGAATTTTTCATTTCTGCAACAAAGAAAATAATTTAGTTTCGCAAACACACATAAAAATACTTTGTTGGGAGTACCTGAAGACTTTTATAGATAGTAGCACTAAATTTAAATTCGGTGTTCTCTTTTATTTAACTCACAATACGACTTGAATAATCCGGCAATAATTTTTGATTATGATCAGTAAATAGCATCAGAAGCCACTAACCCTTTATCGCCTGATTTAATTAACTTTGGCGAGCAGCGTCCGCTTTATTACATTGATCTTGTCTACGAGCTCTACAAAATGAGCTCTAGATCCCAAGAAAATAAAACTTTAATATTTTTAACACTTAGAAGTGTCCATGGCTCTTAAAACTTTTTAAAACTTTTTTATAAATGGTTGCTCTTAACTAACATCCATAGTTAATTGTTTCATAATCAAACCTGCGCTCGGTAACTTAGACATTGCGGATTAATCATTTCAAGTTGAGGATAATCGTCAGGAAACAACATCCACGGACAAACTAGACGTGTACATCTGCCATCCATCATCTGAAGATTCGCTCCATTAAATCTGTTTATTCCCCCAGATATTGATCTTGTAAGTGTCCAACCTCCGTGTAAAAATTAAGACACTTGGGTTTTGACACTAAATAATGGGGGAAAAGCTTCACACTAGATTTACAGGGTTGCGGAAAATGAGCAAAAGTTGACGTGAAAAATGGTGGAGGCGCCGGGCACTAAATTTTTCTGCGATCAAATGGCCGGTAGTAAATTTTAATTTAGAACCTTAAGCTGTAAAAATCGGGGATTTAAACCCAGGATTCGCTAATTTTATTATGCTATGAAATAATTTCTTTTCGTGAATTTGTTTTTGCCAATTCTAAGGATGAGTATATAGGGAATGCAAGTATCTTTATTTTTCTCGGATTTTATTGAACTAAATTTGATCATACATAAATCAAAATAACGGGAAATGAATTATTGGAGAAATTGTCACGTTTTTATCACACGAACTATTGAAATTTTATCGGAAAAATAACTGCGGTGTGTCGTAAAATTTGTAAAAGTCTGATAAATTTAAATGCAAAGCGTTTGGTGATTGCATTGGTACATATTTGATTTTACTGATCATTTAGTCTTGTTGATAACAATATAGACGGGAATATTTTAACAGAACTAACCAATTTTGAATTTATTTGCAATTTTGCAACAAATATTTTTTTGCAATTAAATTTTAAATAAAATTTGGAGGGTTACTAATCTAATTTTTATTATAAACTAGGCAAAATTTTAAAATTATGGAACAGAAGCAACTGATTCTGAAAATTTTTATTTTTTAGATGAACTAAAAATTGCATTTTTTTTATTAAACCAAAATAAAAATACAACTATTGAACGAATTTTGGGCGAATTTTTTTCTGAAGCAAGAAGGCGATTTCTAAATTTTATAAAAAAAATATCTTTGGTTGTGTTGGCGCTACAGCGATAAAATTTGGTGATGTTGCTAATCCTTACTTATTTATTAACTGCACCGAATTTCAAAATTGTAGAGTCAGATTTTAGAAATTTATATTTTGAGGTCGAGCTCAAAAATTTAAAAACTCTATTACAAAAAATGTATCTTTGGTTGTGTTGGTGGCACAGCGATAAAATTTGGAGAGGTTGCTACTCCTAACTCATTTATCAACTGCACTAAATTTTAAAATTTAAGTTTAACAGATTCTGGTTTTAGAAATTTTTATTCAAAGGACGAGCTCAAAAGTTCTATGAAAAAATTTTTGTCTTTGGTTGTGTTGGTACAGCAGCGATGAAATTTGGGGAAGATGCTAATCTTGACTCATTTATTACCTGCACCAAATTTCTAAACTTTTAAACAGCAGACTCAGATTTTAGAAAATTTAATTTTTATGACAAACCAAAAAGTTTCAAAATTCTTTTAAAAAATGTATCTTTGGTTGTTTTGGTACCACCGCGATAAAATTTGGGGGAGATGCTAATCTTAACCCTTTTATTAACAACAAATTTTAAAATTGCAGAACAACAGACACGGATTTTAAGAATTTTTATTTTTAGGATAGAACAAGCCCAAACGTTTTAAAATTCTATAAAAAAATTATATATTTGATTGTGTTGGTGCCATAACGATAAAATTTGGAGAGGTTGCTACTTTTAACTCAGTTATTAACTGTACGAAATTTCAAAGTTGTGAAACAACAAACTCGGATTTTAGAATTTTTATTTTTTTTTGGCAAGACAAAAGGTTGAAAAATTCTATAAAAAAATTGGATAAACAAAAACTTCTAAAAAATATGTCCTTGACTCAAATAAAAAGTTATTTATCGTAAAAATGACCACAGTTGTTGAAAATCTTTGTCATGAGAAACTGGCAAGACAAAAGGTTGAAAAATTCTATAAAAAAATTGGATAAACAAAAACTTCTAAAAAATATGTCCTTGACTCAAATAAAAAGTTATTTATCGTAAAAATGACCACAGTTGTTGAAAATCTTTGTCATGAGAAACTGAACTATTCAAAAGTGTGCAAAATTCGTATTGTTTTTAGTAGAAGAAAACGCTTGTTTGAATGTTTTCTTTAATTTGCTTATTCATTTCCATAACTCACCTCGCCCGTCTTCGTCCTTTGAAAATATTTATGATTCTCAAAGAGATGTTTGCAGCCTCTCATGTAAAATTCACGATTTCTATTATAAAAACCGCGAAGAGCTCGCAATCACAATTTTAGATTTTATAGATCTCATATTGGGGTCAACCCGCCCTAAATTAATATTTCTTATGACATCCCCGACTATTTCATAACTTTGAGTTTTATCTTCAACCACAACCTTTAAGCCCGGTAAAAAAATGCGTCATCGTTTTTCTCTTTCAAAAACTCTCCAAACAAGAGATTAGTGCTTCGTTTTGTTTTATGTAGCGCTTATAGCCAAAGCTTCGAATTAATTTTATTCGCATTAATCTTCCTAAAGTTGTATTAACAGACTTATGCAGCAATAACAATTTATCACAGAGATGACAAATGTGATTATTCGGATTTATGGTATTTTTTAGTATTACCTTACGGCAGGTACTTCGAGGATGTCCCATTCGACGGACATATAAAATTCAGAGAGGTCAACTCCGACGTCGACAATGTTGCTTCCAGCTTTTTCGTCCATGTGGCGAAGATCCACCTAAATAAAAATTAAGTTACAAGAAGATTTTTAAGTTTTACCACACCAATACAATTATCAGCTAATATGTACAGAGTATACAGAAACACCTGTAACAAACAACAAAACCCAACAATCAGATTTAGAAAATTCGAGATTTTCCCCGCGACTATTTATTATTATAATTTGTGGGGAAATATTCCAAAGTGTTTGACAGGAAAAAATTGCAGCGAATTTCTTAGCGGATTTGGCGTCGGCGAACCGGAACAAGTCGAATTAATTTCATTTATCAAAGAGAATTTATGTATGCTGTGAGATTTGTTGAGCGAATTTGGCCACTTTAAGAAAAATTAAACACAAGCATGCGAAGAAGAATCCACATGCAGAAGTTAGCTTTAATGAACTTGCTTTAATCACAGTTTAAGCGGTTTTTTAAGAGAATATTTAGTCGTCACTGTCTGAGTAAATCTGTGGAAACTAAATCCATGATTCTTGCCCGCAATTTAATAATGAACTAAATTCCCAGCATGATACCAAATAGTTCCCGATCTGCTCGAAATTTATTTAATCCCGACGTCAATATTCCGGGATTAAATTATACTGTTATTAGTTACGATGAGAGATATAAATCCCGGATTTTCTAGACATCCGCCACATTTTCACCGGAACTTTGAAATGTAATTGCATTTTGTAAATTCCAAGATGAATCAAAACAATAAAGTTACTCGAAGACTATTGACCAAACCTGGGAATTAAGACAAATAAACATTTCATTTGGCTGCAAAATTTTTATTTTACTTATTTGGTTGGTACCGCCGTACTCAAATCGAACAATTGAAGATTAATTTAAATGCAGAGCAGTGATGCCAACTTTAAAAAAGCATTTTTTTTGCCGCAATTGTTGAAAAATTGGTGGAGGCGCCCAAAATCACATGGAAAAAAACCTCTCGCTTGTTTCTGTAATGAGAGTAAAACTAACAAACCACAACTCAGAGTGTCACATGATTATCCCGACTAATTGCTGTTTAAGTTTTGCCCTTTTCCACCCTTCGTGAGTTTTTGTCGGCGGTCTAAACATTTTGGCAAAAATCTGATATGTTGGCAACAAGACAAATGTAATAAGGAACGCCCATCATTATGCGACATAAATCTCTGTCAGTGCTGCTAACGTTGCACACTTCAGGATTAGAGATTTTACTCAGACAGCAGAAAATAATTAAAGAGCTGTATAAGTTTAAGCATCAATTATAGTGGAACTTAAGTAAATCAGTTTAAGGATGAGTTTAAAAGCGAGTCAGTTTAATTCCTGGAGGAAGGTTTGTTTGACTTGTACATATCTCTTACACAAGGTAGAAATTTCGTTTTGTGTCAGTTTGTTTGATGTAGATGATAAGCATGCTACAGTGAGACAAGCAAGCATTGTGTGAGAATCTAAAGAAGCATGAGAAATCTTTCAAATTAAAATAAAGCGTGCAGTATTGTTAACTCATGGTGCTTTTATCTGACATTTTTAGTAATGTTTTAGGCAATTTTTTTAGTGTGACAATGGATTTTGCCAGGCGAGTAATGAAACCAAGTGTAATGTATTGTTTCATATTACAGCTGGAAACCCTAAGCATCACAGGAACCATGTAAAGCACGAAGCACAAGACAGCCATTATTTCTGAACACACCGGCATTTCTTTTAATTACGTTTATTAAATTAAAGTGGAAATGCTTTGTTAACTGTCATACTTACCGAACTTAATCTCATAAGTAAACACCTAGAAGTGTTTCAACAAAATTGCTCTATTGTCTCTTAACAATGCAATTTATTTTATTTTTTTTTCGGTAGCGCTATCATGCCGCGGAGCCAACGTAAGCGACATCCATCTAACATTTACCGTAACTTTCTAACACTAACCTCCCTTAATGGAAAAGGTATAAAATTTGTGGTGCGTCAAAAATTGTTACACCACAGACAAAAATATAAAACGCGCTAAAATTTGCTACCACTAAATTAGTGACGAGTATCAACCGCACATTTTTAGTTCCAGCTTTCAAAGTTATTTTAGTTAGTAAATTATTGTTTTATTTAAGAGTGAACTACTGAAGCTAATGGCTAAAAATAAAAACAAAGCCATATGTGAAATCAAACATGACAAGCCACGAAAAAGTTCCGCTCGCTGTCGAAATTGTGTTGTAAGATTTACTTATCTCTTCAAACAAAAATTCGATATCAACCTGTTACGGATTCGTAACTTCGTTTCAGGTTTTTATGTTTACCTGTTTGCCAGAGTCATATGTGAAGACGAAATAAGTCAAAGGAGCTTTGTATTAAAAATCCTTTTGTAGGTCAAAAGTTGAATTATTTTAGTTCAAAAAAGATCGTAGTAAATTCGATATATTTTACAATGATGAGAAACACAAGTTTTCCATTATTCTGTCAAAACTGGTACGCTTAAAAATATTCCGATATTAATTCACCGTATTTACTGAATGCGACGCGAATAATTCAAATTTTGTTTTTGTTGACTTTGTGTTCGTTCCAAAAGAACAATTTTACGTTAGTGGTACATCGGGATCGTTGTCTAAAAAATAAAAATATCGCGAATAATTGACGATTTTTAAAGATTTGTGGGCATCACAAATCACAAAAAGCTCGTAAAAGCACTTTTTTGTTAGTCCATGAGATTTATAATGTGTCTGGTTTCAAATTTGTTGTTATTTTGTCAAAAAGCTTCTTCAACTTTTGGGTGAACAATTTCGTCCATTGTGCTTTCAGACCTGGAAATTTGAAGCTGATTAACAGCTCATGTTTCGTCTGAATTTCAAATTAACCTGTGCACGACATCCAGCAGTGACAAATATTGACTCTCTGACCTAAACTAGGTGTTCATCCACATGTAAAGCGTTATAATAATGTTCCCCCTATGGTAAACTACCCCAAAAATATAATAACGCTAGTCATGAACACATCGTTTATAGCACTTACTTTGTAACAGTTTTTAATAGCTCTACTTTATCCTAATTTATCTCTTGACTGCTTCGGTGGCTATTAAAGATGGGCATTTATCGTATAACGACATATTCTGCTGAAGGCTATATGATGCAAATTACTTCCCAAGTTTCAAGTAATTTATTTTATGGTAATGCAATTAACTTTTAGATGTGACTTTTCGTTTGGTATTTGACAGTGATGCCAGTCGTGCGTTACTGAATATATCGTCTATGGTCGGTTAAACTAAACCATAAACAATGTTTCAATTTTTATAGCCCATAAATTAACCGCGGTGTGTTTTTAGTAAAACTCGTGAAATTTTAAGATGTTTATTTTAAAGATTTAGTTCAATTTACTCCACCTTGCAATATCAGGAAATGTCAGCATTTGTCCTGAATTAAAATGTACTCTGAGGTGTATTGTAAGCCGAGACAACACGTTTCTACCACATCAAATGTAAATTTAAAACCTATTAGGGACTATAAGTAGGATAAGCAAACGGGATTCTACCTGCCTCCCCCAACTTAATTTATTCCATTGATATTCCCATTCACCGACTATTTCAAGGAAAAATAACGAAATGTGCGTTGAAGACTCAATTTGATTTGTTGCAGTAACCATCGCAGAATTTAATTAACCGTTGTTTCGGTTCTAGATTCGTTTTAAAATATTGATTGAATTGCTTGGAATAAAAGGACAAAATTGTATTGATGTGCTTCGAACTTATCGGGATAGAATTATTGATTTTAAGGGAAAAGAATTTATGTAACCTTGTGGAGAAATTACTTTCGGCTTGTGACCACAACGAGGAAATGGCTACTTGGAAGGCATAAAGCTTCTTCACCAATCGAGGCAATTTCACAAAATATTTCTGCGGTTGTACGGCTGCAAACAGCAAAGCCGAAATTGAATTCTTAAAGGAGAGCAGAGTACATAAAACGGCAGAATGGACATTATCACGAAGTGTGAGCATAAAGTTTCTATGCATGAGGAAAATTTTGGGGACAATCTCACTTAGCTACATGTTGTATAATATTAATCCCAAAAATAATAAAAAAGTAGAAGGTATTTTGTTATTTTTGACTTTCTTTAGTACTTAAAAAAAAAACTGAAATAAATTTTTATAAAAATGGACACAAAATTGAAAATCTGATGGATTTAACGCATTGAAATGGTTTAAAATTTATGATGAATCTCATAAATCTAAAAAAATCAATACAATTTTAAATACCTACATTTGCAAATTTAAAATCTAAAATACTGTTTAAAATATTGAATGTTTATAAAAATATACAAATATGCAAAGTATTTGACAGATTCTAAGTGTCTAAGACACATCAAAAATAAAAATGCATCTAGAAAAATTGGAGTATTCAAAGACTTTAAGAAATACGTAGAATTTAAAGCATTCATCGGATCCACAAATACTATATAATCAAGATTCTAGCTAAGAATCAAAAGAGTGCAATGTATATATCTAAAAATTTCTCTAAATTCTTAAACTAAGCTGAAAAAGAGAAAATCTATAAATTCTTCACAATTATAGAATACACACCTAAATGGTCTAAAAATTCGAAAAATGTAAACAAGCTAATATAAGTAAAAAATGTAAAAAATATAATTTGTAAGGCTAGAAAACCTAAATTTAAAGAATTTGAACAAAATACAAATACAGTTATTAAAAAAATCTAAAAAAATCAAAAAGAACTTGAAAAAAATATGGTCATTAAAATGTACCCAATTTTAGAGAATATTAAAAATCGAAATAGTCTAAAAATTATAAAAATTTGATAGTTTGTAAGGTTGGAAAATTTAAAGAAATCTAAAAGAATTTGAACAAAATAAGGTCATTAAATTTTAGAGAATTTTGAAAACTCAAATTGTCTAAAATTAAAAAAAAATGTAAACATTCTAAAAACAACTAAAAAATTTAAAAATTTTAAGGTTAGAGAATCTAAAAAAATTTAAAAGAATTTAAGCAAGATGAGGTCATTAAATTGTACACAATTTTCGAGAATATTGAAATCTCAAATAGGCTAAAAATAAAAAAAAATGTAAACACTAAGAAATTTAGAAAAATTGAAAATTTGCGAGGCAAAAAAATTTAAAAAAATTTGAACACAATAAGGTCATTAAATTCTATACAACTACATACGGGGAATATTCAAAACTTAAATGGTCCAAAATATCTAAAAGAATTTGAATAAAGTAAGATCACTAAATCCTATACCATTATACAGGGTGTTAGGTAACGTTACGGCCATAGAATAATTGGTAATTAAGGAAGGCAAACTGTCTTGGAATCCGCAATTAATTTTATTTTTTTCGTTTTAGTTAAAAAGCTACAAGGCTTTAAAGTTGACCAATAGAATGGCTCCAAATAATTTTTCAATTTTACAGAAATCCAAGTAGCTTTCGGACCAAACGAATATTTGTCACTATCCCGTCACATTTGAAGTTTTAAATCAGTGGCGTCAATAAAAGGGAAAAACAACGCAATTTTATTCAAAAAACAGACAATAAAGCAACAATGCAATAGATGTTCAAAATGGCCACCATCTTGTTGAACATATAATTGTAAACAACGCAACAATGTTGCCTTTATTGTACTCAACACAGTTTTGTTTTGATGAACTTAATTTGTGATGTCCACAAAAATGGAACAAGTACGCCACTGATAAAAAATAAGAACTGTCAGTTTGACATCAAACAAAAAATTTCCTTCAGTAACTCTGATTCAAATTCTGGTAACCTTATGCAAATTGTTCCCTGATTGGTCACATTCAAAGCCTTCCAGCTCTTAAACGGTTCAAGAAAACCCGAAAAAAACTTCGAAACATTCCTTTTCACGGCTGCCTCCATCACCCCTTTTTCTATGGCAGTAACGTTACCTAACACCCTGTAGAGGGATATCAAAAATCCAAATAGTCTAAAAATTAAAAGAATATGAACAATCTAAAAATTTTTATAATTTGTTAAGTTTAGAGAATTTAAAGAATCTAAAAGGAACAAAATATGGTCACTGAATTGGTCACATTTATCACAGGATATGAAAAACTGAAATAATTTAAACATTCAAAGAGTAAACAATTTAAAAAAATATAGAAAAATTTAGGAATTTGTAAGGTTAGAAAGTCTAAAAAAATCTAACAAAACTAATTTTAAGGCAGAGAATTAAAAAAAAAATTAAAATGTACCTACCTATTGCCCAAAATATAAAATTTTCACATTCTCATCTTCAAAAAATGTTTTGAGATTTATTCTTCTAAGCTTGTTGTAAAAATGGCTTCTATTTAAAGACTTACCTTAATTACAAATTCGAGCCCCCAATTTTAAGAGGAATGAGCTTTTGCCATTAATGAAAACGGGGAACTGTCGGAAATCACTTTTACTTAGTTTTGCTATTTATATCCCACTGGTATTGTAACATAACATTTAAAGCCATTAATTTAGCTAATGACAAAAAGTTGGAAAGTTGTCCTATTATACTCTCAATAAAGTATCGCTCTGATAAACTCTTCTTGTCTCGTTAGAAACTGTTAAAATCGATACCCAAAGTACCATGCTGATTAATTGAAATAAATCAAGACCCAACGTAAGAGAAGTGTATGCACGAACTTTAATAAGTTTTAACGATTGGGCACCGTTTAATAGAGCCCGAACACGCTATAAATTCCGCAAGGTGCAAAAGTCGTGCAAGTGCATGCAATCGTTGAACTCGAGTGCTTTGAACCGACATTTACTAACCTACAAACCCAACAAAATCTCCTCTTTGACAGCACTCCAATAACTGTTCATTTTTGATGGCCTATCAGTGTTAATTAAATTGAAAAAATAGCGCTCAAAGCGATCATTTCCCGAAATAACAAGTGTGTGGAAACGAATGGAAAAATAATCGTTCATCAGGTTGATTTCGTTTTCAATTAGCGCTTGTCAAAGAGGGAGCTTCCATGCAACATTGAAGCAAACATTTTCATGCAAAGTTCAGTTATAGCCCAGTCAATAAAGGTTTTAATCTAACCCTGTACTGCAGAGATAATTTAAAGGTCCTCGGTGAACTTTGCTTGGAATTTTAAGACAATCTGCAAGCTATGAATGGAACTCGCTCGGCTTCTTCGACGAAATGACCTCGACTCTACAACGTGCATCGAAAAATTAGAAGCGAATGATTTGTGGAATTAGTTGCCTGTCTGTAAGGTGTTGACACTAAAATAAGAACCGCGACGGTTTAAGCCCCCAGCAACTAAAACTGCTACCAGAAACTAAGGAAATGTCGTCGCAATCAGAGATTTGATTAGATTGTGATGAGGATCCCAGTACGTCATCCACACTAATTTGAAGACTCTTTCCAATTCTGAATATGAAACAAATCTGTCACGTTCTCAGCAACATCAAAGCTACGTTCACGGCGCCTCTGAAATGAACATGAATGACGCACATCCTAATTTTGTTTAAATTTAATTCCAATTGATGTAAACATTTTCTGCCACATGCTTTATCGAAAAGCGTGCCCGTAATTTATTCTCATTGTACAAACGCAAATGGAAATTAAATTTAGTTGATAAAATCATTCAAGGCATGCAATAAATAGGAATTTTGCTGTGGAATGTCAATACCTATAGCAAACTAAATGACAGATTTTTTTTCAATTTCCTCAAAGATTACAACTGTCATTATTGAGCGCTCTATTGTTCCTTTTATTTCAGTTTGTTAGCCACCCCGTCAACATGCAGTAAATTAAAAAAGATAAAACGTCTTTGCACGTTTAGATTCTTACTCTCTCTCATCACGAAATTCGCGTTTTTCGCTCTCGTCTAGCTCAAAGAACCTCAAGCTTTATTATTTCTGGACTTATGATGAGGCTCTATTTTTAGAAATGTTATGTTTTAATGGACTTTCTTACAAAGCGTTTAGTGGCAACTTTTTTTCTTATTTTAACGCACGGAATTTTCGGTTTTGTGTACTTAAATTTAACATTGCGAGCTTCTCAAAAGAAAAACAGACATTTTACATTTGAAAGAAAATTTATCACAAAAGCTTCATTAATGTCATGGGGAGAGTAAACTTAATGTGTTTCCAAACTGATTTACATTTTAAGAGCAGTTTGCGAGCGTATTCGGCGCTTTCAAGTGAGCTTTTTCAGTGATATATGGTAAACAATAAGTGTAATGGGGGACGCATCGCTGATATAAAAAATCACAACGTATGTGTTCATAGAGCTTTAATCATTCGAGGGATGTGAATATGTTTGGAATGTGAGATAGAGGAAACTGACAAAAACAGATGTTCTGTTTTTTAAGACTCCGGAACTTTTGGTTGAATTGGTTTGACCATGAAGATGGTAAAAGTGTGTTGTAAAAATCATTGAATGGGCTATAGAACCAGCTGCAAATCTACCCCCAGCGTCGTCCGTATTTCCGGCGAGCAAATGCGCGTTGGTTGCATCTCGTTCACAGATCGATCAACACGCCCATCAGACATGCAGATGTCTTTGATCGCATACCCGCCCAGCAGTGGATTTCAGTATCGTGAGTCAAAGTGTTAACTGTTAATTTTATACCTTTCCCAAGTGTAAACAGTCGATATGTACAGGGAGCGAAATCTCTAAACAAACACCAGTCAACAATAACACCACGCGAACCTTAAACCCATCGTACGTCCAACTTCCTAACTTCAAAACGCATGTTTGGACGTCGTACGGAAAGAATTCTACGTCTATAGCGCAAGAAGACTTGTAAACCGCGGGCGGCTGCCACACCACGAGGCCGTTGTAGTAGACGGTGGCTTTGGTCATCAACGTGACCTCATAGTTGCCGTCGGCGCTGCAAGAAAACACACTGACAGTGCCAACATGCGCGCCAGAACCGCCGTCCACGGGGACTCCCCGACAACATTTAACTAAATCCCCTGGAAGTCGCGCTTGGAGATGACCGCCAGCGACGACTCCAGAACATCGTTACACACATGGAGCTGGGGTGAGTTCACAGAAGCCTCAATTTACGAACTAGAGCAGCGGGCAAAGTTTCCAGACTGGATCCGGGAAAAAGCGCTTCTACAAACTTCCAAGGCGGATTCATAATTTCAGGTGAAATCGCTCGAAAATCCGAACAATTTTTCAGCTTCAGAACTACAGGAATTTATTTGATTATCATTACTGTATTTTAGCAGTAGGCTGTGAAAGAAATTCATAAATTAATCTCAATTGACGCTAATGTCTGAGAAATGACATGAATAAATAAATTATTGCCATTATCAACCCCCTTTTTCCGTCTTTATGTCCTTTATGACCCTCCATTATTAAACCACTTTTGAACTGACCGAAACCCGATCAAAATAACTCCATTCGTTTGAAGGCACCGAATTTAAAGCCGATCACAAGCCAACGCTTGCAGCTGATTTACGTGACGTGATTGCCATGTGATGGTCGTAAATCTGTGATGCAAAACCGATTGCCCACAAAGCTGTTTTTAATGTAATGCTTGTTTTCAGATCCTGCTGCACGTATTAGCATACATATCACTTGTTTGACCACCAATTTTTACTTTTTCCACGACTCTACAACTCAATTTTGCTCGATAATAAGAATTTGGGATTTTATTATTTCATCATGCATCATTATTTCAATACCTGAGAAGCATAATCTCCAATTTTTGTGAAAAATGAATTAAATAATGTTTTTATTACTCTTTATTTTTTTATCTTCTTTAAGTCAGAGAAAAATAATCCCCATTAGACGAAAAACAAACGATCCGTCTAAAAATCCGTCTATTGGAACATTCCATTAAAATTATCGTTGTAAGATCAAAATAATGCCACCATTTTTTTTTAAATCCTGTAATTTCTTAATTTTTTAGGCGATTTTAACGATATTTGTGGAGATTATCACTCTCGACTGCTTTATTAAGAGTGTCGATTTAGAAAAATTTAGACCGAAAAAGAAAATTTTTAGAAATTTTGATTTTGAAGAGCATAAAAAAATTTTTGTTTTATGATAATAAAATGTGACTAAACATTTTTAACGACCTGTAAGTTTTTCATTTTTAAAGCCACTATAACCAAATTTTTGGAGTTTATAAGTATATAAGTCTTGACTATCTTATTAAGAATACCGATTTAGAAAAATTTAAACCAAAAAGGAGAATATTTAGAAATTTTTATTTGAACAACTGTGAAAAAGTCAATTTTTGGATCAAAGGTTACGACTATTACGCACGATTTGAAATAAATAGTCATTAATAATTCGCAATTCGCTCTTAAATTTCATATTTTAAAAGCGATTAATAACACCACTGTGATTTTTTAGAATACCTGTTTTGTTAATTTTTTTGAAATTATAATTTATGGAGATAAACTCTTATGCTTCTGAGGTACCGATTTGTGGTCTTTAATTTTATTTGGGGGAATCCAGGGGAGATATTAGCATAGCAAGAATATCAAAACTCGTAACTCATTTAGCACATTTTGGTGTTAATTTATTATCATGGGAAAATGGGAAATTTAAGTTTTGAGATGAGTTAAACCGGGAAAGTTTGTTAATTAATACACCCGTTGGTGCGGAATGAAAATAATAGCGAAACTTATTGTGGAAATTTAAAATGAACTCTGTTGTTTTTATTGTCAATGTGTAATAACGCAAATATTATTCTTGAGTGTAGAAAATCGGTTCTGATGCTGAGAGCGTTTTTCAGTCCCAGTGAAGACATTGTGTTTATCTTTTCCGACATGATAATTAATGTTTGAAGCTTAACAACTCAGTTCCTAAAACAACAAAACTTCTTTGTTTATTTAAAATTCTAACAAAGTTAAACAGTGTCGCAGCTAGATTAAACACGCCAGTTTGAACAAGTCTAGCTTCATTATTTGTCTGGAAATGTTGCCCACCCTCGGTGTAGTGCACAGCCCAAAACAGTAGGGAAAATGGGTCCTGCGCCCTTCCAAGCATGCACCTACCTTGAAGCCATCGTACGTCCAGCTACCAAATTTGAGGACGCAGGTCTGTTCATCGAACGGAAAATACTCAACGTCAATCTCACAAGACGACTTGTATATAGCAGGGGGCTTCCATTCAACAAGACCTTGGTGGTAGATGGTGGCCTTGGTGGCCAGAGTAACTTCGAAGTTCCCGTCCGCGCTGCAAGGCAATCAACAACGACCAGCAACCGCACAACTAACACCTACGTAAGTCGATTTCTGAACAGTTCAAACTGGAGCAATCGGCCAGAAAACGGACCGTACTCTCCTAATAAATATAGCATAAACAAAGAAAGGTGAGGAGAAATAAGAAAACGTGAAGACATAACATAAAGCTGCGTCTACGGATTTTATGGGCTTGTTTTATTGGACTGGGCTCTTGTCACGCGGATTTATTACAAGATAAAAATGTGACAGCGTGTAAAGGCACCAAAATTAATAACGAGCGTTGTCAAATTGCTAACGTCATTTAAATTTAACGAAATGCATTTCACTGATTTCCTCTCTATGAACTTCCTTAAAATCCGCGTTGATTCTCATTTTATTATCCCTGCGCTTGCAAACATCGCACTTTATGAAAGCTCTCAAATAAAACGATCATTTCCGAAAAGCTTCTACCCCCACTACAATCACAAAAAACATTAAGAAACTTGCAGAACCGGAAGTCGCTCATAAAACATGAAGTTAATCCAGCTTCTGCCTACAGTGACTGATTAATTGTTATAACTCGGATCTTTTCACGGAACTTTTGCACTCCTCTCCTAATGAAAATTCACATTTTGCATTTAGTCAGTGCGTTTATGTGTAAGTAGAGCTTACAACGACGTGATTTGTGAGTCTTAAATCACGTGCGTCACGTATTTCGCGACCCGAAAAGATTACAAACGGAAAGAGCAACCCTGCATCACGTACACCACTGTATCACACCATTCTCTCATGAAAAATATACTGTCACAGAACGACGCCTGGAGTTAGTGCTATTGATAATTAGTTACAGCAATGGAGCGTTTTTAGCTGGGAGCTGTGTACTGAATTCTCCGTTCTATGGAAAAAAATGTGAGCCATTTTTAAGCGCTAAAAGTTTAGTATAGATTCGTGTGCCTTTCATTACGGAAAAGCAAATACAAATAAAAAATTGTACATGTAATCAAATATTCCTGCAGTGCTTCTTCGAGACTCTATTTAAATGAACCTTGCAACCGGAGATGCTTTTTTTAAGATTTTTGCTTGATGGTAGACGCGACTCTTTTGCTTTGTGATTTTTTATGTCACTTTGTGTTTAGTCTTATGCTGTGCTATTAGTAATTATTTATATTTCAGCAACTGTAAGTAGAATTTTACGACTCGACAATTATTAAACACGGTTCGTCGGCAAAGAATTTTATTCGAAGAAAATTGCTCATAAAAACGAAAACCAACAATGTGTTCTAAAAACACCCCTTCTTTCAAAAGAAATCAAATTTTATATTATCGTAGGTTGAATTACTTACATTTTGAAAATTTATGTTTTAATAATTACATTTTTTTATTTTTTAAATTTTTGATGGTTTCACTGGTTAAAATTCTATAATCGACAATAGAATATCTCGTCGGCTTAGGTCGTTAAGTTGCTAAGTCCATTTAGATTTTTTTTTAACTCAGGTTTACAAATCTTAATTTTTTACATATTTGTCGTCAAATCTGGGATTTGAAAATTTGGGAAATGTAAATAGAATATTTCTTAACAACCTAGGCCACCGTGTTTAATCAGTTATTAGTTGTTTAGTTCTGAATGCATTGCTAAAATTTAATATGCTATTTTGAATTGTCCTATAAATGTTCTATCAAATTAAAGTAATCGTAAGTTGGTGTGAATCGTCAATAATTTTTTAAAGCCATTTTTAAAATTAATAGGTCGATTTTTCGTTAATTTTGCTGGGTAGAATACATAGTTAAAATCTCTAGACTGTACGCCTTTTTCTCAACAATTTTTCAATTTGCTAGAGTTAATATACGAGTGAAAAGTAAAAAATGCCCCAATTTTTAAAGCTGTAACACAAAAATTACTAAAATTACAAATTTTGGCTTGAGAAATGTTTCTCTTGAAAATTAAAATTTCTAAATATTGTGTTTTTGCTCTACAATTTTGCAATTTGGTAGAACTAATACACGGCTCAAAAGTAATAGTTTTCCCAAAGTTCATGCTGAAGCAATAAAATTGCCGAAATTTTAATGGTGGATGTCGAAAATTTTTGCTTCGTTTTTAAAATAAAATTTTTAAAGTCTGTGTCTTCCGTTCTAGACTTTTGTAACTTATCAAAATTACTTATTGGTAGTAACTTTTTCAAGTTTTGTAGCCGATGTACTGGAATTATAAAAACATTCCGAATTTAATCAAAGGGTGCCTGAATTTTTTGCTCGGCCTTAACAGTTTCTAAAATTGGGTCTTTTGCTCTACAGTTTTGCAATTTGGTAGAGTCAATTGACGGCTCAAAAGTTGTATTTTCCCCAAATTTTATAGCCGTAGCACTAAAATTACCAAAATTATAATAAAACTAGTTATGAAATTTTGATAAAAACGTTCTTGCAATTTCTTATCCATCTGCCTGGGTTTTAGAGTTGTATGACATAAATGCTTTTCACATCTCTACTTTTCGCAACATACTGTTCTCGATCATAGAATTTTAAACGACTAAGCGATCAAAAGTTTAAAAAATAAGGAAAATTCAAATATTGATACATACATTTTCATAATATTTCATAATAAAAGTAATTCAACCTACGATGAATTAAAATTTGACTTTTTTAAAAAAGAAGGTGCTCTAGAATACATTGTTGGTTTTCATTTTCATGAGCAATTTTGTTCGAATTGTGTAAAATTTGTATTTTGTGGAAAAACTGCTGAAACATCTTGCGTTGCATTAACACATATAATTGTAAAAAAATTGTGGCGCATCCACCAATTTTATGGTATTAATTACATTTATCTATGACCATAAAATAATTAAAAAAAGTAATTTAAAATTTAAGAGGCAAAAAAATCATTTTTAAAAGCTGAATATTGAGTTTACCCGGCGCATCCACCATTTTTACGTAAAACTATCGTGGCAATTTGAAACTAAAGCACGCTTAATTTTGATTGATTTTAATTAATTTTAACCGTCAATTAGTGTGGTAACATAGCTTTTATATTCTATGTTCGTTCCAGATTATATTAAATTTACTCTCTGGAACAACAGACAGTAATTTAGGCACATTTAGCCTTTTCAGGTCCCATTTCCTAGATTTCACTTCTCGTCATCATTTATTTAAATTTTTGTGTGGCAGTCACAGAAAGCCCATCATTTAAACATGTTCTTGCATTGTTAACATTTAGACGTATATTTAATTATTCAATAAAGCCTAGTAATTAAATTTTAAATTCCCCACTTTAATCAACCGTGTAAAATAAGCGTATAATAGGCTTAATTACTTGAAATTGTTCGCTTCTATCATTTCCTTTAAACCATCAATTGCGTCTCTATTCAAACCACACATTTCGGGTTCGCCCCCGCACATGCAAATGTAGTAAGATTAATCATTAAGAAAGCATTCCACTGTTGCTCGTAATCATGATCCAGAGAGACGGAACCTCGGAATATTAGCAGCGTTCAGTTAAAGTGTTGATACGTTTACTGACAGTAACTGAAGTAATTTACAGCATTATCTCTGGGGAGTCGGCGTCTACATAACCGCTTGTAACTGCTCAGTGCCCAGCTCAATTCCCCGCTGTCATTTTTTCTAGCTTTAACTTAATTTCTAACAAAATTACTTCCGCCGTAAACAATTTCGTTCGCAATCCACTCAATGATCTATTATTGTGATTTATTAAAATTCTAGTCTCAAATGGACGCTTTCCTCTGCTTGTACCACTAATGGAATGATAAATAAAGGAAATCCAGGTAGATTTAGCGAGTGGTAAATATTGAATCACAATCGAAACTGATGGAAAATTCCAACAAAATTGCAGGGGCTCCAAGAATACGTCATGTTAATTAATTTACTGACCGAACCTTCCAAAGATTATTGTCCAAACTTAGAAAATAAACGTTGTATCGTTAGGCCGGTTCGCCAATTAAACTGTGAAATTATTACCCATTTAATGAATGAATATGAAGTTAGCGGTCGTGTTACGTCAGAACCCAGTGGGAGATGACTGAAGTTAACAGAAATGACTGTCAAAAGCCACTCGCGCGATTTATGCAAGTTGGGAGTATTTTTCCTCATTAAACTGGCATTTGCAGACAAAAAGATTAAACTTTTAATTAGGTGAAACGGTGGCGGTCTTGTTAAAAGTTTAATTTTGTTATAAACATTAATGGAGATGAAAAAATGAAGTGCAATTTGAGGTGATAAGATAAAAGTTTTTATGTGTACTTCAAACTGAAGTGGGTCATTTTATTTAAGTTGTTGCAATAAAAGACGTCTCAGGGCAGTCACCAAATTTCATACAAATTACTTTACATTTATTTGTTTATTTTCATTTTGTTTATAAAAACGAGCAATACTGTTTTATGTTTTTCTTTTTTACATATAAAGTTTTGTTTATACGCTCAAGCTACTTGCACAAATTGGTTTGCTTAAATAAAGTGAATATTTGAGGGTCGTTTACCAGATTCACAGTGTGGTCGGAAATTAAAAGAAAAAATAAGTTGCTGTTTTGGGAACTCTGTCTATTGCAAACTTTTTATTTTTTATTTAAAATTTTATTTATTTTGACATTTGATGATTGGCATTTAATTAATTTTTTTATAAACTAGAAATGGAAAAGAATCGTAGATAAAACGTTGTAAGATACACATTTAAAAAGTCTCTACAAGGCTATATAACCAGCCACTCATGCAATAAAGAATGAATTTTAAAAACAAAATTTAATCATCTCTGTTATTTGTTGTCGTACGTAGGTTTTGAGCTCAGATTTGGAATCTGCGTGAAATTTTGTATAAAATGGGTATCTTAAACTATAGTTTGTCTGAAATATAAGTAAGTTATCGACCGAAGTAACTTTACATAGATTTAATCAAGAATTTTTTTAGAGAGAATTAAATTTTCGTAAAATCTAAAGGCGAATTCATACCAAACAAAATGCGAAAAAAATGCATTTTTCTATATGTGGGAGTTTCTGAGAAATTTTCATTCTTTGGTGACAACACAAAATTTTAATCACTCATAAATTAGTTGTTTGTTGACAATCGTGAAAAATTTGCACCGAAACAAGTGTTTTGGGGTGATTTTCAACTTTTTAAGGGAGAAAACGTCGTTTAGAGCTTTTGAGCAGCTCAAAAAACTTTAAAAATGATTTCGTGTTGTTTTTGTGTTTTTCATTCTAAACAGGTCATGTATTTTGAACGTACGTCGGTTTTTTGCTCGGAAACTGTCAAATCTATAAAATATTACTCCTACTATTTATTACATGCTTTTTTTTCAAAGCCAATTTTTGAATAGAAATTTAATTCCAAAATAAATAAATTGGGCGATGACTTTTTCAAAAATTGCATCTTTTTACTAGCTTAGATTTTGCATCCACCATTGAAAGCTTTATCGAATCCGACATAATTTGAGTCTAAAATTTCATGGAATGAGCTTAAATTTATCGAAAAATCGTCTCTAGCAGAATACTAACAGAGAAGGAGCTTAAATTTATCGAAAAAACGTTTTTAGCAAAATACAGATTTTTTAATGGAAAACTGTTCAAATAAAGTTAGATACACTATACAGAGTTGTCCCTAATAAAATACAAATCGGAAAATGGGTAATAGTTCATAATAAGTTTGAAATGGAAAATTTTGTGTTAAAATTTTGATCCGCTAATGAATTTGTGGAGTTTTTAATGCCAATTTCAGTAAAAATTTTCGAAAAATAAACAAGTAGCAAAATGATTTTATCAGAGTTTCTGTCAGTTTAACAATAATTGTAGAATTTGGATTCCTTTGACTTGAAATTTTTTTATTTGAAATCAGTGGTTTTTTCAAGTGTGACAAATTTTATTTCAGTCAGTTTTGAATTAAAATAATGAACGATTTACAAAATTTTAGAAATGGGTGATTTTTTGACTGAGATTAACAATTTTTGTTGGTGTCGTTAAGCAAAACTGTCTTATAAAACGAAGCGTTAGTTTACTACAATTATTGAGCTTAAATAAATTAATTTGTGCAATTAATCAAAGGGGCTCACCCGGCGCATCCACCATTTTCCATTATGTAAAAACAAGTATAATATTTATCTTCCTTGAGAAAATATCACATTTTTTTCTTTTACTTTAACTCAAAGCTATAAATGAAACTATCCTTCATAAATAAAAGTAACGGCCAGAAAACAATATAAATTATTATTATTACATTAATAAAATATTCATTTGGATGACTATGAGTGATGCTGAATCTACTAATAATAATCAAAAAGATTTTTATTACATATCTCAAATAAAATCTGAGAACACATTAATAGATTAAAAGCTTTACTCATAAAAGTGTTTTGTAGTTTGTCGTAGATTTAGTACTGAAATCAAAATATTGTCGGACTGAAGTAAAATTGCAGGTAATGCTTCTCCCACACCTTGAATTAATGAAGTAGTTAATTCAATTGAATGTCAGTTTAAACCGATTTACAATCAAACTTCGCACTAATGCAATTGGATAAACAACAACAGTGTTTTGTTCTAGAGGCGTGGTTGAATTGCACTACAATAGCATTGTCGGTTGATCAATGCGCAGCGTTTTTGTACAAATTAAGAATTTTATTTTTGTAGCCTTTGTGCATTTAATCAAATTATTGCATTAATAATACCGAAACATTGTTATTTGGTAATAAATTCATGAAGTTTGAACGTTGAAAAATAAATGAGCCGCCACATTTGTCACAAATTTATTACGAAACGGGCTTTCTAGGAAAATGCACATATTGCGGCCCACACAGTTTATTCCAATTTAAGGAAGCTGAAAATGTCATCAATTTAGTGAAAATGATTTTTCATAATCAACATTCTGCTTCAATGTCCTGTTGATTAATAGCGGAAGCTTAGCATCAATCATATTCTGAGTTGATATACAGAGCTACAATTGCTTTTTTGCTCCGACTGATCGAAACTTGCATGTTCGTTTTGCAAAAAACACTGTTAACTAACGCAGGTGACCAATTTATCGTCATTTTCCCATTTTGTGTGCTAAACAAAACTACGTTGATCATATTTCACCTGTGCGCGTCCCATATTCGTTTTTATGTTACACTGTTGACGAAGATACATTTTTATGTTACGTGAAATGACACTTGTAAAAAATACGTCTCTACTAAGCATCGATCTGTTGGCTCTTGGCACATGTTGTAGTTTTGGCGCAAAAATTTACGAGTAACGATATTGCAGTGTAATGATTTCATAAAAACGTGAACGTGTCTCTTGTAAGTTAAGTAGGAGAACGCAAGAAAAATGTTTAATATTAAATAAAGTGGGATTCTGGCGAGGATCAAATACTATTGAAAACAATTTCGTTATTATGGATACTAGCGCAAAGCTTTGGACCCACAGCTTACATATATTTTCCATTAGAGAGATGCGCTTTGAGTCTTATTAAGTTTGACTTGTTGGCTTTCTGTTGTGACGGAATAAATAGTTTTAACATCTTGGATATTAGAGATTGCTTTTGACGTAAATTGTAACAAATGGAAGGTCTTGACGCAAAAACTGCACTGTGACGTAAACACGTTTATTTATGAGCGAGGGTCCTAAATCGAAGTGTAAAGTTATTCGAGGGAATTTTTTCTTCGAAGTACGAAAGGAAAGGTACACATTTTAATCGGCTTAAAATTCCATTTTGTTTGGAGCTTTTGCAGACTCTGCTGATGAAGTAAATTTAAAACGATTCATGCCGTGAATAAACGATTATTTCCGAAAGCTATATTTCAGCAATAATAAGGAAATTGCATCTTAAGGAATTACGGAACCTTGGTGAAAGCATTACTTATACCTGACTGGAAATTCTGTTAGATATATTACCAAAATTTAATTGCACCTCTTGTAAACGTGTAAAATTTTTCTTCGTAGCTTTGCGAAAATCGATCGTGAGCAAGTTTGTGTTTCCTTAGCCTCCAACCCGAAACAAAGCTAGAGCTTGACTTATTCTTTTAGGCTCTGTAATTCTAGACAAACTCCTTTTCAGCGAATCGGTTCTTCTGTCAAGCATTAACATTAATCGTAGAAATGAGGGTCTACGCCTTTATCTCCCCTTTATGTGATGCGATGATTTGGGTTCTTATCTCCGTTATTATAAAACTGGCGCAAGTTTTGCTAGGTAAAACCTTACCCTCATTGCCGCTCTCTTAATTACACAAAAGCTCACCTACAACGAATAGAAAATAGCGTAATCTTCTATTTAATATAACGTTCCCGCATTCATGGTATTTTAATCACAATGTAAAACATTATATGGGTATAAAAACGTTTTTTGTTTATAGAATAGGACCTCTTGTTAACGTTTCGAAATCGAGCTTTACTGCTGTCGTAAATACGCAAAGAATAGTTCATTACGACGTTTATAGTATATCCGGTTTTTGTACAAAGAAACTTCATTAAAATTTCCAGGAGGGATGTTTTTCACTGAAACACATTTATGACGGAGGGAAGTTTCGGGTTTCTGTAGGAAACAACAAGACGGAAGCTTAAGATATTAGAGCAATGCACTGAAAGAATTATGTTGAATTGTCATCCTTGATCATTCTGACAAAGTCTTTTTAATTCTTGAAAAAGACACGTGTTCAAATTGTAGAAATTCTCTACAATTAAATTTTTAACTGCTGTCTGTAATATTTACAATAAAAATCTCGTTCTTGGTTTTTTGAATTGTAAATTACACTATCAGTGCGGAAAAGTTGCAGTAGTGCGACAAAAAAATCTGATTAGTGATTATACAGATCTGTACCGCAACAATACACCAAGTCATTTGTTTCACTAGGCTGGAAAATGTTCTTTTAGAAATGCGACGAAAGTGTTGGGCTTTTCGAAAGCATTTTTCAAGCGTATTAAACACGCAATTTTGTGCGCCTATAATAATTAAGAATTATTTATTTTGATTTTTGGAATTCATTTAATTAGGGAAATTTTAGCAGTTGAGAAATATGTTGGTAGCACTCCTTTATTATTTTCCAAGGTCATTCATCTCCAAAACGGCAGACAAATTGACCCAATTGACATTTATGCAGTGGTGCCAACTAGCAAAATAAAATTAACTCTTCAAAAGGTCACGTTTGACTGCCTAGACTTTTAAAAAACGATTTATTTTGCCGCAAATGAGTATCACAAATATCATAAAACATGACGGAGTGCAATAAAGTGGATGTTTACTTCCGCAAATCACTATAGTAATGCATTGCTAAACGGTCGTTTGACATTTCACAGTATTTAAAGTTTAAAAAATCGGCAGAATTATTGCAGTTTAGATGGTGAAAAATTTTTCTACAAATCTCCCACTATAAGGATTTTCGTCTCTCCAACAAATGCCGCTGTCACCTGCAGCTCGGCGACAAACATTGCTGCCGAGCCGTAAAATCCTACTTACAGTCGCTCGAATATAGATAACTATTTTTGTCAGCTATTTAGCTGAAATGACAAATGAATAATAATATAAAATTGGTGGATGCGCCGGGATTTTTCTATAATTCTGTTTATGCAACGCAAATTGCCTCAAATAACTAAAATTGATGGCGTATGTTTTTGCATAAAATACAAATTTTAATTGCATGATTTATAAACTGAATTAATTTTTATTAATGAAATTTTTGTTACAAAACATAAATTCACTTGGAGTACTTTTATTACAATTATTTATGCAAAATTGCTCAAATCTCCGTAATACGCAAATTGAGCATCTGCTTGAAATGCAATAATCTCAAGTGAAACAAGAGCCATAAATCAAGCCTGCTCATAAATACAGTCATCTCCAATAAAACATGTATATAATTAATATAAATTGGAATTTAATGAAACGGAAACCAATATGAGCGATCAAAGTGGTTGGTAAATCGTTGGAAATTGCTTTTATGATTGTTTCGGCAGAAACGTTGAAATTGACACAACCAAAAGCCGCCTTTGCGTGAACCTTTGTTACTAGTTCTCTGGATTCATTATTAACAAAGTTTCTTCAAATACAAATAAACTTTTAACAAACAGTTTTAAGCGTTTGCTACAAACAATATTAAAAAAACAGAATTGTCTTTAACGATGTTGCTTTTAGGAAATGTTTACGGAGAAACTGTGTGGATTCGACATAAATTAAGAAAATTGTGTGCAGCTATAATTAATTTACTTGCAACGTAAATGTGTATACAAGTCGAGAAAATTAATCTTAACACGAGAACAAACAAGTTTAAAATCTCGGTGCATGTTAAACGGTAAGAAGATTACGGTCATATTTTATGTAACATTATTAAATGCTCTTTTGCATTGTTGAATTTTATCTCTCGGTCTTTCAGTACACCGTGTGTTTTATAAAACGGCTAAAACTCATTTATAAAGGCGATGTGTCAAAACCGTAAGTAGAAATAATGTTGTTTGTAAGAAGTGCATTGAAAGTTAGTTCTATAAAGAACGTTCTTGGGCCTCTTTACGTCTTTCCAAACTATTCACTATACTAATGGTTTCCAGAAAGCAGCTTCTAAAACTCCAAATGTTCGAAATTAGAACGAATGAGAGAGAAGAAAACGGTGTGAATTCGTGTTAGGCTAAATTACATCAATACTTGCACCTCTTCGAGCGATAACTTCGCATAAACTTGATAAATTCCGTCTAAACTTCCTGCGAATTTATCCCGGTTAAAAAAGGCAACTCCCTCGAGACACCACAACAAGACGTGGAATTTCCCACATGTGCATTACTAGCAAAATCTGTCTTTCAGACCTCATTACCCGAATAATTTATCAATGATAAGAACGCCAAGTGACTGTGAAATATGAGAGCCAAGTTGGTAAACATTGTTCAACTGCAATTTCTGTTATTGAAAACTGCGAGTTACTACTTAGCTGCAAAAAATTGAAATTTAAACGGGAAGTTTGCGACTAGAGACCATTAAAACTATTCGCTTTTTCTTGAGTTTATAGACGAGACTGAAATATGAGGCAATAGCGAGAGAAGCAAGCTATAAACCGGGCAATATGGAAAGTGCAGCGGTATCGATGTATGAAACAAGGAATTCAGGACGTTATCCTTTGATCTCTGGATGGAAGTGTCGCGATTCCGGGTTATGTGTGAGGTTTCAAAGAAACTGGAGGAAATGGAGAACGCTTTTCCTTTTGTTACACGAAAGTGAAGAACACTTGCAAAATTAGCTAAATGCAGATTCAGATCCGCACCTAAATAAACACCGGCAATTAAAAATGGTGGATGCGCCTCTAAAAATTGTTCCTTACCATGTAAAAATGTCACTAGTTTGTGATTTTTTGCCTCTTTCCATTAATCTTGTTTAAAATTCCTGCAAAAACTGCGCGCAAGTTTTGGAGTAAACTTGTTTGGCAAACTTTGAATTTATACATCTCTAGAGGTAAAGAGTTGGAAATTATCCAAAACACGGTACCGGGAGTAAGTGTGACACAACAAAGTTATGATTGTTTTAGGTTCTACTAGCGAATTGAATCTTAGTGAACATCATAAATAACTTTCATTGTTGGAGAATCTGAAGTGTCGTCACTGTTTTCAAATAAATTATTTTTATTCTCTACTGATTTGAACAGGACCAGTGGTAATTTTCAATTTTCTTGCTAATGACTTGCTTCGGTGGAAAAACTCTCCAGTGGTAAAAAATCTGTAGACTGACTTTTCTGCTATTCGTGTGAATTACAGGCCTTGTGACAGGATCATATTTTATGTAGCATGAAATTTATTTTCATCATAAAAGTCCGAAGCCGCATACCGGAAAGTTTTAGTATTAATAACAGTCTTATTTTCTACAAAAAGCAATATTTATTACATATTTTATCTCAACACATGCAAATACCCGCGAATTTATTTTGTAATCAAGCGCGAAGCTATTACCACCCTCTTGGAAAAGAGTATCGTTATTTCAACTTAGGAATTAATCTCAAGTCGCACTTTTGGCACCTTTACACGCTTCAAATGAAAGATAAGGTAAACTAGGAGTCGTCTGAAACCAATTATTTGTTAAAACTACATCTAGACAAATCTACCCCACAAAGAGAATTTAAAGCAACTTACTTATTGTACAACACAATGTCAGGCCTCCATATGTGGTCTGAAGGAACGTGGAGCATGTGCACACCTCCGTATTCTTTCGGCTCCCATCTCAATTTATAGTCGTACCACGACTGAAACAAATTAAGACGAGCTTTAATTAAATTGTATTCGGTTTTTATTGCACGATAAAGCGGAATTATTTAAATAAACACAGAGGGTTGTATCGTGGGATAATGTTGTTTATTGGCCAGTTTACAACCGGTTTACTACCGGATTATTGCAAAACAGGAATTAGGGAATTGATAACGAGTTTCAAGTACACTCACCTGCTCGACCCAGAGGTTCGTCGTCATTATTTGATTCTTCAAGTTCTGCAACAAAAAAAACATTGAAAGACATATGGTCTTAAAATTCCGGCGGGTAATTGACTGGGGCACGGTTCCTCCAAACTTCCGGGGAATTAAGACTTAATTGAAACTTCTTAATGCCCCCTTGACAGTTTTAAAGTTCCTGGATTTATCAATGAGAACTTTCTCCGCCACCTGTACCAAAATTGTCGTTATTTCGGTACGAAATAAAAATTGGACCTGGCGCCTCCACCATATTTTACTAACGAAAACTAGGAAAAATCTGCAGTTAGAACGCAGCAGCTTCGCTAATTTTGTTATTTTCTTAATCGAACTTTAGAAAAAATTAGGATTCTTTTATTAGGTTATTATTAGCAAAAGACACAAATTTTATAAATTTTCTATTTGAAGAAAAACCAAAATTTTATTACATCCTTTGGAAAAATTCGTAATTTTTGTAATTTTAGTGCTGCAGCTATGAAATTTTGCAAAGTTACTATTTTTGAGTCGTGCAAAAACTATACCAAATTGCAAAATTGTAAAGCAAAAGACACAAATTTTAGAAATTTTTGATTTGAAGACAAACCAAAAATTTCCAACATCTTTTAGAAAAAAACTTTCGGGGAATTAAGATTTAATTGAAAATTCTTAATGTCCCTTTGACAATTTTAAAGTTCCCGGATTTATCAATGAAAACTTTCCCCCGCGCCTGAACTAAAATTGGCATTTTATTTTGGGACGAAATAAAAATTGGATTCGGCGCCTCCACCATTTTACTTTTAAATAAAACTACGAAAAATCTGCAGTTAGAACGCGGCAGCGTCGCTGATTTTTTTCATTTTCTTTGTCGATTCAGTATTAAAAAAGCGCTGAAGTTTTGTCGAACTTTGGAGAAAATAAGGATTCTTTTATTAGGTTATTAGTCGGGTATGGAGAATTCCAGAAACGACTTTCTTCACCTCTGCCACGTCACATCTAATAAAAATGTGATAAATAAGTCGTAAAATTCGCCATGGCAGATCACATTTATTTTATTAGAGAGTTTACGGACTATGAATTGAACTATAAAATTGCATGTTACCAATTATTAAAAATGGAATTAAAGTTTACACCTCCCCCGGGCTTCATTTTTGAAAGCCACTTCAGTCGTGCCTCTTCATTGTGGAATTCACGTTCGTATCTCTCCCAATCAATAATTCTCGATTAATGCAGTCTGGAATTCTCTAATGATGCAAGTTATGCACTCAAGTATCTCAGAATAGCACTTCGTTTAGATAACATAGCTGCGATGGATAATTAAAGCAATTTTCGAAACATTACGAGGAAAAAACTCGAGATTCTAGCCATCAATAATTTCCGCTCAGTTAGCTTGTTATTGGACTCCAATAATGGGTAGTAACATTAGCTGTTGTAAACTCTAAAATGTCATGCAAGTTGACACGTGCGAATTATGAGATAGGTCATAATGTGATGTAGAAAATTAACCAGTGAGCTTTCCTTGAATTTATTCAAGTGTGTTATTTATCATAGCGACGAGAAAGTGTCATGAGATGTGTTGAGCAGAGATAAATTTCGGATATTTTAAGCTGCAGGTTGAATATCGCAGAATTAGCGACGGATTTTCGAGTAATTAAGTAACGTAATTAACGAATTAGGATTCACACAGCCAATAAACAGTCTTAAGTCAGTGACGATTGCTTTTTTGGTATAGAAAAACGATTGCAAATATTTGAAACTGTGTAATTTTCCACTGTACGCGCGGGAGAAAAATGTGATTATTCTTTTTCGTATTTCGCTGCGAATATTACATTTTTACCACCCAGAAATTCCTCTCTAAATTCCAGGACTGCAAAAATACGTTTTTATTTTATTATAAAATGTGTCTTCTGGTGTTAATGAAATTTTAAGATTTTGTACATTAAATTCGCGCGAAAATGTAAACATGTCGCTTCATTTTATTAAGCGAACCACAAAGTGGAAATAAAAGTTTTATTTTTTTAAATAAAATAGTTTAAATAAAGATAACGTTTTTGTAAACTGGCTATAATCTGGAATGGGCTAATAAAAAGCTTACCCGGCGCATCCACCATTTAGATAAAAGTAGCATCCTTAGAAACACAATAAAAAGTACTGTACTATTACAGTAGTCAACAATTAAACTGAAGAAGCAGAATGACTTCCTGATTCTGAATCTGAAATCCGTTTTGCTTTATCAGGTCCGGCTTTACAGATTTTTAGGTTCAACTACAGTATGTCCCGGATTGAGTTCACAAGAGGAAAAAAAACGTTATTTTTCATTTTACAAAAAAATGACAAAGGAATAATATTTTTTGCTTAGTTTAAAATAAATAAATCTTTAATTAAAACTTTAATATTATGAAGCTGTGTTCTTAAAATCGAAAAAAAACAAAAAATAACGAAGAAATTTTTTATTTTTAATTTTGCAAAAAATGTCATAGGAATGAAATTTGTTCCTTAACTCAAACCAATTTCCGCTATTTGATTGACCCCATTACCTGTTTTAGCAAATAGTTCAATTTTAACTCGTAATTCTTTAGGACTCTGTTTCGAATTTTCTCAATTATTGTTAAGGTTGCAATTGCATTTTTTTTCAATTTTTTTATACTTACACATTATTGGGTTAATTTTTCTTTAATCTTAAACGCACTATTTGATATTGTGAATCCACAGCCTGATATTATTTAAATACGATTACAAAATTTAATAAATAAAAATAATGAAAAAATTAATTTTAAGAGTACAAACTAATAATTTTGAAATTTTAATTGTAGATTTATCTGTTTTGAAATAAGCAAAAAATGTTATTCCTTTGTCATTTTTTTGTAAAATGGAAAATAAACTTTTTTTCCCTCTTGTGAACTCAATCCGGGGACATACTGTATAAAAATATTGGTTTTATTCAGTTTTTTTTTAATTGCAAAGTTATGGAATTTCTCGACAGCGTTTTGGGAAGCCAATTTAATAAGCTATCCAATGACATATAACACTCGTCGATAGGGTTAGTACTTAGTAATGATATTCTAGAAAATACACTGTCATGTCCCGAAAAAAACGCGATTTAGCCGTTAAATCTAGATTTCTAGCTTTACCTTTAGCTCTCTTTGAATTCAACCCAGAAAATAGGCAAAATGTACAATAAATCGTCATTTGTTTTTAATGATTTTTATACGCAATTTTCCATCTAACTCAAAAATTATTGTATCTATTTTTTATTGAAATACAACATTGATAAGACTGAAATCTTGCCTTGCGGTCTGACAAATACATTGCTATTTTTTATCGTTTAAAAGTTACAAGACAAAAAACATTGAGAAGATTAAAAAAATATGTTTTTTTATTTTTTTCGATTTCTTTAAAAAATCAAAGCTGTTGTCACAAAATTCCTAGGCATATATTAAATTTTAAAATATACAATAATACGAGTACATTTTAGAAAACTTCTTAATGAAGAAAAAGTGGAGTGGAAATTCTTAAAAGGAATTGAAAAATTTTCTGGGAAACCCAATAACAGTGTTGTTTAACATTTCTCAAGTTGTGAATTTTCCATATTTTCTCCTACAACAAATATCTTTCGATAAATCTCCGAATTCCGGTGACAAACACACAAAGTTGCTTCCTGTGGCGTTTTTAGAGTCGATATTGCCCAGATCTGGCTATTTTTGACTGTGACCTGTGACTACATTTGCATCAGATAAATCACATCGGGTTCGGTCGTAAATATGAGGCGGAGATGAGTTATTATAAAAGATTTTTATGGGTATTACGGAAATCGTTAATGGATGGCTTCGTCGAAAATTGAGAAATTCGATGCTGCATGAAAAACGAACTTTATGTGGAGTAAGAAGTGGTCACCGAATTATCTGGAAAGGTGCACTCTTGAGGCGTGTTAAACGACGTTTATTGATCTTAAAGGAGTAGGGATAGCAGGAGTACTCTTGTGATCTGAAGGGTGCAAAAAAGTGTAAATTAAATGTGTACGTTTGGAAAGATCGAGTTGAAAATGGGGGTTATTAAGTCACTTTTGTTAGTTTTGTGTATAGAAAGTCCTTGGCACAACCCCCGATAAATCTCTCCACCTCCTCCTTTCCTCATTGCATAAAACCTCCATTTTCATCTGTTCTTTTTTAAACCGGGTTATTTATTTCCATTTGCTTCAAGCCCACGCTAAATCCCGATAAACACCTCTAGTTTGTCTTTTAACCACCTCTACTTTGTCCGTTTAAACCGAGCGGGCACTTGCCGCCCCCATTCTCCAATATCACACGTATTTATGGGTGGTAACGCACAGTTTCGTTCGTCGACTTTTTCAGAGCTTCGATGGCAACGCTGAGGTCGTAATCCACACTAAATAATTCAACGGAGCTGTACGCGAGATCCCGGTGCGACCGCGTAAAGCGCCCTTCGGGCGCTACTACACAGAAAAACAGATAACTTGGCGTGCATTCCCGCAAAAAAGCGAACGGTATTTAGCGAAAATTGCCCGAAATTGGACACTCTCGTTAAGCTGGGACGTCGTAAAGAGGATTAATTACTCAGGGGAGTTTTTGACAATTATGCGCCCATCTGAAGCCGGCACAATGGGAAAATTGCCGGTGGTTTGGCACGAAACGCGAAAATCAAACGCTACAATTAACATTGCCACGACAGCGACAAATGCACGGGGTAAGATCAGTTCGTCCCCGACAGTTTGCCCCCGACAATTCGTCTCTCACCAATTTGTCCCCAGTTTAATTCGTTGCGGTGTGATCTTTGACAACACTGCGCAACAGTACTTTTTTTCCAAAGGTCTAAAAGGGGTTTCTGGATATATAGGGCGTTCTGATTACAAAACACTAATCGATTTTTCAAGATCAGCTCTAGTTTTCGAAAAAATTTTAATGTTAAATTTCAGGCTAAACCAGCTGTAAAAAAATACTCTATTTCTGAAGTTTTTTTTTACAGGTCTTTAAATTTATTCAAAATCGATGTTACTCTACAAACAATGCCATTAAATGTTAGAGCAACATTGCTTAGAAAATTACAGTGTCTATTGTCGAAAACGCAAAAATTGGTCTTAAGAAACATGGAAAATTTTATGATTTAAGACTTAACACCGGAAAAACATCGATAAAAATCGTAAATTTACACTTAAATTAATTAAATTGGACTGTCAGACTTTTGATTTTTTTTTCTTGTTGTTTTCAAAATTTAGAAAAATGAATTGAACATCAAAAAGCTAAAGCTAATATGATAAATCTGTCAACGGATTCGTCTAAATTATGAAGAACTGTTGACTTCTCCGGAAAAAATAGAAAACTTAAATTTTGTTGGATTGTGTAACAATTGAAAAATGCGTTTTATATCGAGAGATCAAATAAAAACTTATCCTTTAGAATTACCTTTGGAATTCCACAGCGTGTCCTGAATTACCACTTTGACGGCTGCCAATTATAAGGTTATAAGATGAAAACCGTCTTGAATTTGCAAAAAATGGAAAGCAAAAGTCCGTGTTGTCATTAGTTTTTCATAAGAGGACTTTTTGTAATGTGAATCATATATGACAGCGTTGACAAAATTGTTCATTAAAATTTTCACAAAATTTCCAGTTTGACAATGTCAAATTACTTGACAGAAACGAAAGACTGTTTCTTCAATCAAAGACATGACTTGAAATTTCATAGCCAACTAAGGATGAGTTTTTATTTGATCTTTCGATATAATTTCACTTAAAATTGATATCTGCAACACTAAGAAAATTCGTTTTATTTCATTTAAAAAAATTAAATATATTAAAATTCTCACTGGGAAATAAAAATATTTATAGAGAAGACATACAAAAATTTGCAATATTAACATGCGATAAAGACGCATTACAAATTAAAAAGATTCCGACGAAGAATTTAATTAATTATTATTATTGTTTGAAAAAAATTCTAAATCATTTTCAGTGATCGGAAAAAACGTCTTTAAGAACAAACATCTGCAAATTAATATATATCTGTAAATTAATTAAGGAAATTAAGGAAAATGTTTCTATTGGTTACAATTTTTGAAAAAAAAAATTCAAGTTAGCGAAGTTGATTTTACTATATCTAGATACCATAGAAAACAAATGTTTTTCATTAACCAGTAAAAACCAGTAAAAATGTTGTAGTTATTGTAAAACACAATTTCTAATTTCAATTCGATGAATTAAGAGAGTTCAAAACAAAATTTTGACTTAGGCGAAATGCAATAAAACCCGGAAATAAAAATGTTAAAATTGATTACATGTCCAAGTCGAAAAAAAACAATTGTCTATAAAAGCTTTTTTGGTGGCACATTTACCACTGTTAAATAATTACCTAATAATAATATACAGGGTGTCCCAGAACTCATGCCTAGCCGAAAACCGGGGATATCGGGAAAAGATGTGAATGTGTAAATTGCTGAAAAAAAGTTCCAGCTCCAACAGAAACTGAGAAAAGACATGACAAAGTTGACCAATCACAAGGCTGCGTGGAGATGGTCTGGAGGATACACTGGCGTGTTGCTAAGAAACCAGTTTAAATTTTCTCCTTTGAATTTTGTATGAACAATCTGGTCCACTATAAATTTCACTGACGTTAGAATGACAGGCTTCAATAAATCTAACTCATATTGAACTTAGTGTGCAGAAACGGCTCAGCGTACTTTAGAAATTGACTAGAGGGTTGAAGACTACTGGTTGACGAGCGTTGAATGACAAGAGACACACCTGGAGGACAACTGACACAGTGAAAATCCAAGTGGAGTGTGAAACGGCGTTTCTTTTGGTTTCCCTTGCTTGCTGGTTTCCTAGTTGATGTTTGGTGGTAACAAATATCCTAAAACTGCTCAGGAGTACTCGGCGGCAGAATGTCTCGAAATGCGTCTTATTTTTGAAGAGTGCTATCGAAATTAGTATTAGCAGCAAGAACGTACCGAGGACGTTTTCCAGGTGGTGATTATTATCCGGACAACAAAACGATTCTTAGTGTTGTTTCTCGAGCTGGACACACTGATCAGTTATTAACAGATCGGCGCGAAGTTGGTGGAGCACCAAGACAGGCCAGAACTGTTGAAAATGAAGAAGCCGTTTTGGAAGCGGTTAATGAACGAACACTCCACGCAAAGTATCTGAACTGTGGCACGCCAGTTAGAAATCGGAAAACCTTCTGTACAAAAAATTCTCGCGACAGATCACCGGCACCCGTACCATGTCAAAGTTTGGTTAGAAGAGCTCATCTGTGTGTCCAAAATAATGGTGGTTTGTTCAAACATTTGATTTAACTATTACATCATGTGTCTTGTTCTGTTTCTTGTTGTAATAAAAGGGTTCTTTTTAGAATCGTCATTGTGTGGTTTTGATCTGTCAAATTGACATTAAATGTCAGTTATAAAAATGTAGTGGACCAAATCAATTTTCCTTTTTAGGATTTAATTATGAAACCTAGCAACGTTAATATTATTTGTGCTTGAGCGTCTGGGATTGGTCAGTTTCGTTAAGCAATTTCTCAATTTTAATGCACATCAGGACAAAACAAATTGCATTTTTGGCGTCCTGATTGCTGTCGGCATCCGCCCTTTTTCGGCTAGGCGTGAGTTCTGGGACACCCTGTATAATCATTTTTTTGTTGGCATTTTTGTTATTGTAACTGTATTGAGAAAACTCAGATTAACTAAAACTGATGCAAATTACTAATGGCACAAAAAAATATTTTGGATTTGTTCTCCAGTGTAATTTAAAATTTGGTACCAGACAAAATGGCAGATAATAAATGATAAAAAACGGAACATTTTTATTGTATGTGGCCGTTGATGCTCTTACTATTATAACAGCGCATGTAAACAAAGCTTTTAGAGACAAATTTGCAAGGGACGAATTAACCGGAAGACGAATTGACCGAGGACAAATAAGTCGGGGACAAACTGTCCACAAATCCAAATGCACTGCATTTGCAAAAAAGTTGGAAATACCTTGCATCAGATCTAAACAATTTATATTGTGGTATTCTATTGCGGATTCCGTTTCGATGAAATTAGTAAAGTTCTTCTAAGTAATTTTCATAAATAGCTAAACCAAAGCCGGCGCCATGCACTTGCAGCAAGTTCCCCATTAGCTTACTTAATCTCAAACTGCGCTACATCCCTCGCAGCAAGCAATAAAATTCCCCTTAAAATTTGGCCACTTTTGAACAATTCCAGAACATTCATCAGGCTTTTCCACTTTCGTGAGGAGTAAACCATAATGTATTTTTGTCTAGTAAGTAATTTAACAGAAGTGAGGAAAGAGTCCAATTTCTATTCAAAACAGTATTTCCCATAATGGATTTTAGCCTTGCCGCCAATCTGGAAACAATCTTGTATTCGTTTGCAATATTCACCCCGATTCGCACATCCGTTTTAAATTGGAATCTCATCGATCTACATATTAGAGGAAACATAATACACGAGAGGTGCATTTCAACGTGTTGTCGCACGGCTGTAAAAAAAAACAACGCAGATATGAAGTGCTTCGGAAGTAAATGCAACTGGGGAAAATTTTGTGGGGTATTTATGACTGTTGGGAATAACGGTGTGCAATATTAACAAGCATTTTCCGCGTCAGAGCGAGATTAAGAAATATCTGTTGTAAATTCCCAAAAAGACGCATTAGTTGTTGACAATAATTTAGTGTTAGCTAAATTTGGGAGTAAACACGACGTGTCTCTCTTGGTTCCTTTAATTCTCTCTTCTGTTGTCGTCAATAGAAATATTGACCAAGTTGTGAAAACGGATCCGTATGAAATATTTAATTCGCCTGTGTGGCACCACATAAACGTGAAAGAATAAACTCGCCACTAACCATGTCGTGCGTTTGAAAAAGGGTTGTCTTCCATGCCCCCGACAAATACAAATTTCCCCTCGAATCATCGTGTGATTACTCGGGTCCTGACCTACAAGGCCCTTTCTGCCTCTGACTGGAAAAAGGTCATCATGCGTCGCTGAACATGCGGTTCGGAAGTCCATTAAACTGTTTGTGGATGTTGTACAGGTGTGAAAAGTGCTATTTTTCCGAGAGCAGTTAACAGTTCGAAGAGTCAATTAAACTTGCGAAGAAAGAAAATTTCAGAAAGTTGGAATAATCGGTCATTTAGTCGCCATGTAATTTACTGGAGGACAAATGGTTGCCGCTCCATCACTCGATGCGATAAATGATACCTATCAGGATATTGACTTGAGCGAAGTCGGAGAAAAGCTCCGGATTAAACAGGACGCGATCGCGTTACAGTTTTGTTGACGTTAAGCAGGGGAGGAAGGGAAGGGCTCGTTCGATGTTAGAGGGAAAATAAGTTACTAATCAGTTGACATCGCCCCAAATTGAACCTGATCCACCTGGAAATTATGGTGGATGCGCCGGGTCAATTCATTCAGTGCGAGCTGTACCATAAACCACCCTAATCTCAGTTTTAAAATCGATAATACTATAAACCAAATCTACTTATCTCCACTTTTTCGAAATCTCTAAAACGCCACAAATTGCTTTACGACGTTACGTTTCCAACGAATCCGCACTCAAGTTGTCTGGAGATTTGTTATCACACAAAAACCTAATATAGAAACCAGTTTAACAGGCGCACCTGAGTCCGTTTAAGTCTGATCGTTTTTCAGATTCAATTAATGTCGAAACTAGATACACTTCCGATCATATTTAACAAAATAAAGTAATTAAGTGTTGTTTGAAACTCCCAGAGCACTTAAATTTTTAACTGAACTTTGGCAGACTAGTTTATCCCCGAGGCGGCATTAAATTTTAACCGATTATCTTCCCGTTTTTCTTTATTTTTATGTCAAGAAGCATATTTGGTCCCCTTTATTGTTCCGGGAGTTAAAAATGCAACAACGTGATAATCCAACAAAAAAATGTTTATTCTGGCTGTGAGTCGGCTGATGGCTTGTCATTTGCAGAATTTTAATAATTTCCGCTATTTGGGGCGCCCTCTCTCATTCCATTATTGTCTTCGTGCATAAAACATTTTAATAATTTTTGCTCTATTAAGCTGTTTTCTCATTTGAACAATCACAGGTTCGTAATTAGCTGCTATTACTCAGACTAATGCGTTTCGTGTGTTGTCGAAGCGATTTGCAACCCCACCTATGCTATTTTAGCTGTCAAAGTAAACATTAGAAGCATGAAATGTTGACGTGTCGCGAGGGAATCTGATGCATGGGATACATCAGTATCGGAGAGCGCTTTCCCATAACGTGATTCTTTCAGGATAGTCTAAAAATGTCAGGAGATCCCAGCGGACCAGACCGTATATTTGACAGTTTGATGGGAGGTGGTGGACAAAATGTGGCGGCAAAAGCCGTAAAATATGCATACTGAAGAGATAAAATATGAAAGGAAGCCCCACATTTTTAGAGACAAGTTCAATCAATTATATAAAATTTGCTCTTCCAATGGAAATCCCTTGCACTACAAACTATGGTAACTAACTTTATGGGAGTGGTTGTCCGAATACTAACGCAAAACGTAGTTAATGTGAATATTGCCGTAAATATGCGGGATAATTTATTTCGCTACGGCCACATGAATTTACGACTGTTTGCTATAATTGCCGTAATACAACACTACGGATTCAACTTTAGTTTTAGTTTAGAAGAACTGAAGTATAATTTATGTTTCCCCTGAAACATAATTAAATTAAATACGATACTTGGCATGGCGTCCGTTCGAGATTAAACGTAAAACGCGCGATATTTTTTCGCTCCATTATCAGTTTTTATAGCTTCAACCGCCTATTTATTCTTCCTAGGAAAACTGGAAAACCCACAGCATTAATAATTAATCATCTATCAGTGCCGTATCACGAATTCTTCTCTGCTTGTAGTATTTTCCCGTACTCGCAACATCAAAAGGCACAAAGAAAATTCGCCATTTCGCTTCATCTCTTCTCAGTAAACACTAACCACCGTAATCCTTTGTGTCTGAACGAGTTGAATTATTAACGACGTGTAACGCTATCAAAACGAGTGTAGTTGTATTCCGTTCGTAGAAATCTTTGAATAACACAGCCAATTTAGTCTATGTTGTGCCAAAAGTGGAGTGATTGAAGGATCAAGTCATTATGCGTCATAACAACAAGATAGATGAGTTTCAAATTCTTCGACAAGCTGTTTTTATTGTGGTATGTGACAAAGTGACACTGTAGTGATGCGAAAATGATGAAATTTTCAAAGCATTATTCGGTTAGCGACAATTTTGGGCGTCTCGAGACTCATATCCATTTCATATTTCAATTTGTTGAATGGGATATGAAATATTTATCGGATGGTTAAAGGGCGGAAACTCCGGGAAAAATCATAATCGCTGGCAAATGGAGCTTTTGCAGAGGTGCGTCAACCTTAAGAATGATACATCGCAAAAAAGTTCTTCTTCATTTTGTGGTTATTCTGTGCTAATTTGTGCGGCAATGTCAAAATTTTGTGCACTTTTCATTTTTGAGTTATTTAAGATGTTCCAACTTGACAGTGACCATCTTCTGGCATAAAAATTAATGAAACTGGTTATGTGCTAATTTGTGCTGCAATTTTTAACTTCAATAAATAAAAAATTTTAAGTTTGTCTTAATTAAAAATTTCTAAAATTTGTCCAATTTTCATAGCTGTAGCACTAAAATTACCAAAATTACAAATTTTTTTAGAAGATGTGGAAAATTTTTGGTTCGTCTGCAAATTGAAATTTTCTATAATTTGGGTCTTTTGCTCCACAATTTAATAATTTGGTAGAGTTTACACGACTCAAAAATGGTAATTTCCCCAAATTTCAAAGCGGGAGCACTGAAATTACCAAAATTACAAATTTTTCTATAAGATGTCGGAAATTTTTGGTTCGTCCGTAAAATAAAAATTTTTAAAATTTGATTCTTTTACTCTATATTATTGTAATTTGGTAGAATTATTACACAATTCAAAAATAGTAATTTCCCTAATTTTCATAGCTGGGGCACTAAAATTACCAAAATTACAGATTTTTCTATAGAATGTCCAAAATTTTTGGTTCGTCTGTAAAATAAAAATTTCTAAAATTTGAGTCTTTAGCTCTACAATTTTGTAATTTGGTAGAGTTAATACAGAACTTAATAGTATATTAAATATTAAGAACGGTAAGGACACTTTACCGATCGAAGACAATTGTTTGGAGGAGGAACGCAGCGATGACTCCAATTATTGTCTGAGATCGGTATAGTCCTTAACGTTCGTGATGCTTATAATATTTTTTGCACGATAGACAAATTTCGATTATTTTTATGAAACAAAAAATGTTACAAATAATTGACATTAATTGTTCTTCAAAAATTCCTGAAAAGTCAAAATTTCGGTCTGAGAATGGATATAAATCCTTCTTTTTTAATGACTATTTTTAAATTTTTACTTACCGTTCTAGAACGGTAAGTAAATTTTGTACTTACCGTTTTGTTTATCTTGGTAACCAGTAAACTCAACTTACTGTTCCAACAGCAGGCGCGGTAACTAAGCAAAAGTGTTCTATTGTGCAAAAAAATAGTAACTTCCTTAAATTTCATAGCTGGGGCACTAAATTTACCAAAATTACAAATTTTTCTATAGTATGTCGGAAATTTTTGGTTAGTCTGCAAAATAAAAATTTCTAAAATTTGAGTCCTTTTTAGCTCTACAATTTTGTAAGTTGTTAGACTTAATACGCGACTAAAAAGTAGCAATTTTCTTAAATTTTATAGCAATTGCGCTAAAATTACCAAAATTACGAATTTTTCTAAAGAATGTCAAAAACTTTTGTTGATTCGTCTTCAAATTCAAAATTTTTAAAATTTGTGTCTTTTGCTTAACAATTTTGCATAATAGTAGAGTTAATATACGACATAAAAATAATAACTTTCCCAAATATCACAGCTGTACCACTAAAATTTGTGTTTTTTGCTCTACAATTTTGTAATTTGGTAGAGTTAATGCACTACTCTTAAATAATAATTTCTCAAAATTTTATATAAGACACTGAAATTACCAAAATTACGAATTTTAGTGAAGAATATAAAAATATTTTTTGCTCGTTTTCAAAATAAACATTTTTAAAATTTGTGTTTTTTTCCTCTAAAATTTTTCAATTTAGTAAAGTTAATATACGATTCAAAAATAGTAACTTTGCTAAATTTCATCGCTGTAGCACTAAAATTACGAATTTTTCTAAAATATTTCAAAAATTTTTTATTCGTCTGTAAACTGAAAATTTCTAAAATTTGTGTCTTTTGCTAGACAATTTTATAATTTGGTATAGTTATTCCACGACTTAAAAATAGTAACTTCCACAATCATCATAGCTACGGCACTAAAATTACCCAAATTAGCACAAAATTATGACGTAATTTCAATTTTTTTGCGATGAACGAGGCTCAAACCTGCCGCACCTCTTTTGCAGAACAAAATGTTTCCGGTATTACAAGGCTTAAATCCAAAACTGCGTTTGTGTAGATCCCAGTTTAATAGACTGAACGTTATCTGAAACAGAACTGGAGTTCATTCGTTCAAACCCATTAAAATTGAACCACTATTAGCATAGTCCTCCCTATTTTTTGTTCGACAAAATTATATTTAGAGCATTGTAACTTTCCAATCGATATCTAAACGCGCTTCAAATTTACAACTCTATCTAGCTGTAAAATGAAAACAAATTTATCAAATAAAATTGAACAGACGGTTTAGAGATATGGCTTCCACATTTTATTATTTCCTGTCTGGTTTTGTGCCGTGGAATAGTGTCGGCGTTATCTATTTAGCCATATTTTGAAATATTATCACGAATCTTTGATGAGGAGATTACCGTTCCTCTCCAATTTTCCCTCGTGATAGAGACGCTGTCAGGCGAAAAATGCCTTCATTGCAGAACTCTTTCCCGCTTATAGGTGTTTATTACACATGCCTTTCCATTTCGATCAGATGCTGCAGCCGAATGTACATAAAAAGGGGAAGGAGGCCACTTCCATTTACATCAGGATGCTATAAATCAATCAGATAGCAGATGTTTAACGAACTGCAACAGAATCAGAAGGGTATTCACAAAAATGCGGGATATTTTCTAATCTCTTGCAATGACGAATATTCATTTCGGACGAAAAGGGGAAAAACTGGAGATAAATTTTAGTTGTTGACGCCGTCTTGTGTCACCACTTGGTGCAATTATTGTCTTTTTACGAATTCCACACCACTTGCTGCAGTCTTTAAATATTGCACTTGTCACACTCCAACGCCTCGCTACAATAATAAATTTCAATGCCGAATACTTGTTATTTTTTATTTCCTCTTGGGAAGTTGAACGAAGTTGGTACAGCCATTTAGAAGGAGACGTGGGATGCATTCATGCCGAGGAATTAGTCTCAAAATGGTTTTTTAATTACCGTTTAATGCAGGTTTCTTCCTTTTTTCAAGGCATAAAAGTTCGCATCGACACCTGCACTGGTTGTATAAAAATATCTGTGGAACATCAATAAGAACTTTCCACCTTTCCCCTCTTAGTTGAATCTTAATTGCTGTTAAGCAGCACGTGTTATGGCCCTGTTCCCGACACCCCCTCATTTCCAATTCCAATTTAGAATCTCTGTTGCCTTCAAAGTTATCAATTCATTTGGAAACTCTTGTTCAATTTATAAATATTTGTTTAGGTTGGATGGTTCTTTTCGCACTTATGGCCCTATATTGCTTGAATTTTCTCTATATTGACACAACAGATTCAATGGAGTGGATGTTCACAATTTCAACTTGACGGAATGAGTGAATTCCTGCTTGAGTTCTTTTGATTGATCAGGCTGCTAGCAGGAATGTTTTTAAAAGTTCCCACAAACTAAAAGCGCTTGTTTCGTAAGAAAACTCGTAAATTACGAAGTGAAGCGAATCTGGGTCACTGATGCAAATCACCTTCGCTACAATCCGAACCACAAGACCACAAATCTGTCATACGCTTTGCTTCCGATGCAAATCCGTCATTGCACTCACCAACATGCGAAAAATTGATACCGCGAATGAGAATGCGGGGCGCCCAGCCAGAAACATACAAATGTATGGAGACGAAAATCCAATTTGCGGTGGTGAAACAGCCAGAATTTTTCAAAATTTTGTGGTGCAGGAATTTTGGTAAAAATGGTGGATGCGCCGGTTCAATTTCAAATTATAATTGAATGAAATGTTTCTTTTGCCATTATACCTATTGGAAAAACATTTTTGTCCAACATTTATCAACACACTGTAATACAATTACGCAGAGAAACGACGGACGATAAATCGAACGACTGCATTCAAATATGGAAATTGAATTGAAGTGCGCATCAGGTGAAAAATTGTCGGCGATAACTCGAAGGGTTTTGAAAGAAAAAAATCAGAGATGCTAATAACACTTTTCAAACAACAAACTTTGTTGCAAAGTAAAAATTAATCATCGCTACGCGAAATAAAAATTCGGAGACAAAATAGAAATGTTAATTTCTCCGCCAGTTTTAAACTTTGTAATTTGATAGAGTGATACATACACGACTATAAAATAGTAACTTCCATAAATTTTATAGTTGTAGCGCTAAAAATACAAAAATTATGATTTTTTCGAAAAGATATCGGAAATTTTTGTCGTCTTCAAAACATTTTTTTTTAACATTTGTGTTTTTTGCTCTACATAGAATTGTGCAATTTAGTTAAGTCAATACACGACTAATTTAAATTTCTAAAATTTGAGTCTTTCGTTCTACAACTTGGTAATTTGATAAAGATAATGTGCACGACTTAAAAATAGTAACTTCCTCAAACTTCATAGCTGGGGCAGTACAATTACTAAATTAACTACAAATTTTTCTAAAGGATGTCGGAAATGTTTGGTTTATCTTCAAACCGAAAATTTTTAAAATGTGTCTTTTGCTTCACAATTTTTCAATTTGGTGGAGTTAATACACGACTCAAAAATAGTAACTTCCCAAAATTTCATAGCAGTAGCACTAAAATTACCAAAATTACGAATTTTTCTAAAGAATGTCGGAAAATTTTGGCTTGTCTTCAAATAGAAAATTTCTAAAATTTGAGTCTTTTGCTTTACAATTTTGCAATTTGGTGGAGTTAATACACGACTCAAAACTAGTAACTCTCCAACATTTTACAGCTGTAGCACTAAAATTACTAAAACTATGAATTTTTTAGAGGATGTCGTAAATTTTTAATTCGACTGCAAAATAAACATTTCTAAAATTTGAGTTTTTTGCTCTACAATTTGGTACTTTAGCATAGGTAATACACAACTTAAAAATAGTAACTTCCCCAAATTTCATAGCTGGGGCACTAAAAGTACCAAAATTACGATTTTTTCTAAAGGATGTCGGAAATTTTTGGTTCGTCTACAAATTGGTTATTTCTAAAATTTCTGTCTTCTGCTCTACAATTTTGTAATTTAGTAGTGTTAATATACTACTCAAAAAAATAATGTCTCCAAACATTTATCAACTGTCATACAATTACGCAGAGAAACGACGGACGATAACTCGAACGACTGCCTTCAAATATGTAAATTGAAAAATTCTCGGCGATAACTCGAACGGTTCTGAAAGAAAAAATCAGGAAAGCTAATGACACTTTTCCAACAACAAACTTTGTCGTAAAGACAAAATTAATCATTTGCGCGAAATAAAAATTCCGGGACAAAATGGAAATGTTAATTTCTCCGCCAGTTTTAAATTAACTACTTTTTAGATATTTTGAGCTGTATTTTCTCACTCCATTAAGGTTTCAAGTCTGCGGTAAATTAAAAAAACCCGTTCTTTAAAATACGCCGAAATAAATTTGCAATATTGAAATTGTAGGCAGACGAGCACTTAGAACTTTATCGGATTTGCAATTAAGAAAATAAATTTAAATTTTCCGTAACGACGTCGAGTATTGTTGCTAGAAACTTCCCTTCTTTTTCCTTTTATGTAATGAGCTCCGGCAAATGATGCGCCTTCATTTAGATCCGTAAATCGAATTCCTGCAAATGTTTGTCTCCGTTAACTTCTTCGCAATTAATATATGCTCAATTGCGGCTGACATTTGAACATAGCTTCGAGAATGAGCTCAAACTTGTAATTTTATTTGTGTTGATTTTGCGAATTAATCCGATGCTAGATATGTCTAAATTGCCTGTAGGTATCGGAACTAGTTCATCGATTTATCTAGGCAGGAAGACAGGTTCATAACCGTGATGCGTTATATCCTTCACTGCTCCAAGCAAACCTATTTAATTAATAAAATTGACAATTTATCCACATCCGACGAATATAGATAACCCCAACAGCTCTATTCTCACAAACTGTCGTAAAACCGGGAAGATGTCCATCGTCCATAAAAAAAATTCGACGAGTAAGGATTCATAAAAAAGCTGCGAACTATAAACCTGGATCGAATTTTGACGCAGCTAAGTGAAAAAGGATTTAAAACGGCAAGTTGTAAGAGAAATAATTTTCTCGAGAATTAATGTGTCCGAAAGAATCATAGATAAGAGCATGAAGTTGAGAAATGTAATGTAGTTTTTAAAGACGAAAGCGGAAATGAATTTTGACATGATGGAGCTGCAGTTTTACAACACCAATTCTAGAACATACAGGCGGATGATCATCGCGTTTTATCGATGCTCCAAGTCTTCATCGCTGATGCTTCTTGTCATAAATAGATACTACAGCAAACATAGTATAAAAATGTAATAAGCACGGTTCAGAGCGTTTTGAATGCATTGAGGTGCATTTATGCTAGAAGTCTCTTCGTGTTGTCAACAGTGGAATGTTTCAACCTAGGCGAGCGATTTTTCGACGAAATTTGTTCTGGAGCAGCGGAAAGTCGTTTCTAAAGAAGAATTGCCACCGGATTTTGAATCAGGACAGGACTAAGAGATATGTGTAAAAAAATGTGTGATTTTGTTGTAAAAGTTCTTGTAAAAAATTCATTAATGAACATAAAATTGTATTTGTCTTCAAATCGAAAATTTTTAAAATGTGAGTCTTTTGCTCTACAATTGTGTAATTTGGTAGAAATAGTACACAACTCAAAAATAGTGATTTCCCCAAATTTCATAGCTGTGGCTCGAAAATTAGCAAAATTACGAATTTGTCTAAAGAATGTCGGAAATTTTTGGTTTGTCTTCAAATCGAAAATTTCTAAAATTTGTGTCTTTTACTCCACTCATACACAAATTTTGATGCTAAATCACGATTTTTTGAAAATTCTGGCCGTTTTTTGGGTTGGATTCGCAGAGTAGAGCTTGAAATCAAAAAAACTACTAGTTTTTATCAAGATTTAACCGCTAAATTGCGTTTTTTTGGGACATTGTATTTGTCAGAATATCATTGGAAGTACTGACCCTACCGATGAGTTTTATACGCCATTGGAAAGCTTATAAAATTGGCTTTTCAAAACCTACAGAGCAATTCCATACATTAAACTTCCAAGAAAATCTGAAGCAAATGAACGTTAGGACAGTAAAACCCAAAAAAAAAATTAATTAATTAAAAAAATTATTTTTCAAGAATATCTTTGAATCCGGGCCTGTTTGAGCGAAACGGACTTTGGATTCGCAATGAGAAGATTATTCCACTTTAGAAATGACTTTTCGCTTCTCCCAAAATGTATTGACTAGTGTAATAAACAGGAACAATGGCCCGAATTACACGACCATAAACAAAATAAGATGACAGTCTGGCGTGTAATTCTACGCTGTTAACATAAATTACTCCGAAAATATCTGAAATATTTAATATCGCTACTGAATTTCGGTGGAAAATTCTTTTTTCACCCTACCGAGAAAACCCTATTTTTTTCCTATCAGATCGTTTCTCGAACCCTCATTAACTCGAACTATGGGGTGTGTCTTACTTTTATCCATCCACTTGTCTTGCAAAAGGAAATTTATTAAGCCACACGCTGTGGAAACTTTAATTGGTGCGAGTTTTATTGTAATCTGTTTTTCACATTTCGCCAATTTAAATATTTGTCTTTAAATAATTTTTTGCTTAAGATTCAAACGTTTGCTCAACAAATAAATGGGAAAAATTCCTCTAAAACAGGCGAAATGAAATTCATTCATTTAACCAGATGTTGTCAAAGGGTCGACTGAAAGTCTGGATAATATGTAGCCATACCGACACTACAAGAATTAATTAATCTGGTTGAACTCTGTATAAACTCGCTTAAAAACGCAGTGATCTCATTGATATTTTCCATCAAGGGTCATGATCAAATAAATAACGCAGGATCGGATCCTTTCCAGACTATCGCATCATCGCAGAAAAATGCAGAGCACCGAAAAACCGTGAAATAAATTTTAAATCTCCCGAAGGTCGGAAAGCAATACCTTCACCGTATTTACATTTGCACAAAAGTCCAGTTTACACAGTCGTCAGTCCTCCAACTTTAATATGAACGTTATGTAAAGGGGGTAAACTCCAACTCATTTCGGATGTCCTCCGTTCTATTTCGCCAGGAGAGCAGACTTGAAGGATAAATGTTTATTGCTCGTCCGGTAAGGGACACAATAATCACATAAATTTCCACTTCTCCAGGGAAAAGTAATAATTCCGGAAGGTACGTTCCAACTCTCTTTTTCGTAATTGTCAAACGTTTAATTGGTTTCGGCGACTTTATGTTAAACGGCCATTCCAAATTATACCATCTGTATTCATCCTAGCTTTGTTCGAAATTTATTAGGGTGAAAGCGTGACAGAGTTAGTTACAATTACTTATAGAACAATATAACGCTGCCATTGTAGGACAATGAACGACAATAAATCGTTAACGAGCGTCATCAAAGACGCTAATTTAAATTTAATCAAGGTGAAAAATTTGACCTGGAACCCACGAAAATTTATGAAAAACATTCATTACAAACGGAGAAAGCCTGTGACACATTTAACGCAACAAAGTTCCCTGAATTAATCATTTCAAAGCAAAAGTCACCTCGAAGTGGAAATGGTAATTTCGTACTGATTTTACATTAACTTTTTAAATTCCCGAAGCGGCGGTTTATTAATAATTCAAACGCCGATAAAAGAACGGTGTAAATTAAATTCAATATTGTATTTACATGTCGAAATCCACAATTAGAGCGGATTTAATTTCCTTTATTGAAAAGCTCGTGCTCGCGAGCTCTGGAGTGCTTTTGCTACCTAGAACACGTTCTCCATATTATTTATATGTAGTCCAGATCGCGTTTAAATCTGTCACTTTTGAAATTGTGTAGCTTCTATTTTATTTATACGAAAAAATTGTGATTCTAGACGGGGACTACGACATGAATTATAATTAGGATCTAACTAAAACTCTGCAAATAAATTTTAAATAGAAAAACGCGGAAGCTTGCAACCAGCGTGATCTAATTTAAATCTGGCATATTAGCAAGTTATTAGAGCGGAGAGATAAAATTTGCATATCGCAAAGCGCCAAAGCGTTGTGATTGACAGTTTATTTAATATTCGCGTAATTAACACTGATCAATATTTAAAATTAATCCGCTCATTGTTTCCTGATAATGGCGCGTTTTTCGTTCCAATCAGGTTTATGATTTGTGTGGAAATAGTTTAGATGGAGTTATAAAACAAAATACACATTAGATAGTTATCGGAGCATAAAATCGTAATTTTGACATCTCTATAGTGTTTTTATTACCCTTTACATCAAGTCTGTTAAAATTATGGTGCAAAGATAGCCACAAAAGGATGTAAGTAATAAAATCTTGACATTTAAAAGCCGCGGTAAATAACCGAGGAGTCAGGGAAAATTGTTTATACTTGTTGACGATAGAAGAAAGTTAAACAATTTAAAGTTTTCTAATATTCCGGATCTATTGATCGGGAAACTCCTTTGATAAGAAACTGATTTAGGGAAAAATCAAATTTTTGACCCGAATAAATTATTATCGAAATTTCTTTTGATGTTCGTTTTTCAAGAGAGCAAAGTGCTCATGATATTCAAATTTCAGGTCAGCTGAAAGGGAGTAGGAAAAATGCAAGTAGGGCTAACGAATTTAGTGCATTTTTACCTAGAATTTACGATTTAACTCTTCGTCTTCATAAATCAACACACTTCCTATGGTTTTGTTGACCTTTCAAACCTTACTTAAAGAAATTGTTATCTCAGAAGGACTTCCAACCTACAGCTATAATCGATCTTCTTGAACACCACGTGACAGCTTTGGCAGATGCTCTGGTTTACTCGAATACTCTTATCTTTAAGCCGCACACCATTAGCATATTTTATAAGTGCTGCAACATTCCCTCCTTGGATTAACCCTTTGCTATACAAAGGATCTCCGTTAAGAAAACGTTGCCAAAGGGTGACATTTTCAACGAAAGAAGTGAACCTAATTTTTCACGGTTATATCCAACTGGAGAAAGCAATTATAAGCTTTCTTATATTTTAAATCTCCAGAGACACTTCGGAGATAAGATCACAATTGGATTGGATGTTTGTGGTAACTTTATCTTACTAAGGACCAACCTACATAAATTCTAGGTTTTGTCTAATGGCTAAATTAATAGCTTTGCTTACCTTCAGTTTAATGGAGCTGTAATAGTAAAATTCCGGTTATTTTGGTATAGCTCCGGGACAGTTGACATTGCTCTTAATTAAGAGAAGGGATAAATTTTATTATTTGCTTGTGTCTCAGTAATTTAATATACAAAAATTCCGGGACCGGAATTGCTGCTTCTGAGGAATGGAACAAAATTAATTGTTTGTTTATTATTATTAATTCCGAACCTAAAGTCTGTTTCGCTCCATCAGGTTCGGATCTAAAAATTTTCTTAAAAAATGATATTTTTAGGTTCACTGTACAAAAATTTATTTTTTCAGTTTTTTGCAAAGTTATGGGATTTGCTGCAAAGTGTTTTAGAAAGCAAACTAAACAAGCTTTTCAATGATCTATACAACTCTTTGCTAGGATTAGTATTTTCCATGATATTTTTGAAAAACTAATCTTCGGTGTAAAAAAAAAACGCGTTTTATAGTGATTTTCAAATACCTTAAAAATTATTTCGTCGCTTTTTAATTGTACTTAATTCCTACTTAATTAGAAAGACTGAGATATTGTCTCTCTGACGCTAACAAGAGCATTGCTATTTATTATCGTTTTGAAGTTACTGGATAAAAACATTGAAAATTTGATTGTTTAAATTCAAATATAAAATTCGATTGCGGTGCAAAATTTTTCCGAAATTTTCAATGGTCGATTTCTTTAAAACTATAAGAGGAAGAAAAATGCGTTTTTCTTATCATTTTTCTCGCCCTTTAGTTGCCAAGAGTCCAGTCTTACACCTTTCGAATTCAAAAATTTATCTGTTCAAATAAAATGTACATTTATTTTTGTTTTTTTTTATTTTTAATTTTCAATAAGTTCAAAACTAGGACATAGGAAGATGCTGTTTTTGCCATCGTTTTTATCGAGCTTTTGTCGATAAGAATCCTGTCTTAAATTTTAAGATTCAATTGCTCAAATTCGACAGTAATTCTATTTCAGTGGAAAACTTTCTGGAATTTTCAGTGTTTCATATCTTCGAAACTATGACAGATAAAAAAGTGCGTTTTTCCCGATTTGCTAAAAATCGAATTTTAAATGAATTTAAAACTTAAAAGCATTTTTATAATGCAAATTTTCATGAAAAAAGTTGACTTTATTGAATCCTGATTTAGAGGTAAGAATTATAAGATTTCGTTTCATAGCTCCACTACCCCTCTTAACCGTTAATCCTTGATGAAAACTTATTATTTTATGATTTTTCTTCTCTACTTTGCAAATACAGTCTCAAAAACCGTTTGAATGTAAAGAAAATCGTCAGTTAGCTGTAAATTTGCGAATTTCAAGCACATTTCAGTGGATTTCTCCGAATCAGTTGTTGAATCTTAATAAAAACTTATTATTTTATGCGTTTCGACCTCTACTTTGCAAAAACAGCCCCAAAAATCGTCTGCATAGAAAAAAAATTGGCATTTAACTTTGAATTTAGTTGATTTTGCGACGAATTTTGGAAATTTCATGCAAATTTCAGTCAATTTCTATAAAATCAATTCTTGAATCTTGATAAAAAGTTATTATATTATATTTTTCGACCATTACTTTGCAAATACAGCCTCAAAAACCGTCTGAACTGCAATAAAATCGTCATTTAGTTTCAAATTTAGTTGATATTTTGACAATTTTTGCGAATTTCATGCTCATTTCAGCCAATTTCTTTAGAATTAACTCTTGAATCTTGATCAAAATTTATTATTTCATGTTTTTCGCCCATTACTTTTTGAATACAGCCTTATGTGGGAAGATTAACACAATATCGAAAAATCACTGAATCAGGAGGCAGTTCTACTTTAAAAATGATTTTATACTGCTCCAGTAAAAATTTCGTTAAAAATTTGTGACCGGCTTCTAATACCTGAGCGACAGTAAATTACCAAAAATTTGCGTTTTCTGTCGAAATTCTAGAGCGTCAAAAAGTTCAAAGCACCTCAAACAATCCTACAATTTCCCACGGAAGAAATCTAAGGTTACTGGTGTCGTATTTTCCTCAATTTATTAAGTTACCCAATTTTTCTATTTACCCCCGACAATGGAATTTCTGTGTGTCCCATCCACTAGAATTTTTTCCATCCGTCTCTTTTATAAACTCGCCTTTCAGTTGACATACGCCCCATTCATCCCCTCGTGTCACATAAAAAAAGCGGTTAATGCTATTTGCTTAATGCAATTTTCTGTTACATATCTCACATTCCGCATTTCGCCTCTAACGTTTGATGAATGAATCAAGCATGTTAGATTTATTTACTCACACATAATCGCTTCATTACCGCTCATTGTTTACACGGTTATTTAGAACGCACGAAGATAAACACGAAATTCAAGTTATCAGTCGGCAGGATATAATCTTAGCTTGAGTCTCAACCAAGATGCTCCTAAATTATTCATTTCAGCCTGTCAGAGGCAAACGTCATGTGAGTTCATAACACTGGAGAAGCAGTTCATCCTGCACAAAGAGAAACGACGTTTCAAAGCATTGATGCACATTACTTAAGACACTAAAAACACCTGAAATTAATTAACTTTGAGTGCATCCACCATTTTTCAATCTTGTTACGAAAGTAGCTCAGATGTTTACTGCAGTGTAGCTTTCTCGACTCAGTTATGTCGAATTCACAAAAGAAGACTCCATCGACTCAGCTTTTGTTGGAGAAAAGCAGTTTTATAACCACGTTTCTTCGGATTCTTTAAAATTCACAAGCCGTAACGATCGTTTCACTCCACAAAATATTGTTATTCGGAAAATTTAATATATTCCGTATTTGCACAATGATCTCACACGTGTTTGTTGCAATGGCAGTTTCCGTATTTCCTTAATGCTATAAAACGGAAAAAAGTGTTGAACTGATCGTAACAATTTATTACAAGAGTTAATAGTTGTGGTAAAGAAAGGCTCTTATTGGAACGGGATTTATAACACGTTACTATGTCATGGCGATATGTGGAGTTATTTTTTCGCCGGACTTAATCCTAATAAAAATGGTGGATGCGCCGGGCTAAATTTGATCAGACGCTTATTCGAATTTCTTAATAAACAGTGGCGCTTATGGCGAATTCGAGTTTTTGAACAAAAACAAATTAAAAGCTTTTTATTAAACCAATACCGTTATCGTGTTTTTACACTCTCCCGCCTCTATAATTCGAAAACATCTCCCCGATCCTTGTCATAACATTATTCTAAAAGCTCTACAAAAGATTAAAAGCTGATAGAAATTAATTATTGCTCGTTCAATTGGTTCGAAGGAAATAGATTTTCGTTATTTAGTATTTTGGGCATGTTTTGTGCACGTTAGTGCCATTGATCTTTGTTAAAATAATTTTATCACGTTGTGCCACGCCTCAGTGCTTTGAACGAATCTAATATTTTGTTCCAAGGGCCTTCATTTACCGGAAATAAAAAATAAAGCGTTTGTTTCATTTCCGAAGTAAACAAAAACACATTAATCTTGGAAAGACGCCATCATTTTTCGAATTTTCATTTACAGATCACAAATATTGTCGCAGTGTGTAACGCATATAAAACCTCCAACTTTTCACGTTATCTAAATGATTTAGAAGGTAAGTTTCCTGCATTCCAACAGACGTGTTTACATGTTTACTGTGTACTTGAAGTAAACTGTAATTTACACTCTCCCGTTTTATTATTCCAGTACATAAATGCTTAATAAATTATGCGTGCGCCACTGGGATTTACCTAAATCTGTCATAAAGATCGACGCAACTCACCCTCACGAAATAATTAGCTGGCGTGTTTTGTGAATCGTTTAATTACTGAAATTTACAGATGCAATCTGGATTCAAGCCGTGTTCACAACTGTTAAACGCGCCTAGATTAACACTAAAATCTGTACCGAAAATGAACTCGTTTGGGAATTACAAATAATTAATCCAGTCCGACCGCAATGAACTCTGAAAACTAAAGACTTCTTACGGGGGCGTAAGTTTGACAATCTAACTTCTGACACAGTTCTTTTTATCTCTGCCTGAGCCCTGGAAAATTTCCGAATTCCGGAGTTTATTGCGGCGGGAATCTTATGATATGGATTAAGACCAACGCACGTAACGCAATGTGAAAAATGAAAGTGTTGGTTAAGGCGAGGTGCATAAGGGCCGCTTTTGGCGGCTAAATTAGGGCCTGTCTTCATTTATCACAGTTATTGCCAGTTTTTACTGTGAAGACAAATGAGGTATTGGAGGAAACATATTTTCTTTAAACTTTCCAATTTTGAGAAACACTCATTTGTTTCAGGTTTTTTCTGAAGTTTGAGGAAAGTAAAAAATTAATAAAATCAAGCTCGTCTCGCAACTAATCTGACGATTGCTGACATTTAATTGGCGGATAAACGATCACAAGTCATGTTTAACATTATTTTAAGTATTTAATCGAAATTTAATATTTAATTTAGCTTCTGTAATTAATCATAGAAAATCATACAGAATTCTTAAATATGCAAAGATTTATGTAAGAATAATAAGTACATAAAACTCAATATAAATTCAACAAACTTCATTTTGGTTATTTTAAAAAAAAAATTAAAGTGCGGAAGTGCTATAGAATCCTGAAAATCTAAAGAATTTAAAGAATCATATAAAACTTGAATAAACCAAAAAAAATTAGAGAAATATGTGAGGAATTAAAGACATACAAAGTGTTTTATTATAAGATGCTATAAAATCTAAAAATCATAAAAATTTTGGTAAATTAAAAAAAAATCTAGAAAAATATGGACATTTCTAAAAGAATCAAAACATTACTTGTGATATTAAAAAAATCCTAGAATCTGGAAACTTATAGAAAATGATAAAGAGTTCTCTAAAAAATTGAAGGAATCCATTCAAAGCTCAATGAAACAGATCTAATGAATCTTAAAAATTTCCGGAAAATTCTAGAAACACTTAAAGAAGCTTAGAAAATGTGAAGAAAGCAATAAAAATAATTAAGAAAAATTGATGCAACCGTGGATGGAATCTTCAAGGTTCTTATGTATCTAAGAATCATAAAGAATTATAGTATATAATATCGTAGCGAAACTATAAAATAACTATAAATTTTGAAAAACATTTGTTTTAGAAGCTTTTTTAAAGTTTGCGGAAAGAAAAAAATTAATTCCGAGCCCAAACCTTAAGAATTAAAAATGGCGGCTGCGCCGCTTTTTACTTTGGTAGATTTTCATTGACCGCAACATGTTTCCTCCCATAAAAGTGCAGATAAAGTTGATATTGGTGACAAAGTTTGGAGAAAATTTGTCTCCTCGCAGGCCAAATGTTGTTCTTTAACCAGTTTTTCTCCGGCTAATCAAATAACCTATTTCTCGCCACATTTCACTTCACTTTCACAGCACCAATTGTGCCATTAAGAAAGTTGGATTCTGCATAATTCCAATACAACTTTCTTCTCTCATAAAAATCTTTCACAACAAAGCATAAGCCACTCTTTCGCTAAACTCGTAAATTGAACCTGAATATGCGCCAGTAAAACACTCAGATTTTACAATACACCGTTCATTGTTTGTGAGCTTTACAATGTTTGCAGAAAGCTGAATGGAAACATTATTTTCAAAATTAAATTAAATAGCGTCGCTGCTTCTGGTGCAGTAACTGTTACAGTAAACAGGATGAAATCTTAGAAGGGTGTGAATTAGCAGTTAAAGAGACAATTAGGGGTATAATGACGGTCAATTTTGTACACAACACACTTTCACTTGCGGGAAATTAAACGGAGCAATAAATTCATTACTGGCGGAACCATTCTTTAGCATTAAGTTTACACCACCCGCAACGGTTGCCGCTTCAATATTAATATTTAAAACATATTTAAACACCGAGATTTCAAATTAAAAAATCCTCGTCTGTGCTGAAACCGTCTTTCTAATTAAATCCCCAAGCACAAAGTAAATCACAATCAAACAAGTTCCAAATAAAATGTCTCATCCTTAGCTTTGATGTTTCTCGACAACACAACGAATAATGTAGAAATGTACTTTAATTTTGCAATTGTCTGTTATGAAAACGTTACAAGCGAAGTTACAAGACTGATGAATTGACTGCGTTTGTCAGTCGGAAGCACTTTCTTTTCACGGCTGTATCTTCGAAACTATTGATCGCGAGGAAAAATGTTTTATACTATTTTCTCGAATTTCACGGTGCACAATCTCTGTCAATGATTGAGAATTGTGTGATAAAAAACTGACGATTGACAAGGGGAAATGGTCGCACTTTTTGCAAAATCGAATCGTAATCATTTTAGTGTCAGTAACAAAAAAAATCGCAAATGTTTTGGGTAAATTAATTATGTAGCATCTGAAACCAAAATGGAGTTCTTTCGGAATGTTTGGTTGAATAAAAAATGAGTCTTTCGGCTGTCTGTTTATGTTACGGGTGGCAACTGATATGGTTTTGTGAATACTGTCAATCATAATATTTCCAGTAAAATCAAACAAAACGTGTTGATGTTGTGGTAGAAATAGTTTTTCCAAAATTGGGCTCTCAAAAAATTAACGTTTTTATAGAATTTTGAGCAACGGAATTGGGAATTGTTTATGTAAAAATCATTGACTGTTGATGGAGATTGATCCAAAAATATTGTTTCCGAAATGTGCCAATCACGCTTCTTTATAGAATCCGAAACAAAACCCTTCAACGTGAAGTATTATTAAATTGTGCCCGCTCATGTGATAAAAAATCCTTTTTCTTCCCTCTCTTCAGTAGTTATGATGATTCCACCCCTCCCGCCCTTCCCTCCAAATATCGACAAAAACCAAGATCTCACCACGTCAATCAGCTGGGAAAGTTTAAGTTTGATGCAAACTCTCAAAACATCCGAAGTGTTGACCACGGGCCTCACTAACTTGTTATAATTGGAAAGTAAATCGTCGTAAAGACGTTTGGCATCAGGATTCCCAGCCACAGCACCGTGCACTACCAAGGCCGACAGCAGCCAGGCTCTCAGCGTCTCGGCGGCGGAAGGAGGCATCCCGACGCGGCACCGCGGCACTCTGGAGCCACACTGCACGCTCGATTCGGACAGACGATGCCACATCGGCACCCCACCCGATCCTGTGCGAAACGACAGGAACGGAAATTTCAACGGACGGATTAAGATGCTGAATTATCTTTTTCTAATTGAGAGTGACCTCACTTGTGCGAAGGAGATAACGAAGGGAAGAGGGGAAAAGGGAATTGACCTGAAATTTGTTAATGTGACACCTATGGCTTGAAATGGGAAGGTCGATACGATGGGATTGTCAGGCGTCTAAAAATAACAACCTTAGCGCTTTAAATATTGGTTAGCAATTATTATTTTAACCCCCTCTGCCCCCACGCAGCTCCAATCCCAGTAATTTCAATTATTAACTTCTCTAACTAAAACGTGCTTGCACATCCATCACGGTTATTAATCATCTGTCATATTCAAACTCAAAGAAATCGAAACTCCAAATTATCATTTTTCAACTGACCCAGTTTTGCACAGAAAAGAACAAAAACACCAGAGGCAGGTAGGAGCAGTGGGGCGGTTCGTCACTTAAGGCGATTTATTATTGTGCACGTACACTAAACACTGGCCAGGCTCGGACTTTGACAACTTGCACGGTTCCCGTAATTTATCGCCATCAAATCGTTAACCGTTAATTCAAAAGCTTTGTTACAGCAGCAGAAAATATCGGTAATCTGATCCTTAAAGCCTGAAAAATCCCGAGTTTCTTCGAGCTAAATTCAGATAACTCGCACCAAATTTCTATCATTATACAGTTGAACTTTCATAACTCGAAGTCTGAAGGGAAACCACAATTAGTTCGAGTTAAAGAAAAACTAAACGAAAAATTAAAATTTTAAAATTTATGTTTGTTCTTTTTTTTCTAAAATTGTTTTTTAAAAATTTTTAAGTTGTACTCAGTAGCAGTTTTTCATTGTAAAAAAAAATTGAATATTTTAAACGCATTTTTCACTTATAAATGTGAATCTTCAAAATCATCGTTTCGAGTTGCAATTTTTATAATTTTCCGAAATTTTTGTTAAAGATCTGATTTTGATCTGAATTTTTAGGATATTCTTCTTCTTGCACTTAAAAATTTGTTTTATGGCTCAATTCTTCTTAGTGAGATATCGTTGTCAGAATCACTTACCCCAAAACCAGATTTTCGAAATATAATTCAGAATGAATTCAGGTGACGTTGGAGATCTTGTTACAAGTTTCATAGCTATCTAACACTTTTAATAAAATTCTAGATTTATGGTGGCATTTAAAGCTATTAATATACTTCAGAAGTACCACAATATCAGCTTTTACAAACTAATTCTGAGAAAATTTTCGAGTTATAGAAGTCTACACAACGTATGTTGGCAAAATTTAATTCGATTTACAGTTATAGAGTTAGTATACGAGTTATAGAGAAGAAATCTCATGGAAATTTTAAGGAAAACGCAAGGGAATAAAATAAATTTCAAGTTGTAAAAAAAATCGAGTAATACAAGTTCGAGTTGTGGAAGTTCGACTGTATTTAAGATTATGTTCATGGAGCTTAAGTCGCTTGCGGGCGCAAAACGCTCTAAACTCATAACTAAAATTACTAGCAGCTTTTCAGCTCCTGTTGACAAGACAAAAAAAATGAGCGCACCCGCCAAACCAGTAAAATTGATTTTATGTAAGCCCATGCAAACGAATTAAACAAATTGATATAAAACGCCAACAAAAGGATTAATTGGATTTGTGCTAGTTTAGTTATAAATTTGCAGAATCCGGGAATTATGTTATCACCAAATTCAAATAAAATTTATTTGTCGACGATATAGCAAAATCCTGCTAAAACCTGCAAAGCAAAAAGCGTTAATTATTACCTAAAAGCACAGTGAGGATGAACTGGTGTCAAAGCGAATTCCGAGTGCGTCTAAATTGGCCATACAATAACGCTCCTGAGTATTTCATAAAAGCCTCAATGATTTACATTTATTTTTGCCGGGTGAGTTCTTTTTTATTAAAAGCTAAGCAGCTTTTTAATTTGAGGCATTCGTGACTGAAAATGGGTCGCATCTACAGTTTTAACGCATGTACTCAGAAAAATGTTATTAGAAAAATTAGCATACATGTACACTTTAAGCGCTGCAAATTTTCTATTAACGAAGCTCGATCTTTGACGTTTCAAATGGAACAATGCAACCCAAAACAAGCCATTGCGGGAAACTATTCAAAAAACAATTCCAGTTTGTAGCGTGAAAAATAAATTTATTTTGTTGGAACGTTTTTCTCTGAAAGTTAAAACGGATTCCCTTCAAAATGAATTATTTGTGCATTAAAATATGTGACAGTTTATCCGCGGAATGTTTGAAACAAAGAACCTGAAATGAAGTTTGACTTTTGAACTAAAATAGGAGAATAACCACTTGCATCCAACTTTAATTGTCTTTCTCTATTTTACGAAGTTGTATATTTTAATTTGTCCTAGTTTAATATTGATAGAAGTACGAGTGGTTTGGAATAAGAATCTGCTTCTCTCAAAGCTTCTAAATTGTTTCTACCTGCTTTTGAGTAGAGCTCTGTCCGTTTGCTTCGGATCCTGCGAGCGACATTTATGTTCTACGTCTTTTCTTAATGACATGGAGACAACGCTGAGATTGCAAAATACGAATATCTTTTGACGAGTTAAAGTCGGGCGCTTCCTATCTGAAGTGGCTTAATTATTTTTAGTTTTCTTTTTCGAGTCCTGTGTGCATCGAAGAGTTAACAGATTTGGTGTTACTTAAGAATGACAAAATATATCCGTTTTGTTAAGGATTTATCGAAATCGCTTAATAAATTCTGCGGATTCTTTTTTGTGTCCGTTTCCGAAAAACGTTTAAACTTCGAGTGAAATTAAATGGAGGGTAAAGAAGTATCGTAGTTCCCGTTTCGACGTAACACTCATAACAATTAGAACCCCTCAAAGCAACCTCAAAAAACCGACTTATTGATTGTGCCTGGAATGAACATAACAAAATATAATTGGTTTTTCGAGGTTTCTATGTCTCTTCTAATTTCGTTAGTGGAATCCTACAAGTTTCCAAACGAGATTGACTGCCAACAACACGCAATGCTGTTTCGCTAATTATGGCGAGATGCTGTCGTTGTGATTGAAATTTTTGGTGAGGAGAATTAATGATGGGACTCTTTATGACTGGAAAACATTTTAATTCATTCATAAAGCGAGTAGTGAGAAAATCGAAAATGTGAGTAATGGATACAGCGATGCAATCAATCACCAATTCTCTCGGATATTTGGAGTATCTTCGAAGGCCCCAAATCGAATTATTGATTTCAATTTACTTGGAAGTCCTTCGATTTCCAATCAGAAAATTACAAGCGAATAAATACTTAAATGTAAAATGACGGTATTGTCATCTCTTATAATGTCTCCGCTGTGAAAAGTCTCGGACTTAAAAGCTTAAAAATTGCTCCGTATTTCGTCTTTTATCACCAAACTTATCTAATTACGATTTGATATCACGCGACGTAAACAATTAAAAATAAAGAAAACGTCTGCTTTTTGCATTCGTCCGTCTGCTTCAGCACATTTCGAAGTTATAATCCAGAGAAGCTTAAATACACAATCAATATTGAAAGCGGTCGCTACACCTTTCCTATCTCTATTACACACAACTACTAGCGTGAGCAGAAAAGCAAACTTTTATGTTTCTAGCTCTTCCTTTAATGTGTTTCCACTTCAGCTGTTTTGGTAAACAGATGAACAAATTTTGGCTGTTCAAACAGTCGCGATAATACTGCATGTAACAATATGAAGTCGGTCTACTGAATTCTGTGTTTACAGACAAAGCTCTCAGATCTTTGAAATGAAAGATCGTGACGAATCACATATCAGAGAATAAATCGAAAGACATTTTACTTTGCGAAAAGAAGCAATAGAAAGGCTTAGAAAAACAGGCAGGACTCTTCTTACGGTTTCGATTTTAAATAAAAGAAATACGTTACAGGGCGCTCGTTATTTATATACATAAAAGTGTTATAAAGAATGAAAATGTTTTTATTAATAATATATTTATTAATTTAAACATTTTGAAGAAAAAATAAATTAATTTATTACAAGATACTTAAATATTTTATGCGATACAAAACGACAGCTATCAATAAGTACTGTTTAATAACTTAAAATTTTAAACATTTTTCTCATTTTTTATTCATCGATTGTTTACAATTTCTAAAGACACTACCCTCCTCTACCTCCATCAGATCACACCACCAACAGGAAACAATTTAAACGTTTCATGAAGTTCCCTTTATTTCTTCACTAAAGCTTTACTACGCTGCCCTCTACTAGCACCCAACTCACTTAAAAAGCTTCGGCTAAGAAAGCTCGCTTCAAAGTTCATGTACAAATTAGATTACTGTTATGAATGAAAGGTTGCTTTTATGAAGCTTTTTTTGCAGCATTTCTTTTTCGTCGTTGTCGGTTTTCTCGTTTCTGAAAACGTAGATTACAGTTCTGATAAATCATTTCGCAGTTTGCCTTTCCTAAGCCAAGGATTGAAGCTTTTAAGCTGTCCAGCATCGATGTAGCAGGATTTATGTTTTTGGTGAGGCGGCCAGAAATCCAGCTCATGCCCAAACTGCAACATGGAATCTTATTTAGCAAAAGGATTTTTTTTTCACATACCTCCAAACGGGAATTAGAATTCTGTTGTTTCCTTCAGTATCTCTCGAGAATTTATTGTTTTCGCATAGCGTCTGTCTTAAACAGTTCCCGTCATCTTCATTTGCCAAAAATGCTGCATCAATCGAGGTTAAAATTCTTCTTGCCAACTCATTTAACGCTTGATTATGAGGATTTGTTATTGTAGGTATCTCCCTTTTGTATTGAAATTTTATTGAGTCCCTTCCTGTACCGCCAGTTCCAGTTCCGCCCGTGCCGGTACCACCCGTACCAGTTCCTCCCGTTCCGGTACCGCCGGTTCCCGTTCCCGTGCCTGTCCCTGTTCCTGTACCTGTTCCTGTACCTGTTCCTGTTACATCCATAGCATTATATCATGTACCTGTTTCTCACCTCCACCGCCTCCAGTTGCACCACCCCCATCCCCTGTGCCTGTGGCGCCTCCATCATCACCTCCTCCCCCATCACCGCCATTTCCCGTACCTGTTCCACCGCCACCAGTGCCTGTACCTGTACCTCCATTGCCGGTGTCTGTACCGCCCCCAGTACCAGTGTCCGTGCCACCGCCAGTACCGGTGTCTGTTCCGCCCCCAGTACCGGTGTCTGTTCCGCCCCCAGTACCGGTATCCGTACCGCCCCCAGTACCAGTGTCTGTACCGCCCCCAGTACCAGTGTCTGTACCACCCCCAGTACCGGTGTCTGTTCCGCCCCCAGTGCCGGTGCTTGTACCGCCCCCACCTGTGCCGGTACCCGTCATTCCCTCACCTGTCATAGTCATATCAGTTGGAGTCATGCTCATTGGCATCATCATGGCAGTTGCAGTGGACTGCGGATTGCTCTAGAATGAAAATTCTTTTAATGACTGTTGAAGCATCAAAAAATTACTTACAGCCATAGAGATACACATAATGACATGAATGATAAACATTCCAAACGACAAATACGCCAAAGCAGTCAAAGCTATATCAAACAAATCCGACAAATCATGTTCTTTATCTCCACCGCCACTTTCTTCATGAATAATATGATATTTTGGCTGTTCTTGAATGATATGTTCTGGAGGTTCTGGATGACCTCCAAAACCTGCAATAAAACACTAACAACAATGTGGTTCTAATTTATTATTTTACTATCTCCATGAGACGACATTCCGCTGTATCCATAGGATCCTCCACCCCCACCCCCATGTGAAGAAGGATAACTACCACCACCTCCTCCTGAAAAATACATGGGAGTATCTCCTCCACCATGCCCCAATTTAGCTGGAGACATCGGTGGCGAATGATGCTGATGGTTACGATGTTGCTGCTGCTGTTGCTGTTGGAACGAATACCCAGCAACTTGTCCATCGTAATCTTCATTAAACTCTTCGTCTTTGTCGCCATCATCATCAACGCGATTATCCACATTGTCGTAATGACGATAAATATCTTCCAAAGTCGTACTCCTAAAAATCACTGATAAATCGTCATCGCCGGTGTTAAATTAAGTACTTTGACAGCCAGTCTTTGTAATTAGAAGAACCCTCATCCTGCAACAGCTGATTTTTCACAGACGGCTGCCCTTTGGAAGTCCTTGTTTGTAGACCCGGCGGATTCACTCCCATTCTTCGTTTAATGCGAGACAACGTCATATCTTCAATTATCTCTTCAGCGACGTAGTTTCGACACAAATACTCGTTCATCATTGATCTAAAAATTGGCAGTGATTTCATCATCAAGGAATTATAATTGTTACCTGTGAAAACCCATCGTTTCCATAGCATTCCAGAGACTCCCATCGTCTTCTTTCGCATCATCGATGGTGTTATTAAAATTTGATCCTTGAGGATTTTCAAGCATTAGGATGGTCCCCGGCATAAAATCCTCAGCGAGAATATCATCAACATCGATAACATTGTTTGCAAACACAACCGAAACCAAAAATGTTAAAACAATGTGTTGAGTCATGTTGACAAAAGCTGTGACAGAACTGAAGATGTTGAGGTTCAGAGTCGGATTTCTTAGCGGAAATGACAATTTTCCTATCTTTGTACCATGAAATGTCGTTGATTTTAATGGTTCACGGGATGAACCGTTAGAGTAAGTGTGACGTAATTAGTGCAATTTTACCAGGTAGTTTAACTGGGAGAGGTCCTGTTATTTGTAAAGTAAGGAAGAGGGGTCTCGGAGTTATTATAAACGGGATTATTTGGTTAAATTAAAACTGGATTTGAAGCATTTCGTTAAACTGTGTGACTCTTTCAGGTCCGATTAAAGAAACGCATATTAAACAACGGACTATAAAATTTTGGATTAATTTTGTCCTGAACTATATTTTGATCCTATTGCAAAAACGTAATTTTTAGATGAGATTACGTAATTTGATTGTGGACGATCCACATCCACAGAAAACTAAAAATTTATCTAAATTTAAAATTATTTCTTATTGCAATGCAAGTTTTAAAATGTCGTTTTAACTAGCATGTACCAACTGTGACACTACTGTAAGTAGAAGGGGTTATGGAGGTTATTGAGAACTGCCGAATTTTTGAATTATTGGAAAAATAGCGATATTCCTAACATTTCTTAACAAGACTTTTAAATCACAGAAATTAATTTTTATCTGTAAAATTATACATAATCTACTATCTGAAAATTATAGCCTGTACATTATTTTACAATTAGTTTTATCATTTTAAAAGGCTCTGAATTGAGATGTTCCAAATACTAAATTGTATTACTATCTTACTTCTATTATGGAAACCACCATTATAAAGAGTTTTTCTCTATATCAAACGCTATAAAAACTAATTAAAATGGTGAGGAAATAACAAAGTTACAATAAAGAAAAAAAATGAGAAACAAAGCTCAAATTGCAATTGTAGTATGTCGTATTAAAATATTATCCAGACTATTACAGAGAATTTCGGCCGTCCCAAGCAAAAACACAGGTTTAAAAAAAAATTACTGGACCTAGAAATGATCTAGATAAAATGCATTTCTAAATAATTTTAACATTACACTTGTCATTTAGCTTTTTGTCATTTAAAAATCTTCAGATAAAGACAAAAGTAAAGTTCAAATCATTTGTGAAAGCGTTTTAAATAAATTAATTCTAGGCCCATTGAAATTTTTTTAAAAAAGCTGATACTATGTTTTTGCTTGGGACAGCCGATTTATGCCTAAAATCCAGTGTAAGATCTCGTATAGAAACACTCTCACTAGCTATCAAAAGTTTGATTAAAAAGTGGTCTAGAGACTTTTTCTCTTTCAAAAACTATTAAAACTAACAAAATCGGTTAAAAAAAAACGAAGTTAATGAATTTCGATTTTTAAACAACCCCTAAATGCTTAAATTGATTTGAAATCGAAAAGAACAACCTCTTGGTCAGTTGTTTTCACACAACATTTGTGCTTATTTAAAAAAAAAAGTAAATATGCGCCCACATATACTCGTAAGTACGTAATTTAGGCGACCTAGCTCATAACCTCTTGTAGCTCACCTATGTCTAATTCCGGAAAACGCATAATAATTAATTATAATATAATTACTAAAGCGCACATTAAAAAATCATGTTTAGTTGAACATCCAGAGCTGCAATAAGAAAGTGTCTGTCACTTTTTTCATTAATTAAGATTGTTTTGCCATAATTTCAACCTGCACAAGTCGCAAAACCACATAATCTAAAAGATTTTCCTTAGAACTGTCAATTTAGTTCGTCCTATAATCTATCATACCTGTGAAATTATGTTTAGTCTCAGACTATATCGTTTAATCCAAGATTAAGTCGTTTGTGCAATCCATATTTCGTTTAGTCCTTGCTATAGTTCAGAACTAAATTTTAGTCACGGACTACATTTAACCCCAAACAAAAAATATTATTCTGCAATCAATCGAATTTGACGTCAAAGTCTTAAACTAAAAATTTAATCCGCGTTTCTGTAATCGGGTCTTAATGGATCTTTTTCCATAAAATAATAAAGAAATCGATTTCTGCATTGCATTTTTGTTTGGCGGCGATGCCAGCCCACCTCATCGAAAACATGGCGTAATTTAAATATGGAATGTAACACCTATCTCCGGAATAATCCTTACATAAACGTACTAATACCCGAAGTGTCAACCCATAATACGGTAAACGGTAAACAGTAGTCAGGATTGGTAGAGAGAAGATCTGCGCGGGCACGTTTCCTTTCAAGCTCCCCTCTCTATAACGGCTTTTATACCTATTCGCTGTTTTGCTCTATTGTTGCAATAATAAATGATTTCTGTACGCCAGGATAGTCTGAAATAACGCTTCTAAATGGGAGATATTTTCTCCTGAAAGCATTGCAAAGTGTTTTTAATACATTTTAGTAAATGGACTTTATTGTGTACCAACACTCGTGGAAGATCTTATACAAATCATAAAATGTCTCGTTTACAACCTGCGAACGTAAAAAAGACAAACTGTCCTGACTTTAATTATAATTAAAAGTTTTCTTCACTATTTTCCAACGCTAAAATGAAGGCTAAAAAACTACACGAGTTCGATTGTTGAACATTATTTGTGAATCTGTTGTGAGACGCTGAACAGCGCGCTGAAGAGCTTTTAGTGGTGATTTATCTGTTTGCGATTGGCTGTCATGTGCTGGTTGGAAACCTACATGGGTGGTTATACAGTTTTAAACAGGTGTTTCAGACAGGTCCATTCACACTCTTGTTATATCGTAACCGAGGTTAAAAGCAAGATTCCTGAAAATTATTCGATTAATTTAAGATTTTTACTACGTTCCATTTCTCTAATGCAATCGAAATGCAATTTACGAGAACGATTCATTAGAGGGGTGATAAAACCCATCAAGTAACGGGGAATCGCTTACATCAAACAATGTGAAGCAGATGTAAATTTATGGTGTAAAATGATATCAACCACTTAACTACATTTATCTCCCCCGTTTGCTGGATGCTGTTAACCAGGGAACATCAAATCACTAATACAATGGGCGTTAATGCGGCTATATCTCGATGGCATGAAAAACTCGGGGGTGAGTAGTGTGGGAGAATTATAATAGCTACGTGTGTATTAGTCCAGTGATTGCAAACAGGCTACTTTGGGGGTAAGCCGAACTGGCGGGTTTTCTTTTATAGGTAGTTATTGGAACGCCATTTGTTTCTAGAACAGCACACAATTTTTTATTTTCATTGATTTCTGTATAACGGAAACAATAATGAAGTTGCTATAATTAACAATAAAATAACTATTTCATTGGGTAGAATTTTATATGGATCTAACTGCAAAAAAATCACGCAAGTAAAATTCATTTGGAAAACTTTGGTCGGTGACTCAAAATTAGACTGTCGTGAAATAAAATGTTTGTTTTTTGCTACTGAAATCTGTAAAAACAACAATTTAGTGGATTTGTGCGTTTGATCGTAAAGCTCCAAAATTTTGAAAAATCATGTTGTTGAAATTAACGATTTAAAATAAAAGAGTATGTCACATTTCATACCAAATAATACGCACGGTACGTAAATAAATATTCGGATTTGATACCGAATTCAATCGTTATCTCATTGATAGTTCAGTAGAATCGAACATTAGACTAGTTTCCAGCAATTTTGTATACATTTGGATCTTTCTATTTAGTTTTCTTATATTATAACACATCAAAATTTGGCAATATCCCACGTGCAGCTGACATAAACAAGTATTCTTTAAGTTTCCACTGCAAGTAATTCGAAATTAGTTGTGACCAAATAACAAAACAAGCAAATTATAAAGGTTTTATTTTTGAAAAATCCAAAAAAATTTAAGTTTCTGGTTATTCTAAATTTAGTAAAGTTACTACTTTTCACATATAAAGTACTAAATTTAGAATTACGAAGCAAAAGCAATAAAAAACAATTAGAGAATATGATTGTGATTAAAATCAGTTAAAATCCATTGATTGGCTCGTATTGTTTTCATCAAATTTGTTTGTACAACAAGAAAACTTTTTCTTTATTGGCTAGATGTTCTGAGCTTTTGTTCATTGGTTAAATTTCTACATGTTAAGTTTTACAGAAAAATGAACAAATTTGTTCGTTGTTCATAACAAAAGAAAAAAGAAAAAATCAAACTCTCAATTTCCTGCTTAATTTTATTGGCTTTTGGTTATTAGATGGAACAGTTAACATTCAGCGCTCCTAAAATTCGCAAAGCAAAAATTCCCGAGCACGCCTTTCTGCATCTAACTTAGACTTATAACAACTTTTATTTTATGCCAAGTTTGCAATTTTGCAATTTTTTTTTAAACATTAAAGCAAAGCTAAACATTAGAAAACAAATAGATACGTTATACCTTAAAGTGGTATATTTTTAGATTGCAGTTTATTTCAAAATTAAATAAGTCAAACAAATTCTTTGCATAAATGAATATAAATATTTTTTAGGCGACTTAAACTGAAAATGAAATTTTTAGGCCTTAAAAGCGGCCTAAAAGTGAGTCTTTTCTGGCCGCAAACATTTTCGGCCGATCTATGGTGGCGCCATCTATCCATAGTTTTGCATATTACGTCAAGATACCGATATTACCCTCAATTTTATAATTATTTGGGTAAAATTAAATCGACAAACTGCTGTAAAGTGCAACAAAGACGTGTTGAATTATTGAAAATGAACATGTCTAGCAATGCTCCTGCAACTACATTAAAAAACACATTAAACCTAATTCATACAAATTGTGAAGCTACACGTGCTGAAACTGCAAATGTAAATAAAGAAAATATGAACTTTTCTAAAGGATTCATAAATATTTACAATTATTCAGTTGTTATAATTGATTAAATCAATAAATCATTAATAAAAATTAATTAACATGTAAATTTAATGATGTCGCCTAAAAAATCTTGTGTGTAACACGGCCAAAAAGTGCCATTTTGCCATTCTGCAAAAAGAACCACTTTTTGGCCTTGGTACACAAATAGCTATTATTCAAAATGCACTAATTAAGTTGTCTTTATCCAAAATGCACTAATAAAGTAATACTTTATTCACCTATTTTATACAAATAAAGTACTCTTTTATTCTCTAAAATAGTATATTAAAGACACCGAGTTTCATAAGGCAATTTTTTAGGCACGAATCGAAATTTATAAAACAAGCGGCAAAGCCGCGAGTTTTATAATGGATGAGTGCCTAAATGGCCTTATGAACGAGGTTTTTATATTATTTTTCCTAATTTGTTCTTGTAACAGAGCTATTTTCGCTATTTTTGCATTCGTCTTCTGTGCTATAATATCCATTTCGATACGGAATAGCTTTGTTTCTATAGCAACTTGGGAATGTTTAAAATACAAATTAGGAAAAGAAAATTATGCCACATTTCCATGACAACCATGCAAGCATAGCTTTCTAAACGCTAAAAAATTGCCACTGCTGTCATTTCTGTCAATTCTTTTAATGCTTTAATTGCAACCAACAGAGGCTTTAGATAAAATCTAGTATTATATTCGAGTGTAATTATTCACTCCAAAAATCGTATCTACGATCTCGAGAATAACTGATTTTTGTCGTGAATAATTTGCATCTTTACACTCTTATATAATAAATATCTATTATTCACTTATTTCAGACAAATAAAGTACTCTATTACTCTCTAGAGACCATGAAAAAAATTATGCTACATTTTCATGACAACAACGTGGATGTATAGCTTTTTAAATGGTAAAAATTTGTCACTGTTGGCACTTCTGTCAATTCTTTGAATGTCTTAATAGCAATAAACAGAGGCTTGGAAAAAATCTGGTATTATATTCGAGTGTAAGGGAAAATTATTCACTCCAAAAATTTTACTCTTTTGATCTATGATTTCGAGAATAACTGTTTTGTTGACGTGAATAATTTGCTTTCTTATACTCTTAGATAATAATAAATATCTATTTTTCAATTCTTATTAATAAAATATTTATGTACTAACTCTCATTAGTAAAACAATACTTTAATCAAAAGAATAAATAAACTGCTATTGACAACGAAATAAAAAAATAAAAAATTAAAATTTGCACTTCCATTGAAATTTTCGCTTCTTTGGCTTCTTTGTAAATAGTTATGCAAATTTTTCATTTTGCCGATTTAGAGTCTGAATGTGTTTTTGAAATGATAAATAACCAGGAAGAACGCAACTAAACGAAGCTGCGGTTGCAGTGTCAAAATTATTTCCAGAAAAATTAAAATTAGTTTAAGAAAAAGAGTAAAAACTCTATCAAAACAAAATTATACACAAATTATCTACACTGAAAAACATTATCTTGTGATAACGACTACACTACAATCAAAACTAAACTATTTGTTATATTAAAATTCGTTTTTATTTACTTATATGTACTATAAACAGCAATTATTAACACAAAATGTAATTGAAATTATTACTAATAACCATATATAATAATTATCTACATAAAATGCAAATAAACAATGCTTGGGCTTTGAATTTGCATATTTTGTAAGCTCTCTGTTGTCTGACATATCTAACATTTTGGTAGTAACATCAGTAACTTTCAAAAAGACGCAGTAATACCCGAGACCGGCAGTAGAAGACATTAGCTGCCACCTCTTTTACCAATCTTTTCGCCAAAATTGCTTTAAATAAAACATCTTTACTCTATGTTAAATCCTGGCAAAAATAGTCTAGAATAATTTTATTTTTTAATTCAAAGATCAATAGATTTTTAACAAGAAAATTTCTCGATAATTTCCAATGCAGATAAAAGACAATTCTAATCCATAAAATAATGTAGGTAATGCAACTTTGGACATTTATTTAATTACAAAAATAATTTCTAACTGCTAATCACAATTACATTACAATATTACATTAATTTTAAAGTGTTAAATAAGCAATGAAATTCTTATAATAGAGATTCTTGGCGAAAATAAAAACTTCTTGAAATGGCAGACGAATTTGTTATCAAATTGATTCAAAAATTTTTATTTGAGAAATCAAGAAGTGCCACTCATAAAATTAAGAAACCAGTTAGTAAGTAAATATGTACTTAATTTTTTTCTAAGTTTGCGGAAGAAGAAACCACAACTTTTTAAAATAATGTAACTTAATGAACGTAAATTTTTGATCGTGTCTATTTAAAAATGTATTGGACCTACAATGCCATGAATATGAAAAAAAAACGAACAGAAGCAATTTATTTTCTTTTTTTATGGACTATATTATGTCAAAAGAAGCGGCGATTTATGAGTGTTGGTAGCTCTATGTCTTAAGGCTTTTTGGTAATTTACCGTTGCTCAATTGGCTACAATGATAAATCAAAAATAAACTTATTATTCTTACTTATTATACTAGCTTATTATTATTAGTTACGAATATTATACGAAAAGTCATAAAAGTGTATTAACATAATGAATCCATAATGAAAAAACCAATAAAGCTGAATAACTCTAATGACCTCCAAGAAGCTAAAACAAGGTAGAGATTTGGTTGTTTTTCCTTTTAGTAAAATCGAATAAAAAAGTCTAAAATTTCCCGCAATATGTTACCGTCTCACATATTGAAATACGGCAAAGCTCTCCTCCAACAGCTATAACCCCAGCATTAAGGGAGTAAACGGTTGAGAACCACACGTAAAAGGAAGTATAAAGGTGCGAAGATGGATTTTAGGGCAAGTTGAAAACACGCGAAATACCAATCTGTAGCGGCGGCTGACGAGATGAGCAACACGGGGCGGGTATTTAGAGGGAGGGACAGGTACGAGGTGTTAGTTGATTCAGCAAAGGATCTAATGGACCAGCCTTACACGCCACGGTAGCTCAAACACCTAGTCCTCGTACTCATCTCGAATCCTTTACGTCTTATACTTGACGATGGATACCAATAATCGGTACGAAAGTGATGATGACGATCAGAATTTTCTCGATTCGGACTTTACTTCTGAAGAAGAACAGAGTGTTGATATTGTGTCGACGAGCCACGATGATGACAGGAACTGTGAGGACGAAAGGAAGGATGATAGGTCCTGTGAGGATAATACGGGAGCCAACAAGTTTTCCATTGATACCATTTTGGGACTGAATAGAAAGTGTAAGGATGACAAGTGCGATGATAAAGTTGTGCCCAAAGAGGTTAAGTTTGTTAAGCCAACACCGCTGCCGGCGGCTCCACGCACAGGTTAGCTCATTTTTTTATTAAAACATTATTAATTTTGACTAGTTTTGTTAGTGTAAAATTCTTTTATCAACACGGATTTTCAACGAGAAACATTCAAGTGCTTTAAATTAAATAGAAGAGTTAGTTTACGGAAAACAACTTGTGCTTAATTAGTTCGAAAAAATTTATACTTAAATCAAATTATCAATAATTAAATCATGTAAGTAAATATTATCATTGACTAAAGGGTTTACAAGATAGATTCAAAGGACCAAAAATCCTTTATTTTAAATAATATTGATTCTTTATTTTTGGTAATTAATTAAAAATAAAAACAATAATTTTATCTTGATTTATACATTATACATCTCACAATTTGCTTATAATGTTAAAAAAAATTATATAAATTTTTATTGCAATGAACCAGTATAACGTTGTAGAACGTTTACAAAACTGACACAATTGGCAAAAATTTGTAAACAATTTCTTAGAATTTTAAAATGTTTTGTGATATTGAAGAGTTTATTTGGAACTGATCTGGCATCATTTTTTTTAGAACTTCTTTTTGAGACATTTTTATTTTATTGTTTTTTGGGAACGTCGTTTCGTGTTTCAACCTTTAGACTGCTCTTTGCTAGCAATTTAATTTTTTTAATAAATGACACAAAAAAATTGCCTAATCATTAAAATTGATAGTTTTCAAAATAACGAGAGCAAAGTATTTTATTCTGATTGTCGCTTTTGATAATTCTGATTTATTTAGTCTCAAAATTTATTTCTGGCCATAATTTTTCTTTTCTTAACCTTAAGTGGAGTAAGAATTATGTTAAGAGTACTAAATTACAACACACGAAAAACCATAAAAAATAAATTGCGATTTATAATTAAATTATTATTTGTTACGATAAACAAGCGAAATATCTCAATTTTTAAAGGTCCAATTAAAGAAACGCAGATTAAACAACGGACTAGAAAATCTTGGATTAAATTTATTTCTGAATTATATTTTAATCCAATTGCAGAAACATGGGACTACGTTATCTAGGATAAAATGTTTTTGCTTGTAAACGAACTATGAAACTTACAAATAAATTTACATCTGATGAATTTCTTATACAGGGTGATGAAAAAAAGACGCCCATGAGTGGAAGTACCATGTCCTTTGCAGTTAAACCATCTCAGAAACCAAAGCAAAATTAATGTAAACCTATAACTTTTTAAAATATAGACTTTATTCAAAGGGCAAACTTGGCAATCCTGCTCAACCCTTTCTAATAAAATTTTACATTCGGCAGTCTGGGTAACTAAGCAACTAATACTGAAAGCTTTACAATGTTGCAACATTGAAAAATTTTCTACAAAGCCAAGAAATGGTACTTTTATAAGTTTAAGAAACTTGGTTTAAAGCACTTTTTGCTCATTTTTGGTTACAGAATATCATTAACTGTAAAAAATTTGACGTCGAACAATCAGATTTTTATAAAAACTCGATTTAGTTTGATCGTTTATAAAACAAAACTTACTTACAAAACTCTTATTAGTTAAAAAAGCACAAATCTTGTTTTAGTTTTCAATTTTGAGCTCAGGAAAAAATTAGCTGCACCATGATGGACGCATCACCCTGTATACAAAATCGGTTGCAAAAATGAACGGAAGAATATATCAAATTTTCGATTTTTAAACAACCCCAAATGCTTAAAAAAAATTGAATTTGAAAAAGCCATTCTTCTGATCAGTGGTTTCCACACAAAATTTGTACCAATTTTCAAATAAAAAATAAAGAAACATGAACACATTGACCACTTAAATCAGATTTCTGAAATTGCAGAATACGCGCACATCTAAAAATCATGTTTAGTTGAACAATTAACATTGTATTGCCATTATTTCAATATCCTTAAATCGACGAAACCTAAAATATTGTATAAGTAAAAACCTGTGGCATTATGCATATTTAGTCTCAAATTATATCGTATAATCCGGAATTAAGTCGTTTTAACAATCCGAATTTCGTTTAGTCTCTGCTAGAGTGTAAAACTTAATTTTAGCCACGGATTTCATTTAACTCAGAACTAAAAATTTGCTTTAATCATTGAACTCAAAATTTAATGTGCGTTTCTGCAAAGGGGCCTAACTATAACAAAAACGCAAACATTTTCTCAAAAACACACTTTGCATTAACACAACTCTCAGCTTTTTGCTTTACTTTTAAGAAACGACATATGTAGGTACTAAAATCTTATCACTGGATATGTTTAAAAAAATGAACGCTCTGTATTATGCAAGAATTTCTCAAATATGTGAGTTTTTATTAGTTGTGTTGGAGATAATATCAGAAGCAAAAAATTTTACGAATTCTTAAAAATCCACTCAACGAATAAGACGACATTTATTTTGACTGCATTTAGAAATGATGTTTGCAGAATTTGTCATCACATTGTTGGTCTCAAATCAGATGATTCTCAACGTTTATTTGAGACATCCAAAGAGGTGAAAATCAGAGAATGTCCAGACGAAGCCACTAAACATTTCCACTTTTTGAGAAATTTTTGGTTTAATTTTAAAAATGACAATTTAGCGTAGTAAGTCAGTGATTGTATCAATAGAACTCTTGTGTCTTCGCCCGACTTTCGATTTGGTAAACTGTGGTCACAATTCCAAATGGTCTGAATTTTTTTTTAAGAAATTTGGTAGTAACGACTGACGCAACAGAGGTGTGAGTGAACTGGTTGTTGTTTTATTGCAATAATTACTAAATAATATATTTTGCAATAATTACTAAAGGAAAATGATCGCTACACTCCTGACGGTGCACAGAGCTTCCAAATATTCCAATATATTAGAAGTACGGAGAAAATCATTTAACCATACTTCAATTTACAAATTTTAGAGCAAAACTTTGAGTTATATTTGCAATAACAACAGAACAAGCTTAAATGTTTACAAATTTTTATTTTCAATTCTTTACATCGACGGATAAATGTTTGCGGTTTTGCTCTTTCCTTTCTTGTCGATATTGTAGAGGTACACACACTAACTAACTGCCATTTTAAAATTAGTATTTTTCCTATGACACTATTTACTTTCTTTTTGTTTGTCGATTTTTGTTTTAATAGACTTAACAAACCGAAGATTTGTTTTCGACAATCACATGCCTAGCATCTTTGCAAATGATTTGAATACATACCATAAATTCGCACGTGTATTAGTTGGTAATATTACTGTCGAAATCTGTCACAACACTTATCACTTTTAGTTGTATCAATATTATTTGATCATTGTCATCACCTAATGTAACTGGGTCTGTTATAAGTATTGTTTTTAATGGAAAATTTTAGGTGTTTACCCATCTGTGGTGGATCTTCAGCAGTACGGCAGACCAGACCCTGCACCTCCTGATCCGGGGCTACTGGAGTTTTTGTCAAACACAAAAGTTTCCAGCTCGCAAGGATCAGAATCTTCGTATCTTCCTTATCATTTGCATCCAGGAACGAGTTCTTCTTTCATTTACACAAACTGGTTGAGTTCAACGGGGGATCACAAAAATTCTAGTCATATTTTTGGACTTCAAGGTAAGTTCTTTGTTTCAAATAATATTAAATACTTTTAAAGCTATTCGATTAATCATATAAAAGACGTAAATGGTCGTTCATTACTTCACAATAGAGATGAACAATAACATGAATGATCGAAAATGGGCAGATCGCGTGTAGGGTAATAATAAGATAGCGTAATAAGAATTGAACAATTTACAAATCACCTTATTCGTAAACTCATTAATTATAGTCGCTTTCAGGGTATTGATAACAATTACTTAGACAAGCAATTTGGATGAAAAACGAAAATCTTGGAAAGAAAATTGTGATAATTTTATCCTTTAACTTGTGGACAGGCACGTAAATCACGACTGCCTTGTCATTTTGTAATTGACTTCTCGGAAAACCGCCTGGTGTGAAAAAAAGAACTATCTTGAGCAGGCTTAAACAAACTATTAACTACTTTAACAAATAAAAATTTTTAAGAAGTCAAACAATGTGTTTTACATACCTACATGATCGTTTTAGAAGCAGGTGGTTATGGCTATAAAACAGTAAGCAAACAAGACTCCAAAATCAATAAAAGATTAAAAATTAACACGGACCCACCTCAGGTCAACTTTCCAATTTCCGAACCAAATATCCGTGCTAGTTTTCAATTCGAAAATGTCTGAAAGTGGCATTCTCTCGCTATTAGTGAATAATTTGTCGCGTATAAACGTATAATTGTTCAAATAGCCCCACATTAACATTAATTAGCAATATGGTTATAGTGTTTATGTTGCTTGAATCCTGATCGTAAGTGCTAATTGAAAACAAAGGGCACGTTTTAAATGTATTTGCTCAAATCATTACACCGCGACTAGCGGCTGCACAAAATCCAGAAAAAGTGGGAGAGATTATGTGCTTATGTGTGTTTGCTTAGGAGTTTGACACTGTCATGTCACATAACTTACAACCTGACAATTTGCCTGCTAAACACCTGTGTACTATTTCAAACACAACATTTAGAACCAACGATGGTACTACCGAATTTTAGCATATTTTCTTCAAAAATCCTCCCAGAGTGAAATCGACTCATGGAAATCATCAAGTACTAAATACATATTTATCAAAGTAAAAACGTAATTATTGTAGTGTGACATCAATAAGCAAACTTAAACAAGTGTTAATATTGCAAGTGACAATTGTGTTAGTAAATGCAAATCAGCTTCTTGTTTACATCTTTATTTCACGGCGATTTTGAAACCGCTCTCTAATTGGACGCTCTCCCATCTTTAGGCAAAAGTTCCTTTGTCCAACATGTTAACAGGACGAGGAAACTGACCATCTGTTTCTGAAAGAATTGGATTTTCGGCTCAGATCCAGATTACACCAGTTTGCTAAATGTGAAAATTTTTATTCTTGTTACAGCCAGAAAATTTAGACAATTTGGCCCGTGCACTTTTAGTTTTACAAAAAAAAAGTCCAAGTTTCACCGGTCTACTCGATTTAAATTTCAAAGCTTATTTGGAATTCCTTCTTATTTGGTCGTCAGGTAAAATGCAGATCAATCTAAATCTTTAAATCTTTCTCTCTTTGCAGATTTAAAATCTACGCAAGAACATGTAGTAGACTCATTTAGTTTATTTAATTACATACTTTGAATTTTTAAAACGTACTGAATCTTTAGAAAACCCATGGAATATTATAGATTTTTGGAGAATTCTGCCAAAAATTCCAGAAATTCTTTAAAAAATGTTTACGATCTTCCAGAATTTGCTGAAAAACCTTTTGCAATTTTCGAGTAATCTGTAGGATTCTGTAAGAAGCACTAAGTCTAGAATTGTCTACAATGCTAAAAATACGAAAACTACAAATTTTAATAAAAAATATTGTAAATTTTTGAGTCGCTCTCAAAATCAAAAATTCTAAAATATGTTCTCTTTGCTCAAAAATGCTGTACTTTGACAAAGTTGAAAAACAAGTAAGAGTAGTAACTCCTCTAAATTTCACAGTTCTCAGGCTAAAAGCACGGAAATTACAAATTTTAATAAAAAAATGTTGCAAATTTTTTAGTTGTCCTCAAAATAAAAAATTCTAAAATTTGTTCTCTTTGCTCAAAAATTCTGTACTTTGGCATAGTTGAAAAACAAGTGAAGAATAGTAACTCCTTCAAATTTGATAGTTTTAGATCTAAAAATAACAAAATTACAAATTTTTATTAAAAATATTACAAATTTTTGGCTCGCTCTTGAAATTAAAAATTGTAATTTTTTTTCTCTTTGCTCAAAAATTCTGTACTTTGGCACAGTTGAAAAACTGATTAAAAATAATAACTCCACCAAATTTCATAGTTCTAGATCTAAAAATCCGAAAATTACAGATTTTATTAATAAAGTTTCAAATTTCTGAATCGCCCCTAAACTGAAAAATTCTAAAATTTGTCGGTTTTGACCAAACATGCAGTACTTTAGCTCAGTTGAAAAACAAGTCAAGAGTAGTAACTTCTCCAACTTTCATAGTTCTAGAGCTAAAAGTACGAAAATTACAAATTTTAGTCAAAAAGTTGCAAATTTCTAAATCGCCCCCAACTGAAAAGTTCTAAAATTTGTCTGCTTTGCTCAAACATTCTGTACTTTGGCACAGTTAAAAAACAAGTGAAAAATAGTAACTCCTCCAAATTTCACAATTTTAGAGCTAAAAGTACGAAAACTACAAATTTTAATAAAAAATGTTGCAATTTGAAAGTTTATTTTAAAATAAAATGGCATAAAAAATCGTTATATTGGTATCAAAAGCCTTTACAACCAAAATTTAATTGTTCAGTTTTAAGATACAAACCTAACGAACTGAAAAAGACATAGAAAAGTTGAGTTCTTTTATAATCATTGTAGTTTTTTAGCCTCGTTATTCTTCGCTTCCTCTTATCTAACTTTTTTTTAGCGCCAAAGCCGACAAACCGCCGCTCCAGAAAACCGGGCTTGGACCGCAAACCTCGCCAGGCTTACAGCGCCAAGCAGCTTGAACGCCTCGAAAGCGAATTCAAAGTGGACAAATACCTCAGCGTCAGCAAAAGAATGGAACTTTCCAAAGCCCTAAATCTCACCGAAGTCCAAATCAAGACCTGGTTCCAAAACCGACGAACCAAATGGAAAAAACAGTTAACTACAAGACTAAAGATGGCGCAACGCCAGGGACTTTTCCCACCACACTATTTCGCGCCAGCTGCGCAACAGTATTCTGCACTTTTCACACCGTACTATTCTTCTTTAGGATGCGTGTTCGGCGTCCCGACGATAGAGGACTCTGCAGCGACGGAGGCGTCGCGACGGACGTCAACATTGACCAACACTTAAGTTATTGTTGTATATTTGTATTTATTAAAAGTTAGTGAATGGTAAATAAAATTTAATTGTGTTTTCTTGTGTACAATTCCATACAGACACAAAGTAATTTTGCGCTGTTGGGAACAAAACTTATCTACACAAACGAACTAAAAATTGTAGCTTCTATCAACATATTGTACTCTGTACCGCACTTCAAAAATGCCACCAAGTGGACTCGTCTTGTTGCTTACATCACTTTGAGCTTCCTGTCCTTACATACACGTTCAAAAATGTAAAATAATTATAATAAAGAAAACAGTATAAAGGCACTTTTTCTCCACAATCAATCACAAAGTGCGCTAGAAAATAAATACAAATAAATATCTTACCGCTAAATAAATTAACTAGAAATAAACGTGTAGTCCTAACAAAAATAATCTAATACAAATTATTTTACACGTCAACAAACTTATTGTACGAACATTAACCTAATAAATCGAATGCGATTCAGGTATTTTGTTGTCAATAAAGTACAATTATCACAAAGGTATAATTAAAATATCTAGTTGTTGCGATTTAATCCAAGGCTCCTTGCCCGGTGCTTGGAAGCAGGAGACACAGCAATCCACTTCCTGTAATGAGAACAAATTACAAAACGGGGAGAAGATAAATTCGCACCGATTTATAACAAGAAATTAACGAAAAAGCACCAATATCGCGATGGCAATAACTAAAAATATAACGTCTGTTGACCCAAATCCAAAATGCAGTAGTAAAAGTTATTGCTGCAGAGATATTTTCGTACTTTTCGACAATACCACTCTAATTATTTCAGAAATAAAACCTTAAAACTCACCTAACAACATGGCGGCGAATAATACAATAGGCACCACGCAATTCAAATCAATAAGAAAACCAAAGAGGAGATTTCCTACAAGTGCGCCTCCTCTTCCGAAAGTCAAAGACAAAGCAGCCGCCATCACCCTAAAAACTGAATTAGATTCCAGTTCCTTCAAACTTCTCCATTACCTTAAATTTGTTGGAAACAAATCCACCATGACACAATAAACGGTGCTGATCCCCAAACTCGTTAAAGCTTCAAAAATACACGACAAAACCAAGTTCGAAATGGTTGAATTGACGAAATAAAGACCGAAAGTAACGGCTCCGGCCACAAGCAGACTGAAAACTACACCAAAACTTCTTGTTAGATTAAACAGAAATGTGTGGTTTTACCTACCTAAGAAAAATTTAGCCCCCAGCCTGTGGACACACAAAGGCAACCAGAAACTTGTAGGAATACATGCTAAACCAATAATCAAAGTGTGAAGAAACACGGAGTCTGCAATAGGATCGCCACAGTATTCTTCATGTGGTGACAAAGTTTGGTTTGATACAACGACTGAGGAGACTTCACAAACTGTTGCTCTTTCGTTGGGATGAAGATTTTCGAACTCTTCGAATCGGTAAAAGAGTTCAGGGAACCAAATCATCAAAGTGTAGTAACTAAAAAGCGGCTCTAGAAATGTTTTTTGGTTGTTAATTTATTTTACCTCGTGGTCAATCCAAATTGAATAAGACAAGTGATCACAGTGTACCTCAAATGAGGCGGTTTACACAAAGCTTTAGTTTGTTCCCAAATTTCCTGAAGCAACAACTTCAACTCCTTCGGTTTTCTGATCCTTAAGCTACGAATACTGCGAGTGGATTGCTGAGACACAACACTCATTGTGCGCACTTTTTCTCTTAAACTAATAACCTGAAAGAAAATGTTGAGTGTTTTAATTTAACTAAATCGAGTTGGAATACCGGAAAGTTGGCAGCACTGTCTCCAGTGTTGCTCGCATACATATCCTTCAACACTTCTAAAGCCTCATCGGCTTCACCACACTCCAACAAAAACTTCGGACTTTCTGGAAAGAAGAATAACCAAAATCCGATTAACAAACTGGGCACAGAACACGTCGCCACGAAGAGATTCCAACTAGAAAACTTAAAGTTGTCAGCTTCGTATACAAATTCCATAGGAATTATGATCCAGGCGATTCCTGGAAGAACGATCACGCCAAGAGTCCAGAAGAGTTCCATCCAACAGAGGATGGTTTCGCGGTATTTGCCAGGCTGGAATTCGCCCAGGTATGGAAAACAGATGCCCATAGCACCTGTAATGCTGGATTTTTTATTAGTAAATCAGAAAGAAAGACGGGACTTACGCAAAGCCGTTGAGGAATCTAAACAACATGAATAACCAGTAGACTTGGGAAATGCTGGATAAAAGACCGCAGCATCCGTCCATTAGTAAGGCACCAATTAATACTGTTTTTCTGCCCTTTGTATCAGCCAGGCATCCCCAAAAATACGAGCCAATGACCATACCTAGGGAAAGAGAATTAAAGACCAAAACCTTTTTTATTCAGATAAGGGCAAAATCTCATTTGATGTAGACAAAGCCCCCTATTACTCTCTAGAGATATAAAGTATTGTCATGTCACATTTCCATTTCCAACAGCGCCGAAATGGCTTTCTAAATGCTAAAAATTTGTCACTGCTGCCACTTCTGGCAATTTTTTTAATGTTTTAATTACAACCAATTGGAGATTTGAATAAAATCTTGTATTCTATCCGACTATAATGGCATTTCGTTCACTTAAAAAATCTACTACTTTTCAAGATTTTAAACTCTACTCTACGAATTCAACCCAGAAATGGTGAGAATGAACAAAAAAATCGTCATTTAGCATCAAAATAAGCGGATTTCTCTACGAATTTTGCAGATTTTGTGACGGTCTATACTGTTTTCTCGCGATTTAGCGTTGAATCTTGATACAAATTAGTAGTTTTCTACATTTTAAGCTTTAAGTTTTTAAGCTTTACTCTGCAAATCCAACGCAGAAAACGGCCAGAATGGACGAAAAATCGTCATTTATAAGCGGATTTCTTTTGGTTCGGATCTTTCAATAGTTAAAATATAAACAAATTAAATGAATGTGTATGTAAATTTATACAAAAATAATCTGCTTACTGCAAAAAAGTATTATTTTTTATCAATAAGCAGTATCTTTAATGTCTCAACATAAAATTTTAAACATGACATAACAATAAAGTTTTTGAACAAAATTATTTGATAACACACAATAAAACTTAATACGGGGAAGTTGATATGATTGAAACAAATCTACGAAAACAAAATATTTAATTTTTTATTGCACAGCACTTGCAGTTATGGATAATAAAATTTTTATCTGCTTTCTGTAATAAAATGCTTTATACCATTTCGGTTGTTTAAACTGATTCGAAAATAAATTGTTTTATAAACTTTGAATTATTATTAGCGGATTAAACCAAACCTGAAATTTTAAGATTTAATAAAATCTGTCAGGCCTTGTACATATTATTTGAAATGTTGGTGGCACTGACTGTAAGTTATGATTTTGACATTTTGACATAATCGCATATAAATTAATGTTTAGCCTCAAACTGTCAGTAGATGACAGGCAGTCTCACCAACACAATTTAATTTTCGAAGCTGTTTTTATTCGAATGTTGACATCTCGTGCAATTAATAAATTTTTGTGGCAACAGTCATTTTATATGGCAGGAAAACCGGAAACAAAGCCAACAACAGTTCAGTATTTTGATCAACAACATGAATTATAAATAAGCAGTCAATAAATAGAACTAGGCATCGATAATGTATGACTAGTTCAAAGGAAATTCAGAGACGAAACTAGATAGGTGAAAATAAAAGCTTTACCGATTGTATTAATGGAAACGGAAAAAAATCGAATTTCTGATTAAAAAATGAGCTTTCTTCTGCCAAGACTGCAAGTGTCGAAAGTTCTAGAGCGACCATGAACTGATTAGTTATTTTCTGGCACATTATTCTAATTTTGATCGTGCTTGAAAATGTGTAAAGGAATGTAAATAAATTATAAAAAATAGTTTATGACTGAAAATTTGTCCATTCTTGGTGAACCTTCGATTAAAATTCGCAGTAAAGCGAAAATCCTTGCGCCTCGAAGGTATTCCAGCTCTCCTATGATCCCGTCTCCGAGGTTATCCATTGATTTATGTTTAGTCTATCTGAGACAATTTCATTTTAACTGACATTGATTGAACGTTTCAATTTAAAGCAAAGAGAGTTTATGACCGCTTTTCCCCTCGCACTATAATAATAAACGGTCAAGGCTTTGTCCACTCATGAAACAAGTTTAATTTTCCTTTCTGCTCTTGACTTTTTCCTAAGAAGCCTTCACTTACCAAGCATGGGGGCGGCAGTCAACCATCCTTTGTCCGCAGAAGACATTTCGAAGTCGCATGTCGCCGATGGCAACACGAAGGAGATGATTGTTATTCCAACGGCGGTGTTCAAATAAATTAAACCACATACTGTCAACAAGGCGAAATGAAATTTTCCGAAACCTACAACAATCGATCGATTTTAACCCTGAGGAAACAATAGTGGAAATTTTAAGAGGCGATTATTATGCAAGGCTCAGATTAACATTGGCTTTTGGCACGTCGTATTGACACCCAAAGTCGTTCATCCACCATCTGGGTCAAGTTTAAGACTGGTGTGCGGAATATGCAATTAACAAGGTGGAAATGTCGACAAGAGTCTGGGAAAACCGAATCATTTCAAAGAAATTTTAAACTGGTTATAATTCCGTAAGCTGAAATTATTTAAATTTACAGTAGAAAGCAATATGCATAAATTGACCCACGCCGATTTTTTAACAAATCGAACATCGATTTTATCATAATTTTATTAACGAACACATAAATATTAATTAATGTCAGAAACACATCAATCATTCAAAAACTACTTCTTGTTACCGCACAGCTTGGAAATTTCGCAAATTATTATGTAAATTAATTAATTAGATTTTTCGTTTCGCCCCCCTTAATTAATTTTAACTTTTTCGGTTTTGATTACATTAATATTGGTAAATATTTTCATTAGTTTTATCAGTTTTCACGTCGTTTGTAGAAAGCAAATTTTTAACTATATCCGCGAAAAAAAAAAGATTAAAAAGGTCATCGACTATGACTTAATAATCCAAATGATATATTGATATATGTATAGTAAAATCCCTAAATTTCATTGCCGCAGCATGAAAATTACCAAAATTACAATTTTTTATTAAAAAAAGACAATTTTTAGTTCGTTTGCAAAATAAAAAATTCTAAAAATTGTCCACTCTGTTCTAGAACTTTCTAATTTGGGTAAGAAAATAAACAAGTACAAACTAGTAACATCCCCAAATTTCATTTTCACAGCGTAAACAGTACAGAATTAGAAATTTTAGTTATAAAAAAGGCAATTTTTAGTTCCTTTGGAAAATAAAAATTTCTAAAAATTGTTCACTCTGTTCTAGAACTTTCTAATTTAGGTAAGAAAATATGCAAGTCCAAACTAGTAAAATCCCCAAATTTCTTTGCCACAGCGTAAAAATTACCAGAATTACAAAATTTTTATTTGAAGAAAATGAAAATTTTTAGTTCGTTTCAAAAATAAAAATTTCTAAAAAATGTATATCTTCGTTTACAATTTTCAGAAAGTGATAAACCAGTTAAAACTAGTAAAATCCCCAAATTTCCTTGTCATAGCGTAAACATTAACAAAATTATAAATTTTTATTTAAAAAAAAGGCAATTTTGAATTCCCCTTTAAATTACGGTTTCGATTTTGGGTAACACAAAACAAAATCCATCACTTTTACTTAATTTTTCGGTAGTTTTCTTACTTAATGGCTTATTTAAATAAAGTAGCCGAATTGCCTGAAGAAAGAACACCTAACAATTAATATAAATCAATATAAAGTGCCTAATTTTTGATCGATAAATTGCTTAAATGACGCAAAGGATTTGGCAACCTCCTATCAATTAACATCTCAATCAGCATTCTGCGGGTGTCTTAAAATCTCGTTTATTTTCGCAATGAACTTAATCGCGTTAAACTTAAATAGACGATAATGAAAGAAAAATATTTGCACTAAACTTAGTGGAAAAATATTTCGTCAAAGGCAGGAGCTTGCAAATCAATTTAATTATAGCCCGATTTTACGAACGTCTTTCTCCATTTGCACCTTTCTTGGTAACAAGTAAAAATATTTCATCAGAATTAAGTAGGTACAAATTATTTCTATTGTGTTATATCTTGTTCTTTTAGAATAGCCGGCGTGTGTCCTCGCGCCAAGAAAATAAATCTGAGCCTGACAAAGTTAATTAGGTTAATTGTGCAAATTCGACACCGAACGACCAATATTGAATATATATTTCACACAATAAATTGAATCGATGGAAAACGCGCCGAGTAAACAATAATTAGTTGATATTGTTGAAAAGGTGCGTTTATCGATTTTTCCGACACTATTTTATGTATTAAAAGTAGCGACTTACCCGTGCTCTCGAGCGCCCTTTCGAAATCTTCGCCCTGGCCCTCGATGAAATCTAATCCTAGAGAAAAAAAAAGACCGTTAAGAATAGTGAAACTCCACGTGTCTTTGATGTAAAAGTAAATGAGACACTAACCCATGTTGCTCGGCAGCGATTCGTTCCAATACAAAATCCGAATGAAATTACAGGTGTCACTCGAAGAAAGTCACAAGTACAATAATATTATTTAGCCGCGATTGTAAATATCATATCCCGCAGTACGTTACCTTCGCATAATACTGTTTTTCATTGGTCAAATGTCCATTATCAGTCATTATCTCAAGTTCATCTACTCCCAGATTGGTTATTTTCGATTTTTGCATGTGATAGCTTCTAACCGCGAATACGCATCACTTTTCGATCACGACACGTTTAATTAAACCGGAAACTGCCTCTAATACAGATCGGCTTTTCTTACTCGTGATGTCCGTGGTCGTGCGAGTCGTATAATAAAAATGATGGGACTTGTGACAAGTTCAACTAAAAATAGAAATAATCGATCCTTAAATTAATCCCATTAATTAAGTTTACACATGTCACCTGTGTTATGGACTAGTAATTTGGACCACATTAGTGTGCTATTAAAATACTTTATGCTCACAACGAAATTACTTGTGGACTGAATTTATTAAGAACTTTTGCGCTAGTCTGAGGGATATTCCGAGGTGGTCGTTACGAATCGATAAAATCAATCACTATAGTAAATTTAGACAGAAGAACAGAAATAAAAACAAGGTAACACAAGTTAAATTTAATTAATCTACTAGCGGGGAACATTAAAAATTTATAGTACGCTTCGGCTGGAAATAAAGCGGTGGGTATTAATGAACTGCGAATTTTGTCCATTTTTTATTTGATTTCACGTTGAAATTAGTTAGTTAATTTTAAAGCACTACTACTAAAGACTATAAAATTCTAAAATTTTCTTCTGCCCAAATTTCCATTAAATTTAATTTCTCGAAAATCCAACAATCAATCAGTGAGAAGTTATGTTCTCAAAGAAAATAAATTCTATTTTTTTAACTTATGTTCTCAAAGTCTAAATTTCTATTAAAATGATTCAGACTCTTGAATTTTCGAATTTTCCAAGTTACAGATTTCAATGTTGGATTATGAATTTTCCAGATTCTGGACACTCAGATCTTATAACTTTTCCTCTCAGAATCTTATTAAAGTCTCAGTTTTTCATTACAATTTTTTAGTTACTTAAATTCTCGAGAACTGCTGAACTAAATTAAAAGAAATTTAAAGTTATTTCGATGAAAACTGTAAATGATAGATTTAAAATATTAGATCATGAATTATCAGATTGCTGGTTTTGTGTCGTTTATTAACGTTACCAAATCTCTAGATTACAGAGCCTAAAATAAAAAATTTAAAAATTTTATTTCAGAAACAAAAATATTGAAGATTTCTTACGGAAATTCGCAACATTAGCAATTTAAGTGTTATCGTAATCAAATTTGGACAGTTTGTTATTTTAGAGCTGTTTATTAACACAAGCAAAAATCTAAATTATAGAGCCAAAAATACAAATTAGAAATTTTTATTTTATTTTAAATCTGAATAAAAAATATCTGACATTTCTTTTAATTCGTATTATTGTAATCAAATTTGGGAAGATTGCTCCGTTTGAGTTGTTTATTAACTCCACTAATTCAAAATAATTTAGAACGTAAAATACAAATTTTAGAAATTTTCATTTTCAGTTTCGACTAAAAATATCTGACATTTTTTACTAAAATTCATAACACTGTCAATTTTAGTGTTATGTTAATCAAATTTGGACAGATTGCTATTTTAGAGCTGCTTATTAACACAAGCAAAAATCTAAATTATAGAGCCAAAAATACAAATTTTAGAAATTTTGATTTTGAATCTGAATAAAAAATATCTGACATTTCTTACAAAAATTCGTAACTCTGACAATTTTCGTATTATTGTAATAAAATTTGGGCAGATTGCTACGTTTGAGTTGTTTATTAACTCCACTAAATGAAAATATTTTATTACGCAAAATACAAATTTTAGAAATTTTTATTTTCAGTTTCAACTAAAAATATCTGACATTTTTCTTATTAAAACTCTGTCAATTTTAGTATTATTTGAATCAAATTTAGGCAGATTGCTATTTTAAAGCTGTTTATTAACTCAACAAAATAACTAAATTATAAAGTCAAAAATACAAATTTTTGAAATTTTCATTTTCCATCTGAAGCAAAAATATTCAACATTTCTTACTAAAATTCGTAACTCGGGCAATTTTAGTAATATAATATCCAAATTTGAGCAATGTTCTATATTTGAATTGTTTATTAATTCAACGAAATCGCGAATTTATAGAGCCTAAAATACCAATTTTAGAAATTTTTATTTACGGAACCAAAACTCAGAATCTAGACTTTTAGATCTATTTTTTTCTCCCAGAATCTTATTCAATTCAAAGTTTTCTATCTTTTTTCCAAAAACATCGAAATTCGTCTAAATTTACGTAAAACTGTGGAAACTTTTTGAAGAAAAGAATCGTTCAAAATTCTGACTCTGGTTCTTTATCCTGACCAAACTGTAACCCGATGAGCCACACTAAATCTAATTTTATTTTGTTTTTGTTTGTAACAGTTTACTTATTTTTTCTACAATAAAACGAGCACATCTCTACGTAGATCCGATCGTTTACGTAAAACCAAATGTACTAGCCAAATCAAGGATAACTTAAACTAAATTAAATTAACCGGATGCCGAATGGAAAATTTTGAATAAAATCCTGCGAAATTTCCCGAAACGTTAATAAAATTTGGCAACATTCTCTTTTCGGTACTTGTTCCACCTATCCCTACTAAATTTGTGAGTTATAATTTTAACAAACGGACGTCAGAAATCAAATGTGTTTACTTTCACTAAAAAATTTACGATCCCACCAAGGCAAAAATCGAATCGGTCCTTACATTAAAATAACCACAATATTATTAAACGTCCTACGCTAACCTAAAATTCGTTTTGTTCTATTTAATTTTAGACATAATTATAATTTCGGTGACGTTTATCACCCCACAAACTCCAAATAGACATACCTTCACATAAAGAAAACAAAGAATAATAGCGATGATTGCCTGAAAAATAATTTTGGAAACTCGGAGCTGACGACGATCGCATTTTCCACAAGTGCACAAACAAGACTGCGCTTTAATCCAGAAATTCAGCACGATAATGACTAATTTAAACAGAATATTAAAACATACTCATTGTACTTATAACCTATTTAACATAGATATGTAAATCGGTACGTATTTGAGTAACTATTAGTATATTTTGTAGAAAAGAAATATTATCACAACAAAATTCACGTGACTGTTTTTATGGGTTCATGATCACATTTTTGGCTTCTCACGTCGGTCGACTGCCAGCAGGACATTAAGGAATTAAAAACAGATGCAACAATAAAATGAGACAATTATTCATATCGGATTTTTGAACACGGTTAATTCGACCTTTTGTTACCCTTCGCTCCCGTACAATTAATGATTAATAGCACGAATTTTCCAGAAATTAGATCAAAATGATAAAGCGACAAAGTGGCAATGAAAATCAAGGGCTTAGTCATGAAAAATTTCTAAAAAGAACAAAGCAAGGTAATTATGACGTTAACCGCATGTAAACAACCAAAATTGTTTAAAAATTATCAATCATTTGCTTCGCCGACGCAAAATGATTATGTCAAATTAAGTTGCTCTGAATTTTATAACCACAATAATTTAAGTTTATTAACCTTAACTAATTAACTCTATATTAATACACAATTTATAAACAAACTGTTCATAAAAATGGAGTGTTATGATTAATAAATTATTTAAATGATGAAACTGCGTTAACTTTTGAACTTTGAGGGAACACAGCGTCGGAATCTTGTTAAATGAGTTTCTCATGTAATTAATCGATAATTTAGAAGCAGGTAGTGCCCCTGTACATTCATGAGTGATTACGAAATCCGAATTAATTTCATTACGTCATTATCATGGAAAGAAGTTCATAGGAGTGTTCGTCTCGAAAACTGGAAATTGGAAACAACTTTGATACTCTTACCAATGCCATATTTAGCAATAATTTCGTTTTAGCGACCTTTCAAAATAATTAGCAATTCCATGTCAAATCATCTTCGAAATAAAATCCCTGTCCCATCGATAAAATATTTAAGTAGTTCGAAGGAAAAAAACTTTTAGTTATTTCTTCGTCGCACCGCCCTTTCTGAATTAATAAACCCCATGATTAATTTACCGGACCAACACACTAAACCGATACCATTTACCCATTTGAAATTAATAAGTGCTAGGTAAGACGACCCTGACCCGCATTCTTAATCTATTATCAAACAGGAGCCGCTCGCAAAAACAGAAAAAATATTCAATTAGTCTTAATTGCACGATTTTAAAAACAGCGATCATATCTCGAACCAGTTTAATTTATGAAAGTTTTCCACGCGTGGTTCAGTCGGAAAGGCACTGCTCCGCTGCCAGGATTTCCGATATACAGTGCGGTCAAGAAGAACTGGTCCATCTGGTCCATGCAAGGACGTGTACTTGTCCCAGACAATAACGCTAGGTGTGAACTCGATTTGAATACTGTAGCAGGAATCCGTAATGTGATATTGACATATTTCGTTCGCTGAATTTAAGAGTTGTGCCAAGTTTTCGACATTTTATCGATAACAAATTGAACGACATCTCAATAAAATTGATAATGCGCTCGTTAAGCGAGCGAGAAGGCATAAGTATGATAATTTTGTTATTCCAATGGAAATGTGGGACACGTTTTAATTGCGTTATTATACTTGTAGACTAATTTCTTGACATTTAGACACACGGAATGGATTTTTTTATGGAACTGAAGTACATTGTTGTATTCAGCCCACGATTTCTGCAGGATCACGATTTTTATTTCCCAATCGAAGGCTCCAGCAAACAATTATAAGGACGTAGGAAATTTACTCGACAGATTTCTGGAAATTTTAATCGGACAGCACTTATCACATTGAAGCCACTTAACTGTTTTGTTTTCAAATCAGAGTAAATTGCTTGTAATGTAAGTGATCGGTGTTAAGCAGCTGCTAACAACTCGAGATATTATTTTTTCAAAGTCACACATTGTTAACAGGTTCAAGGTGACGAAGTAATTTAATATACCAGAGGTGAGTAATCAATTGCATTATTTCGTTATGCACTTTTGCTTTCCTTCGCGGAATTATGTAACAGTTAAAGGGACTGTTTAAAGTTCTTTTCTCGTGACGCAAAACCGTCTAAAACTAGGTGACACTAAAAACCAAAATAACTGCAAAAAAATCATAAAATCTCTGAATTATTACTTGTGATTTCTTCGTGTTTTTGTACTTCCATTGACAAGTTTCCAATTTTTTATAACTTCTTATGTAATGTGGAAATGTTAAAAGGCCACAAAATAAAAAACACATCAATGGACACCAAAAATAAAATATCTTGAAAAAAACATAAAAACTATTTTGCGTTTGCCAGAGAATCCTCTTCATCTTCTGTTTTATGACTGAAATTTGGTAATTTTTTGTGGCCTTTTCTTTCTCCTAAAACCGTCAACATTTTCCATGACTCAAAGGTCCAAGCGAGAAAACAGATAGATTTATGTATTTGTTGCATCTTTCTATATCTAAAAATAAAAGGCAATAAAACTTTGCACACATAAATGAGTTATAAATCTTTATGCCAATTATGAGTGGAAAATTTTAGACCATCGAAAATAAATATAGCCTAGTTATATCCGGTTTTAACAAATAAGTATTTTTCCACATGAAAAACAAGCATGATATTTCAAATTGGACATGTTCCTATTTGCAAATCGAGATTAGCTATTTATAGCCGAATTTTCTTTAGTACTCTGTTTGTTTCTGAAAATATTTCAAAAACTTGGAGCAAAGTTTAGTGCACGAGATATTTGTCTACAGAAATGGACTTAGTCCAAATTTTATAAGACCAGGAATAGTACTGGTGCCAAAAATAATATGCAATTCCCGTATTTAGAGGTGTTTATTGAAACTTAAGAAGTCATAACTTAAGGGTCCAAATAATCAAATGTTTGATTTGTCAATTACATCATTCATTGATTCCTGTTTTATCCAGTGCGAATCTTTCCGGACTGTCATCCAGTATCAATAACAGCAAATCGCAATTTAATGACCCGAGTCAATTATTTTAGACTTAGCTTTATCAGTTGGTTACAGGAGCATCTGGGGCAAAGAAGCCGTGGAAGTTTAAGCCAATTAAACTTTGCTGACTGTGACAAGTGAAAAGCTTTTGGATTGAGATGGTTTCAGCGTCGCTGTAAAACATGTTTACGAGTTCATTATGAAAACCATTCTTTCCACGACAAAAACAGGAGTTATAATTGGGTTCCATACAAAGCAATAATTCAATTATAGAAAATGTTTCCGCGTTAAAAAACCCAAATTTATTAATGAGAATTCAATTGCTACTTTGTCATGTTTGCATGTAAATTCGCCAATTCCAACTTAATTATCTTTCAGTTGTGTGGGCGATGATACAAAGTCGCTGAAACGCGCAAGACAATGCCATGAAAGGCGCTAAGATGCAGTCGTGTTTTGTTCTCAAAGGGTGAATCCAGCAAGTGGTTGGTGTGGTAACTCATAATGTAAAAATGGGCACAGAAAAATTACACGAATACGAAGGTTTGGTTGGACGTCTGCACACTACAAGAAACGAACTGAAAGACCGCTGGAATCGGTGGAAAGAAGATAATCCCACTTCGTTACTACAAGTATTAAAAGAAAAGTGTTTTTCCCAAAATCATCCCTCTAATGTGGTTTATGAAGATTACTCCCATATTTATAGGTAATTTCGTAGTGTCTTTACGATGGTAATATAAATTGTTAATTTTGTCTTCAGACGGAAAACCCGAACGGAATTGATACGCATTTCAGCAGCAGTAATGGGAATTGAGTTCTCATATTCGGCGGAAACGGCTTTCGTATCACCAACTTTATTGAAAATTGGCGTCGAGCACAAACACATGACTTTAGTCTGGGCTTTATCGCCTCTTATTGGATTTTTTCTAACGCCGATTTTAGGGTCTCTGAGTGATCGCTGTCATTTACACTTCGGACGGAGAAGACCTTTCATTTTCGTTATGTCTCTGGGAGTTCTAATAGGTAAAACCCTCAACCATGACACGAATCATTAATAATTCTTTTAGGCTTACTATTAGTACCAAATGGAGAACTTCTGGGGTACCTCGCGGGTGATTCCAAACCCCCGAACGTAACATATCCGTACCACCGCCCCAGTCTTTTACAACCAATAAAAAACGACAATTCTACGATCAACGAGTTTCAAGACACCCCTTACAACAATTCACACCCTTGGGGAATTTTCTTTACCATCTTAGGAACGGTTTTGCTCGATTTTGACGCCGACGCTTGTCAGAGTCCTGCGAGAGCGTACCTTCTGGATGTCACCATTTCTGGTAAGTTTTCGCGCGTGCTGTTGAGTAGGTACCATTTTTTTGCTTTTTAGATGACCATGCTCGCGGATTAAGTACTTTTACAGTGATGGCAGGTCTCGGGGGATTTCTTGGCTACGCTCTGGGAGGCATTAATTGGGATATAACTCCCATAGGTATAAATAACGCGAAGTTTTGTCTATAAATCAGTTGGAGCTATAAATCTTCATTTATTTTCTTTGAGATCTTAAACATTTAAAATGGCATGAACCAGAAATTTTAATTTTTTCTATGGCGTGTCCGAAAATTTATACTATAAAAAAATTACCAAAATAAGATGAAAAGCCCATTTCCAAAAGACACCACTTTTCACCACTGACACTTTTTACAGAGTGCCAAATTACGAGCCCTATTTAAACACTTTTAAAATGAGCTAATTAGCCGTTTTCCTGTTTGACCCACATTTAATTGATCGTAAAATTTCGGCAGGAACTAATCGTCAAATTAATTATTTTTATGGCCATTCCAGGGGTGCTCTTTGGAGGTCATGTCCGGGCAGTCTTCATGTTAACAACCGTCATCTTCATGGTCTGTGTCTCTTACACGATCACCAGTTTTAAAGAAATGCCGTTGGGAATACTCGAGCTAAGAGGTACCTTAGACGAGTCCGAAGAAGACGAAAATATTGAGATGAATCGAGAGCTAAATTACGGAAGTTTGGGCGCCGATGAAGCACAAGTTGTCATCAACTTAAAGAATTCTTTTTATTGTACAATTCGTTGCAGGAGACCGGAAGTACTACCCAGTACGTTTCCATAAATGGCGAAGGAAGTGCAAAACCACGCAAAAGTATCGTTCCTTCGCCCAACGCTTCATTAGGTGTTTATTTAAAAAGCATAATCTACATGCCCAAATCGTTGAAAATTCTTTGTTTGACCAACCTCTTCTGCTGGATGGCGCATGTTTGCTACTCTTTGTACTTCACAGATTTCGTCGGAGAGGCAGTCTTTGCTGGAAACCCAACAGTAAAAAACCCGCGAATAAAATTCTTCTCTCTTATATTTTTTTTAGGATCTTGAAGGAACTCCAGATCGAGAATTGTACGAAACTGGAGTCCGCTTCGGATGCTGGGGAATGTCAATGTACTCTCTTTCCTGCGCTTGTTACTCCATGATCATCGAACGCCTCATCACAAAATTAGGGTAAGTTTCCCCAAAAAGGAGTTTATTAATTTTCGCAAAAGTGCCAAAAAGGTGTACGTCGGCGGTCTTCTGGTCTACTCCACCGGCATGTTCCTCATGGCCCTCACCAGAGACAAAGTCGGCGTGATTCTCTTCAGCGGGACTGCTGGAGTTATGTACTCGACTTTGTTCACCATGCCGTATCTCCTAGTTGCTCATTACCACGCCAAAGGAACGGTACTGCCTTCGTACTAATATCACCTCGTTACCAAAATTCTTTTAGTTTGATACAGAAGATGCTCAACCCCAAATCCGAGGTCTCGGTACCGACGTGGCCATCGTCTCCAGCATGGTCTTCCTCGCTCAATTCATTCTATCAATTTGCATGGGTTACATTGTCAATGCTGCAGGAACAACAACTGCTGTGGTAAGCGTTGCCAGCAGTCTCGCTTTCTGTGGCGCGATCACAGCAACCCAAGTCGTGTACTTAGACCTATAAATTATTTTTAACCGTAAAAATGCATGACAGATGTACTTGTCCTTGTAACAATAATATTTGTTGAAACCTGTATATTTCCGAAGATCGGTGCCAAAACAAAATTTGCTTTTCTTGGAAAAAATATCCAACTGGACCAAACCGACTTAAACCGGTCATCAATTTATTGGCAAGTGTACTATGTTTTGATGTGTACGTGAGATTCAAATGTTAAGTATCGCTTAAAAATAAAAAAATGTAAAAAATTGTTTTATGACTCCACCATGGACTGGTTTTATGGGCGTCGGGAGGCATTTGATGTTTATTTCGGTTTTTATTTTATTTTATAAAAATAATTTTATTGGGTTTTCAAGGCGGAAGTCAATGTCAGTGTCGACCAGAAGATGACTGAGGACCTTCGACGGAAATGTTTACGAAATTGATAATCTTGTGGTTAAAATAGACACTGAATGATGTAAAGTCGTATACCTTTGAATCTTTTAATAACTAGACTTGGCAGCAACGTGGTTCTTTTAATTTCCAACGTTTGACTTAACATTTGTTTACATTACTGTGATATTACAAAGAGATGACGCATAATTCCTATCAAAGTCTGCAAAATAAAACTGATATCTGAGACTTAGGAAAAGTACTGGAGACTTGATAAAATATTCTAATCAAAAACAAGTGTCTATCGTACAGTCGAGCAATGTAAATCACGTGAAAGGAAGCATTCTTCACGTTTTTGCAATAAAAGCGGTGTGAACACAAAGGAATTTTGGATTTTAGTGAGTTTTCACGCCAAGAAACCGCGTCTTCCGCAAAGCATGTTATTTTTCTAGATAAAATGCCGCGTGGCAGCCCGCCAGTTATCTCTTTGTTTTCTCGACATTTATAATGACGCTGCTCTCTCAATCTGGGTCTATTTTAAAATGTACTTTCTTTTCGAGAAAACAAATCCATAGGGCAAAACAAAACAAGCATGCTATTACCTAACACTGTCATCGGCTCTTGAGAAAAAATCAAAGTCTATAACCAACACACTTCCTGTGAAGTCCCTGAATGCTAGTCGCGAACTAATTGCAGCAACCGCTTGCTCACGCACTGAGAAAAATCTTGTCAAATAAAAAATATATAAAATCTGTGGAAAGCTCCTGTCTACATGGGTCATAACCCGAAATTTATGACCGCAGCGGTAGAAAAAAAGCAACTGAAAGTGAAAAACAAACATAAAAATATAAATAAAAACGATCTTTGATTGTTTTACTTGTCAGTGACGCGCGAGATTTTTAACTGATGTCGCACAGATCCCAAAATTTTAAATTTAAGTCAAACCACGACCTTCGCAGAACAATAAAAGTTTATTGTCGATTCGATAACTCGAAATAATTTCAACGCTGCACAAATATGGAAAAATGCACTTACAGTTTTAGAATGATTGGAATTTTATCTGAAATGTTTTGTCGGTGTTATAGTTAATCCTGCAGCAACATAAAGAAACCTACAATTTGGCGTCCCAAGACTAAATATTGGACTACTACAACAGTCAGAAATGTTGCTTACATGCTTAACTCAGTGACTCTCACCCTCTTCTCCAAAGTCATCCGCTGGACAGATTCGAATGTCGAAAAGAATGTCACTTCCCGCCCATACTACACGTGCGGCACTTTCTTTGCTACCATGTTTAGCCATGACGCCATATAATTCAGTCTGTCACTCTGCACACTAACACTTGAACTTGCCAACGATTCAATTCAAAAATAATTGCATCATTAGATTCTTTCCAAATACTTCGTACACGTGCTTGGCTGCCACCTAATGAAAATGAACGACGGATTTTTCCATTTGCCACAATCTTTATTGCTTGGCATAAAAATAAATGTCGCGAAAAATAAAACAAACGGCAAGAATAGACTCCACTGTTTTGAATGATTTTATTAATTAAAAGGCACAGTCTCTGCCGACTCACACCTCAGCAAAGGACGGATTCGATCTATCACAACCTTTATAGTGCACAGTGGTACAATAAATTAATCATCAATACGTAGTGCGTCACTAACAATACTTAATTGCATTAAATTCGCAGATTGTTCATGGACTTGTCTAAAACGTCCTTCCTAATCTTGGGGTAGTCGGGATTGAGCTTAAGCACTTGGTGACTGATATCAACAGCGTCCGCGAAGTTCTTGCACTTCATCAAACTATAAGCCAACTTGTAGCCTATTCCAGGGTTGGATTTACCACCAAATTTCCAAGCGCACTCGTAATTGGTAACTGCATCTTTGTACCGCTGCTCTTTTTCGCAAATAAAACCCAAATATTCGTACGCTTTACTGCAAGCTTTGTTGTGTTGCACCACTTTATTTAACAAATCGCTCGCGACATCGTACTTCGTCGACTGTATATAATAGTCGGCCAACAACAGCCAACACCTTTCCAAATACTCGGCATCTTCAAACGTCCAAATTGCTTTCGCGACGCGCTTTAACTGATTTTTGGCTCTTTGCGTCTGTTTTAGTAAAGTATAAGCTGTGGACATCCCCAAAATTGGACCGACATGATCCTTGTAGACATTATGAGACGCTAAGGATATAAACTCTTCTAATCCTCTCTCGATGTTTGGTTTTTCCTGAGTAGCCAAGAACCGAAAGTTTGTCAACAGCTTATACTTCAACAAATCATCACCATTAGCCTCCAACCGGTGCTTCAACTCTTTCAATAAGCGATCAGCGGTTTTCAGCGCCATAGATCTGGAGTCTCGATATTCTATGTCTTCACTGTCCATAAACTGATCACCGAGCATTTCGTCATCGGGATTTAAACAAATTTCGATCATGTTACAAAGAGCTTGATGGCCCCATTCCGGGTCTTGACGAGCAAGATTGAAGTTTCTTAGAGCGCCGTTTAAGTTACCGGAATACCATTGATACAGAGCGGTACTGTACAAGAAGCTCGGATCTTTAGATGGGTTGCTGGTGTTCTTTTCCGCGTTAGTCAAATGCTCAGGGAAGTCGTTCAGATTTCCGGTTCTTCGCATTATTTCCACTAGGCGAACAAGAGCTGTCCAATTCGTAGGTTGTTTTGTGATGAGCTGAGTGAAGTGAAAAAGAGCCATCTCAAAGTCGATCTGAAAACAACTCGGTGAGAGAGTGTAAAAGAGAGATTTACGTACTTTTCTGAATGCGATGTCGGCCATCATTACAGACGCGTGTTCATTTTCGGCGTCTATGGCTAAGATGTTGGTGCATATTTGTTGACAGGAGTCCAAACTGTTCATCTGGAAAGAACGTTTTTTTTATTGCCTGAACACAAAAAACTTGAATTAATAATAACACTAGTTTTAAATTAAATTTTAATTTTTAAATTTTTTCTTATATCCCACTGTGATCACAAAAATCCATTGAGCATAATTTTATCACGTCTGGATTTTTCACAGGATTTTTTTGTTTATGCGTAAGAAAGCATTCATTTGTGGGGAAAAATGATTCGCAAGATGCAATATTTTTTATATTTAAAATTTGAATTTTTGGCTTATATCTGTAAAAACTTTAAATTTAATTATAAGCAACTTTTCTTAAAATTTTAATATTGAAAAATCCCTATATTAAAAAAATCGCAATAGGCTGAGTTTACAACTTACAGTAAGGTAGTGGTTTTAAAAAATGCACCATATGGCCTTCTATGATTGTGCCAAAATTTACAATTTACAAAAATTAACGGAGATATGAGCTTGTAGTCAATTAAGAGAGAGACATCCTGTATAAGTAAAAACCAAACGTGATATATATTTTTTTGTTTTCAGTTTTGAATTCCCCTTAAAAAACTCTTCTAGATTCAGCCCTTGTAAACTAGTGTAATCGATTAATTTGAAATTCTCCACAAAAAATTGTGTTATCGATTATGACAAAACGAAATATTACCATCATTCAAGGCCGAGAAAAACATGATTATAAAAACTGTAAGAAGTACATTTCCAATCGTAAAGTCATAAATACACGTTTTTATAGATTTATGAATTACAGTTCAATTAATGGTGATGATAATACAAATTATAGAAGTCGGGACTAATAAATTTAGCAATCATTGTTGCAGCAACAAAAACGAACCTTTTTAACGTGTAAATTATGCTTTGAATTTTCTATCAAAATACGATTTTTTGATTTTTTGTACCAACCTAAGGTTCTTAAGCTCTATCGTAAAAATGTCAAGTTTATTTGTTATCACATTTCAGCTTGTCAGATTAATGAAATTATTCACTCTTACAAAGTCCTTTTACTGCGCCTTCGTGAATTGTTTGTAGTTATAAATAAGAAAATTTGTCAAGACTCCCATGAATTTTGCTCGTCATGTCGTGTTATTGATTCATCTATGGACGTCAAAGTGATAGTTCTAAGGCAAAAAAATTGTAAAAAATTAAATAGTGTCAGATATAGATTTTGGTAGTGCCTGCCATAAAGATAAGATGATTTTATAACGTTTTTTGCAATTTTTCTTTAAAATTTTTGGTTTTGAACAGTCACTTTGACGTTTATCGGTGTCGTTTAATACCACGACATGCCGAGCAAAATTCATAGACGACTTTAATGACAAATTATCGTAATCACTCGTCAATTGTAAATAAAAATAAAAAAAATCCCTGACTGTAGTAGATAAGTAAAGAAACTAAAGAATGCACACAAACAAATTTTTCAAACAATATTATTGTAAACTTTTTAGTCTCGTTTCTTTACTCCCGTCATTTTTCTATATATTTTTCTAATTATTTTGAGTTTTCTAGCTTTTTTACGTTATTTAATCTTTGTTAGAATCTTTATTGTTTGATTTTGCTCTTTTTTTCTTTCTTCCTATTTTATCGATTCTTAAAACACATTTTTAAGTCTTCGCATTCGAAAAATTCCTCGGATTTCTGTCATATTTTCAGATCCTATAGACTCAATAAAGAGTACTTTTGGTTTATTAGGTTTGGTTATCTGCTTGTGTACCTTTATTAAGTCTTTTAGATCTTTTGAACTTTTTATGTTTTATTAAGGTCCTATTTTTAATTTTTTTATGTAGTACTACATACCTAAAAAAGTAATTTTATTCGAAAATTCTTAGCTGTCCAAGTTTAAAATTTGAAATTTTAGTCAAAAACTCCTTTTAGTCAAAATTTGGATGTCTGAAATCTCTACAAACATGAGATCCTATTTATTATAAATTTAAAATTATCCCGTACATTTCCTCAGAACCTCTTAGTTTTTCGGTGCTGAAATTGTCTTTAGAATGTAAGATATTGATCATAACTATAAATTACGCATTTTTTAGTGATATACAATGGAATTTAAAAAAAATAGAATAAAAACCCTACTAAACATATCAGGACGATTAAATAAGTAAAAATAGTGCAACCTGTATGCTCACGTTCAATTAATTAATTAAGTAATTAAATAATTAATTAACATACCCGTAGAATCTCATCATTTATACATAATTTATAACTCATCAATAATAATTTCCGCACGCCAGTGTAAGCATTTTACGCTGACCAATCAAAATTCTTACTGAAGAAGTTCACAAACGTACAAACCGGTCGACCTTGGGAGTACGGTGAAGGCGTGAGAAGTGGGTGACCCTGAAGGCCACAAAGAAGTTGTTTCTGGGTCAACTTTTATTCCAGGGAGTCATAATTCGCATACTCTTCTTTTCAGAGTGTTTATGTAATTTAAATAATGTTTTACCTGCATGTAGAGCTTCGCCAATGCCGTCAGAATGTCAACATTGCTGGGAGATATTTCCAGAGCCTCTTTGTAGCAGAGAACGGCTTGTTCATGGTTCTTTAGAGCGGATGATATCTCAGCTAACTTAACTTCGATGTCAAGCAGTAATTGAATTTCGTCGTCTGGAACATCTAAAAGGCTCTATAAGAAAAAAAACGGGACTACAAAAACACATACTTGTTTGTTCCACTGATAACCTCTTCCGGACTCTGTTCTGATTGTCTCTGGAGTCCTTCAAGACTGACATTGATCCAGACAAATTCCCTGATTTTTCCCGAGCTTGGGCTAAAAGCATCAATAACTTTGTTTTGAACTGTAAATAAGTCAGATCTTCTAGTTTGTTGGAGCTTTCACTTTCTATCTCATCCATGAGAAGCAATTCCGCTTTTTCGTACTCTTTCATCTGGATGTAGAGATCAGCAAGTTGAAGCTTCAGCTCGGAATCTTGAGTCGTTTTGATCGAGTCTTTATAAAAAGCAACAGCTTTAGCGAAGTAGTGAGTCTGTACCAGAGCTTTGCCCAATTTGGAGATCAAGTACGGATCCTTCGGATTTTGCTGAAGGGCCAAACTATAGCACTCAAGAGAGTCGTCAGGTTCTGAAACATACAAGTTAGTCTTGTACCCGGCTTGTACCAAACAGTACCTAAAATAGTCATGTAGGCATCACCTAAAAGAAGGTAACTTTCAGCTCCTGGATTCTCATCGACCATGTCTTGATAACACTGCAAATACGCGTAAGAGTCCAGACGGTACTTTAAGAGAATATCCGCGAGTTTGGTTCTAGCCTGAAGATAGTACGACTCGTTCGGTTTAACTTTATTCAAGAGATCTATAGCTCCTTGGACGTTCTTTCTTTGAACCGCATGGTCCGCGCTTAGGATTAGAATCCTAGCTTCTTCAGGAGTCCCTTGGAACTCTTCAACCGCCGTTTCAAGTAACTTCGCGGCTTCATCAATCTGACCAATCATATTATGAGCCTCAATGAGTTCAATATAAATCGACGCCTTCTCCAGTAGTGTTAAATCACTCTGATCACTCATTGAATACGTGGTGACCAAAGAAAGAGCCGTGATGAGCGACTTTATGGTGTCATGAATGTTATTACCATTCTTATCCACCAATGCATGGATGTAATGATACATTGGATTTTCTCTGACTTTGAAATTGTAACTTAGCCCCACTTCGAGACTCTGGGCGGCTCTTTCAAAGTGCCCATTTTGCACCTGAATCTGCGCCATGAGTAAATGGGCGTCGCTTGACGTCTCATCGTCGATTTTACTCAAAATTTGTTCAAGACTGTTCCTGGCGCCCTTCGTGTCCCCGCTTAAGTACTGGAGCTTCGCTAATAAGTAAGCGGCTTCGTACAACCCCGGGCAGGCTTTGGTGACAACTTTGAGGACATTCTGCGCCGTGGTGGCAGCGACCGACGTCACTCGAATTCCCCCTTTAGAAAAATCGGTACTGTACGAAATGTACTGTAAGTACTCCTTTACAACATCCAACATAAAATCCGGATCTAAGTTCTGGAGATAAAAATCTGAGTAGTACTGGTGTTTCAAGGAGTTCAACTGGAGGTCGCAAGCTTTCTTCAGGAAGATCAACGCCTCGTCGGACTTCTCATTGATTTTTGCTCGGAGTAAGTAGAGTTGAGGGGAGTTTTGCGCTTCTTCCAGCTCCAAAATAAAGTCGACTTGCTTCTTGATTTGGTCGGACTTTCCGTTTTCCGAAAGCTCGCAGAAGGAGAGACCCATGAGAGCTTTGACAGAGGATTCGTTGATTTTAGTGGCTGTTTTGAAATGTTTTTGGGCGTCTTTGATTCGGTTTGATAACAAGCACTGATTGCCTAACTCCACGATGAACTCCACGTTCTCTGAGTTGATATGAAGAGCTTTTTCTACCATCTTATGCGTTTCTTTGAGGACTTCTGCATTGCGCCCGCATGTTTTGGAAAACAGTTGGGCGTTTTCAAGGAGAAGTTTTCCGTTCTTGTTTTCTTGGGTTTCAACTTCCGAGACGAATCTTTTTATGCAAGTTGCGGCTTCTTCGTAGTTTGCATCGCGGCAGAGTAGCATCAAAATATTGATTTTTTGAGAGTCTATGTTCTCTATGTTGTCGTTGCTGATTCTGTTCATGGTCTCTATGGATTGCTCCCAGTCTTGGGAAGCAAATTGGATCTTCATTTTCTGTATTAAAGGTATGGGGGAGTTGGGGAACCGCACCACGGCTTTGTTAACAGAGTCGAGAGCATCCTCGAACTTGTTTTGAGTCATGTAACTCTCTGACACCCCCAAAATACCATCTAAGTTGCGTTTGTTGTTCTTCAGCGATTTCTCAAAGATATCAGTGATGTTTTGGGTCACTTTGTGACCAGTTTTCTTCAGGTGCAACAAAATCCAGCCTTTCAGAGTTAAACCATCTATCAAACCGGACTCAATATTCAGAGACTTTTCCACGTAATCTAGCGCCTTCTCTGGTTTGTTCAACACGAAGAGAACGAAAGCAGAGTGACAGAAATCAATAGCCTCTGCGGTTTTCCGCATGTCTCTAACTTGCGAGTCCAGTTTATGGAACAGATCTTTGTTTGAAACTCCCAAGAGCTTGTGAGAGTACATCAGGGCGATGGTAGCCGCTAATTTGACGCTATTTTCGTCTCGTACAGTATCAAGCTCGTTTATGCATTCCTCAAGACGATTGTTCAGAAGCAGTGCTAGAGCGTGGTACAACCGGAAAGGCCCCTCACTCTTGAATTTCGAAATCGCCTCTTTACAGGCGTTAATCATAGCATTGTAGTACTTCTCTCGAAAATAGAAGAATATTTTTGACTTGAAATCGAGCTCGTCCTCTTCCATTTTGAATAAGAAAGTGCTTGCTTTATCACGGTTTTATTGGTGCTTTATTCAACTACAAACTTCTTATACTTATCTACATTCTTTGAATAAAAGTGCTGGAGGAACTCGCAGGAGAGGCGGAGTTTCTTGTTTTGACCAATGAGGTAGTCGAAAACGCGCTGCAAAACAAAAGAAAGTCTTATTAAACTAAACGGTGTTAGGTCAGTGTTGTGTCACGTGTTAAACGTCTCAACTCTGATTGGTGGATTGTACAGTGAATCTACCTCGGCGAAAATAGTGCCAACACCGTGACCACTAACATCGTCTGGAACCTCAGTGTTAACTAAATCATAAATGTCACCATCTTGCTCGTATTCTATTTGAGCTACATGTGAATTAAAACTAATTGAAATAATGGAATTTTGAGTGTCATGTTTGATTTTTCCAACTTGTAACATTTTTTTCAAATTGGACATCATACGAGTGGTCGCAGCCATTGTGCCACAGAAAGGCAAAAACTAAAAGAGTGCCTGATAAAAGATATTTATGATCAAAATGAACTTACATTTTAAGAAATGTGAATGAAGGCAATAAAAGAGACTTGGACGTTGACCGATACAAACAAAACTGACGGCTGTCAAACCGGTGTTTTCAAACAGACGTGATATTAGGCATTAAAAGTTGGGCCCGAAAGAGCGATTTTATACTTTGTTTAGAATAAAAAGTAAGCATTTTTGTTATCAAAATGGAAGCTTAATCTGTTCATTCTTCTTATTACGTCTTTTTCCATTAATTTGCTTACATAAAGAATTTGTTGCCGTAACGAATCACTTAGTTGAAAATTCCAACTCTAGGGCAGCGGCAACTTCACCCCACAAGGTTCGCAGGTGGTGAAAATATCCTGCTAAAATCCCTATTTTTTTTAAATGAACGTCATCGTGACGTTTCAAAAGTTATCTTCCTCAACTTAATCCTTTTAAATGCGCGTAAATAAGTTATTTTGAGTTGTATCGCCACCTAGCAATGGCCCCCATCCAACCTATTGTGTTAGTTCACGGGGGCGCAGGCACCATCAGCGACGACACCAAAGCCAAAGCCCTAGTGGAAGGAGTCAAAATAGCCGCAAAAGCTGGTTACAAAGTTTTACAATCTGGAGGAACCGTCGTGGATGCCGTCCAAGCAGCCGTGCAACTCATGGAAAATGAAGAAATGTTCAATTCAGGTCTAGGATCAGTCCTAAATGTTGAAGGAGAAGTGGAAATGGATGCTAGTATCATGGTTGGAACTGATTTGAGCGCGGGTGCTGTAACCGTGGTCAAAGACATCCAAAGTCCTATCGCTCTAGCTAGACTTGTAATGGAGAAAACTGATCACGTTCTATTAGCTGGTGAGGGGGCTAAGAAATTCGCTGTGGAACAAGGAGTTGTGTTGTTACCTCCTGGGGCTCTTGTCACAAACGCTACAAAAGAGGCCCTCGCGAAATGGAAGGCCAAACACACTCAAGCAGGAGCTGAGTTGGGTACTGTGGGAGCAGTTGCTATAGATAGTAATGGGAGATTAGCAGCTGCCACTTCCACAGGAGGAAGAGAAGGAAAATTAGCAGGAAGGTCTAGCGATACCTGCATGTTAGGAAGTGGGACCTACGCTGATGATAACGTGGGGGCTGTTTCTACGACTGGGCATGGGGAAACTATCGCGAAATTCTGTCTAGCACATGCCATCATTAAAGCTATGGAAAGTGGAGAGGGTGCTGATGCTGCCACCAAAAATTGTATTATAAAAATGACCTCAAGACTGAACAATACTGCGGGGGCGATCACTCTGTCTTCTAAAGGGGAGGTTGGGGTTAGCTTCAGCACAAATAGGATGTCCTGGGCGTATCAGAAAGGGAATGAACTCCACTTTGGCATAAATAAGAATGAGAGAGTTGTTGAAAAAGTATAAAATCCCAATAAATAAACCATAAATAATCAAAGAATAAATAAACTATCCTAATACTGTTGCTACAAGAGACATGATTTTGCTGACACCTGCCTCCAGTTCCACATCATTATTATTCTTAAGCTGCAAATCCCAGTTGTTTAAGCCATCAAGGCTGCATTCAGAGGCGACATCATCAACACCTACAAGACACGTTCAGAGTCTCACTTTCAACTTTACATTACTACCAGGCGTGAAAATCCAACCCCTGCTTTCCCTGATGGTGGAATCAGCTTCAATTCTCACTGTTTTAATCTTCTCCTTGAAGACATTTTTGAACCACTCCACATCACTTTTTCTGCGAATATCGCTCACGATCCATACAGGCTTAATCTCGGCTAAATTTTAAGAAATTAGCGGGGGTTGGTTTCAGATAATTTTAGAGTACCTTCATCACAGGCTGCCTTACAGAAATATCCAGGCTCCACCTCCCTAATTTTATCACTCCAGTTTATCATATCGCGGCGATAATTCTCTTTGTAAGGACCATCACTCAACAGTTCTTGAAAGTCCAAGTTGTGGTTTTTAGCGTATAAATTCTTCAGTGGCCCTGAAATCCTCACCACGGTGCAATTTTCCTCGCCCAAGCTAAAACCACTAAGGTAAGTTTAAATAATTACTCGGGCTTGTGGGTACATCGCTTTTATTTTTTCACACATATAATCCTTCCCTGATTTTCTTTTGCCACTGAAAAGTAGGATAATCCCAGGGGTACCCATGTTCCAACTCAGCAGAAATAAGTGAGGTTAGGATTTACTAGGTCGGGTATATAAAATCATGTTTCGGGGGAATTCAGAGCGCTTTTCTCAGATTCGGTGTTGTTACTATAACCATAAGAAACTCATTTGCAAATCAGCAAAAATAAGTGAGGTTAGAGTTCACAAAATAATTGCTTGCTCATTACGACGAAGCGGACGTACTTGTGCAATTATGCCTCGTTAGCCCCTTTTTTGAGGCGAACTTTTTTCCACATTGTTTGCAGTTGTTCCATAGCCTCTCTCCATGGATCGCCATATGTTCTTTCAAGCCGTCTGAACGAATAAACGTTTTGTCGCACAATCGACAAATGTAGGGTCTCACCCCTGTGTGACATCTAACATGTACAGTCAGCATGTACTTATCAACGAATTTCTTATCACAGTATGTGCATTCGTGTCTTTTTTCCTTGCTGTGTACTCTCCTCAAATGATCATTTAAATTCCGGTTGCTTTTGAAGATTTTCGAGCAGACTTCACAAACACACACTTCTTGAGCATGAGTGGACATGTGTACGTAAACTGCAGAGGCTGTCCTTCCAGCGTAGTCACACAGTTTGCATTTGTATAAACGCTCGTCGCTGTGGGAGCGTAAATGTACAGTCATTGCCGTTTTGGAAGAGAATCTTTTGCCACAAGCTTCACAGATGTGGTTTTTTTGGTCTGTGTGCATTGTTATTATGTGTTGCTGCAGGGCGGCTCTTGAGTTGAACCTGCTGGAACAATGGGGGCACCTGGAAAAAAAGTCACTAGTGGAATTATGTTATTAGAGTCATTACATGTGGCGGTCTGTGTGTTTAATGAGGTGTAATTTCATGCTGTTTTTAAGGATCATTTTTCCACATTTAGGGCAAGGTTTCTTGTGGTTTCTATCATGTTCCACAAGTTCATCTCTGGATGAAAATACCTAGAATTAGAGTGATTATATTGGGTTTTAGTAGTTGAAATGGTACCTCTTCACACTTATCACATTTAAAAACAGGTGCCCCATTGTGGACAGTTTGGTGGTCCAAGTACTCTATGCAAGTCCCAAATTCGTTACAACAAATATCACAAGTGTATATATTCTCTGCTGGACTAAATTGAATCTCTTGTTTTTCCTCTTCCACAATAATAAGATACTTGATGTCTTCACTGGACTCGTCCTCCCAGAACTTCCGCGCTCTAACTTTCTCTCGGCTCTGACTCCATTGTAAGAGCACATTATTTGACTTCAAACACAAATCTTTGAAATTCCACCAGTCTTCAATTTTCTGGAGGCAAGAATTACAAGCTTTTGTAGGAAGATCTTTACTGTCTGTAATCTGATAAGATGGGTAAATCGAATTGTAACCACCCATAAGTACCTCAACTGAGACACACTCTCTAATTTTGTCGAGGACTTCTTTGTTATTCAACACGGGAATCAAGTCATGGGGGTCTTCATGTAAACATAACCTACAAACCTGCATCGCTAGATTTTTAGTTTTTGGGCGTGGGGGTGCAACGGAGGAGTCGTCTTATGAATTGGAAACTCTTCAGGGTTGAGGGGTTTCAAAACGGGGCCCCAGAAAGTCGAGAAATATTCGGAATGTTTACTGCGAAAGAAAAACTTGGGGTTTTTGTCCACTGGGGTTGGTACAACTGTTTTTAAAAATTTGCCGCCATTCCAGTTTGAATTCAAATTAAAAAAATGCGATAATACATGTTCGAAATTGTAGTTTTCTAATTTTATTACAACCTAATAATCCCTCGACAGCTGAAACTGTAAAAAACTAATTACAAACTCACCGCTGCCAATAAAAATCCTTTTATTACCAACCATCTGCATAAAAACGAACATTCGCGCAATGCGCATCGAATACCAATTAAAGGTATCTAATCTTCAAAAATTCAGTGTTAAAAGTGAATCGACACCTTCCGCTTCGATTTCAGCATGAGCATTCACGGCGACAGCATTGAAGAGGTGCACGAGATGCCCATGTCCGCCCTAATTCGCCCATTTCGCTCCGAACTCGAAGACGAAAAGGTACAATCACTAATGATAACATTAACCCAAAAAAAGGAGGATGTTCCACCGATCGACGTTTTATGGATCACCGGGCGCGAAGGTGGGAACTATTACTACAGTTTTGGGGGCTGCCACCGCTACGAAGCCCATAAGAGACTTAATTTACCGACAATCAAGGCGAAGCTGGTGAGATCCACGATTGAAGATTTGAAGTGTTATTTAGGTAGCAGCACTCCGGATTTGAAATGACGACGCATTGTTTATTGGTAACAACTTGCATTTATTAAAATTGGTATCGCAGGTATTCAATGTAAATATTTTGTTTTTTCTATTGGACGATGACATCATTTGTCTCCAATAAAATTTATTTTTATAAATGTTAATAAAAGTAATGGTGGTGATAAATGTGTTTGTTTGATACGAGGGAGAGTTATCTTGTAAAACAGATTACAGATTTGTTAATTTTATGAGCAAAAGTGTTAACTTTATATTTCACCGCCCCATGTTTGCCTTATTCTGATTAATGCTTTGTTAGTGATCTCTTATCAATATGATTAAAATAACAAAAGCTAGGGTTGTGCGATTATATGCAACAAAAAACGTATATAAGTCTTTATTTATATTATTATACAAAAAATCACATTGTGTAACACGCAATTCTTGTTAAGATAAAATAAAAAATGTCCACACATAAAACTAAATGAAACCAAAACTTCTTACGTAAATTTTAAGAGTGATGTTCAACATCAGGTACAAGGTTGGCAAAAAATTCATTTGTCTTTAAGGTTATTAAACTTGAAAGGTACTTAGTAGGTGTTATTGTTAACTCATTCTTGATTAATATTCCAAGCAATATTTACAAAACAAATTCACATCTCGGCAAATATTTACAACAAAAATCCGTCACCAGACTACAAAACAGTTTTATCTACACTACCGGTGAAAATCAACGTAATTCTAGTCCGTTTAATATGAAAAATTTATTTGAGACCACAAATACAGTTATATCACATTTTTTGTAACATCGCAACTCAATACTAAAGAATTTTTGGTTTTCAACTGCCAATTTCGCGTGATTAAATAAATTAGCGCCCATTAAAAAACTCTGGATCCTCATTTGAGGCCACCGCTTTTTGTTTAATAAAGTACGGTTTGTACGCCTTTCTGGTGGTGTAATTTGCAGCCGAATCGCTCGATTTACTTACTCCTTCGTTGTTTTGATATGTTCCGTTTCCATTTTGGCGGAGATGTCGAGGAATCGCTCCGTATTTTACTTGAATCAGTCTTGTGTCTAAAACTTCACAATCTATTTGCATGAGAGGCACAAAGGTCGACTGACTCCTGTTATCTGTAAACCAAAATCAACACACTTTTCTATGCCATTATTGTTTTTACCATCAGGCAAGACCGAGGGCATGATTAGCGACATCTTTGGCCTCCTTGTCTTGTTGTGGTGAAGAGCCGGCAACAACATGTGATGGTCACTAAACGACACGACGTAAAAAGTGTCATCCTGTCGGTTAATAGCTTCGAAAAACTCGCTGTAGAGTTGCTGAGGCGTCGGTGAAAAGACTTGGAGCTCGTTAGTTTCACCAGCTGACAATTTTTTACCGACGCTGTGATTCTCATACACTGAGGAAATTAACGTGGTTTGGTACTTCCGCTGCTTTCTTTTTCGCATTGCCTTGGTCTTCGATTTGGGAGGCGTCGTGACGCTGGTGGCGTTCGAAGCTGCTTGATTGGGCTCTATCGGTTTGCCAATCCACCTACCAAACAAGTAAATACACGAAATTTCAATTTCGTTTTTACCGTTCAAGCTCCAGAGCTAACCGCGCACTCTCAGTCTGGTTTATTAAGGCTGGGCACATGGAAAAGGTCGAGAAAGTTGAACCGTTTTTTTCAGTTATTTCTTCTGGTGCCCACAACAAATTCCGGGCGTGGTGATCCACGGATTTAGGCAGGTCAGATTTCAATATAGCTGCTTCGTTTTTTGCAAGCAATGGGTTTCTGTAATAATCGTGTTAAAAACAATTTTGTTAAAAGGACGTACAACCTGAAGTAGTCTAAGTGGAAGGCCACTGAGAAGAGGAACATGCATAAGATAATATTCGTCTTAACACTGCTGGGGCTCTTCTGTACTGTACCCCCTTCATACTTCATCAGGCGTTCTCTAAGTTGTTGGTTCTCCTGTACAAAAATATTAGAAAAGAACAATAATGTAACAACAATTCACCAATTTCAACTGTTGGTTTTCTGTGCTCAAGTCCTTCACTTGGTTCTCCAAAGATGTTAAGTAGTCTTTCTTCTTTTTTCTCGATAAGCAGGCCGATTCTCTATTCTTTATTTTCCTCTGGTGTCTCTTTAGAATCTTTGGATCAATATTCACTCCTAAATTATTGCTGCCTTTTAAAATAACAGGTGGAGGTGAACTTGTGGTCGGGATTTGAGCAACACTCGTTATAGGAACTGAGGTGATGTTCTCCAACACCACAACTTTGTGTGGCGGAGAACTAATAGGTGTAGGTGCACTCCTCTTAAAATCTGTGTTTTTTAAAACCACAATTTTATTTTTCGGACTGCAGACCCCCAGTTTTGGTTGAATTGGTACTTTTTTGGTAAGAGTAACCTGTCCGTTGGGTATAATCTTCACCTGATTGTGGCCAATTGGTGAAAATAAGACTTTAGAGTCAATTTCTGACTTGTGAACTGGGACATTGACCACAGACCCTGTTGGGGATTGTGGCTCAATCTTCAACTCGTCTTTAATTTCAAAAAACTTCAGACTATCTTCAGATAATTGCACTGGAGAGAGAGACTTGCTAGAAGCTGAAGAACTACAACTATCAGCTTCTATTTTAATTTCTGAGCATAAATCAATCACTGGTTTCTCAGGAACGAATTCCCGGAAACTCTCAGCAATATCGTCGAATTTATCATTTGGTGACGATGGCGAGACAATCTCTGACATGATCTCTTCAGGACTCTTATCAAAAAATGAGTTGAGTAAACTCATTTCATCTTCACCCGCATTTAGTAACAGAGGGATGTCTAAATCGGACGATAATTGTTGAAGAAAATCTTCATCTGAAGGGAGATCCGTGCAGTCTAAAAATGTTTTTTTTGAGGAAAAAGGTGAACGATCTCGGAGGGCGTATTTACCTGTAAAACACGAATTACCACTGCACGACTCGGGCGAACTTTTAAACGCATAATCTTCAATGTTTAAATATTCATTTGTTGTCAACATATCTGGGGTTTCTTTTATAATTATTAGTAAATTTATTTAAAACACCGATCATAACACATAACCGCAGAATTTGTGCTGACGTTGTTAGGGATTTTCAAGGTTACGGAAACAAAGTCACTGGACAAATCGTGAAACGCAAAAGCACCAGATGATGCAAAGTTGGTTGTATATGCCAATGGTGCGGGAAATTCAAAAAATTTTGAATTTTTGGGTTTTATGTAAGTTGGATAATGGTCCAAGTGTATTTATTTTCATACTATTTTACATAAATATTTGTTAAAGAACACCTAATAATAAACTTAATTATGTTAAAAACCATTGTCCATTACCATAAGCACTACCAAAATGTATTAAAAATTAGTTATAAAATTTGAGATCTGGGTAAATTATGACATGAAATTTTGACATTAAGTACCTAACGCAAACTAAAAATAGGGAAATGAATTTCATCGTTGTTGTTAAATGAATGTCTTGTATGGTGGTACAGGATCAGATGGAACACCGAAAAGCTGAAAATGTTTAGGCCTCTTTTGATATAAAGAACATTGCTAAACAATTACTACAACAATCAAGCGTAAAATTAAAAAACTACAATAAAATTTTCCAACAACAAAATCTGTATGTTGTCTGAGTTGTTGAAATTTTGTTACAGATTTCATTGCACAATAACCTATTGCTAATTTATGAGGTTCTAGATTAGCTAAAACGAAACATAAATTTGACTTTTTACTCCAAAGACTTTTTTTACAAATATGGTAAGCTATTGCTTATTTTTACACTGTCGAAAATATGTTTTGTGTATAAAAATTTTTATTATATACTTTTTGAAGTTTTCTAGAAAAGTAAGCGTCTGGAAGTTTAAATTATTTGGATATACTTTCATGATGCGAGTACAAAATGACTATTCATTAGTACTATTATTTCAGTTAGCATGTATGAAATCTCAGAATTCAGGCTGTATAAAAATAATGCGGGAAAAATTTACATTTGTACAAAACGAAATAAAAAGATAAAGTTAATTAAATATGTAAACGTTACAAGTAAAACCGAAGGATCTACTACAAACTCTAATACGCACAACCGAGCTCAATTAAAAGACGAGATTACAAATTATTTACAATGGATGACGGTAGTTATACCTATTTGATTTAAAGCAAAAAATATTTATTAAGTGGCAGAAGGATAGATCCTTTTCATCACAAAATATCACTGTAATAAATAAATTATAATAATATACATCATAGTTACACAATGTCAAAAATATTTGCAAATACAGATCTCTCCTTAATGCACCAATAAATATTTAAACTCAAAATACATAATACGTACTTCAGAAGTACCCAAATTACATCTCAGTAATGATAATTACAACACAATAAGAATTATGTTACATGCAAACTAGTTGACAACCTCTGAAGTAAGCATACTTCCATTTTCAAATCTGTACATGCTCAATATTTTCCATTCTTCTCACGCGATAATTAAAGTAAAAAAGACAAAATCGTACATGATAATTTCCCTTTATATAAAATTCAGTGAGACACGACCAAGACCGAGTATGATTGTGCAAAACATGCATTGAAAAACGAAAAAACATGTAAAAAATCACAGTAATCAATCAAGTATTATACACGTAATATTACAGAACGACGATTGCAGCATATAATGCACAGTCATATGCAGATAAACTTATAGTGTGCGCTGATACTAAAGAACACTGTTTTAAAATTAGATGGTGTTTGGTGGTTTAGGACGACGCCGTCAGGTACCATTTCCGAAAGATACAATATGAAGATGATGTACTGTCTGCATGATGTAACAGGTACAACAAATGCAAAGGCGACAATGGCTAATTTCTAGACTCCGCCGGTTGCTACCTACAAGGAAATTCACCATTCAGTTCCAACAAACAACAAAAACAGAAAATCAATTTGCCACAACAATAAACTTCTTCACGCACTATTAAAATGTACACTTAAATATTGCATTAATTGACATCAAAACTCAGTTTTTTGTGGTACTACATGTGCTGCCATCTCAACTTGTGCATGAATGCCATCTCCCAGAGTTTTTATTCTTTCTTGCCGACTAGCAAAAAGAGTAATGCCACTCACCGAAAGGATTATTTACAGTCCAACAAAATTTAACTTTTCTATTTTTTCTGAAGAAGTCACAACGGTTCTTCATAATTTAGACCTTATTACGTAAGAATCCGTCGACAGATTTATCATATCAGCTCTAGTTTTTTAGATTTTCAATTGATTTTCCAAATTTTGAAGAAGCGATTTTGGCAACAAAAAAAAATCAAAAGTCTGAATGTCCAATTTAATCGATTTAGGTATAAATTTACGATTTTCATCGAACTCTTTCCGGCGTTTAGTCTTAAATCATAAAATTTTACATGTTTCTTGAGACCAATTTCTGCGTTTTCGACAATTGCCACTGCAATCTTCTAAGCGATGTTGCTCTAACATTTAATGTCATTGTTTGTAAAGTAACATCGATTTTGAATAAACTTGAAAACTTTTTCAAAAAAAATTCAAAAATACAGTATTCTTTTACAGCTGGTTTAGCCTAAAACTAGAACTGTTTTTGAAAACCGATTACAGTTTCGTAATCAGAACGTCCTGTATATCCAGAAACGCCTATTACATCTTTGGAAAAAAAAGGACTGTTGCACAGTGTTATACTCGAGGATGAAAGAAAAACTCTGCCAATGTCCACAAATTTATTAATGAGGAGTTTTTATAGGTACTAAATTTCGAACAGCTGAGTGTAAATAATAAATAAAATTAAAAAATTTGGAAAAAGAGGAGCTCCATCTTCGGCGTCTGAAAGAAATGCGTGACAAACTGGTAGCATTCCCAGAAACGCCCTAATTTCAAGAATTGGAGAATTAAAAGCATCAAAGTTCAAGTTCTTAATAATAAAGTTGTTAAATTTTTTACTTTTACTAAGTGTACTTTATAAAGACAAACATCTTAAATAATATCACAGATACACAGCCTGCAAATGTAAGTCGACTAAGAAAACAGCGGTCTTCTCTGAAAATTCCCATAAAACCTTTAAATTGATGAAGGCGTTAAAGTCAAGCGTCAAGCAAAACCAGCGATCTTACCTGTGACCGATTATGCCGTTAATAGGTGCAGATACGGTTGGCACCATTTCAAGTTCAACAAGCAAAGGAAAATGGTCGGAGAAAACGTGCGGATGTGGACAACCGATAACTTTGTTTTGTGTTAACCAGTCGGACGAAAGCGGTCCCAATAAACCTAAAGGTGTCATTGTCTGTTTAGCGTAGAAAATGTAGTCAATAATGCCCTTGAAATCAAATCTGCAACAAACGTCTTCATATCACGACTCAATTTGTTTTTAATAACTTACGTGTAATTAGTGAACGGCATTATTTCGTCATTGTAGGCAGAAGCGAGCTTGAAGGAATGTGTAAATTCATTAGGTTTATCACAGCTCAAGACCTTCTCCAGGCATTGTTTATAGCTAAAGTCTTTGAAGTCTTTGTGATCTTGCGAGACTCTTCCTGTACTCAAAAATTCGATAACGCCTGAATCGGGCAGTGAATTAAAATCGCCACAAAGTACGAGCTGGATGCTGTTGGCGTCTGCGTTCAAATTCTCGTTCGCTTTTAGTGTTTGAGCAGATTTCTCGAGTATCGTTTTGAGTTCGTTACTTAACATCATCGTCTGGATCAACTTGACGTCGCAGAACTCTGGATCCCAATGGATATGTGCTGTACATACAAGAATGGGCTGTTGGATGAACGGCGCATCTGCTGGAGCTGAAATGAAATTATTAATTTACAGGCTTATAAAACTAACTTCATTACTGTTTTCCCAAGCTCCTTCCGTGGTTTGTAAGAGCGCGGCGAGACCTATGTTGTCCTTCGGCATTACTCTGTTAAGCATGTGGTCTAAACCATCTGCGTTTGCCATCGCTAATTGGTTAAACTCAACTAAGTGTTCTTTGATTAGAGTAAATCTACAACACAAGACTTGTAATAATTCCAGAGACGACACTTCCAATTCTTACTTTGCTGTCCTGTAAAATATCGCGCAACCATCGACGTATTTTCTTTCGCTTTCTACCATATGTTTCGCCCGCGATTTTGGAGAATAAATTCCCGCGTACCCATCGTTCTTAAGTTCGGGTAAAAAATAGTTGTAAAACTGTTCCATCTCAACTTCTTGCAAATTTATTATGTCCGCGCTGTAATGTCTTATTTCTTCAAGAATACCCTTTTTCCTGTAGTCCCAATTCAGAGCCCAACTTGGACAATAACTGTACATTTGTCGTGTGGCGTACTTATCACATAAAACATTATAACACATCACAGTGAAAATACCTGCAAAAATACCATCTCAGAATTTCTCCTAATTAAATTAACACTAGTAATTATAGACATGTGGTGGCGTTGCCGCAATTTCTCTACGGAACTACTTTTTCTAACGACTAGCTCAATTTTGACTTTCTTTAGTAATTAGATGAAAGCTGTTTGCTTAACTTACAAGTCGGTCGGTTAGATGATGGCCTGGCTAAGGGGATCCATGGCCGAGGAGGCGGCGTGGGAGTTGTAACTGAAAACAAAAACACAATTTAGATGATGGGATAACAATGTAAGACAACTAAACCAAACAAAATAAAACCTTTTTCTGACTTCTTGATAAAATGGGGATTCGTTCATAAAATTGTCCGCTGGATTAAAAAATGGTATCGTTTGCGCTCTAGCACTCTCCAAAATTAATATGGACATAAAATTCGTAATAATATTCTGTGGTTAATTTTTGGTTTCAGATTTATGTAATTACCTAAAAAACGAATTCAACCGCAAACTACAGCCTCAAAAACAAGTCAAAAATACGAAGTTTGTAAATTAAACTTCGATTAATTCCTAAAAAATGTACTTTAGAAGCTTGTGTTCAAAGAGGCTGATTGGTTAAAGCTGTTGCTAAGAAATCTTGCTCACCGACTTTAGAAACACAGTTTTGAGAAAAGCGCGTTTAATGTTGCAAAAACATTTCTAAAGCAACAATTTTAAATTTTCACCGAGTCGTTTAATTCAAGGCCATATAATAAACACTCCGTCTCTTCGGCAGCTTCTAATATCTCCAGTTGGTGTTGTGTATTGGTACTTAACATTACGGTGCATGAAATCACAAGACACCAATTAAGTGTAGAGATAACCATTGATACCGATGCTGCCAAATGTAATTCAAACAAAAATTTCTAAATAAATAAATCTAAAATCCCCCGTAATCAAAGTAAAATACAGTTTTTTATTTATGGAATTTGATAACGGTTAACAATGTGTGATTTAACATTCTTTGCGCCCACCTTTTTCCATGAAATTTTAAGATAATTCTATTGAATGTTACAAAATTTGCAGTGCTATAACTTAAACATTAAAAATAATGTTCATATTAATGGCTTCTATCACGCAAAACGCTTTTTCTGTGGTAATTTTGAGACACAACTCTAAAATCCGACGAAAATTTGTTTTTATTACCAACCGTTGGCGTCGCGACGCCTACAACTGTAATTTTTAGCAATTTTCAAGTTTTTTGGGAAAATAATTGCTAATTTAAGTTATTTTAAATACAGTCAAACTTCTATAACTCGAAATGTATTTTATTCCCTCGCGTTTTCTTTAAAATTTACATGTGATTTAATCTCTACATATAACTCAAAAATTTCTATAAATCGAATTAAATTTTGACATACGAAGTGTTAACTTCCATAACTCGAAAATTTTCTCAAAATTAGTTTGTAAAAGCTGATATTGTGGTACTTTCCTGAAACTTTTGAAGTTGATTAATAACTTTAAATGCCACTATAAATCTAGAATTTTATCTTAAGGTTGAACTGCTAAAATCCTAACGGTAAATTTCAGTTTCGAAACAACTATGCATCGGTCTCACTCGTCTCACTTCTGAGGAGGTAAAGCTTGGGGTATGGTCAAATCGAGGGTCAGATCATAAAATAGTAAATAAACCATAAATCTAACCGAGAAGAAATGCAGCATTAGCTTGAAAGTTCTTTGCACAAATATTTCACAAACAAAAAAGAAACACATTTTTTAAAACAAATGTTGTTTTTTTATAAATAAGTTTTGCTTACATAATAAGCAAAATTAGTTTCAGGTGTATGATCAAAAGGAATTTGAAATAGTAATAAAACTTATATAAACAAATAATATAATGAAAAAAAAACAAAAAAAAACACAAAAAAACTACAAAACCAAAAAATCTACTAAAACAAAAAAAAATACAAAGAAAAAAATAAAAATATACAGAAAAAACATGAAATGTTTACTCAAACATAAAAACAAAAAGAAAAAACAAAAAATATGTGAAAAGCCCACTAAAGGCATTTCTTTACCATTTCGGGTAACATACATGACAGTCTTTTAGTTTGATTAACATTACATCACAAAATTCTTCATCCTATAAACACCCCTTTGGAGTCCAAACTATGAAAAAACAGTATCTTCTCGTAACTAGCAATTGTCTTTGGACTTGATAAAAATACTGACGGTTTTTGTTTAGTGAAATCGTGTTTGCTCCAGTGATCAAACAAAATTTTATTTTTTGGCAACAATTGTTTCCTGCGGTGTCAAATTTTCGAGCCTATTGTCGCCTATCAGCCCATCTGGTGAGGCTGTCAAAAATGAATTGTTCTGACATATGAAGAGTCCACCCGGGAGAAATTTTGGTTCAGGTGGGGGTGAATCTTCACAGTGAATGTCCAGGTTCAGATTTTTTAGTTGTTCTGGACAACAATCCTTTCTCCTTTTCTCCTAATAACTTATACGCGCAAGCCAAAGCTTTGGGTTCGTTTTCAATGCCACAAAACGTGTATTTGTTACGCGAAATTTTGATTTCTATTATTCCTGCTGCCACCTTCGCTCTACTTGTACTTGGTCGCAGTTTACAAATTCTACCAAAATTACTAGCCGTCAGTCTTTGTTCTCGCTTACAGTGCCATAAAACACTGTTTCTTTGATCCGTTGTGGTCAATGAAATATTTAAAACTTTTTCCGGTGATTTCCGCAAGTCATTTAAAAATTTGATCTTCTTTTCCTCAAAATTAAATCCTTTTAATACCCAAAAAGGTAGAATTATAGTTTTCTATCCACGCCGACGGGTCGAAAACTGACCACTTTTGTTATCAAATTTGGCATCAAGAATAGATCAAGAGTGGCGATGATTTTCTTGATTTTTAATTTGATAATGCACCCGCCTTCGCCCGGAAATCGAACTGCATTCATTGATAGAGTTAGTTAAAAGTTAGTTGACCATAATTATGCTGTAAATCAACAAATCGCCACACAAAAGAAAATAATTACGTAGCAATAACCTTTATTGAGGGTTTTACACTGAGGGTCGTCTTTGCCTGAGGCGAAAGAAAAGGACAGACACCATTCCGAAATCGCTAAAATTTCAAAAGTTTAGCCAAAACTACAGCCGTCCTAATTAATAAATTGACTTTTTTCTTGCGCCAATCGGTTTGTTTTGAAAATGTGTAGCGTTGTTACTAAGTCAAATTTTAATAAAGAAAAATATAATTTTCTAAAATCAAAAAAAAATATTTAAAAAACCAAGATCTAAATCTAATAGGGTAGCGTCACTACAATTTTTTGTGCTCTTTCAAACACAAAAAACCGCACCTCAATAGCTCTTTTCGTTTTCGTGTAATTTTGTACGAACTTTTACATTGAAACGCCCTATCTTCAAATATGGATAGTTCAACCTTAAGTGTTAGATAGCTATGAAACTTGCAACAAGATGCCTAAAATTGATGTTCTGGATTGTCTAAAAATCGATATATGGAGCTCTGAAGTCACCGAAAAAGCTTTATTTAGGAAATCAGGTTTTGGTAAGTAATTTTGATAACATTTTGAGCCCCGAAAACAAATTCCTAAGTGCATGAAAAAAATATCCTAAAAAATCAAATCTTTAAAAAAAATTTCAGAAAATTATAAAAATTGCAACTCGAAACGATGCAGATTGTAAAGATTCACATTTACAAGTAAAAAATGCGTTGGAATATTGAAACATTTTTATACACTGGAAGAGTTCGTTATTGACAACATTTACAATTCTATAAAAACCATTTTATGAAAAAAATTGTAAGAACAAACGTAACAAACATTTGCACTAAAATTTAAACGGATTATGTACTTCAATAAAATTTTAATTTTTTGTTAAACTCTAAATTTATTTAACTCGAACCAATTGTGGTTTCCCTTCAAGTTTCGAGTTATGGAAGTTCGACTGAATAACTGTAATAAAAATTTCTTAGTTTTTAAGTTTAAATTTTATGCAAATTGTGCTTGAAAGTTGTGTGAATTTGTGTTAAGTTTTAATTTTTTATTTTTAAAATTAAAGACAATTAAAAATTGTTACCAACACAAAAAGAACAGTGTTATCAAGATGCATTGAATTTTCAAGCCTCTTTAGATTTGTTGGCTATTATTGATATTTTTACGGGCGTTTAGTACTTCTAGATTCTTAACTCTTCACGGTTTTGAGTTTCAGTAAAAAACGCTAAAAAAGGATAAAACGCGCTGATTTCAAGTTGACTTGCGGCATTGCAAACCTGAGTCATAGTGACACCAATCGAACTGATGCCACCTTGATAAGTTGAGCTACTAGGCTACAAAAACTTAAGAGCAAAACAAGCAAATGGTCGGCGTGCACTTTATATGGTTATTTATTAATTTATTTCTGTTTGAGTCTCTTATTTTTATAACTACACCCTCCACTTAACATAATGTTAGTCATTTATAAAAAGCCGTGCTTTAATTGCCGACCGCAGCCTTTTTTGACACCAACAAAAATCACATCCTTCATTAGCATGCAGCATACACCATTAACTGTTTTTCTGACGTAGCACCCCTTTGCCGCAAAACGTTGAAACCGCAAATCGTCCTTACAAAGTGCCAATTTTTGCTGTCCATTTTTAACGTAATGAACGTTTGAACGAATATAAACGAGCTTTTGAATTAACAAAAACAAAGGAATCGTGATTTTAGAAATGAAGTTCCTGCGGTTGAGAGGCTCGATAAGTTCTTTTGCGGAATAACGTAAGTGCTTGAGATCGAGTGTCGAGCAATGGCTTCTGAGTTACGCAAACAGCTTTTAGATCAATGTTACGTTACGTAAGAATGAAAAGGTTGAATAAACGCAATGCGGGATCTATGGAATGTTTGTTTAATTGTGCGCTTAAAATCTCAGTTCCTTTACAAATTAGATAAGTGAAAGACTGAGTATGGGAAAACCGCCGTTTCATTTCCCTAGTTGGTCAAGGAAGAAGCAGATGTGCAACAAGTCCTTTGTTACGTCTTAGAAAGTAAAACTAGAAAAGAAGAAATGCTGATGCGTTCGATGTAATTATACGAGACGAAAAACCTCAAGAAAGCACTTTCTCGACACTATAATTACACGAACAAAAGTAATGTTGTGAAGGCTGTGAAAAAGTGCGTTTACACACCTAATTCTTCGCCCAGCATTGTATATGGAGTAACGCAGACTTATTAATTTCCTTGCGACATACATATGTCGCAATTACTCACCGACTCGCTAATAATCAGGGTACTCGTGATGTGTTAAAACAAGTGAACACTTCGTGCGAAACAAGGAACTTAACGAGTTCAAATTTGATTTCACCACTCATGTTTGTTTCATGTTTGACCGATTGCAGAGTAACAATGTAATTGCGTAAGTTCGTCTCAAATTCCTCGGTTACGCACTGTCTGTTTTTTGGACCGATCAAAGCTACCATTAAGACAATCAGATATGTGGAAGAAAATGGGTCGTTAGGTAAAAAGATTAGGTCGAGTTCTCATGTTTAGACGTCGCGCTGCATTTACTACACTTTTTCGACATTCTCACAGTCAAGCACGTCTGGAAATTTTTGGACAAAGAGCCGCTGTGATGCTTGACGGCACACAACGTATTAAAATAACGAGGTGCAATTAGGGATCTTACGAGCTTTGAGGCTTGAAACTTTTTCATGGAAGAACGGGTCAAAAAGACCGGTGAGAATATCATTATGATTGGTTTAGTATGACTGATGAGGTTTCTGTGACCGTGATTGAGAAGTGGGTCAGTGAAGAACTTTTCCATTTTCGGAACAAATTATAAATTCGCACCTCAATGATATAACTAACGCAACTTTCACAAATTCTACGGTTGGTTATGGGGGATACGACCAGTTCGTCGCCGACAGTTTGCCCCCGTCAATTGGTCCCCGACAATTCGCCCCGGGCTCTTTCGTCCCCAGTTTAATTCGTACCGGTGTGACTTATGATAACACAGTGCAACAAAAATTAGTTCCTCTTCATTTGATCTTATTTTCCGCTTAAATATACTAGTTTAAACTTGTTTTAAACATTCATTCATCAAAACCATCAATTTTGCAAAAAATGTCAACAAAATGTATGCAAATTTTGTGGTTTTTATTAATTTTAGCTGCTATTTTTTTATGTTATAAAAACTAATATATTCATAACAATATGTTCTACGGATAGCCACAAACTTCTAGTAGATGCACCCAGCAAATGAAGCATCGACATGATGGGAGACTAGGTTTAGTATTCCCAGTTTCCTAAGGTTATATTGCTTACGCTATTGTTATGGAGTCATTCCTCTTTCAATAGGCGAAATTATCCAAACTACCCCCATCATAAATTAAAAATTCTTGCCTGGCTATCTAGTTTATAGTAAACCCAGTTGACATATACCTAGTAAATTTTATGGCCACATTATGAGAAGGCCGGGCAGTACTAATCCTTGCGATTGGAGACCATAAATGAGCACGAAATGAGTGCGGGCCTATTCAACCATCGGTCAACTCTCTACCTAGAACTTTGTCGGCTGCAGTTTACAACACCCAGTTTTATTTCTATGGGTGGTTTGACTTAAGCCATAAAATGTTTGCTAGGTATATGTCAACTGAGGTTACTATACATCTGGCTGTTTCCCCGGATTACAGCAGACCTTTGATTTATAAGCGTCCCCATCATTTTAACAATGGTACAAATTATGGTGGGTGGCTACCTCTTAAACGAAGTTAAATAGGTTTATGGAGGCCATATAACCTTATTCTACTGGGAATTCTATATATAATCTTATACTCGACACTTCTTCTACACATCGGCGAAAATGTAGAAAAATCCGCAATTTTTGAAAAAAAAATAGTTTTTTTGTATTTTATTTTTTATTTTTTTAACCCAGATATTCCTACTGTCCTTTAAAAAGAACACAGCAAAATTTCTTATCAGCAGGATTAAATAAAATCTAGCTTTTCTGAATAGATCGCGTCAATTTTTTTTCTGTTAAACAGAGTATTTTAACTCTTTTGGGCAGTTTATTTGATGCTGATTGCGTTAAATTATTACATTTTACTTTAATTTGTTACTGCTTCTGTCTACTGTCCCTTTAAAAAGACACCCTAATTAAGGTACAAGCACAAATAACTAGTTAGAAATTATTATTTTTACTTTCATTTAATATCATTATGAGATAATAAATTTACAAAAAAAAATTTAACGATTTTTTTTAGGCATATCTGGGTTAAAATAAATCATAATTTGTCAACACAGAGTGACTCAAATTATAACAAAGCATTTTTATAAATTATCTTCTACACCAGAATAGATTAAAACAGAAAAAAATTAAATTAATGTTTTCTTGTTAAAGTCGATGACTCGATGAAGTCTAATTTATCAGAAACAAAATGAAAATTCAGAGGAACAACAGCTTTTAAAATTTTTGTTACACTATGTAATAATTAAAAAATGCGATTTATATAATTTTACTTAAAATTGATATCTGCAACACAACGTAGCTAACATATATACTGAGAAAATTCGTTTTATTACAATTAAAAAAATCAAATATAATAAAATTGTCACTGGTAAATAAAAATATTTATAGAGAAGACATACGAAAAATTGCAATATTTTATATTTATTTATTATTTATATTTATTATAAATCATTTTAAATGATCGAACAAAATGTCTTTAAAAACAAACATCTGTAAATGAATTTTTAACATTTAACTCTGTCCGAGTCTGTCAAAATAAAAAATTACATAAAAATAGTAAATCCGTTATTTATTAAGAACATTTTAATGATTAGATGCAAAGAACGTCTAAAAAATAACTGAATGAGCGCATTAATTTCTTACAATACAGTAGAACCTCGATTATCCATGCAAGAGTGTTCGTTCGATTATCAGTGTCTCAATTATCCTTGCATTACTGAAAAACACACAAATCGAAGACCAACTACTTCTACTTTTGCTTCCAATGTTAGAAAACTTAAAATTTGTAATTTCAGCAAAGGTTGGTGTAGTTTAATGAGATTTAAGTCAGTGCAGAGCAAAAACAAAATTATGAGTTAAAATTTTTATCTTTGAATAGTAATGTTCGCCTATTAAAAAAAATGCTTGAAATAAATTTTTGCAATGAAAACCTTCATAATTGAGGAAACTAAAAACTCAAATGACAAAAAAAATTTTGCGACCAAAAAAGAAATACAGTCGAACTTCCACAACTCGAAATTCTATTACTCGAATTTTACTACAACTTTGATAATCTGGAATTTGGAAAATGGACGCGATGAGACCACGCTTGGATGATCGCATGGGAATTAATAACAACAACTTTCTCCTAAGACTAAACACGGTTCCTTCTATTCAAGACAATATAGGAAGCTAATTGAAGTAATTGCGGCAAGTAAAGCGTAACCACAACTTTCTGCAATTACCGACTTTTTCCGTTTGATGTAAAAAATCATGAATAATAAACGCGGCTGTGACCGGTTTCTCCCATTGTGAATAGAGGAATGATACACATTTTTCATTCGCGGACTTTCCTGCATTTATTTTAACCTTGAATAGCTTATGTTTATAACCAACAATGTAAAAGGAAGAATAATTCTAAGAAAGTCTAAGGTCTATTCTTGCAATTTCGTACACTTGTTACTACCTGAACAATAATATATAAATAAAACAAGAACTCGAAATTATGCGCGTGGTTCTTGGTATTACATAAATCCAACACGACATAGGTGCTCATTTCGTATTTTTAAACTTTTTTTTCACGTCGAACATGTCAAGGAATGGGCTGGACCAAAGAGGCATTATATGTAGATGAGAATGGGGAATGACTCTGCAACAACGTGATTTTCAAAGGAATCTCGTTAACTGCTCACTCCATAGAAAGTAACAACCAAAAAGGCTTCACATTTAGTTTTAATTTCTACCATTTTGTTATCACAAGAAATAGTTTAAGATCTCTTTCAACTGATACCACACACATTGTGCAGTAAATACTACAATAAATAATCTAACAAACGTGGCGTTATGAGAATTTATTAGTTACAAAAGTATGCATATATAATTTTACCACAGGTGGTAGCCATTAGCTTGGAAATTTCTATCAACCAAACAGGAAATATTTGATTCAATGAAGAACAAAGCTGCGGAGGGAAACCGTGTCAAAGTTTTTTCCAAGGATTAGAATGTTACCGATGACTTTGTACAACCAAATAAGCAAATGTCATCGGATTTTGCGAGATTCGCGAAGAACTGTGGGTAGACCTATCAGTCAAGGGTCAAGAATGAAATTATTTATGCCCCCCAAACCTTAAACTCGAAGTTTTTGTGCTGCGTTAAGTGGTATAGTTAAATCCGTTAAAAGATCTACTTAAGATGCTGGCACAGTTCCCATTCTCACCTATTGACTAAGGCTCCTTTCTCCATTCAAAATTGCGAATTAATTACTCAAATACAAAAAATGAAATAATTCTGTCACGTTTTCATAATCTCTTCTCACATTTTGAACTCTGCTGGCTCTAATTACGTTAAATCGGGGCACTTTCTCCACATTTAAGTATGCATGGAAGTTCGTATTTGGGTTAAAATAACATGCCCAGATACAAAAAGGAAAGTGTCTTAGCGAAAACCGATTTATTCAAGTGAAGGATTCAGCCAAGCATTTGACCTTGTTTTCGGGCAACTGAAAAGATGACTAGCAAAATAAGAATTACAGAGCTATAGTTCTGAAACACGGAAGCTTATTGTGAAAAAACGGTGACCATAAATCGATTTCTAATAAAAAGTCGACACCTCATCAGTGACATAGTATAAAACCAACATTCGAACGCATCAGCCTGTATGGTTGTTTCGTGCGCAACTGGAGGCAATTTATCTGTGTTTTTTTAATTGTCACAGGTGCGCTGAAGAGAAAATATTGATTACAAGGATGCGGAGATCGTAAATCGTCGCCTTTTACTCACTTTTCCAGATGAAAAGTCGCAGCCTTTTCCGCGTTTTTAGTGGATATCAAAAGAATTCGTCAACAGGTTTTCATACCTTAACAAGATCGAGCCATCCACGAGGTCGACTACATTCTACATCTACACCATAACTATAAACAATGTGAATGTTCTAATAATCTAAGACAGGGTGTGGAATCTTTAAGATTCCAGCTCCGCCACTAAGCAAAATTTGTCGGAATTATGTAGTTAGAACGCAAATTTCCAATTATCTCCCCAGCCATAACTTGCAAATGAGCAAATTTGAAAGTTCTTAGCTTTTGCTCTTTTTACTAGGCAATTTCTCGTTATCGGCAAATGTAAAAAAATTATTCGCGCAACAACGCCTTAAAGTCGATTGAAACCGGCGAGCTCCAACCTTCAGGAAATTCGTGTGCAGAGACGAATAATTACATCTCTGCCCAGTAATTGGAAATAACAGTTCGGAATGAGCATCCATATTGGATAAATTTATAAAAGGAGGCTTATCAAGCGAGGATCTTGAGTTAGTTTCGCTCAAAAATATTACATTCCTCGCCGGTTTCACTCATTGTTTTGCAAATCTTGGAAATGGGACACTTCAATTCCCAATAGGAACAATGAGATATTACAACAATGTGCACACTAACCTAATTTGAATGCTATGGAAAAAAATAATTACTCTTAACAATTAACAGTGATAAAAACAATGAACACAAATTACAGTAAACTGACCTTGTTCAAATCAATAAATATTACAATAAAAATCAAAATTGACCGTTGAATTAAGCTCAACCTTGATTTTTTACTTGTATTAATGCAGATCGCTTCATTTTTTTTCAAATTGTTGTGTCCTTCAAGCTTGAGGAATTTAGCTCCCAACGCTTTTCTAATGAAGTGTCTCACGTGGCTTTAATTGTTAAACATTTTTTACCAAACTGTCTATTTATCGCGTCATCACAGTTCAAGCTCCAGGAACTTTAGTTTTAAATGGGTTGGAAGAATTCGCATTTTTTGTACTTAACTGTCGCAATGTGATCTGTAAAAAGTTATTTGCCAAGGTTACAACAAATTATTCTGATTTAAATGCACTTTCCATGTATGCATTGCAATTATTTCGATCTTTATAGAGGACGTTGAAATGTAGTTTCGCCATTCAAGACAAATAGATTCGTCAATAAAACAAAATGTGCGTTAAAAAGACTGTGTGGACTTTTTTTTAATTAGAACCAATTGCATTGAGGCGGTGTTGCTAAACAATTAATATTCCACGCGTTGGGAGGTTTCCAAATGCTTTGCGAAATGAATCACTCACAACTGAGACAATTTTTCTTAGTAGCACGCAACCTTTGTGAAAAACAAACTCATTATAAGGATGAATAAAAATCCCTGGGAGTGATATTTATGACGAACATCTACTAATCGTTAACTGCGAAAACAAATCTGATTGCACAAATAAACTTGTGTTTTGCTTTTCGTTTAGCTTAATTAAAGCCGACAGTTCTCGTTTTTATTTAATTGCGCTGCAACGACTTGGATTGAACGAGGTCGCAAATTGAAGTATTTTTTTGGCTCGTTTTAGCTTAAATTCGACATTCTTTCCCGTTCTACAGGAAACGAAACATAAAGTGGCAATTATCTCTACAAAAAAACGCAAGAAATGATGATTTCTAACACAGAAAAGTCTTCAACACGGAAAAGCCTTATTAATCAACTCAAACCGCCTTTTAATTCTTCGGTAAAAACAAACAACTTCTAAAGGCTTGTCATTTCTGCACTCCTTCGTCACGATCACGAACAACCTTCACGTTAACATCTAAAACCGAAATTTACGTGACGAGTATATGAACCGCTGTCTTTCTTTCTAAGGTGCGAAGTTTATTGTTTTGCATGAAGTATAGACGACTCTTTCAGGCATCACCTTGAGTTCCAACGCCGTATTAGCGACATTGTGACATGTCGTTCGTTGTTTGGAAAAATCGGATTAGATGTATTGTCTGACTCGAGGACATTCATTGGTTTGCAAGTCACTTTCGATGGGCATACATGAGCATACGTGCTTGGTACAGTTGATCGACCTATCCGACAACATGTAAGCAAACAAGGAATTATTAATATCATTAAACTTGGCAACTTTCTACTGATTTTAATTGCCTAAAAAACCATGTGAAAACTACAAGTGTAAACAATGAAGAAATCGGAGGCAAAATTGCCTTTTCCGGCGAGAGTAGGCTTTAGAGGAAAAGTCAGAGTCGGTGGATGCTGAGACAGGACGATGTCCAACGTTTCTGCAAAAAGCTGCTTCGCAATTTCTCAGTTTTTTACGTTGGGTCGATTCAAATTTCGACGTTTATCATCCAAAACATCAATATGGGGTATTCCATACCAAATGGACCACTTTTGAACCCGACCCCTTTTCGATTTGGCTGAAAGTTTTTCATCTTTTTCGATTCTGTGAAAAACGGTTCTCAGAATTTTTCCAAATTTTTGTTCCCAGTCCAATAAATTTTTACAAAAAATGGCTTTTATACTTTCAAATAGCTATAACTTTTTTAAAAATTAACTTACTAGGAAGGGTTTATTTTTCAAAATTTTTGTTTAGAAATGCACTTTTCAGAAAAAAAAAATTAAAATGATAAATTTGATGAAATTTTTGCCATTTTTGAGCAAAACCGTTATTTTCTCGAAGTTCGCCATTTTTGATATTATTTTCTCAAAAAAAACTTCAATTAATTCTGCGATCATTACCGCATATCTCAGAGTGGGCCGATTTTTTTTTATTTGCAAATAATCGCAGAATTAAAATTAAAAAAAATGGCGAACTTCGAAAAAATAACGGCTTTTCCCAAAAATGGCAAAAATTTCATTGAATTTATCATTTTAATTATATTTTGTATTTTTTTTCTAAAAAGTACAATTCAAAACAAAAATTTTGAAAAAACACGTTCCAATCAGATATTTTTCACAGAATTAAAATAAAAAATAAAAATTGGCGAACTTCGAAAAAATAACGGTTTTTTCAAAAATGGCAAAAATTTCATTGAATTTATCATTTAAATTATATTTTGTATTTTTTTCTAAAAAGTACAATTCAAAACAAAAATTTTGAAAAAACATGTTCCAATCAGTTATTTTTTGAAGATACAGCTATCTGAAAATAAAAAAGGCATTTTTTTGTAAAAATTTATACCTTTTTTTGAATTGAGTAAAAAAAATTGAAAAAATTTTGAGAACTGTTTTTCATCGGGTAGAAAAAGATGAAAAACTTTATGCCAAATCGAAAAGAGTCGGGGTCAAAAGTGGTCGATTTGGTGTGGAATACCCCAAGATGTGTTCGGATTATTGATGATTTAGTGTTCGGATTACCACGAATCTGTTGTTAGGGGTACATAACAGTCCTTAGATCTGCATTTTTTACAACAAAAAAATAAAATTTGTTTAGACCAGTAAAAATATTGGATTTCGGATTAACGAGGCTCGGATTGAAAAGGTGCTACTGTACTTCATAAAAAAAACTTGTGGAAAATTTTCCATATTTATTAACAATTAAACCACTGGCGTGGAACAGATGTACACAATTAATATGTTAATGTTAACAAGTAAATCGCCAAATAGCTGTTTCGGGCTAAACTTCGCACCGTTAAAACACCTCGACTATAAAAAACGAAAATAAATGTTTGTGGTATTAATTTCGTAATTAGTGTGGTATTGACAATTGCTTTTCCTTTTACTATGAAAAAATGCAACCTTTCGTTTCATTGCCACAAACCGCAACTGAACGTTGCACAATTAAAAAAATTGGAAAAGCGGCTTGAGTGTCTCAATCCAATCATTCAAACATAGAAATTTCGTTTTGAATTTTGAGTGTTTTGGGCATAAGCAAAACTCAGACTGTCATTAAAACAGGCGTTTATTGACGATGTATAAGTCACTACAGTGCATACATCTCTTAACTATCCATGCAGTTATGGACAAAACTACGATATCTGTATAAAGTAAAATACTTAACATAAGTATTTCGGCTTAAGTCTAGCAAGATAAGAAACCTAAGTATACAATCGGTAATCATTAAATAAAGTGACCATAAATAAGATGAGAACTCCAGCTAACCATTCGAAACTCTTTCGCATGGTCTGCTGGTTTTCCGTATGGACCAGTAAACTTTACGTAGAAAGTTTCCTACAACAAAGTTTTATAATGATACACGCGGAAAAGCTAGTGGCGAAAAAAGTGAAAGCTTAAATTATCCACAATGAAGTTTGAGAGATCCATCTCGAAGTTTGAGATCGCACTCATTCCTCGATGCACTCGCTATTTACACTTGCTTCGTTTTCGCACGTTTGTTTACCACAGGATTTGTCATCGACATTGCTTAAAATTCTATCTGGGCCTTTCGGAAAGGCACGAACACTGTCAACACTCGACGAAGAAAAGAATTTAATTTCAATGTCACGATGTCCATTTAAGGACGTCACGATTTCCGTGGAGACTTCCAGATCGCCTGAAGAAGAAGGAACACTTTTGGAGTCGCTTTTGTCTTTTTCTTCGTCGAGGGAAATCATCGACATGCTGTGGACCAAACAGTGGTCGTCGGACGTGTAAGTTGACAGAATGTCATAGTTTGGAAACTGGAAGGTTTTCTTGGGCGTTGTGAGGAACGGAGAGTAGCAACTTCTATCTACATCCCAGATTTGACCAGCGGGATCACAGTAACGACATTGACAGAGTGTTTGGTTACCGTTGATGTCGACGTCGTCTATCTCTTTGACATCTTCGAAAGAATGGTGGAGTTGAGGAGTTTCTGACTCGTCGACGGTCGTGGTCAAGGGTTCAGGAACTATTCCGTAGATGTGTGGGTCGAAAATGAAGGGAGTGTATGTTGTGAGGATCGGTACTGTGTCTATGTCTGGACTAGCACTGTCAGTGGAGAAGTCGTCGTTCGGGGAACGCCCTAACGACGGTTTTCGATCTTTTTTTCGTCTTTTGCGTGGTTTGATAATGCGTGGAAGACAGTTATCCGAATTGGCTGATCCTGAGCTTTCATCACTGGTTACACTAACAGTGTCCACACCAACGCACTGGTTATCCACACTTTTAGCATTCTTCTTGTCGAAGTTTTTCTTCTGCGCTTTATTCCTCCGGTTGAAACTCTTGGTAAGTATGAGGGGTGCGCCTTGGGTGTGCACCGCCAGTCTCGCCAAAGGTGTGTGTTGATCCTCTGGTTTTGGGGACGCGCTCCGGATCTCTGGCCGATTGCGTTTTTGATGATTCGCGAAGGAAATCAAGGGCATGCCACCCGCCCATCTGTCCACCGAATTGCATCTTTGTATTCTGAATCTCCCGTCGTAGTTAACGTAACTTCCGGGGTAAACTTCCGGTATCCTGGAGTAGAAGACGTCGCGATTGGCCGCTTTGGGCCTTTGTTGCGTAATGAGACATGCACCGATGTACTTTTCAACTTCCAGCGTGCCCGACGACGCTGGGCTCATGGCAATCGGCGTTATTGCACCAAGTGTCACATGCCGACATTTGCCGCGATGTCTAGTCTACAGATACCGTACGAACACTGACGAGTTTCGGAGTCCGGTGCTCCGGTGCTTTGCCTGCCGCGACTAGCATCCCACTACTGTCGCTGCACTAACCTACTTCTGAAGCGGGCTGAAACTCAAACAAAGAGAGCGCACTAGAAGATCCACCCACACAACTGGGTCACAAGTTTAGATTGTAGGACGGAGGAGAAATGCACCCCGGCGATGAGATGGCGGATCACCGGAGGATAAGCGGTACCAGCCCGTGGCCCCGATTTATGACCCTATTTGTTAGTGGGTCACTCTCTGGGGTCAACTTCGACACCTTCTAAAGCACCGGTCGCTTCTCAGATATTACGACGTTATCGACAGCTTGACCGAGTTCGGTTGTCTGATCGACGTAACACACCACATCCTTCGATTGTTTTACTGTGTTAGCGCGGGGTTTATGCGATTCTTTTGATCGCATGCGGACCTAACCAACAGGAAAAACCACCGTAAGCTCACAACACAGACGTTACGCACATTAAGGTTTTACATTGTTGATGTCCGTTCTGTTTTCCGACGATTACTTCTTTTCATGGAAAAAAGACATCTAATGCGAGCGTCTCCATTAACACACTTAACACGCACTTTTTTGGTTTCTTCAAAGTGGTAAATACAATACCAATAACAATATAAGTCTATTGTAGTTACGATATTTAAGATTTAAATGTCACCTCAACATTTCCATAATAGGACGTTAGACAAACAATAATATGAACTCAGAGAAAGCTGATTATGCGTCCATAGATGTGTAATAAGCTTAAACTCTTCTCCAAAAATCCGGGTCGAAAACACACAAAAATTAGACAGGAACTACTTTCGTAATCAACTAAAAAAACTAATACTTGGGACTTGCACCGTTTATCGTTTCACCTCTTTTCACTAACTTTAACTGTAAATATTTAATTCTTGAATCATTTAGCAATATTTTCTCTTAGAGGTTCCGCTTGAATAAATTCTCATGTGCAGAACTTTACATAACTTATGATTCTTGATTAAAGTTCTCACTAAAGTAGGCTGCAGACGTTGGTGTTTCTGCAGCACTCGGTTTTTTCAGAGGCCACAATAAACGAAATGGCATTCTTAAATTTCAAGAGAAAAATCGCTTGGTGATCCTTCTCAAAAATGATCTGCACCTGACTTCTCCTGATTTCCTTGTGATTTCGTCTAATTTCCCCTTATTTCCTCGTGATTTCGTAAAATTTCCCCTGATCTCATTGTGATTTCGTCCAACCTCTTCTTATTTCCTTCTAATTTCGTCTAAATTCCCCTGATTTCCTTGTTATTTCATCCAACTTCCTCTAATTTCCTTGTGATTTCGTCCAACCTCCCCCTTATGTTCTTTTGTTTTCGTCTAACTTTCCTGATTTCCTTACGATTTCGTCCAACTTCCCATTATTTCCTTGTGATTTTGTCCAACTTCCCCTTATTTCCTCGTGATTTCGTAAAACTTCCACTGATCTCATTGTGATTTGGTCCAACTTCCTATTATTTCCTTGTGATTTGGTCTAAATTCCCGATTTCTTTGTTATTTCGTCCAACCTCTACTAATTTCCTTGTGATTTCGTCTAAATTCTCCTGATTTTCTTGTGATTTAGTCAAACTTCCCCCTGATTTCTTAAGATTTTCCAGGAAGCTTAACCCATCGATTTTATCTTTCGCGGCACTAAATCTATACGTTTATCAAAGATACTGGAAAAAAACACTAAAATTTACGTGGTTTTTATTATAATTAACGAACGCATTAAATTTTATTATAATTATTAATAAGGAAGTTTTTTTATTATTCTGTAACACTTAATTTTATGACTCCTTAGCAATCGAAATGCTTGGTCTAAATCCTGCAAATTGTTTTAGAAAGTTGAAGAGTGTTCTTCTATCAGTATCAGTCCGTTCTGTTTTTTGTCAGTCGCTACATTACAAAATAACTTCTTAACGATCTGAGAAAGTCTTCATTTAACGATTTTGGGTGATTCAACAATAATGAATTTGCGTAAATACAAAAAATCTTGAATTATTGATAGTTTTAAAGATTTATTGGTTTCACCCTTCACATTTCAGCGGAGACTTCTTGCGGTACTTTTGAGTGTCCAACAAAAACGTTTCCCATTTAAATTTTTAATTGATTTTTCAAACCTTTTGATTCTATGAACCGTAAAATATTCTATAAACCGGAATCGATTGAATCTCGTGACGTTCCAATAAATACCAATCAATTCCATCATCTTTATCTAAGTGTTTCCATCCGATTAAGCCCGGGAAGCCTCAAAGGTTTAATTTATCACATTTTTAAAGTTTGTGATTAAACGTCTTGGCATAGCAAATGATCGTTTGATGCAAAAAGTCTTCCGTCCCATTTTAGAGCATTTTTGATTGTGATGCATGTTATAGTTTCCTGGAGAAGCTCGTGAAACGAATCGGAAGCCATAGTCGACTACCCAATTAAGAATCGGATAATTAGTGCCGCTAGGTGAGTCGGAATTGCTGTGCCAGTAGACTAGATAAAGTGACTCGTCTGCCTCCGAATCGAGGTTTCCAGTATAACTGCTCTCCCATTGACTTGTTTGTTCATAGCGATCATCTGAAGCAATTTAATGACGACCGTAAATTATCCAACTCCTCCCATGAACGAAGCCATCGGGAGCAGCGATCTCAACACGAAATTTATTTCTTATTTAATTTAGCCCAGCTTATAAACCTACTTTCACTTGCAAACCGCCGTTTTTTCAGCAACGAGTCCGGAACGATACCATCATCATAAATTGCCATTAACCCCAAAATGAGGAAGCGACTTTTTCACCTGCTCCTCTACTAGCCAACACCTGCCTGAGTCGCACCTGAACACCTTGTCTCATGGACGTTGTTCTTCGAGTAAGGTGTTGTACACACCTTATAAAGAAGTTGTTGGGTGATACATCTGTTGCGCGTTATTGCTACAGATAGAGAAACACGAAATGGGTTAGGTTGGGATTGATGGTGGCCGCGAAGGATAACTGCTGTGCGAAATAACAACCGCGCTGGTATGAAATCGACATCAGAATTTCAAATTACAACTGGTTTCGTGCAATGACCAACGAATGCAGGTACCAAAATTGGGATTACCGTAGTCTTCGGAGAAGACAACCAAATTACAACCAGGAAACTACAAGTGGAATTTTTAGAGTTGAACCATTCATAAAACTGAATATTAATGATGTAAATAAATAACCATTTTTACGTGTTACGATGTGAGTCAATCGGCCTTGCATCTACATATTACTCTTTAACGACTTCTCACCATGATATTAACCACTGGCTTCGGAATTCCTATCAAGAAAGAAAAACCAACTCCACAACGTAGATATTGTGACCGTAACCTTGTATTTACATCATTTATGAGTTTGTCCCAATTTCGGCATCACCTCCACTATCTATTTAAATTTTGTATGGTTGTTGACTTTGTGATTAACCCTCGCCCACCGGTTACGGTACCGACCGCTGATGACTTTCTTAACCGTCTCTTTTCTAAAGTAACGAACTTGTGGGTGCAAAATCCTAAAAAGGACGAATGAATGAGCATGTGATCCATTCAGCATTGAACAAAAGTGTTCAAAAACTCCGCTACTGCAATTTACGAGAACATAAATGATTTACGTGACATAAAACTGAACATGTCCGTTACGTTGCACGACTAATAAACACTTTAATATGTGCGGCGCATTCAGCAGTGTGCGTGTTAAAAAAAATAATTAATGCCGCTACACTCATAACAATTACTGCAAACTATACATTTTTAATTTAACGGACTCTTAGGATGGCGGATAGTGGGTTAGTCTAATGTCAAAAGTAAACACGTATCCAACGCCGTGGAGAAGAAGCTCTTCAGGAACAAAGGTGTCGTTAGTCATCGACCACACAAAGACCCATTTCCGGTAAAACCCACCTAGTCCCACTAGCTTTTATCTGGAACAGGATAAAGGATACCACCACGCGCTTTCACCAGAATTACCAACGTAACATTATAGTGTCGAATTCTTTCGACCCATGTGGTAAATTGTGGCGTTTTATGAGGAAAGCCTACATACAAACGAACTTAAAAATTCTCGACTTTATGGATTTTTTATTGTCTTGTAAGAAGTAGAGACAAAGAACAGATGGTTGATGTCCAAGCCCATCCGCCATGGGCTGAACCACAAAAATTTGACCTCCAGTTTTGGGAAAAAATTCACTGAAGAAGAAAAATTGAGTTCTAATTCTAATTTTCAATGACAGATATTTCAAAAACTCCATAAATATGAATATACCTCAATTCTACGTAATGTTTTCCAAAGACATTTTTGCATATAACTCATGAATTAATGTATCGATTTCTCATTGTGAGGCGTGCATTGCAAAGTCTGAGATCTCACCTTCTCACGAGATGTCTGATCATCTTGAAGTTGGATGACAAAGAACATTGAACGGCGCCTCAGAAAAAACTTTTTAATTTATTGTTGATTTCACAACGAACAAAAATGTCTATAAAATAGAAGTTTCTCGTTATCTGTTACGTTCAAACCGACTTCAATAGAAAGTGAGAACGATAAAAAATGAAATGCATGAAGAAATGTGTGGGTCGAATACTTTTTACTATAAGATCAATATTTACATTAAATCAGATCAGTTCAAATATTTATTTGAAAATAATTAAGTATTGTTTAAAAAAGAGGTTTTTTGTGAAGTTTCCGGGCAGCTAATGACCGTAGTAATGAGTTCTAGAGTTCGTTCGAAAGCTTAATTAATCACTTTCTAATAGTCTTGGATAAGTTCATAACTGCGTTAATTTTTAAGTACTCCAAAGAAAATGAATGTGAATATTTATGAATACTTTTAAAATGTATTTTGTCCATTTTTTTAACAAATAAAAATAATCTGTTTATGTTTATGGAAATGTGCTCATTTAGAAGAAGGTACGTCCAAAATAACTATTTTTGTTAGAAAACACAAAATGCAGTGTTTGCGGACTAATCGCTGCTGTTTATAGACGAGACCGCGAAAACTTGTGCCTGTGATGTTAGATTGTTAAAAATACACACAATAAAATTGATCTTTTTTTACATGAAAAAATTACCAATTCATATTGATGTACCGATTAGATTAAATAAAGTTGTTTAATTATTGTGTGTGACTATGTACTCTATTTTATTATTTTATTGTGGCAACTTTTAGAGATTGAGTCCAAAAAAGACTCGTTTGAGGGACTATTTTTGTTATAAAAGACAAAATGCAGTTTTTGCAGACTACATCGCTGCAGTTTATGGACGAGGCCGCAAAAACTTGTGCCTTTGATTTAAGATTGTTTAAAATAAATACAATAAAATTAACGTTTTTTTTGCATGAAAAAATTATAGGACTTTGAATTATAGGGTCTTTGAATCCCCTACAAAATTCTACATTAGGAATGAGTGCCCACTCCCAAACTCCAAACCTTATTGTTTCACAATGTGATTCTACGAACAAAAATTCCAAAAAAACAAAGAGTCATTTTCTTTATCTTGAAGTATATTCCAAGGCGCAATTTGCTACTTCTAGTCGTAGATCTGATGATAAACTCTGTATTTTTCGTAAAAACGGAATATTAAATCATTCCACGAGAATAACTTTATCAATTTAAATAACCTTTACTCTCAAACAAGCCGTCGAGATTCTGCTGTTCCCACACAAAATTCCATTACCAACTACGTTTAGTACTGTCGATTACAAAAACAATGAAAATACCTGAAAAAGGTACATTTTCTGTTAAACCCAACCAAGGCGAGACAAAAAGTTGATTGGTAATTCTAGCAAACCTTGAAACAAACCGCTAACCCTGAAAGAGTTAACTAGTGAAGAATATTTGTCGGCGACAACTAGCGTGACTGTGTTATAGTTTACGATGATCCAGTCGATTACTCTACTAGAATTCATAATTTTAGCTTGCGGTTTTCGCCTGAACAAGCTGTCTAAAAAAATCAACCATGTAGCAAAAGTCCCCTTGATTAAATCGAAGGCCGAAACACAATCTATTTTTGATTGAAATTGAAGTGACTGACTAATTTGGAAGCCGTGCCCTTCGATAAAAAGAAGACTTTGAAAGTCGCCCACTGCTCAAACTCTTATCTCTTTTGAAATCAGACCTATCCTCGTTTACGTAGCACGAACCCTTTTTTAACAAAAGCTGCCGTTGTTGTTACGAAACCTTATGGATGCAAACAAACATGAAAACATCAGTTATTTAGATAAAGAACTAAAATGTTAAAAACGTGACCCAGGTAATTTATTTCCAGAGCTTAGAATTTCGCAAGAATTGGTACTGAAGACAATGGTACTTAAAAAGAAATAGAGTGCCGAACGGTTTCTTTATTAATTTTAGAATAGTACCTCGACTGTTGTCACTGCCAAGGCTACAATAAAAAAGGTAAACAAAGAGACCAGAGTATTAATTATTTGTAACCTTCCATTACAGCATTGTACCAGATATTCCAAATTGGTACTATCCAATCGCTTCCACTTGGAGTGTAGTTATAAAAAATCTCCATATAATCACCATTAATCAATGCTGTAGTACCTCGTCTCATGTTAAGTCTTGCGTGCATTACCAATACAAAGTCGATTTCACCGAAAGTATTTCAACTGTGATAACCTACTTAAGTCTTTGACACTTCCTAATCAGATTGTAAGAGTAGGCGTGTAACCATCAATACCCATCGCCGAAAAAAACAACGTGAACGCTCACGGTATTAAAAAAAAATAATGAGAATGTTAGATTATCTGGTCCGGTCCTGTGGCTTTTCTCCTCTCGTTAAAAAATATTCAACCTTAATTAGGCACATCAACGAAACAATATTACAACAAATAGTCGTAATTACCTTAAAACTACCGTTTCGTTTGAGACCCACATACACATGATACAGAACGATTTGGCCCGTTAAGCCACACGCCCTAGCTTTACTGTTTGTGTACATAACGACATTCTCCGCAAAATGTAACAAATCTCGTTCAATTTGTTACTGTTAATAAACCAAGCGGGACTTGAATAGAAAAATCACGAAATTTTATTTCGCAAGCACGAGTGTGTTCCTTTCAAGGATATGACCAACAATCTTACTAAATGTTTTCAATCGCCGTTTTACTTTCCCATCTTCAAAACACGACAAATTAACGTCATGCAATCACTGAAAAGTCCGGTAACGGTTGTGGTAGGCAGTCTTCCAACGGACGTACTTAGTAATTATCTGATAAAATTATAGGTGCAAGCACAAACCAGTTCCTCTGGAAATTGAGTGCTTGACTAGGAGATTCGTGATACTAATAGAGGAAATTTGGTGAAATTTTCAAGTGTCAATAGAATCACAAATTCGCACACTTGGCCTCGTTAAAATTTTCCGGCGTAAACTAGTATCGCTTACGAAGACAATCATTTCAATTAAGTTCATCAGCCAAAAATAAACGGTGAGCCGGTTGGGAAATCTGGTGGCAAAAAAATAGAAGTTTCGCATAACAAATTAGTTTGTTGCCTCTGTGTCAACAATGTCTCATAAACTGACTCGTTATAACAGCGTAATTGCGTCATTAATTAATCGATAGGTAATTACATGACAGTGTAATTTGTCTCTATTGGTAGGTAAATTCCACACCGCGTTTTTTGTTGATCTTCCGCCTAATTCCCATCGATGTAGGACGTTCGCGAAAGAATACACAAAAATCTTATAATACCCAGTTTGTAGAACGTGCAAATTGTGAGAGAAAGGAGCGATCTACCACTCTGATTCATCTCATTGATTTCACATAACAGAAAATGTGAATTTATGCGTTTTTTCAACAAACAATAGAATGGTAACGTGTCTTGATAGACATCTCTCCAGGCAAAGAAAAAATTCACCTACTTGTCGTTAATTAGATGATAAAATTAAACTATTCTTCGTGTCAGACAAGAGAAAGTCTCTTAATTTCCCCCCTCTGATGATAGATTAGACACAAATAAGACATAGCGGCAACTTGGCAAAATTTTACTGTAGGTAACGGAAACAAAGAATAATAAAAACTACGACTGTTATAACGCTTGTTTCGGCGAAAGCTCTCGCACGTCTCATTAGCATAAATGATACGACCTGTTATTATTAGCGGCCGATGCAAATTCAACAGTAATTTAAAAGAAAAAGGCAACACATTATATTTTCATTGATATGTAACAGTAACAATTAAAACGGATTAACGGATCCTTCGAGATAACCACCTACTTAGAAGAAAAATTCCGCAACCTCAAAGGAGTCCTTCTCTCACGTATTTTATACGATTGGAATGACATTCTGAAAGGAAAATTGCACTATATTTAGATATGTTTCAATTACCATGATTCCAAGGTAACCTTTCAATGAACTGTGAAAGGAAATCGCTTACGGAAATCACGGATTCTCGTTAGAATTTCGAGATTTGCATCTAGTCATTTTTTTTTGTTAGTCTTCCTACAATTCGATAAAATTATGAAATAAATATCCGTTGATCTAGTCAATTAGACAGTTAATTAGTCGAGAGGAACCATTTTTCAAATCGCAGTGAACCCAATTACGTTGCGAAACTTCCTTTCATTAGTTTCAAATAGAGGGAAATTTAAACAATGAGCAAAAACTTTCTTCGGAAATATTCATTAATGTAACCTCTATTTGAAAATCACGAATGTATTACCAATTAACATTACGAAATTATCGATTTAAGAAAATCCGTTATTTTTCTTACAAAACACAAAATGCAGTTTTTACGGACTACATCGCTGATTTTTATAGACGAGGCCGCAAAACTTGTGCTTCTGATTTTAGATTGTTTAAAATAAACACAATAAAATTGCCGTTTTTTCGCATGAAAAAAATTACCAATTCATATTGATATACCTGTTAAATTAAATAAAGTTATTTAATCATTGTATTTGACTATGTACTTTGTTTTATTATTTTATTGTGGCGACTTTTTGAGATTGAGTCCGAAAAAGACTCATTTTAAAGATTTGAAATGAGTCTTTGGATCCCCAGTACTTTCTTCGGAAATATTCATTAATGTAACCTCTATTTGAAAATCACGACTGTATTACCAATTAACATTACGAAATTATCGATTTAAGAAAATCCGTTAATCTCCACACTACTAATTTATAACCCTCCTTAATGTGAAAGGTTACAAACGTGCTCAGCACTGATGATGGCACAGATACCATCATTATTCCACTAAATGTCAACAAAAGACAGTGGCTTTTTTACGTGGGACGAATTTCGTCACTGATTATTGTCATGCACAAGTCTTTAAAACAATATCCAACCGCAAGTAGTCCGATTTTTATGGTTGGCTTTCACTCAACAGTATCCTGTAAATATGAGTGTAATTGCGATCGTTATGGTAGCGCAACCACAAGAGAAAGCTACATTAAAACTCGCATTCAGGAAGATGGGGCAATAAGCAATATTTTAAATAATAACAGATATTTGCTTTCAGGAAGGAACAATACGTTCACGACGTTTTTGAAACCTTCCCCCATTAAAAGCGCGCGTTGTGAGACCATCTATCACGTCAATCAGCTGTCTACCCTCAACAAAAACGCCGTGAATGCATTATCTCCACCGAGGTGACAACTTTAAAAATCCTACCTTGAAGGTTGTCTAACATGAAAGTCAACAACTTGTGTGTCCCATTGGGCTCAGCATAAATGTTCATGATGTCTTTACTGAGTGGATTTCCTACTAAACCGAGAACTATGAGATTAAACAGCTTCCCCAGTTCATATGGCAGAATCCTTAATTGGTTATGACTCAATTGCAGTTCCCTGAAACATCAAAGTTTATACTTACAAAAAGGGATTATTACTTTAATATGAATTACAAGGGACTTACACTCCGGGCTGCGCTGGGAAGGTTACGAAGGGACTTGTTAGGAAGGAGATGAAGGTCTTATAACGCAGGGTTTGAAAAAAGAGAAGAAAACGTGATGTTATATAAGTTGTCTTTAGCAGGCCCACAAAAAAAAGACGGCTATAAAAATTACACTTTTCATTTTCGTTGCTGACAGAAAAACAATTACGTGATTCAGAGGTTTTTTCGAGCTGCTGAAAATAGGCATGACCCTACAAGGATCTACAACTTAGCATTCAATTTAACACGGAAAATGCAACCAAAAATTCATTGAGTGTAAAGAGCGGGCCTAATAAATATGCATCGTATAGTGTCGCTTCAAGTTTTACATTTTTATGACGACAAATAAATCACGTGGATCGTTGTGAATATAAATTGGAATTGACTTCACATTTCTAAATACGGTCTAGATCCGGTAAAATAAATCAAATTGTCGAGGTTGTTATCAATGCAAATATTAGATTAAAGTGTAAAAATCTCTCTATAAATACTAACCTCCATTTTGGTGACAAAATTTTGCGGTTTTACTGCATCAGCGAGTAAACTAAAAAACTAGAATAGCGTCGAAGATAACCTTCGCGTTTTGGAGTTATGTATTAATTTAAGGCCATTTGTTTGACTTCCATGACTAGTCATTTTATGGTCGGACGAAAAGGTGAATTTTGCCACAAAACAGCATTTTTTCAGCAGTCTAATATTAAAAATTGGTTATTTATAGAAAATGAAAAGCGTTGTAAATAACAAGATCTAGATTATTCCTTTGGATGCTTTTAACTAAGATAAATTTAAAATTGTAATGGGCTTGGGACAATTTTAGCCAAAACTAAAGAACTACCAATTAGCATATAAACACGATAACACTGAGCAAATAGCAAAGAACAGTGACCTGAGGTCGCAAATTCTCACTCAAATTATACACCGAGTTTTTATATTCCACGCCAATTAGAAAATTTTCAATTTGCCGAACAAGTACTTGTGATTTTTGAGTTCTTTTTGAGAAAAAAAATCGGCCAACTAACTCTAAAATTTTCATTTTCTCAGAAGCTTTTCGAAGCATGTAAAAATGCTAAAAAATCCAAACAGTTCAACGAAACAGAAGAATCAAAGGCATTGAAATGATTCCGAAAATCTGGAGGATTCATCTGAGGAAAGATGAACGACATTGAAAGGATCAAACAGGTTTGAAAAATCTGAAGAATCTTAAAAACTAGAAGAACCCTTTTCCTAAGGTTACAGAAATAGCTAGATTCTACAATTATAAATTTTTCTAAGCAATACCTAGCTACTGAGGAAGTCCATCCAATTTAAAAATACATTTCGACCACTAGGTTTCTTTTAATGTTAATATTAATGTATAATTTTCCATGAAATTGTTAAAATTATAACGGAGAAAATTTTTTTTTTTCTTAAATTTATATACGATTTTTCCTAAAACTGTACAGAAGTTCAATTAAAAAATTTGGGGTATTGCTATTGAGCCTCTAGCCAATATTTGTGTAAAATTTAAAGAGAATCCTAGAAAAACGATTGTCACTAGAATACCATTTTAAGGACTCAAAAAAATTATAGAATTCGATAGACCGTAAAATTTTGAAACTAGAAGATCCAAATAAGGCAAATTTTATAGAAACCGAATGAGTCGTATGATTCAAAGAACATAGAAAGCATCAGGAAAGTCTAGAGAAAATAAAATTCACAGCATCATGCACTCTAATCCAAAAAAAAAATAGGAATCTACATAAGAAATTGCATATTGTGGGATAATATGATAGATAAATATGGTCACAGACATTTTATTTTTTACGTATTATCCACTCTATAGTAATTACTGATCCACAATTATCCAGGAATTCTATAGTAATTTATCCATATCTGGTTATGCCACAAAAATCACAGCGATTATCTGTGGTCTTGCAAAATCATGATTACAAGACATTTAGTTATTATTCAATAAACCATTTTACATATGCATTGAATGTCAATAGAAATATGTAAATTTAGTGTGCTATACTAATTACCCAATGTGTTACGTCCATACCTACCTGTTAACATACTAAAAAAATGTAATTTATAAATTGTGTAATGATATATTGCTTACTTGCAATTAAATTGCGAACAAGACAAACTATAAAAGCTGTAATCATTAAATTCTTTAAATTGTGTTAATTGAAGCATTTCCCCAATTCTTGATGCCGTGAGTCCTCAAAAAAAAAACTGCTTCGTGTCTACAAAACCAATAACATGTTTACGAAATTTCTGAATAAACGACCGGTTTTGTATCAACAAAAACGTAATTATCACACTATTCTGTTTACACAACAATAAAAACAAATTTTGTAACATAATAAAAGGACAATTCTGTAAATTCAGCTTCCTAAATAATTCAATTTCTGGCTTTGTAAACACTTCAAAGACCTGATCACTGTTATCTGCCAAACCTATGTAATGTTATCGTGTTTACAAGGCTTTTTTACAAAAATGATGTAAATATCGTTATCGCACTACATTTGTGTGAAAAATGGCCATTTTAATTATCTAGTGAATGCCTTGGCCTAGGTCACCCTTATAACATTTTACGATAATTTTATTTCAAGTGTGTTTACATTCCAATCTGTGGCTAAAACATTGTTTTTGCAACAATATAAATAAAATCTAAAAATATAGACTTTGATACGCCTGTTGTAAACACAGATCTTGGTCAGAGGGGCTCACCTGAGTTGTATAAGTTCTCCTAGCTCTGCAGGCAGCGAGCGCAACTTATTGGATGACAAATCTAGCTTCCTCAAGTTTACGAGCTGGCAAATATCAGGTGGCAATCGTTGCAGGGAATTGTTTTTTAAATATAATGCTGTAAGGTGGGTCATTTGAAAGAGGTTTGGGCTTAGATTTCGTATAGTCCCTGTTATCTCCAATTCTGTCCAAAATGACTTTTTACCAGCCGCTTGATCTTCAGCAGACATGTAGGTGTGAGTTCTTCTATTAGAACCATTGTTCTCATACTTGCTGTCCTTAGAATTGCGTGGCATAATATATCCTAGAACGGGAAAACACATTTTTAGTTGGGAATTGAAATTAATTCAAGCACTGGAATTTTGACTAATGTCATTGTTACAGCCACAATCACTTGTTTACAACTTTGGTGGCTTGAATCAATGATTTTTGTGCCTAAATTAAGTTTGCGATAAGCATTTTCATTTGCAAACGCCACAATTTCGTTAAAACGGTAAAGTTCAACAAACTCTTGATGACCCTGTAAACAAGGGAAGCCTGAAGAACTTGGCTATTGTAACGAACCGCCTGTCATATTTGTTGTCTTTTTAGTCATCAAAATGATGAGAAAACACGATAATCGTTACGTTTTTTCGTGTTGTTGATCGGTTTTATTCCGTTTACTTACAAAACGAATGGCATGACGCACGAAATTGTTAACTGTAGAAGACATCAACAGGGATAGACAGGCAGCCGCTTTGGCGATAAAATACGCTTTTAGCTCGCTAATTTAATGAAAATACGTTTCAAACTATGCACTAATTACCTTCATCTACTCCTTAATTAATTATAAATAGCGGAGATATGTACAAATAACTTTTTTCGGGATATTCACTTTATACACAACTTCTCCATAAAAAGCCAGATTTCAGGGTAGGCAACTGCTTTGACATAACAAAATTCCCTGTTTTGACAGACAAGCTGTCATCTTGATAATTCATGGGTATGCAACCAATAATACGTTATTTTCGCAGCAAAAAAAAATTGGATTTTATAATAATAGTTTATTGACCTTATGAACTAAAAGCACAGACTCACATACTGTTTTAAGAGTGAAGTTACAGCAAACAGAATACATAGTCATATAAAATACATTTGCTGCCAATTAAATTAAAGTAACACTAACTTTAAACTAGGAAATAAGTATGGAAACATCAACTAAGGTTAATCTACCATTTTTTGTACAAAACATGAAAAATGTAAATGGATAATAACCTTAGTACTATGTGGAGAAACTAGAAAAAACGATATTCCATGCCAATGAGTCTTCATCACATTCACTTAGTCATGCTATAATCAAAATTAACGTGGTGAATTTCACAAAATCCGTAATTGCACATGAAACAATTACAAACAGTTTAAATTTCGTCAAAGAATCTTAGCGGCCCACAGAGCCAAATAACTGAATTATGAAAATAAAACATGAAATAACATCACAGTCTCCATCAAACAATCACTCATTACTATACCTTGGCTACACAACAAAATCGAATTTTGCAAAACGTAATATTGAACCAATGTACAACTCTACTCGTCTAATATAAAACACAATTTGGAATGAAAATCGTAATCTTCTTGATTTAGAGAAACAAAAGATGTGTAGGCACTAAGATATAAGTTTTGAAGAAAAATCCTCCAAATTAACAAAACAGGCATCAAATGATGTGTGGGTACATTATTTTTAAATAAGAAGGATAAATATATATTGGCACAGTCTTGAATTAACCATCCTCCTTCGGGGGCGTAAACCAACCTAAAACGCAAGATTTTATGATAGTTTCATTGTTTGAATACCTCACCGTTTTTTTCGTGAATTTGTACAAGAGATTTAAAACTTTGCTGAGCACGCGCGAGGCTGTATTGTCCTTGGGAGCAAACTTTTGGTGTTCCAAACTGAATGCGCGCTTTACCTTTCACTAACGTCGCGGAAATCTGCATTATTACAGCTTCGACGGTGTACGCACTTGACCAGCCTTGTTTCGTTAACAATTCCATGCATATCGCCCCTCCAACTAAGACGTAACCTCCTAAAACAGCAATTTATTCGGTGTTTCTTTAGATCAACAAGAGCAAACCTGAGATAATTGGATGTACCACTCTTACAAATGGCGGTTCAAATGGATAAGTATCTTTGAAGAGCATGTTGAGTAAAATGGCGTCTTTGCCTTCCTTTTCTTTCAACATTTGTAGATCGTGACTTAAGGGACTATCTGGATCTACTGCCATCAAACGGATATTCCATTCGTAAAGCGATTCGTTTACCAGTTCAATCTGGTACATCTTATTTTTGAAAGATTCAGATCTGTATATATCCCTAAGTTCTTTCATAAGACGATCTGTCGCTTGCACCGAGCCCGAGACGGATCCCTGCACAACATCAATTAGTAAAATATAACGAACACAATGAAGAGACTTTACTTTTAAATATTCCTGCCTTTGGTTTTGTCTTAAGCGTTCTAAAGTGGCCAAATGTTCAACACCCATCTCGTCAGCTTTCGGTCGGCTGTCTTCCATTTCCATAGCCAAATCTTCATCGGCGTCACTATCTTCTTCTGCGTCGCTGTCGGCGATGTCGCCTTCAGCGTCACTGTCAAGGCCCTCATCTTCCATCAACTCGTCAGCAGCACTTATCCTGGACATGATACAAAATACTAAAGATTATGACAATATAAGACAAAGATGTAACGTCACGTTGAAAGTAGAACTAAATTTTTCTCACAAAAGTACATAAAAATGAATAAAATGAATAAAATTTGTTTTATTTCAAAATTCTGTTCTATTACGAAATACATTAAAAATAAATCGTGAGAGTATAGTTCGGCACGAAACTACTTTGGAGTAATAAAAATATAAACACATTTGCGCCTTGCAATATTTCAATACAAAGTATTTAAGTTAAAATTAAAGTGTAACGGAAAAGTTGGCAAATCGTTTTTCATTTAAAATTAGCTTACAACAAATACCAAGTGCCTTCATTCTAAATGTACATTTCTAATCAACTATGCCTGTTTTAGAAGCACATATTATCACGAAAATCCTTGGAAAACAATTCTCCGTTAGCAGTAGTGTACAAACAACATTTGCGTATGTTAGTCTTAACATTTCAACTATGTTATCTGAAATAACAAGACGACATTACTACTAAATAATTAATTTTAAAGTCGTTTTTCCTGCCAACAAAATCAATATTATAAAGGCATTTCCTCTTTAAAATATCAATAAACAATGCAACAATGAAGCGAAATGTAGTTTCAAAATTCTTTTCCCAGTGGAGCTCTTATTGTGGGAACTGGTTTATAGGTAATATCAAAAAAGTACCTGCTTGGCCTCAATAAGCAAAGGCAATTTTTACAATAACATTGGGCATTTGCATTTTATTGGACTTAAATACGCGGATACGACCTTGAAAGTAAATTTACTTGTCCTGAACTTAGCGATAACAATTTGTGGGTGAATCATTTATTGCGATTCGACAAACTCAATATTTGTTATGTTAGGATATCCTATTATGATGTATAGTATAATAAAATTATAATTATAATATAATCTATAATACGCAGCTATTTAAAAAGCTCAATGCCCTGGTACTAAAAATATTTATTAATATAGGATCATATTCGAACTAATCGATTTAATAATCAATCATAAAATTAATTAAAAAAGTGCGGTTGCTTTAATCGTATTATGTAGATTACAAATCCATTTTTCATGTAAACCTACAATAAATTAGCATGCAGCAAAAAATTGAACGCCAATACAAAATAGTACATTAGATAAGAAGGAAACTGTTTTTTACAAATAAGAGAATGTTTAAATAATAAGTATAAAAGCTAAAAATCAAAAGGTGGGTCAACCAAAATTATGTAAAAACTACCATTCGTCTTCAACTTCTGAGTCATCCCGCTAAAGAACGAATTTTTTAAAGTTTATTAGGTAACATTACTCCTGGTGTCCACAAAAAAAAGAGATTTGGGACTGAAAAACCACCACAATTCTAAATTGACCAAAAACACAAACTTCTGCATTGAAATGAAGTCTCTAAAAATTTGTTCCACCCATATAATAAATAACTGAACCTGTTAAAATTCTTTCTTTAGAGCTTAAGGCACAATTTGCATAACCACAAATAACTGTCTTTTTTAAACCGCTTGCTACCAATTTTCACCCATTATCTGGCTGTAAAACCATTTCAAATAATGAATATGAATATAGTAAACAATTTAAAGTTAAGCTCGCTCCGTCAATTAGAAAAAAAATCGATGTAAAAGTGTAAACATTCAAATTTCGCGCCGTTAATTTTGGTAATAAAATTTAAATTACTGACATGTACACTTGCGATCAAAAGTTTTTAGAGATCATTTTGAGTGTCGTTTTTTAATAAACTAAAAATATAAAAATTTGTCTGTTTTCTGATATAATTAAAATCAATGAACAAATAGTTGAAGAATGAAGAGTTAAAAAATTATGGTGACAACCGTAACCTCACATTTGGGTCAGTGTGACATCCAGTTGAATGCAGACTGTCATCGTCAATTCTAGTGATTTTGTTACAGTCTGTTTTTTTAAACCACCAACATCGCAATCTCCTATATTACAACCGGCAACGTTGTCTAGGGAGATTTTTGGTGAGAAAACAAAATGTCAAATTAGTGACATTTCAGAAAATGACGCATTGTTTCCGTTAAAAACGTTTCTTTTACAGCCTATTGGATTGCAAATCAAAGGATTAAATAATAGTGAAGACTCGGCACAGCCTGAAAGGCCGTTTTGTGTAATCAAATTGTCAATTAGGAAACTAACCTAATTATTTGATTTTCTCCCCAAAAAGTCACTAGTGGGAGAGCGACGTGTTGTTTTTTTTTAAAGGACCTTATAACTAAAACAGTAAGGCGCGAAATTTAAAAATCAATCCTGTTTTGAATAAAAACAATAAAACATTTAAATTTAAAATGCAGACAAGCCTACCATAACCTGAAATAATTCCGAAACTATGCAATTAGGTAAATTCCGTTTAAATAAAGATGATTTTGTTAATTAAGCGAAACAGGTTCACCACACCTTAAAATTTAGGTTAAAAATAATAACGTTGTTTGTTTAAATCTACAAAACTGCACCTGTTCCTTCAAGGTACGTCCAAGTTTTTACATTTGTGATAACATAACATGCTCTGTATTGTAGTTGATGGATTTCCATTTAACTGATAACATTGTAATCAATACAAAGAATTGGCACTTATTCATCTGCCCTTACTAGCCTTTAAGATAAATTCCGTTCTATTATAATCCCAGCAGTGTAAACAACGTGATATGACTGTTGACACTTGTATGCATGAAAAATGGCAAGGTGGTCAACTGAGTACAAGATTATTTACCGATTTGTTGTTTGTGGATCTGGAATATGCAGCCTATCTAAATCAGGTGGCTCAGGGACGGCGTGTAAACGACATAGTTCCCTAAGAAGTATCGAAACTTGGTGGAGGACATGGTTGTCTAAACCTTCAGTGTTACTTAATATCTGCACAGCATTTGTAATACTAGTTTCTTCGGAATCGGCGAACCACACAGGGGGCACAGATGGGTAGGTTTCCTGCAATGGTTTTGTGTGAGAACCATGAAAGAGGACATCTAGTACAGTACTTCAGCTGTTTGTTTTTAGCCTACATATGTTAAATGTCAAAAAAAAGCAACAAAGATGGAAATACTCTTTGTTATCGTCTGTGGCAGTGAATTTCACAAAATTGAGCCACTTTTTCACAACTAGGATCTTTCTTAAACTAAGCCTTACCGTGATGTTCGCGTGAATTTCGTATTTTTTGCCGTTTTTTCCTATAAATCTACAACTCAGCTCATCAACACTCGCGGACACGATCTGAAATCGTTCATGGTTTTTCGAAAAGAATCCTTCTAATGTTCTTATTTCTTGTTTCAAAGTATTTAAACACGCCATAAGGCTCACTAACTATCAATTTAGAGCCCCTAATTACTTGAAGATTTTTTTAAAGAGCACAATTTTAACACTAATGTTTTATAACTGTTCACTCCCTGGACATACCAAGATGGCTGCTGACTTCACTTGGTTGAGAAAAGATTCGTTCGGGTAAAACCGCGGCACTTCGGCACGATTCGCGCTCCCAATTTGTATTGAATTAACGGGACCGTCTTTTTTTGCTTTCATTTCTGGGATTTTTTTAGATTTCAAAACACGGACCATTTAAAGCTACTTTTGGGCACAACTTTTTATAACCATTTTTCCCTTAATTTGTCATTGTGAAAAAATAAGGTCAATTCATTTGTTTGGGTTTTCACAAAATTTCTATTTTTCAGCCTTGAGCTTGACTGAAATTTTGCAATATTGTGGAAATCGTTTAATATGTGAATTACGAACGAAATTTAGCTCGAGGTTAACAAAAGACTATTTTCTAAGTAATAAATCTTGCTATACACTGACATAAATAAAGGGAGAAGAAAGAAGTGAAAGAGGGTTGAAGATGCAGGTATAAAATATTCCCTGGACGTTCGATTTTAATAAATACCGCCAATATCCCAGTACAAAAAAACATCTGGCAGATTTTAATATGCACCTCACAAATCACAATGCGTCCCCAGTCTTTATCTGTGTAAATAAATCTCATACACAGCTATGGTCACATAAATCCATAAGCAGAAGAATGACGTCACTTGTGGTCTTGCGTGGCCTAAATGTATGGGTGAAGGACGATTAATATCGTTTCCTAAAAAAGTTCACCATTTTTTGAAGCTCTCATGGGAAAAAATCGACTTTATAGAGGTCAATCATCCACCGAAAGTTTGATGGTGTTCAATTCCTTCGTCGCTCGAACTTGGCATTATTTTATTTGTACTAATTGAGTCTGGTTCTGGGTATTACAGGCGCCGTATCATCAAAGCAAACAAGTCCATAGATTTCTTTTTGGTTAAAAGCCTGTAAAGCCATTATGACTTTGCTTCTTGCTGTAACAACAGTAACAGAATCTTAATGTTCCACTAAGTTTTCCAAATTGCCGCCATTTAGATATAAAAACCAAAATGGGGAAAGAATTTCGCGACTACTAAGTAGGTTTTCGTTTTACTTACTCAAAATCCCATTTTCTGTTCAAAAAATCAATTTAAAATAAAAAAATCAACATTAAAACATTATTTTTTTTTACTTTATATTTCAGGTTTAGTTTCTATGTTCTTATAGCTTATTAACTAAAGATAAAAATTAAAATTATAGACAAACTGACAGTCACGACAAAAAAGTTTCGAAACTTTTGATTAAAGCCTGTAACTCTAGGATTATTAATCTAATAAAATTATACAGTGTGGTTCTCAAAAAATACAAATGATACGATGGACACCCAGAATTTCACTTTTTTATTCCAATGTTTACAAATATTATTAACTTTTTAGTACCTATACGGTTCCAAAACTAGACATTTTACGGACTCATTTAAGTTCCTAAAGTAAGTCGTTTTCGGACTCAATTCCAAAAAGTTGCCATGACAATTAATAAGGCATAGTTTTCAATACAATTTCATTTAATATAATAAATAGGTTCATCAATGAGTATACAAAAATAGGTTTGGAAAAATTCGAACAATGCTCTTCGCGTTTTCGGTAATTTTTTCAGGATTTTGCATTTTACGCAAAAAAGTAATGTTTATTTTAAACAAACTGATGGTTACATGACTTTAATTAAAAAATGTTGTTTATAACACGTACATAAAAAGTTTTTGCGGACTCAATCATCTGCTGTTCTGTAATCGGTAAACAGCAACGATGAGTCTGTAAAAACCGTTTTTTTTAATACTTGCAATTTGTAAAATAGCTATTTAAATCGACACATTTTTAACTGTTTTAGTTAAGTTAGTTTAAAAGTTAGTTTAACATTGTTTCCATTAGTGAATTAAAGTTTATTTCACTGTTACAAATCACGGAAATCATGTCACGAAACACACGAAACTTTTTATAATTTCGAATAATTTGAGATTGTAATTGTGGATAAAACGTTATATTACATTCGTGTTTTAATCACGCTTTCTCCATTTGAGAATATTGAACGTTGGAACTACGTTCTTGTTTTTAAATATTTTTGTGTGAACAAAATGTTGTCTTAAACTCTTGTACTATAAATAACTTTGTTGAGCAAATTTTTTTCAAAGCACAATATCTGTAACCAAAAATTTCACCAAAATACCAAAATATTTATTCGATTCGTCTTATAAATCGCATACATTTTACTCCAAAAATTCAATTTTCCATCATTTGCAGTTTTTGAGAAAAAAAATTGAAAAAAAAGCTTATCGTTCGCTCTGTAAAAAATGTCAAATTTTAGTAAAAAAAAACAAATTTCGAGACAATTATTTTTAAAATATTTATTCTATCAAACTATAAAATAGTAAAAAACAAACTAATTTTTTAAAAATTTAAAAGGAATACAAAATAAACATTTTTAGAATAGAATTTAGAATTCTCGAGTTTTCATGCCAATCAAGTCAAACTGTACCAAATCACAAAACTATAAAACTAAAGTGACAACTTTTAAAAATGTTTTTGAAACGAGCCAAAAATTCTATCTTTAAATCAGATAAAACGCTAGATAATGACGTCAATTTGCGAAATAATAGAACAAACAGATTTCATTTAATTTCAAAAAAACCTTTTTAAATTTAGTATCTCGTATAATCCCAGAAATCCAACCAACTGTTTGCCATTTCAAGGTACAATTTGTTAATTGCTGAAACTTCTTTAACATTTCACATTTGTTCACGTACATTTCCTGCAACCACACTATCAAGGTTAGTGCTTAAATCTCACACGTTGATCTCCAGAGTGCACATTTCTCAAGCACTGTTGCAGACAGTATAAATCAAAGGATATATTCAACAAGTTTATAAAAATTATAAGTAACATTTAGATAATATTAACACCTGCAAGGCTACAGTGCGACACAGCAGGATATCTTAAGACAGAAATTTAGTGTGCTTCCAAAAGTATTAAACCTACGCCACTGATCTGACGATTGTTTTTGATCTTAAAATTGCCTGAAGACAACAGAACACTGTCTGGGTTAACAATAAAAACAGCACAAATGCAAAAATGAAAAAATAAAATTAAGTATTGGTGGGGCATTTATATTTAGACATTAACGAGCACGCGAAATTAATGAAGAAATTAAATAAATTTAACTGAAATTACAGCAGTTCATGTTTACAGACATTTAAATTATGGTGGATGTTTAGTTATCAGCATCACCGAGCTGACTGTAATTACCATAATAAAAACACTTTAATTGGATTCCGTTAAAATAAAAATTTTATCTCCACACAAGATTTCCATTTTCAGACATTTCGCACCGATGGGAATCAAAATGCAGTGTAGGCTCCTGATATGTAAAATCGTTGTATTGTGAATTCTAGAACTTGTTTTTAGTGCATAAATCCAACGATTAACAGTTATCCTCCTTAGAATCTCCTAATTTGAAAGAAAACGGTATGAAGATAAAATGTACAATTTTGCCTTTTTGCATTTTGAAGAGGGGGAAATTCCCTGCTTGTATAAGAAGACTTGACCGTGACTTTGAAACAAATTCGCGAATTGTCTCTAGCTCTCGAGATCACCAGAAGGGGTGAAAAAGCAAAATGGTAATTTTTGAGAGACAAGTGATTGTTTGCATAATTGTTCAAACCATTGTGGCGGCAAATAGTAAGTACTCTTTTTTATAAAATCTATTTCAGTGCTTTTCCAAACGCGCTCTTTTACGACTGGTATAAAATTAACATCATCTCTAATTTTCCGGGCTAATTAAATTACACAACAAGACAGTTTATCGCCCAGATCCAGGTGTACAATTTTACGATCGTGTTTGTCATATTTACTGAAATTTTCTCATCATCTGCTGTTGTTATCTGGTTGGCAGCTGCACCACTCGAAACCGCAAAATCCGATCTGAGAAATAAATTGCGGATCCAGAAACCGGATTACTGAAATTACGCATCATTTTCAGATTCTGTAATTTCATTTTCATACGTTTCTGTTGGTTTGTTTATCAATAAAAATTAATTAATCCAAGACTCATTTACCTGAGGCTTCATTAGTTTCGCAGGATGCAGGTAGATAAGTAGCAGGATTCCACTTAATCAGCTCGAATAAATAACGGAGCAAAAAATGGAACCCGCTCTTGGAGATTTCAAAATTAAAACAAATCACATGCTATAGTTAATTTTACGAAGTGGTCGATTAGATTCTGTAATTAGCATAAATTAACTGGAGCAGCAGAGAAATGTGGGCGAATTTCGTTTAAAAATCTCGAGATACCGCGAGCAAAGTTAGGTATTCTGCCTACTTATCCCATCAAGCGGCTTCGTAAATGGTAGAAGATCCTAAAATGGATGGAAGAAATAATAAAAATTAAAAAAAGGTTTTCTGCCCACAATTTCTTCGTCTTAGGGTCAACAACTCCAAAAGTTATTGTTATTTTAAAGACGAATTCGGCGGTTAACCCAATTAATCTCTTCAGTCAGAATTGATACAGCCGCAGATACCATAAATGGGTCCAAAGACACTTTTTTTTGGCTGAAAACCAGAATAGCGAATCGATAAACTTCGAATTAATTATCACTTTAAAATTCATTCGAGAGGAAATTTAAATGAGAAAATAATTTTGTGGTCGATCTGCATCCTGTTGAAAACGTTCTATTAAAAAAGTAATAATTTACAATCTATTTTAATAGATTTCTGAATTTCATATCAATGTTGTTTATTTTTTAAAAAAATAAGCGATATATCGATATCAAAATTTTGACATAGTTTTCGACATGAATTTTTGCAAAAATTTGCAAATTTCGACTGTAGAAAAACCAAAAAACTATTTCTTATGTAAAAAATCGCGAGAAAAACGATGGCGCAAACCGCATCTCAATATCTGAAATAGTTTCCAAGATATCGAGCACAAATTTTTTTCAACCTTCAAAAATTTGGTCATCTGGCGACAACCCAAAATTTCAAACGGCCATAACTCAGTTATTTGTTGACAAAAATTCAAAAATTCTCATATTTTTAGATTCAGCGTGACTTTCTGCGTAAAATGAGACCCAAATTCGTTATGTTTGCTTAATATTAAACGAGGTCAAAAACTGTTTTGAAAACAGCATTTCAGGGTGATTTTCAATCAATGTTTTCAAAATAAGAACGACGATTAATAGCTTTGAATTATACATCAATCGAGAGAGGAGCTCAAAATCTATCTACTGGCCAAATTTGAGATCCATCGGACAAATAGTTTACGAGTTATGGTCAAAAATAAAGAAAATTAAAAATTTTCATCGTTTGAGTCGGAATTTTTTTTTGCGAAAAATCGACTATCGAATTTTGGGCTTTTGAAAACATTTTCTGACTTAAAATGAGCCGAGAAAAAGAATGGCGCAAACCGCATCTCAATTTCTCAAATAGTTTCCTAGATATTTAACTTTAAAAATTATGAAAAATGAGGAAAAATAAAAATCAACTTTCCGAAACTTTGATCGACCATAACTCAGTTATTTGTTGTCGGATCTGAATTTAAATCCCAGATTTTAAATCTGCGTAAAATTCTGCGTACACTGATGTATAATAACTTAAGTTTACTCTAAAAAATAAGCGAGATATCGATATCAAAATTTTGACATAGTTTTCGACATGAATTTTTGCAAAAATTTGCAAATTTCGACTGTAGAAAAATCAAAAAACTATTTCTTATGTAAAAAATCGCGAGAAAAACGATGGCGCAAACCGCATCTCAATATCTGAAATAGTTTCCAAGATATCGAGCACAAATTGTTTTCAACCTTCAAAAATTTGGTCCTCTGGCGACAACCCAAAATTTCAAACGGCCATAACTCAGTTATTTGTTGACAAAACTTCAAAAATTCTCATATTTTTAGATTCAGCGTGACATTCTGCGTAAAATGAGACCCAAATTTGTTAAGTTTGCTTAATAAATAAACGAGGTATTGGTCAAAAACTGTTTTGAAAACAGCATTTCAGGGTGATTTTCAATCAATGTTTTCAAAATCAAAACGACGTTTAATAGCTTTGAATTATACATCAGTCGAATGAGGAGCTCAAAATCTATCTACTGGCCAAATTTGAGATCCATTGGACCAATAGTTTACGCGTTATGGCCAAAAATAAAGAAAATTAAAAATTTTCATCGTTTGAGTCGGAATTTTTTTTCGCGAAAAATCGACTATCGAATTTTGGGCTTTTGAAAACATTTTCTGGCTTAAAATGAGCCGAGAAAAAAAATGGCGCAAACCGCATCTCAATATCTCAAATAGTTTCCTAGATATTTAACTTTAAAAATTATGAAAAATGAGGAAAAATGAAAATCAACTTTCCAAAACTTTGATCGACCATAACTCAGTTATTTGTTGTCGGATCTGAATTTAAATCACAGATTTGGAAGCTGCGTAAAATTCTGCGTACACTGATGTATAATAACTTAAATTTACTCTAAAAAATAAGCGAAATATCCATATCAAAATTTTGACATAGTTCTTGACATGAATTTTTGCAAACATTGGCAAATTTCGACTGTAAAAAAATCAAAAAACTATTTCTTATGTAAAAAATTGCGAGAAAAACGATGGCGCAAACCGCATCTCAATATCTGCAATAGTTTCCAAGATATCGAGCACAAATTGTTTTCAACCTTCAAAAATTTGGTCCTCTGGCGACAACCCAAAATTTCAAACGGCCATAACTCAGTTATTTGTTGACAAAAATTCAAAAATTCTCATATTTTTAGATTCAGCGTGACATTCTGCGTAAAATGAGACCCAAATTTGTTAAGTTTGCTTAATAAATAAACGAGGTATTGGTCAAAAACTGTTTTGAAAACAGCATTTCAGGGTGATTTTCAATCAATGTTTTCAAAATCAAAACGACGTTTAATAGCTTTGAATTATACATCAGTCGAATGAGGAGCTCAAAATCTATCTACTGGCCAAATTTGAGATCCATTGGACAAATAGTTTACGCGTTATAGCCAAAAATAAAGAAAATTAAAAATTTTCATCGTTTGAGTCGGAATTTTTTTTCGCGAAAAATCGACTATCGAATTTTGGGCTTTTGAAAACATTTTCAGACTTAAAATGAGCCGAGAAAAAGAATGACGCAAACCGCATCTCAATATCTCAAATAGTTTCCTAGATATTTAACTTTAAAAATTATGAAAAATGAGGAAAAATGAAAATCAACTTTCCGAAACTTTGATCGACCATAACTCAGTTATTTGTTGTCGGATCTGAATTTAAATCACAGATTTGGAAGCTGCGTAAAATTCTGCGTACACTGATGTATAATAACTTAAATTTACTCTAAAAAATAAGCGAAATATCCATATCAAAATTTTGACATAGTTTTTGACATGAATTTTTGCAAAAATTTGCAAATTTCGACTGTAAAAAAATCAAAAAACTATTTCCTATGTAAAAAATTGCGAGAAAAACGATGGCGCAAACCGCATCTCAATATCTGAAACAGTTTCCAAGATATCGAGCACAAATTGTTTTCAACCTTCAAAAATTTGGTCCTCTGGCGACAACCCAAAATTTCAAACGGCCATAACTCAGTTATTTGTTGACAAAAATTCAAAAATTCTCATATTTTTAGATTCAGCGTGACATTCTGCGTAAAATGAGACCCAAATTTGTTAAGTTTGCTTAATAAATAAACGAGGTATTGGTCAAAAACTGTTTTGAAAACAGCATTTCAGGGTGATTTTCAATCAATGTTTTCAAAATCAAAACGACGTTTAATAGCTTTGAATTATACATCAGTCGAATGAGGAGCTCAAAATCTATCTACTGGCCAAATTTGAGATCCATTGGACAAATAGTTTACGCGTTATGGCCAAAAATAAAGAAAATTAAAAATTTTCATCGTTTGAGTCGGAATTTTTTTTCGCGAAAAATCGACTATCGAATTTTGGGCTTTTGAAAACATTTTCTGGCTTAAAATGAGCCGAGAAAAAAAATGGCGCAAACCGCATCTCAATATCTCAAATAGTTTCCTAGATATTTAACTTTAAAAATTATGAAAAATGAGGAAAAATGAAAATCAACTTTCCGAAACTCTGATCGACCATAACTCAGTTATTTGTTGTCGGATCTGAATTTAAATCACAGATTTGGAAGCTGCGTAAAATTCTGCGTACACTGATGTATAATAACTTAAATTTACTCTAAAAAATAAGCGAAATATCCATATCAAAATTTTGACATAGTTTTTGACATGAATTTTTGCAAAAATTTGCAAATTTCGACTGTAAAAAAATCAAAAAACTATTTCTTATGTAAAAAATTGCGAGAAAAACGATGGCGCAAACCGCATCTCAATATCTGAAACAGTTTCCAAGATATCGAGCACAAATTGTTTTCAACCTTCAAAAATTTGGTCCTATGGCGACAACCCAAAATTTCAAACGGCCATAACTCAGTTATTTGTTGACAAAAATTCAAAAATTCTCATATTTTTAGATTCAGCGTGACATTCTGCGTAAAATGAGACCCAAATTTGTTAAGTTTGCTTAATAAATAAACGAGGTATTGGTCAAAAACTGTTTTGAAAACAGCATTTCAGGGTGATTTTCAATCAATGTTTTCAAAATCAAAACGACGTTTAATAGCTTTGAATTATACATCAGTCGAAAGAGGAGCTCAAAATCTATCTACTGGCCAAATTTGAGATCTATTGGACAAATAGATTACGAGTTATGGCCAAAAATAAAGAAAATTAAAAATTTTCATCGTTTGAGTCGGAATTTTTTTTCGCGAAAAATCGACTATCGAATTTTGGGCTTTTGAAAACATTTTCTGGCTTAAAATGAGCCGAGAAAAAAAATGGCGCAAACCGCATCTCAATATCTCAAATAGTTTCCTAGATATTTAACTTTAAAAATTATGAAAATTGAGGAAAAATGAAAATCAACTCTCCGAAACTTTGATCGACCATAACTCAGTTATTTGTTGTCGGATCTGAATTTAAATCACAGATTTGGAAGCTGCGTAAAATTCTGCGTACACTGATGTATAATAACTTAAGTTTACTCTAAAAATAAGCGAAATATCCATATCAAAATTTTGACATAGTTTTAGACATGAATTTTTGCAAAAATTTGCAAATTTCGACTGTAGAAAAATCAAAAAACTATTTCTTATGTAAAAAGTCGCGAGAAAAACGATGGGCAAACCGCATCTCAATATCTGAAATAGTTTCCAAGATATCGAGCACAAATTGTTTTCAACCTTCAAAAATTTGGCCCTCTGGCGACAACCCAAAATTTCAAACGGCCATAACTCAGTTATTTGTTAACAAAAGTTCAAAAATTCGCATATTTTTAGATTCAGCGTGACATTCTGCGTAAAATGAGACCCAAATTTGTTAAGTTTGCTTAATAAATAAACGAAGTATTGGTCAAAAACTGTTTTGAAAACAGCATTTCAGGGTGATTTTCAATCAATGTTTTCAAAATCAAAACGACGTTTAATAGCTTTGAATTATACATCAGTCGAAAGAGGAGCTCAAAATCTATCTACTGGCCAAATTTGAGATCCATTGGACAAATAGTTTACGAGTTATGGCCAAAAATAAAGAAAATTAAAAATTTTCATCGTTTGAGTCGGAATTTTTTTTCGCGAAAAATCGACTATCGAATTTTGGGCTTTTGAAAACATTTTCTGGCTTAAAATGAGCCGAGAAAAAAAATGGCGCAAACCGCATCTCAATATCTCAAATAGTTTCCTAGATATTTAACTTTAAAAATTATGAAAAATGAGGAAAAATGAAAATCAACTTTCCGAAACTTTGATCGACCATAACTCAGTTATTTGTTGTCGGATCTGAATTTAAATCCCAGATTTGGAAGCTGCGTAAAATTCTGCGTACACTGATGTATAATAACTTAAATTTACTCTAAAAAATAAGCGAAATATCCATATCAAAATTTTGACATAGTTCTTGACATGAATTTTTGCAAAAATTGGTAAATTTCGACTGTAAAAAAATCAAAAAACTATTTCTTATGTAAAAAATTGCGAGAAAAACGATGGCGCAAACCGAATCTCAATATCTGAAATAGTTTCCAAGATATCGAGCACAAATTGTTTTCAACCTTCAAAAATTTGGTCCTCTGGCGACAACCCAAAATTTCAAACGGCCATAACTCAGTTATTTGTTGACAAAAATTCAAAAATTCTGATATTTTTAGATTCAGCGTGACATTCTGCGTAAAATGAGACCCAAATTTGTTAAGTTTGCTTAATAAATAAACGAGGTATTGGTCAAAAACTGTTTTGAAAACAGCATTTCAGGGTGATTTTCAATCAATGTTTTCAAAATCAAAACGACGTTTAATAGCTTTGAATTATACATCAGTCGAATGAGGAGCTCAAAATCTATCTACTGGCCAGATTTGAGATCCATTGGACAAATAGTTTACGAGTTATGGCCAAAAATAAAGAAAATTAAAAATTTTCATCGTTTGAGTCGGAATTTTTTTTCGCGAAAAATCGACTATCGAATTTTGGCCTTTTGAAAACATTTTCTGACGTAGAATGAGCCGAGAAAAAGAATGGCGCAAACCGCATCTCAATATCTCAAATAGTTTCGTAGATATTTAACTTTAAAAATTACGAAAAATGAGGAAAAATGAAAATCAACTTTTCGAAACTTTGATCGACCATAACTCAGTTATTTGTTGTCGGATCTGAATTTAAATCACAGATTTGGAAGCTGCGTAAAATTCTGCGTACACTGATGTATAATAACTTAAGTTTAGTCTAAAAATAAGCGAAATATCCATATCAAAATTTTGACATAGTTTTTGACATGAATTTTTGCAAAAATTTCCAAATTTCGACTGTAGAAAAATCAAAAAACTATTTCTTATGTAAAAAGTCGCGAGAAAAACGATGGCGCAAACCGCATCTCAATATCTGAAATAGTTTCCAAGATATCGAGCACAAATTGTTTTCAACCTTCAAAAATTTGGCCCTCTGGCGACAACCCAAAATTTCAAACGGCCATAACTCAGTTATTTGTTAACAAAAGTTCAAAAATTCGCATATTTTTAGATTCAGCGTGACATTCTGCGTAAAATGAGACCCAAATTTGTTAAGTTTGCTTAATAAATAAACGAGGTATTGGTCAAAAACTGTTTTGAAAACAGCATTTCAGGGTGATTTTCAATCAATGTTTTCAAAATCAAAACGACGTTTAATAGCTTTGAATTATACATCAGTCGAATGAAGAGCTCAAAATCTATCTACTGGCCAAATTTGAGATCCATTGGACCAATAGTTTACGCGTTATGGCCAAAAATAAAGAAAATTAAAAATTTTCATCGTTTGAGTCGGAATTCTTTTTCGCGAAAAATCGACTATCGAATTTTGGGCTTTTGAAAACATTTTCTGACTTAAAATGAGCCGAGAAAAAGAATGGCGCAAACCGCATCTCAATATCTCAAATAGTTTCCTAGATATTTAACTTTAAAAATTATGAAAAATGAGGAAAAATGAAAATCAACTTTCCGAAACTTTGATCGACCATAACTCAGTTATTTGTTGTCGGATCTGAATTTAAATCACAGATTTGGAAGCTGCGTAAAATTCTGCGTACACTGATGTATAATAACTTAAATTTACTCTAAAAAATAAGCGAAATATCCATATCAAAATTTTGACATAGTTCTTGACATGAATTTTTGCAAAAATTGGCAAATTTCGACTGTAAAAAAATCAAAAAACCATTTCTTATGTAAAAAATTGCGAGAAAAACGATGGCGCAAACCGCATCTCAATATCTGAAATAGTTTCCAAGATTTCGAGCACAAATTGTTTTCAACCTTCAAAAATTTGGTCCTCTGGCGACAACCCAAAATTTCAAACGGCCATAACTCAGTTATTTGTTGACAAAAATTCAAAAATTCTCATATTTTTAGATTCAGCGTGACATTCTGCGTAAAATGAGACCCAAATTTGTTAAGTTTGCTTAATAAATAAACGAGGTATTGGTCAAAAACTGTTTTGAAAACAGCATTTCAGGGTGATTTTCAATCAATGTTTTCAAAATCAAAACGACGTTTAATAGCTTTGAATTATACATCAGTCGAAAGAGGAGCTCAAAATCTATCTACTGGCCAAATTTGAGATCTATTGGACAAATAGATTACGAGTTATGGCCAAAAATAAAGAAAATTAAAAATTTTCATCGTTTGAGTCGGAATTTTTTTTCGCGAAAAATCGACTATCGAATTTTGGGCTTTTGAAAACATTTTCTGGCTTAAAATGAGCCGAGAAAAAAAATGGCGCAAACCGCATCTCAATATCTCAAATAGTTTCCTAGATATTTAACTTTAAAAATTATGAAAAATGAGGAAAAATGAAAATCAACTCTCCGAAACTTTGATCGACCATAACTCAGTTATTTGTTGTCGGATCTGAATTTAAATCACAGATTTGGAAGCTGCGTAAAGTTCTGCGTACACTGATGTATAATAACTTAAATTTACTCTAAAAAATAAGCGAAATATCCATATCAAAATTTTGACATAGTTCTTGACATGAATTTTTGCAAAAATTGGCAAATTTCGACTGTAAAAAAATCAAAAAACTATTTCTTATGTAAAAAATTGCGAGAAAAACGATGGCGCAAACCGCATCTCAATATCTGAAATAGTTTCCAAGATTTCGAGCACAAATTGTTTTCAACCTTCAAAAATTTGGTCCTCTGGCGACAACCCAAAATTTCAAACGGCCATAACTCAGTTATTTGTTGACAAAAATTCAAAAATTCGCATATTTTTAGATTCAGCGTGACATTCTGCGTAAAATGAGACCCAAATTTGTTAAGTTTGCTTAATAAATAAACGAGGTATTGGTCAAAAACTGTTTTGAAAACAGCATTTCAGGGTGATTTTCAATCAATGTTTTCAAAATCAAAACGACGTTTAATAGCTTTGAATTATACATCAGTCGAAAGAGGAGCTCAAAATCTATCTACTGGCCAAATTTGAGATCTATTGGACAAATAGATTACGAGTTATGGCCAAAAATAAAGAAAATTAAAAATTTTCATCGTTTGAGTCGGAATTTTTTTTCGCGAAAAATCGACTATCGAATTTTGGCCTTTTGAAAACATTTTCTGACGTAAAATGAGCCGAGAAAAAGAATGGCGCAAACCGCATCTCAATATCTCAAATAGTTTCGTAGATATTTAACTTTAAAAATTACGAAAAAATGAGGAAAAATGAAAATCAACTTTTCGAAATTTTGATCGACCATAACTCAGTTATTTGTTGTCGGATCTGAATTTAAATCCCAGATTTGGAAGCTGCATAAAATTCTGCGTACACTGATGTATAATAACTTAAGTTTTCTCTAAAAATAAGCGAAATATCCATATCAAAATTTTGACATAGTTTTTGACATGAATTTTTGCAAAAATTTGCAAATTTCGACTGTAGAAAAATCAAAAAACTATTTCTTATGTAAAAAGTCGCGAGAAAAACGATGGCGCAAACCGCATCTCAATATCTGAAATAGTTTCCAAGATATCGAGCACAAATTGTTTTCAACCTTCAAAAATTTGGCCCTCTGGCGACAACCCAAAATTTCAAACGGCCATAACTCAGTTATTTGTCAACAAAAGTTCAAAAATTCGCATATTTTTAGATTCAGCGTGACATTCTGCGTAAAATGAGACCCAAATTTGTTAAGTTTGCTTAATAAATAAACGAGGTATTGGTCAAAAACTGTTTTGAAAACAGCATTTCAGGGTGATTTTCAATCAATGTTTTCAAAATCAAAACGACGTTTAATAGCTTTGAATTATACATCAGTCGAAAGAGGAGCTCAAAATCTATCTACTGGCCAAATTTGAGATCCATTGGACAAATAGTTTACGAGTTATGGCCAAAAATAAAGAAAATTAAAAATTTTCATCGTTTGAGTCGGAATTTTTTTTCGCGAAAAATCGACTATCGAATTTTGGCCTTTTGAAAACATTTTCTGACGTAAAATGAGCCGAGAAAAAGAATGACGCAAACCGCATCTCAATATCTCAAATAGTTTCCTAGATATTTAACTATAAAAATTACGAAAAATGAGGAAAAATGAAAATCAACTTTTCGAAACTTTGATCGACCATAACTCAGTTATTTGTTGTCGGATCTGAATTTAAATCCCAGATTTGGAAGCTGCGTAAAATTCTGCGTACACTGATGTATAATAACTTAAGTTTACTCTAAAAATAAGCGAAATATTCATATCAAAATTTTGACATAGTTTTTGACATGAATTTTTGCAAAAATTTGCAAATTTCGACTGTAGAAAAATCAAAAAACTATTTCTTATGTAAAAAGTCGCGAGAAAAACGATGGCGCAAACCGCATCTCAATATCTGAAATAGTTTCCAAGATATCGAGCACAAATTGTTTTCAACCTTCAAAAATTTGGCCCTCTGGCGACAACCCAAAATTTCAAACGGCCATAACTCAGTTATTTGTTAACAAAAGTTCAAAAATTCGCATATTTTAGATTCAGCGTGACATTCTGCGTAAAATGAGACCCAAATTTGTTAAGTTTGCTTAATAAATAAACGAGGTATTGGTCAAAAACTGTTTTGAAAACAGCATTTCATGGTGATTTTCAATCAATGTTTTCAAAATCAAAACGACGTTTAATACCTTTGAATTATACATCAGTCGAAAGAGGAGCTCAAAATCTATCTACTGGCCAAATTTGAGATCCATTGGACAAATAGTTTACGAGTTATGGCCAAAAATAAAGAAAATTAAAAATTTTCATCGTTTGAGTCGGAATTTTTTTTCGCGAAAAATCGACTATCGAATTTTGGCCTTTTGAAAACATTTTCTGACGTAAAATGAGCCGAGAAAAAGAATGACGCAAACCGCATCTCAATATCTCAAATAGTTTCCTAGATATTTAACTTTAAAAATTACGAAAAATGAGGAAAAATGAAAATCAACTTTTCGAAACTTTGATCGACCATAACTCAGTTATTTGTTGTCGGATCTGAATTTAAATCCCAGATTTGGAACCTGCGTAAAATTCTGCGTACACTGATGTATAATAACTTAAGTTTACTCTAAAAATAAGCGAAATATCCATATCAAAATTTTGACATAGTTTTTGACATGAATTTTTGCAAAAATTTGCAAATTTAGACTGTAGAAAAATCAAAAAACTATTTCTTATGTAAAAAGTCGCGAGAAAAACGATGGCGCAAACCGCATCTCAATATCTGAAATAGTTTCCAAGATATCGAGCACAAATTGTTTTCAACCTTCAAAAATTTGGCCCTCTGGAGACAACCCAAAATTTCAAACGGCCATAACTCAGTTATTTGTCAACAAAAGTTCAAAAATTCGCATATTTTTAGATTCAGCGTGACATTCTGCGTAAAATGAGACCCAAATTTGTTAAGTTTGCTTAATAAATAAACGAGGTATTGGTCAAAAACTGTTTTGAAAACAGCATTTCAGGGTGATTTTCAATCAATGTTTTCAAAATCAAAACGACGTTTAATAGCTTTGAATTATACATCAGTCGAAAGAGGAGCTCAAAATCTATCTACTGGCCAAATTTGAGATCCATTGGACAAATAGTTTACGAGTTATGGCCAAAAATAAAGAAAATTAAAAATTTTCATCGTTTGAGTCGGAATTTTTTTTCGCGAAAAATCGACTATCGAATTTTGGCCTTTTGAAAACATTTTCTGACGTAAAATGAGCCGAGAAAAAGAATGACGCAAACCGCATCTCAATATCTCAAATAGTTTCCTAGATATTTAACTATAAAAATTACGAAAAATGAGGAAAAATGAAAATCAACTTTTCGAAACTTTGATCGACCATAACTCAGTTATTTGTTGTCGGATCTGAATTTAAATCCCAGATTTGGAAGCTGCGTAAAATTCTGCGTACACTGATGTATAATAACTTAAGTTTACTCTAAAAATAAGCGAAATATCCATATCAAAATTTTGACATAGTTTTTGACATGAATTTTTGCAAAAATTTGCAAATTTCGACTGTAGAAAAATCAAAAAACTATTTCTTATGTAAAAAGTCGCGAGAAAAACGATGGCGCAAACCGCATCTCAATATCTGAAACAGTTTCCAAGATATCGAGCACAAATTGTTTTCAACCTTCAAAAATTTGGTCCTCTGGCGACAACCCAAAATTTCAAAAGGTCATAACTCAGTTATTTGTTGACAAAAATTCAAAAATTCTCATATTTTTAGATTCAGCGTGACATTCTGCGTAAAATGAGACCCAAATTTGTTAAGTTTGCTTAATAAATAAACGAGGTATTGGTCAAAAACTGTTTTGAAAACAGCATTTCAGGGTGATTTTCAATCAATGTTTTCAAAATCAAAACGACGTTTAATAGCTTTGAATTATACATCAGTCGAAAGAGGAGCTCAAAATCTATCTACTGGCCAAATTTGAGATCTATTGGACAAATAGATTACGAGTTATGGCCAAAAATAAAGAAAATTAAAAATTTTCATCGTTTGAGTCGGAATTTTTTTTCGCGAAAAATCGACTATCGAATTTTGGCCTTTTGAAAACATTTTCTGACGTAAAATGAGCCGAGAAAAAGAATGGCGCAAACCGCATCTCAATATCTCAAATAGTTTCGTAGATATTTAACTTTAAAAATTACGAAAAAATGAGGAAAAATGAAAATCAACTTTTCGAAATTTTGATCGACCATAACTCAGTTATTTGTTGTCGGATCTGAATTTAAATCCCAGATTTGGAAGCTGCATAAAATTCTGCGTACACTGATGTATAATAACTTAAGTTTTCTCTAAAAATAAGCGAAATATCCATATCAAAATTTTGACATAGTTTTTGACATGAATTTTTGCAAAAATTTGCAAATTTCGACTGTAGAAAAATCAAAAAAGTATTTCTTATGTAAAAAGTCGCGAGAAAAACGATGGCGCAAACCGCATCTCAATATCTGAAATAGTTTCCAAGATATCGAGCACAAATTGTTTTCAACCTTCAAAAATTTGGCCCTCTGGCGACAACCCAAAATTTCAAACGGCCATAACTCAGTTATTTGTCAACAAAAGTTCAAAAATTCGCATATTTTTAGATTCAGCGTGACATTCTGCGTAAAATGAGACCCAAATTTGTTAAGTTTGCTTAATAAATAAACGAGGTATTGGTCAAAAACTGTTTTGAAAACAGCATTTCAGGGTGATTTTCAATCAATGTTTTCAAAATCAAAACGACGTTTAATAGCTTTGAATTATACATCAGTCGAATGAGGAGCTCAAAATCTATCTACTGGCCAAATTTGAGATCCATTGGACAAATAGTTTACGCGTTATGGCCAAAAATAAAGAACATTAAAAATTTTCATCGTTTGAGTCGGAATTTTTTTTCGCGAAAAATCGACTATCGAATTTTGGGCTTTTGAAAACATTTTCTGACTTAAAATGAGCCGAGAAAAAGAATGACGCAAACCGCATCTCAATATCTCAAATAGTTTCCTAGATATTTAACTTTAAAAATTATGAAAAATGAGGAAAAATGAAAATCAACTTTCTGAAACTTTGATCGACCATAACTCAGTTATTTGTTGTCGGATCTGAATTTAAATCACAGATTTGGAAGCTGCGTAAAATTCTGCGTACACTGATGTATAATAACTTAAATTTACTCTAAAAAATAAGCGAAATATCCATATCAAAATTTTGACATAGTTCTTGACATGAATTTTTGCAAAAATTGGTAAATTTCGACTGTAAAAAAATCAAAAAACTATTTCTTATGTAAAAAATTGCGAGAAAAACGATGGCGCAAACCGCATCTCAATATCTGAAATAGTTTCCAAGATATCGAGCACAAATTGTTTTCAACCTTCAAAAATTTGGTCCTCTGGCGACAACCCAAAATTTCAAACGGCCATAACTCGGTTATTTGTCAACAAAAGTTCAAAAATTCGCATATTTTTAGATTCAGCGTGACATTCTGCGTAAAATGAGACCCAAATTTGTTAAGTTTGCTTAATAAATAAACGAGGTATTGGTCAAAAACTGTTTTGAAAACAGCATTTCAGGGTGATTTTCAATCAATGTTTTCAAAATCAAAACGACGTTTAATAGCTTTGAATTATACATCAGTCGAAAGAGGAGCTCAAAATCTATCTACTGGCCAAATTTGAGATCCATTGGACAAATAGTTTACGAGTTATGGCCAAAAATAAAGAAAATTAAAAATTTTCATCGTTTGAGTCGGAATTTTTTTTCGCGAAAAATCGACTATCGAATTTTGGCCTTTTGAAAACATTTTCTGACGTAAAATGAGCCGAGAAAAAGAATGACGCAAACCGCATCTCAATATCTCAAATAGTTTCCTAGATATTTAACTATAAAAATTACGAAAAATGAGGAAAAATGAAAATCAACTTTTCGAAACTTTGATCGACCATAACTCAGTTATTTGTTGTCGGATCTGAATTTAAATCCCAGATTTGGAAGCTGCGTAAAATTCTGCGTACACTGATGTATAATAACTTAAGTTTACTCTAAAAATAAGCGAAATATTCATATCAAAATTTTGACATAGTTTTTGACATGAATTTTTGCAAAAATTTGCAAATTTCGACTGTAGAAAAATCAAAAAACTATTTCTTATGTAAAAAGTCGCGAGAAAAACGATGGCGCAAACCGCATCTCAATATCTGAAATAGTTTCCAAGATATCGAGCACAAATTGTTTTCAACCTTCAAAAATTTGGCCCTCTGGCGACAACCCAAAATTTCAAACGGCCATAACTCAGTTATTTGTTGACAAAAGTTCAAAAATTCGCATATTTTTAGATTCAGCGTGACATTCTGCGTAAAATGAGACCCAAATTTGTTAAGTTTGCTTAATAAATAAACGAGGTATTGGTCAAAAACTGTTTTGAAAACAGCATTTCATGGTGATTTTCAATCAATGTTTTCAAAATCAAAACGACGTTTAATAGCTTTGAATTATACATCAGTCGAAAGAGGAGCTCAAAATCTATCTACTGGCCAAATTTGAGATCCATTGGACAAATAGTTTACGAGTTATGGCCAAAAATAAGGAAAATTAAAAATTTTCATCGTTTGAGTCGGAATTTTTTTTCGCGAAAAATCGACTATCGAATTTTGGCCTTTTGAAAACATTTTCTGACGTAAAATGAGCCGAGAAAAAGAATGACGCAAACCGCATCTCAATATCTCAAATAGTTTCCTAGATATTTAACTTTAAAAATTACGAAAAATGAGGAAAAATGAAAATCAACTTTTCGAAACTTTGATCGACCATAACTCAGTTATTTGTTGTCGGATCTGAATTTAAATCCCAGATTTGGAACCTGCGTAAAATTCTGCGTACACTGATGTATAATAACTTAAGTTTACTCTAAAAATAAGCGAAATATCCATATCAAAATTTTGACATAGTTTTTGACATGAATTTTTGCAAAAATTTGCAAATTTCGACTGTAGAAAAATCAAAAAACTATTTCTTATGTAAAAAGTCGCGAGAAAAACGATGGCGCAAACCGCATCTCAATATCTGAAATAGTTTCCAAGATATCGAGCACAAATTGTTTTCAACCTTCAAAAATTTGGCCCTCTGGCGACAACCCAAAATTTCAAACGGCCATAATTCAGTTATTTGTTAACAAAAGTTAAAAAATTCGCATATTTTTAGATTCAGCGTGACATTCTGCGTAAAATGAGACCCACATTTGTCAAGTTTGCTTAATAAATAAACGAGGCATTGGTCAAAAACTGTTTTGAAAACATCATTTCAGGGTGATTTTCAATCAATGTTTTCAAAATCAAAACGACGCTTAATAGCTTTGAATTATACATGTGTCAAGAGAGGAGCTCAAAATCTATCTACTGGCCAAATTTGAGATCCATTGGACAAATAGTTTACGAGTTATGGCCAAAAATAAAGAAAATTAAAAATTTTCATCGTTTGAGTCGGAATTTTTTTTCGCGAAAAATCGACTATCGAATTTTGGCCTTTTGAAAACATTTTCTGACGTAAAATGAGCCGAGAAAAAGAATGACGCAAACCGCATCTCAATATCTCAAACAGTTTCCTAGATATTTAACTTTAAAAATTACGAAAGATGAGGAAAAATGAAAATCAACTTTTCGAAACTTTGATCGACCACAACTCAGTTATTTGTTGTCGGATCTGAATTTAAATCCCAGATTTGGAAGCTGCGAAAAATTCTGCGTACACTGATGTATAATAACTTATGTTTACTCTAAAAAATAAGAGAAATATCCATATCAAAATTTTGACATAGTTTTTGACATGAATTTTTGCAAAAATTTGCAAATTTTGACTGTAAAAAAATTAAAAAACTATTTCTTATGTAAAAAATTGCGAGAAAAACGATGGCGCAAACCGCATCTCAATATCTGAAATAGTTTCCAAGATATCGAGCACAAATTGTTTTCAACCTTCAAAAATTTGGCCCTCTGACGACAACCCAAAATTTCAAACGGCCATAACTCAGTTATTTGTTAACAAAAATTCTAAAATTCTCATATTTTTAGATTCAGCGTGACATTCTGCGTAAAATGAGACCCAAATTTGTTAAGTTTGCTTAATAAATAAACGAGGCATTGGTCAAAAACTGATTTGAAAACATCATTTCGAGGTGATTTTCAATCAATGTTTTCAAAATCAAAACGACGTTTAATAGCTTTGAATTATACATGTGTCCAGAGAGGAGCTCAAAATCTATCTACTGGCCAAATTTGAGATCCATTGGACAAATAGTTTACGAGTTATGGCCAAAAATAAAAAAAATTAAAAATTTTCATCGTTTGAGTCGGAATTTTTTTTCGCGAAAAATCGACTATCGAATTTTGGGCTTTTGAAAACATTTTCTGACGTAAAATGAGCCGAGAAAAAGAATGGCGCAAACCGCATCTCAATATCTCAAATAGTTTCCTAGATATTTAACTTTAAAAATTACGAAAAATGAGGAAAAATGAAAATCAACTTTCCGAAACTTTGATCGACCATAACTCAGTTATTCTGTTAACTCAATTCTACAAAACTCGTGTGAAATCTTCCATTTTCAACACTTGTTATACAATATACTATTCCGAAACTTTTATCGCCCAAACGCTTCTCCAATATTTCTAATAGTTTCGGAATCTCTTATCAATGTGGTTTATTTCTTTTTATTGTTACTTTCAGTGCAGAAAAACAGCCTGAATAAAATGCCCGCAGAATAATTCAATAATTTTTTCCTGCCTGGATTTTCCTATTACCGCCTTAATTTTATCACCCTGTATAGTAACCACACCTCTGCACTGAATTGCAGCAGACGATTCGTATCGTTCGTCGGTAATTGTAGCAAAACAGGATTGTTTGGTTCCGACGTAGACAAGCACAGAATTCAGACTAGTTCAATTACAAAAGCTGCGTTATTGTTCTTCTTTTTGTCTGCATCATTGGTGGTTTCTGCTAAATCAGACCAACATTTCCTCTTTATCGCCGTACGAGTTTTTTACGTTTCTAGCTTATAATCTTGCACCAGGAGGACAAAATCTAGCAAAACCAAAGCAAACAATCAACCAAGTGCAGTTAGCAGTGGTCGTACCGCCAGGAACTAAACTCCCTCAAGGAAACCAACCACCAGGTCCTCCCTCTTCGGAGTACGTTTGGCTACAAGTTCCAGCTTCGTATTTCACGCAAGGAACAGCTCCTCCAAGTCCAACGAGACCATCAGGAGGCTCTGATGTTTTTAACTTCGAAAACACACCAGGGGTGCATCAACCCCTTGCCCCAGTCACGACAGCACCTCCTCCAGGTACTGTCCAACACCCTTAACCTCTTGTAATAATCCCACCGTTGCAGTGGACGTTCTTTTACGAAGATGTTTGAGACCAAGAGGACAATTCCCAAGCAGTGCTTGCAACAAATACGTGAACTGTTGGGACGGCGTCGCCGTGGAGCAATTCTGCCCGGAAACTCTAGTGTTCAACCCCAAAGGCTACTGTGATTATCCAGAAAACGTGGATTGCGGAGGACGACCAACTGAAGGTATCAATACAAATCGCTAACTGTAAAAACGGATTCGGCGCCACAATATTAACTGTATCGTTTACCACGCAGAGATTCCACCTCCTCCGATGTCAATCGACACGACTACGGTTTCTTCACCGGTTCAGACCTCTTCGCAAGCACCCACAACTGCAGCTCCTCCAACTGTGATAGTCACTCTGCCCACGAGTATTACTTGTAAAACCCGTGTTATTTGATACTACACGATTTTTTTAGTTGATCCCAGTTTACGTAAAAGGTGTGCGAAACCAAGAGGTCAATTCCGAAGCGAAGCTTGTAATAAATATGTTAATTGTTGGGATGACGTCGTCGTCGAACAGGAGTGTCCTGAAGGACTGTTGTTCTCAAATAAAGGATACTGTGATTATCCAGGGAATGTTGATTGCCAGAATCACACAACGCCGACGAGTAATTCGTTAGATTAATTTCTCATGGTTGATTTAATGATGTTTTTTAGGAAACGGAGAAGTTGGGGCTAGTGAGTGTCCCATCGACTTTGGTACTTTTAGAGAAAAAGCGAATTGTAGCAACTATTTTACTTGTATTGGAGGGAAAGTTGTCGCGAGATATTCTTGTCCGGAAGGGTTCAATTTTAATGATGTGAGTCAGAAATATTTGGGGTGTTTGATTTTTTATTTTACTGTTGGCAGAATTTGGGCGTCTGTGATTACGCAGACCGTGTGGATTGCAGCAAGGATCCGTTGATCTTTAGTCCGAAATCCAACTTCTTATCGAATCTCCCAAAAGGTACGATACTAATTAGATATAAAATATTGGAAATAAAAATGAAGAAATTAAACAACATTCGAGTTCCATATTTATTAAAAATCTTTAGAATGATTGGAGAAAAATACAGATAATGGCACTATACTCTCTGATGTTTTTGGTGGATGCGCCGGTCAAATTCAAATCCAAAATTGCAATCCCGTTTTGAAATTGCTACTCGAATATTACACAGAAAATTTTGCTGGCATTTTTCGTTTGAAATGTAGTAGGAGTATTAATTTGTCGCAAAAATTTGAAACAACCGTTAAAAATGAATTCTTCAAAAGTTTTTAACATTTTCAAATCATTTGAACAAAAAAATCACAAAGTTTCTCCGTCAGAAACGAAAACAAATTTGTTTTAACGAGTAGTCAACTTATAGATTTTATTCGAATTATTAACCAAAGAACTGAGCCTTCAGTTCAAATAATCGAATTTGAATGATCGATGTTCGAATAAAAAGTTCATTGTCCACAAATTTAAACGCTTTTAACTCACTTATTTGTTGTCGGATCTGAATTTCAATCCAAGATTTAGAATCTGCGGAAAATTCTGTATGCACTGATGTAATTAATAACTCAAGTTTACTCCGAAAAATAAGCGAGATATCGACATCAGAAGTTAGACATAGTTTTAGTCATAAATTTGGCCAAAAACTTCTAATTTTGGGCGAAAAAGTCAAAAATTAAAACATCCATCAGAACGTTTGCAAATTGATGAAATCAAACTTTTATTTCCTTCTTTTCCGTTTAGATTTTTTGCAAAAAATCGACAACTGTAAACCTGGCGCCGTCTTTGCCCTCAACCCACAATGCACAGCTGCTTGCTTATGCCGCGAAGGTCTATCTGAAGTGGTCCAGTGTCCATCAGGTTTGGCTTACGACTCCGAGTCCGACAAATGCTTACTGCCACATCTTGCCAAATGGTAAAATCATCAAGCCACACCAACAATTTTTACATAACTTTTGTTGCAGCTAAAGTTGGAGTCATCTTCTACTACTTCCTTATTTATTTAATTTATTGACTTTTTTGGCTTGTGATCTCATTCCACGACGAGTGGAATGTATGGGATGGTGGAGGTTTTTTCTTCTCATTAGAACTATCAAATATAAGTTCTAGAATCTAGTTCAGTTTTTTACTGCGGTTCCTAACTCGGGAAAAAAATTGTAAAAAATGCATGTTATTATTCCATAAAAGGTCGTAATCATCGAAAAATATGAAAGTAGTACTTTAAAGTGGCGCGAAAGTTTTCCTATTATCCAAAAAGTATAGAAAAATATCCATTAATAATTCCAATAGTTTGCAATTAGCTTAGTTATATCACTTAATTAAAATACTTATAAGTCTTACAGTTATGGGCACACTTACGATTTGTTGTTATTTACCTTATATAAAGCCATATCTTAGATTTTTGTCACGGCTTAACTAAGTTAGCAAAAAACTAAGTGAAATTGCATTAAAAGCTTCCTAAATGTCAATGAATTAGCACATTACGCATAATAGACTTGCAGTGATATAATATTCAATATTTCAACTTTGCATTCAAAAAGCCTTCATCAATAGTTAATTAAAGGCCATTAAGAAAAAACCAATTACCGTTTTTCTGTAGTTTTTTCTATAAATTTCGATAACACGTTAATAGGTACAAATTAATAGTTCCAATTGATTAAGCTTGTCACCATAAATTTCTTCTCATCCAAATCTTGATTTACAAACCAAATAATTAATTAAATATCTGCCGAAACCCACAGATCTTTGTCCCAGGCCAAGGTTATTGCTATAACTCAAAATTCACTGCATATTTTGTATTTACTCTTCAAGTAAAAGAACCCGAACCTGTTTCTTTCCCTTCTCTCTTCTTGTAGTTATCAACCCATCAAATGCCAGACTCCATTGAGCGTGTTAATAACATGGGAAAAACATCAAGTTTAATCAGTTGATTAGGTCGAAAACAATGGATGTTCTCAAGTTTTTTTGTCAACGGAAATCAAGTACATGATATGCAAATATTTCTGCGTTTGTTGTGATTGAAGGAAACTATTTAAACGTTAACTTTGACACATGAACTGGAACTAACAACCACAAAGTCACCTTGGTATCTCATGTCTTTGCAAAATTAGTTTTTTACCAAGGTTTGAAGTGGAGACGACATTTCATGGACACGCCTAGGCTCAATTAATTATGAACCAGAATAAATTGGTGTGTTTTTACACCGCTGCAATTTTGGTGGATGCGCCTGGATGCTCCCATTTAATTTCCACATTAACACATTCCCGTCGATTTCATGATCATCACGAATGCAATGTTTTTAAATTCAAACATTTCATAGCTGGCCGCTTTTGCTGAATACTAGACCAAGCCATTAGCATTTTGATTGACTTAATCAATAGATTTTACATTTATTGCACATTTGTCGAAATTCGTGCAATTAAGTTCAACCCACTCTATTTTAATGTCATTTATTTTAAGTTTACGTTAAATTAGAGATTCAATTAAACCTCCATTAAATGACCCAGTCCTTGGTGTGTTTTTTTCGAAGTTTTTTCACCGAAAAATTAAAAAACAGTGAAAGTGATACTCTATTTTATTTTGATGAAAAAACAAGTTTTCACTTTATGACCTTCAATTTAAATAACAAAAATGGAAAGAAACACAATACGTTTAAATTTTCTAAAATTACTTTAATAAGGATTTGCCAATAAGTTAAGAAGCTCGGATTTCATAAATTCGTTCGAAATGTTAGATTTTGAGGAGCTAAAAGAAGACCTACATATTTCTTTTAAATGCTCATGAACTTAGATGAACTGAACTGTGTGCCACTTAAATATAAACAACATGAAAATCATTGCGATTGTGTACAATTATATAATGAGTTTATTCCAGTGATCGCCGGAGTGAAAGTGCCGAATCTCTTACGATACTCCAAATATTTAAACTTTTCATCACACACTGTCGAATTGTTTTCTCGGTTTTTCTAGAATTCCTCGTGTGAAATTATGAAATTCCAATTAACACAAGGTTAAAATTTAGAGCTAGAAAGTGCCTCCACAGGTTCACTTCTTCATTAATGGTGTGGAAACAACGTTAAAATAATTAAGCAATTAATTAGCCCACAATTTACAAAATGTAAAGAAAGCTCAAAACTGATCACTATGGAACCATAATTTTGGATGCCCAAACTTTCCCATCTCAAGGTTAACAGGTCTAAACTGATTAAATCTACGAAGAGGATGTTTTTTTTAATTGAGACACAATGTTTATCTTCATTCATGAGGCTTCTCTTGGCATTTCAAGAAGAACTGTGACATTTTAACATCCAAGGATGTTACATCCTGTTACGATACACCCTCGAGCTAATTTTATTTGAAGATTCCGGGCCAGCAGAGGTTCACTGTGCCAAGTTGTGCCCATCTTTGTACACAAGGAGAACAACTTTTCATTTCAGTTCTAATTATGTCTACCGGCAATTCGAAAACGTTTCTCTTCAAATGAGAAAATTGCAACGCGTTTGCATACGATGTTTACACAATAAATCAGCGGGCAGTTAGCGGGACTTCTTTCTTTGCTTTTATGAAGTAGTCAGGATTTAGGCACACAAAACTTTTTAGTTTTTTAGATTCTTCGTTGTTTAGGTTTAAGCAATTCAATAAAATGACGATCTAGAGGTGAAAAAATATAAAGAAACTGATAAGAAAAGACGAAGAAAATGAAAAGCTGAAGCTGTAAACTTTAAAAAGTTTCAAATTGCCCTGAAAACATTTGTGCAACTGATTTGATCAAATTCGCATTTTTGAGAACGAATCCTAAAAACAAGATCAAAGCCAATTTTCTTTATCTGTTGTAGTTCCGAAGATATCAAGCATTAAAAATTTGAAAAATAAAAATCAACTATCTGAAATTTTGATCGGTTATAACCCATTTATTTGTTGTCGTATCTGAATTTCAAACCAAGATTTGGAATCTGCAAAAAATTCTGCATACACTGATATAATATAAAAAAAATAACTCAAGCTTACTCCAAAAAATAAGCGAGATATCGATATCAGAAGTTTGGCATAGTTTTAGTCATGAATTTTTGCGAAAAACTGCAACTTTCGACTTTTGGAAAATCTAAGACCGATTTCTTAGCTAAAAAATAGCGAGAGAAACGATGGCGAAAACCGCATCGTTCCATCTGTCATAGTTTCCGAGATATTGAGCACCGATATTTCCGAACCTTCAAAAATTTGATACTCTGGCGACTACTCCATTGCATTGAAGTTTTTTAATCAGAATTGGAATGTACGAGTAGGTGACAAGCGTAAAATTTTTACCACTGCATCTGAGCACACGCGTAATAAATCTAGACCGTAAAAATGTAAATTTATTCATCCAACCGTTGAATATAGTACGCGCATAATTTCTAATTATTTCTATTAAAACAGCAAAAGTGTGGTATTTTACCGGCAACTTGAGACTACTTTTAATTTAGAAATCGTAGAATAAGCACTAGACGGAATTTTTTGGTAAATTATAACTGTGAGAAAGGACATGCCGAATTTACATTTCAGTTGTTGTACTGTTATACTCCTTGAATAATACTCTGATATCCGTTACTTTACTAGTGTGTGAAGAAATTCAAGAGCACGTATTATTATTTGACGGAAGTCACGGCTAAAGAGCTATATCCTTCGATTCTTTAATAAGACAATATTTAATAAATAAATTCCGACACGATCAAAAAATTCTTTCAATTATACCTTTGGTATTCTGGGAAGGATAACGCTAAAGAAAGGGATATGCAAAAGAGTTGATCTTTGACATGAGCAACCTTATTAGAAAAAAGATTCAAGTTCAACTATAATCAAATCATCAGCTTTCTAACTTGCTCATCACCCACACAATTGCAGCCTTTTTTTGTTTTTGCAGTTGCAAAATAAAACTTATGCAAGTGAATATTGACCTATCAGAAAATCCAAATTAAGGTAAACCACTTAGACTTTCGTTGAAATGTTTCAATCACGTCTATTAACTTAGTAATTAAGAGAAGATTTCAAAATACAAGTAACAGCGAAATTTTTTGCACAAACTAACCCTGAGATTTCTTGTTCACTGAAAGATCAAAATGTGGAAGGTGAAGGTAAGATGCACTTGTTTATTAAGAATTGTTTTTTCTGATTTAGTACCTCGAAGACACGATCCTCGATTTAAGCCAAGGTTTCTTTTAATTTAGCAAATGCATAAGAATTAACGTAATGTCAATGATTTTGGTTTAGAAATGTTAGTTTGGTTGAAAAATTAATTATTAATGTACTTCCTCAATTAAACTACAGCTGCTACTTAAAATTACCAACTGCATAATGTTCGAGACATTTCCAATATATTTTATATCTCAGTCAGGGTACCACGAAGGTAATGCCTGCCTACAAATGCATAATAAACTTGCATTGGCGTTCAATGCTCGTGAATACTAATCATTTGCGTAACTTTGTTATGTAACAGTTCTAAGAAAACCGGCGGAAGAAGATCCATTGAAAAGCACCGAAGATTTTTATCAACGTGCAATTATAAGAAAATATAGAGCGACTTCGGTGCTTTACCATTTTAGATCGTTTGTTTGGTTCATCGCAAATGTCACATTAGCACACAAACAGATCATCTTTTCCGATATTGTTCGACTTTATGCTTCCGGGAAAACTGGAAACAGTAATCATAACCGCTATTGAATAATGAGACATACTGTTATGTAGCTACCTTATTGATATGCAAACAATTTTGATTTAAATAAGTGGGACTTGTAACTAAAAATAATACAAAAGTGGAAATGGAAAGTATCTAAAGAAATTTTAATTTCAAGCAGAAAAATAAAAGCTTCCATTACTTTATAGATCGTAAATCACAGGCAGAAATTGCATCTTATTTTAAACATTATTGTTTATTATAGTTGAAAGTGTAATTTGACTGAATTCTGACTGCAGTAATTTATGACCATTCAGATACGAACAGAGAATTATGATTAATGGATCGCGATAAAAGTCGTCGAAAATCATTCTTGGCATTTGATGTTGCACAAATAGGGTTTTATTTTATTTTGCCGAGACAAACAGGGCCGTGTTTAAATAATTTCTTGCCGCATTTCCCTTGTTCTGTTGCAAAATTTGACATCTTAATTTATTGAACTACACGATTCGAGTTGATTTAACTTCGTTTCTCCTTGGGAATTAATTTATCACTCATATTTATATATTTAAATATGTCTAGATTCTCGATTTATTTCCCAAAAATAAGCGAAATATCGATATCAGAAATCTGGCACAGTTTTAGTCGTAAATTCTCGCAAAAAGCTGCAACTTTCGATTTTTGGAAAAACAAAAAACTCTATTTTATGTAAAAAAATCCCAAGAAAAACGATGGCGCAAACCGCATCTCAATGTCTAAAATAGTTTCCGAGATATCGAACACGAATTGTTTTGAACCTTCAAAAATGTGATCCTCTGGCGACAACCCAAAATTTCAAACGGTCATAACTCAGTTATTTGTTGACAAAAATTCAAAAATTCTCATGTTTTTTCAGTTTTTCGCGAAAAATCGACTATCAAATTTTGGGTTTCTTAGAACTTTTTCTAACGTAAAATGAGCCGAGGAAAAAGATTATTTGTTGTCGGATCTAAATTTCAATCCTAGATTCAAGATCTGCAGAAAATTCTGCATTTAAAATGAGGTATAATAACGCAACTTTACTCCAAAAATAAGGGAGACATCGATTTCAGAACTTTACCACAGTTTTGAACATGAATTTTCGGAAAAAATTCCAACTTTCGTTTTTTTTTTAAGTCTAAAAACTTTTTTTTTAATTCGTGGAAAAAACAATGGCGCAAAGCGCAATCGGATATGCCAATAAAACATCTTAATTTATTGAACTACACGATTCGAGTTGATTTAACTCCATTTCTCCTTGGAAATTAATTTATCACTCATATGTATGTAAATATGTCTAAATTCTTGATTTATTTCCCAACGATTTTAAAAATCGCTTGTGAAATTTATCGTTGTGTTGAATTAACAAAACTTCAATTTTAAATCTAAATTATTACCCCTCGAAATAACAGATTGAATCTCCTCGTCTTGCTCAACTCCAACTATGAATTATGACATTATTAGAACTCTTATTAAAAGACGCCCATGTCGCTCATCCACACATTTTTGCAATACGAAGATTCGCAATCTCTGTAGGTTTAGAAAAAATATCAACATAAATAGTCGTAGTGCGGAAAGGTCGCCACCAACCCATCAAATCCCCTTAAATTCGGAAAACCCCGCCACTTTCACTTTTGGAATAATTCATGTGTATCACACTTTATGGGCCCAGAGAAAGTCGCGTTTGCCTTTTGTGTCGCTGTCAAAATTCGACGTAAATCACTGTAATATGGAATGATCCAGGAACCATTAATAATTTCGTAATAGCCCATGATCCTGCTGGGGCCGAATCTAAGTCCATCCCGTTGAAAGAACGGCGCATTCCTCGTTCATTACAAATCCATGGGCGTTTGTAGATTATACAGTACATAGTGGCTGCATGGGCGTGTATAGTGAAAGTGAATTAACGAGAATACATTAAAATATTTAGCGGACAGTAAGAAGTCTGATGGGCACAGTTGGACCTTGAGAGCATGGTTCTGAAATATCCGTCCTCTGAGACGATTTATTCGTCGCGGTAAGATGCTTTCCTGGTTCTTTCAAGAAACTTTTCAATAAATCCGATATGGAAAGAATGTCTGGAATTTATTTTCGCTGTTTATAATTACCTGCAAATTGTTCCAATGTCAGCGGACAAAAAGTCGTGCTTGGTATGTACAGCTACAGTGAAAACCTAGAGATGGGTGAGGCGAAAATATTCAAATTCTGCGAGTTACGTGATACGAATCAATTTTCACAGAGAAATCGAGCAATTCTTCATTCTCCGAAAATTAAACCGCGAATATATGTAATAAGTGATGTAACGCTCAAAACTGATATAACTCGCTTAATTGGAAGAACACATTGATGATATAGTACAAAGTAATGTAAGAAGAAAGTTTCAGTTTCGGTGTTCTTTTGAAAAATTTACAAGAGGCACACCCAAACTTTCAAATGCTTGCTCATCATGCACTGAGTTGCATCAACGATTCCGATTTATCGATTGGCTGCTTCTTGTGTAGAATTTTGGAAAATTACCATTTGGAGGTCTTTAACAAGTTTAATTAGCCTTTGCGACCTAAACCTAGTTGCAAATGCCCACAATCTAAAGTGATTTTATATGTAGTAATTATACAACTTCTAGCACACTTTAGTGAAAAAATTGCAGGTCTTTGCCAAGTTTAAGGTTTGGGTATTTGCGTACAACCTAGTTCCAGCTGGAGAGGCCCAACACCTTGAAATAAAACGAATTTTCAGCTTCCATTTGATTGAAATTTGATCGCTTCGTATGCCGAGATGCAAATTGGTGAATGCGCCAATCTTCTCAATTTTTAATAAAATTCTCATCAGCTTCAATTACACACTGCTTTTCCTGACAGTTTGCAGAATTTTGAATGCTAAAACAACACATTTTTTAAATTTCCACATATTTATGAGTACGTAAAAAACTATCCGAAATTTTGATCGGCCATAACTCAGTTATTTGTTGTCAGATCTGAATTTCAATCCCAGATTTGGAATCTGGGGAAAATTCTGCGTACACTGATATATAATAACTCAAGTTTATTCCACAAAATAAGCGAGATAACGATATCAAAAATTTGGCATAGTTTTAGTCATAAATTTTCGCGAAAAACTGCAACTTTCGACTTTTGGAAATTCTAAGAACGATTTTTCATCTAAAAATTCGCAAAAAAAACTGATGGCGCAAAGCGCAAATCGAATATGGCAATAAAATTTTGTTATTCATTAATTCGCAGAAAGTCCGTGCCTCTGACAACCCTGCACCACCCATGTGGATGTTATGACAATCTCTTCAATTTTGACGCAGAAATACGTAGAAAATCTCAGGCATTCGAAGGCAAACTGCTGTTATAATTTGTGGCTTATTCTCTTGCCCCAAGCTTCTAAATACACAGAAGTATTTTAATAGAGCAAAATAACAGCACACAAATTACCGGTTTCAATAATAGGAATTCGATACATTTTTACCGATAATGCTCAAGCATTGTGATCACTCTGGAAAGAGTGAAAGTCACTATACATATTTGCCCTGTGACAATGCTTATTTGACACTTTCTCTGCACTTGTCTCCTCAAACTCTATTATTGCCGGTACATTTTAATTAAACTATGTCTTCATAAAGTTTTATGCGTGTCATTAGTAAACCAAGTGATTTTACGACGATTTTGTCCTAGTTTTAAAAGAAGATAATCATGATCTATTTCGCATGCTTTCTGATCTTTACCGAGTCGAGTTCTCATCCTAGTTTAGATCGATTTTTATCAGTTTGGGGGACATTGTTTGAAAAGTGTGAAAGCGACAAAATGAGGAAAATTGACAAGGAACTAAAAATGTGACCTTCCGACGTGATTGTTTAAGGTCAATGGTCAGCACCGTAAAATTTTCGCAAAGAAAATTCATTTCCACCCCTGTCAACGATGTGGAATTTCCTACACGTAATAAAGTGGTGTTTTTAAGGGTTGTTGAGGGCGCGAAAGGCGGTAAAAACTGACCACGGAATGTCGCTATGAAGGAATCAGATCAAGGTGGTCAGCGCTTGGGTGTGGTGTCGCGTTTGCGAGATCTTTCCTTATTCATACAAGGAAATTAAACTCAAGCATCTATAAGAGTTGGTAATTGATGATGAAATCTTCATTCTTTCAACTGACTACGCACGATTTGCGTTTAGTCATCGTCCAGCCTTCGTTTCCTCCAAACTCTTAAAAAATAGATTGTTCGGTGGTAAAAGTACAGAACAATAACGTCCTCAAGAGTAAGTAACGATGCTTACAATAACTCGCAAATTGCCACTTGATTGATTTGACTAAAGGCAATGTCAAATGGAAGAAGGCTTGGTCTGTACTTGATCCACTTTTTCTTGTTGTTCCCTTATACGCCATCGCACCCTAAATTGACACTTTTCAATATCGATATTAACATAATGTTTTAATTAAAGCAAGGCAATTAATTTTTTATGTTTGTTCTTGATGCGGTAACTTCCTTGCGTTGATCCACCAAATTTATAACAAAAATAAAAACCGAGAGAGGTGACGAAACGCGGGTCAAAAAACTCAATGATTTGCGATGTTTGCAAATAAACTTGATAATGAATATTAGAAGTAAGTAATAACGAAGTAATAAGTAAAGGGAAAGAAAAGCCACTTTCTCTTTGACAATGTTGACTGATGAGGGTTCCACTTTTCCGTTTTCCCGAAAGGGCACTCTAATCTTAATCGACCATAAAAATGGATTTAGCTGATGCATAACTCAAATTTTCTAATTTGTAACCTTGAGACGGAATTGCGAGTTCTTCCTGAGAATTTTCAAGCGGCAAAAAGTTTAAAATTATTGTAAACAAACAGTGTGGTAACTTTGCTAATAATATTATAAATTATTGAAATGTCTGTCCATATTTTAAGCGAATTAATTCTAATTTTTGCTTCCTATTTCGTTTTCTTCCCCATTCCAGTTATTGTTACAAAAAAAAATCTCAAACACAACACGCAACAGATTTTACAGTTTTTGAATTAATAGTCTGATCATTAGTCCACCACACCCTACTTACAAAATCCCAAATGCCGTTCATCTGTCGCTAGTAAAAACCATTTGCTCGGTCATATGGCCATCGAGTTTCCCTCGTCCGCTTTCTTAAAGCCACAAACTAAAAAACCGTACAAAAGCAAACCCACTGTTAATATAGAAGTTTCCACTTTTATGATGAATCAAAACATTTTGTATGTGAAACATGTTGTGACAATGTCCAGACCACGTTGCCGGCATCGTCAGTGGCGTGCAATGGAAAGCAATATATTGGTAGACAGACTGAGGAAAGAGCTATCAGCAGGATCAGCAAGCGGGGGGTCCTGCAACAGCAGGTATAAAGTAAGCAGGCCTCCTGCGGAAAGACAGTCATACATACTTTAGTGCACAAAGATGAGGTCCTTCGCGTGTTTTTTGGTGCTTAGTGCACTCACCTACTCTGGTACGTACTAGTGCAATTTTTCGCATTTTTGGATATTATTGTGATAGTGGAATTGCAGTGAAACGGGTAGAAATTTCGCGAATTTGAAAGTGATTTTTGGCAGAATTGTGATCGGGTCCAAAAGTTTGATTTTCTGGGAAAAGACGCGACTTTCAAATAAGAAATTTCTAGACGTGAAATGCAAAATTCCACTAACATGATTTGCTCTGTACTTGTGACATACAATTATTATACTTTCTTGGAACATATGGTCAAGTTTTAATTTAACAATGCTCACGGCTTGTTTAACTAGTGAAATTACCTTTTGACTCGATCAATTGAAATTTCATGATAATTAAACAAACATTAATGCAATTTTTCACTAAAATCCGCGCTCTACTGCTTTTTCTAAAGCGTGAAATATCTGAGTAAGTAGGTTGTGAAACTTATTGTGAACGGATTATTTACAATTTACAACCACAATCTGTTCGCCAAGAACGAGTAATGTTGCTGCTAACTATTCCAATTATATTTTTCGTAATAAGAATTACAAAACTCTATTATCACGTTATAACCACTGAACTTCCTAAATTTCAAACCACGTAATGTTTAATAATAAAGTGAAGATGTTATATAAGTAACGGCTCTGGAAGATTCAGTTACCAATAACACAAGTGCATAATTATAGGTAACATTTCATGATTCAGGAAATAGCAATAAACCGTTGAATACTTTTACAAAATAAAAACCGTACCAGTCAACCTTCAGCACACATTTCTGCATAAGATTATTGTCTTCTATAAATACATGCATATATCCGCGTTGTCTCAAATTCTTTTAATCACTTCATTTTTCAACTTTCAATTACCCCGATGTAGGTTAAAGCAATGCTGAAGGCAGCTCCAATTTTTAAGTTTATTTCAATTTCCAGTCGAGCGAAGAGTGTTACAAATAAACCAGACGAGAGATTAAATACTAGAAATTATTATTGTAACAGTTTCTGTTCGAGTATGTAAACTAGAGAAATAAATCTTTGCCCCCGCGAAAAGTGAATTAGTGATTATTATTGACCACATCACTTTCATTACTTTCGATTTGGATTAACGAAAAGTGAACTTTTTCAGGATTTCTAAATTTGAGTACCGCAATTTACCGTTACTATAATTAATGCAAAATTGTTCATACTTAGAATGTTGATACATGCTATAAACATTAATGGAGCTGTAAAATAGTACAGTACAACCTCGATTATCCGTGCTTCTCTGCACGATAATCGAAAAACACGGGTAATCGAGTTGTTCAAAAATATACGTTTTAAGGCAACAGAATTAGTTGGAACGTTTTCTCAAAATTTGTATACCTATAAAACTTTAACAAAATTTATCAACATCTTAACAATACCAATTTTTAATATTAAAAGAAATTAAAACAATCAACTCTTATCAAATATATTACAAGTAACTATTTTGTGGTCTTTCCTTCATTTATATCTTTTTTGGTCCCAAAATTTTCTCTACCACTTGAGTTTTCAGGTTCTTTAATTACGAAAGATTTCATTGCAAAAGAATTTATTTCAAGCATTTTTCTTGATGTTTGCGAATACTACTATTCAAAGACAAAAATTTTAACTCATAATTTTGTTGTTGTTCTTTGCACTGACTTAAATCTTAAACTTCACCTGTTCTGCACTGACTTAAATCTCATTAAACTGCACCAACCTTTACTAAAATTCCAAACTTTAAGTTCTCTAACATTGGAAGCAAAAATACGAAATAGTTGGTCTTCGATTTGTGTTTTTTGTAATGCACGGATAATTGAGGCAATCGAGGTTCTACTGTACTGAGAAATCGTGATTTTCGGCCTTGCACTTGCCAACATTTGACCACTTTGCATATTTTTTCAAGCGCGCTTTAGGGAATTATTACTAAAACAAATGTCAAAGATTCTTTCAACACTGTCTTAACAAATCGCGAGTAATGTCAAGGACCCCGTTTTTCTAAAAAATTACAAAATCTGTAATGAACGAACTCATTTAAAAAATTCCACCCTGAGCATAAATTTGGACGAATTTATTAGTCAAGCCAAAAAACAAAATGGCCTAAAGGTGTAACGGTCGATTATATCACATTATGTGACACCTTAACACAGTTAGCACTTGTATACATGAACTTTTGTTACTTCCTACACTTACGTCGCGTGCCTGATTTTTAGTTTAGAGGCGGAATTACATAATTTGAGTTACTTTGGCACGGATCTTAGGAATGAAATTTATGGTTCCCCCTGTATACATTAGCAAATAAATGAAGCATTATGGGTTCGCTTTCATAACTAGGCGTATCATAACTCATAAGTAACTTAATTATTTACCTAATCTGTCACCACAATTTTATATATCTCACCCATAATTGCGTCATTCACTTTCACAGTGATCGTAAGTCTCCATTTAGAAAAACAGGAACTTGCTTCAGTTGTCGCATTGTTGACTCTCTTATCTCAGAATCAAACTATTGTTCGATAATAACCGCAAAGGTCTGTGATGGAATTGTAGTTTTTAATTTCAAAACTTTATTGAGGGTCAGTCTTACATACATAATCAAATAACAAATTATATAATAATGTCATAACAAAACGCGTAAGTGTCGATACAAGTAAAATTCCTCGAAACTTTCTCCAATGTCTCAGCGCGTCCAGCTGAAAACCCGCGAAAAGCGTTTAACTTTTTTGGCGGTGTCGGAACGTGACCTTCAGAAAAAACGCATTGTTAAGGTAGAAAGTAACTATCACTTGCAGTTTAGATTCACTGGAGCGACTAATCAGCGCTGAAATGTGTGAACCGACCTTAACCTTTAGCATGGATAGAAAGTAGTGATTTTGATGGACTGAATTTCGTTATGTAAATGAAGTCTTCTTCACGCACCCTCCAGGAACTGCAGCGTGAAATAAAATGCACCAATGAACTTTGGGTGCGGTGTATTTGCATGCATGGGTGAAAGACCCCGATGTGGAACACTTTTCAAATTCACTTTTAGTCCAAGAGCTGACAAAAAACCGGCGCTGCTTTCGACCTGATCGTTGTTTCATGGCGCAATATGCTGCTCATATTACCTTTCCTCTTCAGGCACTGAGCTGCAATTACAGGATTCCACTTTCCATTTTTTATTGCGTCCTCGTATGCGTAAGACTAAAATGTCGATAGGTTACCCAAAATGTCACTGAATACATCAGAAAATCACAAGTGGAGCGAATAACTAAAATGCGCTTCAGGTTATCGAACACTTTCAAAACAGTCGGAGATCAACACGACCTGAATTACTTTTATTAATTATTTCTAAGAACATTTTTTCTTCGTTGCAGCCTTGGGGCAAGAAAACTTCAAATGCCCCGACGACTTCGGCTTCTACCCACATCACACCTCCTGCGACAAATACTGGAAGTGCGACAACAACGTCGCCGAGCTGAAGACCTGCGGAAACGGTTTGGCCTTCGATGCAAGTGACCCGAAATATTTGACTGAAAACTGTGATTACATCCACAACGTGGAATGCGGCGACAGAACACAACTTGGTACTCATTTCCACCCCCAATCTTCGTGAATTGACGTTGTTTTTCAGAGCCTCCAATCTCCAGCACCCACTGTGAGCGTCTCTACGGTATCTTCGCCGACGAGGCCAAATGCGACGTTTTCTGGAACTGTTGGAACGGCGAAGCCTCCAGATACCAGTGCTCTCCCGGTCTCGCCTACGACCGTGAAGCCCGTGTCTGCATGTGGGCTGACCAAGTCCCAGAATGTAAAAACGAAGAAGTGGCTGGAGGGTTCTCATGCCCGGCCCCTGGTGAAGTTACCAACTCTGGAACCTTCTCTCGTCATGCCCATCCTGATGACTGCCGTAAATACTACATCTGTTTGGAAGGCACCCCAAGAGAGTACGGATGCCCCATTGGAACCGTCTTCAAAATCGGCGATGCTGATGGTACCGGTAACTGCGAAGATCCTGAAGATGTTCCTGGATGGTAAGTTGTTCTTCCTCATGCACTAACACTCACCACACTAAACTTCTGCTTCCTCTACTTTTGCATGCTCTTACTTTACTCATTTCTGTGGAAAAGTGCCGAAATCGAAATTGTCGCACCGTGGTTCCTAACATAATTTTTTTTCGGCCATTGAATTATTGGCGAAAGAACCACAGTGCGCGGTCTAAATTGCGATTGCGAATTCCCTTGCCTTTGCCCTTGTGCCTTGCTTGCCTGCCCCCATCCTGTGCAGACTAATTCCAAGTGGGCGTTCACAGCGAGGACTACTATGGTGACTTGGACTTGAAGAGCATCCGCAAGAGTGAACTGCTGGCTGGTCTCCAAAGCAGTGGATCTACAAGATCGGCCCCAGGCAAGAGCAAGCCAAGGCCGGCCCCCGCGTCGCGCAACGCCCCCGAACCCGCCGATAATTAATCCATAAACCTCATCACCCGTAACCTCAATCTATAGCAGACCGTCATTCGGTAGACTGAGATACTCACTGTATTATTTAACTTAGATAGAATTAATTTAGTGAATCGGGTATCTATTTAACCGATTGACTTTCTGTTCCTATAGCTTAATTTAAAAGTAAATTAATTGCGAAATTTGTTCTCTTGAGACATGTTCTTTCTCTACACGGTACAAAACTTTTAAATTTTTATAAATAAAAAAAACTGTTTTATAGCTCCTTGTTTTTATTTTGAGTTGCCCCAGACTCCCAATTTCTCTTGGTAAGGAAACTTCTCTACTCACAGGCTGAGGCTAACTCTTAAACCTTCATTGTATTTAAACTTGACACAGTTACTCACAAAGTCGTCGATTCGAATTATTTTTTTACCAAAAGTCACGCTTTGACTGTGAAATTTTAATCAGAATCGACGAATTCTTCATTTTTAATCATTAACAGTGGCTTAGGGCTGTCCTTTATCGCCCCCCTAATCAGATATTATTTTGGGCCCAATAAAAAAAGCCTCAAAAACCTTGTAAATACAAAATATCTGATCCAGTTGAAAGTGCTCGGTCGCCTGGAACAAAATTCTCAAAAAAATGCCCCTGGAAAGCTTGGAGAAAATGTTTGATGAAGCGTATAACTAAAATCATGATCATCGATCAAACTGCTGTTTCATGTCGACTAATTCATTTTTTTCTACAGTGAAGACTACTACAAAGACGTAGACTTAAAGGCTCTGAAAAAGTTAGGGTACTAAGAAGAAGTCGAGGATTGTACAGAACTTTAGTGTAAGTCTCTTCATAACGTGGAAGTCCAGTAAGTGCGCGTGTGTTTTAATAAGTAAAAAGCAGAAATCTCACTGCATGTTGATTTTTTGTTTGATACTGTTTAAGTAGCTTTAATGAGTGTACTAAGTTAGTATAAAATAAATTATAAGTTGATTAGTTTTGTTTTATTGAACGGGGTCGAATGAAAGTGAGAGTCATTTAAAATATCTTTTAATTATAATCAGGTAGGTAATATTTACATCTTTTAAATTAAACTATACAGTAATATCAGGTATGGCATCTTTAATTATTTACAAATAAACGATATTTTCATATCGTGACAAAGTGAACTGCAACAGAACTGTAATTTGAAAATAAGTCATGATCAACAGCCATTAATTAAATAGGAAAATTTACTATATTCTCGAAACTGATGTTGAATTGGTATTAACACAGCAGAAAAATAAAACGGTAAAATCAGTCTCCACGCTTTTAATTGTGTAATTAAAAATTAGGAAACCGAACTCAAGCGTCTGGCATTTCATCGATCACAATAACAGAATGCTCGCTTGATTAATTTAATCAAAAATGCATAAAAATATCGATAATACATCGCAACTCGGTAAAATGTCAAGTTAGAAATTATCCACACTCGCGAGTGTTGCAAGACATTTATAAATTCATGTTTCATCATCGCACTGTGTGGAAGATTCCTTTCAAAGGAACAATTTTAACGAGTTTTTAATAAATATCAGTCCAATAATAAATTCTTTTTATCCTTAGTCATTTAACGCTAAATTATTTATAGAAGTGATTCTAAAACGATAAATTACTTATAAAATTAATAATACACAGGACCAGCAACCAACATCCTGACGGATTAAAGACTAGTAATGTAAAATGACTATGTTTTAAAAACACAGCAGAACACACGAGAATTAAAATCAAAAGACGCTTTTAAATTTGCAGATATTCAAATCAACGTTAAAGAGGCAGTGATTGAAATGTGTTCAGAAGACTAGAAATAAACAGGAGAGAAAAGAGGTGAAAATTGTATCAACGACGCCTTTTCTTACACAAATTACGTAATGAGTTTGACCACTTTTTCTCTTATACAACCGGTAGAACGAAAATAGAAAAAGGTCGTTTAAGCGACAAAAAATGAGAAAACTAGGTGCGTTTTTGTCGCTGAAATCGTGAAAATATAAAGACAGCTCGCATGAATTCCAGCACTTAACGCATGATTTGAATATTCCAACACAAAAACTTTAAGCACCATAAAATCGAAAAGCTTTAGCTTATTTTTTCACACCCTGCAACAGCAATACTATAAAGGCAATTAGTTTCAAGTTTTTCAAAAATTATAATTGGCGTTTCATCATCAGACGACCTGAATCTAAGTACTCACTCTAAAATTGAATAAACTACGAGTGTTATGACACATCGTTGTTGTGGAATAAGCGCCTCTGAGGTTCGGGGGTGTAATGAAATCTAGCTCTGAGGTGTTGAGGGGAGCCTGGAACCGACGTACTTTCGGAGAGTCGCCTTGGGGGCGGCACTGGGGGCGTGGGGGAAATATACCTACATAAAAACCCATTAATGTGTTTTTGGTTTTCTTGGAAACCCACCTTCTTGAGAGACTCGGTGAGTTTGCTTCTAGAAAATTCCGATGAATCGCTAGAGGACTCTGGTTTTCGCTCACAGTTCTGTTGAGCCTGGGTGGCGGTTCGGGGCTGTGATGCCGAGACGTCCTTCCACTTCTATCACCGCTCAACTGCAATTTGATGTAGGAAGCAAACCTTTTCTTTCCTGTAACATCTCGATAAAATTATGTTGTTCTAATTAGGGAGGTCCCACCAGATTCTTCGGCTTCCTTCGCTAACTGCTGCTGTTTCTGCTGGTGATAGAACCTTTGTAAAATAATCGGACTAGTATTCCCACTGTTGTAGTGCTCTTGACTTTGCGCCCTAAGCGGTAAAGGTGACCCAGTCGGCGACCGCCAACTATCAACTCTTCTTCGCGGAAACGGAGAGCCCCCAGAAGTCTCCGGTGCTTCGTTGTCTTGTCCCCGTTGCGATTTAGCAGCTATATGATTTTGATATGCTTTTAACGGTGAATACGTTTTGTATATTTCATTGGGTTCTATGGTGCTTTGGTGAGGCAAATCGACTGTCCTTTGGTGTAGATATGGCTGATTATCGTTTCTTTGGTGATTGGCTGATTGGAATGTGCTTAGACGAGAAATGTGACCACGACCAACAGGTGGTAAACTCTGATAAACCGGAGGCGCGTCTTCTGATTTGTTGCTTAATTCAGGTGGTTTCAATGGTTTGTACAGGCACTGAGCGTTGCCATTGGTGATGTTTGTCAAGTATTGAGCAAGATGTTGGGTGGTTTGTGGTTGCCGTTGATGCGAGGTAAAAAAACGACGTAAGGTGGATTGAGCGATGTTCGATCTAGACGGACATGCGCCGTTAAAAAACCAGAGGCATTATAAAGTGGTAAAACATGCCAAGTAGTTTAATTAATAGTACAGTTTAATTCATGCTTTACACACCTCAAATTAAAGAAAAAGAAAAGGAAAATTAATGAAGAAAAGAAAAGTCAAAGTAGAATTAAAAAGTAAGCTCTAAACTAGGTATAAAAAATAAAAAACGAAACTAACCATGCAACATACCTAGGCGCTGTTGTATTAGCTACAGCGTCTGCTTCTTTCAGTGCATTAATTACCCATTCCCCCACATCAACATGTTTAGTTTCATATTTTTTTATGAACGTCAAAGACTTTAGTTTCGCATATTTAGGCCTCTGTTTTTGATCCTTGATTAAACTGAAAGAAAGTCATTCTTTGCCCAACTACTTAAGCTAACAACTTACCAACACTTGACAAATTCTCTAAAGTCGTCACTAAAAGTCTCAGGAAGACTAGGTGGTTCCTGACCTAACACTTTAGTGAGGACTTCAAAATCAGTTGTACAATTTGGATAGGGGAAAACTCCTGTAGCTAATTCCACTAATGTGATTCCTAAAGACCAAACATCGGCGCGGATGTCATAATCAGGGTTTTTAGGATCTGGTTCAATGCGCTCAGGCTAAAATTAAAAGAATTAAAAACGGCGAAATAAAGACATGATGACTTACTGCAAGATAAGCGGCGCATCCCGCACTTCTTGTTTTAGCCATTGAGTCAACTAGGCGGCCACTTATACCAAAATCACAGAGTTTAACATGTCCTTTAGTGTCTAATAAAATGTTTGACGGTTTAACATCTCTGTGAATAACTCCATGTTTATCCTTCAAGTATGATAAAGCTTCCACCGTCTAAAAAGTGGTTTTAATGGTGGTTTAAAGAACCAGGAAGAAACTTACTGCAAGTGTGACTTTGCCTAATATTTCCTCAGGTATTGGTTTGTCTAACCGCTTTAACAACTTGTCAAAACATGTGGTCATTAACTCCATGCAGATCCACACTTCAGTATCAGTAATAAAACAGCCTAAACATTGGACTATATATTTACAGTCATGTGATTTTAAAACCACTTCTATATCCATTAGTATCCTTTTATTTTCTTCAGTGTTACCTGAGCGCCTCATTTGCTAAAATGAATTGAATTAGGTTCAAGCTAAAAGGTGTTGAAAGGGTTTACTTTGACAGCTATAATTTCATTACTAAGTCTGTGTCTCATTTTAATAACGTGACCACACGTTCCAAATCCTAATTCTTCTAGTCTTTCCATATCTTTTATATTTGTTTCATATACTTTATTGTTAATTGTTAGTTTTCCACTTATTTCCATGATTTCTTTCATTTTCTTATCAGTCTCTAAGATTTCATTGCTTTTAGGACTGAAAGTTAGATCTCTGGGCCTGCTTTTACTAGACCCTGTTATGGGCACTAGTTATTCAAAAAGAGAAGCATTTTAGCATTGTACACAAAATTCAAACTAACTTACGCTGAAGACAGGGGCGACTGTGAGGAACATCACCATTATTTCTAGGGACACCCGACATTTGAGGACTGCGCGGAGAATCTTGCCTTATTCGATCTAATAAATTATTTATTTTCTGTTCTGGACTAGACATAATTATACACTACAAAGTCAAAACCAATGACAGCTAAACGAAATAACCTGTAACTTTTGTTAGCTGCCAAAGGAAAAAACCATGGCCACTCTAGTGACAAAACTAAATGCCCAATTATCTAGCTTGGTACCAACGTAAAGTTTAAAAATTTCAGCGCGGTCAATAACCATTTCCTCGAAAGTTAAAACTGTACAACTGGTAAAACATTTGTACATTTAATTACGCAAAAACTTCGCACAAACACATCGGTCATAAATTTAAATTTGACCTCTTAACCTTTAACATGGCAGGTATGACAGATGTCACATGACCTTGTAAAACGTCATTTAATAAAAACAGTTTTATAAGAATTTTTATTTTCCACATTTTACTGGCTACAGACGGAATTCAGGCATTAATAAATAAATTGAAGTTGATGGGCTCTGCAAATCACACTTGAGCATGCTTAGCATTGTGATGTCTTTTAAGTTTCTGACTCTCTGTAAAAGACTTCCCACAATTGGGAAACTTGCAAATGTAAGGTCTCTCCCCAGTGTGACTCCTCAAGTGAATGATCAAGTGGTGCCGTTCAAAAAAAGTCTTAAAACACTCATCACATTTATGCAAACGTAAGCCCTGAAAAAGATCAAATATAACTAAAATTAGGCTAGAATTCCTAGCGAACTATTTTCCCATTCTTTGGATTGACCACTCTTGTTGGCATAACGGGCACCGGTTGTTCTGTTTGACCCATAGAGACATGCAACAATAATGAAAAGAATGGTTACATTCGCCCCAAACAACAACACAATCTTGTTTTCCATAAGAATCTTTTTTGCTCTCTGCTTGACAACGGAGACATGCATCCATGACTTGGACGCGACATATTGCACAAGTATCACATTCGACGTCCCAACTCCACATCGCCACAGCGTTCCACTTCTTCAGAGTAAACATTTTTTCGTTTTTGGCGGAGTCTCCATCGAGGCGTTCGGTGTTTTCGTTTTCATCAGCGATAGAAGAAGACATTTTGGGGTAAAATCGACTGCTTTTCAGAGACACAAAAACTTAGAAAAACATAACCTATTGTTGAAATGAGATAATTTCACGTCGGAAAAACTGTCAACCAGTGCCCGCGAGATTCAAATTCTACCTGATGATATCTCTGATGCTTTAGAAGTTCCTTCCTTGTGTAGAATGCTGATGGACACGTCTGGCACTTGAACTCTCTGATACCAGTGTGGATATTCTCGTGTCTTTCAAGGCTGCATTTTGAGGAAAATGACTTGGGGCACTGGGAGCAGTAGAATCTCACTCCTTCATGATGCTTTTTTTCGTGCGCTCTTAGATTGCTTCTCACTGAAAATCCTATGTTACACAACTTACAAGAATATGCCTTCACTGCGAGGTGTATTTTCTCGTGACACGTGAGGGAATTCTTAGTAATAAATCCTTTGCCTTGAAAATAAAATGCAAAAAGACACTCAGGGGAGAATAAACACTGATTTTACCACATGTTACACATAAAAACGAACGCGTCCCTTCATGAGTTAACTGGTGAGTCTTCAAGTTGTATGCTGAACTCAAAGTTTTTTTGCAATTTGCGAAGGTACAAATAAATTTTCCGTTTTTCCGGACTTTGAAATTCTTAATTGTTACTTTTTCTTCAAAGGTGTCTTCTAAAATTGCTTTAATTAAGATGAATTTACGAAATTGTTCAATACATGCCTACCAAAATCAGAATTATCTGGTACTACAGCTGGGCATTCTCTGAGTATATCTAGAAGAGAATGATGTATTTTAAAATAAACTTTAAATTAAGGTACCATCTTTATTGTCGCCGCTTTTTTCCCGACCGGAATTAAGAGAACACTGGTGATATCCATACTCATCCACAGTTTTGAAAATGTCTCCACATTTTATGCAAGGAATTTCAAAATCTACTTTAAATTCTGCCTCATCAAAACTAGTCTCTAAATGCGATTTCTCATGGGCATCAAAAACTTCCTGACTACTAAATTCAGCAGGACATTTATCACATATTAAAGGTTCCTCAGTCTTCACATCTTCTCCACTTTTTAGTAATTTTCTAAGACAGTGATCCACTTTACGTGCGTATTGTTTAAAAGAAGAAAACGATTTTATATTGTCTTTACATTCCTCACACACAGAAGGTGGTAATAGTTGTTGTGATTTATCATTGACCTAAAAGACACTCTTTTAGAAACACCAGAGGGGCGCCACAACAATACCTTGAGTTTGAGACAGTCGTAAATGTCTTTTATTAGTCTTTTATCAGTGTTGATATCATAGAGACCAGGTTTTGAATGGCATAACCGACAATTATCCATTACAATATACTCAATTAAAACCATTTTGTTTAAACCGTTTGGTTCATTAAATGCCACCGATTAGATATTGTCTTGGGGGGCTAAAAAGAGCCAATTAAAAAAGTTTGAGTACATTGTTGACAACCCAAAGTGAGGTTATGTCTGATTGTCATGTTATCTACGCATTTACATTGCTTTTGTTAGAGCCCCTCTGTAATACGTGTAGTTTGAGGCAGCTTTAAAGTTTACTTAATTATTGTTATTGTTTACATTAATTTTTTTCTTGGTTAGGGAATTAATTATTTACGGTTGGTGCACTCAGCAATAAAAAATGTTTTGATAGCCGGCGCCAATTTTAAAGTAAGTGAATACAAAAGTTTATTTTGTTTATTATAACATATTAATTTGTTGCATGCACAAAACATGTTGATTAAGAAATACTGGGAAATAAAGAAATAAAGGTACACAATAAAGGTAGACTGTACATAAGCATTTAATTTTTATGAAAAATTTAACCCGGAAGCTATAATAACAAGCAGATATTTATTTTCATAATAGTTTGAGCAATAATCTAGAAAAAAACGAATTAAAAATGTAGAAATAGCCGTGAAAATGTGGTTCATTAGATAACTTCTAGGGTCCTGGCGCATCCACCAAAGACAAAAAATCTATATCGAAAAATTCAAATTTTACTTCAAATTAACAAGAGGACCAAAATACATTGAAATTTTTCAATTTATCGAGAAAAATCGAGGAAATCGGGAAAAAACTTCAAATTATCGAGAGCCTACTGTATTTGATATTTTAAAAATCTAAGAAGAGTACAAATAAAACATTAAACTTTTTTTGTGATAAAATGGACGTTATATTGCAATATTTGTATAAAACATTTCTTCGTAGCTGCTGTAGGTTTGTCAATCGAATGTCTTTTAGAAAATCTGTGGTTTGCTTTAATCTATGTAGTCCCACTTTTTTAGTTAAAATGAAAAAGCCCGAATCCCATTTTCCGTTTGATTACGACAAAAATATAGTAGAAAGAAACCCTTTACGTATCAATTATCCTTTTAATTAGAAATGATTACAAAGCCCATTTTGAAGCCGTACGCGTAATTTTTCTAAAATCCGCTATTGCCAGTCAACTGTCGTTAACAATGTAAAAATCCGTCGAGTGTAGTCCGCTAGCGAGGCATCCATCAGGAAACAAGCACTTTTCAAGAACAAAAACACGCCGGGGGTGGCTGCGGTGAAACATGCAAACATCGCTCGCTCTGATTTCAATATAGCCGCATCAACCCCTTCGGGGGCGATTTTTACATTGCAGCAGCGAATCATCCCACCCTCCGTCGCCTCCACCCCTCTAGTACAATAAGGATCTGTCAATTGTAAGCTCGCGCCCGCTCTATTTGCGTGCACGGCACTGCTATGATATCCGCGGAATCTAGGAAATGAAAAATGCATGTTCCGCATTAAAAGCTCGTTTGAGAGTATGATGGAGTATTAATAGGATACTCTGCCGCCACCGCCACTGAATTCGTACTCTCTGTGCGTGCTGCGAAATAAATGCAATGAGTGGGATCTGCATTTGGCGGATGCCGTTTCGTTCACGTTAATTAACACAGACAAAAAATTACGATTATTAAAGTAAATCCGGAACGAGATTTATCATGTATTAGCATTTTTTTTATTACCAATTCGCGTGTTCCTCCCCGACGGATAATTTTTCTAGTTTACCGCTTGATTCACCCTTGACATTAACAATGGCTAGAAATGTAATAATCTCGCCAGTAACATATATAAAACCACAAGTGTTATTGACGCGGCGTGGCCCTACGGGCTCATTATCACAATGGTGCCCTTTTCTCCCCTGCCATCCCTATCCGGACAAATATGAAATGAAATCTCACCCTGAATTAACCCCCCTTTCCCGCAAACACCCTGCCAATCAAGATTCAATATGACCACACAGAATACTCACAATGAGCCTGTTTTATATTGACATTGTTGCACTTTCCAACTCATAATTCATTCGACAAACCGCTGAGTTTGTTTTTGTGTCGACAGCGATTTCATATCGTTTTATCAAGTATCAATTATTATTTAACAAAATACAACTGTATTGTTCGCACTAATCCATTGGATTCACGCAATGATGAAGTTTTCAATTAGCATTTCATTTAAATGAAATGCGAATAGTCGCCCAATGAGCAGTTGGATTACAAAACCACTAATTATGTCATGTATAACGATTATCTTTATTTGTTTAGTTTCAATTGAAAAATTTATAATTGACTGGATGAGCTATCGATATGATAATGTCTAATCAATTTACAATGCAGCCAATTGGATTTCAGTTCAACCCTTGGAGATTTGGGAAAATATCTGATTTCATTTTTGCAGGGTGGTTCGGTGAATGGGGGCTAGAGAGTCACACTTCATCGCTACCCTCTTGACTTGTCACTTTTATAAGTTTTTTGCAAACTAAGTCTGCATTTTAAGCACTAGTTCCATGTTTCTTCGCATTTGATGTAACGAACACTCCTGCCATAAATTTACATTTGAAGTGAACTTTTGTATGGAAATCAACGTTCGATTTCTTTTTTCTTTGATTTTCCCAAATAAACCTCCTACAAAGAAATAGAAACAATTTGAGTTTTGCTAATATTTGATCTGCTTCGCAGAATTAATTATTGTAAGACTTAAATTTCAAAATTTTTTGTCTTACTTAGCATCAGCGCCGACGTCATCTTGTAAACTATCTTGAGGTTTGATTTTTTAACTTTTATAAAATGGTGGATGCGCCGGGACAATCTTAATTTTGACAGTTTAATACATCGTTGATTCTATTTTTTATTAAAAAAATGCATTTAGACAATTATAAATAAATTATGGATAAAATATTTAATAAAATAATACTTTTATAGGAGTAAAATATATCTACAATAAAAATTTTCGATCATTTGAACATTTTGGATATAAAATTCTCCTTTGTTCTTTAGTTTTGCATTCTTTTGGGGCAAAATTGCAGCTTTCCAATAGATTACATTTTCTAAAATAAAATCGAATTCTTATTTTTATCTCGTTTTTTACGCTATCGACAAATTTCTTAAGTATTTAAATAAAATTTTTAAATTGTTTCTTGATAAGACTTCTACAAATCTTTTTTTCTACAATTTATTTTAATTAATCTTTTAAGCTGTTCAAATTCTTGAGATTTAAAATTGTTTTGATTTATTAGTTTCTTCAATTTTTTTAAATTTTTTGATTTCGGTTGGAATTTTTGAAATCTTTAAAATCCTTCAGATATTTTCAATTGTTCCAATTTCTCACATCCCTTAATTCGTTTTTTGAGGCGCTTTGGATTCTTTAGATATTGTTGAAAAACAGAAAACAGCAGAAATTTGCAAAATTCGTAGTCAAATTCGGTTATTTTGATGCTAAATGACGATTTTTCGTCTATCCTGGCTGTTTTCTGGGTTGGATTTGGAGAGTAGAGCTTGAAAACTAGAAAACCACTAGTTTTTATCAAGATTCAGCAACTAAATTGCGAGAAAACAACAGAAATCTTCACAAAATCTGCAACATTTGTAGAGAAATTCGCTTCTTTTAATGCCAAATGACGATTTTTGTTCATTCTGGCCGTTTTATAGGTTGGATTTGCAGAGTAGAGCTTGAAACCTAAAAAACTACTAGTTTTTATAAAGATTCAACGGCTAAATTACGAGAAAACAGCAGAAATTTGCAAAATTCGTAGAGAAATCCGCTTATATTGATCATAAATGACGATTTTTCATCCATTCCGTTTTGAGTCTCAACTTTTTAGAGTCTTGAACTAAACAAATAAAAAGTTTGGGCTTTAGAAATTCACGTCTTAAAAAATAGGAGTAAGAAACTTAGACGTACAAAATTTAAATTGAATTTTCACAACTGATGCATTATGAGCCCATAATACCACTGCTTAGAGCCGTCTTATAGGGTCAATAAAACACTAGTATCTTATAGTATCTTATATCGTAATTCATTTTTATTAATAATGAAGAAAGACGCCAGCTGAACGTCCTTATTTATGGCTGATGGCCTTTTCGTGTTCTCCAAGTGTTAAACTCGGCAAACTCCTTCCCATATGCGTCGTTCGGGAATAAAGAGTGATGAAAAAAAGTACCTATGCTACCTACCATGTTGCAACTAATTCTTTTCTGAGCCAAAATTGAAAACAGAAACGAAATAATTTTTTAACTAAAATAGAAGCTTTCTTTTTTAAACGATCAAACTCTATTTGGTTTAAATTTTTAAAACAACTTTATTATTAGAGATTAGATTTTTTACAGTTATTGATATTTTGTATCAAAAAAAGGAAAAAAGTGCAAATAAATCATAAAAATTTTTATGTTTTCTGCCGCAGTTGTGGAAAAAAAATTGGATTGCATTCGTATTTTATTGGCTGAAAACACTCAAAAGAAGGGTGTCTACCCTTTTCTGTCGTGTTTTATAGGTCCAATAAAGCACGTGTACAATAAGTAGCTATTATTTTAAGCAGTTTATTTATTAAAAAAGAAAGACAGAATGTTCAATATGCATTTAAATAATCTCCGCATCTTTGTGCTTTATCAGCTCTGTTTTAAAAATGATGTAACATTTTCACCCATCATTCCTTCGGCAACAATCGTCATAAAACAAATCAATATGCCAGAAATCCGCACCCCCGAACTCCATACCCATAACAAATTGCCATCTAACAGCATCACCTCTGTCATCCTCCCCAAATCTCGTAATCCCCAGCAAACCGTCGAAAATTCCTTAAGCATTATTAATTTCGACACACCACAATTACCAAGACTCTAATATAGTACAATTACCATCGAGGGTGAGGTAGGAATTGATAGACAGCTGAACGCCACATGAGTGCTCCGCGCAGATTGCGGGGATGATGATCAGCTAACACCCCTACTCTAACTCGTATCTCTATCTGTTCCACTCTTCACTATGCAATGTGATATGTAAATGAGATAACACATTGTGTCTTCGAAAATCCAAACAAATTCGCGAGTTTGTGGCATATCTCTGGAATGACTGACATTTTACTCAGCAACAGATTCAAAGCAGGGATTTGGGGAGAGAAATACAGTTCTGACAATTAGAGGTCGAATTGAAAAATGTGACGGTGTGGGTGTCGCAAGGGGTGCTGTCACCTGTGGAAACCGCCCCACGTGCATGCCGCCCCACCCTCGTCATTATTATCACATTTAGCGCCCCTCATTGCGTGGCGCACTGTCACTGAGCTAGCACGTGGTCTTTGCTTGTTGTCGTCGCGACGCTCACGCGACCGAGTCTTGCTGAACGTGTGGTGTAGTGAGATTTCAAAGAGGGTGAGTTTGTTAAAAAAATATTCCAAGAGTTTTAACCTAAAATTATTGAATTATTATCTCTATCAGCATTGTTTATTCATGACATGAGCATTCATAGAGAATCTAGCATTAATTTCAATTCAACGTTCTGCGGATTATTCAGAATGAATATTTGAAAACAATTTAACGCGTACTTCGCCGAACGCACTATGTACTGCCTAGAGAATTTATTATGCTTTTTGACTACAAATATACTTTTTATTATAATGATGAAAATTTCGATTAGCTTTCCTTTATCGGCTTTTATAGTGGAAAAAACGGGGCACAGTACACAAAGTGTCAGTAAAATTTGAATATTTAAATTCCATTACAAACTGGTCGTTCATATTTGTGTGAAAATCAAATACTTACATAATTGAATGAACAAATTTTACAATCTACAATAAAATTTTCAGTTTTAATTTTCAAACACGTTTAAATTTTAAGATATATATTTGTTTTTGGTTTCAAACTTAACTAACAAAAAATTAAAGTAGCACATTAGACGGAATTCCCCATAAGTTAAAAAATAGAGTTTTAGAAATATTTTTCTGAAAATTTATTGAAAAACTGACTTTCAAGCGAATATTGTTTAATGGGATATTACCAATCATTTATTTTATTTTGTTTTTATGACAACTTCCCGACTAATAAACAGCGCAAAAACAACATACTAATAAGAAGAAAAAAGACTATTTAATGATAAGAATTAAATCTAAAATGAGTTTTTCGTTTTAAAATTTTCTCAATTTTAAGAAAAATTCACGAATTTTGCTACAATTTTTTCATTAGTTATTTCGAATTAATTGAATTTAATGATTTTTTTGTATACAAGGCATCTTAGAACGCTTTTTTAATGAAAAATTCTTCATTAACATCTGAAATTTGTATCGCTCAATGTTCAGACACTTATATTTTTTGAATTAAAGGCTACATAGTATTCCAATTGACTTTGACAAAGAATTTCTTTTTAGAAGAAAATGCAACTTTTCTGAGCACCATTTTAGCCAGTTCAAAAAAAACAGCTCTAAATCAAGAATTAGCGTCAATGTAAAAAATGACAGTTTGACATAAAAATTTTCGTCTGCTTTAGATAAAATGTAAGACAGTCTTTTTGACTCTGAGAAGTTGTCTTCAGGTAAATAGCAATATGATTATCTTCAGTCGGGCCAAATCATTTTGGACATCAAAGTCATTTGGGTGGCTCAGAGGAAAAATGGACCAAGTCCATAAATTAAAATTTTTGCATTAACTTTTGGTATATGAGTCAATCATAAGTTTATTTATTTATATGTAGTTTGTAAATTTGGTCTTTGAACCAAAAATGTTATCTGGTCTCAAGACAAGAAATGCTAATTGCAAAAGCAATATAAAAATACGAATAGATTATTATGAGTAAAACAAGTTCAAATGTGGACATTTTTAAATTTGTTTAAATAAACTTTGTCCACTTTTCCTCTAAACCTCCCACTTGATTCTCATAAAGTGTAAAGCATCCTTTATGTATTTTATTATTACTGCCACTTTTGACAATATTATTTGAAATTTGCACGTCAAATTGAGAGTAATGCAAATTTTCAAAATGACAATAAAGTGAAATTAGAGAGTGGTTAATTCATGTCGATAATGTTACCAATGGTTATAAACGAGTAAAAAATAACTTAAACTTGCAAGTCAGTGATTTAAGTGACTTTGACGAACAAAGACTTTTGGTCAGAATAGTACAGTTGCGGTCATTGAATAATTGAATGTAAGGGGTTTTCTTTTTTTTTTTCAAGTTTAAACAAGTTTTGTAAGTAAAGAACATTGACGTATAAAAAACCATAAGTGACTGATTTAAGTCAGCGATTATTGCTCGGAATTTCGCATTTCAATGAAATAAACTATTTGCTAAAATGTGGATGGCCTGCTTTAGATTTGCATTAATTACTAAAACATTATATACTTATTCAAGTTTTCGAGAGACAAACATTTTCCGGTAAATTATTATTCAAAATAAATTTAAAAAAAAAAGATAGTAAACATCGCATCAACAGAAGAATTTTAGATTAAATTTTAAAAATCAGTCTAGTTACGAAGAAAAATTTAAAATAAAACTCATTTTAATAATCAAAACTTTTTAAATTCTAATTGCTCAAATTTTGATTTTTTTCTTTGTGTTAGCTAGGTTGCATTTATTGCAATTCAGTATTATACAGGGTGTTAGGTAACGTTACGGCCATAGACTAATGGGTAATTAAGGAAGGCAAACTGTCTCGGAATCCGCAATTAATTTTATTTTTTTCGTTTTAGTTAAAAAGCTACAAGGCTTTAAAGTTGACCAATAAAATGACTTTAAATAATTTTTCAATTTTACAGAAATCCAAGTAGCTTTCGGACCAAACGAATAATTTGTCACTTTCCCGTCACATTTGAAGTTTTAAATCAGTGGCGTCAATTAAAGGGAAAAACAATAACACAATTTTATTCAAAAAACAGACAATAAAGCAACACTACAATAGATGTTCAAAATGGTCATCATCTTGTTGAACACATAATTGTAAACGACGCAACAATGTTTTCTTTATTGTACCCAACACATTTTCGTTTTGACGAACTTGATTTGTGATGTCTACAAAAATAGAACAAGTACGCCACTGATAAAAAATAAGAACTGTCAGTTTGACGTCAAACAAAAAATTTCCTTCAGTAACTCTGATTCAAATTTTTGTAACCTTATGCAAATTGTTCCCTGATTGGTCACATTCAAAGCCTTCCAGCTCTTAAACGGTTCAAAAAAACCCGAAAAAACTTCGAAACATTACTTTTCACGGCTTCCTTCATCACCCATTTTTCTATGTCCGTAACGTTACCTAACACCCTGTATAACTTAAAACGCAATTTCAAATAAATAAAAACCACACGAAATATTTTCTGTGCACTCAAAAGTAGTTGTAGTTTGTCTTTCCAAGCCTATTTCAAAATCACTCTGTACTCGTATATTTCTTTACCAACGCACAATTACGAGAACATTAAGTTTAATATTTATGCAAACATTTTCTAACACCAGATTTTCAAATGTATGCGGAACTACAAAACTGTTATTAGAAAATTTATAAATTACAGGTAAATACACAGATAATTTTATTAAACAGAACATAGTCAATGACAGTGTATTTTCTTTCCTGTTTTAAAAGTAAATTTTTCTCTGAACATTTAACAGATTTTTGTACATTTTTCCATCAATCAGCTAATGTTTTTTGTAAACTTGAAAAGTTCGAAACTCTAAAGTAAATTTATTTACCTTATGTACAGTTGTGTCTAGTGAGTTACACGAGAACACTGATTAAACTTCAATTGACCGATGAATGATGGACGAAATTCAGTAGTTCTAACTGTACTAATTTGATTAAATATTTCAGTATTATTTTTTTACATTCAAAGCTAAATCCATAGAATACACACAGACGTTTATAAAAGTTTTGAAATTTGAAATGTGTCATTTTTGATACGTCCAGCAGTACTACCAACATTTAAAAATATTAAATTCCCTAATCGATGCGACGCGACGTCTGCTTTTAATCATCACTTCAGATTTCTCATAAGCGCAACAAATTATTAAGAGATGACCAGAATCTTTAAACATTATTTTAGATTTAAAATGTTTTCTAACTTAACTCGACATCATTATTATCGTTATTCCATGAGAGCTAAATATTTCACAAAATCCAGTTGATACCTTCCGACTACACTCATGAATCTCATTTTTTAGTCTACTTTTTACCCTCCTAAAGTCAAATACTTTAACACCGAAACGAAAATACCCAAACGTTGCTTTTCCGCCGTCTAAAAATAAAAAATCTAAAGCTGTTATTAGTAGTTGTTTCCCCAATTCACTATTGCCCGTTTTTTCGTCAATTATATTCTTTCGTGAGGGTGCGTGAACATTGACTATAGATTGAATACAACTGGCGGAAGTAGTTGTTGTTACATGTGGGGTTCATATTGGGATGACTTGCACCCCATCAAAGAATAATGTATTTGCTGACCACGAACCATATGTCAGTGTGGTCGTGTTAAGGCTCCATTAAATTAAGTATAGTTTTTATGGTTGATCACAAACGTGTCAGCATGATTGTAGTAGAAAATCTATAAATTATAGTCGCATTAGAACGAATTTAATCAGAAGGTGTTGTTTACCCTCTTGAAGGAGACGGTTCGGATAAAACAAAGATTCAGACAATATGGAGACGCACATTAATTAAACATTGTTAGATTGTAATTAGTCTGACTGATGATTGTTTGCTCGGTTGAACATCAGTAGCACCCAAACTTTCCTTACACTTGTCTAAGAAACCCTCCTGAATAAGACAAATTATAGTTGGTGTGCACATCCTATCAAAGTTCCAATAAAAACAAGATTCCGTAAAGTGTTCCATTTTTAATTCAATCTCAGTTCCTCATTAAAACTTAGCTATTGCGGCGAAGTTTGTGTGTACAAGTGTTACGGATGCAGCAGTCGTAAAACCAGCTAATAAACTTTGTTTCCATCGAGGATTTATTTGCATTCGACGGTCCCATTTTATTAAAGCATTATAAAGTTTAGTCGGGTTGATGTTGAAAGACAATCTGTCAAATTAAAGTTGGTCGTCAATAACAGAGAGAAATTCGAGAAGAGACAAGGAAGTTGGCAGAGCTCAATTCACGATGCAAATTGGGGAACATCTCCCCTAAATGATTTTAAAGTGAGCTTCTGGATTTAAAAGGATTTTATTAGAATGGTGCTATGCCGAGAGTGTGTTTTCTTGTACATCAGGTTGCGCGTTCTTGCCAGACGTTGTTTCGACGCTTGTCTATTTTTATACCTTTTTCCATGTCAAAATTCGGGCGAGCTTTAAAAAAATTAAGTCGTAGTTCAATTAAATTTAATTTTATTATTAATAAGCTCGGCGCAATCGCGTTGTGGGATAAAAAAATAAACATTTCAGTCAATTTCAGCGCTGCGAAAGTAATCAATTCAAGTTCATCCGAATCCGAAAAAATGACATTACATCTCCAGCGTACCGACTCGCATCTCCTTTATTATCTCATCTTCAAATATAAAATGTACGCAAGTCGAGGGGCGTCGAAAGAAGCTCTGCTAGCTGGAAGTTGATATCGCGTCACCAAAATATTTCTTTGCAATTACACTAAGCTCTTCCAGTCTAAGAGAGGAGCACAATGCAAGCGTCCTGGAAACGTCCCGGATGCCGCTAAATCTGCTAGCGATGCGCCCGAATCATACAAAAGCTTCGCCCACAAAAGATTATTAAGTTTGATGAGCGTTTAGTGCATGCCAACGTATTAACGTGCGGATCGTCAAAGCTGCGGATAAGCGACCATTTAATTGTTAAGGAACCGCTCACTGAAAATATGCCGTCGATAAGCTGCTTAGCATTACCCCTCTCAAATTGCAAGCTCTTCACAGACTTCATCGTATAATATCTTTCCAAAGACAATTCCGTTTTGAATGCCTCTATTCAAACACCTGGACCCTACGGCGCACTTGCCAAGTTCAGGCTTATTTTCTCGCTCACGCTCATCGCAATTGACAGGAATAAAGGATAATGACGGCGGGGATGAAAACGGCTGTTACTTTCTTAAGACCAAAGCCACCACAAACGTGGAAACTTAAAAAACTAAATTTTTCTGGGTGGATATTTAGTGGATGCGCCGGGATAAAACACAACCGAAATGTTTAGTTAGCTGATTTTTCTTTCCCAACAAGGTAAAACAATTTCTTGTATTAAATCCGAGTTTATTTAATTACGGGGATGAGAAGGGCTGTTAATTTCTTAAGACCAAAGCCACCACAAACGTGGAAACTTAATGAAACGTCTTGAAAACAAAATTTTTCTGGGTAGATATTTGGTGGATGCGCCAGAATAAAACACAGCCGAAATGTTTAGATTAGCTCATTTTTCTCTTCCAACAAGATGAAGCAATTTCCAATATTAAACCCGGGTTTATATAATTGCGGGGATAAAAAGGGCTGTTACTTTCTTAAAACCAAAACCACCACAAATGTGGAATCCTAATGGAACGTCTTGAAAACTATTTTTTCTGGGTGGATATTTGGTGGATGCGCCGGGATAAACCACAGTCGAAATGTTTAGATTAACTGATTTTTCTCTACCAACAAAGTAAAGCAATTTCTAATATTAAATCCAAGTTCATATAATTGCGGGGATAAAAAGGGCTGTTGGTTCCTTAAGACCAAAACCACCACAAACGTAGAAACTTAGTGAAACGTCTTGAAAACAAATTTTTTTGGGGTGGATATTTGGTGGATGCGTCGGGATAAAACACAACCGAAATGTTTAGATTAGCTGATTTTTCTCTTGCAACAAGGTAAAGCAATTTCTAATATTAATCCGAGTTCATATAATTACGAAATTCTCAAGACAATCGCACAGAGGGATTAAACCATTTGCAGATTGGTTGAGACGCAATTAAATCATCTGTATTTGCTGTAAGGATAATATGGTCTTGCCATCATCTAAGAAAGGGTTGGGATTACGAGAATTGTGCGCACTAGACGATGATTATTATTATCTTACACAATACACTCAATCCTAACGTCTTCATTCTGAAATGTATGCCACCGACACTGATTTATTACGATCCGAATAATTTATTATCACTTTATTTTTCAAAGAAATCTAAATTATTGCGTTTTAAAATTTATCGTTCGGATTGTGAAGACGAGTAATTAATTAGGAGACGCTAATTATCAGGACGAAAAAGAATCCCCGAAATGAGGGAATAAACAAGGAAGAAAAAATCGCGTTTCAAGTTCCGCCGCTTGCATTTATCAAAAAAGTTTTAATTTGCTGCGAAGTTTTAAGAAGTAAGTGATTGTTTTAAAACTGGTGGCAGAAGTATAAATGTGGTGATAATTCGTAGAGATTTTTATATTGAAAAATAAGAGAGTGGTTAATTCATGTTGATAACGTTACCAATTGTTATAAATGAGTGAAAAATAAGTAAGCTACATTTACAAGTCAGTGATTTCAGTGACTTTGACGACCAAAAAATTTCGGCCGGAATTGAATAATTACGTGTAAATTATTATATCTGACGGATTTTTTTTCCGTAGTTTTAACAAGTTTTGTTTTTTCCGTAGTTTTAACAGTGGCGTATCTAAAACCATTATGTGACACTCTTTAAATTAGCGATAATTGCTCGGAATTGTGACCGCTTTAAAAAGAGGTGATTTTTGGGATTTTTTTCAAAGAAAACTACTGCATGAAATGTTTTCAAATTTAGAGGATATATTTTTACATACATTATAAAGACAAATAAAAATTTTCAGATGAGATTATTTAATTCTGACCGAGTTATTGAGTAATTTTTTTTTAATTTTAATTGTCATGCCAAAGTGCTATTTTTTTGTGTTAGCTGAGTTGCAATGAAATCTGAGAGTAAACAAGGAAGCAAAAATCGCGCTTCAAGTTCCGCCGCTTGCATTTATCAAAAAAAAAAAAAAAATTTGCTGCGAAGTTTTAAGAAGTAAGTGATTGTTTTAAAACTGCATGGTGACCGAAATACACTCTCGATAATTTGAAGTTTTTTCCTGGTCCCTTGGATTTCTCTCGATAAATTGAAAAATTTTAATGTATTTTGGTCCTCTCGTTAATTTTAAATAAAATTGAGAACATTTTTTTCTGCCAACACTTTTTAATTTGAAGCGTGGGCGTACAAGAAAAACAGAAAACTTCTGAACAAACCATTCTTAAAAAAATCCATTGCAGCTTTAAAATCAAATTTTACATCTTTTCACTTATGTCTTTTAATAAAGCGTTCTTGGGAGTTTTGTCCTTACATAAATTTGTTTCACTAAAACAATTAATAACTTACAAATATAAGTTTTACGAGTAAGTGGATTTTACGCTCTCTTCTCTGATTGTTTTGTTTATTCTGACTATTGTTTGTTTGCCTTTAAACGTTTTGAATCACACTATATTTTGAACTCTCGATAATTTAAACTTTTTGCCAGGTCCTTTGAGTTTCAAATTATCGAGAGTCTACTGTATAAATGTGGTGATGATTCGTCGAGATTTTTATATTGAAAAATTAGAGACTGGTTAATTCAGTGACCGTATCGCGCGCGCTTTTTCTGCCTCCTCGTCCAAACGAGCATTTGATTTGGAAATTGTCAGACGAAAAAGCCGCCTCCACCCAAAGCCAGAGGGCGAAGTTTCAGATAACGAGAAGGGAGGTGGTGCATTGCTATGGCGATGCTGCTGGTGATTGTTTCCAAGCTCATTGTCTGAGACCGTTCCCGACATGCACAATACTCGTCTCAGCCATTGTAATCACCGCCACACCACATCCCGATGGACTCCTATCGCCTTGCCACCGCCACTACTTCCGTGAACTCTGGACTCCGCGTCGGAAACGCGACCCTATTGTTCCCACAAATGTAGGCTAATGAAATCGAGCTTTTCAAATCTGTTATGTTATCTACTTTAAACAATTTGTATGGATGTCAGCGGAGGAAAATTCATATAACGTACATAAAACATTCGAGATGAGCCTTCGGGGCTCCACAAATTTGAAACACTAATAATATTATCGTATTTCTTTATTTGCAGATGTCTTCAGTGAACGAGCAACTAGTCCCTCCCCCGAAACCCCGGATCTCCCCTCTAGAATTCCGCAATACCGACCTTGTTTCGCGACTTCTTGCAGCAACCCCCCCGTATCTCTACAACATGTCTCTCCTCCCCAATACTTATTTCTTCAGCGAAATGCTGCGATCTTTCGTACAAGCAAAATCAGATGCGAGTAACCGCAATTTCCAAACTCGAAGAACCAGGAAGAGACCTTGGACTTCGATAAAGCACGACAGTTCCTCTCCTTCTAAACTAGAACCAACGAACGACTGGACAATAAAAAACACATTTGCGGAACCAAAATCTGATAGTCCTCTAGAACTCACCACCGACAGCGACAAAATCAAAAGTTACCCCAGCACCGAAAGAAAAATAGAAATGCCGCTACCAGAACAAGTAGATCCTTTATATTCGCCCTTGCAAGAAACCACCCCTTCTGGACTGATTCTACCACCGCCTCCACCAATGTGGTACCCTCCTCTCTACCCCACGACAGCCCCATATGGAATCGATCCGTTGCACTTCTTCATTGATCTCAGAGTCTCGGGACACATCTACGACAGAAAGAACCAAAAAGAAGAAACCACTTCAAAGGCAGAATCTGAAGAGAAGAAGCAAGCAAAGGAGCCGATTTTCAAGCAGTCGCGACACGCTTCTGCATTTTCAGTCCCCACACCTCGTTTGAATCGGGGCCCCATTAACTTGAGCCACAATGAAGATTACACTCAAGAAACAAAGAATATAAAGTTTGATGTGAAATCGATGGGGTTTGACAAAACGTGCAATAAAGTAGGAGCGAGCTACATCATGAGGAATCTTAATAACATCTACAAAACCATAACGGAGGAGTCGCAGAACAATGTGAAGAATGAAAACGAAAATGACAACGAAACTGAAGAAGAGAAACAGAAACGAGTCAAAGATTTGCGAGCTTTGATCGGTTTAGAGTTGGTCGTGGATTATATGAACCACGCGAAGCCTCAGCCGAAGCGTCCATTAGAAGAAACCACGGACTCGGAGTCTGTTGGGAGTCCAAACGTGGAAGTTGTGGCGATCCATGACGAGACTTAAAAATGTTATTAAATTTAAAACTAGTCGTTATAACCGTTAGTTGTACATAATTGTAACTTATGGCAGTGTAAATATGAATGGTAACACATGTGGAGAATAGCTGGGGCGCAATCCCAATTATGATTATTAGTCTGCAGTTTTCCTCTCCCTTCGTTAAGCAGAGTAAGTTTAAAAGAGTCTGATTTTCAGGTAAGTATCTGCCATTTGTTTGAGCAACTTTTACATCATTACCATTACAAATGAGTTCTTGCCGTAGTAATTTTCAAATATGGCGAACTACTTTAAATAATATTCATAATAAATTAAAGCGAAAAGATGTGATCGCTTCAAGTCCCTCGAGAGTAACTCGCATTTGTTTCCCGCAATTAGAGTAAGTCTTTTTAACACCGAGACTATCTTTTCCCGCAAGAACTGAATTTCCATCTAATTAGTTGGACGTCGTTGTTTGCTCAAATATTAGCTCATAAATAAATTTAACAAAAACGTATACTTGCTGTCATCTTCCGACAATGTAATAATGATATTATTTCCTCGACCGCCGGTGATTTATAAGGGATGCTATAAATTGGAAAAGTTTCTTGGGGGAACTGGCGTATTGTAATATTTCAAAAACTTTCGTACATCTAACGGATTTTTTACAAGTTATCACTAGTTTTAATTGTTAGAAAAACATGAGCCAGAATAAACACGAATTTGGGTTGGCGGAAGTTTTGTCAAAACTTAATCACGTTAAAATTAAGCTCGGGGCATTGTTAAAATCACATGCAAATCCGTTGTTCGGGTAGGTTAGGTGCCGACAAGCGAGATTTTCCACTAGCACCGTCATGTAAAATGTGTAAATATTCACACACTCTCACCCGTTACTGTTTTGCATATTCATAAGGAAAGCTTTCGCCTGCAAATATTAGTTAAATTTTCACAACGCTACAATAGAATTTACATTTTATAATAAAACGCAGGATGGATTCATTTACAACGGAAAATATTTAAAAAGGAATCAATCATTCTTTCTAACAATTCATCATGCGACAGATTTATGCAAAATTTCTTATCGTTAATTGCAATTTCCTAGCCGCATGTTGGATCATTTATGACATATTTTCGCAGTGAAAGCGATTCAAACTCAGTTAAGATTAAGCGGATTACTTTAATTTTTGTCGATTTAGCTGAAGCTGACATTTAGTTTTTTATAATGAATAATTTTGGTGCTAAGTATATCTGTCCTAGCTTCTGAAATTCCAGATCCCAAAACAACCCACATTTTAAAATACAAATATCTTATTAGCACCTAATATACTTCATGAAATGCTTCGTGAGATGAGACCAAATTTATAGTACCTAATTGAGCATGAAAATTAATTAGAGAAGACTGAGCATCCTCCATAAGCTAACATTTTGAGAACTTTTTCTGTTATTCAAAACAAGTCGGTAAATTGGATTGATTTGACTCCTGCCCTTTTCATTCTCCTTCGTAATATAAAAATTCTTCAATTCCTTTTCCTGCTTGGCGCGCCGCCACTGCTTGAACCCGCAAAGTTGCGCTACCAACTAAACAACGCTGATCTCCCTAAACTTTAACTTTTTGCCGACTTGTTGAATAACCTCCAACAGTGACATTGACAATGACGTGATATTTGAATGTGATTATCTAAAGCAGACATTCACTTAATTTAAATTTACCATAAGTTTAACAGTACAAACAAGCACAATGTCTAACATTTATCACAAATCTATGGCTGCTTTAGATTCCTATGTTCCCAAAAAATTCCTACCTCTTTGGCAACATCCTGCAGGTAAATTAATTATTTAAATTACGATTTATTGCGTTTTAAACCTCCATATTGTACTTGCAGGTCCGAAAACTGTATTCTTTTGGGCTCCGGTGTTCAAATGGGTTAGTTGACATTGGTAACAATTAGGAAGTGTCTTAATTAGAGTTTTTTAGGGGTTAGTTATGGCAGGAATTGGCGATATGGCTCGTCCTGCTGAAAACATTAGTATTTCACAAAGCGGAGCTTTATTAGCAACTGGAGTGATATGGTCCCGGTATTCATTAGTAATTATTCCTAAAAACTATGGTTTGTTTAGTGTCAACGTTTTTGTGGCTCTTACTCAAGCTGTACAAGTTTTCAGAGCTTATAGGTAAAAAAAAAACCAAGTCTGGATAGTTTTCTACATCTTATTTACAGATATCAACAAAGTCTAAAAACCAAAGAACTCGCATAAAGGAGATTTTAAGTTAGGACAGATTTATTTATTATCAGATTAATGTTAATTAGGTGTAGATACAAATAGGAGACATGCATTTTTGAAGTTTTGATCTGCTGATGAATGTACACCTACATGCTCAAGTCAAAATGTTGGCAACACGGGAATCAGATCTATTTTTGATAGGTATCAAATATTTGTATTTTCTATATAAAATTTTGTGAAACTCATTTTAATAAACTGTTTTTGTTTATGTTTGTTACCTTAATAAGGCATGGAAACGTTAAATTTGCATTGGAATTTTTCCTTGGGTAGAAAAATTTGAATGATTACATAAATTATTTATAATTTGGCTTGAACTTTGCACTAAGATGCTTATTTATTGTCATTGCGTAGTGCTGGTTGCCTATTGTACCATAATAATGTGGGTACCACTTAATTATAATTTATGCTTTTATTTTTCTTTCACAATAATTTTTTTTTAGTTGTGCGATAATTGAATTTTTTCACTCATAGATCAGGAACAACGATTTCGCGCATAGCAACCATCACCGGTAACTAAGGCTTTCGAGCACTAGTGCGGGAACATGCACGCAAAAATTTTGCCATAGAAGCCATATAGAAAATATCAGTTACTACAAATTTAAAGAAACACGCATTGGGATCCTCTTCCCCTAATATTTATTTAAATAAGTTAACAAATTACAAGAAAATTAATATTTTTTGAGAAAAAGTTCATCAGCGCCATCTATTAGCAACTTAATAATTGTTGCTCTTTTGTAAAAACATAACCTCAAAATAACATTAACAAGTTTTATGATTTTAACGATTAATAAAATTAAGCTTTTGTGAAACGTTTTATTTTACAAATACTCAAGTAATCGATGTTGGTCATCAAGTAAGTATACTCAGTACTTTTAATTTTTATTATTATAGATGTTTATGTTGAATGTGCAGTTGCTGCACGAAGCAAACGACACACCAGAAACTCCAGCAGTGTTTTCAGTTCTCACGGCGTTACTAATATTGTACGAATTGTTGGAATTGGATCTTACAGGTTCCGTGTCTGTCAAAGTGTCTGCTACTTCTATTTTATTTTTTAAAGAATCTTGGATATATCCCTCCGCTACTGCGGAAGATTTCCAACCACCATGTCTTTTAACGGCTAGAAAGTCAAGCCCCTTGTTTGCTAATAAAGTAGCACTGCTCCTACGAAAACAATGGCCAGTATATTGATGAGGGTTTGGAAGTTCAAGATATTTGGCGATCAATGATGGAATTTTCCCAATGGTGTTTATACCAATAGGTAAATTTATACATTTTCCTGCACGATAAGTTAGAAATAGTCTCCTGTTGTCAGTCACAACTTGTAGTCTTAATTTCACAAATTGCTTTATTATTTCGACCCATTCCCTTTTGGTTATGGCAAATTCCCGTTTAACCTTAGTTTTTGTTTCAGGAATAGAAACCAAAATTATGTCATCTTTAAAGATAACATCACCAATCATCATCTTACAAATTTCTTCTCGGCGGCAGGCTCCAGAAATTCCCATAATCAAAATCGTCTAAAATATAAATGTTAAATTTTTGAATGTAAATTTCTGAATAAAGACAAACCACTCACTTTCATCAAAAAATATTCTTTGTTAGGGGCCTCTGTCAAAAATTTTGTAATATGTTCTCCTTCAAGTATTTGTGACTTTTTTGGAATGTGATGTTCCGTTTTCCTTTTAAGAAGGGCAAGCAATTTTGGATATTTCGAGATATCTATATTCTTCTTAATATTCAAGCAAGATCGTATCATGCTATAAATTGGCCACAATGTTTTTTTAGTAGAACCTATTTCTTCAAAATTGGCCACCAAGACGTTTTCAGAGTAATTTTTGATCTTTTTATCTTCGCACCATTTGACAAACTGAGAAAACGTACTCTCATATCTGGGGCGTGATTTTGTCGGCAATAAATTGTTTATTGCAGCAGTTGCCGCACTTTTCACTTCGGGTGGTGTACACTCGAATTCAAACTCTTCTTCCGAAGACATGGTACAAATCAATACAAATCTTTATTTTTGAACTTTTTGCTTGACAGAATTGACAACTGTCAACTGGAAACTTCAGCGACTTGATTTTTTATACCAACAAATGCGAACTATATATGATGGCGAAAATTTGTTACAAACTTCGTGCAAAAAATGTTATACAAGAGACGTGCGGGAATAATTTTGCCTGATTCGTGCGACATTCCTTCACTCGTGCGCGGGGCGCACTCGTGTTGAAAGAGTCGCACTTATCTGCAAAAATTGTATTCCCGCACTAATCATGTAAAATACTATTTCCGCCAACCATTCCTCGCTCGTGCATCTTCGTGTTGTTTATCAACCGTCAATTGTCATTTATGTGTCAAAGTCAAAATCTTGCAAGTTTATTGCCGATTACTATTACCGGTGTTATCAACTCGTATTTATCGAATTCAAGTGATTTGCAATTCAGTTTTAAATTACGTAAGTATTCACTTCGTTAAATTTATAATTTTTTAAATAAGCAGGAAGGAAATGCATTGTAAACCAATCATGCAATTATTTCGTTCATGTGGCAATAAAATGTTTTCCTAATTACACGTAAAATTAACTTTATTCAGTGCTCTTTGATTAAATATTTCAGTTGATTTCTATTATAATTGATATCAACTACGCATTTTTGTAATATTCCGAAGGCGATCGTTGAAGAATTGTGTAGGAAAATCACACTAATTGGTATCGTCATTTTATTTCTAATGCGCCTGTTAAACGCGATAAGGTAATAAATTCCTTCGGTTTTCTTTTTATTCATTGCAGCAATTACTGTTTACATTATTGTCGTGTTTATAGTCTCTTTTTCAAGAAATTCAATCGGTAATTAATTAGAGATATTTTTATGTAGGATGACAATGCAAAGATCAATTCAACAAAGTATTGTGCTACTTGGAATAATTCTTGTATCAGTTGGAATATTTTTTATTGACCATTGGCGTTTTTCAACAGTTAATCGTTACATTATTCAAAAACTTTATTGGCGATGTGATGAAAAAAGTGGCTCGTTTACTCTTCAGTTCTTGAAAAAATTGACGTTAGTAGTTAATTACATTTCTTCTAAAAACAAACTCGTTTGTACTATTTTTCATCGCCTCTGCATTGTTCCAGCAAATGTGCCAAATCATCTAGCATCTACAAACGTTTATCTGTTCATCTTATACTTTGTACTCCTCTTCAAACATAACGTAAAAGCTACCTGTGTAATGACCTTCACCTATGAAGCAGCACTAATTGAATTTCTGCAACAACAATAAAATCATAAAAAGATCCGAATCGAACAACACTCCTTTGCAATCAACTGCGCGCTAATAAATCTGTTAAAATAGCATCCAAGCGTCATTTTCTTCATTTTACGACCATTGTACATGTGCTAAATATTTACAGAGTTTCCTAACATGAACGTTAAACCCGTACGTCTATTTATAGTTGAACATTGCGAGTGTTCTGCAGTGCAAGAATGGCTCGAGACCTCGACATCGTGCTCTTCGGAGCTACAGGGTTTACCGGAAAACACGCAGTGCCTATAATTAATAAACTTGCGAGCGCTAAAAATCGTCATCTGACTTGGGGGATTGCTGGTCGTTCCGAGAATAAACTGAAGGATTTGCTGCAACAATGCGAGAAGGAAATTGGTGAGGTCACTTCTTTGCTTGGGTTTGTTGCTAAAATTGCTGATAGGAACCTCGCTGGCGAATATTCCCATAATCATCGCCGATGTCCAAGATGAGAAAAGTTTGAAAGAAATGGCTCGGAAAGCCCGCATTGTTATTAATTGCTGTGGGCCTTACCGGTTCTTCGGTGAACCTGTGGTCAAAGCGTGCGTGGAGGAAGGGACCCATCACGTCGATGTTAGCGGCGAACCGCAATACATGGAGAAGATGCAATTGAAGTACAATGAGCAAGCGAAAGAAAAAGGAATTTACATTGTTAGTGCTTGCGGGTTTGATAGCATTCCCTCTGATTTAGGGGTTGTGTTTTTACAAAAAAAATTCGATGGGACTCTGAATTCTGTTGTGACTTACTTAGACACTTGGGAGGAAGGAGAAGCTGTTTCAGGTCCTGCTATTAATTTCGGGACGTGGGAGTCAGCAATTTACGGGTTAGCACACGCTAACGAATTGAGGGATTTGAGAAAGCAACTGTTCCCCAATCGACTTCCGAGTCTCAAACCGAAATTGCAGCTCGTGTAAGTGTGATTTTATTGTAGTAAGAACCCAAATTGAAGGTTTTATTCTTAGCACGCGCCCCCATCAAAGCGACAATGTCACCGGTTGGGTCCTCCCGTTCCCCGGATCAGATCGTTCCGTGGTAAAACGCTCCCAACGCCTCTTCTATGAAAAAGACCAAAAACGCCCCATTCAAATAGAAACTTACTTCTTACTCAAATCCATTTGGAGTGTCTTCGCTTTAGTAATTTTCGGGATAATATTCCAAATTCTAACCCGCTTCCAATTTGGACGAGATCTTCTCTTGAAAGTAAGAATCAGTTTAAACACGTTTAACACCAGTTACAGTTATATTTTTTATATTTTTAAGTACCCGGAAAAATTCAGCGGTGGATTCTTCAGTCGGGAGCCTCCCAGTGAAGAAAAGATCAAGAAAAGTCGTTTCTGCATTACTCTCTATGGTGAAGGTTGGAAAGAAAAACTTTCAGATCCCAGCGATCAATTTACTACTCCACCTAATAAAATGATTACTGCGAAGGTTAAGGGGAGCAATCCTGGGTATGGGGCCACATGCGTTTGTTTGGTGCTTGCTGCTATCAAAATTCTTACTGAGACTGATAAGATGCCGGCTGGAGGAGGAGTTTTCCCACCGGGCTATGCCTTTGCCAATACTTCTATCATTGAAGAAATGCATGAGAATGAAGTTACTTTTGATGTTGTGGTTGAGAAGGAGTTGCCTACTTCTAAGTATTAATGGTTGGGATTAATTGCTTTTGCTGGGTTTTATATTTATCAGCTTTCAACATATTTACTGGTCATATAATATTTTTTGTATTTTAACTGTACTGATGTTAACTGTTATTGAGCTAATAAAATGTACTTTAGATTTCTAACCAAGACAATAATTTCCCATTCTTTCAAAACGTTGACAATTTGTGTATTGCTAATTACATTAGGCAGGAAATTTGTACTGGAGCAGTGGAAAATCATTTCTAAAGTAAAATTACCTCCTGATCCTGAATTCGAAACCCGTTTTGCTCCATTAGGTCAGGACTCGGAGAAATAAGTTCTTTTAGTACATCGCATTGACTTATTTTGAAGAAAAACGCTTTTAAAACACTTTTTGATCTTTTTTTATTTTAAATTCCTAAATTTATACTTTGATTTCTTAATGTAATATGTTATTATAAAGGTTGAGATCTCCGCTTTCCAAAACGGCCTTAAACACATTATTATCTCTTGTGATTTAGAAGTTATGACAAAGAATAAAAATGGATTTTTCACGTTTTGTTAATTTTTCGAAAAGTTTGCAAAAACTTTAATTTGAATGCCTACATAATTATAGTTTTTCCCATAAATCTCGCATTTCTAAATGATTTCACTGGTCCATTTTTTAACATTTGCTCCATAATTTTTGTACATGATTTTCTAATCATATACAAAAATTATGGAGCAAATGTTAAAAAATTGTTGGTCGAGTTTTTTTTTTATAATTTAAATAAATTTGAAGACGTTTTAATATCAATGTAGATATTTTATTTGCCCCAGATTAAATTTTCATAGAATCTTCATAGGTTACGGTCACCAGATTGTCCGGAAATAAGGTCAGGACAAGAAGCAAACAAATTCTGAACAATTCATTTCAAAATTTTTGGGTCCATAAGCAAACAAAGAACTCTCCATTGTCAAGAAGTTTTCTAGAACGTGTTATTCTAGGCTGCATTAGCATTAAAATAATTTTAAAACTTAATATGTGCTTATGATTTTGCAAGCAATGGCATGAATTTTGTAATGTTTCTTTTTCTAGCCATGAGTTTAATAGTTGGTTGGAAAGCTTAGAAAATTGGCTTTTTAAAACACTGTCGAGCAATGCCATAGCTCTGCAAGTTTTCAAGAAAAATTGAAGACACTTATGGAATAGACCTGATGAAGCAAAACAGATTTCAGATTCAGAATCAGAAGATCTATTCACTTTAAAAATGACTTTCTACTCTAATATAGTTTTTTTCACAAGACTTTAGATGCAGATGTTCCTTAGAAATTCTTTCCGGTGTGGGCAAATTGCTCAATTTAACCCCAAACATTTGGGCTATTAATAACTAAGTTGCTTATTAATGACTTCAACACAGTCTGAACAGCTCAACACAGCTAAAGTAGATTTAGGAATCGGTTGGATAGGTAATCATAATTCACTTTGGCTTGTATATTTACATTATATTACAAGATCGGAAAAAGTACACCAACGATTTTTTGTTCTAGGAAAAAATACGTTTTTCCAACTTGCAAGAAACATAGTTAAGTCCTCGTCCAATTACCAAAACTCCCTTTTATTGTCCTTTACCTGCAACACTGCATAACAACATGAAAAAAATTGCAACAATTTTAATCTCACTCATTTCGCCCCAACCATGCGTGCTTGTTGCAACAAAGGGACCAATTCTTCCCTAAACAAAGAACTGCTAACCCCATGAGTTATTTTGAGAATTTGGTAGGCATTAGTCAGGTGCTCGAATGCCAATTGATCACTTTCTTCAAATAGCAGAATTTTCCCGATTTTTAAATGCAAAAGACCTGTGACTGGATGGAGTTGACCGTAATATTTACTAAAAATACATAAAAAGAAGTACGTCAGAGTAGTTAAAAACGGAGCTTGCCAAACTCTATGATGCTGACTAATTAGAGCAAAGAAACATGTTATTTATAGACTTTCACGTGTCTTAAACACATGGGAGTTCGATCGGTTCTTTTGGTTTTGCCAAACAGTTGACAAATGTGCAACATATTTTTGTTGACGTTCGTGTAGTACAAATGTTATATCATTTATAACGACTTACTAATATGCGTCGACGAGCTCGAGGCCGAACTTTCTGGCACAATCCCACTTCTGAAAGTCAATACTCGATTGAAATGCTAAATCTAGTGTCTTGACGTGTTTTATGTTATATTTGTGCAAGACACCTTGCTGTTTTTGAAGACATATCTCACATACATCAAAATCTAAGAATATGTTAAGAAAAATGCGTCACTATTACGCAAATTGGCCGGTTATACACAGAAGGATACACGCTAGTTGCTTCATGTTTTGTAAATGAATGTCCGTAAATTCCACAATTTCTTTAAACTTCTCCAGAAAATCATCGCTTATTGTTGTAGTGCATTTAGAGCACGTATCTCCAGACCTAACAGCTTCTGAATCAATGTAATTATTGCAGGCGGAGTTTGGACAGGCAGCCGCACAGATTTCTGGAGGCTCTGGCTCCAAACACCGCGGGCACTTACAGAGGAAATAATAGGCAGTTTCTAGTTCTTTCTGTCTGTCTTTCGTTGTGTTGAGAATGTCGATGTAGCTAATACGAATCTGCGGAAATGAATGACGACGGGAACTAATTTCCGAGTTGCAAACATACCTGAGACCAGTCTAAATATTGGAAAGTATTTAAAGCCCGGATGTGTAAAGTAGGACCGTCAAAAATGGCCACAGCGTTTGGGGTACAAGAATGGTCAATCACCGATGCCCCTAAGTACATTCCGGTTCCTAAACACTGCAATTCTTGATCCAAAATATTGAAACTATTAATACACATCTGTAAAAAAAATGAGTCATAAAAAACAACAAATAGCTCGGCCGACAATTATATCCAGAAGGTCAAGGGTCCGATTTGACTCGTTTAATTTATACCCTTATTAATAGAACAATGTAAATAGGATTATTTTTGAATACATGGGATTATGTAAGACTTACCCTTCCATACATTCCCATTAGTTCTGCGGAGTTTGGGAGAACATCATCCCCTAAGAACTCGAACAGAACGGCACACAGTGAGGTAAAATGTTCCATTCTGAGTTTATCGCCTTTTATGTTTGGATAGTCTGCAACGAAAGTTTTACTATGAAGAGTAAAACAAGGAAATACTCACGCGACATTAAGTCTTTATACATCCGAAAACAATTCTGGAAATAGTAGGATTTGACAAAATCACCACCTTTCCTCAAAATGTAGATAAGTCTAACCAACACCCTTGCGGCATCAGGTAGGATTCTTGGAGCCACCCGTTTCAACCCTCGACATTCAAACTTGTGCACACTCCATCCCTCTTTCTGGCACACCTTACCACAGTAGTAGACGTAGTGACATCCTGAACATTTCATAAACTCACCCCTTAAATTTTGTTCTTTTTAAATTTCAGAATAGGAATAAAGAACTTGTTAAACCAACAAGTAACACTCACTTTTTCAAGCAGAAATCACAATATTCGGTTCTTAATTTTGAGCTTAGCACGTAAACAAAAGGTTTTTCTTTGTGGATTGTACACCCTTGATGAACCAATTTTTTGGTCCTCATTTCTGCCTCTGTAAGAACGGTGGGTAATCAGAGATGAAAACACAAGTGTAGATGGCACAAGACGAGTGGTATTTTTAAAGTACAGGTTCACTGCGGCCAAGTATTTAAGGAGAGAACTGGTAAAAATATCTATGGTCTTCGAAATTTTAAGGAGACCACAGGTGGTGGTCGGGAGGAGGAAAAATAATTTTAGAGAAAGCACCTGTACTCTAAATAAGAAATTTATAAAGAGAATTATTTTCTTACCGTCTGCCATAATTTCCTAATTGTTATTTAACTTGCATTAGAAACCCAAAAGTGTAACTACGTTTTAAACAAACTTCCACAATCAATTAACAATTTTTTGTTAATTGTTGACATGTTTGTTGCAAATTTAACCTCAAACATCAAACAACCGTGCATGTCAAATTTGACATTGTGATAATTTGTGGGAATTCCACTTCACTTGTTGAGTGCCTTTTGTGCTATTCGTCAAATTAAATTCTCCGATATTTGAAAATTTGGCGCCATTTCGAGGTGTGTATGTTTCTTACTAATAAATGTTATAATTAACGTCATTAATACCAAAAAATACATTGATATGGTTGAAAACACATGTTTTAATTGGAGGAAAGATAAAAAATGTCACTACGCAAGTGGCAACTGCACCTATTATTAGTATTGTTTTAGAAATCAAGTTGTGTTATCTAACATTCTTTAAAATTTGTGGTTTGTTTTCGCTTTCTTCCAAGAACTAAAAAAATATGTGGATTCGTAATGAAAAAATTCCGGGAAGACCTTCAACTCCGCCGAAATATAAATTATTAAAACCCAGCTGGTTTAATATTTACAGTGAAATTCACGCCAACAAAACACAACTGATTAAAGATAACAATCAATAAATTAATTATGTTACAAAAGTAGGTAAATCAATACTTTCGCGCTAATTTTCAAACAATTGACTTTTGACAGATGTCGCCATATTCGCTATTTTAAACATCAAAAAACGTCGAGTTTTTTCAAACATGGCTTACGTTTTTCTGCCCTGAAGAAACGAATTTTATCATCGACATCGTATTTTTAATCTCGGCGAGCAAATTAGCCCGGAACTGTGGATTTTAGTGTTTCTTGTTGTGGCGTGTAATAAAGAAATTGACATTGTCCGTTGTTCAGTCAGTTCAGTGTGAAATTGTGCAACAACCGGAGCCCCCGTTCCAAAATTCTTCCAACATTGAAATTCTAAAAGTAGGTTAAAGAAAAAAAGTTCCTAAGCGATTCAGCCTCGCTCGTGGCGAGAATGTCCTTATTTGGGTGATGATTCATGTGTTCTAATTAATTTGTTTCAATAGTAAACCAAGTTTTTCCAACAATGGAAGATGAAGAATACAAGAAGTTGCCGGTGGAAGATCGTTGCGTCCACAAACTCTGGCAAGCACGTAAAAACGGGTATGAAGAAGTCGCCAAGCTGTTTCGCCAAATTGACGACGATAAGTCTCCCGAATTTGGGAAATACTTGGGATTGGTGAAGAAATTTGTTGTTGACAGTCATGCAGTCTGTCAGGAAAAAGGACTTGAAGCCACTTTGGCGTTTGTTGAGAATTACGCTCATGCTGGCAGAACTGTTGGGGAGGTTATGACAGGAATCATTACTAAATGTATAGCAGCCCCCAAAGTACAAACCAGAGAACTTGCAGTACAAGTGATTTTAATGTATATTGAGATTGAGAAAGGCGAGGCTGTTCAGGAAGAGCTCCTTAAAGGGATGGAGCAAAAGAACCCCAAAATTGTGTCTGGATGCATCAGCACCTGCACCACAGCTTTGAGGGAATTCGGATCGAAAATCATCACCGTGAAGCCACTAGTCAAGAAAATAACAACTCTGTGCTCAGACAGGGACAAGAATGTTAGAGATGAAGCAAGGGCTATGGTTGTGGAGATCTATCGGTGGATTGGAGGCGCGCTAAGGTATTAGAAATAGTAAAGACTTAATCACTCAACACACATCTGTGTGGGAGGAACAATAGCACGTTTTGCAAATTGATTTACTCGCACAACTCTTGATTACTTTAACAAATATAATAACTGTTCTAGGCCCCAATTAAACAACCTGAAGCCCGTTCAAATAACAGAACTAGAAACAGAATTCACCAAAGTTGAAGGCCAAAAAGCTGTACCTCAGCGCTTCATAAGATCAGAACAAAAAAAGCAAGTAACTGCCGCCATACAAGCAGAAGAGGTTGACGGCGGTAATAAACATTTTAATTTATTTTTAATTCATCAATTTTTCCACATGGTCAAGCATAAATTTAACTTTTTAATCAATAGGCGCGTCGGACGATCAGGAAGAAGAAGAAACGCCTGAAGTGGACCCCTACGATTTGGCCGATCCTGTAGACATCTTATCCCACCTCCCTAAAGACTTTTTCGAGAAAATTGAGGCGAAAAAATGGCAAGAAAGAAAAGAAGCTTTGGAGGTGTTGGAGAAATTGGTCAACACGCCAAAATTACAAAATGGGGACTATGGAGATTTGGTCAGAGCTCTCAAGAAGATTATTGAGAAAGATAGCAATGTCGTGGTGGTCGCTATGGCTGGACGCTGTTTGACAGGACTCGCAACAGGTTTAAAGAAGAAGTTTCATCCGTATTCAAACGCGTGTATTCCATCTCTGCTCGAAAAGTTCAAAGAGAAGAAACAGAACGTTGTGACAGCAATGAAAGACGCGATCGACATTATTTACCAATCAGTAAAAAAATCACTCATCTAAATCTTTATGTATTAAACTGATTGTTTCAGACAACTATTGAACCAATTTTAGACGACGTCATTGAAGCGCTGGGCAATAAAAATCCGTCTGTGAAATCCGAAACCTCCTTCTTCCTCGCGCGAGCTTTCACCAGAACGCAACCGACTCTAATCAACAAAAAGACTCTGAAAGCTCTCTGTGCGCCACTCGTCAAAAATGTCAACGAGTCGGGTAATTTTCTACATTTATCCATTAATTTTAATCTAATTTCGTCTTTCCATCAGACCCCACCGTAAGAGATTCCGCCGCCGAAGCCCTAGGAACGCTAATGAAGCTCGTGGGAGAAAAGGCAATTGGCCCATTTTTGGTCGAACTGGAAAAGGACGCAATAAAAATGGGCAAAATCAAAGAATCGTGTGATAAAGCAGTCATAACGGTGAAGATCGTGGCGCCTAAGAAAGAACGGCCCAATACAGCTCCAGCGAAACCACCAGCAAAGTCCAAAATGACGACCACTGCACCGAAATCGGCACCAAGTGCTACAGCTAAGACAGCAGCGCCGAAGAAGAAAACCGCAAGTAATAACGCAGCAGTTGTTCGCTCCAAAGGAAAGGCTCCGGCGAAAAAAGCGGCGGAGAGAGAACTGGGGGATGAAGAAGTCGATGAGATCATCGGGAACATCGTTAGCAACAGTGTTATTGCAGAGATGGCGGACGGCAACTACAAGACGCGGTAAGATTGTTTTTCGTTATCCCTATAATTCACAAATGAACGTGTGTAGATTGGCAGCAATGGAGCAACTTCTTGCCGCAATCAAAGAAATGAACGGCAGTGAAATGCCCGCTCAGGCTGTCGTCAAATCGCTGAGTCGCAAACCTGGTTTAAAAGACACAAATTTCCAAGTATTACAACTGAAATTGGAAATTGTGAAACACCTCGCTGAGAACGCCACTTTTTCTACCACCACAGCAAGTATTTGTCTCAACGACATTATTGAAAAATTCGGGGATCCGAAGAATGGGAATTTAGTACACGAGACTATGACGGCGATAACTGAAGCCACAACGTTGTCGTTCGTTTCACCAACTGCTTTAGATGTTGCGTTGAACCAGAAGAATCCAAAAGTGATCGTTGAATGTTTTAGTTGGATGGCCACTGCCATCAAAGACTTCGGTTTTAAGTAAGTCCTGAAGAAGTCTTTTGCGAGGGGGTAATGTTTGTTTTCAGTGATTTGAACGCCAAATTGTTAATTGACAGCGGAAAGAAGGCCCTGGCTTCGAGTAATCCTGCTATTAGGCAAGCTGCGATCAACTTTTGCGGAGTTCTGTTTCTCTACATCCAGAATCCGTTGTATACGTTCTTTGAGTCAGAAAAAGCAACACTACGAGATCAGCTGTCTGCAGAGTTTGAGCAGTACCAAGGAGTGAAACCCCCAGCACCCACCAAAGGTTCGGTATTTTATTTTAAACAATTTTAAATTAAACAAAAAATCGTGTTTTAGGTCTGGCTAAATGTGCAAGCGCAAGCAGTGTTGACAATTTGGACGAAGACGAAGGTACAGGCGACAGTGAACCCATCGCCATTCAAGACCTGATTCCAAGAACCGACATCAGTGGTCAATTCAACGAATGTCTGCTAAACGAACTCGAAGATAAAAATTGGAAAGTAAGAACTGAAGCGCTGGGAAAAATCAACCAAATTATCCAAGACGCGAAGTGTATCAAGCCGAATTTGGGCGACTTGCCTCCAGCCCTAAACCGCCGGTTGTCGGACAGTAACAAGCAAGTGGCTCAAACTGCTCTGAATGTCTGCGATAGTATTGCAAAGGCTATGGGGCCATCATGTAAACAATACGTGAAGGTTTTCTTTCCAAACATCTTGAAGAATTGGGGAGATAACAAAACTCAGCTGCGAACAGCCGCTAAAGAAACCATCGAGGCCTACGTGGAGCAGAGTGGTAGTTACAAAGAGTTCTTCGAAAATGAAATGATCGCTGATGCTCTCAAGACAGGCACTCAACAGTTGAAGATCGAGCTGTGGGACTGGTTGGCTGAAATTCTACCCAAAGGTAAGAAGAAAACTTGTTTTTCATAACAATAGTTTGTGTTTAGTTCCAGTCAAATCGATCCCAAAGGAGGAATTAATTGTCTGCATTCCTATTTTATACAGTCATTTGGAAGATAGAATTTCTGATATCAGATCGAACTCGCAGAAAGCGATGTATGGTGTTATGATACACGTTGGATACGACGCCATGGTGAAGCAGTTGGAAAAACTAAAGGTAAAACACGATACTCGTTGTATTATCTAACTCTATTTTTTAGCCCATGTCTCAAACTGAAGTGAAAAAACGATTGGATATTGAAAGGGCTAAACTGCCGATACAACCAACCAAAAAAGTTGCAGAAAAAGAAGAGAAGGTCGTTAGAGGAACAAAGCCGGTGGCGAACACCAAGAACGCCGTCAAACCTAAAGTAAGCCTTTTTATTACTAATACGTACTTTTCTCGGACTGATTATATTTTTATAAGATCGTGTTTAGCGCGTTTCGACGTGTTGGTAAAAAATTGGAGTCTTTCCAGAGCTTGTTTAAGAATTGATTTTTTGGAAACCCTTGGACATGTAATAAAATATAAAAACAGAAAATTCCATGATTATTATTTAAATTAATAAATTTTCGATCAAGTCTGACAATTTCTTTCTACATTTAGGGAACCGCTGCTACCGCTAAAACAGCAGCCACGACAAGCAAAAAGAAAGAAGAAGACATCGATACGTCTCCTCTGCTCGTTGTTAACAACATGAAGCATCAAAGAACAATCGACGAATCGAAACTCAAAGTGCTAAAATGGAATTTTACGACTCCCAGAGAAGAATTTGTCGATCTTTTGCGCGAACAGATGACCGCAGCAAATGTCAACAAAAACTTAATTTCCAACATGTTTCACACCGATTTTGGGTAAGAATCTCGATTTTTTGTAGCAGCATTTACTATTCGTGTTGTTAGGTACCACATAAGAGCCTTAGAAGCTCTCTCTGAAGACTTAAGTGACAACAGCCAAGCTCTAATTTCAAATCTTGACTTGATTTTAAAATGGTTGACTTTGCGGTTCTTTGATACAAATCCGTCGGTGGTTTTCAAAGGGTTGGAATATCTTCATAGTGTTTTTACCATGTTAACCGAATGTAATTATAAGATGTTAGAAAGTGAAGCTGCTTCATTTCTTCCATATTTGGTCGGAAAGGTAAAGTCCCAGTTTGTAAAATTTTGAGCTCACTTTATTTCTAGATCGGTGATGCGAAATTCTGTAACGCCGTGCGCGCTCTGGTTAAACAAATATGTTGCGTTTATCCCGTGGGACGCGTTTTCACCTACACCATGGAAGGGGTCAAGTCGAAAAATGCCCGACAAAGAGCAGAGTGTCTAGAAGTAATGGGATCAATTCTACAAGATCATGGTAAAACAGTTTTGTTATAAAATCGTTAGTTTACGTGCTTCTCTAGGAATCTCAGTCTGTGGTTCTTCGCCTGCCCCTGTTTTGAAAGACGTGGCAAAACAAGTGTCAGACAAAGACAAATCTGTGAGAAACGCCGCGTTGAACTGCCTAGTCGAAGCATACAATATCATGGGAGATAAAGTTTACAAGATTATAGGAAATGTAAGTTTCCTCCACCTGCAACGTTGTGTAACTTTTCGATTTTAGATTCTTGGGAAAGACTTGTCGCTCCTAGAAAGTCGCATTAAACATTCAAAGCGCACGACTATTCTAAAACCGGAAGTGTCCGTACCGCAGTTTGCACCAAAGGAGCAAGAGATCGCTCAGCCGGAAGATGAGGTCGCTGATATTGAAACCGAAAAGAACGACGATGATGAAGATGACAATTTACCTCCTGTGATGTAAGTTTTGTGGAAGATTTGTGTTCAGATTTTAATTTCGGTTTTAGAATGCCCCCGAAAATGGTTCAAGAGTACAGAGAGCCCACAGGTCCTTTCGCTTTGGATCGCGAGTTGATCCAGCGGTTAGACAAAATTCACATTGCTCACGTTCCAGTGAAAGTACAAGAGTTCGATTTGGACTTCCTCAAGGATGATGTGTACATTCCGAATTTGTCCGAGGCGAATGTAAAAGCAAAGTAAGAGAATAGTACAGTTGTGATACAAAATTGTGGGTTTTTTTGTTACAGAATATTACCGTTGTCACCACCGAAGCCTCTGGATCATAATTTGTCATTTTCGAAACTATCGCAACGACAACAGAGCCCCAAATCTGTGGATCCAGCTCTCCTTATCAGTATTAATCACATTGCATGTACTGATTTGAATATGGCTATGCAGGGCCTACAACAAGTGATTGGATATTTACAATCCTCCAATAATGCAGGAATAACTAATTACGAAAACGACTTATTCAGTGCCATAATCACACAGTTGAAACAGCTGCGGAACCAAGACCCCGTCCTCGACAATCGAGTTGCTAAGGTGTATAGAAGCATCTTAACAACTATGGACTCGGTAAGGCAATTTCAAACCACTAGAGTCAATTTTTGAACTTTTTTTTAGTTTTATCTGCGGGGTGGTCAGCAGGTGTCTATTGATAATTTAAAGAACATTGTTGATCAACTGATCCATGTCTTGGTGGACAAAAAACTTGAAAGATGTACTAACGGCGATGCTTATGTGCGGGTCATTAATTTGCATTGTGTAAAAATCATCGAAAAATCCGATCACACCAGAATCATTTGGTAAGAAAATTGTTGATACCACTCTTCGCCTAACATTTTCATTTTCAGCGCCTTGGTCAATTTAATCCATGAATGCATACAAAGAGACAGTTGGGCTCGTCACACTGAACTTGTAATGAAATGTTTGTGGCGAGTCATAAAATTAATGCCCAATTGGGGCGAAGAGATTGACTACGATTCAGTACTGCTAGAAGTTCACAATTTCCTCAAAGAATTTCCTTCTACTTGGTGGAAAAATAAACCCTTAGATACCGTCCTCCGCACCATTAAAACTATCCTACATTCCTGTGTGAAAATTAGGGGTGGTTGCATCATGTTGCATTTCGGAAAAATTCCAAATCCCAGTGAATCGGAAATTGAATCCTACGTCTTGAAATTATTAAAGACTATGAATTTGGAAGCGGTCAATGCACCCCCGGCGCAGCCACCACAGCAACGAAAATCACCATTTCTAAGGGCCACAACACAGACAAGTTTAACTGAGATTTTCCAAAAGATTGGGAATAAAGACGAGACCAAAGAAGGTTTGACTTTGCTATACGACTTCATGCAGCAACATCCTGAAGCGGATATCGATGTGTTCTTGAAGAAATCCTCAAAGGTTTTCCAGGATTACATCAGGAATGGATTGCAAGAGATTGAGGACTCTAGAGCCAGCACGAAGTCGACCATGGGTAATCTTGCATAAAATTATAACATTGTCTAAACGACATATTTCAGAGAAAGTTGAACAAAAGGCTGCAGAACTGATAACATCATCATCAGAAGTTGTTGTGGAAGAGAACAAGGGACCTGAATACTGGGAAAATCGACTGAAAATGTTGAAAAAGAAACTGAATCCAGACAATGAATAAAACTGAAAGAGGTATTTTTTAAATGTTTACGTTGAATGTTAAGGTTGGATATTTAACTAGATAGTTATTAGAAATACATTACATTACAAATAGTTTAATCCAACTAGAACATCTTTGTCTCTCTTATATGTAGTGTAATTTATTTTGTATTATTATTTTTTTACTTGTAACGTTCCACTATTTAATAAATTTAGACATTTACAGTTATTTTGGTGTTTTTCTTAAAACTCCCAAGTAAAAATAACAATTTTTTTTCAATTACTTTATTGAAAAATTTAAGATAACAACGAATCAAATACAAGTGTACAATCAAAAATGTACACCACTAATTTCCTTTAAGCCAGTCGTACACCCATATTTGAGGTTTGAAAAAAAATAAATAAATTACCATTACGCACATAAAACTGCAATATAAAAGATTTACTACTTAATACAAAACCCATGTTGAACATGTTACTGGGAAATTTGTTAAAAATAAAATCCTAATGTTTATCAAACATTCGACACATCCACACTCATCCACTCAGTTTGGGCTAGTAAGGTAATTAATTCAGTCTTGCACCTCACAGCTCATCTTTAAGATCATCATCATCCTCGCTTGTTGGTGGTGGTGGTCCACCGGATCCTTGGTACAACTTCGCAATAATTGGTTGTACTACGTCCTCAAGTTCTTTCTTCTGTTTCTTGTACTCTTCAGCATCAGTGTCTTGGTTATCTTCCAACCACTTGATTTTCTCATCAATGGCTTCTTCCATTTTCGTTTTTTCATCACCGGAGACTTTGGAGCCTAATTTATCTTTATCGCCGAGTTGGTTCTTGAGAGAGTACGCGTAACTTTCGAGTTCGTTTCTTGCTTCAACTCGTTCCTTCAATTTCTTATCGTCATCGGCAAACTTCTCAGCGTCCCGGATCATCCTGTCGATATCTTCAGGAGTTAATCTGTTCTGGTCGTTGGTGATGACGATCTTTTCCCTGTTTCCGGTTCCCTTGTCCTCTGCGGATACTTGCAAAATACCATTAGCGTCGATTTCGAATGTGACTTCGATCTGAGGGACACCTCTTGGTGCTGGAGGAATGCCAGTAAGGTCGAATTTTCCCAATAAATGGTTGTCTTTAGTCATGGGACGCTCTCCTTCGTATACTTGGATGGTAACAGTGTGTTGGTTGTCGGAAGCCGTTGAGAAAACTTGAGATTTCTTCGTGGGAATGACTGTGTTTCTTGGGATGAGTTTGGTCATGACTCCTCCAACAGTTTCGATACCCATGGTCAATGGATTGACATCCAAAAGAACGATGGCGTCGGTATCTTGTTCACCGGAGAGGACACCAGCTTGGACGGCAGCACCGTACGCAACAGCTTCATCAGGGTTGATACCACGAGATGGTTCTTTGCCATTGAAGAATTCTTTAACCAATTGTTGGACTTTGGGAATACGAGTTGAACCACCGACCAAGACGATTTCATCGACATCTTTTTTGTTCATATCCGCATCTTCGAGTACTTTTTGGACTGGTTTCATGGTGGATCTGAAGAGGTCCATGTTCAATTCTTCGAACTTCGCTCTGGTGAGGGTTTCAGAGAAGTCATCACCTTCGAAGAACGATTCAATTTCGATTCTGACTTGATGACCTGAAGATAGCGCTCTCTTGGCTTTTTCGACTTCACGACGGAGTTTTTGGACAGCTCTGTTATCTTTGCGGATGTCTTTGCCCTTCTTCTTCTTGTATAATTTGATGAAGTGGTCCATGACTCTTTGATCGAAATCTTCACCTCCAAGATGAGTATCACCGTTTGTAGCAACGACTTCAAAGACTCCATTATCGATGGTTAACAAGGAAACATCAAAGGTACCACCACCCAAATCAAAGACTAAAACATTCTTCTCGCCATCTTTCTTATCCAAACCATACGCAATAGCGGCAGCTGTGGGTTCGTTAATAATCCTCATTACGTTAAGCCCAGCGATGGTACCAGCATCCTTGGTAGCCTGACGTTGAGCATCATTGAAGTACGCAGGTACTGTTACAACAGCGTGAGTGACTTTCTTTCCCAAATAAGCTTCAGCGGTTTCTTTCATTTTTCCCAAGACCATGGCGGAGATTTCTTCAGGTGCGAAGACTTTTTCTCCTTGGGCAGTGTCGACAGAGATATGGGGTTTCGAATTCTTCTCGATGACTTTGAAGGGGAAAAATTTGATGTCGTTTTGGACTGTTACATCACCCCAATCTCTACCAATAAGACGCTTAGCGTCGAAGACGGTGTTCTCAGGATTGGTGGTCAACTGATTCTTAGCAGCGTCGCCGATGAGACGCTCGCCGTCTGATGTGAAAGCTACGTACGAGGGGGTGATACGGTTTCCTTGGTCGTTGGCGATAATTTCCACGCGGCCGTTTTTGTAGACACCCACACTGAAATAAGCAAATTTATTTAAAAAAAAAAACAAGTGGAGGCAAAAATCAATTTAATTAAAGTTTTTTTTTATTGTGTAATCGCTTAGATAAGCGCTTTTGATGACCGGTTAAATAGCTGGCAATTGTTTATCAGGTAATCACTAATTAGCAACGCCCTTTGGAGCGTAATGAATGAACAGAAGCACAGTTAAAACGGATTCGGATTCTTCTAGAATCTCATAACCGTTCACATTCTAATGGAATTCAAACTAACTCCAAAAAAACTAGGAGTTGCCAGCATCTGGTTACCATTTAGAAGTCTAGTTCTGCAAAGGAAAAATAGTAAAAATGTCTTACCATGAATAAGTCGTTCCTAAATCAATTCCTATGACTGTGCCTACTTCTTCCTTCTCTTTTTTGTCGTCTTTTGCCGTGACGGCCAGCACGAGGCACAAAGCCCCCAACGCCAAATGTAACCTCATTTTTAAAAATTCTTCGTTTGATAACTATAAAAAAAGATAATTTTCAATTAATTACAACAAAGGCCTCAAATATGTTGGTGTGGCTGTGCCACATGTACTATAACTGTACAAATTGTCTGACACCAAAGTACCGAAATTTTGACACGTATTGACTCGAATGCTCGATCAAATTTTTCAGATAAAATTTTATGACTGCCAGACATCGTTTCAATGAAAATAACTCAAAACTCCAGAATTATAAAACAAAAACGTCTAACCGGTGAAGTATCATGGTGGAAACCATAAATTTTTCCGCCGCCCCCAAAACTAACCAACCCAAATTAATCAATTACAGTTAATTACTCACCAAATATACAAATTAATTTCACTGAAACTAAAAAAGTTCGCACTTTTCTCTACGTAAAACGATCAAAACGTACTAACACCTTCCTTGTTCACGAAACTGGCTAAATTGGTTTGACACGCCGAATATAAATGTAGAATTTGTCGTGGTATTCTCCTATTGGTTGGATTTTCAAAGTTATGCGTTCTGATAGGGTAATCTCGCTCTCGGTGGCTGTCTCTGATTGGTACACGTGATCACTCTAGAAGCGCAGTGATTGTAAATGATGACTGCAGTGGCGTAACCGAATTAGGGATAAAGAAGGAGGAATTTCGAGAAATTTCGTGATAAATGAATGGAAATTTCGGGACTTTCTAAGCTGTCATGACGTGGACTTCCAGAATAAACGAAAAACAGAAATTAAACATGCGGTTTGGTTCAATCGAATTAGGTATTGAAGAGGAACAAAATGACCAAAAAAAGTGTAAAACTAAATTGCTTTCTTTGAAATGATAAATGAAAGTTTTCGTTTTGGAAAGTTATAATAAATAATAGTTGTATTGAAAGCATATCTAAATGTTCTTTTCACTGAAAATTCAATAAATTGCAATTATTTGCTTGATTGGTCAATTTACAATGATGGATTTGGTTTCTTTAGTGATACGCGCATGTTTTTACAACAACAAACTAAAAATAATAATTTCATAAGAAAATTGATGTCTTTTCCAACGAGTTTTTGGATTATCTTAATCGTATTTAAGTTTTACAACAATAATAAATGATGGGTAGTGTAATAAAGTAGATTATTGAGATTATTTAACACATTCATGGATTTTAATAACAATTTAATATCATATGTATCATAAAAAACTAAAAATTTTATCAAAAGTTTTATTGTAGTTATCTTATCTAAATTTAAAATCAAGTGTATTTGAGAAATATTCCACAGCTTTTTATTAAAAAATGCTGCAACCATCAATTTCAAAATTGCGTCGACACGCTAGGGACTTTCATCGCCGACATTGCCACTCTTGTCGCGTTTTGTCAAATGTCAAAAATTCAAAACTTTTGATTTTCAGTTATGTATTTGAGTTTATGATGCATTTTTAAACAAATTTTTAATTATAGAATGAATTAAAAGTCTCCAGTGAACCCGCCTTATTTTCATTCATCTTTAAGGCTTTTAATACCTCCCAGAACTCAACTACAGCTGTGTGAAATTAATGAAAATCGAGATGGGTGAAAAAATTGAGGTTATTTGTTTATTTACATCTTGAAAGAACTCCACTTTTAAAATTATTATTTATTTTAGGACTATGAAGTTTATAACTTGTTAGGAAAAGGTGGTTTTGCTTCTGTTTACCACGCTAAATGTCTAAAAACAGGGCTAAATGTGGCAATAAAAATGGTAGACAAACTCCTTTAATCGTGTTTTGTAAACATTGGTGATTTTAGATTGATAAAAAATTAATGCAAGCGGCTGGAATGGTGAAACGTGTGGAACAGGAAGTGTCAATACATTACAGACTGAAGCATCCTGCAATTTTGGAGTTATACACTTTTTTTGAGGATGTAAATTATGTTTATTTAGTTTTAGAACTTTGTCATAATGGAGAACTGAGGGCTTACATAAAGAACAAAGTAAGATTAGCACACCACACTAATTCGAAATTAAACATATATTGTAGTCATTAACTGAAAGTGAAGTCAGCAATATCATGAAGCAAGTTGTTGAAGGCATGAAGTATCTTCATACTCACAATATCTTACACCGGGACATCTCATTATCAAATCTGTTGCTAACAAAGGACATGCAAGTTGTATGTATGAGAAACAAGATCACTTCCTAGTTAGAAACTTTTAGAAAATTGCAGATTTTGGTTTGGCTACACAATTATCAAGACCTGATGAAAAACACATGACTATGTGTGGTACCCCAAACTTTATATCTCCAGAAGTTTTATCTAGAACTTCTCATGGTTTAGAGGCGGATGTCTGGGGCTTAGGCTGCTTATTATACAATCTTTTAGTGGGGTCTCCACCTTTTGATACCCACGGTGTTAAAAACACGTTGAATCGCATTGTTTCCGTGAATTATCATCTACCAAGTCATTTGTCACCTGAAGCTAAGGATTTGATTAATTCACTTCTGCAGAAGAATCCAAAGGATAGGATCAAATTAGATCAGATTTTAGAGCATCCTTTCATTAAAAGAGGACTTGTAAGTATTGACAGTCAGTGAATAAATAAGGATGTAGTTTTTACAGTTGATGACTTCGCATTTGACCCAAGACAGTGGGATTCACACCATGTCTAGCCGTCGTGACAGCGCTTTTAGCGATAGTGCCGTTCCAAACATGTACATGACTCCTAATAACAGACTTCTAAATAATGACTGCTTGCCTAAAAACCCCTTTAATGTAAACTCCCACAGCATGGAACAAATCACAAGAAAAACTTATGACTCTCATCTCAGAACAAACTACTCAGATCCTCAGTACTTTTCTTATCAACCATCAAACGACCCCATTTCTGTTTTCTCAAATCTCTCAAAATGTGAGGCAAGAACAAGTCACTGCAGTTGTCACGAATCACCGGCAAGTGGAAGTCAAAACGCATATCCTGCAGACCCTGGAGGGAGAATTCTCAAAGATATTACTACTTCCAACTGCATAGCTGGCAGTGAAACTAAAAAAAGCGAAAAATTAAAGAGTCAGCGCCTGTTGCAATTGTGTTCTCAAAGACTACACCCAAAAACCCACAGAACTGAAAATTCGATTTTACACATATTGGAAGATGGCGAAGTTGTGGTGGAGTTAATGAAGAAGAAAGGGAGTTCCAAACGAACGGTGGTTTGTGACGTGCTAAGGATATCCTCAGATGGGGCTAAAATAATAATTTATGAGCCCAATGGAGGAAGAGGAGTGCCACCAGGGGCCACACCACCACCCATTCCACTTCAAGGCGGCTACGACACTTTTACCATCGAAAATCTACCTGAAAAACACTGGAGGAAGTACATGCACGCGTATCAATTTGTTGCTTTAATTAAAGAGAAAACTCCGAAAGTAACGTGCTACAGCGAGAAAATGAAGTGCGTCCTCATGGAGAATTTAACAGATTTTGAGGCGACTTTTTACGAAGGTCTGTTATTGATGTTAAAAAACGAGTTTTTATTGTTGATTTTCAGGAGGTGCAGTAACGAAGTCTTCTCTGAAAGGAATAACGTTTCAAGACTCTTCAGGAAACAAAATCGTTGTCAAAAACGCTAATGAATGTCGCAATTTAACAGGAACATTTGAGTACATGTGGAATCAATCACAAGAAGCTCTCAAACACTGTTTGGTGTTGGAAGAATTGTTATCGAAGCTAAGTGGGCCAAACTTCCCCGCTATAATCGGAAGAAGACCCGCGTCACTGCTTGGAAAAGAGAACCACACTCAATCCGTAATGGTAAAATAACAAAATAGTGATAATTTCGTTGTTTTATCTTTATTTTACAGCCTTCGTTTACTGTTTCCATGAACAGTACAGCTGTAGGGTCATCGTTCCAGAGTAATGTAAGCAAAGAAAAAAGAGTTTCCGTACCAGGCGTAGGAACTGCTGTGCAATTACCTAATGGAGAAGTGCAAATTAGGTATGGTGACGGTTCCCAGTTGTCGATGGACGGTAAACATCAAATCAAGTACCAGTATTCAGACGGCAGTACTGTGATGTATACTGATAATGATAACATTCCTCGCCCTATAAGAGAGAAATTACAACACATGCCGAAGATCTTGAAGACGTTGATGCCAACGACCCACAATTTTCGGTTGTAGTTTGGTGACGTGTAGAGGACAACTGTGGTCATAAGCACACGCAGTATTATCGCCATGACAGGTTTTTTATTTTTAAGATGTTGCATTTTATTAAGGTTCTTATTGGAAAAACAAATAAAGAATTAAGTGTAAGATTTGTGAAACTAAGAACCAGCGCATCCACCATTTTTACCATCTATTGGGGCAATCAAAGCATCTCTCTGGACTTTACAAAATCAAATTTAATTAAATATGGAGGCTTGAGATTAACTCCAAGCGCTTTCAAAGGAAAAACACTCAACAGTACGTTTGGAATTGATGGTTATCAATTTTCAAGAGTATTGTTGACTTGATATCCACTCCAGTTAAAATGACCACGTGCAATGCTTTGTTTTTAACATTGTTAAGACCGAATTGCTTGTTATTGCATCAATCATTTCTCGGAAGATTTCTAAGAAATCGATAAATAGGGTTATTGTGCCGCAGAAAAACAACATTTTTACATATAAAACTTGCGCAAAAACAGGAAATATGATGGTAACATTTGCTTAAGACATTTTTCACATTCATAAATTTAACTAAACTGCAACGTAATTTAATATAACAATCATTGTTTTCTTTTGCAAGCTACTTCTCTGTTTCCATTTCATTTCAAATCAATTGGTTCAGTAGGTCTGTTTAATTTAGTTTCGTGATAATTTAACTTCGTGGAAATTTATATCAAAGGAATGTAATTTTAAATTACGCCACTTCGTAAAGTCGGACTGATTGACCTTCTCATAGAAATTCAATCGCATTGTTAAATTAACATTAAATACACCTAGAATACATGCAAATGTGCTGATTCATTGTGTTTTTGCTTTCAGCTGCGACGGTCACCGTTATGACACTTAACGACAATAGCAAAGATCAATGAATTAATTTATATTAACTTGTGATTGACAAAACCGCTTGTGTGTTATCTGTAACACTTGACCTTAAAATTCGTGTTCATAGATAACGTTTTTTCGAACCCAATTAATATGGTCAGTTTGTATTTATCATTTCGAAGGCCGCGTGATGAAATTAGGAACGCGTGTTTTACGTGGAAAAATATATTACAAATATAGAATAAATACAAAAGTAAAATTTGATACAATTTCTAAAAACCTAAAATACTTTATGCATATTGTCTTCTGAACTCATTCATGAATTTCACTAATAAACCGACATCTTCATTGGTGACGGCGTTGTACAGCGATGCTCTCATTCCCCCGACGAGTCTGTGACCTTTCAATTGGTACATTTTCAACTTCTCCGCTTCTTCCAAGAATTTGTCTTCTAATTCTTCATTTCCCTGGGGTCCGCCGACTCTGAAGGGGATGTTTATTCTACTTCTGCAGTTTTCGTCGATGGGGCAACTGTAGAAGTTATTCGAGTTAAGAATGGCGTCGTACAAAGTTGTCTTTTTCTCCGAAGAATGTGTCTCCATGGCTTCAACGCCGCCTTTGTTTTTAATCCATTGCAGGACTTTCTCCATTACGTAAACTCTGAAATCCAAGAATTATCACCTGTTTTATTAAATTCCGAAAAAAACTTACGAGAATGTCGCGGGGGTGTTGTGTACAGAATTTTGTTCACTAATGTAGGTAAAATCGAATACTGAAGGGCAGATTTTCATAGGGTTCTTTAACAAGTCTTCGCGGACGATGACAATAGTGACTCCTGCAGGACCAACGTTCTTTTGCGCGCCAGCAATGATGGCTCCATACTTGGAGATGTCAACACGTTTGGTCATAATACTGGAAGACATATCGCTAACTAGAGGAACTCCTTTAGAGTCAGGAATGTACGGGAATTCAACTCCTGCAAGTCAAGGTAAAGTTACGAGTCACTTAAAAAGACCTCTGACCTACCATCGACTGTTTCATTATCACAATAGTATAAATATGAGGCCTCGGGGTTCAAGGTCCACGTAGATTCTGGTGGAATACTCCCAGGCTTATCAGCTTTAGGGAACACCAAATTGACTTTTCCGTACTTTGCTGCTTCTTTTGCTGCTTTACCAGACCAGGTACCTGTGACCGCATAATCAGCGGAACCTGTTCTGTTGATGAGGTTCATAGCTACGGCGGCGAAAGCACCAGTTCCTCCGCCTTGCATGAAAAGAATCTTATAATTGTCTGGCACATGTCTGGAAGAACAAGTTTGAGTTTTTTAAAGGCGATTTTTTACCGCGGGCTTACAGTAGCTCTCGGATGAGTTTTTGGGCGCTATTGTTTATTTTCGTGTATTCTTTGGAGCGATGGCTCATTTCCATCAAACTCATTCCGCTGTTGTCGTAGGATAAGAGCTCGTTCTGGACTTCTGTTAGGACCTGAAAGTGGGTTATTGTTATCAAAATGTCGGTCGTTATTACTATTATTCTAGTTTTACTATCGCAGCGTGATTGCAATTCGAAAGTACCAATTAAATGTAATAGCGATGGAAGCAGAAATTTCAATGGTGGGTAAAAAATTACATACCTCTCTGGGGAGTTTGGCTGGCCCAGCCCCAAAATTCAATGCTGATTGACTGCTTCCCATTGCACACACTTTTTGTTCAACAATGTAGAAAACTGAACTGTACTCTTTCCTCGCTGACTAAACTTTATATATTGTCGTGTTTCTAACGTGGGTATGGTGGGGTACAAGATATTTGACGACTGTAATCAAATTCATTTCTCAATAACAATTACGTTGTACTGATAAGTCCGTCACTCCACGTTACTGCTTGTAAAAAATGATTTACATAAAAAGGGGTCGAGTCAAGTGTGACAAACCTTATCAGGTTCCATGATCTTCATCTTTGTATGAACTTCCGATAACGATCTTTAAATTTGCTTGTAGTGACAAAGTTACAAGTGATTTCAGATACGATAATCTTTGAATGAAGTACAAAAATTTGTTTTCCAGTTTTTTTATATCGATTTTGTGTTTCCTTATTTTGGAATAAACATAAAAATGCGACAATTATGCAGGCATAAGTTCCGCTGCGAGTATGATGTAAGAGCATGTGAAAACGATTACCCTTAGAAACCGTTTTTTTCTTTAATCTTCTTACTGTGAAAATATCTTCTGAGGTCAGTCACATGTCTAGATACTATGCAATAAGCTATTCTTATTTCATGTTTCGTATGTAAAGACGTATATCCTTCCGATGGAAAATTATACTAGTGACGATTCTTTGATTAAAATTAATCAACAGATTGCAGAATCGGTCTTGTGATGTTTGGAGGTACCGAACAGAGCGAAATAAATTCGATGATAACAGTGAAGCAATCTGTTACTAAGCGTAAATCAGGAAAGTTTTACATCACCGGGTGATCCCATTTGTTAACAACATATTTATCATTGAATTTTAGAAACAATAGTTGTTTGCTCCGCTATTTTTGTGGTACTGGAGGATCAGGCGATCTAAACAAATTTCGAAATATTTGGTTTACCATGAAAACAAGTTTGATGGTGTTTCCTTTTTTTATATTTAGCCGCTTCATTGGAGATTATTTTAAAACGATTTATGGAGGAGTAGTGACAATGGATTGTTAAGAATGTTCTTGCGTTAATGCGTTAATTAATTGTTGGAGTATTTTTTTGTGATAAGATAAGATTGTAGATTGGATGGTTTTACTTCCGCCCGCTATTGTAATAATTGAAACGAATTGTTTGTTAAAATAGAAGATTATTTTTTAAGTACATATTGACTATAATTTATTTACACAAAAAAAAAGATATTAATTTTATAACTTATGACTTTAATCAATTTTATTACAGTACACTTCAGAAGTATTTTGCGGGTTTATTGATTGATGGATAGCTTTAAGAAAAAAATAGAATGGTAAAATGTGAATATTAAATTTGATCTGGATACGTCGCGTTAAATATTTTATTGTTGAAAATTATTTAAACAGTTTTCATGAATTTAAATATTGTTTACAATACATATAGGGTAAAAGGGGAAAACGATAATATATTTTGTGTAAATTTCTTAAAAGAAAGCGAAATCACAAGTTTTTTTTTCTTAAACTGGAATACATGCACCTCATGCTCTTTTGGACAGTTTCTTAAGGAATCTAATAAAAAAAATTAAATTCCTATTGCCGTGTTTCGATAAAGTCGAGGGTATTGCAACTTATTTTTTCTATTCTAACATTCTTAAAACGCAAATATTACCGTACCGATATTATACAGGTGTCCCAGAATTCGCGTCTCAGAGAGAATGGGCTTATTCTGAACCAAAATTATAATTACAAGAAACACATTTTTTTAGCTCAAAAATAAACGAGTTATGACGAAAAAACAGACTGAACAGACTTTAAAAATCGGTAACTGTGGACACATACTATCACTCATTGGTCAGATGAACATTACACTCTAGAATAAGCTGCTGGGATTGGTTGTTAATTTTTTATTCTTTTTTGATTACTATTAAACTTAATTAATTTTTGTTTAGAAATTTACGATCTGTATTGCTGTCGGCACCCTTCCTTACTCTCTGGGGCGTGACTTTTGGGACACCTGTATATTAAAAGTTACTTTTAGACGTCTTATAATTTTGGTCATACATCTGTTAGCTAGAATCAACTGGAATTGCAATATTCTCGCAGATTATTGAGTTTTAGAACTAATAGATGAAGAGAAACTTAAAAAGTGCCCATTTTTATTACACTTTTATTTATTAGGAGTACAAATTAAAAAATACGTACAGGTGTCCCAGAATGCTCGCACAATATTCACACAGTTTTTGAGTTAGAAGTATTTTAAATTGGCCAATCACAGCGCTAGAACAGACAGTCTAGACAGTCTTTCCCATTTGACAAATCTAAATCGTTTTCTGCTTATATGGGCGGCTTTACCATTAAAAGGAAGGCGAGTGTATATTATTGAATTATATTTTTCTCAAAAACCCGACTTGCAGAAAGCGATTAGTTTTGATTATTGTACTCACAATTAAATTTAATGACATCATGTATTATAGGAAATTTTAGTTAAAAATTTGTTGTTGTTATTTATTCTTTCATAACAATAATAATTTTTAAATCAATTTCTCTGCTTTAAAGTGAATAAAAACTGCACAGCAAGTAGAGTTGTTTGCTCAACTTTTCAAAATTTTGAATGCGGATATTTTTTAAAATAATAAATTAATTAATAATAAAATTTATCGTTTTTTTAATAAGAAAGTAAAAAAAAGTCTCGCAAATAAAGGAATTCAGCACTGCAAAGTACACCGGTAAAACTAAAATAAATTGTTCCATTGTTCTGTCTTCAGCAGCAGTTCAGAATTTTTGTCCAAATGTCTCCAAAATGCCATTATTTCTATTTTTCTGTTGAATATTCCGAATTATTTTTAGAAGTAAATATGAGAAATAGAGTTGTGATACCATCAATGACTAATTTTAGCTTTTGATTGTTAAATTGATAAAAATATTAATAATTTTTTTTATTTTAAATTTTTGGGCGACATCTAGTACCAAATAGTCGAAGTTTTGTTTAGGAGGTATCTGTAAAGTAGGTAAATTTGGAATCGGGATCAAAGTGTGTCACGCTTAAATGACATAATTGGATGAAGATGGTGCCAGTAGTGTCGGATCGGTTCGTTCGCCGTTCGGTTGTTCGTTTCGCCATAGTAGAAAATGGCGACCGTGATGATTTTGATGTAACGAATGTACTTTGCGAAGTGCGTGTAGTGAGGTTTGTAAAATAAACGAAACTGTTCTGTTGTGTTTAGTTTGAATGAAAGGCAAACATGCAGAATGTATCACAAGAGTCCTCGACAGATAATCCGAAAATAGATAAAGTGAACGTCCACCACGATATAGGGAACTTATCGTCGACTCCCCATTCAACCTCCAATTCGAGTCCCGCAAAGTCCGAAACGGAAACGTACTCAGAACATCGGCGATATATGTCAGATTCATCGGAAAGCGAAGAAGACAGTGTGTCAGAGGTAGGATTTTACTTTGTCCCTTGTACGAAATCGTCGATTGCCTCGAGGCCCAAGTATCAATGAACTTATGTCGAGAGACATCTTGTGGCAGTCATGTCTGTGTCGTGCGATACTCGCCCTTCGCATATTATCGAGTTTGTGCCAAAAACGCCGATTAATCGCCCATTTTCCCGTCTCATGAGTCCCACATGCCCACCAACTTTATTATATAAGGCCTGAAGAAAATCGCCGTCAAAGTCGTGCTGTGGTGAACCACTGCTACCATCTACTTGACCAGGACTATTTTCGTACACGTCAAATCTTTTGTTTCGGATATTTCGCGAAAATCGCCCAACGAAAGCCCAGACAGACACAAGTAGCACGGAACTACCTGCGCAATCACAACATTCCTTATCATTTACATTCTTAATTGCCCAGTGTCATAGTTCAGATTCCACACTTGTCTGACTGCATTTCCCAGCGTTTGTCCCACCAAACCCTGTCCCATTTACATGCTCAAAATTCTAAACACCCATCGCTTGTCCCACCCACTCCCCCGAATCCTGTCCCATTTACAGTTACTCGCTATAATTGTTCAAAATTAACTCGGTTTTGTACAATCGCCGATCGTATGCTCTACCATTTCCCGTTATCTCAGTCTCGGGATATTTTACTGTGCAATTTAGACACAAATAACGTTTCCTCCTGCTACGAGCACGTAAAAAACAATATTATCCTGCTGAAAAAAACATGTCCTTTGCTCTTGCACGCTACGCTTACCAGAAGAATCCAACACCTCTTGCAAAATTACTAGAACAATGCGGCTTCTTTACTGCGGGGGAATGTCGACTTTCTCTAAAACTATTGTTCACAAGACAAGATTGACCGACAATTTCGATTTTTAGTCTTTTACTCTAACACGAATATTTTATTACACCTCGAAGTTCGAATACCTCGTCATCATGTTATTAACATTTGATATTTTTTATGAATGTGCACTCATAAACACATTAATAGCGGAGAAAATGTTCTCTGGGATTTAATACGTGTGCGATGCCATGACTTTTCCCAGTGTTGCTTTAAATTTACGGAAACGTCAGAGGCTTCAGATTGATTAAAACATAAAAGTTCTGGAAGGAGTGTCTCAAAATACGACGTGGAACACGATTTTTGACAGAAATTGGACTTATTATTGTATGGTGTAGGGAAGCCTGTCCGGTTTTTCTTAACCTTTTTATTGTCTAGTCATGGCTAGTCTCAGGAAGGCAGTTTTCCCACTTGCACGAACTCAACATTCATTTCTTTTGACTTGCCACCATTTTTTGTGTTCTTTTCTATTATTTTTTTATTCATTTCTTTTCATTTACTAATTTACTAATGTAGCGATACTGTTGTAAGTTTTACTCAGCTTTTTTGGATCATTTCTGGTTTCTAAATCTTCTATTATTTCAGAGAAAACTGTCTTTTAAATGTTTTTCTTTTCAAAGGCGGCTCTTGTTGGTGAGATGAATATCAAAACCTTACAACTGTTTCTCTAACCTTTATATTTCGTAAAATCTATGGAAACGCCTACTTTTTCTCATTTATGGTTATTAATGGTAATAAATCTTCTATTCCTCGCTCGTTCGCAATAGAGAGGTTCTACTGTATTCCATTTTAAAAATTTGAACTAATGAAAACTCGGACTACAGTAGACTCTCGATAATTTGAAATTCAAGGGACCTGGCAAAAAGTTCAAATTATCGAGAGTTCAAAATATAGTGTGATTCAAATAAATGAGAGAAAGAGTTTAAAGTTTAAAGGCAAACAGCCAAAAGTCAGAATAAACAAACCAATCAGAGAAGAGAGCGTAAAATCCACTAACTACACTTTAAAGAAATATTGTAAAACTTATGTTTTATAAGCTATTAATTCTTCTGATAAAACAGATTTATACTACGACAAAACTTCCCTTTATTAAAAGAGTCAAAAAATCTGATTTTAAAGCTGCAATGGAATTTTTAAGTATGGCTTATTCAAAAGTTTTCTGTTTTTTTTTATCCGTCCACGCGAGCGACTTCAAATTAACGAGAGTTCAGGAGGGAAAAATTCAAATTATATAGAGTGTTTGCAGGAAAAAAATTCTAGATTTTACTTCAAATTAACGAGGGGACCAAAATACATTGAAATTTTTCAATTTATCGAGGGAAATCGAGGGGACCGGAAAAAAACTTCAAATTATCGAGAAATTCAAATTATCGAGAGTCTACTGTACATAACTTGGCTTTACTATCATGATTGACATGATCCGAAGCCGTTATTACCGAAGACATTTCGTTTCCTTTGACCCAGAAATACGAAATTATAATTAATGATGAAAAAAACTCAAAGTTTTTTTTAATTTCGTGAGCTAGTAATTTTTTCTATGACTGGGCGTTTAATCTAAGAAATGTCAAAGTAACAAACCTATGATGACAAGCCACTTCCGTGTTTTGTCGCAACTCTTCCAGTTCTTGTTTGGTGATGTCTTTAAACAACAATCTTATCAGCATGTAGAAAAATTTGGAGACATCAGTGGCGATTATAAAATACTTCTTCGTGTTAAAAACTTGAAAAGACAAGGAAATATTACAGTCTATTAGCTTAAAGAAATGAGATAAGCTAATCTGTGCAATTAAATTTTGGTAAGCCACAAACGGACGTGTTAATTGATTTCGTACGAGTTAGTCAGATCGTAACAATTTTTGAAGCATTCGGTACCACATTCTAGTGAAAAATACGAAATGTAAGGGGGAACAGATCTCCAAGAATTGAAAGGCCACTGGAAGGATACAATACACTCATTCACCACACAATCGTAGCCTTGATGATGATTCCATTGTCGTCGAAACCTGTATCGAGTGCTCAATCTGAAGAAAAATCTCTTCAATCATAATCAAACCTTAAATTTCTGTTCCAACTTGTATAAATCTGTGGAATGTAAAAGTACGTGCTCAAAATGATAACAAAACCAAGTTAGTTTGCATGCATATCTGTTAATTCTGTTGAACAACTTTGAACTGCACTTTTGCCGAACTAATTATGTTTCTCAGCGAAAACCTAAGGTCATAGTTTTCTTTTTCCAGAAATAGTAACAAGCATTGGGGTTTTTGTGACGCAACCATAATTTAATTAATACCTTAATAACGAAATGTCACTGACAATTAAGACGAGTTAACTGATTATATTAATGTAGTGAAAATGAAAATGTCTCATTGTTTCTCTTTTCTCGTGCTTTTACTTCAAGTGAACGGTACGAAAGTAATTTCCAAATTATTCGGGAAGTGTTTGTAGACCACAATTTACCGTTAATTAGCATTTGAACAATACCGAAATTACGTTATTTTAGTAAGAGTTGAAAATTAAGAATATGCAAATATCGCCGATTTTATGTTTCACAAGGTTTTTTTTAATTAATTCTTACTTAACGTTTTACTTAACTGGTTGTCAATTCTGTGGTACTTCTCGAAAGCATTTGTATGTTACTGCGAATTAATTTGGAACATTAAGCAATATATTTAATTCAGCGGTGATTATTAATAATAATCAGCAAAGACTTGATTGCAATAACGAATTCTACCAAGGGACCACCTGTGAGGATCATTAAACAGTAATTTACAGTTCAAATCGAGGCCGTTTAAGCACAATTAGTTTCTATCACGTTGGATTTACTAATGATGAGTAAACAGAGTTTTCGGAATTGTTTTGTTTTGAGTAGTGCCCAAATGTCAAGGTATGTCTTGTATGCTGCACCAACCAGGAAACAGAGCGTGCAGTAAAGAAATAGTGATTGCCTATATTTATTTATCGAACTGTAACGGGCGTCAATAAGTATGAAATTTATTTCTATGTAGGCTGGCGATTGTTTTCTCCATCAAAACAAGAAGAATCGTCATATATGATGTCTGGAAAGACGGTCGATATGAAGACGAAGTGTGTTACAAAATAACGGCGATGATGACCCATCACGTTATTTTACTTTAGCAAAATGCGCTAATAGAAAGCGCATTTTTATATAAAATGATTTGTTACAGTTTCCAGTTGATTTTGTGAGCGTTGGTGCATGGTTATAAACCTTATCAGGAAATGTTTTTACAGCTTTTCATTATGTTTCGCAAAGAGACACGTCGAAATTAAAGAATGTGATAGCGACAAATGTGGCAGCAGCGACAACGCTGGAAGTGGAGATGCCGGAAATATCTATAAGGTTTAATAACTTCATTAAAATTTAACCAACACCAATTTATGACATAGTTCTTTTATTAATGCAAAGCTGCGGCCGCCGACAGTTTGCAGGTTATAGTATTTTTAAGTCGTGAGAATATTTTTATTTGAATTATTTTTAGATGACTAATAGACGAGTTTTCGCGCGTCTATGTCAACATTATTTGTTAAAAGTTGCAAAGAGTTCAAAAGTTGAAAAAATACTCCACAAATTTGCAGGATTGATATCATCATCCTCTCACTTTCTTATTATTTCTTCTGCGTCATCATATCCTCAAAGGACGTGCGTCCGGAAGTGAACGTTATTCAAATAACATTGTAAAGTCGACCGAACAATCAGGTTTATTCTGTTGATCTGTTTAATGCAAATTACAAGTAATAACATTCAATTAAATAAAACTGTATCAAATAAAAATTTATTGTTTCGATCTAATTTAGCTTTGTCAGTTTCAGATATAATGGAAAATGTTTTTTGCTTTTGATTGCATCAATGTAACTAAAAAAAAATCATTGGGGCAAACCCAGATTAATAACCTTCAAAGGAAAATTGCGACGATTGTTTTTATGTTTGAAACATGATAATTTCTATTTATCATTCGTAACATTGTGCCACGAAACAATGTGTGTAAATTTGGAATGGCTAATTACTACAACATTAATTATTTCGGCGACTACTTGTAGCAACAATTGCTATGCATATTGAAAGAATAACAGTGAGAGTCGTTGACATTCACAATTCTATGACATTTAGCGCAGAGGCGGATTAAGTGGCTGCCGGCTTTGCACGGATGATCCGAGCACAATTATTGCTGTAAAATTGAAATATCAGAGCGAATCTTCGATCCAAAGGTTCCAAACTATACTAATCCCCCTCTGAACACCACAGAATCGGAAAGTGTGAAGGATACCTCACATGAGTTGGCTTGGAATCCGGTCTAAATCCATATTAAATTTGTGTATGGGCTTTGGAGTCATACTTTGAGATAAAAGTTTGAACAGGCGCACAGAATTTGTTGTTTTTCCAGTAATCAACATCTAATAAAGATGAGAAGCCACAAAACTTTACTTTGCGTATTAACAATGCATAAATTCCGGTGTTCATCTCGGGTTAATTTTATAACAGATCTCCACACTAAATCATGATAATTTATTGAAGATGAAACATGTTTTGGTTGGTGGGTCAGCGGCGATAGTTACTGTAGGTTATGGTTATGATTTTCAACAATTCGCCTTGGGAAACGTTTGATTTTTTGCGGCTGTAGAACTATTTTATCAGACTAATTTCATCAACTCGTAATTTCCCGATAACGTCACCATCAACTGAAAATGCTACAATATTTGCCGTGAAAATGACTAAATTCTGCGCAGTTTCTTTTCTTTACATTTAAATAGACTCAGGCGTGCCATTAAAATTGAATAATTTTTTTCAGGATAGCGCATTTTCATTTGAAGACGAGAAGCTAATTAACAAACTGTTGGAAGAGGTAACGGTAGAAGTATGTACTTTACATGTCTTTAATTTAAGACCATTTTGAAAAAAGCTTTCAATGGCGGACTTTGTTTTTAGCAACTCATTTCATGTTTTATTTCAACTTAACGCTTACTAACAATTAGGGCATTAAGGTGTGTTTATTAAATTGATGAGTTAAAGTTGAATGAAAATAACATTTTTTGGGTCTGCACGATAACTTCTATTTGTTGTGCCGTTATAACGCGTAATTCTTTCATACAATCTTCGCGCCTTGTTTGTCAAACACACAGTTCACTGTAGAGCCGAAAATATGCTAAATTTGTGTATGACACGGAGTGTTTATGTTCATATTTTTAGCCCGGGGATTCTGAGCGATCTCGCTTTGTTGATTGGATAGAAAAAATGCACTCTTACAACATTCATTTAAGAGAGTTCATTAATAGTACTGTAATACTTTCATTGTTCCAATTGGAAATCAAAAAACAAGGAATCCTGTTCTTTGTAATTACGTTACGTTTAACAGATGCCAAGTGACGCTATTCCAATAGATTTTTTTTGGGTCTAAAAGCATATTGTTGATGGTAGCGGCTTGCAAGACAAACGTGACCTTAGCGTCTCGTAGTGAGTAAGAACCCGTCAGTTTGCGGGGGTGCAGTAAATTGACCGTTTAATTCATTTAAATATAAGCGACATATAATTAAACAATAACGGGCACAGCCCCTTGGTTCATTCATTTCAAATAATTTTGAATTAACACCAATTAAAGGCGCTTTTCTTCCTGTTCCTTTATCTGTGCGATTTGTGTCTGCAGTGGTCACCACAAGCGCTACTAAATTTAAAAACAGCATTGCGTTAAGATTGTTTGACTGAATGAGTGAGAATGAATGATTTGAGAGTATTGTATAATATGATTTAGGTGGAGTCATTTATGATTGATCAGGAGTTCGAGGAGGATACCCAGGTCGTCGCCGCTAAATATCTACTAAACACTGACGAAGATCGAGCCGTTGATCCCGAAACGCAAGCACGTCTTGAAGCACTCCTACAAGCTGCAGGTAAAAAATCATTTCTTCGGACATGGTGAAATTGAAACCTTCACGTTCAACAAAGTTTTCAATAAATCTTCAAATTTCTTATGTTATAATTACTCCTAATTAGGTTTGAGTTTTTGAGTTTTGGTTAGTTTCTTCTTAAACAATATTTAAAGTAATTGACCTACATATTAAGAAAAGTTCAAGCATGTGCATTTTTTATCAAATTCGCTCTTTAGTCACAACAATAGCGACTTTCTTTCTATTACAATCATTCAGGAATTTTTATGGTCATATTGGGTGACTGAATAGAATGAGCCACTTATGGATGCAGCTTTAATAATGGCATCAAGTTTATTGTTTTGAAAGTGGTTACATGGATAGAAATTCTGTCTTTACAAGCGGAATAAATAGATTGCTAGTTTTGTTAACAAGCAAAATCAGCAAATTCTTCAGGTTACCATCGAGGATTCAGATTTATTAAGACTTTTGTCATGGACAAGTTTTCACGTTGTAGTTCAACTCACTCCATCATTGGCATTTTTAAAATAGCTCAACCTCAAAATGAATTCAGTTTTCCTATTTTTGCGCCAAGCTGCTCGACAATACTTCGAATATTATCGTGCTTTAACAAAAAGTATTCATCTTTGAAAAAAAAAGGTTGATAATTTTTTGTTCTTATCCGTTTATTATACTCAATAAAATAGTAAATTTGTTGGGATTTTGGTGTTTAAATTTCGTTTTATATGATAAAAATGCTTTAATCTATGCATGTCTTAGCCAAGTGCTCATCTCATCACCCATTATCAAATAGACCGACAGTAATTAGAGTGTCTAATCTAATACTTATCGAGACGATATTTTTAAATAAATGTAACGATACTAAAACTGTGATAACATTGTTATAAAAATGGAATTAACTGAAAGACAATAATACTGACCTACTTTTCTTCGCTAATTATTTCATCTACAAATCATTGCTGTGGTCATACAGGTACACATGTAGGTACTTAAATTTGTAATTAGAATATTGGAGCAAAAAGTACAGTTGTGCAAATACACCCAATTGAGGACACCTTTGTAGTCAAATTACACGACATTAATCAAATAGTTTGAAAATTGCCTAAAAAAGAAAGCAAGTGAGTCATTCTGTTTTCAATGATTTGCGGATAGGCTAAGCAAAATGTGAGAGATGTGGGCTGGAGCTTACTCCCTCACACTTGATTGACCTACATAACCCATAGATAATCTTTATCTTGAGTATTTTTATTATGTCCGATGTTGGGGTTGACTTATTAACATGTTGATCTAAACTAGAAACTTCCACGTGAATGAAATATTAATTTCAGCATCCAAGTCAGACGATTTTACTTCCAAATCTATTCATGAAAACATTTTGAATTCGAAATTGTTATAGTCGTCGTGTATAATTAAAAAGTCTTTGATTTCTTCCAGGTATTAGCCAGTTGGCGGCTAAAGATGGTAAACATCTAGCAGATCCTGAAGTTTTGAGGCGTTTAACATCTAGTGTGTCATGTGCATTGGACGAAGCAGCCGCTGCTCTTACTCGAATGCGCTCTGACAACCCTCGAACTCAACCAGAAAAGACATCTTTAGTAGAAGCTTGTACGGACGGGGATGTTGGTACTGTAAGGAAGCTACTGACTGAGGGTAGATCTGTGCACGAAACGTCCGAAGAAGGAGAGAGTTTGTTGTCTTTAGCGTGCAGTGCTGGCTATTATGAACTAGCGCAGGTGATTGAATTCTTCACTTGATTTGAGCACAATTTTACCCGTCTCTGCTTCTAGGTGTTGTTAGCCATGCATGCCAACGTAGAAGACAGAGGAATCAAGGGAGAATGTACTCCCTTGATGGAAGCAGCTTCAGCAGGACATTTAGACATAGTCAAATTGCTTGTTAAACATGGCGCGGACGTCAATGCGCAGTCAACATCCGGTGAGTGGACTGAGTCAAGAAGAGCTTTTCATGCATTATACATATACAACTCAATTGACTAGTTAGAGGAATCTGTTTTATATTACACTTTACGAGTTATGATAGGTATCTTATCAAGAGACGTTTTTCTAAGATTAGGATGTTATTGCACTCTCAACGTCAACAAACTTTTTACAAACAAGCCAAGTTGTGTTGAACGACCAAATGTTATTTAAAATGTAATTTAGCCTTTTTCTTCAAATTTCATTATAAAGTTCTTGTTTCTGCCAAAATGCGGACTAGTGTTGTCGAACAGTCAACTATGCTAGACACCAAACAAAAGGAAGTTACACGGAATTGAATGTTAAATTTCTTCTTATTTTTAATGATTGACATGGTCATCTTTGTTTTTTCTTCGCAAAAACCTTCAAAAAACAAATCATAACAACTTTGCAAAGTAAAATCCTTCAAAAAAGTGTAGGTAAAACTGCTGTATAAACTTTGAAGTCTTCAAAATAAATAACTTTATAATTAATGAACCGACAAAGTAATCGATGCTTGTATTAATAATATTCTATTTTGCTTATTTGCTTTGTGTTTCTTCGTCTAGGCAATACTCCCCTAATGTACGGTTGTGCCGGTGGTCACACGAAGGTCGTCGAGTTCCTCTTGGAAAACGGTGCGAACGTGGAGGACCACAATGAAAACGGTCACACCCCGCTTATGGAAGCTGCCAGCGCAGGTCATGTCGATCTTGCAAAAATCCTGTTGAAGCGAGGTGCTGGTATCAACACTCACTCCAACGAGTTTAAAGAATCAGCGCTCACCCTCGCGTGTTATAAAGGACATTTAGAAATGGTTAGGTTTTTATTAGAGGCGGGCGCTGATCAAGAACACAAAACCGACGAAATGCATACAGCGCTCATGGAAGCGAGTATGGATGGGCACGTGGAAGTGGCGAGGTTGTTGTTGGATTCTGGCGCTCAAGTTAACATGCCAACCGACAGTTTCGAGTCTCCTCTTACCCTCGCTGCGTGTGGTGGACACGTGGATCTAGCAATGTTGCTGATCGAACGTGGGGCTAACATCGAGGAAGTTAATGATGAAGGTTACACGCCTTTGATGGAAGCAGCGAGAGAGGGACATGAAGAAATGGTCCATCTACTGTTGGGACAAGGTAGTAGTATCAGCCTTATGGGAAATTCTTCGTTATCAGTAGTTAACGGGGTTGTTTCTTAGGGGCCAACATCAATGCTCAGACGGATGAGACGCAAGAGACGGCGTTGACATTGGCGTGTTGTGGTGGCTTCACGGAAGTTGCTGATATCCTTTTGAAAGGGGGCGCTGACATAGAGTTGGGGGCTTCAACACCTTTGATGGAGGCAGCGCAAGAAGGTCACTTGGACTTGGTCAAGTTCCTCTTGGAGAACGACGCTAATGTCCACGCTCAGACCCAAACCGGGGATACTGCACTTACGTATGCGTGTGAAAACGGACATACGGATGTCGCAGACTACCTCCTGCAGTACGGTGCAGACCTGGAGCACGAATCAGAAGGCGGACGCACACCATTAATGAAAGCGTGTCGAGCGGGACATTTGTGCACTGTACAGTTCTTAATATCGAAAGGCGCGAATGTAAGAAGGCAAACGACGAATAACGACCACACGCCGTTGTCGTTAGCATGTGCTGGAGGACATCTTTCAGTGGTGGAGTTGTTGTTGAGTCACAGCGCAGATCCTTGTCACAAGTTGAAGGTATAGTTTTTAACGTGTGGTTGAATTTCGATGGCTAAAGATGAGTCTTCAGGATAATTCCACCATGTTGATTGAGGCGGCGAAAGGAGGTCACACGAATGTCGTTCAGCTCCTTCTGGACTACCCCCATTCAATGCAGCATATGATGATAAACCAACACCAACAAGGGGCCACAACGGCTACCAATTTGTCGATGCTTCCGGGGCAAGTTGGTAGCCGAGACTCTCCGTTACCACCTGGAGCGATGCCTCCCAACTTGCCCGCACAACCCATCAATTTTTTTCAACCTCCCCCAGGTAACTTGAAGCGCAAACATCGATTTTAGAAGCTTATCATGACTTTTTTTAGCGGCCGCAGTCCTGCAAGAGGTTCCCGAGGCTGTCCGAATAGTTTCTCAGGATGACTCCAGCAGTCCGTCGCTGGACGTTTCTAAACAGCAAGTATCCCTCGGTTTGAGTAGAGCATCCGAAAATCAAACCAATTTTAGAAAGCCCTTATCGAAGAGTCGCTCTGCCAATGCCGTGTTCGACGTGGCGCTCACTTCCGCCGAGGCGCAGCAAGTACGGACTCAACCATTACTCAACGATTTCGATGACGAGACGATGGAGTTCCTCAACAAAGAAGATCCAAACAGTACGCTAATTGATTATATCAAAAGTCGTAAGAAACAATACAATGTAGTGTCATCTTCGGGTTCAGATGAGGGCACAACACAAAAACAACAAATTCTTGAGGAGTTGCATGTAAGTTACCGTAAGTGAACTGCCCTGATGGAGTTTACAGCGTTCACGTTTTAGCGGGTTGAACGTGAACTTCATGGGAAGCAATCTTCTCATGGCCACGTGTTTCAATATGCAATTCCTCAAGATCAGTGTCCTGCTGCTGCTAATAATTCACTGCCTCATATGTTAAATATTGACATTGCTATGCAACAACAGCAGCAAGGTACGTATTTTTTCTGCATGGATTAATGCTGAAGAATTACAAAAGTTACTCGTAAATTCTCATTTGTGTATAATATAACCTTTCTGCTTTGTTGTAAGCTTCATAAATTAAAAGAAGTTAAATTCACCACTTTGGAGGCATGGGGGTTAGCTAGAAAAAAAATTTCTTTTTTATCTGCAACTTATAACATAGTGAATTAATTTAATTAGTTACCCATATAATGTGGTGTTTCTCCTCATGCCTTCATTTATCCACATTAAACACAATTAAATAAATGGAACGAATGGGACTTAATGCTTTTGTGTGTGCATGAAAACGTAATTAAATGCATTGGCTTTGTGTAGGGTGGTGAATTTTCTACTTTCTCTGCATTACTGTTTGTTGTCTTCTAACAAATAGCAACTTCATTCCTAATGCACTGAAAAATTGAGAATTTATGACAACTAAAGGCAGCGAAATTCTAGAGGCTCAAAACTGGTTTAACTTTCTGTGCTTGCTTGTTTTCTTTTTACTAGTTTTTTGTAATTTTGCTTTTGAAATATTAAGTTTTTTTTCTGACGTACCAGTCTAATGCCATCGAATTTCACAGCCTAACACAACCCGAAGTAAAAGCAGTATTTTGCACGAATCTTGTTTTAGAGAATCTTTATTTTGTGATGTGCCCACATTGCTCTTTCATTTGCTGTGGATTTGCGGACAGTTCGTCCCCGGCAATTGGTCCCCAAACATTTTCGTCTCCGGTCAATTCGAGTGCCGGTTAAATCGTCCCCTGCAAATATGTCCCTGAAAGCTTTGTTTACATGCGCTGTAATAATAATAAGATCATCAACTGCCATATTTGCGGTGACATACAATAAAAATGTAATCCGTTTTTCATAATTTATTATCTGCATAGGGTCTGGCAACAATTGTAGTCACTTCTAAAATTGTCGTTAATAATAATAATTTATTTTTTGTCATTGCGAGAGTTTAAAAAACAGTATTTATTTTATTTATATTGCAGGAAACTAATACGCTCATTCAAAGTTATTTTTTAGACGTTCTCTGCATCTGATCATTAAAATGTTTTTCTTAAAATTAAAAATTCATTTGCGGATGTTTGTTCTTAAAAAGACATTTTTTTTCGAACATTTAATTAATTATTTAATTTTTCGTCGGGTTCTTATTTAATTCATTATCAACCTCAAATGCGTCTTTATCGCATGCTAATATTGCATTTTTTTGTATGTCTTCTCTATAAATGTTTTTATTTACCAGTGTCAATTTTTTTTAGTATATAGCTACCCTGTGTTGCAGATATCAATTTTAAGTAAAATTATATAAGCCATTTTTCAATTATTATCAAAGATCGCATCGGGACGAATTAAACTAGGGGCAAATTGCATTGGGGACGAAGTATGCTGTGTTGTTCTAACCCAAATGCTGCAGTTAAGAGGAATTTTTCGAAATCCATTTGTTTTTCAGATAGTTTTCAGCTCATTCCTATGCACAATGATTTTGTAAAATTCTTCTTGTATTAGGTATTGGTGACTAACGGTTGAAATAACTGCGCATTGAATAGTGCAATACCGGTGTGACGGACGAACAATTTTATATTTTGCTTTTACGTAGAAAATTTTCGTGTGCTTTTGAACTAGTAACACACTGGTGTAGGAGGTGCTTTTCGTCAACGCTAAAGTCGTAATTTCGCCATGGACTTTAACCCCTCGCGTTTTAACAAGCATGTCCTAGCCCTAAACCCCCGTTTGGGTGCATGAAAATCCATGTGGCTATGGTTCTGATAGCGCATATTTGTCAGGGCTGGGGACTGGCATGACAGGTTCCATGTTTCCTGCCAACAATCTACAAGTCCACAATACTTTCTACACAGGAGGTGCAACCTGCTTGCAATCGCCCCTAAAACTGGCCGTCAGCGGAGACACGGGAACGTTTAACCAAAATCAAACGCAACCGGCATTTTATTTTACGCCACTAACGACATCCGTAGCGTTACCCACTGCCAGCACCACCACTACGCAACCGATCAAATTTCAAAGTGTGACATCTCATGCCGAAGTCAGTCAGGTACTCCCGCAGTCAAAATAACTTTCAGTTTTTAATGTAAACATCCGATAGAATACTGCGATTAGTGATAGACCCAAGGCGAAACCTGTCTCGAAAAAAGAAGGGAAAAATGTGCGAAAGCAACAGCTTCAACAGCAGTACCAATCGAATTTGTATGGTCAGCAATCGACGCAAGTTTTTAGTCCGATTCAGTTGCAACAACAGCCGCAACAGTCGGGAGAGAAACCGTTGAATATCTCAGAGACTCTCAATATGCAAGGTCTAGATCTTGATTCAATAGACCAAGAGTCATTGGTGTTGAAAGAAGAAACACCAGAAAACCTTCTAACGGCGTCCATACTTCAGCAGTTCCAAAACACATCAATTCGGGCTGCTTTTGTTGGATCACCTGTGAGTAGATTGTTCAATTGATTTATCTCTGGTTTTACCATATTTGTGCACCGTCTAATTACTGTATTTTGCAGCAGCAGAAAACTCGATTGGATCTCTATGACCATGTACAAGATGGTAAAGTCACAAAATTAGAAATAACCGAGAAGGATTTTTCAACAGTAGATGATGTTGTTCAAACTCTTGAATCATTTAACACCTCTGATATCAATGACCAAAGTGTAAATCAGCATAATCTCCAGGTACTTCGATTGGTGTCATTTGAAGTTTATTTGTAAACGGGTGTTTTTCTGCAGGTTCAACCCTATCCAAGTGCTATTGATGAAACCATGTTAGCATCCTTCGCCAGTCAGCAAGAACTGCAAAATCAGACAGATCTATCCCGGGTTGAATACTTTGCAGTGCCTGCAAATGGCTCTCAAGTACCCGTACATACGATTTATCCATATGAACACTATTTGACAACTGCAGGTATGCCAAACAAAGAACAAAGTGGTGCTATCTACCAAGCAGGATTTCAAGCTGGAATTAATTTAATGCAGCAACAATTAGGTGATTAATTATTGCTTAATTTGTTGTTACTAACTAAAATCGCCCGAGTTGTCTGTGCCATCCATAGACAATTCTAGCGACGAAATTGTAACTAACGTAAGTTTGCATAAACTCCGGTCACATTTTAATTTCGCACGTGGTGTCAGTTTATGCAAATTTGATTCTCGAGTGCGTTTTTTTCACTATTAACCCACTTACAGCATGCCCGAGTGCGAGTACAAGTGAAACTATAACAACCGCAACGGTGGTTCCGACGACCGTAGGGTCATTACCTGGTACGTCCGCACAGCCCTACATAACACCACAACAAGTGGCTTGTGCCCCACAAGTACAAACCCCTTGTAATCATGGAGTAAACCCCTCGCCCATGCAACCCGCTCATCATTGCCAATCACCATGCACTCAACACCAACAGTTAGCGCAAACACATCAACAACAAGTCAGCCATCAGGTACAGGCGGCAACCCAGACGCCGCAAACTGCTGAGGCGAAAAAAACCGGTAAACCACTTGATGGAATGAAAATCAAAAAGGGGCGCGTTATTCGGCACCCTAACCAACCCTTACAAGGCAACAATTTCCAGCAGAATCAAAATTTTCAAGTTGGACCCAACAATGCAGGTATTTATGTTTTTCTTGACTGTGTGGCTGTACTAATTGGAGTCTAATAGTAAAAAGTCAATCGATGATTAAAGTTGCATGGGCATGTCAGATCTCACACTTACTTCTTAAAAATATTTTTCTGATCGTTAATTGAAAAATAATTGCTGTCGTAAGTTAATCTAATCTGACTTGTTCATGTTCTTGAGAAAATAAATTAGCAAAATGTCCAATTTTAGCTATCAACCAGTACAACGGTGTGAATCAACAATGCCAAAATACCCTTCCTTGTCTCGATGTAGACTCCAAGACCGACAGTAACCACGATACGGCTCTTACCCTCGCTTGCGCAGGAGGTCACGAAGATCTTGTAGATCTCTTAATAAATCGTGGCGCTGACATTGAACATCGCGACAAAAAAGGTTTTACCCCTCTAATTTTGGCCGCAACGGCAGGGCATGAAAAAGTCGTTGAGGTTCTCTTGAATCATAACGCCGACATTGAGGCTCAATCTGAAAGAACAAAAGACACGCCTCTTAGTTTGGCATGTTCCGGAGGACGATATGAAGTAAACTTGCTAATTTTTGACCAAGTGAAAAGTACAGTATTTTTTTTTTAGGTTGTTGAGTTACTTTTGAACAGAAACGCCAATAAAGAACACAGGAATGTGTCAGATTATACCCCTCTTAGTTTAGCAGCTTCTGGTGGTTACGTCAACATTATAAAGTTGCTGCTAAGCCATGGAGCCGAGATCAATTCTCGAACTGGAAGTAAATTAGGTATATCTCCTCTTATGTTAGCTGCAATGAACGGTCATACTGCTGCTGTAAAACTGTTATTGGACATGGGAAGCGATATTAATGCTCAAATTGAAACCAATCGAAACACTGCGTTAACTTTGGCGTGCTTTCAAGGACGGCACGAAGTTGTGAGCTTGCTGCTGGACCGTAAAGCCAACGTCGAACACAGAGCCAAGGTAAGAATCCCAGTTACCTGTACTTACAAGTGACAACTCGCCAAAACGTCAGAATTGTTTTGTTAAATTCGATTTTCAATTTTTATTCTTCACACTTGCAGACCGGTCTCACGCCGCTCATGGAAGCCGCCAGCGGAGGTTACGTAGAAGTCGGTCGAGTTCTCCTCGACAAAGGCGCTGATGTCAATGCAACGCCAGTCCCTTCATCTCGAGACACCGCTTTAACCATCGCCGCCGACAAAGGCCACGTTCGCTTTGTCGAGCTTCTTCTCTGCCGAGGAGCACAGATCGAAGTGAAGAACAAGAAAGGAAATTCCCCGCTCTGGTTAGCCGCAAATGGTGGTCACCTCGCCGTTGTCGAATTGCTGTACAACATCAATGCCGACATCGACTCACAAGACAACAGAAAGGTTTCTTGTTTGATGGCCGCGTTCCGGAAAGGTCACGTAAAAGTCGTAAGGTGGATGGTACACCACGTGACGCAGTTTCCTAGTGATCAAGAAATGATTCGATATATTGCGACTGTTAACGATAAGGATTTGCTAGAAAAGTGCCAAGAGTGTGTCAAGGTTATTCGCGCGGCGAAAGAAACGCAAGCTGCCAAAGCGAATAAGAACGCCACGATTCTTTTGGAGGAGTTGGATATGGAGAAGAATAGAGAAGAGACGAAGAGGCTCGCGGCAGCGAGGAGGCGGGAGCGAAAAAAGAAAAAGAAACTGGAGAAGAAAGAGGAACGGCGGAAGTTGCTCGAAGAGAACAAGAAAAACGAGAACTATGACGATAAAGATAAGAAGATCGTTGAGGACGAAAAAGGGGAGGAAGAAGGTAAGCTGTTGGTTTCGTAACAATTCAACGCATGTATCTGTTGGCATATGAAGTGTTTTACTAAAGTATCAATAAGAGAGTGACGTCACAGGCAGGATAAACTTGTTAATAAGTTCTTCACGTACATCATTGTGTTTGTCATACATTTTTATACACAACGGTTTTTTTTTTCAACGATTAACTCTGATTTCCACTTACAGCTAATTTTTTGTAGATATTTTCTTGTTTTACTTGATTTTTACATCATTATCAATAAAATACTTCATTCAGTGACAGGCACCAACGGTTTTATCGCTCTAGCTGGGTCGCTAGAGCTGGTGGAGGTCGACAACTCAAGTTTCTGAAATGAAAAGAAGACGTCTTCTGCACAGGTACGTTGCAATTATCTGTAAATATGCCTTTTACAAGCGATTTACAACGCATTGCTGATATTGGATCATTCTATTCATCAGCAGCCGAAGCATCTTTAGGTTGGTAAATTTACATTTTAACACACCACTAAAAATTGCGTTATTGTTTTTGAACAAAAAAAAACTTTTATCCTGTGTGTGACGTCACCGTGAGATTTTTGCTCTTTGGTACGTAACACTTCTTTTTTTTTCGGATAGTCCGACGAATATTTTTTTAACAACTGTTGCTTTACAGCATGCGTATAATTGAAAGAGTTCTTCACTCGGACTATTATGTAATTTGTGCGTTAACCCGAAATTGCGCATCTTTTAGATAACGTTCAAGACGTCAATTTGGATCCCGCCATCCGCAACGGCGACACAGGTGATAAAGAAGAAGGAGACAGCGGTATCGACGCCAATAGCCAAGGCAGTTGCTCAAGTAACGACATCAAACCGAACGACAAGCGAAAAGACAAAAAGAAGAAGAAAGCAACTTTGAATTCGAAGAACAACAGTCCCACTAGTAAAGCCGGTTCAAGTAAATCTCAAAATTTAGGCGAATCGCCTGAAAAACGATCCGATAAGAGTAATGATAAGAACAAAGCATCGAACCAATTCCGAAAAGGTCTTGTGTTTGAAGCTACGAAAAGTCCAGCAGAACGAGACGACTTTGAAGCTACTGGTAACGAAAATTACGTGTCGAATAAGTCCAAGAAAAGTCACAATTATGAAAGTGATGGTCAGTCGAAAGTTTGTTCTTCAACCAGTCCGAAACAGTCTTCAAAAAGAGACGAAGGGTGGAAAGAAGTCGTGAGGAAGTCAAACATTCAAGCGGTTTCCATGTCAGAGTCAGGGGTTAAGAAGGTTTCCGTGCCCTTAAATGCTATTTCGAGGGTAATAGGGCGAGGTGGTAGTAACATTAATGCGATTAGAGGTGCGACCGGAGCCCACATTGAAGTGGAGAAACAGAGTAAAGGTCAAGGAGAAAGAATCATCACAATCAAGTAAGTTTCAAAAATTTGGGGATGATTTATTTTATTGCTGTGGTTGATTTATAGGGGTGCACCTGACGTCACTAAACAAGCGCATTCGTTGATAGCAACTTTGATCAAAGATCCAGATGTAGACATTCTGCAGATGCTTCCAAAGACTAACAAAGCGGCGACGAGTGCTACAACTCTGTGGGATAAGACGCAGATTGGGGTAGGCAATTTTCGTAATTACAACGAAGATTTTTTTTAAACGTGTTAATCAGCCTGGCTAAGATTAGACTGTTTTGATTTTAGACGAAGAAAATCGCGGGCAAAGTATTGACAGTCACACAACCATCGGCTTTAACAACGACCACTCAGTCAAAGACCATTCAAACCGTGGCACCGTCGGTGACGTCGTCGTCTAGGTCTTCAACTACTACCGTAAAGCTTCGCGGAGCCGTCCCGGTCATAACGTCGCGAGTAACTGCCCCCAGGTTAGTGGCTCAGGCCGAGAAAAACGCAGCGGCTCAAGCTGCTGCAGCGATTCGTTCGTCTGTTCCTCACACCTCGTCGAGTTCGTCGACAAGTCGTACCAACAAATTAATCACAACTACAACAGCGACACAAACTTTCGCCGCCAAGTTGTCCGAAACAACAGCGAATCAGTTGTCTGTAGCGGTTAGTCACGGGGTCATCAGTAAGTCTCGGAATCTAGGCCTACCAGCGAGCGCTGTAGGTCCTGTTTCCCCCCAATCGGTTTCCCACTCTGCGTCAAACACACATTCTTCGCCAAAGCATAGTCGACCCACACCGACGGCCTCGGCGCCACCCAACATGCAACACTACCAAAGTCCAGGAAAAGGGCCCGTTTTCGGAAGCGCCAGCAGCCAAGTTAACGTTTCAGTTCCAGTTTCAGAATCCTCAGGAACTGTAGTGAGGAGTACAACACCCAATGTCGTGCAATCAACAGCTGCGCAATTACAAGAGGAAATCAACCAGAATAGCGTACCAACACCTCCAGAATACTCACTGTTTTATTCGACTGATCAATCGATGTGGAGGCGAGATAATGAATCTCAAAAACCTGTCAATTTTGCAGCAGTTACAGGGGGTTCTAATTCTCAAAATGTCATGCAACCGAAATTCGGTATCGATCAAGATCCACCGTTGGTAGATGTTGCGAAAGCTCCCGGTTATAGAGGTGGTACTGTTTGCTCTCCCGTCTCTTCCAAAACGAGCAGTAACAGTACCACTCCTCCGAATATCTCGGCGAATCCTGCAAATTTTCAAGTTTATCCCGAACCCTCAAAGACCCAACAGCTCCCTCCCATCGGCAGCAACATCGGGCGAACACAAGTCTCCACACAGAACGACAGTAATAACCACTTTTACTCGGAATATTTCAAACCCGGATCAACGAACATTCCCCACAATATGCTCAACATGACCAACGAGGGGCAGCTGCTGCAGTCGACGTACCAAAACAGTTCTCTGAAGAACTATAGCTACGCTCAATCTCAACAAACGAATATGCCATTAGTGAGCATGTCACGGCTCAATCCGAAAGCTCCAGATTTTTCCAGTACTGTTTATAACGCGATGCCGGCAAAACAGGGTCCACAGATGTACAACGGCTTCCCAATGCCCGGCCAAAACAACACTGCGATGTACTCGGGGGGCAAAAACGCCGTCGACTCTTATAGGTCTGTTATTAAACTTGCCATTCAAAGGATGATTTGCATTGTTTAAAATTACAGGTCAGGAGTGAATTCTTCACAAGCCCATTGGCCGTTAATGCAAATGCAACAACCGTTCACACAACAACAAACAGAAATAATTAGTGGAATGGCCACCGGAATGACTTTACACAATCTCGCGCGAGCTGCTGGTAGCGAAATCTTGGAAAACGGCCCAGAGATGTCTATGGTGAACCACTCGCCAAATATGTCACCGAATTTGCCCGGTGTTCATAACATGCATCAAAATGAGGGACATTATGGTGAAGACCGGAAACAACCTCCTCAACCCATCGGTACAGAAAGAGCTAGAAAAGTATACCCGAATGTTGAACACACATTGTGGCCAATGGACAAACCGGCACCGCGATGGGCAAACGCAAACGAACGATTTGCAGTAAGCAGGGGACACATGTATCAGGAAGAACTGCCGCAGTTCATGGATGCATTCACGGTAAGTGGTTGGTCTAAACAATTTTAAAAAGTTTTATGCTCGTGAATATTCATTTTCTTCAGTTCCACAAATACCTAGTAGGGACATAAATATTGTTAACTTTAATCTATTTGTTAGAAGCAAAAAAAATCAAAATTTCTGCTAGTGTTACAATGGAGTGGTCGGATAAAAAAAACCGAATCGCTGCACAGGAGTTTAAAAAAAAGTGAACCACCCTGAAGAAGTAAACATAGAACGTCTAAATTTGGCGCAAAGGCTTGTTGGCTTAAGGCCATGTTAAACGTTTCGCCCAACTCAGTTTTCAGATCTTGTCATATACCTGTCAAGAAGTGCGGGACTCGGACATTTTGTAACAGTCTCGTTATCTGTTTGGGTGGACACAATAGTTGAGGGATAGAAAGGTTTTGGGCGTAAAAATTTACAACGGGGTAATTTCGAAGCACATTTCTCTTGTGATCCGAAAGTGTGGTATTAGACACTGTTTGCGATATCCACTCCTAACTTTTCAGCAGCAACAAAAATTTTTTTTTTCAAACCCCACAAAATTGCTAAACGGCACATGAATTTTCCTAAGAAGAAAGTTGTAAATTTTACCTGGAAACCAAATTTGAAACTGTATAAATTAAATCGATATTATGACTCGATAATAAAATTACAGTAGTCTCCCGGTACCCGCGGGGGTTTGGGTCCAAGCCTGACTGCTGATAAGAAAGAGGTCTGAGTGAAAATTTCCTTTTTATTATTTCTTTTCGTGTAAAAGATTCTAAAGTTGACCAATCAAAATTCGAAAAATAATTAAAGATCTGACTGCAAACATAGTGGTTTGGTTTTGACAAAAAACGAGAATACCAAACAACTGTCACATTAGTCAATGGCGGCACAAATGTACTTGATGCTGAATATTTAATTCGAAAAATATATCGTTTACAAAATTATAAAACCATTCAAATTGTCCTTTGTTCCGATCTAGACCAAGATATAAACGCTGTAACAAGAAATGATTTACTGTAATCTCAGGACCATTGCGAAACTATTCAGCACACATTTTGACAGATCTGTCAGGTACGCCTATGTCACAAAATATCAGGTGTAATATGTGTGAGATTTTGTTCAACGAAATGACTTGATTTCTAAAATTTTTCAAATATCCAAACTCTGACGTGATTGTTTACTTTTACGTTCTTCCACAGCTTACAAGAAATGCTACAGAAAAAAAATCTTCGAGATTTTAATTACTATCACTTTAATAATATTGCTGTTACAGTTTGGTGCTTTACTTACCAAGCAACCTGTATAATATGAATTATAATGGGTATAGTCCGTCCAACGAATAAATAGATGACAGTTTTCTAACCAAATCTGCGCGATAAAAACTAGTACCAACAACCGCCAAATTTAAAATAGTTGTCATGATGCTAATTTTAAAATTCATTATTTTTACTAAATTTACTGCTATAAAAATGGCTCCTATTACTTGATTATAGAAAGGGAATTAACAAACTAACTAATTCGGTGTTTTGTCATTAATTTGGTAACGTAGAGAAAACCTCAAAAACCCTCAATTTTTACACACTTGAAAGCTGTGTGTCAGGTAAGTCCTTCCGCCAGGAAATCGAGAGGCACACAAAACTTTATTAGCAGTCCAGTTGTTACAAATCTTTCATTACCAACATTCTAATTAGGAAACTTCGGTCAAGTTGACCAACATATCTTGAATCTACTCATCATGAAACTTGCAAAAGACAATTTGCACAACAGAAAAACCGAAAAACTAGTAATTAGACACTATTTTAACAACAAAACTCAAGGAACAGTGCAAAAAGTGGATCTTAAAGTGGTCAAAATGACGAATGTCAGTGAATGTCAAATCATTGACAAATTTCTAAAAAAGGCGGAAAGGCGTAGTTGCATAACCAACTTAAATCGCGATTAATATCCCCAAAAAGACGGAAAATTCTAGAGTATTTCAAGTTGCCATGTTTCATGCCATACAATTCAAATCATCCTATTTACTCGCTGGATTTACTATATAAGTTTGTGAATTTTATGTATGGTTCAAGGTTTAGGGATTACAGTCTTTTTGTGGTCACCCCCAAAATCGTCTTTAATTTAAAAGAAAAAATTTTGAAATTAAAAATTAAAGAAAAATGTTATTTTATTAAGTTAATTTTCAAATTCATAACGTCAAGGTTTGAAACTATGGGTGCGATTTTGTTTCTCAAGACGATAAATAAAGCGGCAGTGATAAAATATAGCCGTCTTTGTCTTTTGCATTTGAAATTTGTATTTTTTTTCTTGTCACTTATCACTTCGTCTAGCAATACGTTCGCGTCAAAATTGACCTTCATACAAATGAATCAAGTGACTTGTGAAAATTTGGTGTAAACGTAGTTTCTCACTCACTGTCCGTCATTATTTTAAAAAGTAATAAATCAGCGTTTTTTTTCTCTGATTTTAAACACAATTTGCATTAAATTTTAAGGAAAAACAGATATTTTTATCACATTTATTTTGAAAAAAAATTGAAATCCGCAAAAACTCAAAAATCACTAAAAATTACACTTTATTGGCGTCGCGACGCCAATCGAACCGTGGTAAAAACAAATTTTTGCGTTAGGTTGTGGAACTTGATCAACCATAAGCGTATGCAATATTGCAAATTTTCATCTTTTAAGTTAAGGGGGTGACCGTAATTTGCGCATCCTGTATTTATAAAATATAAAATTTCTGTACTCGATTCAAACAGCTTGTCTGTGCTATGGTCAGATGGTTGGGTCCCCTAACAATGTAATCTGTGGTAATGAGGGTACAGTCGTAAATCTACCCTCAAGACGTAAGTTGTAAATCATATTTCGATACGAGATTCAAAAACGTGTATATTAACCTCAGTTGACATATACCTAGTAAACATTTTATGGCTTAAGTCAAACCACCCATAGAAATAAAACTGGGTGTTGTAAACTACAGCCGACAAAGTTCTAGGTAGAGAGTTGACCGATGGTTGAATAGGCCCGCACTCATTTCGTGCTCATTTATGGTCTCCAATCGCAAGGATTAGTACTGCCCGCCCCTCTCATAATGTGGCCATAAAATTTACTAGGTATATGTGAACTGGGTTTACTATAATCGTTCTGGGAAGATAACTAAATCATTTTTTATGTAATTTAAGAATTTTTTTTATCAATGTCATCACAAGTTTATTCTCTACAATTTGGTCGAAGAAAAAACTTGATATTTTGAACAGGTTCTATTTTATGGAATGGTCTGAAAATTCCGAATTATTAAACTATTATAACTTGCCGATTTTCTTTTTAATTATTTTTTTGTTTCGGCCAATCGTTACAGAATTGTATTACAAAAAGATGAGTTTTTGAACGAAATTGATACCTATGAAACTAAGTATGAAAACTTCCCAGAACTTTACATGGGATAAGAGAAAAACGTTGAACATGGCCTTAAAACAAATAAATGATTAAATTTTGAAGGTAATCCGTCATCTCTAAAAGAAATTTTATCTTTGTTGACCATCCATATCACCGGATTTAAATCCTATAGAACATGTCTGGAACATGGTGGATCAAAGGATGCATTGAACCATTTCATTTCCAGCACGCCAGGATGGATGCTGGATGTATAAGAGTACGAAGAAATGTTATGCATTTTAAATTTATTTCTACTTAAATGTTGTTAAATTTTCTTAAAAATCTTTCTCAATGCATCAATTCTTTCTACCAAATTTCAACATTCTACGTCTTCTTCAGGGTGGTTCATTTTTTTTAAACGCAGTGTATCTGTCGTATTTTTGAATGAATTGGAGTAAAAAGTAAAGTAAAGTATGTGTAACAGTATTTGTGTCCAAACTAGGTAATTTGGTAGATAAATAATTTCGTAAAGTCTCTTGTTGATATGCGATGTACGAACTATGATATTTTTAGCCTGCTGTGCCCATGGAGACTCCTCACACGTTCTCCAACGGACCAATCCAACCGTACATGTTGCAGCAACAGCCAATAGGTCGCCCCCCTTCTGATTATATGCAAGTGGAGTTAAAAGACTTGCCCTGGGAAGGAAACCGCCCGAATGTTGATGTTCAAGACAAATCGCAACACGTAAGATGGTGAAATTTTTGTGGATTTGAGGTGACGTTTTTGTTGGCAGGGATGGGCCGGGATGTCCAAATGGAACCAGTAAACATGGATTTTACATGATCAGAACTATAAGCGTTTTTTTGACAAGTCCATCGTGCGAAATTTAGCTTACATCTTTGTGATCTTTGGGATACAAGTTTTACAGTAGAACCTAGTACTAGTTTTTGTTTATGGTATCTCTATTCAAGTACACACATGTGCAAGTGTCTGGTTTAGGAGGCCCATTATACAGGCCACGAGCCCCCTTGCCTGCATTCGGTGTATATAAAAACTATTCAGATCATTATTCTAATTGTAGTATGTTGTTTGCATGTCCCATTATTTCGTTTATAACTGCTTATAGTTTATGAAATACAACTGTTTTACTTGATTATCTTTTGTAGCCAAATTTGGATCATGAATGATAAATACAGCTTTACTAGCGGCTCCAAAAACAAGCCAACGTCGAGCTGAAGTTAGAGTATATAATTATAATATTACACTATGTATAATGTAGTAGTTGCGCAATGGTGTCGAGGGATTGGCGATAGGGACAAGTGTTAACTTGTGAATAATTTGTTCTCTATTCGAATATTTACTTTCATTTCTACATGTGTAAGCGCAGTGTTTGTATGCCTCACGACTGGGTTCCGCCCGGCACAAGCACTCGGTGGGTATCGCTGACTCCCACGAAACTGTAGGGTTATTATTAAACGGATCATTATGTAATATTGCTTGTACATGAAGACTTAAATATATCTTTATGCACTGTATCTGGCTTTCTTTAAATTTTATCCTAAGTCACGGAACCGTGATCTTTGACCTTTCCCGATCAGCCGACCAAATCTAGAAATAAAATGACTCAGTACTCTCCTGACTCATCCAAAACATAAATAAACTCGATAAACGTTAAAATTTATTATAAACATAGAATTTGAAGTCAGTTACATTATAGAACAATTGCAATACCTAATGATATCACGGAAAATAACACATTTTTCTTAAAGATAATTACAATGCACCTAGAATACCCTATGAGAATATATGATTGTTAGTAATCAGTACTAATCAGCAAAACGTCTAAATTTATGGGAACCCTTCCAAGTCCAGACATCTATGGACGTGATTTTCCAACGATTGATAAGAGTTGAACCCAAAGTTACACTTTGGACAATTGTAACCTTCCGGCCTTGGTTGATTCCTTGCTCGAATCGTTTCAATCTCATTCTGTAACTGTTGATTTCGTTTCTGTAGATTCTTTAGATCTTCAGCGATTTGATCTCTTTCCCTTTTTAGCGTCACTTTCGATTCTCTTTCGGCTTCAAAATCAGTTTTGTGCAATTCTACTTGTTCCTTCAAGGCGAAGATTTCGTCGTTTTCGCTGTCTTGCAGCAACTTGCGCAGTTTTTCAATTTCTTCAACTTTCTTGTCATGTTCGATTTCTAGCTGTGTTATGGTTTGTTGTGCAATGCTGAGTTGCCTGCGGTACTGAGTGCAATCTTCTTCAACACCAGCGTACTTCTTGATTTCGGTTCTCAACAACACATTTTCTTGTCGTGCAGACTCTGTCTCGAGTTTTGCGGTTTTCAGTTCTTGTTCAAGAGCGGCGATTCTTGACAGTTCTTCACTGTGTTTTTTGATGGTTTCCTGGTGTTGGTCTGAGAGTTGTAAAATTGTATTCATCCTCGATTTGAGATCGTTGTTTTCTTTTTCTAGCTTTTGCACGTTGCCCCTGAGATTTCCATTCTCAAACTGTAACATGTTGATTTCTTCAACTTTCGACCGCATTTGGTCTTCAAACTTGGGAGCTTGGCCGATTTTATCGTTCAGTTTTTCAATGTTTTGTGTCTTCTGGGTGAGCTCTGCGTTTAGTCCAACATTCTGGGATTCAAGAAAGCTGAATTTCTGAGAGGATTCTTTCAGTTCTTCGCAGAGTTTGGTAATTGTGTTGTTCAGTTCCTCAATTTGTTCTTTTAGTTGTATTTTTTCCACTTCTATCTCCCCCATTTTCAACTTGGCGCTGGCCAGTTCAGTCTGCAATTCATCTGTTTTTTCAACAAGACTTTCTCCCTCGATCACGTTAATAAAAGACGGTTGTTCAATCTTCATGATCTTCTTTTTCAGATTCATGATTTCTTCTTCTTGTAGTTTTTTGATGTCAGTGTAGCCCTCCACCTCATCAGCCAATCTAGCATTTTCATCTTTATACTTTTCAATGCAGATTTTAGCTTCATTAAACTTCTCCTTGTAGGATTTAACGACGTTAGTCACATCATCTTTATAAGCAACAAACTGCGTGTACTGTTTCTTCATATTAACATTAGTATGAGCAATAGTATTCTTCAATTTTTCATTGTCTTTGATGAGTTCTTCAACCTGCTTCTGGATTTCTTCATATGATGACTCTGGTGAAATGACGATCTTTGCAACAGATGAGGCAATAGTGTCCAAACCCACAACAGCTGGTTCCTCCAGTTCTTGTGTGTTAATTTGGGCAATTTCTGAGCTGATGAGGCTCTTCATTTCACGTACCTTGTTGGTTCGAAAAAGTGGCAAAACTTCAGCAGGTGGAGAAGCACTCAATGTGTGGTCGCTGATGGATGATGAGGGCTCCAGCACCACAAAAGAATCTTCATCGTCGGAAGCTTCTGGAACTTCAGTTGAAATCGATGTGATGTCCATCTCGTCACTATTCATGGCACAATTACGTTGTTATCCTCTTATCAGTTAAATTAATAAAGATTACAATGCGTTACGCATAGATTGCACTAAAATTCTGATGACAAATTATCCAAACTCAGAAACGTAAATAAATCAGGATTTTACACAGGTAGGGAATGTGGTGCGGGAGTTGTGGTGAACCTGCCTGTTTTGGTAATTTTATCTCTGCCAACCTAATAAGCCTAATTGATAGAGAAAATTATAGACTTAAGAAAGGATCTAAAACTTGCCCACGTACATATTTCTGCTGTAAATTGAATTTTGGGCTGTTTTTATATTATGAAAGATTTTTTTAATTAAAAATGAATAAAAATTTCGAAAATTCCAGGTTCTTTCTCTCGTAATGTTGGCACCTTTTATTGTGCTGTCACTGTCAAAATATTGTCAAAGCGTCCCGATTTTAAGGTTGGAAATGTTTTAGCGTTTTCTTGGCGTATTTAGAGTCTTTTTAGAGTTTCCAATAATGGAGACAATTCTGGAGCAGCAACGGCGCTACCATGAAGAAAAAGAGCGTTTAATTGACGCTATGGTCAAAGAAATGTTGCACAAAAAAGCCACTGTAAGTTAAACAGTTATTATTCGTTTTCGCCCACAGTTTTGCATTGTTTTTTAGTATCGTGAAGCTATAAATTCCGATTATCGTCTGAAGTGTTTGTTAGACAGATACATGGTTTCTACAGACCGTTTAATTGAGTTGTATGAAGATAAAGATGGTCAAAGAAAAGCTGAAGTTGCTGCTCTTACTGGGCCCAATGAGTTTCAGGAGTTTTATAATCGTTTAAAACAAATTAAGGATTTTTATCGAAAACATCCCAATGAGGTTTGTTGGTTTTAAAATTAGGTGTTGATTCTACATGATTGATTTTAGATAAGTGTGCCTATGTCTGTGGATTTTGATGAACTGGCAAAAGCACGTGAAAATCCATCTGAAGAAATGGCCAGTAAGTCTTCATACTTCTTGTTTGCTCTGGTTTTCACGCTGTTTTAGATTTGGTGGAGTTCACTGATGAGGAAGGTTATGGAAAATATTTAGATCTTCATGAGTGTTATGAGAAGTACATTAATTTGAAAGGAATTGAAAAAGTGGACTATATCACATATCTTGCAATGTTTGACCAGTTGTATGATATCCCCAAAGAACGGAAAACTGGCGAATATCGCAAATATCTCCTGTCTCTAATTGAGTATTTGACATGGTTTGTTCAAAGAGTGAAACCTTTGTTAGACATAGAACACGATCTTCAAGCTGAATCTGATGCTATTATGGTTCAATGGGAGTCAGGGACAGTTCCTGGATGGCCTGTAATACACCATATCACTCTTAATTTCAATAAATTTTAATTATTTATTGTAGAAAGAAACAGGGTCAGCTCTAGCGAACGTGGGGGCTCATTTAGACTTGTCAGCTTTCTCCAGTTGGGAAGAATTGGCGTCTCTGGGTTTGGATCGTCTCAAATCCGCCTTGATGGCGCTTGGTTTGAAATGTGGAGGGTAATTTAACCATTCCCAGTCTAAGTAAACTCTAACTCTTTATTTTAGCACTCTTGAAGAAAGAGCCCAACGCCTATTTTCCACCAAAGGCAAAGGCTCATTGGATCCTTCTTTAATGACTAAAAATAAGTCTGGGAAAGCCAGTAAAGAAAAAGAACAGCTGAGACAGAGAGAACTGGCTTGTCTTGAAGCTCAGATTTACAGATTGGCTGATTTGGTTTCTCCTCAGCGCGCTGCAACTAAAGAAAATGTTCAAAGGAAACAAGCGCGAACGGATGGCGAGAGGGATGACAGTGAAAATGAGGAGAGTGAAGAAGAGAGTCCTGATGAAGCTGATGATGACGTCCCTTATAATCCGAAGAATCTGCCACTAGGATGGGATGGAAAGGTAGTTCAAAAAATCTCAAATAAAACTTATTAATTTTCTACTTTTAGCCCATTCCTTACTGGCTTTACAAGCTTCATGGACTAAACATCAGCTACAACTGCGAAATTTGCGGTAATTACGTCTATAAAGGGCCCAAAGCGTTCCAAAGACACTTTGCTGAGTGGCGACACGCTCATGGAATGAGGTGTTTAGGCATACCTAACACTGCGCATTTCGCAAATGTAACGCAAATTGAAGATGCTCTAGCCTGTAAGCTGACCTTTTTTAAAACTACTCTTATTTTAGTGATTTGATTTGGTTTTAGTGTGGGAAAAACTGAAAGTACAGAAACAAGCTGAACGTTGGCAACCAGAAACGGAGGAAGAATATGAAGATTCCCAAGGGAACGTGGTGAATAGGAAAACATACGAGGATTTGAAGCGACAAGGGTTGTTATAACTTTTGGTTTCTTGGAGTACTGCAGCAGTAAGGTCATTTTGATTGTGTATACGTGTGAAGTAAGACATTAACAGAATTAAACTTTTCCATGTAACTGAAATTATTTTTCCATTGAATTGACTTTTAAATGAAAAAAGTTATTTGACCACACTGTATTTGTTCTGTATTTGACCATGGGGAGGACACATAAGTTATGCATCTTTTTTTATTGTCACATAAGTTATGCATCTTTGATAACTATGGCGTAAAGATTTCTATTCTAAAGATAAAAAATATTCCGGCGCATTCACCATTTTTCATAAGTAATAAAATTCACATCTCGAAGACTAAGAATTGTTTGGCTTTACACAACTTTTTCGTCAAATGAATTTTTTAGCAGTTGTGGATAAAATGAGTTTTCTATTTCGCGTCTTGAGATGAATTTGTACATTTTCTCTTAAATTACCTGATTTATTAGTTAGGAAGTTTTAAATTACCATTGGGACTTTCACGAATTTTTAGTTAAAACATTCTTTTCTAATAAAAAACGATGATAGGTTGTGTTTTCTGTTTCGAGGTTTAACTAAACAAAATCTGTTGATTTGTATTCAAATTTTATTAACTCAGACATAGTACAATTTATAGTGTTATTAAAAAATAACACAATTAAGTTAATACAAATAAAACTTGTCAGCTTTAAATGTTAAATTCTCTAGCTGCAGACAATGAAAGGCTTGACTGTTGCTTCGTATTCCATTAGAGGCTATTTTTGAGTTTTGTCCCTCTGGAAACATTTTCTGTATAGACGACACGATTTTGTGTCTTGGATTTATGGGGCCAACCAGACCGGGGTGGTGTTGTAAGCGCGGACGCCACAAGTGATCAGGGGAACTCGAGGTACCTAAAACATAACACACAAACAAAAGCAAATACGAAAGAACAAGTTAAAACAGAAGTTACTCAATAGGTGCTAGCACTCAACACAGTTTACAGTCGACAGGTTGCTAGCAAACCGTGTCGACAAACCCTCCTCCTTTTATCCGGGCTTGGGACCGGCAACAGCGTCCTTAGTGCCTTACTTAATGCACCCCAGGACGCTGCAGGCGGAGTTAAAAATCTGTTTGTGTGTAAGTATCTGTTTTGTGCGTAATAGTGAAAAGTAGAAATGTACTCACCGGGATCTCCACTTCCTAGCTGTAGACGAGGCTCGATTTCCTTTGGACTCCGAATCTGAAATTTCATTTCGTGTTATTGGGAATAGTAATTACAAAAAGAAAAAATATTACCATCGCTGTGCATCTCTCTTCAAGAATGGTTCTTTTGACAACTGGTCCTCTGCCATTTCTGATCTGGAAAAAACTTAAATTAGTGAGACGGACCGGCCCTGGTGTAGTGGGCGCAAGCGCTCCACAAGTGACCAAGGGAACTCTGCAGAACTCTGCTATCTGAAACAAAAATAACACAACACGAAGCAAAACAAACCAACAAACCTTTGGGTGCTAGCACTCAACATTTTCAAACCTAAAAGAGAAACGGTTAAAAATTCAAACCTGTCGTCGACATCTTCAGCGTTGACAGCTCGACCTGGTGGATTGTGACGTTGTGGGCACTGGAATATCCTGCAGAATTCTAAAGTCTGAAACGTATTATGTTACATATTGGTGTTAGTCCCATATTAGTATCCCAAAATGTTAGTTTCCCAATAGGTTAGTTATGGTTAAAACCCCAATGTTACCAAATAATTGTTTTCATATTCCGATTTATTAATTGCGCACTTATTCTAAAACTTATTTCATAACTTACTTTCTAAGCTTAGTTGCTAACTTAACTAACTATACTAGGTACAGGCGAGCCCTGAAATAAAAACATACAAAAGACATTAATTAGAAATAGGAAGAATCACCGAAGAAAATTATTCCCTGGAATACATCTGAAAAAAGCAGAAATTAGTGAAGAAAATCGAGAATTCAATTGGAAACAAGCCCTGTAAAGGAAAGTAGTAATGAAATGGGGGACTTGCTTGCTGGCCGGGGCGTTGAATCATTGCATCCTGAAGGTCCTCCTGGAAGTTCACGTTCTGTCCTCCACTTCGATGATGACTGCTGCAATCTGTAACATTCAGAACATTAAAAACTTCTAGTCAAGCCCTGAAAAGAAAAGTAGTAATGAAATGGGACTTGCGTGCTGGCCGGGGCGTTGATTCCTCGCATCCTGAAGGTCCTTCTGGAGGTTGACGTCTTGTCCTCCACTTCGATCATGACTGCTGCAATCTGTAACACTCAGAAGATTAAAAACTTCTAGACGATCCCTGAAAAGGAAAGTAGTAATGAAATGGGACTTGCTTGCTGGCCGGGGCGTTGAGTCGTCGCATTCTGAAGAGCCTCTTGGAAGTCGACATCTTGTCCTCCACTCCGAAGTCTCCTAGAATCTGTAACATTCAGAACATTAAAAACTTCTAGACAAGCCCTGAAAAGAAAAGAAGACAACTAAAACCTGTCGTGGACATCTTGACCTAGGGTTGTGATGTTGAAAGCACGGAAAACTTCTAAAATCTGAAACATATAATGTTGCATATTTGTGTTAGACTCGTGTTAATACCCCAAGATGTTAGTTTCCCGAGAGTTAAATATGTCAGTTAGATTTAGTGCCGCATCCCCGTTAACTTAACTTAACTTATTTCATAACTTACTTTCTAAACTTACTTGCTAACTTACTTGCTATAACCTAATTGCTAACTGAACTAACTATTCTAGGTACAGACGAGCTCTGAAATAAAGATATACAATAAACATTAATTAAAAGAAAGAATCCACAATGTCACTATCCTTTTATCCAATGAAACCTGGAAATAACAAAAAAAAATTAATAAAGACACACTTGAATTTATCAAAGGTATCGCTTCTTTGCTTCATGACTAAGAAAAGAGTGAAATATTTGTTCTTATCAACCCATCTGAAGATTTCCGTGGAGAGAGCCAACAGGAATGAGTCCTGAAGCTTCTCATGTTTTTTTACAGTGAACAGGTCGCTAGCAAACCTGTCCACAAACCCTCCTCCTTTTATCCGGGCTTGGGACCGGCAGCAGCGTCCTTAGTGCCTTACTTAATGCACCCCAGGACGCTGCAGGCGGAGTTAAAAATCTGTTTGTGTGTAAGTATCTGCTTTGTGTGTAATAGTGAAAGGAAGAAATGTACTCACCGGGAGCGGGGCTCTCCACTTCCTGGCTGAAGACGATGAGAGGATCGATTTCCTTTGGACTTCGAATCTGAAATTACACTTCGTGTTATTGGAGACAGCAATTACAAAAAGAAAATCAATTACCGTGGTTGGACATCTTATCTCTTCAAGAACGGCTTGTTCGACCACTGGTCCCCTGCCATTTGGGCTCTAGAAAAAACTTATTTTAGTGAGACGGGCCGGCCCAAAGGCCGACCCTGGTGTAGTGGGCGCAAGCGCTCCACAAGTGACCAAGGGAACTCTGCAGAACTCTGCTATCTGAAACAAAAACAACACAACACAAAACAAATCAACAAACCCATTGAGTGCTAGCACCTCAACATTTCAAAACCTGAAAGAGAAACGGTTAGAAATTCAAACCTGTCGTCGACATCTTCAGCGTTGACAGCTCGACCTAGTGGACTGTGACGTTGTGGGCACTGGAATATCCTGCAGAATTCTAAAATCTGAAACGTATTATAGTTACATATTGGTGTTAGTCCCGTATTAGTACTCCGAAATGTTAGTTTCCCAATAGTTAGTTATGGTTAAAACCCCAATGTTACCAAATAATTGTTTTCATATTCCGATTTATTAATTGCGCACTTATTCTAAAACTTATTTCATAACTTACTTTCTAAACTTAGTTGCTAACTTAACTAACTATAATTAGGTACAGGCGAGCTCTGAAAAAAAAAACATACAAAAGACTAATTAGAAGGAGAAAGAATTACCGAAGAAAAATCTTGACTGGAATACATCTGAAAGAAGCAGAAATTAGTGAAAAGAATCAAGAATTCAGTTATAAACAAGCTCTGAAAAGGAAAGTAGTAATGAAATGAGACTTGCTTGCTGGCCGGGGCGTTGAATCCTCGCATCCTGAAGGTCCTTCTGGACGTTGACATCCTGTCCTCCACTCCGATGATGACTGCTGCAATCTGTAACACTCAGAACATTAAAAACTTCTAGACGATCCCTGAAAAGGAAAGTAGTAATGAAATGGGACTTGCTTGCTGGCCGGGGCGTTGAGTCGTCGCATCCTGAAGGTCCTTCTGGAAGTTGACATCGTGTCCTTCACTCCGATGATGACTGCTGCAATCTGTAACATTCAGAACATTAAATACTTCTAGACGATCCCTGAAAAAAAAAAGTAGTAATGAAATGGGACTTCCTTGCTGGCCGGGGCGTTGAGTCGTCGCATCCTGAAGGTCCTTCCGGACGTTGACATCCTGTCCTCCACCCCGATGATGACTGCTGCAGTCTGTAACACTCAGAACATTAAAAACTTCTAGTCAAGCCCTGAAAAGGAAAGTAGTAATGAAATGGGACTTGCGTGCTGGCCGGGGCGTTGATTCCTCGCATCCTGAAGGTCCTTCTGGAAGTTGACATCGTGTCCTCCACTCCGATGATGACTGCTGCAATCTGTAACACTCAGAACATTAAAAACTTCTAGTCAAGCCCTGAAAAAGAAAGTAGTAATGAAATGGGACTTGCTTGCTGGCCGGGGCGTTGATTCCTCGCATCCTGAAGGTCCTTCTGGAGGTTGACGTCATGTCCTCCACTTCGATGATGACTGCTGCAATCTGTAACACTCAGAACATTAAAAACTTCTAGTCAAGCCCTGAAAAGGAAAGTAGTAATGAAATGGGTCTTGCTTGCTGGCCGGGGCGTTGATTCCTCGCATCCTGAAGGTCCTTCTGGAGGTTGACGTCTTGTCCTCCACTTCGATGATGACTGCTGCAATCTGTAACATTCAGAACATTAAAAATTTCTAGACGATCCCTGAAAAGGAAAGTAGTAATGAAAGAGGGCTTGCTTGCTGGCCGGGGCGTTGAGTCGTCGCATCCTGAATGTCCTTCTGGAAGTTGACATCGTGTCCTCCACTCCGATGATGACTGCTGCAATCTGTAACACTCAGAACATTAAAAACTTCTAGTCAAGCCCTGAAAAAGAAAGTAGTAATGAAATGGGACTTGCTTGCTGGCCGGGGCGTTGATTCCTCGCATCCTGAAGGTCCTTCTGAAAGTTGACATCGTGTCCTCCACTCCGATGATGACTGCTGCAATCTGTAACACTCAGAACATTAAAAACTTCTAGTCAAGCCCTGAAAAAGAAAGTAGTAATGAAATGGGACTTGCTTGCTGGCCGGGGCGTTGATTCCTCGCATCCTGAAGGTCCTTCTGGAGGTTGACGTCATGTCCTCCACTCCGATGATGACTGCTGCAATCTGTAACACTCAGAACATTAAAAACTTCTAGTCAAGCCCTGAAAAAGAAAGTAGTAATGAAATGGGACTTGCGTGCTGGCCGGGGCGTTGATTCCTCGCATCCTGAAGGTCCTTCTGGAGGTTGACGTCATGTCCTCCACTTCGATGATGACTGCTGCAATCTGTAACACTCAGAACATTAAAAACTTGTAGACGTTCCCTGAAAAGGAAAGTAGTAATTGAAAGGGGACTTGCTTGCTGGCCGGGGCGTTGAATCCTCGCATCCTGAAGGTCCTTCTGGAAGTTGACATCGTGTCCTCCACTCCGATGATGACTGCTGCAATCTGTAACATTCAGAACATTAAAAACTTCTAGTGAAGCCCTGAAAAGGAAAGTAGTAATGAAATGGGACTTGCGTGCTGGCCGGGGCGTTGAATCCTCGCATCCTGAAGGTCCTTCTGGCCGTTGACATCCTGTCCTCCACTCCGATGATGACTACTGCAATCTGTAACACTTAGAACATTAAAAACTTCTAGACGATCCCTGAAAAGGGAAGTAGTAATGAAATGGGACTTGCTTGCTGGCCGGGGCGTTGAGTCGTCGCATCCTGAAGGTCCTTCTGGAAGTTGACATCTTCTGCGTTGACAGCCCGATCTGGTGGATTGCAATGTTGTGAAACCGGAAAATTCGCAGAATTCTAAAATCTGAAACAAATCATGTTGCATATTCGTGTTAGTCCCAAAGTGTTAGTTTCCCATTAATTAAAATCTTTCAGTTAGATTGTAAATCCCGTTTTGTTAGTAGTGCACTTGTACTATAACTTATCACAAAACCTTATTTCTAAACTTAGTTGCTAACTTAATTGCTAACTTATTTGCTAACTTAGCTAACTATACTAGGTACAGGAGAGCTCTGAAATAAAGACATACAAAAGATACTAATTACAAGAAAGAAGAATCGTTGAAGAAAATGGAACTGGAATACACCTAAAACAAACAGAAATTAGTAAAAAGCATCAAGAAGTCAGTTATGGGAAGTTGCGTTGGGTGCTTGCCAATTCATCGATGCACTCGGCGATCCACACTCTATCTATCCAGTTTGTGAAGAAAATTTCATTTTCCACTTCGAAATCTGCTGAAACCTGGAATTATCAAAAAAGAATTTAATAAGGACACACTTGAGTTTGTCAAAGGTATCGCTTCTCTGCTTTATGACTAAGAAAAGAGTGTAACATTTGTTCCCATCAACCCATCTGAAGATTTCCGTGGAGAGAGCCAACAGGAATGAGTCCTGAAGCTTCTCAAGTTCTTTTACAGTGGACAGGTCGCTAGCAAACCGTGTCCACAAACCCTCCTCCTTTTATCCGGGCTTGGGACCGGCAGCAGCGTCCTTAGGGCCTACTTAACGCACCCCAGGACGCTGCAGGCGGAGTTAAAAACTGTTTGTGTGTAAGTATATCTGTTTTATGTGTAATATTCAAAGAATAAAGTAAAACTAACGCGAACTAACCAAATCGTCCCTACATAAACCATTACAATCCCACTCTGTAACGATTTAATTTCAAACTCGCTTTATTTCTCACACACGCAATGTCTACGTCTATCCTCAACAAGAGCCACTGCACAACTGCCCTCCGACCGACTAATTAATTACGATTACGTGATTACCTAACTCTTTTTACTCAAAAAAACTATTTGTAGCAAACAATGGCCCGGGCGAGAGCCGCTGAATGATTGACACTCGACTAACTAATTAAATAGAATTACGTGATTACCTAACAATTTTTCTTATTGCGCAAAAAATTGTTCGCTAAGAATGGACACTGCGCTCCCGAAACCATGAAAATTAAAAGGAAGTAAACCGAATGTTTCCTGTAAATTACTGTAGCTATCTACTTGCAGAGCTAACGCGTAAAGCTAGGATAAGCAACTTTACACAAAAGCAAAATTGTTTAAACTAATAAACGAAAAGTCCGAAGAAACTAACGTGAAGTGTGCCTAAATTAACACTAACACCCCGATCGAGTATATACGATCAGCGACCACAAAAGAACACTCCACATTATTAACTACTTTAAAATCTTGAAGCGATGAATTAAAAAGGAAATAAACCGAATGTTTCATGTAAATAACTGTGCCTATCCAATAGAGAGACTAGTGCGTCAAGCTATAATCAACTCCGCTAATCACCGATTAACTTTAACACGACTAACTTTAAACAAAAGCTAAATTGTTTAAACAAATGTTCGAAAAGTCCTGAGAAACTAACACGAAGTGTGTATAAACCGAAACGTCCTTAAATAAACAACTAGTACTCACCCTGCAAAGAATCAATTCCAAAATCGTTTTATTTCTCACAAACGTAATGCCAATACGTCTATCTTCTTCAAGAGCCACTGCACAACTGCCCTCCCGACCGACTAATTAAATAGGTTTACATAATTCCCAAAAAAAAAAATAATTGTAGCAGACAAAGGCCCGGACGAGAGCCGCTACATGACTGGACACCCCGACCAACAAATTAAATATGATTACGTGATTACCTAACTTTTTTTCTTAATCCGCAATAAATTGTTCGCACTGCATTCCCGAAACTATGAAAATTTAAAGGAAATACACCGACGAATATTTCCTATAAGTTTAAACTAATAAACGAAATGTCCAAAGAAACGAATGCGAAATGTCTAAACTGAAACGGCTCTAAGTAAACTAGCTGCAGGTGCTCACCTCGCAACTGTTGAAATGAACACTGCATATGATTAAATATTTCCAAATTCCGTAGCCAAGAAACTTGAAAGAGACTAGAGAAGCTAACGCGTGAAGCTATATATCAACTAAGCTGCATTGTTCCCAAATAAACTCATTTAACACCTACCTTTCAATTCAAATCCAAAAACGGCACCACTGTTTCACTTCACATGCAGAAACACATCCGTCTCTACCAAGTCGCGGCGCTCAACTGATTAAATGAGGGAATAAAGTCATTACGAAACCTCGGTAAAAACTGTCCTTCGCGTTTATTCGTCGGTGAATTAAGACCGCCACATTGTTGTTATTATTTTGGCGCAAAAATTTAAACAAACGTGCGAAATTATAGCTATCGATGAAAGTCCAACTTGTAAAAGTACTATCGCGGAATCAAAATTTCGAACATCACTTTTTGAGATGGCAATGTAAATCAAGCTTTATTGTCATTGTGACTGACATACAAAGTAAATTTCTGGCACTTGCTGAGTCTTTTACAAATTTTAAGGTTATAAAGACAAAGGACAGTTTACAATTTTTAAACATCAATCAATTTGATGTTTGAAATTTTGTTTCCGCGATAGTACTAATGAGAGACGACGTATCGAAATTCGATTGTAACTTGAATAATGGGCAAGTGTATTGTTGGTTGCCTATGTAATCTATGTGCAAAGCTTGTGCGACGTTCTCATAGATGTCGCCACTTCACGTGGTGGGAAACTCATCTAACTATTTGTGTATTTGACTTTGACAGATAAATAAGTGAACCTCATATGCGATCAAATGCGGATTTCGTCTAGAATTTAATCGTTTAGTGCTGTTAATCTAAAGTGGTTTTACTATTCTTTGTTCCATTGTTATCATGTGCTTCATGTCATGGATTTGCTGAATGGGGTATACAACTTCAACAATGCATTTGAGGCAACATTCAAAGCAACTTGGTTGGGCAGTATCATATTGGATTTTGTACCCCATGAAACAATTCTGGTAAGTAACCAACACTTTTATTGTTACGTCGATATTTCAACAGTTGTATGTTTAATAACGAGTTTTGGGGCTTGCAGGTTCTCCCCATTTTTTTTGGGGGCTTCCTTGCTACCATCATAACTCTCATTTATCTCTGCGTCCGAAAATGTCACCGAAAAGGTAATAATCACATTTTCGAGAGCAAACTTCCAATAATAAATCGTTTCAGTTCTTTTTGCCAGACAGTTAAAATCGGAAGAACAAGGCACCCGTTTTAGGAAACGAGACAAAGCGTTATTTTACGGCCGGAAAATGTTACGAAAAGTTAAAAATATTTCGGGACAAGTCCGGAATTCCGGACAAGGACGTAAAAGAAAGATGGTGATGAAATTCGCCAGAAGAATTTTACAGCTAAAGAAGGAAACTGATACAGAACAGTTAAAGGTAGTTTTTGTTACATAAGAACTGTGAAAGTCATGTTTTGCAAGGACGTGTTTTGAAATACTGTCTTTATTGCGAATGTTATGATAATGACTTGACATTATGATAATGTTGTTTACTTAGGTCCTGGAACCTCCTGCTGAATATCTGCAAGAAGAGATGTTGAGCGATGACAGGATGCCACCGGACGCCTTATACTTGCTCCAGAGTATCCGAGTTTTTGGACATTTCGAAAAACCCGTTTTTTTGAAGCTTTGCAAACATACGGAGATCATTAATGTGGATGCCGGGGCATATTTGTTTAGAATAGGTATCTTTATATGTTTGGGACACAAGGGGGCTCCACAGTCCTTGAACTTTTTAGCACAGCTGTGCATCAAATCTTGCATGCATTGAGCTGAACGGTCTGAAATGAGCGATGAGTATTTAGGTCAATTCTTGAATAACAGAATTCCTAATTTGTACATTTACTTAAGAGAATGCCTTTGTTAATCAAACATGTTCGTTTGCTCGATTCCTTTGTGGCAAACATTTGTATTGAAAAGCCTTGGCTGACTAATTAATAGCACGTCATTGTTTATTATCAAAACTCCTTTTAATCGTCTATACAATGCATGCAAACTTAAAACTGTGAAGCCAATTTTCACCTAATTTCTAGGCGATTCCGACGAAAATGTCTACATTGTCCAAAGCGGGAAACTCAACGTCTGCATTACCACCCACGACAACACAAACGTGTCTCTAAAAATCGTAAAACCCGGCGAGTCCGTCACATCTCTCCTCAGTTTCACCGATGTCCTAACAGTAGGTGTCGTTTTCCCCCCCAAATTTCGCTTCATTTATTTTTAGGGCTACACCAACCCTTACAAAACCGTCTCTGCTAAAGCGGTCGAAGACTCGACAATCATGAAACTCCCAATGTCCGCTTTCCAAGAAATCTTCCGCGAATATCCCGATATCTTCATCAGAGTGGTGCAAGTCATTATGGTGCGCCTGCAACGTGTTACCTTCACTGCTTTACATCAGTACCTCGGTCTAAGCGCTGAACTAGTCAAACAGGGACCAAAAACTAAAATTAGTAAGAATCCGATAGTTACCAATTCGCCCATGAAGAAGAAACGGGATGAAACTAAAGACGCGCCTTTTTATTCAACTGAGAATGCGACGCAACCGATTCCAGTTCCGGGTCATAGAAGAAGTCGAAGTAGTTTAGAATCTAAGTCATTTTCGCCGAACACGCCGGATATGGTTGCTGACGCCGAAACAGCGACTGCTAATGTAATTTTAACAAAATCCCCTTTTTGTACTTATAGTCATGTTGTAGACTCCTGATGTCACTTTACAAAGGAAGCGGCATTCTGTAGATAACGTGGACGATGACACTCTTATCGAACTTGCGACTGAAGCGTTCGTCAACGAGTTAGGTTTAGAAGACGACGATATGTTGAAGGGAAAAATTGAACTGAAGGAGGTAGCTGCTGGTACTTATTTAATGAAAGAATATTCAAACAAAGTAAGTGTTTGTATTGTTTTGCACCACCTTTTTACAAGTTTCTAGGACGTTGCGTTGGTTTACGTTGTCTCTGGAGCTCTCATGGTGTCGCAGAGAGTCACAGAAGGAGATGACGAAGTCCACATGTTCACAGCGTACCATGGCGATTTCGTCGGAGGTCTTGCAGTTCTCACAGGAGAGCCGAGCTTCTTCACCATTAGAGCCAAGCACTTCACTCGCATCGCTCTCCTTTCTAAGAACTCTTTCTATGGGTAAAACCGCCTGGATAATTTCACCTTAACAATTCTTTTTTTTTATAGAATGATGAAGGACCATCCAAATGTCGTACTCTACGTCGCACACTCTGTTGTTCAAAGACTATCACCGTTTGTTCGCCAAGTGGATTTTGCTCTAGATTGGTTGTTTATAGAGTCAGGACGTGCAGTTTACCGTCAAGACGATGATAGCGATTCTACTTATATCGTTCTGTCGGGGCGCTTGAGGTCTGTCATCACGCATAAAAATGGAAAGAAGGAGTTGGTTGGGGAGTACGGCAAAGGAGATTTGATTGGAGTTGTAAGTAGTTGCGACTTTATCAAAGTTAGAGTTGATTGATGCTTATAGGTGGAAATGGTAACGCATACTAAAAGAAGCACGACTGTGATTGCCGTAAGAGATTCTGAACTAGCGAAATTACCTGAAGGATTGTTTAATGCGATTAAATTGAAGTACCCGATTGTTGTCACAAGACTGATTAACCTATTAGGGCATCGGATTTTAGGTGAGGACGGTACTTTAGGTCGCGTTCGACTTAATTTAATGTCTTTCTTAGGTTCCTGGAAGAAGCCTAGTTTGACCGTCAACACCCCCAGTAGCTCGGCGGTGGATAGTCGTCCCTCCCAGATGAACTTTTCGACTGTAGCTATAGTCGCCGCTTCCGACGATGTACCATTAACCGCCTTCACCTACGAACTGTACCATTGCTTATGTGCCATAGGTACTCCACTTCTTCTTACAAATCTTGTTCTGACTCTCATACTTTAGGACCAACGATAAGACTGACTTCGGATATAATACGTAAGACTTTGGGTCCTTCGATAATGGATCCGAACAACGAGTACCGCTTGACTTCATGGCTGGCGCAACAAGAAGACCAACACAAAATTTCTCTTTACCAGTGCGATGTAACAGTAAGCGCGTGGACGCAGAGGTGTATCCGACAAGCTGATTGCATATTGATCGTGGGTTTGGGCGAAAACCGTCCCACTCAGGGAAAAGTCGAGAAAGAAGTTGAACGACTAGCAATGAGAACTCAAAAAGAACTTGTTTTATTGCACAGAGAAGGTGGTAAACCACACAATACCATCGGTTGGATCAACATGAGGAGTTGGGTGTCGTCACATCATCACATTTTAAGCCCCAACAGGATGTTCTCTAGAAAATCCCTTTACAGAATCGTAAGACTGTCTCCATTTAACTTTTTGTTTTTAAGTTTCTTCTTCAGAACGAGCTGTATTCCAAAGTGTGCCAATCCGAGCCCAACGTCCACTCCGACTTTTCTCGATTAGCGCGATGGCTAACCGGTAAATCAGTGGGACTAGTTTTGGGTGGAGGCGGAGCTCGAGGCTCCGCCCACGTAGGTATGATTAAAGCAATCCAAGAAGCTGGAATCCCCATTGACATGGTCGGTGGAGTCAGCATCGGTGCCTTCATGGGTGCTTTATGGTGCGGAGAACGCAACATCACTACGGTAACACAAAAAGCACGCGAGTGGTCCAAGGTTGGTGGCTTTCTACCTCAAACTCTTCTAACACTCTTGTTGCAGAAAATGACACAATGGTGGCGCCAGATCATGGATTTAACTTACCCAATGACTTCAATGTTTAGCGGCCGCGATTTCAATCAGACAATAAAAGGAACTTTTGGTGATACTTCTATAGAGGATCTTTGGTTACCTTATTTTACTGTAACTACAGATATTACTGCTTCTTGTATGAGGTTACACTCTCATGGTAAGTTGCTTGGTTGTACGTTGCTGAGTCTTTTGTTTGCATTGTTCATCACGGACATTTAGCACCTTCATTAGTTTTCGTTTTCATTCTCTTTTGTTGCATCCACTTTTTATGTGTGTGAGGTGTATGTATTAAATTGTGATTGGTTAACCTATATGTTTGCACTAAAAATACACAGAATTTGTTTACTGATTGTTTAAATCGCAGACAATACAGTGTGTACGATGGTATGTATATTAGGTAGGAAAATTGGGATAAGCTTGTTTTCATCATTTGCACAGGGGTTAAAAGTCTGCATTAAAATGGCGATTGCGTAGAAATTCACTAATGAAGGTCCTAAAATTTTTGACTGTAGATCTGTAATTGTACAATTCTGTGGAAGTATTTTACGTAGGAGATTGTAGATACTTATTGTATGTATTGGCTTATCGATAAAAAGAAAAGCCTAGTAGTTAATTTTATTGTATGAAACCACTGTTTAATGTAAGTACCAATCTATAAAAGGCGTATTAATACTATAATTATAACTTAAATTTAGCCCCCTTTAGGGGCACATCTTTATTATTGCTCACCATTATAATGACACAAGCCACAGATGAATGACGACACGGAACTGCCGAATGCAAAATAAAAAAAGCATGAACTTAACAGTTGGTGTTGATTTCCTAAAAGAAATCTCAAAAATGTGTGTTGTATTATCTTTTGCTGTTGCATGCTATGGATGTCGAAGCTTGTACAACCGTGTCGTCACGATTCCTGTGACACTCATAACATACATCTTGCAGTTCAAGTGCTTAAGTATCGAGCTTTTGTCCGTATAAAGTCCAAATTGTTGTTTAATGTCCGTGAAAGTTGTGCTTAAATCCAGGATTAAAAAAAAGTACTAACGAAAGGAACCTGTACATAAGGCATGTAGTTTAGTAAGCGCATTTTCGTAGGCTCTCTATGGCGGTACGTTCGTGCGTCTATGTCTCTCTCCGGATACATGCCGCCTCTATGCGATCCTGTCGATGGTCATCTACTTTTAGATGGAGGCTACACTAATAACCTTCCAGGTAAACTTACATGACTTTATTACACGTTACAAGGGCGGCTATGCAAGGGGTGAGTATACAGTTCAGTGGTCGGATCGGTCTCTTACACACAAAGAAAGGTAAACCAATCACAATAGTGTGTGGGTATAGTGGAGGATACTAACTTATTCTTATTGGTGGAGTCCTAAATTAACCGCTTCCTGGTTTATTCCATGCTTCTTATTATTTTTTCCCTTTTTTGGTCATTTTGTTAGTTACAGAATGACTCTAGAAAATGTGAAATTAGCTAAATTTAATTGACAGGTCATTTGTGGAGATATGTGAGAGCCAGTATGTCAATAGTTGGCATTTTTCCGCCACTGTGTGATCCTTTAGATGGACACTTGTTAGCTGATGGTTGTTACGTCAACAATGTACCAGGTAACCGGTTACTTTTAGTTCGTTTTGTTTTGAACTCCGCAGGTAGGTGGTTTACACTATTAAACACCCACCTAAACATTTAGTGCTAGTTTCCACTTGCAATCTTGACACACAATTCAACACTTTTACCAAAAGAGTCTTAATTTAAATTACCGTAGCCGACGTTATGAGAGGCCTCGGGGCCAATCACATCCTAGCCATCGATGTGGGCTCAGTGGATGACCAAGACCTCACCAATTACGGTGACGATTTGTCGGGTTGGTGGCTCCTCTGGAAGCGTTGGAACCCCTTCACCAATCCAGTAAAAGTACCAAATTTGCCCGACATCCAATCTAGATTGGCGTACGTGAGCTGTGTGCGCCAACTGGAAGTAAGTCTTTTTGAACCAAAGAGTTTTCACCACGTCCTTTTGTGTAGGAAGTGAAAAATAGCGACTACTGCGAGTACATTCGGCCCCCCATCGATAAATACAAAACGCTGCAGTTTGGGAGTTTCGATGAGATCCGGGAAGTTGGATACCAACACGGAAAATCTTACTTTGAGGAGAAACAAAAAACTGGGAATTTCCCGATATTTAAATCCACGCCGGTGACGAGCAAAACTGAGTCTGAGAACATTTTGTCTGAGTACACTTTCACTGATTTGGCTCAGATGGTTTGTAAAGTGTCGAGGTAAAATCACAACTTATCAAAACTAGTTGTAAAACCACGAATTCTAGACCATATGAAGAGACCTCCAGTTCAAGCTCTGACGACGAGTATGAAGATGGCCACGATGGATACGCCTCAGAACCAACCGTGTGCCTAATGGACGTAAGTCATGTGTTTTGTGTACTAACCGTTCGAATTTTTTTCTTCTAATTTTCTTTAGTTCCAACGGCAACAGAGCTGGCACGGATATTCTAGTTCAGTTAATTTTTAGTTTGGTGCTGGGTTTTTGTGCTTTTGTGTTGTCCCACTCGTAATTCTCTTTCTCTTCTTTTTAGAACAACAGAGATAAATTGCTCCATATGAGGAGAGCGGGCGGCTCTCTTTCATTGTCAGAAAACGAAATCGAATCCGAAGTAGAATTCGACGTTAAGCATAGGAAAAGTGAAAAAGAGTTACGTTTTTCTAGTCTTTAGTACTTTGACTCTTTAATGCAATGTTGCAGTAGGTTTGTTTAAGACACTAGTTTTTCGTTAATAGTAACGACTTCTGAAACCTGTTAAATTTTCGCGCATATTTATAATCAATGAAGTGTGATCTCTGTATATTTTTTTAAAGAAAATAAAAGATAAAGTTACCACCGTTATTTTAATAAAACTTGTTTACAGAGTGATGTTTACAAACTTAATTTATCTAGGGTAAACCTACAGGTGTGTTCTTATCAACTAAAATCGTTCAAATTCGGATCAATTAAACTCAAAACACTCCCAACTAACTGAAGGGAGCCGGTAATCAACAAATCGTACTTCTCCTGGTTTGTAAGGAACTCAATACCATCGGCGATAGTCGGGAAAGCTTCACAAATTTCCGCTTTTCTTGTCCTCTTCTCCTCCAAACCGCGCCACAACTGTTGATGCAGCCGACACCTCGTCACCAACTCATCAACACTCTTGCAGTTGGTGTTGTCTGAAACATCACCAGTGGTCACCGCTTCCGCTCGTTGAGCTTTACCTGACTTGAATCCGGCCATGCTACTACTGGCAAGGTTAGTCACGAAGACAACAGCGTCAAACCCGCAGATTTGTAGCTCTTTTAGTAAACTTTCCGCGTTTCTATCCCCCGTCACGTTGAACATCAACGCCTTTTTCTTCTGTGAGCTTTTGGTGATGTCTTTGAACCACTTGGCGCACACTGAGACGCTCTCAAGTGTGTGCGCTCCGTCCAAATAGAAACTACAATGTCAAAATGAGTTGTTACTCGAGGATTCTCTTGGTTTTTACGAAATGGTTTCTGTGTGCTTGACTTGGTATCGTCCGGGCCACCTACAGTTGAAGAGGGATTGTTCTGTGGTTTCTTTGCTCAACGCTTGACCTCTGGTTTGTTCTGAAACATCGCGTCAATTTGTGGGGTGGTTGTAATGGAACTCACTTAGCCACGCTTCGCACAGAGTCACTGCTAAACTTGCGTTCAAGTTTAAGATGTGAGGTGGGTAAGATGATGCGTGCGTGGGGAATTTATACTGAAGACCATTTTCGACTACTTTGAGTTGACACTGAAAGATGTAATGTATCGTGTGTTGGCGTAGTAGACGAGTTACCTTTTTTTCAATACTGCGCTCTTTGAGAATACTTAAGGCGGTTTCCGGTTGCGGAACTGTAAACGCTTGGCAGCCCCTTTTCATAATCCCCGCTTTATTCCAAGCAATTTTTTCTATAGTTGACCCTAATAACGTCACATGATCGATACCCAAAGATGTGATACCCACCACAGGCACTTTCCTTAAGACATTGGTGCAATCATATTCTCCGCCGATCCCAACTTCGACGATAGCGACGTCCACTTTTTTTTCTAAGAAGACATAAAACGCTAGGATTGTCAAAAACCGGAAATACAGCGGCATGTCGTGGTCGTCGCTCTGTTAAAAACGGCCTGTAGATCAGTCAATTTTTCTGATCGTTACCTTTTTTTGATCTAAAGACGAATAAATTTTCCAAAAGTACTTCACAAAGTCATCTTTTTCTATCGGTTTCCCATTTATCCTGATTCTTTCCCGAACTTCGAATAAGTGCGGTGACGAGAAAAATCCCGTTCTGAACCCATGATCCCGTAGGATTCGTTCGGAGAAGGCGCAAGTTGTGCCTTTTCCTTTGGTTCCAGCGACGTGGATTACCGACAGGTCGTCTAATTGGTCCAATGAGACCCCAGCCCTTAACGAAAATATTGCTCAAGTTAAATATTGATTTATCGATACTTAAGATAAGTTTCTGGCAATCGTAGTAATTTATTTTGAACAGAAAGTTAGCAGTGAGTGGAGTTGTTTTTTTCTTGGAAAACGTCTTCAACCAGTGGCGAGTGATAACGAAAATAGAAAAACAGTGTTGTTAAGAAGTCTAATTGCAAAACCCAGGAACTCTTGTTTTCCAATTAGTGATTATCAGGTGACTAACGCGCCGGTATGTTTTGATAACTAAGTTATGTACACAAGTTTAAATAAAATTATTTGCATAGTGGATTAGCAGATAGCAATGCAAAATATTTTTGCAGTGATTAAAAATCTTTTGGGGGGCACTACCTGTTTAAATATTTTTCTACTTCAAGGAGCTGATCCCCATTATGATTATTAATCGTCGCCTTAGCTTTGATGTACTGAGCATTACTTTGTAAACCATTTAGGGCTTCTATACACGCCTGCAAATAACTCGTATTAAAGATGAATCACCCTTTATCTAAAACTTACTTCATAATCCAACTTTTTTGATATCTTTGACTGCATATTATTCTTCACAGGAATCGTGGAAAAATTGCGATTTCCTAGTAAAACAAACCGAAGAAACATATTAGGTTAATTTAATCACCACGTGCCAATTTTTCAACTATTACAAAGACTAAGTAAAAAAATGTAAATAAAAAGTGATACGGGGCGGACGAGTATTGGGAATTTATCTTATTTACTAACTACTTACGTACCAAGTAAACAACGTTTCAGCTTCGGAAATAAGGTTATGAAACTTGACACGAAACTGACATCGATTTTTATCATTTGTTATTGATAATTGAACGGATTGCATCATCGATCACGTTTTTTGTTGACAGATGTCATTTAATTATTATTAATTTGACCAATCAGAACGTTGGGGGGTGGCGAGTCTTGAAGCTGATTGGTTGACTGGAAAGAGCGAGTTTGGGGGATTTCAAATATCACCAAGACGCATTTTATTATTGTAGTTCAAACAAGATGTTAAACAATAATTATCACTTTTATCTACGACTATTTAATAAATTGATTATAATATCTTTTCTATTAGATAAATAATGGATGAAATTGCCTGTGTAATTATGAAATTCGTCGGCCCTGATTGGCTAAGATTAATATAATAATGACAATGCTTTTTCAAATGGAGTGAAGTTAGTTTTTTTGTTATTGTTTTTAACATAGTTGTTGAACAATTCACATATCAAAATTTCATAAGTAAACAAGTTGAAAATATTTGCACATGTTCCGCGCTCTGAATATTATATTAGTCACATGTATTTCAGTGAATCGTCGTAGATAATAAAAAAATATGACCGTAGATGAAATGTCGTAGTTAACTGGCATATTATCAAGCTATTATTGCACTCGTATGATTAAACCACTCGTTTGATTGTTTTTTAGACCAATATGCCAAAGTTGCGTCGCCAACAAAAATTAAACAATTTTCGTGAACTTCTTTGAATTAAAACGCGTAATTTGGATAAACTAAATGTCTTTATTTTTCAATTATTGAAGTTTCGTGTCAGATTTATGATTTATATCGCAAAATATAAACGATTTAAAACCAAAGTGTGAGCGCACCTTTACCTCGCTTGTTGTTTCAAACTAGGGGAATTCGCGTTTGGTTGGTACCCCCGTCGTTTGACCAGTAATAAGATGGACGTTGCCAGCTTGTGTTCTCGTTTAAAATCCTGATTTAAATGTCCACCAACTTGACGTGAGTGGGGGTAATGTTGATTACTTTCCTTCCTCTGACCACCTCTGACATTTTCACTTTTTACATTTCTCACTCATCACTTTGCTGCATTTCCTGGTGCAGTAGTGCAGTGCTTGCTCCTCTTCAGAACCTCAACGAATTCGCCCCTATTTCAGTGAACTGCGTCATGTAAAATGTGAGTAAGGGGGCCCCACCTAATGCATTATCGTTGATAAAACTTGACATTTGAACCCCCGGGAATGGAGTAATCGCCTTCAGAGTTAAATAGTGTTTTTCTTGCAGAGCTAACATGTCAGAGAACTTGGACGACCGGATTTTGCGAGGCACGCGATTACCAGCATCCAGAGATTTATTTGGGGTGAAGCACTATCAGGAGCCTCGAATGCTGGCTAATTGTGATAGGTTTATACCATGTAGGGCTGGAAATAATTGGGAGACAAGCTTTGCCACTTTGCCAGACACCAGCAAGAACTCACAAATGGGAAAGAAGACTAGGGAAACTGGGGAAAATACTCGAGACAGTTCCGTTTACAATATTCTTTTGAGGAATGAACTGTTTGGAGAGAACACAGAAGATGTCAAATCCCAATGTGATGAGAGACAAGTTCTTACACCTGTGAAGAACAAGAATTTGTTTAGATATGGCACCCCAACTAAGGTTAGTCAAATTTAATTTTTTTTTAGTATTTCCTAGGCTTTGCAGTTTTATTATCACGTTTTGAAGTGATAAGAATGGTTAAACACATTAACACCTACAACTAGGTTATGCTAATATGTGGATATAAATTAAAGTTGAAGCAAAAATTTTGGCCATGAGCTTAGAGGAAAATTGTGTTAAGAGCTAAAACAGACTGACTCATTTTTTCTTCTTTTGAACTTGGGACGAAAAAAAACGTTTTTTGGCTCTGACTGCTGTGTTCTTAAATTAACACTCGTAAATGCGCAAATTGTTCTCCTCCTGCTGTGGAATCTTCATATATTAATATTACAAAAAGGATAAAGATAAAAGTGTATTATTACAATTTTTTACAAGAAAAACCCAAATATAACTGACGTGACAATTTTCAATGAAAGTTAGGTCAAATAATGCGAATTCTCTTGTCAGCAATAATTGTAGTGTAAAATGCTGATTTCAATTTGACTTGCGACATTGCAAATCGAAGTTGCGTCTTAGCAAGCCAATCAAATTCATACTTATTCTTTATTTCCGTTTGTTTTACAGCAATGTCGTTTTAAAATCACAGATTGTTTTCCAGCCCCTGACGTATCTTATCGTGTCTACATATTTGTAAAATGAACGGGACCGGTAATGGAACTATTTCCACAAATCCTTATTTTGTCCACTTTACGCGTAGTTTTCTATAATTATCACTTACAAGCAGACAGCAATTAGCTAATGCCCGATAATAATCGCCCCGTTATGGTAATGATGCTAACTTTCCCTAAAATATTTTATGCTGAACTGAACGAAACTGAGATGCGACTTCCCGTGGGGCAAAACGATTAAAAATGCATAATGATCACTTTTGTGCAGTGTAATTGCATTTGTGATCAGCATCACTATTAGGTATTTATTGAAGGTTACATCATTATTGTGCATATTAGTAACTATGCAATGATGTGTGCAATTTATTTATCAAACATTGATTACTCGTACTGGAATTCCGTGTTTGTTACTTGATACATGTCGAAACTGAGCAAATATGTATTTTCCACATGTTACTTACTCAACCGGAAATTCTCAATATTGTCGTTTTTCACGGGGGCTTCTATTCTAAAACTAAAGATAACTGTTTATTACAACCGAAATAGCACCAGCGGAAATCGTACTTCGTTTAAGGCAAAAATAATGTCGCATTCCTGTCAACGTGGGGCTATTTCCGATTACTTTTATAGCCATGTGCAGAGGTCCCTTGCTATCGCCACCGAAAATTAGAATACATTATTCAATATTACAATAAGAAACGTGATTTACAAGCTGATTATCGAAACGTGACACAAGCGGAAGCCTCTACTCTTGTATCTATGCATTTGTTTGCTAATTTTGTATTTTTCACGTTTTTCGCAATAATGCGAACATCCAGCTGACAATTCGAAAATGCTAACATCGCGACATTGTTTCAGTTCATTAGCTTCTTCAGGGAATGTGTTCAATTGGATGTACAAATAATCGGCTTAGCAACGGGAGGTGAAAATTTTAGACGGGAGTTCTGACTGCCAAGAAAAAAATATTTTTTTTACGAAGAAATAAGTGTGAACTTTGATTAAAAAAACACGATTTGAGAAGGTTACGCCACATGTTGTAATAAGCAGTATATTGAGACACAAGGGATAAAATTAGTTTTTATTCCCTGGGCAAAGTTTGGAGCCCGAGAATACGATGGTGATAAAATAGCACATTGAAAATTAGATACGCAGCGTCGGTGAAAACAATATCCAATAACCATTTCCATTGCGCCTTGAAGGCCCACTTTAATGCCTCATTGTTGTGTCACAATTCTAATTTTAAATGTATAATTACTGAATAAGTAGGCCAACGTCGTTTAGTGATAACAGCTTTGACATTGTCGATTTATCAATTGAAAACCACATGACCCTAACTTTTCCTTTTTTTTTCAGATGGAGAAAACTCCCACCAGCAAATTCCAGTCAACCCCTTACTCATTATCCCCCTTGAGCGTCAGCAGTCAACGTCTTCTCCGATCTCCCCATAAAGCCACCCGTAAAATCTCCAGGATACCTTTCAAAGTCTTGGATGCTCCTGAACTCCAGGATGACTTTTATCTAAATCTAGTCGATTGGTCCGTACAAAATGTCCTTAGTGTCGGTTTAGGAAGTTGCGTGTATTTGTGGTCAGCATGTACTAGTCAAGTGACGAGACTTTGTGATTTATCCGCCGATGGTAATGTGGTAACGTCGGTGGCGTGGAGTGAAAGAGGACATCTGGTGGCTGTGGGGACACATCACGGTTATGTTACTGTGTGGGATGTGGCGGTTAATAAACAAGTTAATAAATTACAAGGACATTCAGCCAGGGTCGGAGCGCTGGCGTGGAATGGGGATGTGTTGAGTTCGGGAAGCAGAGACAGGCTCATCTTGCAGAGGGACACCAGGACACCACGTAAGGAATTTTGTCTCGGGCGCAAAAATACGTTTTTTGCACTCGGGCGCATAAACATGTTTTTTGCACTTGATGCGTAATATACAGAAGGCTTTGCATTTTATCTGTGGGCAGCTCGGTTGTCCCCCAATTTTAAAATCGAATCGTCAGAACTACCAACAGAGAGGTTCTAAATTCCTGTACAAAATTGACCCAGAATCTTTAATAACTTGACTCAGAACTTTGAACGTTACATTTCCCTCATTTCGATATTAAATAATTCGATAAGCCATTAATTACTCGACAATTAATTTTTTATCAATAAACAAAGATGCTCATGACCTTGATAGGGATAAAGACCCATCGACCGTTCAGACACAGGATACACGTGCCGTTTTAAACCCACAAAAACAATAAAATCTTATCACAAATTTATAACATTTGTCGTGGCGTCGACTTATTCCGTTGACCTGAAATGACCTAAATAATTTATTCAAATGGAAATGGGCAGCAGGGCTGTCACAAACACTTATTTGAATAAATAATCGTTGCATTGTATTTCAATGAAAGTTTCACCTGTTTTGACTCGACCCGTAAAATTTACAGCGACTGTGACGGAGCGGAGACTGGTGGGTCATCGCCAAGAAGTCTGCGGTTTGAAATGGTCCCCCGACAACCAATACTTAGCTTCTGGTGGTAATGATAACAGACTCTACGTGTGGAATATGCAGTCTTTGTCACCGGTGCAAACCTACACGGATCATTTAGCCGCTGTCAAAGCGATAGCGTGGTCTCCACACCACCATGGGCTTCTAGCTTCAGGAGGTGGTACAGCAGATAGGTGTATCAGGTTTTGGAACACTTTGACTGGGCAACCGATGCAAAGTGTGGATACTGGTAGGTCAAACTCCTCTGTTTGTTTTATGGGAGATAACATTTGTTGTTTAGGATCTCAAGTTTGCAACTTGGCGTGGTCAAAACACAGCTCGGAGCTGGTGTCAACGCATGGATACTCTCAGAATCAGATTTTAGTGTGGAAATATCCAAGTTTAACACAAGTGGCGAAGTTAACAGGGCACTCGTATAGAGTTTTGTATTTGGCGTTATCACCCGATGGCGAAGCTATAGTCACAGGAGCCGGCGATGAAACATTGAGGTTTTGGAATGTGTTCAGCAAAGCAAGATCACAGAAAGAAACGCGATCTGTTCTTAGTTTATACACAGGAATCCGATAGTTTATTAATTATTTATATCAAGTTTATAAAATTTTTACTTTATACAGTTATTTTGTATTTATAATAAACGTATTTATTTTTATACGCTCGCAAGCGTAGTAACTTTGCCAAAAGTCTGAAACTGAATTCTGTTTGAAGGTATGTGTGTTTTCATGAATTCTCTGTAAATAATTACATTGTAAATTAGGGCCATTGAAATGTAATTCGCTCATTGTAATATTATATTGTTTCAAACAAAACAAAACTACAAGTGTAAATAAACGTAATTACATAAATTTGCAAGTGTTTATTCGTCTGAGTATTTTTCTGATAATCGTACATTCTTATAAAAGCTTAAAAGTATTAAAATCGGTACAGGTGACCACGAAATGCATGTAATTTTGCTACGAAACAAAATACTGAAAGGAAATGAACAGTTTATTACAGAGCTCGCGTATTACCCACGACGTGAGCTTTGAAAGTCGCTATTTACAAATAAATAATTATAAATAACAAATTGATTATCATACAATTAACATCGGCACAGCCACATGAATAAGGTGCTACGAAATAAGAATGTCCAAAGCTTTATCTCTATCGTTATCGCATTGCAGTAACGCTGTTGAGACCTTACTTTCAGGGAATCCTAAGTCTAAGAGTTCGGACATCGCCAGCAAATGCTCCACCACCTAAAACAATGAAAAATTTTGGCTAGAGTCCAAAAGACGGTGTATTTTTTTACATGGTAGGACAGAGTTACCAACTTATTACAAGTTATATTCACCTTTTTTTGATCGCTCCCGACAACCTTGCAGACCCTAGCGACCCTGGAGAGTGGGAACCCCATGGAACTGATGGACTTGGACATATCCTGCATACTTTTTGGTAAAGAACTAAAATCTTCCGACAGATCCTCGCTCTTGATTTTCGCTTTGGGAAAAACTTCCGTACTTCTATTTCGATGGGGATCGCGATTTCGCGTATTGTCCAAGTGTGTATTATCAAGTTCATTTTGCAGAGTTTTCATAATATCCGGAATACTCTTATAAGTGGACATTTTAGTATCCTGTACTGGGGAGCCATAATTGGTCTCTGTCTGATTGGAGTAAGAGTAAGGAGGATTGTACGATGGATTCGTTATCGTTTCAGGAGGGTAGTAGTACCCGTTGGCCGTGGAGTATAAGGAGGATACTGGCTGTATATAATTCGTCCTGTTTGGAATGGAATAGGAATAACTACTGGGGCCCGTCATAGGATAAGCCAAGCTGGCACTGCTTTGCGGCGTGTAAGTCATGCGTTTAGGATCTTGGTCGCCCTTCAAAACTTGCGCTAGTTCCTCCATGTCGTTTATTGATTTAAGTTCCATGTTATCAAAAGGACTAGAAGTATCAGCTTCAAAATCGGAGATATTAAACGGACTCTTCTCGGGAGATTTGTAGTCGATATTCTGCGCCAAGCTCTGTTCTTTTAAAGGTATCGGAGTCAGAATGTTTGAGAATGAGTTAGGAGCTTTAGTAGGAAACAACATAGACTGGTTCTGCTGGTAGCCTTGACTAGGACCTGAACTTAAATATAGATTATTTGTGGGCGAAGCCTCTTCTTCCTCAGACAATTGTTGGTATTCAAGCTTCTCTTCCTGTTTCTTCTTTTCCTCAGCTTTTGCCTTCTTTAATCTCTCATCTAATTGTTGAAACATCACAGATCTTGCAGTTTTCCACTCCTTCATTTTTTCTATAACAGTCTTTTCTAGGAGAAATTCGTATTGAGGGATTGTATCTTGAATTTGTTTGTTTAGTGTTAATCTTTGCGCGTAGGACATCGCCAGGCTTATTCTTGGAGGAGGCTTGTATCTTTCTGATATCTTCACTCGGACGTTGTCCATATAACCTGAGGTTTCTTGAACCTTATTAGCCATTGTCTTGACTAACTGTCAACGAGATCTAATAATGAATCATTCTTTTGCTCACGTTTACATGACAAATATGTTTTTATGGATTACTCACCTTAACCTTAATTTAACAGGGAGATTGTAGGACCACAGATTCTAAAAGTACCAAAATTCCATTATTGTACAAAGTCCTGGAGCCTCTCAGGGTTGTTTAAGTGATGTAGAATTGGAAAGTTGTGTTGAAAACGACATAAAATTATTACTTTATAAATATTTTTTGTCTTTGTCATCTGATGACATATTGGTTCTGGGGTTTTTCGCCACGGGTCTGCAGAGATTGGTAACTAGACGTTGTCCCCAGTTTTCCACAGATCTAAGGACAACAAAGAGAGACACTAGCAATTTCACTCAGAATTTTCAAAACTCGTTACACCAAACCCTTTTATTGTTCTCATATTATTACAAGAGTTAAGTTTCGCAGGTTTTTAGTGAATTAAAGATTTTTTTGTTGTGATAATACGGAGCGCGTTTGTTGTTTTTGTGCATCTAGTGTTGATTACGTCACTGATCTAGTTGCAATGGGTGGGTTTTATAAAAACTAGGAGGTTATGTTGGTATCAATGTTTAGTAGTGCATTTGACGGTCTTGATAACTTTTGTTACTCTTTCGTTCTTGATTACAATTAATTAGAGTAATTTACTGGGCATACGAACGTTCTTAATTGCTTCAGTTTAAATGTGTGCAGTGTTGATTTTATTATGCTGGGATAACGAATAAGGAAACCTCTACCAAACAGGGAAATAACTAAAAAAAAATAAAAATAGTGTGCTTCTTCATATTTTTATTTGGCTAGCCCTTTTGGTATTTTCTGTATAAAATGACTGAATACAAATTAGTAGTAGTTGGAGCGGGTGGTGTCGGCAAGTCAGCTTTGACTATACAATTAATACAAAACCACTTTGTGGACGAGTATGACCCAACCATCGAAGACTCCTATAGGAAACAAGTGGTCATCGATGGAGAGACGTGTTTATTAGACATCCTAGACACGGCAGGCCAAGAAGAATACAGTGCCATGCGAGACCAATACATGAGGACAGGCGAAGGGTTTCTCTTAGTCTTTGCAGTGAATTCTGCCAAGAGCTTTGAAGATATCGGAACTTACAGGGAACAAATCAAAAGGGTCAAAGATGCAGAAGAAGTGCCCATGGTTTTGGTAGGGAACAAATGCGATCTGTCTTCATGGGCTGTGGATATGAGCCAAGCTAGAGAGGTAATGACCAGGAAAGTTATTCACACTTCCATCTTTGCACATCTGTGCTATTTTATCAGAAACTAACTTATATTTGTTTTACAGATGAAGCTTTCAATTAGTTTAGACTATTTAAATTGCAGAAGTTTTACTTAATGATTGAGGAATGCAAAAACAAATGATTGAAGGTGATGACTCACTAATATGTTTATATCGCGGCGAAAGAAAATCTCATAAATATTTCTTTTAACGTTATTATTATCTAACGTGAATAATTGAATCGATCAGAGGTCGCAACCACAGGATTTTCGCCTTTTTTGGGTCCATCGCAATACTCCCAAAAACGTACAAAACCCATAATGTTACCATGAAATCTCCAGATTAGAATTGGCAATGGAATAATTCTGTATTAGCTAGCCTCGTTCTATGGTGACGTCATGGGTTTGGTACGTTTTGTTTGCGTTAATTTCGCACATTTATCGGATTTTACAATAGTATTTTAATTGCTCACATCCATTTTCTCTGATTCACTCGTCTAAAGATTGGAAATACAAGAAATTTGGTAAAAAAAGCGACTGGGAAGAAACAATTTTTGTGAATCTGAACTGAAGCTCTTTTTCTTTCTAGGTGGCCAAGCAGTACGGAATCCCCTTTGTGGAGACATCGGCGAAAACGAGGATGGGTGTAGACGACGCCTTTTACACGTTAGTTAGGGAAATTCGTAAAGACAAAACAAAAAGCGGTAAACACAAGCACGGCCACGGCCACGGTCGGGTTCCTTTTAAGTTGAGGTGCAGCATCCTCTAAGAACAAAAGACTCATCTACCAGGTGTTTAAAAAGAAAATCCAAGGGATCGTGTTTTGCTTCGCATTTTTCTCCTCTGTGAAGTGTGATAGTGTATAAAAAATAATAATATTGGGGGAGCGCTGCTTCAAGCTCCCCCCGATTGTTAATATCATCATATATTTTGACAATTCGTGTGAGTGTTTCCAGTATAATTCCAGTTAGTAAGTGCGAAAATGTGTAATTAAAAGGAAGCTTATGGAACAAGTTTTTTTGTACCACATTTTGCTTTTAGTTATTACAAACAAGTGTGTCTTTCCTGCTCAGTATATTCTTACTTCTCGATTTGAGAGCGGGATCTTAAATTTGCTGTAAATACTTTATAGATATTATATATTCAGTGAAAGATGCTTTTGAAATGTTTTGTCTGCACAAATTTCTGTTCTAAACATGTCTTTTATCTTTGTTTTAAAGAGGATAAATACTCATTTTTATACTTGTCAGATATTAAAATTCATATATTCTAAACATAGAGAAACCTTTGTGATGTATTTTTTATCGATAGAGTTTGTCTTTTCTTTTTGACAATGGAATTTGTACAGTTGCGCAAGATTTTGGCAAATTTACTTTTAGGGTTACGATGATATTATGGAATTTTTGTCTCTGTTCTGAAGGATTTTATTCTGTAATATCTCAGGTATAGCATATCGTAAATATTTTGCGCACAAATTTGTATAGGTGCCTCAAAGAGAAAACACTTTTCTCTCTTGTGTTGATATTATGTAGTTATCCTCTTTAATGAGAGTATCGTCAAAATCATTTCTGGATTACGAAGAATAAATCGACCGCTCCAGTAGTCTCAAATCCCGTGTTACTAGACTCTTTACCTTTATTTATTCCTCGTATTCTGGCATAAGATAGTTAACTTCAAGCAATGATCAATCGTTAAAATATAACCAAGTTCAAGCTTAATCTTGGTCTTGACATGTTATTCCCAAGTTTTCTATATGAGATTTTCTTAATGTTCTACTAATCTAGTTTTAATTTGCCTTCATATATTATACAAAAACATGAAAAACAAAATTATAAAAATATATGTAGCAATTTAGTTTATAGATATGTCTACTAAAAATTCTCTTATTAATAAAATGTTAAATATTTACACACTTTCTTTTATTCAACAACTTTATTGAAAACTATCGACCTTAGATATAAAGTCCCAAAAAAACCTAACATAAGTTAATGTACATACAATAATTAAAATATAGCAGTGCACCTTATTCAGTATTAAAGATAAAACACAAATGAAACTGATCAAGGCAAAGATAGTGGGCGGAAGTATTGACGGCAATACAACGCAACCATACTGAGGGGTTTATCCTGGGCTCCATATTGTCGATTATTCCTTTCCGTCGCCCGATTATACGCCATACTGTACTGCTTATCGAAAGCATTCAAATCGATGTGACTACGACCCAAAGCCTTACACGCCAAGAACAAAATATCTCGATAAATTGAGACGTTCTTGTTACTTTCGTCACGGGACCTCTGATGAGACTCTCTTTCAGACGCTAAACTCTTCAAAGGTTCGGCCAAATCATCCACGCGAATACTATTGAGGACTTTTTGCATAAATCTACAAAAAAAGAATGTAATTAATGAAAATTATGGGGAAACGACTCACGATTTTGTTACGATATTCTTAAGACTAGGGTTGATTTGAGTAGCATCTTTCATTTTCCATAGTATGTACATTGGAGGACGCTCTGTATATAACCGAGGTTCATCCCACAGACATTTGACGCAAACTTGCGCGGCAAGTTGCTCTGAAAGTAAAAATGAAGTTAGCAACGCGTAGAGTATAATCGGACTTAGAAGGGATGAAAAGAACTTACGCCCTTCATCCTTAACGTCGGCTTTGGAGAGAAGTTTCATCAAATTTTGCTCATAAATTGTCAGTTTTTGGTTGCTTACCTAACGCTGCCAGCTCCTGCGTCAAAGGATCCGTTCCTTCCTCAACTGGTTGCATCACACCCCCCAGTTCTTCGATAACACCCCCATTATCGTCACTCTTATCCTTTTTCTCACTGTTACCCTCTTCGGTCCTTATCTTCAAATATAAATTCGGGAGATGCGTTTGGACGTTGATTCTTTCAAAAGCCCACACCAAGTTCCAGTAGATAATGGGATGCTCATCCACGAATTTCGCCTCAGCTAAGCTGAGATCCCCCTCCTGAGTCAGTATATTTTCCAGTTCTTTTCTTAGAACCAACGGGTTCAAATATGGTACACTGAACGGATCACACGGCGGAATATTCTTTCCCGTTATCATCATTGTAAGCAGCGGAACCGTCGGTTTGCTACACGCTTGACAAATCGTGTTAAGATTCGAATCTTCCGCAAACCAGTTCGCCATGATGTCTTCGTCGTAGAGAAGACACGAGCAGTTGTGGCACTGGGAGCAGGAGCTCATCGTGATCTCCAATTCGCTGTCTGGTTACCACAATTAATACCTCACCGTTACAAAGACAGTTTACCTTTATGATCGTCCACCGGAAACGGAAACAAACTCTCCGGCAGCGGTTCATCCGAATCCTTCAAATTCGTGTAACTTCCCCGATAGCTCCCCAACTCAGCCGACACTCTTCTGTGTCTTTCTCCCCCTTCGCTCCCATCCGTGGACTCACATTCTCCCCCAGTTTCCGCCGCGTCTCCTGCGGCTAGTCGATCACTCGGTGCCATCTTCACCGGTGTGTTGTGCGCCGATGTCGACATCGCCTCTTTGATTTCGTCCAACTTCTTCACCATCGTGTTCGCCGCTGATTTTATGGAACTAATTCCACCTTGGATTAGTTCGTTCGATTTCTTACCTGTCAAGCTGCTGGGGCTATAATAACGAATCAAAAAGTTAATTTTTGATATGTTATACCGGCGGGTTTCTCTACAGCAATGCCACTTACCTGAGGTTATTGAAGGCATTTTCGAATAATTGCTGGGGGACCTTCAGGTCGGCTTTGCGTAGGGAGAGGCGTGATGGTGAATAGCGGCTAAAATGAAACATCTAGCTACGATCTACACGTGCAGTGAAAGCCATGAAGCACGACGCACTCGACAGCTGCCACATGCACAAGTTCAAATAAAAAGTTAAACTGAAGCGGCGACGTCCGACACTCGCCGGATTCGTCAAACTTAACAATTCTATTCAATGTGATTAATTCAACATCTATGTCTTTGAAGCAACATCGCATTTACCTGAATCCTATTTTTAACGTCGAACCAAAACTTGCCAAACTAGACGTGACTGACGCCGCTGGGACGGTTTCAGATCTATGTAGCTTACTTTGAGCAGGAGGACTACCTTCAAAAGTAGCCGATCGATGGACTGTCGACTTGAATAACACAGGCTCGTCGGTTAAAAGAGGGTTTTGATTGGTTGCTACAGGCTCTGGAGGCGGCGTTATGCACGTTTTGGGCGGTGGAGGCTGATCAAAAGCCCCCAGAGGGTCGTTCTGCGTCACCACAGTACGAGGAGATATCCTAAAAAAAACAACTCTTACAAATCCCCAGTGGTTTCAACGTTACTCACTTTCCCGGCGACTGTTTTCCAGACTCCTCGCTTGACTCCCCGTTGAAATTCAGCGTGCGCGAACAATTCTTTTTGTTTTGTTGCAACTTATCGATGATGTTAGCATCCCCGGCGCTCTCAGACCGCGATAAAATTCTACACTCTGAAGGACTGCCAGGGGGGGTGAAATGGTTGTTCAGTTTTTCCTCCACCGGGTCTGTGTTCCCTTCTAACAAAACATCAATGTCGTCGGATTGTTCAACAACGTCTTTCACGGATTGTTCCGACCCGTTGCGACTCCCTTTGACTATGTTGGTCATTTTCCGGAATCTACCAAGAAAACTGTTATCGGTAAGGACGGCTTCATGAGAATCCAAAGAAGAACGCGACGCTGTTCTATCCCCTGGGTCTAATAAACTCGAGCCACCTTCAGTCGACGCGGAGAGTTTTCTTGTAGCTCTGTGACGAGCGGCCCAGCGGAAATGCGCCGCTCCCATTACTACATTCCTTAGTTTGTTCCAAAGGAGTTGACTAGGTGCAGAGTACGCCGGCCATTCCGCCTCCAAGACACACCGGTTATACAAACTGCAAACTTCGCGTTTAAAAATGCTCGTTTGATCGTGATGACAACGTACCCGTAAGTCAACGCGTTGGGTTGAATCCCAAACTTTTTCATTATCACAAGAAGCTTCACAGCCAAGAGAGGCCGCGAGTGCTCACCGCACAACTGCATCATCAATCTGTAACACACTTCATCGCAAGCCAACTTCTGCTGAGTCGCTCGCACCAGCAACTCGTAGGCTTGCTGAAGAATCGCCTTTTCTTTCCCGGCGTTTAAGGACAACATACTCGGCAACACCATAAAGTATAAAGTGTGACACGTTCCGCAAAGACACCGCGCCCACAACTCCGGGGAGTTGACGCATTTCCTGGAAAACGAAGACTAATCTAGCGCTACTAGCATTGAAATAGTTACCGAGCCATCTTCTGGGCGGATTTTATTTCGTGTTTGGTCCTCCTCGCCATAGGCGAGCCAGGGATCGCCGTTGGATACAACGATGTTAAATGAGTCCGGGTCTTCCCGGACAATAGACCAGGATCTAACGTGAAGTTGGAATAAGTGTGACTATTCTCAGAAACTGGTTCCGGTGGTAAGACGAAGATTGTTCTGTCGCTTTTATGGAGGGCATCGGGTTCGATTAGTCTGATGTCGCTTTCTTCAAAATTTAGTCTTTCTGAACAGTCGTCAAAGAAAGTAAGACCTTGGTCACCATCCGCGACAAAACTCCTCTCCTCAATGAAGCGGATAAACATCTGTGTCCTCATCATCAAAGAAAAGAATCTCTGATGAGTCTTGTCGCGGCTTTTAAGGAAGTCAGATAACTGGAAGAGAGCTTGAGGGTCGGTCGTGCCGACAGTGGGAGCTTTTGTAATTGGCAGAAGATAAGATCTGTAGTCCTTAAGAGTCAGAGCCATGAACCTCACAAAGGCTTCTTGGATCTCCAGTTCTTGCGCTTGCTGAAAGAAAGTGTTAAACGGAAGTGAGATTTCACCGCAACGTACCTCTTTCTCTTTTTTCCTGAACTCGATTTCTATCTTGTCTTGTCCGGACGGTATTTCAGTGTTGTTATTCCTGATTTGGTAATACAAGTAATCTAAACTAGCTTTCAAACTTTTGGCCGGTTTCTTAGGCAAGAGTTTGATGTTGAGGATCTGTCTTTGCGACTCTGACACTGTTATTATGTTGGTGTCTAAATCAATGCAGCTGACGTCTGGGGGTGGATCGTAAAGATCGAAAAACCTCGAATCTACCCCGATTAGGAAAGGCAGGGGTGCGTGTAAAACCTCCACCAACCCTAAAGGACATAGAGGGATGTAAGGGCACTGCCACTTAAACGGGAAGAGAAGTGAAGAAACCGCCTCCGCCACAGCAGTTAAAGTATCAGGTCGTAACGAATGGATAAGAATCTTCTGTTCCGTCAACGCTAAAAGAAGGACTTGCAAGCAGTTCTCCGACCCCAAATTCAAGAGAAGTTGTCTAAACCCAGCCGCGCTCCTCGGCAACGGCACATCTTCCGGTTGCGTCATTATAACTTTATTGTTGATGGTCTGTTCGTCGTTGTGGTCAGACAGTTCCAGAAAAGTCCGCGGCGAAGGAAACGGGACTTCGTCCAACAACTGGACGATGTACCTCTCCACCGGTATCGATTGGGGCTCTCCACTGGCCACCATATTCTACCAAAAACTCCAATTTCAGTGGGTTCACACTTATCGCTTATCAACTTACGTGTAGGAAGAGCAGCCACTTTTCGAAGGCGTCGCTGAAAGGCCAATGCGATAACAAACAAATGCTTTTGTTCATGTGCAACGTATATTCAGAGTTGTCTTCATATTCCAATAACTCTTTCTGTTCCGCACTAAGGCGCTGAATTGGGAATTTCTCATAAAAAGTCACCGCTGATCCGTAAACTTTATATTTCGCGTCGGAAACGGTCAGAACGAATGTACTGAATACTGGTTTTGGTTGAGAGGCCACCACAGGCCAGAGTTCTAGGGTTGCTCCCATGGGCAGACAAAACAAAGGCACCGAGTTCGGAAACGGAAAGTTTGGGAGATCTGACATGGGGTACCTAAAAAGAATGCAATTTGGGTGAAAACCGATAAAAATAGATTCATTGGACTGCTTAAGCAGTTTTTATGCGAAGTTACAGTGAAACCTGTATAAAACGGAATCACAAGAGACTGTCCGATGTTTTAGTGGAAAGAAATGAGATTTCTTCCGCGAAAAATTTCCAGCCAACAATTTGAAGCTTTGAAATTTTGATGTTCAAGACGTTCGGCGATTGTAAAAGTAAACCTAATACTTATATACTAGTTTCTTTACTTCTTTGATCTTGGTAACACGAATTATCCGTTTACAACTTAGATTTTCCATCCATTATCCAATTTTTCGTTAATCCGATTTTTATTTTTTAACAGATGAACTTGCGTTGTTCCATATTTAAATTGAGTTATTAATTGTTTAACGCTTAAATTTTCACATTCTTGAACTCGGTTTAACTCTATTTTTTAAAAGTCAATGTGATTTTCCATCCGTCCATTGTCTCTGAGTTCTCGATATCTGAATTTTTATTCGGAAGAAAATTCTTGGTAGCCATAATAAAGAAATACGTAAAATATTAGGAGAAATACAATATGAAGCAAACAAAATAAACAAAAAGTCCGCAGATAACATTTTTTCGAAGAATTCCTAATAGTTTCTAAGAAAATTAAGAGCAGTAAATAAAAAAAATTTGTTTTAAAAATCCGATGGTCCGTTTTTTGGCTTGATTTGTTTCTACAATATTGTTTTCTAACTCTAAATGTATTTTTTTTAGTCACTTACGTATTTTTAATTCGTGGATTTCTTATAAATTGTACTTTTTAGGCGACTTAAGATACCGCTATTACCTCCAATTTTATAATTATTTGGGTAAAATCAAATCGAGTAACTGCTGTAAAATGTAACAAAGAAGTGTTGAATTTTTGCAAATAAACATGTCTAGCAGTGCTGCTGCAACAACATCAAACCTAATTCACACAAATTGTGAAACTACACATGCCAAAACTGCAAATGTAAATAAAAAAATATGAACTTTTCTGAAGGATTCATAAATATTTACAATGAATTACTTGTTGTAAATGATTAAATCAATAAATCATACATAAAAATTAATTAACTTGTAAATTTAATGATGTCGCCTAAACAATCTTGAGCATATTACAGCCAAAAAGTGCTAGTTTGCCCTAGGCCATTAAAAAACGGCTCGGCCAAAAAGAAACACATGGTACACAAATAACTATTTTGGTTTTTGGAAAAAAAGCCGTTTCAAGTCGTTTTTTTCGAATGATGAAAGAAAAATTGATTATCTAAGTGATACAGTAAATATATTTGCATATTATCCATAGGATCCATCATTTTTTGTGTTTGTTCACTTTTAAATTGATATTTATTGATTTCCAAGTTTATCATATTTTCACCTTGTAATTAAGTGTGTTTTTTTAATCTACTGAATACAATCTTCTAATTTACAATGTTTGACATTTTCAATACATTTTCAAGCAAATTGCAGTATTGAATTTTATATTTTGGGCCTAAAAATTGACCAGACTAATATCGTCCGGTTGAACTGATGATTAAAGAGTTATTCTACCGGCACCGTCAAAATTTTCCGTAATAAACAGGTTTCAGGCTTTTACAGATTCCGTTTTACACAGGTTTCACTGTATATTAACTTTGGCCTTAGTCAGATCGTCAGGCGTAATTAAAAAAATGAACAAAGTACGGAGTTAATAAGTAACCTTCAGTGTTTCATTTTCAGTTTTTTTCAGTGAATGTAAAATAAAGTAAAAAGGATAATTATCTTTTTTATTACTTTTTTTTAGAATCATGACTTATGAAACACCTGTGATGACTTCATGAGTGACTAAAAATTATATTGCGTTCAATTATCCCCTTAAATAGATTAAATTTAATTACAGACTTCCTTACTTTTATCAGAGATAAAACAGAGATAAAAATCGGCAGTTGTAACTACATCAAACTGTTTATTGCTCTAGAAGTGTGATTTTATTATGATTTATGACGCCCTGCGCTGTGGTAATAAAATGATTAAAAAACATTCATGTGATTTCTCTCCAACTTCAGGGACTTAATAAAACCGGGAAGTACCTAAAAGATAACTTTTCTTACCTTGATAAAACCTCAGGCTTGTATGTCAACAACTTAGCTCTATTCATGGATTTCTTATAACAGAGAAAAACATCACTGCCCACGATTCCCTTATTCAAATTCTTGTTGATGCAACAAAAAGCGTGTGGGGGCGATTCACCTTTACTAGCAATGACAACACAGACATCAGTGACAACTAGAGCATTACAGGGCATTGATGGGTGCCCCCTTCTGTATGTGATGAAAGTCTGAGATGTTGAATTATTAACATTAGCAACATGTTTGCCCACACTTTGCTTGACAACTTGGGCGTCTTGCATGAGCCATTCTTTGCCTTCATACATAACACCTGAAAAGAACAATAACTCAGAGATTCAATGTTATTGCAATTTTTACCTATGTCAACTAGGGGTGGTTTGTCACGTCCTCTCTTGTAACAGAGAAAACACTCGTTTGTTCTTAAACTACCATGATTGAGATCAGCTATTAGACCACTTGGTGTTCTATCAACAAGGATATATCCTGGAGGTAGTTTCTCCCCCAAACCCGGGAAAACCACACTGACTTCAGTAATGGGGGCTTGTCCATGACTCGCTTTGAGATTACCCCCTTCAGATAACGTCGTTTCGTCCAAGGGGTCGGGATCATCATCAGGGAAACCTGCCACTACGAAGTAATCAGCCACTCTTTTCTCATCCATTTTAAAAATATAACAGGTGTAACTTCAGATTCTTAATACTCAAATTAAGGCACATTTTTTAGATTTCAACCAAAACTTATGTTGTTTTAATTATTAATACTAGGTTTTGATATCATTTTACGATATTGTGGATGACTCATCGCGCAATTCCGTGGACTTTCTAAAATGAATTCTTCTGAGAAGTTAATCACGAAGTTATTGTTTACACTTTATGTTTATTTTAATCGTATTTAACATCTCTTGATAAGTCTAATTTACGTCTATTTTTGATATTTGACAAGTTGACATTTTTGACGTTTCATCATTTCGTGGTCTAATAAAAAAATCCCTAATATGTCGGATTACAGGTTCCTGTAAATCTCAAATAAAACAAGATAAGTATTGTTGGTTGCCTAGTCGTTACATTATAGACGCGCGAGATTCAAAAATGATTTAATTTTATCTCAACTTCACTTTATTATTCACTTTTGAAAGTTGCTCTGAGTAAGAAATGCTTGTTTATTGATGCTGTTAGTTAATTGTTTTAACAATAAGAGTTCGTTTTAATCATATCTACATTGAGTTTATTATTTTATGTACATTACAATGAATATCGTGCATTTATAAATATTATATAAAATAATTATGTTTATAATATGGAAAAAGATTTATTCAATAATATTATGAGCAAACTACAATATCTTATAAATGAAACAGCTTCAACATTATATTATTGATTTATCAAATACAGAGAAATGAGCCGTTTTCTGTTTATCAATAAAAAAACTAGCTACAGTAACATCACACGGCTCACACCCAAGTACCATATAACATATTATAACAATTACTATGTTAATGATTATCATCGTTATCTCAACTGAAGTCTTAATGTCAACAAATCCCTCCGGAGGGACTACAATTACAATTCTTCCGGTACCATTTTTAATAGAGCCATTTTCTTCTTGGCCACCTTCGAGATGAGCACGTCGATGGGTTTTGTGGTGTCATAGAGTGATGGTGCATTAAAAATAATAAGTCCTGTTCCAACAACGCAAGCGAGGGTGAAAATCCACAGGAACAGTCTGTCGAGGACCATAGCGACGTATTTCCAATCTTCCTCGACCTGAGTAAAACACATTTAGCTTATTTAAAATGTTAAAACATCGTCTTACGTTTTCGAAAGAGTCCTTGTTTCTAACATGTTGAGCGATGAACCTGGAATCGGCTATAGTTTTCTCCATGTCATGCATATCGAGCTTGTCGAAAGAAGGACTCGCGTCGCTTGTCCCGTCGAAAGTGTTAGTCCTGCAACTAGCAGGACTGTACAAGTCTTCGTCGCCGCCGGAAAGGGGCATTGAAGGGAAAGGGGGCTCCCCGAAGCAGGGACCCATACCTCCAGAAGCAGCTACGTCGAATCTAGAAGGAGGTGGAAGACCCAAATCGAAACTATCGAAAGAGGTTTTTTCGAAAGATTTACATTTGTCCATCATGGGAACTTGGATAACATCAGTGAGCATACTGTCTTGACATTTATTATCGTCATCGTCGTCTTTTTTGGGACGTTCTATGAAGAGGAATTTCGGGAGGATGTCAATAAAGAAGAGACGAACCCAAGGAGCCAGTTTGTGGGTAACTGGTGAACGGAAGTTGACGTTGAGAACGGCGATCGTGATGACGACGGAAAGAGTGCACAACAACATTGTGAAGAGCAAATATTTACCTAACAGAGGCACTGTTATGGAAGTAGGAGGAATGATTTCCACCAACAAGAGGAAGAATACAGTCAAGGAAAGAAGAATGGAGATGCAGAGTGATACTTTTTCGCCAGAATCGGATGGTAAGTAAAACACCAAGATGGAGAGGAACGATATGCCCACACAAGGAATGATTAAATTGACGGTGTAGAAAAGAGTTTTTCGTCTTAGAGTAATGTTGAAGATGATGTCAGGATAGGGTTCTTCACAACAACTGTAGAATTTCTCATTTCGCACTGCTGGTACCTTCATTATGTCCCATTCCACTGATATGTAATAATCTTGAAGATCTATACCTACATCGATCTTATTGGAATCTTGTACTTGTGACAGATGGCGTAAATCAACCTAGCAAAGACATGTTTACACATCTTTCATTACTCTGGAACGCAGGTTACCATATATCCGTCATAAGTCCAAGATCCGAACTTCATGAAGCATGTTTGCTCGTCGAACGGAAAATATTCCACGTCGATTTCACAGAAAGACTTATAGATTGCTGGAGGTTTCCATACTACTTTACCCGTGTGGTGGAGGATGGCTTTGGTCATTATCGTCACTTCGTAGTTGCCATCGGCACTAAAAATGAGAGCAACCCGTTTAAATACGCTCCTTATAATTACTTCAGCGTTGTTTATTAAATCGCTTTGATCTTCTATTCGAGCAGGTAGCGCAAAATGTACGTAGAATACATAACAAGAGCTTCTATTATCAAACTGATTTACAAAGCTAGGCAAGCATGCGAGCGACCTAAATAATTTAAACTACACCAGAAATTGTTTGCGAGTATTGCAGAGGGTGCTTAAACACAACAACATTGTCGGGTTATTTTTAAAATTCCTCGAATTTATGAAGGTGAAAAGGAACGTTTTTTTAATAAGATACCGCAATGCGCCACTTTCTCATTATTCCAACGCTTTAATCAGATTCCACGTTTCTACCATATTTTTAAACTAAGCGTTCATCACGAAATAAATTGCCGTAAGCTTATCAAAAACTTACTTGTTATAGAGTACAATATCTGGAAGCCAAATGTGTTCAGATGGAACATGGAGAGTTTCAACACCGTTGTAATCGTCTGGATTCCACTTCAGCTTATAATCGTTCCATTCCTGAAATGCATACTTGCGGTTTTACACCTGATTCTGAATACAGCTAATTTTTTTTCGTACCTGTTCGACCCAAACGTTGGTGGTCATTATTTGGTTCTTTAGGTTCTGGACAAAAAAAGTTGTAACATGAATTACTTATTTCGGTAGTAAAATGTTTTAAAGCTTGTGAAAATTTGCTTTGAAAACATGTTGTCTAAGTAAACGTCAATTCGTTTTATTTGCGTCGCTTTAATTTAAGCGGATTTTTATCTAATAATTTAAAGCCGACGGAGTTTGTTTACTTTGTTTCAGACGGGAATAATTCATTTATGTTTGACTTTCAAACATCAAACTTGTAATTACTTTATTATAATTATTTAAGGTGGAAATCTGTAAAATTCGGAGAATACAAAAACAATTTAGATCTTCCGAAATTAGCGTTTATAGAAGAGATGTCTTTTCGATATAATATTATGGGGGCCCAGTGAAGTACTCATTTTTAAATCGTCACTCAAAGAAAAAAATTCAAGAGACGAAAAACGTTTGGTAAAACACTCCAAATGTGTGATCTTCGTAGTGGTTTTATCTTAAAAAAAGGAGCAAAGAATTTATTATTGAGAGGTCGACTTTTCAGTAGCTTCTTCTCCAAAGGAAATTTCTAATTTTTCTCTCTATTTTCTATTTTATTAAAGCGGCGAAATAATTCGGAATCGGGTATTGCTCCATCAGGTCAGGACACAGAGATTTTTATAAAATATCTTTTTTTACACCGCGCCTACGTTTTAGTTTTGCTCAACAACTTGCAAAATCATTAAACTTTATAATACACCACTGAAAAGATAATTAAATAAGTTTTCCAACGAATTATTTATAGAAGTCGGCAGGAGAAAAACTGATAAAAAATTCGAAAAACGAACGTTTTTTAAACACTTCTTAATACGTTTATGCCTAGAACTCCTAAAGTGGTATTTGATTTTTTTTAGTGTGATACCTTATTATCTTTTATTATTTAGAAGTTACCTGACGATGAATATAGAGATTTAAAAAAAAAACTTTTGAAAACTTTCGGAGATTTTGTAAAAAATTTAATTTAAATGTTCAAAAAATTGTAGTTTTTCGTTAAATCATGCATTGTTAAATAATTTCACTGGTCATAATTAAATATACCTAAAAATTATGCAGCAGCTGTTAAAAAGTTGTTAATTTAATTTTTTATGTATGTAAAGACGTTTTCGTATTAATCTAGATATTTTTTTCGCCCCAGTTAAAATTTTAGTAAAATTGTTGATATTTTTATCAGTTACTTATACCAGATTGTTTGTAAAAAAATTCAAGTGAAGATGCAAAAAATTAATTTTCAGTAACATCTACTTCCTCATTTTGTGCTAACTTTTTAACAGATTGGTGAGTATTTGTGTTTAATAGTTACCATTTGTCTTTCCTAGAAAATTAAAGTAATTACTTCCAAAGATTTCCACTTCCTAATTTTTTGGTCTATAAGCAAACTAAGAACTCATAATCATCAAGAACTGTTTCAAAATGTATTATTCTGGCCTGCGTTACCATTAAGTCATTTTAAAACTTAATATGTGTTCTGAATTTACGATTTTGTAATTTGCTTCTTTAATGAAATCGCCAAAAAGTTATAAAACTTTTAATTTTTTTGAAAAATTTTTCAATGATTTTTTGTTCTGTAATTTCTAAATGATAAAAGAAAGCAATACAATTGTCAGCGGGTTAAAAAGACAAGATCTCAATGTTTTCAATGATGCATTACAATGAAAAATCGATGAAATAATTTTTAAGTTATATAAAATTACATATAAAAATCACTAAAGAAAGAACATGAGAACCTTTTTGCAAAAATATTATAAGAAGTTCAACTCCTAGCGATGAGTTTTCTACGGCGTTGGAAAGCTTATTAAATTGGCTTTTCAAAAAACTGTGGGATTATTTCAATACCTTAAGAGTTTTCAAGAAAAACTGCAAAAAATAAATTTGTGTTCAGTAGAAACCAAAACTCCATAAAGTAAAAATTCTCCCCTTTCGCAGGCTTATCCATACAAGCACATGAATAAATCAGGTTTAGTGTCGTGCTCATTAGCACACAGTGTTGCACAGAAATTGACGTAATCTTCGTCTAATTTCCATGCATAATACGCAAACATGTTCCCAAAGATAATCTGCATTGAAGCAAATTTCTGCGTATTTTTCGGACTTACCACATCGATTAGCTGGGATAGTTTGAGGCCCATTTTGACGGTGAGTCGGTCAGAGTTGTTGCCGACAGGTCTGATAAGGCGGTTGTAGTTTGATAGAAGATCATCATAGAGACGTTTGGCATCCTGGTTGCCAATAACAACCGGGTTAAAAGCTCCCAGCATCAACCATGAAAGGGTGAGCAACAGCTCCATCATACCTTCCTGGAATGAAATTAGCTAGATTATTGTGTTCCGTCAACTGGTCAACTTTGTAATTACAGCGCACTGCAGCAGTATTAATTAATCATCGGAAACGTCAGTGAAAGGATGACTGCAAGGTAGTAATTAATTAAGGGAGACTCTAACAACTGTCATAACTTTATTATAGATGAATTATGTTGCTAATTTCTACGGTCTCAGGAGGACTGCACTATATTGCTTGTATTTTATTTCGTTGAGAAATTGTATTGTTCCCACTCAATTTCCTTTTGTTGGATTTTCGTTTCATTGTACTCTTTGTATCCGTTTATAACTTAATCGTGTTGTACTGTTTTAATTGTGTGCTTTACAGGTTTTATTTGGAGAAGAAAATTCATTTTTGGTTCCACAAAGAAATCGCAGAAGGGAATGACATCTCAATCCACACAAAGCTAACACGCTAAAAGTAAAGTTCTTGGAACATCGGGATTAGTTTGTAAACTACCTCAAAAAACGAGATTAATGTTTAATGTACTAAAAACTTTGAGAAAACTTGTATGAAATTTTGAAACTAATGGATTTAATTTCCTGAGAAATCTATTTAAAAACTTGTGCATACTACTACTGAAACTTTACTACTTATACAAGATAATAGCACAAGAAATTTCATTTAATCCTCACACTAAAATTATTTTAAGTTTACACCTCGGCTTGGAGCCTCGGTCACTTAGCAGCGATTAAGATGAAGAAATTAAGCGGATTTAGTACTGAGAATGTTTTGTTTATCTTCGCTACGGGCAAACTGAATTTAGGAGGATCGTTAGCAGTAACTGAATTTATTAAAATTGAAAACTTCTCAGAGAACCTTTCCTTCACTAACAGAATGTTAATAAAAAACAAATAACAAAGTCGACTAATTTTAATTGAATTAGATAAAAACTGGTCGTCATTTTGAACTACGGTTCGTTTATTTTAGAGGCTTTAGTTGTTTTAATCATTTCCTGTGATCCCGCCGGTTAGTTAAAGTAGCTTTTACAATTACGGTACAGAATCCGCCATTACTCCGAGATTTTCTCTTAATCCTGAGCAAATACGACAATGTTGCGTTTGCTTCTCCGATTTATGTTTAAATCGATAAGTGTTGGAATTATTCTCTTAATCAGGAAAAGTGGAAAATTTTATTTTTTTCAAAATGCGCAAAAGAATTTTACTGAAACCTTATTTACATAAAATTTTATTCTCGTCAAAACATTGAATTATAACTATGCGAACAAATATATTTTCCAGCCAACATATTCTGGTTTTCAATGAAGAATTTATTGCCATTTTGCGTGTGATAATCAGAGTTCTATTTAAAGTCAATGATTTGGTACAATAACTTTCCATAATGAAATATAAATGTTATGTTAATAGAGAAAGAACAACAAAAATATTTTTATTGACCCCTTTGCGATAACCGAAAACAAAAATTGATTTGTAAATTTTGTTTAAAAATTATTGAACTCATGTTTTTGCTGAACAGTTTTTGTTCTTATTTGGCACTTGTAAAAATTCAAACAATCGTATATAAAATTTTGTATACTCTACAAATTACATAAAGAAGTAACACTTTCTTACTTACACATAAAACTGTAAAAAGTAACTTTACGGCCGCTCCTGAAACGTTTTAACCCACTTTACTTCTTTAATGTTATCAAATTTCTCTTCTTGCTTTCTTTTACTTACAGTCGCCTAATAACGTTGAGTAGTTGAAATTTGGCTAAAAGGATTTTGGGTCTCTGAGGTAGAATTCAATAAAGATCATTTGTATCTACAGTGTACAAAAATTATTATTTTTGAACGAAAATCCAATGAAGTAGAGCCAAGGTAGAAAAAGTCTGTAATATTGTAAAGCGACTTATCTAATTTTAGAAAGCACTTAGTAAATAGCTTTTTTTGTGCATTTTCTTCTTAAAGAGCAATCGTTCGGTTATCAGTTTTCTTAGAAGCCTTGAAAAGTTTACTTTACTTAATTGCAGTAGATTTAGTGAGAGCAATAAAGTGGTGTTTTTAAAATATGTATTTTTTCTTTAAGCGTAACAAAATGTTTACATTATATTACCAATAAAATAAAGCTAGCGGTTAAACGAATCATAACCCAGGGACCGTAATGCAATCTGACAGCCATTTGAGGTTTTACATTCATTTGACATTTCTATCTTTCATTGAGCTTACATTGCAGTGTTGTTTTTATTCAACCCTAAATATTAATAAAAGTTTTTGCGAACAGTATTTAAAATAGAATTTTATTAAATAGAGGCCACAAGACGTGCGCCGCCAGTTCAAATTGAAAATACTTGAAAAAAACAGAATATTTTAGTAGGAGCAGAATCCCTTTTTGTATTTTATTCAAATTGCATTACCCCGCTTGCTCTCTGAATTCAATACAATTTTTTATTAATTTCTACTCCTAATAACATAATATACTATTTTATTCTGATTACAATTTTTTTATAGAATCTTAAGACCGAAATTTGTAATTATAACTTTTCTGAGTTTTAAATCAAAGGCTTAATCGCTGAGATTTTAAGTCTATAGAAGTTAAGATTTCTAATAGATTTTAGTCTAGGAGTTCAAAATAGAACACTCCTGAATCGGCTTAGAACCCGATATTCTAAAATCGGAAATATCAGTGCAAATAATTAAAACTCGCTCGATTTAAATAATGAAATCACATTTTTTAATTTCATTTGATCAAATTCGAAATCGAGATTTAAACGATTTAGATGCATTTTTTACTCTGCGACTAGAATCGATAAAATCAGATTAAAAATTTAAAGCAGATAGGGAAAGGCGATTTCTTTAGCAGTTCCATTTGTCATTGCTCCCACCAATTTTAATTGATTTGTTTTTTAATTAAGTAAATATTTAGGTGTGTTTATTTTCTACTTGCATTCTTTATTGTTTGGAAATTATTGCAACATGTTAATTAGAAAAATAAGTGCAGCCAAAAAGCAATAAACTGTTTAATGAATTGTGTTTTAAAAGATCAAATTTTTTAATTACAATTTTTGTTAGAATTATTGATTTGTTTATGCAAAATATACAAATTTTTAAAATGACTTTCTTGACCCAAATTGCCGACAGTTGTAGAAAAATGCTTCTCATTTTGCTACTAGATATTTCTGAATCTGTTGATGATGTAATGCAAAATTCTGAAGACATTGGAAGAATTCAATTTGTCGCATTTCCATAAAACTCTTATATTTATCAGCGTGAAAAGAATTTCCAATTGAGGCTCCCGTAATTACATAATTGAATAGTAGCAATTCCCTTTGAACTTCCTAATGTCTTTAGGTTTCGAAGAAATAGTAACTAAACGATTTTCCGTGATAATCAAATAGGAGTAACTCGACCGTCGCGATTTGTATAAAGTATATATTCTTTCGATTATCTTAAGCGATTCAAGTTTCCGATAAAAATGTTAATCTTGCCTGTCACCACGTATCACATCTCTCAAGACAAAGATTTAAGATGACAAAGAGCACTCGAGAGCTTTTATAAGTCAGTGAGTAAACGCCCACTTTCAAATCTAAACAATAAAGAAAAGCTCGAAACTTCGCCAAAACTCAGAATTGAATAAAATTGTCAGTTTCTCACCTCTTACATGATCTGCCAATCAAATCTAAAAACGCACGTTCTCGATGTACTTTTCATAGTATCACGCATCACCGTCACTGCGATGTGGTTCTGTTAGAGCTCTGCTGTCGGCAGGACATCCCTAGCTACTGGGGTGCAGCATCCCTTAGCAGTTCTTTGATATGACGGAGGTTCGCGAACGGATCCGAGGAAAGCCAGTCAATACCCGGTCGGAGACTCGATCCGGAGGGCGGACCGGAATTATCGCTAACACCATGAATGAAGGACTCACCAACAGCAATGCGATATCCCGCACCACTTCGGATTGATTCCCATATTAATTAATTATGAAAGTTGCTCCTACTCGGTGATTATCTCAGCGAAAGGGAAGTAATGAGTTTAAAAAGACCAAACACTCTCAAAGTTGCTACTTTCATTCTTCAAGTTCATTGGAAGGTTTTGTTCTATCAGAAAAAATTGGTTGTGATGCGGCAGGCAATGTCCAACTTGCCGAAGTTTGCTCCACACGAAAAACTGGCGGTTTTTGTTGGGCGAAGGAGACTAAAGCCTCCGCGAAACATTGACTAGTTATTGTGCTCTCGTGTCATAAAAATTGCTTTTTTTCTATTCTAGCAAAACTTATAATGACTTAACATGCTTCAAATTAAGTCCTTTGTATAGTTTTGTCTCATTTGGGAACGCAACCGGTTATTTAGCGGAACAAGAACTTCCATTAAAATTAGCAACTAGTTTCATAACTAGCCGATTGTTCATTTATTTTCGAGCGGTTTGGATACAAATCGTCAATTTATATGTAAATTAATATTGCAAATTGTATCCATTTGCGACGTTATAAAACCGAAAATTTATAGCAGCAAGTGCACCATTCATTAATTCTTATGAAAAGAATCATGTAAAGCTCATTTATAGGAAAATTCGAGAGTTTAACAAGTTTTCTTGAGATGACTGTGATTTATTTACCTCAGAACTGCGATGGTGGAACTTTGTCTCTTCGATTTTGTGGAGCCGTTTACTGCATAGAGATTGAAAATAATGTTTCCTTTTATGGCTTCGAGTATTTTGTTATTTTTTATTGGGTGTATATTCTATCTTCAATCATTTTGCAACAAAAGCCTCATGCATTTTAATAGAAAAAACTGATTCTTTCTGCAGCAATATTCCCGTTTTTAAATTTTCTACAAATGGTGGACGCGCCGCAATAAGAGACTTTATTATTGGCGTGTGTTCATAATTTTACGTGATTTTTTAATTAGAATGAAATTTAAACAATTATAGAAAGAAAATTAAAAAAGAATTTTATTAAAGTTTCCGGTGCCGTCCTATGTGGAGTAAACTGCATTTTCTGATAGCCTTCTTATTTTGTTCCAAATCACCGAGCAAAACAGCGATAAAGCATAATTTTGCAATTTGGGACACTTAATACACAATTAAAAAAAATAACTTTCCCAAATTTCATAGTTATAACACTAAAATTACCAAAATTACGAATTTTATTGATAAATATCGAAAATATTTTTTTCGTCCTAAAAATGAAAATTACTAAAATTTGTGTCGACTTAATACACGACTCAAAAATAAAAATTTTCCCAAATTTCATAGTTGAAGCACTAAATTTACGAATTTTAGTTATAAATGTCGAATCTTTTTGCTTCGTCCTAAAAATAAAAATCTTTAAAGTTTGTGTTTTTTGCTCCACAATTTTGCAATTTGGTGGGATTAATACATAATTCAAAAATAGTCGTTTTACTAAATTTTATATCAGTAGTTCTAAAATTACCAAAATTACAATTTTTAGTAATAAATGTCGAACATTTTTGCTTTGTCCTAGAAATAAAAATTTCTAAATTTCGTGTCTTTTGCTCTACAATTTTGCAATTTGGTAAACTTAATACATGACTTAAGAATAGTAACTTCTCCAAAGTTCAGAGCTGTAGCACTAAAATTACTAAAATTACGAATTTTAGTGATAAATGTAGAACATTTTTGCTTCGTTCTAAAAATGAAAATTTCTAAAATTCGTATGTTTTGCTCTACAACTTTGCAATTTGGTAGACTCAATGCATAACTCAAAAATAGTAAGTTTTTCAAATTTCATAGCTGTAGCACTAAAACTACCAAAATTATGATTTTTAGTATTTTTTTTTAAAAAATGGTGGATGCGCTGGGATAGAAACTTTCCTCTTGGCAAGTGTGCATCATTTTACATATTTTTTTAATTATAAATATACCCATAAAAAGTAAAAATTTATTTTATTAAACTTCCCAGTTCCACCCCATCTGCAGGAAAACTGCATTTTCTGCTCCCTCTCCGAACAAAACAGTTTTGTTTTAAATCCCCGAACAAAACGGCGACAAAGCATTTTTTTCATTTTATTGATCAAAGGAAAGAGAACATGTTTCCCCAGATTGAGTGCTCGCATGTTGGATACATTTCAGTGCAATTATGTTGTTTGTTCGCTGCCAAGTCGAACTCATCCCTTTCTTCGTGACCTTCGTCTTCAAAATGTCGGACTCTAAAAACAAACCCGTCAGTTAAAACAACCAAGTTTGTAATTTCCATTTGCAATAAAAGCGATAAGACACTGAAAAAATAGAAAAATATTTACATAAACCGTACCTAAAGATGGCTTTAATAATTTCTTCCATAAAAGTGCCTCTTTCTCTGGCTGCTTTGCTGACTTCGCAAACCGTCTTAAGCAAACACGCTCTGCCATCTTTGCTTAGTCTGTAAATAAGTTTTGTTTAAACAAAGACAACTGGGTGATAGTAGCGTGTTATTAAATTGCGTGTAAAATTTTAGTTATCTCAAATCTTTAAAGATAAATTATGAAATTAGTTTCCGAGTCTGAAGATTGCTGGTATTATATTTATTACCCTGCGAACAACTTTTCGATTTTAGTGTATAGGTCCCTCCTCGTCCTTCTATAAACTCTGTGATAAACAGGATGTAGATAAGTCGTAACAGGCTCGTTGTAAATTTTCCTCCGCGGTTGTTGAGCGTTTTGACTCGTTCTAGAGTCCTTCGCCGTTTTGTACCTGCAAGCACAATTTCCAATCAATTCCATGGCTCTACCGGCTTAAATCTTAATATTACTGGTTACGATTCTTGTAGGTCCGCTCCGGGGTGTTGTTATAATTGATTTTCTTTTTGGTGTGAAGCGCGGTAAATCCCGGATTTGTAACAGATATCTTAGAGTATCCTTTGATGGTGTTGTAGCTGCTTGCTGGTGGTTTATTTATGAGAAATGGATTGTAATAGGTTTTCGTGTAAGTGACAGGTGCCGGGGATTTTGTGTTTTGTATCGTCCAGCCGCCGGAAGCGTGCTTTTGGGGCTTGTCAATGCGGTGGAGGAGTTCGGAGGGCCTTCTGAAGGGCACAAATGGATCATGAGGTAACTGCCATGCCAACGCCACTGTAGAGCCGACTGTAAAGAGTTGGCCGACACCCAAAGATGGCTGTGTGAAGCAAAAAACTGAAACAGTGTATACAATTACATTTTTTAATCTCAGCAATTAACTCCAGATCTAACTTAATCTCTACTTAGATAAAGAATGAGAGCACAGATAATCTTGTAAGAAATTGGACATCAGTTCAGCATTTATCTCTAATTCCGAAGCGATTAAATAAGAATTGGATTTTTTTGTTTGAGATTGTTCTTGCACGTGCCAATTTTTTAGGGTGAATCAAATATCGATTATGTCTTTCGGAGGGCGGAAGCCTACGATTTTTTCATGGACGTTCAAACAGGAAGGCAACGATTTGTCATCCCTAACTCTCTATTTACTGTGCGTCTGAAAGTTTCATTTGTCAGATTTATTTAATTTGTGTACGTTCATTTTGTTATTGATCTGTTTGTTCTGTGTTGGCTGAATTGACGGATGTTTTGAAAAGGTAAAAACGTCTAGAAAAAAACTCGAAATAAAAGTGAACACTCAGAAGTTAGAAATAGTCGTTCATATTTTGGGAAATTTAGTGCCACAGGTATGCAACTCGAGAAAGTTACTATTTTTGAATCGTGTATTAAGTATATTAAATTGCAAAATTGTGGAGCAAAAAACACAAATCTTAGAAATTTTTATTTTTTGAGCAGAGAAAAAATATTCGACATCCATCACTAAAAATCGTAATTTTTGTAATTTTAGTAGTACGGGCATGAGATTTGGGGAATAAACTATTTTTGAGTCATGTATTAACTCTACCAAATTACAAAATTGTAGAACAAGAAACTCAAATTTTAGAAATTTTTATTTTAAAAACGTCGAAAAAATTTTCGACATTTATCACTAAAAATCGTAATTTTAGTAATTTTATTGCTACTGATATGAAATTTGAGGGAGTTATTATTTTTAAATCGTGTATTAACTCCACTAAATTGTAAAATTGTAGAGCAAGAGATACAAATTTTAGAAATTTGTATTTTTAAGACGAAGCAAACATTTTTGACATTTATCGCTAAAAATCGTAATTTTGGTAATTTTAGTGTTACAGATATGAAATTTGCAGAAGTTACTAGTTTTGAGTCATATATTAACTTTACTAAATTGCAAACTTGTAAAGCAAAAGACACAAATTTTAGAAATTTTTATTTTTTGGCAAAGCAAAAATCTTCGACATATAGGTATCACTAAAAATCGTAATTTTAGTATTTTTTGTGCTACAAATATGAAATTTGGGAAAGTTATTATTTTTAAATCATGTATTAACTCCACCAAATTGGAAAATTGTAGAGCAAGAAACACAGGTTTTAGAAATTTTTATTTTTAAGACAAACCAAAAATTTCTGACATTTATCACTAAAAATCGTAATTTTGGTAATTTTAGAGTTACTGATATAAAATTTAACGAAGTGACTATTTTTGAATCATGTATTAACTCCACTAAATTGCAAAATTGTAGAGCAAGAAACACAAATTTTAGAAATTTTTATTTTTAAGACGAACCAAAAATTTATCGCTAAAAATTGTAATTTTGGTAAATTTAGTGCTACAGGTATGAAATTTGAGGAAGTTACTAGTTTTGAATCATGTATTAACTCTACCCAATTGCAAAATTGTAGAGCAAAAAACAAATTTTAGAAATTTTTATATTTTGGGAAAGCAAAAATTATCGACATTTATCACTAAAAATCGTAATTTTTGTACTTTTAGTGCTAGAGGTATGAAATTAAAGGAAGTTATTGTTTTTGAGTCATGTATTAAGTTTACCCAATTGTTTAATTGTATTATTACGTACGCCGTTCATAAAAAGCCACTTTATGGACGCTAAAGGATATCATTAAGCTTAAATTGTTATACAATCATACATAAAAGCATTTTTTTCAGCTAATTCTAAAAATGATAGTTATGGGTGTACCAAATGGGGTAAAATTTGCAGTTTTCGAATAATATATCTAAGACCCTAAGAATCTAAATAAATCACCAAATTATTATCAAAATGTGGTAATAATCTTCTACTTTATTACTTTTCTTTTCTATCCTCAGTTCAATAAACATAAATCAAGTAAAATTTATCTCTCCTTCGGGTCAGCCTTTCCTTTTTTTTAGTCTTCAGCTTTAAGTGGATTTCAAGATGCTACTTTATTTATGACAATAAACCAGTAATAGTTTATTTAAATTCACATTTTTTGTACCTGGATCAAAGCCTTTTACCACCGCCAAAGCCCACAAAAAATTTAGATCAATTTTCGTTGAAATAACCGAAAAAACTTTACTTTCCTCTGAAAATAAGCCCGATAAAAGCACCAATATCTTAAAGCTTGTTATACATTTACAAAAAGACTGCGCTTTGAAGTAAAGTGCGCCAAGTTCAATTTCCTGAAAAAAGCAAATTAGCTTCCTGTGTTTTAAGTCTTATCATCGTCAAATTGCTCAAAGCTCGCGAAAAAAGAAGCTTTTATGTAGTAAATTTCACGCTACGGAATTGTTAAATTCGGTTTTGCATTTTTCACGGTGGAATTCAAATAAAAATTTATCCGCAGAGATTGACAGATTACGCGACAGTTAACATGAAATGAATACGCACCTAGCTGTAGAGAGCTTCCTTCCGGGAAGATGAGGTACCTTCGTTTTCTCGACAAACTTGCATCCGTGTCATTAATTCGTGCTTGGATGTCATCTTGTAAATTTTGTAGCGTTGCTCGTATCAAAAATATAATAAAGAAAATTGCACATGTGGTTACTTGTCTAGCCATTGCTTTTCCCGAGTAAACGACTACGGACACTGTGCTAAATTCTTTCTTGATAAGGCGATAATTGTTTCAACGGTTTTCATAGCTAAACGGTACTTTAAGTTAAATATTTAACACAATTGTGATTAAATTATCACAAGTAGACTAATTCTGGATTTTATTGACCGCAGTTTGTCCAACTTTTCCAACTTGTTCATAGAGAATGGAGATCCCCTTATATCTCATTGGAGTTTTTATGTTGTTTGTTCCCGAAATAAATTCGGGTGGATCTAGAAATGACAACGTTATTCTTTCTCGTCGTAAAAGATATGTGGCTTTTCCAGATGGATCTACCCTGATCGTAAGTTTTTCATATTTTTTTAACTTAAATTATAGTTTTTGCAGTGGGCGTTCTGCATGACGGCACAAACTATCCTACCCATGGGAATCTTCACCGAAGGCGTCAATTGGGGTGTTGCCTACGATCTTCCCAACAGAACTACTCTTTTGGGATATGTTGAAGACAAATCTAACTACTTGTTAAGAAGAAGACATCGAAGGGATTTGTATAGTAAAGCGGAAGTTATCATGGATTCGTAAGTTCTTAGTATACATACATTCACGAGTTGAGCTTTAAAGCTTTGCCGAATAGGAACGCGGCCAAAGCTTTGTTTCTCCAAGTTTTAAAAATTTTCTGAATTATGTTGGCGTTTTGTGAGTTGCAGGAGTTTGTTTTATTTATTTGGAAAGTTTACTCGTTTATTCAAAACACACAAACTATGTTGAGGTAATCAATCCATGTCAGACATGAGCTTTTATGTGTGTGAATTACATATTTTAATGCAAACAAATAAACAACACATAGAAGTTACTAAGGTTGGCAAAAACAAAACACCCTAAACGGGGCAGTTGGCGAGAGTGGTAACAAAATGGGCAGTTGACGTTTCTAATCTCAAAAGTTCAATTTCAACGTTTCTAATTCGACTAGAATTTTACTTTAAATTTTACTTTTAATTAAATTTATAATTTAAAAATTATCTTACATTCATTATCGTACATTCCCAAAGAGAATTCGGTCCCTCCAGATTGGCAAGTACACTCTGATTTACCAAAAATCTAATGTAACTTAATTAAATTAATTAAATACGATATTTTATCTACTTCTATAATTTTTTATTTTTATTTACGATTAATCACTGAAGTAAGTATGATTCATTTAATTTTCCTAGTGCGACACATGTATAAACATTTTTAACTTGTTTATTTTAAAAATTTTAATATGCGAATTGTTCAAAACGTGTTAAAATTCTTAGAGCAAATAATACAAAACAATGAGAAAAAAAAACATTTTTTATAAAAAAATTATAACTGCTGTAGTTTTAGCACTTTTTTAGTAAAATTTTAGACTTACTAATTAACTATTTTAAATTACAAATTTCCACAGTGAGAGACAGAAAATTCGAAAAATTTTTTCTTAGAAGGAACACAATTTGCCACATTTTTTATTAAAATTTGTAACTTTTGCAGTAGTATTGCTTTCTCAATGAGATTTGGGGATATAACTATTTTTGCCCTGTTTATTAGCTGTTTCAAATTACAAATTAATAGAGCAAAAAACAGGCATTTTGGAAAATTCGAAACGTAGGAATATTATTAGCCTTAAACTGTTCATTTACTGTTCCAAATTACAAATTTATAGAGCAAACAAGAAAAATTGTGGAAATTTTCTTATTAAAGAAAAGGCAAAATTACAACCAGTACAATTTTAACTCGTTATCGATGTAATTTGGAGATGAGACTAATTTTGGTACACTAATTAATTGTTTCAAATTACAAAATCATAGAGAAAAAGACAAAAATTTTGGAAGTTTTTCCTTGGAGGCAAAACTAATTTTTAATCAAAATTTGTGACTATTCCAGTTTTCATGTTTGAATAATGAAATGTAGTGATATTATTAGCCTTGACCTATTGATAGAAATTTATAAAGCATACAAAATCAATTTTTGAAATTTTTTTATTAAGGAGAAGATAAAATCTGCAATGCATAAATTTGAGGATATTATTAGCCTTGACCTGTTTATTAACTTTTCATATTACAAATTCATAAAACAAGAGACAGAAATTTTCGATTTAAGGCAAATTTATTTAATGGTAGATAAAAACTGCTTATTTGATAACAACACGAGCTAAATTTTTAAACGTTCTGAATTTTTAATTTTTATCGTTTGTCGTGAAATTGTTGTAAATGTACACAACAATGTTAGAACCCTTTATTTTCCCCCCATTGAAAAGAATTGAAAATTAATGCATCATAAAACCAAATGTTTTGAACTAGAGCTATAATCCACAGTTAAATTCGTTGGCGCATCGTAAAATAGCTGCAGTTACTCCGTTAAAATATAAAACTAGCAGTATCTCATTCGCAAAAAGCTTTCTCAGTCTTGTAAATTCGCTGGGATGTAAAACGGAATGTAATAAAATTTGATCCGTTTGAAGTTGTTTACATTTTTATTTCCACGTCCTCATTACTTTATTGTTTCGGAATTAAGACGTAAATAATCTTCCAGAATGGGTTTCCACGGTCGGAGTTGTGTCTTTCGAGCTTTATGTGAGGCATCTCGTTTAAGTCGTAAAAGTCCCACTTTATCAGAAGAATTGATCCGTCTTGTCTTCAAGTAAGTTATTTAAGTTTAAAAAGAGATTATTAATCGGTATTGATTGATAGGTTTCCGGGACAAAGCATATCGGTTTTCGAGCCTGAAGAGCACCGTTTATATCATTCAGCGTATCGACAAGGACGAGAAAACAAGCAACAGGATTGTGCAGGAATGTTCCCGGCATGTTCAATCTCGCTCATAGATCTGGCTTTAGGATATTACAACGATTACACGGAGGAACCTCATTATCAAGTTTCGATACCAACGACGGAAGTAAATTGAAAACGAGACGATCAATATAAAAATAAACTCTGTAAACTGCACGATCAATAAAATTTTAAGATATGAAGCGACTTGAATAAGTTATTTCGTTGTTGTTTGTATGTAACTGTTTTCTCAGTTACGTTTCAATTAACAGGCAGATTCGAAGAACACGCAGTCACATAATGATTTATGGTTGACTGTTCAAGATGGCAATTACTCGAGCTATATTTTTCTTCATCACTATTTTAGCTCTGTGTGCCAGTAACGATCCTCCAGATAAGATTTTGTCCCGGAAAAAAAGATATCTCGTGTTCCCTGAAGGATCGAGTTTATCAGTAAGTATTTATGGCTTTAATCCTGAATACAAGACCAAAAATTGCGATGATGTGGTCTCAAGAGATTTTACGTTCAACAAACTCGGTTTAATTTTAAATTCTGGAATGACTTATCTCGTTACATAACCCGAATTTAATTTTCAGATAGCAATATGCATGACTGCTCAAATGGGAATAACACCAGGTGAAATATTCACGGAAGGCGTAAACTGGGGCATTTCGTACGAACTTCCAAACGATACCAAGCCGTTTAAGGAGTTTTTAGGGAAGTCAAAGGAAGTTATGCAAAGGCGACATCGCAGAGATCTTTATACTAAGATCGAGAAAATCATGAAATCGTAAGTCACTGCATTAATTAATGGAAAGCTCCGTGGAGTTATATTAAAATTCCTCTACTTGCAGTGTCTGTTTCAAAATTATATTTATGAATTTTAAACGTAGGATGTTCAAGCGAAATTCTCATTTCAAAGTTATGTAGAAATTCGACAAAAAGCAAAGTTAAACGGCATAAAGAAGTGAGCAAGATTCTGTTAGGTAAAGTTCGAGTTTGCTCTAGGTGACTTCTGAGTGCAAATTTCGAACTTAAATGTTAAACCAGTCGCTTCAGGCAACGATAAAGCAGAAATTTCGTTTCATTAGAAATTGCTGGATGTGTATTAATACTAGAGCAGTCATGAGTGTAACTAAACTTGTTGAAGTTTTTAATTGTCTAACTCTAGAAACTTTAAACAATAAAAGTTAGAAATCATGTTATGTTTGAAATGCTGATTACACTACACAATACATGATTTGTATTCTGCGTAATTTAAAAAAAAAGTTAAAAATGTGTTATGCTAATTTCGACTCTTCTTGAAATATTTTGCAATATTTGTCAGTATTTAAAAATGTTTGGTTTGTTCTCAAAATAAAAATGATCAAATATTCTGTTTCTTGTTCTATAATTTTGGAATTTAGCACAGATGATAATCAAATCAAAAGTAGTAAAACCTGCAAATTTCACTATTTTGAGACAAAAAATGTCAAAATTATAGAATTTAACAAAAAGTAGAGAACAATTTTTGGTTCGTTTAAAATATATATTTTTTTTAAATTGGTATTTTTTGCTCTATAATTTAGCAATTTATTGGGGTTAATAAGCCACTCAAAATTTATAATTGGCTCAAATTTTATTGCAAGAGCACTAAAATTGTCAGAGTTACAAATTTTTATAAAAAAATAAAAAAATAATTTTGCTTCATTCATACTACAGTAGGGCCTCGTTAATCCGGAGAGGCAAAAACAAGACCCTTTCCGGATTATCGAGGCGTCCGGATTACAGTATGCCATATTTGACGGTACTAAAACACATGTTTAACTTTAGTTTCTTTAATCAATTTTTAAATGAAAGCATAAAGTCAAAAATGTACATGTTCATGTAGAAAAACAGTAAGTTAAATTAGATAAAACAATAGACTTTACATAAACAAAAGACTGACGACGCATTGGCTCATGGCAGCCCGCACCTACACCCGCCCCCGCCCGTCCCCCCGCAAAGCTCATTGCCCGGCCGGATTACAGCGATCACCGAACTAGTAGAGGTCCGGATTACCGAGGCTCTACTGTATTTCTAAAAATTTAATTTTTTGCTTTAAAATTTTAAAATTTAACACAAATAATAATTAAGTCAACAGTAGTAAAACCTGCAAATTGTACTGTTTTGGGCTAAAACATGCCAAAGTTTCGTAATTTAATAAAAAGTAAGGCAAATTTTTGGTTTGTTCAAAATAAAAATATCCATGATTTGTATTTTTTGCTCAATAATGTGATGATTTAGTGGCGTTAATACACAACTTACAAATTGCAATTTGCCTAATTTTCAATGTTATAGCACTAAAACTGCCAGAGATACGAATTTTAGTAAAACTTGATGGATATTTTTTTAGCTTGAATATGAATAATTCTAAAATCTGTAATTTATACGAGAAGTTTAGCGATTGGATGGAGTTATTAAACGATTCAAAAATAATAATCATTTCAAAGTTGACAGCTATAGCACGAAAATTGTCACAGTTACGAATTTTTATAAAAATGTTGGATAATTTTGGTTCTTTTAAAAAAGACTTTTTCTAAACATTTTATTTTTTGCTTTAAAATTTTAGAATTTAGCACAGATAATAACTATGTCAAAAGTAGTAAACCAAACCTGAAAATTTTACTGTTTTGGGCTAAAAAATGTCAAATGTATGGAATTTAATAAAAAGTAAGACAAAGTTTTGGTTTGTTTAAAATAAAAATTTTCAACATTTGTATTTTTTGCTCAATAATTTGATGATTTAGTGGCGTTAATAAACAATTTAAAAGTGGCAGTTTGCCCAAATTTCAATGTTATAGCACTAAAACTGCCAGAGTTACGAATTTTTATAAAAAAAGGTTGGATTTTCTCTTACTTGAAGATAAAAAATTCTAAAATCTGTATTTTTAGCTCTTTAGTGTTTAGTGATTTGGTACAGTTTAGTAAGTTGGTGGACAAATCAAAAATAATAATATTCCTAAAATTGACATACAAATTTTTATATAAAATGTTCGATAATTTTGGTTCATTTTTAAAATGACTATTTCTAAAAATTGTATTTATTGCACACAATTTTTTTAATTAAACGCAAGTGATAACCAAGGTAAAAGTAGCAAAACCTGCTATTTTCACTGTTATAGGAAGAAAACTGTTGAAGTTACATAATTTAATAAAAAGAAACGTAGTGCAAATTTTTGGTTCGTTCAAAATTAAAATTTAAAAAATTGTAATTTTTGCTCTCCAAAATTTTGATTTAGTGGCGTTAATAAACAACTTAAAAATTGCAATTTGCAAATATGTGGTTGTTAATACACTAAATGTGACAGTTACGAATTTAAGAAAAAATTTAGCTTTTCCAATAAATATTAAATTTGATCTAGAGAACAAAAAAATTGTCTTGGAGTGTTATCCTTCGCTGCAAAATTCCAAAATTTTCCAACAAAGAAGAAGTTTATTCGTTTTTAAGGAAACTTTAATTTTAAGCTGACTCCTAAATCAGAATTAAATCCTTGAGGGTATAAACTCCTTTTCCAGAATGGGCTACAACGGCCGTAACTGCGTCCTCCGAGCTTTATGTGAAGCCTCTCGTCATTTCCAACCCAAAGGCGAAAGTTTAGTAGATGAAATCCTGCGAATCGTATTCAAGTCAGTCGTTGGCGATAACTTACAATATTTTACAATATTGCAATTTTAGATATCCAAAGAATCGCATTGACGAACCGGAAGACGAGAGACATTATCAGTATTATCAAGCGTCACAAAAGGGAATCAGATATCAGAACGAAGAATGTTTCGAAATGTTTCCAGGGTGTCCTTTTTCATTGATTGATCTAGCTCTCGGCTATTACTCCACTTTTGGACATTATCCTCTCACATAAGAAGGTTTTTAGAAAACAGTTGTGGAAAATTAGCGAATAAAACTGAGCTGCTTGTATTGATTTGAGATTTTCTTGTGATTTTCTCCTCACCTTGCGAAGGATTTGATGAGGCGTGCAGGAATACATTTATCAGTATCACTGACGCTGCGAAAAATTGCTCGTACGGAATTGATTAGTGGTCAAAAGCTTTGACGGGCGATAATTTTGTTTGGAGCTCCTTTAATTACATCAATAAAAGTCAAACAAAAAGCACTTTAGCTATATTTCTAGGATAAATAAAGAATCTCCGTTACTTAACCGTAAACGGGTATCTTAAGTGATTCGGGTAATGCAGATCAGTGAGTGCGGCATCGTTGATCATATCTGAAAATGTTGGCAAACAAATCTGTGAAGTTCCTGGCCATAATTTTGGTGTTTTATTGGAATTTTCGTCACGGAACTTCGGATAAAAAATTCGGTCTGAGTAGAAAAAAGCGGACGTTGCTGTGGGAGAAAGGAAACAGTAGACTTCAAGTTAGTACCCCACTTTTCCCTTCATCTCAACATTTTCTGTAGATTATCACAGGTGTGGGTGTCCCCGTAGATTTAGACGTAGAAACCGTCATCATCGCAGGAATTATCAAAGGCCAATATCGCCTACCAGTCAATATCTCGAACCTTAAACCAACCACCTACTACGAAAGAAAAAAACGGTCCATTTCACGATGGGATATTTACGAGTTTTTAGGGCAGTTGTGGCAACAGTGAGATTTAACGTTCCATTCAGGTGATAATTTATTTTTTCGTTGGTTCGTAGGCGTGGATTTGGCGGAAAATCTTGTATATTGAGAGCCATTTGTGAATTATCGCATAGACCCGTTGATAAAACTTACAGTCTGTTTGATGAATTGGTGCACGCAGTTTTCACGTGAGGAAGACGGTGGGAAAAGGAAAAAGTTTATTCATTTTTAATTTGTTTTAGACCGAGCAGCACCAAGGAAACTTTGCGACAACATAGCGATAATGAATATTTTGCAGCTCAGAAGTTTGGAAAAGTAATGGGAAAATCTTGTAAATCCAAGTTTCCAGATTGTGGGATTGACATTGTTGATATGTTTACGATGTAGAATAAAGAGTTCTTAAGTTCGGATTTTCCTTAACCTGCGACTTTGCAAATAGGTTCGCATTATTAATTTGTTTCAATGAGATTTTTTTTATTTTTAGCTGATTTATTACTTTGAAAGGGTTTCTCAGAGTAAGTTTTAATTAAACCCATTATTGACTGCTGTTTTATTCTTTTATTCTAGAAGTGGTTTTACCAAAATCGTTAAATTTAGAGTCGATTTCATCAACTAGCGTTTAACTAATAAACTGAGTTTAGTTTAACTGGTGATTTTAAACTCAGTTTTGTTTGTTCTGATTTCACCAAGGAAATCGAAATTTCTCTAAACCAAGTTTTATAAAACAGCAATTAAGGCAAAAGAAAAACTGACGATGCTGCAAATTATTGTTACTATGACAGATTATTACGTTTTGTATCTCGAGAAACACGTTCTGGTGATCAAACGCAAGGAAAATTCATTATTTTAACAGTCAGTATATCTTGTGATACAAGTGATTAAAGAAGAAGCACCAAAAAATAAAGATTTTTGAAGAAAATTCTTTGTACATTTCTCTGCCACTATTATTGTTGAACCGCATTTATCTATCCATCTTAGCTGCATAGATATGGAGCGTTAAAAATTGGTATTAATACCTATTCACCAAAATAGATTTACAATCTAATTTAACCAATTGTTAAATTTCGAACATGAAATGGAGTTAATAGACAACTTAAAAGTAGTAACTTTTTTAAATTTTACAGCTGTAGCACAAAAATTATTAATTTTAGGCAATTTTTGCTTGGCATTGAAATGAAAATTTCTAAAATCCGCGTTTTTCGTTTTACAATTTTGCGATTTAGCCGCGTTAATATACGATTGAAAATAGATATTTACATAACAAGTACGAAAAGTGACCAATTTCGCACGAGTGTAAAAGTAGATGCACGAGGCGCTAGCCGAGTGCAGATATTACACGAGTGCAAGAAAAACACTTTCCGACGAGTTATGTACACTATTTTTCCTACGACCTTTCATCATCAGGAAGAAACCATAAGTTTCGACAATAGTTCATTTCTTATCTATTCTAAATGCCATTTTTCTACAACCTCTTAAAAAGTGACGTATTCCACATATTTAGATGGTTTATGTTTTTGTACATCCATTTGTCACTAGTGTGATATGAATATATCCGCACAGACCTGTCAAAACTGATTTGTCAAAAACGACCTAACCAATTCATTTTTATCATTACGCATGTTGTTTTACAGTGAATCGTCTACATATTTGCGACAACAATTCAAGAGTTACATTTGTATTTCAAAATAACTGTCAATCTTGACAGGTCTGTGCGGATATATTCATATCACACTAGTGACTTTTACTTTCGGAAATGGATGTACGAAAACATCAACTGTCGGAGTCATTTTACCGTGTGGAAAATGTCACTTTCATATGGAGTCGTAGGAAAATAGTAATTTCCTTCAGAAAAGTTGTCATTCTATTCCTCGGTTATGACAATAGCGCCACCTGAAAAATTTTTTGCTCGTTCAAGAAAAAGATAGTTATAATAAGCAATTAGGAAATTAAATTAATTGTGTTTCGACTTTTGATAAAGACGGTCGTTTTGGAGATTGTGCTACAAAGTGCTCTGCTTTTTCTTTTTTTTTCTAATTATGTATTCCTCCAATTCTAATTTTTTCTTTCAGAATTTTTTTTCGCGAAGTGTAAGTGTATGCGTTTTTTGACAAGTGGCAGGTGGTAGTAATACTGTGTTAGTGTGTTAACATGTAGGCAAGACAAAATTATGTTTAAGTAAATAAATAAAATTTTTGCTCTTTATAACTCTTCGTAAATTCGAAAAACTTTCTCGAGTGTCAAATTTGTGGCGAGTTTTGCATAACAGTGTCGAAGTATTTTTTAGTGCGCGAGTAATTTAGTGTCTTAAAACTAAAATTCAAATCATTTTTAAATTAGGGGAACGCAGGGTAATGGGAGCCATCGGGAAATGGGAGCGATAGTAATACAAGGAAAAGTAGGCACATTTGCGCGATCGTAAGCACTCGGTCGCTTCCGTCAACCATCGTTAAACTTCGCCCAATGAACACTAGTCGTTAGCGCCATCCGTTAAGTCACGAAGAAGGGTTGTGTGTTTTTCGCTCCATGCTTATAAAAAACTGCCGATTGCCAGCGCCAAGGTAAGCATGAAGTTATATTCTATATTTATTTTTTATTTGTGTTACAAATAGTTCATCGCATTAATAACTAAGATCTCATTTAAAGTATGTTTAGTTGAATTTTCGGGGCAGAGTAAATATTATGGCCCAATTTCCCAAAAAACGTTAAATGGGCTCTCATTACCCGCATGTGTCGGGTAATGGGAGCTATTGATTTTTTTTTGTAAAATCGTTATTGGACCTCAAACCTATGACTGTAATTTGTTATATTTGTGATTGAAATATACTTAAATAATTAATGCAAGAGTTCCTAATTAAAAATTATAAGAATGTTAACAAATGTTGTTTTTATCAACATTTTCCCTTAGTAGGCTCCCATTACCCTGGTTTCCCCTAAATTGAGTGAAAAAGTTAAGTCCCGTTGATGTCTTAAAGTTTTAAAAATCACTTGAATCTTTTTGTTTCGTTTCTTAACTTAATACTCCAACAAAGCCGCATACATGTTCAAATCATTTACATAAATAAACGCGCCTCAGTGGTTAAAAACTTTTTTTTTACTTTTTCCCTAACATTACTTAAACAAATACCTCAGAGTTCTGACTAAATTTAGAAGTATTATCATTATCACATAAATAGAACTGCAGTTACCTGGCCGAACAGTTTTACACAAAACTTTATACAATGATCGGCAAATTATCTTGCACAATAAATGTATTATTATTATTGTTATTATTATTAATATTTTGCAATCCATGTAACGCATTTTTTAATGGAAAACGAACGAAACGAGTGTTGCTTTGGCCTAAACACCAAGAAGATCCTGAAAACTTGGTCGAAGTAGTATTTCTACATTTTTCTTTTTTGAGTGAGTAATATTTTGTAGGCCACCGTAGGTGTTGGCATTCCTCTTAATGCAGAAGGATCTGTTACCATCGGCACATGTTTCAACTTCAATTATCTGTTGCCAACGAATATCTCAAATCTTCAGTTTTCTGATAACAGGACGAAACGGGCAATTGCTCGATGGGATTTTTATGAGCTTTTAGCAGAATTGTTGCTTCAGTTAAGTATGTAAAACATGCAATATTTTCTTATTTTGTAATTTTAGACGTGGATATGGAGGCAAATCTTGCATTTTGAGAGTTATTTGTGAGTTAGCTCACAGACCAACTGACAAATCTTACAGTTTCTTTGAAGAGTTAGTTCACGTTATTTTCACGTAAGCTAGACTGGAGAAAACTTGCTTGATGAACTTAATTTAATCGATTGCGTTGTAGACCAAAGCAAGAAAATTTCTATGACAATGAATATCTAGATGCTTATAAATTTGGGAAAGCCATGGGAGAATTTTGTAAAACGAAGTTCGCAAACTGTGGAATTGATATAGTTGACATGTTTACGATGTAAATAAACTGCTTTAATTAGCTATCGAGATTCGTCTCCAACCTCAAACATTCGAGCAGGAAAAAACAGTTTCTAGGTGGAATATTTATGAGCTTTTAGGCCAATTGTGGCAACAGTGAGATTTGCGCGTTCAATTCAGGTAATAATTTATTATTCTGTTTGTTTGTAGGCGTGGATATGGCGGTAAATCTTGCAAATTGATAGGTATTGAATCACAGGTTCAGTTGATAGAGCTAATTTTATGATGAATTTATGGTTTCTACAGTAATTTTTAGTACGAGAGGGCAAAGGACAATTCTAGCGGAGACAGCGGTAATGAAAGAAATTTTGCAGCGGAGATGGGTGGGAAATTGTATGGAAATTTTGCTCTTACTTATTTTATAAAATATTATGTAAGAAAAACATATGCATTCCTTCAGTTAAGGTGTCGAAAATGAAATTTATTTTTAGGTATTTCATAGGTTATCTAAATTCCCAACACCACAATTTTTTAATAAAAGAGCACAAAATTTGCAAAATTAGGAAAACTAAAATCTTATGTATCTATCTGTGACCAAGTTGTTAAGGAACGCTTATATCAATCACTTCAGTTCATTAATGAGTTATATGAGCGAAATATCGACCGCAGAAGTATGAGATAAGTTTAGTCGTGTATTTTTTCCTAAATAAATCTAATTTTTGTCTTTTCAAAAATCTATTTCTAACGTAAAATGAGTCGAAGAAATCTATGGCACAAACTGCATCTCAATATCTGTAATAGTTTTCGATATATTTAGCTTTAACAATTAGAAATAATGAAAATCAACCATCCGAAACTTTGATCGTTATTTGTCGGATATGAATTTAAATCCCACATTTGAAATTTGCGGAAAATTCTGCGTACACTAATGTATAATAACTTAAGTTTACTAAGTAGGTAATTAAGTAAGTTTTGTTAAGTTGCTAAGTCCATTTTTGAACAAAATGCGTTTTCAATTTTTAAAAAGAGAAAACAAAATGGTAAGCGTTGGATCTTTTTATGTGTTATTATTTCAGAATTAAGAAACATTTTATTTTCATTCCCCAAATTTTCAAATTCCAGATTTGACGACAAATATGTAAAAAATTAAGATTGAAAATTTCGACTTTTGAAAAATCTAAAAACTATTTCTTATGTAAAAAATTGCGAAAAGAACGATGCCGCAAACCGCATCTTAATATCTGTAATAGTTTCTGAGATATCGAGCACGAATTGTTTCAAATCTTCAAAAATTTAGCCCTCTGGCGACAACCTCAAAATTCAAATGGCCATAAATCAGTTATTTGTTGACAAAAATTCTTGAAGCTTTGGTTGGATTCAGCGCGACGTTCTGCTTAAAGTGAGCTAAAATTTGTTTAATTTGCTTAATAAATAAACGAGGCATTGGCGAAAAACTGTTTTGAAGAGGTTATTTTGTAGTGATTTTCAATCCTGTTTTCATGGTTAAAACGACGTTTAATATTTTTATGTTCTATATCAGTCGAAAGATGAGCTCAAAATCTATCAACTGGCCAAATTTGAAATCGATCGGACAAAAAGTTTATGAGTTTTAGCCAAAAAACAAAAAATTGAAAAATTTTCATCGTTTGCTTTGAATTGTAATTTTTTTTCGCGAAAAAATCGACTATTGAATTTTGGACTTTTGTGAACTTTTTCTAACGTAAATTGAGCCGAAGAAAGCGATGGCGCAAACGGTTGCCTATTTTTTTAAATAGTTTCCGAGATATTTAGCTTTGAAAATTAGCGAAAATAAAAATTAACTATCTAAAATTTTGACCGGCTACAACTCAGTTATTCGTTGTCGCATCTGAATTTAAATCCCAGATTTAGAATCTGCAAAATTCTGCGTATGAGTGCCAATAGTTTAGGATTTCCCTAAAATTAAGTAGAAGTTTGACTGAATTTTTTTTTCACCGAAATCAAATTATCGACTTTTAGAAAATCGAAGAGCTAAACCACAATAATACACATAAATACTGCGTTTGAAATTGATAATGTTTTCAAGAGGTTCCTGTCGGTTTTAATGATTGCATTTATAATTATAACTCAAATGAATTAATTTGTTTTTCAATTTTCAATTATTATTATTCATTGGTTTAATTTGTGACTAGTTATTGGAAACGCAATCTTTGTCATACATCGAATAAATTTTATCTGTTCTCGATAAAACCGAACAAAACGAAGTTGTTTGCGACATAACCAGTGCTACTTTTCTTTCATTGTTGTTTGTTGGAATCTTGAGAATACTTTGTAACTTTCCGAGTTTGAAAAGATTTCAACAAAAAACGAGTGCAATATTTGATAAAAAATTCAGTATTCTCACCTCCATGAATATTCTATGCAAATTTTGCTCTAGTATTTGTTCATGAACAATGAACGGAGAAGCAATTTGTCACACCACCACCTAATTTTAATATCTAAATATTGGAAGACACGTTAGATAAATTAAGTGTTCGTTAGAGCGTCAGGACGAAATCCCATAAATGTTCAATTATTTGCTAATTAAAATTCATGTCAAAGTGATTCAAATTGTCTAGAATATTGTTCAGTTGAATCGTTATTGTCGTCGAGACTTAAGAATGCTTTTCTTAGTTTGTATTTTAATTTATTTTTTGTCACTTAGTGATGGATATGGCAGAGAAAAAAGAACGCTTCTCTGGAAAGAAGGAGCAAGCAGAATCCAAGTAATTTTCATATTTTATCCGTTTTTCCTGCAAATATTTTTCAGGTAATTGCAGGGTTTGGGGTCCCAGTGGATCTGAAACCAGATACTGTTATTGTCGGAACAGTATTTAAAGCAAATTATGTGTTACCGTCCAATATCAGCCGACTTTTCACCCCGTACACATATTACGCCCGGAAAAAACGAGCCGCCACCAGATGGGACGTGTACGGACTCTTATCCCAAACTATGCAAATGTAAAACTCACAAACAACCTTTTGAGGTAATTAGTTTGTTTTTCTAGGCGTGGATTTGGGGGAAAACCGTGCGTTTTACGAGCCATTTGTGAGGTAGCTCGTACGCCTCTCGAGAAAAATTACGGACTTTTCAACGAATTGATTCATATGCTTTTCACGTAAGTGGTAAAGTTTTTTGTGTTGTAATAAAATGGGATTTTTAGACCCACGAGCACTAACGAAAAAGTGCAGCATCATTCCGATAACGAGTATTATGCTGCGCAAAAGATCGGAGAGAAAAGCGGAAAATGCGATAGGATTTTCCACGACTGCAGTGCCAGTCTGATGGATCTGTTCACTGTTTACAGTAATGAAATTCCTAATTTATTTTAGGATGTTTGAATTCGCCCGGATTTAATGTGCGGAAACGTTCGAAATGAAACAGGAAATGAGAAACGGATTAACTCACCACCTTATTGTCAACAAATGGGAAATTAGCTGGTTTTTCAAAACCGGTTGAGAATCTGTGGTAGTTGACATTCCTCAGTTCAAACCAACGACCTGCCACTTGTTCCAATATTTAAATAAAGAAGCGACAAAGTCCAGTTAAAGTATTTAGTGTCTGTATTAAATACAATAAAAATTTACTAATATTATTAAGGGATGAAAGACGCTCAAATTGAATATGTAATTACCCGCAACTTATTAGCGATTGTCGATGACATCCCACCTTCATTTCAAAATGATCAAGTGTGAGTCATTTTTATTTCTCGTCGTTCTTTTCCACGTCTCTTCCAGTCAACATGCTCGTGGTGTTTTGAGCAGAGAAAAAAGAACTCTAGTTTGGCCTACAACTGGTCGATTATTGGTTAATATCCCCCATGTTTTTTTTGTGACTAACAAAAAAATTCTAGGCTATTTGTGGCTACGGAGTTCCGGTCGATTTGAAACCAGAAACTGTGATCTTCGGAACTGTTTTTAAAGCGAATTATCGCTATCCTTCAAACATATCGCAAATCACAGAACCCTTTGTGACGTATGCAAGGAAAAAACGAGCCCTCAGTAGATGGAATTTGTACGAATTGCTCGCACAGGCACTGGAAATGTAAGATTAGCTCTTAAAAAACTTTGTTATTGATTAGTGTTGTTAGGAGAGGATTTAATGGGAAGTCGTGTATTTTACGAGCTATTTGTGAGGTGGCGCATACCCCCTTCGTGAAAAATTTTGGACTTTTTCATGAGCTCATTCATAAGTTTTTTACGTAAGTATGAGATTTTTTAATGGTGCGGAATTCAAGAATACTTTCAGACCTTCGAGCACGAGAGAGCCACTCAATCGGCATAGTGATAATGAGTATTTGGCCGCCCAAATGTTGGGCGAAACGAGGCAAAGTTGCGAGAAGATTTTTAAAGACTGCACGACGAGCTTTTTAGATACTTTTACGGTTTTGGAGCACTTGATGTTGTAATAAAATAACTGGAGTAGATAAATGGTTTATTGAACTTGGTGCCTTAAGTTTGAAAAAAATGTGGGTAAAAGTGATCAAACTAGCGTGTAATAGTATATTGTATAACAAGTGTTGAAAATGGAAGATTTCACACGAGTTTTGCAGAATTGAGCCACGAGCCGTAGGCGAGTGGCTTAAGCAAACGAGTGTGAAATCGAATTTTCAACACGTGTTGTACACTATATTTTTCCGACGACCACAAAAATCGCAGAGTTAATATTTATTTTTTTTAATTAAAGTTTATGGTTCACGCTCTTCCACTTGCTTATAATGGTGCAAAAACACCTCAAGTTATCTCTGGTCAAATTAAAACTTAAAATGTCATTCGGCAGAGCTCCTAGCCGCGGACAAAATAATTATGCCGTTGCGCCGAAAGTTAGATACCGATAATGTATGATCTGTGTCAACCTGTGTGCAATGTAAAAACACACACCTGTCGGCCAATCAGAGATCTCAAATTTTTCATTGCACACGGGTATGCGCTTCGTTCGTCTTCGCGCTGAAATTGTTTGCAATTTTAAATTTTCACTACGAGAAAACTGTATGAAATGTGGTATTTTATAGTGGTCGTCGGAAAAAGTATGTAACTTTGACGGAAATTGGAATTGTCAGTAAGAAAATGTCATAATTTTTGGTAAATTCGGACTTCAAAATTTAGTGGAAATATTGTTAAGTAAAATCTGCGAAAAATTCTGCGTACACTGATGTATAACAACTCAAGTTTACACCAAAAAATGAGCGAGATATCGATATCAGAAATTTGCCATAGTTTTAGTCATAAATTTTCGCGAAAAAATGCAGCTTTCGATTTTTGGAAAATCTAAGAACAATTTTTTATGTCATAATTGCGAAAAAAACGATGGCGCAAACCGCATTTTATTATCTGTAATAGTTTCCGAGATATTGGGCACGAATTGTTTCGAACCCAAAAATTTGGCCCTCTGGCGACAACCCAAAAATTCAAACGGACATAAATAAGTTATTTGTTAGCAAAAATTAAAAATTCTTATGGTTCTAAAGACAGCGTGACATTCTTGTTGACAATTATTTAGAGAACACGGGAAACATAGTAAAAAAAATCTATGCCTCATTTTCTTAATGTTATAGCATCTCAAAGGTAACCCATTCAAAAGGATGTAGCTTCTAGCATATGCATGCATGACTGTGGTAACTATTTGTAATACCATTAATTAATGTTCTTGTTTCTATTTATCCCGACTGCATTCCATTTTAACTTAAATTTATCAAGTTTTTAGTTTCTATTCTTCATTTCAAACCTTAGCGAGGTCCAAATGTCAAACCTGGCCCGAAATTTGGGACTGTACCAAAAAATTGTGTGGAGAAGTGTACTTTATAGGGACATTTTTATAAACCAAAAGTTGCCCACCCTGTCTGCCATCACTTTGACAGCACCGTCATAATTTGTTGTTTCGTTGATGAAAGCGTTTTCAGTTCACTTTTTGAAAACCAGCAACTTTAGCAATTCTAATTAATTGGTTAAAGTAAATAAATCCCTTCGCCAAGTTCGCACCGTTCGCACAAACTGACAGATTTCTGAATTTGACAATGTCATCCCCCTCTACATCATTACATTCCAGGTGGCACCAACTCTTCCAAAATTTCCTAGCAATGTACAATATACTGCTCACTCATATATACCCGTTGACACTAAAATGGGGGCCTCGCTATCAATTGAAATAAGGTATATTTTTGAATAAGAATCGATCAAATTACATTTGGCAACAGGGTGATTTTCACGTGCAAAAACAGAAAAAGAAATAGATAGCTGATATCAAAATTGACTTGATTTGACATTTATAACCAAACTTGTCAAAATGTATGAAAACAATGAGTACGCTGATATGTAAGTACCTCATTTTGGGAGAATTTGAAGATAATGCTGCGCTAGCCGCAAGGGTGTATGCAGAGCGTTACCCTGCTAGGCGACATCCGCCAACTAATACTATCCGAAGATTAGGCGGTAGAGTGAGAGAAACAGGGAGCCTTAACCCTCTAGGAATTAATGCCCATGATCGAGGGCGTCCGAGAACAACCCGAACACCGCAACTAGAAGAAGAGGTCTTACATTTGGTGCATGAAAACCCAGCAATAAGTACCCGTGAAATTTTCACCCAACTCGATGTTAATCACACGTCGGTCAACAGAATCATTAGAGAAGAAAGGCTTCACCCTTACCATATCACAAGGGTCCAAGCATTGCTTCCTCAAGATTTTGCAAGACGGTCAAATTATTGTAATTAGCTCGTGGCACGAATTGCCCAACTTCCAAATTTTGCCGCAAATGTGTTATGGAGTGATGAGGCAACGTTCACAAGAAATGGTTATTTCAACCAGCATAATTCTCATTTTTACTCTTTAGAAAATCCCCATTTAGCTAAGCAGGTGGATCATCAACATCGTTTTAGTGCAAATGTTTGGGCTGGGATTTTAGGTAACCATTTAATTGGACCTTTTATTATACCCAATCGTCTGAATGGGAAATTTTTTTTACATTTTCTAGACAAGACAGAAATTTTTTTGGACAGTTGAAAGAGGTTGAACCAGGTGTGGTTCCAGTTAGATGGCGCTCCACCTCACAATGCGAGACCAACTTTCCAAATCGGTGAATAGGGAGGAATGGACCCGTCTTATGGCAACCCAGATCGTCGGCCTTAAACCCCCAAAATTTTTTCTTTTGGAGCCAAATAAAAAATTTGGTGTATCAAACGCCATTTGATAATTTAAACGTTTTAATACAATGAATTCATGTAGCCGGGGCAGCAATTAATGCTAACATGTTAGCCAGGGTTCAAGAAAATGTGTCAAGAAGAGCACAAGCATGTTTAGACGCTGAAGGCAGAAATTTTAAACACCTCCTTTGTGGAGCATTTTTAAACAATTTAAAACACCTCCATTGTGAACCAATGTTTTTATTTTTTCTTAAATACAATTTTTGATAGTGATTACTTTTGGCTTGCCTTTATTTATGTTAAGAAAAATGTATTTTCAGCTCATTATTTCTTTGTAGACGAAAGGAAAGTGCAATTCCAAAACAACTTATGAAAAACACATTACGTTAGAAGTTCAGCAAGAATGAAAGAATGAATTAATTCGTCGTGGGGATGAAATTAGCGATTTGGACTTTTCGGTTCAATAAATTTTGGATTGAAGAAGTATGGAGCGAAAATTGAACCAATAGCACTTTAAACAAAAGAATTTTAAATCTGCAACACTCGAAAACTTAGAGTTTATAAAGTTTCTTCACAACATTTTCGGTAAATTCGTTTTCTCCAAAGTGCATTAACTGTAGGCTCTTTTAGCAAGGTCACAAGCATAACTAAAAGTACTTTAAAAAAGGGTATTAAAATAACCATCCATATCATTGGAACGTCTTGTTCAAATAAAATACTCTTTCTTTAGTTAATAATTACTCTGATAATAATAATTGAAAAGCTGCCTATAACCTAAAAGTAAGACGTCAATCAATTTTGATTGAATACCATAACTACACCAATTTACGTAAGCGTAATTGTAGTTTTTCTATTTTTCCTTATTAGGTACTATTGCGGACAAAATAATTCAAACGACAAGCTTTTGTCATTTCAAAAACCATCATGTAAATCACTCTTTATTGTCAATGTCAATATAATTTGAAGTCGTTTGAATTTTTTTGGCCGTAATAGTACTACGCTATGCAACGTTGCCAAATTAATTCTTTTAAAAGTTCGATTTTCTCAAAAAGTAGAAGCCAAAAATTTTTTTAACATTTTTTTTAGACTCTATCAAGGTATTTTAACAATGTACTGTAGAGCATATCTGCCATTTTTGATACAGCCTGTATATGCCTGAGCCACAAACGAAGATTGCTCCTGACCCGTAAAATTCGACTTACAGTTGTTCGAATGTAAATTACTATCATTTCTTAAAATTTAAATTTAAATAAAAATTCTAACAAAACAACAATTGTGTCTGAAAATGTGAAGAATCCGCAGAATGTGAGCACCAAAAAAATCTCAAGATAACTGCAAATTTTTTGTTTGACCATTTAAATTTTGACTTACATAATAAATAGGTACTTAATTTAAATACATTCATAATGTTTAACGTTCTACATAATTGTGTGTGCATATTACGTAACTTTTTTTGTTTAAGTCATGTTTATTTATGTAGTTTCAACATTTAATTTAAAGAACCATCACATTTTTAGTAGCTAGTTGTAATTTTTTTTAACATTCTTTTTAAACAATTGACATATACAATTTTTATTTTATTTATGACATTAAAAAAAAGTTTTAATAATGGTCGTAGAAAAAGCATAGTATTTTACGGCACCTATATTTACTCGGTTGATTTGTTTTACTCGCTCGCAAGCTCGCTCCTATCGCAAGCATCAGCTTTTCAAAATAATATACTCGTAAAATAACAATGTTCATAAAAAAACAACAAATTAAAATGATAAAAATGCACCTTCGATGTCATATTATTACCTACCATGTAAATATAAAGCAGTAAAATTAACATTAATTGTATATTTAGCACCTGACGGCAACGTTAATATCCTAAAAGTTATTACTCTACAATAAACAAAAACAAACAAAACATATTATTTTCTACATAGCTTTATTAATAAAATTTCAAAATCGTGTAATTTTTCTTAACCTCACAGCAGCATCTTGGTAAATTGCTCAATAAAATTGACCTTGCACTCCGGGAACAAAACAGCGCAATTGTACACTTTCCTCCCCAGTTCTTCAGCAGCGCGATACTCACAGTTCAGATGATTGTCAAGAGATTCGCGAGTGGAGGACGGTCTGAAAATTACACTGTAATGGAATTTTCCATAAAATTTTTATTACTCACGTCAAAATTGCGTGTATTATTTCAGCCAAAATTCCGCTCTTCTTCTCGAAAGGTCGCGCGGCAACTTCACAAATACTTCTCAACATACAAGCTTTCCCATCTCCTAATCCTTTTCTCTCAAAGAAACCCTCAATGAGTTTATAAGTCGTCCATCTAGTTGCAGATCGTTTTCTTCGGGCGAAATCAATAGATGGTTGTGTGTAGTCTGTGCTGTTGGTTGGTAATAAATAAAACGCTTTAATAACTGTACCAACTGTTATGCTTTGATCTTGGAGTTCGATCGGTGTTCCAATTCCTGCGATCATCTACTAGGAGATTATTTTTTAGTGTTGTTTTAGAAATGTTACCTGGACCCAATTGACGCCTTCGAACCATATTAATGATCTTCTTTGACGAGAGAGGAGTTCTGCGCTCGTATCTAAAAGTTTGCTAAAAGCGGTATCAATTACTATGCACATTAAAAGGGAATATAATTTCATGGCGAGATATAACTTCGGTTAACGCTCAATCAATCATTGTGTTAGATGAAACGTAAGTTAAATGACCCTTCCAGAGTTGTTTGGTGAGTAAACAAGAAGTTAGAGGATTGTTACTAATGAATGAGGACGCTTCGCGGAGCAGCCAGTAACAGACACGGAAAAAATTGCGTACTGGAATAGGAGCATTAAGATGTTCTTTACTTTGACAGCTGTCATGTAAATCTGGTTTTGGAGACCGTAAGAAGAATTTTAATTAGATTTTTGATGTTTTTGGGATGAAACTCGTCTTTTCCATAAGAATTATTAAATAATAAATACATACAGTAGACTCTCGATAATTTGAACCTCGATAATTTGAATTTCTCGGTAATTTGAAGTTTTTTCCCGGTCCTCTCAATTTCTCTCGATAAATTGAAAAATTTCAATGTATTTTGGTTTCCTCGTTAATTTGAAATAAAATCGAACTGTCGTTAATTTGAAGTCCTTCGCCTGGGCGGACAAGAAAAACAGAAAACTTCTGAACAAGCCAATCTTAAAAATTCCATTGCAGCTTTAAAATCAGATTTTACATTTTTTAACTAGCTTTTATTGACTAGATTAATAGCTTTACAAAATCTAAGTTTTACGATATTTTGTCAAAGTGGAGTTAGTGGATTTTACGCTCTCTTCTCTGATTGGTTTGTTTATTTTGACTATTGTCTGTTTGCCTTTAAACTCTCGTTTATTTGAATTTTTTCTCTCTTTCTCTCGATTATTTGAATCACACTGTATTTTAAACTCTCGATAATTTAAACTGTCTGCCAGCTCTCCTAAGTTTCAAATTATCGAGAGTCTACTGCAATACCAAATTATGGTAAATTAAACTCAATTAATCAAATAATGTTGAAAGGTATTAATAATATAATGTTGTCTAGCTACAAATACATATTTGGATTTTATAGTTCTTGCTTCGAAAATAGTTTATGCAAGATGCCATCGAAATTGACACTTTACATTATCGTTGTTGAAAATTTGACTTTGCACTTACTGCCTGTATAAATGGGAAAAATAGCTCAGCAAGCCGTAAAATAATAATGAAAAGCTCTTGATGACTGTCAAATTAAACTGTCAAAATTGTTAAAGACAATTTCAGGTTTTTTTAATGAATTACGTTGTACAAAAAATGTACGCATTTCTGGTTCTATAGGCAAATAACTATTCATATTTTACCTTGAATTTACGAATAATTGATGCTTTTTTTTGATTAAAAGTCACCGTAATTGACAATGAACTTGAACTATTTATCTTTATTATTGAACTATTTATCTTCATTATAAGTAGGACTTTGGCATAAGTTTGTAAAAATATGACATTAAAAAATTTGTTTTTTTTTCAATTCAAAGATTTTCAATGACTTTTCAAATGAAGGAATAGAATATGTGTTATAACAATGATGCGTAATGTAGATACGCACTATTTACCATTGACAATCAAAAGTTAATTGTACAGGGTCCGACAACAATTCTTGTGGTCACCTCCAAAATCGTCTTTAATTTTAAAGTCAAAACTTTTCAGATTTGCATACCCTTATACTTGATCAACTTTAGGAATCTGACGCAAAAATTTGTTTTTTATCATCGACAGTTAAGCGTCGCGACGCCTTAAAAATGTAATTTTAAAAATCTTCGTGCGTTTTAAAAAAAGTTTCGTTTACTTCAGTTTGAACAAGTTGCAATTAGTTATTTGGGGTACCCACAGAACCGTATTTGCTCAAAGCAGAAACCACGACCTTTAAATAGGCTCTACGTCGTTTAGAGCAGGTGTATTCAGAGTCCTGAGATAATTCACGAGCTGTAACTCTAAGTTTTTTAGATTTTAAAGGTTTTCAAGACCTTGAATCTTCCAACTGTCAGATATTTCTAGGATTCTCATTCTCATCTCATCTCAGTTTCTCAGATTATCAGGAGAAGGCGGATTAGGCTAAGATAAACATAAGACAAATTTAAAAAATCGAATTTTTTGGATTTTGTACTTTTTATCTTGCTGTATTAAAAAATTCGTAAACTTCACTAGTCAACGAGGTTTTGTACTGAAGAAGTAAAAATCATTGCTGAAGTCGGATTCTGAAGTTTTTTTTGTTCTATCAGCTCAGGATTCAGAGACAAAATGATTTTTAGCGTAAATAAATATTTGATTTATTAAAGGTCGCGTCGCTTTGTTTGTAAATGAAGGAGAATAAAAAGGGTAATGAGTTTATGACAATAATTTGACATGACATTGAAATTGTTTATACAAATTCTTTAGCGGATCCGGCTATGTGTTAAATTGTAACTTAGCTAAAATGTATAAATGTACATTTTAAAAGCAATATTATGTTTCTGGAAATGCGTACATACGGAATTTTATTTTTTTCTTATTAGAACTACTATCAAAATTCGATATTTTAAATTTTTATTTAAATTAATATGTTTAAGATTTTTAAATTGTCGGAAATTTAATGTGATCACTGATCAGTTTCCCAAATTTCCGGTTTTCGATCTTTATTCGATTTAAAAATTTAAGTTCCTGTTTTTTGTCTTATAGTACTATAATATTCACGGAGACGAGTCAGCGCATCGAAACTGCAACTTGGTGTAAATTTGGGCCAAAAATAATTATAAATAAGTTTTATGACATTTCTTCTCGTTCAGCAACTGGGAGCTTTTTTAGCCTATTTTTTCGAAAGTGTCGAAAGTGAATAAACCATAGATTCAACTTTCAGATGCTCTTCGGTTGTTCATTTTAAATTAAAATTATTGAGCTTTATCGTCACTCGATTTAATGTTTGTTTTGGTGTGTTATGTAATTCTAAAATCATAGTTATTTACCTCAGTTTATAAACATTTGAAAATGGTTTGATAGTGTAAATTACTGCAATTTACTTTACAAAAATAAAGTACCAAGGTGATAGGGTGTAATAAGTAGTTCTCAACAAGTTTTTTTTTTTTGATATATTCTACTGATAAACAAATGGCCAAAAATGTGCAGTTTGAAATTCTGTTTTCTTAGTGAAGATCTATTGCGTCATTTGTTAATAAAATCAACAAAAAATCTTTTACGTACTGGCTAAAAACCTCTTTGATGTTATTTGTTGTTTTTACACAACATAAAAATCGTACACTTCATTAGCTTCTAACTTATAGTTTCGAACTCTTATCTATGTTTTGACCTACATTTTCATTACTCCACGTAAAGCTTCACAATAATAATAATAATCACTCAATTTTATCCACAAGCAATTATGGAACTGCGTATTTCCACATCTATAAAAAACTGTTGATTTTTTGTGAATCATCCATCATATGCCTTCTGTTAGGATAACCCTCGCTCCAAAAATGTCTTTATCATTATAAGTAGCTGCTTTTAGCAACGCGTTGTTAATTTCCCCATCTTTAATACAAAATGTTGTCTCATATTCAAATGATTGTTAGTAAACAAGTTTAGGCTCTTCAGGATGTTGCTGCTCAAACTTCTTCTACTACTAAGTTTCATTCTCATTGTAACAGCCCAGAACACGAAAGTTGTGCGAAACAACCCTTTCCTATCAAGAAAAAAACGATACCTCGCGTTTCCTAAAGACAGCAATTTTGTGGTGCGTCAACAGTGTAAAATTTCAAACTAAATTAAAAACGTTGAGAATTTTAGATAACTCTCTCCTACATTAAAGCTTTGTTGGTGGTGCAACCTCGAGGGTGGAATCTTCTAGGTGAGTGTGACGTGCCGTTTGCCCTGCCAAGTGACACGAGAATATTTAAAAAGGATCCGAAAATCCATACATTACAACGAAGGGAAATTACAAGGCGTTTAGAAAGCGAGTTTTCACGGTACAATAGTATTAATAAATTTGCGATTTTGATGAGACATTGTTTTAGGCAAAATTTCAATGGATCTGCATGTGTCAACAGGCTAATTTGCGAAGTTTGCGAATACAAAGGCAATCTAGGAAAATCATTGGTCAGTGATCTATTGACGGCTATATTTACGTAAGTCAATTGACGTTACGATAAATTTTCCGATATGCCTTTTTGTAGCCCGGAAGTCCATTCGAACTCAACGTGTGAACAGTATTGCTCGGAAAATTATTTTTTACACTGCGAAGTCTCTTTTCTTAGTTTTATACTGAGCAGTTTGTTTTCACAATGATTTATTTATATTTACAATGAAGTTATGAATAAATACAAGAAGTAGCGATGTTGGTTTTAACTGAATCCGAGCTGTGTCCCTGTCAGCACGTACGGACAGTTTTCGACGTGGTGATCGCATCTGTTCAAAAACGACTTAAAAAACTCAGATTCCATCGTCACAGTGCTGAAATCAGTTCGTAAAAAGAGTGTAAAAACAGAGTATTACTCACTTGCTGATAATGTTGCCGATGCCACAGAATAGCCCGCAGTGATGTGATGCTTTCACTTCAGCAACATTTTCGCAGATGTACTTGAGAATGCAGGAATAAACGCTGAGAGCAGATCTAGAAAAAGTGGAAATCAGGCAAAGTTCTCCGAGAATATGGACTTACTCGTCTGTAATACTGTCTAATTCAGCGTGAACATCTCTCTTAAAAAATTGGTGTCTTTTGGGTATACTTTCAGGCAACTCGTAATTTATTCTGAACGCCCATCCATGAGCGAAAATTTCTGTATAATTCAACACGTTATCTTTTCCGTTCAGTCGGAACTGAAAAGAATCGTCACGAATCAAAAACGAACAATTGGTAATACTCACGAAAAATTTACTGCTTTTGCTGAAAACCACTTTCCGCTTTGTTCGGTGTTTATATTCTAAATTTGCACTTGTGAGAACTGCGAAAAAGAGCAGGCAAGCCACCGGAAGTTGCATTATTCTTTCTGACTGATTATTTTCTGGGGTTTGTCACGGATGGTTATCGATTTGGACATCGAGTACAGTAACTTAAATAAGGTTTACAGTTGAGTAAATCTAAATGTAGCGGTAAGTTTTTGTCGATGATGACACGTCCTTACTAATTGAAATGAACAGCAAATTATGAATGTAACGTTTTATGCAAAGAGATGCGATTTGGATTTTCCTCGATATTTTCGTAATTTCCCCGACTGTAAGCGAATTTCCGGATGGGGTATCCGCCCCGCAACCGGAACGCTGCAAATCAACATCGATTTTCACTTAATTTTTTACCGAGTAACATATTTCTTGTTTCGCAGCAAATACCGACTGGAAAAAAATAAACACCCTGAATTTACAAACAATTAATCGACTTTCTTTGATCTTATAATGCAAATCGGGTATTTAGCAAATAGTTGTCAACTTGTACACCGCCAAACAAATATTTAACCAGAGCGGCTAACATCTCCAGAACTGTTAGAGTACTCAAAATGATAGTCCGATTCGCTTTGATCAGCGTCTTAAACGTTGTGGTGTTATCTCAAGTTACTAATTTAGCGAAAAAGAATCCTTTGTTGTCACGGAGGAAGAGATACTTAGCTTTTCCAATGAATAGCAATTTCGTGGTGAGTTCGTATTTTAATTGTGGCGTCCCCTTAGTCGGAGAAAGAATGACGACGCCTCATTTTAAATTTTAAAGCCGTTTTGGGGGTTAAAATATTCAGAGAAGTATCAGGAGCACAAGGATTTGAGGATGTCTGCATGCAAATTTCCTTCAAGCTAGCGAGAGGAGAGGCTGCGCTAAAGGCTGCTATCCCGAATAAATCTAACAGTGAGATTGGAAATTTCGATCTAACATCCTGAAATTGCTCAGAGATTGTTAACAAATGCCCTGATATTGTCTCCACGTTTGTAAATGTGTTATGGAGCAACGAACAGACCTTTAGTTTCTACTCCAGCATCCTCGAGCAATCGATAAAAGAGCGACAAACTCGCTTGGTGCGAAATAACGGCACTAATTAAACTTTGTTACTTTAATTTATCAAGTTTATAGTTTATTCCCTATTGTTTAGGTCTCGATGGCTTATGCTAAGGCGTTTCTCAGAGCTCAACCAAGAGGATGGAATGCTGTTGGAGAGCTAGACGTCCCATTTCCTCTCCCTAGTGATACCCGACTATTTAAGAAATACCGCAGTCACTACGTCCAAAGACGAGAAATTTTAGACACTATGGAAACTGAATTTACTAGGTACAAACCTCACCGCTCCCCGAAATTTCTTCTTTTAAGTTTTATTCTCTTCAGAAATGGTTTCAACGGCAATGCATGCGTGAAAAGAATGATTTGTGAAGCTCGACAATACATTGATATGGAAGGTAAATCTTTGGTGAAAGATATTTTATCGGCTATATTCAAGTGAGTTTATGATAATGTTTGATTTACTACTAGTTTCGGGGTTGTTTATTTTTAGATTCTCGGAGGATGATTTAGGGGAGAAATATGGACCCCTCTGTCACGACGCAACGTTTTCGGGGTGCGAGATATCATTTCTAGGCTACATTTTAAGTAGTGCTCTTGTAAGATAAATGAAATAAAAACTGAATTTTAAAGACAACATTGTGGTTTTATCCATTTTATCATAAGTTAAAAGTGTGTTTTGCGAAATCCATTACTTTATAATTATTGTTTTCTGTTTTTACTCATTTTTTATCGAAAATGCGATGTTTTTAAAGTTTCCTTGACTTAATTTAAATATTCAAAACCACTTTAGTTTGTTTACCTTTGTGAATATTTTTATTTCATTCTTAAGTACGATTCTTTGAACACTAATTATCGTTTTACAGACACTCACATTGCTTCTTTTTTTTAATAAAAAAACTAAAACCGCAAGGTCACATGACACCTGCTTTTCGACTTAAATATGAAAACTCGAATTCTTAATTCGTCGACGTCAAAGGTTTTGTACCTCCACCAAAACATTGCAAACAGGTAAAACTATAAATTCCTATTTTTCGAACGAAATTGTCAGAAAAACGGCTCCACAAGTAATACGAAGTGGGGGAAATTTTGTACCGATAAACCAAAACGATTTGTGGAAATTGTGTAAAAGTAAATTCGCGCTTACCGGTAAAATAAGTGGAACTGCAATGTTTTTTTTCGACACGACGGATTCGGTGCTCCGAAAAGTCGCCCATTTTTGCAGTGCTGCTCAAAGTAAGTTTCTTCAGTTTTCGTACAGAAAATAATTGAATTTCACAGGAAAATATGACTACTACATGCATGACATTGAAGGTGAGCGAGAATTTCAATAATAATAATAATTTCTTATTGATTGTTAGATCCCCGGATCAAAGGGTGGTACCTTCTTTCCAGCCCCCTTCCAACCCTCATGGCATTAGCATGTTACTTTTATCTCATTTGCATTTTCTTACCAAAGTATATGAGAAACCGAAAGCCCTTCAAGATCGACTTCCTCGTTCGAGTTTACAACATATTTCAAATACTTGCCTGTTCAACTCTAGTCTATCAGGTGTGTGGAAAAACGCTGCAACTTGCAAAAATAACATTTTTTCCAGCTTCTCACTCCACGTTCGTTCTATTGGACCTGCGACCGATTTACTTACTCCACAGATCCCGTCTCATTAAAACGAGTCTCTCTTAACTACTATTTTTATTTAATCAAACTAGCGGAGCTCGCAGAAACCGTTTTCTTCGTCCTTCGAAAAAAATTCAGTCAAGTTTCGTCCTTGCATATTTACCACCATGTGACCACGTTTCTGATGGCTTGGCTGTACGGCAAATATCTTTCAGGTTTGTTTCTTCAAGTCATTATAATTAATTAAACTTGTTTGTCAGGTGGAATGGTCGCGTTTTGCATGTTTTTGAATTCTTCGATTCACATTATGATGTATAGTTATTATTTTTTGTCGGCGCTGGGGCCAGAGTGGCAGAAATATGTGGCGAGATGGAAACCCACTATTACGATGTTGCAAATGGTAGGTTTGACATGGGTGGCGCATTATTCACAAGAAGTGTTACAGATGCAGTTGATTACTCTCATTGTGCATTCGTCTCAAGCGGTCTTGAACAAAAATTGTGGTCTTCCCAGTATTAGCTTCTATTTCTATGCAACTAATGTCGCTGTGGTGTTCTACATGTTTAAAAACTTTTACAGAACCAGCTATAGGGGTGGCAAGAAAGTGAAATAAATTTAGTTCTTTTAAGACCATGTTAAAAGTTTTTCTCTTATGGGGAATCCCATGTAAAGTTCTAGAAAGTTTTCAGACTTAAATTCATAGGTATCAATTTCGTACAAAAACTTATCTGTTTTTAATACAATTCTATAACGATTAGCCGAGACAAAATAATAATAATAAAAAAAACGGCAAGTGATAATAGTTTAATCATTCGGAATTTTCAGGCATTTCTATAAAATTTCAAATTGTTGAGAATAAACTTGTAATGACATTGATAAAAAAAATCTTAAATTACATAAAAAATAATTTAATTATCTTCCCAGAAATATTACACGTTTTTGAATCTCGTATCGAAATAAGATTTACAACTTACGTCTTGAGGGTAGATTTATGACCGTACCCTCATTACCACAGTTTAAACCATTTGGGGACCCAACCATCTGAGCGCAGACAAGCTGTTTGAATCCAGTACAGAAATTTTATATTTTATAAATACAGGGTGCGCAAATTATGGTCACCCCCAAAATCGTCTTTAATTTGAATGATAAAAATTTGCAATATTGCATATGCTTATGGTTGATCAAGTTCTACAACCTAACGCAAAAATTTGTTTTTACCACGGTTCGATTGGCGTCGCGTATGTAATTAATAATTTTTAGCGATTTTTGAGTTTTTGCAAATTTCAATTTTTTTTCAAAATAAATGTGATAAAAATATTTGTTTTTATTTAAAATCTAATGCAAATTGTTAAAATCAGAGAAAAAAAACGCTGTTTTATCAAGTTACTTTTTGAAATTATGACGGGCAGTGAGTGACAAACTACGTTTACACCAAATTTTCACAAGTCACTTGATTCAGTAAGTAAAAGTTAAGTAAATTTTGACGCAAACGTGTTGCACTTTTTGGTCACTAAAAATTGTTTATTAACTTCGAAAAACCAAAAATTTCACTAAATAAAACTTTTGTTACAATCTAAAGCACACGAAATGGTACATGACATTTATGATACAAGATGTTGACAGTTGGGTGTACGTAAATTTAGATATAAATTTTGACTTTATGAATTCGAAAATTAACTTAATAATATATCATTTTTCATTTCAAAATTTTTTCATTAAAATTAAAGACGATATTGGGGGTGACAAGTAATGACTGTAATCTCTAAACCCTGAATCATACATAAGATTACTTATACCCATTATAATTCATATTATATAATACAAATTATTTTAATGTTTTATGATGCATATTCAAAAACATTTTCATATAATTTTAATCGTCCAAAAATATTTTGGAGTGTTATCGAGTCATAATATCGATTTAATTTATGCAGTTTCAAGTTTGGTTTCCAAGTAAAATTTGCAACCTTCTTAGGAAAATTCATGTGCTGTTTAGCAATTTTGCGAAAACTGAGTTGTGCGAAACGTTTAACATGGCCTTAATAAAACATAGAAAACGGTAAAACTTTTATTAGGAAAATTAGTAAATAGTTATAAAGTCCTAATACAAAATCAGTCTTGTTCTTTTTGATATACCGAGCGATGCTCAGTAATCACCAAATGAGTATTAAGTAAATTAGTTTTACAGCTTTACATCGACATAAATAGATGGGTCTAAGAAGGGTTAGCTCTATACAAAAACTTAATGATAGCAAACAGTTAGGATTCTCTTAACACTGCGATAGAGTCCTGCAAGGAACGAATTCCAGAGGCTTAGCATTCCTGTCGCAGTATCGATCTGGTAGCGCCATCTCCTGCCCGTCGACGCACATCACGCTCCGGCGCTTCATGGGTGTTTCGTCCTGCAAAAGAAAACAGTTTGAAGTATTGTCGATAGATGTAGGCACCGATTTCGAAGTTTAAAACAACTTTACGGACCTTATTAGCGCACGTAACGGGACAAGATTGCCAGGGTCCCACCCACCAGTGCGTTGGACAAGGGTCGTCGTTGCATGCTCTGACCAATTTGTCCGGTTTCTCCGAACTTTCACACATGAGTTCATCGACGATGCTTGATGTCCCATCAACGACGGAAGGAACTTCTCCCACTGTTGACTCCTGACACAATGGTCTCCGCTCTTGGATGCCTCCACCACAAGTGGCGGAACACTGAGACCAATATCCCATGATCCATGTGTACTTCACCTGCTGTGTCGTTTGTCGTTTCCAAATCGAGTACTTGTATTCAATCCCAGGATTGTGTACTTTACCTCGGAAAATCACCTGTGAAACACAGATAGCCATACAGTGATTTGTGCAGACTACAAATGCAATCTGATCAAGCACATGTTACAATCCTGTAATCATCGTAATTGGATCATTGAATGACAATGTGAGATCCATGCGAAGCTGTTATTGTACAAAAAGCTGCTGCAATAATTTTCATTTGGATCCCGTTGCGATGAAATGATAAAAGTATTGGAGATAGCACTCATAAATTGCGGAAAAGTAGCGTTGTAACTACCGCAGCCGCAAATGCATTGAACACGTTGCTGAAAGCCGCTCATTGCATATTCACAATAACGGTCACCGCAAAAACATATATTTCTATTTTTTGCAAGTTATGAGTGCAGGTTTCGATAGTGAGTATGATATTAACTCTGCATTTCTACCATTTGTAGTCTGCATCAATGTAAATAATAGTAATTTGGAAAGCGCGGCTGAAGTCGTTAACTATGCAGAGGAAATTTATTGGGCCATAAGCCAAGTTGTGAAAGGAGCGTTGATTAACGAACCAAAGAGGCTACTCTACATAAATTAGCTCCAACGGCATCGTCTCAAAAAAAAATCTTTTTTTTTTCAAAATACAAATATGTATTGCAAGAAAGTAACATTTATTTTAAAGGTAGGAGAACGCTTTAAAATTAAAATTCATTTGAACAATTTGTTTTCACGCCTACACGTTTATTTCATCACCATTTTTCCAGTTTATTTAATCGAATTATTTTAAAAGCATTTGTTTATTTACCCATTATAAAAACATTATTTAGAAATGAGCCTAGATAAAATATTATAAGAGAAAAATATCGGGTGTTTAATTAAAAGTCCAAAAGCTGGTAGCATTACAGTCTTAATCAGATTTTTATTTAGACACCCGATTTATAAATTTATTCTATGGACTAGTAACATGTTTTACGTTTTAATTAAAAAGGTTTGGGAACAATTTTATTAAGTTACCATAAATGCATTATAATGTAAACACTGCAACGCAAACAACCGTTTATTTCTAAATTTCTACATATTTGTGATGATCCATTAAAATTTTAATTTCAATTAAATTTTAAAGTAAATTTGCGAAGATATGTCATCGGTCATGCAAAGAATAAGATGGCATTTATTTTTTTATTTTTATGAGAACTGAGACAATCTTTTGTGAAATAGTTATTTATATAAAAATCAGAAAAATGACACATTTTATTTTACACTGCGCCGAGTATTTAAAGCTCCGAATAAATACACATTTTACTAAGGAGTTTTGTATTAAATTTTTCTGAAATCCTAAAAAAATTCCAACAAACTATTCAAGAGCCAAAGTAAAATTGTGTAAGTCTGTCATACTTTTAAATTTTACAAATTTACAACTAAGGTTGACTTTTGGTACCATAAAGTATAAGTTCAATTTCCCAGCACCCAAATTAGCAGAGAAATCTCGTTTACATAACGATTTTTTCACCGTTAGTAGCTCGGAAACAAAAAAGTTATATGTTGGAAAAGAACTTATTTAATTAAATAAAGATTTCAATAAAATCTTCTATTTCTTTGTTTGCGTCGATACTTTCCCAAAAATTCGAGAAAACTGATGAAAGTTGATGTTTAATCTTTTGAACAAGCCAAATTTCAGAAATTTTTATTTTGAGAAGGAAACAAAAAGTTACAAAATCCTTTATTAAAATTCGTAATTTTAGTGCTACAGCTACGAAATTTGGAGAACTTACTGTTTGAATCATGTATTAACTCTACCCATTTGCAAAAGTTTAGGGCGAAAAGCACAAATTTTAGAAATTTTCAATTTGAGGAGAAAACAAAAATTTCCAAAATCCTTCACTAAAATTCGTAATTTTCGTAATTTTAGTGCTACAGCTACAAAATTTGGGGAAATTACCATTTTTGAGTCGCGTATTAAAGCTACCAAATTGCAAAAATTGAGGGCAAAAGGCACCAGTTTTAAATAATTTTATTTTGAGGAGGAAGCAAAATTTTCCGAAATCCTTCACTAAAATTCGTAATTTTCGTAATTTTAGTAACTTTGAATTACCATTGCCCAAATTGCACTGGGACTGGGAAGATGGTTCAGATATCGTCTGACGCAGAATTTCATAAAGAATGTTATTGATCTCTTGATATTTTTTATTTGTCTGATGGTTCGGAACTAAAAATGCGATAAACCCTCGGCACGCCTCGTTGGAAGGTGTTTTGCGGTAGAAAATGGGTGAAGCGGCCCCTATTTTTTCCTTTTACTCGAATTTTTTTCCTGTATTCCTTGGTTTTTATACGTATAAATTACTTGGATTAAAAATCTAAAAGCACTGTAAATCGTCGAAAAAAAATAGCTACAAAAAATGCAGACAAAGAATTCGAAAGACAATTAAAAATAGAATAATGAATGCCAAAATGCCAAAAACTAAAAGATTCCAGAAAGTCCACTTATTTACTTAATTTGGTGTTACAAGTTACTTGCTAAAATTAAAGTTAAATCGTGCTATTTTTAAGTAAAAACGCATTGAATGCAGCATCCCAAAAGTGAAACATTAGCTGTGCGTTCCGGCAAGTGTAAAATTAGTCAAATTAGGCCTTAAATTACATCCACACATAAACCAGTCTTGCTGTTGGAATAATTGTTAATAAACCTCCGTCGTAGTCGTAAAACCGCCTAATATGGAACATTTTAAAGCAGCTGTTTATTTTCAGTATAGCAAGTAAAATCGCGCTTAATCTGTTTCTAAGATTTATAAATGTTCCTAATTTATATCAAAAGAAAGTAAAATTTAAATATTTTGCATCGCTGGAAGTTCCCATATTTTAGTAAAAGATTTCGTTCATTAGCAGTAATCACACGGATCGCTGAGTCGGGGGAAAGCAAAATATAAGGAGCGGCATCCGTTCGAGCTAAAATTTTCCTTTTTTGTGTGTAAGTAAGTAAAGTAGAAATATAAAGAGTACGTGATTCGCAAGAAGCGAAGACGCCCGAATTCAATTAAGTAAATTCCGTGTATATAATGAATGAACACGCAATGTACCTTCTGGAAAGGTCGATGAGAAACGACAGTATAAATCAAGAGGAGAGAGGTAGATTTTCAAAGTGACTTACGTAAACGACTATAGGTTCTCGTATCGGACCTGGTATTCGAATCTTCTCTAGCTGGTTGTCCCTTTCGTAAAGGGCTTGAGCCCCTGCCACTGTATATTCTCCCGGTAACGTGATGTGCCTGCAAAACAAACAATACCGTGAATTAAATGACAATATCGTTAAAGTGAATACGTGAAACATTGCCTACGGGGCCGCAACGTCAAATACAACGCATTTATATGCAAACATTGCAAAAAACGAAATTCTAGTGATAATTAGATATGGCAGCTGTAGGCCCATTTTCCATAACTAAAAACTGCCTCCAGCGAGTAATTTAAAGCGTGTAGAAATAAATTCGGTAGAGAATTGGATAGAACCCTGATGTATTTCAGGGTTGTATAATTAGCGAAACAATTTTAGAGAAACGTACCGTCTTCCATTTAGATAGTATTTCTTGGTGTAGGCGCTCCCGATCCCGATGTAGTTTTCAGAGTGATCCTTTTCCTCAATGCGGATATTGCGTGCACCGGTTGGTATTACTACGACTTCTCGATACCCTTGAGAATAGCTTTGTTTCGTGTACAAACCCTCGATTTTGTCGCATTTTGTACCATCACCTTGACAAATTCCACAATCATCCTCGTGTGCTGTCGAGTCAACCACCCAATCACAACCGACTTTCTGTATGTTTACAGGGTTAAAATTTCGATTTATGCAACGAAGACACTTACCCGACATATTCCGGAAATACACACGTCTCTAGAGCCCACGTTGCAGGGAGTACCATCGGCAGCATACTCACCCCAAGGTACGATTACAGTTTCATTAGCGTCACTGCAGTATAACTGACAAGGTTCATCTGCAATAATAACACCACCAGAAGGTTCATCAATATTCAATTATATGTAGATCTAAGTGTGGGAGATTCGTGCTCTAGGCGGGGATTTCAGAGGAGTGCTTGTAGAGATTAAATACTCGTGATGTGTTTCCATTTAGTGATTCAGAGCGGCGGTGAAATTAAGACAAACGGATCTTTATTAAAGTAAATTCCGAATATTTTTCTTAGCATCGCACAGTGGTCACGATCGCAAATCTAGCTGGACAAAAATCATTACTCAATAAAATTTCGTCAATTTTTGGAAATGAATTTTAACGTTTATCACATTCATAGAACTTTTTAAGGCAAGCCTACTGCATTTTTTTTGTAATGGGGCCGTTTCCCAATATTTTGCTTCAAGTTGAAAATATCAATAAATATTATTAAGAAAAGTTGCTTAGAATAATATTTTAGATTTTTAGAGCAAATTTTAGTCCAAAATTCACATTTTGCTTTTTTTTACTTTTTAAAATTTTAAATTCGGTCAGAAGTTTGATCATTAATTTGTCTACTTTTGTTGTTAATAGTTTTGTTATTTTTATTCGGTTCAATATCCTGTTAACTGTATTTTTATCATTCACGTTGATTTTCACTGAAAATTTTGAAAAAAACAAAAATTGACGAAAATAAGAGCTTGTATTCATTCTAATTGCAACCGCCTGAATATGGTTGTACATATATTTTGTACATGCATTTTCATGCAGTTTTTCTCTTTGTCAAATTTAAATAAAATATTGCGTTAAAAATTGACAATCGGTTGTTCAAGCGCTATAAATTATTTGGTTTTATCAATGTAAGATTACACTAATATTTCACTTTTGTGACAGTCAAATTCTAGAATATCGGCGAATTTTGGAGTGCGTTTTCAAAATTTATGTTTTACCAGATTGGTTCAAATATGAATGCAAATTGTTTAATAAAACTATTAAAGCCTGGAGGTATTATTGATTTGAAATAAACACAATCAAAGTTATAAATTTTAAAGATATAATTTCTATATATTTGTAAAATGGCATTTAATTACGATAAAAGGTAGATCGTTCGTTTTCTTGTTTCTTAGTTTAGTAGTTTCTACTAATTTACATTTTTTTTTAAAATAAATAAATGAGGAGATTCAAGATTCATAGATGAAGATAAAATCACTCCACAAATTTCTATTAAAGTTTGATTTAATTTACTATCAAAACGTGCAAGGAGAATCATCTCATGTCCCAAAAATGTTTTCAGTAATATTTTTATAAGTAATTTTGAATGTAAAGACGGTTTGGCACGACCACATTTTTTCTCAAATTTTTACGAATAAATTTTACGCATAAAATTTTTTTTCAAATTAACGTTCAAGATTTGTCCCAAAATTAAAGCAGTTTTTTTTTCTGTTCGCTAACCTCTAAAAACAGCGGTTTGGGAGTTTATTCTCTTCACTTGGCGCATTGTTACTGCGTAGAATTGTGAAAATATTTATGAACTTTTAGAATACGTTGCGCTTTTCCATATTTAAATTGAGTTATTAATTGTTTATTACTTAAATTATCACATTCTCAAACTCAGTTTAACCCTTTTTATTCTTTTAAAGTCAACGTGATTTTCCTCCATCCGTTCATTGTCCCTGAATTGTCAATATTATAATTTTTATTCAGAAGCAAAACTTTTGGTAGCCATAATAAAAAAAATTAAATAAGCATCTAAAATGTTAGGTGAAATATAGTACGAGCCAAACAAAATACACAAGATAGTCGGTGCGTGACTTGTTTTTTGACAAATTCCTAATTGTTCCTAAGAAAATTTGAAGCAGTAAACAAAACATTTCGTCTTAAAAATCCAATACTCTGTTTTTTGTCTTCCGTGTTTGCGTATTTTTAAAGAGTAAAAGTAAGAGAGTACTTTAATGATTCTTTAATAAATCAAAACTAGTTCCAGATTGAAATAACTTGAAACAAATTTTAAAACTTTAGTTAAACTTTAATTTTATTTCAAAATTAGAAAGGAAATTTCAAGCAATATTATTTGTTTTTAAGCATATTCCGGGAAAAAATGGGTTTTTGGGTAAGTATGTAATTTCAGTTGAATGACCAATGTCACAAATTTGCAAAATTTAAAAACAGTTTGAAAAAATTGGCTTGCATGTAGTCCTCATAATTTGTCTGAAATTGCAATGCAAGGGAGTAAAGTGGTTGTGCTGGCTGTAGATCCAATTCTGATAAAAACAACATGGACAAACGCACAGTAATCGACAGTTTGAAGATTTTAGAACAATATACGTTATTCAGAAATTCAAATAAACAAACTTGATTATTGATTTTTGACCAGCTAGATTCGCCATCGATGCCACTGTGCAAATAGTTTACTGAAACAATTACTTTTTTATTTCTGCAACTAAATCTCCCGTCTGCAGTGTTTGGCAGAATGCAATTAAAGTTTTAATCACTCAATCGTTTGCGCCCATAAATTTATACCAACTTTTTCTGTGCCATCAAGTGCAGCTTTTATCTAATTTTACCTTGATCGAAATAAGGCTGCCATTCGTATTTCCTCCCTTCGTAGTTCCTATTATTATATTTCGAGCATTGAAAAGCTCTAAATGTGGGTCTGTTGTCTGGACAAGGATCAGTGTTACATATCCTGTATCGTCTTCGCTCTCCGGTGCAAAAGCGACCTCCGGCTGTTGGACTAGGGTGGTCGCATTCTCTTTGTGTGACGGACACACCAGCACCACAGGTGCGAGAACATTCACTCCAGGAACTCCATTCTCCCCAACCGCCGTCAATCGCGACAGGAGGCTCCATTATCGGCACGCATTTCTGATCTTGACACCACTGAAACCGATAAAACTATTATTAATTGCTCGTTTAACCAAGACCATTAGTCTTGTGTAATATCGACATCGGTGACATACTAGTCCTAATTACGACAAGAATAGATGTCATCGATGAGGATTTATCGTCGGTTTTCAATTTTTACAAGTCTGCAAAAAATTTCAGTTAATAAAAGTAAACTTTCTTTAGAAATCTTAAAGTTAACAGTTTCGACTTTCTTTTTACTTAAAAGAACTCCACTGATATACCGTCAAATAGTTCCGAAATCCGCGACGCGTTCATTAAAAGTTTGAAGCTTTGACTTATTTATTAATTAAAGAAAATTCGAGGTGTCTTTTCATAAAATAACTAAAGCAGATAACGAGTATTGTGACAAACTCCAGCTTGCAACAATTTACGTAATCAGTGCTCTAATACCGTGAAATGATCTACGTTGTTTATTAGAGGAAGCAATTTATACTTTATGTGTACTTAATTAATTTCAGATAGATACAACTCCTAGGTGGTCTTGGTTAACCGGTTAACACTGAAACTCAAATGATAAAACACAAAAAAACAACTTTGAGTTGTAACAACACAATGACAGTTCAATTAAGTTTACCTGTCAGCCAATATGTTATCTCTGGTAAAGTATTGGCGGTTTCTTGCAATTTAGAGATAAAATTAAATTAACTGCGATAATTAAATCTTCACACGTGAGTGTAGCCAGTGACGTTGCTTGGCTTCTAATTGTTTTACACTTTGGGGTTAAAAATAAAAGGTTCTCCTGTGGGAGTTCTCTCCGGTTAACGCATAGTTGAGAAGTTTAAAGACACTTTCAGTTAGTTTCAAATTTGCGCTGTACTGGAGAACAACAAATGATTTGTAATTTGTCATTGAAACCGTAATAATCGTTACGTGCTTCATTTCAAGTTGAAAAAACTCGGCGGGATCTATTGATAATAACGTCGTTTGTCTTGGGCACTGACAGAGAATAATAGTTCTAGCAATAAATGAGCGCAGATTTCTGAGGACTTAAATAGTGAGAACTGGTCTTATCGCGATAATAAGAGTAAAAAATTTTATGAATAAGCGATAATTCTAGCTACTGAATTCGCAGATTTATTGAGTTAAATTGCGGAAGATTATTAATTGAGATACTTATTAAAAACAGGTTCTAAGCTCTAAAGCCTAAAAATCCTCAGGGAGTATTTAGAAAACAAGAACTGAAACTTATAAAAATAAGAGGCTTTTCGTAAAACTGAAGCAATCTTTCGCAAATATAAGAAACTTGGGCGCATCCACCATTTTTGCAAAATTATAATGCAGGAAAATTTGATCTACAAGGAATTCCCAACGTGTCTGATGAAAATAAAAAAAGCTAGAAATATAGTGGAATGAAGCTCGTTTTAGCTACCACAGAATCATAAAAAATTGTGAGCCACCGCAATGGGACAGCTTGTGGTATTTCAATATTTATGGCGAGACAACTCTGTTTGGGGATGATCGGCTACAGTTTTTGGTAAATAAACTCTCATTTTAAGCACTTTAATTTTTTTTTAAACTGTCCTGTTAAAGTAGCGATTCATATTTTTAAATGCATTTTCATGCATTTTTTTTCTTCGTTAAATTTGATTTTCATAATAAAATATGGCGTTAAAAAATGACAATCGGTTGTTTGAGCGCTATAAATTATTTGGTTTTATCAATGTAAGATTACACTAATATTTCATTTTTGTGACAGTCAAATTCTAGAATATCAGCAAATTTTGGAGTGCGTTTTCCAAATTTATGTACTATCAGATTGGCTCAAATATGAATGAAAATTGTTTTATAAAACTACTGAAGCTTGGAAGTATTTATTGAATTGAAATAAACACAAAATAAAATATAAATTTTAAAGATATTATTTCTATATATTTGTAAAACGGCATTTTAATTACGATAATAGGTAGATCGTTCGTTTTCTTGTTTCTTAGTTTGGTAGTTTCTACTATTTTTCATTTCTTTAAAAAATAAATAAATGGGGAGATTCAGGACGTTGCATGCATAGATAAGATTAAAATAACTCCACAAATTTCCATTGAAGTTTCATTTAATTAACTATCAAAACGTGTAATGGAGAATCGTCTATTGCCATAAAAAATTGTGATATTTTTATAGGCAATTTTGAATTTAAAGGCGGTTTGACACGACCACATTTTTTCTCAAATTTTTACGAATAAATTTTACGAATAAGAATTTGAGATTTTTTTTCAAATTTTTTCAAAAATATTGTTTGCTAATTTTGCTGTTTGTCACTAGAATATTTATTTGAAAATAAATTTTAAAATTTCTATTCGAAAAATTGGAGAAAAAATGGGATCGTGTCAAACCGCCTTAACTCAAGAACTATATTTCATAGTAATGCATCATTGAAAAGACTGAGATCTGAAGAGCTGACAAATGCAGTGTTATGTCGTATTGTTTAGAAGTTACAGGACAAGTAAAATTAAGAAACTTTCAAAAATTCAAAGTTTTTGTTATTGTTGGTTGATTTCATAAAAAGATTGTAATTTCAAGGCACGTTTCAAGTTTTAAAATGATTTTAATATAGAAAACTTCTTGATGATGAAGAGTTCTTAGTTTGCTTATAGACTTATAGAAACTCTTGAAATGAGAACGTTTTCAAATTTATTTAAGTTATAAAAAACAAGACTAACAACTTTTCAACAAACAACAACAAAATTTTCATCAGTTTTGGAAAAGTTAGTTCTGCCGCCGACATCTGTAGTTCGTTAGATAGCTTATTTATTTAGCTTTTCAATGAAATGGTACTAAAAATTTTTAACTTAATAAAAGGGCAAAAAGTAACACCTTTAATAAAGTTTTATGATTTTGTTGTCGAAAAGTTGAAAAAAAAGCAAAAGTAAGTGATTTTTCACTACTCCACTACACATTTCGTCCAAAATCTGTAGACTCGTGTAATATAAAGAAAATTGAATAATTCGTGAAACTATGGAGAAAATATTCAGACAATTAAAGGAATTATACTAGCTGTAAGTACATATTTTAAATTTCAAGACATATGGTCAGTCAAAATAGAAATTTTGGTATTTTTTAGCCATTCATTTGGAGACAATAGATATTTTCAGCGCAGTGCGCATTCACCATTTTTGCTTCCAAAAACTCATATTCACATTTATTATTTAGAGTCAAACCAACCAAAATACCAGAAATAGCGTGTCCAACAAATAATTTTATAAACACAATAGTTATGCGACATTCCACACTGTTATATTAAAAATTAAAAATTAATTATTCGTTATGAACTTCATAATTAAAAACGGAACCTACAAAACCAAATTAGTTGATTTATTAAAATAAAATTGGAATCTCTGCTTCCGAAACCTTTGAAATTGTTTGTATAAAACAGAAAACCTGCAAAACCCTTGTATATTAATTCATGTAAAAAATCTTTTGGCTTGTTCGCGTACACACTTTTTCCATGTTTATGACTAACCTTGTGCTTTCCGCAATGAGTTCCAGGAGCAGCGGGCCTCAGCTGTGTCGTACACGTGTCATTTACTAAACACCACAGCCGAAAGCATATCTCATCCAAAGGCGTACACACAGTGGCATCACCTCCAAACTGGAACCGGCACTGGTAATCTGCATTGTACATGGCTCCAGGGGGCAGTTCCGGGTACTCGTACACTTCATTATCCTCCGGTTCATCTTGCAAGCATCCGCCGAGCCCCTTGCTGAAAGTTGATCATATTTTCCATAAACAATTGTTGGTGCTTCTAATAATTCAAAATGAAGGTTTGTCGTGCGGAAAATACCACATAAATTGTCTGTGCATTCTTTTTTATGAACGAAGGTAATATTAAAAGGTAATTAGGAGTGTCTTGAAATTTATGGTGCTTGTAATCGCAAAAGAGGTACTTACTCAAGGAAGTTGGTGATATCTCGACGGCTACATCGAGACCAGCTGACCCCTACGGTGTCGGCTTCAAAGCTCGGTGTCATGATGTGTGAAGTGTTGCCTTGTCGTCCTTTGCAACCGATTTTTTCAGTGTCGTGGTACATACCAAAGCTAGTCGATAAATACGAGAAACGTGAAAAAGGTGCTACTTTCAGAACGAAATATCGGCACGAAATGTCACGCAAAAAGAAGAAAGCAACTCAACACCATAAATTGTTCCTTCATGTTAAAGGATATTTATTGGCTTGTAATTATTTAAACTATTAAACTTAATGGGTAATTGAATGACAAGTACCTAGTAAATTTTACCTGCACAAATACTTTCAATGCATATTAATAAGCAAAAATAAACTTATAGAGAAACACGTACTTTATTGGTTGTCACGGGTCAAATGTGAAAAAAAAAAACGCGACATAAATTCCACAAGTTTGATTTCGGATTTAATAAGCTCGAAATTTCATAAGACCGACCCGTTATTAGCAACATTTATGGAATGAGAGTCTTACTTGTGCCCCATCTCATGTGCGATTGTATGCGCCAGCGTGATCCCATTGTCCTCATTAACGCTGCAACTCCTGCTGCTCTTGCACATTCCTGCAACATGGGCAACCCCTAGCGTATTACACGGAGCGTTCTGCCTCGCACAAATATCCTTTCTCGTGATAAGAATAGCAACATCGTGGTGATGTGGGTGCGAATCGTTTCCAGGATTTAAATCTCTCTGCCACTTGCAAAAGTTTTTTAAAGTCTGATCTGCGTTGATGCTTACGTTGAGATCGGGTTCCGAGAGAGGATCGTCTATTAAAATGATTTTTACTACAACGACCTTTATCATATTGCCTATACTCGGGTCCATGTAAAGGGACGACACCTTAGGTAAAAAATATTGTTTAAAATCGAAACAAACCCACAGATCGCCGGAAGAAAAATTTATTCGAAGAAAATTGCTCATAAAAACGGAAAGCAACAATGTGTTCTAAAACCCCCTCTTTTAAAAGAAGTCAAATTTTAAATCACCATTTTGAAAAATGTATGTTTCAAAAATTGCATTTTTTTATTTTTTAAATTTTTGATGGTTTATCTGGTTAAAATTCTATTAATCGACAACAAAATGTTTGCTGAGAAAAGCATTTATGACATACAACTCTAAAACCAAGACAACTGGGTAAAAAATTCCAATAACGCAATTATTTTTTTTTTTAATATACTTCTTTTTTTTCAAACTGAACTGAGTTCTTATGTGTACATTATAAGCAATTTAAGGCAATTTTGACAATTTAATATCAAATTTTTTCCAAAAAATTAACACTTGTTGCAAAATAGTTGCCAAAAATAAAAGTGGAAATCGCTGCGATTTTTACTTCAAGTGTTACACTTGGCCTCGACAGAGAGTTTTACTTATTTGAAGCTATTTCTGACTCAATTTTTTGTCACATTTGTGTTAAATCAGTTAACAAAACTGTTAAATTCTGAATGCATTGCCAAAGTTTAATTTGCAATTTCGGATTGTCCTATAAATGTTCTATCAAAATAAAGTAATAAAGAAGTTGATGTGAATCGTCAATAATTTTTTTAAAGCTATTTTAAAATTAATAAGCAGATTTTGCGTTAACTTTGCTGGGTATTGTGGTTAAAATTTCTATAATGTACGCCTTTTTCTCAACAATTTTCCAATTTACTAAAGTTAATACAGTGAAACTTCCCTTAAGCGGACACCAATAGAGGACAAGATTTTGTCCGCTTAATAGAGAAGATAGAAATTTTCAAAAACGTTTTTATAATAAAAATCTGTACTTCATAAATAAAGCGAAATTTCTTCAAACCAATAATTTATTTTCAACAATAAAAAATTAATGAAAAACAAGTAGTGCATAAATCGTTTTTGTGTAAATCATTAAACATAAAAAAATAAACATAACAATAAAACATAAAAAAACAGAAAAATAATTTAATTTAAAAAAAATCTTACTAAGTTTGAATTTCTTCCGCTGCAATTTTTTTTTAGTAAATTTGGAGGTTGAACTCCGTTTCCACACCTCCAAAATTATTTAAAAATTAAAATTTCCAAAAATTGTGTCTTTCGCTCTACAATTTTGCAATTTGGAGAATTAATAGCTACACGCGTCAAAAGTAGTAGTTTTTCCTAAGTTCATGCTGTAGCAATAAAATTACCAAAATTTTAATAGTGAATGTCAGAAATTTTCCTGTTTTTAAAATAAAATTTTAAGTCTGTCTTCCGTCCTAGCCATTTATAATTTATTAAAATTAATACATAACTCATAAGTAGTAACATTTCCAAGATACGTAGCCGATGTACAGTAATTATAAAAACATTCCAAATTTTGACAAAGGATGTCTGAATTTTTTGCCTCGCCTTTACAATTTCTAAAATTTGTCTTTTGACAGTTTTGTAGCTTGAGTTAATTGACGGTTTAAAAGTACTAACTTTAAAATTGTATGACATACATGTAAACATTCTGTTGTCGATTATAAAATTTTAAACGCCTAACCCATCAAAAGGTTAAAAAAAAGAAAAATTCAGATATTAATATACATTTTCATAATTTTTAAAATAAAAGTAATTCAACCTAAGATAATTTAAAATTTGACTTTTTTTGAAAAATAGGGGGCTCTCTCTATAACACATTGCCGGTTTTCGTTTTCATGAGCAATTTTTTCCGAATAAATCTCTTCCGCCGAACTGTGAACCAAGCGTTAAAGAAAAAGATTTTTTATTTAACGCGTGGTGGAAATAAAAATGTCGTTAGCACATTCTGGTCACTTATTGACGGGCCAAACTGACTCGTAAAATCGATCGTTAAAAAAATTTATGCACCAATAATAAAATTAATTTTAGCAATTAGAGCTCAGGTATTCCGGGAATTGAGATTAGTGAAATAGTTTGTTTTACGAGCGACTAATTTGCAAAAACGTCGCTAAGCTATAAAACGGCGGAATTCCTCGCCGTTGTTTGCGACACAAAAAAGATGGTTACCATGTTCATGATCATCAGCAAATACGTCTCAATGTCTCCATCCTCATGAAATTCCACCATAGTGGGATCCGCCACAAGCAAAGTCTCAACATATTGCGGCTTGCTCACCGAGCGCTTTTGCCTTCCATCAACTTTCTTATATTTATGTTTTTTCATTTCGGACTGGTGCACGCTCGGGATATCAATTTTATGTTTATTTTTGTGCTTTTTCTCTTGCACCTTTACTTTACCCAGTTGTTTCTGCCATTCGAGTCTAGAAAATTAGAATTATTTATTTTCTTAATTGCCAAAACGAGGTAATTCTTACTCGGTCATTTTTTTCGGTTCGCGAGTGCCGCAGTCACGAAAGTGCTTCCTTCTTTTCTTTTTCTTCTTCTTCTTCGCATTACCTGACACAACAGCCGATCTTTTGTAGATCAAATGGGGGTGGCCAGGATCGATTTGTTTAATTGAATTATGAGCGGGTTCGATGTAATATCTCCCATTTTCAGTGTGGAGTGTACCTGTCTTTTAAACATGAATTTTATTCAGGTTGTGTCAGCTTTTCTCGGTTTATGACAGCCGAGACATAAAAATATGCAACAAAAATGAGATCATTCCGGGTCATGAAACTACATTGTAACAAAAAAAAACCAATCAATTAACTTAAAATCGACTTCTGTTTCTGTCTGAAAATTTAATTAAGTTTCAATTAAGTTTTTGCTTGTCACTGCATTACGTGGATTATTTTCCTTATCACGAATGAAATAAACTCACCAGTCCGTTGCACGTTGAAATGGCTACCCTGGAATTCGGTTGACCATGAACAATGCCTTGAAAATGACAGTTTTTGGATTTATCGCTCGGTTTTGATCTCGTATGTGTGTCCCTTCTTCTCCGCTCTACAACGAGAGCCGGAGCTAAAAAATTTCGGACCGGTTCAAGTATCAATAGGTGTTCTGTATCATGTATGGTTATGTTGAAGTGCACCTGACCATCATCGTGGAAACTTGTCAAGTCGTGGGAAACGTAATCGCCGTTGGGAGACACTTTTCGTGGCACAGTTTCATGAACTCCTGATGATAAAACGCCAGTGTACAAACCTGCAACAACAATCGTTTATTATTTGAGTGAATCGACTTGATTTTCCACGTTTTAGAGCCGCTCCTGAATTTTATTGGGTAATAAATTACGGCAATTCCTGAAAACAAGGTATTTCCTCGGCGAATCTTGTACATATCTAAATAATTTATGGCGAATTGTACACAATACTGCGGCTAAAAATTCCTGGACGTGGTGCCATCTTCAGCTGTCATCGGGGCGTTACATGATGCAGCATTGAAATCTCTCGCATTCTGCAAACGCCTTACTAACTACGGTTACGTGTTCGGAATGCCGCACGCCATTTGAATTTTATCAAATTGATGAAACAGGAGACCGCAAATACAAAAAGTCTTGACCTGATATTTGATACCGAGAAACCAGAACGGACTGTCTAGCTGCAACGAGTTCTTTTATTGTTTGTCATTGGAGGTGGAATCAAGCTGTCACTTCTCATAAAAATCGAGATCTTGTAATCAATACGGAAGCCTTCAAACGCCGCATATTTCAGACAAATCAGGTTACTTATTTATAAAAAAGCTCTTAAGTTTATCTGAAAAATTTTTCATAACATCACAGAGGCGAATGCTTTAATGCATAGTTCATTAGGTAAATAACAACTTTATATAGGTAGCTTATCACGTCGTTTTATGTAAATGCCACAGCGTTAAAATTCCGAGGGATTTAAAACGTTTCATTCCGGATAGTAAGTTATCGCTGATAATGGAGCTACTGAATTTCTATCTTTATAGATTGAATTTGAATCGACTAAGTAGAGCGTTGGAAGTTCAAACAGTTTATTACCAAAATTTCAATTTAATTTTAATTTTTTAGTCCCCGAAGCTTGAATATAATGAATAACATTTCTGGGAAATTGTTTAGCATTAAAAAGTTTTCAAATTGTAACGTTTCAATAAAATTTTAGATTGTCAGACTTTGACATTACACGACAAACGAATTTCTTGTTTACCATAAATTAACATTCATAGTGAAAAAAAGAAGAAATTTTCTTTCAGGATATGGTTTGCTGGACTAAAATAAAAACTATAAAGTTTTTTTCTTAATAGTGGGCACTTTTCCTTCCCACCATCGAAGCATGCCAAACGTCTATCGCATTTTACTTCGGAATGTCAGATCAAAAAATGAAAAATGTAGCTGATAGTTCTGCTAGGTGTTAAAATATAACAAGAAAAACCAAATATCTTAAAACTGTGTTCAAAGATGCATCTAAGAGCAAAATATTCAGAAAATGTAACAAATTTCTCTAAACAGAAGTTAATTTTCATCTTTTTTAAAAAGTCACAGCGCTTTAAATTTGGTAAAATTCAATTGATTTTTTTTTAATTATAGATGAAATTGAGAACAAATTATTACAAATTAATACTGTTAACGAATTTTATTAATAAAAAATCTACATTTTTCTTTTTTTTTAGTTCTTAGATTGAACTAAGAATTTTTGGCAACATATTACCCAATGAATAAATAAATAAATGGTTTTGCTGTAAGTTGCGACCAAAGTTCTGCGTAATTATTGCTGTCTTTTCATTTCAAGAACGTACAAATTCTTTGAATATTATCAAATGTTCTCTAATAAATGTCCCAATTGTTTTGACCTGTGACAACAAAAAAAATCTAATTGTAAAATTTGGTTAACATTAAAACAGGTTATACCTAATTCTTTGTTACTTTTTGCGGCAATTTTGAAACACCCTGTATATCAGAGACTACTAAAAACATCTGTTTTTCACCGTAAATAACATGGAAGCAAAAAGTTTTACATTAAAGGACTATAAGCATTGTTTAAAAGGTACAATTTCTCAGCAAAATGTGTATTATCATTAAATTTTATTAGAAGTAATAACGACATGCCATCAAACGCAATATCTCTTGCCTGTTAAAACTTTCCAAATTGAGCAATTTTACAGTAAAATTTTATTGTACATTTTTGGCCATTTTATAAAAATATGCACAATATAAATGCAAAAAAACAACTTTTGAAAACTTTGTTCATTTTTTCTACAACACTCCGAAATGCAACTTAATTTTCGATTGGCATTGCGCAAATTCTATTACGGCTAGAAACATATGTCTAGTTTAAAATTTCGCCAAGAATTGTTTTGATCTCTTGAATTTTTTTATTTCACAGTTACTTCAGAACTAAACTCTCACCCTCTAGCGTCCACTATTTAGAAGAAAGACTGTTCAGATCTTATTCTTCATTAAGCACAGCCGTGCGTAAGGACTAGTGAGAAGAAATCGCACGGTCCGTTTAGATGAATGTTTTGAGTTGGCAACATAGCAATGACAAATTGGCGTCTTTCGCCACCGCTGTGCTATGTTTTGATCAACTAATTAGACCACAATAAAATTCTATTGTCGTTTCAATATTCCGTAACTCTAGTGATAATTAGGTGTTAAACATGAACATTTCCTGTCATACAGTATAATTGTTGGATTCCATGCGGATACGAGTAGGAGGGAAAAGTTCTGTGCCATAGACATTATAATAATACTTACTGAACGGAGCATAGAGAGAGATGACTGGTGACAAGATCTAAACAAAGATAGGTAGAAAGAAATCAGCTGATGTAGTCGACAGAGACTCAACTCGATTGTTAATGAGTGTTACCACTGTTAAAGCAACATTATTTTGTGTTGTAAGTTTTTTGAATGTGTTGGGAGAGAACCAGCTGAAAAAATGAATTATGGGTTGAACTTTTCGTTAAATTATTTAAAAGTACCGCCGGTGTTTTCCAACCAAATGACCAATCAACGAATCGACTACATCACGTGGTATATCGGTTGAGTTTTTATCTTTGTCTAACAACAGAAAGACTTTATCTTCTATCCTTGTCCCAATCCTGTCACCAGTGCTTTCTGAACACAAGTTTAGTATAGGCTCCGTCCATATATTATTATGTCTATGTTCTGTGCCATACCATAACCTCACTAATTTGTTGTTTTGTAAGATTTGTGTTTGTGGATTACTTTTCATTGAATGAGGGGTTAGCAAACATAGTTTTTTACACACACATAGTGTGTACATAATCAGCTGACTCCAAATATCAATGCGGTGACAAAATGTAGTTGTATTTGTAGAAAAAGTATAGTACGCAACGCGAAGGTAAGGCCAATTACGCATTTGTGAAATTATTGCACTCGGCTACGCCTCGTGCACAATTGCTTCACTGCGTGCGTAATTGGCTAGTTATCATTCTTGTTGCGTAATATACCATTTTCAACATGATATTTTGCGATAACTGAAAAACTTGTCAGTTGCTTGTAGAACCATCTAAATTAATCAAAATTGACATGTGCTCATTACAGGTATCCAAGTTATCCCTTTCAAACAATGCCAATTTCTAAAATTGCTCTTTTGTAAATCGGTAAATTGTCTGCAGAAAAAATAACGTATAAGCCGAATCAATGCATTTGTCTTAAAAATGTAAAATTACACATTTCAAAAGTTTGTCGACATGCTTTTAGTTTATGGTGAAGTGCACAAAAATGGTTTACCAGAAAGCGGTTTTAGGATATGAATATTTTTCCAATAGATACATATCGCATATCAGGTTGTTTGGCAAAGTTCCACCAGAGACTTCAAAATTTTAAGACAGACAGTTTAAGGACACATTGAGAACTTGTTGTATTTTCGTTGTTTCCTTACAATCCATCAAATATTTTACTTCAGATTTGTTTAGCAACGTAACCACATGTGTTTTTTAGTTTTTTTCCTATCGCATCTCATTGGTCATCTTGAGAAAGCTATAACTTCTAAACGAACAAAAAAAAAGATTCTTTCTTAAAGAAGTCCAAAGACTTAACAGTTTACGAATTGCCGCTTATTTGTAAAACATTCTGTAAAAGTGCTAGAATTTGGCCCGCTTTTTAAGAAAAAAAAAGTTAATACATTCAAAAATAATAAATTCCAAGAACTGTAAGCACCTTAAAATTGCAATCCTAGATTTGTGCAGAAATTACGGATCGAAAAAGCTGAAATTATGCAAATAACTGCAACATTCATGAAATTTTAGCGTCAAGAAACCGCAGTGCTTGGTATTAAATTAATTATTACAAGACATAACGTCGAATTATCCGTGCGACTCCGGCAGTAACAGGACTTTAAAACGACATAAACATCAGGATTTCTATTTCAGGAGATTAAGAAAAGCTGTTTTATTGTCTTTAAAATAACAAACTTATTATCTGCATGTTGTGATTTTCTTGAAGGATAACGAAACAAAGGAACTTACACAAAATAAAATTGCATATTTATTGCCGCGTCTTGTGCTTTTTGTTTTTTTAAGAGATATGTAAATAAAAACTTTATGCCTACAGTATTTCCCAAGTTGCTCATTACTCACTTTTAAATATAACTAAGTTGTTTTCTTAAATTTTATTACACTCTTTGTAGTAAAAAAACATTCGCTCGATCGACGTGAGCATGATATTTTAAGTGGAAATCAATGCCAAATAAAATTCGGCAATAAAAATCGTTCTCGACACATCTCGGAGTTAATAATTTTTTAATTTAACGCCTTCGGATATTTCCTTGATTAGCATTTAAAACACTTGGAGTGGTGTTAATATTTCATATTTAGGAAGTTATAAAAGCATCAAATAATTCAGAGATATAAATGTCAAATAAAGCTATAAAACTAATTTTTTCTAACGAGGATAGATGTGATCGAATCAATACGCAATAAGACAGGAAACTGTTGTATCCTTTATTGGTAATTGAAAGCTACCTACGTTTTATTTGTGTTGGTTTTTTAAGGTGAAATAGGTAGATCTGACTAGTTTACATTCCCACACAATGAACAGCTGCTACAGAATCAAGGAGTCTATAAAAATGAGATCATTACACTTTTAATTATCAATTAATATTACACTAAAGTGTTTGATCTCGTGTAGTGTAGCGTGTAAGATTTAATTTCCTGTTTCTTTGACGTTCACTAATGTTTAATGTAATGTAATACCTACGAAATTCCGGAAAGACTTCTTACAAAGCTTTCGCGATTAATGAGTTGATGTCGAAAATAAATTTTTAATTAAACTTATTAAAAAGAAAAAATGGTGTACCCTCAAGCCTAATAACAGAAGTTTTCGGAACGATCCAAAAACGAACATTAGAGGGAATTAAGGAACAATAAATTAATTGTTTTTAATGGTAGAGCGGGTATAAATTTATAAAGTGTAATGACAACGTGTCTAAAAAGGAAACACCCATTCGCCGCCATTATTCATTTCAGTTATAATTAAATGCAAGACAGACCAATCAATTTTAATTAAATAACACATACATCATATGATATTTTAATAATTTGACGGCTCAAGTGCACCTGGTTTTGTTGACTGCGATTGCACACAAATTGATCGGAGATGTGTAAACAACGAAATGTGTTTGCGTCAACTGCATTCAAATCCAAACACTTTTAATTAGAAAAGTCCTAATTAATAAGTCGTGTATGGTGGATAAACAAATCAACGAGTCACATAATCAAGCTTTCGGCTTCATTGTGGTCTTGTCAACTTTTTATTTATTTATCTGTTTGACGGAACTTGTTCTTAATTAGCTTGATCGGGAATGTTTAATATAGTTATTAATGAACAACTGAATTTAATTAAATCAATGGAGAAGGTTACATTTTTTTGATGTTAAATGGTTTTAGGTACACGAATTTTTAGTGTCAAGGTGGGTGGATATGTACTTTGCTATTTTTAGTTTTTTTCGAAGGATACAAGAAATTTATGGAATCAAGTATTGAATCGAAATTACAACTTGTGCCGAGTTTGTATACTAGAGACTGAATTATTTAAATATCATATTTACATTTTGTTGAATGCAACTATTTGAAAATAAATATCATTATTCACATACCAATGGCTTGTGTCAGCGTTTATAATTTTGCGTTTCTCAGAAAAATGTAAGCACCTGTTTGTTTTAATTTTGGTAAAATAAATGCGGGATGTTTGGTGAAAATTTCTGTGAAAACCTATTTTTGGGACTGGGAAAATATTGTCTCTGATTTTTTGGCTCCTATGTATGAAACGAGTAGTAAACTTTAACATCCGGCACTTTTTAACCTAGTTTTAAAAGAAGAATAACAAAAAGATTCTTAAGAAATTTGCTTTATTTTGGTTTGAGCTTTATTCACCTTTTACTTAAATTTTAGTCGCTAGAGAAGCAGGTGAAAAGTATAAAAATTTAAGAAAAAAATAGAATAAGTCCACAAATTAAACAGAATAAATTTTAGAGATGAATAATTTAAAATAACAATATTAGATGATTTTATCAAAAAAATAAAAACGAAGATTCACTTTCATTCTGATTAGACAAATGTTACAAAAAAAAATTATACAAAATTAAGATGATAAAAGGATTATAACGACAAAACCTAAATTGAAGTAATGTTGCGAGTCAAAAAATGAAAAATTTTAAATTTTTGGTTTTTTGATCGCCACTCGTATATTATTTGACCTATTGATCTGAGATTTGTCTAGTTTATAGAACTTGAGTTGCTTTTTTGATTGACGTAACTCAAAAGTATTAAACGTCGTTTCGCTTTGAAAAAAAATTCTTGAAAATGACTCCATAAAATTTATTCTCAATAGTTATTTGTTTCACTAGGCTAGAAAATGTTCTTTTGGAAATGCAAGGAAAGTATTGAAATCCGAGCCCGGGGGGCGAGGATTTCAATTTCCGAGCATTTCCAAAACATTTTCTAGCCGTGTCAAACATGAAATTTTGTGCGCCGACAAATATTTATAGTAATTTATTTTGACTTTTGGTTTGAATTTGAAACGTCATTCCCTCATTTAGGGGAATTTCATCAGCTGGGAAAGAGGTTGGTAGCACCCCATTCAAATCAAACGATTGCAGATTAATTTAAATTCAAATGTGTTTCAGCAAATTTTTGTGGTATCTTTGCTTAATTAATCTACCTTTATTATTTTCGAAGGTCATTGGCCTCCAAATTCTCACACAAATTGACACAACTGACATTTATGCAGCGATGCCAACTTGCAAAATAAAACCAACTATTCGAAATGTCAGGTTTGACTGCCTAGAGATTCAAAAGGTGATCTTCTTGCCGCAAATGAGTATCACAAATCTCATGAAAAGTGACGGAGGCGCACAAAATATATTGTAGTCGATATCTAGTTTACTTGTGAAAAAAATTTCTGTTTCGTGGGCTGATTTTACGCAGAATTTCACGCTGAATCCAAAACTGCCTCTATTTTTCCCGTACGGCTACAAATAACTGCATTAAAGGCGTTTAAAGTTTCGGGTAGTCGCCAGAGTTAAATAGAGCATTTCTCTATATGGAGATAGAAAAAAAAATAAAATTATAACCAATATACTTTATCGTAGTTAAACCAATAAATGAACATAGTGTGGAAAACTTAAAACTTAACTGAACATAAAAAGCAAAGCCAGAACAGCTTGAAGGCGACAGAAATAACAAGTTCGCACCGCAGAGGGCCACCCGGCATGGACCCCTTTCCAGGTAAGTTAGTGGGTGGTGAATCACCGAGATTTAACAAAAAATAGTTCGAAACTGGATCTATTACAAAATTAAAATGAGAAAGAAGAAAAAATAAAAATAAAAATTGAAAGAAATCTAAAAAAATGAAAAACAGATTTTATTTGATCTCATTGGATTTCCGTGTTTGCACATTTTAGTTCTCTTCCAACGAAAAGCGAAAATAGTAATTTATTTAAACATTGTCACACCTTTCAAAAAAAGGTCGGTAGGTGACACCGCACCGGTGCTCTTATAGCCTTTGGTGAGCTGGTGTCGTGGGTCAGAGAGTCTGGGCGCCAAGAACTTAGTTTGATTTAAAAGTAGCCAAGTCGCTCAATGCTACGCGGAAGTAAGATAAATGGTTTAAAAAATTAGGCTTTAATAAAAAATATGAAATTAACAATTGGTGAAAATTGAGGTGAGGTTGGTTAGTTAAATTTAAATGACAGGTTCGATACCGTGTCACAGCTGTGATTGGTTTACAGAATGACTATGTTAAAAAAGGTTAAATATTAAAAATAATAATGATCAGTTAAATTGGACTCAAGAAATAAATTAAATCAGATTACAGGCAAGCGAGACTCTCGATGGAGTCGATAAAAGCACGCTGTCGGCGACGTCGATAGTACGACTCAGGCGGTGACGCAATGAAACAATAATATCGCAAAAAAAGGTACTTATCGCCGTCGGGAACGCTCCAGGTGCCTCGGTCGTCTGGTCCGGGCTGTATGTGGCCGCTCGGGGTGGTTGTTAGCGGGCGAGAAAGTCTCGGCTACTCCACGAGGTCGATCGGGGACTCAAGGCGACGGGCAAGGGTGTTGTAGGCGTACCGGCGAGAATCGGGTAGTCGTTCGTGCGAGAGTTGTAGGCGTCCGTGCGACCCTAATTTTCTAAATTAGTATCGTCAAGAAAAAACGTGAAATATTACCTCTCTGAGGGTGAACGATACCTAATGCGGTTCTGGGGTTCTTAACCGCAAGTACGGGACTTCAAATAGTACTAGGAAGTGCTTAGACGGTAAAGATACGGTACTTTAAGGTAAGATACTACGTCTGCTTCCTTCGAAGCCCAAAACGGAAAAAGAACGTTAAAATACCACGAGGAATCGTAGGTGGCACTACCTGTGATTTCGGGGATGATAAGAAGATTCCGACCTCTGCGCGAGTACCGCGGGCGCTCTCAATGTCGCACTTGTCAAAGAGTCGTGATTGACAGGTTATGTTAGTTTGTTGTTGTTGGTGAATGTCCGCAATAAACGTAGGTTGGTAAGTGATACTGTTATCTAACATAGTAATCGCGAGAGGGTTGATCTTGAAAACTAAAATGGTTGTTGTAGGGATTTAGAGAAAAGTACGGGAACCAGTCATGACGAATTCCTGGACTGGACAACATAAAGGGGCTTTAAACCACACCGAGTCGCCCTTGGTTCGGTGCGACGATACAAGAAGGAACGTGGGCTCTGAAATTCACCGGAAGGGTGCCAACACCTTCCAGAGGGACAGTCGAAAACGCTCAGGGGTGGTCTGCGCCTCACCAACCCCTTCCTGGCGAACACACGAAATTTTTGGGGCAAAGGCTTGATCCAACTTCCCCTAGGATTGGAGCCGAAGAAAAGATAAAAAAGATAAACGCGATAATAGTAAGTTTTGAACTGTGGAGACTTACTAGACTATTATTCATTTTAGGTTGAACACTGATGTTGTCGTGTCAACGGTGGAAAAGTACCCAGGCATTTATGGGACTCCTAAATCGCCTCCCATACCAGCGGTGTCTCGCGTTTATCCCCTAATTCATAAAAATCTTAATAAATGACCTTGTTCTCATTTTAGAAACGTTACAACATAATTAGAAAAATTTACATCTAGGTAAAAAACTCAAAATAAGAATAATTGCATAATTCATTTTTAAATTACCTGCGCCTGACAACTTTTCCTTCTATTATTTCTCGAAGACTAACGGTTTGAACTAATAAATTATTATTATGTTTCCAACATTTTTGCATCCCGTCAGTGTTTGTAAAATTTCAAAACAGCTGCACAAAATTTTGCTTCATGCATATTTATCAAATTACTCTTTACCAATACGTTTCTGATTTTGATTGAAAATACAAGCGTTACGTGGATCGACCTAATTCACAAATTACTGTAAAAATGTTTGACAATTGTGTGGGATGATGTTGCAACGAATTCCAGCGATTTATATTCTTGCAAATATTCGTCTTATTACGAGAGAAATTTGTGTAAATATAAATTAAGTGTGACAGATATTTACATAAAATTTGGATTATAAACAATTAGACGGTTGAGAAAACATCACGCGAAATAAATGTCACTGTATAATTTTATTATAAAAATTAATTCTTCGGAATTAATGATAGAAATTAAAGAAAACGACATCAATTTTGTAACATTCACTCGTAATTACATGTTATTAAAAAGAATGAGTCATTTTGAAAGAATCTGCTTCCTAGGCTACTTGAGAGCGCTTTTTTAGTTCGATAACAACGATTTGCATGTACAAATTGGTATGGAAGACATGATTTTATGGCTTTAGCCTGACTGGTCATGGTCCTGAATTTTGCGATTACGTCTGTTGAGTAATACATCAACACGAGTGTTTGAATTGAAATTTTATTACTGCAGTAATAGCTACTGTAATATAATGAAGACGTTTATGGGTATTTACGCTTTGATACGACATAAGTGTACCGTTTTCCTGATATAAGCAGACAGCTCTGACGTAAATGCAGGAAATAATTGCGGTGACAAAGAATGATTTCCTCGTATAAAATCATTAAAGCCGAAAAAAGCTTGGACTCAGGTAAACTACGAAAACTGATCACGCAGCCTCTTTATGGAGATTGATATCTCTGTCACGCTCAAGCTCATTAAGTCCTAACTGGAGAGAATAGTTGGTTTTTAGGGTTCCTTAACTCCCTAAGGATTATTACATCTGTTCTGGACAGTTTTTAGGCCAGTAACCGGCAGAAAGAAGGCAAAGAGGTGGGCGGCTCCTCTGGTGTTTAATAAACAAGAAACCTACATAGAAGAAGTGATTTAACAACATCTAAAAAGCAAGTTTCGGTGTTTCGTTACAAGTGTTGGTAGGCGGAGGATCGACCTCTTCATAAAACACTTCGCGATCTGTTCCTTTTCACATTTTGAATGATTACTTTTACTACAGTGCATCCCACACCTTACACTTGCGACTTCCCACTTTGACAGCTTGTTGAATGCACTTATTCATTCATCCATTCATCAGCTCCACTTATCCGCAACGCGGCAGTAATTTATGGACATAATTATTTCGACGAAAAATCGCGGTTCGACTATAATTATTGGGTTTCAGTGTAATCACTTACGAACTGTTATGTTATGCGTGTATGTATTTGACTAGTTACATGTGTATGAGGCAATTAAAGCGGCTCCTGCGTTGTTTTAGTTTAAATTGCCTTGCGTAGGTTAAATGTTACTGGTTTTGCAGTAAAGTTAATTAATCGGAAAATTTAGAGTGTGGAAATAGTGGACCACTGCGGTTTATATTCGTTTTTATCCCCTGGATTAACACAAAAAAAAACTCTCGTTGATTGACCAACATTTAATTATCTATTATTTCAATTTATTTCCCTCTCTAGTTTATGTTTGCAGAAAGGAGCTCTTTCCGGATGTAATCTTCTGTTTCTAAAGCCAAATATGCAATTATTTTCCGTTTTTGCCAGTATCTCGTTTGTTAATGTCACCGTAAATTTCTAGATAAATCTGAAATGGTAATTCGATTTGCAGACTCCTACAATATGTTTATTCGCTTCGTTCGTATAAAGTTAGGATTTTATTTCTAAAAGACTGGGAAATGCCGAGCGTTCCGGAAAGATCTAATGCTGGATGTTACACGGGAATGTTATAGCTTTAGATAATTCTTTCGATTAGCACAATGTATAAAGCTTGATTTGTAAGGCTCTGGAGACATTGAGGAGACAATGAAAATTACACTAGTCCACAAGATTTCGGGAAAATTTGTCATGTAAAAGTGGAAAGTCAGAAAAGCCTTCTAATTTCCAAACTTTAAAAATTTATATCAAATTTTTGAAGAAACAATCGTAAATTGGTCATTTGAAGAATTATAAATTGAACATTTGCTGAAGTTACTACTTTTGACTTCTTTATTCGGCACGCTAAAATTCGAAATTTGCAGGTAAACAGAATTCATTTAAAAAAAAATAAATTTTATTTAATCAAGTTTTTGAAAAAAAAATCGTAAATTGGTTATTTGTAAAACTATAAATTTGAAATTTGCAGCAGTTGCTACTCTAAACTTCGTTATTCGATACGCCGAAATGCAAAATTATCAAATAGATAAAACGAATTTTGGAAATTTTTATCTGCCAAGAAACCAAATTCTTGAAAAAAAATCGTAAATTGGTCATTTGCGGAACTATAAATTGCTGAAGGTACTACCTTTAAACTTATTTATTCGGCACGCTAAAATTCAAAATTTGCAAGTAAATAGAACAAATTTTGTAAATTTTTAAATTTTGCTTAATCAAGTTTTTGAAAAAAATCGTAAATTAGTTATTTTTGAAACTATAAATTTGAATTTTTGCTTTAGAGACTATCTTTGACTTCTTTATTTGGCACGCCAAAATGCAAAATTCTCAAGTAAATAGAACGAATTTTGGAATTTATACAAATTTTAACTAATTAAATTTTTGAAAAAAAAATCGTAAATTGGTCATTTGAGGAACTATAAATTTGAAATTTGCTGAACTTACTACTCTTAACCTCTTTATTCGGCACGCCAAAATCTAAAATTTTTATGTAGATGGGACAAATTTTGTAAATTTTTAAATTTGTTGAATAAAATTTTTGAAAAAATAATTGTAAATTCGTCATTTGTGAAAGTATAAATTTGAAATTTGCTTTGGAGACTATCTTTGACTTCTTTATTTGGCAGTCCAACATGCAAAATTCTCAAGTACCTATATAGAACCAATTTTGAAAATTTTTAAATTTTAAATGACCACATTTTAAAAAAAAACCTAAATAAATTTGAAATTTGTTAGAGATTTAGAATCGGTAGTCTTTAGAAATGGCTTTCCACTGCTCCAGTACAAATTTCGTCCAAACTGTGCAGTAAATTGATCAAACTGATTCACATTTGAAACTCTGACCCCATTAAAAAACGACGCTGAAACCGCGTCTTCAAAGAAAGTTACCAGGAGGATCGAACGAACTCTTACACAACTTTCCTCTTCGCCTCAATAAAATTATTCATAGACAGTAAGCAATAAAATTGGGATTTTAACGGCGTTAAGAAAGGTGCTAAACTAACGATTTAGACACGAATGAAAATCCTCGCTTTATAAACAATATTTAACACGTCAAACACTAATATTAACGCTGAAATATCAGCTCTTATCTCACTGAAATCAAGTTTACATCTTTTTTACGAAAAGGTTTTATTTATTAGCCACAAATGACACGCGAAACTGCGTGACTAACTTCTTGTTCCCCTTTTTTTGTCTTTATAACAGCAATCAGCGATTTATCCTCGGTGAAATGGAGATGTTTCTGATTATAACATGTTTATCCGATAGTCTTATTTGAATTTTATGCAAATATTGAAAGTAATAAGCTGTATTGCCGTCTCACCCACGGTTTACCGCCCACTAAGGGCCATCACGATGAATTGCTACCAGAGGTACGTACCGTTCACTTATATTGTAAATTATGTACTCGAATTCGTGTCAGGAGTGTTTAGAGGAAGCCCTGCTGCTGCATCTTATTACGACCTGTCTTTACCGCAAATTACTCTGATTAAAAAGCGGCATGGGAGAAGCATTATTTTAAATTACGATTCAGTGCGAACGGAATAACTTCAGATCGCGTTTATTAATTACCTTCTTTCGCAGGAATTGAAACACCTCAGCGAATAGATTTGTAATGTCTACCATAAATCGACGACTGTCATAAATAAGTACAGCATAACTGCTGCATTTGTGAAGTATGGCTGTAGAAATAGTTTTTAAATATGCTTAGAATGCGAATATACAGAACGATGTTGCAATAAGTGTCATTGCTTTATGGGGTGATAATTCACTCCACAGAAGAACTCCATTCAATGCAACTTCCTTATTTTTCTTATGTTACAAATAAAAGTAATCACATTGTAGAATAATACCTAAATCAATCACAACGTCAAATAGTGTAGATGAAAATCGCCGACTTGGAATTCACTTAACGTGCAGGAATTTTGCTTCAGAAGAAACGGTAATTATATATAATTAAATTATATGAGTGTACGTGATTCTGAGAAAAAGACAAATTGAGAACGACTTTTTCATTAGCGGCGAGTGGGCCTCTGCTGTTGGAATTACAAAATTTTACAATCCGATGGGGCTTTTATTGTTTTTTTGCTAGTTTTAAACTCCTTTGGTAAAAGCGGGAAAAATACAAAATTGGTTTCGTGAGAGACATTCAATTAAGTTTGGATCAGTCGTATGATAGAAAAATAAGAAATCATTAATAAAAGTGTTCGATGAAACAAAGAATTGAATTCGAATGGATGAGATGAGCAAAATTTCGAAATCTCTCAATTGCAATAAAGCAGCACCGGAAGAAGTCTAAAAATCGAAGGTACTAAGGGTCTAGAGAGATAATTGAGAAAATATGAAATTGATGGGTAATGGGTTTTAAATTTGAGTAGTGGATAGCATCAATAAAACTAATAAATAATTTATAGGATACGAGAAAATAATTTATAGCAATCTGCAAAACTCAAAAAATAGAAAACAAAGCATAAGAATCTAGAAAATTTAACAAATTAAATAACAAAAAATTCAAATGATTCACAGAATGAATTTTATCCTAGAAATTCTAAGAAAAAACACTACTAAATCAGATTTTAAATGTTAAAAATTTAAATAAAATTCAGACTGACATTATTGAAATAGAAATTTGGTCTTTACCCAGTTATTTGTTGGCGTACCGAAATTTTGCGTACAGATTCGAATTCAGTGTAAAATTTTGCGTAAAATAAACCCCAATAATGTAAGTTTGCTTCATGAATTAACTAGACATTGACCGAAATAGATTTTCAATAGGTCTTTTTTGGTCGATAATTAAGAAACTTTTTCAAAGCGAGATTGACCCAAACATTCAAACGGCCATAACTCAATTATTTGTTAACGTAGGCTAAAAAATTGCCCCATTTTGGATTTTGCGTGATGTTTTGCGTTTAATGAGCGCAAGTTTAAATGAGCTTGCTTCACAAATAAACGAGAAATTTACCAAAATCTGTTTTCAAGAGATGTTTTTTTGGTGATTTTCAATTTTTTTTTTCGGGGCGAAAACGACGATTCATACCTCTAAGTTTACATCAATCGAAAAAGCAGCTCGAAATCTATCATCTGGCTAAATTTTAGATTGGTAACATAAATAGTCAAGAAAAGACGGTCAAAAAACAAAAATTTCAATTTTCTTCATGGTTTTTTATCGACTATTAAATTCGGATATTGAAATGCCCAAAAAACGATGGTAAAACCGCCTCTTAGCATCTGTCTTTATTTTTATTGTACTTTATTGTACTGTAAAAGTACTTTTAATCCATAAAAACTTAAAAGTTCTTAAATTACAATGAAAATTAAGAATTTTTAAGGATTTACAAAATCTTGCGAGATAATTTAAAAAATCCACAATATTTGAAGTTCATCTCAATATTAAAATTATTTAAGACATGAGTTTAAAAAAGTCATTTTTCATGAAGAGATTGTTCAAACATGTTTTCAAACGTTTTCTCTACGATTGTTCTTAATTTCAATTTTATAAAAAAGATAATAGAAATCATCTGTCATGAAATGTCAAAATAAATAAAATTTGACAGCTGATTCGTCGTATCTAACAATAATCAAAACAAAGTTCACTAAGCGGTTACTTTTTGAACCAAAATCTGTTCAAAAATGCCTTTTTGTAAATTTTTTCGACCATTACTACAAAAAGTTGTCATTTTCATTGTCATTTTAATTGCGAAATGACATTATTTTAAACCAAAGTACGTAAAAGTGCGTAAAAATATGTTACTTTGACAAGAATTGAAATAACAAATATGCAATCGTCTTGAACCCTTATTGACTTTTGTTAAATTTCACGCTTATTCGCACCGATTTCTCAAATTCTAACCGTGAAATCGACCTAAAAACTGATTCTATTAATTTTAAAATAATTGTTAGAACTGTGAACTTGAAGAATTTACCGTTAAATTTTGTAATTTACAGCGATTGTAGGAAAAAATCTTGTTCGCTACTCAAGCGAAATGACTGTTACGCACAAAACACGTCTAGTGCGTAAAATAGAATCGTTTCGCAACTTGTTTTCCTAATGACTATTTTATTATAAAGATATTCTAGAGACTCTAACTAAAAATCTCTCGATATTTCGATTTTGAATTCATTCTGAGCTCATTCCGATTTATGTAGTCATTTTTATCTTTGGGCAGTAAGACCTTGTACGCCGCTAGAAATGCATGTAATCAAATCTTCACATCAAACATGACAAGAACCATTTATCTACAATCTCGGAACATACCTTGAGTCTTCTAAACAATAATTTTTACAATTAATGGAATCCGTAAATAATATTTAATGTCATAATTAAGATTCTCAAAGCCAAGCGGTAAATTGATAATTAATCGAAAGGCAAGTTTAATTAATGCTACCCATTGCGATTATTAACGAAATTACACACAATTTAATTTATGACCATAACGTAAATAATAATTTGTGAACTGGAATCTATAAACAAGTTTTTGCTGAGAGGAAGTCGAAAAAGTAGCAACTGTGAAGTGAAAAAGGTAATGAAAATCCAAACGTTCGTGGGTGATTAGAAGGATTATCATACATTTTCATGATCCAGTAATAAACGTCTATTCAAATTAGCAAACGAACAAGACAGCAAATTAGCTAGTTAAAGAGCAAGATAATAATTTACACACCTAAAGTAAGTGACATAATATTAGGTCCGACTCATTTAAAATAATTAATGAAACAAGATTTTCTCTAATTAGGTAGATATTCCACGTCTCAAGTATCGATTTTGTCATTCCTAAAAATCTCAAAATAGTCGTTATTAATAATGAAAATCTCATTTTAACTCCTATTTATAAACCCAATTGCTTGCTGCAAATTGTAATTGAAATGCTTGTTGTTCTAAGATACTCGTAAATCACATTTCGTATAGTGGAGGGTTCATGTTCGAGTCATGAGCATTTAAAAATACATAAACCATAATTACGGCCAATTATATTTTTATTAGTGCATAAGAAGGAAAAAAAATGTGTCTGTTTTTCTGTGTGTTTAACGCACTCGAATGATAAACATTAAACAGAAAAAGAAACACTATAAATAAATCGATGAATCAACTAAAATAAACATCAATAAACTTGTTTTTTGCTTTTTGCTCTACTGCTGCTCATTCGGACAGCAGAAATTATTCTTGAAATGCAATTAAACGAGAATCATGAAAGGAATATGGTTATAACGTGTGCAGATATTGTAAATTCTACGCTTGTTTCGTTTCACTTGGTTTTTTCAGCTTGTGCCTTACGGTGCTGAAGAAGTTGCATTACAGGAATTGCTTCAAAGAAACAAGATTGCTAGTTAGTTGAAAATAAGCTCTAGGACTTTTATAATAAGGAATAATTAAATTGCGAAACAACAAAAGTATGAATTCAACGTGTTTATCGTTTATCTTCTTCCTTGCATTTTCTGTTTGTTTAGGAAAAATGCAAATAAACAAAACGTGCTTAAGCAGGATCGGATTTCGCGTATAATTCTTTCAAACTTAATTTCAAGTTAGTTTTTCAAGAGAACTTTCTTGATTGATTTTATCGCGCAATTATAATTTTTGCCACATTCAAGCCACTGAGTAAGATTGATTCGTTACACATAATTTACTGTGCACAAAAAAATATAAATTAAGTAATGACAGATTGTGGCCATGAAGTAACCAGATTTGTCTCTGCTTTGCATTTTTTAAGGAACAATTAATGCACCGATGGCCGAACTTTGCACTTAAAAAAAACACTATTATTTTCTTTAAAAGTGAAACGAGTTGAGAGTAAAAGGAGCGTTAAATGTCAGTGTTTAAACAAATCACGGTGATTGGCGGTTTATTGACACTTACAGGTAATGGATTATTATTTCATACAGATTTCGGAATAAATTAGAGTTTTTTCTGGGAGCTAGACAGCGTGTTTTTTCGCTGCTCTAGAATGCGCGCATTTCCCCAACGCAAAATAATGTTTTCGCATTATTAAATGGTGCTTGTCAATGCGTAAGACAGCCAACGCATTAAATTTGCATGGTGAATTTTTCCGGTTTCGCATCTTGTTTATGGAAAGGCGAGATTTCCAACGGATGTCGAGTTCTGTTGCAACATCGGTAATGACTTTCCCTGCGCAAATTTTCTCCGAAATTAGCGGTGATTTTAATTATTTTTACGTTTTGTGGAATTAAAATGCTCTACACGCATTCTTAATTCTAGCCTTCAGAGGCAGATAAATGTTCCAAGCGGCATGCTACAAATAAATAATGTGATACGATTTAAGCCAGATTAAGTATGCCGCATTAATCTAACCTCCAATTAGAAAAAAGTATGTTTTAATTATTATCAAGTGAATTAATCTAAATAATAATACCACTCACCTGTATAAATCTTGTCCGCTTTCGTTGCGCAAGTGACGAAGAAAACCAGGAAAGAAACCCAATGCCACTTGGAGGGCTTAGGAGGGGCCCACATTTCTTTAGATATTATGGCACTCAAATCATATCAGAGCCAAACTGAAATCAAATGTGATATTACTCGTGTGTTTGCACACTTGACCCATTGAGTGGGCGATAGCTGCAAACTTATTGGACCAAAAGCATTTGTTTACAAGCCACATCATACGCAAATTATTAACCAAAAATCTGCTAATTGCACATCGACGACATGTACAATCAAATTATTTTAAAATCAACAAACTATAATGTCCATTCGTTATTCCATTCATTTTAACTGGACGAATTTAGTTACAATTAGTGTTTGCATGACTGTGCAAAAATGTAATTACAGTAGAGCCTCGGTAATCCGGACCTCTGCTAGTTCGGTGATCGCTGTAATCCGGCCGGGCTATGAGCTTTGCGGGGGGACGGGCGGGGGCGGGTGTAGGTGCGGGCTGCCATGAGCCAATGCGTCGTCAGTCTTTTGTTTATGTAAAGTCTAATGTTTTATCTAATTTAACTTACTGTTTTTCTACATGAACATGTACATTTTTGACTTTATGCTTTCATTTAAAAATTGATTAAAGAAACTAAAGTTAAACATGTGTTTTAGTACCGTCAAATATGGCATACTATAATCCGGACGCCTCGATAATCCGGAAAGGGTCTTGTTTTTGCCTCTCCGGATTAACGAGGCCCTACTGTACTTTTGCGGTTTTAGAGGTTCCAAATTTAAATCGGCGTGAACACTTTGCGGCATTGTCTGAGTGATAGCCGAAACAGACAGAAAGACGAATCAAAATTTATAATTCAAATGTAAACATTGGGTTAAATATTTTGATGCATGTACAACAAATTTCATGGTTAATTCAATATTGTTTTGATCCGAAATTACTACTGCCACCAGCAGAAACAAAAATTTGTTCAAACATGCAAATCTATGTTTTATCAGTTCGGTTCATTAATTTTGGGTTTTAATTTTACGATTTTCATGCAGATGCTTATAAATAAATTTAAATAGTTATTTACAGTCAAGCAGTTGAAAGTAAGATTTTACGGCCAGCGGTTCAGGCGGCATTTGCTGGAGAAACGCTCTGCGATATTTTTACACTTATAGCCCAATAAACCATCTAAAACTGTTACTTTGACATGTCTGGAAATTCTAATAGATAGTGTTACACAGTCAAATCAATTTTAATTTTGATAAAAGATAAAAGATATAAACTCAACATTCTCTTGGATAGATAATAAAAGGAAATAAAAATAAATTGTAATGAGTAATCCGATTAGAAATAAATATGCAGCTTCAGAAAACTACATTTCTAAGATACTAAAAAAAAGAAAAATAACCAAAAAAATACCTTCTTTAACGGTATGGACGTAAAATAAAGATCATAAACATCGACCTTATTGAGTCTATAAAAATTCGAGTAACAATGTAGCAGTTTGTTTGCTCAGATGCGTTCAAAAATAGCAAAATTAAGTAACTGGTGCTCCTAAAACTAAAAAAATCTGAGTACAAACTTTAAACTTTTCGCTGCTGGAATTGCACGCTCCCTCCCTTTGTAATACCTAATATAAAATCCTTTTTTATGATTTTCGTATTTGTAAACAGATAAAGCTCAAATTTCCTATACCCACAATGTAACGATATGTAGACAATTGCCTTACCTGAGTTCCACCAAAGAAAAAGCAATGAAAACACATTTTTACTTGTGATAAAAATCTCATTTCATTTCAAGTTCGTTTCCGCTTGAAATACTCTCAAACGGGATAAAGCTCCAGCTCGTACTTGTAATATTTTTTGTAACAACAAACTGTAATTTAAAGTTGTTTCTCGTTTTTCACTCGTCTTAGTTTTAAATTTTTGTTTTCTTTGTGAGAACGGTAGGCAATCTCAACAACAGTCGTTTAGTTTGCATTTTCCGATTGTAGATTTCTTCGTCTTCACTAATCACTAACTAAGTGCGGGAGCTCTAAATTTTCAGTTAAATAATAAATCGGTGACCTTACATTTTATTGAATGTTTATGAGAACTAAAGTGAACATTGTTGGAAACACCTGTCATCACATTTTCACTCTCTGGAAATTTATGAGGATCATGAATTTTACTTTTACTATAAATACAAATTCCCGTACTCATTGTATTGTAAAATACCAATTCAGTTAATTCCAAAGTGTTGCATGTTGCCACTGAAAGCGTAAAGGATTAGCAATGTGTAATCTTCGGAATAAAAGCCAGCAGTTGTTCGCTATATAAATTACATTCTTTGTTCTTTTTGAATTGTTATTAATTGTTACAAGTTGAAAAACTAGAATTGAAATTTAGTTTCAATGGTGAAACAATAAGAGATGATCTGCAATAATGTTACCACTAGCTGTTAAACCGTTCATCCCCCGAAATAATAAAGTTTGGTTTAAATTAAACATAAACAAAACGAATGTTTGTTGTTGAAAGCAGTCAATACAAACTATTGTTCGGCAAAATTGCACAAGGATGGTAAAATAACAAACAAAAAGTAAAGTAGTGGTTAGCCCGTCGAGTTTGGTTGCGTTTTAATGGTGCTAACCGTTTTTCTCAAAGGCTTATCAAAATTGATTCTTTTTAAATGCAATGTAAAAGTTTAATGATGTTAAATATAATTACCTTTTGAGATACGAGCACAAACTAAGACCGTATCAGAACTTACTTCAACTAAATAACATCTTTTTGTGTTTATTTTGGGTAATATACGACCACATTCGGCTAATTTTCATAAATTTTCGTAAATTAGAATTAAAGAATTAAAGTAAGATATTACAGTAATTAAATGTTGCAAAAACTTTGTTTCACAATGCGTATAAAGTTAAGATAAAGTTTCTTTTCTGGGACAGGTTTGTTTGCAAAATTATTTTTTTTGTGTTTTTTGATCAATTAAGGCAATAAAGCGTAATAGATTAAAGTATGTCCATTATGACGGCATTCGTCATGTTCAAAACAATTCCAGCAGTAACATTTTTGTGGTGAATTTAAGCGTACAGCTCAATTAATTAAATAACATCAGTGCAATAATGGAACCGCTCCAGGCTCATAAATTTTTATAAACCCCTGAGCCGATCATTATTAATTGATAGCAGTTTAAAATTAGTGAAATTGGAAAAGGGAGTTGAACGAAGGAGATGGTTTAACCCGTGGCCCATAAAAATAGGTCAGGATGCTCACCAAACTCATAAATCCCTAATCTTGGAGCGTGGAAACAATGAATTCTTGCAGTTATCGTCGTGAAGAAAAATCTAGAAATGGGTCACCAGGATCACTAGTTCACGTAAAGAACACTCGGCGTTGCACCTGCACTCCGCGACGGTCTGTGTGACGGTTGAAAATGAGCAAGAGCAGCTTTGAAAGATCTACAGCTCCAGACCACCAGATGACTAAACACCTACGGCCTGGGGCATCGCCACTTCCCATCGTCGCCAAACTTGTTCCGGAAATCTGAATGGAATAATAAATGTTTTATGACACATAAGCGGTTTCGCGGTCCATCGTTCTTGTTTATAAATCAGCTGTTTGTTCAAGTGGATTATTTAATTTGTAATCGTATCCTCAGACAACTCGTAAACAGATTCTTTAACACTACGTATACAATGTTTACGTATTACTAGCGAACACGAGATGCATTAAACATATGAGTACCTCGTGAAAAGTTGATTTCTTGAGATATCTATGTTTGCTTCACTTCCATAGACTAGGTGACATACATTTTTCACCATACTTCTTGGATATATGTCATATTTTAGTGATAACAACGGATGTCAGCTTGATTGAAGATGCAATATGCAGAAGAATAAAATTTCTATAGAAAGTTCAAATTGCTGCTGTGGCTTGAAAAATAGACTTATATTAACGTCGATTTTTAAATGTGCGATTTCACTCCGGGAGAGAAAAATGTCAACTTGTTTGCGCGAAACGAGCATGTGGGTTTCGATTCGAATTATAGATTGCAATCGATATTTTTATACGCTTCATTACGAAAAATGAAAGAGGGGCTTTAGGAGTTATGGCATTAATCGTCTTTTTTTCGCTGTTTCGTTTTGATGTGCGTAAATAGACTTCAAATGTTACAAAAACATTGGTGGTCCAAACACAATTTTTATTCACAGGCAACCCAAAATACATTTGTAGTTTTAGTTTTTGTCTGTTTTCACCAAAATATCAGATGTAAAAGAAAGCGAAAATTTTCTGGATATTCTGAGAAGCAATATAATATAACCATTTTTTAATTTGTAGACACTTTAATTTTCTTGGAACCTTGAAAATTTTGATAATTTTAGGAATTAGTGAAATAAAGCATAAATTTAAATTTTAAAAATTCTTTGGTTGTTTGGAATTTGTTTGATAAAATTATGGAAAATTGAACACGTAACGCAACTTTCTAGATTCTCTTTACATTTTGTTAATTAATATTATTATTATCTTTTTATTTTCCACTTTTTTCTTTTTAGTTTTTGTTTAAAAGTTCTTAAGATTCTTTCGAATTTTTAAATTTTCTAGAATCCTTTTGAATTCTTTGAATATTTCCTTCATAGGCTATAATTTTCCACAGATTTTGAGATTCTTGTCGGATTATCTCTACTGTCTTTTTATTTTTGTTAGATTCTCCAAATTCTTTAAATAAATGATCTAATCGTATCTATTCCTTCTAAGTTCTCTTTATATTCTGGCAAATTCTTATTTGATTTTCTACAATTTTTATTTTATAAAAATTTGATAATTAAAAAAATCAGAAATTCAAATAAAAATTGTTTAAATGTTTGAAATGCATTTAGTTTTGTCTAATTTTTTTACTTCAAATAGATAGATTCTCTGGATTCCGTTTAAATTCTTTTTATTTCCTCTTCATAATGTCAAGTTTTATTTAGATTTGCTAGATTCCTAATAATTTTTGTAAATTCCGTATATTTTCTGAATAAATTCTCTCTACAGAGTCCGGCAACACTTGTGTCCACCCCTAAAATCGTCTTTAATTTTAAAGATAAAATTTTGAAAATTTGCGTACGCTTATAGTTGACAAAGCTCTAGAAGCTGACACAAAAATTTGTTTTGATATCACGGTTTGTTTGACGTCGCGACGCCTAAAAAGTATAATTTTTAGCGATTTTTGAGTTTTTGCGGTAATATTAGCGAATTCAATTTTTTTTCAACATAACTGTGATACAAATATTTGAGTTTTTATTTTAAATCTACTGCAAATGGTGTTTAAATTTGCGAAAAAAACGATGTTTTATCAAGTTAGTTTTCAACATTTTGACGGTGCAGTGACAAACTACGTTTACACCAAAATTTCACAAGTCACTTCATTCACTCATATGAAGGTGAATTTTGTTTAACTCGGGCATGTTGCACTTTATGGACACCAGAAATCGTTAATTAACATCGACAAAGCAACAGTTTCACCAAGTAAGACTTTTGTTACCATCTAAAACGAACCAAAGGATAGATGTCATTTGGGACACAAGATGTTGACAGACCGGTGTAAACGTAGTTCCCAACTTTGACGTAATGAAATTGGAAACTAACTTGATAAAACAATATTTTTTCCTCACATTTTAAATACAATTCACATTAAATCTAAAATATCAACTGAGATATTTTTAACACACTTATATTAAAAAAAAATTAAATTAGGGGTTGATTTCACAAACCTTCACAATTAGCTAAAAAATACATTTTAAGGCGTCGAGACGCCAAAACTATAAGTGATAAAAAATAAATTTTCGGCTTCTAGAGCTTTGTCAACTTTGAGCGTATGCAAATTTTCAAAATTTTGTTTTTAAAATTAAAGACGATTTTGGGGGTGGACACAAGTGTTGCCGGACCCCGTATAGGTACCTACTCTCTATTTTTTTTTTATTTTCTGTTTAATGCTTCGTAAATTTTGTAGATTATTTGTATTTTAGAAATATGTACTTAAATATAGAAATAGAAATTAGGCCAATAAGAATATGTAGGATTAGAAATATTAATTTTTAGAAATTATTTGTATGTTCGGAATTCATTCGGAAAAGTTCTGGAAAATTAAAAGTTAAACTTTAGATTTTGTCTAATTTACTTTAGATTTTTTTTAGAATTCTTCTTAGTTTCTGAATAGATTTCTATTAAAATCTGTTTTTTAATTTGAAAGAAATATTAAAGTTTTAGATAGACTTTTAAAAATTGTGATGGTGTTTGAAAGACATTGGGTAAAAACAGCGCAAAGCTTGTAAGCCAAATATTATTTTGTCTTTCTTGATAAAGCTTTAAAAAAAGTAAAAAACACACCAACTTTTAAATTTCAGTTTGTTGCGAATAATAATGTTTTCCTTTTTTGATTCGTTACAGAAATAGTCCATCAAACAAGTGAAATTTCCAGGAATTAATTTCCTCAAATCAAAAAAGTTTTTTATTGAAGAGAAATAATTTATTTTTCCGTGTTAGTCTTCAAACCTGAGATTTAAAAGTTTGAGGAATGACAATAGAATGTTTTTTTAACTCTGAAATCGCATCATGTAAAATTATCCAACGATTTATCCTTGATATTCTTGTTAAAAAATTGAAAATTTATATTATTCAAAAATAGACTTGATATGAATTCAAAATTTGGTTAGATGTTGACCAAATTAAAGCTCTTAAAAAAATTTGATAGAATTTCTAAAGACACGCTAAATTCAGCTAGGACCAGCTAGGACTATCCAAAATAAACTCTCTAAAATAACACTAAATCCTCCAAAAACTGAGGAGCTTTCATTTCGTCTTTATTGCGCCTCCTCAATATGATAAACATTCCATCCTTGAACCTTAAAGCAGAGTCGCGTTTTTTTTTTAGTTAATAAATTTAGTTCCTCGGTAGAGTTACGTAAATCATTTTGCGCGAAACGTCTGTGGTGAAACGTCTCGTTGAATCCTGATATTATTCGTTAATAAAAAATATCTTCTCTAAAAGCGCCTGTTTGCGTGTTTTATTTTTAGCTTATGAAATTCAGTTAATATTCTGAGAGCTGCATGAAAAATGTAAAGATACAAAAATAGTGAGTCTCCTTGCGACGTCAGTGTCTGGTTTTATTACAATAGCCGTTTTCATTTGAACAATAATTGTCTTCGGTGACTGACAGTCGACTTGTCTTTTGTCAATAAAATATGAGCGGCGCCGGGTATAATTGACTTGTTTAATTTTAAATGCAAAATGTTGTAGTTATTATGTTACTTTATAGCATTGGTAGTGAACTATTTACCAACTTCAATGTTCCACATAATAAAATATTAAATGAAATAAGTTCGATACGGCGAGAATAAAATATTGTTTTGAATTTTTCTCCTCCATAAAAGATCTATAAAGTCGTACTTCTTGGTGCCTTTATAGACACTTATAACCGTATTTTTATTGAAACTTATAGCCACTTTCTACAAACCGCGGTTTAAATAAAATTTGATTGCGCTATTACGACTCCACTTTTATTTTGTATATAGCCATAAGTGCAATAAATATCTGAATCAGTGGGCAGTTGCACAGATTTATTGCTCCTAAATTGATTGACGCTACGTTAAAATGCAAAAATTTTTATGTGGTTTCTCGCGAAGTTTGTTTAGTTCATATCGCAAAGTGTTGATGCGGAACGAGACAGTATTTACAATAAAATTCAAAAGTTTACACAAAAATAGAACAATGGAAATAATCAAAGCTTGAAATGGAAGCATTAAGATCTAATCTAATGTTGCACGTCAAAGGTAAGTGTGGTAATTGAAACAAAATATTGTTGGCTGTTTACACGTCATTTATTATTCATTTCCAGCACGCGTAAAATTAAAATTGGTACGCACTATTTAAGCGAGTGTGAGAGCCGCGAAAAAGCTTTTAACAATAAATAAATATTTTAAAAATGGATGACACGACTCCAATATTTGTTTTAGCACTTTACGGTGTTTGTTTAAACAATCTCCCTTTAAAGCGGTGTGTTTAACAAAACTGCTGGCTTTTTTGTCTAAAAGCGTATTTTTTCATGCGTTGCGCAACGGATTACCATTCCGGTTGGACGATTTATTTAAAAGTTCGCTTTGATAAATGGAGATATCAAAAGTGACATGTCTGGAGTGATATTTTATTTCAATACGATGTTTCCATATAGGGAAAAACAATTTCATCATGAATAATAAAATGATTATAAATCCACCTTAAGCATGCGTTAAGAAAACAAGCATAATTATTGAGCATTAAAGATTGTAACAAAGATATTGATTGGCCTTCGTTATATGAGTATTGTTTCAGTTATTTTTTTTTTTAATAGGCTTAATTGTCTGATCCTTAACGATTTTTGTCCGCATAAGGAAAGACGAGTTTGCTGAATTTTTCCTGCTGCCACGAACTTCAATTTTCTCGGCTCGGAAATGTCCAAAATCTTATGATTGACATGTTGTTTGATCACTGAAGGTTACAACAATAGTCACGCTTACCAACTTTATCTGATCTTCGAGTAATTTGTTTGCAGACACTGACTCATAGTACCTAAACAAAAGCGGATTTTTTAATAACGCAGTATCACCTGGATTATTGATCCGAAACGATTTATGTAGTCATCCGTCAAATCTAAAATTAAATTGTGATCCAGTTAATATTTTAAGGCTGGTTCCCATTGTGGTCTCGATATAATTATTTTAATTTTCGAAGTTCCCGGTGATCCTTTGGGGATAAATATTAACATATCCTCATTGATCGTCCCTCGGGATTCAAATGGGTATTACTCACGTTGAATAATTCGTTCTGCTATGTTTTATGAGAGTATTCATTGCAAGTCACTCTGAAATAAATCTAAATAGGCTTAAAGAGAGCAGGAAGCCGTAAAGTAACAGATTACTGTCATTAAACACCGTATTTAAATTCCATTGTTACTGTGTTGATTACATTCCAATCAAATAAGAAAGACACTTCTTAATCCAGGACCTGAGAGCGAAGTTATTATTCCGACTGAAATATTTCAGTTTATTAAAACTTTTTTATGAAAATTTGTCATTTTGTTTTCCTGTATTTCTAAGAAAAATGTTTCCTATACACACCAAGGCCCAGAATTTACATTTAAATTTTCAGAGTTTACTCCACAAACCGCACTCTAAAAGAAAAAAATCGAGAATGCCGGGAATACACACTGGAAATATTTCTAACATTTCCGCCGAGCTCTGGGTCATGATTCATATTTAATTAATTAAAAAAATGGCTCGAGAATTTGAGAAACTCTTATAAAACCCGTGAAATTAATATGTATTAATTTTTTCTTCTGATCAAGCAGTTTTAATAAAGATATGATATTCCATCGCAACAACAATAATTATCATTAATATTAAATATTTATGTGTTGTGTTTAAGAGTTTGAAGTAATATATGAACATGTTTACGCATCGACTGCTCATTAATGCGCAATGGGAAAATGTTGACAAAATGCACGTAACCAATAATATTTAAGTCTTTAATAAGTCGCGAGCGTGCGTCAAAATAATGGAAGATTTTCGTTTTTTGCTTGTATTAATTGCGTTTCATTCTTCAGCTTGTGTGGCCAATTATACCGAATTTTTTTCCAATTTCCGACAATTTCCACGTGACCACGTCAATTTGAGGCTCGGCCTTTGTGGTATCGGACTTATCGATTTTCTGACGCAATTTATTAAAATGCACCGCACTGCAAGTCCTTCCTACTTAAAATTTATTAACAATTATAGTGTGATTGACGTTGAAAGCATAGTTAATTAAAATATCAAAGCAATTGTCGCGATTTTCCATGAAGAGTTTTACGTACGATCCACGTGACGTACTTCCTGTCTGAAATTGTCTGATTTAAGAATGTTAAATGCTTGGAGTCAACAGAAATGATTGATAGATGTGCAGCGATTAAATCATAGAAAAATTGAGTCTTCAGATGAGATGGAGACTGAGAAGATCACACAGGTCAAGTTATTCCATCCGTAGAATAGCAAGTGTTAAGCCTCATTTCCACGGTCCGTTCTAGAGAGAACAGAATTTGATTTACGATGGAATTTGAGTTATTGCACCATATTTTGCGGTCAGAAAATTTGCAAATCCTATTGCACCCTTGGTTTACAATCCTCTGTTCCGATTCGGGCGGACAAGCTGGTTGAAACGCCGAACCACCACACGGACTTGCTACATTTGATCGTAACCAAACAGTTTTAATTACTCCAATTCTTTTAATTTGAACACTAATTTTTTATCATAATGTTAATAAGGTAAATAACACATATAAATGTGGATTAATTTTAATAAATATGCTGATAAATGTAGATGAACATACTTATTTCCTGCATTGAAATGTACAGAATCATTGTATGAAAACAGGCGCGAATGAATGCAGGTAGGTACGTTTCTTATCTTTGTGAGTGGATTTACCCTTTTGAAATAACCGACAGGTCTGTATTTTTGTGGATTTGCTCAGTTATTACCTGGGGATTTGAATTTTTAATTTTGTTCTATGAATTAAATTTTCTGAATATTAGTGAAAGTTAACATACCAGACATATCCACGAACTAAGTAACTTGAAAAATAAATAAAATAAAATAAATTTATAAACATTCTGTACTGGTTCAAAAGCACGAACCATCTTGTCTGTTCGACGGACATTTCAACGCAGAACCAAGACAGAACGCACCGGACAGTTCAGAACGCACAGAATAATTGAAATTAGCCGCTCCTTTGGAGAAAACTTTCAATAAACAATGCATTTCAGAATTTTTGTATAATTAATCTCGTTAAATAGGAATAAAAAAATGTTACTGTATTTCAATTAATTATTCCTGACATTATTTTACTGGTGGAGAAGTTAGCAATGAAATATACAAAATTATTCTATGAAAACAGGCGGGAATGGATACAGGTATGTAGGTTTCTTATCTCTGTGAGTGGATTTACCCTTTTGAAGAAACCGACAGGTAGTATTTTTGTGGATTTGGTCCGACTTATTACCTGAAGATTTGAATTTTTAATTTCGTTCTATAAATTGAATTTTTCTGACTTACGACGGTTTATATGAGAATTTACCTACAATACAAATTTTACTGCTTTAATTGAACGAACTATCTTGTCTGTTCGACATCGGTTCGGCGGACATTTCAACACAGAACAAAACACAGAACGCACAGTAATTAAATTGGTCGCATAGAATGAACCTAACTTATGAAATTATTTTGTACGTTCGAAAAACAGGGATTTTTTGGATTTTGGTCAGAGATATTACCTGAAGATTTAAATTTTTAATTTTGTTCTATGAACTAAATTTTCTGAATATTAGTCAAAATTACCATAGCTGACGTATCCACGTAATAAGTAACTTGAAGTATAAATAAAATGAAACAAATTTAAGAACATTCTGTACTAGTTCAATAGCAATATGAAAACGTATCCGGTGGACCAGCTGGTTCGATTTCACGCATGTCTGCCTACTGTAGTCACTCACTGGACAAGATTTTTATAAACATGCATTACGATGAAGTTACGCCGTCAATAACCGGATATTTTCGTAAACTGGAGTGGACGCAATGTTCTGAGTTTTACTTAAATCATGGATTCTGAATAAATTCATATTTCTATGTTTCAGAGGAATAACATCTGCGCGCACAATATTGTACGTTAACATCGGTATAATTTAATGAAATTGCACGTACGGTAGACTCGGAATAGTGTAAACAAGAAATATGTAATGTCTGTTTATTTATAAAATCATGTGTTCAAAAAATGGCAAAGTTGCTTGTAATGGTTTACATGTCGGCATGGACATAAACAGCGCTTTACTTAAGGATAAGTACTAGTAAAAAAACGATAAAGTTGTTATAAAATATCGTACAAGTGCATGTTACGAAAATAAATAAGCATTTTGAGTAGCGTGAAAACAGTCTGTAATGTTTATTTATCCCTATTGTAATTTCGCAGATTAAACTGACATAAAAATTCAGCTATATAGAGTGAAACGTATTACACAAAGCTACAACAAAACTAACTAAAATTAATGCCGTAAGTAATTTCCTTTCAATTAAAATGCGGTGGCTGCACTGAATAATTTCAGCGATATTGAATATAAACAATGTCTCAATGTACAATAAACGTTTCACGTCTTTAATGAACTTTTTGTATTGATTTGTGCCTATGTTTCTGTGGTATTTTATTTTCATGCTTGATTTGGCAGTAATCGTTCAAGCGGGAATATATTCGAATATTTACCCTGCGTATTTTCCAATAATTTAATGGGTAATTACTTCACGTGGGTAGTTTCAATAATACAACTGGAGGTTTTATTTGTAGAAATTTGAGACTGAGTTAAAAGACCTAGGATGAAAAAATTGCTTTCGGAATATAACGTCTAGATATAAAATTATTATTCTGTTTGTCAATTAAATTATGATTATTTACTTATAATAATAAGTCATATTGTATTCAAAAAGGAATATGTACGTGCCGATAAGATATAATTAAAATTATTGTTGCTTACTTATGTTACATTCTAACTTTGTAGATAAGTAGATAATTAAAATTGTTGTCAGGAATAGGTTTGGTCGATAATGTTCAGTATTTTCATTTATTGGAATTTATATCCTTAGGTTTTATCAATTTTTTAAGTTATTTTGGCATTCAATGATTTAATGTTTAATTTCACACATAAAAGTAATTACTTAATAAAAAAAGTTTTCAAATTTTTTCGTACATAATTTGCATTCATGGTTTATTTTTCTCATTTTGTTCTCTTTATCCTCTTTATGAATTCCTACTTTTTTTGTAGCATTTTGTCCTGATTTTATTGAGTCAGTCTATTTTCTTCTATTTACGCACATAAATTTTGATTTTATTGTTTTTTTTAATTGTTCCTAGTTGCTTTACTTCTGCATAGTTTTTCTACTAGGTTTAGTGTCAGAGGCATTACTAGAAAAATGCATCCAAGTTATTTCGAAATTATTTCTATTTAAAAATTTGTTGATATATTTTAGTTCCTAAATTGTTACTTTAATTTTTTAATGTGATACGCCATAATATAGACTGAAATCTCTGCGTTCTAATGTGATACTAAATACGTTATTATCTCTTGCCATTTAGAAGTTACATAACAAAGAAAATTTAAAAGAAAAAAATTTGTAACTGAAGAGAATACCTTTTTGACTAGTGTAATTTTTTTACGATTTTTTCCATTAAAAAGCTCCAATATTCTCAATTTTAGATCTTAACCACAGAGACAATTTTATATAGCTGGTAAGCAGAAAATAAAAAAAAATGACCAACTGTTTTCAAAATAAAAATTCAACATTTCAACAAATCAAGTGCCTACGGACATAAAGGTAATAATAACAAATAATATGAAATCGAAAGCCGCACAAAAACTTATCTGTGTTAATCCCGACACGTTTTTGTGCTTTGCTTTTTATTCAGACATTTTAAAATATAAAATTAAATCTTAGTTTTAATTTGTTATTCTACCATACATTTCCTACATCTAAAAGTCTTTATTTTTGTAAAGCGATGTTAAAGCAAACTTGCAGCTTTGCAGATGCAGCAATTTTATTTTTGGAAAATTACAGTTTGGCTATAAACATGGATTTTCACTTAAATTAATTTAATATATTCCAAAGTCCGTCGTAAATTTAGCAATACTGTAAACCACATATGAATTTTACATTTGCATCCTCTAATCTTTCACATTGGAAAAATAAACGAAATAACTAAAATTGATCCTGTTTCCAGAGACAAAAATAGTAAAACCACAGTTTCGGCTTATCTGGCCTCTATGACTACATAAACTTTTAATCAAACCGATTTCGTCGTAATTATCCATTTTCCAGGTTTACAGTTCGAGTTAAATGTGTGATAAAGGCAATAGTTTTTATAGTATTTCAGAGATAACACATGTGGAACTTCATTCCATTTAAATTCATTTGGAACTGTACATACTAACAAGTCGCTTTTTTAGTAAAAAACAACAGTGCCAATGCAAATAAATCAGTTAAAAACCAATAAAATAGTACAGCTCCGGTGATTTACTTCATTCGAAAAAATACATAAATTAGCGTCGACACGTCCGGAGTTGTTTTGCAAACTAAAAGATTCATCTCCCTGCGGATTATCTCCGAAACAAATTCCGGAATTTTCCAATGGAAAATTAAACATATTTTAAGCAGTTTAATGTAATTATCCGAGTTGTGCTTGCTTCATAACAACAATACAAATGAGCTCGAGTGGAGTCGGTAAATTTATCTGATGCTTCACCACTTTCATTTTAGTTCGTCAGTTAATGTAACTTAAATTCATAACTTCACTTTTAATGTCATTATAAAAGATACACAGATACGCCACGAGGGCGCTCAAAGTGCTGGTAAAATTCTCAAACTTGGGCAATTTCATTGAAAAATTGGTCCACATTTTGCTCTTCTGAATTCGTGTTCGGTAATGCAAATTCCTCATCTTCATGGGCATATATCTGCATCATTGAGATTCCTCTCTCTAAATATACATATAAATCCATCTCAGATGCAAGAGAAACAACAATGAACCTGACAGGTCGGTTGTCAAACTGCCTCCAAAGATATATACGCACTGGGGCAAAGGTTGTGGGGTTCGATCCATAATGGTAAATCTAAGTTGACCTTGTAACCATCAGGCGGCCGTGTCTGTGAAGGAGATCAGCAAGATGGATATTGGATTAGAATTGTATCAAATTCGAGAGGATTTGCATAAACAGTCGTCATTTAAACAATAGAGTTTAGGCTCGGTTCCAAGACCCTGAAATTTTTTAAATACCAAGCGAATTATTAATTCAAGAAGAGTGTTCTCAATTCTTGTTTGTAAAGTGACATTATTTTAAGATTACTTTTCTTAATTTATAGTGCTAATAAAATGAACGAATGAGAAACGATCGTTTTCTCAACAGGATGCTTATTGCTAGTTGATAATAATGTTAAATTTACATAGCATTATATTACTGCTTTTATTGCCTTTAAAACTATATAAATTAATACTTCTTCAGTAGTCGCAGAATGTGGAAAATTCGGTTCCGCTTTCTTACATAATACAAGTTAGGCTCAAAAATTGTTTCTTTGGCCTAAATTTCGGCAAAATTCCACAAAAAAATGCTCCAAAAGTTTTTGTATTCAGTTATTTAACTGCGCAAATCTTGCAAATGTCAAAGTCGCTTACTGAAGACGTCCTAACAAACAGTTACATACTTTAATTTATTACTGAGTACTTAATTTTATGTAAAGCTTTAAAATGATAAATTAAAACCTTGCAAGCCTGAACAATATAAAGATAATGTATTCATAACTTCAATAAATTCAAATATTTATTCCCACCGGTGGCACTTTTAATTAACGTCAACCATCCCACTACATAAATGTGACTTCCTTGAAATTCTTCAAAACTGACTTGATGTCATTAAGATGAAGCAGTTTCTTACCTTTCGCTCTAATCTCTTAAATATCATAAAAAATGCGATTCGCAGATTATTGTAGGTATTTAAAATTTGGGTTCAATGAAACGGGGATTTAACTCATCAATTGAAACTCTGTCGGAATCAAACTCGGTTTATTTGTTAATATCATCTTTGATATGCTTTTTATGTTGGGTTTTGTGGCAGTAATTCGTTTTTGGTCGAGAAAGTTTGAAATGGATCGAAATTGTTAACAGGAAGATTTGTTTACGCTCGAAAAATCGGGGAATCGAAGAATCTGTAATTTTATATCAGCAGTTATCCGCGTGGAAATCGTATTTTGCGTAAACTGTCTAAAAAAGAAATAAATTTTATTATTAATTAATTAAACGACTTGATGATTTTAGCAGAGCGCGAAGGATTGATGAGTTGTAAAAGTATAATATCTTTTTAATTAATTGTTAGAATTACGATTTTATTTTTGATGAGCTCTCATTAAACTCTTGTACCTTATTTTGGTTTTAAAAAGGCAATTTTATTAAAATTCCCGACCAATTATAATAATTAATGTGGTTAGGCAAAACCGGTGTTGACATTTTTGTTTTTATCTCCGAAGATTGCACTATAAATTAATTAAGATTCGGTGTCTCTCACATAAAACAAAACGCAGAATCTGATCCTCAGGAACGATAAGAATTTGTTCTTAATTAAAAGTATCTAGATAGAAAATGTCACGACGGAACGTTGTGTCAAAATGTTTTTACGTCTTTATTTTATAATTTCAGTGACCATTATTTTATTCGATTTCAATCGAAAGCTAGGAGTCATTTGCATACCGACTCTTAATGGTAAGTGCTTATTCTTTAGTTTTCACAGAAAGAGGAGCCAATTTTTGCTGATTTACGTGTCTGGTCACAGCTCTAAAGGTTTCATTTACATGCTTTTAAAACTAGATACTTTTAATGCAATCAACACGTTAAAGAGACTGCTAATTGGCGCAGTTAATGTTGAGACATTTTGAATGCAGAGATTGGGAGACGGCGGTTTCTTGGAACTGGCAGATATCTAAAGTGGCAGAGTGAAGTAGTGCACTTTAGTTTTGCATTTATTGTAATTAAACAATATTTGTTGCGCGCTCTGATGGAGCTTGACGCCATTTTATATCGAAAAATGTACCTTGCCTTTAAAACTGCACGTGTTTTCCTTGCAATCAATGAATTCATTAATGATACGTCCAATTAATTAGCGCCCACAAAAATACGAACGCAAATTGTTTACTTAACGCAACATGTTTGAATAATTTAGTTTCAGTTTTCTATCAAAACAAGCGACTACAAATGGTAATTAAAAAACAACAATCTCGCGAAATCTTCTTCAGTTCTTCAGCCGATTTGCTCTTCGAGCTCTTCTGGGAAGCACGTGTAATTTCCATCTTTATCTTGTAAATTAATTATGTAGTTTTCAGTTTTTCAGAAATGTCTCTTTTTGTCCTCCGGCTCAGATCTGTTGGTTTAATGAATACCTACAAATTGCATCTGCATTTCTTTCGCAGCGTCCATGATTATCGACATGGCAGGCATGTTTTAACTGCATTTAATGAGAATGTGTCTTGCGGCGTAGTACAAACCCGTACAGGTGACAATCATTCCCGTACAAACAACTTTTCACTTTGATTTGCTAAGAGAGTGTGTATAAAGTTATGTCTGCCAAGCGCTTAGCCAATGAAAAGCAAGTTTCCACCAACGTTCCCGGAAATTACTACTTATTATTGCTCTAATCACTACGCGATAAATAAATTAGCCGTTCTCCTGTCTTGCCAACATGCCGCCGCCCAATTGAATGTATAAGTAATCAAGCCATTACAATATTTTATTTAACTGCGTATTTATCTCATGTTGTCATAAGTTATACATTTTTATTTTTTAAGGTCGATATACCAGAGATATTGGCGACTTTAAATTACTTGTCCCGTTTAAACTTCTTCGTCATGGAGGATTTCATAGCTTCGAAATCCCCAGTTTCTACCAGCAGAATTTCCTAAAGGATAGGCGGAAACGGGAGCTTGATGATCCGGAGGTGGTACATTATGGTATTTATTTAAATGGGAAGAAATATCAAGCGATACTTTGGCCTAATCACCGTGTAATTTCTGCTGATGCGGTTTTTGAAAAGCGGAGACCGAAGCTCGAAGTGCAGAAGCGGAAGCTAAAGAAGCTGGATAATGAAAAGATGTGTTTTTATACTGGGAAAATTGCGGGAAACGACGAGTCCAAAGTCGCCCTATCGACGTGCGACGGTTTGGTATGTTTTGATAAATAAATGAAATATCGATGCGAGGGAAGTAAATATTAGTGGAAAACGGCCATATTTAGAATTGGAAAAGAAAGTTTGGTTGCTTGTGTTAATTTTGTTAGAATATTGAATATAAATTCTTTAGTCCTTAATCCATTACCGCCCAGTGTCCTATATACAGGACAGCCAGTTTAATTTTTTTAAAGTACTTTAGAATTGTTTTTTCTGTATGTTTAAATTTTTACCATAAACTACTGTCTTTTGCCTTTCCATTATCATTTTTTTTTCAAGTTAATAGTTGTTCACGTTTTTAGCAAAACAGAATTGAAAAACCTCGATTTTCAGGGCATTTCACTTCACCGTATTTAATTTTTTTGCTGTAAAATTTTTCTTAGAAGCATAAGGAACCAAGTGTAAAAATGTGCCCAAAAAATTATTTTTGAATCAAAGGTTACGACTATTACGCACGGTTTGAAATAATTAGTCATCAATAACTCGCAGTTCGCTTCTAAATTGCATATTTGAAAAAAGATTATAACACCACCGTGATTTTTTAGATTACCTACCTGTTTTATTAATTTTCTCGAAACTATAATTTATGGAGATAAACCCTTATGCTTCTGAGATACCGATTTAACCCATCATAGAAGGTTTTGAGTCTTGTTATATTGGTCAGAAAAATACGGTGTCTCCGGATTGAGTTCACAAGAGGAAAAAAAACTATACTTTTTATTTTACAAAAAAATGACAAAGGAATAATATTTTTTGCTTAATTCAAAACAAATAAATCTTTAATTAAAACTTTAATATTATCAGGCTTTCTTTTTAAAATCGATAAAAACAAAAAATAACGAAGAACTTTTTTTAATTTTGTAAAAACTGTCAAAGGAAATATATTTATTCCTTAATTCAAACAAATTTTAACTATGTATTCGATTAACCCACCACCTTCAGCACATAATTCAATTATATATAACTCGTAATTTTTTAAAACTGTTTTGAATTTTCTCAATTATTGTTATGGATGCAACTGCATTTCTTATCCGATTTTTAATACTTATATACTTTTATACACATTACTGAAATTTTTCCTCAATCTTTAACGCACTATTTAATATTTTGAATCCACAGCCGGCTTATATTTACATACAATTACACAATTCATTGAATAAAAATATGAAAAAATTAAATTTCAGAGTACAAACTAATAATTTTGAAATTTTAATTGCAGATTTATCTCTATATCTGTTTTGAATTAAGCAAAAAATGTTATTCCTTTGTAATTTTTTTGTAAAATAGAAAATAAAGTTCTTTTCCCTCTTGTGAACTCAATCCGGGAACATACCTACTATATATTACTTCTATTTATTTAATGAACGTTTCTATATGAATCCGCCCAGTGTCCTACATGTATTAAAGGACAGCTGAGAAAAAATAGAAAACAAACATTTTTTTGTTTGTTACTCAGGTATCTAAACTAAACCTCATATGTAAAATTTATGAAAAAAAAAATTCTAGCAGCGGGCGTTATTGGGTTAATAAAATCAGTGAGGTAATTAAATAAAGCAATTTGTCAAAAGCTTTTCTATATCGAACCTATTGAATTTACACAGCAGCAGGGTAATCCCCGAAACGCGATAAATCACAAGATAAAAAGTCCAATCTTTGTCATTAAATAATTGATGAAGCTAGACAGGAGTTTTCAGACGTTTTGGTTTGAAACCCAAAATAAGATATTTATCCCTCAGCTATGAGAAATCTCTGGTTATTTATCTAGTGTGAAAAACTCGTGTTATGAGATGAGCCCTAAAATCTCCCAACTGTTAGATTCGCTATTTGTTCTGCCGGAACACGGTCGAGATCATTCCGTGTGATAAATACCTATGACGACGAAGCAGAAACAAAGAATCGGCAACTCAAAATTTATATGCCGCTCTTATCCTCAGCGTTTTTCCGGTAGTTGTGGGCTAACAAGAAGTGATTCGTGGTAGTTGAAAAAGAGCGTTCTTTTCCGGCTGGAAGTATTAATCACTATTTTCTAGGCAGGTTACATTACGGTTGACGGAAGACGATATTTCATCGAGCCGCTACAAGAACACGTTCCGAACGGAAACGGTCAACACCTCCACGTCATATACGAAAGATATCCGCAGGACGATGGGATTCAGACGAACAGATGCGGAACTTCCAGCAATTGGGAGGAGGCGTGGAAGAAAAGGCTCTTAGAAAAATACAGACAGAGTGGCGAACTAGAAAAGCGAGGAACTGAGAGCGTTCATAGATACTTGGAGACGCTGATCGTTTGCGACAAGAAATTCCTAGAGTTCCATAAGGACATTGATCACGAAACTTACGTTCTGACTATTATGAATATGGTACGTTCTTTTGATCGGAAATTTTAATCACGATCGGAGCGTTTACTCGAAAATAAACATTTCTAGTTTCAGTAAAAGCTCAATCCAATCAGTCCATTGTTAATTCCGGCGTTTCCCAACTTTATTTGCTAGTCCCTTTGCGAGAACACTCTCTGACCTCGATTAGACAAAATATCAATTGAAGGAAATATTCGGGCGATCCTTTGAAAGCTCGTTTCGTCCAACATCTCATGTTTCGAATTGGATTCTTTATAAAGAGAATTACTTTCCGTGTGGATACTTCTGATGGGATAAATAATGAGATTGGTTGTAATATGGTAGTTGCTTTATGATTAAGCTATTTACGCGAGATCTTCAATCATGCTGTAATGGATCGTTATCGCATTAAAATATTCAAAACAGAGACCGCCCTGCAGACAAAGAGAACAGCAAGGTTTTCGAATTAATTACTGATAAAAATCCCGGCCTTCATCATGTAATTACATTTATTTATTCTTATTGACTTGTTGGAGTTATTGCAAGAACATGATAGCGTGGCCATTCAATTACATTATCTGATGTAATTGAGGTGTGTGTTTGGAAATTGCGGCAAATATGTTGGTATTTAAATTGAAGTGATTAGTTACTGTACCTGAGAACAAAGGGAATAAATGAATGTCATCCCGCCTTTTGTAGGAAAACTACGTGAGACAACTTCTTAAAGTTCTCAGTTGGATGCTGCTTTTCTTTTCCTCTCGAAACGCGGTAAATCCAAGCCAAAGCACCCGACACAACAATTAATTAATTTTAGTCATTACTTAAAGTTCGCTAATCATTATTCTGAAAGCCCAGTAATGAAGCAATTCTTCAGCCTAAGGTGCGAACCGGAAAACGAACTCCGACAGGTCTTCTTCGACCACTGAACAATTATCACAAGAAATTATTCATCTCAACACCTTCCATAAAGGCAGATCTGTAATTACCTTAAAACTGTTTATGCAGAAAAAAAACAATTGAAAGACGCTGACTAAGCTGCGAACTAATCTCAGTCTTTAGACTGTCGTTTTAAAGAGTCATAATGGAATGACGAGATTTAAGTGGATTATTGTGAAAATTTAAAAGCTTTTGTCCATTTACAATAGCAAAGTTGAGCCACTTTGAACAGCTTCGTTTTTATTTATAGCAGAAACGGTTTGGTTCCGGATTTATGTGCACGTAAACACAAGGATCAGATGCAGGAAATTAAGATTGTAATCTCGCTATTGTTATTACAAAAATAATTCGCGTGCAACCATCATACTATGTTTATTCAGATCGCTTTGAAAATTAGTACGCGTACTAGAATATAAAAGCAGTATCTGATTACTAAGATAGGATTTATAGCCGGGATATTTAAATATTTCCCCCGAACAAACGCCTTCAATCAAGATAAAATATTATTAATAGCCATTATATTGGTGGAAATAATTAAGTGCTCGCAGAAATACCATACGTATATTTCAGAAATAAATTGCTCAACTCAAACCCGCCGCTGATTGCAATCAACGAAAGGAGATTTTACTTTTAAATCTTATCGGTGTTCATTATCCCCAGGTAGCCGATTTCTATCACGATTCCTCCAGTGGCAACATGATGGACGTGGTTGTCGTGAGAATTCTTTACCTCGACAAAGAAGAGGAGGAAATTGATCTTGTCATAAACCCCCATGCTGAAGATACATTGGCGAGTTTTTGCAACTGGCAGCAGAAAATCAATCCGAAGGATATTGAGAATCCTAATCATCACGACATCGCAGTGCTGCTAACAAGGTAGGAAAAAGGGGAAGGTAATCCTGTAATTACGTAGCGACATGCAAGGAACGGAACAAGTTATGCGAAAATTAGTTTTCTTTCACAGCGAGGAAAAATAAACTTTCTTTTGTATCATTTACCAGTTTATGCTCCAATCACGCCATAATGCATAACTTTTTATGTTGGTTGGAATCTCCGGCTGTAACTCGAAACGGTGGAAAGTCTCCTTAATTCGTTATTAGTGTCATATTGGAAGTTCCCTGTTTCAATTAAGGCTTGTCATAGCGTGTCCAATTACGTTCAGAGTGGCCCCTGAGATGGTCTGCAATAAGTGTCACAAGATCGGGGCACATGCTTTTTTATTATGTTGTAACGGCCGAAGGAATCACGTTTTCCTCTCGTTCCGTTCAATGTGTCGGCGATAGGCTTTTTCATATCGCACGAGCTGCTCTTTCCATGGGCGTCTTCACCTAAAGAGTGTCCGCAAAAAGAGAGCTTGAGTATGAAGACACTGTTTTATACCGTCTTGAGTGAAAAATGAAAAAATTCATATTCAAAGAGCTTTTTTGTATTCCACGTTTTATACTTGTCACACCACTGACTGGTTTCTCGCACGAACTTTAGGGCAGACGCGATAGTAAAGTTTTTCTTTATTGTTATTAGGTACGATATATGTGCGGACAATATGTCAAACTGCGGTCTCATGGGACTAGCGTACGTGGCAACTGCCTGCGACGAAAAGAAGTGCTGCGCCATCAATGAGGATGGAGGACTTGTCCTGGCAATAGTCGTCGCCCATGAAATGGGACATGTGTAAGTATGCACGTGCTGAAAGGTGCTTTCGTCATCCATTTAGGCTTTCATCGGTCGCTTTTAAGGGAAAAACCGGAAATCGACATATCGATTTTCGATATCTTCTTGAATATTTTGATTTATGTCAAAGGAATACGCTTCTTCATCGTTTTTTTTTCCTTGTTGGCAGGATGGGCTGCGCTCACGATAAGGAAGAAGAGTCTACTTGTCCGGCTCAGGATAAGGACGAATCATATTTCGTAATGGCTCCTGTCGTACATTTATACACCACGAAATGGTCTACTTGCAGTCGCGGTTTCATGACCTCTTTGTTTGAGTGAGTGGGTTATTTTATTGTCTTTATTCGTTGGGATTATTGCATTTTTTACGGCGTCGTACGTCATTCTTATCGCTGCAGATACCGTGACCTACCCTCAGCGGATTTAACTCGGTTTATCACATTGGTTAAGAATTTGCGGTATTTTGCGTTTATCTGCAACATGCTTTATCGATAAAAACCAGTTTAAAGATCGCAACTAATAGAAAAATAAAACGCCACTACTGTAACTATAAACAGAATAAAAAGACATGCACAAAGAAAACTTTCAGAATGGAAGCGAAGTTAGTCGATCGACAAACAATAAAGGAATGTTCACTGAAGGAGAAGTTAAAATCTTTATTCTATTCATTAAATAGTTAAAGACGCTCAACTCATCTTTTTAACGAGCAATGTTTAAATAAATGATGTAAATAGCATGCAAAGAACCTTTTATGTCGTCTTTATAATAAAGCAATATAGACAAGCACGCTCGACTTCCAAGTTCCTTTAAAAATTTATTCGAAAATTGATCATCCCACCCTTAGAATCGTTGTTTGATGAGGTTTTTTAAGCACCCTATTTCGATCAAGCCTGGCCCTTAGAGGGATTAATTAAATTTCGGAAATACCTCCGTAGTGTTAATTTTCATTGAAGCCGACGTTGCTATTAAATTTAACTTACCGCGTCTATGTGTAAATTGGAAACCTTAAAGGTGTTGCGGTATAATTGCGCAATTAAATTCTCCGGAATTTTATTGGATAAATAAAGTTGGGCTTTGCATCTTTCATGTTCCGACGCAATTCAGAAATGAAACACAAAGTAGACAGAGAATAATTGTTGGAGCACATCAATCATTGCAAGAAAGGGAAACATCGCATTAAATAAATTACGGTGCTTTCACTCAGAGATGGGTTTAAAAAAATATTAAAAACTTCACTGCAGTGGATAAAGGATCATTCCCCTCGGATTTAAAACAGCGAATTCGACCGAAGTTGTTTTAAGCCTCTTCTGATCCAATTTACACAGCTTGTTTGAGGGTAAGTCCCATTTCCTCGGGCTTTTCTCACCATGGGAGAATTCAAGATTAAGTGTATTAACATGGGGGCGATCGGGATCAACCAGGTTAGAGATCAGCGTACTTTATTTCTTTCCTTATAGAACCGGCTTGGGAGAATGTTTGAATGATGAGCCGCAAATTTCTCTGTACAAAGATAAAGATATTTTACCTGGTGTCATCTACGACGCCGAGGAACAATGTCGCATGATCATCCCGAACTCCACAGTCTGCAGTTGGGCTAAAGATAAACTCTGCGACGTGCTTATGTGCGAAACGTCACCAACAGAGTGCAAGTCGAAACAAGAGCCAGCTGCTGATGGCACAAAATGCGGAGAAAACAAGGTCAGTAACTCTTTTCATTGAGCTTGAATAGGAAGAATGCAAAAAATGTAACCTATATTTTTTTACCAAATTTTGTAGAATTTTGTTCAAATAACGCGATGGTTCAAACATTTTTGAAAAATGCATGACGGATTTGCCAAATTTGGCTAAAGAAATTTAAATATTCAGGCGGGAGCTAAAATACTTTTTTATTGGTTTGACATCAAATCTCAGGCTGCATGCTCCAGCCAGTGATAGAATTCCATATGAAGAACTTGTGTTTAACACCAGGGCTGCGTTCATAAAAATTACTCTGTGTAAAGTTTGTGTAAAATGTGACACAAAAGCGTTTATAAAGATGAGCAATGCTTTCTGTCACTCGATTTTGAGCGTTGAAATGAAAAATAAATTAATGAAAAATTTTCATCGTTTCAGTCGGAATTTTTTCGCGAAAAATCGACTATCAAATGTTGGGCTTTTCTAACGTAAAATAGGTCGAGAAAAAGAATGCCGCAAACCGCATCTCAATATCTCAAAGAGTTTCCGAGATATTTAACTTTAAAAACTAGAAAAATTGAAGAAAAATGAAAATCAACTTTTCGAAATTTTGATCGGCCATAACTCAGTTATTTGTTGTCGGATCTAAATTTAAATTTCGGATTTAGAATCTGCGAAAAATTCTGCATACACCGGTATAATAACTCAAGTTTACTCGAAAAAATAAGCGAGATTCGCAAAAAAAAATTATAATTCAATAGTTTGGTAGAAATTAAATAGATGGTTTACTGTATTAGATTTTTTATAATCAGACCAAATTAATAACAATAACTCATCCAAAGTTTTTGTCGCTTTTTAAATTTTTAATTTCTATTAAATATGTCCCCGGATTGAGTTCTCAAAGAGAAAAAAGGATTATATTTTATTTTATAAAAAATTGAATAGAAGAAGAGAATAACATTTTTTTGCTTAATTCAAAACAAATAAATCTGCAATTAAAATTTAAGAAAAGTTCATATTTTTTTATTTACGTTTGCACTTTCGGTATGTGTAGCTTCACAATTTGCATAAATTTGGTTTGATGTGGTTTTTGATGTTGTTGCAGCAGTACTGGTAGACATGTTTATTTTCAATAATTCAACACGTTTTTGTTGCACTTTACAGCAATTTGTCGATTTGATTTTATCCAAATAATTAAAAAATTGGGGGTAATGTCGGTATCTTGATGTAACAAGCAAAACTATGGATAGATGGCGCCACCATCGATCGGTCAAAAATGTTTTGCGGCCAGAAAAGGCTTTAAAAATGTATATTTTCCTTATTGTAATTTCCCACAGTGGTGTTACCGAAAGCAATGCGTGCAGCGTGGGCAACGTCCTGAAGCCATCAACGGGGGTTGGGGCGAATGGGGCGAGTTCTCTCACTGTTCCCGAACTTGCGGTGGAGGCGTTCAGGTGGCGACCAGAGAATGCGATAACCCTGTGCCTCAACACCGAGGTCGTTACTGCATTGGCGAACGAAAAAAAGTCAAAATCTGCAACTTGGACGTGAGTAATGCTCAACAACTTGTAATGAATCTTGTGAATGATATCAGTTGAAAATCTAGCCATGTCCTGCGGGATCTGCGACCTTCAGAGCAGAGCAGTGCAAGGCGAAGAACGACAAGCCTTTCAATGATAAATTGTATCAGTGGGAACCGTTCTTTAAAGAAGGTAGGTTTCTTATTTCCACTCTTGAAGGATTAAAAATAATCTCTCAATGAGATTATCTGTTAGACGTATCTCAGCATGAAAATCATTTCGAGTTACGAACCTTGGTGAAAACAAAAACGGAGGACTTGCTTTGGGCGCAATTATGGAGCTTTGATATAATAAGGCGACGGAATTGTGTTTCCGCCGAACTAATTGCTTTACGTTGAAAAAGTGTATTTTCATTTAAAGAGAACGAGTTGACCAGTTTTTACTATCTCTATTTCCAGCGGTAAAAATTTCGTTTTACTGGGGTCAGTGGAGAACACATTCCCAGAAATCCAAGAATTCTAGAGAGACGTATCTCAATACATCTCTTTAATTAAACGTCCAATTTCGTTACTTCCACATCCTCTGCTAAATACTTGCGAGTATTCAACCTTTTCAAGGGCTGTTTCACTTTTCTCTAAGCTTTTCATTTTGATGTATTTTCCAACTATTGCGGCGATATTAATAACCCCTAGTGCATCTAAACGGATGTTAATTTCGGTCTCCAACCCTTATAATCCTCGTATTAGAAAGCAGGACATATTTCGGATAACATCACCATTATTTCGCTCTTGATTTTACGCTTTTCAATCGCACGGCGCGTGTCGAAATTATAAAATATAGGAAAACCTTCGAAGAAACAATAAATCGACGCTAAAACGATGTGTGACGTTTTGTAAAGCTTTTTCCTTCGAAAGATTGCGTATCGCGGTTAACATAAAAGTTTAACGTTGTTCGTTAATGCAACCGTTAAGTACTTGTGGCTGTTGTTGAATTTAAATTTGATAGTGGACATGCAGTTAATCCTGCATTAAAAGCGAGTTTTCTAGAGCCGCCACAATTGCGATAAGACAAAAGTGTAAGTCCCGTCAGGAAAGCATAATATTCAATGCAGTTAGCTGAAAGTTATTGCTCATAAAGTGGAAGCTTTTAAGTCTACTGCTGAGGACTCGCCACAACTTATTATAATAAACCTGCTCAAAAAAGGGAAAAATCGATGTCTTATGCAAATTTTCTGGTAATGGCGTTGTATGTAAACAAGGCAAGTGAAATGTAGGAACGGTTTAATCATCACCGGCGCTAAAGTGACAAATAAACGCTAATTGTTGCAAGGAATTGGATGAAGAAAATCTCTCTGCTTTGTGAAATTCTCTCGTTAGTTTAACAGAGTGATCATTGTCAACTATTTTGGCAGCAGGTGCATTCGTGGAGTGCAGCTCTTAAAAATCCACTGAAACTTCCGCCACGTTAATTAACAACTTGATTGTAGACGAGCCTTGTGTTTTGTACTGCCTTAACCAGGAACGTGTCTTCGCTAAATTAGAGCCACGAGTTAAGGATGGAACAAAATGTAAACCCGGAACGCCAGATATGTGCATTGGCGGAACTTGTAAGGTTAGTAGCGTAATTTGCGTACATAGTTGCTCCAGATTTTTATAGAAAGTCGGATGCGATGGAGAAATTGATTCTAATGCCATTGAAGACATCTGTGGGATTTGCAACGGGGATGGGACTCAATGTAAGGTGGTAGATCAAACGTACAATGCCGCTCCAGGAGTGGGTAAGTTAAAATAAAACTCGAAAAAAACGTGTGAAAAGAAACATGATGTGTAGGTTATGTAAAGGTGGCGACAATTCCAGTTGGTAGCAGAAATGTTCTTTTCGAGGAATTGGGGTCTTCCATGAACACAATCGCCGTAAGCGATGTCACGGAAAAGCGATTTTTTCTTAACGGCAACAAGTAAGTGTCGGATTTTCACAAAATATCTAAAGCGCGCGGTGCGATATTTGTAGTCGAGAAGAGAGAAACGGCGAGAAATCGTTCGGGGAAACTGAGGGCGTCTACTCACATCCTGCAGATCAACAAGAGAAGCTTGTCATCCACGGACCTCTCACAGAGGAGTTGGTTTTTTTTGTAAGTGATTTTTCATAAATTCTTCATTTATGTTTGACGATCACTTTATGGAAGATTAAATAACGTATCAATCCATCCGCATCGTCCTGATGACAGCGGCGATGCTCCAGAGGCAATTAAGCAAATAAGCGAGGAATATCCGGATTAGTGGCGGCAAAGGATGCGATGCGGGTGCTAAGTAGCTTTGGAAATAAATTATGTATGAACTTTTCACAAGCACGTGGGGACTACGCTCATATACTATACAGCCAAGATCGTATGCAAAAGCCTCGGATGAACTAGTTCTTGCTGCAGCAGACAAGATTGTGCAGCCGCGATCTTAATTATCTTACACGAGCAAACCGCAATATAAAGATTTACCGCCGGATTAGTGGCACATGTGTGGCTATGATAGTGGTATTGTCGGGAAATTGTTCAAAGTTCTGCTTAGGTGAATAAACGCGATTATCTAAATGTTAGTTCTGGTTGATTGACTGTAACAACAACTTTACCAGAAAATAGACAGCCATAAATCACCCACTTAGTTTTTCCAAGGCGCTGATTTTACTATGCGTGCAGGTGGTGTTTTACGGCCCTGAAAATGTGGGCTATTACTACAAATATTCTGAGCCGTCCCTGGACACAACATACACCCCCAAATACCACTGGGAGCAGAACGACTGGGAAGAATGCTCCTCCAGATGCGGGCGTGGACACACCGTTGCGAAGTGGCACTGCGTGGAGGAAAAATCAGGTCTAGTGGCTGACAGTTTTTGCAAAGACTTAGAGCCTCATGATAATTTGGTGAGAGGATGCAATCTGACTCCATGTAAAACCAAGTGAAGCGTAGTCACTCGGTTAGAGAGCAGTCTAATAATTTCTTATTCCGCAGATGGAAAACTGGGAAATGGGGAAAATGTCATGCGTGCAAGTACAAGTCGGGAGTCCGAATGAGAGAAGTGGAGTGTGTGAAAGAAAATCCCCATCCTGGAGCAGACGATATTCTCGTCGAAGATTCGGAATGCACTCCTCCAAAGCCCGGAACTAGAGAACTGTGTAATTCGCATAAGACGTGCAAAACTAAGAGGTTTACTGATGGTTTACCGGATGAAATGATGGAGGATGTGTGGAGGCAAATCTACTTCAGTCGGCGGGATGCCCGAGATTTGGTAAATAAAAAGTTTAAATCGTTTTTAGCGTCATATTGCAGTTTTTTGCTTTAAGAGGGTAGTTAAATGTGATCAATTCAACTCGAATTCGCTGGCAAAGAATTTCAAGCGTGTTATTAAATTACAAGCAGCACTTTCAATGTGCAACATTTGCTTTTTCTTTTCTTTCGTTTTGACGATCGATAGGAAATAAAGCACAGTGAAATAAGTACTTTGTGTAAAACCGAGAAAATTTGATACCGTTTATATTTGCCGTAATGCGGCCGTTAGGAAGCGATAATGAAAAGACCTCTTACCGTTCATTACATTTTTTTATATTTTACAGGCTAAAAAAGAACAGCGAGATAAAGTTTCCCATAAAAGACAATACGATAAAAAATTATGCGACGAAGAAGGTGGGAAAAAAGCAGCAAAACTTAATGTGGGGCAAATAGTAAAAGATAGGATTCCTCCAGAAGAGATTAAAGTGATAGAGGTGCCATTAAAACAATCTCATCTGTCCCTCAATTTATCAGACACAGCGTTTGAAACGATGGGAGATCAGACAGGAGATAGCTTAGATACATCTAAAGCTAGAATTGCCACAGGTGAAGCAGCCGCCAAGATCCTGAAAAATATGCAGCACACAAAGCGTAAGACCAAGAAACGTGGAGAAAATGCAACTTGAGAGGATTACTCGATTTTATTTTATTTTTACAACTATTGTGTTATTGCTAAGTAGATTTATAATGGAATAAATAAATCAGTTTTGTATGAAACGTCGCTTTATTCGCCTCTCAAATGTTTGCTTCACTGCACTTGGACGGTAATGCAATTTCGGAACATTTTTATTTGACGTAGCAAAACTTTGTTTGCTTGTAATAAATACGGAATAAGATCCGAAGAGCCTTTCTTAGGGCATCCAAATTTAGAGATCCCTGTTGATTGGTCTGAACCGTTTGCTCTAGGTTCGGTAAAGATCATGTCTGGACCCGAGCACATTCAGCATTCATAAAGCGTCCCTCTAATCAAATATACTCGGTCAAAGATTAATTCGATGTAAAAACAGGCAGCTTGCTCTTTGATATACAAATAAGAAAATTCGCAGAAAGGCAAATGTAACAGCATCTGAAAGTCGAGCAACACAAAGAGATTAATTGAATTAATTAATTACACCGGGGAAAAATTGGTAAGGACAGGTAACATACTTTGATCACTCGAATTTAATAAAGGCCATATTTTATAATGCGGTAACCGGAGTTGTAACGAAATCTCGGCGTTTGGTGCGTTTATTCGCCGTTGATGACGCCAAGTTGAAAATATCGCCGTTAATGTTAATGGTTGTGGATAATGTGTGTTTGGGGAGGATATTCTGTGCCGAAATTTGGTGATAATTAGTCTCTTAGGTACGTAAAATGTGAGCTAAAGGTCAGGTCAACAGGTTGGAAAGAAATAGTTTGTATGAAAAGGTGAACAACCCCTTTTAGCTCGTTGCAAATCGAACGGAGCGTGTAGCGTTACTGATTCCTAAATTGTTTCGAAATTTCATAAACATTCGGTTGGTTTTGTTTGAAATCTTTTTTCTATTCTCCGTATCCCTCTCGTTTCAAATCCTCGACTCGGCTCGTTTTCATTTATTTAATGGTTGCAATAACCCAGTAAATTGCCTTTTCTGATTATCAGCTTTTGAAATTTACGGTCTCATCGTCTTTGATAAAAACCACGTCAAATATCCTTTTCCAGGTACAAATCTGTCGGCATTTTTTCTAACGGGATATAGAGGGATGAGCATAACAAGCGACACGTTAGTAGTACGATGTAAATGCTGGATTTAAGGGAGTATATTTCACTCGGTTGCTGCATACGTGATAGTGCCTGGATTCGACGCTGCTGCAGTGCTTGCTATTCCTCCGGGAATCACTGAGATTATCGCAACCTGGTTCAATTCAAACAACTTCTTTCAGTTTTCCTTTCCTCGGCCTTATACGTAACTAGACGATATCCGGCATTGCAAATATTTGTTGCTTATTATTTTCGTTTAAAGTCGACGGAAGCGGAACTCATCTCCTACTGAATTTCTCTTACGACATGCACAATGTGTTCAAATTGAGTTTGTTATATTTAACAAAAAGAACAAAACCTGCAACGAGAGAACTGAAGGTTCAGTTTTTGTCGAAACATTATTCCCCATTAAGTGCGCTATTGTGAAAAAGTATCCGGAATAAATACTGTTAAAGCCGCAAATAAGCCGATTGTTTGAAAATGATGCCTCGGTAATATGGTATTAGCTGACCAGTTGAATGGTGATTTTAAACTGTGGGTATGCAACCAATTTGGCTGATTCTGTTTAGTGTTACCTTTTGATGTAAAGCAGAGACGGCTTCAGGCAGGCAGAAGATTAGACTCTTACCCAAGGGCCTCTCGTCACGTCAAAGAGACGCCGGAGTTCAATTCCCGTTTAATATAATAGGAATTTTGATCTTACGCCTTTTGAGAGCGGTTTCAAATTATTTGAACGCAGTTCCAGCGATACAAGTTTATAATATGATAAACATATACCCAACACTCCCTTTAATGATCGAACAAGCTGCTAACTCATCACCTTCTGAATTTCAAGTTTGTCGAAGTGCATGAAGATGCTTCCATTATTTTCATTGTAAATAAATTCAACACGTACTTGTGCTTCACACTGCGCATTATGAAAATAAAGTTGTATTTTGTGAAGTGATTTATAATGTGCACAAACCAACAACGAGGTATCGTTTTTGCCTCTCAACTTTGCAATACTGTTGCAGAGCGACGACATTATAGTTGCGGTGTCTCATTCTAACACTTTACGTACTTTAGTGGCGAAGTTTATGATCTCTCACTGGGAAAACTCGAGGAAGTTTGCTGGCCGTGAGAAAGGACTTGTTATTACAGGTAACGAGCGGAGATAACGATTGTATGCAACCAATAAAACGTAATTATTCGAGCTCAAATAATAAAGTCGCCAAAAAAATTGTCCATCGTTTTTAACGAATGTGCATGATAAAACGCAGTTTTACAGATATAAAAACAGCTTATTTAAAAAAAAAACTACGTTTTGTTTTTATTTATACTTAAAAAAATAGTTTAAAATAAGCCAAAAAAAAGTAGTTTAACATTTTATTCAAATGTAGAATGACAAAGAGGAAAAACAATAAACAAACAGTCATAGCAGTCAATAAACAATACAAAACAATGAAAAAAAGAATAACAATAATTACAAATGCGATGCATTATAAAATGTCACGGCGTCAAAAAGTTTACTAGCGAATTTGGAATGAGCTTCAACAATTTTGCATCTCATCCATACCTTTGTAAAAAATCTGAACGAACAGACTCTAAGGCCTGCTCGCACAAAATTTTCCTATATGGAAAAATACTGTATAAATTTTGAGGGTTACATTAATTTTAAGTTTTAAAAACTCCTTGTAAAAAGTATCTAGTTTTTCCACATAGTTAGGATCAAGAGTATGCCGAAGCAGACAGAAACAACTTTTTTAAATGCCTCCAAACATTGAACATAACACAAATGTGTAAAGGCAAATTAGAGTATAGAGCCTCAAGTTTTGACAATAATTTATGACATGCATTGCCTGTGAAGCAACCACAGCTTCTCTTTCAACAGAACAAATTTTTGTCCACTTCTTGCAAACTTCCAGAAATTTTTTCTGCATACTATTAAATATTCTAATTACTGTGCCTAATAATCAGTGTAGTTCTGATGGTGGAAAAATGTTGATTAATTTTTGATTATTTCTACTAAGAATTGGAGGATAAATTCAATTCAAAAAAGTTTGGAATCTTTACTTTTTTCCAGCTTCATTTAAACTAAGACTGATAATTTTGATTTATTCGAAAGTTCTAAGTATTTCACAATCATTTAGGTAGTGTTTATTAACAGTGCACCATGTGCAAGGATGCAGAGAGCTATATGACATAAATCTCATTAAAATGTTTGCTAACTTTAAATCCGTCGCTACAGTAAAATTGTGTAAAAAATTAATATATAACAATTCCCATAACATTTCGACGCTATTATAAGTTTCTTTAACATTCTTAGCTATTGCTATGATAAAAAGTTTTTTTATTCTAGACTATTCCAGACTCTTTCCATTTGTTTATAGATTTAGACATATATTTAAAAATCCTCTTTCTCCATCAGTCCCATCACATACAAATTTTATAAAATCCGGTAAATTAATGCAATAACTAAATTTTTTTATAATTAAAACACAATGTCGTTTTTCATCAACATCTTCGATATTTTATTGAGTACAATCAAAGAAACCATTCAGTTTGTGACGCTTTATTTTTAGGTACACCTTCAAACTTTTTTTTATAGTAGCATTGTTAGTTTGTCTAAGATATGTGGCTATTTTCAAACTCTGATTCGTGCTTAGATTTTTCTGTTGTTGGATGTCCATAAAATTTGGTATTGACAAAACATTTGTCGATGTTTTTGATGTCGACGGTATCAGCGAAGAACATAGTTGTAGTTTTTTTCTAGAATTGGTCGCCAATATTGCTGAATAACCTTCTAATGTCAATAATTTGTTCTTGATTCTAGCGGTAGCAACTTTTTATTTACATTTAGGTGAGTTAGATTCAGCCAGTTTTACAAAATTTTTGTTTCGAAGGATTTTAGTGCAATGATTCCAAAACATGCTGCACATACGGCAAAACGATTTTCATCGTGTTTTCATTCAGAAATTTTGTATATCACTCACTTTATAACTTTACAGCAAAAGTTTTAAACTGAACACAAAATTGTCACAAAATGACAAAAGATATCTTAATTATTCTACATGTTAATATAATCAAACTGTTTTAACACATAAATCATTGGTAGTAACGAAAAATTAATGTTTCAAGTAAGTTTGTTATAAAGAACATTTATTTTGGTATCATGTCATTGTTTTATACATTTAGTCACCCAATTTTTCCGCATATTATATTTTTTTTGTGATTTTTAAAACTGAACTAATCGTGAAAGTACAAAAGTCGAGTTTTTTTAAAATTAAGTTTTTTAATAATATGAGATATTCTCGTTTTGTAATGCTCGAATGGCGTGCTGAAGTCGGTCTCGGCGTGCGGAATAATTAAGTCTGCATGTAAATTTAACATAGTGCAAATAATATAGAGGTGTTTTTCGTGCTCTTAGGAGCTGCAAACCTGCTATCTTATAGTTTTAATCAAGTCTCGGTACCGATATTGAGGCGTAATGAAGGAGGCTCATCATCCCATAATAGGTTTTTTTAGCTCTCCCTGTGCTACGTCGAAGGCCTCTGTTATCGCCTGTCTGCTTTTGCGGTTCTTTCCTCTCCCGCTTTGCAAGGTTGCGATTTTCCCTAATAGATATTTTTTAAGGAAATATCTCGTGAGTAAAATTACGTTGTCGTGATGATTGGGGTTGGTTTGCTCTCATATATCCGTATTATTCTCCAAGTTGCTAGCATAAATTTACCGGAATTAACGTCAATATAATTCCCAAAGTAAACGGCATGGAAATGTTCCGCGATAAAGAAAAAGACGACACGGTAAACGAAAAAATATTAGAATGTCTTTTATCGGCGATGGATGACAAATTCTCGTGCACTTCCTTAATGTGTTTTTAGTTGTTGATAACATCTCCGTGTAGTGAAATTACCGAAATGCTTTTAGAAATGTCTCTCTGTTTATGAATAGCTCCCATTGTTCACTGAATGCGGTTAACATAGGTATTTCTCGCATTACAAGTTAATTAGCGTGCCCTGTATTGTTCGGATTCAGACGTGTGCCAAAAACGATGACGTCGTGGTTTCTTCTAGGAACTTCACTCCACTCTCGAACCCGTGTTAAAAGTGCACTCACAGTTTTCCACATCTTGGAACAAGCAGACCGTGTTTGCTTTGTGGTTACACGTTGAGTTAAATTGCTCGCCACATGTGACAAATTACGAATTTTGAATAATCCTCACGCATGGTTGGAGGCTCATTACGGGCAGCTGTGACGCGAACCGCAATTTTCAGCCAAACGATCAGTCGCTGACGAAGCCGATTGCAACGCTTGCTGACCGCACTCTACGTCTATGGACAACTTCCACACAGAACACACCAACAGACGTGCTCTTCCGCATTGCGGAGTGCATATTCGCTTCTGTTGAGATGTCCTTTCACATTGATATCGTTTAAACCAAAGCTTGATTGACGATCCTACCCAACTCTTGTAGTTAGAGAAGATGCAATGCTTGAAATGGGAGAGCCGGTTGAATGATTACTCCTAAATGCAATCCATCATAAGTTTTTGGTACTTTAAACGTTTCGTGTTCTGAAACGGACCACAATTTTTGACACGGTTTTGTGCGGACCAAAGTGCCCCCATTGAGCGAGAAGTGCCTGATAAATATGAATTTTATTCGAGGATAAAAGCGGATGTTATTAAAAATGTGTTTTTCATTTCCCGGCTTGATTAAAATTGAATTAGGATAGCTTAAACGGGTAATCCTATCTAGACACAAATTTCTCACAACAATTGGGCCAAACACCCTCGCAGACCCTTTTTTTCCGGTTGAATTAGCGCAAGTACACTCATTTCCGCGAAAATAAAAAAAAATAAAATTGATGTCTGGTAAGTGCTGACTTGAAAAAAATTTCAGGCACATGTCATTTCTGAAAGTTCGCTGTGATTAATGGGCGACAGGGAAAGACTTGGTTTGTAATGAGTGATAAACAGGGAGAAAGTAAACCCACTTAAATTTGCGAATTTTAGAAAAGTAGAGAATGACGTTCAATCCCATGCGTTGGCTTAACATTAGCGATTTTACTCGACCATTAGTGTCTGTATTATTTAGCGTACTGTAAGCTTTAGTTGCATTATTATTGCAGTATTATTCCCCGCATGAGCTTTGAAATATTTTCTATCTCTACTAGTTTGCGAATTGATTTCCGTTTTAGAAAATGACTTCTCGTTAAAATGGAAATTTACAGTACATTTATAGCTATTGATTACGTTCGAGACTGTTATCAGGAAAGCATAAAGGATTGACTTGCATTTTAGTAAGCGATCTGTTGAACACGCTTTGGGTTCCGGTCGAATCCTGAATTCGGAAACAGCGAGATTAATTTTACTCCAAAAGGAACACCACGTTCTCGTAATTCTATAACTCTCCTCTTTGGATGAAATCTTCCATAAAAAGAAAACCACCTTATCTGGAGTTATTATTAATTGGGTCCTGAGATAAATTTATATAGCGATGAACGAACTTAAGCTCGGTATGAGACAATATTTTTCTTCTTCGCGCCGAGGAACTTTATTGAAAATTATTTATAGACACATTCCAGCGTAGGAGTTCAGATTACATTTTTAATGTTCAATAAAATCTTGACTAGTTACCAGCCTGGACGTAACTATAAAGTCTTAAAAAGTGAACATTAAAATTTAGTTTTCCGTATTTTTTGTTCTTACATTTTTGTACTTTGAAACAGTTAATGAACACTTTAAAGATAATAACCTAAATTTTATTGTCATAACTTAAAAACTAATAAAAATACGAATTTTATTATTAAAAAGTTGAAGGTGTTTGTTTCGTCCTAAAATGAAAATTTCTAAAATCTGTATTTTTGTTCTAAACTTTTGTATTTTAGCACAATTAATAAACACTTTAAAAGTAGTAACCTCACCAAATTTTATTGTCATAACTTAAAAACTAATAAAAATACGAATTTTAATAATAAAATAATAAATAGTTATTGATTCGTTCTAAATTGAAATTTTGTAAAATCCGTATTTTTTATTGTAAATTTTTGTATTTTGGCACAGTTAATAAACACTTTAGAAATAAAAACCTCACCAAGTTTTATATTCATAACTTAAAAACTAACAAAGATACAAATTTTTCTAAAAAATTTAAAATATTTGTATTGTTCAAAAACAAAATTTTATAAAATCTGTGATTTGTATTTTGAACACTCACCAAATTTCATAGACATAACTTAAAAACCAACAAAGATATAAATTTTACTAAAAAAAATTTAAAACATTTGTTTTAGTTGTAAATTATTTCTAGACACACTCTAGCGTCGGAGTTTAGATTACATTTTTAATGTTCAATAAAATCTTGACTGCTTACCAGTCTGGACGTGACTATAAAGTCTTGAAAAGTGAACATTAAAATTTAGTTTTCTTTAAGATAGGAATTGGATGAGAAGTGCTCTAGTTAAATTCTCGTTTAACGAGTCAGTGAAAAATAATTTGAGGACTGAACCCTCCGTTTAGGCCGAATTAAAATCTTAGTTAGCATACAAAGTGTGAAATGACACGATAACAGCTCAAATTCTCCACTGTTAAGAAGGAACCGGAAGGAGCTGATAGTTGTCTAACCCGCGGGACTCCCCTATAATTGTGCAGCTTTCCATCAGATAGCGCTGATTACCCATCTATTTGCTTAACTGTTGATTACGACCTCCTCGAGGTCGGGTTTACTCTCCTAGATACTAAACTCGGCAACAACTTGACGTGTTTATGGTAAACACAGTCGAATCCACCAAATTTACACTCACTACGAACAATCTACAACTTGAATACCGAACTATTTAGGGTCATTACGACCTTTTCAAACTCTGAGTTGGGATAAATAAAGTGCCACCTCTCGGTGATAATCGCATTTAAACGCTGCAGTGTGGAACATGATGCGTTAAAAGCCATTTTTAGGGGTTTTAGGGGGCTGCTTTGCAGTGATGTGTCATATTACGAGGGTAGTTACTCGGCCTCCCTTGATCACGAGCACAGTTCGGTGAATCCCACCATCTCAGTACACTGAAAAGTACTTTGCGCGTTTTTAGAGAGGATGTGCGTGAACTGAGCTAAATCCACTCCCAAAATTGTTGTGTAAATGCATATTAATGAAATGCACAGTTTGGATTACTGGCAGCTTTACCATGATTTATTCCCTAATTCAGTAATTATTCAATAATCCTAATTGCAAACATTTAAAGTGATTAAGAGTGTGTTAAGTACCTCACGACTGCTCAGAAGAGTATTTATCACAGGTAACGGAATAATGCAATTTCAGAATAATTAATATTTTAACCAACGAAGCGTTTCCAGTATTGTTTCGAGCAACTGTGCTTACCTATATATTTTGTTACACTTCACTTCTGCGGTGAAGGTCTAGAACCGTAAATTATAATGTTATGTTATCACAGCTTACACTAACTAAACTGTTAATTATTAATCGGGTCACGGGGGTCTATGCGACCCTCGCGCAAATAATTTATTTATGAGTCTATTAATTAAAAAATAAAGAAATTAGATTTGCAAGATGGTGGATGCGCCGGGTCAAATTGCATGTTTGCAAGTAAATATCTCCACTAGGATTTATTGCATTTTAATGAATATTAGATGAGCTTGTAGCCAGAAATTTGGAGTGCGCATTACTGTTTTATTTGCTCCAACGTTTCAATGTTTAGGAGTCTACAATAAAAAAAGTTTTCCTGAATAGAAAGTTTTGTCATTGCTCATTTTATTAAAAATTAAATTTGAAAAAAAAACTTTAATATTAATTGCTATTTTAGCAAGTAAAGCTACCATCAAACTGTATATTTCAAAACGACAGTTTGAAACGAGTGATGGGAGACTGAAATGTTTGTTAATTAATTTAATTCATGTTGTAATTATTTCCATGTAAACAGTGATAATCACTGAAATAATTATATCGTCATCGTTTTTAGGTTGTTAGTTTATACTTTCGCAAAACTGATCAAATAAATAATATTTTGAAAATGATATTTTTGTACTAATTATAAACATGTATACAAATTAATTGATAAACTCGTATCAGTATCGACGTCCCTTAATAAATTAGTAAGTTTTATAATACATGGGTTGTGGAGCAAAATTAGGCGAGTTTTTTGAGATACAAGAACACTAATTTTTATGATAACGCATTATTTAAAAAAAAAATAAAATCCGTATTTTTTGTTCTAAAATTTATTACTTTGAGACAGTTAATGAACACTTTAAAGATAATAACCTTACCAAACTTTATTGTCATAACTTAAAAACCAATAAAAATACGAATTTTAATACTAAAAACTTGAAGGTTTTTGATTCGTCCTAAAATGAAATTTTCTAAAATCTGTATTTTTTGTTTTAAAAACTTGTACTTTGGCACAGTTAATAAACGCTTTAGAAATAGTAACTTCACCAAATTTTGTTGTCATAACTTAAAAACTAACAAAGATACGAATTTTATAAAAAAATGAAAATATTTGTTTTGTTCAAAAATAAAATTTTCTAAAATTTGTGATTTTGGTTCTAAAATTGTGTAGTTTGACACAGTAAGTAAATACTCTAGAAATAGTAACTTCATCAAATTTCATAATCGTAACTGAAAAACTAACAAAGATTTTAATAAAAAAAATTGAAAATATTTGTTTTGTTCAAAAAGAAAACTTTAAAATTTGTGATTTTGGTTCTAAAATTTTGTACTTTGGCACAGTTAATAAACACTTTAAAAATAGTAACCTTAACAGATTTCATTGTCATTAAAAATTAATTAAGATACGAACTTTAATAATAAATGTTGAAAATTTTTGGTTTGTTCTAAAATAAAATTGTCAAAAATCTGTATTTTTAGTTCTAAAATTTTGGACTTTGACGCAGCTACTAAACTTTTTAAAAGTACTAACCTCTTCAAATCTCATTGTCATAACTTAAAAACTTCCAAAGATACCAATTTAAAAAAAAGTTACAAGTTTTTGATTTGCTCTAAAATACAATTTTGCTTTTATTTTTAACTGTCCCTCAAGCGAGTGTTGTTGACTTTTAGTCGCATTGCTACAACTTTTTCTCAGTGACATGTTTTTAATATTAAAAAAATTCTATTGTTTTTAAGATGTGAAACTCCTAAACTTGCTAAAATTCTCAAATTTCGCTACCTGGATTGAAACTGCAAGTTTCAAGTTTGAATATCTCAGCAACGAGTGGACAGATGGCTCAATACCATGTGAAATTTACTGTAAGATGATCTCAAACTCTCAATTAAGCATAAACATTACTAACTACCAGCAGATCGATATAATTTCACCGATATTGCTCCATTACGTTCTTTAATATTTAATAATTTTAGCATATTTTTAACATCCATCATTTAAAACGTGTCATAAAAATACCTCAATTAACATGAAACACTCTCGAAACAATTTAAAGTCGAGATGATACATTTTTATTTTAAAATAAAGCACATTACTGCACCGGATATATAAATCGCAGCCACAGTCCGGAACACATGCATGTTTAAGTTTTCAGCGTTTTTTTCAGGTTACTGCGTCCACCTCTGGTAATTTAGAGAGCTTTTAAATACCGACATTTAGACAGTTTCAGTCATCTGTCATCACTGTAGCATGCAAACGAGTGGAATTTCGAATATCCTATTGTCCTCGCAGGACATCACTCAGCATTTTGTAATTTACTTTAGCATTCAGCTGAAATAAAAAGTTGGACACGAGGAAATTGTAATGAGGAAAAGCGAGTACATTTCTGGTTTCACTGTTTATGAAAAACCTGTACTGTATAATTGGTTGGGTAAAGTCACGACCTGTTGAAAAATTACATGCCGAACAATGAAATATTTAATGAATAAATATTGAATTCGTCGGAAGGGAAAGGAAAATCCATTCAAATGTATGCGTTATCTGAAAATTAAATTTCACCCTTGGGTAAATTTGCATTAAAATTTCTCGCGCAATTACATCGCCGATTAAGATTACATGTCAATGAAAAGAAAAGAAGATTAATATTCGGCTAAATTTAATAAGCACAAGTTAAAGGAAGATAGGGACAGAGCACGACAATTAAGCAGTTTTTAAGGAGGAACCAGCGGCCTGAAAGCCACTGATAAGAAAAGCATGGCACGAGCCGAAACTCTTAAGCCACTCGCAGTTTGCTCCCCTTACATATTTTCTAATTTATTTTACGATAATTTCATGCTCAACTTCATATAATGCAGCAGTTGCGAGTTACGGTCCACCTACATCCACAGAATCATCCGTTGTAATAAATAACTAAAGATAAAAGAAAGCTCTTTTGATATTACCCGTATTCTTAAATAAGCCATGCATTTTCCCTTGCTCGCATGTTCAGACAGTTTTCAATTCTCGAGTCGTCAAGTCTGACGAAAGTGCCAAAGCTGCAGTTTCGATTGAGTGCCATAAACAGCAGTCAATCAATAGCTCAACGTTGATTAAATATGTAGAGCGCATTCTGGGAACCGTAATGACGATAGATAAGCAAAGAAAGTCGGTATTTGTGTTGGAGCGTTTTTTGATTTTTACCACGGAATATTGAAGCGTAATAAATAACAGCGGATGCAATCATATATCATATTACATTTATAAAAGTTAGTAAAAACCTACTTGAACCCAATCATCCACTCCATCGTTGTCATGAAAGGAACTGAGCTGATCTAGTAATATTACGTTATGCAAACTCTGACCTACTTTATTGTCAAGTAAGAAGTAAAGAATAATTTTCTCCCTTATTTTCCATACAGCTTGTTCCATGTTACAACAAGAAAAAATATTTTCTAAGTCGTATTTAAAATTTAAATTCGCTTCTGCTTATACAATTCAAATTTAAATTAAAGACGGTTTCAAATAATTTCGAATTGAATTATCTCGGCTCGAATTTAATAAAATTTGAAATTAACTGCACGTAAGATCAAACTTCGAGTTAATTAAAACTTTTTTGAATAAACGTTTAGTGGTGATAAGAAGGATTTAATTCAAGCAGCGGTCAACTGGAGTGATATTTACGGCAAGCAGGTCAAAGTATGAGTTATTCTTAAGCGCAACCACTTGACTTCCAATTTGAATTTGTCGTGTGCAGGAAAACATTTTTCATACAAAATCCGATGCCGTAAAACTTGTTATTACATCCACCTAAAAAAAAAACAACAAAAGTTGTTGATTTTCGCTGAAAATTGTCAGATTTTGAAAAATCCGTAAATTTAGCCTACCGGAACCTCATAAATATTCAAAGCGCCATAAATCGACTTGTTGACAAATGCGTTAAAAACTCACTAAGTACACAATTAAAATTCATGGTATTATGAAATTACGTTCAACAGCGCGAAAGTGTGTAATTAGCAATAATTTTCTTTCGTGTTCTATTCAGGGCTGCACGAGCTGATAAATATGCTTATATCCGCCGTGTATAGGGGTAGTTTAAGATTACTGAGATAATTACTCGGGGCGAAAGTTTGGCGAGCTTTTTGTGAATATTTTACGTTTTGCAACCGGATTTAGTTTGGAGGAGCAGAACGATGCAAAGTCCGGTTGGGCCTCGCAGGAATACGGTCCGACAGCGGATATCCGGTAATTAGGACGAGTCCAGTGAAGCACGTGTCCGACTATCTGAGGTTCACCGGCCAGGAAACGAGGCTTACAAGCTACATAGAATTAGCCCATTTTCTGAACTCTAAATCTGATAACGTTTAAGAGAAATTGCAGCGAAAAATATTGTTGAAGAAGTTTTAATTTCATTCGCTGGCAAAAATCCATATTCATAGATTACCTCGTCTCGGGGGCGTTTTTTCGTAAAGTACGAAAAATTTTGTCTTCAAGCTCACGTAGGTACTTGAATAGAAGTTTGAAAACTTCAAGACTGCAAAACTTTATTGTGTTAGCAGTGAAAGTTAGTCATTCTGATTCGTTTTATTGCATTCAAGTGCGTCAGGAATTTACGCCCGGAAACATCGAAATTTGGAGATATTTCCTCTTTTAATGAACAGGCAGAATTGAAACTGGGACGGAAAAAAGAACAAAGAGAAAAATTGTATACATGCTCAAGTAAACCACAAAAGAAAACCGATATTTTCCTCTTGAAAACGGTCATTTTATAGCCGCGTAATTACCGCTTTGTTTGCGAATTAATCAAGAGTGTACATTGTCGGAAATAATGGATTTGCTGTTAATTAAAAACTGTTTTGAAAACTTTCCCAAAGGCTGATCTGACTTTAATTAGTAACCTGTCGTCGGGGCGGTTTTATTTTCAAAACCAAAAATATCCCATTTGAATCTGTCGGGAGTAATTAATCACAATTTAACGAAAGTAACTGTTTATTAATTACGCTGAAATTAAATGACATACCTAAAGTCTTATAAAACTTTCTCGGAAGTCATCAATTTTTCACAGCGGTCCCGTAACGTAATAAAATAATTTTCCCAATAACTTTCATTAATCATCGGTGTAATAAAGTTACGAAGGTAAAATTCATATGAACAAATAAACTTTGGCCATAGAAAACTTAATGGAGTTAATAATAGAGTTTGGTATAACAGAGAGTTATTAATAATGAAAAATAATCACGCATTTTTTTATAAAATTTTGATTTTTTTTAAATTTCTTTAAAATAAAAAATTCTAAAATTTGTGTTTGTTGATCCACAATTTTGAAATTTGGTACCTTTAACAAACGTGTTAAATGTAGGAACCTCTCTAAATTTCATCGTTGTGGCTCCAACACAATCCAAGATACATTTTTTTTATTAAATTTTTAATTTTTTTAATTTTCCTAAAAATAAAAAATTCTAAAATTTGAGTTTGTTATTCCACAATTTTGAAATTTGGCACAGTTAATAAATTAATTATGAGCAGCAACATTTCAAAATTTTAGTGTTGTGGTACTAATACAACCAAAAATACATTTTTTTTTATAAAATTTTGAAACTTTTAAGTTTGTTCAAAAAATGAAAATTTCTATAATTCATGTCTGTTGTTCCACAATTTTGAAATTTGGTACATTTAATAAATGAGTTAAGAATAACAACCTCTCCGAATTTCATTGTTGTAGCACCCATACAACCAACGATACAATTTTTTTATTAAATCTTTTTTTTTAATTTCCCTAAAAATAAAAAATTCTAAAATTTGAGATTGTTTTTCTACAATTTTGAAACTTGGTACAGTTAATAAATTAATTATGAGTAGCAACTTCTCGAAATTGTATTGTTGTAGCACTAATACTACCAAAGATACAATTTTTTTATAAAATCTTAAAACTTTTGAGTTTGTTGTAAAAATAAAAATTTTTAAAATCCGAGTCTGTTCCACAATTCTGAAATTTGCTATATTTAACAAACGTGTTATGCTTAGGAACCTTTCCAAATTGCGTCGTTGTGGCACCAACACAACCCAAGATATTTTTTTTATTAAATTTTAAATTTTTTTTAATTTTCCTAAACGTAAAAAATTTTAAAAGTTGGGTTTGTTATTCCACAATTTTGAAAAATGGTACAGTTAATAAATTAATTATAAGTAGCAATCTCTCGAAATTTCATTCTAGTGGCACCGATACAACCAAAAATACATTTTTTTTTGATAAAATTTTGAAATTTTTGAGTTTGTTCGAAAAAGAAAAAATTTTAAAATCCGAGTTTGTTGTTCCACAATTTTGAAATTTGGTACATTTAATAACTAGGTTAAGAATAACAACCTCTCCGAATTTCATCGTTGTGGCACCCACACAACCAAAGATACATGTTTTTATTAAATCTTAAATTTTTTTTATTTTCTTAAAAACAAAAAATTTTAAAATTCTCTTTCGAAATTTTATTGTTGTGGCACTAATACAACCAAAGATACATTTTTTTTTATAAAATTTTGAAACTTTTGAGTTTGTTGTAAAAATAAAACTTTTCTAAATCCGAGTCTGTTGTTCCACAATTTTGAAATTTGGTATATTTAACAAATGTGTTAAGTTTAGGAACCTCTCCAAATTTTATCGTTGTGGCACCAACACAACCCACGATAGATTTTTTTTATTAAATTTTAAATTTTTTTAAATTTCCCTTAAAGTAAAAAGTTCTAAAAGTTGAGTTTGTTATTCCATAAATTTAAAATTTGGTACAGTTAATAAATGAAGTATGGGTAGCAACGTCTCAAAATCTTATTGTTGTGGCACCAACATAGTCAAAAATACAATTTTTTTCATAGAATTTTGATACCTACATTAGAGCTCGTCCTAAAATCACTTAGGTGACGTTAAGACACCACGCAAAAAGATTTATTTGCGCTTAAATCGCGCAAGGGCGTGATGAGCGAACGTCTTCAGAACTAAACTGGATGTTTTATAGGAGTTTATGTAAATAGCTTGGCGAAACAAACCGCATTATTAAGAGGATTTACCTGTTTCGGAAATAGTTTCGAGTTTCTCCCTAACAAACTTCACCATCTAATCAGTAAAGTAACGAATTATAAATAGCCACTATAACCGGAGGAGGAACCCAACTCTTTTGGAAAAAGCGTCAAAATTAACTCTAAATACCGCGATTTTTGACAATCCAATTAAAACTTTTGATTGCATCTCTTTGAAAGAAATAATTTGAACGACTTCCCGGGTTGTAATAACACAGGAAAAATATAAACCTGTCCGTATACAAGTTTTCCCTTAATAAATTGCAACGCAGTGAGAAAACTTCGTTACATAAGCAAGCCAGAACCGCTTAACTAAATTAAATTTTTAATAAAAATTTTAATCGAAACCTCGTACTCGTGCGTTTCTAGAAATATTGTGTCAAAATGTTTTATGTTCTTGATTTATTGAGCGATGATAATTTATTGCACTTTTTAATGAAATCGTACTTTACTATCCGATTTCGTGTTGTTGACTGGAATCGCTTTAAAATCTCAGGCTTGTCAAGTCTGGCAAAAAAGACGAGCGACTAAGTTGTTGTAGCGAGTAATTTTCTTAATGAAAGAATAATAACTCACCTACAGTAATCTGTTTTTACAGAAAAAGCGATAAATTAGGCTGCAAATCAGACTTCTAAAGCAATCTCAATTTAATGCGAAATTTCGTTTTAATTAAAGTTTTTCGCGGAGATATTTTAACAAATTAACACGAGTTCTGAAGCAATTTACTAACTACTTTAGTCGTTGAGTAATACTGTGGCGCACGATTTAAACAAGGTATTAATTTAGGGAATGGTGGCGGTCATTGTACTTATCCATATTTTAAGAAAATTTGTGGAGCGTAAGTTAAACAAATCACATATTAAACACCAGAATTAAAACCTCGTATAAATTATACAGTGAAATTTATAACCAGATTAAAACGCCAGCACACTCGTAGGAATTACATGCGACAAGACTAAAGAGCATGCATAATCACAAGATTGAAATATTTATAAATCCGCTGCGACTGCATAACAACTTTTCCATTTTCCTCATTGTGCTACTAAAAGAATAGAAAATCAGCCTTATAACTCCGCATTTGTTGCTGTGTTTTTAGATATTAACCCGTATAATTTGTCTCGTTTTTATTCCTCGAACAAAATGAATCTTACTCGGGCTCTCCAGAAATTTCATTATTTTCTTTCGTTTCGCTACGAAACAGTTTATGTCCCGACTAAATTAGAAAAGAATGAATTTGAATCTGCGGTGCGGCTGCTGAATTTATGTAAATCGTTCGATTTGTTGTCGACCGCAATTTTGGCAAGCTTTACAGTATGAACGCTGCAGCAAATCATGTAAGCGAACAAAAATTATGGTTTGACATAAAACATCATAACGATTTGATTTAGTGGCGGCAATAATACTGGTATTAGTAAACCAAGTGTAGTGATCAGGGAGGTAGCTATGCGACCTAATAAAAATTCAATTTCGGGCAACATAAAATTATGCAGCTACGGCTTTTATTGCATACAAACGGCGAAGAAGTGATCGGATATGCCGCACATTTTGGACCTCTACATACCTCGGCGTGTCATGCAAATTTGCTGATAAAAGGGGAATGTACTGATATCTGTTTAAATCATAAGGGGGTCAAGATTGAACGCAGACTTTCCTTATCTCGCCACTTCGACACGTGTGACAACAATCTGACTCACAAAATAAATTCCAGCTCGGAGAAGGAAACGGTGAAAGAGTGAAGGAAATTACCACAAGTTTCTACCTTGATTACGTCTGCTGAAACAAGGATAAGATGTTGTAAAGACCCTTGAGCTAGGGTCTTGTTAGTTTAGTTAGATCGTTAAATTATCCTGTTGCGAAAATGCGGTCAGTTCGCTGATTGTTGATGAGATTTTCACTAACACAAATCAATTAACTAGGGCTAATCTCTTGGTCATATACCAACTGCATGGTTGTTGTACATTTCGTGTTGTTCCCGAACAAACAGCCGCCCCTTTCGAGCCCCTTACAATGCCCCAAATTGACCATAGGGAGCTCCGTCTAGAAAAGTTGCGAGCACCGCACTAATACAGAATGTGTGTTACTGAATAAAAGGAAACTAGGACGCGTAACGTTAAAACATGGCGAAACCACCTGCAGACATACAGGAAAAATAAATATCCGTAGTGGCAATTTTACGAAAAATAATCAAAATGTACAGAAAAACAGAACAGGCAAACAACAACAGGATTTTTTATTCAAGTGGTTAATTCGAGCTACAATTGACGAAGTGAAGTAGCTGATAAATTCGTTTAAACTTTGCTTGAAAATAGAAATGCGGTAACGAGTGTACTTTTTTTATTTTTTGCGGTGCTCTATTATTAACTATTCTGCAGAATATTTAATCCCAGATGATGAATTTTCCGGCAAAACCGGACTAAGTTAACGTTACTTAAGACGTCAGGATAAGTTTCCCCACGTATTACTTCTTCTTGTTTTAAGTAAGTAATGTTTATTATAAATTTTTAATTAAGAAAGTTATTTGACAGGAAGAAATTTACACCTTTAATAAGGCCACTAGTTGGCAACTTGTCTTACATAAATATAAAATATGCAGAGAAGCCTCACGTGGGTAGTTTGCCCGAAAGAGGATCAATAGAAAGCTATATTCCTTCAAGTTTTCTGATCTGTTCCTGTTTGGATAGAGCTCCGATAAACTGTCTACAAAATTCCAACGGCAATAAATGAAATCAAATAAGTGGGTAGCAAAGCTATCGCTTCCCTCCCAATATTGGAAAATAAATATCCTGAAATCTAGCCTTCGACACGAAAGCAATCGCTTCAATTTGTCGTTTTAATGAAAACAATCATTAGATGCTTGTCTCGTCGTCAAGAAAATGAAAGCAACACTCAAATGCGCAGTTTCTCGAGTTTTAATTAAAGTAAAGTGGACTGCATTTGCCCGTTTTTGAAAAGGAGTCTTAGTGCTACCAAGTGTGAGTTAAATTGCTCTTTCCTTAGCCACCAATAAAGGCAGTTGCCGGTCTAAGTAATCCTCTTATTGTTATGCATGGAATATAAATGCATAAAATTAGAACGTTTCCGAATTCTCCACACCATTTTAGTGGTCGTAAATGCAGTTCGTGCTAATTCGACCTCATTACGATTTTTATTTGGCTGCATACAACAAAGCAGCGCTCGTATAGATCAGGACAACAAGAAAAGTGCTGAGCTCGGATATGTGGATATGTTCATTCCAATAGCAATTGATTCTGTACTTGAAGAATTTTCTAGCATAATAGAATCTTTGACAGAGAATTGAAGAAATAACTTGAAACTGTAAAATCTAAAGCGACGGGTTTGATTGCAATTACGATACGAATTGGATCTAGCGGAACAAATCTCATGAGATAACTATATTTGCCAGACAAATCAAATAGTGCAATTGCATTTAAACTTCTCAAATAGACACGTTTGATATGTTTGTTGTTTTTGATGAAATTGAATCAGATTTTATGAAAAAAGGGTACTATGATGGTCAGGCTTTCATTCTCTATTATTAGTCGTTCGAAGCTCATTTAATATTTAGCGCATTTGTTCAAAATTCTCATTATTTTAATAAAATTCAAACAATGAGTTATTAATAAATTATTTTGTCCAAAACTGATATACAGGTGAACCCGAATACAGTGCCCTCTTATGATACTTGTTTAAGTTTCACTTAATTACTAGTTATATAAACATTTTTAAAAGTGACTATTTGCAAAAAAATTAATTTGTTGTAATTAAATTGTGCCTTCAAAAGGGCAATCTGTATCTCGATTGGTGGTAAGTAAGGTGACTTTTCTCGACTCGTTTTGTGGATCAAACTGAAATCTTAATTTGAAACGAAATAATGAAAAAGTTACCTAAAGTTATTACAAAAAATGACCAAATGTTTTCTATTGGACACAATCCACAATGTTAAGAAAGCACTGTTTACTACTAGGTTCATCTTAACACTTGAAGAAACTATTGGCAAAGAATAAAACAATCTAATTCAAAATAAACTCCAATAAATATACATTTTTGCCTCTTGTTAATTGACGTTTATATTTCCAACTTTTCAATGGCTTGAGATGACATTGAAATTGAAACTGATCCAGACCAACGATTTCTATAGAAAACTTTAAACGTCTTATGGGATTAATGAAAAGACTAGTGTTTTATATCGAGTCCAAACGAACGTCTTATTTAATTCCTAATGGGACTTTTTTTTTGTTCTCCAGTTGTTGAATACGACAAAGTTTTTTTTTTCCGATGCGTCTTGGAACTTCTTCGGCAATATGTATCTAAAGTTGTTTTTGCAGCTTCTAAATAACAATCGACGATTTATAAAGTAAGTATTTAGACTCTTTCAAGTTTGCTGCCGCGGTTATGAATAAAATGTTGTACTGCATTTCTGTTTTATTGATAGAAAACACTCAAAAAAATGTAAACAATTTGGGCTAACGTGCTCGTGTCTATCTTTGTTTTTCGCGTTTTATAGGCCTGATATAACATTTATACAATAAATAACTATAAGATACAACGTTTTATCTACGATTGTTCTGCATTTCTAATTTATAAAACAAGTTAATTTTAATTAGAACTCATCTGTCATCAAATGTCAAAATAAATAAAAAATACGTACAGTTATGCATAAAAAACAAAATTAATGGAAACGATTGGTTTGAATTAGATCTTTGACAGTTACTGACAGTTGAAGGTGACAAAACGTCATTGCTAGCGTCATTATCTAGAATCATTCAGATGAAGTTTCCTACAAATGGTAATTTTATCTATTTTGGGTAATTGATAAATACATAATGATAGTGGCGACACTTGGTCATTAGCTTTGACGAGCTTCGATCGTCTAATTCAAACCAAGCTTTACTTTCATTACTTTTTCTTTTTAAGAATAACTAAATCTGTTTTTTTTTAAATCGTAATATGACAGATACATGGCACAACGTGTTTAGGTTTTGAAGAACCAAATTCAAATACATACATTTAAAATAACGTTTTTCATTTTACCTCAGAGATTTTTTTGTATAGAGCACTTTCCAATTTTGGGGACGACTCGTTTTTCTACAATAATAATTGTAATCATTCTGAGAAGTTGATATAAGAACTTCCATTGTTGCAAAACACTCTGATTTTTAGAACTTTTCTTTCATAATAATCCACACAACCACCAGTAAATATTTCAGTTAATTGCCATAATTCGTCAAGAAGTTTGATATTTTTGATTGTCGCGGCCGAAATGGCACTAACTAACTGAAGTGAGTTAAGTGGTTTTTTGCGTTTGCCAAATCCGTTTCGTTTACCAATTTTGGGACAACAGATCTTTCGTACTCACAACTCCGAATTTGAATCTCGAAGAACAAAATACTGAAAGGCACTTTGATCATGTCTCTGAGGTAAGTCTATAAACGTAGGATCATATTAGTTCAATATATCAAGACACAAAGATTTTATTCAATTGGAGATTTCATATTTTCAATTTTTATACCTTCAACGTCGTTGTAAAAAAAATTAAAAATCGGCTAACAAGGCAATACTTTTTCACGATCCGATTATTTTCCAAGCTTGTATTTGAAGAGATTTTTTGCCCAGCAACGATCTCTTGTTTGTTTCCTGTCTAATTTCAGCAGAGTATAAAGAAAATAAACCCGAAATGAAAACTCCACTAATTGCATTTACCAATTGGATAGCGCCGAAGGAACTATCATTAGTTTTTGTTATTCGAAAATTGCTTAAGTGTATGGTGGTTTGATCAAAGATTATTTATGTAGCAAAATGATGTTGACTGTGTCGGAATTTTCTATGTACAATACAACAGTAATCTAACCTATCCATACACTTCACAAGCGAGGACGGCAAATTATTAATTTTGGTCTGTTTGCTAGTTGAACTAACAAAGACAAACTGTAACCTTACTCGTATTTAATTCAGGATTATTACTTGTCTGACGTGGACAAACTCGGATTGGCTCAAATATTAATTACATTTTCCTACTTGCAAATTAGCTCAACCTCAACTAAGATTTTGATTAAGTAGCTCGCATTTATTTGATCTGAAAATAATTCTAAATTACATTGTTACCAAGAAACGCGCGGGTTTGGCAGGAAACAATAAATTGATTTGGAGCTGATAAAATTCAAGCACGATTCGATATAAAAGACTTGGTTTATCTATTTTATGGGGTGAAATTACGACGAGTTTTACGTGGTAAGAAGTGAGATATAGAAAATAAAACTGTGTTTATTGCGTCATGATAACTGGAGAGACAGTGCTTTTAGCCATCGCGCGACTTATTGAAAGCAGCCTCTAATTTTCTTTTCATACAAAATTACTGCGTTGTTTTTTCAGACTATAATGGAAATTGTAAAGGTGAACATGCTCGTCTCGCATTTTCGCTTCAATGAAAATATGTTGCGGGTAATTAGTAGAACTCACGTACATTTCTCATTAATTATGAGATGGCTTCGCATTAGCTCTATTGGAGGTGTAATTTGAACGTGGTATCAGACCCATTTACTTGAAACAATTCATTAATTTATTAATTAATTGAAATTTTGTGTTTTTATGAAGCCGCTACGAGCTTTTACTCCCCGGAATTAATTAATGTATGCGGAAGAGGGATGTAGGGTTGGGTCACAAAAACAGTCCTATGAATTGTAAGTTTATTTAAAATAAATCAATGACATTTTATTGGTAGTTTAAGAAAATCAACACTGAATCCATTGACTATATTTACAGGTTTCCTATTATATCAATGAAGTCAAATTCTCAACAGCTATTACCGTTTAATAAATTTCTCACTAAAATTTGGTCATCAATTATAAAACGTTCATATTATTACAATTTTGTATCACACCAAAAATCACAGTTAACAGAAACATACAGAAAATCAACAAAATTTAAACGAACTATACATATTTACATATTTCACAATTATTCTGGAAAGACTTGAAAATAAGGTCGGTACGTTCTTAAAGTACAAATTTTGCGTGTTATTAAAAGTTTTCTTAATACAATTGCGGAACTGTCATCGTGAACTTACATAAAGTGCCGAGAAGTTGTTCAGTTCTTATCGATTATCGCTCCTTGATTATTTCCCCGCCATTGAACAATGGACGCTTCAGGAAACAAAACTGCCATGTTTGCTCTCTTCACGAACAAAATAACAGTTACATAACTTAAAACAAGGATTGTGTTTTTTGTTTCCATTCGAGAGGTTCCGACTCTAATTAACGGTCAGTATTGAGTACGGCTTTATTCTGACCCGGGGAATTTTTAATGAAAAAAAGAATCGAGCAAATAAATTCTGGGCTCTGACATTGTCTTTGGCGATATCAGAGAAAATTATTCCTTTGAAACAGGCGACAGGAAACAAATTAAAAGCATTTAGATTAGTTCACAATTGGTAGCGTGCCGGTGGCAAGGAGCCAATCGAAATTACGAACTCGAAAATTATAAAAGTTGGGTCACCGATTTTCAAAGGGTCTCATTTTAATTAGTACACCTTTAACAATCTGACAAATCGAAACGTTAAATATTCATAAACAGCGTTAAAGACTTTAATTGAAATCGATGAGAAACGACGGGGAAATTCCAATATGTAAGGTTTACCATAATAAAGGACACACTGAATCCATTTCCAATTCGTTCTTTTCAAAAATAAAAGTCTATCATACTCGCATCAGAATTCATAACATCAATCACAAATGTCTTATGAAAAACTCATATCGAGCAAAAACAACTGCATCTTCAATTCTGGGACGATTATTTTTGAAGGATGACCTCTTTTCTGTTTTCTTAAGAAATCCAGTTCTGAAATTATGTTTACTTTAGTACATCTCGGCCTGCATAATTAAGCCATGGATCAATTTATCATAACTCGATGTTGGCAAACATTCATATTTGATGATCGACGCTAGGTCTAGATTTCATCCACTTATTATAAATTGCTTCTTCGCCGCAATGATTTGATTTATACATTTCCGATACTTAACAAAAGTCTCGACACGTTTCAGCTTGCAAAAAATTGATGTTAATTAGATTTCTGTTGCTTTTTACGGACAAAGCTAACGAGATGAAAATTTCTAGTTTTTTAATTAACAACGAATACGTTTTGACGGTGAGCTAATTAATTTCGTCGGTTTGAATCACAGTTATAAACAACAAGAGTGTGTCGCCTTTACGGATGTTTTCAAATTGCAGTTAAACAAAATGGAGAGGTGGCGTGACTATTGTGTAAATTTGAATAGAGGTGCTGATTAAAAGTTACAGCAGATGTAGAAACTGTAGAAAACAAAAATTGAAGTGGCTCTTACAGAAGCGTAGAGGGGTCAAAATTTAAATGCAACCAGTAACATATTTATGAATGAGTTTATTTATGTTGAAAAATCAAGGTTCGTTCTTAAACTATTTTTGGTGACTTTCATTTATTAATGAAATAAGCGCGATGAAGAACTTTGTCGACTTCAACTCAGAATTTCAACGCAACAAATTTATTTGAGCAATAGTTTATATTTTGAGACCCAAACAAATTCTCTTTGAATGTATAATCACTTAATAATAAATTAACGAAAAATTTGCTGGAAAATGGTTTATTAGTCTGTAGAGAACGAGTTATGACATTTGCGAAATGCAATTTTCAAGACCAAGTTGAAACTTTTATTGGGCTTTATTTATTATTATTATTATTATTATTATTTATTAACGTTTTTGTCATTAATGTACATCATTTGACAATTATTATTTTTCTTGTAGTTTCTGATAAAGTACACAAAAAAATAGTATTTAAAAAATTGAAAAACATATCCAACTTTTTGAAACTTTAAAAGACCATAACTCGGTTTATTTTTGCCAATATTAAGCAAAGATGATTTCGAACGTTCAAAAATTTGGCTCTCTGGCGACTACCCAAAAGTCCAAACGGCCATAACTCAATTATTTGTTGATTTTTGTTGAAAACTCGTTCGGTTCTGCATCCCGCGTGAAGTTTTGCGTTAAATGAGCACAAATAACTTAAGTTTGATTTGTAGATAAACGAGAGATTGACCAAAATCTGTTTTCAAAAGGTGTCTTCCGGGTGATTTTCAATATTTTTTCGACACGAAAACGACGTTCAATACTTTTAAATTATACATCAGTCTAAAGAACAGCTCAAAAGCTATCAACTAGTTAAATTTCAGATCGATAGGTCAAATAGTAGTAGAGTGGCGTCGAAAAAACTAAAAATTGAAAAATTTTCATCTAATGAGTCAAAAATTTTTTCGCAAAAAAATTGACCATTAAATTTTGGTTATTTGAGACCGACTTTCAAAGGAAAAAGACACAAGAAATAAGATAGCGCAAACCGTTCTTTTCTATCTGTCGTAATTACGGAGATATTTAGTTTTAAAAATTTAAAAAAAAATCCAACTTTCCGAAGCTTTAAACGTCCATAACTTGTTTTTTTTGTCGTATTTAAATTTTGAAGCAAAATTCTGCATAAAATAAATCCAAAAAACTTGAATTTGCTTTACAAATAAACTTGAGGTTGACTAAAATCTCGGTTCAAGAGATAATTTTCAATAAATTTTTTCGAGGTTAAAACGACAATAATTACGGCTAGTTCTTTTTTTGCGTCTCAGTGCAAAAATAGCCATTTTGTATTAGATCCAAATCTATGAATAAAAGTCAGTTCTTCATTGTGGTTATTTGAACTTGATGAAATATTTTAAACACAAAAATTTTTGGTTGCATGTAAAGTTCGTTTTTTTCTGGCAAATTTTTGCTTCCCTATAGACTTTTAGTTACAAGCTACTCAGTTTGGCATTAACGAATTTACAGCAGGAAATAGATAAAATTTGATGCTCTATAAAAGGACCCTGTTCTAACTTTACAGTCTAAAAACATTCAACGACCGAACTACAGTAGTAACTTGTAAAGTTGAAAATAATTGGTGTCAAGTGCTACAACCATCTCCGAGATGTGAGCCACCCTTCCAGTTTCCGACATAATTAAATTATATATTATTGGGGTCTGAAAGGGTTATGTTAAGACGTCGATTGAACTTACAACTTGACGGAAGCACTTTCATCTTACTTATGGCAGTTAATAAAAATGTCGGGGCTTATCCAGATGACAGTTTATATACAAAATAGAAACGACCTTATCTATCAAAATGTATGTACAAGAGAGAAAAATCGTTGCTTTTCTTTTATGATATGTACAACTTTCTGACGACACAACCAATTATACAACGTCGCCGAGTTTCTTATATGTGGAAATTTAGAATCGATGATGTTATCGCAAGAATCTCCACCAGGTTGTGCAGTATGCTTAATTTTAATTAACTTACTGTCGCTGAAGTGCATTTGCTGGTTGGTGTTTAATTAATACGGATATATCCCACGATGATTTTATTGGAGTATATCTCCATTTTGGTTATTGTAATTTATGAATTTAATATTGGAAATGGATAAGTTTTGACGCTGGAGTCATTACCTAAATGATGTCGTCGTGAGATTCATGCGATTACAATCAGACATATAAAGGTAATTACTATTGTTAATGTAGTTCATCAATTTCACTGACACGGACTATGTCCATCACTCTGGCCGGCAGCTGTATACGCAAAGATATTTTAAACTGATTATTCACATATCAGTCTGTTATTTGTGGTCACCTAACAGTAGCGCTACGTTGGGGGGCGCAGAACCAGATAAAACACCAGTGACAGGAGAATGGTGGCGTGGGACAGTCTCGTCAGGGCACCATGACCATGGTGCATGGCTGCTGGGTGTTCTCCTGGAACAAATCCACCTAGTAGTCAGTGCTACCACCACAATTTTTACTATAAAGACAAATTGCGGTTCAAAATTGCGGCGTTAAACTTTCAGGTCATTCGTTTATCGCCGAATTTAAACCACAGCGGTTTGTTATTTCTGTGTAAGTCGCAGCTACATTTTTCATTCGGTATTAATGTGAAACATATCTCTCTGTGTGTATCATCCTGGATAATGGCTTTTGCACGGAAATGGACCAGCAACTGAACCAAAAATCATGTTTCCAGAATTTACATTCAGAGTTAGGGAAATGTTTCTCTTCCGCATATGGTTTAAAGACCACAATTTACTTAACACTGTTGTGGTCCTATAAACCCCTGTGCGGTAAATACTGTGAATTTATAGTTCCTTAAAAAGCAATTATCCTAGTAAGACTACGCCAGTTTCAAACTATTAAATCACGAGATAGCCAAGCTAGGAGTTATTTGGTGTTGCTTCTAATTGCTTGCTTTTAGCACCTCACTGTCGGAAAAACCAACTGGATTTCATTTAGTTGTTAATAATGACATGAAAATCACATCAGGATCAGCCCGATCGATATTTAATGCAGGGATATTTCAGCGGCAAAATATTCTTTATTGCAAATCTGTTATAGCCCTTCGAGTTATGGCTTTTTTTATTATCATCTTTATAACCCTCTAAAATTTGTTTGATCATTGCCATAAACGACGATATTTAACAGAATAATTTTCTTTTTAATTAAACACAAAAACTCGTTGCAGCGCCAAATTTTCTATAAACAAGCTCGCTTCATCACGTTTTTCCACTGCAAAAACTGTTAATTTACCCACCAAGACAAAACACAAATTTTCGTTCAAACCGCCGCGTTATGTCACAATGAAACTTGCTGATGAACAGCGCAGAGCCGTACTTTATAACGCCCATGTTTTTTAATAGAAAATTCGCACAGTTCTCGGTTTTCATTGATTTTAATTCGGCAATTGTGAAGTCGAGCTTTATCAGTTCTGGTCATGTTTCGTTTGACCGAGTTTTGAGGAAGATATGAAAATCAAGCTGTCAGAGCTGGGTGAGCAAGCAGTAACAATAAATATGTAAACTGGCCGTCACTTTGTCAGTGTGTCCTGTTCATTCAAATATTGACGAAACCGTCATGCCAAAGTTGAGTTGGGGTTAATAAAGTTGTTATTTTACATGGCGTTGAAGAGCACATTTACATTTTTCGGGTTATTAGGCGTGGGTTGCTGAAGATCTTGCACACAAATTTAAATAGGTGCTTCTACGTTAAGAGGTACATTTGATGGCCACGCCAAAAAACGCAAAAATATTGAACATATGAGGAGTTATTTTGCTAAACTCAAGAAATCTAATTTTGACTGACTTTGGTTTTGAGGTGAAATTGTGATTATTTTGGGTAAATCTAACAATGTGTATTTTTTATGCAGTGAAAAACGTCTTGCTAAAGCATTGTATTACCCATTATTCCAAAATAGTAGTAATTTCAAGTAGTAATTTGAATAAAATTGAACAAATTATCGTTTTTTCAAATCCCTTGTAAAAAATTATGAAATGGATTTATTGAGTATTGAAAAATAACTCCTTATACACTGATAATTGCAGTAGGAGCACATTTAAATAAATTTTACACTATTCAGAAACCACTATAATTTTATTTTGAAAAATGAAGTTTCAATGCTCAAAATTTCTCTTCTCTGGCGTGTCCGTCACAAGTATTCAAACACATGAACACTTGCAAATTTGTTGACTTAAACTCTCTTCGATAAATAAGCATTCTGATGCCAGTTTTTTTAAGTCCCAAAAACTTAGTTTTTTCCAAACGTCATAAAAAGTCACTATTTTTTATCGATTTTAGACAGTAAAGTAGGCAATTTTGTTATAAACAATGAAAAGCGCACGTTGACATGGAAACACTTTTGCTGCCTAGGCAGAAAAAGTACTTTTTGTGACGGTTACTATTTGAGACTTACATTTTGTATGGCACTTGCACGATCTTAACTTTGAAATTTTTTGGAACCAATATTTTTCACAGTAAATGTCATCAATGACAACTACATGCATAGCAATCCATGTTTTTAGTTTAAACCACTCATTGTCGGTCGTGGAACTGAATTTAACGTTTGGAGAAAAAGTAGTATTTGTTATTTGGCCGAAAAGTGGCTTTGCTGTCTCGCAATTTTGCATACGCTCGGCTACGCTACGCTTCGCCTCGCTACTGCAATTTAATTGCTCGACAAAAAGTACCACTTTTCTGCCGTATAACAAAATCAACTATTATTATTAAATATTTTGGAATTTATTTTTGTCCTTCACATTTGGTTTTGTCTTTTTTTTCTCCATTTTCAACCGTTACAAATATTTAAATATTTTGTGTGTAAAGTGCGTATAATGTAGAGGTCGTTAGGATTCAATTAAAATGAAAAATAAACAATGCGTAGACCGTTTTAAATTTTCCAGCAGTTAGCTAGAGCATTCTGAGTGTCCTTCAAAAAATGAAAAGTGTGAAAAAATTGAATTAAAGCCATACTTTTTATTTTATTTATATTGAAAAATTTTTCATCCTATTGCGAGCCAGTGACGGAAGCTTGAACAAATATTTTTCAATTTTTTTGGCAATTGGCACTAATAGAGTGTGTTAACTTTTAATCTGAAAGATGTTGCAACAACATCGCATTTTTAAAATCATAGATTAGGGAACGGTTAAAAAATTAAAATTTTGATTTATTTTTCTGCTCGTAACTTTTTGCTTTTTTAACCAGTTTCATTCGTTTTTGAAACTTTTGATACAGAAAATTTACAAAATTTTATTTTTAACTCATTTTAATAGGTTTTCCTGTTATAACAATGATGAAGAGTTTGTCGAAAAACCTCCTAACATAGAATCACCCAAATGCAATGCGTTTAATTTTGAAATCTCCACTAAATTGTGTTAGCACAATCTTCACATTGTTAAATAAACATAATATTAACTATGAGTTAGTTTAAAATGTATGCAATGCGTGCACTTCTCATTAAATTATGTAAAATGTTAATTAAATTTAGCCCGGCGCATCCACCATTTTTAGTCAAACAAAATATTAGCATAAGGTTAATTGAAAGTGGTGCGACAAGAGCGTACTGTAAATCAATGTAAAAGACGAAGTCGTACATTTTTAAAATTTGATCTTTTCGTGTTTACCGGATTTGTTGTACTTCCGGAGAAATTTCGGCGGTTGCAACATGAGGAAATTTCAAATGCCAAGATCTCAGCAACCCGCAATCGTAGGTCGATTTAAGGCACTTCCTTGAATTCCTCTTGAAATTATGTGGAGAGGAACGTACACTTGTATCAGTTCGATTTAGCAATTTGTACGAGGAAATTTGGAATTTTCTACAAACAAATCAATCAAAAGAGGTGTGATATTTTTTTACTAGCTTGGCTTGACTGGAAAGCTCTAGAGGCTCTTTTCGTGTTAATTATTCATATTAATTATGCATAAAATATGCGTCTAAAATATAATTCTCGCGGGCAATTTTGTGTTTTGTTTGACAGTGAAGTGGGCGAAAAATTCGTTCGCAACGCAGAATTTATCTGACACTCGTAATTACCATAAAAGTTTCACATGATAAAAATGGGTAGACAAAGCAAATTAAAATGAATTAAATATGCACAAAGCATTTTTTGACTACCGAATTTTTCCATTTGCTGCGTAATTGAGAATAATGCGCGTTAACGCGGTTAACTTAAGATAAATGATGTCGATGTTAAAGCAGCGGTGTAATGTTTCACCGAGCACTGACAGGAGACAATAACAAAACAGTATCAGCCAATTATCGAAATGAAAGACCCATATCAGAAGCAATTTGTGGAACAACGGTATTAATAATTTCACCCTTCTCATCATAAATTTGCTCTCATGTCCGAATCTCAGGAGGATAATCGTATGCTTCAACCATCATGAAATTCAGACATGCAACGGTAATTTCGCGCAAACACGAAATAACAGTGAATGGTAATTAAATGAAAAATTCATTACCATTAAGGATATGCACTCTAACACTAGCGGCGTTGGCGTTGGACGGTGTACACGTGTATAGTCCGGAATCACTTTGCACAGCTTTCTGAATGAGGAGTCGGCTTGTTGTGACTTGGCCCTTTTCAGTGACAAGGCTAATGCCGCCCCTGGGAGAGTCAAAGTTGATAACTTGAGCATTGTGGGCCCATAACATGCTGGGTGGGGGCTCTGGGGCAAAACGCACCAAACAAGTTAAGTTTATAGTTGAACCCATGTTTATAAACAAGTCAGGACCGCCCAGGATTTCTGTAATGGGCTCTGAAACAAAAACACACCATTTATTATTTGTCCACTTATCACAACACATGATAACTTTGAATTTCATTCAAAGGTTACACCGCAATAAAGTAAACATTCCGAAATGCTGAGTCTATTGATACCATCAAGATCCATTAAATAAATTGCGTCTATAGCTTGTCTGATCAGTAATGGATTGGTAGAGTCTGTCATCAAAACCCGCTCCATAAATTTTTTATTTTCGATAAATTAAAATCATCCATCACGAGCAACTTCTCAGTGTAAAAAATTGCAGTTTTAATTACTGCAACGAAACAAAGACTTGTAGCAGCGAACATGTAATCGCAAGGTTCGCTGCTGTAACACAATAAAAAACTTGGAATTAAATGAGGTAGAAGATCAGAGGAGACATGGCAGGATTACCGTTTTTAACGGTTAACGTCTTTGGAATCTGAAATTACGGACATGCACAGTAACAAAGGATAAAGGAGAGAGACACGAGAGACATTTATGTTTTGCCAGTTTTAATGATTATGGTTAGCAAACTGGAATTGTCTTCTGAAAAATGACGGTTTCCGGGCTTTTAACGACACTTTCATACCCAAATTAACATCTAATTTATTCTTTTATGACAACTAAAATGAAATTGTGAATCAGATAGCCTGTAATAGGTTTATTTTCAAAGCCCAACAAATTACACTCGAAAGTCACAAGTGGTTCGGCGAGGAAGATTCCATAGATTTTCTAGCGAATTGTTTGTACAGTAAATGCAAGCAGACATTTGTTTTCTCTAATCAAAAATGCCAGTTTCCCGGTAATTATTCACGTATAAAATGAACGCATATTATTTTTGCTCATGTTTTGATGCTCAAAGTAAGTGTCCTAAACCGAGCGACTGAAATAACAGGATTAAATTCTCCACCGATGAAAAGAAAGAATTGTACCTCAATAATTGGCCCGGTCCCATTAAACTTTAATTAACTATTGTTCAGACAAAACGAATTTTCTCAAACACAATAAGTACGACTGTTTACAAAAGAATACTGAGAGACTTCCCACTTTTTATTATTTCAGCATTTAATAAACATAAAGAGAGGAAAAAAGGTAGATAGGCTTATAAGCATTTAATTTATTTAGCGATGTTGAGAGAACTTTTTTCTATTAGTCTAAATCTTGTGAGATTATGGGGCGTGGAAACCTTTTGTTGGCTACAAAGTCATTTTCCGGGGAGGTGGGATTACATCTTGCCAATAAAAATAAAAAAAATAAACGGAAATTTTACACCACGTCCAAAGAAAGGACTATTGAGACTAATTTTTTTGTGATCACTGAGTATATCGTCTAACAAAGGAAAAACCGTTTGTTCGGAGCCAAACAATAGCTTTGATAATGTATTAAATTTATGATGAGAAATTTACATAAAGCTTTCATTTTGGAACGACGGGCCACAGTTGGGCAATGAATTGTGGTTGCGCTGATAATGTTAATAATGCAGAATTTTTTTAAGTGTGACAATGCCCTCACTATTAAAATTTGTTTTGTAAACTGGCGGCTCCAACGAAAATGCCCAAATTTCTAACACTCTATTTAATCCATAATGGAGTATTCAAAAAAGCCCGTAAATCTTCGTTGCGTGAATAAACTGTACCGAAATACTGTGAGAGGAATTGAGAAAAAAGTCAATAAAATACAGTGAGGTACCGTGGAGCGTCGCGGAAATTCGAAAGTTTTCTTATGCAAGTCACTCTTAGATTTATGATTATTTAGGCGGTTTTTCTTCAAACTGTTCATGGCTATTATTTCTAAGTGTCTTTCCTGGGAAAGTGCCGGAGATCGGCACGTTCCAGATCACAGTTTGACCAAGTCATTATACGCGGTGGTCGGTTTAATGCGATAACCTATAGCTGTCGTCTTAACCGCCTTGAATTAATGAGAGCCTGTGCTCTTTCGCATGCGGAGTGCGCCCTCGGAGGGCTCCTGGCTCAGCCCGCTTCGTTACGGAGTCTTGATGACGGTACAGAGGGCGCGCCCTGAATACGCAATAATAGAGCGTGTCTGTCTAGTTTGCTTGCATGTCCTTTGAGGCCAACTTTTTTCACTAGCGTTCACCCCAAAATAGTTGGTCACCGCTTAATGAGGGTGTTTCGAAGAAAAATGCCGCTTTTAACATCTTCGTTACACACGACACCTTCTTCTTGCTTTGTTTTTTTGATGTTTTATTCATACTTATTCTTGGGACGTATTGCAGATTCTGAAAGGGCTTTTACGTTCTCGACAAAATGCGTTACACTTTTATTACCGTCTAATAAAGATCTCTTGTGGAATGAAAGTAAAACTTAAACATTTGAACTCTACAAAGCTGATTTGAATTTTATGCTTTCTTTAAAGTGGCTATATTTTATTTATGGATTTCTAAGTTGTACTCCGAGTTTCGCATAAGCTTAAAATGGGCTTCATTCTGTTTGCACTGATGCATAGCATTCCAGCATCCATCATCACGTTTCTTACTCTCAAGGCATGACAACCTGAATAAAACATTCTCGGGGTTTTAACACCCCAAAGTTTATCCTTTGATGCAACTGTCTTGCTAAAAAAACGGTTTTACAATATTTACAAAATTATTCATATTTATTTTACAGTAATGGACTTTCGAATGTAAATAAATTATAAATTAAATTAGTCTGTTGTGTTTATATCAAAATTGTTCTTGCAAATTAAATATGATAATTAAGCCGATTGACATAAATATCCGCTGTCATTAAATTTAATTAGATGGTAAAAAAAATTATTAAATATATTTTTGGAAATGTGATCGATACAAGCTTAATTACCTTAAACTTCATATTGGAAGATTTATTTCGTTGGTAAAAACAAATTGAACGTAAGTAGCAATAACGAGCATAATCTGTCAGCGGTAGTTCCGATGAAAAGTTAATTACCACCTGATTTCAGTTCTTCGAAAGTTTTCAAAGACTCCCATCAGTATAACGAGAAATGCTAAGGTCGTAATTAGAACTACTGCTGTAGCCAGCTGTTTGTTAAAGTTTTCAATCTTCTTAATTTTATTTAACTTTTAATTGTACATTAAAAATTTTACGACGTAACTTTTAATTTAAACCGTTCTCTTCTTTTAATTTGATTGCATAAATTAATATTTGCTTCATCTGAGCAAACTTGATATTTATTACCGTTGTTTTTGACGAAGGCCTTTGACTAAAAACAAGAAGTTTAATGAAACGTTGTGTTGACTTACCGACTATGGTAAGAAAAACTGGATGGCCGATGGGAGGCGTCGTGCTTATTTGGCATTCGTAGATGCCGCTATCTTTCCGTTGAGGGTATCGTATTCTTAAGGTCCACTCTTCCGTGTGAGGCGTATGAATGGCTTCAAATCTTTGATCTGAAGTGTAAGTATATCTTCCTACAGTCAGCAAGTGAATATCACGGTGTCTGACCCAAGAAACCTGAAAAAGAAAATTTCGTGTCATAAATATAGCGTACATAATTCAGGATTGGGTAGTAATAGAGGAAAATGTTTTCAAAAGACGATCTTGCGATGTCGAGAGGGTTATATTTTAAAGTTGAGGAGAGAATTAAAAACCACATTACCACTGTCATAACGGCTTTTTAAACGCTTTATTGCCACTTTGGAAAATGGCGCCGTTGCTGAGATTGTAACTGCTTTCCAGGCCATCAAATATATTTTTTAATTAATAAGAACTTGTATAAATATTGTTCTAATAATATTTTTGAAATCTCTCCCTGCTGGAGAGAATTAGTTTCATTTCGTTTAATTTGAGTCACGTTATCCGTAATGACAATAATATTTTCACTCGTTACGTTAGGTAATAATGAGAAATTCGTGTCGAACCGTGCTAATGAAATAATGGAGCTCCCAGTTACCTATCTTTAAAAAAAAGTGCGCTAATTAACTTCCCGGGAAAGCTAATAATGTTATCTTTTAATTCGTTAAAACACGAATTGCAAAGCAGTAGCTTCATTTATATTCTCATTTTTAGTTAGAATTTGAACGGGGAGCAACACGGCAAAGAAAAGCTGTTAAAATTCTTAATCTCCCGTTATTGTTTCCCTTGTCTAATACCGAGTTTCCAATAAAAACAATGTGTTCCGTCGGAAGGCAGACAATGATAATCTCGAAGCGTATATCGAAACAGAAACATAAAGCTCCTTGTGTTTTCAGGTGGAAATTCAAAGAATAACACAGATAAATCAAGCTCAACTTTTTGCAGACGTGGCAAAAATAATTTGTTTTTATTCCGGGTCGAATAATGGATTTTAGAACAAAACAGAAATTCTAGCTAATAGTAGATTTTAGCCTCGAGGAACCCACAAATGAAAAGTGGAATCCACAGCTTTGAGGGTCTCGGATCAATCAATCCCTCAGAACCATGCGTAAACTTTCCGTCTCCATTAATAATGCAAAAACTTTATAAAAGAACCTATCCATGATTTAAATTAAGGAAGTTGCGGTCGGCGAGATCAAGAAAATGGGAGAAACCAACAAACGTTTTGTTATTCATCGTGAAGTTTGCACTTTCTATGTAGTTTACGTGTAGATTTTCTGTTATAAATAAATAATATTTCAGGGGTAAACCTTTCTCGCGAATAAAACATGTTGGGTCTAAATTCTAATCTTAAAACTTGTTTCGTGACTTTAACTGAAAAAGGAAAAGTGCCGTCTCCACATTCACATGAGCAAACTTCACAGTAAATTTCCTTGTGGAAACGCGTCAACGTTTTTGCCGCTACATTTGCGGCTCTGTTAATTATGCGAAAATGTAATGACACAGTACAGATTGATATTAATTAATTTATTCCGCGAAAATTCGAACAATTATGCGGCCCACGGTGGGACCAAATTGTCCATCTCGTTGCAAATTCTCGACGAGTATCGACTTTATGAACTTTGTAATGAGTTCTGTAAAGTACACTAAGCTCTCAAAGCTTTGTCTTATACATAATTCTGCAAGGATCCACCGAAGGTGAGCCGAGACCGTGACCAGAGGATTTTTCGAACTTTGCATCAAAGGAAATTTGATAATGCAGGCAATAACAACCTTTCGTAAAAACCTGCTCTTACTATTTTAGAACTAATAAAATTTCTATATAAATAAGTGAGGTGAAAAGATTTCATGCTGAGAGAGCATTTGTAGCTGCAAAGAGCACGAAATTTATGTCCTTTTAATAACCGCCGACAACTTCAAAGATTGAGTTGTTCATTTCCTCTGGAAGATTTCAATACCACAGTTTAAGACCGTGGAATATCAACCAGTTTGCTTCATACAAAGTTTCAAAGTTTCGCAAAATAAATATTTTCTTATGATTTCCGCCTTGTGCTGGAAGTAAACTTTGCTTCTTCTTTATCACTTTGTACCAACACATCAGCTACCGCCGCACCTCCATTTTGAATATCAGCCCTCCTGATTAGATTTGACGACATTTTTACGGTGTATCAGCGGAGTAGAGCATGTGTTTTACGACAGGCATCAAGACAAATTTAATCAAAACATTCCAGATTACCCTTTTGTAACTCCCGATTTTTTTCTCTGTTGTAAAATATCTCGTGTCATATCAATAATCCGCTTGAGATTTTTTCCTATGATGCGTCCCACTTCCGAAACACATATGTTGAAATCGAAGCAATATATTGTCGCCAACAGCTTGGCTTTATGAGGAGAGCAGTTGAGGTAATAAAACTTTATAGATAGCCTATGCGTAGAGAACATCCAAAGACAAGTCTATTATCTGCAAGGATCTTGTATTTGCTTGTTGGCTTTGATAATCTGGGAAATTTCTATATCCGATAGGGGATTTGCATATTTATGTTCACCTTTATGTAATAGTTGTGTCGAATTAGCCTTTGATGCGACTAAGAGGAACCTTGTTAACATCAAGGCTACACTCATGTTGACCAACTTAATGGACTGTGTTAACCACAAATTGCACAAGATCTAATATTCACACTAATAGCAGTCTTGGCTCAAGTAACTAAACGATTTAAAAAACCCCAGCAAAATTTCAATTTTAATTTTCGCGATATTGATTTCAACTCGAATCTGTTTCAAAGAACTTTTATTAAAATCCCGTTCCGCTTCAATTCCCCAGTTTATTCCAACAAACTCATGTTAAAACTGTTAGAACATTTCCACGGATCTTAAAAATACAAGACAACTCAGTTAAACGAAAAACTAATTATTCGGCACGAACAAATTCCATCAATTACTACAGAACGTGTTTCCGATATCACCACGATATAAACTAGGGTAAATCCGAGCTAATTATTATTCAAAGTGGTAGGCCTGATCCACTCCCGCTTTTTTAGCGAGCACAAAAACGACATACGCGGGCAAAAAGGTCGGAAGTAATAGAAACAAATTTACGATCTAATTTAAATAATTTATCGTGAAAATATTACATTATAGCTGCAATCAAAGTCTTTTGGGAAATAATAATTTTGTCCCTTCCTTCCGGAAGATACACGGCGAAATATTTGGGGCAAATATTCATAATTCGAACGCAGGCAAGAGTTCGGAACCAGATTTTGCTTTATGACAACTAAATATGAAAATCTGGCTCATGTTGTGCTAGAATATTGATTTTCTCTCGTAGGCTTTCGGTTGGACGAGTTTTCTGGGGTTTCTACGGTCTTGCAAAAAGATAAATTTTATCTTAAAAATATTCTCCGGGTTTCAGATTAATAGGTCAATTATTCGACGTCATCGAACAACTTTTGCGTGTTTTATAATTTGGTGGATGCGCCAGCGCTTGCAAGTTTTAGTGTGAATTCCATTAAAAACGGTTTGAGCAGTTTTTGCATATTTCAGAAATAACGAGGGAGATATACAGGGTGTTATGGAAATGAGTACACAAAATTAAACTGGTAAGAGAACTCACCATTTGCAACAACTTTTTTTAATAATTTTTTTTGAAATCGCATGTTTTTAAACTTATTTTTTCCCCCTATATTTTGACGAGTCGCCCACCTACCATTGAATTGCTATAAAATTAAAGAACAAAAGAGCATAAAAAAACTGCGTTATCAGTCCGCTTGTAAAACACTTTTTTATTAATGACCATTCTAAACTAATTTGCGGTGGTGTTTAGAACTATTAAGTTTAACATAAAGTAAAACATTTTGGAAATTTACAAAAATTTTATTCAAAAAATTATAATAGGTTATGAAATTAAATACACAAAATTTAACCGGTTAGAACGCATCAAGATCTACAACTTTTCTAGATAATTTTTTCCGTAAACGCATTTTGATTTTCGCCTTTTTCCGCCCTTAATTTGGCCAGCCGTTCGATATCTGTAAACAAATTCACTTTTATTTCCGCAACGAGGAGGTTTTTTGACTTAAATCTTATCACAACTTTTTGTCATAAAAACGACTGATCAGCTATAATTTAATTAAAACCGTTCAGTTTGTTGTGAATTTTCGCAGTGTCAACGTGTTATCAGATCGTTCTTAAAGTGCAAAAGGTGGTGCAAAATGGTTTATAAGGTTGGGGCAAAGCGTCTATACAGTGTCCATGTTCCAATGGCTAAATGTGCACAAGTGGATAGGTAGAAATGAACCAGTGTTGTGGCCACCTCGTTCGCCAGACTTAAATCCATGCGATTTTTTTCTTGTGGTTACATATGAAAGAGTTGGTGTACGCAAATCCCGTGAATTTAGTGGAAAAATTAAGTGAACGTGTGAATGTTGTGGCTGAAACAATTCGCCAAAATCCAGCGAAAATTAAGAGAACACAAACTTCAATGGCCCGGAGAATTCAGGCATGCATTGGCAGTGAAGGACGGCATTTTAAGCAATTTTTATTAAGAAAAGTTGTTGCATACGGTGAGTTCTCTTACCAGTTTAGTTTTGTGTCATCATTTCCATAACACTCTGTATACGCATTTAGGAAATTATATATTAATCTCATTATTGGAATCAGTTGTGTTTTGCCTTTTGATAAAGACGGTCGTTTTGGTGATTTGTGCTACCGAGTACTGCTCTGAGAAAATATCTTGCAAGGTAAAGTACTACCCTATATTATTCAAAAGTTTTCAATTCAGGGAAACGTTAGGCGCGTTTGATTGTCTATTTTTTCACTTTGTTGGCGTTGACAAAAGCACTTTAATATACAGTGTTTATGCTTAGTAATAATCGGAATTTAAAGGAAGTTAGATACGTTTAAACTTTTCTGTTCTTCTTACAAATGCTTATCGAAAATCTGTGTTTGATTGTTAATTACAATGAACAAAATTAGAATGTTGCTCAAAGAATTTTGGAAATTCATTTAGACGAAAACATTTCTTAAAATTAGCCACCCAATATTAATTTTGCGATTTAAATTTTATTTGAAAGCACCTATGGAACTCAACTTTATAATCGTGTTCTGTACTAGAAACTCTGTTTTCTTTGCTTGGATCTTTCGTAAAAATTTTCATAGTCGTCTCACGCCACTGTGCTGGAATTTACTTAGGTCTCATGTATTTCATTTCATCCTTCAATTACATAATTAGTTGAAGGTCAGACAAGTTGAGCAGAACCGCACCATCGACAAACAATTCGTTTTTTTGGCAAAAAAATAGTTAGATAGCAATACTGATAACTTCGCTCTTATTGTGCTCAATTTTATTATATGAAAAAAGGCCTCACTAATAAACCTTTGTTGAAATATGCCTTGATTGATTTTCTTTCTGGAGAAAATATGACAAATTCGCTACAAACTTAATGCATACTTAACAAGGAATCAAAATCAGCGTTTCTGCGAAAATCATACGATTAAATTTTGCGGTATAGTGAAATCAGTGCTTCATTATTTATTATTTAGGCGTGTTCGGAGTTTCGTTTTAAAAATTTCAAATTTAGTTTAATCTGCAATTATTAAATCTGATTATTGCATGCAGTCTAAATACAAGTTTTTAATGTAAGGAAACAGTTTTGACAAAAACTGCATGGCATTTTTCGGTAAATTTTCTAATTGATTGGTTTTAATATTGCGGAATAGTATTTTCCGCAAGTCTTGAAATAAAATGTCTTTTGAAGACGCGAAAACCTAATTATTTTTTGTTCGCTCAAGAAAAAGGTAGTTAGCAATTAGGAAATTACATAATAAAAAAATCTCATGATTTGAATCAGTTGTGTTTCGACCTTTGATAAAGAAGGTCGTTTCGTGCTGCTCTGAGAAAATATCTTGCAAGGTAAAGTATTACTAAGGTAATTTTAGTGCTACAGTTATGAAATTTCGGAAAGTTACTAGTTTTTAATCAAATATTAACTCTGCCAAATTGCAAGATTGTAAATCAAAAGACATAAATAGAAATTTTTATTTTTAATGCCCAAATGCTTCACTAAAATTGATAACTCTCGTAATTTTAGTGAAATTTGAGGAAGTTACTACTTTTAAGTCGATTGTTTAAATTAGAATGTAAATCAATTTTGTGGACCTATGACAGATAAGAAATATGCGATTTTCTCTATCGTTTTTCTAACACTATTGTTGCTACTCTTTCATTATTAGATTGAAAATTTTTAAACTATGTAAAGTTGCAAAATCTGTTTTGTCTACCCATCGTATATTTGGATTTATTTTGGAACTCTACCTTCGGAAAAATCGTTGTCATTCATTTCATTACCCTCGGTTATCGCAATAGCGTCACCTGATTAGGTACTTTTTGTTCGCTCAAGAAAAAAGTAAAAGTTTTTGTTATAAGCAATTAGGAAATTACATATTAAATTTCATTATTGAAAACAGTTGTGTTTCGACTTTTGATAAAGACGGTCGCTTTAGAGATGTGTGCTACAGAGTGCTGTTCTGAGAAAATATTTTGTAAGGTAAAGTACTAACCTATATTCATTTATAAACATTTTCAAAAGTTTTCAATTTTCAGTTTGTTAGCGTTAACTCAAGCAGTTTAATATACAGAGTGTTTATGTTTAGCAATAATCGGATTTTAAGGAAAGTTAGATATATATTGCAAGGCAGGCTAAATACAATAAGTTTTTAATGTAAGAGAGCTGTTTTAACAAAAATTGCGTGGCATTTTTCGGTAAATTTCCGATTGATTAGTTTTAATACTGGTGAAATGGTATTTAAGTCTTGAAATGAAATGTTTTTGGAAAACGCGAGGCGAAATAGTAACGAAATCTCATAGCAATTTGATAGATTTTCTATTAGGAGAATATTTTTTGACCGTATGGCATTTTTCCGTACGTCTTAGTCTTGTTTTTTAATGCAGATTACGTAATTGATAAAAGGGCAGTGCCATCACAAATAAATTGGAAGTCATTTTTTTCAAAAAAATAAGTGTTAAATCATCGTTATCTAATAACGTCCATAAAGCCATTATTTATTTAGTTGTACTCCGAGTTTTGAGTAAGAATGACGTGCTACAGTGACTCGAAAATGTATTTTAGTGTAGTTTAGTGATTGCCAGGGTTTAATGGTAGGACTTGCATTGCTACGATGGTTTCAATGTAGGCGTGTACTATTTTTCCATACATATTCAACTTTTTTACTTATTCGTATTTACTTGTTACAGGTATCATCCTAACTTCGGAATTTTCACTCGAAATCTTGGAACATCTTGAAAAATGTAAGACGAAGGATTAGGGTAGGACAGTTTAGTTGCATCTTTCTAGTTCACTGTTCTTGTTGCTTTTTTGCATCATTTCTTCATTTACTAATTTTATCTTTTTTATACTTTTTCTTAGTCTCATGTCTATTGAAATGAAATTCCTCCTTTCTATGACGTTTCTGCGTTTAGCCCTTTTACCACCTGAACTTCTATTTCCTGTCTTTCTTAATACTGTAAAAGTCTGTCCAGTTCTTTTATACCAACACAACCAAGGGGAAACAAGTAGGTAGACAAAATTGGGGAATTAGATACACACACATTTTGAGTGAGTTTATGGAAACATCCATGCATGTTCTGTATTCTGCACATAATTTAACATCACTACACTTGCTGCCACCTACCCTGTACACTTAAGCATACCAACACTAGTAAGGGGACCCACGTTCATCCACGTAGGTACACAAATTTAGGAAGTTAGGTACCCTTTGCGTGCGTCTATGGAAACATCCATGCATGTTCTGTAGCCGACACATTAGTTTGTCAAGTTACGGCAGTTACGGAGTCTTCTAAAGGTGTTCAGTTTGTGTGAGCTAATGATGCGACGGTGTCAATCCGATACCGACCAGCAGACGTCGGGTACGAATGACTTCATTTGCAGCTCTAAACTCTCAGAGCGCATTTAGTTGAAGCTGTATCTGCATATCTCCACGATTTGACTTTAGAGGGGGTGGATGAACCTTAAGGCGGGGGGATTTAGCTAGAAAGCCGAAGTAGAATGCCGGTCGCATCACATGCTAACCTAGAAACAGGGCCAATGTTAGTCATTCAATACCCCAGGCTCGGATTGTGTTATACCATAATGGTTGGAACGGAACTATTGAGGTATTTTGCTTTCATTTCTCCAACACTGGTTGGACAGTATTCATTTGACACCACCGAAAAACTGGCCTCGACTGGACAATTGGTAGCCGACAGACCTTAGTATGTGGGCGCGCGATGAACGAACATCATGTTGAGGGGGACGAGGACACTATAGGGACGGGAGTTTAGCTAGCTGTCGTTTGAAAGCACAACTGCCCTTCGAATCAAAATTTACCATAGCGTTCAGAATAAGTTTAGAATCATTTAATGTAATTTATTTTTCAAGACGGTTAGCTAGGAGTTGGTTTGAAAGTAAATGTCCGGTTAGTTTTGCTAGAAGGGTGGACACACTTTACGGGACACCTTGGGCAAGATGCTTACTCACGGGATAAACTTTTGTTTCGTTAAACATGGTGGACTTTCGGGAGCTGAGTTCATTTTGAATCCACCAAGATCCCCTACGGTGTCTGTGTTCGCGAAAAGGGGTGTATTTTGAGACCAAAAATGGGGGGAGAAACACCCGAATTTCATTCATTTTCTCTTGCCACTTTACACTTTTCAACTCCAACTTGTGTCCATCTTTGATGAGTCACTCTGCCCAACCACCCATTCATTCCCCATCTGAACACTATTTTTATTAAATTTTCCTCCATTCCACCATTTTACGACGCTTCTAATTTTGTCATTTTATCTATTTCAATGTTCTCTTTTTTTCTTATTAAAAAATGGGGGGAGAGTTATCCGAATTCCATTTATTTTTTCTTGCCACTTTACACTTTTTAACTCCAACTGGTGTCCTATTTGTTTAATCTTCGATGAGTCACTCTGCCCCACCACCCATTCATTCCCCACCTGAACACTATTTTTATTAAATTTTCCTCCATTCCATTTTGTCATTTTATTTATTAATGTTCCCTTTTTTTAATATTCCTCCTATTTTAATTTCACTATTAATTTCGAGTGCCGACATTTTTAGTGCGAGAGATAGTTTAGTTCAATTTTTGTAGTGTCTAAATAAAATTAAAATCGTTTTTAAAACAAAGTGAGTGAGTGAGTGGTTCCTGGTTTCTGATTCCTGATTCCTAGAGGGGGATGCAGTGGTAGGAGCCTGTCGATGCAGCTTCGGGATCAGGATTAAAGGGTACGTTAACTGCTAACTTTAAAATGTTAGTTCAAATTTTTAATAAAAAAAATTCTCTTGCAGTAAGTCCGTGTTCGAAGACGATGGCGACGTTGGATCTTACAAGGTAGGATTTTTTCCTTCTGGGTGACGGGAGTTGTTCGCGGAGTGTCAGTGCATTCGTTTTTTGACAAGTGGTAGTGATAGTGACACTGTGCAAGTTAGTATGCAGGTAAGACAAAACTATGTTTACCTAAATGAATAAAATTTCACCTTTTTACAACTCTTCGTAAATTCGGAACTTCCGCGAGTGTCAAAGATAAAAGTCCAGTTCTGCGAAACAGTGCCAAAGCTCTTTTTAGTGCGCGAGCTATTTTAGTGTCTTAAAGCTAAAATTAAAACCGTTTTTGAAACAAAGTGAGTGAGTGCTTCCTGTGTCCTAGAGGGGGATGCAGTGGTAGGAGCCTGCCGACACAGCTTCGGGATCAGGACTAAAGGGTAAGTTAATAAAATTCGTAATTTTTGTAATTTTAGTGTTACAGCTATGAAATTTGGGGAAATTGCTAGTTTTCAATCGTTTATTAACTCTGCCAAATTGCAACATTGTAGATCAAAGGACACAAATTTTAGAATTTTTTATTTTCAAGGCAAGCCGAAATATAAGAAATCCTCTCTTAAAACTCGTAATTTTGGTAATTTTAGTGCTACAGCTATGAAATTCTATCGTAAATTTGAAAATGCAAGTAAAATGACTAATAAAACATTTCTATTGCAGTAGGTCCGTGTACGAAGATGACGGCGATGTTGGATCTCTCAAGGTAGGATTTTCTTTTTATTGGTGTTGGGATGTTGCGCTTGCGGTTTTTCGCGGAGTGTAAGTGAACCCGTTTTTTGCGCAGTGGTAGTGTTAGTGCTGTTGTGTTAGTGTGTGTTAACATGCAGGTATGAGATTAACAGTCGCCTAAATGTAAGACCCAATATCTGTATCTGTCCCAAATTTAACACAGCCGATATAAATTTCATAATTGTCACTAATTGATTCTATACAAATTTTGCAAAACACCTTCGTGATTTACAAGCTTTAAATTTATTTATTAATAAATTTAAAGCTTATAAATTACGAAGGTGTATATATTTATATATATTACGGCTATTATTATTATTATTATTATTATACATATTTATCATTAAATTATTATTAATTTTATCTTTCATTAAGCTTTTTCAATTGCTCCGAAAATTAGGGTTAACTGCAGATGTCAGATTTTGCAATTAAGCGACTCCTATAAGTAACTGTCTTTTTTATTTCTTGAAAACGAAATTGTTAGGTAAAAGACAACTATGTCCAGGTAAGTACACCATTTTATATTATTTTATTACATAAATAAACACTTTTTTTTAGATTTAACTCCGCCTGCAGCGTCCTGGGGTCTGTTTCATAAAACTAACTCTGCTAATTTTCAATTAGAAGTTGATTAGTGTTTGAACTAAAGACACCTTACTAATTTATCATAGTAAGTTTTTATGGTACAAGCCCCCTGGGGTACGTTCCGTATCACTAGGGACGCTGTTGCCGGTCCCAAGCCCGGAAAAAGGAGGAGGGTTTTTCGGCTATTTTAGGAAGGAACCTGCCCATTGTAAAACCGCTTTTGAGGATTATTTCGCGGTTGGAGAAAAAACTGGAAACATAGATGACACCGACTTGTGTATGATTTTTGAAGCCAGTTTCGTCAAGGAGGAATGAAGATGTTCAAGGTGAAGACGAAATATGAGAAATCCTTCACTGAAAATCGTAATTTTTGTAATTTTAGTGCTACAGCTATGAAATTTGGGGAAATTACTAGTTTTTGATCAAATATTAACTCTGTCAAATTTCAACATTGTATATCAAAAAACACAAATTTTATAAATTTTTATTTTCAAGACGAAGCAGAAACACGAGAAATCCTTTCAAAAATTCGTAATTTTGGTAATTTAAGTGCTACAGCTATTAAACTTAAGGAAATGCCTAGTTTTTAATCGAATAATAATTCTGTCAAATTGCAACATTGTAGATCAAAAGACACAAGTTTTAGACATTTTTATTTTCAAGACGTAATTTTAATAATGTTATTTCGTAATTTTAGTAATTTTAGTGCTACAGCTATAAAATTTTGGAAATTACTAGTTTTCAATCGAATATTAACTCTAGCAATTTTCAACATTGTATATTAAAAGACACAAATTTTAGAAATTTTTATTTTTAAGGCGAGGCCGAACCATAAGTTACCCTTTCTGAAATTCGTAACTTTGGTAATTTTAGTGCAACAGCTATAAAATTTGGGGAAATTACTAGTTAGCGATCGTATGCTAACTCTGCCAAATTGCAAAATTGTATATAAAAAAAACATAAATTTTAGAAATTTTTATTTTTAATGGCAAGCAAAAGTCGTTTCATTCAATACTCTCGGTTATGCCAATAGCGCCACCTGATTATTTTTTGTTCGCTCAAGAAAAAGGTAGTTATATTATGCATATAAAGGTCGCTTCCAATGTGGTGTTAAGACCAGAAAATTAGTTCCATAACTAAGGAATGAAGCAATTTGCATATTGATTGCAACCGTAAAAAAGAAAAAAATTCTTAGTTATTAGTCCAAGGATGTTTTTAAGCACGCGTTTAAACACAGACCCTTTTCAAAGGCTACAATTTTAATACCATTCGGATTAAGCTGGAAAAACAAATTGATAATATTAGGGTAGAACAGATTTTTACAACAAAGCTGCCGTCTGGTAACGAAGATAATGACGAAATCTGTAACCACCCATGAGGTCGAAATTGTCACAAACGAGAGCTAATGATATTCCTGTGCCCTATTCGGTTAACTAGTCATGCACCAATTACGTACAATTAACAATATCGGTCTTTAGCATAACCGTGGATTAGAATTAGTTGCTTTAGTATTCCGGTGTTGTGCGAATTCCTGCGAGGTTGAACTTATATCAACAGTACTTTTGTACGAACGTGTTTTATGCCGCATAACTTCCACTTATCATCTGTCTCACCACCTCCAGCGTTTCCGGTTATACAAATTCCACCGAGACGGTGATATGTTATTTAATCAAGAAGATAATAAAGTTGTATAGTTCGCTGACCCTCAAAATTAAATTGTGTCGAGCTGGCGCGTTCGTAGTTACCTTCTATTTGCTGAAATAATCAAATCGAAATTCACCACCAAAGATAAATTGTATCGTCGCTCCTGCACTACAAGGATAAATGAAAATTTATTTTGTTAAGACCATTTTTATAATAAAGACAATATTCAATCTTGGTCGTACACTCGAGCATGGATGCGTCGTAAAGTTGTTAACTCGGAAGTCCTGTACCCACATGTGGCTCGTAAAAGTAAAATATTTTTAAATTTTATTTTTTTCCTTTAAGATGTCGCAGATAGATTGGCCCAACCTAAGGACTGCACGGTTTTATGGTCATATAAATTACTGTGTTATACGGCATGTTTCCCGGAAAATTATTCGTTATTAAAAAAATACTTTTGAACATAAACTAAAGCAATTTCCACGACAATATTTACGCTTTTTTGTGGTTTAATCTTTACGTTTTTGGGGCAATGCAAAAATTTTTTTCATTGCTTTCATGCCGTTGTGCTTCGGTGACAATCCAATTCTAAAAGTTTCAAAAATGGCACTCAATGTGGCCATAAAATAACGTGTATATTTGAGAGTTGTGTGTTTTAATCAACTTTTAAATGTTTGGGGAATCGGATTTTTGTTGGTCAGAGGGTAATGCATAAAAATGACACCTCCACTTATCAAACTTATATCACATTTGAAAACCATACAAACTTGCAACAAACGTCCTGACAAATTTATGACTCAAGTGTGCAGTTTGAAACGGTTTGCTGAAGTCGTCATTACAACTGCATTTTTGATGATTCCGGGCCAGATCTCCGTCTCCAGAATAAATTATAAGTGTTCCGAGTAATCTCGTGGAAGTTGAGGTGTGTATTTCATGAATAAATTGACGCAGCAGCTCGAAGACTTTTATCCTACAAAGTGTTTTCTCAGAGCCGCGACGAATGCATCTGCTTTTATGGCGTGACAATATTTTATGGCACGATCCGGTTAAAATCCCTTTAAGGTGACTGAAGCCACTCCTGCGGCTAATTTATTTGCTTTATTTGTAGGCTTGACTTTTATGATAAGCCCTTGACGTTCGTTAACCGTCGAATGAAGCACGAAGATTTCCATCTTCACAAATTGTACGGCGGGAAGAAAGTGTTTGCTTAATATTCGTGAACCACAAGCAACACCTGCCGCCTCTTGTTCAGCCCATCGTTTCACCACCCACATTTTTATATTCAGGACCGTTCCATGTGTTTTTACATTTTATGTTCCTCTTATTAAAATGTAGATTTCCTTCTGAATATGTAATAAGCATCCACATATGGTTACGGACTGTAATTGCTGCGTTGGAGAAATCGTGCTTTTTCTTTAAATTTCGATTTACCAAGAGAAGTAACTTTCCGAAATTATTTATTAACTAACTGCCATACTCACGGAAATTAACACAAAGAGCTGGCTAACCACAAAATACTCCACTTCATGGAAAACTTTTCAAGCACGCTGTAAACCGACACTACTTCTGCTTTACGAAAATTACTCTCTTGCTGCACGGACAAAAATACCGAATCATTAAAACCTGACGAACTTGAGACAGAAAGTTAAATGTAAGTTAAAAGTTTCGCGCCTTAACGACTTTCCGAACATAAATTCTAATTGCCTTGGTTTCAAAAGTCGTGAAATTGAGACTAAAGTTTCGAGGAAAACTGGACTTCCATAATCTACATTCATATTAATAAAACACTTTAGACCCGCTCACGTATACAGAAAAGTCAATACAGTTTACTGTGCACTTTGAGTTCAATGTTCAACAAGCCCAAATGTAAATCCGAACAATAGTTCGAAGTCCTTAAGAGTTGATTACCGTTTACCGCCACTAATTAATTCACCTCAGCTAAATCAACACAAAAAAATTTGCAGAACACGCTCGAATTTAGTTGTCAGCTCATCTAACTATTTAGTATTCTTAACTAACTGGAAGTTTGTTATTGCCTGCGCTCTGAATAATTTTCCATGTCGATGAATTATGATTCTTATCTAAAATGTAGTCTGTGTACTCAACAGTTCCAGAACGTATTCACTGATTGTTGTTTGTAGAAACTTTATAGTTGGAGTTTGAATAATTAATAAGTCACTTTTTGTTGACAGAAATAACAGATGCCTTCAAGTAGAGATTGAATTTCGAGGATGATGAAAAATTTCCGATAGTGCTGTGTGTAAATTAAATTTAATTGCGGAGCATTGAATCCGATAAAAAATCTGCACATTGGCGTGTGAGATATTAAAATCCAATTGCGTCATCAGCAAGAAACAGAAATTTTCCCGGCGCCTCCACCATTCTGCCACCTCAAAATTTCGCCAGTTTCATAGTAAATTTGCATTAGAACTTTGCATTCGTTGATAGTTCTAGCGCCTGTAAATTTCCCGTAGCCGAACATGCAGTAATCTTATTGCACACAAATCAAGATTTAAGGCCTTAATCAGCAGCACAACGTCTGTGCTCCACGTCTGACCCGAATTCCGGCGCTGAGATTGCACCTTGACACATAATTGTTTCTAGACTTCTTCCTTTTTAAAACTGCGAGAATTAAAAGTTATCAAATGTCCGAAGTTTCTTGTTTATTTCCTGCGGGAGTTTCGGCAACTTTATTATTTTTCAGCGGGCGTTAAAAATTTGTCTTCAGGTAAGTTAATTTTCCAGTTTTGGTCAGATCCCGTTAGTGGCCGGAAATGGGAATAATTCTCATGTGGAAAGCGCTGTTAAAGTTTAATCCCGTCATGATGCTGTTTGCATAACTTGGCGAACAAAAGAAAAACATAACAGAGATAATTTACTCAGGACGCAATATTTCTCTTTATCTTTATTAAGTTTGTTGAAAAAGCCAACACCAACTACAACAAGCTTGTATCGAAGATTAAATACAGAAAAGTTAGACGCTGTTTAAGCTTGCTTTTTCTTGTTTGTAAATTATTCACGCGCTTGTTTTCTATCTGTGCCCGCAGAGACCATCTCAAAGCCTACAAAACTAAATTTTCGGTAGTTGAGCGTACATAACTTCCATAATTGATGAACATATCTGTTCTTTAAACGGTTACCTCGAAGCGTAAACAGCTCTGATGCGACACATTAAATAATAGTGGACATTTGCTGATGGTAAACATTCACAAGCATTAAATTTTCATGTGAAGTTTCTGCAGTAGACGCGTATAATATGCACCAAACGCCGGTTTCAGCGGCTGCATTGCAGATGACTTTTATACCAGACAAAAGAAATTTGCGATTCAAACGAAAATTAATGCGGCCAAAGCATACAAATGCGACTTATTTTCGTGGTGGGTCTTTGATTTATGCGGATATTTAATTTTGTTTACAGTTCGATTAAAAATAGCACAAGGTGAGGTTGTTTCACCTTTACGTGATGTAACGTGGAGCATGAATAATAAACTAAAGAAATTTAATTTAGAGAGTATGAACTTTAGTTCATTTAAAGTGAGTGCATGTGGGATGATGTCATAAGTATATTATGTCGGGTTTAAAACGAATGAGGAGCTGGATTTTTTAATTACTTGTTCATTTCAACTAATAGAAAAAAACGTAATTTGCATCTACTCGACATCAAAGCTAGTCGCTCCAACATCATTTTATTTTTTAGTGAAAATTAAACTCCGTATTATGTAAAGTACAATTCTGTGAAAAATAACGGATTTTAAAATCGGTGATAAACTCTGATCACGTGAAGAGGTTACATAAATCTCGCGCTTAACATGGCGATTACACTCAAAGCTGGTCGGAAGTATTCTATTATTGTGCTTTGCCATACTTTCGCGTCGTCTTTTAAGACCCAACTCTAGTGAACAATGAATTTGTATCTCTGTTATGTGGCAGAAAAAACGGCATTTTCGTCGAACACATCCAGCCATAACTTACGTAGCGAAAGTGATTTAATAGCCGTGCATTTTCCGAACAAATGTTTGCGTTTCCTTGAAATCGGCTAATCCTTTATTTCGCCTGTCGAGCGTCACGTAACTGCTCCTTTATCAACTTTTTTAGTTTTGTTGTAATTCTGTCGAACTCCGTTCGTTTTGTTGTAATTTCTCCCCGAGTTCATCGCTGTATCATTTAATGTTGATTTATTTATGTGGGTTGGAATGTAGTCCTTTGAAGAAACCCGGGATAAGACGTTCTCGGTTAATGATATGAAACTCCAGGGTTGGTTTGATTATGAAAAGGAAAGCGTTTTCCCTTTAGATGAAGTGATCCGAAAAACAAAGCAATGGGAACGGATACGTCCGAGTTGTTTTAAAATCAACGGTTTTTCATTCCGACGTGATTCAAAAGTGAGGCCTTGCGGGGAAAACGGATGAAAATTGGGACTCGTCGTTGTAGCTCGTCTATAAATGGAAGTTAACAGGCTCGCGAAACTTAGATACGAAATAAAAAGCGATATTATACATCGCCTTTGGCTGTAATTTCCTGCAGAATGCCGGATGTGAAGCAGAAATAAGGATGCTCTTTGTAACTCGCTAAATGAAGTCCGACCGCTGAATTCTAGATAATTTTACGGGAACTACCAACTAGACTCAGAAAGTTAGTTTTCTTTCTGGCTTAGTTTGAAATTCAAAATTTTATAATACTGCTTTCTGCGAGGTCAACAACAACACAACTTTCAGATTAAGAGGGTCCCCGGAAGCACATTATTGAGCTTTTTTTCCTGCTGGAATTTCTTTCGGGAACCATCAATCAACAGCTTATCTATTATTCAATGAGCTAGAAACTATATAATTTCGGTAAAATACGGCGTAAGTTAGTTAAGCAAGAAAAAGTAAGAACTCCAGAATGGATTGAAACAGCCGTAAATTAACTTGAAATAACTTTTCCCAATCCAGCTTCGGAACTAACAAGTAATTTGATAACGTCAACACAATTTCAAGAGCATATTTCGCCAGAGCCCGACTGTAAAAATTAAATTCTCCTTCTCACAACAAAAGAAATAATCAGGTGAGAAATCTCATCTCGCGAAATGAATAAAACTTTGTTAAAATTAAGATACAAGCAGATAAGAAATGGGGACATCTTTTTGTGCGTCCGAAGAATAAGTGTCCCTTTTTTGTGTAAAGGGCGAAACGAGGACAATTCAGCTTCCTTGCAGGATTAATGTAACGCTAAATATGCGCCAGGACCATCTGCATTTAATCTCCTTCCGAGTTTCAACTCGTTTAATGACTCGCGCAAAAAGTCGCTGTTTTGTCATTTTAATAAATCCTTAAATAAATTTGCTGCGTTAAAGAATAGCAGGTTCCTACATATGCCTCATTAAGATGTTCGAACTTCACGTAACAATTTTACCGAGTTATGGAAGTTAAACAAGACTTCGTAGTTTCCATCTGCTGGGGTTGAACTTTGTAAGTTAGGTAGGAATTGTCGGATGCGTTGTTGCAATAATGCTGAGAATATTGGATCACGAGGTGGATGATATGCCAACATTTGTTTTAATTTATTCTGTGTTCGTTCCGAGTTACAAACATTGCTAAAAACAGAAAATTTATTTTCTGATGGTTGTTGCCTGGCATCACTTTACGAACATAAATAATAGTTTTGCTAATAGACTCACTTATATCCTCCCGTGTTTAAACTAGGAACTTGCAGCAAGGTGAATATGTAGTTGTCAAATTTGCAACTAGCTGCTATATTGCCATCATTATTATAACTAATCGGTTGTGTCTAAAGTTTGTTGGCGGTTTAGCAATGGCCTAATTTAGACGCGGGAAACGGAAGGATGATTTCGACCAGACAATAAATTGAATTAATTGTAAACTACACAAAACACAGGTTTAGTCTCATGCTTAATTTAAAAAAAAAAACTGTTTTAGTTTATTATGAGCTATTTACACTTTCCAATTAAATTTTTGACTCGGCCTCAAAATATTGTTTCTAAAAATTATGTTTTTTGCTCTACAATTTTGGAATGATACGCAGTAGATATACAAGTTAAAATTAGTTAAATCCGCAATTTCATTGCTTTGAGATGAAAACTGTCAAAATTTTAAAAATGTATCGAAAATTATGACAAGTTTGGATTTGTTTCAAAATAAAAATTTATAAAAAAAAACTGTTTTTGGTCTAAAATTTTTGAGTTTAACACAATTATTTATAAACAAGACACAATTAGTAAAACCTGCAAATTTTACTGTTTTGGGATTAAAACTGTAACAATTATAAACACTTATCGTTTTGTCACTTAGTTCAAAATTCTGGAATTTAGTAAAGTTGATAAACAAGTCGAAAATCAAAATGTCAAAAATCTTATCAAATTTGAAAAAAATTTTTGGGCTCGTCTTCAAAATATTGATTTCTAAAAACTAGATGTTTCTTGTTTAAAAATTTTGGAGTTTAGCACAGTTGATAAACGTGTCAAAATAGTAAAGCATGCAAATTGTAATGTTTTGGGATTGAAATTAACAAAATTACAAAAATTTAATGAAAATTTTTGTTTCATTTAAGATAAAAATTTATAAAAAATTTGTTCAACGTTCTAAAATTTTGAAATTTAACCCAATTAATACATTAAACAAAAGTAGTAAAACCTGTAAATTTCACTAGATTTGATTTATTTTAAAATAAAAATAAAAAAAAAATTTAGAATTTAGGACAGTTTTTAAAAAAGTCAAATTTGGTAGTGTCCAAAATTTAGTGTTTTGGGCGCTTAAAACAGCCAAAAATATTCAGATATTTATTGAATTTTTATCAAATCAAAATAAAATTTTAAAAATTACGTTTTAAGGTTTAAAATTTTGAAATTTAGCACAATTTATAAACAAGTCAAAAGCAGAAAAACCTGCAAATTTCAATGTTTTGAGATTAAAACTGTCTAAACTATAAAAAAAAAAACGAAAATTGTAGAAAGTTTCAATTTGTTTGATAATAAAAATTTATAAAAAGAACTGTTTTGTGGTCTAGAATGTTTGAATTTAGTACAATTATTAATAAACAAGACAAAATTAGTAAAAACTGTAAATTTTACTGTTTTGCGATTAAAACTACCAAAATTACAAACATTGATCAAAAATTATAAAAAGTTTTGGTTTCTTTCAAGATAAAAATTTATAAAAAATTCGTTTATAGGTCTAAAATTTTAGAACTTAGTACAATAGATAAACAAAACAAAAAGTAAAACTTACAAATTTTTCTGCTTTGGGATAAAAATTGTCAAAATCATCAAAAATTATTGAAAATTTGATCCGTCTTAAGATAAAACTTCATAAAAATTTTATCTCTTTTAATCAAAACTTTTAGAATTTTTGTCAGTTGTTAAACAAGTTAAATGTGGTAAAATCCCCAAAATTCAGTGTTTTGGGCGCTTAAAACTGCCAAAATTATAGAAGTTCATTAAAAATTGTAGGGAATTTTAATCGGATCTAATTGAAACTTTTAAAAATCGTGTTTTTTGGTTTAAAATTTTGAAATTTAACACAAGTTAAAAGTAGTAAAACCTCCAAAATTTCATACTTTTGAGATCAAAACTGTCAAAGTTGCGGAATTTGAACATTATGCTTAGTTCAAAATAAAATTACTAAAAATTGGGTATTTTGTTCTAAAATTTTATAATTTAGCATAGTTGCCAAATAAGCCAAAAGCAGTAAATCGCAAAAATTATCCTTGATCCTTAAAATTAAGAAAGTTTTGGTTTGTTTCAGCATGAAAATTTCTAAATATTCTGCATTTTAGTAAAAAATTTTAGAACGCAGCACAGTTGATAGACAAGTCATATTAATATTACCATTAAAACTGTAAAAAAATTTAAAAAAAAAATGAAAATTTTTGATTCTGCTTGAAAAATAAAATTCATTTTTTTTTTTAAATTTCACAATTTACGTACTAAAAGTAGTGGAAAATTTTGGTTCATCCTCAAAACACAAATTTCAACCAATTCTGTAACTTCTACATTAGTTCGCATTCAGCAAATTTTTGTACAAAAATTGTTTTTCCGAAAAGAAAAAAAAAAGGAGAATCATTGAAACAAATATCGATTTTTTAATTAAACGGGCACGTTTTTCCCAATTATCTAGAGGTCATAAAAAGTTCAATTCTGTTGAGCAACGTAATCAATACAGCCAAAGTAAAAATAATAGAGTTTAAATATTAAAAATTGAATTTATATTGCCTCGGAGGTGTTCGCACATGATTGATGAATTTTTGGAACCTCGTCGCATCCGCGAAATTCCTAATTCAATTTATTAGCTTTAATCTCTTCAACACGGAAATTCACGATTAAATTAAATCACCGCTGTGAAGTCAGAAAAACAAATTTCGCAAGTTGTGTGACCTGTACATTTTAGTTGCGGACTGGTTTATCGATTTCTCTATGGAAATACACATTATTTGCCCTTTCTGATGCATTATGTATAACAGTCAAGAATTTGTAGTGTTTGGATAAGTAATTCTCGGTTTGTGATTCACAAGTGGATTGTTTGCTATCGAAATTGTATTTGTCCTCTGAATATTTCGCCTCGAGTACTAATGGATTGCTGAAAAATGTTATCTTCACGCAAAATCCGCGATATCTTTGTTAGCCCGTAATACGCATCGTAAAATTTACGATCACACAGAAGTTTATTTTGAGGGGTTTCCCATCTTTGGAGTAAAGCAAGATAGCAGTAAATATCAGAAATGTGTCGGGTCGCAGGCCAACAAGGATAACAAAACGGCGGAAGGACGCACCGTAAGGAAGTACTCGTCACCTGCTTGATGGAGCGCCTCCTTGGGTAATGAAATCTGTTGTTCGCTTCCGTCCTTCTGGGACTCTGAAGGCCCCAACTTTCAGCAAGCATGTTTATAAGTTACCCTTCTAGCGACGTGCTATCTGCATTTTCATAAGCCGAGACGTTATCGAGAATATACACCCTTACACTTTAAAAGTCTCGGGGTTGTAATATTTAATGATTTGAAAATTTTGGTATAAAGATTATGAAATGTGATCGAGTTATCGATAATGGTGGTAACGAAATCATCCAGGTATAAGAAATTGGGTGATGGAAGTTTAGTGTTCCAAGTTCACAAAATGCCGAGGCACACAATGGCGTTGTGAAAGTTATACATCAGCAGATTGCTACAAAGGAAAGTCTCATACATAACCCTTCTTCCTTCGTATCTATTACCTGCTTTGAAACCGAGGAGGGTTCTGGAATAACTCACCAAGACGATAGTTAGAAATATTATTTTCCCACAATTAAACTTTCTAAACCAACCAGTAAATTACATCTAAACTAAAACGAATTCCGCCACTCACTTTCACTATCTACTCATTTAATGATAAATTATTGCCACTTGCTTGCTTTCATTATAAATAAATTTCAGGTAACTTCCATAAGTCTGGCTCAAATAGATATTTGAAAAGTGGATGTAATCTTTTGTGTTATATCATTGATTTTTCATGCTCTTCTGTTTTCTCTAAGGATTTCCAAGGCGCTTTATTCAGAAAAACTTATCTTTACGAAGTTCGCCCCAATAATGTAAACAAAGGGTTTACGGGAAAAATGTGCCCGACTGTTGAAAAAGACGATTCGCTTTTGAATCAATTTGTCACACCTCATTGAGTTATTCAAATATAAAAAAAAGAATATCAGGTTATTTTTTGCACCATTTATTTTTCGTACTGTGTCCCGGGGCGGTAAAACTTGGTTAATTACATGTTGATAAAATTAATGTTTAGTCTCGGTAAATGACGAGGTTTGACTAGTTTGGCACTGAAGCAGGATTGCTCATTAAACTTTACCAACAAATTTCGCAATGATCAAAGGAAATTATTGGTTGTACCTATTTACCGCCACGTTTTCACTACTTTTTTTTAAATTTAGTTTTCTTCTACAAAAATCGGGTGATTTTAGTATATCCTACTTAAAGTTGCTATTTTTCGGACTCAATTAAGTCCTTAAAATGAGTCTTTTTCTGACTCAATCCCAAAAAGTTGTCATTACAACTAATAAAGCACAGTGGTTCAATACAACAGTCAACATCTGTATTTGATCTTAAAGGTTAATCAATATAAATTAATTATTATTAAGTTTGTAAGCAAATATAACACTTTTTTTGCGTTTTCAGTAATTTTTTCAGAATTCTGCATTTTAAGCCAAAAAAATGGCAATTTTTGTGTTTATCTTAAACAATCTGATGTTTACTATGGTGACAGGTTACCAAAATTCGCGAAGCGATTTGAATGTGTTTTTGGGAGTTTTTAATGAAAAAATGTAGTTTGCAGCACGTACATTCCTACCTAAATAGTAATTTCGATCACAAAGCCGGAAAATGCTCTTTTGGAAGTGTGAGTGAAATTGCAAATACGAGGCGGAGCTTAGTCGTAGTAACACGAAAACTTCCAAATGCATTTTTGGACGTGTGATTCACACTATATTTTAAGCCAATAAAATTAAATAGTATATTAAAGAACGTGTTTTATAATGGCCAATTTGGTGCACAAGGTCCCGGTGTACAAAACGAGCCGTAGGCGAGTTTTGTATGGGACGAGTGCACCAATGCCATTATAAAATAAGTCCTTTATACTATTTTTTCGAATTTGCACCATTTTTTTAATAAAAAAATTAAATTTTCCGATTCTAAGACTTTTCGTTTTACACGATTGGTAATGGTTTTGTAACCACGACTTGCCACTTGATTTTCAAATTCAATTTAAAATTTGACATTTATTGAGTTTCACCATCACTGAATTTTGACTTAACGTAACCTAACCTCACAGCCAGTATTCACATCTGTTATACAAGGTGTTTATAAATGTTTCTAGCATCAAGCGTGGCTTCGGCATTCCTGTCGTACACTATTTTGCCGCTTTGTTTTCATTGTGAATATAACTATTTTGAAAATTATTTATACTGTTACTTACTTCAATGACGTTTTAGTTACGGTTTTGTGTCCAAGTTTTTCATTTTCTGATTGTAAACCACAACTAGAACAGTTTATTTCTCAAAACTTTGTAACTTTTTACTTTGCTTCATGTTTGAGGTTAACAGCAAATGTCAGTTGACAAATCGAAACCCACATTTGTAAGAAGCGGCACATTTCTTTGACATTTCATAGCCACCCTTGATGCTAGAAACATTTATAAACACGTTGTATTTAGGTACAATTATTGTTGGCCGCAAAGGACAATTCAATTATATTGATACATTTTTTGTTCACGCAGCAATTTATTAAACACGAATCGTAAAATCCAAATTGACCAAGAACTTGACAGGAAACAGGTGACAGCCAGACTAATTAGTTCTGCCAATTCTTAAAAAACAAAATTTCCTACTTTGAGTTCTTTTATAGATACCTATAAACGACTCCAAATTGAGTACTCTAATGGACCTATTAAAGCGGCAAATTCGAAAAAAAATTAAAAATACAATCTGATCTAGTGACATCCATTCTTTAAGGTTTCTCAGCTAGTAACTATATTTTACCTGTTATTATTGTTTTACTGCCAAAAATCACATTTCCTACAAAGATGTAACAATAAAAAGACAAATTGTTTACTGTTTTTATGCTTCAAATGAAATTAATTTAGATTTTCGAACTTTATAGCGCGATACTGTTTTCGCATTAAAAGTTTTAATAGTGACAGCGCCGTGCAGCAGACAGTGCGATACCAACCGTTAAACAAAAAAAAATCTAAATCTAGTTTTTTTTTATAGGCCTAGGCTTGCAAATCTCGTTTTCCGGTCTATTTACATGTCTTCAAAAACGTTCAAAAAGAACGGCGGCCTAAAATAGTAGTTTCGATCACAAGTCTGGAAAATGCTTTTTAGAAGTCGGAGCAAACATCTGATTTAGTAACTTTTATTTTTTAAGGTTGCTCTCGTAGTAACTATTTTGGAAATAAAACATTCTAACGTCATTTAAAATACTTTAGCACACTCCTGCGTCAATTGATGACAGCGCAATACCAACCGGTAAACAAAAAAAATATCTAGTTTCTTTTTTGGAGATCTAGGTCGCCAAACGCCGTTTTTCGGCCTACTTATATGTCTCCAAAAATGTTAAAAAAGGACGGCGGCCTGAAAATTTTGCAATTTTTGCAGACTTATACATATCTGCTGCTCCAAACAGTATACAGCAACGATTAGTTCGCAAAAATGGTATTTTTGGTACTTAAAATAGTTATATTTTGACTTTAAGATCGTATTTGAAACGTCACTCCTACATTTGTGCAGTGATGCCAACTATAAAATAAAACCAATTATTCTGAATGTCACATTTGGCGATACAAATACCAAAACAGACCAAAACACGTCTTCTCAGATAATTTTTTAATTATTTTATGTATCGATTTTAAGATATTCGAATTCTCTGTTTTAAAACAGTCTCACTAATTAAATAATTCTAAAAATATTTGAGATAAATTCAAGCGAGCGTGAATTACCCGACTTTTGTAAGTACCCTTTTGTCTAGTTGCAAAGTATCGTAAAGAAGGCATTGCAGATATTTACAACCGTAATGCAAATATTTGCGCGGAATATTAGTAATTTATTGTGCAAATGCAAATTTCTCCGAGAATCTGATAGCAGCAGGACGTTAAAACCCGTTTATCCGGTTTATTTTATTTAATGGATCTTTCCTCGCGTCTCCGCGTTTATCCTTTTACCGATATCAGCGCAAGAAGAATGAATCAGATTCTTCTTAGCGCAAGAGTTCGCGACTATTTGCGACACCCAAGATCTATAATATTTATGCGATTGTACTAAGACTCTGTGTTCAGCTTCCGTCTTTGGCCCTTTGCCAAATAATCATTGCGGAAATCGAAAATCCTAAGTTATTTCGCAAGGGGACGAAAAACCGAATGAATGGTCGTGCGTTACACAGCGATAGATTCAGTGTTTCTCATATCAAAATCGAATTCGTTGGATGTACAGGCTTTCTTTCCCGATTAATAAATGGCTCTCGTTCGACCATCTCTGGAAAAGCAATTACGAAAGGTCGATTTCGCTTCACGTTGCAGGATTATTACGGAGCGATAACAGGGCAAAAACAGGTGCTCGTTATTTCGCGGACACGTCCTAAACCCCCTAATTACGCCCCTGTTCGCGAATCCGAGCGATAAAAAATACCCGACGACAATTTCGACGCCTCTTTTATCGGGTGACGAGAACGAGAGCCATTGAACATTTGATATTTTCGGAAGCCGAGAATCTTAAAGACAGGATTCGGATTTAATAGCTATTAATTCCGTAAACTATTTTCTAAGCTCATTAATGAAATTTTAGTAGCGACCTTGGGTAGTTTGCTTGTTTTCCCCACGCTGGAACTATTCCGTCATTAATCAAAAGAGAAATTAAGTCGAGAGCACAGGAGCGTTAATAAAATCAGGGTAATTAAAAAGCAAGACATAAAAAATTATTTACGTTTATTGCCAGATGAATAAATTTGTGCTAATCGAATGACTACTTTTGGCGAGTTTCTTTTTGGAAGTTTTCGTCTCGAAAGCTAAACTATTCAACCCCAAACGCCTTTTTTCCGTGCTTAATACGACACGTTCGATCCTCACGTCGGAGTCTAACTTCCAATTATTTCTTGCAAAGTTTTTTGCTTCGACAGTGTGACCGATGATTGAAAAAGCCATAAAGCTATCAACTCACCGTGCGGTTTCCGAGATTTTTCACCCTGCAGTGCAGCAACACAGTTTTGCCAACAAGTCCCGTTATGTTGGAATTTATCGAGGTGTCAAAGTAAGGCCCGGTCCCTGGTGTAGGCCATTCTTGCAAGAAATCCCGAAATTTCCGAGATCCGCCGTCTTCAGCACCTGCAAACAAGGATTCAACTTTCTATCAACAAATAGAACTTCACAATGAAAAAATCGCCGGAAGCGAGGCTCTTTTTCCCAGCTTCAAGAATTTCCTGAACGTAATTAATTTAGTTGACAGGAAAGGAATAAAAATGAAAGAGCTAGCATTTCAAGCTGGGTTTTTGCGGAGGGCACGGGTGGTTTTTGCGAGGTTGCAAACTCGGGGGTAATAATCACGAGAGGTCAATGCTTAAGGTCAGTTGTACATTTCTGGAGCAGATGCGACGCGATACTTTTTGTCAACGCCAAAAAAGCTATTTGTTTGGATGTTTGTTTATTTGCGAGCTCTTGAAGTATTTGTAAAGGTTCGGTGGCAAGGGCCCTTTAGGGCGCTTTACGCTCCTTAATGTGCGCCATTTGGATCAATTAGGCGTTCAGATCAATCCGGAAACGCAAGAATTTGTCATTTTTTTTAAAGAAAAAACGCCGAGTTCGAACTTTTATACCAACATAAACATTTAATATTCACCTCCAGTGGGTGATTCCCGCGGATCTTAACCAACTTTGTTAGCGAGTAATGTAAGAAAAACAGAAAAGTACAGCGCTAGATACTCAACTTGACTATAAACTTTAAAACGACTACTCTTTGTCTACTCCTTTACGACCCATACGCTCCCCGTCGTGTTTTTTTTAATTTCCGTGATAATGAGAATTGGTACTGTTGATGTCTGGTTAATAGACCCTCAAAAAGCGAGCGCTTTCTTTGTAGAACTCGTCTGTTCTAGTTTCTCTTGTAAAGCTGCTCCGACATTATTTTGTTGTGGTGTACCCTGTATTAAACTCGAAATAATAAAAGAGCGGGGAAGCTCGGTTTTTAATTGTGTTATTTTTCAAGTCTCCATGGTGGATTCCACAGTCACAGCTTTTCTTGATGATTCTCGAGAAATGATTTGTTGAATGCTTTGCACCGCCTGCTCGGAAAAATGTTTTGTCGTGAGTTATTATGAGTCCGTGAGGAAAGACTTAAATTACATCTTTCTGCTTTATGTTGCCTTACTTTTCTATATTTTACACAAAACATGTATACAGTATATTTCGAAGTTTCAAGGGTTAGCACAAGTTTTTATGTTTACTACGTGCCTCCTAAATATTAAATTAAAAAAAGTCAGGTTGCTTCAAACTTCCCAAGCATAGAAAAATTAGGACAAACCTGCGACATCTTAACAGAGTTCAAGTTGCACGGTAGTCTTTAACTGCCCTATTACGGCTTTTAAAGCGAAAATTTGTGAAATTCATCATTTCAGACAGCTGCTGTCGTTAGCATAAACTTTCAGGAGTGTAATTTAGGGATTCTGACAAATATCGTTTGAGCTTCTATATATTTCAAGTAGAAAACTTTTCCGATGAAGCATTTTACCGACAATTTGCGAATAAGTCAATACTTCCACCGAATTTCTGCGAAGCATATCTCAATTTTTCACGAGAATTTGATCGAGTATTGTGCATCTCATCTCCTCAGAATGAAGTTACCATTTTTACCTGATTTTATCTACTTACCTCAACTTCGGTGAGCGGAAAACTTACTTTTCTGATTATCGCTGATTTCAATATCACGAGCAATTTAAGTTGGAAATTAATAAGTGAACTTGTGTAACAACTTGATTCAATTCGAGTTCGCATAAGTCGCTTGATTAGCTTACAGGAGTTGCTTAAAAATTAGTTTTTGCAGCTCCAAACGAAATTTGCTGATATGAAGTTTGCCTAAACGCACCACGTAATACATTATCTAAACACAATAACATCGATGTATTGATCGGAGATGTATCGTCGTTAATCTGACATGTTTCACAATAAGTTCCGTTCTGAAATATCGGAAAATTAATGCAAAGTAGATATCACAACTAAACAAATTTGGGAATGCGGTTATGACATGCACTTTGTACACATAATTTATTTTGCGATGTTTGATATCAAAGTCGAGCTTTTGTTTACAGTTTGTAGTAGCTTTGAGCTTTTTTTTACTTCAAAGTTTGTACTTTCTTGTCCATATTTTTAATATCTGTAAACGGATTTTAATAAAATTTTAAACAAAGTTTACAGAACACGTGAAGTTTTATTTAACATTAATTAAACTATTTACCTACATTTTTGATTGGTACATCTTCCAAAATTTGGCTGGCTCTACGTTTTCGATTAAAAAAATTACACTGATCATCACAACTTTTGTCACACAATTTTTGTAATGAGAATCGAGTATCGTTATCTCACCTCAATAGAAAAACAACTTTCTTTTGTTTCTGTCACCCTCAGTTTTTTTGTGACAATCAATTCAGGGTCCGACACTGTTTGACATTTTCAAAATCTTCAAAATCGCCTATAATTTTTAAGATAAGTTGTTGAAAATTTGTGTACGCTTATAGTTGACAAAGTTCTAAAATCTGACGCAAAAAATTATTTCTTATCACTGATAGTTTTGGCGTCGGGACGGCTTAAAAATGTATTTTTTTCAACATAAATGCGTCAAAATCTAAGTTGTTATTTTAAATTTTATGCAAATTCTGTTTAAAATATAAGCAAAAAGTGCTAGTTTATCAAATGCTTCCTTAAAAATTTCGATTTTTTACATTTGTTAGGCTTTGCGATGCCAAACTAACAGTGATAAATAACAAAGTTTTGCGTTAAGTTGTGGTGTCATAAGCGTATGCAAATTTGTAAAATTTTATCTTTGAAATTAAAAGCAATTTTTTTTAACCAAAAGCGCAAACTTATAAAGTTAGTAAACGATTACTGATTGCTGCTAGAGACTCATGATAAACCTATCCAAAGTTAAGTATATGTCATACCAATTGATAGTGTGGCCCCCATTTTAGTGTTAACTAGTATACATTCTTGACCAGTGTATTGTATTATGTTAGTAAAATTCATTAAAATTGGTACTATTTGGGGTGTTTTGAAGAAGAGGGGGATATTGTGTCAAACGTCAATATGTCAAAATGAATTTGTTACACTGACCTACAAACTTAAATTTATGAACTTCGCTGGCTCTTAAATACTGCACTGTAAATTGAAAGTAGTTGGCAAAACATAAAAAAGAGATACCGGTCCATTCTTACACTGGACCGGTGCGTAAGCTGCCATTGAAGACTTCGCAATGATAGGTTACATCCGTTACATCTAATACGAAGAGGTACGCCCTAAACTCATCCATAGGCTTTTGGGGCAAGATTATATCAGATTAATGATTTCAAGATTTCATTATATCATTTTGCACATCAATGCAGAAAGAGTAACGTGTGTGAAGAAACTTTTGGAGCAAAAACTGATTTGTAGCTCGGTTTAGAGATAAAATTGACATCTATGCATTATGCTTATTATTTATAAACTATAAGAAAAGTGGTGTTTGCCTTTGACAACAATTCATTGCAAAAAATTTAACAATGCTAGAGTTTGAAGATTCCTTTAGAGTTTGACATAAGTAGGGCATTTGGTCATAAAGTTAGTAATGTGTGCTGAATTTTCGCAAATCCAGTACAGTTGCAAACATTCATGAAGTAAAATCAGACAGTTTCCTACTAGAGTGGTTAAGGTTAGAGCTAATTTATCAAAATTTGAATTTACTACTTCTTTGTGGACGAGTAGGCCAAGATTTCGGTTAAGATTTCATTCTAGTTTCACTTGCATCACTTCTCTTGTCCTCTTTAATCCTTTAATTAGGTGATTAAACATTCGTGTTTCAAAAACACAGATTCTACAAGGTGTTTATAAATGTTTCTAGTATCAAGCGTGGCTTTGGAATTCCTGTCGTACACTATTTTGCCGCTTTGTTTTCATGGTGAATATAACTATCAGCAAAATTATTTATAATGTTAGTTACTTCAATGACGTTTTAGTTACGGTTTTGTGCCCAAGTTTTCGATTTTGAGGTTTTAAACTACAACTAGAACAGTTTATTTCTTAAAACTTACTTTGCTTAATGTTTGAAGTTAACTGCAAATGTCAGTTGACAAATCTAAACCTACATTTGTAATGAGCGGCAAATTTCTTTGACATTTCATAGCCACCCTTGATGCTTGAAACATTTATAAACACCTTGTATTACTTCACTGTTAATAACAAACAAAGAAACCACTTATTTAAAAACCATCCGAATTTTTAATGCAATAACCTCATATTTTCGAAAGTGTTATTCCAACGCGAAATGTAAATGTCTCATCAATGTTTACAAATTTTGACGTTCCTGTCAAAATACTGCCATGCATGTCGGCAACTTTTGGTGTTTAAAAATATCCCTGTCAAGTACATTCCTCGACACAGTTTTTGGGTACAGTCCCAAATTGCAAGCCAGGATGAACCTTTGGACCTCACTAAGGTTTGATATCAAATATACTCACAAAAAGTTACAAATATTATATTTAAAAGTACATAAATTGCCATCTAATTGTATTTTTGTTGTTAAAATATTGTTTTGATTTGTCAGAGGAAATTTATCAGAGGAATTAGCTGTTCGAATTTAAATTTAAATTTCATCAAACAAAGTCTATTATGTTTGACCTTTTCATTTGATGTTGTCGATTGTAGTTTGTAATTTTAACATATTTTTTCCTGCAGAATTCTGCACATTTGTCAAATAATAGGAGCATTAGTTAACAAAATTGACGTATATCATTACAGTATCTAACATATCTCTTTCAAATCTTGCTGTTTTCCAAAATTGCTCTTTTGAAAATTGGTAAATTCTCAGCAGGATAAATGTCAGATTACAATGACAGTTTCTAAACAAGCGTATGAAGAGAAATAGATTTTAAATATTAACCTTAAGCTAGGTTTCGGTCTCAAGTCGCCCCGGTTGCCGGTATGAGATAAATCTTTCGGCGCATCCACCAATTTTCTATTGTGATATTGAAACCACGCGCAGCAATTTATTTATAAATTAGTCAGCGGATTTTTTCGGTACTTATACTCCCTCTGAATAATTTATGAGCTGCAAATCCTCATAAACGCACTTATACTTTTCCACAAGTTTTGAAAATTGGGGCATTTGAATGAAAATTCCGCATAAGTTTTAATGAGTTTGTCGTAGTATAGGTATTATTTTTCCGAAAATGTTTTAAACACAGTCGACGTCGTGCATTTCGATGGGCTCATTTGCATACTCCGCCATTCGATCGTTAACAACGTTAACGAATCCACGTTCGTGAAAACTATAAACATGCAAATACGTCCTCGACATGGACAATGGATCTTTCGGCTAATTTTAATGGTCATAATTGTTATTCGTGACCGTAAGAGAACCCTTGAATTATTGAAAATCCTGAAGAGTTTCCGTGTTTTGGCAGACGTTGATAAAATGAGTGAGACTGGAACAGTTGACTGTCCCTTGACTGAAGTTTATGATTCCCCAAATCCACATCTCGACCGCCTTCTGAATAAAACAACGCCTCTATGTTCTTTCGAACCATTTATTTTTTTTTGCCGTTGCTTTCGTTCGATTTGTTATCAGTGATAAGAATTTATTGAGGATGTATATTTTTGCGGGTCATTGATTTATATGGGAAATACGTAAAGAGCGGCCCACTTGGTCAGCAAGGATTTATCCTCGTACCTCTCCCATGATATTTGATACAAATGAACTCTAGCCCTCATTAGTGCGAACAAGGGGCTGTGTTTTGTAGATTTTGCTTCGGTGTCAAAGAGAATTAACACCTTAACATAATTCACGTAGCTGGGGGTGGATTAACGAAACCACTACTCTGGAGGCGTTAATTCGATATGCAACGGCTTCAGGATTGTTCCTCGCTTTGTATTATATTTCACTTTTACTTTTCCGAAGGATTGTGTGATGTTGTTGGAGCGTGACGTGAATCCAATTAAACAAAGTTTTATTATAATTTGGGAGCCTCGGGTCAATGTTCACATGCAGTAGTATCAGTTTCTGTCGGCATGATTTCGTGTTGTGATGAAATTTCGTCCGAAACGTTTGGTAAAGTAATTGCGGTGATGAAGCTTCATGGCTTTGAGTTGAACATGAAGTTTACTCTAACAGTGTAATAACGTCTAATCTGTGCAAATTATCTATAAATTTCTACTCGTAACGGATTAGAATCTCTGCCATTTATTAAAATAAATCGCAATATAATTCAGTAGGAAATCTGTTTTACGTTAAGCTTGATAAAACCATCCCTATTAATTATAATAAAACAGTTTATCAAAGACTAAGAGACCTAGACACGATTCACTTCCCTAGGTCGAATCCAGATTTCATAGGAGCGATAAATCAACGCCGAGTTGGATACTATGAGACATATACACGTCTCTTTTAAATCGTATTAAGAGAACAAAAGCAGTTACTCTATGGAGAGAGTTTCGATTAAATGTGCGGTTATCCCGGAGAATGAGAGTGTAGTAGTTGAAAACGACATAGTGTCGAACACGGTAATCGAATGCGACAATAAATATCCGCCCTTGGTCCAAAGATACGCTGCGAGCCTTTTTTACTTGATATGTCACATAAACATTGTTTTATGACGGCCAAAACCGGCACCTGAATCGCTTTTATTATGCAAATGCAGGATCACGTTTTTATTGAGGTTCAAATTACAAAACTCCTGCAGAAACTAAATAAATAAATTGCCCATAAAACTACCAGAGAATTTTACTTCATCTATGTATTTAAATCACGTTTCCGAACCAACATCTGATTTATATTCATATTTTAAATGGTAATAAAGTCAAGTGCACCGGCTTTTATACCCTCAGAAGAGAGCTCGAAATCATTCGAGATGTCTCAACTCAATATCGCATTGATCCGCCGACGTACCTGTCCTGTAATTAAACTAAAATTCGTAAAAAAATCCTCGGGGACATTAAAAGAAGAAAATACTTTTTACTTGCACGTTGTAACTCCACATCAGGTTTATTTAATTTAGATGAGTTACGCCAAGAAAGTCCAGTCGGAATGGTTGTTTTTGTCTCGAGCTTTCAGCTCTAAGTGCGCTTACTTTTCACTATTTAATAAGATGGATTAGAAAATTAGTTAAACAGAAAGTGCACTCCGAGCGACTGCACCAGAAACGAGTATAATAAAGGCAAACTCCATCCCCAAGTTCTCGAACCCACCAATTAACCCTTTATCACATTTGAAAATTTAGTGCTCACATCAAAGATTCGGGATTGATGCTGCCAGTTTTTCTCGCCTCAGTTCCGGTAAAACTTCATAAGTTCAACGCGATGGAAATTTCCTGGTTAAGAAATCCTGTTAATATTTCATGCGTAGACTTTTCGCGTCGTAAAAAAAATCGACGAGATATGTTAAACACTTTCTCGCATGTCCATGTACATAAAGAGAGAATGAGGTTTCCTGCTAGATTTTCTTTCTGGAGATAGCAAGGGGCTTTCGGATGTGCTTTGTGCCTGAACGATTTTTGTCATATATCCATTTCCCAGATGTTGATACGACGCATTCTTATTATGTAGCTTCGCTCCATTAAAGTTTCCATCATCGCCCACACTAAATAAGCAGAGTTTCAGGCAGTCGTGGGAGTTGATTTATCGTATAAGCAAAGAAAATTAACAATTCCAGAGTTTAGTCGACGTTTTAGATGTTGTCCTAATTTTAAAAATTAAGTTATGGAGGAGAATGGCATGTCATAACGCTTGCATCTTGAGCTTGTACAAACTTTTCGACTATCTTCATGAATAATTTTTAACTTTGAGATGCATTCCAAGAGTAAGAAACATGAACTGTGTCCCTAGAACATGTCATTTTATATGATATTGACTATAATGCGAAACGTAAAACGACAAGATCTCTCTTATGTATGCAAATCCTTATAACAAACAACCACTTCGCCGTGGGGGATCAACTTTGTGCTTCCATCTTTGCATAAAAATAAAAATCAAAATTTTCATTCACGGGTCCATATTTACCGAAAGATATACAAGTAACTCTTATTCTTTTATTTTTGTTTGGAGAATGTAATCCAAAAAGAGCTTCCAGCCTTGTGTAAATACTCGAAAAAAATACTGGTGAAAAATTACGTCGACTTTATTACAGCCGAGTGCGTTCGAAATGAAAAAATGCGATGGTTTCTTTCATAATTAAGTTTGTCATTGTTGTTTAACATTTTCAACTTGGCTTGCATTTTTCAGCCAAACCTTGAACTCTTAATAAAATAGGGAGTAATTTCTTTACGGTTTAATGAAGAGGCGATGAGAGATTCGCAGACTTTTTAACGTCGTCGAATATACAATTAAACTCTGATTGTTGATCCTTATTTTGGCTCAGCATTTAGGTGTGTACAGTTGGGAAATTAAATAGTTTACACCTTTATTTTTCTGTTGTAATATGATAAAATCGCAGTATCACACGGAAAATTAAATGTCAAAAAAAACCTCAAGATTCTTACGTATCATGTTCTAGAATTTTCTTCGTTTTTTTTAGTATGGATATATATTATTTTACATTCATTTTAATTGTTTTACCTATTATACTTTATTCTAATAAATTATTTAATTTTTCAAGACCCACAAATTTACGTCTTTCTAGCTTTAAGCTTTCTAGATTTTTAATATGGTTTCTATAAATGGACTTTTGATTTTTCTTACGATATAAAATTGTGGTTTTCCAAATACAAATTTTTTGTAAACTAAACAAATTTAATTAAAAAACTTTGAAATTTGTTCATTTTTCGGAGATTTTTTTCGTGCCACAAAAATTTCATGAAAGTATTTCATTGTGTATCTGCGTCTTTAGATTTTCTAAATACGCATAATATAACATTATCCATAATTTTTATACATTCCTGAGATATTTTAGATCTGTTTAAATTGTATTTTATTTGATTTTTTAAATCCGCCTTTAGAATGCTTTTAAAATCCTTAGTGCGTTTTAAATTGACTTTAAATGCTCTTTAGTTTTTAAAGATCCATAGAATTCTTTTCAAATTTAGTTTACTTTTCTTTAGATCTTTCAGATGCTTTAAATTTTCTTCAAATTCTGCTTAAATTTTCCATGTTTTACCAGGAATTTTTTCTAGATTATGCAAAAACTATCTTTTACTTTTTCTTAGTTCCATTAAAGCTTTTGTTGAAAAGTTCTAAAGTCTACACATTTTTAGAGTTTTTTTTGACCCTTTCTAAATTCTCTTTGAACCTTTTCTTTAAATTTTCCTTATTTAACTGTACAAAATCTTGTAGAACTATATTTAAATTTTCTTTGAATTTAATTTTTTAGTTTTTTTTAAATTAAAACTTGGTGTTATTTAAAATATGTGCAAAGTTGAAATTTTGCGGCGCCCTGCCCAAGTCTCTATAGTGGGCGCGCGCCTCTGGCAAACCCGTCAAATTTCCTTGTTTTTACAGAGGTAAATAACACCGTTTAAATTTAGCTTTATTTCAAAAATAACAATTATTAAAATTTGTTTATCTCATTCTGAAGATTTGTTAAAAAGTTAAAAAACATCTTTGGTTTACACCTAATAACACCAGGATTCTGCAATTTTATAGAAACACAGCACAAACAAAAACAGATTTAACTTACTTAAGAAGGTTAGTCAGTTTAATTAACTAACCAAATAAATAAAAAGATATATATAATTATCAAAGCATAGTCGCCACAAAAATTTGTGAGTGCACTTTAAAACTGGTGGATGCGCCGAGAAACACACTTCTTTTCGTTTTCCTCGTTGAATTTACCACAAAATTTAACTTTAAAGTGGTTATTTGCAACAATTGAATTTAAACACATTGTTTCGGAAATTATTATTAAATTTGTATAAACAGAATAACATAATATTTGGAGTACAATTAGAATTTTTAAGAAATTTTTATCAAAACAATCGTTTTCGTATTTACACAAAACATATAAATTTATTGTTCCTACTAAAATAATAGAACGACTATTCAAACACCGGCGCAAATAATGAGCACATAAATGTTAAAGCTACTGGTTCAGTGAAATTGAACTAGACTACTAGTGCGTGCTTTCAGGTTAATAGCAAACTTATGCATAGAATTCAGGTCATTTTAGGCTTTTACTGAGAAACCGGTGTGATTTTTCAAATTTAATGCCCAAAAAAGCGAAATACCGCTTTGCAATATTTTATGTTTATTTCCCACCATAAAGCTTTTACTCTTAGAGGATTACCAATATTTATAGAGCAGAGCTCTGCAACATAAATACTTGGATTTATAAATCTCGTAAATCTTGATGTGCACAGGTGGTTACTCAGAAAATTCAATATATCGATATTAGTTAAAAAGCGCAAGTTCGGTAGCGACGTATTGTCAAAAGTTGGCGAAACCAAAGTTTAATGGTATTTCGGTTGAAAGCCATAGCTCATCCTCATAAACCTAACTTTCATATTTTCCACTTTCCCTACGCAATATCATAAATTTGTCCCATCCCTGTTTAGGAACTATTATTTATCTCCTATATTTGCCAGCATGGTTCTACCACTGACAAATTTCTTAACAACATAAATTTCGCGGTCGTTGCCCACACTGAAAAACACCCAAACTCGATCGCTGATTGCAAATTAAGACAGAAAACTGGCGAGTAAATTTACATTTTAGACGTACCGTTGTTGAATCAATTAATAAATCTTTAAACGGTTCAAATCACGCGGTGATAAAACCCGTATCGCGAAATCTTACAGATTTGAACAAATTTTCCAAGTTCTGACTTTATAACTTTGAGACGACGTGCCCGGATTACGTAAATTATTATAAATGGAGTATCTAACTGACATAATTCGGTAGCGCATCCGGAAACTGCACCATTGCAAACAATCTCCTTAATTGAAATATAAGTTAAATGCGCGTTTACCTAATACTATAATACGGCGGATGTTCACATCGAGGTATGTGATAGGACACCGACATTTATTGCCTCAGTTAATCAAGCTGAAACGTGCTTTAAATATCATAGAAGAAGAAGAAGAAGAAGTAAAAGAGAGCACCTCAATGCTTACTGCGTTCCGGACAGTTCAACTCACTTAAATAATGAAATACGAAGGAGGAATTTAATTGAATTCTAAACGTGAGTTCACGGAAAAAATTCAGATATTTCTCGTGCATTTACTTAATTTTGTATTGTGGAGAAGTTCAACAGACAGCTTGCATTGAAGTAACGTTTTGCGTCCGTTTTATTCCAAGCGAAATTGCCTCTTTTGTCGCTTTAATTTTAATAAAAGAAATATTAAAAATAGCAAATGCATGTTCCAGCGAACAACAAAAAGTCTCCAGTACCCAAATAAAACTTTAATTATCGACAAGAGAGTTCTTTTTCTTCCGTGATTATACCCTAGAATTACCTCTCTATTAATACAACAAAGCACCTACTCGAAGAAACAGTTTCAAGTTTGAGGTTCATAAAAGACATTGTTATAACAGCACGACCTGAGCTACCATTTAAAGTGAATTTGTTTTTCACGGCAAAAAGCGTCAGCGTTATTGTTATTCTCAAGAGAAATCACGTACGTATCTCTGCATCCATGGAAGGGCGCTGAAGACCCTCAACCATCCTTATCTATTCAACGAAGACTTTTTGGGTCTCCTCGTCTATTCATCATTTCCTGCATTTTTTTATTCGGGTTCGTGTCCATTCACGATATAAAAGAATTCGTTCGATGCGAGTTTAAAATTGTACGTTTCATAATCTTCAATGAACTGATTTAGTATCCTGAAGGTTTCAGGACTTTTACATAAATTTGTTGGGGGATTTGCCGATAACGGTCTATGCTGGATTCACATAAAGCGATTTTTTGGATTATAATTTATTATAGATTGGGACAAAGGCGGGGAGAGAGGGATGAAGTGGGTTTTTTCAGGTAATTATAGATGTTTGTCTACTTCAGGATTAAATTCAAAACCTTCTAGTTTCAACAGAATTGTAGTTTTACTAATAATGCATGAATTAAATTAAATATCCAAAGCGACGTTTCCATAAATTATAGGAGTAATGCATTACTTCCCCGGTGTACGCGCTTTAATAAATTTAGAACCATTAAAATAATTTCTACTTGGTTTATTAATGACCTTTTTGTAAATGTTTTAATTGATTCATTTTTAATATCGCTTTGCACAAATATAGAGCTATTGCATTTCATTTATCTGACGCTTGTATTAATTAAATAGATTTGTTCTACATGGAAAATCAAAAGCATTTTTAATTGTTATCTAGTTTAAAAGCGTTGTCATTTTTATTTAAAATTCTGGCTAAAGTTAACTGAAAATAATATTCAGTTTACCTCTAAATGATTTTCAAACCGTGAAAGTGTAAAATTTGCTACATTATTTGAACTATCTGTAGTTTTACGTTGTCATAATTTTGACAATTAACGTTGAGATCGTCGGAATAAAAAATATCTTTTTTTAGCCTTGAGCCGTCGTAGATAAAATGTTGTATGTCATACATGACATAATTCCCACTCACAAATAATTTAACATCTCTCATTTTTATTATGAATAACTATTAAATGCGTTGTCCGAAAATATAAATAATATCTTTAATTTTTCAAAATATGATCAAAAATTAAAAATTTATTTCAAAATTAAAATTGTGCAATAGTTTCACATTCCAACGCATTCGTGGAAAGACGTGGTGCGAAAGAAATCGAATAAAAATCTCTGAAATATGGTAACAAAATTTTCTAATTAACAATGTTGATCAGTGTGGCATGGTTCACATGAAACCATAATAACATTATTCTTTCACGAACTGAGCCGACTAACAGCAACAATACAACAACAATTCAACAACAACGTTACCATGGCTTTGAATACTAACTAGAAATTTAAATTATTGTTCACACAGTTCAGAAATGTTGTCTATTTTTCTCATTTTGGTTAAAACTTTTTTTTCGTATTGTGCGCCACTTTCCGGACTCCTGTTTGAACACATACTTTAAAATATTTATTTATATCTACAGTTTTTAAACTTTCTAGATTTTTAAAGTAATCTAATTTTTTTTAACAAATAAAAACACAATAAAATTCGAGATAATGTAAGAATTTTGTCGTAAAAAGATATATTAACAATTTAAAGAAAATCTGAAAATTCAACAAAATTTTAAGGATCTGAAAAATCGATTATATGTACTGTAGAAGTCACTTATAACGACTCCCAAGAGCCATCAAACATTCGCCGTTTTATCAGGACGACGTATTAAACTTCAAAACATCATAATATCCGGACTCGATAGATCTCTACAGGTCGTTAAAAACGCAATATTTTATCCGACGTTTAGATGTATTGGCGCTTATAAAAACCAATCAATACTTGGTAGCTTTGGCGTAATAAGCGACGTCGCTATAAGTGACTTCTAGTGTATAAAAAGTTTAAACTTTTTTTTTTGGTTAATTTTTTAATTGTTTCCGCTGTTTCAAGACTGTAGTAAAACCACTGTTTTGTGAGTTGGTACTCCTTTCTACTGCTCATCAAAACTATAAGATGATCCAATTATATTTGTTGACAGTTCATACTTAAATGACGTTTTACCAGCTTAACCGTTCTAATACCATGTCCCTAAACAAAAAAAAATTTCATATATTAAATTACAAATATTAAAATAAAAATCGTATAAAACACACATTTCATACATATAGAGACCTACATAACAAGAGTTATAGAAAGTGTTTTTGAAAAGCATGTTTAAAACTGTGCTATTCCAGGAGTATGATGTATAAAAAACCTATTTTTAAATCAAAAACTGACAAGGTAAAATTAACCCTAATTTACGTACTTTCTACACCACTGCCAAAAACTTGGAATGACTTGATTCCTAAGCAACCAGCAACTCGATTTTTTGTTCACTTTTAAATCAGTAGCTCGCAAGCAAATTTATTGAAATTTTTGTGTAATTTTATCTCAAAAACAAAAAAACTTTTACTAAAACATTTTTCTCTTAATAGACTCAATTTGTGTCAAGGAATTGCCGCACTCTTTCTGTGCATGCATTTCGAAAACACCCTGTATACTGTATTAAAGTAAAGTATCAGTAATTCGAACCACAACATCCAAATACCTCGGTAATCCGGAGCGACTTCTTTCTCCATTATGTATTTCCGATTTTCAGTAAACTTAAATTTCAATTTCAAGTAAAGAGGAACTGAAATCACTGAATTTTTCAGAGCAAACTAAATTTTCAGTTATGTTCTGTTCTACCTACATGTATTATATATAGAAAATAAAATCGTATAAATTATTAGTAGGATTATTATTCAGTTGCATACTGCGTTTTCACAATATCTTTATAACAAATAAAACTAAATTTTTAATTGATCCGGATTATTGACACCTTTTGTTTTTAATATAACTAATATTGGCACATTTTCTATTTTTAGTCCTCAAGAAAATGAAGACTAGTAGAATAGTAAAAGAATATTTTTTTCTAAAATAAGTTTTATGTTAAGACTAATTGTTCCTGAAATATGTAAGTCTTAACAGAGTGGAAGTAAGTAAACAATGATGCTGTTTTGTGATGCAATGCAATTTTTTACAAACTTTGTTGTTTTTATTTCTCGTAGTTTACTATTGGAATAACAAGACATTGAGTAAATGCAATATTGAAAAATGTAGGCTGAAACAAGCAATGTTCATTGTGCAAGCAAAAAAAAAGAGACAATTTAATGAGTGATTTTTGCCTTCCACAAATCAGTTTTTTGTTAGTTAATATTAAAACGTAAAGCACACTCGGCGTAATATTTTCCGAGAGGTCGTAAAGTTGTTATTACTAGACAATTTTCTTTTAAAGTAGCGCTCGAAGTAAAACCTCCACTTTACCATACTATTTATCCCTCATTATTCCATTGCAACGTAACAGCCCTTCGTGACAAAAAAATGTACTTCTGAACGCGACTAATTGCTATAGATTTAGCAATTAAACATCGCGGAAATGTTCCTAAATTCATGTAGAATATCCTTCCGAAAACCAGTTTGAAGAGGGAGTCCATTAGTTAACGATAATGGAAATGTACTTACTTATCACGAATCTGCATATAGGTCAAATAACAGGACCAATGAAACAGAGAACTCTCGTTTCATTAAACTGTCAGGAATTTGCGTGAATAATTATACTTTTTTGCACGTTACGCTTTGACATGCAATCAAGAAAACGCCCTGGTTATTAACTAGTTATTTCAGGGAACTGGAACTTGTACATTTTGCGTTGCATACGAATAAGAATTTAATACCGTCCATTTTTATGCAGGAAAGCTGAGTTTCCACTAATGCCACACTTCCTGGAAATAATTAGTATAAAAAGTGTTTCCAAGTCTCAGTTTATTTAGGAGTTTCAAACTAGTGGTTTAACTTTGAGGATCCGGGAGCCAATTTATTTATAATTGCCACAACGGCATTGAGTGGTACTTTACACGGTTCTGTGAAGTTCTAATTTATAGTTTCTTACTCAAGTTCTCAGTTTTTTATCTGTTGAATGACACTCTAGTTATATAACTAGGAGTTTGGAGATTCTATACAAATTTCTCTACAAAAAAAGTCTCTTAAAAGTATCTCGTTTCCGCTATGACAAAGCTGTTGTATAAACTCTTGTATAAACACCGATCCAATTTCCGTCTATTTCTTAAATGGAATCCTACCGTGGTCTCCCGCCGCGTTTCGCAAAAAATAGCAGCATATTTATGGCAATATCCGTAGTAGACATCAGTAGAATAAAAACCGCTGAAGGTGTATAAAAAATGTTGATCTGGAGATATTTGCATACGTCGATATAGTTGTTTGCTTTCGAACAGAACCGGAGATAAATTTTAAACGATACCTCATACATCAGCTCCACAGTTCTGTGTGTTTGCTAAAATTCGAAATTTATTGCTCCCATCCATCATATTTTAACAAGCCATTTATTTAGTTTAGTTTTATTTGTTAACTATTATAGTCCCATTCTTCATTGAAGTGATTTAGATCCGGAGCGGTTTTACTTTACAGATTTGGATTAAACTGGCGCCGGGAAGAAAGGACTTTGGATGTTGGTACAATGGCTTGATGCATTAGTCGAAATCAGAAATCGAATTGGTCTGTCAGGATCCAAACCATGAACGTTTCATTAGACCGCCAACAGAGGCATAATTGCATTTTACGATATTGCAACTGTGAAACTGCAATTATAGACAGTGTGCGAAATGACATCGGCACAATCTGCTGCAATCGTTTGCTCGTTAAAAAAATAATCGAGGTAAAGAAATTGCAATTACGAAACATGTTTGAACTTCCTCCCGTTTTTTATTCCACCGCGCACAATTGTGCGCCATTTTTGAGCACACCCGAGGCGATCGCCCCATTTCCCAGTTCAGGAACCCTAATAAACTTTGTTGTGTAGATTCCCGTCGATTAATCACTCAATTGTTAACTGTGGAAAGGTATTTGGAGCAGTCTATATAACACAAACACCGAGTTTGAGCAAACCGCAACAATAAGTTAGAGCTTAATCCATCAGGATTCTCACTTGAATAAGCAGCTTCACAATATTTAGTTTATCTTAAGATTCTTTGTGCTTTCAATAGTGGACTGATATTGGAGTTGCAAAGCAAACGTGTGTGTTATTTGGTTTGCGCCGAGAACCACTAAAGAGTTTGGTTGCATGATGATGACGTTGCTCTTGAATAAGTGCAGAATCCGATCGATGAGGTGTTAGCTTTCTTATCGTCTAGCTTCCGCAAAATAAATCCTGCTGTGCACTCCGGATACATGCAGATACAGAACGCTAGTTTGCACTTTAAACGAAGACTTGTTATTGGCCGTGGAACACTTTATTGTGCGGTTGAGGAAATGCTTGTCAAGATGTGGAAGCGTAATTGCTAGAAAATTTCAGAAAAGACGAAAGGAGGAAGTAGCTGCCTAGTTAAGTCAGCTCGTGGTACAGTCACTTTTATTTTAATATAAAGAACGCTAAAAAGTTCAACTCACGACCTGTTACACTCATTTCTAATCATTACATCTTGAGGTAGCTATCAAACTAATTTACTCCGCCAAACCACGCGAAATATTTCAACCGCTAATTAGTCATTTTTCTGTTTTGTGTTCACTTAAACACGACTCAACAGTAATTGTTTGATGGTATCACTTTAAAATGAATTATTATAAAGAGTCGTGTTATGACGTCTACCTTTGTTATATTACGATCACGTATTGTTTAATTTCTGCATTAGCCTAAGCACGATATTTATTTAGTAGCGTGCTCGAGTCGAATTAAGCCATAAAAACATGTGATGTTACCTAAAATAAAGTACAGGTAACTACAATAAAAGCACAAAATAAAAACAATGAAACGTTTTATGTCTGACATCTGGAAATATGCGAAAAAGGAAATGGAGTTCCTTGTTAAAGCCAGCCGCGTATTGTCGGTTTCAGCAATGGCACGTCCTAAAAATTTAAGCTGATGTTGGAAAACCACGCCCGAGAGCTCAATAATAATAAAGGAAGTTTGTTTTTCATTTTTTTTTCCGGACAATTATAATTTCACTCATCAAATTCCGGGACGAGCGGCGGCGAAATTCAATTTTCTGGAACACTGTATGTGTCAACTATCTTGTAGTGTTTTGGCGGAGTGAATTCCCGAGACATAATGCAGACTGACAGAGCGCTAATCTTGAACTGATTTCATTAGTCGTGACTAAATTTTCTAGCGAGGTCACACACTGCCTGGAAATTAAATAGTTCCGAAGACAATCAAAACCCGCGTCGACAGTAATTAAAGATGAAGCGGTGGAAAGTTGAGTGATAATAGTTTGAGGAAATGTGATACGTTCCGGGATAAGAAAGTTCACAGGGAGATCTGCTAGAGCACGATAGATGGTCATCCATCAGAACTGCCATTTGGATTGAAGTTACAATTAGTCTCTATTACACGCACCGACTACGCACGAATTTATGGCGACTCGAATTACAATTAGAGAAAATACGCGGAAAATTGTTGGTTTCTACTAATGAGAGTTTTGGCGAAAGCGGCACATGGTAATTTGTAAAGTTTTTCGGTTATGTATATTTTGATGAAATTTGGTGGAGGCGCCGGGATGATTTTTCCAACGAGCCGGAAACTGTATCTAAACCCAAGCAGACATTCTAGGAATAAATCCTTGAAAAACACTGTTATTATTTGGACTTGTTTCGAAGTCATCGAAGGAACGAGACAAGTCAAAACACTTTTTTTATTTCTGGTACAAACGACCTGATTTGACCTAAGCTGCAGTTTTACAGCCCGAGCTTCGAAACTTTCGGGAAATATTGGACTTGTGAATAAGTAGGTAGAAATATTACAGACAAATTTTCACAAAGTTTCACTCTGCAGTGTTCATAATTCAAAGTGCATTTAATTTTTTACTTGACAAATATAAAGTCAGGCCAAACTTTAAAAAAGAATGACTTAAAACAATTTTTAGTAACAGAATAAATGAAAATCACGTTTTTGCAGTGTGAAAACCAGTTTGTTTATAGTTAAAGTAAAAACTACATTTTCTGTAAATTGTAGTACCGCGGGATGCATTTTCTCTTTTAAACAAAATTAGCTTTGCATATCTGCAAACCGCTTTTGCTTTGATGTAACAAAAGTCAGAATGGTCTAACGAGTTTTACGACCGCGCGTTTGCACGGTGGTTCTGATGTACATCAAGATAACTTCGCTAAAAATAATTTTGGGTTTTATGATATCTGAAGTTAAGCCTCTTACTATTCTACACTTTACATTTATACAAACCCCAAGTTTTAATTAACCACTTGCCGTAATGGTTAAAATTTAAAATAAAGCAGAATAAGCGAAGCGTCCCAATTTGTTTTTAATGAAATTTTAACCCTTCCTTAATTAAATAATCAAATAAAGGCATAAATTTTACGACGTCTATTTGTGGAGTATTTGCAGGTTTAAATTGTAAAATATTCTCGATTCATTAGTTTTGTTGAAGCATTAATTTCATTTCTTCGAAACGTTTTATTTAAGAAAGAAACGGAAGTCAAGTCATAATTAAGGAAGTCATCCCTAAGTGATCCTCCTTTGAGAAGCAAAATTGACATTAAGTAGAGGCGAAACTTGATGTGATTGGAGTGGAAACAAATTCGCTAAGGTAACTGCACAACCCCATCGAGATAACAGTATCTTTCGTAGCATTTAACTCAATTATTTCTCTGGACGAAAAAATATGTCACCGAGTTAACATTGTTCCGTGACACCTGATACACTTTTAAAAACCACTTTATCTAATGCGAATTTGACAGGAAGCTCCACGTTCCTCTAACTAAACAAAGAAACCGGAAGCAATTGCGATGATTTATTGTCGTTGTACGTGTATCAAAAACAACGAGATAAACCGTGATAAGAAAAAACAATTACGAGGGCAAACGTTGGAATTAATTTTTTTAAAAGCGCACTGAATAAAGTTATTCTCATTAGACAACTTTCCAGTTTGTTTAAAAGTTAAATATAGTCCCATCTCGCACAAAAGGAAGCAATTCTGAGAGCACATGTTTGCCCTTAGTAATTTAATATAGTACGAAAATTTGTGGAAAAGTTTGGAAGCTTTATAAAGGAACAATTAACGAAAGTGGGGACCCAATTAAATTTTCATGCTGCTATTTTTACTTTTGACTACCTGCTATTGATTTATTGAACTTTAACGGTTCCGGTATTAAATTTGTACAAACACGCAGAGGGGTAATAATACCAATTTAGGCTCTAACAGCTCTTCACACTAATAATTTATAAGTAACAGTGGAGATAATATTGAAGAGACGTCTGATGACGCACAACTAAAATTAGTCTGAAATTATCCGAGCCGTCTTTAGAACTGACAGGAAATCTGTTTCGTTATCAAGACGCCATATTGCGTGAAAAATGGTCTCATTTAAACTCGACGGAAATCTTAAAACAGAACATCATAAAAGCATATAAAATACGAGCGTCGTAATTATCACGAGTACTTAGAGCCTCGAATTGTTTAATTAAAAACTAGAATTTATGTAACCCACGTTACGATATTTTCTCGCGTTTCTGCACATAAACAGTAAAACCGGCACTCCGAAAATTTATGTAACCAACTTTTTAGTAAAGTTTCATCCGCATGACAGCATGCGAGAAAAGCATAAACGACTTTTTAATTTCCGAGAAAGTGCCCCTTGTTGCGCTATGAAAACAACCGTAACAGCTTTAATATCTTTTTTTCAATCGAAAGTAAAAACGGCCAGTCGAGCGGAAAAACTGAAATGTTCTTCCGATATTAAAAATTATAAATGCAGCTGCAGAGATGCATTAAAGCGGCGAATTTTTCTCACAATTATCTTCTCGGTGATATATTCTCGAGAACGCTGCATGCTGAAAATGTAAGCCGATAATTTATCTAGTGGGATTAAAATTTTGCCTCTGTGGAACAGATTTCCTGGGACTGCAAATTTTATTTCGGCTCGGGAAAAACAACTCGGTAAACGCTCAGATGCTTATTTCTGCGTGAAAAACAAAAAACAATTAAAGTCGCTGGATGTATGTTTTTCTGTACAAATATATGTGACTTTTCAGACAGATATTACGGTATTGTATTCGAAGATATTTCCTTTGTAGTGTCTAGTAAACATTGTCCTGTTGATAAATGCTTTTTTTCAACGGGACGAAATATTATCTAGATTTCATATAATAGGGCACTTAACTTTTTCATTTCCGTTCTGATACAAGATTTTTGCGGTTAGACTTCCATCACGGAACGTCAACTTTACGTTTTAAGACCCAGTTTACATTACAGCATGACGACACAAAATAAACAGTGAATTATTTATTGTTAGCACCATTTCTTTTTACGGAATAAAAACAAAGGAAAATATCGTAAAATTGGTGCATTTATTATCCAAAAAAACAAACAAATATAAATATTAGTAAAGCAATATTTTATCCCAAAAGTTTGTACAAATTTAAGCGCCACCATGAAACTTTTCGGTTTAAGCGGAATTTAAAACGATTAATGTGAAATATCCACAGACAATTTTTTGTGCGTGGGTAATAAAACGACCCTCCTATATTTTTAATTGATGTAATATTGAAAGTGTCACCTAAAAGCAATAAATTTTTATGTAAATAAACATACAAACGCAAATAAAACCATCGATTAATTGTTAAAAATTGGTGGAGGCGCCGGGGTATTTACACAAAAATGACGGTAATGTACAACTGCAAAACAACACTGTTGCAGTAACCCGACAATTGGCTTTTATTTTATCTCGATTCTACCTCACAGGACATTTAGCTTTTTCAAATCCTCGTGTGCTTCCCCAGATTTATACTTTCATCACCTCAACTCCAACTTGCAGTTTTACGTTACATTAAAGTATGATTAAAATAGAGCCGGTCAGACAAAAGTTATAAAGTTGGAATCCCTCAGCTCGAAAGTGTAAGAGAACTAAACAAAGTATTTTTAATTCGCTGTACAATTACGCGCAACAATTTATTTTAACGGCTTGAAATGGATAGTTTCGGAATTTCCATTTTGTTCGACCGGATTTTCGTTTAATCCAAACGTCTCTGTATTTAGTTGAAAGTGCCAATTAAGTATTATATAATTGTGGGCCAACATTAAATTGGTGGCTACGAAAAATTCAATAAAATAGCAATTTGAAACGAACGAAAACTGTCACAGCCAGACTAATTGGCTTCTGAAATAAATCACCTTTTTAGAGCTAGCTCCTTGATGAACTGACAAAACCGGCATTTCTTTGATGGCTACTTTGCATTACAAACTTTAACATTAATATTTTGTCGGTTTCGCCGCAATGAAAAGTACATTAAAGTCTTATGAGTCATATAAATTTTATGTAGTTGCTAGGTCCAATATTGTTGAAAAAGCGGTTCGTTCTAATAATTTCAAAAAGCAATTAAGTTTTATTACGTTCATTTCACAGGTTTAAATAAAATCCACAGAGTACCTATGTAACGAACACCGTAGATCATTTTAATTGGGCTTCTTCCAGTGAAATGGCCTTTTAAATTCTTAATTAAGACGTTTCGCTTTGATTTGCGTGCAATGTAACTAATACCAGTTGAAGATATTAAAAGTGACTGTTAATTTTAAACCGAAAAAATAAAATATTGCGGTGTTAGATTACCATAAGTTTGATGCCAGGAACGCCAGCCAAAATATTTAAAAATTAATAATATAAAGCGCTAAAGCTAATTCAGAGGAGTTATTGCTGCATAAAACGTACAAATATACAATGGGATTTAGAGCTCAACACGCGCGAATTTACAGCTTGCGAAATACCGCAATGAAGTTCTATTATCCTTAATGTAATAACTTAAAATTAAGTACAGTTTTAATTAAAACTAAGAATTATCAAGCTTGTTGAACCACTACTAGAGAAAATAAACAAAACTTGGTTTTGAAACAATTATTGCTGGTGTTGCACCCAAGTTTGCATGCCTCTCTTGTCGTCGCGCCGGTATTAAAGAGAATTGTTCTTCCTTTTGTACAAGTCAAAGAATGTGCTAAAGAATGGGTCTGTGTAATAGTCCCACAGCTGGCAGCAAAGTGTCAAGACAAACATCTTCACGTGTCTTGAAAATACGTGATTCAACTACTTCTCGGGTTATAAATAATTCTTTAGCTGGTGCTACACTAGGTTTGATTGCAAAATTACTGCAGTTCCAAAACACTTTACATAGCCAAATCCGAACGCAAATTAACTCACGTTTTATGCGAGCATGCAGTGTCGTTCAAAAAGAAATTTAATTCACACTGAAAACTTAATGTAATAATTTATGCCGAGACGGGTAAGTTTGCGGGGAGATTTTAATGGAACGTCTTTAGTGAACCCGGCGGAAATTAGATTTTTACGAAGTTGTAAAGTAATTTTTTCGCTATTTCTCCAATGAATTTTACATCTGTTCTAGTCAGGGTTGATCTCCGGAAGTTTTCAAATAAATCAAGATTATGGACACAGTTATAGCACTATTAACAGTGACAAATCGGTACTAAAATGTTTTCAAACCTTTGAATCCTAAAATATTATTTACACATGTGAACAACAACTGTGTAATTTATTACAGCCACAGCAAGTTGCTGCGAAACTTCTCAGCACTCTCAAGAGTGATCTCGAGTAATAAGTACCGTATGTAATATAAGTTTTCGTATCAACTTACACTTGCGACCCCACTTAAGTTTAAAAGAGAAACAGCCAAGTTGGAGAAAAACGAAGGGCACGGAGCTGGATGGTCAAGGAACAGAAACAGAATGGAAGAGCCACTTACACTAACACTCGGAAGTGGTCTTACTCTAGACCCAAGTCTAAGAACCTCTCTGGGAATTGCGGTAATCATTAATAGCTACTGTATTCCGAACACGAACGGCACAAATGCACAACACTACCTACATAAATATTGTGTCTTACACAAGTTTACAGCCTAAATCATAACAAGCCGCGAGATGTTAGCGTCTGAATTGCTTTGGGGGCTTTTTCCACAAAATAGATGAGGCTGCGCTGTTAGCCGCCCAGAATTTTTGACTCCCCACTAGCTTATTCAAGCGTCAGTCTAAATCTGTTGTCCCAAATAATTCAAAGGTTTTAAGTGGCTATGGGGCTTATTTATAAGTAATTGGGTCAACAGTACCAAACTAAGTATTTAAAATTAACTATTAACTAGTTCTAAAAAAAATGGTGGATGCGCCGGGTTTTGTAGATTCAACAGTTTTGTATTTAACAGGATTTTCCGGCATTGGTAATCAAAATAAAATATTTTTTATCAGAGCAAAACCAAAACGAACGTGAAGGTAAATGATGGATGTGTCGGAAAAGTAGAAATTCAGCAAAGCTAAAAGTTAAATATTTCAGTTTTAAAAATGAATGATCTTTTTTACCTCATTTTTGATCCCGTTTTTTAAAACCAACCTCCAAGAATTCTAATTCTGTCATTCAAAACAGATTAAAATAAAATTATGCTGTTGGCGTCGAACGGTTTTGTACCTTTTAAAACCTTTAAAAGTTTTAGCAGACAGCCAGAATATAAAAACAAATCTTATCTTAGTGTTTTACATCTGCTTTCGGCGGCAGCGCTTTGAACATCCGCTCTGAATAAAGGGTTAATCCTGAAGCCTGAAACGCTGCTTGCAACAAATAAATTTCACTTGCTTCTTCCTAATTATAGCCCTAAGTTTGCAGTTATAAAAGCTAATTAACTAATTTATTATATCTGAAGGAAAGGTGCTAAAATGAAGGTGGTGGAGGCGCCGCGGTGCATTTCTTCAACTTGGAGAAAATTTAAATATAAATCGAACCAATTAGAGAAACAAATGTCGCCAAAATGTAGAAACAAATTGTACTTGCTAAAGATTGACTTTTTTTATCGCCAATTTCTTATCTCACCTCTAGAGACCTTTTTATGTTTAAAGTTTAAAGTGCAAGTGCTGTAAAAGTGGAAATACATGGAGATAATGCATTTGATTAAAATGTTACGTAAACTTTTATAAGCTGTAAATAAAAGTTGACGCGTTGGATTGAAGATAGAAAATTTCAAAAGCAAATTAAGGCAATTTTGAGCTTCTCTTTCATCTAGTTCAGACCATTTTGCATTCAATAATAATGACAAACTAACAAGTAGTCTCATTAAAATTAGAGTCTTTTTGTTAACTGGAAGCTCCGGGTAATAATATCACGTTTGGATCAGAAATTCTAAAAATCAATCTGTCGGATGCAGGTCCCATTGCATTCATTTTCCATATTATCCAAATGGCGGCATATTACTTTATAAATATTCTGTTTGGGAAAGGGTTCATTAATCATACGGGTATTGTGTTTTCTCTCATTAGTACAACATATTAATTATGATTACGGAAATAATAACGCGGTATTATTAATTACATTAATAAATATACCGAACGATTGGTGGTATAACATAGAGCGCTGTCAGAATTCGAAACTCCGAACAATGCAAAGTTCCACAATTTACGGTAGTTAAGAGTAGTACAGTCTTCATTTATTGTCGCAATAAGTTTCACACAATGAAGCAATTTAATTGTTAATTTAATTTGAAACAAAATTCCCGACTCCCGAACTTCTCCAAAGTCCTGATGCGCAATACTGAGACAATTAATAATTCTCCTTAAACTTTCTTTACCTGTCGAGTGTACGAGAAGAAGAGCTAAAAGCGAGTAAGAGAGTGCAGACATTTTAAATAGTACAGAATCCACTTTGATGGAAGTTGAAAAAAGTTTTTTTCACATTTTTCACACGTCTACACCAAGTCTAGAACGAATCTTGGATTGCGACAATGTCATACTTGGTTCACTGTGTATATATCGGAACGTTTCAGCATGACGGTAACATCGAGGCGTAACGAGACGTCCGGCGTCGCGACGGCAGGATAACTGCGATCCTGTTGGCTAGACGGCCCTGTTGACATGCGCGCCCTCTATAACACCCTGTTCTGTAGGTGTGCTCACACACAAACTCACTTCTTACTACAAAGTAGAAATATTTCAAAGAATCTCGTTTGAGGCTGAAGCATTGCGGTAACTGAGAAATTACTTTCGACGGAACAACATCTCATTGTCTTGAAAAGTCAAAGACATCGTTAAAATTTTAATATTGTCATGAAAAAGTGGGATGGTATGGTACAAAGGGTAACAAGGCCAACGACTAATTAATGTCGGATATCCACGTGTGTTGGACGTTTTGTAAACACTACACAACGGTATTACCGCTAGAACAAATATTTGCTTTGTGACAGTGTAATGTATGCATGTAAAGCTATAGTTTTGGTGACAAGGTAATGACGCCTCTTTAAAACATTTACTTTCAAGTTATTACGTGTTAAGTACCGTAATGGCAGGAATTTCATTAAAATGATAGGAAAACGCGGTGGACATTAAAGTACACTTTGCAGTAATGTGTTTCGTAAACATAGTCCTTTATGTAAAGCTTAATAAGGAGATTTATTATTCATATTGCAAAATGCTTCCAGGAAAAGTATCATTTGAACACGAACGAAATTACAGACCGAGTTCTTTTCATTTAATATTCGAAAAATAAAAAAGCAGGAATTCTAATTCTACAATAATATTTTTCCGTTTTCTTATTGTCGACGAGACGAAACATGTCAGAGGATTCCTTCTTTGACCTCGTATTTTTACTTTTCGCTCATGATTTATCCAAATTCGAATAGCGAAACAAAACCGGTCGCTTTATGACTTATTTAAAACGCAATTAAATGTTTAGCTTCGTCGTAAAAATCACGGACTTCGCCAGTGTGTGGAAGAATAAGAGCTATTAAATTTTGCTCAACATTGTTGCAGCCATAGTCGTAGCCACTTCTCTAAACTGAATTATTATTTCCATCGAAAACATATTTGGGCATTTTATCCCTCCAGATAGAAAAGTATACGTAGTTTTATAGCATCCGTCTGACAGGTGCAGAGTACCCATCCAAGTCGAGATTTATAGCAGACGAAGTCAGCGTCATCAATATCCACTAAGTTTGTAATAGTGGGTGTCAAGCTGGATTGAACTATATGTGAGATGATGGATATATCAAGGACTCAATTACAAATGGATACAACAGTGATTTGTCAAAAACGTGATGTGACTAGTCCCAAGAAGCAATTAGTAACAACACGAGATAATTTTCGTGCTAGCAACGTGATGAACTTCAACATTTAATCTACAGTGAAACACAACAAGATCCGGAAAAATAAAAAGCAATATTTCATACGAAGTCGTATGATCTGGTCATAATAAAAACACGGTTTTGTGCGGGAAAACGATCGGTTTATGTTGAATTACTGAGATTCTATAGAGCTGTCATTAATTAAAAAGTGGCAGAGATGGGTTTTGCTTGTGATCATATTTCAGTGAGGAAGAATAAACAGCAATGGCGCCACTCAACGGTGCGCTTAATTAGAAACTAAATTAATTATAAATTACAATCATTGAACTTAATCGACAACACGATTTTGAACGTAAAAGCGACGACATTTTTAGTGGAAAATATGTTTCACAAAAATACAGCCGGGACATAAAATCTTCGTCGTTATTCTGAGAGTTTTCAGAAATTTCAGTGTAGTCTGTGCGTTTTTGTTATTGTCATTATTAATTTTGTGTCCCCAGCTGTATATTATTTCCATTCCAAAATAAAGGTCCGATTTTAGTTTTGTAATGAATTAAGTACTAAATAATGAAATTTTTAAGCGACCTTAACTAAAAACTGAATTTTCTGGTTGTAAATGCGGACGAAAAACGACCATTTTCTGGCCGTTTTCATTTTTGTCCGTACTAAGGTTGCGCCATCTATTTTTAATTTTTCAAATTACATCAAGACACCGACATTACCCTCAATTTTATAATTATTTGAGTAAAATCAAACAAACCGCTGTAAAGTGCAATAAAAACGTGTTAAATTATTACAAGTGAACATATCTAGCAGTGCTGCTGCAACATCAAAAAGCACATCAAATTTATTTCATACAAACTGTGAACATGTCGAAATTGCAAATGTAAATAAAGAAAATATAAACTTTTTTGAAGAATTCATAAATATTTACAATTTTTCAGTGATATAAATTAGATCAATAAATTATAAAAATAAAAATTAATTAACTTGTAAATTTAATAATTTTATAAAAATTTTGTGTGTTTTACGGACAAAAAGTGACATTTTGCCTTTGCCTTTTTTCTGAACTCGGCCATTAAAAAAATTGGCTTTGGTACACAAATAACTATTATCTACGACTATTTATTAATAGACTTATAATATGTTCTTTTTTAAACAAATAATAATAATGAAATATCCTTGGCACTTATAAAATTTGTCGGCTTTAATTGGGTATAATCAATTTAATAATGACCATAGTACAAAGGTCTTTCAAAAAGGACGCGCCATGAAAATATATGCCAATTTATGTTTTGACAAACATTCCATTCAATTATTTTTTGTGTAATTGCTTTTTAACAAACCTTATGAACAATTCACATATTAAAATTTTGTAAGTAATCAAGTTGAAAATGTTTGCACATGTTTCGCGCTCTAAAAATTACATTAGTCGAACTTATTTCAGTAAATGGTAGTGCATAAAAATAAAAAATAATAGTCGTAGATAAAATGGTGTATTTTACTCACGTAATATTAATCTATTATTGCCTTCGTATAATTAAATATTCGCCTTCGGTTCGAGTTTCAATTATAATATTATAATTATTTATTATATCATAGAATTATACAGGGTCCGGCAACACTTGTGTCCACCCCCAAAATCGTCTTTAATTTTAAAGATAAAATTTTGAAAATTTGCACACACTCACAGTTGACAAAGCTCTAGAAGCTGACGCAAAAATTTGTTTTTTATCACCAATAGTTTTGGCGTCGCGACGCCTTAAAAATGTAATTTTTATTTAATTGTAAGGGTTTGTGATATCAACCCCTAATTTAATTTTTTTTAATATAAATGTGTTAAAAATATCTCAGTTGTTATTTTAGATTCAATGCAAATTGTCTTCAAAATTTGAGAAAAAAATGCTGTTGTATCAAGTTAGTTTTCAATTTCATTACGTCAAAATTGGGAAGTACGTTTACACCCATCTGTCAACATCTTGTGTTACAAATGACATCTATCCTTTGGTTCGCTTTAGATTGTAACAAAAGTCTTACTTGGTGAAATTGTCGCTTTGTCGATGTTACTTAACGATTTCTGGTGTCCATAAAGTGCAACATGCCCGTGTTAATCAAAATTAACCTTTATAAGAGTGAATGAAGTGACTTGTGAAATTTTGGTGTAAACGTAGTTTGCCACTGTGCTGTCATAATGAATAATTTTAAAAACTAACTTGATAAAATAGCGTTTTTTTTCGCAAATTTTAAACATAATTTGCATTAGATTTAAAATAAAAACTCAGATATTTGTTACATAACAGATAACTGTTATGTTGAAAAAAAAATTGAATTCGTGAATATTTCCGCAAAAACTCAAAAGTCGCTAAAAATTATACTTCTTAGGCGTCGCGACGCCAACCAAACCGTGATAAAAAAACAAATTTTTGCGTCAGCTTCTAGAGCTTTGTCAACTATGAGCGTCTGCAAATTTTCAAAATTGTAACTTTAAAATTAAAGACTATTTTGGGGGTGGACACAAGTGTTGCCGGACCCTGTATATTATAAGCTGTGTACAATAATAGCTTCATAACATGTTTGTTAAATAATATACTAAAACTGCATCAGTAGTTATTCATTTAAAATAGGACATAAAAAAGAGAATTCAACAGCCAATTCTCATTGGGTAAACTACAACAACGGAGACGAAAATGTGTGATTTAACTTTCTACGAAATTCGCCTTCAAAAGTGAAGGTGCCAAATAACTGTAGTGCGCAGTGTATGCTTGGATGAGCAAAACTTCCAAGATGTGTACCGAATAAGCTAATTTTCAGTTTGCTTGTAAAAATACTTGGAAAAAAAAGAACAGGCCAAAAAGTTACAAGAAAAGAAGTCAATTACTAGTAGTCCAGCGATGGGACAAGAAGATGGAACTGCCCCGGTAAGTTATTTTATTATAATTATTTAAGGCCGATAAGACTTTCTTAACTTTCAAGTTAAGCTAAACTCGGATCTGACTAGTTAAAGACAAGTCAAGTAGTATTCTATTGGCAGTTTTTTTTTGAAAAAAAAAATGAGTAACAAGAGTTCATTTATTAAATTCAGACATTTGGGTTTTATCATAAACTATACAAAGAATAGCACCTAGAAATTTTACAATCTTTTCATAAATTCTTCTTCTAAATCTCAATTTAAAAATAATTCAATTTAATTGCAGATTGTTCTAATTTTGCAGTTTGCGTCCAAACGACTGAATTATTTTAAACAATGCTTGTCTCACAAAGCCGAAAAATTCAAAATTAATAGGATTATTTAAACAAATCTGACAGATTTGACAAGCCAATGACCGTAATTTAGTGTATACAACTAATAATATAGTTAGAATTAATACAATTTAATCGAGTTTATTGTTGGGTTTGTTTAGCGAATTTGCAAAATTTCATATTTATTTCTGTTGTAATAATCCTGATACTACATATATTATTTTACAAAATTGAAAATAATCGGTTGGGAATAGCTTATGAAAAAAAGAGCTTGAAAGTATTTAAAGTGATTTCTCCTCAATAATAAATAACTGATCGGCGTCCCCTGATTACATCAATTAATTCATGAACAGCTTTCCTAAATGCATGCATGTCTGTAGTAATTATTAGACCGATTGGTTAAATTAATGTAGCATTCAAATGCCGAATATACAACTGTATAATTTATTACTCTTAATCGCTTTTGACACCCACATAATTTTATTGGGGCCAACACTTTCGTGTGCATAAAGCACTGTTGCATATAATCAGAAAATGAAACTTGTGTGTTGTTATAAATAGGAATACCATAAACCAGAGCAAAATTAATATTCGAATCGGCACGACTGTACCCTAAATTCTGCATTTTTCGAATTTCCTGTGTTGCGGTTCACATATTGAATTGAAATGTATTACTTTGTTTTCAAGAAGTTTAGTTTAGTCACGTTCTTGCTTTTAAGCTCTGAATTTTCAATCGACTCGTGAAAAACCCAAATTGCTTGTCAGTGCTGTAGAAAAAAAGGTAATAATTCGAATAAAACCGAGCAAAATTTCATAACGGAGTACGCGAAACTTGTACACATTTGCGCTGCTATAATTATCTTACGAATAACTACGAACCCTCTATTCTGCATGGAAACATTCCAGAGGATCCCGGAGGAATACTGCAATTAATAAAATACCTCCGATTCATTGTCATATATTTCGGAATACATTAATTAGGGATCTCTAAGGAGACGCCAGTTTAATTATTCTTGCAGGATTACTCTGCAGGAAGCAATTAATAAACGTGGTTTATGCCAAAGTTCGAGACGCGGTTTTCAATTTTTTAATGAAACTGACTTCGATTTTAATATAATTTGTTTATTTCGCTAAACCACAAGGTGAACAATTCTTATCACTCTTCAAATTCCCAAACTTGGCGCAACTATGAGTTCCTTCGGGAACTGTCACTGTGAAACTGCTTGTCGAGTCTTTGAAGCGTGTCCGTTTTATCAATTCAGCCGCTTTAGTACGAACTATTGTCTAAAGAAAGATAACTCGGCAACTAACCACATAAACCACCGCCCCAAGAATTTCCATGCAAATCTTTTATTAGAAAAGAACTTGACTGACTTCTCATGTCAACTGGAAAATTAAATAACTTTGGATTAGTTTGTAACCTACTTCGTGTGTCCGCTTTACAAAACAGCGGAAATGAGGTTTGTGAATACAGCGAAAAAGTGTGACAAGAAGGAGATCTGAAGCGGCGCACTTTTCTTCCAAGAATAATTTATTAAATATCGATCAGACGACTATAGTAAAAGTTTTGTTAAGAAAATTAATTAGAGCGATTTTCCTCTGACAGAAAAAACAAACTAAAAATCGGGAAATTCGTTTCTTTACGATGCTTGTTAGTGGCAATTATCTTGAATTTATTGCCAGTTAGATGCAAATCGTTCTATTTACCTTTCATTTTTGACGTCCCGACGATAATGAATATTACAGATCAGAATTATTTTCTCCTTCCGGGTAATACAAGGATGATTTAGTAAATGCTTTGTTCTTCTATGCATTTAGATTCAACATGCACTTCTACCGAGATCCACAGCAGTCGTGTTGCGCTTGTGTTAAATTGATCGAGTCGTTCAGGTTGTACGAAATGTGATTACGGGATTTTATGAGCTGTCTTCTATGAAATCTGAGCTTTCGCACGGGTTATATTTTAGTGGAAAAGATAATTTCTGAGGTGTCTCGCGAGCTCAATTATTGCCAATAATTAGTCGAAACGGTTGGCTGAATTTAAAATTAAAACTATTTAAACGGACTAAAATCCATTTTAGCCGCAGCTTGTTAATCAAAACTTTGAACAGTTTCACGTGACAAATATAAACATATTTCTCCAGGAGAGCAAAAGTATAACATAAGTTATATTTTTTCATCTAAAGTTGAAAAGGTAGTCAAAAGCAATTCGAACAGTGACTCCTCTGGGACAACTTCCAACTTTTAGAATATTGTTTACTACATGTTCAACCAAGTAGATGTGTCTCGTTCTGTCATCCAATTGCAAATGTTTTGTTCGATGCCCCCATACATAAAACTTTCTCGATCATGATCTCATTAATGAAAGCTATTCAAATCCTCTTTTTGGGGGTCCGGGCGTTCTATTTACAATCCTTTTTTTTCGACTACCCGTCGAGGAACAATTGTATCGAAATGTTAGGCGACGTTCCAAGTTTCAAAGCGCAATTTTCCGAACAGTGGCAAAGTGGAGCCGAGTCAGACAAACTAAATTAATATTGAGATAAGGAAAATGAAAGTGCTTATGTTTTCAGAACGTTTCATCTCGGAGTACAATTTCAGTTTCCATATTTACAACAAACCGCGTCATTGAAAAGTAAACGCAGAGCTGTTATCTTTGTAAAAATTACCTCCTGATCCGTGTTAGTACATGAAACTGATTAATTTTTAATCACTGCATGCGCTAGCTCGTAAGTGTGTGCTGACAACATCCTTACAATTTCTCGTTTGCGTTTATTTACAAAGCAATTCCATGATCGCAATTTGTACAAACAAAGCAGAATATGTATGAACCCGCACACACTTTACAAATTGTAAATGTATCATTTAAATTAATTAAAATACACCCGTGAAAAGCGATTACAATGGTTGATGAAACAATGTCGGGAATATAGCACAAAATCAATTAGAAATTTGAAGTGCCTCCACCGATATTACTCATTTTTTTTTCGTCTTTAAATTTAGTTTAAAGCTTTCAGATGCGCTCATTAAATTACCGTGCTGTTGAATTTAAAGTCGCTTTTTTAGAGTGTACTTAATTGAGTTTGTTTTGTACTTAGTGACTTGACTTGCAGCGGAACATTTTTAATTAAAGCAGAAACAGATATTTTCGAAGAATTTCAATGGGTTGCTTTATCTACATTAAATTTTAAGTTTAGCTATGATCGCAGTTTAACGAAGTAAAAATATCCCGGTGCATCCACCATTTTCACACATTTATCAAATTTTGTTTTTGTTAAAAAAAATGTGTAATTAGGTTAGTTCTCATTCGTTTTTCAAAATTTTAATTGTTCAGAATTCACATTCTCAAAGGTAAAATTAGCAAGTATTACATCAGAAGTCGGGCTGTTTCGGAGAGCATTTCAATATTGTTAGACGTTTCAAATTGCAATTCTGAAGTTATACAGCAGCAGGTTCTTACGTGTCGATTTTCCCAAGTGTTTCAAAATAACATTCAAGCTCAAGTTTCAAGTTGCTCTAGATTAATTCAAAAAAAATGAAAGGGCTAAAACATATTAAATAATGTAAAGAATTAAAAAAAATATTAGAGGTTCCAATTTATTTTAAAAAGCTAAGATTTGGTTAATCTAAGCAAAAATTTAGAAAATATATGAGATATTTCGCGACGTGAGAATTATAAGGTTCTAAGTGATTTTTTATGAGAATTTAAACTGTTGGTTTTGCGATTTTTTTAAACATTTTCGATCAAGTATAAAAAAGAAGTAAGTTATTATTGTTATAACTTTAACAAGCTAAAATGATATTAATAGATTCCGTCATTTTTTTAAATAAATACTTAATAAATTAAAGAGATATCACTCATAACGTGAACACTGATCAATTTAAGCAAATGTTAGTTAGAACCTTATTTTCAATTTCAACAGAATTTCAACAAACATTAAAAATTTGAGAGTAAAAATTTTGAGATTTCAAAGAACATAAATAACTAGGGCAAATAAGAAATTTGAAGCTTATATTGCTTATTCATTAATTCGCAATTAAATAATCGTGTACATTAGAGCGAGTGTGCCAATTTAATATTTAAAGTTATCCTGATGTAATCCAAATTGGTCGGATGAAAAGATGAAGGGTTCCCTTGATGTAAAACAACACCTTCCAAATTTATGTTGATTATTCCCGCAAATTGAATGGTTTATTAAGAGAAGTTTAGATTGTCCATTAACATAATTTCGCTACTGCATTGAATCGAGATACATTTTCCCTAAATAAGTAATTAGGAAATTCCGGTATTTATTTAAATTCGTTGCTTAATTAGTCGAATTAAGAATATTAAGAGTTATTCGTGTTTCCACATTTGTAAGCTTTTCATCGCAAATTGTAAGTGAATTGAATCGGTTTATTTTCTCGCACGTTCCGTTGACAAGTCACAGAAATGTATGCGTGAATTTCCTCATCCCTGAAATTTATGACTTTAGAGGGAAAGCTCCTGAACCTGATTTAGGAATGCAGCCGATATGATCTCAGGAAACTGACGCAATTTGTACTACATGATCTAATTTGTATTATCTCTGACGCGTCACGAGAGCGATTTTCATTGAAAACCTCATTTTCATTCGTTAAAGAATGAATGGTGGATGCTTCTTGCTACAAGGCTCGGTGCTGTCATAATGGCGTGTTTATCTAATAAATGACAGAGTAGCGAATCTTTTTACTTTGTTATTCATGTGTGTTTTTCGAGTTTTGTTTTCTTTTCTTTGGCGCGCATCAAAAACAAGTACAAAGGAAACGTTTTAGTAATGGCTACACAAGTAAAACAAAATTCGCGTATATAAAAAATGTGATAAATAAGAGGCAGCTTCATAAATCAAATGTGAAAAATTACTTCGCTGACATTAATGGACGCTTTTAGATATAGGATTCAACGTCAACTTAAAACGCTGACATTTTTAGCGTGCACCGGGTAATATCACAACATTAACACCTTATCAACAACAATTTACATGCTTATCAATGAATTTATTTAGACGAAGCACTTGTTAAGTCACCACACAAAAACTACAGTGATAAACTCCACACTTATCTTAAAGAGAATCAGTCACGAGACTAAAGGGTTCAAATGGTTTAATTTTAGGGCGAAACCTAACTCTACTAAGAGCAACATTTCCGGAGAAACCATTAAAATGAGTACATACTTTTATTCCCACTTGGCACGACATTAATTTTCATCAAATAGTGATACGTTATAATTTCTGTAAAACTCTTCCCATTCATCTATGTTTTTGCAAGGTGCGTTAACCACCGTTCCATTTTCAAACAAACTACACCAAACGCCAGATTCGTCTTCAACAACAGACGTGTAATTTTCAGAACATGCACATTCTGGTTTTACTGGTAAATTGCAATCGATGAATAGTCGCGTTAATTTGCCCCTGCATACTGTTTGGTCATTAAATTCTTCAATTTCAAAGCCATTTGGACACTCGCATGGCAGAGTCCTAATGCCGTGGTAAAACACCCACGCCAGAAATAGCTGAAACCTACAATTTATTAACGGTACGAAAACTTCAATTTTAAATACTACAGAATCATCTCGTTTCCACAAAAATTAAAAACTAGCGTAAATTGAGTTAGAAACCGTATTTATATGCCCCACATTTCTCTAATATTTTAATATATCTACATTGCATGTAACACTAACTTCATGCAATACAACAAAAGAGAATAATTTTATACGAGAGCGGAAATCGTTCGTACGAGCCAACTAGTTCAAGCACGTTGCTCAATAAATTGTGACCAAATTTTGTTGCGAAACTGAGGAAAAATATCACAAAAACTTATTTACCAGCTAGCGAGCAATTAAACCGAAAACAGATGTCTTTTGTGAGGGTTACTCAATGCGATTAAATCTCTTGATTAAACGAGTTCAATTTATTTTTCTTTTAACACCAAATTGTATTTATATTTATATATCTTTATCAAACACATTCAAACGTCAAGAGTAGCGCAGTCTGTTATCGTGCTCAGAGGTGCAACGTTTGGGCTTTGATGTTATTTGATATATGCACCTAAACTCACAGCAAAGTATGTTTGAATAGATGATGGAACTCGTCCGGTTACACTTTAACTGTATTTTAGCTGCATAAATCTGTTGCATAAGTTATAAGCGGGAAATGTTGCAGTGTGGGGTTTTCGTTTTGTGGCGAGGTAACACTGGTTACAAAGGGTTTCCACGTTTTATTTTTGTGGTCGTTTAGTCACTCACTTTTGAATGAATTAAATACAAAAAATATAAACAACACCAAGAGAGAAAAAACACAATTATAGGCAACCCACAAGACGTTTTATTGTATCTACTTGTAGAAGAGAAATTTAATTTCACAGTTTGGAAGCTAGTAGTAAAAATAAACAAATATTAAGCTTCCAAGACGTTAATATTATTATTTGCTCTAAGCAAATTTAATTAGACAAAGGTTAGAGAGGTTTTCGACTAGCCGCATTTTCACTCTGTTATCCTTGGCAGTTCTTCGAAACAGTTATGAACCATCACGAGTTAATATTTTTCGCAGTTAATTATCGATCGATGCACAAATAAAATATTTAATATCAGCTTTTAGAACTGCTGGCGCCGTTTCACCCGTTTCCCTTTCCTTGCTATAAGTACGCTTCCGTTTAAAATATATCAGTCTCGTTCATAATCCCCTTCAAGTGCGTAATCCGGGAGTCCGGAGGCCAGATCCTCCAGGACTATCGTAATAAATACATACAGCCTCATGGGCTCGCCGTCATCACGCCTTGGGAAATTATGCTGATAGAGCGTTGCGATAAAACCAACTCGTCTCCATGATGCCAAACACCACTAACCTATCTCAACCTAGGGAATTCCATCGGCTTTTGTGTTTCAACAGTAAAACGAATCCCATCTTAAATAAATCCGCAGCTGAGAGACTTGAGACATCTCAGATATTTTTAATTTATTTACACAGGGACGGCGAAGATGTAAAAATATCGTACTAAAAGGGTGATTGTTATGAATGGTGTTGGAAACTCGTTTTTTATGAATATTTAGGAAATTTAATAACACCGCATGCTGCTGTATATTGCATATGTGCCTTTCACTCGCATTAGATTTTGCTTCTAGAAATTCATAATTTTTAAAATTTTCACAAATGCAAGATTTACTCATTGCACTTTGCATTACCGGTGGAAGTAGCTAGAAAGTAGTTAAGGTCACTCGTTCAATTTGCATTTAAAATGGATATGCCTGCTGCTATTCGCATAGAAGATTCGTTAAATATGCACAATTCCGGTGAATTTTATTTTTTCCATTTTATATCGTAAAGAGGAAAACGTGTTGTAAACTATAAAAAAAAGGATGGAAATAAATAATGGCGCAGCATGAAACAAAAGCTCAAAATTGTTTCACTTCGTTCCGGTCGTTATGACTATTTTATCCCTGTACGAATTAATTACATTATCGATTAAAAAAACTCAGCAGTGTTGCATGTCTCTAAGTTTATTTCCATTATATATTAGCTGATTGATTTCGGTTCCATTATTTATTTTGATAAATTACCCCAAGGCTGCAGACTAGAAAAAGCGTATAAAAATAAATCGACACAAACGATGAATCGCTGGAGTGCACTTGGGGAGATTAATTCAGTCAACAAACGCTTTAAAACCGTTCAGAATCAAAACGTGGATTCTGGTTCCATTGAAAATAGGCTCAGGAGAGCGACCTAGAATCTATACGCTCAAGATTGTAAAGATTATAAAGGGTTGGAGTCGGCACAGAAAGGGCCACGACCAGCTATAATTGAACCTGTATTGATACCGCTTATCCGAAACACACAGAGCCGATCACGTTCATCCCACTTTCATAGCGGGAAATTACATTGAAACACGCGCTTACAAGTGCACAAATATACGCCGGATTTATTTACAATTCACACGCTCTTTTGTATCGGTTTACGAAGAAGTACATACCATGAATGGAGCTTTTAATTCAGTGGTTATAAATCGTGACGATATATCTTTTGGTCGGTTAAGCCAGGACAAAGATGCGGCGTTGAATGCGGTGACACGGATCTCAAAGCTTACCTTCCCCCAAATTAATGACGACTGCATAGAGACCTCCGTAATGAACCACCCCTAGCTCGGTTTCCGAACAAATCCCTAATGGAAAAGATATAAGCCAGAGTCTAGTGAAAAGGGTTGGCGACTCAGCAAATAATAAAATATTACTTCGGTCGGTACGCACAATTAAAAAATACCCGAATTCCAGACGTTTTTACGCTACTTTTTGGGAAATTTACGAGCGGAAATAAGTGCGTGCTAGGGAAATGTATAAAAATTTTATTAGGGGGTTAGTGCTGCGTCTGCACTTGTTTTTCACCCAGCGCATCCACCAAAATTTTAATTTTCTTATTTGACGGAAAAATGCCCGTATCGGGTTGCACTTTTTGTAGAAGAAAAAAATGTACAAAGCGAGTGCCTTCTTTGTAAATTTATTTTATTCTCTAGCAGAGCAGTTAGCGGTGTGTAAACAGAGCGTCGTCAGAAGACGGTAAATAGTTAAATTCACTTATAAATTACAAGAATTTTCAGGTGAGTGCTTGCCTTCACAAAGAATATTATTCCAAGCAAGTTCTCTTGTAAGGAGGTTTGTGTGCATTTGTTATTAGAAGAACGTTAGGCGAGGTCTCGCGAGATTTGCTTTACGTGTTTCGGTTATACACACTTCTTCTTTATTTATTTTGTCACTAAACTACAAACAAGATCCAAGTATAAGTAAACATAACGTTAAAGTTGTGTAAACGCAATTCTGCCAGTTCTCGAAATAAACGTCTCACTTGGTCTGAAATATAAATGAGAAAACCCAAGAGGAGATGAGATAATTGAGAGTGTTTACTGGTTTCATAAAAACGGAACAGTGCTGTTGGCGGATCAGACAGAATATTTTATATAAACTTGCTGAACCAATAACTGACCAACCCTTGTTGTTTTGGTGGATGCGCCGGGATAGTGTGACATTTGGTTGCTGGTAAAAAAATTAAATTCACTCTAAGTAGCCAGTATTTGACGCTTCACCGGTGGCAAAACCCGGAAATTCCACAATAACTAAACTAAACAAAACATTTGTCAATTAAGTGGAGTAACCAAGTGTGTTTTTGCGTTCCCCGAGCTCATCTTTGACAAAGGTTGACAACTCAGGGAATCGGAGTTTAAATCAAGTTCTGTAATCGATTCCGAATTGCAACATTAATAATTCCAGACCTGTTGAAAGTGTAGAAGTTTTTCTCTCTATTTCTCGGTAATTAAAGCTAGTGTCGAGTTTAGTACTGCAATATTTATAGCAAAAGTTTGCGAAACAAGCACCAGCTTGTATGTCACTTTGAAATAGATCCCCGAGGAATGTGATTAAGAACTTGGCGTGGTTAACATTTTTCCGTCTTTTTTCTCATTAATTTATAAAACGTCGCAATTTATTGAAAGAGTTAAAACCTATCGAATGCTGCAACTATACAGAAATTTAATATGACACTTTAAAATTAATGAGGCTCGGCTGTATAGTGGCAGACACACAGGACCCCTTTCACTAGAATCGCGTTACGCCTAATTACCTCGTGTTACTCCGAGTGGTTCCCTACAAGGGGAATTTCTTACTCGTGACGGAGATTGCTGAATTATTCCGTATTATGTTCTAACAATGGCTTAGTCGCGATAACAGAAGCCATTTCTAGACTTTACTGTTTCACTCTTTAATTAAAATGTAATCAAGATGGATTTTTTTTACTTTGACACATGCGGAGATGCCGGCTTTGTACATCCTGTTTCCTTACTCTAATCACACCATCAACCAAATAAGAGGCGCAAATATTCGTTTGCCTTTGGCAGACAAGGTGTCACAAGTGGGAGAGCCGGAATGCATCGTAAAGTAGCTTGTTACCTTACGCAATGGGCGGAAATTTTCTCGGCGAGATGAAAAATCAATTTGTTTGCAGTGCTTCCAATTATGACAGACATAAACTTGTAATATCCGGTTTAATCATAATGCAAGGTTGATAAAATCGACAGTTTTACGTCGAATGTTCGAAATGGTGGATGCGCCAATTTTATTTTCTTACATTCTTAAAAATAATTATACCAAGTCTTGTTCTTCTAAATATTTAATTAAATTAAATTAGATATCTATTTATTTTAATCTCCAAAATTTCTAATTTTGGTCAACTGTGGTTTTTAAGAAAATCGTTGTGGATCAGCTAGTTATCCAGAAAAATCCATTAAATTTGCGAAAATCTCATTAATACTCCAGAGAATTTTAAACCTTTAATAATTTTGAACCGTTTTTCGTCGTCCCAAAAATTAAAAAAAAATAATGAAACGTACAAAAATTTGATCAATCTGAAGAAAATCGCGCGCAAACCCTAAAGCATTCTGAGAAACGCTTAAAAACCTTGAAAGAGGTTTTTAGAGTTTTTAAGGATCTCGGAAAATAAAAAATCAACAATTTTAAAAATCCAATTAACCTAAAAATTGTAAGAAAAAAGAGAAGAAGAATTCTAGGGAGTTGTCTGAAATTTAAAAAAAAATTCTGAAATCCACAGAAAATTTCAATAATCTTTAAAAATCGTGAATATTTGAGCAAATCTCTTAAAGTGGAAATTTTATCACTAAAAAAATTTTGAAAAATTGAAAAGAATTCTGTAGTTTTTTAAGGATTTCCCAAAAATTAAAAAAAAAAACAAAAAAATGCAATACATTAAGTCCAAAGTCCTAGAAAAATCATATAAAACTCCAGAGAATCGAAAAAATTATGACCCTTGTGAATTTTGAGTCATATATCTTACATATGTCGTATATCTTACAAAATTCTAAAAAACTCTAAAGAACAAAGAATCCTAAACATTACTTGAGACTTTTGAACAGTAGCGGAAAGTTTAAAAAAATCTAGACTATTTCGAGAAGTCTTGAAAAATCAAAAAAATAATTTGAAAACTTAAGTGGTTTCTCATTACTCAAACAGTTAAAAATTCAATTAAATTTAATAAATTCTTTCCAATTTTTTCATTTCTCTAGAAACGACCTATTCAATAAAAAAAATGCTTTTTGTATGTAATTTTTTATTCTCCATGATTGAGTGCGGATCAATAATAATGAAATTTTCTAAAATCTCTATTTTTTCTTCTAAAATTTTGTATTTTGGCACAGTTCTAAACACTTTATAAGTAGTAGCCTTGCCAAATTTTATTGCCATACCTTTAAAACTAACAGAAATACAAATTTTAATAGAAAAAACGTTGAAAATATTTAGAGCGGCCAAAAATAAAATTTTTTAAAATTTGTATTTTTTGCTTTAAAGTTTTGAATTTTGGCATAGTTAATAAACACTTTATAAGTAGTAGCCTCACCAAATTTCATGATCACACCCTAAATCAAACAAAAATACAAATTTTAATAGAAAAACCTTGAAAATATTTGTTTTGTTCAAAAATGAAATTTCCTAAACTCTGTGATTTCTGTTTTAAAATTTTGTACTTTGGCACAGTTAATAAACATTTTAGAAATAATAACTTCACTAAATTTTATTAACCTAGCTTAAAACTTAACAAAAATTCTAATTTTAATAGAAAAACATTGAAAATATTTAGTTCGTCCAGAAATCAAATTTTCTAAAATCTGTATTTTTTACTCTAAAATTTTGCATTTTGGTAAAGTTAATAAGCGCTTTAGAAATTGTAACCTCACTAAATTTCATTTTCATAAATTAAAACTAAGAAAAATAATTCATTTTGGGGGGCGGGTCCTAAAATTACTATATATATAAAACGTGTACAGGCGGAACGCCTCTAATAAAACGGAACGAGTTACGTAGTTTTGCGCGAGTACCTTCTTTCACCGATTTTTTCTCGACACTTTCGCCGAGCTTTCCCAAACGTACACTTTCCCGAGATTCCGGTGGTTGTGGTTTGGTCCTTTTCCGATTTTTGCTTTTCGCGTGAGAGACTTTTGAAAATCGTTTTCGTTCGTCCGGCTTTGCTGACGTGGTAGATGTTTCAAAATGCTTTAATGTTCGTGGGGACAAAACCATAACCATTGAGTCGAGAGAAGTCATAAAGATGCAGTAAACATTTCAGAAAAGGGTCTGATTTTTTGTACACACAACATGTACGGTAGCGGCTTTTTTTCTCGGCACTTATTTAAATCGGTTCGAGCAACGAAGGAAACATTAGCGGAGATTGATTTATTAATCGAATTCGACTTATTTTTAATACAGGATCTCTTTGACCATCAAGGTGTGTTTTGGGTATGTATGCGTAACTTACACATGAAAATCTTTAAGCATATTTCAAAACTTCAATTTACAAGCGCGAATTCATTGTTTAATCACAGATTATTATCATTTGATGGACAAACATTTCTTGATACCCTGTATAAAAAATTTGCATAAATACCAAGTATCTAACAGGCTATTTTTAAGGATACTTATGCGAAAGTACAACGTGACGATTATCGAATTTTATTACGACTCAAAATTTCAGAATCTGCTAATTTACTGGTTTAATACTTTTGTATAGTGAGTACTGCAATTAAGCCATAAAATCACTATTTGGTACCTGCTGTAACTTGACAGCGAAGCTTCAAATACTACTGTATTTTTTACCTCCTCTCTTGGGATCTGAAGTGGTAAACAAACTGGACCGCCGCTTTCGGGTGACGAAGACTTAATTACTTAAAGCATAATCAAAGAAACGAACGTGTAATCAATTTCGTTTTTTTAAATTTTAATCCATTCCCGACCTACTACAACAAAGTCGTACTTTATGATAATAAAGAGAGATATCTCGAAACCGTAGCGTATCAGTTTTCATTAATTTTTCGCATATTGGGATATTTCTCGAAACAGTTACCCATGGAAATTTTATTAGTCCTAACTTATTCTGTTCTGACGATATAAATAAAATATTCTTTATAATTTAATTCTTAATTCTAAATCGACATCACTGCATTCCTCTTCACACAACTAAAACAACGACCATCACACAGCGATAGTCGCGATAAACAAATATGAACTGGACGAAAACAATAAATTAACAAGGGATTAAGAAGTCCTGATGGTCGTTTTATTGTAGTTTAACAAAAAAAGAAAAGGGAACCGTTCATCATAAATACCCCAAAAACGCAAGTACCATTTACGACTCGGCCAACTTATAATCGTTCTAAAGCAGTAAATAGATATTAGACGAGACTAAAAGTGCAAGAGTGTATGACTTAATAAGATACTTTTTACACAAAAAGAGTACACCATCTGAGTTAGTTTTGTTATTTATGAGTATTTATAAGTACCGACATCCACTCCACACCCTTTGTCACCAGAAAAAAAAACGACCATCAGACAGGGATAGTCGGGTGGCACATTTTACCGATGTTTTTCATCAATAACAAAATCTGCTATTCGGTAAATTGGTACTATTGTGTAGTGAGTACTCCAATTAAGTTTTAAAGTCATGCCGACAACTGTTCAAGCGGAGATAAGAAGGAGGTATATGAGAATTGGATAAATAAGTTAATGGCTTATTTTTTTAATTGCATTGATTCACTTTCAATATCAAATAACAGACCAAAAAGTAGTATTTGTTATTTCTCCGAAAAGTGGCTTTGCTGTTAGCAATTTTGCATACGCTACGCTTCGCCTTGCTACTACATTTTAATTGCTCGACAAAAAGTACCACTTTTTTGCCGTCTGATAAAATCTACTATTTTTTTCAAAAGTCAAAAATTTGCCAGTTTTCACGACGGAACCGTACTATTTTCGCTCCTTTTGCCCTTTTGCCGACGAGTTTCCAAACTAACAAAGTGGCGGGTTTTCGTCCTCTTCGGCCTTGATTCTCGCAAAATCGATTTTTAAATATCGCCGTACGCCGGTTGTCGCGGGGACAAAACCATAACCATTATGTCGAGAGTGTCATAAAGATCTCTCACTGTTTCAGAAAAGGATCTGAGGAGTTAGACGCGACATCAAAAAAAAAATCAGGGAAAGTTAGACGAAATCACACGGAAATCAGGGGAAGTTAGACAAAATCACAAGACAATCAGCGACAAAATCAGGTGAACTCAGCCCCTGGTCAATACCAATTTATAAATGAATAAACTTAAACAAACAGGTCGTTTCCAAACAATGGATCCCAAAATATAAATTACTGTAACTCATTTATAATTATTGCTCACATCTCAAAATGTTCTAAAGTTTTTTGACTCGACCATTTTTCTGAATGTCCATTTTAAATATGACAGCGAAAATCTCGAAAGTGTATAATAATTTTTATTATCGAGAATATTGAAATGCAATGTTTATTTGCGATTTAACGAATTTACAGGCGATTTCTGTTAAGTCATAAAATGATTGGGACCCATGACAGGTACCAGAGCTTCTCAAACGCAAAAGCGACCGTAAAAGATTGGACAAATTTTGTAACTTCAATCATCTCCGTTAACATCATGGCTACGTCAATATTCTATTTATTTATAATTTTTTTTATTTCTTTGATTAAATAGAAATTTAGTAAGAGAGCGAACTCTGTTATTCTTTATAATCTTTTTTGGACCAGTTTTGTAACTGCTGCTCTATTGTCGATGGTTTGTTGTTTTCCTTTTCCACCCCTGTCATCAGATGTTTTGAACAAAGATCGAGAGTCGTACCGCATCACATTCACAAAAGAAAATCGTAAATTGGGTAATTAGGAGATGATTATAACTGATTTACAACAGCCTCATTTTATGGCTTAGAGGACACCAACTCAGAAATCGCCTGTATTCATAGAAACTCACCAATTTATATAAATTTGCGAGATTCTGTTGTATATTTTTTTCTTGCTATGACGTGGTGCCCAAATGGGAGACTACACCGTGTGTCTTATATTTTTTCTTCTTTTATTGTATGAGTAATAGAATTTGCAATAGACTCAGAAACCACGAAAGACGAAGCCTGTCCGATTTATGAATTTTCTGCGTAGTACTGTTAAATTTTTAATAGCGAAGCGCGTTGGTTTTAGAACCTTAAAACCTTTTATTCTTTTTTTGATTCTAAAATTTTCAGGAAAATCTACATTTTGCCATGTGTAATTATTTCTAACAGAGTTTCAAAAAACGAAAACCACAAAATATGAAGTTATCTTAACACTTTCTTTGTTAAATGTTAAATGACAAAATGCAATTAACTAGGCGGCCATCGGAATTCTTTAGAACTCGGTTTTTTTGTAAACCTAATTTTTCCGAGGCCATCTTTGTTTCATAGTATATCAAATAAACAATCTCAAATAAAAATCCAACGTCACGGAAAAGCGAGGTTCACGAAAAAAGAGATCTACAGAATTCCGAGGGCCACCTAGTGAAATATTGTAAAATCTGTATTTTTGTTGTTCGGATTCCGATTTTTTCATCTTTGTGAAAACGACCCATTCAATAAAAATTTGCGTTTTGTTTGTAATTTTTCATTCTCCATGATTGACTGCGGACCAAATCAATAATTTTTGATATAAAATCTAAAATTCTGCGTGGCTTCAATTTTCGAGGATGGTGACCTTAGCATGGTATCGTCGCGAATAAGTTTAGTAAGTGATGCAAAAAGACAAAGACTCCGGCAAGAATAAGGATTTTATTTGGCGCCTGGTAAAATTAATTGTATAAAACCCGCGGGTAATATCCTTCTAAATTTTACAGCTACACAATCGCAATTTGGTATTTAAATAATCCTTTAGTTTATCTCACCGAATTATTTATTATTCCGACTTCTCTTGGAAAGTTAAAGGAATAAACCAGGAGACAAAATGTGTTCTCCAATCTAGTTCTATTTATCTTACCAGAAAGTAAACCGCAGAGAGCAAGAAATGTAAACTAGAGCGTTTGAAATTCAAATGCATATACCTTTTAGCAGTTGCTTATTACAATGGCTTTTCGTATTATCTTTTCATAGTGAATCCGAACAATTGTTGCGTCCTTTCTGTCACCTAAACAGAGAAATTCTTGCTCTTCGCGAACAGAAATTAGGCAAATATTTTCCCTCGTTATTAATCTTGGCGCGCATTTGCCTATGAATGGAAATCTCGGGGGATGCTAAAGCTTAAGCTCCATTAAGTGCCCCTTCATTGTACGTATCGGACGCGCGTAATTCTTGTCTTGGCGATAAATCATCAAGGTACTTTAAGAGATGAGCAACGTAATGACAATTCGGTTAAGTGTTTTCGAAACGAACGCCATATGTTGAGTGCTTCTAGCAATAACACTAAATTCCAACCGTGAGTTCTGCGAAAATTCTGCATGGCTTTCGAACTTTTGCCCATTTTAATCGATTTCCGGAAAGTCGCTTATTAAAAGCTTAGAAATTGAATAGTTGTCAGCGGGATAGAACTATTCTGTTAACCCGTTTTCAGATTTATTGAATCCAAGCTTTTGCGGTGGATTCGAATTAGGAGTTGCAAATATCAGGCTACAATTACTAATTAAATTTTAAATGTAAACTTATTCGTTAAACTGAGAATGGACTTTCAATGTAACCGGACCTCTCGGTTTTCGACAACTAAATTAGCGAAAACAGAACGCAAATTCACTCTACATTTAGTCTACATGTTATTTTCAACTCCAGCAAAGATTATTTAGGTTTAGTCTAATAATAGACAATTTGTCGTGTCTAATTACATACAGGTAAAGGTTATAGTTGATTCTACCCACATAAATCTTGTTTTAAAGATAAGTTCACACTATCATTTCTTAACCTTAGTAGTTAGCGACGTCTATAATTTAACAATCATCAATCACCGAGTTATGCAAATGAGTGCACAATTCTCCTATCAAGCTAATTTATCTTTCACCAAACTCGGAAATTTATGAAAGCGACACAACCTCTAAAAACGGAATGAGTATGTGACTTTAATTTAACTCAATAAACTTCGACTGTTAAATTTAAATTTAAACGCCAAGTTTCTACTTTATTGGATGTATTCTACAAACTTGTGCAAGAGCATTTTGTTGTGCTGTTTCGGTTAAATGAACTTGTAACGAATACACAAGCCGGGAAAATTAAAATAATTCTCAGACAATGCTAGTTAGAATAAGTTGATACAATTAATTTAAATAGAGATTTTAACTCCACAGAAGCAACAGCTGACGGAAGTTTTTAGCTGATTAGGAATTTTATTCTTTGCAATTGTTCCAGTTTCAAAAGTTTTGTAGCTTAGTGACCAAACTGAGACAACTTTTCGGATTTAACTAAACTAACATAGCAGTGCTCATTGTTTTAAATGGTAACATTTATTTTAAAAAATGGTGGATGCGCCGGGTTAATTAATAAAGTTCATTTTTATAAATCCATAATAAATATTAAAATTTAAATCTAACAATAACCATGATTAAACAAAAATTTACAAATCAATTTTTTTCGAAGGTTCAAATGAAAATTATATTTTAATTTAAATTTTTGTTCTAAAATTTTGTACTTTGACACAGTTAATAAACAATTTAGAAATAACAACCTCACCAAATTGTATTGTTATAACATAAATACTAACAATGATACAAATTTTTATAGAAAAACTTTGAAAATATTTGGTTCGTCTTAAAATAAAAGTTTCTAAAATGTGTATTTTACGTTCAAAAATTTTGCACTTTGTACTAGTTTATAAACACTATAAATAATAACCTCATTAAATTTCATTGTCATAACTTAAAAACTAACTAACAAAAATACGAATTTTACTAAAAATCATTCAAAATATTTCGACCGTTCTGAAATATAAATTTTCTAATATCTGTATTTTTTGTTTTAGAATTTTGCATTTTAGCACAGTTAATAATTTCTTTAAAAATAGTAATCTCCATAAATTTTATTGTCACAACTTAAAACTAACAAAGATGCGAATTTTTATAGAAAAACGTTGAAAATATTTGGTTCGTCTTAAAATAAAAATTTCTAAAATCTACATTTTTTGTTCTAAAATTTTGCACGTTGGCGCAGGTAATAAACACTTTAAAAGTAATAACCTTCCCTAATTTCATTGCCAGAATTTAAAAACTAACAAAAATACGAATTTTAATAGTAAAACTAAATATTTGTTTTTTTTTTTTTTTTTATGTGTAGCACGTTATCGTATTAGTAATGTTTATGGCTAGAAATTTTTGTCTAATTTGAGATGAAAAAACAAACTGGCTTTCCAAAAAACATGTGATTTTTAGAGTTGTTCAAAATAATTGTGCAGAATTTTTAACAGAATGCTTTTTATAGATTATTAAAAAAGCAAACCACTTCTTTAACAAACGTCAAATTATCTCTTCAAATGTGAGCCGTTTGTTCCTATTTCATTTTGTCCCTTCAAGCAAATTCTGTTTCAAATAGAATTCCCGGAAATATAATACACATGATCACATAAGTGGCCGTAAATGTACTTTGAATATGAATGAAACTTTAATTTTAATATCGCGTCCACACCGAAATAGAAATCGTCGATTTTCCGCTCTTTCAGCCCTTTGCGCAATTATGCTAAATCGAATGCAAATTGTTCGTTTCGGTATTTACATAGTACGGTTGAGTTGAAGGAAAGTCCAACGATTGTTTTAATACAGTGATTTGTTTATTCATTATCGATTGAAATAAAAAAGGATGTTTCATGTTGAAGGGTGCTTTTTTCTAGAACCCGCGCTTCATTTTAATAAAAACCCAAGCAGTAAAGCAATTGTGTTTATAGTCGTTAATGTTCTCGTAAATTTTGTATTAACTATTTTTAGGGAAGATAACCGTGGAGCACGGAATAAATGCCAGTGGTTGCTCGCGTCTGTTTTGATATAGCGTCTAGGGGAAGTGAGCGTAATTTAGACTTCTTTAAAGAGCAATCGTGATAAATCTTAACCGGAACGGGCGATAGTAAATAATCAGTTACTCGCTTATTTCACAATATTCAGAGTTTGATTGGCATGATGGTAATAACGACACACTTCCGATCGATTTGCTGCTCCATTATTAAAATGTAAGTACGTTTTAGATTTGGCGAAAAAGCCATTACGAACATCCCACGTTGGCGAGCGGTTAAGCAAAGGAGTTTCCCAGATTAAGGGCGGTGCTGTCGGGGTTGTTCTTTGGTTTATTACCGTCACACTTTCCGATTGTTCGGAGATATCGGAATTTGGTTGACCAAATTTTAAATGTCGCCTTTGAAGACCCTGTGGCCATTTTCCGCAGATCCGAAAACAAGCAAAAGACTTGGAAGACTTCAAAACGCCAAAACTATCCATTCTGGTTTAACTTTAAAAAACGCACCTGGGACTAATGTATTATAGAAGCGCCCGAACTTCACTAAATAAATAATAGCCAACAATTTTTTCGTTAAAATTTACTTGCACCGCTGGGAGCCAACTCTCACACGAGCGGAAACACTAAAGATAATAGATAAAAACTACAAGTCCGCGTCACATTAATTATACATGGCTAAAATATAGTTAAGAGCAATTTTCTAGTCTTAAAGTTTGTAAAGTTGAACTAATTCACGAGCAAGAAACATAGACACCGGCAAACTTGCCTGAAAAATGGTGGATGCGCCGGGACAATTTATTAAATTATAGTAATTTATAAGTAACTTCCCTAGTTAAATTAAAGTTATAAATAAAATTGCCCCATTTCTATTCCATGCTATAACTGCACAGTGATGTTGCACCGTTTCAAAGTGTAACCACATTAACAGAACACTATTAGCGCTGACATTTATTTGAAAAAATCTCCCATGCAGAAAGTCTGCGCTCCATTAAATGTAAAAATGCGAGCTATTATTTTAATGGTGTCAGTTGTAATACGAATTGGTTCAATTTGCTATCGGACTTTGATACCATCCCCCATGGTCCAACGATGTGCCGGCCAAACGTCCACTGGTCAACGATTCTGCAATCCCCACACACAGAACCGGACACTGTCAAGGGAAATTTACTGTAACGACTAGTAAAATGCTAACATGCTGTGTTACTTCATCGGAGCGTTCACATCTATTCTCTTTAATTTGTATTCAAAGACAGTGAGGTGATAACGCATGCAACCAACATAACTCATGCGAAGAACGGGATAAATCAGAAAGTCGAGACAAATTTAATACGTGCATACAAAGGATGTGTAAATAAATTCTATGTTTAGATAAGTAGCATACAATTTCATTTTTCCCAGTTCCGTTAACGGTGTAATGCGAAAGCTGGACACGGATAAAGTTATTGGACCGAAATCGATAGATCCGATATATTGCCCCATATTATTTTTCGTAGACAATCTTGTAAAATTGCATTTTCCTTGTAATCTATCAGTATTATCGAAAACACTCAAGAGAATAAGCTTTCACAGTTTATGTACGCGCATCTCAGTGTCCCGGAAGCCCTTCTAAATCAATTCTCGAAAGCTCTCAACAAATAATACAAGTCATCATAATTTAACAAACAGCGTATCTTAAGTTATAACTCAAACGTGGATAAATTAATGCCGGTAATTATCATTTCGATGTTATTTAAAGTGATCGAGAGATTAATGAATCCTGCTCAAATGTAAATAGTTGCAAAATATTGCCATAATTAATTATAACGGAAATACGATATTTTCACTACGTTTCACGATTACAATTTTATTGGAAATTGCGTTGCGTTATCGATTTCAACGAAATCAGAGCACCATTAATTCGTACGTGTATACTTTTCCGGGGTTATAAACTAGATTTATACACAAAACACTGATTATGGGATATTAATTTATTTGTTGGCGGTTATGATATAATGTTGGAAATTTTGGTTACGCAATGGGCATACATTTGTGGAAACTAAAACTCAGAATACCGTCCGTTTGATAAAAAACTTTGCGAGCTCTATCACTATCATCAGTTTTTGTCCGATTTCGATAATTCAAAAACTAGAATCAGTTATTTTAGAAACAACAACCAAACCAAATGAGAGAGGCCGAATTTATTTTGATGTTATATTCAAAGTAAAACTATTTTTTTAATAACTTGATATTAAATTGATTATAATTTCGTAATGTACACATATTTTAGTATAGGCACAAAAAAATTCTAACCTATTTAGTGAATGTAATTGTTGCTTTATAAGTGCTATTGAAACATTGAATGCGCTTTTCTCAAAACTGTGTTTCTAAAGTCGGTGGGCAAGATTTAAACGGCTTAACCAATCAGTCTCAAATTTTAACACAAGGTTCTCAAGTACATTTTTTAGAATTTAATTAAAAGATTTATTTCAGCAATAATGGTCTTATAAACCATTTAAGGTTTAAATTTGTGTCAAAAATTGCTACTGTTTTTTTGAAAATTATTTTGTAAAAAGTTATTATTTTGCTTATTCCTTTTTTCAATTACAAGATAACACATTATTTTAACAAAATGTTTTTGGTTTTTCATTTTAAATAATTCAGTCCTGAGATATTGTGCTCACCGCAAGACGCCTTATTTTAGAGGTGCTTTCGAAAATCTGCTATCGAAGCTTCCAAAATAATTATTTTTACAAATAAAAAATGCTAAAACACTGCTAAAACTTACCGTAATATGTGTACAAATTTTTACATTAATAAAGTCAAAAGTGTTCTCAATTTTTTTTAGAAAAATCGCTTTTTAGGCTCTCTGACTGATTAACCTCTTAACACTTTTAAGTAGATCTTTTTCTCTAAATTCAACCATAAATAGCATAAATTGTTCGGTACGCATCTTTGTGGAAAAAATATCTTGATAAAGTAATATTAGTTTACTAAATCAATTTCTAAACTTATTATTAGATACCAATGGAAAAAGATATTAATGAATTTCTATGTCCAATTGTAAAATAATTTTTACGGCTCATAAAGTTAGTCTTTATTACTTTTATTAGTCTTTATTATGAAGTAAAACTGTCGCTTGTTAGTGAAACGAAAGTAAACTATTGTTACATCCTGTATATAATGCTCAAAAACCTTATGGACTATACCTATTAGATGGTATTTTTTGAACTAAATCTAAACAGTTTTGAAACATCTAAATCGAGCAAAAACTGGAGGCGCTAGAAATAGCAGTTATTATCCAACGCACTGTACATAGTTTCCTATTTTCGCGTGAACTGTAATTGCAGCCATGATCTAGAAACTAAACACTACAATAAGACAAAAATATGATAAGTGCATTGCCGTCAAAACAAGAGTGATAAATGTACTAATCTCTCAACAAGGAAGTAAAAGAAACTGCGCTTTAAATGCACCGTTTCGTTCCATTTATATCAACCTTGACATAGTCACATGAACTAAGTTGAAATTGCATTAAAAGATTGATGATAAAAGAGACAATGTAGACATTTATGTTAATATATCTCGGCGTAATGGAGATCAAAGATTTTTCGTTTCTTATGACCAAACAATTTACGGAAGCAATTTCTCCAACCGCTTCTTTCTGAGTACAACTGAGAAACATTTTCCAGATACCTCTTTCAAACTGTAAGCGATAGTTTGGAGCGTAGACCACGTTTTAGTTGGAAACAATTCCCAGTTGTAGTCTTAAAAGTCCCACTAGTGCTCTAAGCAGAATTAGTTCAACGATGATGTCTGCGACTTCAAAATCGCATGTGTTTGTTTAACTTTCTTTGTGTGGATAGAAAACGATATTTACTCACGTTCGAAATATTACTTTAGAACGCGAGGCTCAGTATGAAAGGGCCAAAACCAAATCACGCTGTTGGATTAATGAACCACTTACGCAATTACAATGAAAGACGAGTATGACAAAGTGATAACGAAGTCAATCAGTGTTCAGTACTACGAATTATTGTTATAACATCTGAATACTTCATTAAAGTGAAGTTAGCGAGTGTGCTACGTTCATTTAATGGACGCAACCAATAAATTTAATGCACTAATTTATCGGAGAAACAAACTAAACTACGTTTTAATGTGCTCATCATAACGGGATGTTTCAGTATGTTGCCGTGTTGTAAATCAACAAAATCAACATGTTGAGAGACATCAACCGCAGCTGTTAAATAAATACATGTAAATTGGAATTGCACTGAGGATAAAAAATGGTGGATGCGCCGGGTAAAAATAATCCTTATTTTTATTATTAATCCAAAAATGTTATTGCACATTTCTCTGCATTTGAAATATGTCCTGTGAGATTTACATAAAAGCAAAAATGGAAAATAGTTTCAATTTTCTTGGGCTTTTATTTTGAGTCCTCGTAATAAAAATTCTAGTTGCATTTTTTACCAAACAGGATTTAGTTAGCGTTCGTGTCTAATCCTTCACCTCAAGCTGCATTCTTTTACCGATTATGCAAACGTGATGCATTCCTTCTGCTAACGTGGAGATCGTTACACAGCTGTCTGCATAACATTAGCAGCAACAGCGAACGTAAAGTGAATAAAATTTCATGTGAATAGAAAGAAGTAAAATGCTTCGTCCTGTAGCATCCATTCAACTGTCTGTTTCAAGTTAACTTACATTAACAGACAATGAATTTTCTTTAAAGTAACGCAGTCCTTTCTTTTGATTGAAACGCTTAATGACATTTTTCTCAGTGGCAGCGAGTGAAATGTAATTACCCTTCATCAGACGATACAGTTGAAACAATGTATAATTGAGTTTCGTAGTTTTATTTAAAAGTATATCAGCCGAATTTTCCTCAGGGAAATTTACCTTGTTGTAGTCACACAATACCTACTAACCTTTGTGGAATTGAAGCGCGATCTAGTTAAGTAATTGGTACATATCTCTAGTCAAATTTTAATACGGGAATATCCCGGTTTTGCCCAGAATTGAACAATTTTTCTCCACCTTGTTAAAATTGAAAACATCAATTCGTAATAGCCTCATTATACTGGCCGTCAGCTTGATTTATCTCCAACGTTATCAAAGATTTTTCATATATTTATGGAAAATCGAATGCTACGCTAGCAGAGGTGAGTGCGATTCATCTTTTCTACTTTTGACGCGCGATTAGGATTCACAGGTTCAAGTAATTCGTAAATATTATTGAATATACATTGCAAATGAATAATGGGTCGTGATCGATTCTTGGAGCTCTCCTCCCTTTGCATGTTTTCACCCTGACACATGATTAGTGAATGTGGCTAACAGGATTGATCGCGACCATTCGCCGACACTTTAATAACACCTCTACGGCTCATCCATTTATTAACTGTGTAATAAATATTTTCAATGGGCTGTACAGATTTCACTAACACGGCACCTTCAGGTTTAATTACTTTCATTCAGACTAGTGCCAAAATCGAATTAACTTTAAGTGATGAATCGCGTGAGCAATCTTCCCTTAAACGAATAAACACACCTCTAAGAGCATTTCTACACAGGTCTTATCTAGGGGTAGATCGGCTTAAGGCGGGGTCATAATGTCATGTTAATGTGTGGTGGAAAAAATGTAATTAGACGAGGACTATTTTAAGTTATTTTTTAGCTGTGTTGGTAAAGTTATTCAGTGCAGCCCTTGACACCGAGCGTACAATTCCAGGATTTTATGAAAATAAATGCCGGACTCGGTAGAAATATTAACACAATTCCACGTCCCACACATACCATACGTATCAAAAATGCAGTTCATAGTGGCAGCGATTTAGGCGAAGACTGTTGTCAGTTCTTTTATTAAAATAGCTTTCCATTAGAAAACGTTCATATTTTATTCATTTTTAGCATATATCTGGAAGGCAGGCTATTCTATTTATTTCGTAAGTTGTTGACACAGAGCCCAACATATAAATCATATCTGTCTGAATACAGAATATTCAACTTCCACCCAGTCAGCAAAATACCAGAAGAAGAGAGTGCTTGCAAACCCGAAATGTGCAAATGCATGAAAATTATTCATTCAGGATCGACCAAGCGTATCCGACAATTCAAACAGCCGTGGTCACTATAGCAAATGTTCCACTTTAATGAACTTATAATGACGATTCGACAAACTTTTGCATGCAAATGCGCTTACTGAAGAAAGTTGGATATTAAAAAAGAAAACAAAAAAATTGCGGATAACTTTATTAGGGAGTGAAGGATGAAGCTAAAAATATGAAAAATATTCAAATCAGAGAGTTGAAATTGACTCAGCAAAAGCTCGAGACGTGGATCTAAAGCTAAATGTGAAATATCAAAGTTTTGTTGGGATAATTACTTAGTTTACTATAAACAAGAGCGTTTTACACACCACCGAAACAAATTACAGTATCCTGCTGCGTTTCCTGGATTAAGGTTTCTCTGACCTCAGGCCAACAAATGATATTCTTTTGTTGTTGTAATTCCCTTTCACCTGGTCCTTCTAGTTTACTTCTGGATATATGAACCTCTGACAAGGTTGGTGTTGTGAGACAAGACTGATTAAAATTTAAACGCTCGAATAGACCACGTCTTGTTTGATGTCAAAAGTTAATATCTATTTCCACAAAAACACTCGCGTTTAGTTGGGCTTTTATCACCAATAACTGGATTAACTTCAATGCATTCTGAGTTTATTGTACTTCGGTGTGAACTGATTACGTTTTCATTTTAGCTGTATGATGAAATTGGGAGAATAAAGCTCCCGCATTTGAGTGCTATAATAACCACAACAAAGAACAGGCGGCATATAATCATTTTACCTACATTCTATATAGTCTGTGCCATCACAGTCACTGTCTTGGGTGTAATATCTCCATTAATGCGGAGAAAATAAAGAGGATTTATTACATTATACGTTGTTTTTCCTGCAGACGATTTTCCGATTTACTCAGCGAAATTTGAAAGAGATAAGTTAGATACCTGCAATGGTAACATGTCAATTTTTTTTAGTAGATGGCGCCACACTATTGTTGAATTACCCAAAGCATTGAAAGTCACAAGTACAACTTAATGATGCTCTCACCATTCGACAAATGTGAGTTCTTGTTTCACATTTCACAGGAATTGCCGAAGTTGAAAATCAACTTGTCTTGCTATGCTGAATAACCAATTATAGTTCGTACAATGAGAGTTTGAATGACAGAAAAGTCACTAAATCTACGCAATGAAAAGTGTACCATAGACGCAAAATTTAAAATAACAAAATAACCCCAGTTTCTGACAACCCTGTCAACCCATTTTGCGTAGGAATTTAGTGTTTTTAGTGTATTTTCTAGCATAACTTGCTGCCAACCTATATGTCAACTGTCGAAATCTCCCAATCTCTCACCGGATATACAATACCAGTTTGTTCCATAAATAAGCGAGATATCGACCGTAAAAAGTTGACATAGTTTTAGTCATGACAAAATCATATTTTCGATTTTCGGATAATCTAAGAACGAATTCTTAGCTACAAAATTGCGACAAAATGCAGAAAAGGTAATTTTAAACACCCAAGCAATGAGTCCAACCCTTTAATGGTAATACTTCCACCAAATCTCATCGCATTAGTGTTAAATTAACAAATTTGCCAAATTTTAAGAAAAACAATAAATTTTTAAAATTTGAAAACTAAAAAAAACTTATTGTGTCAAAAATCTTGTAATGTAATACACTCAATAGGCACCTCGAAGCTAATAAATTGACCAACTCTTATTTTTGTAAAGCAAAAATTAGCGAATTTACAGTAGATAAAAGTAATTTTGGAGTTTGGAGTTCGTGATTAAACTTCTAAAAAAATCAAAAATTATTTTTTTTTACACTCAATAATCAAACCTAAAGTAACAAAACCTCCAAATTTCGTTGCTTTTATATAAAAAATCTCGGACTTATATATAATTTTGAGGTTCAAGTTCGTCCTATCAATAAAACATAAATTCGTCCTACTAAAAAAAATTCTGAAATTTAGTACACTCACTAATCAGGCCTGAGCAAATTTTGTTGATTGCGCGCTACAACTTTCGAACTTACAAAATGCAACAAAAAATTTGTATTTTGAGTTTGGAGTTAATACAAAAAAATACAAAATTGTTATTTTTGTTTATCTCGCAGATTTCATCACCTATTAAAGCCATCTTTATTGTGGCGGCAGATTTAAGATTTTTGTTCAGCGAAATTATTAATTATGAAATACCAATTTTAATTATATGTATTTAGTTTAATATTCAATTTTATGTAAGTAGGTACATTTGTGTTTTATTAAAATTTGTTGTTGCTTTTGAGTACATAATATTATGTAATTTAGTTACAAAACGGTTCATTTATCCATATAAACTGGTCAAAAAAAGTTAGGGATTTTGAAATTTTTTCAAATTATATTGTGACAAATATATTAATATTGTTATTTCTGGTTTTTGTTCTTTTGTGTGTGCACTTTCTTTAAATAAATTAGTTTTTGTACTATCGCCTAAAAAGATATTAAAGAAAATAAAATACTATCAGTGTGTCTATTTTCAGCAATTCTTCAAAGTTCAATTGAACACAACACAATGGATTAAAATATTTGTTATCTGAGGGTGCAGGTTATTAACACCACCCGATGACAGTTTACTTCACCTCGTTACCAGCCTATAAGTTTTTTTTTTGTAGCTGACTGTACATGAAAATAGAATTTTCTCTGCACCGCCAAAGGCTTTTAATTTAAGTCTAAAACGCAATTACAAAAGCTTCGGATATGTTGCAAGCAAAATTCTAGATTTGCGAGAATGTAGTTTCACAATCGCAAAGTTAACAGCATCAAAAGTGAAATTGTTCCGTCCAAAATGTGAATTAAACGTTTGTGGAGTTAAAACTCGAAACACAGTTCTCTTGTGCAATTGGAAAAAATATTTTGTGAGGACCCTAGTTAGTCCTTTAAAATTTATGGAAGCGTTTAACCGCAGTTTAGCAGAGATAGTTTAAAATCATTGCAAAAAAAAATCTCGGGACGTTGATAAATACAACGTGTTTGTACAATCTGTGTTTGAAAAATTACGTGGAGATTACAGACAAATTCATGTGTCAGCAGTCATATAACTCCTTCAAATTTAATCTGAAATGTGTGGATTTATGTCTAACCATCCGAGCAACATTCTGACAGAAATCCCTGTTACCACTATTATTCAATTTGCGTCCAACTTAATCCCTTTTACCTACTCTACTAGAAATTAGCGATATTCATAGTTTTGACACTCCCATTTGGTTGCCCGTGCGAATTTAAATCCAGCGAGATAAAACTGAAAGACTATCCATCACGAGTCCGCAATGCTGGGTGTCCGCATGACCCCGAGGGTGACAGCCACCGGCAACCACAACGATCGGACACCCTCGCCACGAACCTGCTCGAATTTACACCCCGATCTGAATTACCAGCTGCTGGCCGCTTCAGTTTTCAACTGATTAATGATAACCGTGGCCTTCTGACAACCCGGACGAGCTTTATTTTATTATAACTCGCTAACTTGGTGTGTGTGGGGTGTTAATGATTCAACTGGAGCATGCTTTGATTAATCTTATGCAGCCACTTCTGTATGAAGCCTAACTTCTGTTTGTGTTTACGCCCTATGTCTACATCAGATAGACGTGAGTTGGCACGATTATTCTGACTAGTTATTTACCAACTTCACGATGCTTTGCACGTGCCTATACACAAATGTCACGGTGGAGATGCCTTTTGCGTCATTCACCTAAGTTTTCATGGTGTGATAAGGGCGGCCCTACGCACCGGAACGATCTAAATAAACATACTTGAGTCCGGAGACTCCGGGGAAACCAACATGCGTGCCAACAGCTTGGAAATATTAACCAGTTGAGGCACAAAACCCGCAAAAAATCTCAAGTTTTCAGATTTTTAGCTTGGCGTTAAAAATGGTAGATGCGCCATGGCAAGTTGCTAACTTTTCAATGTAGGAAGTCATATTTTCCTGCTTTTCAAGCTCTTGGGGTTTCAAACAATTAGAAATAAATCCTACAGAGTTATACGAAATTTTTATTAATTTTTAGTAACAGGCCGCATTTTTTACCTCATTTTATCTCAGTTTATTTTACATTAGTCTCCAAATTTTGAAAAAAAATATTTTCAATGTGGAATACACTTCTGATTCCGAATTTAAAATCTATTTTGTCCCACCAGGTCCAGATTTAAAAATATTCTTAAAAAATAATTTTTGTAAGTAAAGTTTATTTCCTTTAGTTTTACTTAAAAACTTGCAAAGTTATAAAATTTCTTGAGTGTTTTGGAAATCTAATTTTATAAACTTCTTAATGACCTATAAAACTCATCGCTAACGTTAACAGTTTTTACAATATTTTTGAAAAATTATTTTTATGTCCCAAAAATAAATATAAAAAGCTGTTTTTAGTGATTTTAGAAATATTATTTCAATGATTTGTTGTAATGCATCATTGAAAAAACTGCTCACAAATGCACCGCTAAATTTTATCGTTTAGAAGTTAATGAATAAAAAACAATAAAAGTTTTCTAAAAAAATACGACTTTATGTTTTTTTTGACGTTTACATTAGAAATTTACTGCCATTGCTTACAAAATCGTCATTTCTAGGCACATATCAAGCTTTAAAATATCATCAATTTAAATGATTTTTTAAACCGCATCTTGAAACATGTCATAGTTTCGGAGATATCGACCTTTATACCTGGTGGCACTATTAGCAATTTTAAACGCTTCTAACTCGGTTATTTATTGACGTATGTCAAACTAGCGCCAATTTTTGGATTCTACCTAAAATTCTACAAAAATTAGTTCTTTTTTTTTAAATTGTTTAATAAATAAGCGTAATATCGACCAAATTAGGTTTTGCACCATAGGGTAAATTACCCTTGATCTTCGAATTCTTTAAAATATAAAATCTGAAAAACTTAATCAACAACATTTAAACAGTTTCTAGTGCTAATAATAATAATTTTTATCTATAATTTTCTATTCGAATCTGTGAAATTATGTGTGACCTTTGCTCTATAATGTTGTAATTTGGTGTAGTTAGTAAACAGTTCAAATGTAGTAATCTTTGTAAAATTTCATTGCCCTAGAGCAAAAATTGACAAAATTAGAAATTTTTTTGGAAAATGTTGCCAAATTTTGGCTTTTTTGAAAATATAATTGTAAAATTTGTGTCTTTTGCTCTCTAATTTTGCAATTTTTTGCAGTTACCTACATTTGAACTACTTACTTATTAACCTAATTTTTAAAATTTACAAAACGTATTTTTTTCTAAAAATCGTTCTATTTTACATAAACTGTTAATTTAATAGTTTTAATAGTTTATCTCAAATGTCTCGGCAAAGACCAACTCTCTCGGCGACTTTTGTAGTTCGTTACGAAGCTTATTTAATTACCTTTTGAAGGATGTATTAAAAGTTTTATAATTTTGCAAGTTGTTAAGCAAAACTAAAAAAATAAAGTAAACGCATTTTTCTCAAGAAAATCTCTTTTTTTAAATATATTTTTGTCCCGACCCAAAGAAACAAAGCGGATTTTGGGTTCTATACCAAAAGACAATTCTACTTTAGAAATGGCTTTCCACTGCTCCAGTATACTTAAATTCCGTCGAAAATTTGTTGACCAACTTCATTAACAACGTCCATGAATCTGCGTCTCCTGATTAAAATCCAAAAAAAACTGTCATTACCACGGTGTCGTCGGTTCGTTTTCACTGATAAATGAATGCAAATTGACGTGAAAAAATACGGCCACATGGCGTTATTTTTACAACGTCACGTAAGCCGTTATCACGTAAGGTGTTAAAATAGATGCGGCGCGCCATTCTGGTTAAGTTTTCTGGTGAAACGTGCAGAAAATGTTGTAAGATATACGTCAAGAAGTGACTATAAGTTTGTTCTTTAAATAAGCGGAAGCATTTCATAATTCAAAAGCTGAACAAAATTTGCGCTATAACCGATACTAGACTTGTCCGATCTTAGAGTTACGAGCGCAAGCAACGCAAAGTGTCGCAATAAGAGTAGAAACGCTGATGGCGTTATAAATTCTATCGTGGCTTGTAGCAATAGAGTGGTTATCAGTGGCATTTTTCTCCATTTGAAGTTTAATAGTATCGAGGGATGATTTAGTTAGGATGAGTTGTGGCACATCCGTAGCCTTCTGATATGTCGTCGGTTCAGTGCTGCCACCATCGTAGCCGATCTACTGCTACACTACATTGATTTATTATGAACCCAAAACTACCGCAAACACAAATCAAAGCCTTTGATTTATAGATCTAATAACGTATATCTTCATTATGTCGAAGAAGGACGCGTTTGCCATCGCTACGACTTTCTACTTAAAGATTTCATTACTGCACGAAACTGTTTAACAAAAAAATCTAACAGTTTTCAGTTTGCTTTTTTTAGACTAGAGCAACAACGGACGCAAACCTACGTTTAAATTTGCATCGAGACTACTAGAACACTGCGAACTTTACGAGCTTGAACTTTCACAGTCAAATAATACACGTATGAATTGTTACGGCGGTGTTCGAAATACTCGTAGTTTCAACTAATAAATTATGCAGTGCAGCATCCGTTGTCCGGACTGTCACAACATTCGCTCTGTTTGGCGGTTTCGTCGATGCCGCAAAATTATCACAACTTAATTAACAGTTATTTACAATACAAGCGCCGAAAAAAACAGCCGGCATTTGCTATGAGCTTTTCGCGAGAGTAGTGAACATAATTTAACTGATTTTTCTTATTATTCTTGTATTAGAAATTGATAAAAATCGCGCAACTTTGGAAGGTAGAATGGCTTCGCATAGTTCGGCGAACCCTCAAATAATCTCGTGAGTAGGTATTCCAACTGCAAACTGTACTCCAAATGTTTGTAGTGTAAATACATCTAAGACTAACAGAGAGCAAGTTATAGACGATTCTGTAGATAAAGGAATATCCGCAAACTTTTGAAATGATAACACATCGCAAACTCCGCCGCATTCTTCGTCTAGAAAACTAATCAAATCGCAAACTCTGGTCGAGTTCAACAGAATATTTTACAGTGTTTGTTTAAAACTTATACCTAAAAATGTAACAGGGCGACCACAGAAAACTAAAAGATAGAAACACCAAGAAGTTTCAAATATCTGTTATTTTTTGTCGTACATGCACTTATCTACACCACTAAATTCCCCCCGAAGTTTTGAGTAAAAAAAGCTCCAAATGTGTCACGACAGGACTTAAGTTCACCGATTTAACGCGAGAGATAGCTTTTGGGGGTCATATTCGAAAACACTTTTCACCATTAAAATGTGGTCCGCTGCGATTAGATCCGCAGCAAACGAAAAGAGCGTGTCGAAATCTATAAACGTGCAATATTTTATCGCATTTAAGCTTAAAACATATACAATTACGATTTTATTTAAAATTGGAAATAAAAATTATCCACGTAAAAGTTGAACGATGCTCGAACAAAGCGCTATTACGATTTTAAACAACTTTGCCTCAATAACTAAGTTAATTAAAATTTGTATTAATTTGGCGTACTTTTATAATAAAATTTAGCAAAAATTGATGCAAATGGGGCGGTTTAACTAATTATTTTTTAACTTTTAACTTGACAGGCTTGACATTTAACGCATAGTGACAAAGTTAATACCAACATGCATTTGATAACATAACTATAATATTTTTTTAATGAAAACATAATAATTTAAAAAAATCATGTACAGTATACTCGCGAAACGCTCATAGCGAAAGCTCGCTCACAGGCAGCTCGCCGGCGAGCCGCATTACTGCTCGTTCCGTTTTAAGTTCTTTTGAGCGCTTGTTCTGTAAATAACTATTAATCAATCACCTTCAAACTTACCAATTACGATGATTAATCAATCATTGATCTAATCAAACCGAAATAAATGTGTTTCATACAAATACAAAAGTTTTACTTGGTAAAAAGAACAAAAGTAGTAAAGTACATAGAATAAATGTAATAAAATGAATGCGTCTGTTGTTTCAAAAGTAGTTTTTTCATGTCAATCGATATTCAGCGACGTGCTTATGTAAAGCTTCACTTTATTACTTTATCCACAAAATAAACGAGTAATCATTTTAGATTTATGAATATTGTTAGCCACTTGAAAACAGAACATTGTATAAATATTGACTAAACTGAAGTTGTAACATTTGATTTAAGCGAGATATTTTTGTGGTTCAGGTAAACGAACAACGACCGCAACTCAATATAAAAATGAGTTCATTACTTTAGTAGACTGTTTAATAGGTCATAAAGAGGAGAGCTGTCAACCCTAAATTATGACCTAATTCAATTATTACATCTCCCGTTAATTGGATAAATTTTCTGCAACCGCTTTTACTGTAATTGGGTGACATTAAGATTGTACGAGACCTCATTGGAGATGTTATGAGTGATTGTTATCCGTTTTGTGGTAATAATAGGCAGAACAACGCGATCTCAATGCCTGTTCTCAGTTATTGACGTTTGTTTAACGAAGCCATTATATTATAATCAAATCCATTCAAATCACCCTAACAAGCAACCCAACTTTTTAAAAAATTGTTTCACGAATTATCCCCAGGGACTGGCTTAAAAAATCTAATACATATTAAATCGACTATAAATCCTAGAATCCGGTTCCTGTTTTCCATTGTTACCTAAGAAAATTATTCCGAGTGCACATCTAAAAAGAAATGGTGTCACTATAACAATATCTTATAATTTTTGTTTCGTTTGTAACACGAGCAAAAAGTTATTTGGAAAAGCGCTTGCTAATGGAGATGGGATTTGAAAAAAGGATAATAAAATGTTCATCCATCTACAAACGCCATCTGAAAACGATTATCTCTTTCGGAATCATTTCTCATTTCGAAGACATTGGAAAACTTCCTGAAATTCAGATCTGAACGTTTTACTTTTTAAATTAAATTTCGTACGTGACAGGCATGGAATTTTCACACTTTGCAAGGAAACTTCTTGCTTCTTGAGAAAATATATCATTGTCCGGAAAATTTTGAGGACAAATTTCACAGCTGAAAAATTGCATCATCTAATTCGAGGGAAATCGCAGAAAATATTTGCGTTTTTTATAAATGGCTAATTGAAATATCACTCGTACAAAAGCACATGTTTCAATCAACTAATATTTAAACAAGGCATTAGGCTGTGTAATATTAATTAGATCTCCAGTTCGTGTCAATGGTTAAACAAAACTGATTTAATTTTCCGCGCAAACACAAGTAATTTCTTTCGGTTTTATAAAAGTCCGTTAACAAGTTAAATTGATGTGTTTGTTTGCTGTAACAATAAATGTAAAACAGCTATGTTTGCTTTGAACATGCGAAACACCCATGGAATATAAACATCAGGAACGATTTATTATCAGAATATTGACATGAATTGTGGGAGATGACAATAAAAGCTCTAATTGCAAAAACCAACGATAAATTTTGTGCATGTAGCACGAATTTTAATTTACATACCTCATAACTTACGTGCATTGCATAACAAAAATCAAATTTGAAATTTAGGAGATTCGCGGTTTTTAATTGCCGCGGAATCAAATGGCTATAAACGATCCGATTACATTGGTGTGATTTTTTTTTAATTCACCGAGTTCCTGCTCGTATTTACCTGAATTGCTCACACACACTTCAAATTCTTTCATTATTAGACATTCCTTATGAAGACCGGAAGCGTTAATTGCACCATAAAACCGAATGGAAAGATAATTCGATGGAAGTCGTTGAGCTGTCTTCGTTTTTTGGGGTAAACAGGATGAATGCAGAGACGAAAGTATGTTAATGAAGGCACTTGGAAAAGTCGGTCGCGTGCTTTATATCGGGCTATTCTCAGAACGAACATTTGCCCACCACACATCTGTTTCGTGTAAGCTCGGATTTTCCTGACCTGTAATTTACAAAGTTAAATTATTCCAAGATATTTTTATCTTAAAGATTGTTGAGTTGAGTTATTGCAAAATTTGTATTCACGTCTCAACGCACCGCGCGAGTTCTTAATTTTGAAAAGCTCAAAGATATTTTCTCGCGCAATTAAAATACACGGTTTTGTTCACTGAATATAGATAAGCTGTTGTTACTTTCAATTACATGCTTTAGAATGTGTTTTAGTTTATTTCCAAGTTTCAAGCTCGTTTGGACTAATATTATCTTTAAATTTGTTCGGGTTTGTTCCACCTTTGTTTCTGCACTTATAATTTCGCAGAGTCGTTTATTAGACTTTTCGTTGACGACTTAATTCAATTACAGAAAACAAAGAAGTGTTATAACACAGCTGAAAAGAAACAAAATGTTCATTTGTTTTCCTAAATTTGTCCCTCAAATAAGAAAATTGCTTTATTACAGCTTTATAGCGGCTGGCTTTGAAAGCGCTGAAGAAAGCTTTGTTTTATGAAAACTAAGTTAAAGAAGAGCAGTCGAACGGGAGCTCAAGTTTAATACTCATCGTCTTTAGCGGAGTCTAGGTAAAACATTAAAGCACAGAGACTTGCGAGCTATAAAACGCCACGACCTTAATGTCTTGATGGAATGATGTCATTAATGTGAAGAAATGCATTCTTTCTGCAATTTAGAACACAACTTTGAGAAAAACATTCGGTTTTCAGTGCTCTTTCCTTCCTGACTACGTCGAACTACAGCCACATGCAATATGCAAAAGTGGTTACTGCAGCATGGAAAACAAAATTGTGCCACAAAAACTTCCTATTTTCGAGACGAAAGGCTTTATCGCTCTGGCATTATTCAACTCTTTTTAAAAACGTGAGTACCACAGTTCGTTTCAAGACTTCCTTCCATTGTTCAATATAAAGAAATTTTAGCTTTTACAGAAGCAGGAACGCGCCCCGAGCTGAACATTTTCCTCGCTTATTATGCAAATATCTATAATTTGAAATTCGTAACGTGAAATAATAGAACATGTGCAAATTTTGTTACATAATTAATTATTAAATGTGGCCGCTATATCGCTGCCCTTAAAGTGTTAACTGCTAAGCCGCTAGGCTTAAGATTAAACTCGAATTTCGACGCAGCAATTTTCTCAATAACTAGCTCCCAACTTAGTTGGACGTATTAAATAATAGAACCGTATAATTGATAATGGGAAATGTTTTGCTGTATAATTCAAATTTGAGGAAATTTTTGGGCCAAGCAAGGAAAAATGCGTTGTGTAATTTCAGGGAAAACTAATATTTAGTTAACTGTTATTTTGTTTATTTAGTGTTTAATAATATTTTGAGGGTTGTTGAATTATTGAAAATACAATCCAAAATGAAATTATGATTGGAAGTGATCAAAACGCGAGTATTTATTTTTTTATGTTATCAAGGGCAAAAAGTGTAAATTCGGCCTTTGTCTAGCAGCAATCACAAGAGGTAAGTGATGTCGATTTTACTTACATGTGGTCATCAAATGCTATTGACATAGTTGTATTCAAGGGCTTATCCGTATGCGAGACGCCATAAAGGGCACACGTGCTCCACATTTCAAACGACCAACCACGATCTAACAGCAGACGTTCTTTAACTTGATTACATCCACAAGCTCCCTTTCTTTTATCTCTCAACAACACGATTTTACTTATTTTTTTGGTTTTGTAGTGTAACCGCCCTCATTTTCTCGCCTCCATATAGATTATTGGATGTTTTAAACATGGACACGTAGTATCCCGGAACAAACCGGAACCGGTTCCGGGAAATTGATTCCAGCTAATAATTCGCTACGCTTTGCCACAGAGGACTAATTGTTTTAAAGTCCGTCGTGTAATCACACTAAACGTGTGGAAAGAAAAAATGCGTATCCGGTAATAAAACGAACAGACACTAAATTCTGCCGCCATTTACTTTAATTCATTATATTTTAAATTTTATCACGAACTCGTAAATTACGCTTAATTGCACATACGTTTCAAATAATTACAAGAATAAAGCACGCAACGCGCAGATAGCTTTACCATAAAAGCAAATTAAAAATTGCCGGGACGCTCATCATATTATGAATTATTAGATTTAGCGGTCACAGGGTGAATTTATTTTTAGGGTTAGCGCTGAATCGTGATGCCGATAATCAGATTTACTCGTTTCCAATTCGGTTTTAAACAGAGACACTGTTTGAAAATATCATGGTAAAAGTCACGACAATCACTGGTAAAAATCTCTTAAAGTTTAATTGCGCTTCATTGTCCTAATACCGGCGCTACGACATGTAAGCCCATATTATATTTTATGGGGATGTTAAATTTAACATTGCGGAAATTCTGCAGTTGTTAGAGCTTTTGTTGGCGTGAGCGTAAATTTTGTACATATTTTACATTATTTTAGTGAGATTGCTGGTTTGAAAAGATTGATCATGATTTTCTGTGCTTATTTTTTCTTCAGACTTATAGACCGGCTATTTATACTTGTTGATGATCAATGACCCGTGCTGTGGCTCCGAAAACCACTCACACTTCACTACACATTAGCCAAGAATCTAAAGTTCAGCCCCTGAAGTTAACATTGTTCCTAACATAGTTTTTATTTAGTCATCAATGAAAAATGATGTATATCAGGAGGATAATTTGTTATCTCCCCCCATAACGGCAACAGTTTTTTGAATCTGTAACTCCGAATTTTCTTCGGTTGGAAAGTCGGCTTTGTGAGGTACCATTAGTTTAAATTTGCGAAATATTCGAGTATGAATAGAGGAGAATGGCAAAGTAGGGTAAGTCTCCACGGTGAATATAACACACAGATATCTCCATCAATCAACATCACTCCGGTTGTTTCACAGACTAAAGCCAGGAGCGACGACGACATTATGGCCTACCGACTTATACAGTCTAGAACCAGAACTGGCAGCATGTTCTTCTTGATTATCTACCAAGTCAAAAGTCGCTGGAGAGTTTCAGTTTATGGAAACAAACTTCTTAGACAGGTCGCTGGCACGCTTTATCTTCATACGGAAGCGAATTCGCGCACCTATTTATAGACGCTTTCGCGCCAAAAATTTATCGCCCAGGACGTAATTTAACCGCGATCGAAACTTTAATATGCATTCACAGTAAATCTGCCAAATAATGCGCCGGGATCGATAGAGGAAGTGCGGATTATCTCTCAAATCTCAACTCGACAAACAGCACCTCTAATTTGTAACATTAGCAATGCAAAGCACAACACGGAATTCTTGCTGAACTAATCAAAATTCTAAGAGTTTTTAAGCGATTCGAAGATATCCGGGAATGTTTGTAAATCAGGGAAATTTAATCAGCGAATATCGCCTACAGTAAAGGGTTGGTTGCAACCTTTTCCTCGTTTTGCTGCCACGAAACATGTTTTTGCTCCAACCGCCTGTATTGCTCACATCGAGCCGTTAATCCACTCTAACCTCCCTTAGATTAACTATCCCGTATAATCTTGCGATAATTATCAAACTCTACCACAAAATAATTACTAATTTAAATAAGGTCGCCTCTAAAGGACTTTGTACATATTGACAGGATATTCGAGAGAGATACAATCAAAGCGTGGGTTCAACGCCCGAGGTAATTGTGTTTAAACAATAATAACAGAAACTGAAAGAAAAATAAATATGTGGAAAGTAGCCACGAGTTCAATAATTGCTCATTAACTTAAGTACAAAGCTGTGTGCACAAATGGTGGAGGCGCCGGGACAAAAGTACCAACTAAAACTAATAAAATCAATTTTCGTCTCTATCTTCACTATTTAAATCGTTCGACATTTTTTAAATTGCCACTTAAATTCCGATTGTCTCTCAAAACTATCGTTATTAAATTTTAATTCGGAAGAAATATCTCCGCTTTGAATTCTCCACGAACCCAATTAAACAAATTTTAAGTTTCTACAAAGTTTATGACAGAAATTTACCAGAAGTAATGTTAAAAATCAATCAAAGATTTACATCTTTGAAGTTTTCGATTGCATTCAATTTTCCACGACCCAATAAAAACTTCAAATACTCTTTTCGTAGAGGAAGGGTTTAAACCGTCTGAGTGACACTGTAGAGGGCACAAAAGGCTCGGCCAAAGTAGCGAAGCTTTGAATAGGCACCCTTCGTAATCGGACATTTCCCACATGTCTTAAGAGGCCTTATGCTGTGCACAATCTCGATTTTCACATTCCCTTTCCTATCGATACCTTAGGAGAAAAACAAATTTAAATTGGCGACTTCCACAAATTGCTTCGAAGATCCTCCGTTTTTGTGTATATTCGATAAATTTAAGACAAATATTGTTATAAAACGCCTCGGGATGTGCCCGTAAGTTATTTGTAAAACGTAGGATGAGTGAGGCTGATTCAGATAACATAAAACTTTAAACATCTTGTAACAAAATTAAATGTAAATTTTATTCTTTGAAGCAAAATGTTGTGGGTTCAAAGGAATTTAAATCCGGTTTTTGTGGTAATAAAACATTGCGTTAATTTATTCGTCTAATAGAGAAATCATGTCCAGAAGCCCATCTTCTTGTTGACAATCCGAATATAAGGAAACACAATCAACCCCGTATTCTCCTGCTTTCTTCGCCTCCAAGTAAACGGGATCCAGATCAGAAGGAGCTTTGCCGTCATCGTAGTCTGGTCTGTAATTGAAACCTATTTGTAACAAACTTCAAGTTTACTGGTTACTTGTCGATAACACTTCCGATCTTACGTTAAGGCTATGTGAAGGAGATGTCCGTACAGTCCATTAGCTTCGTGATAAAGATTATCCATCGCATTCTCGCAAATGCTGCGGAGAAGACATGCACGTCCGTTGAGGCCGTTCCTAGAACAAAAATAGCGACGCTAAATTGAAGACCGCAAAGTATAAAGATGACAGTAATTTGTTGTCGCATTGTATTGTGTTTACCGTGTAATGTTTTCTTTAGAAATTCCACCAAATATTTGACTTGTTTTTGTTGACAATAATAATAAATAACACAAACAAACTTCTCCGTGCTAAAAGAAATCAAAATTTTACCATGTAAAACCCCCCGTCCAACGATTTATTAATGTTTGCGTACAAACAATATTCATGCATTATCCGACTCTGCCTCAAAGACGTAAAGTTCCACTGTAATAATGAAGAGCTGTTAACGGTCTTTTTAGGACCAACATTACCTAACTTATCACAAACAAACATTGAATCTTGAAATGTTGACTTTACGTTAATTCTAGTTTGATGTTCCAAAGTTGTAGCTTTGGCACGATTTTAATTTCATATCACGAAATGAAGAGAGATAAGCTTGTGAAAGTGGCTATCAGGGTTTTAACGGTTGTCCCCAAATTATTTTAGTTTGTAATAAACTTAATAGATGGGGTATTTACACGATGAAAAAATTTCTTTGGTAACAACATAACCGGAGGCTTATTCCCCGCGGAAGCTACTTGAAATTAAATTCAATCAAAACTTTCCAGTCTACTTGAAGCAATTGGAATGCTCAATTGAAGAGAGTTGGGTGTTTCTTAAACGTACTTTCAACTAGCGTCAAACTAAAATTTAACACCGAGACGGTAATTAGAATTACAAAGGAGCCGCTAAATGTAGTAAATAAAGTAATGAAAAGATTCCAATTGAATATGTAAATATGTAAATCTTACTTGTTTAAAATTGCTTCGATACCGGAATAAGCTAAAGCTCTGTCACTGATGAAGCTTTCCCGTTTATTTCGTGATCTTGCTATTATTGGGGGATATATTTTTGTGTTGTTGGTTGTCTGAGGTGCCACGTATTGAAATTGTATGTTCCAACCCCAAGCCATTGATTGCTTGAGGCCCAAAGGAATCGGCATTGCGAAGCCAAGGACGATCTGCAAAATAAAGGAATGGGCTTCAATTATTGCGCGCTTTTGCAGAAAAAATTACCTTAAAGCTGCCCCCCATTGGATAATACAAAGGGAGGGAGAACCGTTTTTGGCGGTGCGAGTTCTCCAAAGAGCACACCGAAAAATACAAGAGCACCAACTGCAATAAACTAAATTGCACTAGTCGATTTTGGCCCGACATTAATTAGTATTTATCACAAAACTAAGCATTACAAGAGGATTTTGTACCGAAAGATTTCAGCGCATGTTGAAGTAACGCCAGTCTAGAGGTCACTAACTGTTTTAGCATGAAAATAAGTACAAATATTGATACTTGTGTTTAGTATTGTCACTTCGTCAAAAGTTATTAAACTACGGAAGAAGAGGGGATTTTTGAATAACGAAGCGGACTAACCGCAGCGTTGGTTTGTGCTTTTCCACGGTTTTTCGCAGAACATGTTCCTAGCGATTATCCTGTTAGTGTAAATAGTAAAGACGATTAAATTACAACCCCAGTTTTAATTAAAATTTGTTGTATAAGTGATACCACTTGTGATTAAAGCTCATGGCTCTTTGTGGAAAATTGTAATTAAAAGTACACACAAATCGTGTTTTTCTATTGATATGATCCAAACTCTAAACAGATTTTCACGCGACAATTGAACTTTAATCTACAATCATTAAAGTTTTAGCACCCGTCAAAATCCATGAAAACGGACGACCAGTAATTAAAGCGTGAAATAAAAAGTGTCAAAGCTGTGCAAATGTCGGTAAGAAAAGTTTGTGCGTTTTTCTCGATCATTGTCTGTTATAACGTTATTGATTGCATTTCCTCGTCAACAAGTCAACAAGGAACAAGCACACCATTGCCGATTGAAGATCAGCAATCACCGGCGACGGTAACAAACTCATTTAGTTCCCAGAACGACAATACAACCGCACCCTTATGGTTTGTCGAAGCTCTCAAAGATATCGCTTATTACTTACGGGCGCACAAATTCAATGAATACGACAGGAGATACGAAACCGATGCAAAACTAGCACGTAGGGAGTATTACAGGTAGATATCGGACACCCAAGAGAGTAAAAAGTCCGTCAAAGAAAAATTAATTGTTTGGTCGGCTTGATTAAGAAGATGCATGCTCGAGTGCGATCAAACTAACTAACTGTTTAATTGCAGACAGTTTCCCCGACCGCCGCTGCGGTCTCTCCACTGGGAAGTGCACAAACACTGTGAAGACGATCTGTTTGAATGTGCAAACTACTTAAGAAAACGTATAAGAAATGCAGGACTCAAGAGAACGGACGATACGGTCGTAGTTATTCATGAACAACAATGGAATTTAAACAACAACTCGAAACAAATAGAAATTGTGGATGAAGACTGTAAGAAAATGAGAGAAGTCGACAACATACAAGCCAATCCGTTCGAAGGTAAGAACAATGCGAGACAGAACACACCACTTCACTTAAGTGGCGATATTGCTTCTTAAAGCATAACCGAGGAAAGTTCGAGCACTTTAAAAGTGTATTGAAACGTGTATTTGATTCTTAACTCAGCCACGTTCTTTAAATATTATTCCCAAAGGAGCACCTCTCAAATTAGTATGATGTATTCCCAATTGGACAAAGTTTGAGGGTCTCTAAGATCAAATCGCTATTAAGCAGACCGTCCGAATCATTCCCCATTTAATTAAGACACCTATCAGGTCCTTTAGAGCGTTTCCAATGGCGTGTCACAGCAAGTTATTACATGTGCTGGTACAGTATGAAGTCTCATCCGGCCCTTGAACACCTCTCTGACAAATGTGATAATTTCGCCAATTGTTTGGAGCCTGACTTCGGCCCAAATACCCGAGATAGTCGTGCCAACGACGCAGTTCCGTATTCCTGTGCTCTCTACAGCTTCTGTCCAGATCCTTGTTGTCCTGCGAAGCACCTGACTAGGCCGGAAAACTGCTGGAACATGCCAGATAACCCCTGCTTTCGAGCTAATCCTAAGGGTCAGCGAGAATGTCTCGTGAAGCGTTCTGAGAATACCGACTTTAGGTAGGCGTTTAAGCTATTGCTAACGACAACACCATGCGGGCACAAACAGAGTTATCTAATTTTTAAATCACCGGGGTCTTGCGTTCGAGGCATCTAAATTAGGAGAAACGTCAAGTCAGCTTGTCGTTTTTCACAAAAGAAACGGGGCGTTGGGAAATTATACCTATAGGAAAAAAATATTCGATTTCCTGCCTCAATAACGAGACGAAATACACAAACATTCCACCACTTTGTAGATGTAAACAAACTGTTATATTTACTACTTTCAGAGACATCATTCTCAATCGATGGAACGTGAGCTGTTCCTGTCCCGAGAAGGGTTTCATATGGAGTTCCTTCTACGGCATCTGCATAGATATCGATGAATGCGCCCTAGGAAGCCACACTTGTGACCTCGAGAATGAGATATGTCTTAATTTACCGGGAAACTTCCAGTGCGCTTGTAAATGGGGGCATACCTACGACAAAAAAACTGGGAAATGCAAACCGAGTAGTGCACTTATTCACCTTATTTTACACCCGGAGAACAATGAAGAGCAGCAATCTACTGAAACGCTCTGGACTAAGTTTTTACGGCTCTTCGAAGAGAAATCTTCTTGCAAAAAGCTCAATAATGATACTTTGATTATTATTGCTTGTTTGTTGTGTATAATTATCAAGTTTCCCTATTAAAAGATGTTGTTGACCACAAATTGATAGAAAACAGTCATCAAACCTCTTGCAGATGGTGTTTTCGATATAATCGTGTTTAGGAAGAGTAGTTTTAGTAGCAAGCATGTGCATCTAGCAGACACTATTATTATTATAGCTGAACCGATGTTGGTGCCAAGTGGAAAAGACATACTTGCCGTGTAATGATTATGATTGTTGAAAGTAAATTGGTAATAAAGAGCAGATGGCTTGGTATTATCTTAAGACTGACTGACGATTATAGAGCTTTACATTTCATTACCATTTTATTGCTGCTTATTTAACATGCACGACTGCGTGGCATGTGGCAAATTTATTGCGTTTCTACTTAAATTATTAAGCTTTTTATAAACCAGCAGGGTTTCTTTGAGAGAAATTTGAGGTTTGTGTCCATGCCTCGGCTGAAATTGAACAAATAACCTCATTGTATGTAAAATAGGACGTTTAATGCCTTTTTTGTCGTTAGAATATTAAATAAAGTTCGCGTTCCGGCAACAATAAAAAATTTATTCTTAAAGTAAAAAATTACAGCGTCGTAAAATATTTTCCGGCATAGGTGCTTTATCTGATCTATTGAAAGAGCTGGAAAATTCTTTTCAGCTGAAATGTTAAAGGTATTCAAGTCCCTTAAAAAACTCCCAAGTAAGTTTATTTGAAACCGTAATTTTTCTTTAGGGTGAAATTGAATCGTGTGTTGTTTACAGAAGAGTTTAATGCCGATTCATTTTGAGATAGTGGAGAAAGTCTTTTATCGGTTTGAATAGAGTCACTAAAAATGTGCCCTTCCAGGACACAAATCTTGTTTTCCCACACGAAAATGTCAGTTTAGAAAATAATTGTGGCTTGACGTTTTTATCGGGGGCAAATTTCCCATTTTATGGAGGTATTGTGGTAAAAATTTTAATCGATACACCATAAATCTTTGGAATTACCAAAAGTATAAGACAATAAATCAGGTTTGGAAGGCGGCAAGGTGGGCCGTCCGAAGAGTAATTAGAGATCGATAGGCCGTAAATCTTGACGGCAATATTACCGTAGGTTATGCAGCAGTACGGGCATCCATGCCCTTCCTGCGATGACCGACTGACCCTTATTCGTCTCACTCGCTCAGATTGAAGCGACATAAACGCTTCCCGACTGGAATTGAGCCAGCAGATAAAGAATTAGAGAGGCTGTCCCTAAAACCACGGCGATTCAGGTAACGGTAACTGCCACTAAAGTGTCTCATCTACAATTCCCTCTGATAAATCACCTGGCGATAAATTTAACCCGTCGTTCTATCTACCTTAATGAACTACTTTACACACCACTGCTGCCACAGCGATGGTCGAATGTACCAGACGGTGCAGTCGCTCAGACACATCGATTACAGGCGACATGGTTATCCTTCGACGCTTTTAATGGAATATCACTCATTTACTATAATGAAATTCTACCTGGAAAATGCGGGCTCAAATAGATATTTGCATCAGTTTACATAACTATGCGTAGTTTCAAGTTTATATACACGCATCCTTCGGTAAGACCGTGTAGCAGCAGATACCATTTAATTAAAGTGCAAATTCGCAGGAAAAATTTCACGAGTTTTATCAACGCTTGACATCCACGATTTGAATTTTTTATTAGGTCAGAGATAAAATAGAAGTTCACCTAACTGGATATTCCATTCTTTACAAGGTCCGGTGAAAAAATTATGCACACAGAATTTAACATCCACGAAAACGAAAAAAGAGTGATTCTTCAAACGTAACATTTCTAACATTTTCTCATTATTTCAGTTTTTATTTTTAATATAAATTCTTCTGCAGCTTTTCAATTCCCCGCTAGATCTATTCTTTGAAGTAGCTTACAACATCTTTGATTGTTTGAATAGAAAATTAAACGTTCGTCAGAGAATAAGTCGTTTTGACAAAAACCAATTTTCAACGAGGTACAAAAAGATATTAAATTTCTGTATATTGCGCGACTTGAAATATTAATTAGAGAGAGAATGAAAAAATCGGGAGTCTCCAAGATTTACAAAATTGAAAGGAGAGATTTGCTCAAATATCACCGGAATTTTAGCCTTCGTGGTCTTAATATTTGACTAAAAATAATGTGGAATTTTACCTGGCGCATCCGCCATTTTAGCAAGCGTCAAAGAAACTCAAAATCAAAGCAGATAAAAAATTTATTAAACTTCATCGTACAATAAGTTCCAAACATAACTCTAATGGCAGCATGCACTACTAACAATTTCAAAGAACTTTACCTGAACTATTAACACAACAAAGATCACATTTAAATTTCACTTTTCCAGTTTTCCTAAAAGTCAACAGGGCGCCCGATCCAATCCAGTATTGAGCGAATAATTCCTGTACATTCCCGTCCTAGCCAGAGCTTTGCTAAATTGTTGATTATTAGGGAAGAAGGACGTGGGCACCGTGTGTATGGTAGGCGGATACCTGTAAATTAAAAATGAAGGTCTAAATTCCCGACCTTTTTTTCTTATTTATTTACCTTCCGTAATCGCTAGAAGTGGTCCTATAAAAAGGATGTTCCGGTGGCCTACGCTGAATCCCATATCCATAAAACCAAGAAGGATATTCAAATCTTTTCGGTAGTTTGCAAGTACGGTAAAAGTCCGAGGTTTGCAAGACGGCGATGTGGCCGCCTTCCGAATTCCCGCAATCCATCTTCCAAAAGCTGTAAATCCCGCAGATGTCTTCGCTTAATATGGACTCTTGCAAAATTCCATACTGTGAAATTTTCACTGACACACGTCACAGAGGGTTAGTTTATATTGAATAAACTTGCCATGGAAACGGAGTTGGAGCCTCTTCCAAAATCTCGTTTTAATTACAAGAGAGCTTCTTTTACACTTTGTGCGTTTTACACTGAAAGATTTAATTAAAGTATCATCGATTAATGCAAACTACGGAACCTAATTAAGGAGATGCAATGCCAACAAGAAATTTACTCTAAAAATTAGAGCATTGTAGCTAAATGGTAAATACGCACGTGCTCTGCAATCACACCTAAATTGAGTATTCAAGATAACAAAATGCGGCTAATTAAATTAGTGTTGATTTGCTCAGTGTCTCCCGCAAATTTTATTTTGTAGAAGAAACTTTTATTACAACGCCTTTTTTTCTTAAAACGGGCATTTCGCACCCTCTGGCGACGAATAGAAAGATACAAACTAGAATTCTCTGGATAATATTCAAACAAACAGAAACCTTAAAATTAACAGATTTCACACCCCAAAAACCGCTCAATTTTTTTCAAACATTTTAATCGATTCTGAGCACGTTTTACTAAACCATCAAATAAACAAATAAGTAGGTAAAGGCCAAACCCTTATCTTACTTACATTGTGATAAGATAAGATTTGGGCACTAATCTTAGTCAAAATGACATTTACAAGAATTGCCGCATTTCTTCTAATTGTTATTTTTTTTAATTATAAAACAGCACTCGCACAACCACGGCAATGTAAAACGTGCGAAGTGCGAGATTTTGAAACAAATCAAGGTAATTTCATTAATTTTTTTGTACGAATTAAATTTTATTTTTTAGCTTGCTTATGTCCGGACGACCAGTTTTGCCTCACTAATGGAATCAAAAGGTGTCAAAAATGCAACAATTGTTACGACTCCTGGAAAAATACCACCAAAGAACGAAGAAACGACATCGAAAATATTCTCGAAGAAATTGTGAAGAAATACGCGGTGGATCTACCCGAACTCCAGAAACTTTTGGATACTTTGAGGAAAACAGTGGAGAGAACTGAGAATGAGTTCAACAAATTGAATCTTCTTGGTACTCAAACTCAGTCGAAAATAACGACGGTCCAAAAAAATTTAAAGAAACTCCAAGAAGACATTGATCGGGTTAGAGAGTTACTTAAACAAATCGGGATTCCACAGTCCATTCAAGATCTTTTGAGGTACTTAAAAACAGTAAAACAACTCGTAAGAGACGTAGTCAACGAACTGAAACTTCTGAAGTTTGATGCTAGCGGCGTGGACTTGCAACTAATTGCTAAAATCGGGACTATCCGTCAGGACTTGAATGATATGCTCAAGAAAATTCCCTCTCTAGAGAAAAACTCTTTGAATCTTGCTCTTTCTCTTGAGAATGATATCGATCTTTTAGAGTCAATACTATCTGGAGTAAGAGCGATCTTATAAGAAACTTTTCATGGCTTTTCAGTTTCAGGATAATTCGACCGCTCAGTTTCCACAAAATTTGAATGCGAGCTCTCAATGGATTGAGGAGGAGTTATTGTGGTTGTTTAATTTAATCAATAACTACCAAAACGCGTCTATCGATGTTGAAGGTTTGTCTAAAAATGCATCCAATGTCAGGTCTGCTGCCGAAAGTAACGACAAGATTTTGGAAGATCTTCTCAAAAAACACGAGAATTTCAAGAAGGAACTGGACGAACTCAAATCAGTGAGTAAAACCTGGTAATTCGTGTTTAACGTACTGTTTTTAGGAAGTCCGGTTTTATAACGCAACGGACCAAATCCGCAAACAACTCCAAGATTTAGTAATACGAATCGAAGAATTTAAGAAGTTGAAGAAAATTTTACGGCAGAAAAAACGACTGTTGAGAGAACTGAAACAATTCCACAAAGAACTGGAGGAGTTTGAAGCAATCATTAAAGAAGTGCAACAGTACGAGAAACAGTGGAATAAACTTCTTCACGAACAGACAGAATTGTTGATAAAATTCCAAGCCTTTGGGGATCTGAAGCCTGTGAGTGAAATTATCGAAGACATTGAAAAAATGACGAGAGAGGCGGAGGCGATCAAAAAGCAACTTGCTAATCATTGCACTGCCACCAAAGCCCCAAAATAATCGAATTTGAAAATGTACCAATTTTTTGAATAAAATTTTTGAACGATTCGGGTATGATCGAGTTTCGTCGGAGCTCAGCAGCGACACCAAGCGACCTTAGCCAAGCGACACTAATGACAGCTGTCACATTTATAGGTTAAGTTGTTTATGGTTTTATTTTGGAACCCCACACAAGTACGGCAATTTTTTAAACCAACTCTCCCTTATTATCGCTTTTTGTAGGTTTTGAGAAATGTGACAATACACTCGGCCTCAAAATGGTGATGCACAGAGCCCTATTCACATGGTTCATCCTTTTGGTCTTTTTGATTATCCTGTCTCTTCGTCTGGAGACCCGAATTCATTGGAACTGGTTCTTGATTTTCCTTCCAATGTGGGTCTTTGACGCAATTTTACTCATTGACGCCCTTTTTAACATTTTCGTGTTGTGTAAACACGAGAGCCCACGAACAATTTTCAAGAACAAGAACATAACGCTGATTGTGGTTGCTCTGTTGAAAGTAGCAGCCCAACTGATGCTCTGTCTGAAGCTGGAGAACGAATCATTGTTGTCACTGTACCATGTGTTGATACCATTTTGGATATTACTGCCCATACTTATAATAAATGTGTCTGTCACTCTGTATAAGCATGGGAACTATTTGCGCTCTTTTTGATCAATGCCTTTTATTCGAAATAAACTTTATTTTTAAGTTTTTGGGCTCTTTAAATTTGACGCAAGCGCAAAAGTAAGGTTAGCGTCCTGTCAAAAGTTGTAAACATTGAACATCATGGTAAACATGGAAGTTAATAAGAGAAAATAATAATCAAAAACGTCAAATGGAGAAAGTTACAAGTTTTATAGAAGGGCGATGCATGCAGATGTGCCCCCTTCAAGAAATCAAAATGTGAGGTTAAGTCCAAGTTCGAGCCCCCAAACTTTCACTTGTTTCAGGCGTGAGAAGGAGCGACTTCTTCACGTGTTGGAAGTAGTCCCCGGCACGGAAAAACATAAAATTCCCAAAGCAAGCATCCAACGTGTTGTAAAATCGTTTAGTAGATCAGCTGCAGGAAAAGAAATTAAAGTTGAGGACCTCAGACCCCCCACGGTTCTGTTACAAACAGTCAAATATCTGCTATGCGAGTAAAACTGTAATAATTAGGAAGTCCCAAGCTAAATGTGGTTTTCAGCGTCATTTCAACCAAAATTCTGCCTTGGCATGGCGTTTATGACTTTATAACAGACAGACTTATGGCTGTGAGACAAGATATGGTCGTCCAAAACATATCAAAGGTTGAAAGCATCACACTTTTACAACCAATAGTTCGTTTCCACGCGTTTGCTGCTTACAAGTTCATAATTTCACGAGCTATCAAACAAACGATAATTTGAATTTTGTAGGTTGTGTGACCACAGTGGTGCCAACTTTGATGCTCATCTAAACAATAACCATCTTCAGGAATGTTTGAAACGACTCCTCCACTGCTACGACTCTTACGACTACCTCCTAGCTGTTGATTCAAACGAGTGCAATAACTATATTTTAGAAACAAGACCGGAATTTGAGGCCTTATACCTCATTTTTAATCAAGGGAATGACGAGGCGCTGAGACGCTCTCTGATGATACCAAAGCTCTGCAGGTTTGGCATTGTCAACTGTAACCAACCTCTTCATGTTAAATTGTAGGACAAACATAGTAAAAGAGGCGATGCAAGTGTCGTTGTGTTGCAAATACGGAAATTTCGTGCGTTTGGGTCGGATAATTCAAACTTTCCCGCCGCTATTGGCAGCCGTGGCAGCGCTGAATTTACCCCAAATCCGGAGGTGAATTTAAAATCGTTGGGTTATCATAAAAAAAAATGTTTACAGGAGGGCGTTTCAAACGATGTCTGTGGCGTATCGAAACGAAAATTTAACTTTTCCCTTGGAGATATTAAAAGACATGTTATTGTATGGTGCCGACAGCGAAATAGCTCAAGATTGTAAACATTACAACGTGAAAACTCACGAAAAGTCTGTATATTTCACGAAGGGCGGGTTTGATGGTACAAAAAGTGTCGTAACTGCAAGACACGAGAGCTTCGTGGATAAGAAGCTCCTAGAAACAAATGTACAGTCAATTGTGTTAGGTATGTAATAATTTATAATAAAAGTGTCTTCTATTATTTTGCATGTTTTTTAAGTTTCGAATTTTTTTTATTAACCCTTTAACTGTTTAACTGTAGCGGAAAACAAATCACGGCTTTACGGAAATACGTAGAAGACGTTTTCGGTGATTTTTATTAATTTTAATATAATGGTAAAAATTTCAAAATCGGGACCTTACTCGGCGCCACTGATATGCTAAAACCTTAACAACAACGCAGAGCATTTTGTTCGTGAATAAAGGACCTATGCATAGCAACCTTAGTAACCGTAGTAATCATTGGCGTAGCATGAAAATTGGAATCAATTTCATTTAAAGTCCGTTTTTTTATTAAAAAACCACCAACACCGCACTCTCCCACCACTTTACAACCGGCAACGTCGTCGATGGTGACTTTTTGGTGTTAAAATCAAATAGGTTAGCTGCCTAATTGACAATTTGATTACACAAAACGGTCTTTCAAGCTATGCCGAGTCTTTTCACTATTAAATCATTTGATTTGCAATCCAACAGGCTGTAAAAGAAACGTTTTTAACGAAAACACTGCGTAATTTTCAGAAATGTCAAAAATTTTACAACTATTTTCTCACCAAAAATCTCCCTAGGCAACGTTGCCGGTTGTAATGCAGGGGAAGATTGCGGTGTTGGTAGTTTTTAAAAAAAAAAAACGGACTTTACGTTTTTCCTAAAACTGAGACAGCAAAAACAAAACCTGCCAACTTCATTTATTTACAGTAAACTGTAATGGATTTTTTTCCGCCTCTATTTCAAAATCACCCTGTACATACGTTTACAACAGTTAAAGGGTTCAATTAATGTAACCCGGCGCATCCACCATTGTTACCACGCGCGAGATTCATTTTTTAAATTGCAACTTTGATTAAACAAGTTGTGTCAATACTTGTCATTGTGTTGTCACCTCATCAAATCAAGACATTCCATTTTTGGAAGCTTTTCATCTCTTGCGCAATGCCTTCCGCTGAAAATGTTGTTATTATTCTTCGCCAAGTCCGAAGTCGTGTGGCGAATTTCCAAGAAGCGAAAGGAATAGCAAAAACAGAGTATGTCCAACTATTGGTGTATTATAATGTTGATTTTGTGCGTTTTAGGCAGTATGCATTTGTAGATCTTATTAAAGCTCTGTGTACACACACCTTCGAAGCATGTCGTTCAATCGTAGTAATGCTTTACAATTTCCTCCCTCTTTTGGAGATACTGGCTTACTTACTGAGATTTGTTTTGGATAACACTATAGATATTTTAGAGACTACAGAAACCAGCGAGAAGGTATTCAAATCTATAGTTTTTGTGGGTCAGGTAATTGTGCTCACTCTCGTAGTGTATATTATCCTGTCCTTTTTATTGGTCCCAATTATCGGGTTCATATTATCTTTTGTATTAAAACTATTCCGCATTTCTTGGAAATAAATCAACAGTGAACAAGTTACATAGTCCTTATTGTAGAGCGACACAACACTCAGTTCCTGGATACTTCGGTAGATTTAATTTGTACTTTTCCTCCAACTCAGGGGGCACGAAGCGCCCCCCGAGATAGTGGTACCGTCCTGTGAAACCCTGCGCACATTGTTTGGGTGCAGTTAAGGAAATCAACATTTCTGGCTCTATACCATCGGCGGGTTTCCCCTGTTCCACGTCCCATCCACTGGGAATATCAATGCTGCCAAAATAAGAACATTTAGACAGGTTTTCACCTTTCTTAACTTTACCTGGCGACCGGAACTTCGGAACTCTTCATAAGTTCAATAACCGGCACAAAATTGCTGCGGACGGGGGGCTTAAAACTGAAACCAAACAAAGCGTCTACTATCAATCCACATTGATTCTTTGTATCACTAATTGGGGGTAACTTTTCTACAACAACCACTTTAGTAGCTATCGCTTGATGCACTAAATTGTGATAAAGAGGCTTGTCTGTTCTCTTTGGGTAAAATATCTGTGTTTTATAACCAAAGAGTGATAAATGACGGGCACAAACTAGTCCATCTCCGCCGTTATTTCCAGGCCCGCAACAGATTAATATTGACTTGTTCCCGAGCTGGTCAAGAGAGTAACACTTAGAGATGGCAGTAGCGCAGCTTAGACCAGCGAGCTCCATTAGTTGATCAACGGAAAATTTGTAGTCGTTGAAGAGCTCAACATCGATTTGGATCGCATCTGGTTGATTTAGGAAACGCACCATGTTGCGCGTTTTATTGCAGCAGGTGCGGACAAACTGAAAGAATCGAATTAGTGGTGAATGCAAAAGAATATAAGAGAATACAGTTTTAAAATTGGGGAGATATCGCATCGGGGCAAAAAGTGAGGTTAGAGGTTTGTTGTGACAGGACCTGTCAGAGGTGGAAAAAAATCACTTTTCCCTGGAAAAAAACGAATTTCTGTTGTATTCGCAGCTCACAAATATGCCGGGGATATCAAAAACACTCGTCAACGTACCGTTTCCGTGTCTATGGTAAAATCACGGCGGGATCAGAAGTGAGGTTATTCTTATTTTGACGTTTCGGATTCCACGCGACTTTTTAAAATCGGTTCCAAACGACATAACGCAATTTTTCAGTTTAAACTCAGTTTATATTACAGTTAGTACAAATAAAGCGATTGTTGGAATTAAAAACGTACTTTGAAACACGTTAGAAACTGTGTTTTGTTGATAAGTTCAGTGGAATCTGAACTTTCCTCGATTGTCCAATTGGTGTCGTTCATCAGAGCGCGATATTTGAAGCTGTTTTCTTTGAATAATAAGTGTGAATTCTCCCTCCAGCAACAGAGGAAATTGCACCCACGCCGGTTAAAGTTCCGGAAATATCTTTTCGCCCACAAAAATATTGTGACGAAAAACAGAGAAATTGAATTTCTTGGATCGATGTGTTTACAAAGGTTTCAGTTATCACTCCAGCTATTAAAAAGAAACGGAATAGCTTTTAGACAAATTCCTTTTCTTAACGCTGAAAACACTTGATGTTTAGATGGGCACAGTGGTGATAAAGTTGAAGAAATGGTGCCTTAGGTAGTTAGGCACCTTGATGCTTATTATCCTGAAGGGAACAATTTAATTTAGAATGTAAACTTTCTACTTTTTAAATTTCCGTTGTTTCTTTACGAATGCATTAAAACTTTGGAATTTTTCAACTTAATGTTTTCTCCCAGTTTGACAATATAATTTCTTTCATTCTTCGCACGCCGCAATAAAATTCTTTTCAATTAACGCCTTGAAAGCCGTAATTTACAGTGGTGTTCAATTCTCGGCAAAGAAAGGAAATGCTGGATAGTTGCTTTAGATTACAAAAACGGATTCTATTTAAATACTGGTGGTGTAAAAATCCTTCAACATCAAATTTTAGATCGTCTGGAACTGCTTACTTGAAATTCCGTTGCTGAAAGTTCAGCTACACTATTTTAGAATTATCAATAGTGAAACGTCGCTTTGCACTAATTTTAGAATTTCATTTATCTAGTTGCTCACACGTTACATTTGCATCAGAATTTAATTCATCTCATTATGGAAGGACCGAACCACAGTTTGTCAATTAGGCGTCATCAAGTTAAATTCTATTTACGAACAGTTCAAATATATTTAATATTCAGTCCGTTCGGATCGTGGTGACATTTCCAGTTAATTATAACAAACATTTATTGTGTATTTAGTGGGTCCAATTAAAAATTATAAATTATACAAACTCATTCAAATCAGAAGCGCATATGGTTTCAGGAACAAACATCTAAATTTTGATAATCCAGTTGAGGGCTTGACAGCAATTATATCTTGTGTTTTTAACCTGTCGCAGACAGTTAGAGCAATGTAATGCAACTGCAGCACAATTTGACTTTTCCGTTTAACACCGGCTGTGTCCTGTCGGCGGGACATTGCTTCCTCAGCGATCTCTTTGTCCGTTTCCTGATTGTTCCCCTGCAACGTGTTCTAAATTGGTATTTCAAGAGACGATGATTTTGTTAACTGTTTTCGAAAGTAATTAACTCGTGTTTCTTCAACCTCACATGCCAACACATTTCGTTATTTTGTAACTCGTTCAAGTTATAATTTGCTACCAACTTTTTTAATATCCTCCAGAGTATCGATCTTGGAACCTCTGACATTTGTAGATTGATATGAGCTCCTAACATTTTCATTCAGATGAAATTGACAAAATAAACGCTTTTTTTTGTTATTTGCTGCAATATTTACAAGCAGTTTGGCTCAGCAGCTGGAACATCCATTACGAAAATGTGCAATAAAGTTGAGTGCTTTTTTGATCCACTTCCATACATATATAGGACATCTCACCTTAAGAATTATACGAAATGTTTTGTATGCTCATGGCGCGATATCAAGGGAACTGTTTCATTCAAAAGTGCATGCTCAGCGGATGACCTGATCCATAAAAAAGAAACGGCGAAGAAAGGAGGAATTTTCATTATGCTTTACACTATAAAAAACTATTTTTATGATGAAATTTTGAATTGTGATATTTAATAAAGAAATGTGATTTTACTTTGAATACTTCGCGCTTCCTTGAATATTCATGCTTATGAATGTTCCAATATAAATTAATTTATGACAATTCATGCATCTAAATTGTTTTTTAATGATTCGTTGTGTACACAAAAAATTCAATTTGTGTTCGCTTTATACATATAACAAACGAATTAAAAGTAAATTAATAAACAATTGGATCGATGTCCGGCGATTTAGAAGTGTACGTGGTGATTACAGATTTCTGTTATATCTTTTTGAAGGATATAATTCGAAACTTCTGTTTAACTTTAAAGGTAAGTGAGACTCTCAGCTATAATTAAAATGTTCATGAAATTCAAAGCGATTACGAATTTTAATGAAATTCTATGACCCAAACATAATTTTCGATACATAAAAAATTGTTGAATCCGATTTAAAATGATTTGTTGTGGATGAGTCATGATTTTATTTTTTAAACATTCAATATTTGCTTACACTAATTACATTTCGGACGAAATTTGTACTGGAGAAGTGAAAAATTATTTCTAAACATTGAAAAATCGATGTAGTAAGTCTTGATTTAAATAGAAAATTGTATCTGAAAATTATTAGAAACGAAGTTTGGGACGTGAGGTCAGTTTTCCAAAAATATGGAAAATACTAAGCCAATAAGGTAGGAGTTTTATAGGTTAACTTGTTAACTTAGCTTTCACAAAAAACTGTCGAAAACTTCCATAAATTTGCATGCATGTTTTGTACAAAAAATTAAAAAATAAATTTTTGGACAGTAGAATCCGAAAACGTCAAAATTTTAGATCGAAATCTTAGTAAAACAAACTTTGAATTCAGCAATTTTAGAAATGAGTTTTTACTTCTCCAGTACACTTTTGTTCCAAAATTAGTTAAATATTATTTAAATAAACAAATAGGCACAAATGGTGGATGCGCCAAACAAATTTTAAATAAATGAGTTGTTTTAAATTAAAATTTCAATCAGGGTCAGTTTACAAAATAATTTGATTGAAATGAACTTAATAATAGCCTATGAATTTAATGATTGCGACATATTGATTGGCGAAATGCATTCATGTCACTTTAGTGGCGTTAAAAATTTAATGTGAATTGAAGATTTTATTTAGTTTTAGTAAATCGCGCTTTAATAAGTGGATGTTCTATGAACTGCTATCAAATTGCAGCATCAATAAATAATGGCAACAGAAGATAACCTGCAGTTCTTTTTTAAGATATGGGCCGTTATTTTTTTGACAAAAAGTGGTATTGAAGCAGGGAATTTTATATTAAGGAAGCAAGATATTTAACTTTTTCATTTTTCTTATTACTCAATTTTCCTTTTTGTCATAAACGTACATTGAAATGTGCAACGAAAAGGCGGTTTCTATTTTCTGAGAGAGTCAATAAAGCAAGCAACTCACTCAAAGTGAAGAATTAAGTAGAACTCATCCTTCCTTTCAAACACAAAACGATAAAGTTAGAATAACTATTGAAGCAATTTACACGTCTTTTTAAGAACTGTTTATTTTGTGTAATATAATAATTTGAAAACGTAATGAAAACTAGACCTTTCGGGAACTTTGCCCCAACATGGTGTAAACGAGTCCGGCTTTTAATCCAAGCAAATTTTATAAATAATCGTGTTTTCAAAAACATTAATTTCGGTGAGCGCTGACAAAATACCTTCCCTTTGTTGTTGTTTTGTTGCAAACAGTTTGTGTTTATGTTTAATTAAATTCTCGTGTTACTAACGAATTCTTCCAATATGCTAAATTGGGAGCCCATGTTTTCGTTAAGCCTACAACACCTTACGAGTAGCTTTAATTGGAACTCGCGGATCTTATAACCCTTTGAGACCCCGTAATGTTAATTAAAGGAGTGTTATGAAAGACGATTTCATCACAAATCGAATCATTAAATACCATCTTTGAGAGCGTCGTGGTTAGTCGATTTCGAGTTTTTTAGTTTGAATCGTTGGAACAATGGCGCGGAATTTAAGAAAGGGATAATTAGAACACGACCTCATTACTAATTGGTATATCCGGAATCCAAAACCGTTTTAGGTGAATGTAAGAAAGTTGCTAACAGCACCAGGGACCTAAACTAAAGCGAAAAGTTGCTACAGTTTTGTCCCAATGGGGATCATTAGTGAGTTACAATGCATCGAAGTTTCTCAACTTTTGAAAATTTATTAAGTTTCATCGAGTTGCGTTTCGCTTTTTGATGAAATTTCATAGGCTTTACTCGAGCGGATAATTCTCGACCTGAGATAGCTATTAATACGTAAAGACAATGAAAATTTCATGCATTCTTTGAGTTGAAGTTTGAGCAGTGCCGCCATTCCCACGTGTATTTTTGCGTCTGCCATTTTGGCCTGAACTTCTCAAATATTCATCCGATAGGTGTGGAGACATCAATATGATATCACATCCGATTTCCGGTTTGAGTGGATTTTACAAATGCACTTTTGATAGATTTAGAAAACATTTTACATGCGCATCATGGATAAAATCTGGATGGCATTCTAACAACCCTTCAATTCCGGGGCGTTTGAAAAGAATTGAAAGGAAACTTGAGAGAATCCGCTTTACATTTACATACAGTTCAGTGGTGATATAATATCGACGCGCGAAAACTCCGAGACTTTTCCTTGTAAAAACTAGTGGAAAAGTTAAATAAAAAAATCAGCTAATTATCTTATATTTTCTCTCGATCTCACGAACAATGGGGCGAAATGGAATGGAAGTCGTTTTGAATCTTTTGTGTATCCGAGCCTTTGTGCATTTGTATTCGTGAATTCAATGTAATTAGCATAATAGCTTTTTACGGATCCATTAAATTCATAATTTATGGACAAAATCTCTCACTTTATAAAGATACACTTCCTGTCAATCCACGGACGTAAATCCGTTACGTTAAAGTGCGAAGACAAATTGAAAGGTAGAAAACGCAATTACTAGTCATTACAATCAAGAAAATGAACACTTCCTCAAATCACAATAGAATTAGAGTGTTATTCGGTCGTAATAGCTCGTGTGGAAAGGTAATGAAAGAGAAGCTAAAAGTGAATTTAATGATCACGAGAACAAAGCAGTTTTCGTGCTACTGATTTACGTTATTGTATCCAGAAAATTTCCAGCTCGCACTACAATTTTTTGATTTTCTTTTCGAAATATATTCTTGAAAGCAGCAGTTAAAATTGACTTTGAATAAATTATCTTTCAAACGCATTTGCTGCATAGACTGAATTTCATTTTGCATACGGAAAGAGCACTAAAGTGTCTATTTCTGAATATCTCCAGACAATATTGACAGCTCGTTCTGCAAATGGGATTTATTAGATATTACGTCACTCTTCTGCACCCTCCCATCTTTCGGTATTAACTCGAACAGAATAACAACACGTCCTTGTTTATATAAAAATAAAAATACAGTCCGCAGAAAATTTGCAAAACCATCTCCGACATTTACATAAAATAACATGTAGGATTGTGTTTCACTGCAACAACAAGGTCCTCGTATTTTTCTAGGCACATGTCATGAAAATTTGCAGTTAAATATTTTTCATTTTTTAAATAAATGTTTCAAAAAGTACCGTTGAAATTAGGTGAACACAAATTGGAGGCCGCATTAGCGCTAAATCTATTTATTTACAAGTAAAAATACACAAATCAGAGCGACGAAATGAAAAGCTGCCCCATAATAGAGGCTCAAACGCTAATTTGTTGAAGCAAAGCAAACAGTGGCATTTTTGTAAAACCGAATAAACGTGACCAAAATTTAAAGAGTCGGAGCAGAAAAACGTTGTTTGGAATTTTACCAAAGTTATTCCCACAGTTTTAGAATTTGAAATGATCAAATTTGGGTATCGGTAAAATGGTGGGTGCGCCGGTATATTCCGGCAATTTTGGAAATTGCGTTCTGGAATAATATTTGAAGTGTTATATTATTCAAACTCCCATTTTGTGACCGTTTTCAGCACAGCGTTCAATAACTCGTCCTAATTAGAGATAAGCGAAATAATTTATTTGCAAACCGCGATGGAATTGATAAGAGCAGATTGTCTAGTGCTAAGTTAATGTGTGGCTGTGGAGATAAACAGTTTTATGGAGAATTTCGAAACAATTCACGTAATTTCCAACTTTTCCAGTGAATAAAGAGCATGCTTGGCTGCCAGGTTAAACCGCGCTAATTATACAGAAACATTCCGGCATTGCTAAGCATAGGACTGTATTAATGAAACTAAATTCTGGTTATATCTCAACACTAATTAAGCCTTAACATGTATGTTTTCTAGGCCGTCCTGGGTGTCATAATTAAATCTTAAAAGGAAAATAATGTGAAAGTTTGTTAGGAAAAATGAAATTACGGCGGCGCCACTTTTAACATAAATATTACTTTAGAAAGTTTTTTAAATTAAAAATTTACACCCTGGATTGAAAGTTGGGTTTATACCCTAAGTGAACACGAGAGTTTTCTCTGCAACACGATAAAGGATGGGCGACTCAATTTATCCTGAAAGGAAAGTGCTGAACGTGAGGTGACCTAACCTGCATTGACCGGTCATAAATCAAATTGTAAAACAACCCTGAGGTGGTCATTTTTCAGGAGACATTATAAAAATTAAAATTTTGTTACATCGCTCATATTTCACTAATCGATGCAAGGGGTTGTCTTACGCAAACCTAATAAATTTCAAAGTTCCGCAACGTGTAATTTTTACTAAGAAGCAATATCATTCTAGGGTCTATTTTCTCCGGAGTTAGTTTCAGACTAAATAAATATTAGATTACCTATTCAAGGATAAAATTTCTTAATCAAACGCCGAAACTTTTCGTTGCTACTTTTTTGTGAGGCGATAAGTAAGCCTGTCCCTGCACATTTTTGATACAATATTTTGTTATCGGCAGTTTTTTTCTATAGATAAGGCCACTACTGCGGCACATTTTGCTAAGCTCCTATAACTTTCCGTTTTTATAGCTGATAATAAAGTTGCAAGGGTGTCAAGCAGCAGCGAAACGAATGTAAGTGAGAAGGGCGGTTCTCTGGTTATGGGATTCTCACCGGAAACAGATCGTATAATGTCTGCATGTTCATCTCATTTGTTAAAGGAGGCAAAATGCAATCTATCATGAAAAAATGATTATCGGAAAAATATAAATGGAGAAATTGATGACCGCGATAATATTTCTTTCAGTGTTGACAGTTTGGTCGATACAGAGAGTTTTTCTAGTTTTCGCCGCCGATTGGCATAATTTTTCAATAAAATTGTATCACAGAAAACACAACTTGGAGTATTTTAAATGAGACCTGATTCGACAGAGTCTCAAAGGAATTAAAACGGAGTTCATTTCAATGCAAATAAAAATCTTGATTTGAATAATTGCGTTGAATATTCATTGCATTATTATTTTAGAAGTGTGATTTGGACGCAATCATTGCGACACAGGTGCCAAGTTCACAGATTACTTTTTTTTTAAAGTCACTACAAATCCTGATTAATCTGGTATTATTGTGCAGCAAATTTCTGCTAAACTATACGTCGTTTTTTCTGCAGAGATTTTTCCGATTTACGAAAAAGCTATTTTAAAAAACAGTGAGTTTGAAAGGGATAAGTTAGATACCTATAATGGATACATGTCAATTTTGATTAATAGATGGCTCCACAAGCAATTGACAAGTTTTTTAGTAATCGCAAAGTATAATTACAAAAAACATAAAGTTATAATGAAATAACTGTCAATCCGCACCTAAAATAACTATAACAATTTGGTGACAATTTGACAGTTTTTGTTTAACATTCCACAGAAACTGTAAGAGTTTAAAAGAGCTATTTTATAACAAGTATGTAAAATACAGTTTTTGCGGACTAATCGTTGCTGTTTACAGACGAGGAAAAAAAAATACCGAAAACAGCAAGTAAATTGCGTTAAATTCACTTACAAATCTAATAATTAGATTAAATAAAATTGTTTAATTGTTGTATTGAACCACTGTGGTTTTAGGAGCTTAAATGAGTCTGTAAAATAGATATTTTTGGGAGCGCACACTAAAAATTAGCTGCAGGAAAAATGTGGTTTAGTACAGTCAGAAATGGTTTTATTTAAACGTCTAGCCCTCTATAATGAGGTCCTTTTTGCCTCTCCTCAGCAACAGTGTTCGTCGCCTCTTAATCCTTCGTTTGCACACGACAATACACACAAGAACTAACTTGACCTAGTTCATTAAGAAGGGCGGGAACAAGGAGGTTTCAAGCAGGATCCTGCTAACCCCCTGCGGACTTAGAAGTCTGCATTAGTTCAGCGTCAGACATCGCACCGCAACCGCAGGAACAGTCGATAATGAAGCAGGGCTAACCAGACGCCACTAATAGCTTCCATTTCGGAAGCGAGACACAATCGCACTTCTTGTTACGTCGCCACGTGCCGAGAACTTTAACGTTTTGATCTAGACGAGACAGATAGAGAGGCGAAACGAAGCTGAGGCCAAAATTGGGAGAGCGAAGAGAAAAAATTCCAGCTATAGCGGATGGTAGTTTTGGAAATTAAAGTAGAACTGGGCTAAAACGGGGTGTTGGGATATTTGACCCTTCTCTTGTAGCTCTGAAGCTTGTTCGTATTAAAAGATTTTGGAAATTCGGCCGTAAAAGCTTGATAAAGCTCGTCGAGAAAAACGTATGAAGTTGTTTATTGTTATGCGCCAAGTTTAGTGTCTTGAAAGTAAACTCCCTCTATAAACTGCTCACAACCCTTTTGCACTTTTAATAAAATCATGGCGAGATGCTCTCTACATTTTGGAAGACTGCTCCAGTAAAGTTTGGCCAGGAACGTATTAACTTTTCTGAACAATTTCCTTTATTGTCGCGTCCGTGAATCTTCGAAGCGACACGACAAAGCAAAAAATCCGTTTTTACATTAATCACATGGTCGCATTTGAGATCACGGTGCGCGACAAATACTTAAATCCACTACACACACATACATTACAAGAGCCATTAATCCGGAGATGGATGGGTCGTGTTCGGTATAACAATGGCAGAATTCCGAGCCCTGTACACCCATACTAATAATGATAAGGCTATCAATAATTTCCTGCTTTGTACAGATAACGTAGCGTACCGTCTTTGCATAAAACGGTTTTTGCTCTCAATGCAGGAGATAGAATAAAAGTTTTCCGAACAAAGTTCATTTCTCTGTCGCAGTTTCTTATCGAAAATTTCGAAATCGAATTGATCCTAATAATAAAAAATTTCAAAATTTTTCTTTATTGTTCTAAAATTCCGTAATTTAGTACACTTAATATGCGCATCCAAAGTAATAAATTTACCAAATTTTGTTGTTTTGACGTTAGGAATGTAGAATTTACAGCATTAAATGGAAAATTTTGAGTTTTGGATCTGCATCCAAATGAAAATTTATAAAATTGTTGCTTCTAATTTTAAAATTACGAATTTTCAAACGCCCTTTAAAGCAATGAATTTGCTAAATCTTCCTGCTTTAACATTAAAAGTGGTTACAAAAAAAATGTGAAAAAAATCGGAATGTTGAGTTTGTTCTACAAATAAAAAGTTCTAATTTTTTTATTTCTTCTTCCCGGATGCTGTAATTTAGTATTCTCAATAAGCGTTCCTAAAACAATAAATCTTCCAAATTTCATTACTTTTGTGTTATAACCATCAAATTTACAAAACTTAATACAAAATTTTGACATTTAGTTTGTCCCAATAAAAAAAATTCAAAAATTTTCTCTCTTGTCTTAAAATTATGTAATTTAGTACATTTAATAAGCGCATCAAAATTAATAAACCCGCCAAATTTCGTAGTTTTAACGTTATAAATCTAGGATTTACAAAATTAATAAAAAAATTTGAGTTTCAGATTATCATTCAAATAGAAATTTCTCAAATTGTTACTTCTAGTTCTAAAATTATAAAATTTTGTACACCCTTTAAGCGACTCTCAAGCAATGAATTTACTAAATTTCACAGCTTTGCCGTCAAAAGTGTCATTAAAAAATCGGAATTTTGAGTTTGCCCTACAAATAAAAAAATCCAAAATTTGTATTCCTTCTTTTAAAATGCTGTGATTTAGTACTCCCAATAAGGCTATCAATAATTTCCTGCTTTGTACAGATAACGTAGCGTACCGTCTTTGCATAAAACGGTTTTTGCTCCGAATGCTGGAGATAGAATAAAAGTTTTCCGAACAAAGTTAATTTCTCTGTCGCAGTTTCTTTTTAAATTAAACTTGTACAATGTTTCGAGTATAAAAATATAAAAGGAGCTCGAGTGTCGTTCTATTCAAAGCGGGTTTGAGAGGGTAAAAGCAATAATGCATGTATGGTTTTTCCCTCATTCTCTCTAGGTCATTTGGGATTTACTTATTTACCGGGGCTTTTATCTGAAAGCTACTTTCATTCTAGTTTAGAGCCGGACTGTATTCGAATATTGAATGCTTTAGCCAGATATTTACTTCCTTTATCGGCATTTCCTTTCTGCACCACAAATTTTCTTTATTACCCTTTACCCTTAATTCCACAATGGTTAGCCGCAGCCAGGAAAGAGAAAATTACAGGCCGCTACGCAGGGCGGAGAAAATTCCGAATTGGGGTTCGGGGCGGTAATAATTGTTTATTATTTTCATATACAACTTCACATGGAGCGAAACACTGTAAACGAATTTCCCTCGAACCATTTTCTTCGGAAAAATAGGTAACCGGTAAACACAATATGAGAAAAAACCTGAAACGAAATTCAAGCCATTTAAGACATCTGCGCTTCGTATTACTAGAATTAATTTAGTAACGTTATCGATAAATGTATTTCTCTATAAAATTCCCTTCGTGGAAGCTGCGGATTTGGGCCCTGCTCTTTTCATTTAGTTAATTCCGTTCCTGCGGCTGGTATCTCTCCCTTGACAATAAATAGCCAATCCGATCAGATAAAAATAAATAATCTCTCGCCACCGATTTGAAAATAATCTAGTCACAAGAAAAGATTTATTAAAGAAGGTTTCCTATTTCCAGTTTCTTTTAGATTGTGATTAACCACGATACCATCTACTCCACTCGGTGGAAATCGCGTGCACACCCACTTTTCAGTCTAGTGTTACGAAATTTACTGCCTTAAACAACAAAGAAGCTGCTCGCACCCAAAAAACCCTATCGCCTAGTCTCAATAATAGAGCAAATTCCACAAGATGCGTGATAAATGTCTCGTACCATAGAGACGTGAATGCGGAGAATTAGGAAAAGTAGCACATCGGAATTTGGAGCGCTAACTAGCTTAAACTATGTCCCGAAATTCCAATGCGGGTAAAAAACGAGCTGGGGAAAAATTTTAAACGCGAAAGCAATTAGGATAATTCGGGTTATGTTATGTCTTATTCGCAGCAAACGGTTGTTTTTTCGACTTGTGATTAATGTTCGCTGCAACTCATCACGGCTGTAATCCATCACCGAGGGAATAACACTAAAAGTGGAAAAGTGCGTCAGGTTTTTGCTACTCATAATTTAATCGCGAAATTGATTGTCTTGGGTTAAACGCGTCGCTCACGCTTTTATTTACATGTTATCTCCACTGTGTTATGGTCCTGCAATAAAAATGAAGGCGATAAAAGCGTCATTACTGATGTGTAAAACCGGAAGATAAGAAATAACTACCGTAATTTAGCGGAGAAAGAGTTATTTCGTTGTCTGGATTATTTCCGATTTGATATTTTTAAAATGGACGCTCGAGACGTGGGATACATTTTACGAGAGATTTACCGAGGATATTAAAGGGAATCTGTGGTCGAACTTTGTAAAACAAGTTAATTACCAACTGTGGGAATTAAAGACTAATTTGTAACAAAATGTTGTTCCAGAAGTAACGTTTTTTGGGGAAAGCGCCAGAGCTGTGTGCTGGCACCTGCAGGAAATTTATAAGCCAACAACTCTGTTTAAACTAGTTTTTCTTTTGCAAAGCGCCATTTAAACGCCCGTAATTTCCCCGGGAAAAATTGTACAAATTAAGAGAGAAACTTGGACTTTGTATTACGAATTATTACTGGTTGCATAAGAGCACGAAGTAGCTTGAACGATTTTTCTTCTAAATTGAAAGTGCGAAGCACCGTCGCTAATTCAGTATCAAATATCATCCACCGTCTCGTCTTTCAAGCCATCAAAAGTAGGTTAAAGTGATTCCAGGTCGGCTTTAATCTGCCATGAAGCAAAATAGCCCCAAATGTGAAATAAAGAGCTTAAGTGGCTTCTTTTAGGTAACTTTGCGACTCAATAACTGCTGATGAGCAGATTTCCCACCGTTTGTTTAAAAAAGGGCTTCCAGGCGACAGTTGGTAATTAAGCTTCGAAATTGTTTGCATGGTCAGAAGCAAGACGTAATCAAATTTAATACTGCCTCCGACAAACACATCCTCTTATTCCGTTTTCCTGCTGAGCTTTCATGTTTTGACCGTCTGAATTTCTTACTGCAGGAAGTTTGTGTGCGAATTTCCTCGACATTTCGCTCTTGCCATATAAGCATTTATAATTAAGTTGACCCTTCATCCTGAAATAGACGCGATTTGTTGAGTTTGTAATCGATGTAAAGCGTCGTTTTTAATATTCACACTGCAGTTTACGACTCGCGTTGCAGGGGACTTACAAATTAAATCACAAAGTGTTAAATTACACCCTGGACGTCATGAATTATTTATAACAAACATTTTAAAGTTTCCAATTAAAATAACATGCGACGGCATATTTTAAGCAGATTGTATGACGGGAATTTTCTCCGGCAAATTTATCATCCGAGACTACATTAGATTAATTTAATTAATTTGGAAGTTACGAGCAAATCGTTCTAACTTCTTTTAAATTTGGAAAAAAGACGAAATGATTGGAAGACTACGTCTGTATTAAGATTGATCGGACAATTTTCAGGGGAAATTTCCTAATTTATCTCAAAAGCACTTGGAATATTAATAGAATTCATTAGATATCATCGATATAAAATCAAAGTTCGACGTTTTGGGGTTGCTTGAAAAATAACTGTAATTCTACCTCTCCAATTTGTCGTTTGAGAACGCGAAAATGTTATTAACTGGAATTTCTAGGAATTATAGTCGGGAAGTTTGTCCAATTAAGCACAAGATGAATAGATATAAAGAATAAAAATTCTAAAATAAGACTAGAGTTCTTGTAATAATTAGTAACGTTATTTCCTATAAGTGCCAATGCCCCGATTTTTTTTTTATTTTCCTCGAACAATGTTACATAGCGGCTCTGAAACTACCGTGATCTAATGGCAACAAAATAAAGAAAAATGACGCAAACCTGAGGTCATGTTTCTCGCATTAGCGACAAAACCGACTCTTTTGTGCCGAGCCATAACGGTACATGCCTTTCCAATGTCAACAAATTGGTTATGAAAATGGACCATTAGGTCATCTCAGTTCCTAGATGAATAATTTATACCTTTTTCATTCTTCTCGTTTGTTTTGTATCAAATCCGGAAGCGATGTCGTAACGTTCGTGAACTTTATATAACGTGAATCTAATGAAAGTGAAATTAGGAAATAACGAGATAATAGATGATGTCTTCGCTCGGTACGAATCGGTGAGGACCGACTAAGATCTATGCTAAGAAGTAAGAAGTACTCCGACTACAGCCAAGTGACGCGTGGCAAAGGTCTGCCTGATTGGTAATCAAGCGATGTGAGAAGTGCAGCCAATTTCTATTGGGTTTTGACTGGTTGCCAATTTCTAACTCCAACAAAAGTAGTCTTTTGGCAGCACAAAACCGTGAAAAATCCCAAAATCGCTATGTTATTTTGAGCGCGTTGCCTCACCTCCTCTCTCTTCCAACCTTGACGGGATTATTCAACAGCATTACGCGCAGTCCCCTCTTGCAATGCTTTCCGTTTCTTCAGTAAGCAGTCACTCTACAACTGTTACCTACCGGCTTCTTTCTTTGTGCGGTCATGTGAATGTGCTCGAGATTTCGGGTGTGTTGACTCAGTGCATTTAATTGGAATTAAGTGCTTGGTGGATTGTATCAGCAGCACCAGATGGTTTAATCAAGGTTTGTTACTTTGTTATCAGTTTTTGCAACATTCCGGCGAGGAATTTAACCTTACAAGACAGGTAACAGGTAGTACCTAGGGGTACCCCCACCATTTGACCTTTGAAAGTATGCACGGGTGTGCTCCAATGTAGGTGGTTTTGCGGAACATTTTATATTTTATTAGCAAATCTATACAAATGCTAAAATCTGACGAAAATTGATAGAAGTACCAGCCAGAACGTGCTTGTAATAATGCCACCCGCACTTTTGTACTTCGCAAGGTGGAGTGACATGGTCAAACTGTCCACGTGACTGTTATTTTTCACACCGATTGTAGTAAACTAGAAAAATATTCCAATTAGAAGTCATAGCTTTGTACCTTCTTACTTCAATGGTGAAATTTTCGAACTTGGGGTCATCAAAATCAAGCTTTTCTGGATTGATGTCTATACTGAATTCGGTATTTCCTTCGCCTATTTGGGGTGAGACACTAAAAGCATCTTTGACTTCCTGAGGGGTTTTGAGCACGGGGAGGTAAACCGCGTTTGGACCCTGTTAAATGCGATTAAAATTGTACCAAAATAAGTACCGTTTACCTGATCTGCATCATTGGCGTTTATGTAGATTGAGACTTCTGTTGCGTTTTGTTGGACATAAATGTAGTTTGATTGCATAGGTTGTATTTTCGCATTGTGGTCGTCGATGTCATTGACTAGTACTAAGATGTGTCCATCTGTATTTGAAGTCAATGGATGTTGAACCCAGGCTAATAAATCTATTGTAAAATTATTTATGCCTACATCTCTGTCAATGGAAGAAATCGTTATTAAACCACTTTCAACGCTTATATTTATCCAATATTCGAAGTCAAACTGTCGCCGAAGGACCGATGAAAGATAAGCTCCTAGAACATGTTATTAAGAAAACCAATAAAATAATCTACATTTGTACCGTCATCATTGACTAGATAATACTCCACTGAAACTTCTGGATGATTAGTAACTTCTGCAGACACATTAAATTTCTACAAACAACAATTAGGTTATAGTATTAAAAAATGGTATCACCACTATCTCTTCCTTTTCTTTAATTTCTTTAATACTGGGAATATTAGTCCAAATTGGTTTTCTGATTACATCCACATAGATGTAACCATCGTTACTGAGGCCAGCATCATTCTAAAATTGCTCTTTTATTATGATAAAACCACAGAAGGTCCCTACCGTCATTTTAAGTGTACAGCTATATTCTTGCTTCACGTCATAGTCAAGTTCCTTTTTTGTGAGTAAAACTATCTCAGCACTTGTTACATCGTCTTTCGGTTGAGTTACAAAGCCCAAATCAAATGTGTCTTGACACTAAAAAGGACTTCAAAATCTGTGCTACTTCTTAAAACCACCTTACTTCAGTCGTCACGAAAGTAAATTTGATGGAACTTAAATGCCCTTTAGAATCAAGAAGGGTAAAATTACATTTGTAATTTTGGGTACTAAAAAGAACATGTTCCTAGAATAATGAGTTTATAAATGTAGCAAATACTGACATAAAATAGTCTTACTGGTAGGTTGCAAAATGTTCCTTGAAGATCAGGTCCATCTATTGCCCCACAGGTGGTAAAAACTAAAAAATAATTATCAGAAATTGTCGTTTTTTGTATGCCTATGTACCGAAAAGTTGTATTATGAGCAGAAGTTTCATTTTGCGAGTGAACAGTTACCTTCGATTTATTATCTCAAATCAATAAGTTGGTTATCTTTCGACGAAGTATTATTGAAAGTTTTGCGTAATTCGGAGAATGATTTGTAACATTGGCATCCGCGGACAATAATTCAAGTGGTTATCTTACCATTATTTAATTTTTGTTCGATTAGGTTTTGTAGTTTTAATAGTTTCGCGGAACATTTTATTGCTAAATCTATACAATTTATAAAATGTGATGAACACTGATAAACGTATTATCTAGAACGTGCTTGTAATCGTAGCGCCTGAACCTTTCGAATGCCACTTTATTACTTGTTTTTACTGTTTTGAACTAAAAAGTACCATCTTAAGTTTATGGTGAAATTTAGGGTGAAATTTTCCAACTTGGGGTTATCAAAATCAAGCTTTTTTTGATTGATGTATATTGCGATCTCGGTACTGCCTTCGTTTCTTTGAGGTGAGGCAATGAAAGCATCTTTCACTTCTTGGGAGGTTTTGAGCACTCACATCTACCTCTGTTGAACACCATTAAAATGGTTTCAAAATAAGTACCGTTTACCTTATCTGGATCTTTGGTTTTATGTGTATCGAGAATTGTGTTGTGTTTTGTTGGATGTAAATGTGGTTTCAATGCAGAGGTTGAATTTCCGCGTTGTGGTCGTCGATGTCATTGACTAGAATGTACCAAGATGTGTCCTTCAGCTTTCGGAACTAATATGGTTCGGATATGCAACGGAGCTTACTATATCTATTGTGATATTATTTATGCCTACATCTCTGTCAGTGGGTGAAATGGTTACTAAACCACTTTCAAAGTTTATTTTTATCGACTGATTGTTGCAAAATAATAGCTATTTATTTGAGAAGGATATTAAGTAATTCATAATGAACGAGGACGTTACTTGTTAACGTCCGAGTTTTTTATGAATTAGTTAATATCCGTAGTAAATACAAAGCTTTATCGAAACATGTACGAATGAGGCAGTGCTACCACCCAACAGTTCTGCAAATTTCCAATTTTTGACTTAATTTTTGAACGCGTTATGTTACAATTAATATAAATAAATGGAAATCTTCAGATTTTGGTCTTCGGAGTTGCTTTCATTTTCGAAAATACATTGAATATTATGGATTAAGGGCCACTATGCTATTATGAAACGGTAACTATGCTATTATGAAACAGTAACTATGTTATTATGAATTATTTCTATCATCTCTATTATGAAGTACTTTACATGTAAGCATAGAAACGTATTAGATACATCTTAATGTTCATGTTTCGATAAAATAAATAAATAATATGTCTTTTCACTAAAAATGTTTTTCTTCTTAAGACCAACTTCTGTCTCTATGAAGGTAAATTCGATAGAACGATAGAATCAAGCACGGTGTAATTACATTTGTAATTGTAACTTGTTGCATAAACCGGAGAAAACTGGTCGCGTGCACTTATTATGAATTACGAAAGTGGAATCCACAGATAATTGAAATCGTTTTTTTTTTCTAATTTTAATTTTTCTCCTCGATTGATTTGTAGACTATTTTACATAGTTTTCTCCATAATACAAGCAATTTTCGTGATTCTTTCTGGTTCTTCCGAAATTATCTGTCTAGATGAATGTGTCTATCAGGAAGATTTTATCTTTCTGTGAAGAAACGGAATCTAAAAAGATCGTAGATAAAAGATACTTCTACAAAAGACGGGTTATTAGAAGTAGAATTCTAAGTATCTATCTTATAATCTGTACATCAAGCAATTTAAAGATTAACTGAAAATATCTTGAAATGTTTTTTTTTTGTTTAATTCGCCAGTTCCTTGTGTTAAATTTTTAAATTCTGACATTTGTATTTCTATACATAAAATTGCTTCAAAAGGTTAAATTTTGTATAATAATAAAGTATAATTAAGTTGATGCCACCGTAAATAACTGTTTCCAACAAGCACAGAATTTCACGCAAATGCCAGCAAATAATATCACCAAAATGACTACTTTTTATTCTTTTTTTTTCTTTATTTTATTGGCGTTTTTCCCAGTTTCCCTGCAACCGTCACTTAAATTTCAACAGCCGTAAACAGCAACACTCCACGCGAAATTTATGGAAACTCTCAACCAGATAATCACACCTCTAAAGAAGTTCCAGCGAAACTTGCAGAAAAATAGAGTTACTATACCTTCATATCGTAAAGAAGTTAGGAATAAAACGACCAAATTAAACTCCCAACAAAGAAATCTGATGCAAAACATAAAACTAACGCTTTCGCAATATTGGCTTTACGAGCTCATTCTTTTAGAGTTTCGAGTATATCATAAATTGGAAACTATAAACCTCGAGCTGTGGAAATTTGATGACTAAGAATAACGTATCTTGGTGGATTAGTATACAGAGTCGATAATTATGGTATTTGTCCGAGATGTAACGGTTGACATGCCACGATGTTATAATGGATTATCTATTCAAGTATCTACCGCCACTCCAATAGCTCTCTAGTTCTCATGGGCGTTGTGTAATTGCCTAATTGAATGGAAATCACATCAATTACAACATAATTACGTTATCAATTAACTGTTATTAATTAATATCGATTCTTATTGCGTGGAGGGGGAGTCGGATTATTTTTATCGAGGTTAATTAAGGTTAATTCACAGGACCCACTGAGTTTTCTAGAGATGATGGCAACACTGACGCGTCAAAAATCCCAATTCGTTTCTAATTGCAGTAAAATTTAGTCACCGGACAGTGTGAAGGTTAAAACTCTAAACTGTTTATTATCTTCAAATTTCCAATGTTTAGAAAGGATCGTTATCAATATTTCGTATTATCGGTGAGGTCAGCTCGCCGCTCAGCCCTGTTTGCTCTGCTTCTTTTTCATCAGATTATGATTGCAAATATTTTATCTCCTATTAATTCCACTGTGCAATGTCATAAATCAATATTCGCCTCCGGATCGTTCTTTTTCAACCCTGTTGACACAAACACCCTTCCCAATTAAACTTTGGCTTCATGTATTGTTTGGATAACGATCCCAGCCACCCAAAGTGCATTACAAAATTCCTTCTTTACAACCCTTTGTAATAATAACCTGAAATTTTCAACTTGAGGGTAGCTAAATAAATTAGGCTAGTGTCCAAGTGGCGTAACCCAATTAAAAATGAGACGTAATTACTTTTGCAGCTTGAAATGCGCTCATTTCTACCAACACGATTTCTCCATTACTAAATCAACAGGCTTTCGGGCCTTTTCCAGCAAATGATTTTTCGAATGAATTTCAAACAATGGAGCTGGGAAAAACGTGTGTTGGGATGGAGCCGCTTGCTTCAATTTGAGTCTTGATAATTTGTGTGTGAAATTTTAAGTAATGCGCAATTGTTTGCGGTTAGTTAGTCAATGTTGCTAGTGATGCAAAATTCATGCAATGATGTGGGAACTGAAGCGGCCCGAATCTTGGTCAGACGAGGAGGTTTTAATTGGCGTGTGGGATTTTTTTTATTTTTAAGAAAGAAAATTGAAATCAATAGCCGATGTTTTTAATATTGAATTTTTTATATCCGAGGAACGTTAAATATTTGAACGATTATCCAAATATGGATTTCTCTTTTTCGTCGTGGAAGGCAAACTATGAATATTTTTATTAAAAACCTCGAATGAAATGTTCGTTTTTATTAGAAAATCGTGGGGCATCCTGACGGATTCCTTTGAATTTTATATCCCACCTATACCATACAAGACAGAATGTAATATGCCCATTGGAATTTATCGAAGTCGGCAGGGAACCCAATATATCCCGGTTTGCAATTTTTTCCCCCAAATCGTAATATCCGGAATATTTCGTCTTTCTAATTTATCCCACTTAAACGAGTTTCTTTTTATCCTAAATGGCAATTTTGACAGAGCAAAAAACTCTGTAATAATCCTCGTAAAATTGCACGTTCGGTCGATCCTCTTAAATATAGATCGGATATCTGTGACCACTATCACATCCGTTGGGATCGTCCAGTGCATGAAAATGATTTCATCTCGGGAAATCAAGTTGTTTGAGTGGTCATGAGGTGAAGTGACACGTGGAAAGTCTTCTTTATACAAACCAGGTCTCGATACGATATTGAAATGCGCTCGTAAATCCCGTTTTCAGATTCTTTCTGTCGCGTGCAACGCCCGACTTATTCGCAAATATTACCGCTAACGGGAATAAATTGCCTAGATCGAATAAATGGGAGACATATGTGCGAACCTTGAAACAAATCTGCTTTTTATATTCAAAGTAAATCTTGGGGTTGAAGCCTCCATTCAATTCCAATGTACAGTGGAAAAACGTGCGAAATGACAAGAATGTGCTGATTATGGCGACGGGTCACTCCTGAGGCGAATTTTCGCGAAATTAAATTTTTCTTAGAAGAGCACTCCACATGGCTGGAATTTTTCAAGAGATAGTTTTCTACGACAAAAAGTGTAAGTAAATTAAAATCGCAGACGTGTTTTTCTCGGCCTTTCTCTGAAATCAAACATGAGGGAAGACTTTCAATGTATGTTTTCCATTATTGTTGTCAAGCCAAAGAATAAAACATTGTTCGAATTGAAACGAACTGTTTTCGATTCAATCTTATTATACGAGCAGCGTGTTTACAAACTGATGGGACTGTCTGTCATAAATTTTAGGTCCTTTTGTTGTGGCTGACTTTCTTTTATAAGGCGGGAAATGGTTTCGTCACCTACAAACACTGAAAAGCACAATACGCGAAAATTCGAGGCGAAAATTATTCTTTTCTTTCGTGATGGAGAAGATAAACGGGACGAAAATAAGAATCAGAGACGACTAGTTGGGCTAGAAATGCGATTACATTTTATTGTACGACTTTTGTTTTGGATGGAATCCATTATTTGTTGAGGATTTGCATTTTGTTGGAGAGTTTAATTAAATTGTATCATCTGAGTTGAAAAGTGAATTCGGTTTACTTTCAAAGTTTGGTTTAAAGATTTGAATAATGTTCGAGAAGCGGAGGGAAAGTTAAAAATAAATATATTCTTTGCGAGGATGATGCCAACGTCTTTATCATAAATTTTCTAAAGTTCGAATACCAGATTGTCTTTAGGCCATTGACCGACAAGAGGAAATGCCATTGCTCGTTTCGCAAATTTCACTTTTCCTGGCCACAAACAACAAACATTTCAACGAAGCTTCTCTCAACGAAATACTAATTAATTTGAATGTTTGTCGAAGATTATTGGAGATTCTTAATTAAAATCTTTCGCTTTTCCAGTTATCTCGTTTTTTTATGGGATTTGACCTTTGCAACTGGATCGTTTTTGGTTCATTAGGTACCTTAAGCAGACAGAAAGAACTGATCAGACAAAAACGATACAAACCGAACAAATGGCGCCTTCAGTTTTTCTTTTCAGCGTGATAAAACTTCGCCAAGAATGGTCCCTGCAAGTGTGGAAGGCGTTTAGCTCCAAAACCTCGTTGATCCTCCTGTCGAAAGTTGCTTATGTGTTAATCGTTTCGCACGAGCCATTATTCAGATAATGGCCCCCAAAATTCATCACAGGTAATCTGCTTCGGTCCTGAGGCCTCTTGTGGAATATCGACGACGTATTATAGGCTTTGCAGTTGGGTAACGTGGGAGCATTTTACTGATTAGATGAGTGTTCGCGTGGAAAATGCAAATCTTGGAATAGGCCTCTTGTATTGACTACACAGTTTAGGCTAACCTTTCAATATTTATTCGGCTCTCCCCATTTCCCCTTTCGATTTGCCATTCTCATCGTAAATACCCGAGCTTTTATCCGCTTCTAGTTCCATTTCCTTTGCGTTGTTAAACGTGTGATACGAGTCCACACGTTTTGCTCGTACGTTTTTCTTACAATATCTTATTAGCGAAGTTTCGAACGGCGATGGATAAAATATTCACTTGGATAGCGGAACTTAATGGCGGGAAGTTTAAAGCGTGACCTACAGATGTTTTAAAGAGTCGGAGGAAACGTGGCACTCCGAATTTCTAATTCCCAGCGAAAATAGTGACTTTTAAGCGAAACGCAATAAAATCCGACAAATTTTCAACTCATGATTTTAGATGACGTACAGTTAAAAGCTTTTAGTCCGGGCGAAAAATTGGTGTCACTTTCAAACTTTTTACGAATTTTCAATTTCTCCTCTTTACGCTGGCTACTGCCCCAGTTTGGAATATAAAGACTTGGAAATATCACTTTGATTCTTCTTATTTTAAAATTTGAGCGACGTTTTTTAGCTTTCAATGAAATGTTAATATCAAACGGAAAATGCAAGTTTCCAGAATGGGCGTTCATTTCTTATCGATCAGGACTTTTCCAAATATTTACACAGCTTTGTACGAGCACCAGTTCAGCGGGCAATTTGTACGGTTTTTAAACCCATAATTTCTTTGTAGGAACAGTTAACTGGTAGCATTTACAGCGAACTTTAGCTCCCTTCGACAATCGCCTCAAGTCATAGAAATATTGTTTTCCCTGGAGCCAAATACTTTGCTCCGGTTTTAGCACGGTTGGAAGCTTCCAACACCAAACAGGTAGTTTATAGTTGACCGATTTTATAACATCCACATTTTCCATCTAAAGTTATATATTAAGTCCGCTACATTAACATCGCACGTTGCAATGATGCAAGTCTACAAAAAATGTAAAACCATTTATCTCCACAGTAAATCTATTTCAGTGTGCTTGATCAAAGCAAACAGCGTGAAAATCACCACCGTGGACAAGTAAATTTATAGTTTAGACAGAATGCGATAAAAAAGAAAATCAGGCGCGTTGTCAATGGATGCGACCATGCAGCAAACAAGCTGAGTGGTCACCGGACAAATGAACTCGATCAAACCGCGGCGCTTTAGGCAACTTTCCTGTAATTCCAAAGTGAAGTGTCATTTTGCGAAACACGAGCGATAATGTCGTCATTATAGCGATCTGAAATTTAATTTCTCGACTATAATTAGTCGTCGTGGCAACGTGGGGGCTCAGACGTGATAGCGCCGTAAGTTGTGGAGTCGCTTGACCGATCTCACTAACCCTAATTTAATCACAGTCCGTAATCGTAGAAAGCTGAGAGGAATCGTTTGTTTTTAGTATAAAAGCTCGCCGTGCTTCGGCAATCTCGGTGCGTCTTTGATAAAATCGAAAGAAATATACATCAGAGACTGAGATAATCTTGCCAAGCCCTTGATTTTCAAACCGAGCGAAATCTTTTGATCATACATAAAGGTAAATATACGTTGCTTACGTTTATTTGACTTTACCTTACGCCGCCGCCACTCTGTCGACGGATTCTTATGAATTCATTAGGGTTATTTAATGTCGGGAGCGGAGACAAAGGAACGGGAGACACCCTTCAAAGCGCTTGGAAGAAGTTTCACAAATAGAATAACGAATTGTTCATATCCACAGCAGCTACGCTGCCTTTGGGGGTTCTTAATTCGCCTAAAAGTATCTAGGGCTTCCAAAACGGGGAAAATTTAGGTCTCGTTTTGGAGAAGTGTAATTTCAATTCTTCTCCATCTCGTACTTTATTTAGTCGCATTAACAAACCAGTACACGTGCGTTGGACTGACCTATATTGTAATCTAGATCTAAGGTGCACTTTAATCGGAATCGCATTGACTAATCCGGGTCCACAGAACAACTCCTAGAGATTTCTTCTTCCTTATACCTAATCTTTTCATTAATCTGACCTGAAAAGCTTTGCATTCATAGAGCGCTGAAAATGGTGGATGCGCCAGGCAATTATAGTTGGAAGAGGTTTGGAAATATCTGTTGATACCTACAGCAGGTTGTTACCTTTTCCTTTTCGCTCACCTCTTCCTTCCACTTCGAACGAAAGTTGTGGAATTTCCGGTCCCACGAACTTACCACACTAAAACGTGCCCTTTATGGACATAGGACTGTTTGCCAAGTTATTGATTACTTGTACATCAAACTTCCTTCCAACCCATATGGAAATAGGTGTTTGTCTTGGTACGAATTATCCAAAAGCATTATGCGCTATGTTAATGAAAACAAACAATTGTAACTCCAACACCAGTGAAACGACATGTTTACGTTTAATTTGTAGTTAAGCGCGTCACATCCTCGAGCTTATCAAATAAATAGAATGGTCAAATAACTTGGACCTCAACTCATCTCCTTTGAACCTAATTAAGATTGTGGGGGCAAAAAATGTTGAGTTGTTATTGATCCGGAAAGTCATATTGAACGGAACGTCAAAGCGGTAGATCAAATATTTACGGAGGTTTTTAATTATAAATGGCTTTTTGGTTAAGCTGTTTATGTATCACTGCAACGGTTTAATTAAAATCGATCATTCAACTTGTGATGTATTAAATGGGAGTTTTTCAAGCTCCCAGGAAGCACAATGGTGGAAAAAATGCACTTGCAGGAAAAACGTGTTAACACTAAAATTTTAATTTAACTTTTTAAGTTGTTATTTCAGGAAAATTGTAATTTGCGATTAGTTTTCTCGAAGTTAAATCAAAGCGAAGTTTAAATGTAAGTTTGTTGTGTTGAGAAACTGCAGGAAATGTGCTTTTTTTGTCATTTCAGTATTTTGTCAAAGGTCTTATTCAGTAGTGGAATTCAGTTTTGATTTCTATGCAGCTCCGAATATTTGCATTTCGAATAATGTCTGTTTAGTTCTTTTGATGGTAAAAACTTGGAGACCTTTCCATATTTTCCTCGTATCGAGAACTGGAAATAAATCCGCAAAGTTTCGGTAAGAGTTTCGTTGAATGAACGCATCATTAGAAATATTTCCTGGTGGACCATCTCGGAATGGAATTTCGTCAGGAGACTTATTTTCCTCCAGGAAAGTCATTTTAGTGGATTACGTAGCAATAAGTCAAAGTGACAAGTTAATAATAAATTTTTCGAGTACGCTAGTTGTAACAAGAGCCGACAAATGGGCGTCTGAATGGCTTTACTTAACTTCTGACAAGTATCAGCAAGATAGAAGACGTATTTTCCCCAGTGATGGAGTAGTCAATCTCGGGGTGTATCGAAAAATCGCCGAGAAAAATAGAACAAGTTGTTCTGTAGGAAAATTGTTAACCGGAGCGATAATGATAGAAATTCCTCACTTGAGCATCGGTTATCGATTAGAGTTGTCTTCGAAAAGGCAGTGCTAAGTGAACACTGGAATTAGTTATAATCTCGCCTTTTTATTTTGCAGAATTCGGGGGTGTAGTCTCGTTCGACAATCTACCAATTCTCTTTGTCTTCATTTCCTACACTCGGTGTTTAGGATGATTTATCGCTGGCAGAGTATCAACGGATTCGAATCAAATTCAAGCAATATTTCAGCCAAACGACGAAACCATTTGCGGTGATCGCTTGCACATTAGTTCTTGCGGCAATTAACGATCTCCAGATAATGTAAACAGTGTCGTTCGGTGGTCGCGCCACGGTAAGCAGCATGTGTACACCGTTAAACTTCCATCATAAATCAAAACTTAATTGATACACCCTTGTTGGCAAATTATCCTTCAGAACGGTAGCGTGCGATTAATAAGGGAAATTATAACCACGCAACGCTTCAAAATCGAACTTTGCTATTATGCCAATTACTGTATTTTTTGCGCGCGCTTTCCGGTGCTTTAAGAGCTTGTCCCAAGTGAAGTCATGAAAATTAATATCGTCACATCCGCACTCCTCCCGAAATCCACACAAAAGTTTTTGAGCACTTCCCGTCGAATATTTACAACGAGAGTAAACAAACAAGAAATTAAGCGCAGCACGTCTCTAATGTGTTCCTCTTTTAATGTACAAACTTTGCTCGTTGTTGCCTGTACAAGCTCATAAATAAAAGCTGTAATGCATTCGTCTATCGCTTTTACTGCGGATTGGCTTTTTAATACCATTCGAGCTCTTCAACATACAGCATATGAAAGGGTAAACCGTAATAATTCACCCGGTTTTAGACCACAAGGAATTTTCACAGAGCCAAACAAAGTGCAGTTTCGCTTTGTTTTTATTCACTAATAAGTCCGCTTTTCAAACTCACATCCCCGGAATATTTGCAATAATTAGAGATTAGCAGTTTTGAGCCACAAAAAATCTCGCCAGTAAGGGATGGAATTAATCCTACTAAACACGAAGGCCTCCAATCTGTACTTCATTGTCGACCAAGCACATTTCTTTTATACGGAGTGCTTTGAGGACGTGCTAAAAGAAAATCCTTGTGTCCAACACTTTTACATTTCGTGCTTCTCTAGCACGGCGTGAATTATTAAAGCTGGTTATTCGTCTTGATGACGGTAGTGAATAATTCACTCCTCGCGCTAATAATTCCGTTTTCACTATTGTTTCCCGTCTTGTTATTGAGTTTCAAGTCGAGTGCGTGCAAACAATACCTAGACATCCGAATTGGATCTCTTCGTCTGATCTTTTTTCCAATGAGATAAAGAATAGACGACTCAATTTATCTGGAAAGTGCTGAACGTGAGTCGACCTGACCTGCTCCATCTGCTAATAAATCAAACGGATTATTTTAACTCAATTTACTTGGAGATTTTAGCAAAAATAGTCGCAAACCACAAAGGAAATTAAATTTGCTTGAGCGAGTGTAAGCGACTATTTAGTCGTGCTTTCGTAGCGGCTGACCTGTAAAATTCCAATTCCGGCCGAAGTCAGATTATGATTTTGAACGAATTAAGAATTCTCACGTTAGATCGTTCAAACAATGTTAAACAGATGAGCGAAGCAGAAAATGAATAATAAACAACGCTTCCGGAAAGGAAGTTAGGGCATGTGGCGCATATAAATAGCGAATTGGGGGTCATCAACATTCAAATGTTTTGGGGAGTTTTCACTTTGGTCCATTACTGGGCTCTTGCTGAAATATTGGGGGCCAAATCACAGATAAAGGGGCGATCTGTATTCCACTTGATAAGATCAGTTCACATCAATTCTGTCGAACACTCGTGGATTTTACATAAGGGTCAAAATATTTTCAATGCGTTCAATGCACAAAGAAAACTATAAGAATTTTTGTGGCGATTAACGTTTGAATTTAAATGTGCATTTTACTGTCCAAAGAGATGATTTGCATGCACTTTTGCTCATTTTAAATTCATGGCTCATACAGATGGGATTCTTTGGCCTCGATTCCGTTCGCCGTTACTTATTGTTAAGTCTTAACATAATGAGATATTGAATCTAGGTTTCTACAATATTGTTGAAGTTGCGACACTGTTGCATCTTTGAACAGATTACAAAAGCTATTGTTCTTAAAATTATAGTGGCCTGAAAAAAAATGCTTTGTACAGACTTCATTGCAGGTGTACCACCATCGTAATTTAGTTTGTGTCTCACGAAAGTTACCGTTCCACCATGAATTTTTACACGATTCTTTATGTCCAGTTAGGTGGAATAACATCTGTAATGAGTGCTAATTGAGTTACGTTGTTTTCTTTTGGAAATGCTGTGCAAATGTTATGTTTGTGCCGTCTTTTTGGATTGATTTAGAAGATAAAAAAATTAAATTTTTAACACGATTACCCAAAAAATGGTCAATTTAGTGTAATCAAAAGTAAGTTTTGTAAAAGATTTGCTAATTTTAGAGTGATCTACAAAATAAAAAATTGTGATATCCGTCTCGTTGCAGCCACAATTTTAAAATTTAGTTTGTTTGATAAAGAAGGAAAAATTAGTATCTCCAGAAATTTTCAAGTTGATTACACGAAAAGTGTCCAAGTTATGCTTAATCAAAGGAAGTTTTGCAGAAGATTTGCTAATTTAGAGTGATTTACAAAATAAAAAATTGTAAAATCCGTCTCGTTACAGTTATAGTTTTAAAATTTTGCTTGATGTAGGCAACCCAACACAGGCTTTTTTATCAATTGTAGGAGAGAAATTTAATTTCACAGTTTGGAAGCAGACAACGTAATGATAAAGATGATTTGATATTGCGTTAGCTGCTAGCTTTTTGTTCTATTTTCACTGTAGAAAATAATCAAAATTTTAAGTAATTAACGTTCTACTTCCTGAACAAGATATACAGAATTGCGAAAAAGCGAAATAAAACTTAAAATGAAACTTTTGTCTTTACACAGTTTTAGTATTACATTTTGAAAGTTTCATACACGTTTAGTACGCCCTTCGTTGCTTCTGAATAAATTTGCTCAAAGTTTTCCTATCAAGGTAACAAGAAGATGCATTATGAGTACATTTTCAGTTTCTTGTCGGGAATACTCAATTGATAAAAATTCGTTACTGCCACTGTTTTTCTCGAACGTTATGAATAATTTTCTTCGAGACGAAAATCGTTTAAGCATTGGCCTACGAAAACAATGAAAAAACTCTTCAGAGTGGGGGCTGCTTTATTTTAATTAAATTATAATCTGTTTGATTTGCATGTTGGTTGCACCAAAAGCTCCTGCAAATGCAGCAGACGATTAACAGCCATTGGTAACCACGAATCGATACCTATCGTTAATTTTTTATGAATTTTAATATTTTGGCCGGAAGCTTCACAGAATTTTCGTGATATTAAATTTGAATGCACTTTTTTTATTAAATAGTCATTGAAACACAGTAAACTGATTTTTCGTTCGATTTCTATGTTCTGTTAAACATCCATCTTGCTTCCCCACATTTTAACGTTAACCTCTTTTCTGCAGACTATATTTCCGCATCTGGAAAATGAATCGCGTAGATATATAGCTAACTGCAGAGGACTAATTTAATTTAAAATATTGTACCTCCAGTTTGAGCAAATTGTTAGAAGAACGCGTTTGCTCAGAGTTACTTTTTTAGTTGATCTGCTTTTTGAACGGTAAATTTTTGTTTCTAATTACAACAGGCACTCTGTATTGTTTGTCGTTTATCTGTATTTACTGCACATTTCCATTTCGTTCCACACTCCGACCGCTATTAATGATTCGTGCATAATATGCATATTAGCTCTGCAACACTACCCCGTCATTAATTTCCGTAACAACCTGTTTCTGTTATTGAACAGAAAATAACCATTATCAGTATACGCAGCGGATGATTTTTTATCGTTGTTTTTGGTTTTAGGATTGGTCGTTATGTGCACGTGGTCCTTGGATAATGCCATCGATTGTGGTTGTCTAGAGGGACTTGTAAAACAATAAAAGGTATGTTGCACATTTATATGACATACGCTATGTTCCGGCGTGACCAGAATAGTCGATTTATATTCAAATAGCTTCGGCATTTTTGCGTTAAAACTTTATCCGGCACACCTTGGCCGCGGAGCAAATATTGGAAAAGTTCCAGTCCGGACGGAGAAGAATCCCATTTTATAGAGATGAGGGTGTATAGTGGATTGCCTATATACAATCGTCAAAATTTTCGATTTTTTTTGAACGGACGTTCGCTTCAATACTCACGTCGTAAAACGACAAAGTTTTCGACTGGAACAGCTGAGCAGTTAAAAGTGACAGCAGTTACGCTCGCTTGTTGGTAATTGTCATTACGACTTTGCTTAAAGGGTTGGTGTCTTATCAACCCCTAACAGTCTACGCACCCTGCGACCCAACAAGTGTACAAACTGCCGACTAATTTCTACCGAGATCATAATTTCCGACGTTTAACGTTACGTTCTCAGTTTTTGTCACTTTCCAATTAAGTGATTGAAGGGGTTTTTGTCGCTTGTGGTTCTACAATACAGAATGTAATTTTCCATCAGTTTTTGCTTCGATCCTGAGATTTTTTGCTTGCCGTCTTTCTAGATTGATTTAAAGATAAAAAAAAATTGTTTAAACCTTTAATTTTAACTTGAATTTTTAACACGATTACTTAAAAAATCGTCAATTTAGTACAATCAAAAGAGAGTTTTGTAAAAGATTTTCTAATTTTAGAGTAATCTACCGATAAAAATAATTGTGCAATCCGTCTCGTTGCAGCTACAATTTTAAAATTTTGTTTGTTTGATACAGAAGCAAAAATTAGCATCTCCAGAAATTTTCAAGTCGATTACAGGAAAAATGACCGAGTTATGGTCAATCAAAGGAAGTTTTGCAGAAGATTTGCTAATTTTAGAGTGATTTACAAAACAAAAAAATTATGAAATCCGTCTCGTTGCAGCTACAATTTTAAAATTTAGTTGGTTTCATTAAGAAGGAAAAATTAGTATCTCCAGAAATTTTCTAGTTGATTACACGAAAAATGGCCAAGTTATGGTAAATTAAAGGAAGTTTTGCTAATTTTCCATCAGTTTTTGCTTCGATACTGAAATTTTTTGTTCGCTCGCAATTTTTAATGGAAATGTGGCGGCGTATACGCTCGTGAGTTTTTGCCAAAGTAGATAATTATCCTCGACCGAAGTCTGATTTCTGTGATGTTTACTTAAAGAATTTTCGATTTCCTGAGAAACGGGATCAGATGACAACCTGTCTACGACAAGATCTAGCTATGGTCCCACCCAACCACTCTAAAAATATTCACTTAGTCCTTTACACAGCTCGATATTGAATAAATCGGATTTTGCAGCTGAGACTCCAAGTCTTAACCCTCGGAGCTCCGACAAGGGTGAACTAATTTAATCAAAGCTTAGCGTCCCGATAATTCTCCTCGAAACACCTATAACCAGCGGCTCCATTTAATGTATAAATAAGCCATATCGAACGCTTCACTGAAATATCCATCCATGTCTGTTACAAAAGCACCATATGTAAACCGGTGCAATAAATCTTCCAGTATTTCATTGGAAAGGTTAGCACGAGTTAAGAGTGGCCTTAGGAAACGCGAGAAAATCTCTGCTCGATTATTTACATTTATTGCGTTGCCTGTTTGATATCACTTCCACGAAAAAGGGCGAAAACAAATTTGTTAAACGTGGCGGTTTTCACATTCGAGTTTGCACGAAAACGCGCCATTTGCACTTTTATTAAACGCTACGCAAAGTCGAAGGCGGAGGGAACAAACGTCAAATTTATATTAGAACATTTGAAGGAACGCAAGGAAATGGGGGATGCGCCCGAAATTCGAATTTTAAACTAACTAGATAAATAAAGTTACTGTTTAATTCTTTTTTGATGAGAACACGTTTCGATTCAATGTGACAGATTAATTTGTACCAATATTCTCTGGTAGAACGAGTTTTTATTGAAACTCAATTTACCTTGATAAAACTTCGATGACAATAAATTCAACAATTCGCTGTAATTTGTATTTATTTTCAATATTAAAAACGAATTTTGCAATCAATTTTATTGTGAATGTCAGCGCTTGTGCGCTTTTATTTTCTCCTGGCTTTATCACATAACCCCAACGACAGAAGGAGGCAAAAAATGCTAAAAGATATCATTTTAAGTTGTGTGTGGGTATCTCGTTTTTCTGCGATGTTGTCAGTTTCATTACAAAGTGAGGATGTACAGCTATAGCCTGAAACAATGCCGCTTTTTTCAAGTTCTTTCATGTTTCGTTTGATGTCCTCAGAATGACCTGACGTTTCAAAATAAATTGTGTCGTGGAGTGAGACGTTCGCTTATGAATTTCATAAAACTTCAAGTGTTTGTTTAGAAAGCAATAAAAATTTTAATTCTTACGTAGCCCGACGCGAATTGTAAAAACGTGGCGAATTTCAGGAATTCTAATCGGTTTGTTGAGTTTCCAGGCCCGCATTTAGCTAATTATGTTCTTTATACAGTTTAAGAGAGCTCTTTCGCCACTTTCCATGCAAATAATTTGACGAGCGGTGTAAAAGTGCTGATATAATGTAGAATCTCGCATTTAAACGAACGAATGTCTTAAATTCAACTACCACAATTTGCGCTAAACAGCTTGATCTGTGATAATTACGTTGTTGGCATAAAGGGTTCTCTTCTCGCGTTGTCGTTTTCCCCTCCAATTAAAATTCCTATCTGACTCGTATTTCCTTCTTAATGTTACTTACACTTATCTTTTTTACATCGTGCTTACATTTTCGTTCGTCGGAAAAGTAGCTCCAAATGTTAAGTCTTAATTGCCGCAGAAAGTAATTATGCAGTCGAGCTGACGCTCTTATACAACAATTTATATTTTTCGCTGTAATTATTGTGCGTTTTTATGGGCTCTTTCATAAATCCGACGAAAGTCGCTGCTATATACAAGTCTTGGATTTTTTAAATGTATGAGAGTGGATTATGTCTGACAAACGGGAGTTTATCATCGGAATATGAGAAATCGTCGAGGGGAAGACATATTCTTCTGCAGATGGAAATGGGGAATTGTAAATGTTAGGCAGTTTAAGAAATGGACGACGCAAAACCATGCAATTAAAAGCCCGAAATTCTGTTCCATCAAACATGTAAATCTCTCAAATCTGATAGTGGCGTCCAGTTTAATGCGCCCATTTATCAGTTTTTTAATATTCTCCATGAATTATTGAAATCGTTTGATAAATTTGGGTGTTGTTGCTTGTAAAATCTAGCGAATTTGTTTGACGTCTTCTCCTTGCTCATGTTCATAATTATCCTTAATCCCGATCTACAACGTATTAATTACGAACACTCAAATTTAATTACCTGAACGTGACATGAGCTAAATGGAGTCGTGTTTTATGGGAGGAGCTCCATCATGTCGTCGTATCGATCAAAATCGTTTGATGGATTGTCATTAGATTAAAACCGTATTAATAGAATGCAGTTCATAATTCCCATATAACTTTCAAAAAAAGCGACATCCGTCATATATCACACGATATAGTCGTAATACAGTTTCAATAATTGCCGGTTAACCGGAAATTGAATCCGCAGTCGCTTCATCAATCAAGCGACATTACAATACAAATGTACTTGAAAGAAATTTCATTTGGTAAAAAGTCATAAATCACCCGAAAAGAGCAAAAACCGGACTTTGACCGGAGTTTTGGGGTTTGCGCGAGGTGAAGTGGCATTGTGGATATGATGCGTCCTTCCGGTCGGTGAAAATTTTTATCTTTTATGGCTCACTTCCATTTATCTAAAATAGAACGGAGCCAGAAAGAGTCGTAACTTTTGTCGGAACTGATGCACCGTTGAGGTTCTATGATGGGAACTATAAAACGATAACAGATGCCATGAATTTTTCATTGGACGCTGAAAGAATTCCAAAGTTTCGTAAAAAACTATTAATTGACAAAACGTCCAACGTCGTGTCAAACTTCTGACAAATTCTCAAGTGAAATTGCAAATTTGATTTAGGTTTTCAATTTGCCAGCAATTCGATTGATTTATAGCACGAAAGGTTTGCTGTTATTTACTTGCAAAATGTCGGACCGGAATTCAAATTAAACCATAAAGCACATTTCACATTTCTCGCATTGAAACCGAGAAAAAAATGACATTTTTCTCGTGTCAAAAGATTTAATTCAAACAAAGTGGAAAGTTCGTCATTAGACTACTCCACGTCTGAAGCTTTTATTATTAAAATGCACCAGATTGTGATTTTGCGTGCTTTCTTTTCTATGTAACGACCCGTGTAATGTCCCGCTTGTTCAGAATTTTTAATATGTAAATTACACTTATTATTTCTCACCATTTGGAGGGAGTTTAACAATACCTCTTCCACGGAGTGCAGTTTGATTGAATTCGGAAAACGCTGCGAATTTAATTCCGGTTATTAGTTGAATTTCTTAATTGTTTTTAATGCCTTGGGCATTCAGGTAGGCAACTTCCGATAAAGCGCCTGAGAGGTAAGATGAATTAAATATGACATTCGACAGAACAGAGTGCATGAAAGTGTTATGAATTCAAATTAAAGTAGCTTCGGAACCTGGAATGTTAATGTAGATTGAAGATTATCTTCATGAAATTATAATAAGAATTAAGATCATTATTATTTCGCACTTGACGCAGCGCGATCGGGGGAAAACTGCCCCAGTTTCGCAATTTCAAAATGACAGTCTTGTACGATTATGCGACACAATACAAACCGGGCAATTGTACCTGAAAATTCGTAATTTTAGACGGCACAAAACGCTCTCTTATCAAAGCACATGTAGTCATGTTTCAACCCCTGTTTGTAAACACTACAATAAAAGAACTCCGTCTCTGTTCATATGTGACGCACCCTCACTGAAAAATAGCGAGGGGCGTCTTGTAGTGATATTAAATCCTTTCAAGCGGGACAAATATGAAATACTTTTACTCGAAAAATTGACTGAAAGCGTGCAGTCTATCGTGGATCTCTCCTTTTTAATTTCTGGATGCATTGAGAAGGGTGGAGTTAATTTAATTGCCTTTTGAATTTTTGCAGAAATAGAAACATGTCATGATGTTTCTATTAGTGGCACTCTGTTTGATTGCCTAAACCCGAAAGCTCCAATCTTTAAATTATTAAAATTCCAGCGAAAAGCGTTTAAAAATCCATTAGGCTAAGTGAGTTATCTAGCTTGATAATTAACTTTCTAACAGAATAGACTTAAGTGGCTTATGAATAAATTATTAGCCCGGCGCGACGTCTGGGATTTTTGGTCCGACGAGGGTTCATCCCCAAAAAACACCAACAGATGTCCAGAATTAACATCCATGAACTAATTTGGGTGACTTTCAGACAGTTTGGAATTAGTCGTGATATTATGCAAGCTGCAATTTGCGATCGAAGGGTCTAAAAATTGGATGGAGGCTTAATTAAAAATCAGGTTATTTTCACAGTATACCGCTTTTAAAATTCGGTTTAATAATTTATTTTAGTTTCGAAAAAACGCGACAGCTGAATAAATTGTACAAAATAAATAATAGATTATACAGAATGCACTTTCTATAATAATGATTTATGATAAATTTGTGAAGCAACGTCCGACGAGAGCAGCAGTGCATAAAATTCGTAATCGTTCGTGCTGAAAATTTCAATGAATTTTTTGTTTCGGCTCCGGCGCTCTCAGCTTACGAAAAATCGAATTAAAATGTGTAATTAGCGAATCAAAAGTCAATTTAAATTCTGCCTGTATCGAAGTTCTTCAGTAATTAATAAAACAATTTTAATTAAACTCCAATTTAAGTTTGAAGCATATAAGGCAGGAGCGACTTATCGATTAATCAGATTCTGTTTGCTGAAAAATTTTCCGATAAATTTTCGGCAACAACAATCGGTACTTGAGCAACTTTAATTATCCGCTAAGACGAGATATTTCCGGCGATAAATATTTGGGATTGATTAATTATAATTAACAACTGGTTGGCAAACAATTGCTCAGCAACCCCAGCGTTGGACCCTCGGTGTCTAAACTCCAACAATTACACCACTGTTAACCGTAATAAACAAATTCCGCCATTCTGGTGTGGGGTCATTTAGTTCCCCTACTCAATTAAAGGAACTTTAATAATTTGCGTACATTATGGGCGCGATTATGGGGGCTCGCAGCCGATTCTTGATTATAACGACCTAACAAATGGAAAAAGATTTATCACGGACTCCCGCAAAATTGCCAAATTAGAACCCGCAAAAATCAGAAAGCATATTAATCCTGAGTGGCTTTTCTGAAAATTTCAATGCTGCTCACACCGTTACTATAGTTTTAGATTTATTCATGAAACCCCGAAATTACTCAATCAACTCCCTGGTTTATAACCTTTGCAAAGTCCTTGAACCAGCTGAAGCAAACACCTGCTTTATTCAAATTTGATGACTTTTCCTAAAAACTGTCGCGAACGATCTTTCAAGGTTTCTGTAAAGTTAAATATTTACAGTTGCGTTGCCAGAAAAGATTCTTCTTGTTCCGTAATAGCGTGCAGTTGAACTGGCGCTTTCTATTGTGATTTTGTATGTTTTTTCAGACTTATTTATGTGTATTGCTAACTTGCGTGTTGTTAAATTGTATGTACAATGGCTGTTATGCGGGATTTTATGATAACGATATACCAGGCTTTTATGAAATTCTGACGATCGCACGAAAATAAAATTATTGAAAAGTGGTGGATGCGCCACGTACCGACGAATAAAATTCAAGCTAATTAACGCGCTACTCTAACTAAACTTTGCAGTAATTTTAATTAGATTGACGCCATAATCGTTTTATTTTGTTACAAAGTTTGTACATGCCCCGGCCAAAATCGCACGTTTTTGGCGGATGCGCCGGGATAATTAATACAACTGCGAGCCTGCAGTCAAAAATTAAATAACGCCGGACAAGAACTTTTTGCAAATTGAAAGTTGACTTTGCGTTTGCTCAACATCCGAACAAAATCTCTCTGAATTAGTAAATCACGTGAGGTCAAGGTTTAATGTTAGCAGTAAACATTTACAACTTTGGGATTACGGCGTCAGTTTCAGGCTCGAAGACCTGCTTTATTTTACGTCCGAAATCTGAAGTGGACGTCATACCATCTCACATAATTAATTCGACCGAAATAAAAGGTTTATAGCAGACGGGAAAGTTCGGAAATGAATGATTTTTTGTCGACTCGAGGATTTTTATTTATATGAAAAAGTCTTCGTCTTTGAATGAAATTTTAATAAAGCTGTGTTAAAGTGACGGCAGTTTTTTCGTATTGGTTTGGTTTAATGATGGCCAAGTTTTCTTCTCTTGAATAAACTTGTTAGGGTCGAGACGCAATTCTCGCTCATTCAACTATTCTACGCTCTTCAACTTAAGAACGATTGTGAAATATGAAATAAACTTTCATTGGATCTGTTTGTTTCACTAAAAATCAGAGTTTCTCCATGCAACTTTGTAAGTTCGCAATTTGTTACATACTCTTGAAGCTCATTATTCCAGCAGGTTTTGTTCTTATTTCTGCACGAGAGTGATGAAACCCTTAGAACAATGCAGGCATAATTTAAAATTCATTAAAAGTATGATTATGTGCCTTCCATCTTCCCGATATTCGTTGTAAAGGATCTTTTGAATAGAGCATAGAATAAATGCCAACTTTAAAGTACTCAATGCACTGTAAATTCTTAGAGAAGCTACGAAACTTTGCTAATTTGCAGAGTTACAACTTTCGCCGGAAAAATAGTGAAACTCGGGCGGCGTATTGTAACGTAATTAAAATTTTTATCGGTCATGTGGGTTTTGCACAGTTGGGGCTCTTTTCATTGCAAATTACGAGTGAACTGTTTCATTATTTATTGAATTTACATGCCACGATAAAAGGCATTGTGTTTAGAGTTTTAACATTAAAAGATACGAATTTATCGGCGCAAAATGCTTTACCATGTGTGAAAAACTCGTACGGTGGTGAGGGATAAATAAACAGTGCGATTCAAAAACTAGAATTGTCTCCTTAGCAGTGTCTGAGTTCAAGGAGTGGTGTCTAATGTGTTATACTCGTTTGACGTGGAAGATTGCGTCTGCACATTTGTCAATGATTGTTTGAACGTAAATTCCAGTGAACACGGCAAAATCAAACAGTTCGAAACCGGTATTAATATATTCCACAAATAATGTGCTACTCCAAGTAGAAGAACATCAAACACGTTCATGTCAGAAGTGTACCGACAGTTCAGAAAAGACTGTCCGCTCCACCGAGCTGAGAAAATAAACATTATTTGTTTTTGCCGTTTGGAAATTTATGCGCGCCATAAAGTGCGCGTGATTTTTACACAAAAACTTCTCAAATTGCCAAGGATCCTGGAATCGTGTCGTTCTCCCAATTTGCCCGTTTTAATGAAGTTCGCCGCCGACAAAAACTGCCAACATCCCAGATCTCATTAGCATACAACAAGCGGCTTTCCGATTTGTCATTTTTTGATCATTTTGTCGTAAACAAACCCCATTGTTTAGTGCTCGAACCACACGTGTCCAAGTTGTGCTTAGAACACTGGAAGTTTCGGCGAGTTTATGAGAGGTGGAAGCTCGGCGCAGCCTGCGGTCGTATCGGAAAAGCTCGACCGGTTTGGCATCAGTTCGTTCCAAAACTTCGTCGGTTTCGGCCGAATTTACCGTTTGAAATTTCTGTGTCTGTTACGTCACGTTGAACAGTTATTATGGCTTTTAGAATGTGCTCGCACTTTCAGCCGGCTTAGACTTTGAAAACAGCGTTCAGGTGTTGTGAAGGTTTGTTATTGGTTTTTATCGTAATTTTTAAATTGACCCGGCGCATCCGCCAATTTCACTTTTCCAACTCGCTCAATTTGTTTTTATTTCGATCCCGCTCGGTTAAGGAAATTAGATTCTCAATTTTGTGATTTATGGTGGGCGACCCTCATTTCCTATTATCTCATTTTTGTCTTCACATTTTTGTTTTCGTGTTATTGATTAGTTTTGTGTGATAAGAAGCATGCACAGCGTCGAGCCTGAAATGCGGTTAATGGTTTGTAAAAATTTTTTCGGTCCTTTTATTCCAGGGATCTTTTAAAACTACACGTGGAAATTTAAGACCGGTTTCCGCAGAATTCTCGTTTTTCGTTATCGAAAAATACCTAACTAAATCTTTTGTAATCTATTCAATTTATAGTCCCAGCTACACCACAATCAGATTACTGCATAAAAAATGCTAACGATTTTACGTTTGTTTTGCAGACGTAATAAAATTACGCGGCGACTATTGAAACCGAGATTCGTATAGAAACCACTACGAACAATTGTTTATTTACTAATTAATTTCACGAGCTCAGCGAATGTGAATTTACTTTTTAGATGCTAAGGTTTGGATTTTAATGAACAGTAATGAAAGAAGACTCATTTTTAATCGCTTTGTTCGTCTTGTTATCGAACGAAGATTAAATTGTTTTCGCCCATGTTATTGACGAATCGTGTTGTTACAGGTCTTGGTGTAATGAACTCTCCCTTAGGATAAGAAGCGAGCTGAAATTCTCACAGGTATGGTGCTAGGAAACTCTAGTTTGTAATATCACCTTTTTATATTTTTTATGTAGTTGATGGGATTCTCTTTCACCACATAATCACAGTTGAAATTAAAACCAAAACTCAATGGCACTAGTGGTTTATTTTAGCGTATGGGATATCTGATATTGCTTTGTGCTTTCGTGTTGCGAGGGCAGTGCTTTTGTTGTTTTATAACAAAAAAATACAATTTCACCCCTTCTAAAATTGATCTAGGGAAGAACGGGTATTTTGAGCTCACCTTTCTAGGAAAGACATAAAAAGAACGATTTTGTAAGGATGGTGGATGCGCCGGGTCAACACGCAATTTTTTATTAATTGAATTGTTAATGAACTTAGATATTTATAATAATTGTATTAATTTAACAAATACTGACTTTTCGGAGGGCCTCTGTTTGAAAAAGACGTTTAATTAAATGCTAACGCGTTTATAAAAGAAACAGCGCCGGAGGCTTTCATTTTTAAAGACCCCCATTGCTGCAGATTCCGTTTTTTTTTCAGACATCTATCTTTATAAAAATAGCAAGTTTAGTAATAATTCAAATAAAAACGGCGTATTGATTTTTTGTTAACCTGAGTTGATGCTGCAACATGTGCTCTTCTAAAGTCAGGATTTTTTTAACGATTGATGAGATCCTTTGGGTCACGTTGTACATAAAATGTCATTCTTCGGCATCACTCCGGCAATTTTCTTTCCCGCCCCCGGTCCATATCAGGCTTGATTGATGCCGCCTCCACCCAAATCTTTTTTCTACATCCACCATATTAAATAAAATGCAACCTCCGAACTAAATGACCATTTCATGAAGATTTATCACCGAGACTGCATGTTATGTTCGTGCGATAAAAACATTCGCGATGTATTGTGTCGGTACAATCTTTCCGAACTATTTTTCTTGTGATGTCAAATAAGTTGAGTCATTTGGCGGTGTCTCACTCCGAGTCAAACACTTGTTTTTGAAAGGAGTGATTAATGGGCGACGGAGAGGACGCTCATCATGTCTTAAATTCATCACTACGTCCAGAGATTGAAGGATTTTCGTTCTGGCGATGAAGAGTAACAAAATAATTAGTGTTTTTGATACGGTTTGTATCTAATCTCCTGGCTGGAGGCCACTTTCCCAATTAGCCGGCAACACTGGCTTTTTTAATTAAAAAGATCGGTAGCTCGCTTGGAGGAGATTCCATCGGCAACGGCAGCAGTTTTACTGCCATACACTCAGATCCGGGACTAGATTGTACAGGAAATAAACCCGAACCCTTCTATGATAACTGTCTATAGATATTGCTTTTCGCCTCTTATTTCTTCTCGTTTTCATTTAAAATAATATTTCAACGCGCCGTCTCAAGCAGAAGATTAAAGAGTATCATGAATCAAAGTTGTGCCGCCGGTTCATTACATTAATAACGCCATATTTCTTTAGTTGTCTCTATTTTATTGCGGCTGTTGTAATTATGAAGCCTCGTTAAACTCTTGAGGAACAATTCGCGAACTGCTAATGATGCAATGGGAAGAATTTTGCAACACATACAAAGAGTTTTACGCGAGAACGAGGAAATTACTTCTGCTTGACTATCTGATGGCAGTTTACGGGATAATGTGCATACAACGACAGCTTTAATAATGCCACAATTCCACGTTTAACGGTCTAGCGAGAATGTTTTACAATCTTGGAACGCGAAAAGAAACATACGTTCTCGAGTCTCAGCCCATTTCCACATTTCGAATTCTTTAATTGCGCCCCTTTGAAAAAGCCTCGTTTTAATTAAATTTCACTGTTTGTTAACTTGGACGTTAACTGCCGTGCTTCAAATGAGATTTTAATGTTAAAAAATACCCACCCTCTTTGTTTTTTTTAAACAATGTCTTATTTCTCCCACTTAAACGTCAAACAAAAGTTTTCTGTTTTCGCCGTCCACACACAAAACATTTTACTAAAATAGCTCTCAACGTACCCGACGTTATGTATTCATGCGGTTAGCACTTCACGGATATAACTGATGTGGGTGTAATTATTAATTTGACTGTCCAACTTTAGCCTTCATATGACATCTCGTGGGTTCGATTAAATTTGTTATTATCTAAAATTAACTCAGTTTTGTTCGAGAGCCAAAGCTCTGTTGGGACAAACAAAGCTTAACTTTATTTCCTTTCTCATATTGACCATTCAAAAACGAAGAAAAACACAATTTCGAAACGGGCGCTGCAGATTTATAACACTGTATAACGGAAGAAATATTGGCGAGTTTATAGAGAGCGCAATTTTTTCGAGAATATTTAAGGGTGAAAAATTGCGAGGGTACTAGAGAGCGTTAAAATATTTTTACGGTTTTTGGGAGGTTATAAAGTTAGCTTTTAGGAAAAAGGAAAACACTGGAAGGGTGGACTTAAGTTTAAACGGAAAATTTTACAAGAAATGAGGCGATTAACTGTTGTGAAATATTTTTATTTTGTGGAGAAGTTAAATTTATCTAAATTGGCTCAAAGTGGAATCTGCTTTCTCCTGTTTTTTTTAGATTTTTATAAAACCAATGTCAGTAATATTTAAAATTTAATCAAAAGCTGTTTCTCTATTTTAATATTTAAAAGGGTTTAGTTGTCGCACTTGTGAATATTTAATAATATTTAATAGGTGTTATTAATAATGCCATTTAATAATGAATGTTTTCATATTTTGTTTGTTTAAAAATTTTATAGATTAATATCATGTGGAGGATTTTGAAGCTTTTGTTTTTCAATATGAAATATAAATATACAGAAAAACATAGGAAAACAAAATTATTAATTGGCAGCCTAAAAAGCATTAAAAGCTGAAAGTCCAAATTGATAAAATTAAAATTACGAATAACAAGTGAAAATAATTCTGAAAAATAAGTTACTGAAACATTGTGCTTTAAGGTGACAGTTTTTAAGAATTGTGCATTTCTTGGTAATTTAAATACGTTCTCACAAGCAAAAGGAAAATTATATTTCATAAAATTCGCAAAAAGTTTATATAAAGTTTTCACATAACTTATTTCATTTGACTTTACGAGAAACTTAAAAATAAACTTGTTTATGTTTAAGTTTAACTTTCATAAAGCAAGAGTAATCGGATTTACGACAAACGATAAAATTGTCTTTTGCTTTTACTCTGAGGACGTTTTGTTTGAGACATTAATGACATCAATAAATATGAATTTCAGAGATTTCTTTAATTTTGGTGATTTTTTATGTCAACCCAATTACACAACATTTTTGAAAATTTCGGTTTTACCACAAAAAGTTTCCAAACGGTTTCAACTTTCAGTAATTATAATAATGCTTTAGAATGCCAGAATAGAGCGCGACAACTTAATTAAATCCAACTTAGGAGCAAGAATGCCACTGACCAGCGAACTTACAAAAAATGGTGGATGCGCCGGGTCAACCGCTTTTCCAGAAACAATTAAAACTAAAAAGCACAGTGTGGCGGCACTTTATTGCGTTTACTCTTCTAATGCAGCTTTTACGAGTTTTGCAGGAAAGCTTAAGTGTGTTTATGCGGCTAAAATAAATTTTCCATAGAATGTGTCTGGAAGGTTTTTGAAAAACGGTGGATGCGCCCCGCCATCTAAATCCCAATTTAACTCGACAATGCGGCTTTTATGGGATAAAAATTTGTTAACTTTCTTGGCAACATGCACCGCTCTTACAATTAAATTACGGTTAAATTTAAGGATTACCTGCAACAACGTTATTCGCCATATTGATCGTAAAGTTAGCAAAAGTTGGTGTGGGGAAATACAAGAAGTTTAAACGGTAGAATCCCATCGCCATTGTAATGATAAGGCAAAGCGAAACTAAAATGTATATTCGTAATAATTTGCAAGATGTGCTACAAAGATATTGAAGAGGCGAGAAACGCATAGATATTTCTATCGGTATGTGTGGTGAATATTGTATGGAATTAAGTTGTGAAAATGATACAATCATTAATACCGCAACGGAAGTCGTTTTAAATCTGATAAAATTAGCCGGGAATTGATAACGAAATTTGAGGGTTGATATATTATAATTCTCTTTCAAAAATGAGTTCACGTGGGGATTCGAGTGCTTTATTTGGCTTCAATTTGCGAATTCAATTTTCGTGTCATGAAAATTTGCACAAAATCCATTTTCATTTTCATCGAGTAACCAAAATTTGCATACGAGTTAAATTTTAATTCATTACAGTAAATGTAAAGTTTTATCAATCATAGTTACCGCCACTGTCGTTTTGTAATCAATGCGCCATTCTACATTTATAAACCTGAAATACAATAGTATAAATCACGGCATTATTATGATATATTATCAGTGCGACTGGAACTTTTCCACTTCGACTAAGACTAACAGTCTGCAATTCCGACACAAAGAAAAACTTTATTATGCAAAGTCTATTGTATCGGCGCGAGACTTTGTCTTCGAAATAATTGCAATAATTAAAGCTGCAGCTTCGGTGCATTTTATGAATACGAAATGTACCCTTTGTTCGCTAATTGAATCTGTACCGAAAAAACAGGATGAAATCGTAAACACACCTCGATCTATGTCTATCGAATGGTAAAAACATGAATTTGTTTGGCTCGATCCAGATTAATCGTTATATTCCAGTAACAAGGACTGGAAAACAATTTATAATTCGCGGTGGCGTAAATTACCTACCTGCGTTGTAATCAGATAGATCCTGGATAAGGAACACGTAAAAATGATTAATGCTAGTCTGGAAAAGAAACAAAGGAGGTTGGGTCAGAGGGCGCTGAAAGTTATGCCGGTGTCAGAGTTACTGCAGAGGAAATTATTTCGTTTTATTTGTACTTTGTTGATAAAATAAAGAAAAAAACGTCGCTTTTGGCTGAAACTAGATATGACTAACTAACTTAGGCTTTAGGTTTATTAATTCTATTTGAGGTGAATGTTACAAAATGAAGACGGGTTGCTCGTCATGTTACAGATATCGAGGAAACGCTTGTAGCAATAAGACGAATCGGGGCGTTGAACCGCTTTTCAGGAAAATGCAGGGGATGAAAGTAACACTAATTGTAACTTGGCTGTAGTTTTGGAGAATTAAGAAATAAAAACTCACGGTCTATATACTTAAACCCCAAATTTCAGGATTATCCAAAATAGCAGATCCGGGAATTAAGGACATGAATATATAACATTTGTAAAGCTCATCTCAAAAATTCTACAAATTAGCTTGAGCCCGATTTGATTAAATTGCTATTTTAAAGTATCATTTGGGTTAAGGTTTGGATTAAAAAGCTTTTATTGTATAAAAATTCAAATTTTTTAATTTTGTACTTATAAGAAAGACTAAGCAAAATTGCTAACATCTTATACTAAAATTACAGCTACGAAATTTGGGAAAGTTACTCATTTTTAATAATTTAGTAACTCGACCAAATTGCAAAATTTAGGACGAAAAACACAGATTATAAAAATTTTTAGTTTTAAGAGTTACCAAGTTACCAACAATTTTTGCCTAAAATTCGTAATTTTATTAATTTTTTTTGCTACAGCTACGAAATTTCGGGGTTAGTTTTTTTAAACAATTTGTTAACTCTACCAAATTACAAAATTGTAGAACGATAGACACAGTTTTAAGAAATTTTTATTTTTAAGACTACGCAAAATTTGCCAACACTTCTTGCCTAAAATTCGTAATTTTTGTAATTTCTATGCTACAGCAACGATATTTGAAAAAGTCACTCATTTTGAGGTAGAGTCAGATTTTAGAATTTTTTTTTAAATTCGTAATTTTGATAATTTTTGTGCTACAGCTACGAAATTTGGGAAACTTACTCATTTTGAATAATTTATTAACTTTACTAAATTTTTATATTTAACATTAAGCAAAAATGTTCATCATCTCTTGCCTAAAATTTGTAATTTTGGGAATTTTTGTGCTACAGCTACAAAATTTGGAAAAGTTAGTCATTTTGAATAATTTATTAATCCGACCAAATTGCAAAATTCTAGAGCGGAAGATACAGATTTTAGAAATTTTTATTTTTAAGATTAAGCATTTTGCAAATTTTGGTAATTTTTGTGCTACAGCTACAACAAATTGGGAAATTACCTTTTTTGAATCATTTATTAACTCTAATACATCGCAAAATTATAGAGCAGAAGACACAGACTTTAGAAATTTTTATTTTTAAGACAATGCAATAATTTGCGAGATTTTTCAACAAAAGTCGTAATTTGGGTCATTTCTGCGCTACGGCTATGAAATTTGGAGAACTTACTCTTTTTGAATAACTTACAAAATTACAAAATTGTAGAGTGGAAAACTTAGATTTTAGATGTTTTTATTTTAAGATTTAGCAAAAATTTTTATTTTTAAGACTAAGCTAAAGCCTAACACTTTTTGCTTAAAATTTGTAATTTTTGTGCTACAAAATTTGGGAAAGTTACTCATTTTGAATAATTTATTACCCCAACAAAATTGCAAAATTGTAGAGCGTAAGACACAGATTTTAGAAATTTGTATTTTTAAGATCAAGCAAAAATTTTCAACATCTTTTGCCCAAAATTTGAAATTTTGGCAGTTTTTGTGCTACAACTACCAAAATTTGGGAAGTTACTTTTTTCAATTATTTATAACCTGTAGTTAATTGCAAAATTATAGAGCAGAAGACACAGATTTTAGAAATTTTTATTTTAAGATCAAACAAAAATTGCCAACATCTTTTTATTCTATTTTCATAATTTTTAGTTCACTAAAAAATTGTAATTTGTCGCGATACCGAAATCACCCGCTTATTTTAATAAACTCGCCCGGTGCTTTTCTTTAGAAAAAAAGTTGGATGAAACTTATTAAAACTTCTTTATTATTGTAACTGATCTTTCTCAATTAATTTTTACTTAAACAGATAACTAATTGAAATTTAATGTAGTAAGAACTTTCCGCTAACTTAAAATCAATTCCTGTTTCGTTAGAAGAATCTTAAATTTCCCAACTCTATCTTGTTTGTAACAGAAGCAAAGCATTAGTAATTCAAGAAAATATTACAACCGAACTAATCGAAATTTCTTAGTCTTAAGTTCCAGAGTTGAGTTTCCTGGCTTGTATCGTTCAATAATAAATCGGATAATGGGAAGCAGTTTCGTGACTGACTTCCTAAAGACTTTTTTCACATTACTATTGTTGCTTCAACTTTGTTTATTATTGAAGCGTGTTATAGTAATGAGAAATATTTCTAATCCGACTGGATGGAATTGTGTTACATTGTCGTTTATGCAGGTTTAACGTCCAGTTTTACGTCCCGAGAAGCCTTTTAGGTCATTCTGCATAAATTCAATTATTGAAGTAGAAAACGTTTGTCCGTCTGCATTGTTATGGGTTTCCATACCGACCAATAAAATAGCGCAGTTTAATTCTTTGTGGAAACTGTCGGAACCTATCGCATTCTAATTCTAAAAGATGGCCCATTTTCAATTTTCCATGTATCTTATAATATAGACGTTCTGGTAAGTATCAAGATGCATATAAAACGAGCATTAGAAAACAGCTGACGCTCTTCGCGTAGGGCGTATTCTTTAATGCTCCGTTCACTTCTGTATAGCTTTAAAACGCATTTATCATAGAAAGAATTTTAGTTGGTTTTAAGTGGTTGAGAATTACTTTTGTAGCGCAATTTTTATAATCCCGAGACAAAACAGGAAGATTCCAGAGCAGAGATAACAGGCTTTTTTTATTTATTGAAAGAGCGCTGTCTGAAGTGTGGTTTAGGTTGTGTTGATAAGACTTCAGACGCTGTTATCTACGGGAAACAAAAGTGGCGGATTTTTTTGTAATTGAGAATACTTTTTCCAAAAGTGAGAGTCGTGTAATCTTTGAAGAAAATAACAGTTAAAAGAATGTAAAGCTCTGGAGATATGGAGAAATTCTTAATAAAACTCGGAGCTTTCAAATATAATACCTTTGAAGTTTTGTTGCTCTCTTATTCTTAAAGCGGGACCATCTGTAACGAAGCTGCAAAAGTTGTGATTATCTTCTAATTAAGTTAAGAATTCGAACTTTTGAATAAGTTCGTTTGTTATTTTTAATCTTCTACTAAGGGAAGAAATCCTCATAGTACGGTTTTAAAGTTTTGTTAATTTTTATGTTATTTTTACGTCGTAATCTATCTTATCGCACTTTTCCGCGAGGGTGGAGTGTAATTGTGTTTAGATTTGCAACGAGTAGAAACTGAATACAACTCCTTCACTCGTGAACTTAATGTTTTACTAACATTTAATCCAATAAAAGACATTGTTTTTGTCGGCCAGCTCAGCTTTGTTGCTTGTATTTCATGCAGATTTACGTACTGTTTACATGTTTTTCAGGTCATGAATTTGCAAGCGCGTTAAAACCCAATCGCCCCTTTTTTTTCTTTAGATATGCAGACAGTTATTAAATTTCAGCTCGGAACTTCCGGAACTACGTTTTAAAACAATGAATTATTAGTTTCAGTGATGCGCCATCCATTGCATTCTGAAAGGTGAATTCGCATTTTGAGAGACACGCTATCGAATAACGGAACGTTATCTGTTTGAAAGGGATTGAAAACGGAGCCACCTCTGCTGTGCATACGAACTTTGATTAGTTCATTTCATGCAAAGTGCCTTAACTATTCTCTTTGTGCATGCTTCATTGTGTTCTTTCAGTGGCGTCTTTCTTTCATCTTGTTCTGTTTGAAACAAGAATTACTTCTCTAACAAAAGTCGCTGTTTACTGAAAGTTTTTTTTGTTTAATTTTTCTGTAGCGAAGGCCGTTTTCTCTGAAGCTCCCTTAGAATCACCCGAGCCGGAATCAAAAATAATTTGATGGCAGACTTAGCGGGGATTAGAAAGAGAAGTTTGGATAATCTTCTTTAGAAAATATTGGTGTTAGGGATTTGCATTTTCATAAACCCGCTCACGATCTATTAACTCGTTTCAGTTTAATTTTCCTAAGACTAATCAGCATCGGTTTTGCACACGTGTCTTTCTTAATCCGGCACGCTTTTTCAATGATATTGTAGCAACAGATTACCACTTAAGCAAAAATAATTGGATTAGTTCCATGAAATTGCTTGAAACGGTAATACAAAACTATCGCTACTTGAGTGGAACAACCCGAAACATCATTCTTCGAGTTTCATTATCCTAAAAGCACCGCGCAAACGAGGTGTTACTGATTTCGGATTTTTGCGTGCTCGTTTCGGACTTATTCTTGTGTGGTTTTGAGTGATTTCAGAGGTAAAGTGTGCAGATTTGTTGCTACAAGATTCTTCCATTTCAATATTGTGGCACTGTACATATTTACTTGACATTTATTAAAATAGACGCCATCGAACAGCGGCACAAGTTTCCAAGTGCTTATTGCGGTCGTAGTTTTGTTTCAGCTTTCGAATTTTACGAGGAAAGTTAAGTTTTCAGCTTTGTAAAAAAACTAATTACTTTTCGGTTTATTAATAATGGTGTACCCAAATCGTGGAGAAAAAATCTTTTGTGGATATTGCGTGGATTTTCCAGGAAAGTAAGTTTCAAAGGGAATTTCAAATTAAGCGACAGAGAGATGAAAAAATTAATGCTAAAACTAGCGACGAGGATATTTTATCGGAAAGGGTTTGAGCCACGGCTTCGTCAGCTTTGTTTTATATTTGTTCTTTTATAACACCAAATTTTATTGGGTTTTTTATTGGACATCTACCGGAATCCTGGATTCTGAGGAGGAAAAAATCGGAGCATGACCCAGATTGAGTAAAATTCAAAGAGATTTTAAAATTAGCTGTTCACCGGAACTGTGACTCGCTTGCAGGGATTTTTTTTAATGGAAAACATTTCAGCAGTTTTCATTTCATTGTCAATATTTTATTGCATATTTTTAACAGAACATTTTCATTGTGGAATTATAACAAAGCACGGCTTTTAACTTCGCTTTTTATGTCACTAACTATTAAATTGTTGCAACGAAATTTGTTTTTTGATTTTCACATTCTATTTTAATATCACTAGTCAACAAATTTTGAAAAAAAAGTTTTTTTTGGACAAGTAAAAAGTTATTTCGCGAGTAAAATTTGAAGTTTGTTTTGCTACGTCAGGTCCGGATTTAGAAGTATCTTTGAAAATTGTTTTTTATGTTTTTTTATAAAAAAATGCTTTCTTCACTTCTTTATGTCTGAAAAATTTATAAAATTGCTCGATTCTACTTTTGAAAGCCAATTTAATAAGCTTTTCAGCGATCTCTAACAAAACTCATCGCTAGGCTTAGTAGTTCCCAAGATGTTTTTGAAAATTTGATATTATGTCCCGAAAAAAAATAGTTTTTGTTGGTTTCCTTGCCCAATTTTCCACATAACTTAAGAACTATTATATCGACTTATTGTTTAGAAGTTACATAACAAGAAATATTTTTTTCGAAAAATTTTGTTTTATTAAAAAATCAATGCCATTGCTTACAAAACCTTAATTTCTAGTTACAAGTTAATATTTAAAAAGACTGATGCTAGCGCAGCCCAGAAAATGCATTTTAGAATCTCGACGATGCAGATTTCTTAGTTTGTTTGATAGAGAATAAAATTAAAATGTGAAAATTTTTAAAAGAAACTGTTCCGAATTTTCTGGAAAACACAATTAAACACAAATACTCGCTAATCTGTTAGAAAGTTACCACAAAATGGGATGGAAATATATTTGTTTGCATCTTTGCTTAAACTTTTTTCCGGGCAATCTGGTGGCAGTGACAGATGAAGATAACATCAATTATACGAAAATATTAATTATCTGGGGCGAAAAAATAATCTAAATTCATCCGAAAACGTGTTAGATTTTATTTTAAAAAAATGTATGCAAAAAATATTATCACGTTTTTAAGACCCATTCGTTTTTCGAAATTTTCACTAATTTTTCTTAAATATTTTGGTGAAAACTAACTTTTCCGATAATTCGTTAAAAAGCTTATTTAATTATCTTTTCAATGATGTATGATAAAGTTTCATTATTTTGGAAGTTGTTGAGCAACACTGAAAAACACAAAAGTTAACGGGGTGTACTCTAAAAAACTATTTTACAAGTATTCTTCAGTCCTGACCTGATGAAACAAAAAGGGCTTCGGATTCTGAATCAAGAGTCAATTTTCCTCTAGAAGTGACTTTTCTCTATCCAGTACAAATTTTCAAATTTCTTTAACAAAATGGTGGAGGCGCCGGGTTGGTCCAGACACTTAACTATTTCGGATAAGTTGCGTTGCAGGTCTCGTAGCTCCATTCCCATTTTTATTTAATACACCCAACTAAATTTTCTTCCATAATATCCTAAATGCATTTTAAAGCTATACAAGAGCGAGTGAGCAATGCTTCTTAAACTATACATTTTATAAGACGAGCGTCAGCTGCTTTCTAATGCTCGTTTTATATGCATCTTGCCACTTACCAGAACGTCTATATTATAAGATACATATAAAATTGAAAACAGGTCCATACTTCAGAATTGTAAAGTAGCAGAGTTTGGCAGATGTGGGAAATGTGATCCGAATAAGTTTATTCAGTGCGCCCTTTGTTAATAAAAATTGAGTGAAAGTCATATTAACTATGTGCGACTCTTTACGTGCGTAAATCGTAAATCTCGCGAGACAAAATTTTCGTTCGTTCCCGAATTCAAGTTTAAGCACGAAACCATCTTCCCCAAACAATCCTGACGGGATGTTTCTGTTACAGATCGCACAAATCCCTTTAACACGTGTAATGTCTGTCTACATAAACTTAACATCTCCGAACTTAAAGTCGCAAGTTAGAGCGAGAAGCAAGACCTCACTGGAGACCACCATATTAAAATATACGTCCTAATGTGTACGTTATGCGCTATAAATAACACAACCACCTTAACTGTCTGGAATTAGATTAAACTCACGTCCTCTTGTCTCGTTCACCCTCTCTTTGCTTAAATTACAGCGAGAGAGGAGAAAAGAACGAGTCGAATTGGGGTATATTTCAAAGTTAGCATTACATATTGCTCACATCGCCTCTTTTATGGCCTTGATTCGAGCTTTTGCTGGCGGCTTTTCCGGTCGGTGTGTTTGCATGGGCTTTGCTGAAGCGACGGGATGCATACAAAGTTTTTCTTAATTGTTGCAGGAAGATGAAGGCGATAAGGGACACGTTCGTGCTGCTCGCAGGAGTCTTCCTTGTCGTACAAAAAGGTAAGTCGTAATTTTATTCTCGACGTAAAGTTAGATTGAATTAATAAGTAGATTTAGCGACTAGCATTTCTTTTGATGTTTATTTACTGCAAGGAACCCCTCTAATAGTTCCAGCCGTTAGATAATGATAATCTGAATATTTCACCAGCTTATAAAGATTAAAGCCCAACAGAACTCCTGAATAATTAGAAAGGGCTTTGGTTTAGAAAGTGGAAAATCTCGTTGCAAGTGTAACATGTGTATTAATGAGTGTTGGAACACACAGAATTTGTCTCATCTCGTCATAAATTATTCCCTAAATCTAAGCACAGACTACTCAACTTCTTGTCTCATTGATCCGTTCGACATTGGAAAGTGGATAATAAAATGAAAAACGCACCACTTATGTATTGATCGTACGAACATATTTCAAGAGCAATATCGTCGTAATTTTCTAGAGAGTATTAGAGATCTTATATTCCCAGCAGAACGTAATTTTTTTCTAAGACCGATAAACGTAAAATTTATAACCGCTGCTTCGTTAACTATTACGATGGAAAACGATTTTAAAGCGGGAAATAAGAGAAATGGCTGTCATCGAAATGTTGCAATAAAGTAACAAATGTTCGATGATTTGTAGCCGCGTTATTTTTTGCTGAATTTACAAAAACTTGATTACAAGGCTTGATACAAAAATAGGATAAATAGGATATATGAAAATTGCAATAATTTGATGTCGATTTATGCATTTATTTTTAAAATGTGATCAATTTTTCCCGAACTTTAGCATGATTTTCACATTACACTAGTCAACGAGGTTTTGTACTTGAGAAGAGAAAAGTCATTTCTGAAGAGGAATTGCCCTCCGATTCTCTGAACTCCATCACGTCAGGATTCAAAGATTTCTGTAGAATTATTATGTCGTTTTTTTTATTTTTTAATGCATGAAATGATTGAGATTGCATTGCTATATGCTAGTGTTGAGTTTGTCAAAGGTCTAATCTTTTTCTTAATTGCTGAATTAGAAAAAATCTTGTTTATAACACGAAGCAGAATGGCCATTTATCACACGACATGTTTATTTCGACTTTGTTTCGATAGACAATAAGCACGTCTGGTGACTTCTATTTTTTCATTTTTGTGCGTTAACAGACTGTTTCCACATCGGATGTGTTAATGGCTTTGATACCAAACCAAAAATGAAATATTTTGTGAAAAAAATTTATGTTATACGCAAATTAACAAAAAAATGTCATAAAAAACTCGTTTTATAAGAGTTTCCCTAATTTGTTGTGGTACTTTCAGATTTGTTTTGAGTGCGTTAACAGACTGTTTCGGCATCGGATGCTTTAATAGCTTTGTTATCTTAGCAACATCGGAAAATTTTGTAAAAAGTATCCTCGAAATTTAGAAAAATTTTCTAAATTGCTTGTTAAATGCCGAAAGCGCTAAAATTCTCAGCAAAAAATTCAAATTTATCGAAATTTGACTATTTTTCTTTAGAATTAATCTAAATAAAGACAAAAAATGAGGAATTCTCGAAATATCCACAAAATAAAAAAATTGGAATTTTTTTAATTGCTTCAGAATTTTCAATTTTTTACGAAATCTTAAATTATATGAAATGCGTTTATTTTTTTTTCTAGAATTTGTCAAAGGAAAGACAGAAATAAGGAACTTTTAAAATATTCAGATTTAGGAAAAAAATTTTTGAAGAATGATGGATGGGCTAAATTTCTGTAAAAAAAATTGATTTAAAATTTTCCATTAAAATTCCAATTTTTTGAAATTTGATCATTTTTTGTTAGAAAATTAGAACCTAAATAAAGACAATAAATCAGGACTTTTCGAGGTATCCACAGAACTAAGAACAAAAGGATATTTTAAATTGCTTTAGAAATGCTTAAGTGCACAAGATATCTCACCTAAAAATTAATTCGTAATTTTCCAGTAAAGCTTTTTTTTAATTTTTTTTTTCTAGAATTAATCGAACTAAAAACAGAAAGACATTTAGTAAAAAAATTGGATTTAAATGGCATTTTAGGAAAAATAGCATAAAATCTTGTTTTATAAATTTTTTTTTAATTTGCTGTGGTAACAGTGCTATTTCCGCATTTCTTTTGAGTACGTACTTTCTAACAGGCTGTTTTCGCATCAGATGCTTTAATAAGTTTGTTGATTTTTCACTTTGCTGGTTTAATTTTATTCCAAAATTTGTTGCCTAGCGAAATTCCATGTTGATTTATGCATCTATTTTAAAAATGTGATTACTTTTTCCCGAAGCACCTCAATGCTATTTTCACTTTATTATTATTTTCGTTGGCGTTAATGAAATGTTTATTGGTAGATTTTTTGTGCCCAAATACCAGAACATTCACTGAAAATAACTCAGGATGTAATATATAGTATAAAGCATCACAAGCGTAATTAGAATTGAGTTTTTCATTGAATTCACAATTATTTAGAGAGGAGAATGTGAATAATGTTCGGTTAATTTCGTATTTTTGTAGTCTCACAAATTGTAAGCAAAAATCTGCGTTGTGGAAACTTGAGATATGAAGGATTACGCTGCAAAAATAAATTTCAAAGGCCAGCTTAATTTAACAGAGTGACTAAAGTCGAGGTTTGACGAAAATGTATTCAGAAAGCGTAATTCTCGTATATCGTCAGAAATTAAAAAGGGGAATTACCAGCGGAAATAAACACGATTATAGTAAAGCGTTCTTGAGCTAAAATGAACGAACAACGAATTATTTCGTCTCGTTTTGTCGGTTCAATAAATGACAGATAATCTTGGAGTTATGCCGCGAGGTGTCATTACGTGATATTCCATTCACGTGCCATAAATAGGGTTTAAGCTCAGTTCTGAATAAAACAAACATCACCCTTTAAGGAAATCCCAAAGGATTCTAATGTTCGTTTTATGTTTTTTTATATTTATCGGAGTCTAACATTATGTGTTCGCGAAATTGAAAACGGCTCCATTTTTCAGAGCGGGAATGCGATTTCTTTGATATTTTGAAATTTTTTAAGACAAGGGCGTGGGGGTAAAGTTTATTATTCATGAGAGTGTTTTTGGAAAAATGTAATTTCAGGTATGTTATGATCGAAACGTCGGCTCCGTCACAATGATTTATAAACCTGAAAAGGACACATTAACAGCGATACATCACTGAAATTTTACCAAGATGCGATAATTTATTATTTGGAAATTGACGTATCCTCGAGCGAAATAATGATGGAGTATCGGCAAACCCTCTCGAAAATATCGCAGGTAATTTCCGCTTTTTTACGATATGAATTTATATTTCTCAAATAGCTGGGAGTAATTTACAATCCCGCTTTCACATACCCTCTCATGTCGTTCCGCCCTTAATTCGCTTGTCTTGTCTTCACTCGTACGCTCGTAAAAAAATTGAGTAGCTCCTTATTAGAATTTTCGTTTGATACAGTCTTTATTTTACCCAAGGTACTCATTTTTACTTTAATATCCATTTTAAGTGGTTCATTGAACTTTATGAATTGAGATTTCGCCCCAGCGGGGGAATTATAGTCAATATACCATCGCAAATGGCAGTAGCGCCACCACGACCCTTACCATAAATCACCGGACTTTTAATTAAGTTTTTTCCGGTGATGATGAGACATGCATGCGATTTTTATCATCCCGATTACAACGAGAGACGTTGGCTTGAAAGCAAAGTTTTCGCACAAGAGCCAAAATTGAATTAAGGCGAATGTGATTATTGGCAGAACTTGTTACACGGAAAGAGAGTCAACGTTAACAATAAGGAGCTTATTCGAGAACATTGGGTTTCTTCTCGAAACGCTCCACGAATTTCTTTGCTTTGTCTCGAGAAAGAAGACACGATATTCAAATGGAAATTACAACTAACAGCTACTGGCTGTATGTTAAGAAGATTTCCCAGAGTTAATTTAATCAAAATTTGCAGGGCGCGAAAAATTCACAACAATCTTTTCTATTTAATAATAAAACGTCGGCTTGATTTACAGTGCCGCAATTAGTCAAGGATTTAACTTAAGGGGATACTAAAAACTTTATCAAGACGTCGCTTTCTTTTGATTTACCTCTTCCGCCCTTAGATTTATGCTGTCAGCTCGCAAAAACTACCATTATTCTGGTTCAACAGACTGTCTACATGAGGAGGTAATAAAAGAAAAATCTGTATTTATTCGCGCTTCTTTACAGTTTCTCTTTAAACCTCCACTGAACTAACAGAATTAGAGCGACAGTTTTTAACGCAATTTTCTCGCCTACAAAACCTTTATGAATAAAGTTGAGTTCTAAAGATGCCGAGTCTCAGGGTTCTTATGACATTATACAATTAATAAAGCTCCTAACAACTTTTAATTAAAGTTGGAGGCTAATTTTCAGACGCATCAAGGACTCGTTCGTAGAAAATAATAGAGCGATCGAGCAAACGAAAAATTGCGATGAATTATAAATGGCAGGTCTGACAGCGACGTGAATATTTAAAACTAATCTACTTGGCCGACTTGGAAGTTTTATTTTCGAAACTTCAAACACCGACTTTGTAATATTTAACGCAAGAGGAGCTGCGAAATTTCAACACAAATTAATGTTGTCGATTTTTACCTTTCCATCAACTCTCATCAATTTTCAAAATCCTGAGGGGTAAACATCTGGGGATTTATGGGGTACAGGCGTGAGGCTGTACGAATATGTATGAGTTTGTATGAGGATGTATGAGGACGTATGACGATATGTGAAGATGAACGAAAATGTTGTATGAGAATGTATGAGGATGTACAAAAATGAACGAGAATGTATAAGGATGTGCCAGGATGTTGTACGAGGATGTTCTACGCTTCATGTAAATTCTCGCGGATAATCGAATCGTATGCTTGGATTTTGTTCGTAGCTATTATTCTGGGTTGTCTTTAATATAAATATTTGGTCTGTTGTTGATATTTTTGCCCTGAAGCCTTCTTGCAATTTTACCACTATTTGTGCGTTATTTCTTCTTAATTCATACGTCTTATGATTTTTGTCAAAAGGTCTGAGTTTACAACTTGCAAAGATATTACTAACGTTTCGTGAAGTTTAGTCGTAGAACTTACGTAGAAATCTTCAAAAAATGATGTATATTAACGCAAGTTTACTCCAAAAAATAAGCGAGATATCGATATTAGAAGTTTGGCATAGTTTTAGTCATGAATTCTCGCAAAAATTTGCCAATTTCGACTTTTGAAAACTCTAAAAACTATTTCTTATGTAAAAAATCGCAAGAAAAACGATGGCGTAAACCGCATCTCAATATCTGTATTAGTTTCCGAGACATTGAGCACGAATTGTTTTGAACCTTCAAAAATTTGGCTCTCTGGCGACAACCCAAAAATTCAAACGACCATAACTTAGTTATTTGTTGACGAAAATTAAGAATTCTTGCAGTTTTGGATTCAGCGTATCATTCTGCATAAAATGGGCTCAAATTTATTGAGTTTGCTTAATAAATAAACGAGGCATTGGCCAAAAACTGTTTTGAAGAGGTCATTTTGGGGTGACTTTTGATCACTCTTTTCAAGGTGAAAACGACGTTTAATAACTTTGCCTTTACATCAATCGAAAGAGGAGCTGAAAAGACATCTACTCCCCAAATTTGAGATTGATCGGACAAATAGTTTACGAGTTATGGCCAAAAATAAAAAAATTGAAAAATTTTTATCGTTTGAGTCGAATTTTTTTTTTGCGAAAAGTCGACTTTCGAATTTTGGGCTTCTGATCACTTTTTCTAACGTAAAATGAGCTGAGGAAAACGATGGCGCAAACCGCATCTCAATATCTCTAATAGTTTCCGAGATATTTAGATTTAAAAATTAGGAAAAATGAAAATCAACTATCCGAAAGTTCGATCGGGCATAACTCAGTTATTTGTAGTTGGATCTGAATTTCAATTATAGATTTGGAGTCTGCGCAAAATTCTGCGTACACTGATATATAATAACTCAAGTTTACTCCAAAAAATAAGCGAGATATCGATATCAGAAGTTTGGCATAGTTTTAGTCATGACTAATATGTATGTTGCATGTGAGGATATATGCGAAAATGCCAGGATGTATGGAAAAGTACGAGAATTTTTGAGAATCTAGACAGGATGGAAAGGAATTATTTTCCTGAGAAGGATACATTTTGAGCAAATTGTTTACCTCCCGCAAAAACCGATAGCAACGCTTCGTGGTTTTGCTCTCAGAAAACCTGAAACGCTTCTTTAACTCATTTCTCTCGATCGGGCCGTTAGCGACACATGTGCTATCACCTGTGAAAAACTTTTCGCCGCTTTTAGTTTTTTTCTCCTTTGCATTCCAATAAAACTAATAATCGAATCTCTTTTCCAGAACTTGGAGTCGCACACTTTGTTTTAAAAGTTTCCTCGAAAACTGCGGTTGAATTTTATAATATATCTGAAACGCTTTTGATGTCGCAAAACTTATTCAAGATACGTTTCGATCGTTGCAGGTGCATAATTGTTCTTTTTCGGTGCCTGAGATTGCCTCGAAGCCGATGAGAAATGGCACAGGGATTCACTTCAGGATTATGTAAATTGCAGCTCCGGTGTGTTAACTCTCCAACAGCACCTAAGACAGAAATCTGTCTTTTCTTAAACTTTTCACCAAAACAATGTAAAATGAGCGTCTTTTCGAACGCGTTCTATCAACCGGGATTTCCCTAAGTACATGAATAATTTATTTTAATACTCGGATTGTCTGGAAATTTTTCGCATTGTCAACACTGACAGTATTTTCGTGATCGTTAAAGTTCGAAATTACTTTTAAAAAACACGTCATAAATTAAATTAAGGGAGCCGAGCTTGAATGAGTGAGTAATTGAAGAAAAATTCATCAGATTTAGCTCTTGGTTTCCATGGAAAGCATTTTAATTTGTTCATAAATAACAATATTCCAACAAGTCGAGATTATTTGAGGAATTTTTCATTAGGCGAGTTAGAACTTCATTTTATCGGAATTCGCTCATTTGTATAAACTAGAAAACAGTTTTGTTCATTCTAAAATATAATAAAATATATCCCCGATTCGCGTTTAATCCGAAGTAATTGCTCGAATCTTTTCTAAATAATTTATTTTTGTGGAATGGAAAAAGGGCTCTATAATGAGCAGTAGAGATAAAGACGATGTTTTCTCGGCAATTGAAACATCCTCAACAGATTAACTAAACGACCAACATTTATCAAGCGACCATGGTTTTATCGCGTAATTTTAGGATTGAACGAGCACTCTCCATTTAATTTCCCGATTGTTATCTAAAGCATTACAATTAACTTTTTTACGGCCGGGAAAACAGGCTCGAAATTGTTTCCAAAGTAGCGAACAATCTCCAATTTTTTCTCTGGATGCATCGGCTGTAAATATTTTTACGACGCCTCTTTTATGTCCGAGTCAATACTAAAATCGCACATATTTGGACGCTCCAAGAACACGCTTTTTCACTTAACTGCTGCTCTTATTTATCATGAGGTTTCGGAGGATAATATGCAGAACAAAAGCTCTCTTTCAGACTTTTGTCGTTTCCTGAATTATGGCCCACAGTTGACCCACACGTGCGTTTAAATTTAATCGCCGGACTGATCTCGCTCGTTAATTCCGCCATTATCGTTATTGGAAAATTCATAAAATAACAAAGTACAACAAATCATGGCAATTAATCATGAATTTGCACGGAAAGTTTCGCCCATAATCCGTAGTTTTTAATTCGGATTTTACGCACATTTTGGTTTTTAGCTCGAGGTTATCCTGTTCAGGATAATGGTAGGAACCCATATAAAGTTTCGTGGTTGGACGAAACAGCGAACAAGCGATCTGAATAAAATATAGTGCCCTATAAAATGAAGTTTTCTGTTACAGGGCGTAAATTTTAAGGGTTTCTTCCATAATTTCCCCCAAAATATCGAGCGAGTTTTTCCATAACGGCTCAAACTCGAACAAACAGGTTTTATTATTCCAAGTAATCAACCGGAAAAATGGCGGGTCGATGCTTTTCCGCTCGGATTAAATTTTTAGTTTTTTCCTCTCCTATCGTAATAATTCATCGAGTTCGAGATTTGGTTAAATTATAATATTCATAAGTCCCCCCAAAACCGCCATAAATAAGATAAAAGAAACAGACTGACAGCTAATGAGAAACTTTCTTTTTCTTCTTTCCGCACAATTAAAATTCGCACCACGTAAAAACAGACCGCTTGTAGTCATTCCATTTTCCACTTTATTTCCTCCGCTGACTTATTTTATCTTACACATTTTTATTTATCTGTATCTGGGATCAAAAGTCCTGCCAAGTCGACTGTTCTCTTGCTGAAAACCGATTTGTTTTTGACGTTTCCTGGAAATTTTGTTATTTCGCGCATTACGAGATGTTATGAATTACGTCGTGTCAGCGTTAAAAATTTCCGTTTAAATCGAACGTCTGCCACGAACTGCTTCATGGGCAAAGGCAAAAAATATCTTCCGCTAATCCAAGGAAGTTTTTTATTTTCTTTAGAAAATGCCGACTTTCAACAACGGAATAAACAAGTACTGAATCATCAGAGATTTGCCCTGAAATAGCAGGAATTTTGTCAAGCTCATTTGAAATTTACATTAAGAAAACTTTATTTGATGCAATGAAAGATGTCACTTACAGTTCCGGATTCGGATTTTGATCTAACATTAAATATTTCAAATCTCCGTTAACTTAAATATTTGGATACTTCCAACTCTGAAGAATTAGTTTCAGGTCGTCAGTCAGTCTCGAAGCTTTAAAGTGATGTCGTGACTCCATGAATAATTAACAGATTCGAAATGGTATTAGCATTTCGTTTAAATTTTTAGTTAAATCTAGCTTTACTTCTGTACATTTTACATTACAAAAATGACTGTTTTACAAGCAAGTTAAATTAGACAAGCTTATGTTAAGCGCGGTGCTTGCGAAAATGTATTCAGAGAACTGAACCGTTCTACATTGTTCCAAACTGAATTAGGAAAAATGAGCAAGGAGATATTATTACATCCACATTGGAATAAAATAGTTTCAAAGTTTGCCTAGTTTTGATAAGAACCATTATCTTGGTAATAAACCGAGCTTCGAGATTCTTTTACATGTTAGATAAAGTTCATAAAAGTTTGATGTTTGTAAATTATAATACAGGTGGAGTCAAGGAAGAACATAAAAGATTTTTGTTATAAAATTTTAAGTACATTTTGTGTTTCAAAATTATGTTAAGTGTATACAAGAGTGATTTTTTTAATTATACAAAAAGCGGGCAGCTTTCTACATTTTATGCTTAGAAATTAGCTTATTTACGTTTCTTGTTTTCCTCTTTTGACCAAATCAACTTGTTTAAAGAACTGAAAACGAAAATACGAAGTTGGACTAAAATGAATTTGGTTTCTTGTTTAGGCGGGTTGTTGAAAATTCACTGATTTATGTATTTTCTTTATTTTTGAGTTCCAAAACATCAGTATTTTTATCTCCGCAAATATTCGTTTCAGTTATGGAAATTTTTATTTGTGGGAAGAGGAAAGATTATATTTTTTTTATTAAATTGCGTAATTTCATTAGTTTTTAAAATTAACAAATCAAATTTGGACACATAATTGCCTTCGACGTGCTTATCAAATTTTATGAGGAAAAATTCCAATTTTAGAACGTTTAATTTTTAGATGGTGAAACAAGGTTTTCTATATTTTAATAAATTGTACAATTTGGTTGGTTTACACTATAAAAGCGATAAATTTAGACAAAATATTGTCTTTATTATCGACATGTTTAATAATTTTGATAAATTATAAAATTTTTGTTTTTGGCCGAAACAAAAATTTTCATTTTTAATTAAATTTCGTAGGTTTTTTAATTTTAGCAACAAAGGAATAAAAATTTGAAAAAAACACTTTTTTAAGCATACTGTGTATTGACTTAATTTATAACAGTTTAGAACTAAAGAGATCAATTTACGAAATTTTCATTTGAAAAACGAGTTTTCAATATTTTTCTTTAACTTTCATACTTATGATTTTAACAATGAAAGAGTAATAGTCGGAGATTATACTTTTTCCTACATATTTATTAACTTCGCTAATTTGAAAATCAGAGAACCAAACACAAATTTTAGAAAATTTCAAATTTAGGTCGAATTTAGGCGATGAAATTGCAACGTTTCTATAGTGAAAATTTATTATTCAGATATGCATATTGATCTCGTTATATACATATAGATATACTAATGCATATATATAATAATTTAGCTAATTATTTTATTAATTAATTTAATTTTCAAATAAATGCATTATCAATATTCGTATATAAACAATTTTTGTGATATCGTTGGCGTTTATTTCTAATTAAAAGACAAATCTAGTGTACGTATGAGTTAATATTGTTTTATGGAAATTAATAGTGTAACAATTGCAATTTTTCTGCGCCAATAAAAATTATAAATTTATTCCAGTTTGTTTTATTCTACTTTTTTATCGCCTTAGTTTATTAAAGAATAAAGACATTTTCCACTTTTAGGCACGACCCTTTCCCTAAAAATCGTTAACGTATTACAGCAATGGCCCCAATAATGACCGCACATTTTAACTGAGTAAAATGTCGAGCGAAAGTAATTTGTAAATGAAATTGCGGGAGCTAACTAAATCTGTCCATTAATGCATTTTCAATTTACTTGCTTATTTAAAATTCATTTGCACCTGGTAAAAGACGAGGGATTTAACTTTATTAACTTTCACGAGTAGTTCTGGATTCCGATGAAATTAATCAATTCGACGGTGGGATTGAAATCGAAATTGTACAAACATCTTTCGTCATAAAGTGTAATCGTAAAGCTAAAGTTGCGATAATATCGAAAAACAATTAATAAATCGGATCCATCTCTCGTTTGGAGCACCTAGCATTAACGACAGAACGCGGAATGGCTTGTAAAACAAGATTGCTGATTTATGACGCAATTCCCAGTTGCGCCGTAATGAAACCAGATGAATGTGAAGACATTTTTATCTTCATATTTCAAAATTACAATGACATTATGTTACAAAGTCTCGTTTTCCAAAAGATTCGTATAGATGAAAATATGACGACGAGAAAAACGGTGGACGTCAAACCAAGGAGTACAAAAGAAGTGTGGTGAGATTAAAGTTGCTTTCTGCAACGTACACAAAACTGGGATTTATAGTCTGCAGAATCCGCTCTACATTATTGGCCACCAGATGGAAACTCCTGACTGAAGGTAGATATTTGCTTTAGCTGTCGAATACATCTGGTAACCATTAAGTTCGTTGAAATATTTTCTTTATCCGTTTTGTCTCCAAGGGACTCGACACCGTATTAATAACAACACTTGTCTGAACGGAGATTGAACGTCAAAAGTCCTTTGGCTTTCTCAACTTCTGCAAGCGGATTTAATGACTTAACACGCCGTTGTCCCGATTAATTAATTTACATAATTCCCAGTTACATAGTCCGCAGAGTTTATGCACCACCTATGACGCCTTGAATACTAAAACTCCCTCAAACTCTGCCGCAATCCTGACCTCTCCCTGATTTACACGTAAATTGGCATCGGTAGGTGGCGGAATTGCAAACTCGGGACGATTTTATTTATTTATAATGCGAACTAATTTCCCTTTAACAAGCAAGAGCGAATCACTCCGACCTGAAGCAAAAACTCATTTACACTAATTCCTTTAATGCCTCATCTCCGCCATTCCGATTCGTTCCACCGGAGCGGATTACAGAGGAAACAAGAATAAATAAACACAGATTAATAAGTAGTTAGCTTTGATGACTTCTTGTTGTTCACTCGGAAGCATTGAGGCTTCGAAAACTCACTGTTTTTCTCCTCCCATGTTTGCCTTTTAAACGTTGGCTTTAACCGGAAGACGGGATTACGCTCGATCGCTTCATTTCGATTTGATACGACTTTGTGGGGGAATTTGAAGGAGATACCTTGACTTTTTGGCAGCTATTTACAGCGGGGACGCCGGAATTAGAGGCAAAAGAACGAGCGCAGGATCCAAACCGAATTTTACAAACACGTACGCTCCACACGTCTCACCAACTTCAGGATGATTGTCGTTTTAATCTAAACCGAAATTTATGGAAAAATTTTACAAATTTCATAATCACGTTTCTTCAATTTTCCGCTCTTATGCTCACTGCAATTTTGCATTTATTTGCACGAACGTTCAACGTTGGACTAAATACGTCCGTTTCTTTTAACAACGCGACTTCCATTGAATTGTTAAGCGAGGCAAATTGACCTGATTACAGGAGCTACTTATTGGACTATCGAGCGTCCCTCTCTGTAATTTCGGTGCATCCAAATTTAGTGCTGCGGTTTCATTTGTATTATTATTATATAACTAATGCAATCAATGCACTCTGATGTGTTTGGAATGAAAAGCGGGCCGAAATTTTCCAAGAAATTGCCGTCTTTCATTCTTTATTCAAGCGTTTTCCCCGTGAAACTGCCCCAATGCATTCACTACACTTCCTTGCATGAAACCCTGTCAAGTGCAGACATTTTCAGAGTTCTTGCGTTCAATAAACTCCCAATAAATAAAAACTTGAATTACCTGCTTTAAAAAATCGTCGCCGGTTTATTTGAGTAGCAACTCCTTTAAAAACTCGCTAGTGCAGAAGATAAATCATTCTATAAAAGTGTCATTATCAACTTTGTCGCAGAAAGGAAGAGGGTTTCTGCTAACACAGATGTCTGGATGAGTACTTGACAAAGTTGTTGGAAGTTTATTGTAAATATTAACAGCACGTAAGCGAAACTACTAGTTTAAAAGGGTTTGGTATGAACCATGAGAGGCTATTATTTCAGGGCGGTTTTAATAATCCCCAGTTTAATGCGAGAGAATGGACATAACACGCAGTTACAAATTCTCGATTTCCGACTGGTATATCTAGAATTGTAATTTATAATCACCATGCATAGAGTTTCCTGTGTCAGCCACGCGTTTTAGAGTTTATCGATTACGTTTAAAATTCATGAGAAGTGTTTTACATCAATATACGCACGATAGAAATAAATATTTACATAAAATTTATGCATGGAATTTCGATTTGCAATACTGTAATCTTCTATTATTCGTTTTCGGGAAAACGTCGCGTCAGATATTTCCCCCACGTTTCAAGATGAGAGGTGCAAACAGACTAGGAAAAATTTTAATGAATGTTAAATCAGAAATTTTAATAGAGCTCCCTTAATTGCAACTTCATCATCGAATCAAATTAATTGGAAAAATGGGAAATGCGTACTTCTCGTTAGTCGAATTCACGTTTAATGCATTTAATTCCGTCATATCGGATGTCGAGTGAATTGAGGTCACCGTGGTCACCCAATATTTGGTCGTGATGGCATTACGAAAACGCGGTTAACATCTCTCGGTTTCAATTATAGAGCTGGCCCTTGTTGATTACTTCTCAGTTCGGACATTTCAAAGATTACGATGTTGCGTTCACACATCCATATCGATTTTCCTGTATCTTTGGATACGGGGAAACTTCGGTCGTGACCCGCCGATCCTGGCAATTTCCGAAAATATTTGAATAAAACAATGTCGTGGGCGCTCTCAGCAATTACATCAAACCAACAGGTGAACCGGCAGTTTTATCTCTGAAAATAGAAATATTGATGTCGATACTTTGTCAAACATTATTACACGAATCCGTATAATTAAATGACCATTTCCAAGCCTCACTTTTGCGTGTAAACTCTGCTAATAAACCAGCGTCAAACTCGTTTGAAATAATTTCTGATCATAACGAACTCTCGACATGAACAGGGAATTATATTTCGGTGGTACACCGCAGATACTACATTGAGGAATCGAAGTTCTGGAACTTCATTATTCCTTTGATAATAGTTATTAGAGTGCAGATGTGGGTATTAAAGCGTGGAATGTTGTATACATACCTCAACCAGATTTAGCTGTTCTGTTCAAAAATTTCGCAAGTTGTAAACACTGCATTATATTACTGTTTATTACGTACAGATTGTTCATTAGTCGCCTAATTGAACCTCTGGGAGAGCTCACTCAGTGATAAACATTGTTGATTTATCGATGAATTATTGAATTAATTCCAGAATAATTAGATTACGCGGCTGCACAACTAATTTATACAGTTTGTTACAGCTTTAATTAAACGCATTCTTTCGATGATTATTGCGTCGGGGACCAAACGTGCAATTCTGCAACGGCGTGGTTATTGTCAAAGTTTTTGTCGATAAAGTTGACAACGAAATGATAGAATGAAGTTTCTTGTAAGATCAATAGTTGTAGCCAGCTGAAGGGCACCAGGAGACATTGCTTCATTCATTTTTATAGTCTGAGCTTGACAGCAGAATAAAACATTTTTATAATTAATCCGGCGCATCCACCATTTTTACGTATTTTTAGAGACGATGATTTAAATGCAATTTTATTTAATTTTGAGTTTAAACGGCTTTCCCAAATTGACGTTTTATTAGTTTCGATGGTTTGGAGGTAAAGTTAATTGGTTCAACTTGAATGTTATGCGTGGTCGATCCATCAATTCAATTTTCAGTATAGACTCGTTATTTTGAATATTATTCTGAAAAATGTGCTAGAAAGCTAAGATTTAGATGGATGGCGGTGCTGAAATGTCGTTTTTGTCGGATTTTTAAAAATAGTCATAAAAGCAGCATTTTTGTGTCGAGCTGTGGGACCGTGTTTGCTATTTTTTAGTACAAAACGAACTATAAACAAACAGTGTCAATTAAATATGTAAAGGGACTTTTGTTGGTTTTGTGTCGGATTTATTTAAAAAAAATCTGCTATTTCGGTTAAATACAAATTAAATTCAGGTCGAGTACGGCGGTCCAACCTTGTTAAATCTGGTCTTTTTAAAAATCTGGCCAGATCCGTTTGCTCTGGAGGCTTTCTAATAATGACAAGAATTTCGCCTTGTATCTTATTGCATTTTTCCATAAGATCTTAAGCAGATTACAACCCTCTTCGTTGGGAGCGGTCACGTCGCCGCCTTTCACCATTCACAACTGCATCCGATCCGTTGTCGAAATGTACAACAACAGACGATTGTTTCCCTTATCGCTCACGATAAGAGCATCGGCCACGTAATAAATATCCGTCTAGTGGATGACTTCCTGGATGATTACATCAAGAGTGGGAACGTCTCGAAGCGAACAAAGACAAACTCAGGACAGCATGTCAAGCAGGATGGCAAGCAGGTCAGCCGGAACAACAAGCAGCAGGATTATAGCACCACACTCACCGGGATTACATTACTGATACTGTTGATGGAGGGGGGCGGAAGCCGAAAGGACTGAATACAAATGCACGGCTTTGCTACCGACCGGTAACGACTTCACTTTCCGTCGACGCCGCCCCCCGAAATTGAATAGTGGAGATTGAAAAAAATGATTTGCAATACTACCTTCATTAGCACTGTGTTTGAATTCGGTGTTGGCAGATTTATTGGCAAGATTTGCCCGCTTTTTTGCATTTTAAACGTACACAATCCGTCCCACATTACTCTAATTAACTCTCGTTTGTTGGAAACTCCGAAAACAGCTTTAACTCAACTAACCCCATTGCGCCCATTTCGCGGATGTGTAGTTTAAAAATTACTCTTCTCGCTTGCAACGATTCGGGCTAATGGGCCTTGACGTACTGCTTGCAGCAATGTTTGGAAATAAATTTGACTTTTTCTTTTGCTCAACCATTTTTGTTTATATCGAAAATGGGATCAGAGATAGGAATGGTGGATGCGCCGGGTTAGCAAAATTTATTTCTCCAACAACATTGCGGAATTTTATGACTGTTCTGTTTGAACTACGGATTTTACAGTCACGGCAAACATATAATTCAGTCGTTTGTTAGTTTACCTCATTAATTTCAACAGAAAAGTTTTATCTGATAAGCTCATAGATCCACATATGGTAATTCCTTAAGTACAAACAATTTAGAACTTTAGCCCCATAAAATGACCCACGTTTGATAATCCCATGTTTTATGACCCAATAAAATAATTAGATGAAAACATTCAAACTATTTTAATTCACATAACTAGAGCCGATTGCGCTTTTTAATGTATGCTCATTTTACTGTTATTACGTGACCAGCATTTCCGTTATTTACTCTAAAATGGCTAATAATAATACAAGAACGTTGAGTTTTCACAATGCATTAATTAACGTGCAAACAGAGCTTTTTATTTTTCTTTTGCTTAAAATCCGGGACACCTAGGCTCTTTGAACCTCGTCCATCTCGCTGATTTATATGTCCCTTCTTTGATTACTCAAATAAAAGCTTCGGAACTGGCTCAATTAATAATTTCCAGCGCAATTGAGCCTAATTTCGCGTTATCTTTCGAAAGCCGCGGCAAAAAACTCGCTCGGCGACATAACTCAATTAAAGCTTACTTCTGCCGGCTGTAAATTCCGTCGCTCTTCATCTAAAAGCTCGAAGCTTATATAGCCTCGTATTTCTCAACGAACAAGTACATACCGTGTGGTACGGAATAATTAAGTTTTGCAAGTTTTAATTGTTATAGCTGAAGTTTTTGCACACAATTATTGTCGAGTTTTGTTTCAGGATGCTGTGCCAATTTACCGCCCGTGTTCATGATGGACATGAATAATGTCGCCATATCGGAAAAAACTCCAGTAGGTAGTAAAATATTCACTTTAACAGGCTCAGATCCGGAGAATGGACCGGTGCATTTCGCTTTAGAAGGCACGGACTTGTTACAAGTGAATAGAAACACCGGAGCGGTGACTGTGGTCAAGCCATTGGATTATGAGGTGCGAATGAGTTTTTCCTGTAGGCTTACTAAAAGGTTATTTTCAGACTAACGTGACACTTAAGCTCATTGTAAGTATTGAGGATGAAGTCCAAGGTGGTAGAAACAACGTCGTTTCAGTCCCCACGAACGTGATAATCCTAGATGAAAACGATAACGCTCCAGATTTTGTAGATGTGAGTCTATTAGCTCAAGCATTAACAGTTTTAATCGGGGAAGTTGTAGGCTCCGTATGACATACTAGCGCAAGAGGACGCTCAAATCGGGACGACGATATTCTCGAAAATTATCGTGGGAGATAAGGATACGACAGGTGCAAACTTGGAAGTTGAATGCATTAATTTACCTGAATATCACGATGCGTGTGATTCCTTTCAAATCGAAACTATAGAATCCACTCAACATTCATACCACGGTGCCATAATTCTACTCAAGAAACTCAACTACAGCACCCAACAACAGCACCAGTTCCTGCTGAAAGCCACTGTAAATTTGTTCTTGTTGTCCTTAGCGGTGTTAATCTCTTAATTTGCAGGATGGCCAACTCAGCAGCAGTACCAACGTAACGGTGAATGTAGGAGACGTGCAAGATACTCCGCCTCATTTTATCGGCGATTTAAAAGCGGAAATTGACGAGAACGCCGACATTAACACGCTGGTGATGACTGTTCATGCGGAAGATGGCGACAGAGGCGTTCCTAGGAAGATCGTATACGAGCTCATTAACAGTATGTAATAGTAATGGATAGAGGCGGTTATTTTTTATTTATTGATTTGGTCCAGATCCTAAGGATTATTTTATTCTGGATGCCATTACTGGAGAGCTGCGAACTGCAAGACCTTTAGATAAGGAAACCGTTGACAATCCACAAGGGATATTAACCCTAAATATCAAGGTGAGATTTATTGCGATCCTGCTACCCGCAAACTAGCGCTGCAGGAGTTTACTTAAAGGATCAGAACAGACATGAGGTGGAGCAGTTTTTATTAGATGTACAGAATTCAAATGAATCTATTTCGTTGTTTTAATAAAATGTGGGAATTACATTTCTGCATTCGCGAGATTTCCGGGAATGACTTCCTGTCTTTTTAAATAAAATTTTCTTGACGCATTCTAATGAATTCGTTGCTCGAAGCTTTTCGTTATGAATAGCGTAAACAAGAATTCTGATACTTAACCTGGGCTGGCGACTTGTATGAAAAATTGACTTAAAGACAAAAAACATCGAAAAGTAAAAACCGTCTATTTTTTCAAGGCTCATGAGCTTGTGGACGGCGTAAAAGGCACCGATCCATCAACCGTTACCAACGCAGAAGCCATCATAAAAATAAGAGATGTGAACGATGAACCCCCATCCTTCAACAAGCGCGAGTATTTCATCCAAATTCCCGAAAACATCTCCGAAGGATCTGCGCTTCCCTCCTTAAACATGATAGTAGCCGATCCGGATGAAGTAAGCTCGTGTTTCGGAACGCACTAAATATTTAATTCTTTCTCTCGCCAGGGTAACAACTCCGTTTTCTCCCTCCAACTTAACGACATTTCGTCGTCATTCTCCATTGAACCAAAAATCGTCACTGGTTCTTCTCCAGTGACCATCCGCGTGGCGAATAGTTCTCTAGACTACGAGGATTTAAACCAGCGGAAATTCATTATTTTGGCTTTGGCGAAGGAGTTGTACACCGATGAGCATTTATCGTCGACAGCTACCGTTACCGTTACCGTGACGGACATTAACGATAATGCACCAACTTTTGATCAAGAAGGATATTCAGCGACCATTTCGGAAGTGTCGAGTCCGGGAACTCCGGTCATAACAATAATGGCAAAGGACCGGGATAGTGGTAACTTTGGGGAGAACGGGATTTTTTACCATTTGGCGGGAAGTGGGAGCGAGCGCTTTTCGGTGCATGACAGGACCGGGACGGTGACGGTAGCAGAGTGCGATACTCCAGGGAAGACGCCCTGTCTGGATTTCGAGGATAAGGAAGAGTACCAGTTGCAATTTATTGTAAGGATGTTTGTTACTTTTATTAGAGAGAAATTGTGATGTTGATTTAAGGCGACGGACGACGAGGGCAAAGGTCAAACCACTCGAGTTCCTCTCAAAATTCTCCTGACCGACAGTAACGACAATCCTCCCGTCTTCACGCAATCAATTTACCGGGTTTTTATTAACGAAGGGGCCGTTAAATTCGATCCTGACCTGGTCGTGGAAGCCATAGATGCCGACCGAACCTCTCACGTTACATATTCTATCATTTCCGGAAACGACGCCGGTCTGTTCAACATTGAGCCAAACTCTGGCAAAATACGAATAGCGAGCAACAAGGGACTGGATGTCACCAACGACTCTGATAATAACATTTTATTAACAGTAATGGTAAGGAAGTCATGGCAATTGTGGTATTTAGGACCCATTTCGTTTTATTTAGGCGAGCGATGGCACATTTACCTCCACGTCGATTGTTAACATCACTGTGAAGGATGTTAATAACAATTATCCAACGTTTGAAAAAGAAAATTACGTTGAAGCCATCGCCGAAGATGCCGAAGTGGGGACGACAATAGCTCAGTTAAAAGCAACGGATGCGGATACAGGAGACAACGCGGAAATATCGTACCATATACAAAAAGGGGCGTATGATGACTTCCAGATCGATAGTTTTACGGGTGCTGTAGTAGTCTCGTCGAAATTAGACTATGATAGACGGAACACATACACCATGGAGGTGGTAGCGAAGGACCACGGCGAACCGCCCCTCACTGGGACCACAATTTTGATAGTCAATATCATCAACACCAACGACAAGACGCCGTACTTCGTCCCGACGACCCAAAAAGCAGAAGTATGTTAATTTTTCTGAAACTCATCACCTTTTTAATTGTTTTTTTTTTACCAGATTATGGAGGACGTTCCTGTGGGAACTCTCGTCCACACTCTAATCGGCTTGGACCCCGATGTTAACTCTTCGGAAGCTCTGAATTTCGCAGCGACGGAACCCATCACTGCCTTGGACAAGCATGGGAATGAAGTCCTTGCGGATGAAACCTACAAAAGTTTCTTCACCATTGACAAAAGCACGGGACGGGTGACCGTTGCGAAGAGACTGGAAAGAGATGTTGCTGCCACCATCCGAATTACTGTTTTGGTGACGGACATCACAGCACCAACGGTGCAGCAAGGAGAAGGTATTTCATCACTTCTTTCTTCGTATTTTCAGTTTCGTTTATTATGCCTCATCATATAATGACTGACCGTTTATTATGACCAATTTGTAACAGAAAGTTTTGTTTTCATATAACTTAAATGAATTTTTGCCCTGTTATAATGACTTCGGTTAGGTTGACATGGCGGTTATAGTGACGCTATTCTCAGCAAATCGCAACTGATATTGTGACTAGCTTTTTTTTCCCTTATACATCTTACTCCAACGCCTGCAGTTACATCTTAGACACTCTACGCTGCAGGCTAGTTTTAATTTTAATGAAAAAAATTGGTGCATTGTAGAAAAGCATTTACAATTAAAAAAAATGCCGCAATAATTTGCAGACAAAAATTACAGATTTTTTTACAAATTAACATTTTTATGAAATCTAGATGATGAGGATGTCCTGAAATGGGTTTTTTATGTTTTATAATTATTATAAATTTTTTGTTACGATTACAGTAGACTCGCGATAGTATGAACTAATTAAGGTAAGACTTGTTCACATTTACGAATTGTTCATAATAGTGAAGATATGAGAAAAAATGTTACTATAAAGAACTTTTTGAGACTTTTTAAATGCGAATAATGAGTAATTTTTGTTAGCCCAATTTACAGTCCTTTGTTTTTAAACCACCAACATCTTACAACGCGCAATGTCGCCTAAAGAGATTGTCTGCTGAAAAAACAAATACTAAAGTAGTGACATTTTTAAAATCACGCTGTTTTTTTTGTTAAAAACGTCTCTTTCAGTCTGTTGAATTTGCAAATCAGAAGATTAGATAACACAACTCATAAAAAAAAATTGTTGCCCTGAATATCTCTGCGGATTTTTATGTTTTCAAGATCATAGTTTTCGAATATATTTTTGAATGTATTGAATTGGCTCTGGTTTTTATGATTTTGGCGTATTTTTAATAATGTAGACTTTGAGTCGGCTCTTCAGAACACGAATTATAAAAAAGTGTTTTTTATCATGTTAAAATTCGCTTTGTGCTCGCCAAGTGACCAACAAACGTTGAAATGCTTCAAGATTTTCATTAAATATGGGCATAAAGTTACACTTTCTCTAGTCATTTAGATAGATTTCTTGAGAATCTAGGAAATTATTGTGAAGAACAGGGAAAGAGCTTCCACTATTCTAAAAGTGATGAAAGAATGGTATCAGGGTAGATGGGAATGTCACTTGATGGCAGATTACTGCTGATTTTTGAAAAGAGATTGTTCCCAAAAAAATATAAAAGAGGCGCTTATAATAGCTATTTGTGTACCAAGGCCAAAAAGTGGTTCTTTTTTGGCCGAGCCTATTTTTAATGGCCGAGGCGCTAGCCGAGGCCAGAAAGAAGGCGAGGGCAAAATGACACTTTTTGGCCGTGATACAAGATTTTTTAGGCGACATCATTAAATTTACTAGTTAATTAATTTTTACTTATGATTTATTGATTTAATCATTTATAACAACTGAACAATTGGAAATATTTATGAATTCTTTAGAAAAGTTCATATTTTTATTATTTACATTTGCAGTTTCGGCATGTGTAGCTTCACAATTTGTATGAATTAGGTTTGATGTGCTTTTTGATGTTGTTGCGACAGCACTGCTGTCCATGTTCATTTTCAATAATTCAACACGTCTTTGTTGCACTTTACAGCAGTTTGTCGATTTGATTTTACCCAATTAATTACAAAATTGAGGGTAATATCGGTATCTTGATGTAATATGCAAAACTATGGATAGATGGCGCCACCATAGATCGGCCGAAAATGTTTGCGGCCAGAAAAGACTCACTTTTAGGCCGCTTTTAAGGCCTAAAAATTGTATTTTTAGTTTAAGTCGCCTAAAAAATGCGTTTTTTTAAAGTTTAACATAAGTTTTATAATTTTTTTTCTTTTTAAACTTCTATGTACATTAATTAACCACCAAACGAAACAATTTGTAATAATTTAAAAAATATATATATATTTAAGAATATACATATATTTTACCGATTTTTACTTTTATAATTAAGTTTTATAATTTTTTTTCTTTTTCAACTTCTATGTACATTAATTAACCACTCAAACGAAACAATTTTTAATAATTTCCAAAAAAAAGATATTTAAGAATATATATTTTACCGATTTTTAGTAAAATATGAAAATCAAGATTGAAAAAAAATTCAGAACCAATCTTCCAAAACCATCCATAGTTTCGTGAATTGGTTGGCAACAAAATCATTGTTGACCAGTGTAATAGTAAAAAAAACTCGACACAGCCTGAAGGGCACATGCATCTTTAACAAAATCTTCGATGTTTACGTTTTCGAGCTGACGATGTCTAAAATTATGGTGTTCACGTTAGCCCGTATTCACGTTATCGCGAGTCTACTATTTGTGGTTTTTAACTTTTATAAATTAGTTTTCGTTGTCACAGGACTTCTTAAAATATATTTTATGTTTTATTTTGTTGTATGTTTTTTGAGAATGACATTTTTTATTACATTAACAAATTAGCTTTTTTTTGCCAATTCTTTTTACAAGTTTGCTTTTTATGACGTCCGCTTAATGTGACCATATTTTCATTCCCCTTCGCCGTCATTATAACGGGATTCTACTGTACTCATTGGATTTCTAGGTTTGTTGATTATAACGATAACCGACGTGAACGACTCTCCGCCTTCATTCCTGGCCCCGTGGACGCCCTCCAACCCATTTTACACTCTTGAGCTCAAAGAAGAACAGCCCGTAGGTACCGTCGTCGCAAGGTACCAAGCCAACGACGAAGATTCTGACATTGCTGCCTACGCCATGATCCCGGAAAGCGAGCACTTCCAGATCAACAACGGCACGGGGATCATCCAAATCAAGAAACAGATCGACTTCGAAGACACCCAAGAGCTCTCTTTCAAAATCTTCGCGTTTGATAGTGGCGTCCCTCAACTCAACGCTTCCGCCACCGTTCACGTGCGCATGGTAAACATCAACGATAACGATCCCGTTTTTTCTGTCTCGGCGTACAACGCCACCGTTAACGAGAACTCTCCCAACGGTACGTTCGTGACGCGTGTCAAAGCTGCCGACGCTGATTCCGGAGATTTCGGGAAAGTAAAGTATGCGCTCACCGGAGAACACAGTGGGAATTTCGAAATCGAGGAGGATTCCGGAGTTATCACAGTGGCGAATTCCGGGTTCTTGGACCATGAGGTGATTCAAGATGTTGTGGTGCAAGTTGTGGCGAGTGATGGTGCGCCGCATAATTTAAAGCGGTCGGTCACGGTGCCGGTTAACTTGAAAATATTGGACGTTAATGACAATAAGCCGAAATTTAATCAGAGTGAGTACAACGTCACGGTAATAGAAAACGTGAGGCTCAACCCGCCGGTTCCATTGTTGCAAGTTAATGCCACTGATGAAGATTCGGGGATTAATGGGAATATACATTACGAAATTATTGGGGGGAACGACAACGGTAAGATTTAATATCAACATTTTTTGTAATATAGAGTTAATTGCCAGCGTAAGCATCTTACATTTTAATCACTCTTAAAGTAAATGAGAGTGCCGTCTTTAGCTTTACAATGTGTTAAAATTTGAAACGTCTGCTCCGATTCTCTCGTATTTATTGTCTCTCCATAAAATCCGCCATGAAATTCTTCTCTTGCTCCGTCCCATTGTGAGCTCCGATGAAAACATCCGAAGAAGGTGATTGCCCCATAATTCCCGTAATTGAAAATCCAGACGACCGTTAAAATTCGCGATGAATTATTCCAATCCAGTGCACATCCGATCGCTGATCCCGCTACATCACAACAAAGCCACTTTTTACTTTATGACCACTCTTTACTTTTCAGACATATTCTTATTGGGGGTAGAGACCGGTATTTTGTACCCCCACAAGCCTCTTCTCGGTCAAAACCGCGAGTTTCATCTGACTATTGAAGCTCGTGATGGAGGCGGAAACGGTCAACTCTTTGATCGTGCTGTTATCAACGTGGAAGTGTTGAACGTTAACGAGCATCGACCCGAATTTATTATGCCATTTCTGCCGAATGCAACAGTTGAGATCACAGAGGTAGTTCCGAATTTCTAGCTTAACATCAGTTTTATTTGTATGTGTTTAGAACGCAGCTGTTGCTAACTATCTAGTCATGACGGTAAAAGCAACGGACAAGGATGAGAACGAGAATGGGAGAATTACGTATCATCTAAAAGTTGATGGACAGGATGTTCAGGAAACTGATGAGTTTGCTATTGACGCTAATACTGGCGAATTGAGGAGCAAGAAGTTTTTGGACAGGGAGGAACAAGGCAAATATGAGGTAATTATATTCAAATATTTTGTCGGTGCAAAAAACCTTTTGTTAGTAATGTGCGAAACCGAATTTTATTGATTATAATTGACGGTTTTAACGGGTGCATAATAAACATCAACTGCAAGCGCACTTCATTAAATTTCAATTGCGTACATTTGGTTATTGTTGATTTTCTGTGCATAAATTTATTGGTTAATTTATAGAGCTGTGTCAATATTTAGAAAATTAGTTGACGACCAATAAAAGTTAAATAGAGAAATTGCGTTGAATTGCGTTTAATTTGCAGTTTCCAACTAACGTCAGTGCATTTCTGCATGCTTTAACGCAATCACATTTACATGTTTAGTTTCACGTACATTTAGTTAAATATTTCGCTCAATTTTCAGCTTATTTTGGTGGCCAAAGACCATGGCTCTCCCAAATGGTTTGAAACTCTCCGGTATTTGACCATTTTGTTGGTGGACACGAACGACAACCGCCCGGAGTTTCCGGACTCGCAGTCAACCAATCCCTATCACTTTTACGTAACAGAAAACGAAAGCAGTGGGACCAGAATTGGTGCGGATCTGTTGGAAAAATCGATGTATTAACTGTTTTTTTTAGGACAAGTTAAAGCCCTCGACCGCGATGAAGGAAACCACGCCAAAGTCTATTACTATTTTTTGAGAGGTAACGAAAACGGGGACTTTCGTTTGGACAAAATCGACGGTTATCTCTACACCAACAAATCCTTCGATCGTGAAGATAGAGACGAATACCGTTTATATATTCTTGCTAACAACGATCCTGATTTTTATCTGTCTCCTGAGGACAAAGAAAAATTAGACGATGACGAAGTGATGCACGATAGCAGCATAGCGAAAGTTAGAGTGACTGTTAACGATATCAACGACAATATTCCTATCTTTGAGCAGTCAGTTTATTACACCGCTGTTAATGCCATGGCTAACATTAACGATTTTGTTACGAATGTGACTGCGTTTGATCCTGATTTGGGGCCTAACGGCTCTTTGACCTACTACATAAAAGCTTCTAATTTGTACAAATACGGATCAAACAAAAGTTCCGGATCGATTATTCCTTCGCCTTTCAACATTACAGAGAGGGGAGAAATATCCACTGCTACTTATCTTGCCGAGAATAACCAGCACAGATTCGTTATCGATATAATTGCCAGAGAAAACGCTTTTCCAGAGAGGGTGGCCTATACGCAAGTTCATGTAAGATCTTTCGGGGATTCTATAAGACACTAATCTAAAAATGTTTAGGTTTGGATTTTTGAACCGGAGCAACTTATCAGGGTTATTTTATCGCGACCTTCCGAAGAAGTTACAAGAGAACGAGATGAAATCATCGCTGAACTGAGCAATGCTACGGAAAGTTTAGTGATAATTGACGAAATTCGGTATCATACTGATGATAACGGATACAAGAATGAAGACTGGTAAGTAGAGTAAACGCGGAATGATATTCCCATTGAAAAATAAAACTGATAAGCGATAATTACGTCGATTTCTGGTGTTACGAAACAATCGGATAAACACAAAATCAATAGAAAATTGATTGTAACGCTGACGCACAATTCAGAATTTCAAAATTTGCGAGTGATGGAATTATCCATTGACAATAATAAGTACACATGATCTTGAAAATCACTCACAGATTGTAACTTTAAGAAAGATAAGAGTTTTAAGAGCGGTAAGATAACTGCATAGACATGTTTTAACGAGTTACATTGTTTTTCTTAAGTGTCTTTAATTTCAAAAGTAAGATAAAATTTCGGGGCTTTACCGTAAAATGAAAAGTATAAAAATTATTGTCCTGAACAATAATTCTAGTTTCTATGCCAATTTTAAGTTATAGAATTTGTTTGAAACTATTTTAATCCAATAAAAACAAACGTAATTTAATTTCGTTGATGGATGGAGACTATGAAATTTTGATAAACATAATCCGACGCATTCATTTCAAATATTTTGAGTTTTCCTCTAAATAAATTAGAACACTGTAACTAATTTGATTAGCTTTCAGTTTGGTTTGTCCAATTTTGTTGCAATAAGCTAAAAGGTGTCACTAAATTTTAATGAAATTCATTGTTAAAAACCGTTTGCAGGTCTGACATGTACATCCTGGTCGTGGACCCTCGCACGCAGACAATTCTCCCAGTTCCCGACGTCCTAAAAATCATCGATTCAAAATACGACTTCCTGAAAGACTACTACGCCGGTTTCGCCATCGAAAACGTCCTCCCAGCTTTTGTAATGGAAAAGGAGGAATCGTTCGATCCTGCGTTGGCAGCACTCATTGCTTTACTCATCGTTCTTTTTGTTGGTGTAATCACATTTGTCATCGTTTGTTGTTGTTTGAGGCACTGGGTTATTTCGCCTACAGATCTGAAAAAGAAGGACGCTTTGATAAAAAAGGCAATCATTGACGACCTGAATACCACCGAAAATCCCTTGTGGATAGAACAGTAAGTGTAGAATGGGTAAAATATTTGCTTTGTTTTATCGATTTTCGGTGACAGGAAGCTGAAGATTTATGAAGAACAAGAGTTGACGATGCAAGTTTTTAACGAACCTGAGCAGAACGTGGGGAGGAGGAACAGCGATGACTTTGTTCCCGTAAGAAAACCCTCAACTAATTAATTTTAATAAGATTTTTAATTATTGATTCACAGGACGACAACACTTATGCGACTATTCAACATCCCAATCGCAGAGGCTCCGCTCACATCGCTTCCAGATCTTTGGCTGATGATTTAGCCGACTACGCCACGTTATCGGGACTTCCTCACCAAACGGATAGTTCTCACAGCTCGTTAAGAGGAGCTCCTAATGTAAGAAATCCACGGTTCTTTTCAAACTCTTCAGATTTGTTATTACAGTACTACGAAGCCGCGATGGGCTTCCAAGGTTCAACATTCCAAGTTCCGGAGCGAATCAGTGATACTGATTACGACTCCTACAGAACACGATTGAAAGGTTCCGAATTTACCATTAATCGGGAAGGACAACCCGAATACGTTGCCGAACTGATTTAATTTTAAGATGACGAGATGCCTTTGTGTGACTAGTGAAAGTGACAATAGTGATTTAGAAAAGAACTGCTGTGTAAATATTTGTCATTTGGTTCGTTTTTTTCACTTGCATCAGTGGTTCTTTCTAAATCGACAGACAGTTTTCTACTTTAGGAAAAGTGATAATAAATGAAAATTATGTATTGTTACCTGAATACTTAAAGGCAAGACCTATGTGACATAATTTTGTATTTCTATCTCATTTTGATAGTGTGATCCGTTTTGTATGATATTATGACTAGAAGATCGAGGGCCATATCAGTTTTTATTTAATCTAATTTAATGATATTTTAGCTTAGTTTGACTTTATTTATTTTTTTACTGTAATTACTGACGAATAAATTGTATAGATTTGTACATAAATCTTTATGTATTGAACGACATCATTTTATTACGCACCTAAAAACAGATAATTCTGGAAAACTACCTCTTATCTTCACTCTCGTAAATAGTTTTATTTTTTATATAGGTGACGGACAGTTTTATCCGTTATCAAATCACGCAACACGGAAAATATATTTATTTCTTGAAAACAGTATGAATAAAAACTATATAACTCATCTATAAAAGTTAGAAGATAAAAGAACTATTTTAAAAAAGTAAAAGTGTATAAATACTCGATATTGTACTTAAAACTACCTCAAATCTCAATTTGAGTTAGAGTCTACACCATTGGAGTTCTTAACGAGGTTGACTGCTCTCAGTTGCACTTTTATTTTCGGAATCTCAAGTGCCGACTTTGGAACCTCTGGAGCCACCGATAAAGATTGTGCAACGTTATCCTACAACAAACAATAGAACTTAAGAATTCGCACTGATTAGAACAGACATTGAAAAATTTAGATAAGGATATTTGAAACTAATAGAACCAATGAAGCTTCCAGAATTAAAAAATATACTTACCAATAACTCTGAGATGAAATTATTTAGTTGTTTAAGCAATAGTGTAAAATGGTGCGCCTGATATTTGAGAGTTGAGACGAGAGCTCGTTGAACCCCATCCATATGGACACTCTAAGAAATTAAAGCAAATCACTAACAGTCTCAACAACTATTTTGCAAGTGAAAGCAACCAACGATAATCAAGTGAATTCTCAAAGCGTTATATAATATGTGCGAAGCTTTGGTTCTATTAGTATTCGGTTTCTACAAATAAAACTACTTTTTTGAGAGCTTTCAGAGTTAGTAGTCTTATTTTGGTGTCCTACCCTTGCACGTACCTTCACCATAGAATCAGCCACTTGTACGAACTTAGAAACTGGCCCCAGAACCTTGTTTGTGATATTTTTCGGCACCTTACTTATAAATCCACTGGTATAATTAATGAGGTGGACAAGTCTCCGAGCAGATTCTCGGGTTAAAAGCACAATCAGTTGCTCGAGATTCTCTGGACGAGCTTGATTTTCTGGTTCGTCTTTACTAAGACTGTGCCAAAGCTCTATTCCTTTAGCCAGAGCCAGTTTCGGATCTGTTGCGATCTAAAATCAAATCAAAATTAACACACCGAAGCTTTCGTGAATCAAAACGGACCAACTCAGCCACGTAAATCAGAACGTGGATGGCCTCAGCACTCTGCTCTTTCAAAGCTTTGGCTTCTGCTAAAGTGCGCATGGTGAGGCGCCGTTGCAGCTTTCCAGAAAAGCGCCCAACGTGGTGGATGGTTTGAATCGCACGATTTGCATTGGCGTCGGTTTTATCCTCAGGCTCTAAAATCTCAATTTAGTTTATGCTTGTCTACTGAAAGCTTTTACCGAGGATTTGATTATCGTACACAGCAGCTGGGAGATATTTGTCCACGTATTTATCAGCGACGTCTAAAGCTCCGTCTAAAGTATCAGCAGCAAAAGCTGTGTACTTGCTCTGGAGGACGGTGTTTCCAATCTGTTTGACTGAATCTGCTCTCTTCAAAACGGGCTTTACGATTTTACTGCCCACATCAGTGACGTACTGTTTTGTATTCCAGTAAATCTGCAACGCAACAGTTATAGTTTTAGAATTTCTTTAGAAAAAATACCATTTCTGGTGGCAACCCAATTGATGGTACTTTTTGCTCCACGATATCTAAGCTCTTGCACAAAATCTTGTCAATAGAAGAAATGGGAGCTTCGAACAGAGCTATGGTTGGTAGAGCCGTTCCCACTGCCACTTGGAAGGAAGACTCAGCTTGTTGCAAAGTCCAATAAAGGAGATTATTCGATTTCTGCGAAAAAATTGTAGTACCTGACTTCCTCGAACTGTATTTACCTTGATTTTGTTGTACACATTTTCAGCGATGTGCCAACCAGATTCCACAATGGGTAGATTGGTAATTCGGTTAACAGATTCGAGATTTTGAATCTTGAAGGGCCTTTTCTTTACCTGTTGCGGTGACGCCACTGCAAAAATATTATTCAAATGAGTGGAAAATAGTAGAAAAACATTTCAAAATTTGTTTTGATCGGTTTCGTAATCTCTAAAATTAAAAAAATGCGTTGCACTTATTGATTAATTGATTATCTATTATTTGGCGTCACCTAACTTCAATTTGAACAAAGAATCGCGACGTATCTTGTGACCTCTCTAGAGTAATTCGCAATTAACAGTTTGTTGACACGTTTGGGCAGTCTTATATTTTGCTAATTACCGAAATATAAACAAGAATAATGAGACCAATTTTGCATTCATTACGCTAAATTTGATAAAAGGAGAATTTGAAGAATTTGCGGATCTAGAACAAGGATCGTGTCAAAAAAATAAAAACACGTTTTGAGATAATAATTCGGCTTTTTACAGACAAACCGGATCAAGAGTTCATCTTCTGGTGATTCAACTCTCTAATTTTTTATTCATAGTTAATTATATCCTGTTTTGTCTTATCTTATGCCGTACTTTGAGACTATTTATATGGAGATAAAAATATGTGTTATTGGTTATTGTAGAAGCGCAAGAGCTTTTTTTGTAACTTTCCTGCAATTTTTGTCTAGGTGGATCGAATAAAATCGATTTTTATCCCACAGATTTTTTTACAAATAAAAACTAATCGTTATCAATAGCTTAAAAATACTCGTGAGATCATAATATTATTGAAAACAGGTGCATAGTTGGGTTATCAGGCTTATGCCTATTGTTAAATTAATTAATTAAGATCAGATTATTAATGAATTTTAACGATAAGAAAAAATCTGCAGGTACTTACTCTTTCAGTTGTCTGAAGAAGTGTTCACTTACAACTGATAATTACTTCTTCATCTCGTGTTTATCCGTGAAACCCACGTGATACGTTAAGACCTTATAACCTTAGATACTCTTTGTACAACCTTAGATAAGACCGTCAAATATTGGAAATATATTTCCAATTTTTTGGTAAAGGGCGTCTTCATTTTTATGCGACGTAATGATTATGATATCGATTTTTATCGCACACTTAAGACCTATGAGGGGGTCTAAACTTAGATTAATTGTTCTTAGAATTACAGTAACTTTTGTATAATACGACAACAGATTTATAAAATCGATTAAACTACTTGTGGTAATCAGATTACGTATAAATAAAAGTAGAGATAACTGTACCGAGTTTGGTAAATTGTTAGTTTTGTGCACCTGTTCAGTCAATTCTCGATAAAAAAATTCTACAATCGAGAGTTTTTGAAAATGCCACCACTGGTTTTACTCTTTTTGGGTCTTTTTTCCACCGGTAAGTCAGCTTGGTAAAAATTCCAAAAAAAACGCCCTTTTTTCAGTCGCGTCGTTTGAATTCCAGGACTGTGGAAAATCCGGAGTCAAATTTGGCGATTCTTCGGAATCTCCTCTAAAAATCGACATAGACGAATCCAATAATGGAGACAGAGTCTGTTTCGTGAAGTTAACTGGAGGTAAAATTAACCATCAATGAGTTTTCACAAAACTATTTTAATTTAGTTGAAGGGCAGCTTTTGTACGAGGTTTCTAGCGATCTTTCAGTTCCGGTAACTGTAGAAAAGGAGGATGGTCCTGATGATCAAACTTTTTATTTAACGATTAATCGTGTCGATTTTGAAGTTCTTACGACGACGAAAACAGTTTCCATCGATGTGCTGGAGGAAGAAAATGGTGTCACTTCAAAAAAGAGTATTGTTCTAACAGTCATCAATCTTGATGACGAATATCCGACATTGATCATCATTGACTGTGACATGAACGTAAATTTTAGATATTTTTGGGTCTATTTCATGTTTTTACAATGTTTTTAGGAGGGAACGAAAATCAAAATTGATAATAATCCGTGCGAATTTGAGATTCATGATCCTGATGGCTTTCTAGATAAAATGGAATTTTCAGTTTTGCCAGGAAAGCGGCAAAAGGTCAGATTTTAACATTCTGTTGTCTTGAGGCTTATAATTTTTTCAATCTTTAGCACGAAGAAAAAATTTTTGAATTGGGATATAAAACTGTGCCTAAACCTACTGAAAAAACTGCTTCCGTGTTTCTATATTTGCAAGAGGGCCAACTGTTGGATTACGATGACACAAATTTTTACGGTTTTCCCATATCAGTGAAGGTATGAAAATTCTAAGATTTTCCGTCTCTATAAAATGCATGTTTAGGACAGCGGAAATCACAAAGACCAGGAATCTGTCTTAGTTGTAGTAAACGAACTTCCTATTAAATTACCACAATGGGTCGAACCTTTCAGCACAACTGTTGTAATAACTGAAGAACAAAAAGAGGTGTTTATTGTTTTGAAACATTCGCGAATTTTAATACTACGTTTTTTAGGAAATGCAAGTTGCGGCTGTCGATGGAAACAGGGATCTCCATAATCCAATTGTTTACGCAATTGAAAATCAAAGTAAAATCCCTTTGAACTTTTTTTATAAACTAAGAATTTCTCTTCTAGGTTTAGACTGTGTCAGCATTGATAGGGCAACAGGCTTGATCACCATAGATCCTATTGACAGAGATGTAGACTCTACGGATCAGGTCACTTTTACAGTGAAGGCTTGTTTGGAAATTATTCCAACTTCTTGCACAAAAGCGGGCGTAACTCTTATCGTTGAAGATATTGATGACAATTTAGCACTAATAACATCTCCAAGCATCCCAAAGGGCACTAAACAAATTAATATAACAGTTGATGAAGGCGCGACGGACTTAGGACTAAGAATTTTTGCCGCTGATATAGATTTGGTATGATTTGGTATATTGATGGGCGTCTTTTAATAGAGCTTTACAGGCGGATAATGCACTTTATATGATCAATCTAATACCGGCGGTTACATTTGATTATACAACAGCTTTTTCGCCGAGTAATTTGCGAGGATATCATACGACAATATTCTTTTTAAATGTTACTGATCCAGGAAAATTGGATTTTGATGATCCACCGTGGCAAACTATCACATTTCAGGTAATATTTGAAGTATTTAGACTTACATCAATAGAATTTTATAAATACTTATAGAATCTGATCGTAATTTATAAATTCTGCTTCCAGATTCAAACGGTTGGAGTTCACGATGCTACAATGACTGACAGTGTAGATGTAGTGATAAACTTAGTAGATATAAACGACGAAGTTCCCATTTTTGACCAAAATGAGTATGCAGTCACAATCCCAGAAACCACACCGAAGGGAGATTTTCTAACAAGAATTCAAGCCACCGATAAAGACGCCGAAGATGCTAATTTAAAGTACTGTAGTTAATCTCTTGTACGAGCTCAAAACACCTCTTTTGTAGTCACCACCTCAAGGGACTATTTGCTGAAGCGACATTAACAATCGAAGAGTTCGGTGGCGATATAACAGTTAACACCGATGGCGCTTTTGACTACGAGAAACAACAAGAAGTGATTGTTGACATTATCGCAGTTGATGCAGTTGGCCATACGTCTACGGCTCAATTGACAATTTTAATTACCGATGTCAATGATGAAAGTCCCGTTTTGCGAGTGGTAAGAGCAACTTTAACGTTGTAAGGTTTGTTGATTCGTGTTGTAGCCGTACGCCGTGTCTATTGAAGAAAACCAAGAAGATGGTGTTGTAATTGGAAGCATTTCTGCTATTGATATTGATACGATCCCGTATTTGGAATTTTCGATCAATTGGGATGAATCCTACGCCACCAAAAACGCCGCACGTCTTTCTGATGATGACTTCAAAAAATTCGTTGAAAAGTAAGTCGCTGGTTATTAGAAAGCAACAATAAATTGAAGATTTTAGTTTTATTCAAATTGAAACAATTCGCGATGATGCGACAAATAATTCAATTACTGGTAATTTAAAAATTAGTGAAATTACCAAAGACAACACTCCAGATTTCGAGCTCTTCGACAGCGTGTACTTATTAGTGGTGGTAACCGATCGGTTGACAGTAGTAGGAGAAGACACCGATTCTGGTATGTTCTGAGTCTCACTATTGGTGTACCAACTCTTTTTTTTAGTCCTGATTGAAATTAACATAAATGATGTCAATGATAATCCTCCTGTCTTTGTCCATGATACGGAAACCATGAAACGCTCCGTGTTGGAAAATTCAGAGGATGGAACAGTTATCACGTCAGTTTCAGCAACGGATGCCGATATTGGAACTGTTCTTGACTACACGATCAAGTGAATAAGGAAATTTTGCTGGGGTCCTCATCTTTTTTGTGTTTTCTAGAAGCGCCGATGGCGACACACCTTTGTGGGTCACTATCGACAACGAGGGTCTTGTCACTGTTAATTTACCGAAAGACAAAAAACTTGACTGTGATGATCCTCCACTATATGATCTGAAATATGTAGTTACAGCCAGTGATGGGCTTCATGAAACTTCGGCCACTGTAAGTAAGGACGGTTGCACACTAGGACCATAACTGACTTTTTGCAGATAACTATTGACATTATCGATGAAAATGATAATATTCCGACTGTCAAAGTTGAGTCGACGCACATACCAGAACTTGAAAATGGAGACACATCCCAGAATGGTAAACTTATGGTCATAGAACTACATACTGAAGACAATGATAGAGACGGTGAGAACAAAAAAATTTTTCTGAAGTCTAATGAAGTTGTTTCAGATGCGTACCACACAGTTTCATGCTCATTCTCTCTTGCCACATCTCCAGAAGTAACGAGTAGATTTAAAATGGTTAATAATACCATCATATTGAATTTGGATGACAATGTGAATCTCGATCGAGAGGAAATCGAGTTGTTACCATTTGAGACTCTTTGCGTGGATAATCCAAAGGCTGAAGGTGCAGGAGTGTCGAATGTGGCGAATCCTCCAGCAGTGGCTAGTATTACTTTGGACGATATTAATGACAACGCGCCTACCATCAAGGACACTAATTCCACTATAGTGAAAGAAAATGTCCAAAAAGTACGTTTTACTTAAAGTACGAAACAATTCTTACAGAGTTTTAGGGTGTGATTTCAACTCTACAAGGCGAAGACTTAGATATTGGTGACAATGGTGTTATTGCGTCAGCCGAAATTACAAACCTCACAAGGTTGTACCAAAAAGGCGACCAAAGAACTATAAGTGTATATTCCTCAGAGTTCTTCACATTTGAGGTAGTAGAGAATAACCAACTCAACTTGACCTTAAATAAAGACAATTTGAGAGACCATTACGGTTACTTAGAATTAACAGTAAAGGTAAGGTTTTTCCGCTAATAGACTCGTTTCTAAAGTCTTTTGACAGTTGACGGACAAAGGAAACCCTCCGTTGAGCAACGAAGTTTTGGTAGGTATAACCGTCCAGAAGTATAATTTTGAGCCTTTGGTATTTACAAGTCCTGTAGCCGACAAGATTTACTTGCTACCGGTAATTAACTGAACATTTTTTTTTTGTAATTGTAAAATCTCTACATTTTGAACATTTTTAGAACCAAACATTGAATTCTTCTCTCATTACAATTAATGGTAGTCCCTTACCGAACTTTGTCGCAACTGATCAACAAGACGGTAAATACATCACTGAGATTACCATTGTTGACGATAAAAAAATATTTAAAATAAAGTATAATGCAAATTACGAAGGGCAGCTACAAGTTGTAACAACTGAGTTCCCAGAGACACATTATTCAGTACGTGCATGTATCTTTAGTATCTTGTCTTATAAATAATTCTAGCTCACTATCCAAGCTTCTCACGCTGAAGATCTTGAACAAACGGTGGTGAAAACTGTCGATGTCTATTTCTTTGACCCAAATTCATTTTCTCCTGTTTTTGAACATCACGAGCTTAGTTTCTACGTCGAGGAGCACATAACTGACGTTACTTTTTATCAAATTGAAAGAGCACAGTACACTGATGGAAAAGATTTGCCTCTATCCATTTATTACTTGCTAGAAGAAGGCGATGATAAGCTCTTCAGTGTGGACCCAGAAACTGGACTAATATCACTATTAAAACCTTTGGATTATAAAGTACAAAGAGAATACAAACTTGTGATACAAGCATCAAGTTCTCGAACACTCAAACCTACTTCTTCTGATGATGCTAAATTTACTCTCACGATTAAAGTAAGAATGGCACAGTTTTCAGAATATTTTCAATTGTAGTTTTTTAGGTAATTGATGCAAACGACAATGCACCTCAGTTCGACAAGGACAATTATAGTGGTGTTATAGAGAAAAATGGTGGATGTCCAAATGCACTGATGAACACGTTAGTTACAGTCCACGTAAGAAATCAGTGATAATATTCTCTTATAAAATTTTTGGTTCTAGGCTTCTGACATTGATACAACAAGTGAAGGTCGATTAGGATACGCAATTACTTCGATTAATGCATCAAACCCTATTCTCGCAACGTTAGTAAATCCACTTTATATCGACAATGACGGTAACATTAAATTAAATTTCCAAACGATGCCTATGTATAGTGGATTTTTCACTTTAACTGTGTCCGTTACTGATGAGGGTGGTAAGTTAATATCAGAATTACTTTCAATTTTGCATTTTAATTTAAATATTGTCAGACTTGTCTGATACAACTGAGGTAAAAATTGAGCTGGTCGATCCTTCAACTTCGAACATATTTAGCTTTGCGAATGACGCTGCCACTGTTGAGAGTTCCAAAGAAGAGGTAAGCACTTTACACTAATTCTTTAAATTTCTTCTTATATTTTTTAGATTAAACGGATTCTGAACGAGAACTTCTCTGAAAATGTTGTCAGTATTGGAACTCCAATATCCGATGACGAAGAAACGAGTTTACCGATTTCTTTCTTCAATGAAATAAAGGATGAGGATGAAGTGTTAACAAAGTAAGTGAACGGTATTACTTTTGATATTATAACTAATTAAAATTTTCAGGAGTAATTTTAGATTCTTTAGTAAGCTTAAGGCAGATTTCGCAAAGGTGGGATTGACATTGACAAGTTTTGATCCTGAACAGGATTCTTCTTAAAGATTTATTTTATTCAAAGTATTAAATTGTTTGATGTTATGTTGTTGTTCTTTACTTATAATAAATGAGTTTTGTATTAATCTCTTATTAGTTTATTGTTTAAAAATTTTAAGAACCTAAGAACAAGCAATGATAAAAAACCTGAACTGCGTCTAAATATTTGAAAATTGATTGATTACGTTCACTATTGTGTTTTCTTCATTTTCTCTTATACTTATCAATTATTATCATTGATAGTATTTTTATACTTGCACTTATTCACTTAAGAATTGATTTATCAAAGCTTCGGGCAAATTTCTCGCACTAAGATATCAATCAAAATTCTTTAGAATAGAGATAATATTCGTCATGATCTATTTTTTAATCATTTTATAGTAGGTATTTTGAAGGCAGCTTGTTACAACTGCAGTTTAAAATTTTTGGCACAAAATTAATAAAGAACACTAGTGAGCAAATTTTGAACGAAATTTGTACCGGAGCAGTGGAAAATCATTATTTCTTAAGTAAAATTTTTTCATGATTCTGAATTCAAAGCCCGTTTTCTCTCATCAGTTCAGAACTCTTTTTGAGAACACCACATGTTTGTTTTTTTTTAGTTATGCTTAATTACATTATTACAACGAAATTATAAAATACTTCGATGAAAAGATATTTAAAAGAAAAATGGCCTAAAGAGATAAAATAGTTTTTATCCAAAAAGCACTAATAAAGTAGTCTTTATTTACTCATTTGAGACAGATAAAGTACTTTATTATTCTCTAGAAGCCATAAGAAAAAGTATGCTACATTTCCATGACAACAAGGCACGCATGGCTTTCTAAATGCTAAAAATTTGCCACTGCTGTCATTTCTGTCAATTCTTTTAATGCTTTAATTGCAACCAACAGAGGCTTTAGATAAAGTCTAGTATTACATTCGAGTGTAAGGGCAAATTATTCACTCCAAACATCTTATTCTCTCGATCTACGATCTCGATTGTCAAGACATTTTTTAAAAAAACTGAACGGATTTTAATTTTTTTATCTTTATTTGGCATGGAATTCCTCTTTAATGTGATCCGTTATAATAAAGATTTAGATCTCTGTTTTCTAAGGCGGAGTTAGTATTTCTTGCCATTTAGAAGTCGCTTGACAAAGAATATGAAGCAATTTTATTACAAATAAAAATGGGATGGTCTAAAATTTGGGAAATTGAAACATTAAACGAAAAGGTATAAAGTTTGCAAAGAATATAGGAATGCATATAAAAAATATATTTAAAGGAAATACAAAAAAAAACACGTAACATTCAAATGTTTAGAACAAAGAAAAAACAAAAACTCAACATTTTATGAACTCAAATAATAGTAAATCCAATAATAAATTTCAAAGATCCAATAAACTAATTAAATTCAATCAATGAATTTAATTCTAAAATGTTAATTTCTGAGTTGAATTAGCAAGGAAACCTCTAAGGACCATTTATCTTTTTGTGACTAATTTTCCAGAAACTTTAACCTTGGATCGAAAAGGTATCCAAAAGATCGTAAATATTTGTGAACACTCACTCTAAAATCCTTTTTTATCTTATCATTTTACTATTTTTGCTCTAAGAAAAATGTATGTAAAATTCCAAGACGTTTGAATCACCGGTCAAATTGTCAACACTGACGACCGCTTCTTGTGCAAGCACAGAGAACAGATCACAACATTTCAATTTCCTTTCTCTGTTACAGTGTTGTCTTTAAAAGTGAAGATGTTATCACATCCGTTTCATCTTAACTGTCAGACAAAAACAATAACAAGATGATATCTACATATTGTTTTTAAATCATAACGATTTAAAAAACAATTTTGGAATGAACGTGAAATCTGCATAGACCTTTAACGCGTAATCTTATCTAAAAGCTTTTAAATTCGTAAAAAATTACCGATATGAAATAAAATAAAATTAAAAATGAAATAAGGAATACTTTAAGAAAAGGTGAACAGTTGAACTAAATCTGCAATCTTTGCACAGGAGTCAACTTTAAAATTTAATGCTTATAAAATTTCTAGTGATAATAATTTAATTTGAATACAATGCTTTAGGAATCTCCATTATCAGTTTTATCTAATCGCGATCATTAAAAATAATAATGAAAATCACTTCGAGATCAATATTAAAACATATCAGTTTCAGCAGCGCGAAGTGATAGGTATTTGTGCTCTATTGACTGATGCCAGTTTTGTGGCAAAAAACTAATTATTCGTGGTTGGTAAGTTGGAGTGTTATCCTATTTTTTTAATGACTGTACTGCCGCTAGTGACGGTTTTTGGTCGTTAATCTAAACAGCAAAACGAAGACGTCTCAACGAATAAAATTAATTTAAGTCAAAAGTGAAACATGCATAAGTACTTAAATGTGAAGTATTGAAAATTTCTGATAAAAATATTGATAAGCAAAACACTTCATTTGTGCTGTGGGATTATATTTCTATTAAAAGTATTGAAGCTACGCAAAATTATTAAGGCGGTATAATTTTAATTTAGCTAGTTTTAGCGTGTGATTCAAAATTTTGACAAACTGAGATAAAATGATCAATTCTGTTCAAGTGTTTCAGTGACATTATCGGTATTGTTGTGGGGCCCGTTTTATTTCATGTTCAATTTCAGATAACCTTTTCAAGATGAAATTATCATTCTTGATTTTTCTGGGACTGCTTTCCGCAGGTGAGATTTTGATTAACGTCCCAGTGATCGAAATTCATTGAGTTTTTTGTAGTGCTGCCATTTAAATTAGAAGACCCTGAAGTGGATGGCGTAGAATTTATTTCCGATGGGTCATCAACTACCACAATCAATGTAGATGAAGACAATGATGGACCTAATTTTAGATTTGTTTTAATATCGGATGGTACGACTTGAATTTTCAGAAATTTTTCTAAAATAATTTAAACCAGTTCAAGGGGAACTTACCTTCGAAATTAGCGCTGATTCTCAGACCAAAACTAGATTAGATGTCCAAAAAGAACCAGTGTCAGATAACTCTCTATATCTCACGGCAAATCGTCTTGATTATGAAGCAATGGGAGGCATCAAATCCATTGCCATAGACGTGATGGTGGAAAATAATCCAACGACTAGACAAATGATTGTCATGAGTATCATTAACTTAGACGATGAGAGCCCTACGTTTAGCGCAACCCCTTGCGCAATGGAGGTAAAATAACTCAAGTTTTAATTTCTTAATCAATTTTTTGGTAGGAAAACGCAGTTTACACTGCGAAAAACAGCCCATGCGAATGCACCATCTCTGACCCTGACGGATTTCTTGACACAATGGTCTTTACCATCGAAGCTGGAACAAAAGTTAGTTTTTATTGACATCGTTATTACAAAAATTAACTTTTTTTGTAGAACGAAGACCAAGTTTTTGAATTAGCATACAAAGAAACACCGGCTCATGAAGGTGTGTACGAATCTCCGGTATATCTGGTATTAAAAGAAGGCATAACTTTGGATTACGAAACTATCACTTATTACAATTTTCACGTAGCGGCACATGTATGTTTTTATATTGAATTTTCTTCTTAAAAATTAACGTTTTTTTTAGGATAACGCGAATCATCCAACAATTCCTATCGAAGAGGTACCTGTTATTGTCCAAGTCATTGATTTACCTGACACGCCCCCTGTTTGGGACAGCACTTTCAAATCAGTTATAAATATTGTCGAAAAAACAGTTACTGTACGAATTGGTTAGTATACATTAGTTAATCTTGTCTAAACATAATTTTTGTAGAAAATTCAAGTTTCTGCGGCAGTTGTCGGATTTGACGACTTGGAAATTGGTTACACGATCACATCTTCAAGTAAACTGTGGGATTGCTTTACCAATGAAATTGCAATAAGTTTATTTTAGGTCTTCCTGACAGAGTCATTGTGGATAAAACCGGACTTGTTACTATCAAAGAAATTGACAGAGATACGGAATTAACTGGGACTAATAATCAAGCTTCTTATTCCATCAGAGCTTACCAAGTAGTAGATGAAACTTTATACCTCGAGGGAAATGTTACTCTTCTTGTTGAAGATATTGATGACAATGTAGCCGAAATCACATCGGTCGACATCCAAACTGTTGATGGAAAAAAACTAATTGATATAACAGTTGATGAGCGCGTGTTGGATCTAGGACTAGCAAAATTAACGGCAAATGATATCGATTTTGTAAGATTACACGTTGTAAACTTCTTCAATAATTTTACGCCCACAGGGAGAACATGCGACTTACACTGTTGTAATAGAATCGGGCAGTGCAGATTATGATTACACGCAACCTTTTAGAGTCATCCCACCAAGTGCGTATGCAGAGACGGACATTTCCGTGGCTGTTATGAATCCAGATCAGCTGGATTTTGAAACAGAAGGTTGGGCAGTTATCAATTTTCGGGTAAATTTGTTATTAATGGTCCGATGCAGAAGTTATTTCTCTTTTTAGCTTTTAACTATTGGAATTTACAATGAGTCAATGATAGATGAAGTGGATGTACGTATCAACTTAAACGATATCAACGACGAACTACCCATTTTTGATCCAGAGGAATACAGCGCTACACTTCCTGAAAATGTGACGATGGATTATGTGGTGACGTTTATCCAAGCAACTGACAAAGATGCGGAGGATGCTAATTTGCCGTAAGCAATATTTGTTGTTTTCTTCTGCTCTAAACGTTAGTTTTGTAGACATCACCTTCAAGGAACGTTAGCTAATTCAATTCTAAAAATAAAGGAATATGGAGGAGATATTTCAACCATAGTCGAAAACGCTTTCGATTATGAGAAGCAGACAGAAGTAATTATTCAGATTATGGCAATAGATGCAGCTGAACACAAAGCTTCAGCTCAATTAACAATCATAGTTACGGATGTAAATGATGAAAATCCCGTCCTTCATGTGGTAAGAACTTCATTAGTCTTCGTCTTTTCTTGCATTTTTGTATTTTGTAGACCACTGTGGACTCAATTGAAGAAAACCAAAAGGATGGAGCGGAAATTCCGTCAACCATTACAGCCACCGACATTGATACTAAACCGTATTTAAATTTTTCTATTAACTGGGAGAAATCCTACGCTACCAAAAATTCTCTACGTCTGAATCAAACAGTTTTTGATCAGTATCTTGGTTGGGTAATAGTCGAAACCATTCGTGATGAAGAAACTGATAACTCAGTTACCGCGAAGTTAATAGTCAGCGAGCTGGTGAAAGACAACACTCCAGACTTTGAAGTTTTTGATAGCATGTACATCAATTTAGTCGTAACTGATTTGCGCACTGAAGTTGATGGAGCATGGGATAATGATGGTACGATTTTTGCATCTCACGTTTAAATCGCAATGTTTTCTTTTAGCAATGATTGTAATCAGCATAATTGACATTAACGATAATCCTCCAGTTTTTGCTGATGACACTGAAACTACAAAACGAACTGTTATAGAAAATTCAGTTGATGATACCGTCATTACAGCTGTTTTTGCAACTGACGCTGATGTGGGAACGCAACTTAACTATTCAATCAAGTAAGGAAGTCAAATCAGATATGATCCGCAACTGGGTTTCAATTTCTAGGGCTCACGATGACTCACCTTTATGGGTGGATATTGATGGGACGGGCACTATTTTTGTTCATTTGCCAGAGGATACAGACCTGGATTGTGATGACCCACCGCGGGATTACCTAAAATATGAAGTTACAGCTCATGATGGAGACCCGACACACGACGCTTCGGCTATTGTAAGTCTTGTTTCTGGTGGGAAAAATATACCAATGCCATTGTTATAGATAACTATTAGTATTATCGATCAAAATGAAAATGCTCCTACCATGGATGACCCAGAACCTTATCACCTACTGGAACTTGAAAACGGAGACATGTCTCATAATGGAGACACCATTCTAGAATTAGATCCCCGTGACATAGACAGAGATGGTAGTTTTCCAGTTAGTTAATTCAATTCTAATCAGAATTTTTTCAGTGCCGTACCATACAGTAGCTTGCACCTTTGGTCCTTCAACAACATCGGCAATAACGAGCAGATTTAAATTTTTTGAAGATAAGATCATTCAACTCGACTTAGCTGAGGGCGTGAATCTCGACCGAGAAGAAATGGACACGTATTCATTTGAACTTAACTGCAAAGACGATCCCACTAGCCAAGGTAGTACTTAAACAATCATGTTAAAAAACATGTTAAAAATTGAATTTAGGTTCGGTTTCCAACCCTATTAATCCACCACCAAAAATCACGATCATACTAGACGATATTAATGATAATCCGCCGACGATAATCGATACGGAGTCAACCGTGGTCACCGAAAACGCGAAAAAAGTTCGTACTTAGATATCACTATCGCGATTCTAAATTTTTTTTTCAGGGAGTCATTGCAACTCTTCAAGGTCAAGACAAAGACATCGGAGATAATGGTCTCATCGGCGTTGCGGAGATTCAGGAAATAACAAGATATCCAATAAGTAAAGACGATGAAGATTCGAAAGAAACACTGTCTAATGATGTGCTCGGTCTTAACGTAATTGAAGACAACAAAATCGAGCTCGACCTAAATAAAGACAATTTGGATGGTTTATACGGTTATCTAGTCTTAAACATTGCCGTAAGATTATGTTAATCAGTCTTAGCTGTAATTAAACTTATTTTCTCTTCAGTTAACTGACAAAGGAACGCCTTCTTTGAGCAGCACGGTGGATGTTACTATAACCGTGACGAAGTACAATTTCCAGGCTCCAAAATTCGTAGGCGATTACTATGACAGTCCAATCTACTTGCAAGATGTACGGGTGTATTTATACCGATTGTAATTCTCATATTATAATTGTAGATTCAAACGCCAAATTCTGCTCTAATGACATGGGATGGTTTGACCCCATTGCCTAACATCAAAGCGACAGATCAACAAAACGGTAAATTTCTCATTAGATTCGATCTCGAAGACGGACTTGACATTTTCAAAATTGCCAACGCTGGAAATTCCGAGGGCATTCTTCAAGTAGTTACCGATACTTTCGAACGCAAACAATACAACGTAACTAGACATGTTTGTATAACTAACTCTAATTGAGTACAATTCCAGTTGAAGGTCATCGCTTCTTTACCTGACAGCACTGAAGGAAATGCCGCCACAAGTACAACGAAAACAATCAGCGTGAACTTCTTTGATAAAAGCACTACTGATCCTACTTTTAAGACACTTGATGAAACAACGCAATGTGAAGAGAATGTTGAAGATTGGTATCAGGATATAGACCCAGCTAGCTACAGCGACGTTGCTCCTGATGGACTAAAAATCTACTATCTTCTAGCGGAAGGAGACAAGTCTTGGTTTAGTGTGAATCAAACTACTGGACGATTGAGTATCTTGCAACCGTTTGATTACGAAGAACAAACGACTTATACAGTCATCATTCAAGCGTCTAACTCGCCAAGTTTAAAACAAGACGCTGTTAAAGAAACTAGACTTACTATTACCATTAACGTGAGTTTTTCAACGTTTTCAATTATTCAGCTAAATGAAGTTTTAGGTGATTGACGTAAACGACAACGATCCTATATTTGACAGCCACGATTATTCAGGAATTTTGGTCACCACTGATACAAACCACGGCGACAACGCAATTGTTACTGTTGAGGTGTGTTAACTAGAAATATGAATTAAAGAAATGCTAACTGAATTGTTAAAGGCAACGGACGTTGATACAACGAGTCAGGGACATCTAACTTACGCAATCACTTCATATACTGCATCTGATCCTTCCATACAATCAGTAAAGGAGCCATTCTTAATGGGTAACAAAACTGGTAGAATCACTTTGAATCCGACTTTCAAACCGACACGATCTCTCAAAGGTTTCTTTACTCTGAAGGTGATTGTTTGCGATGAAGATTGTAAGTTATCACATCAAACTTTGTAGTCTTTCTATTTTTGATATTCCCAGGTCTGAATGATAACGCAACTGTTATAATTTACCTCGTCACGGAAACTAATTTGGTTGAATTTAGTTTCGGGAATGATCTAACTACTGTTCAAAACGCAACCGAGCAGGTGAGAAATCTTCTTACCAAACAAGAAACTAACACTTTTTGTAGATTAAGAGCGTTTTGGATGACAAGTTTCCGGACTACAACACCAACGTCCAAAGCCCTACAGCCGGAGAATCAGATGAGATCAACATTGTAAGAACCAACTCCCCCACTTACTTCTTGAATAAAAAGTCACACGAGCCTGTGGATGCTCAAGACATCAAAAGGTAAAAAAAATAAGAAAGAAGAAAAGGATCCACGTTTGAATTTTACAGAGAGGTGGTCAACGTCGACTTCTTCAACAAACTTAAGTCTGCTTTTGCCAATGTGGGCTTGACATTGCTGAGTTTCAATCCGGATAACACAACCACTGAGAATATAGAAGCGACATTGAAGGCGTGGTTGATTGGAGTCTCCGTCGTCTTGGGAGCTTTGTGCTTGATTCTTCTCATTGCTTTCGTTTTAAAGACGAGATCGTGAGTTTCAACGCGTTTAATTCTTCTTATATAATTATGATTTTAGCTTGAACCAACGCATCGATAAATTGTCTAACACCAAGTTTGGTTCACAAGAATCGGGACTTAATAGAACTGGAGTTGCTGCTCCTACGACGAATAAACATGCGGTTGAAGGATCAAATCCTGTTTATAATAACGAAGTCGACACCAAAGACATTGATAGGAGAAGGTAAATTTTTTTGATAAAAAACGATTTTTTTCTGAGTTTATTTTAGTGTGACGAGTGGAGATTCGGATTTGATTGGAGTTGAGGATGACGACAAATTTAATTATGGTGACGGCGATGAGTATGATGCTGCTAGTTAAATTTTGTTGCTGTTGTTAATTTATATTTATGTAAATATTGTTATTGTAGTCTAGTTTGTACATATTTTTTATCAGTAAATACATAATATTTTATTTTAACTTTAATTAACATTAAAAGACGAGTATATTTGACAAAAAAATTAGTTTTTGGAATTCATACTATTATCATTTGTGCAGATTAATATCCGTAATGTCTATTTTAAAAGCCGGATAATAATTTAGAAGGTTTTATCTTATCTGTACACCAAAAACCATGAAAAACACTTAGATATGTTTTTTAATCAAAAATTTTCTGAATCATGTTGGAGTCTGATAAAAATTAATCATATCGATATGTTGAGATAAAACTGATCCACTAAAGTTTCGGATTAAATGCTAATATGTTTCTAGGTATTTTAAATTTCTAAATTGAACTAAAATCTCTCAGATTTAGCTAGTATTTAGGCCAAAAAAAGAGCAAATCCATGCAATTGTTTATTAAAATTTGTAATTCTGATAATATCTGAGCGGTTTATTAATTTGGCAAATTACAAAATGATTGAATTCTTTGATGCTTCAATTTTTTGAACAAACTAATTATTTCTAAAATTTTTCATCAAAATTTGTAATGAAAAATTAAAGGTGAAAGCAGAACAAACTAGAATAACTTTTTACTAAAACAAACAAAAACTTTCATTTAAAATCCTGTAAATACCCCACATAATTTTAAACCTCCAAATTTGTTTATATTCTTGAAAAAAATTATAGATATTACAATTCTTATCTAACTTGTTCAGCGTGTTCAGAATATTTAAACTTTCTGAGAATATCGACAAGCTTAAAGAATGTATGAGAAGAACCTTGAAAATTTCTGAGAGTTCTAAGAAACTCTAAAATACTTTGAGAATCATTACGAATTATATTATTATGTTTTGCATATGTGTGAGACTTTTTTAGATATCTATGAATGTTATAAACAATTATAAGAGAGTTTTATATTAACTAATGCTCTAACACAGCGTAAAAATTGCGAAGAAAAACGTTAATGTTTTCAACTGCTTACACAGTTTTTGCTAATTCGTTTTATCCCCTAAAATCAACTCATTAGTGCATCATTTGCCGACTCATATTTGCTATAACTTTTACATTATTTTTTTACAATTTATTTTGATATTGGATAATAACGGCCTAAAATTGTATTATTAGATTATTTACTTAAAGTTATTACACCACCACACTCAGTATAAATGAGTGTTAGTTAAATAAGTTGCAATAACATTTAATTTTATTCAAATTTATTCAAGCTCCCACCCTTGCCTCATTTTGAAAGTAGCGCGGTACAAAAGTCCCTAAAACCTTAAATATCAGAAATTTTTTAAAAAATATAAAGATTTGTTTATCACTGCAAATAAAAAATTCTACACAAGCTTCAAATCTACATTCCTTGTAATTTTACGTGCTTTTTAATTTTTTCGACCTTAAATATTCCTCTTCCAGTGAATTTAAAATCAAGTTTGTTAGTGTGGCCACCCTGGTTTCTGACCCTAGTTAAAAATGTGTCATTGTGTTTTGACGTTTAATGTATTTACGAAACAAAAATAATACAGCGAGCGGAAATTCTCCACGTAAGTTTCCACATGAGTTTTTCGCTACCTTTGTAACAAACCAAAACTACGAGGAAATTCACCCTTCTTTCGTGAACATAACCTCACTTTTGCTCCCCGAGTGCACACATGTACAGACTTCGAAGATTTTGTACAACTCACTCATGTTCCTTTAGTAGAAACCAACGCCACGTTAAATTGCGTCTTTTTAAGTTCGTTTTTCAACAGATTGTGCCATGCTCATAATTCAAGATGAACACGGCATCGACTCAAGATATTGTGATCGAAGTCTTGCAGAGAGCCTCCAGTCAAAGTCCTGAAGTGTTGAAACCAGCGGAAGCGAAACTACGAGAATGGGAGACACAGCCAGGTTTCTACACAGTTTTATTCGTATGTCGTCTTAGATGTTTAACTTGAGTGTAATGGTCTCTTTTTAGAACGTCTTATCAAGCAATTCCCTTGATGTGAATGTCCGGTGGATGGCCGTTTTGTACATCAAAAATGGCATTGATAGATACTGGAGGAGGAATCTTCCAAAGTGAGATGGAAATGGAGGTTTCATACAGTTTTAATTTTGGGTTTCAGCGCAATTTCTGAGCTGGAAAAGCAGAATATCAAGCAAGGATTGATTTTGAACTTCAGTGAGCCTGTGAGTCAGATTGCAGTCCAACGGGCTGTGTTAATATCAAAAATCGCTCGCATTGATTGTCCTAAAGAATGGCCAGAGTTGTTTCCCACGCTCCTGCAGGCGATAGAAAGCCCTGATTCTGTAATACAACACAGGGCGTTTTTGACTTTGTATCACGTTGTTAAAGCTATCGCTTCAAAGAGACTGTTAGGTATAAACGAGCGGTCGTATTTTCAGAGATTTGAGCTTGTTTTTCAGGTGATAGGCGCTTCTTCCAGGAATTTACCACTAACATTTATTCTTTCGTTTTGAATCTGTGGAACAGCTTCACTGAGTTGTTTTTAAGTGATATAATGAGAGGGGCCACGTCTCAAGTTATTTTTGCAAATTTAGAAAAGGCTCTGTTGACTTTGAGGATTTTACGCAAATTGACGGTTTTCGGGTTCTATAGGCCTCATCAAAACCAAGACTGCATGCGGTTTTTAAAAGTGATTTTTGACAGAGCTAAAATAGCCCTGCAGTGTCGTAAGTTACCACAGAAACTGTTAAAAAAGATCCTCAAGTTTACTTTACAGGGAAGCAACTAAGAGACAAGGAAACCGTCGAACTCTGCGAAAAATTCGTCATTCATCTAACCAAAGTTTTAATTTCTGTTCTGGACGCTCATCCTTTCTCTTTCATTGATTTTATCCAGCCCTCGTTAGAGTTCACGACTTATTTCCTTTTTACTCCAGACGGAATTAACTTTTTATTTGAACGTTTCATCATACAATGTTTTAATTTGATAAAGAATATTCTTCTATGTGTAGAGTACAAACCGCCGAAAATTCCTGAAATGTGCAAACAGCAAGAAACGCTAAGAGCTAACGAAATTAAAATTAATTTTTTCCAAGCCAACACTTTGACTGAAATTTGTAGGAAGTTGGTTTCGCACTATTTTATTCTAACTCAGGACGAACTTGAAATTTGGGACGCCGATCCCGAGACCTTCGCCATCGACGAAAGCGGGGACAGCTGGAAGTATAGTTTAAGGGTAAATATGGGGTATTTTATACCAAATTGACCACTATTGATCCCAACCCTTTTTGATTTGGTTGAAAGTTTTTTATCTTTTCCTACTCTATAAAAAAGGTTTTCAGAATTTTTTCAATTTTTTGTTCCTAACCCAAAAAAAGTTATGAATTTTTCTAAAAAATAGCTTTTATTTTTTTAAATAGCTATAACTTTTAATAACTTTTAACTTAAAATAGCTTTTGCTTTGAAATGTATTTTTTAGTAAAAATGATAAATTTAACAAAATTTTCGCCCCTTTTGAGAAAAAACGTACGTTTTTTGAAGTTCGCCATTTTTTATATTTCTTTTTTTTCAAAAAAAACTTCAATTAATTCTGCGATCATTCCCGCATATATTAGAGAGGGTCCATTTTTTTTCTATTTTTTTTTAATTTTAAAATTTTTAATTCCAGCCTGTTGAAATGACAATTTATGCATTAATTGTCTTAATGTGCTCGTTAATTATCCTAAACGTCAAAATTCTACGACAAAGAACACAAATTTTAGAAATTTCAAAATTTTTGGAAAAATTTGTAACTGGTAATTTTAACTCTACATAAATGAAATTTGGGGTGGCTAATGGTCTTGAATTGCTTATTGACTATGCCAAATGTCAAAATTCCACGACAAAAGATACGAATTTTACAGATGTTTATTTCAAAGATAAAATTTGAATTTTCAAAATTTTTGTAAAAATTTGTAATTCTAATAATTTTAAGTCTGTAGTAATGAAACTTTAGAACATTAATTGTCTTGATATGATTGTTAATTATGCCAAGTGTCAAAATTGTACAACAAAAGATACACATTTTACAAATTCTTATCTTTAAGACAAAACTAAAATTTTCAAAGTTTTACAAAAATTTGTAACTCTAGTAATTTCAACTTTACAGAAATTTTTGGGACATTAATTGTCTTGATGTGTTTGTTAATTATGCCAAATGTCAAAATTCTACAACAAAAGATACAAATTTTAGAAATTTTTATCGTTCAGACGAAACTTGAATTTTCAAAATTTTTGTAAAAATTTGTAACTCCAGTAATTTCAACTCTAATGAAATGACAATTTATGCATTAATTGAACTTGTATTTTCAAAATTTTAAATTAATTGAAGTTTTTTTAATATTATAAAATAAAAAATAAAAAATGACGAACTTCGAGAAAATAGGTTTTTCTCAAAAACAGGTAAAAGTTTAATGAAATTATCATCTTGTTTTTTTTTTTCAAAAGTACATTACAAAAAAAAAGTCCCAATAAGTTAATTTTCGAAAAAGTTATAGCTATTTCAAAATATAAAAGCGATTTTTTGGAAAAATTTATAACTTTTTTTGGGTTGAGAACGAAAGTTTGAAAAAAGTCTGAGAACTGTTTTTCATAGGGTAGAAAAAGATGAAAAACTTTCAGTCAAATCGAAAAGGGTCGGGGTCAAAAGTGGTCGATTTGGTATGGAATACCTCATATATTTTCCAAAAAAAAAGGCCTTTTTTTATTATAAATCTAATTTTTTTTTCTCTCAGCCCTGTATGGAGACGGTTTTCGTGACAATTTTCCACGAATTCCGAGACACCCTGGCCCCAGTCCTGATCGAAATGGTCCACGAAACCAACTGCATCGTCGCTCCTGAAGACACCCAAGGCATTCTGCGAAAAGACGCCGTTTACAACGCCGTCAGTTTGGCAGCTTTCGACTTATACGACGAAGTAAAAACCAACTTTTCACCGTTTATTTTCTATATTTTACTTTCAGATCGATTTTGATCAGTGGTTCACCAACACGCTAACGCAGGAGTTGAAAGTCAAGCACAACAATTACAGGGTGATAAGAAGGCGAGTTTGTGCTTTGATCGGGCGTTGGACTGGTATAAAACTATCTCCAGAGTTACGCCCTGCCCTGTATGAATGCGTTATTAATTTGCTGGGGGCCGACGAAGACATGGCTGTGAGATTGACTGCTTCGTCGACATTGCGGCATGCGATCGATGATTTTGAGTTTAACTCGGACCAGTTTCGAGATTATCTAGATTCGGCGTTTAACCTGTTGTTTAATTTGTTAAAGGAAGCGAACGAATGCGAGACGAAGGTGAGTTTGAACCAAAAGGGGGCGATTCTAACTGTCTTCTTAGATGCACGTTTTGAACGTCATGACTCTGATGGTGGAGCGAGTAGGGCAGACTATCAAACCACATACTGATGCTCTTATCCACTACTTACCATTGCTATGGACGGAGTCGGAGGACCATAATATGTTGCGCTGTGCGATCGTTTCAACTTTAGTACAACTAGTGAAGGCTCTAGGCTCGGTTAGCTCCGAACTAAACCCCTTTTTATTACCGATTATTCAACTAGGAACAGATACAAATCAAAATGCTATTGTTTATTTGTTAGAGGACTGTCTTGAGCTGTGGTTGACTGTCTTGGAGAACTCGACTACCATGTCGAACGAGCTTTTGCAGCTTTTTAATAACATGCCAGCGCTTCTAGGTAACAGTACAATGAACTAGTTGTAGGTTTCATTGTAAATTTCAGAATATTCAACTGAGAATCTGCGACTATGCTTACTAATCGTGCTAGTTCACACTTTGCTGGCGCCGGATTTAGTCATGCGGACGCACGGCGTCCAAGTTATCACCGTCTGTGACAGCTTAATGGCAGATATGAAAAACGAAGGCATCGTTATGCTTATCCGCATGCTGGAAATCTTCATTCGGTCGTCGCCGATTTTGGGCTGCGAAACCGTTTTCCCGATCTTACCAAGAATATTCCAGTAAGTCTTCTTCAACACTCTTGTAAAAACTAACTAACGTATCTTCAGGAAAATCTACGAAGGCGAAGACTACCCTCTTCTCATGTCGATGTACCTCTCCATCCTCTCCAGAGTCTTACTATCTTCACACGACGTCTTCACCCGTGTTTTGCATACTCTAGCACAAGTGCATAACGAAACAGACGAGATTGTCTTGGGAAAAATTCTAAATGTTTGGTTGTCGAAGATGCCGATGGTTTCACAGTTGGAACAGAGGAAGTTGTTAGGTTTGGCTCTAACCAACCTTCTGACGACGCAGAGTCGACCTGTGTTTGAACGCTTTGCAACTGTGACTGTTAATATTTTGGAATGTTTGAACGACATGGAAGATTCGCTTTTGGTGGGCGATGGAAGGAGTCCCAACAGCTACGAAGACACGGATGGGTACGAAACGGATCATGATCAGAGGAAGAAACAGCTGATTTTATCAGATCCGGTGCACACGATAGTTTTGAAGGATTATTTACAGTCACAGGTGGGATTTTTGTATATTTTCTTTAACACCATTAAGCTAAGGTAAATGTTCCAGTCCCTAATCACTTAAACGACTATAGCTGTAACAGCATCGTTGAAAATTAAAAATCAACATGATTTCAATATTCGGGTTAATAAAAAGATGATTACTTATTTCATTATGTTTTTCATCAATGATAAACGTAAAAACAATGTGGTTTTAAAGAAATCAATAGTGAAAAGAGCTTTTTTTATAATGCTTTAGTCCTAGTATTTAATAATTGCCTCTAAGAGGTAATTGTTTTAACCCAGATATGCCTACTGTCCTTTTAAAAGAACACACAGCAAAGGTTTCTTATTAGCAGGATTAAATAAAGTCTAGCTTTTATGAATATATCGCGTCAATTTTTTTCTGTTAAAGAGAGTATTTAACTCTTTTAGGCAGTTTATTTGACGCTGGTTGCGGTGAATAACGTTAAATTATTACATTAACTTAACTAATGGCTAATCAAATAAACCTCAAACTTGTCGGGTATGTTTTTTCGGGTTTGTTGAGTAAAAATTTGAATATGATGGACACATTTGCAACAATTTTTTTAAATTGTATCATGTCATGAGTTAGTTTGTTGTTTTCTACAAAATGATATTTTAAACACTTTACTTTAATTTGTTACTGTTTCTGTCTACTGTTCGTTTAAAAAGACGTCCTAATTAAGGTACACCTGCAAATAACTAGTTAGAAATTATTATTTGTACTGTCATTTAACATCATTATGAGAAAATAAAGTTACAAAAAAATAAGAAAATTAACAAAAAAATTTTTAGGCATATCTGGATTAAATGATGTCTTATCTTAATATTGCAATATTTTTAACTTATCTATACGATCAATATGTATTTTCTTCAAATTTCAAATACTCCGCTATTATACCTGCTGCTATTGCTAAACATTTGGCATTTTCTTGCAGATTTTAACTCTTTCTACTTTGGAAATTAGAATATTTTTTTTAATAACCCTAAATACAGGTGTCCGGAAAGTGGCGCACCACTTTGAAAGAGGGTAATTGGGTGGTCCCGCAGAGTACCAAAAAATGTTAAAAACATCCAGACTCTCTGTTTTCGCCCCCCATAAATTAAATTTCCAGTATTTAAAGCCATAGTAACGTTGGTGTTGTATTGTTAGCGTTAGTCAGGTCGGCTCATGAACGAGTAATGTAACTATGGTTTCATGTGAACGATGCCACACTGATCGAGATTGTTGATTCAAAAATCTTGATATCAGTTTTCAGGCATTTCTTACAAGATTTTTCCGATTTTCTTTGCGCCATGCCTTTGCGCAAAATGTCCTTTAGGTAACAAATGCATTTGAACGTAAAATTATTGCACAGAAATCGTTAATTTTCGCATCAAACTTTGCCTCTTCAATCCATCATACCTCGAAAAATTGAAGACATGGATTTTTTTTAACATTTTTTTGGTGGTCTATGACATTGTCCGATGATACAGTTGCGCGACTTTCCGGACAGCCTGTATGTATAGATATTAATTTTAAAGTTAAGCTTTCGCTTCCTTATTGTAAATGTTTTTTTTGCAAATATTATTAGCCATTAGGACATCATTAGGCACTGGTAAGTTTACCTTAATTGGGCTGTAGGAGGATAAAGAGTTTTGCTTTTTGACTTGGTATTTGTTTTATTATTTTTTTTTTGCTGCATCATTAAAATGGAAACCGGAAGCTGAACAAAAATATTTTGCATTTTTCTTATTAATTTTAAACGAACTATCCAATTTACCTTTGGCAAAGAAGGATGAAAACCTCTAAATAATAATTCTTGTTTTAATTTGAGGCGTCCATTTGTTATTTTATTAATCAATCGCACTTTCAGAAGGAAACGTCTCGTCTTTTATTTTAATATTTCTGTTGCTGTTTTCTGTTTTTTTGCTTTATAAGGAAAACAACGAAGTAAGAAATTTCGAATTACGGCGGCCATGGAGAACTAATGTTTATTTCGCTGGTAGTGTAGACTTTTTATAAATAATAATCCGACGAAATGAACTATTGCAACTTTTATAACGTCGAAATGGGAGAACATCTGCGGGCTTCCTAACAAATTAAATTCCTGTCTTTCATTTCTTTTAATTTTCAGATGTACGAGCTTAGAAATCAGATAGGGCCGCAGCACTACGAGCAGTTGCTACAAACGGTGGATCCTGACACAATATCACAGATGAAAGGATACATCACGTTGTGAATATTAGGCTTAGCGTCATCAAAAGAAGTTGCAAATTTTTGTTATATTTTTCTATAATATTACACCATTCGGTACTGAATAATTTCAGAGACTAATCAATTAGATTTTTATAGTTTATTTCCATCTTAATTTATGAAAATTATTCCAAAATCGAATTTAAATATACATGTATATGATTGTATCGATAAAATGTAATAAAACTGTTACAATCGGTTTGGGTTTTAATAGTCTTCCTCTGAGGCTTCGCCCGATCCGTAGTAATCGTAGTCTTCTTGGACAGAGGGTAAAGTAGCGGCTTGAAATTCTTGAATTTGCGTGGTAGTTTTGGGTGGCAGTACAGTTTGGGTCGTGGGAATCGGTGCCATATAAGCTTCCAGTAATTTCTTTTGTTTGAGAAAACTGTGTTTGTTTTTTATCCGTTTTTTCTGGAGCGCCGCATCGATGTCGAACTTGGGAGGACTGGAACGATTTCAAATCAGAGAATTTTTATTAAAGTCTTGAAACATGAAACTGATCACCCTTTCGCTCCAATAAAAATCATCCCTTGAAATTAAAATTCCTCTACCTCTCGAAATTCTCTCTTCGGTTAATAATTAAATTTCTGTCGACTTACGTTTCTCCATTAATATAAACCCGATTCTGCAAGTGAACGATATCATGGCGAACGTCAGCGAGGAGTAGGAGTAGGAAGTCGAATGAACCCCTTTCGCCCTTTGGCCCTCTTAGGCCCCGTTCTCCCTGTTCACCTTTGGGCCCTTGTGGCCCTCTAGCACCCGTCTCTCCCTATGATAACAGACATGGAAATTGAATTTCGTCAATAAATAACTTACTTGAGCGCCACGTTTGCAACGACATTGGGCATTCTCGTCCCCGGGTAGTGGCACAAAAGCGTCCAACATCGAATATGTGTAATCCTGTTGATTGCTGTTTGTTGACAGCGAGACTGAACCACCCTCAGGACCTGCATAAAATTTAATTACGCAAAATGTTTGATGTTTATGAAGAGCGGTGATGATGATGTGACATTTGCAGTCGATGCAGTTTACAGAAATTTTAATCGAATTCACGCGTCCCGATTGACATGAATCCATTAATACACGAGGAATTTCAACGCAAAGTTTCCTTGCGCCAAGTTGTTTTTAAAGATTGCTTTTCAAGCTTTGTTTTGATCTCGGAAGAGGAAGGATATGAACACATGAATGTTGATGTTTTAGAGATTGCTTTTTTGCTCTTCAAGTGACAGGTGTATAAAGGAATTTTTATAGAAAATTTATGGGTCAAATTCACAAAAAAGTGATAAATAAAGAGTGGAAATAAGTACAGCATTTTTTACCAGAAATAGATCTCATCAAAGACAACTTTTCTTTTTGATCATGTGGACTCTCTTATATAAACTTTTTTTGCCCTTTGCTTCTTATAAAGAATTTACGTAACTACCCGTTGATTCGGTAGTTAATTGCCAACTTTCGTCCCGTGTAGATCGTCCTCATCGCATTGTGAATCTCGACAAACCAACTGGACGTCGTGAAAAGTGTTCGACGGCACTTAGAAAAATTTCTGTAAGGTAAGTGGCTATCAATCAGTAGTCGCATGCCCTTTTACGACTCTTTTACAGTATGTTGAAACACTCTCTTCGTTAAAATTTGGTAGCGAAAGCACCGAGCACTTCTTCACATTTTATTAATGAAATTTGATTCTCTTTCTTGTTCCTTTAAGTTCTCCAATTTATATCTCGAGCTTGAGTTTATTTAAGATTTTGAAATAAATTGTTAGATTCCAACGCTGCATTATTTTTTTTTAACTTAAACGTTACTCAATTTCTTTAAATTCTGTTCTTTAATACAGTAAAACCTGTGTAAAACGGATTCTGTAAAACGGACCATTGTATTTTTAAGACGAACATTGTTTATTTACTATTTTTCTTAGGAATAACTAAGAATTCTTTAGAAAACAAGTCACGCGCCGACTTATTTATTTTGTTTGCCTCTTATTGTATTTCACCTAATATTTTAGATACTTCGCGGGTTTGGAATAACAAGGTTCTAACTGCATTTCTTACGAAAATTGAGATTTTCATAAAATCTTCATAAAACCTCTTTTTAACATTGGTTTTCTGTTTTCTTAATCGGAACGAACGTAGCTTGATGCCTTTTCAAAATTCCAGGAGTACAAAGTTCGATCTGCTATGGATTAACGTAATGTTTCAAGTTAGATCTTGCATTTTCACTAATTAATTTCGCTGCAGTTAGAACCTTGTCATTCTAAATCCGCGACTTATTACTCCTATAAATTTTTGATTATGTCTACCAAGAATTTTGCTTCTGAATAAAAATTTTGATATCGGTAATTCAGGGACAATAAACAGATAGAGGAAAATTACGTTGACTTTAAAGGAATTAAAAGAGTTAAACCGAGTTAAAAAATGTGATAATTTAAGTATTACACAGTTAATAACCCAATTTAATGTATGGATAATTGGAGTTACCAAGAACAAAGAAGTAAACAAACTAGTGTAGAAGTATCAGGTCTACTTTTACAATCGCAAGCCAAATTTATAGCCGAACATGAACAATTTTATCTTCAAATTATTGGCTGGAATTTTTTTGCGAAAAACATGTCATTTCTTTTGAATAAAAGTGTGTGGAGAAACCAACAAATAATAATTAACATCAGATGTTTGAATTAAAAAAAAAAGGTTGTATAAAATGGAACACTGTTGAAAACGGAAAACTTTCTAAAACAGAAACATCGGACGGTCCCTTGCGATTCCGTTTTAGACAGGTTTCACTGTAGTTTGAAATCAGTTAGATATTTGAGTTTCATCCAATTTCTCGCACTCTTTGAATCAATTCCAATTTTCAGGTTCGTTTTTTCAGTTATTCAGAATTTAAAGAAGGTACAAAATAGCATTATTAATTCGTCAAATATTCTGCTTTTTTGGAGTATATATTTTAGACAAATAGCTGAAACTACAAAAAGACTTTACTTTCACTAAGCAGTACCTATGAAGAATAAGCGAAATCATAAATTAATTAATTAAAAATTGATGCATAACCTTATGCATTTTTCAGAAATTTCGCTTTGGAGTAGGTAGGTAATAAATCTCCTCGAACTTCAAGTTTATAAACTACATAGTTGCAGAGTTACTTTTATTTACCCACAAAATCAAAAGTTAAGACTACCAACTCAATCATTCTTACTCAGTTACAGGTCTATTTGCTGCTTTTAAAATATTAAAGTTCTCGTATTTGATTCCTTGAATCCAAACAAGAGAAATGAAATTTTATATTTCTGCTTTAACGGAGTTTTTCTTTATAATCCACAAACGCAAAAAACCTTTTGGTAGTCTGAGCATACATATCGAAGCTTATGTGAAAGAGAGTTCATACCTAAAAGAACTTAATAGCACGAAATTTTATTTGATGTGTCCTCAAATGTGTTATGAGCAATATATCAGACGAATCCTTTTCATAAATAAAAAGATAATGATTGTTACGTGAAATTGATCTGCCATCTACATCAAGCTAAATTTAGCTTCATATTGTAAACAGAAAAGCTTTTGAACGGAATCATAAATTTTAGATTCGGATTTCTCTTGATTCTATTATATTATTTATGCGAATGGTGATTTTTACTTCTTTGTAAAAGGTTTTCGCTGAGTGGCTTAGACTTTCTACGTTTGCATTTTATTCGCACTCTTTTACCATAAAGAATAAAAGGACTGGACGCTTGATGTTAAATTAGTTGAAACAACCTCTCATTATTCCCTGTGAGCATTAATAATTCTCGGATCAGGTGAATATTGATCTAGTATATAACTGCTTAGTTAACAACATTACGCTCTTAATTACCTGGAAATCCTCTTGGTCCAGGTGACCCAATCGGTCCTTGCGGTCCTGGAGGCCCCGGAGGCCCCGAAGCAAAACTCGACAATCTAATTGCCGTACTCAAAGCCAAAACCTAAAACATTCCACTTGCTCACATTAGAAAAAACCCACAAAACTCAACGATACAATTTTAATGGTCCTACTTTTTCCGTGCATACAAAACCCTCTTTAACAGTAAGCCCTTCCTGCCATAAAAACTTAAAACCTTTAAGCAGATTAGCGTACCTTTTCCTGCAACGATCTGAGTTTGTCGTGAAGTCGTAGCACAGTATCGCAGTTCGCGTAACAACGATTAGAGTGTCCTGCTGCTTCCCTTCCTTCTCCTAAAACCTCCGTCGGTTCGCAAGTTCTGTTGTCCGCTCGCAGGATATATCCTGCTCTGCAGGAACAATGATAGCTGCCCGGTTCATTTACACATACGTGCTCGCAGTCGCCATTACCATCGAGACATTCGTTTATGTCTGAAAGTTGGAATGGTGGATTAGGGTCTTTTACGAGAGATGGTAACGCGAATGGTGGATGTTTGCTTTTCACCTGGAACGAGGGACTTTGAAGGCTGAAATTTACCGCGCCGCAGGAACGTGATTTTTTACATAAAAGGGGAGCGGTGCTTCGAATTGAAATGCTTTTTGTGGAAATGGTCACCGCAGTCGTTTAACACTAAGCTGCGGACAGACTTGTGGCAGGTCACCAATCGGGTCAGCGGATGACCGAAGCGAGGAAAACGTTTATTACTCTATTTTGGATTAAATCAAATTAACTCTTGCGAGTTAATCCGGCTGCAACAACTGCATGCAAACATTTCTCAATCGGAAGCGCCGAGATACAATTACCATAGATTATAGTTAATTACAAATCGGTCTAAAGGAGATGAAAGAGGTATGGAAATTCATTATTTTGGAGCTCACGCGTGATTCAAAGATTTTATAATTTTACGCAATCTGAAATTCTAATAATGCCGGGCTAACTGCTTCCTAGCAAAACTATTTGCTCTTTAGTCCAAGTTAAACTTTGATAATAAATAACCGCGTCACAGTCAAAGCCGAGATTTCCCGAGGCAGGGAATCAGGACATAGAAAATTATGTTTGCTCTTTGGACAAAATTACCTTCTGGAATAACAAGAAAATCAAGTTTATATTTACGCATTGGATAAAAGAAGAACAAATTTGAAAATGGTGATGTTTTTTTAGCTAATGTTCACAAAAAAACAAAACGTATTTGGTGTTGAATGACACAAAGAATAAAAAGAGTTGAAATAAACACATTGCTAGTCATGAAAATGTTTTTTTACCCTTTTATTCCTTTGTACAAATCGAATGTCTTTTGCAATCGTCGTGCATGAAATGATGAACGTAATTTTGTTTGTGTTTGTTGAAGTTCAGTCTTGCACTTTGCGCATTTGAAAGGAAATTTAACATTCTTAAATATCGCTTTTTGTGGCTTCCAATTTACCAGTTATGAGTAAATTACAAGTTTCACTTTACGTCGATCGCACCGCTTGGAAAATCAAAGCACGAATTTTATCTTTTTTTTATAAAACCCCCACATTTCTTCAAAAGAAAAATTGTGGCTTCTATTTGTCTTCAAGCCTGAGAAACAAACGTCCCGAATGATTGCAACCGTATCGTTTTGCAACAAATTTGGTCTGTCGCTGGCCAATTGATCCTAAGAAGTATTGCCGGTCATCTATTTTACATTTACTACTCTTCCTGAACTTCCTTCCTGGGAATCTTCATTTTTCCCGTGCCCTAGTTTTGGGTTGCAATAAACATATAAGTTTTAAAGTTTATTACAACGGAACAATTTCGTCGGGTCGAATGTGTCCACATTTATCCATAAAACAGTCTGAAAGTTCAATTCCTGAACCACTCGGTATCGATTCGTTCTCGGCTCCCATTTCCGATAGATGCTCTGTTTCGTTTACGACTTTCAGTTTTCAGTATTCTCTCTTGCGGAACTAATTAAACCGCTGAATAATCTCCGATTTAACCACAATTCCGTTTTTTTGGAAGTGAGTCTGGCTAGTGCCTTTAGGTGTGTAAAACTAAAACGTAAAGGAAACTCACCAATGCAAACAGGTTTTACGCCTCTCCTTTGATTTTCCGGATTGAACTTGTAGCCGTCGTAACACGTGCAGATGACGCGTTGTAAATATACAGTGCAAAGCTGTTCGCATAGACCCATGGAACAAGGATCCTCAGTTTTCGGAACACATCTGAAACATTTTATCGGTTTTTATGAGAAAATCGCGATTTTTCTCCCGTTTTGATTAATCTAAGATGCCGACAACGGGGATATTTAGCAAACAAGGCACGTTTTGGACTTATTCTTTATCAAACTTATTGGACTAAAAGGTTAGAGATTTGTCAACTTCTTGAAAGCACCTTTTTATTACGTGAACAAAGGTTAAAAAAATATTTGGGTCGATGGAAGCACACTTCGAGTTCTTTTCGAGGTGGTTTTATGCGGCAACAATAGTGCTTTCGCAGGATGCTGAAAGCTATGAATTTCTATTAAGTTTAATTGTGGGAATGTAAGTGCGCTGTTGCTTTATAAGCTCATTTTTGAATGAGCTCACTTGAAAAATTGCGACACGAATGAAAGCTCTTTGTTGATTCAAAAATTGGCTTCAACGCGTTGAAGATAACATATTGGGAATTGTTAGTGTTATTGTCGTTCATAAAAGCGTGTTATGTTAATCTTAATTTCCGTTTTAGTTCAGTAAACACATTGCCTCGAGTTGGTTTGTCTCAATCCTTATAATAATCTGCTGGATATGACGTAATTGAATGGAGTGTCTCACAATGTACGCTTATTAGATAAATTTAAGCAGATGCACTTTACGAGATAACAACGTCACGGCATTGAAGTAATTAATTCTCGTTATCTCGTAGTTGTGGAAAAAATATATTGCCAACCCACAAGGACTCGGAACTTTTATTGACTCCAAAGCGTATAATTACAAATATTTTCTGGTGCAAAATAAAACTCGGACTTTGTTATTTCACCAAACAATAAACCGGCGACAAAAACATGCGAACTCATTTATTTTGTGTTTTAACTAAACATTTGCTAGCGAAAAAACATTGGAAACATCCGAAATTAATAAAATTTCGATACTGTAGAAGCTTCGCTAATAGAAAATATGAGGGCTTGTCGGGTCGATAATGTTACATTTTACTTATCTTGAAAACAGCAAAAGCCACTTAAAATAAGTTTGTGATAATAACACGACTTGTGGTGGAAACATTCTAATTTTCTGGATCTTTGAAGGTAGAAACGACGATATGAATATTGTCAATATAAACGTTGCTAATTCCGTCTTTTGAAATTAATTTCCTTCAGAGTTAAATAAGAAACTCGTAACTGTGTACTTTCAAGTTATTAATGTTTCGGAGCTGAAAGAGATTTTCTACCTTCCTGCTATAAATGTGTAGTCCTTGCAGCAGTGCTTTCGGGTGCAATCGACCCATTGGCCTTTAACGTTGCATTTGTACCGTGTCGTGATGACGTTGCTTGAGGGGCAAACTAAAGGTTCAGTCCTGTAAAAAATTTTAATTAAAGAAAAGCATCTTTTATGAGGTCGTGTATACTAAAAGAGTCCCTCAAACGCGAAGTAAATTTCTGATGGTTGTAATAAAGAGCAAATGGCCTATAGCGTGAATATCAGACTGAATTTCATCTTCTATAACATAGTAAAACATACCCAGTTCCAAAAGACGCTTCATTAAGGCCATCTAAATAGTATCCATCTTGTGTTGGTAAGAGTTCTTCTGAGAGTCGTTCCGTCTCCTCCGCAACGACACACACTAAAAGAATCGTTCGGAAGAATAAATGAATTTCTGATTTCATAATCACTGCGACATTTTAAGGAGGAACACACTGACTTTGTTTGATTAAATCTGTGGGAAGAGTCTGAAATGACGATGCTAACAGGGCTGAACCATTTTTTCAGCTAACGCAATTATATTACTTAACACAACTTTATTTCCACAACAAAATGAGCAGAGTGCTTTAATTCGAGATGACTTAAGACGACGCCGGACGAGTATGCACTCGGAATAAATTCGAGATGATTTTATTGACGATGGAGATTGAAATTTCCAATTGTAGGAATAATCTGACTTGCTAAGTGCGGCGCCGTATTTTTTCGGGCGAATTTCCTGAACTCTGACAATAAATTTCAGAGATCTTATCCATTGGATAGAATTCCCACATACAACTCCGTCCAATCTAATTTATCCTGTTCATAATTTCTGGCGCCGGGATGCATATTCATTAACGCATCTTTTTCTTAGAAAGAAGCAAGCCAAGCAAATAACCCTCGAGTTTTCCAACTCTAAAGGCGCGGGAAAGTTTTCCAGGTCTCGATTCTTTACGTGACAGATTAAATTTCAAATTGGCTCGGGTTGCTTTCAGGTTAGATCAGAATTTGTTAGGTTTTTCGAAGAATTTTTTTTTAAGTTTGTTTCGAGGCGGAAATAATGAAGAGAGTTATATAAACGTAAAATTCCATCTAGCAACGAAGTTTAATTGCAAATACTTTTAGCGGACTAATTATTTTTAACTGGTTGTAATTCAACATGTAATGAAGTGCTCCACTAAAGTTGTAATGAGGAACGTGAAGCAATTTCGTTTGCGGGCTACACTGAGGCGACTGAAAAGTTGAATGTGACTGATTCTTCACTATGCAGATAATGGCGATGGTTTTATTCACGTATTTGATACAACTTCATTAGATTCTCCATTTACTATTCTTCGACTCTCTTATATCTCATACTTTTCAAAAAGGACACTATCCATTATTTTTATTACGAGGTTTGAAATACAATCACAAAATAGACGAGATTTCGATCTGGAAAACGTGACAAGAAAGTGGAGACGTTACGTATAATGAAATTACAAATACACAGAAAAGCATCCTTGCAAAATGATGGTATTGGAATATGGCGATGGTTTTAGATATATGATAATATCTTAACTAGCCATTAAAGTTTCCGAGGATCGGTCGGACGATTTAACAGCGGATTTATTGGACGTTGAGAAAATTCGGTTGCAATTCTGTTGCACAGTTTGGAACATTTCGAAAGATTTTATGGAATGTATCAAATAGGAGCTATAATACCGCAAACGTCATAAATAAAAATAAAACCAATTTCGCTCAGTCTTCTTTGGACATCCTAAATCGCTTAGGTGCGGAAAGATGGGGAGGAAAAATTGAAAACGCATTTTTAACATCTCTTCTTAACATCACTTATTTGTAATTATACGAGATATGCCTGGAAAACAAGTAAATAAATCAAAGATTCAATAATTGAAAAAAAAAAAACCATTAAATTTAAATTGAACAAATATGTATCGTTGAAACATTTTCATTTCGAGTGCTGAAGCATGAATATATACATGTTTTTAATGAGAAAATGATTCACAAAAGAAATTAAGGAAAACAATTGAACTTATTTGTTTTTAGAATTGATTGTTCTGTTCGAAATTGTGGAGCTCCACTGTTGAAATAATCATTAAAAAATTGGTCAGTGTTTAGCTTCAGGGGATAAAAAAAAACGGAAATCACGAAAAGAAACTTGGGAATATTGTATGTCAACTTTTCCTATATAAAAAATTCAATATTTTCTAGGAAATCCACTGACTCATGTGTATAAAAGGAATTCGGATTTTGCGAAATAGTAATTAACTGTAAAATTACAAAATTTTAAGTAAAACAATTTCTACTAGTTCCTATAAAATTCGGCTTTGTAGGTTTGGTAGCGTTCCTATTAATTCACACCGAGAAAAAAAAATTTAATAATTTGTATTGACGTCTATTATTTTAGAACGAATTTTCAAATTTTAATTAAATTCTAGCTTCGACAGCTTTGACGACGAAATAATGAAATTTTAAATAAAACGTAGAAAAGTTTAAATACACAAAAATTCAATAGTTCGAATTTTGAACAAGAACTTAATGTGTTGGATAATTTCCACATGTAGTTTATAATACATAGTTTTCATAAATAAACTTTTACAACGGGCGCGACGGGAACAAGCAATAAATCGAACGAGTTTTGATTGAAATATTAATCGTTTATTATTGATATAATATAGATAATTTATATTTTATGTCGCCGGTTCCACTAAATTGCAAAGAGAAAAAAGGAAAAAGTCGACCATAAACACTTTTTTTCATTAATTTTATTATACAAATAAAAACAACTTTTTCATTTATCACATCAATTTATAAAATTCGTATTCTAACTTGAAAATGTTTCCTCAAATTAGTTTCCATCTCGAAACTCACAGCCCGGTCCAATAAAGTCTCATTCCAACCCAGACACTTGGAAATTTTGCTTACACTTTTCATACTTTCCGCTGATAGTGTAACGTCATATTTATATTTTCCTGCGTTATCATTGCTGCCAAAATAAACAACCACAAACTCAATTCTGTCGTCGTAATTGTAATAATTGCAACGAAACAACTTCTTGTAGCAGGAGAAAAACCAGCATATATCTTTTTTCGTTAAATTGACTACAAGTTCATTGGATAGGATCACGTTGTGTTTTTCCGCAACGTGGTCGCTTATTTTATCCGCAGAGCCAACAAAACTACACAGAGGGCAATTAAAATCGTTGAATTCGCAGTCAATTTCGTGTTTGTAGATATCGAGAGATGGTAACAAGTCGATGCAGCCTTTGGTGTAGTTTTTACAGTAGCGTTGGGATTCGGAGTTCGATATCGTGCCACATATTACGCACGAGGAAGATTTGCACTGTTTACACAGGCTGTGTCCGAAAACGCAGCTATAGATCTCTGTTCTAACGATGTTATTCCTGCAATTGGTACAGATTATGACACGCGGCACATATTCAATGGTGTCATGAATAATTTCTTCGTTTTCTTTGGTCACAAGAACGTGGCTATAACTGACTTTCGGCATGACGTCTAAAGACACGAGCAGCTCCAAGTTTAGCTTAATATTGTCAGTATAGTTACTCAGGTAGAGTTTGTTGTCGTCTTTCCCGGAAACTTCGATGTTCAGTTTGAGTTTCTCGTCCCCGTTGAAGTTATCACATGCCACTTTTAGTTCGACTTCTTTGGACTGGTAGGTGTAGTCACTGTTTGTACTTCTCGCTGATAAAGTTGATAAGCTGCTGTTCCTATGATGACACGTCACCTGATGCTCCGTGCCATTGTTAAATGGAAAAGTGTAAGTACAACCTTGAATGGTGTACTTACAGGGGAAGATTAAAAGTTCGGCAACTGCTTCGTACCCAATTTGACGTACACATTGACTTTTAACATCATCTGGTAGAATCTTAAAGCAGCGTCCACAGAGTTGTTCGTCTTCTTGATTGATAACGATGGGGCCACAGCTTAAGTAGCCGTCGCACTTTGCACATTGTAGTTTTTCTAGAACGTGAGTTGGCACTTCTAACATTTTCGGCGATTGTGAGTGATTTAAGGCCTCATTATCACATGCTCCTTATCTGTGTGGTTTGCGATAACTGACGAACTTATTTTTTTATTTGCTCGCTCTACAAACGAACCTTAAAAATTATTGGAAATTGTCGATAAGTAAAGAAAACTCGACAGTTTACGTAACTGTATTTAACAAATCTCCTGCTTGAAAAAATCAATCAATTTACGAACTGATCCGCTATCAATATTCATGGGCGTTTTTAAGACGCTAATGCAACTTCCGTTTTATCCCCTTTCTGTGTGTTTTATGAAGATACACACGATTTGAAATAAATATGTCAACAAGCTTTTATACTCGAGACAAAGTTGTGTTTCAGCGTTTTGAGTATTAATCCAGTAACCGTAGCAAATTGCAGGGATTTTCTCTACGTGCGCATCTCCGTAACAGAAATTTTGCTTTGTTGCTTGCTCAAGGACCGCTTCGAGGGCTGCAATCCGCTAACGAGGCTCCCATAAGATCAACTCTTCACTAAGCCCGCCTTTAATGATGTCTTTTCATTTCATTGTGACGGCTTCCGGAGAGTTTTTCCAGACGGAAATGCGACGTTGGCGATATTTCATCCAAAATTAAGCAATTAGGTCAGAGTGCAGCGCGCGAAACTAAACCAACACGGCGAACAAAAACTGCACAATCAGTTGGTTCATTTTATATTAAACAACGAATAAATACAACGAGTTAACTATCAAAGCTGATGATGGTCAGAACAGCGTGCTTTTCTTTGGCTTTGTTCTTCTTCAGTTCACTTAGGGGTTTCCTCATCTCCCAGACGTTCTCTTTTCGTTTCAAAAAAATCGCTTCTTTGTATTTGCTCCCTCTGAAACTGATTTCACAAGAAAACTGTCTTTCGCTGGGCCCACAAAACGTCGCTCTCCAAATCACAAAATCGTCCTTTGTTTCGTTTGTACAATAAAAGACTCCTATACTTTGGTTAGCAATGTACAAATCTGCACCCTTCGGAAATTCCGACCGGGGAGAAGCCGACACTTTCACACTCGCGTGAACTACCTTCAAGTGGTTGGTAAAATGGTCAAATTTACCTAGGTAAGGACACCCATCGCTCATGCACTTATACTTGCAGAAGTTGCATTTAGCTTCGTGGGCTCTGAGTTCGTTGTAATATAATTTTTCGTTACAACCATCAGAAGCGTAGCGGCATTGATGCGAGTGAGTTCTGCTGGTATTCTCTAGTTCAATATTTCGGTTGATGGTAACAGGTGAGTTGCAAATTTTGCAGGGTTTTGTTCGACACGAGTAGCAGACATTATGGCCGTCAATACAGAGGTAGATGGGAGGGAGCATCGTAAGATCGCAAGAAGGACACGACAGGTTTACTTCTTCAGGAATATCACAAAGAGAAGAGTCCTCCAATTCGGTTTTGAAGGTTTCGTACGATTTATCGAAAGGTTCTTCCAGCATGGAGAAGTTAAGTACGCTGATTCTATCCATGTAGTCGTCTTTTTGTTTCAGTTCGTTTTCGATTTTCTGGCGCTTGAGTTTTTCTATTTTTTCTTCAAGGAATAGTAAGTCTTTATTGACTTTTTCTTCGAAGCTGTTGATAGAGGCGTTGGAAATTTTTCTTCCAATGTGGACCTCTTCTTCGATGGCTACGAGGAAATTACAAGTTAAAGTCTCGACTTTCCCGCGGAGTCTTTCTATGGTTTCTAAGTGGATTTCCCATCCATCGACTCGTGGTACCACGCACGAATACCTCGATGGGTCAAATCTGTACGTGATGTCACCAACGGAGACGGTGATTTCGTACTGGAATTTCGCCGCAGCTTCCATTGATCCGAGGTAGCGGAGTCTTGTCACAACTTTCCCCGTTTGCATGAATGCTTGCATCAAATATAAGCCTTCCTCCAGAGAAAGTAGCTTGTTTTCGGGTAGTTTCTCCAAATCAATTTCGACACAAGTGGTGTGATATAACAGTTCATTATGTTCACTTTCAAAATGTTGTTTTATATCACCAGCAGGACCCTCCCAGGAGCACAATACTCGTTTATCAGCGGGACATAAATAAATCACAGCCATCGGGAAAACTAAGTAGGATTTTTAGGGAGAACTACTCACAGAATATGGCACGATACTCTAGTTTGCGCGACTGTTATCGCACAGGTAATGTTAATTTTGAGATAAAATTTATCAGCCAAAGTAAAACAACTGAGTTATGGCTCATAAAAAGGTACAAAACAATTTCATTTTCAAACGTCGATCCGTGTAAACTGCTGCATTTTTCTTTTGTTAACCGGAAATCTTGTTACTTTACTCATTTTTCTTCTTAGCTCGGTTAATGTCAACAATGTGTTTAAATCAGGTGTAAGTCTGCAACCCATTATACGTCGCTTATTATTTATTTTATGGTTGAAAGAGCTCGTTCTTTTATTACAGAGTTACGAGCTCACTGTTACCTGTTCATACAAAGTCAGCAGTTTCTCAAAATGAGATGTTTATTGTCATTTTATACGACCTGATAAATCTCAAATTGAAAAAATCGTGTCGATCAATCGAGCACCAATTTCACACCAAAGACTAATGCGGCAGAAAATGTAAGTTTTAGGCTCATAAACTGTCACTTTATGTCCACAAATCCGATCAAACTAAATCGAATTGGTTCAAACCGCCCACAATCAAACACGCGAGTAATTACAAACAAACGTCAGTTTTTATGACGTATTTGCGTGGATTTACTTATGAAGCTCGCCGGATATGAATACAAATTTGCTCGACGCAATTTGCATTGCTATAGACGATGTATTGGAATTTCAGAGGACTAATATGTATGCCGACTGGGAAGCAGTCGTGTCGCCAAACGAAAAAGAACACCTTCAATAAATTAATCACTAATCATTAAATTCATGGGTTTCATCTGTGGAACTCGTTGTTTTATCCAGTTTTAAACTAATTAAGTTTTTATTGAGTATGAAATAAAATCTAAATTGCGATGGGGAAAAGCGGCGCGGAAAACTAGTGTTGATTGTTTTAGACTGAAACTAGTTTAGTAATTATGGGAACATGAGGAACGCTCTGCAGCTGTACACGTGTAGATAACAAATTTGGCCCTTCTCGACGCCCCATTGTTATGACTGAATTCGGGATAATTTATCTTTGTGTGTTCTGAAATTACAGAATATCGTTTGGGTAGAGAGATTCGAAAGGAGTTTAAAATTGCAGAATTAATTCAAACTGTAAACGTCGATTTCAAACTACATAGTTGTGTATTTAACTCAATAAAGATGGAACAGACCGCTGCCGCCATTCAATGACCACAAGGAAGTGTTTGCATTGTGTTTAAGCAGTTTGTTTTTCGAAGCGAATTTATATTGATCGTATCGGAATCTCAAGTTTTGGAATTTTTGAGTAATTGCTTCGTGTTCTCGTTTAGGCTTCTGAGGTCTTAAAATAAATTTGAGCTTTTATCTTCTAGCCTTTCAGCTTTTACGTTCAAAATTTGTATGAAATTAAGCCATAAGGTACTAAATAGGCTTTAAATATTCACAATATAAAGCAAAACATGTGAGCAGAAATTTTTTTCACATCGCTTGTACCGACCCTTCGTAATTTTAATTCCCAAGCCCCTATGGTAAATTTCAATTTGCAGATAAAAAAGATTATAAATTTTTATGGCCCATTTTTTGTGCATGAGGTTGAAATTTAATCATTGCGTCTAAACCATGCGAGATAAGGTGCAATAAAATTTAAATTTGTGTAGAAATTTTATGTATCTTAGAGCCACATCCTATTTCCATGCTGATATGGGACTTATGGGAGGGTTCAGTTTAATAATAAGCTAATAAATCCTCAGCTCGACACTGCATCCCAACAATACGGACAAACTCAATTTTCGTAGGTGTAATTTAAAGATTAGGGTTTAAATTAAGGTCTGGGGTTGTGCTTTAATTGAATTTTTCCTTACTCATGAAGCGTACGTGTCCACTATAAAAAATCAAGCAAGAAAAGTCCTTTTCTTTCCGATAAATCCCATCGGAAACGGCGAAAAGTTTTGCGGTATAAACCCGGTTCTCAAAAAGTTGAAAATTAAATAAAACCACTTGTGCATCCCGACACGTATATAGAACCGAAAGGCCTAAAAACGAAATAGCCGGCAGCAGGTTCCGATGTTCCCTCAGGAGCACTTGAATTCTGGCGAGAATCGATCCCGGGTTGCTGCTGACCAGACGAGCTTCTGATCTAAGGGGATGCGATTACGGACCTCCACCTCTTTGCTACTTGCTGATGCTAACAAGATACAAACCGGACGACAGCAACAGATACAAACAAGTCACGCAATTCGCAGCTTTACGTCGATATCTTGCTCCCTATTTGTTCCCACAGGATTGATTTAATAAGAAAGGAATAATGTCTTCACCAATTACATCGTAAATACGGACGTCTGGTAGCCGTTTTTTACCACAAGAATCGAGGGTCTTAACGACCGCTTCTCAGTAAACGTGGCGCGTTTCTTTCTCGGATAATATCACTCATTATTGTTCTTCGTTTCGGACTTGTTTCTTTACATAAAGAGTTCATAACTGGAACGAATGGACGATTCGGTGAATTATATATCGTTCGTTACCACAGAGAATTGGGGTTGTAAAAGTGATAATTTCGAAACAAAAGCGGACATTACAGGCTGCTGTAAAATCATTCTTACTAGACTATTTTGTTGCTCATTTTATATCTACAATAAAACTTGTTTTGAAACCGTTTTTTACTTTTTTTCCTTTAACTGGGTTTTTCTTCGTGTTATTTTAACTTGCTGTTTCTTTAAGTTTTCAGTTCCATTTGCTGAAATATTTAAATCTAATTTAGTATTGGCAATTCTATTGCAACTCTACTTTATTTCGCGCACATATGCAAAGGCAATTAGTGCTAAACTGAATTTTTAATCCGCTTGAAACGCATTTTCCAATTTTCCTTGTTAATCGTATGTCAATTGCCAGAACAATTCGGCAAAAGCCAAAACGCTATTCAAATTATAAAGGTAAAATATCGATACAGATTGTATTGAAATGCAAAGTTTTATGTTTCTTATTGAGTTCGACTTTTCCGGACTCTTAGTATAAAAGGAAATGTATTTTTGTACCTTTGAACCAATTACTTGCTGGTCTCATATAATTATTTTAATTGTACGTTACAAAAAATGGAGTAATTAAAGTAAGAACTGTACCGAAACTTTACCGCAGTAGTTAAACCTTAATTTCTCCAATAAAATAAACGTAATTTTCCCAGCTACTTCAACAATTCAAAATTTTACGATTGTACTTTATAAAGCACCCCGTCTTAAACACTTAATTCAAGTCGAAATTTTTGACAAATTCCCTCGGAGATTTATCATTCAGTCGTGTATACATTTTGGCCTCGAGACACAGTTTTAATTTCCTTGTCGTAAATTTAAAAATGGAAATACCGGAATTAAGAAACATTAGTCTGCTGCTTCTTCAAGTGAAAATTAAAGATCTGTGTATTTAATTATGCGGGTTAACATTAACTTAATTTCAAGCGTAAATTTGAATTTTGTCTTTTCGGCTTAATCTCATTGACAGCTGCACCGAAATAAATTATGGTTCAACTGCATTTCCTTATGCCGTTTGTGTAAGAACACCAGTTTGTCTCTTCTAATGTTGCTCGTTTGTGTGAAAATTATTTTTCAAGTTGCTGCATTTCCTGGATCGATGTTTGTCTGGATGCACATCCCTGAGGGATGTATTTGGATCCTGAAAGTATGACGAGTGTCGTAAACATTTCACGTTCCCATGTGAGCTTTCGACGAGGTTGTGATGAAGTGATGTTGGAAGAGGTGGCTAAAAAATTATGTTGGGGGAAATTTCTCAGAAAAGTTTGGAGCGAAATGACCACATTTTATAGCAACGATGAGTAAAATATCAGGCGAAAATTTCAATCAGAGGAAATGAAAGGAGTACGCGGAAATTAATAATGTTAGCCGTTATTTAATGTTAATAATTAAAATAATTGTTGGAAAATCGATTACACCAACAACAGAGACAAATTAATGTAGATAATTACACGGGAACATAATAGCTGAGGAAATTTAAACTTTCCACGTGCATCCAGAACTGCCTGTGTTATTTTAGCCGCTCTCTAAATTACAATAAACTATTTGTTGGATAATATATTTATCTTGGAACAAATATATACAAAGACAAGGTTTGGTGCATATTTAAAAAAAGGGTAGAAACTTAAAATTTCAACGCAGCTTCTTGAGCCAAACGTGAATTTTTTTACCAGAAATCGAATTTTATCTTTCTGAAAAACAGGGCAGAATTCTTGCAATATATAGCCCGATCTATCTGGTTTTCCTTCGCCGAAGTAGGAATGAAGAGCCTCTCGTTCGTTGGTCCTTTCATCGCAAGATGTAAATCGGAAAAAGTCTGTTATTTTCGCTCGCCATTAATCCGTGTAGTTGCACGTTCCTGAATTTAATTCAGCAAAGTGATTGCCTAATTTATGCACCGCAACGCGTGACAACCTCCACTTTATTTAGCAAACCGGATAATACAAGGCTTAGATTAATGTCCAGTATATGAATTTACAATAGGTCATTACGCTTCGAGGAGTGATGCTCTTTTACTCAATTAAGCACTGCAACATTAAACTGTCCAGATACCGGCGATATTGACAAACAAGCCCTTCATAGGTAAATACGGTCCTTAAGGGATGGAATTATAGTCACTTTGATTACCGTTATCTCGTTACTGCGGCTGAATATCATCTCATTTCCCGGGGGAATAAATACGCAAAAACCAATTTTCAAACAAACAAAAGGAGTTCAATCCGACTGAATTCTGATGCAACGCAAAGAGCGACATGGAAATCCGTTTCTTTGAAACTGTCACGTCAACTCGGAGCTCCAGGAAGCGAATTATGAAGCTTTCGTTGCATTAAATTAAAAGCAGATTAATCGATATCCACCGTTAGTTTGAACGGTGGAAAAGTTGCAATCGCATTTTCCATTTGCAGGGTCTCGAGTGTCGCACTTTTCGATGATTTTTATTTTGTGATGTAAACGACTCGGATTTGTTACTGCATCACTGTACAAATAGCTTTGTAAGCAGTTGAAATTGCCTTCGATTGGGTAAATTGAATCCAGCGATAGTTTTACAGTGAAAATACGTTAAGCAAATTGAAACGTCGTTTCGCTTTACAAGTTGTTTAGATGAAAGTTGTGTATTACATATAGAACTAACTGGAAACCCACACCATCGTACATATAACTATTGGGATGTCACCAGCCGCATTTCCCAGTTGTGGAAATTCTCTCGGCTTATCCGCTTAAACTTTCAATTTTGCTTCAGTGCGCCAAATAAGCAGTTTAACTAACAATTAGGACAGACGATGTTGGCCAACTTGTTAGAAAATTAGCTTTGACCAAAAACGAGGACTTGCAAAACTAGAGCTTTTTCCACGCTGGAATTAACAATAGTGGTAAGCCAACTCTTCAAGAGAAGCGAAGCAAAAGCGCAGCTTGCACTACTGTGTGGGGCTATTTAAAAATTTTAATACAAGAAGGGCCGTTAACGTTGACTAGCTGTTAACTTTTTAATTGGAAAAGTAAGCTTCAAAAGCGTTCAATTTTGCTGGCTAATAAAATGGGACAGTTTTTTTAATTCGCGTTTAATATGTTGCGGAATTTTTATTTCTGTGCTTATTACGAAATTCCTCGGGCCTGCAATCCAATTCAACTCAACTTTAATAATACTGACAGTTTTGTAATAATTTTGATGTTAATTAATTCTATGGTTATTTTACAAATTGGTAGCTTCTGCTGCTATCAAAGAAATCAGATGAATTTTAAAATTATGATTTCCGAAAGCAATTTTCAAATACATCCATATATTTTTTTAAATTATGTAAACATTTGGAATATTTGTCGGCTTTGCTTTAAAATGTAATTCTGTACGAATCTAAACACATATCATAAAATCGAAGCTTTCATTAAAAATTAAAAATTTAATTTGGAAATTTTAGTTCGAGCGCATCCACCATTTTTGCACGAACTTTGAATTCGAATTCTGTGGAGAGCAACTTCTTTATTTTTCTGTTTCTACATTTGGCGAGAAAATCTTAAAGCTGAAATTTGATTTCGGTATAAAAACACTTTTTGTTGCCTCAGATTTCCAAAACTAAGATGGATATCGAAACACGATAAAAAAGAGAAGATTTCTTAGATTCTATGTTTTTAATGAAAATCCAATTTTATCCCGACTGATGAAATATGCAGTCCAGAAATTCTGTCTTTTCATGCTTTGGTTTGAAAAAATAAAAATTTCTATGTGAACATACAGGATGTTCAAAAAATAGCGGACCAACTGATAAGAACGTCAAACTCTAAGACGCTGTGAACTGGAAATGCTGTTTAAAATTTTTATTTGAAGCTCTGTACGGGAGCAAAATAACTTTAAATATTGCGAAAAACGGCAACAGTGTTCAATTCTTTCGGTAATTATTAGGAGTATAATTTTGAGACAAGAGCAACACTTTGGTAGTTACAATTATTAATAAATCATGTAATTGGTTACTATGGTTTGCAATTAAATTTGATAACACCTGACCAGTAAAAGTCACAAAGTAGATCAAGAACCATTTGTTCTCTTCTTGGTGTGCGAATAGTCTTGGGTCCTCCATGATCCTGATAAATTTGGTTCCAATCGGCCCATCTCACGTACCTGTTGATAAACTCGTTGAAAAGTATTCTTGGAAGGAATTTGTCAGTTAGGAAATTCACAAGCCTTACTGCCCCTTACTGCTTCTCGACTGTTTCCTTCAGGTGTCGGTATATTCAGCAAAATTATACATCTTTAGAGAAATAAACTCCTCTAGTTTGTGACACCTAAAAAATGTTTGACTTTTCTAAAAAAATGGTCATTGTCAGGCACTAGGCAACAATTAATTACTGAATTCTTGAAGTGAAATGTTGCCAGATTAATTTTGCGATTTTGAGTTTAATTTTAAAAGTGCAAAATAACGTTTTGCATCAACATTTAAGGCATTTAAAGACTGTAAGTATGTAAATGTCACAGAAAACATGAACTCTAGTTGAATTTTGTAAACCTTGAGTTCATTATAAGGAAAAATTTGTGCCATAATTAGCGCCCCTTTAAGTGGCTGTAGATTTCCAACGAAGCACTCAATAATTGAAAAAACTTAATTTAGCTACTAGTTATTATCTGAAGATTCACGTAGTGAATAGTTGGTCCGCCATTTTTTGAACACCCTGTATAAACATGTCATGAATAATCTTAAGCACAATTTTTTTGTCTCAAACTAAATTCAAATCTGACAACTTTTTGACTACGTCACTTGCATTAATTTTCTAATCTTTTTTGTGTATAAATAAAGTTCTGAAAAATCTCATTTTTTGGCCCAAAATTTTGTAATTTGGCACAATAGTTGAACAAGCCCAAAGTAATATTACCGCCAAATATTACAATTTTAGAACTGAAACTGCCAAAGTTACGAAATTTAATAGAAAACTGTTGAAATTTTTTGTTTCTCTAGAAAATAAAAATTTCTAAAAATTTACATTTTTGTTATAAAATTGTATAACTTAGGACAGTTATTAAACTAATCCTAAGTAGTAACTCCTCCAAATTCTAATGTTTTAGGTTAAAAATCGCGAAAGTTGTTACATTTAGTACAAAAATACTGAAAATTTGTAGATCATCCTATTAAAAAAAATTGTAAAATTTTTATTCTTTGTCCTAAAGTGTTGTATATTAGCACAACAGATAAACAAGTCTAAGGTAGTAACGCCTCCAAACATAACGAATTTAGAGCTAAAACTACCAACGTTACGGAATTTAAAGGAAAACTGCTGAAATTTTTGGGTGCATGCACCATTTCGTCTGAAAGAAACACAAAAAACTGTTTTATTTGTGTTGGTGCGAAATTTTTGTTTAGTGCTCAAGCATCCAGTAAATTCAGTGCATTTGATTGTTTTTCCAACGTCCTGAAATCCATCTAAACCCTGCCTGAAACTGGATAAGTTTAAAGCTCGACCGTATAAGAAGGTTTTAGCTTAACGGAACGCTGCTAGCATTTTCTAAAGAAGGCGAAAAATCGCGCTTTCATTTCTCGATTTATCACCGCGATGATAATGATTAAATTCCGAGAGTTCATTTTTGAAAAAATGAGTCTCAGCGTTTCTCAATGGCTCTTTTGTCTTCATCAAGTGTTATATAAGTGGTCGTTTTTCCGCAAGAGCGCTTTCGTGATTGCCAAACACATTATTAAACAACAGTGCGAAAAGATCAAAGACGAAAGAGACCGTGATGGAATTTCTCAAAAGCTGCTTTCCATGCAGATACATATGTTTACTGCGTATGATCGCGTGCTGTTTCATTATTCATTCATAAAATTCCCATCCTTTGTAGGTGAGCATCAATTCATTCCATCTGGATAGAGAAAGAGCGTGAGTGAAAGTAGTGGGAATTCCATTAGCCCAGAATGGGAACGACGCCATTGTCGTGATGGTAAATATTTTGATGTGCTCGCAACCCGAGCTTGCATCCACCTGTAAGTATTCTTTGCAAGTACATTGAATTTTCACCGCCTTTTCCTCGTACAACGCAAATTAAAATTAATATTTAATAAAAGTTTCGCAAAGGGATGAATTCCAAAAAGTTCAACGTGAAGGGTTGTTTTGTTTAATGAAATATTCGCTTGCGAAAAAAGGGAAGAAACGACGACTTTTTATTGCCTCTTCAACAACTGCAAATCATTTTATTTTCGCATAACGTTCTGTGTTATGTTAATAATAAAACGGACGAGGTTATAGAGCATCGTAAAATTTTGTTGTCTGCTCAGGAGATATTGAGTAACGATTTCGCGCGACTTTTTAGAAGATAAACATCAACAAGGGTATCAACAAAATCCCTCCAACTTTTCGCAACAAAAATGTTTGCTTCCGAAGAATTAAAAATCATGCTAATTCCAAGCCCAAAACTTTGGAATGATTAAGCCGAAAGAAAGAAAAATTTTATTCGAGCTCTTTAATTTTATTGAAACATTTTTCAACGGCTTTAAGAGCGGCTCTTTTATTGGCATTGATACATGTAACAACCCGCAATAAACTCCAGATATTTTTTCTTAGCTGAAAACTTTACGACTATAATATTTCTTTTATTTCTTTAATCCTTTATATAATCTGCGTGCTCGTAAACCGTCTGAATGGAGCGTTTTGGGTTTTTAAGTCGGGATTATCACAGCTATAGGCTCTGATTTGTCAAAAAAAATTTACGAGCGCGCTTATTTTACGTTAAAATATGAGTGTGAATGTTTGGAATAGCCAAGTCCGCTTGAGTAATTACGATTTTATCGATACGGTGTATTTTGTAAGGAAATCTGCTATAAATTTCCGCTGGCGTGAGTCGACAGAATAAACCGTGCGAATTTTTAGGTATGATTCATATTTTCAGATTTCAAATGCAAGAATTTCGGGGTGGTTTATGGAACGGAAAAATTCCTTTCATAATGAAACTTATTAGGGTGTGACTTATTAAATACATTTCGGGATTTTGAATTGTGGGCGAAACACACAAAAATAAAATCCTCGCGAACGTTTCTTTGGATAATCCGGTTACATGATTTATTTCACAGTTTGCTTATTTAATTAAAAGAATAATTAACGAGACTTTGGCTTTATAAAGTTACAGGATAATCTAAATTACGCGAAAAATTTACAGCTTCGTCTCTGTGAATAGAAAAGCGATCAGAGCTTGGAAATAGTTTTAATGAAGAATGAAACTTTCGAGTTCTGATATAGATCGGTGCATTTTTTCGACTACTGATTCTATTTGCATTGTCTTGGAAGAAATTTTCTGGTTAAACAAACTTATAAATTAGATCGATTAGAAGCACATGCTGAGTTTACAAGTCCGAACTTTACCGTTTGAATTATGCATCTCGAAAGCAAGTAAGTTTATGAAAAAACGCTGCGTTCTCCTTTATTGTTCTAATTTATCAGGCGCGTCAGGAATTAATTTTCGGAAAAAAAATCGTCCGCACCTAATTTCCGCCACATATTTTACTGCCATCGCCGGAGACAAGGGACTCATTGCCACTGTTTTATCGCCGATGCGATGTGAAGAAAGTTATAACACCTGGAAAATTCAAAAAAGCTCCAGACAATACGTTGAAGTAAACTGAGCTTTTTTACGGCCGGTCTGAGTGCTTTCATTTCGAGACGTTTCAAGGCTCGAATTTTATCGAAATTCAATGTGAACCGTTCCGATATTAACATTAAAAAAGAACTCAAATGTTTATATAAAAGTCGCTTTTCCGTTTTCCCGGCTTGATTAGTTGAAGCGACTCGGACTTGCAAAACAATCCCGAGAATCCTACGACACGAGCAAATTTAATGCGGGCTTTTATTTCAGGAAGTGTGCTCTCTAAAGTGTTCTGGACACCAGATATAGAGCTTTGAAAAGTATAATACGGCACTATTCCGTTTTGAAATTTCAAGCTCGGGCATTTTATTACCGAACGTAAAACTTTAAATAACGTCGCTGCTTCGGTTTTCCAAGACACATAAACGTATACAAAATATCAAATAGGGTAAAACATCGATCGATTTTTGGAGGTTTAATTAAAAAGTCGCTTATTAATGGATAAATCAACGTGATCGGTTAAAAATTGGATTGGAAATGATAATTTTAACCGCGGCTTGTTTTTATTACCACAGTTTCGTTTTGGGTGTAATGTTAATTAAGCGGCTGTGTTTAGAGAATTATAAAAGCCATCAAGTATTTTGGATAATGGGTCTTTTCGAGTTTAATGTCATAATAAAAATTATAATGTTTGAAACAGATGGCGCTGCTATATCAATTCCTCTTATTTGGAATTTATTTCGCGCGTGGCTTTATCAGCATATTTAAATTGTAAAATGAGGTTTATGGTTGTTTTATGTTTAACCAGACAGGCACCAGTAAAACCCGTTATAAGCATATTAAGAAAAAATCACTTTATTACAGGATAATAATAAAGAGTTTCAGCAAATCTAAGACCAAATTCTTAGCAAAAATTCGCGAGAAAAACGCTGGTAAAAACCGTTTCTCAAAATCTTTCGTAGTTTCGAAGATATTGAACTTTCAAAATTTTCCAACTCAAAATTTTATATTACTATCTTAATGAGTCTTACCTTTTTATTTTTCCACGTCAAATTTTGCGTAAAATGAGTACTAATATTTTAATATTGTTGTATAAATAAGCGATATATCGACCGTGTTTGAATTAGGAACCGAAAAGCAACTAACTGAAACTGAACTCTATACTGAAAAAAATAAAATTTCGAATTCGAACTATCAAAGATCGATTTCTAAGCTAAAAAATCGCGAGAAAAACGATGGGGCAAACAGTTTTTTCTGTTCTAGTTTGAATTTGAAAAATAAAAATTAACTTAGTATCTAAAACTTTGAACTTTGATTTTGAGACCGGATTTTGATCCCGTGCAAAATTCTGTGTAAAATGAGCTCTAATAAAGCAAGTTTTAGTTATGAACAAATCCAATTTTTGACTTTCGGAAAATCTAAGACTGAAAACTGACATTTTTTATGAAATTTCAGATGAATAACTTATTCTTATTTGAATTTAAAGTTTGTTGAAAAAAAGTATGTTGACCCCTCTATGCTTCCATTCACGATTTTAAAATTTAATTATGGAAGTTTTAGGTGTGTGTTTTATACCATTTCATTTATTTAGCGTAACGTTCGCAAATTTAGAAAATCTGAAGTTTAACTATGAAAGTTTAGATGAAATCGCAACTAAAACACTAAAAGTTTCATTTCCTAAGAGAGATATTCCGCGCACCTATAAAACTATCGAACAAAAATCTTTAAAAAGTGCGCCAAAAGTGCACTTTTAGATGAAATCGAGCATGATTTATGTACAAACTTAAATACATTTAAGATTTTGCTCGTGTTTTCAGCAGGGTACACACATTGTTTCCAGCATGTAAAAACCCACTTTCCTCTCACACATCAAAACTAACAATAAAACATAAAGCCATAAAGAATGGAGTGATGTATGGATTATTTCCACCGTTGTGGCTTTGAGAAGCTTTCCCAATGCAATTCAATTTGAGCACAACTTCTCCCCAAGTTCCCATTTTAATTATAGCACAAATAATTTCGCGAATTGTCTTACCTTCGCTTATTAAAGACAATCTATACAACCACCGCTAACTCCACCGCCTAATCTCTGCCACTTTCGACATACAGCGTCGCGACGCTAATTCAAGAATCGCTTGTGTTATACAACATTAGATTTGCAGACTTTGTAACTTCCGCACAGCAACGAAACTTATTAATCTTACGACAACGCCTAATTTCGTCTGCGAGAATTTAATATATGAAATCTGGTGATAAAGTGTAAAGTCGCGGTATCGGATTGCTTCAAGGATTTATCTCCGTGTCGCGAAAGAAAGATGCAATCTGGCAACGTTCGAGAGTGGGTCGTTTACATGCAGTACAAGACTGCCGAATTGGTGTTTATTGGACGATTTATGATGAGGAAGAGGGTAGTTTAGAAATTTAATTAAACAACGGACGATCGGGATGATATAATTGAAAACGAATTACAGATAATGAACGAAATTATTGCTTCTAGACTTTTGGTAACTTTATATTTCAGTGCTCATGCGAGTTTGGGAAAAGTGAATGCGCTAATTTCGTTTCCATCACTTTGAACACCGCTCGAAATTCAACTGAATTTAGATTATATTACCCTTATCCCGAATTCTACGCTTCCAGTTTTTACTTACAAGTTTTAATTCCATCCCGTGTTCTCTTGTACACGCAGCTTTACTTAATAATGGTATTAATTATAATTTATCGCAATATTATCGAAGTTCTACAAGTTCTTCAATATTTAAAGGTTTGCTGAAACTAGCTTTGATGCTTTTTGCAAAGTTCTCCTCAACTAAAACTTAGCGGGAACCAAACAGTCTCTCATTTTATGCTCGACAAGCTCCTTCAAACTTCCGAGAAATAAAAAAAATATGTGGTGTGGTTAATCCCGATTTGCGTGTCAAGGGCGCTTGAGAAAGATTAAAACTTCCTGGAAGACCATGTAAACTTCTGGTAAAAGACAAATGGAACACCTTTAAATTGAAGACTGTCGCGCTCACGTTCTTTATTGAATTTAGCGACACAAACGAACCGTTCCTTCGCAGTACTGTCGAATTTTCTTCATAAACGCTAAAATTTAATATTAGTGCGCTTTTTTCATATGATAAATATTTGATTAAAGTTGGGTCGTTGAGCAAATTCTACTCCTCCATGTATTATTTACCGAAGCCTGCGGACTTTAGAGCGGATTTTTTGCGGTTAGCTCCTCCTTCTTCTTCGGAAAACAATGAGGCAACGGATGCAAAAACTGAAGCGAAAAGGGTTGATATATCGGGAGCTTTAGGACGCATTATAACTGTTGTTTCCAAAAGATTTAGCAAACTATTTTCAATCTTATGTCTCATCGATTTAGTTTCTTTGAACTCGGGCTAATGAGCCGAATCAAACGGAGGAGGAGACTTGAGATTTTTGTACTTCAGTTTAGTTCATGTTGACTGAATTAATAATGGTTCATTCTACCAACTCTTTAATCTAAATCTCGAACAAAGAACTCATCGATTATGCCAGTAATAATGAATGTGGAGAGAAAGGCCGTGAAACGAGCCTGAAAATTCTTTTAGATCGCTTGCTTCGGAACGATGTTTAGACACGGGCTGCAATAAACGATTTTTAGTGAGCTGCCTCAAGTTTGAACAAGGAAAATTTAAACACACGTCATGATTCTGTGCTAATTCTGTTCCAATTTATGCTGCAATTCCTAAATTTTTCGTTTTCATGTGTGAAAAATAAGAATGACGCACTCCAGAAGGTGTCTTATAAAATAAAATCGCCTCAACGTTAAAAGCTACGTATAAGTTATAAGCGAGATAGCGACTGAGTCTGAATTAGAGACTGAAAAGCGCTAACTTCTACATTAAAAAAATTAAAATTTTGAATTCAAACTATCTAAGATCGATTTCTAAGGTAAAAAATTGCGAGAAAAACGATTCCGAAAAGGGTTGTTTGATATTTGCCATAATAAGCAAAATAGTTTTCGAACCCCTAAAATTTTGGCGCTCTGGCGACAACCCACAATTTCAAACGCCTCTAACTCCTTATTTGTTGACGTACGAGAAAAATAAGAATATTTTTGGATTCAGCGCGAAATTCTTCGTTAAATGAGCCCATCTAACTGAAATTTCTTTAACAATTAAACGAGATATCGACCGAATTTCATTTTCAGAGGGCGATTTTAGGGTCATTTTTAAGACGCTGTTTCGGGTCGAAAACTGCGTATATTATTATCGAATTATATATCGATCGAAAGAGAAGCTCGAGATCTATCAACTGGCCAAATCTCAGAACGATGGGGCAAGTAGGTTACGAGGGGCGATCAAAAATCGAAAAATTGAAAATTTTTCATCGAGTCGCGAAATTTTTTTGCCCAAAAAAGCGTTTTTTTTGAGACATACACCAATTTTTCAAAAATATCATGGGTAGCACCAAATTAAGGGATTGCAGATTAAACTTATGACGTGTGTTTAAAGTCTTTTTGCGATGATGTTCAAACTTGACGCACCTTTTTAGTTGAGTGCTGAAATTCTTCCAGAACGTGTCTGATAAAATCAAATCGCGCCAACGTTATAAGCTCATCGTGGATATTGAACTCTTAAGAAGAGTCTCCCACGCAAGTCACAGTAAACAATATAAGTATATGCATTTTATATATAGCTCCATTTTCGAGGATATTGCTTCTGCGTTTCGAGCCTGGCACATTTGAATAACGATATATCTCAAGTGTCTTGCTCTTTCCTAGATCTGTATATGAAAATACCTAATGCATAACTTTGGTATTAAATTCTTCTAGCATCTCGTGTAAGTCTCCACTTTTCGCTTTGACAACGTATTAGAAATTTCAGTCGTTTATTGATGAGCGGGCCAGAGTTGCGCCCCGGAATGCCTATTTGGAGATTTAGCAACATAAATAGTCTTCAAAAAGCTTCGAAAGCCGCGGAATTTCAATAAACTCATTAAAATGTTAATTTTAAATCTCAACAGATGACAGGGTGTGTAAGTAACGATAACGTCGAGATGGAAATTTAATGCCATACGTGTTCTAACTCGACACGAGCAAATAAAAGTTGAAAATTTCAACAACTGAAATTAAGTTTGCCGAGTTTAGAGAATTTAAAAATACAACACGAACAAGGAGCGAGGAAATAATCCACAAGTACGTAACTTGCCAGGTGTACATTTTTTCACCTCAAATTATTTATATTTGGAGGGGTGGAGGCATCCGGAAGAAATTTCCGGACTATTTGAGGTATTTCATCTAAACGCTAATAAAAAACACGTAAAATTTAATGTTCCAATTATGTTTTCATTAGATCCTTCCGGGCGAAGGGCATCTTTATTTACCGTAACGCTGTCGTAGTGATAGCCCAAGAGGTGGCTAAATGTTGGTAGTAAACATTACAGGGTAGAGACGAGCTCCTAAATCAGAGTGTAAACAGTTTGATGAACAGTTGGGCCTTTTCGGTAATTACTGCAGGACCGGAGTTAGGGAGACCACATCAGCCGGTGAGCCATCACTCTTGTCGCATTGGCGTGTCACCTCGGTCTTGATATGCGAGATTAATTAAAGCTCTCGAGAACTGAAGAAGTGAAAAGGGTGCAGGATTGACGAGGAAGTCGTCGCGATGTGGTCTGTTGATTTTTTACAATTAACGGCTTTCACTGTGGTTTAAAAGACGGAAAATTACGATTTATCCAAAAATAAACTGTTATTTATAATTGGGGTTTTAATTAAAAAAACGTGAGTAATTTATGAAATGTTGAAGCAAGCGACATTTGAATGTTGAGCTTTATGAGACCGTCGTCGCAACTTTAATTTAAGGTATCAGAGTTTAGTGGTGTTTTAAGGGAGTTTTCGCTAAAAGGGTTGGAAGATATCCCGCTATAAAACAGGAAAAACAATTCAATCGCGGCTTGTCATAACAGTAAAAGAAGCCTAAGCCTTTTTATATAAAAATATCATCAGTCGTGTCACGACCGTCAATCTATCGATGCATGGTAATGACTACCCTCGGATTGTCGGCATAAAGTTTATCCCATCCGTTCATTCCTCAATATCAGCGATTCCAGATCTGGAATACGTAATACCAACATGACACGAGGGAAAACTCACAATGTGTGCTTAACTTTTACTTTTTGTTGCTTTATCCACATACAAATTCAACTTCTCTATTCCCTAGACCATTTTTACGGTTCGTCACTTTTACAATTTTCCGATGGAGGTCCCGAGAGTCGACGTTCTTTCCGTAGCAAAAACAAAATTATTTTCTTTCTGAAACGATACGAATTAATTCGGAAAAGTCGTTTTCATTTTTGTTAATCCAACGATCTATAATTATATAGCAAATCCTCCAATGCTCTAGACAAAAAAAGAAGTAGTCAACCATAAAATGGAACTAAGTAGAAGTAATACGGACAATGCTGTGTTCCATAAAAGCATGTGCTGTAAAAACTCTCGGTTGCCTCCCTTTTACAGCACAAACGACCAGAGAAGTCTGAATTTATGGGCTTTGTGTCCGTTGCTCTTTGCACTGCAGTATTTTATCAGACGTTGCTGATCGGCTCAATCACGCCAATATTGGACTCAGTTAAATTTCAGGCCAATTAAACACGTCTCGTTATGCAATGTTTATTATCGTTTTCATTGCATTCTGAGGCTTATTTTACTTTTGATAATCACGAGCTTGAGGCGCTCAGCTTTGAAGTCAGCTACATATGATGGCATCATCCTTAATATTTACGCTTCACTGGTTTGCGAATATTCGTAATAATTTCATGCAACACACCAGTTTTTAAGCGGAGGCCTTTTATGTTATCATTCAAACTTCCACAACGTATACATAAATAATGAAGCAGCCATTAAATTGAAACGAATTGCCCTTCACCGCTGTGTATCTAATAATAACACTAGTTCACAAATTTTGAACAACATTGTCACAGGCGCAGCGAAAAGTTTTTCTAAACTTGCACTGCCTCTTGATTCTGTCATAGAATTTTTTATATTTTAAATAAACTTAAAGACGTTTTCGTATCAATTTAGATAATTATCGTAATTTTCATCGATTACAGCCATCAGGGTCCGAAAAAAATTCAAGTGAAAGCGCAAAAAATAAATTTTTAGTGACATCTACCTTTGCATTTTCGTGCTAACTTTCCAACAAATTGGCAGGTATTTTTAATAGTTACCCATTCCGTTTCAGAAAATGCTGAATAATTCCTTTCAAATGTTTTCACCTTCTAATTTTTTTGGTCTATAAGCAAATTAAGAACTCTTCATCATAAGAAGTGTTGTATTCTGGGCTGCACTAGCATTAACGTCATTTTAAAACTGATTGGGTCTACAAGTTACGATTTTGTAAGCAATGGCATAGATTTTTTAATGAAATGGTCAAAAATTAACTAACATTTTTTGAAAAACTTTTCAATTTTTTTTGTCTTCTGACTTCAAAATGATAAGAGATAGCAATGCATTTTAGTGCATCAAAAGGCAAAATCTTTTCGATGATGCATTGCGATGAAAAATCAATAAAATAATTCTTGAGTTATATGGAAAATGGCATATGAAAATTCCCAAAAAAAAGTTTTTTTTTTGAGACATAACACTAATTTTTCAAAAATATCATGGGAAGTACAAACCTTAGCGATGAGATTTTAGGTCGTTGGAAACCTTATTAAATTTGCTTTCCAAATCACTATTCCGTAATTTTGCGAGTCTTCAAGAAAAACTGAAGAAAATAAATTTTTGTACAATTGAACCTAAAAAAAAATTTCAAAAATTTCATTTTTTTTTTAAATTCGGACTTCATGTAGCAAACCAGCTTTTCTCAAAAATTCGTTGACTAGTGTAATTTATTGCTACATTAAAGTCGTCTTTATAGAGTTTCCCGAAAATTCAATCTCGGTCATGGACAAATGTATGGCATTAACATCACTTCTGATTCAATTTTTTGATATTTTATAATCCTGTCGATACATCAATCCTAAAAGGAGTTTCTCCTTTCCTTTCTGTTGATGAAATTAATAGTGGTCTGTCGACTCAAGCGAGGATAATTTGTAAAGTGTCATATATCTGCTGTTAGGACGCCACTCATAAAATTAAATACTTCTGAAAGGGATTGCAGTGTTCGGAACGAAAGTTGAAAACTCTTGTTTGCGAAAGTTGTTGGTACAAATGCATTTTGTGAAGTTTGTTTGCTGAACGCTTGCAGTATTATTTATAAGCTCGGTTGAGGTGACACTAATTCCATAAATGCACGTATTAATGAATTACCGCCAATGGAAAAGTTACCGCGCTGATATATCTGTGCATTGTTTTCATTTAATTTTTAACAGTGTTCACTTTTTTATGGAAATCCTGCTGTGCAAATTGTACATTTTGTTGCATTATTAAAATTTGCATGTTTTGTATTATTAATATTGACACAAGCGTTGAGTTTACCAGTTTATAACGAAATACTCATTGTTTGCACCCGCAAATATGAATACCTCAATTTCAAAACTACAAATTGTGATTACTTTTTAATCATTCACGGAGTTAGTTTTTCGATGAAATTCGGAACTGCCGGATTACACTGTCATTGTTCCCTCGTTACATCCAAGACTCGTGTTCTTTGAAGTATTTAACTCCAATGACCCTCGAGCTAATCCCAAAATTCCCTTCGACTTTTTCGGCAGTGTTTACTGCAAGGTTACAAATAAATGTCTCTTAAAGTGCCAACGCCTATGACGCTCTCGAGTGAGACAGAATCCAAGAAAACGAAAGATTGCTATCTGGTCTTCCGCACGTTTCACGCTTCAAATAAACGACAGATTTTTGCGGGATTGTCTCCACTTATTAATTCTTTTCTGCTGTATTTTCACCGTTTCCGTTTTCCACAAACCAATCGAGAATACCAAACCTAAAGCATTTCCGCAAGGATCTAATTAATACGACGATTTGTTCAAATTCCCGTAGGATTTATTATTTTTTCACGACTGTCGTAATTAAATGTATGTACTTTGAATTCTGTCGTTTTTAACATTTGGCTCTGAAATCTGAAATACGTTTGTAATCTGTTGTGGCGGTGCTGAAACGAGTGAATAATAAATGAGCTGTTTTTAATCTTTCAATATGTTTGCTCGTCTTATTTTGTAGAATAAAAAACGAACACAACATATTTAGTTGAAATAAAATAACGAAGGCTATTAACAGATATTTTTGTTTCGAATGTAATTAAAATCGGTACGAATCGGATTTTAAAAAAATTGCGATTATTTGCACTGTTATCGTTAGTTTTGATTTCTGGATTAATGTTTTATATTTACAAATTAATGTGGAAATGGATTATTTATACATTTTTGCAGTTACAGCAGTCACAATAAATTTTATTTTATTTTAAAAATGGTGGATGCGCCGGCTCAATTTTTCTGTGATTTCATATAAGCTATGTATATTACCTAAATTTGTAAATTATTCGTGAATATTTACCGAAATCATGCAATTCGAGGCCCAAATTAGTAACTCATTAATGAAATATTCCAATTACATTAAAACAGATGCATAATTGAAAATTCTCATTACAACTAAAACGCGTCTGATCTGTATTAATTTATGGCTCAGTTTCTAGAGCTACTGTAATAATAATGATGATAACACAACCGAGTGCACGTAAAAGACAACAATCCTGCCGTTGTAAAATTTAATAAAAGCAATAAGCCGCGCAGGTACTTCTGAAGATGACATTTCCATAAAGTGGTTCCAGAGCGGAAAGTTGTCTGCACTCGACATGGCCAGAATGACAAATCCAGTCGATTGATCGCGGCAGCATTGTACCGAAATGGAAACCGGACCACCTTAATGCGTTTGCTTTCCGGTTTAAAATGTCCTGGAATCGCGCACCCTTTTAAAGAAGGGAAGACCGTTTGATTTTGCTTCACCGATTTCTTATTGTAAAATTTTAACAGGGCGAAAAGATATTTCCACGGTCACGGTTTATAAACATTTCACGGGGTCACCAATGTTGCCGGGCCAATTTTAGTAAAAGCTGCCGGAATTATTAAGCAAAATGTGGGAAGTGTATTCCGTGTTCAACCAACGTAATTGGGAATTGTTGCTGCTGATGTAAAGGTGTGTTTGATGGCTGTGAAATGTGGAGGCATATGCAAGAAGACAAGGAAAAATTTCTGTGTTAATTGGAAAATTTGTATCTGTCTCATGGAAAGTTTTTTTCGCATATTGCGTGACAATGGAAATAGTGATGCATAGATCCATATATTTTCTGCACGTAGCGGCTTCGTAATGATTTTTCCTCTGAATTAACCGAGTGACGCCATTAAACGTATAAAATTCGGGTGAGTTGGGATGGCGTTAATGTATTGGAAGATCGTAAATGCAGCTATGCAAGCCACGTTTTCCTAATGTTAGTCAGAAAAGCCATAATGGCCGCGCTCAACCAACGGTTGAACCATTTTCTTTTTATCATAGAAAACAAGCATCGACCCAATTAACCCCCGCAGGTTTTTTTATTCTAGGTTTAGTAATAATCCACTTTTCATGATCGTATAAAATAAGAATTATCCTGACCCACATCACGCTTAATTGGTCGCAGGAACCTCTGGGAAATAATCGGTAGATATGCGAAATTTCAAGAGATTAACCTCTCAATATTGGAGTGTTTAATCGTACTGGATCAAGCATAAACTTTCCTGCATTCCCACGCGAATGCAAGGTACGTCTTAAAGCGATGTGGGAATAAACTGCATCAAATAGCACTTGAAACTTACTGCTTGAGGTGGTCAAAGTCAGAATCGAACCATGCAAATGCAGTCTCGATCTGTGCTTTGAAACTTCAATTAAGTTCCACAGAACTGAAAAGACATTTTCCCTGAAGAAAAACTAAATTTAAATCTTTGTAGTACATAAAGTACAAATTTCCATGCAAATTTTGGGTGGCTCTTGTTTATTGCCACGTTGTAAACCCACTTTTCAAACATCTTCAAGAAATACGTGTTTTGATGAAATAAATGACAAATTTCCACTCGGCACTTTGTCAACTGAAAAACGTAACTTTCACGCTGTTGCAACTTTAATTTCATTAGTCAGATTAAGTTCTCATCAGACCAAATTAGAAATCGTTAGTGTCGAGGTATCACGAAAGATGATATCCTAGAAAGCTCCAACACAAATAAGAGCTTTGTCAACGTGAAACTTGAAGCGAATAGTTAAATAAAGTTTCAAGACGGATCATCAGTCGCTGTTTTCCAGTTAAATGTCACCTTTTTGCTGAAAACTAATTAGTTTCCCTACAATATTATAAAACCGGATTAAAATCAATATTTGTAATTATTTCAGTTTCGCCACGTTCACGCTCTGTGCTATCAAATTGCATTTCCCTTTAATAACAAACAATAATTTGTTCAATGGATTGCTGACACAGTGAAACCACACGTTTTGCTGGGACCACAGATATTTTCTTGCAAAATAACAGAGCTTTCAGTTGTAATTTTCCTTTGACTGATGAAATAAAATGGTCTACGTCGCCGGGTTCTGTCGCGGTTTTTCAAAGAACATTGATATGCTTGTTATACAGGATTCCGATGTCAAGCGTGTTAAAATAACAACAAAAAAACTGTTTTGCCGAAGAAAGACTTTTAGAACTGAAAAACACTAGCGAAAACAAAACCCACATATTTTTCAGGAAATAGGTTTAGTTCGTTTCAACAATTCAACCATTAGTGATCACACTGAAGCCACTAAAGTGGTCACCAATTTTGTAGTATCGAGCACCGGGAGATTTAACAGAATGTTAATTAGTTCAAAATAAAAAAATGCAAATTTAATCGTGTGTACAGAGTATTTCAGGCTTTCAGGATTCACGAGTTGGCAATCAATCTAGAGATTTTTATTCGACACATTTTATGGAAATATTTTTGATGGGATTAAAATTCAAGAAGACTGCGCTGAACGTGTTGCGAGTGAAAATGCATTCAGGTAAAACATTAATTTTATTTCAGTCTAAATCCTACTGAAGCTTCTCTGTATAGAAATATAATATTATTTTTAGTTCGCCACATCAAAAAGTGATTTATTCCGTTAAAAACAAAGTTTCTACGTTTGAAATACTTCAGAATCTGCCTGTTTTTACTATTAATCATTTTTTTTCTTTCAGAAACTGAAGGAGCTTTGAAACAGAAAATTCCATTTATCTGATTAAAATTTAATTGTCGTCGCCTTAGTTACTTACATTTTTTAAAATCCTGGATATGAAATGGCGCAAATATTAAATTAGTGTTTGAAATTAAAATCGGAGAGTAATAATTCGCCGAACATCCAAGAACTTCGCAAATTCTCCCAAAACTTCATTTAATGAGTTTTTGTTAACTATGTGCGACGGAATCTTGATCTTGTACTTCTGTTCGAACCTGGCTGACACAAAACAGTAGACAAATTAGCACCAATTAAAAGAACTCTACAAATATACCAAAACAATTTCGATCAAAACTTCAACTTTTCTTGAGCTGACCTACATTTTTGTATTTCGGAGAGTTCCGTTTAATCTAAACTTCCTTTTATGACTGTTAAACAGTGAAGTTGACACGTTGTGAGAATTAAAGTAATATCTTTTGTGTTGCTGTGAATCGCCGCTAACTTTTTAAATTTAAGAGGTCGTGCTTCAGAAAAGCACGGTTAATTTCTTAAGAAATTATTTTTGACACCGGTAATAATCCGGGCTAAACCGGAAGATAAAGCTTCATTATCGACCCCACTTTATTGTTTGTGCTAACTCCATTTAAATTAAACTTTACATCACCTCTTTGCATGAAAGGAACTCTCTCCAAGAGGGAGAGTTTAAAAATCCGATTTTGGAGCTTTAACTAATGATTTTAACCACATTTTGTCAACATAATTTTGCAACAATTAAAAGTCTGCAGAATTCCCTCGGCCACAAAGTATTTTATTTACCACTGACTTTGGATGGCCGATGCTCCTTCAGGAGTTACAAGTTTGGATCCACGATTTCGATCGGGGTTCTCTAATCCCGAGGGACGTTACCGAATTTGAGTGAATGAAACTTAATAATTTATATGGAACTCTACGTACAAAAACCGGAAAACTTGATACTTTCCTGGGATCGGATATTTCAACACTTTAAAAAATGTAAACGTCGAATAACGTGTCCAAAAACTAAAGTTGAACCTGTGGGAATAACGCCAATGGAAAACTTGGTACTTAAAACTTCCATACACAAAATTGTCGAGGAATTTATCGGGAAATCATTACTTCATGTAGTTTATACAAGTTGAGTTATGAGATATAAAACTGTGTCGTAAAGTTGTATTTCATAAAGTACATGAGATTGTGTAATAAAACAAATAATGACCACTTGGTGCTAAATGCTTAATCAGTTTTGGACACGGATGTTTCAGTGTAAAATTTTACGTCCCACACTTTTCTTTCACGACTGTCTATTAGATCTGCTTTGTTGAAACCGCTAGACAAATGTTGGGTAGTTTCAAACAATATGGGGTTGAATATGATAAAATAATTAAACAGGCAACTGAGTTAGCAAACTCATTTCATATGGTGCTGCATCTTTCAATTAAATAGTAAAAAGGGATTTGTGATGTCCATTTCGGAGCTTGTTATGAGAAAAGTTTTAAACAGGAACAACAAATTACAATTTTTGATGTCTTTTTGAAGTTGATTTATTCCATATAGTCTAGTTGTTTACTTTATTTAAAACAGCGCAGAATAAATTTAAATGTTTCATAATATTTTGGTGTGTTATAAATGAAATTTGATGCTAATAATTGACGTCAAAATTATTTTACTCATGACAAAAATTATTACATAAATATTAATATCGTTAAATTAATAAATAAATAATTGTATTAATAAAATTACAAATATTTCCATTAGGCTTAGGTTTCGGTAAATAATTGGGCGATTAATACGTATAATACTTTTATTATTTCTTAATGCAAATATACAATTTGAAATAAACATTTAACCGTGGATGATAAAACAGTTAAACGACCAGCTCCTCCCCCTAGCTAGATCGTCTAATTACAGGGTGACAAGACGTGCACAATGTCCAAAACGTGCTTCAACAACTTCAGTCATTGGTCAATTCAATTTACTGTACACTTTACACCATTTCCAAACCACTCGCAATATGACACAATATTTACAATTTCTCTTGTAACACACTCTACGATTACGTAACCGCAAATCCCACGCCCACCGTTAACCACAGCGCCCCAACCGCCGCCCCCGCCGCACTCTTAACTCTCTGGCCGTCGTCAGCCATCACGCTGCTGGCGACCACCACCGGAGATCCGGCGGCTGCAACGCTGGAGACTTCGGGGGCGACACATGCCGCCACCTGAGGGACGGTGTAGTTGTCGATGCCTTGGCACCGGAGGCGGTGCTCGCCCAGACAAGCGCTATAAGCGACAGCGTGGGGAATATAACTCTGGTCGAAAGTTCCAGTGAAGAGGGTGGTTGCGAGAGGACCCAGAGCATAAACGGGGACATCTTCGCCGCCGTGGGTGGCCCATTGGCGGGGGACGGCAGAACCGTGGACTTGGTTACGGTCATCAGAAACGGTGGTTGTGTTCATGGGGACGATACGGGGGGTGGCGTAGCCGGGGCCGTTGCCGTATAGGATGGTGGTGTATGGCTGGCCGTCGATATCAGACACCTTGCTATCAGGACCTGAAAAAATGATTGTTTCATACACCGCATCAATATTGTTTCAGTTTGAATTAATTGTTTAATCGGCTTAGCTGATCCATTCGAAACATGATAAAGCCTCACTTAAACGGATTATACCAGATCGATAAATTCCATCTTCGGTCAACAACGAATCCCAGGCCTTTATTTATTCAATATTTTCAGCGTACCTCAGGACAAATATCTTAAAATTAGATCCTAGCGTCTTGCAAAATCTATTGTATTATAGGCTAAATAATTTTATCTTCAAAGTACAGAGGCAAAGCTCGCTGCTTTGTCGGCCGTTGCCACTTCTGAGGCATGTTTACATAAACAACAATCCGCACAAGCAGCAAAGCATATTTCAGCTGAAAGAAACATATCTTCTCTTTTTTAAATCCAATACCCGGAACAAAGCACCCGGAATTTGTGTCTGCAGCGTTATTGAAAAAGTCAACCGAGATCGTCAGATTTAAATTTGTAAATTTATGCTGCATCTAGCAAAGCACTTTACTCGAAAAAGACCAACTTGTCTTGGAATAACTCATTGCGGATTCTTTTTCTTGATGTTTGGCGTGCTTCGTCTCGGAGTTCCCAACTTTGGAACGAACCAACATTTCCTATTAGCACGAAAAAAGTCGAGTCGGGGCAACATAATTTTGACACGTAAAGAATTACCGATCAGAAGTGATCACGCTTTATTTTGTTTTAGTAAAAATGGATGTGTATCTTTCTGTCGGTTTTCATTAGTTTCAGAGAAGAGATAAATTCCGAGTAAGTGAGGTAATCAATTACTTTTTTCGCGAACAAAAAATATTAATTTATTAATGTGAACGAACGAACAAGAGAAATCACTTTATTTCCTCGAGTTAACATTGTTTGTGGATTCGATAGGTCATAGCACGTGAAGAATTTGCGGAGATTTTTGTTGACAGCTTTCAAGTTTGTTTTTGCGGCGTCTTCAAATTGGCTGGCAGTGCTAAAGAAATGCCGCGAAAAAATATTAAGAGCTTGACGTCTACTACTGATTTACTGTGGTGAGACGTGAGAGGTTTCCTTTCAACAATAACTGCGAGATATAACTTTGATTCCAATTTTTCCCTCGTTATTTAACTTGAATATTCGCGAGCATTAAAAGAAAGCATTTACCGAGAATGGGATGTCCCCGTGGCGTCGCTTGTCCTCCCATTGTTAGAACGTGGGAGTGATCCGAAGTTACAACTATTAACGTCTCCGTTGGATTTATAAGGGCGAGAGCTGCGAGAAGCGCCGTTTCCATCGCAAGGGTTTCATCCAGAGCTCGATAAGCGTTGTTGTAATGGTGAGCATGATCGATTCGGCCTCCTGGAAATTACAAAAACATTGAAAATTCAAAATGCATCATTATAGGCGCACACGAATACTAGTAATTACACTGAACTATGTGGACCAGAACCAATCACTTTGCTTGTAAAAGCAAACAAGCAACTACAGCTGTTTACTGTGGGGGCCGATATTATCAGATTACTCTGTGCATTAGTCATTGTTGAAAACGAGATGTAAACCGCTTTTACGATACGAGGTGTCAATCAATCTTGATACGAAATGTTTTAATAATAGAAAAGCTCCTTTTCCGCCCACGCTTTTTAAATTCGTGTCAGTACAAGTCACAAGCCATTGACATTCCGTCGTGATGTTAATATTGAATTTTGGCCAAGCAGGGTCGTAAGTCCTTCCACTTCAGAAACTTTGAAAGTAGATTAAAGTGCCGTTCATGAATTGAATTCTGCATTTACATAATTATGTCGTTGGAGCCGAATTTTTTTATTCGTTTCGATTAGAATTCGCCAAGTTTTATTACTGTACGTGAGTTATTGTTTTGAAGATTGCTCACAGATGAGAAACGGCTCCAAAAAAATCGTGATATTTATGTAAATGGCTGGAAATGACGAGTCGGAGAAATTATATTTTTTACTTCGTTTGGTATTCGAGACTTGCTTTGTCGGAAGGAGAGTAATTAAACTTTTAGTAGAGGCAGTTATAAAAAAGCCAAGTAAGAGGTTTTATGTAACACCGATAAAAAATTCTATTTGTGTATTTCATAACGTTTCAACGAATACAAACATCAAACGCGTCTATTTAAAAAAATAATGAACCCGTTTGGGATCACAGTTAATTCATTACAAGCTTTGAAAAGTAAAGTTTTGTTGGTTGGTACATTTGGTTTCCTGTAAAATCCGGCAAAACATGGCCGTTCTATCGTAAGATCAATAATTCCCGCTATGGGGATGTATTCCAGCAGCAGGTGTTTCCACATTATAATAACAATTTAAAATATGAGCAAGCGACGCCGGCGTCCACTCAAATGCCTCACTGTCAGGAATAAATAAAGACAGAATTGTGTTTCGTGCGGATAATTTCATCAGTGTCACTTTTAATTGCCATCCATTCCCGAAACTATGTTCTTAATGCTTCGGAAATCCAGATAATAACATCGGTCTATGGACAAAAGACATCAATAAGGCGTTTGTTGCTTGCGGAAATTATGCGTAAATCCGCACACAAAAGCTCCTCCGAAACGATGCTACAGTGAAGGTTTATTAACCGAACAATGGACAAGTAAAAGACTAAATAACACGGTCGTAAAATTACGCTTGTTTCAACTTTCGATTTTAATACAGAAAGACTTAAGCCAATTATGTAGATCCCATTATAGATTTATCTGTCCCCGAAAATTCCCATTAAATGTAAATTCTTTCAATAATCAGGCAGTAATCGCTTGTTTCCACTGTGCACATTATTGTTTCGTGATTTTATTGAATCCCAAATCCGCTGTAAACTCGTAAACCAAATTTATTGACGAAGAGCTTACATTGCTCGGTTTATCCTTAAGCTAGTTAGATTGTTTTTTCAACGACATTCATAATTGAGGATTTCTATAAACAATTACTGAAGACCTCACCAAATCGATTTTTCACGCCACGAGCAGTTTTCTTTGACGCGAACGAGGGACCGTCATTTTTCTCCAATCCGACAATCCATTTGTCTTAGTAATCTGAATAATATCCGAGCTAATAAATTGGGACTTGAAGCGAACATACATGAATTGCCGATGTGTTGCCTGAAATACCTCTCATTATAATGCAGGACAAGTTGGCACTAACGATTATTCACGAGAGCGTTAAACTAGACGTCTTAGCATGAAACTGTAATTTATGTAGTTGCAGTAATGGCGTTACAATAATGGCGTTGTTTGGCAAATTATTTACAGTAATAAGCGATGTCAGCGGCGGTTGAGCCAACAAGGTCTGTTTACTCGGAAAATAATGCCGAAAAATTCTTCGATTTTATCCCAGCGCCTCCACCATTTTTTCATTACCAAAGGCCTTTGTGGCGGAATATTTTTGATTAATCCCGAACGTCTGCTCTTTGACTCTCTATAAAGAACAGTATTTCAAAAGTTTGAAGGACTTAAATCACATCTCCCGTATTGGCGCGTTCATTTCTGTATTTTTCAAGTTAATCTCCAATTCCCAGTCCTAGTTACCCGAATAGTTTTCCGAGGAAAGTTTCCAGCACACATTCGTAGCCTTTCCAATGAGTGAACCTTACATTCCGATGAAATTCTCATACCACATTGAACGCATAATTAGACAGGGGTAATTACTACAAAGGGTTAACATTGTCGCATTCAGTTTCTATGCAAACTAATAATCACTGCTCTAACTATTGGACAATAATTTAGTGTAAACAATGAACTATTGTGACAGTTTGCTAAATAAATAGACCGGTCGTGAACTGGACATGTCATTACCAAGTTAATGTTTGAGCTCTAAGGAAAATTCATGGTTTCAGTTTAGTTAGTTTCCAGAAATTGTATTGTTAGCGCATAGGTGTTGGCATTCAATGCAACACCGGAGTTTTTCCAGAGCTCCGGGAACCTCTATGATTAACATTGAACTAGACTTGCAAGCTTATTAACACTAGAATTGCTTTTATCCCGTCGCCATTTAATTTACACTTAATTTACGTAGGTGTGCCCTTTGTGTTGCACGACTCGTGTTCAAAAGAGTTCTAATATAATAAATTAGTTCCGTGTTTAGCAGACGTTTCATTCGATTCCTATCAATGGCAAGCTCGTAATATATCTGTACAATTGAAAATTGAATTCCTTTAAAAGGAAACGATGAGAAACGAAAAGATGGAGACACCGGACAATAGAAACAAATTGGATCTTTGACGTTAAATGAAGACATTTTCACAAAGCTGTATTAAAGGTCTATTGTGATGAGCGAGCCCTTTCGATCGTAAAAGTGTATAATTTGCCAAAAAAAGTTATTAAAATTTAGTTATAAATACTTTGTCTTCAAGTCAGGAATGAGCGCTCTTCAAAACGATTGAAACGCGAACGAGAATTGAGCAACTAGCGCACTAATGAGAAATTAATTTAATTCCGATAAGCATGTATTAAAATAAGAGCTAATTGGCAATAAATTACGCTTTTTATAACAGCGCCAAAGTCGAGTTTTCGTAATAACAGAACGCTATCTGAAGCACTCCAGGAATTTGCAACAACAAGACCCAGCAGGTATTTAAATTACAACTTCGCAAACCTTTGTTATAAGCAGCACTCTATTAAAACATCTAATAAAGGATCTCATCCACATTAATTTTTGATGCACGAAATATAATCCTGTTAACCAATCCTGGATCGTAAATATACGCTCTGTTTGCATTGTCTGTGAAAGTTTAACGAACACCGCAATTTAAGTTAACACTGAAATAACACTATGCAAATTACGCAACTCACCTTCAACAAACAGGAAGAATCCCTTGGGATTCTTCAAGAGAATAGAGAGCGCGGACCGGGTCATGTCAGCCAAGGAAGGATCTCCTGAAGGACCCGCGTCTCTGTCGGCTTCGAAGTCCATATGAGAATAAGCGAAAAGACCTGCAAAAATTGTTTTCAGTAATTCCATTACGACATAGCCGCGAGCTATAAAAGTATCCAAGCTTTGTCGAGTTATTTTAACATCAGAATTTATTTACAAAATTTAAGAGGATCCTTCAGCAACGCGTGACGCTCCATACATATCTGAAGAGCTTGTTTGTTCTGGAATGGGTATTAAAACGGAGAATTTTCGCCGGAATTTTCTTAACAAATTTTGCAAATACTTCGTACGTTTCAAGCGATTTCCACACGTGAGATTTTTTACAATAAGAGTGTTATTATTTTTAATAATCCTGTCGACATACACTTTTTATAGTTTTTTCGTTTAATCACCGGCGCTTGATGCCGCAATTGTTGCAAAGGTTTTTTAGCAAAAGCGCTTTTTGTGTGCGCAGTTTTGCTTTTATCTCTCACAAATATTTGTGCAAATGAAAATTTAAAAGGATGCAATTTCAATGACGAAAATTTTTCAATAAAAATCTGATTGATGATAAATTAAATAAAAAGTATCTATACGGTCTTTAACTGCAAATGCTCGCATGAATATTCCAAACATCTGGTTCATAGAATTTTAATTAAAAACCATGCGAGCGCATTTTGCAAAATAACCAAGTTTTCAATGAGAAATTGCACGAATCATATTCTAAAAATAACAAATTGTGTGTTTTAAGCTTCTCTGTGACAAATGCATAGAAGCTGAATTCCTATTACGTCTGTTGTAAGGGCAACTTTGCAGATTGAATAAAACTTGATTCAAACTTTACATGATTTAACTCGTAACTAGACGTTAGAACATAATATGTGGAGCTAAGTGCACAAAGATGAGATCTAATTTGAAATCTGCTTGGTTTCCTGTCAGCATTTTATTTGAACTGGTTTTCAAAACTTACAAAACTAGTGACGGAAATTGCACTGTACAGAAATACTGTGCATATACGTAATAAAACACAATTGCATGCTCGGTTCTTCAACTTGCAGTTGAATTCCCACAGAGTAAACTAAACTAGAAATTTACCTAATTAAACTTGTATAATTGGTATTGTAGCACACCAAATTATATTCGGAAAAATTTGAGGAATTTTTGCGTCTTCACCACCAAAGTTGTGATATAATTTTATTACTTTTAACATGGATGGTTGGAAGATGATTCGTTTTACATAAAAAGTTTTATACAAGCATCTACAACCTCGTTAACTAAACGTCGTTTGACGCTGCAATTTTGCTGCCCGGCGCCTCCACCTTTTTACTAATTTTATTAACAATTTACGGTTTAATGAAATTAATGTATTGTGTTGCAACAAGATAATTTTAATGCAGTTGCGGTTCAAATAAAGTTGAATTGTTTTTTAATTTTCCAAACCAATAACCTACGCAGTGAGTGTTTTCAAAACAGCCGTAATTTCACACAGTTGCCGTACTAAATAGATTTATTAATTGAATTAGTTAATAAATAGTTTCCGGTTTGATAACAAAGCAAATTGTGTGTCTTTTAGTTTTCGCCTGTTTGTAACTTTTAACACGTTTCTATATTGAACACGATCCAATTTCGTTGAAATTATCAAACTAAATTCAGGTAAAACAGGCTAACGATGCTTTGTTCGATATTCAATAACGTGAGAATTGATAAATCGTGTGTTTTGAAGCTATCACTAGTGTAATAAAAGCTCCAATATGTAAACACGACAAAGTTGCTCCATAACCTGGAAACTCTCCACACATTTCTGAAAAATACCGTCGCGATAAAACCGGATCTATGGATGTATTTTCAGTAAGGTACAAGTGAAATAATGGTAATAAAAACTCGTCGCAGCGTTGCCAACTTTTTTTACCACTTCGACAAAGTCCAAAGTTCTCTTTTTGTATTTCAAAGATATTTGGCTACAAAGCTCGCGTCAGTCCTCTACTTCATCAAGAAATGACAAAACCTAAAAGGACTCCCAACTCACCCAGCAAGTAGTCGACTTGATTGGGGTTAATTTTATCAAGCTGTCCTTTATTCCAGACGTATTCGGCTTTGAGTCCACGCTTTTTCTTATCTCGAGCCCAGTCATCGATGAGATTACGTCCGTCGAGGCGCCGACCTTCTTCTTTAGTTTGTTCTGGGTCGTGGGCAACTTTGGGCAACCAATGCCGGCGACCACCCCCAAGCAGGACCTGAAAGCGGTGCCAAATTAATTAAAAACAAGAAGGGATTTGGGGAATAATTATATTTTTTCGTTCGGTTTTTTTTTTCTTCTTGCTTGAAGGAAATCTGACGCTGTTATCTGTTGGCAAATAATTAAACAGAACATGGCTGATTTTAATTAAGTCTGAGTCGGTGCACTTTAACGAGAAGTTATTATTTTTGATGTTTTTGGCGCTGGTGTTCGTTTGCTCTGTTTTGTCGAACGGCTTCTTTAGAATTGCGTGATGAGCAAACTTACTCAGGAAAAGAAAAACGGATTTTAAATTACTCGTAATGGAAGCGGGACTACACTATTTACACGATTTCATAAATTGTGTAGAAATTTACATATGACACAAAAAGCTCATTTTCGAGGGATAATTTCCGCGCATTTCGCTCAGTTTACTCACTTCGCCACGAAACTATTGTGTGTTTTAGTACCTAATCTATATCGATTTTCCATTTGGGAAGTATTTATACTACATCTTTTATAGTTGGCACTTTTGGGCTCAACTTCCACACAAAACTGTTCTATCAGAAATCATTCCGCCATTACGACTTACCAACTCCCATCAAATTCCCTACAAAGAAGCTAAAACTCGAATTTTTCCGTACAGAATAATGTGACAAAAATGCGGAAACTCATTTGCGCCTTTTAGCCTGATGACGGTTTTTTCGGCTTGATAATTCCTCGTTTTGGGGTTAAATAAATGGTCCATTAACTCGACAAACAGACAATCAACTGTGACGCAATTTATTACTATCATAAAAATATTTTGCTATTTTTACAAGCACCTAAAATTTTGTTGCCGTTTTATAGCGTTGGCGCACAATTTCCCTTGGAAACATTTTTTCGGGTAATAACATCCAACTTACATAATCAATCAATTTTTGTCGTTTAATCCATCAGCATAAAGTTCGGAGGGATACCTGGAAACGCTTTCCGGACCTCAGGAAACAGTGATTAGAATTACAAAAAGCGCTGAAATCTATTCCCACATAAAAATCCAACGCACGAAGTTGCACGAAAATTCGTAAATCAGCGCTTTTGGCGGTGCATAGATAAGCGGAAATTTGTAACTTCATAAGCTCGTTTTCTTTATCGATGCTGCAACATGGATAAATTTCCATTTTTCACGTTACAAACTATAAAAATCCGCCTCAATTATGCGCGTTCACGTCAGGGGCTGAAAAATCGCGTCAGAAGTTATGTTACAAGACTGCTTACGTCACTTCCGCTTCACTTGCTTCAAAAGACGTTTTTTGTTAGAGAAAACAATTTACTTCTTGTCTGTTAGATAAAATTGCTGCTCTTTATCTCAGAGAACAAAAGTCTTCCGGAGATTTTATTTTTGTTTTTAAATAACGCTTTGAGTTAAGATGAGGGTTATAATCGTAAACAGTAACTAAGTAATTGTTTGCTACAAAAGTTGGTAATATGTTGATTTTACTACCCTAATCAAGACTTCTAACGAGAAAAATATGGGAAACTTCAACTTTGTGATGTAATTAGAAAGTTTCAAATTTTTGAAATTACCAACTTGGGGTAGTTGGACGTTCCACTTCACTTACTTTCGCAAATAATTGTCCGGAAAATTGAATTTCGTAACTTGGTGGCGAACAACTATTAAACTGCAATAAGGATGTAGCGATTTATCGATAAACGATCCACGCTGATGAGACTGGCAGATTTCAATTATTACATCCAGGCAGGTTGACAATGTAATAAATTGTATGATTAAAAAAAACTCACTTTTCTTCTTGTCTAACTTGAAAATTTCCCATTTCAACGCTAAGAGTTTTACAATTTATGTCCTGTAGTTGCTCCACCGATATCAATAGAGCACTCTTGTGTATATACCCATTAGGTTTATTGAGTTTTCCAGAACCGTAACAGGGATTATTGGCGTAAAGTATTGATGAGCGCACTGACCCGCTCGTACCAATGAGTTATGAAAATTGAATTTTTAAACTTTTGGCGTGGATGGATTAAAATTGATTATCTCAGAGAAGAAAGTTTTATTCTGAAACTTTGAGCACCTGCAACCTCGTTAACTCAATCAGCGGCGATGCTAGGAAATTTACTATTCCACAATTTTAACGTAAAATTTTAAGCAGTAATTCATCTTCAGTAAAAAGTCTATTCTAAGCACCTGCAAGTCTCTTAACTCGATCAGGTTGGAATTTTCGTACCCAGCGCCTCCACCATTTCACTAATTTCATTAAGCAATTAATTTACCTCTTAATGAAATTAACAAATTGTAGTTTCGGCAAAATGACGATGTTCACATGGCTTCTAAGAAAATTAAGATTAACGAGTCTTCTCTTATTACCCTTTTCGTCCTTCAGTCGAAAAGTTTGGGATGTTTTAATGCACACTGCTTCTGTTTAGGTTCAATCTCTACAGACTCCATAAATAATTAATCATCAGTAGTATCAGCATTATTTTGAAAATTTAAGCCACACAATTACCCTCTGTGATCATTATTCATCGAGATGGACAGAGACCGCATTCCCGACATTTCAGGTTTTGTAAACAATAAAATTCGTGCTTGGTCAAACGAAAAAATTCCTGTTTGTGTCTTAATGAAATATAGAATAGAAACGAGTTTATGGAAGTTTGATGAATACTGAATGGCGGTTAATTTCGATAATAAATTGTCGGCGGTATCGGGAAATTTTAATCACAATGCTCTGATCGATGGTTTGTCACATTTTGATACATTCATGGTTGAATGCATAATTCGACGGAACAATCACCACATTTCCATTAAATAATGCAATTAAACTAACAAGCAAAAAAACCGCACCGTTTATTGGATGTTTCTTTATTTATTATTTATCACCCTGCTTCTTTAATATAAATTCACGCACCATCTGTTCAGTGTTCCGCACAATTCGTCGTTCCATTCTTTTGAATGAAACTCACATGTGGTCAAGTGATATTGAGTTCACTTATGAATTATTAAATTTCATCAAAGAAAAAACGAGCTTGCTTTGGGGCGAATTTAAATTCAAGATGACAATTAATGGGCCTCCTCTCTGTTGGCCATTTTGTAATCAAGATTACCAACAGCACCTGTGAATAATCACTTAGCCGGTAATAATTAGTACTTTGCCAACATCAGATTACAGTGACAGGTCCCTATTGCTTATGTTGAGATAGGATTGATGTCACGAACGCGACAGCTCCTAAAATTGTTTTCCACGCGCAGATTTAAATGGAGAGGTATCTAACATCAAAGTCAGAAATAATTGTTTCCTCTGCAAAGCATTCATAAGTTTTAGTCTACATTTCCTTTGAAACTACATTTTGTTTATAATAAGGCCACTAAAAAGACACAGTGTTTTCAACGCAGCCACAAAAGAATAATAAAGTATTATGGGATTTTCTGGTATTTTAATGAAGAACCTGAAAGTCCGTTTCTTTGTAATGTAATGATTAAAGAGAGCATAAAGCGTAACCAATTTAAAACGTGGAATATTGTGCCAGATCTAGTAATTAATGACGGGCTCCGAGGCACTTCTAGCGCACGCCAAATGTACATAAGCCCGATCCTTTTATTTTCCCGGCGCCTCCGCCATTTTAACACGCTCTATTTTTAATTTTTCGATGAAAAGATTCACGGAAAAGAAGCAATGTATTTTTAACCAAGCATGAATTCAGAGATGCACAGAAATTTTGCTCTGTCAAGAATGAAAATTTTTTGATTCATGTTTCTTTGAACTCGTTTGATATTTCGAACTTCTCAGAAACTGCAGAGCAGATGCACTCCTTTTAGATTGTAACTTCATATAAAATTTATTACATTTAATAATAATTCTATTTTTTGGTGTAGGATAGAGAAATGAAAGATGCAGCACTATATTGTAGAAATATTAGATACGTGTGTTGCGCCTTCGTAGTCGAAAATGCAATAATCAAGATTTTACGTCGAATTGGACCAAATTTGATGATAGCGTAAATATTCAGAATGTTCAGTAATAAAGCGAGATTTTGAATTGAGTATGGAATGGCTCAAATAGCTTCCAATGAAAGAAAGATGATAACGTTTCAGTAAATAGCAGTAATTTCAAAACGAATTCACTCTAAATCCCCAATTGAGAAGTTATATGTAATTAAAATTTAGTTTAGTTAAATTGCATTGTTGCGTGCATTGTGTGGAGAAAAATGAGAAAGGAATTCCGCAGAAAATAATCTGATTATTTTATACAAGGTGAAGTGTGCAATTTTAACAAAAAATCGGTATCTTAATAAAAAATATTTTAAAAAAGAAAAGAATACCTTAGTTTCAAATATACAGAGTGTTGCAATTTCTTCATAAACTAAAAAAATAAATTCTTGAAATTTTTAGGGGCAACCACTGTGACCTCCTTAAAAAAAGGTAATTTTTCGGATTTTTTTTAAGAAAACTACTGCAAGAAATGTTTTCAAATTTAGAGGATACATTTTTACATAAATAATGAAAAAAACTTCAAATTTTCTGATAAAAATATTTAATTCTGCCCAAATTATTAAGTGTCTACCAAGCCACTAGAAAAAAAAGGCCCTCCACTGCTGGCTGCAGTGATTGCTGCCTTCACCATTGTTGAAATAAAAAAAATAAAAAGATTAATTAACTAAAAGATATTTCTCGTGGAATGAACCTCAATAGTAGAAAAATTTTGAAATTTGATAAAATGGCGGATTTTTGAAAAAAAAAGTCAAATTTTGCTCGAAAATTTTATGATTTTTGGCTCGCCAAAATTACATTTTTTATACAATCAAAAAACTGGAGGTTCATCGTACAGAAAAAGATATACAAAATAAATCAAAAAAATACTTCAAGACGATCGAATTGTAGCAAATTTGAAAAATGTAGTTTTGAGAAAAACGCGTTTAAAGATAACTTTATTATAGTTAAAAAAAACTATTTTTTTCCAAATTGTGCTTCTTAATATAAAATAGCAGCTAAATGAAAAATTTTAATCTTTCTAAAAATATGACACTTTTTATTTGTCAAATTTAATGTCAAACTAAAGCTTAATGACCGAATTTTTGCCTCTAGAGGAAACATTGCTAGCAAACTTCTAGTTTAGTCAGTACAATTTTTTCTCACTTTGGCTTCTATAAATTTGTTCGACCGCCATTTTAAAGTACGCAGTGTCAAGTAATGCCAATAACAAATTTCCGCCATAAAATATGTTTTGCTGGCAAGTGCGTCAAGCTTGAGAATCATCGCAAAAAAATGTTAAACATATGTCATAATTTTATGATAATTCTGTGCTAATCTGTGCTACAATTATTAAATTCTGTGCTTTTTTTTTTGTTTTTGAGTTATTACCAAAACAAAAATGATACTCAAACTTGACGCTGTCGCAAAAATTGATCAAATTGGTCTTATAATTTTGTGCTAATTCTGTGCTAATTTGTGCTGCAATTTTTAAATTCTGTGCTTTTTTTTTCTTTGAAAAAAATTTTATTTCAAAAACAAAAATGAGCGTCAAGTTTCAGCATCATACATCGCAAAACAGATTAATTAATATGCCATAATTTTATTCTAATTCTGTGCTAATTAGTGATGCAATTTCCAAATTCTGTGCTTTTTTTGATTTTGAGTCATTTCAAAAAACATACAAGAAATAGAAAGCAACCCAAAATACAGATTTCGACGAATTTTCTTTGAGGCTACTAAATTCCATTAATATAATTTTTACAATGGGCTTGTAAAAATTTCTAGAATTAATTTTTTTAGTCTAAGCATGCAAAAATGCAAAATTTTAACTCTCACAAACTAAAGCATTCTGACGAAAATTTACAGTTTACAGTTTTCGAAGGAACTAAAGTTTAGTTAAAATTAACTGAAAAAAAAATTCGGATTACATTTCTTGATAGGCTGCAGAAAATGTCTGTGCATTTCCTACAACTTGAGCATCTCCTGTTCGTCATTTAGAAACGTCATCATAAATCCGCCTGTGTCAATAATAATTACGTCACATTATCCAGTATTTAATTACTACATCGTCGTGAAATGGTTAGCTGCTATTCGCTAATGCGTGTTAGTAGTTAGAACTAATTGTAGATCAAACGTCGTTCATCCCCTAATGACTAGAAATTAATCAGTTAAATCAAGTCAGGAACAGACGAAGCTGTGTGGAAAGTGAGGCGAATGAATTAGCGGATCGGTACTTACGTTGATATTGCGTCCAGGATCGTTTTCGATGAGCTGGCGAGCCAAATCCTTGCAGGATTTCCGGGAAGCAGGAGGAACTTTGGAATCGTCTTCCCAGTAGCGTGACGGAGAATGGCCGTACAATGCTGCGGGTGTGGCATGAGTTATTCTTGTGTTTGTCACTATTCCCGTCGATTTCCCTGGAAAAGCCAAAAATAAGAGAAGCCGAAACACGAACGCGGGATTAGGTTGGTGGAATTCGAAGAGAAAAATTATTCGGCAGGGAACAACAAAGCTCTACTAATTCAACGTCACTAATTTTATTTCGATCCTTCTCTTTTACCTCTTCACGTTTACAGTGTTATTCTACCTCCACATGGAACCGCCGTGTTTTCTGATCAAACACGTGAAATTTTCATTCGAGACCCTCAGTCGACGTAATTATTCTTCTTTAAACATCAGAAAAACTCAATCTCTCTTTTATGTGCGAAAGAAAAAATAAAGCATAAATTGGAATTCAAATACGTTCCCCGTGGATATGAACTAATGGGCGATCGTTATCCTGCAGATTACTTCCAGAAGGAGCAGAAATGAAACGGAAAAGCAAAAAGTGTTACCTTAGTTTTTAGTCATGCTTTCAAAATGGTGCATTCATTGACGGCCGTCTCGCTTAAAGGAATTCTCATTAGGATAATGCTTCCACTTTAAAATTTTACAAAAGCTGCCACTGTTCAGATTTTGCGGTTTCGCAGACAATATTTTAAAGTGGAGAAGATTTATACACGCTCTTAGCTGTCGCGAAAATCCTACCAGAGAGAACAAATCGAAGTCGAATTTATAAACAACGAAAGTAAGAATCTCGCTCTCAACTTTAATTAAACAACTTGATGGGGCAATTAGACGATGTAACGGCAACATTTTTGCTCCCTTATTATAACAATCCCAAAATGCGAATTCCGACTCACCGTCTGTATTAAATTTGTTTAAACTCATTATGATCCGTCTTCCGCAGTTTCAACGAGCTAAATACTTTTCCCTCGGGGTTGATATTCTTTTCGCTGAAAGCTACTTGTTCGGAATGACAAATTCTTGGACGCGAATAATTTTTCTCGTTTCTAATCAGTTTTCTCTGTCTACTCCACTGAAGGTCAGTCGCTTACACGTTGGCAAACTTCCAAGTCCTTTTGTCTTGTTCGAGCTTAAATAATATTTCCATGAAGACTTTCTTTGCTTTGTTTGCCATTTTATCTTATTAGTTTTGTCGAGAAAGTCAAAGATTCATGAAGTTTTCACTGCGGCCGTGTCCATTTTTAGATAAACTTTGCCGTTCGAGATCGTTAATTTTTTGCCCTTGTTCTCCATTCTGACGAGGCTTAATCGGTTTAAGCTCCTCCAAGTTTCCCGCTATCAGGACAATAGGGAGCTAGCACGTTTTAAATTCGACATTAAATAGAAAACTTGCGACAGGGATTATAAGCTAGACAAAGCTAAACTTTTTGTTTAATTTGTTTTGATGAAAATATGTACACAGTGCGATCGATAAGACGGTCCGCGACAAATAGCGAAACACCGCATAAACATTTCAGTGGAGCAAAATTTAACTGTCATCAACACACGGCGGCTCCAGGTATAAATTCCGGTTTATTTGCCTCCACTTGCATCCCAAGATGTTGGCGGCGCCGCAGACATGCTGACTTTGTTTTGCAGGAATTGCGTTTTTCCGTGTGTTGTGAATATTGCCATAAATCTTGATAATGAAGACTAATCATTAACACTTGGGTATTGTGTGGGCGCCGCCCCTCAGAGAACAATTAATTGAAATGGAAGTTGTGGAAGGCTCATAAGTTATGCAGGAAAAGGGTGGAATGTCGAAGTTATCGCTAGTTTGTTAGAAAAGAGGCAGCGATGCATGCCAGATAGGTTCTTCGATTCAGAAATTATCAAGGAGGAGTGCTCGCGCAAAGGGGAGAATTTGCTGAGTAATAGCGTCATGATAAATCATTTCTCTTGATTTATTCGAGAGTTGATTTTAATTCGGACAAAACCGGACCTGGAATTAGCAATTCTAACTTCAAACACAAACAAGATGTTGCAATATAGCTATGATATTCGCGCTTTAGATCCCGTGTTAATTAGGTGCTAATCCAATTAGCCAAAAGGACGAGTAGTCGCATGCACTCAAGAGTAATACATAAACCCCAACATCCAACAAACATACAATTAGCAACGCACAAAAAACCCCTCAGATCTGATAAACCCATCGTGTTCCATTAACCCCAACAAGTTGCTCCAGTACACTACTCGGTAAAAAATACTCCCAATTCCCGTATCTCCACTATCTAAACACCCGTTATTTTTTATATCCCTTAAGCAACTCGCAACGACCCTCGATTTCCTCCTAAAGAGTTCAGTATGCGGTCAGCAACCGTTTCCCTTAGACAAGAAGCACTGTTTATTCTGCAAAAGTGCACCGACGATGTTCGTTAAGGGAAAAAGACGCTGCTCTTACCTGACTCCTGTGCCCAATCTATCAGAGACGAGACTCGAGAAGAAAAGCTGGAAAAACAGTTCTCGAAACGACCTCGAGCATCCAAACCAACGGTTTCAAAGTTTGTTTTAACACCGCACATCAACGCCGTCGCGCATGCTGATGACTCCCCGATTTGGGCGTCCATGTTGTAGGTCTGCAAAAAGGCAAAAACAGATTGCAAAATAAAACTAACACCAACTCTGGGAGGAAATAAATCGAAGTTTATCAGGAAAAAAATGCACAAGTTTTCGGGGTTAATTTTCTAAGCTGTGTTTTATTACTTCGAGCAAATTTATCGAAGATTCATCAATGCACGGGAGTTTTTGCCCGGCACCTCCTTCATTTTGCACTTAGCCCTGGGAAATTTTACTTAAAAATTTATGTTTTAATCAATTTTTCATTTAGATTTTTAACAACACAAATAATTTAATCATATTGAGAGTAAAAATGTGTTTTAATAATAATAATTAATATCGAAAAAATTGGAATTTCAAAAATATTCAGTTTCACTAGCTAATATTTTGATAAGCATCGCCTTTCTGCTTTTATTCAGCTCTGTGCAATTTGATACAAAGTATTTAACGTTCTTTTATTGCTATAATATTACTAACACCAACTCGGGAGAAAATAAATCGAAGTTTATTGGGAAAAGAATACACGAATTTTTGGGGTTAATTTTCTAAGCTGTGTTTTATTAACATACTTCGAACAAATTTATTGAAGATTCATCAAATGCAGAGGTTCGGCCCGTCGCTTCTACCATTTTGCACTTAGCCCTGGAAAATTTTACTAATTTTACGATTTCAATTTTTACGAGTTCAATTAGATTTTTAACAACACAAATAATTTAATCATATTGAGAGTAATAATGTTTTTTAATGAAAATTAATATCGAAACATTTTGAATTTGAAAAATATTCACAGTTTCACTAGCTAATATTTTGATTAACATCGCCTTTCCGCTTTGATTGAGCTCTGTGTAATTCGTTACAAAATATTTAACGTTCTTTTATTGCTATAATATAACTAACACCAACTCTGGAGGAAATAAATCGAAGTAAAAATGCACGAATTTTCGGGGTTAATTTTCTAAGCTATGTTTCATTCCTTCAAGCAAATTTATTGAAGATTCATCAAATGCACGGGATTTGGCCTAGCGCCTCCACCATTTTGCACCCAGCCCTAGAAAATTTTACCAATTTTACCAATTTTTCATTTAGATTTTTAACAACACAAATAATTTAATCATATTAAGAGTAATAATGTTTTTTAATAATAATAATTATTATCGAAAAAATTTGAATTTGAAAAATATTCGCAGTTTCACTAGCTAATATTTTGATTACCATCGCCTTTCTGCTTTGATTGAGCTTTGTGCAATTTGATACAAAGTATTTAACGTTCTTTTATTGCTACAGAATCTCGCCACAGCAAAGCCGTATCTCAGTACATCATCTCGGCTGAATAACGTTCAAAATAAAGTCTAAATAACCGTGAAGCTATTGTTTTACAACTCTCGAGAATCAGATTGGGCTCAGAATTTCACCTCCATAAAATGTTCCGCGAATCATTTATTCCTATCTAAAATTGAATGCTTTTTTCTTCGAGAAACCGGTAGAAAAGACCTAAATTATTACCTCCTGCTTCTCTTTATGCAAATGGTTTTTGCGCTCAGAAAGCCGTTTTATTTCCATTCTGTGAGAAAATAGCAAACTTTATTATACCATAGTACGATGACAAATAAATCCAATTTATACTAAGGCAAACTTGTCGACTCGGTTTTAATGAAAGCAGCTTTCGATCTGAACGTAAAAACAAATTTAGCTTGAATACCGCGCATCCTTATAAATTTTAAAGTTTGTAAAGTTTGGGAGAAAGCGTGTATGTTTACAAATGGACGAGCTTTGTGTCTTCAGCTCATATTGTTTATCATTTTTATGGACAATCTTTTTCCAGAGTCCAGACTTTCAAGTATTTTATTATCCTGTTGTCCCATTCCAGGCTGTTTAATAGTGGCCAAACAGTCTGTGATTCGTTTTAAAGGACCATCCTTTCGAAAAATCAATTTTAGATCACACAATGATAGATAATTAGTTATTTAATTAATTTGGAAATTAACGTTTGTCGACTACACATGACAGCTAGCAGCTACATGAGTGAAATTTAATTACAGAATTAATTGGTGGCGGCGAATTTCCCGCGGGATTTTCGTCAGAGGAAGAATGATTTTTGCTCACCTTGGCAAGCGCGACTGCGGGGAAAGAGTCCCATGCCAGCTCGTGGTCCTCTCCCCGCTTCCCCAGGCGCTGTCCTCGGAGTATCCTGGCGGCGGTGGCCGTCGCCACTCCCATCCCATCTCCCACAAACAACACCACATTCTTGGCGTGCGGCCGGCGGTCCGTAGCATATTGCAGTCGCTTCCGCAAAGCAATTCGCGCTTGTTCGTACCAATACTCTTGGTCTGAAACAAGAAATAACATGATGGAATGGAATGCACTACGTCTAGTAGAGGTTCTTGAGGTCGGACTTGATTTTGCGGTCCGCTTTATGTAGAGGTTGCAGATGCTAGATCAAAGGTACGAAAATGTGGAGCACAATTTGCTTAATGGAAATAACATAAATTTTCATGCGAGGGGCGGCGTCGGCGGTTAACGCAAAACAAAAGTCGGGAGAGGAGTGGAGAAACCATCACAATAAATTAAAGATCAATCTGAAAAAAGCACAGTAAACGAGACTTTTATTGGAAAAGCCATATTGGGATCCCAGAAATAGGGTCCGCGACAAATCCTCGCATAATTCAAACCTTACTTTCGTTGATATTTTTCCTGATAAGAGAGGAGTTAATTAAAAATGCTCGAGCTACAAACGTGTTAATCAAGATCAGTTTTTTAAATTGTGATTTATTAAAAGCACAACGCAGAGTAAATGCTTTTAACATCCTCATTGTTCCTCTTGAGCACTCTAAATTAATTTCGATTTACATTTTAAATTCACGCTTTGAACTTTTAAACGGTTAGATTGTCAAAAGATTGTTATCAAAAGCTGAAAAATGTTTCCACAACGGCTTAACTTAAACCATTTTCATTCAGACTTACCATGCTAACTTATTTTAAAGGCCAAATTATACTAATCTTGTCTGTGTCAGTAAAACAAGTAATTTTATACGAGTCACGTCCTGCAGATAGCGAACAATGTAATTTGCCACTTCGTATAAATTGTTATAACAAGAACGTTTCACTTAGGAAGTTGTAACACTATTTTTACTTTTCTTATTTTATTGCTACAGCTACAAAAATTTATGTCGTGTAGGTAAGCATAAAAATTTATGGCTCTTTTGAATATCTGAAAATGAATCTCGCAAACGTATTTTATTGTTATTTATAGGTCGTTGTAAATCTTTGTTTTATTGGGGTTTAAACCTGAGCGTATTTTAAACAGTGTTTCAGTTTTAATCATTGCGATTTTATCAAAGCTGTCTCCCGTTTGAGTTTATTATAAACAAGACACTGATTACCGCTAATCCCCACATTTATTTACATGAATTTGTAGTACTGGATTATTTGATCATTTTTTTGCGTCAGAATGTCTCTCCGGTGAAGCGCTCGTCGAGATTTGTATCACACAACTGAGTCAAGCATTCGAAGTTTTACCACCTCATCTGGATAAAGTTTCAATTCAACCTCCTGTTAAACGAAACCACCAAAAATAAACTTATGCAAATCCACCGGCGAAATAATAAAAATCCTGATTTTGTTCAAAAAGGCGAACATGAGTTATAACATCCTGAAAAACGAAAGCTGAAGGACCCCTGGTAAAGTCCATTCAGCAGGAATCCCAGATATTCATGAAATATTTATTAAAGTGCGACATTATGCAGATTGCGGCAATGAAAAAGCGCTTACTCCTCCATCAAACAATTAATTTTCAATGTTGGTCTTCTCTCAACGAATCATTCCGCTTATTGTCAGATTCACATGCAAATGAAAGCTAAATTGTTACACAAACTGTTCAAAGAAGACGATTTCAATTTAATGAAAACCTGATTGGAAATTTCGTCAAAAACCGTCAAGAAACCGCTGCTAATCCTCTTTCCCGAGAATAATGCTCTAGAATAAAATTACTTCGTTACAAACTCAATTTAAACGTAAACACATTTCCTCGTAGGCGCCACTACTAAAAATTTAACATCGCCATAAGCAAGAAATGAATTTGCCTACTCCATAATAAGGCGGAGCAAATTTGCACCATTGTGCACGATAATTGCGCTAATTTAATAATGTTTGCTTACTTAGTTGCAAACAGATTAAAACTAGACTACTTGCACGATGCGGAGCTTCTAATTACAAGACAAAAGCTTTTCCGTCAAATTAATAACTGAAAAGGTTATTTTGATGTCGGCTCCAAACGAACTCTTTTGTACAAAAAAAACGAATTTCGGGTAATTTTCGACACTATTAACACAGACGTGTACTGAAAACGACGTTGATTCCACAAAAAATTGGGGTAATTTTAAGGAGAATGTAGACAATCTTGTTCGATATTAAATTTCTTTAAGATGTATTGACGGGCGCCCGGAAACTGTGATTATATCCGGCGGTTACTCCATTTAAGTGAATCTTGTCGGCTCCTCTTTATATCCGGTTTAATGAGATCGTTTCTTTCAGTCGCGTGTCCAAACAAATAAAAAGTTACCTTTGAAATGGTGGATGCGCCGGGTCAAAAATTTTCCATTTTGACATTCTCTGAACGTCACAAATTATTTAATAAAATTCCGGTTTAATGAGATCGTTTCTTTCAGGTTTAAATGATTGTTACACGAAAGAAAAGATCAATGCAAATTCAGTCGCGTGTCCAAACAGAAATAAAAATTACCTTTGAAATGGTGGATGCGCCGGGTCAAAATTCTTTCTATCTTGACATTATTGAAACGTTACAAGTTATTTAATAAAATTTTCACCTCTCAGCTTATTAAAAATTCTTTTTCACATAACATAAAAAGCGCGTTTCCGCCTTCTGCTTTGCAGAATTTCAATGCGAAGGGAAACAAATCCGTAACTGATAAAAGACTTCTAGCAGCTGCACACAGTCATAAACCTTGCAATCATAAAAATAAATTTGGTTTTATCGCGGGATATGATTGATGACGTGTATGCTGCTTGCGCGATGCTCTCACTTTTCATTCGATCAACAAGTTATTGTTTTTGGTGAGATCAAGCAAAATATTATCAATTTTTGCTGACTGTGGTCTAAATACGTCTTGGAAATCTTGCCGATCTATACAGATGCCGGTCTTTAAAGAGCTATAAATAATGCATGGAAAGCACAGAAATGATACGAAAGCGTCGATGTGACGTGGAAGTGACACATTCAGGGAATCTTCAATAAAATATGAAGGGATTGTGTAGAGAAGTAGGGTGGTCGTGTCTCCCCGAAAACAAAGCTTTATAGATGTTATGTTCAATAAACGATTGTTGTAGTAGCATAAAATTCGGTAAGTAGAAAGAAGGAAGAAGTTTACAACGGATTCGGCGTTTTTTGCGCTTGCGAGTTTATTTACTGTTACTTAGTTCCCAGAAAACAAGTTTATTTTAGGGCAATAAATTATATAGTGTTCCTACGAAGAACAACGAAGAAAAACTTAAGCAAAGCGCAAAGATTAAATAACTTAGTCCTCCGCACCGTCGCTCTAAATTATGAAATTGTTATTTCGGGGGCGCGGAGAATTTTAAATCGGGGAAATTGCCTATAAAAAATTAACCCTACAACACTACAAATTGTATTTGATTTCCTAATTACTCCGAAGCCATTAAACTCAGAGATGATCCCACAAATCTCGGACGAACGGGATTTTACGGAGAATTCGCAAAAAGCAACTTCGATTAATTATACTTTCAGTTTTTCTTTCTCAATAACCCCACGAAATACACTTTAATGGATGGAAATCTTTTGACGACTTTAAATTGAGTTTTCTGATCAGACGGTTCTTATTTCTAAACAAATCAACCGAATATCGAGATGGAAATTGCGTTTCTTTAACTTTTTTGGTGGTAATCTCACGCTATGAGTTATTGAATGGAGTTATTGAGTGAATATCGATACACACAATGCAAACAAACTGCTCAAAACTGCTTATATCAGTTATTCCAAGTGGCCCGTCCTATAAAATTTTTCTTCCAATTTTTAATTTCAACGAACTCAATGCTGTTTAAATTCCCTGTAAATAATTGTGGCAAACATTTCGCATTTTTCGCAAGCACAGACGTAAAAAATAAATTGTAGAAATTTTAACAAGAAAATTATCGTATACACAAAAAAGAAACAAAATAAAGCGCTTATTTATACTTTTATGTCTGATTGTATAATAATTTATGTTTTACGGTATCGTTTAGCGTCCATAAAGTGGCTCTTACGACCGTTTTTTTATTTATTTTATGCACGGTTTAAGTTTTTTTACTTACACTTCAAATGTAAACACAATTCGTAACCACCACACTAAAAGCAGCACACTATTTTCAATGCCTAATCGTATTCTCCTGACAGAAAATTGTTTTCACTGTAATCGAGTATAAAGTCTTGTATTTAATTCGTACTTAATTAGGTTTTGCCGACTTGCCCTGTATATTTATAAACTATAGAGCTCGTTCCCAAAGACTAAAGGCTGTTTGACACGATCACATTTTTTCTCAAATTTTTACGAATTAAAATTTGAGAATTTTTCTTTCAAATTGACGTTAAAGATTTGTCACAAAATTAATGCAGAAAAATCTTTTCTGTTTGCTAACCTCCAAAATCAGCGGTTTGGGGGTTTATTCTCTTCACTTGGCGCATTGTTACTGCGCAGATGTGTGAACTTATTTGTAAATTTTTAGGACATGTTTTGGCAAAAATATTTTCTCCAATTTTGCTGTTTGGCACGAGATTTTTATTCGTAATTATTCGTATTTATTTGAGAAAAAATGTGATCGTGTCAAACTGCCTTGACAGACTTAAAAATGTTAAAATTTGTCATTTTATCGTAATTTTGAAATATGTGGGTACAATATTTTTTTGTCTATTATATCCCACCAATACATTTTCTATAATTGTCTTTTAAACATTTCTAAAGCAATCTGGCCCAAAATAATTTTCATGAAATTTTTAAAGTATGCATGTTGAGAAAAATATCAAAGTTTCGTTGAAATTAGAAAAAAAGTTTGGTGGCCCACATCACCTGGATTTACTCACATTTAGTTTTGATTTGAGCGCACAAGAAAGTTGCAATGAAAGTGTTAAATTTCTTCCTTTACGTACAAAACTGCAATGTTCCGGAAGTTGTAAATGTTTCTGGTCAATATAGTTTTATTCCGGAATAAACGTAGGACAATATAAACTTTCAAATTAAGCAACACATGGATTTTACGTGACCCAAATTTTCGTAGTTTTAATCAATTTTAATTATTCTGATTAACATTTACGTGTTATTTAAACGACAATTATTTTCAATAAAACCACGGATATTGTTTGCAAATTGATTTAAATTGTCTCACCTGCAACTGGTTCATTTAGTTAGATAGGTACAATTTTTAAGCAAAATTAAAATAAAAGAGATTTTCTCGTAGACTGTTTTGACTGTGAATATCGCCGTTGTAATTACCATTGAATTTCCATCTTTTCTTCCTGCAGTTTCTCCTTTCGTTACGGTGACTGGCGACACGAAGGATATAACTCTATTATATATTTCGTGCGCCAGCGATAATTTCCCTCGGTTATCTAGTGTGTACGAAGCACTCCAACATTAATTTAAAATGTGGAAATGTTTGCGCTCCACCATTGTATACATCTACAATAAATTCAGTTATATATTTTATCCTGAAGTATGTACTTTCCAACGACATTATCACTCGAACTTCTCTTTGGACGAATCGTTTCATTTCCGTTATTATTAAGCGTGTCGTATGCGTCTTGTGATCAAAGTATTGATCTGAGATTGCACTCTATCCTTTTTCTTCGATGGAATCTACGCGCATCATTCATTGTCTCGATGTTTAGGCATGAGAAAGACATTCCTCATCTATTATTTATATGTTTATATTTTTTGGTTGACGCATTGGAAGACAAGGGAACGGAAACATCAATTTATACCTTCGAATGACATGATATCGCTCCTCAAAGTCGCAATATGCGTCCCCATCGAGACAATTTGACATAAAACAAACAAGTTTGGCATCCGCCGGAAACATTCACCATATGCGATCCTAAAAATTCCACGTCATTATTTGTCTATTACATTGCGCTTTCCTTTGAACACGACCGCGCAATTTAATTAAGCTGAACATGATTGATTCCAACAAAACCACAAAAGAAGTGTATCGTGAAAAATTATTTCGGATCAATGTCAAGAAAATTCAATTAGACCGGGGTCTTTCGGGGTAGTAATTGGATTTTCTGGATTGTTCTAACCTGCTAAAATGACACTGACTTAACACCGGAGGAAGTCAGAGCTGAAAAATGAAAAACGACTCGATTTAGAGCGGTTGTTATTTTTTCGGAGATGTAATTTTCTCTGCGGTCGACTTCCGATTTTATATCTCTAATCGTCTTATTACAAGTACGTTCTTGAAGAAGAAGTGGATGACGGTAACTCAAAGTTTTAAAAAGCGTGTGGCGGCCAATAACAAAACAATTTATGCAAAGAATTGCAGAACTTTAAATGAGAGGCGATGGGGATATGAAAAATTAATTCCCGACTTCGGAGTGGATTTCGCTCGTCGCTTAGAAAGAGTTTTAACTTTACAATCCGACACAAATTTTCTCGGTGAAATAATTAACGAACTAGAGAAAAAAGTTGTACAACAGAAATTTTCCTTTGTCTACAAGCGACTTTTAAGATTCTTATTTTTGGAGCAAGTGCTCGAAGACATTAACTAAAAAGTGGAGAACTTAATGGCTCGTACAACCTTAAGCCCTCTTTGTGGTCGCAAGTGTACACACAAGCATTATCAAACCCGAAAGTTTTAATTAGAACGATCCAGAGAAAGGGAAATTAAGCATGATGTTCCCCGGAGCTTAGGCATATTTCTTTTTTAGTAACGTTCCGCAGCAACAACGGTTTTACGATAATGTTGCAAAATGTACGAAACCCAAACTGTTTTAGGGCGGAATATAACTTAGTAGTTATTATCATGAAATTTATGTCGCTTAGACGCAACTTTGCCGTATTTTCAAACGATATCAATCTCTTCAGAGGTAGTTTTATTGCAGCCGCACTAAGTGAAAGGGAGGAACTTTCCGCCAATTGCTGCAATTAGACTAACGGATCCATCAAGTCGTAGAGAAAATAAACGTTTAAATAGTCCGCGCGTAAAGTAAATCAATTTTAATGGTACCCACATAGGAAAGGTCGAAGGTTTTAAGCTTCTTCGAGTTAAAGCTTTAAGTTTGCCGCTTGAGTTAATTTACTGCGAAAGTTCACAAGTTAAAACTTTACTCTCACTTTTAGTAACATGAAACTATGCTGTTTGCTCTAAGTTCGAACTTGGTTCCCAATTAGCTTATTTTTACAAGCTCTATTCCGCCGATTCGCGTGAATTGAAACACGCAATAAAAGTACTTTAAACCAAAGCTAATTACGTTCAAGATTAACTATTTCAAATCCACACAAGCATAATTCGAACACGCAAACGTTGAAATTAATGCAGCAAACAAATTTTAACGAGATGCAACTATTCGCTTTGATCTTGAATGAAAATAGGAAGCGCTGGTGGAACGAATTTATTAATTATTATTCTCTCGAATGAAAGTAAGTCGGAATTTTGACTTTTTCATTAAGATGCTAATTAAATTGAGATACATGTGTCGTCAACTTTACTAACAACGTTAATTAAAGTAGCCAGTGCTGCCAACAAAGTTAGTGAGTTGATGGCTTATAATCAGGTCTTCTCTACTTTAAGTAAATTAAGTAAACTGAGAAGGAACGCTGAGATGTTAGACACATTAAGCCGCCAAAGCTACGTCTTCAATATTAATCACAGACTACAAAAATTAATATGAAAATTCAATCACAGTTAAAAAATTTAAATAATCGTGCAAAAATCAGATTTAATTTAATTTTGCTGAGCAGTGGTATTGAAAAATAAATAAAATTTTATGTTATAACAAATTTCGGATTTGTGGATATTGCCAAATTCAAACAAAAACAGAAAAACGTGATTTAAATAACAACGAAACATTTATCTGAAAATTCAAAATCTATTACCATTTTCTCCAGAGCCTCTTTGTCTCGTTCAAACAACGATAAGAACTTTCTCCGGTTTTTACATTCGAAAAGGATACAGATACAATCTGACTTTCGCAATCTGTGGTCACAACGTATGTTTCAACTTCCATTATGAAAACTTGGCCCATCACGTCGCCGACAGCAAATAATTTATATTAAAAGAGTAGAGAATGCAGCGTCCAGTTTTTCTCCAAATTGGAAGTGTGAAAATGAAAACCAAATAAAAGCCCAATAAAATGAACGGACGCTGTGAAAAACGTGGTCGATCGTTAACCGTCCCTTTTTTGATCAATTCGCCTTCCTTGAATTTACCACTAGGCAAACATCATAAATTTTGAGATTATCTCCGCTTTTTGGCCGAAATATAAAACCTAAACGTTAAAAGAACAAAAAATATTACGGGTTTCTCACGTTAAATTTTTGGAAGAGTTTTTCATTATTCGGAAAGGGTTCTATTTTTGGAGTTTATTGCTTTATTGCAGTGGCGCCGACTCCTGACGTGCACGATATTTATCGAATTATCTTCTTAATAATAAATTAAAGCGTCGCAGTGTACCATAGCACAGCTAATCACGCTTCCAATCAGTCTGTGGTCCGGAATTGATTAACCTTAATTTTAAACTATCCATTATTAAAATCCACGCATTGATTAACGCGCCACGGCCAGAAGAAACTCTCAGTTTGAAAAAGTCCATCGCGTGTATGTTGAAACCGTTTATTCCCGTCACCCAAAGTTTAATTAAATTATTTCGCATCACGACTTTCGACTCGTTTGCCCTTTTCACCAGTTCGCATAAGGTCAAGTGCAGGAAGGAAATTTGACATTTTCTAACCCAGCTTCCGACTTGTTCTAATCTGTTCCTGAAACTTTAGATAAGCGCTTTCATGATTTACGGTTTAGTGGGATACCTTTCGGACAAGTTACCATTTTAATAGGGAAATATATCTGTCCGAATGAAAGTTTGGTGTTGTGTGTTCAACGAGTATTATTTATTTTTGAGAAAGAGGGTCGGAGCTTCGCATTTTCCCGCACCGAAATACAGATTTATTACATAATATTTTATAGCAGTAAACGTGCACCTCCTCAAAGAGCTTTCACTGGGGAGATGGGGATAAGAAAAAAGCTAAAGGATTGACGGTGTCAGGAGCGAAGAATTTTCACCTAAAAAGTACAATATTACACCTCAAGCCTCTCCTCTTTAAGGACGTGTGAAGCGGAGGTTTAGAAAATCTAAAAGCTCAAAGGTAAGTAATTTCGAACTTGAATTACATGTAAATAAATTATTTAACAAAGACAAAGCTCGAATAAATCTCCAATCCGAAGACAAAGTCAACTAAAATGTATCTGAATGCTTGAGAAGGCACGTTTTTCATCAGAAACGTGAATTTACTCAAGCTACGGCGAGATTTGCTATATTTATTTTTATTCACAAAAATAAGAAGTGTCTAATGAACGTAACTTTAGCCTCGTTATCATCTCTGGAGTTCTGATCCAATTTTCTGATACCCAACGTGCGAGTTGTGTATTTTATTATAGTGCCAGAGTATAGAGCATGGGGTTAAACTAAGAAGTTTATGATGCAAAATTAAGCCCGTACTGGTCCTGAAGCCCAGGTGCTGCCATTCTAAGCACGGAAAAGAAATCGTTCGTTTTACCAGATGTTGCAAAATTAGACACCGCGAATTAAATTAGTGACTTCCATCAAACCCTTGCATTTTTACGAGAATGAACGCTTCCATTTTTCAATTAAATTATGAAAGGAACTAGTTTCATCTATCGAACGCCGTTAATGAACGAAAGTGATTAAACCGCTTTACGTCCGCTGAAACTGCAAGAAGAAAATGATGGCGACTCAAATCCATCCTGAAATTAGTAACCTTGTTATGTCGTTTTTATCTTGTAATCATGAACTCGCGCGAGTCATAAAGATAAACTTAATCGCCTCCGTTCACCCCGAAAATAAAATAAATTCGTATTTTTCTCGTCAACTGCCTTAAAATGGAAGGCTTTTTATTCCGGGCATTAGTGCTGTTCCTCTCAGTTTTTTATTCATCTCGTCTTTATATGTCGATAAAGCCATCTGGCCTCAATATGACGTTTCCATGTTTGAAAATAGGTCAGCACTCATCGTCGCAAAAACCAGAAACATATTTATTGACCGAAGTCACAGAAAAAATGATGAAACCACCTCAGCACTTTCACTCTTAATCGTTTTCTGAAAACTTGAAAACTTTGTGGATTCTAATCGTGTTTGCAATTAAAATCTCTTTTTTCCGTGAAATATGAGCATTACTGTAATGTACACAAGTTTAAGAAATTTACATTCCGAAACTGTTGCGTCTCAAGTTGATATCCAACCGACAAGAAAATAAACTTCGCAATTAGAGTGCAGCTGCTCTATTAAACTTGCATGAACTGATAATGCAGGATGATTACATAAATTTATAGAGGCGGTGTGGTAATGAATTAGCGCAATTATTTTCAGCACAAGTTGAGAGTAATCTAGTCCCGTCGCTTCTTTTGATTTTTTTGTACCATTTTCTGCTTTTACATGTTTACATTTGCGGACAGTCGTTGACCCACTTGTACGTATACATGTAGAGTTTTTATCGGGCCTAATGTGCTCCATTCAAATGTTGGTTGTCAGGGTAAGTACCTTTGTGTTTTAGTAAATCCTCACAATTGTAATTAAGCAGATTGTTTCGGGGTTGACCCTGCGCTTATTCTCATATTAAATTTGTCCTTTGCCTACCTTCTGTACTCTCGGAAATAAATAGTGCGATTATTAAGTGCCATTGTTGCACTTAAGCCGGTTACCTTTGATTCGAGATAATACTCGTGTAAAAGGGGTAAACGTTTATTTTGTGGTGAGTTAATATTTTAAAAATACAAAAATGGTGGAGGCGCCGGGTCCGCAGTAACTGACTTTATTTTTATCTATTTATAAGTTAACTCTGCAACTGTGTAACAGTTCTAAACTCACCAGACTTTAACTGCTCTGGTCCAAACTTAAATCAGAGCATTGATGACCCCTCTAACCTTTTCGAGTATTTACGAGCGACCACTGTGAAATTCATTAGAGAAAAACACCTTTGGTGTCTCCACTAATTGACTATAACTTATTTAATTCATTACTTGAAAAGAACCCTCCTCGTCGTTCTCTCACAACAAGGCAGATTTCTTCAATTGCAATAATAACACATCTCCCTTGTGTAAGAGTTAAAAGTCGTAAACGCAATAGAGCAAACGCACTGACATTTAAATTAATTTTCTCCCTATTCATTTAGAGAGAAATCTCGACATAACCGTGACAGGGTTTAACGATGATCCAAATTTAGTGGGAAACACTTATCCCGCGAGGCCTCAGGAAATATATCGGGAAATAAATTACACTGATTAGTCATTATTGTGAGAAAATAGACATGTTACAAATCCTAATATTTGGATAAGGGTGCGTGCTTTTGATGCATGGGACTAATTTTCACAGTTTCGTGTCTGAAATGCGAATTTCATGTTGAAAAGAGACATGTTGGAATTTTTGATGTGGTGTTAAAACTGACCTGTTTTCATCAGTGTCAGCTGTTAAATAAAAATGTCAATAAGCGCGTGCTGCTGTGGGAAAGTTACATGAGACCTACAGTGTTGTGAATAATAATGGAGAAGGGGACGGTTAATATTTACACATAACGTGATTTTCGGTGTGGAAACGAACGGCGTAACTTACAAAAATACCAACAAACGTGCGGGGTGTATTGGAAATATGAATTCCCAGTTTAACCCGGCGCCTCCACCATTATACAAGCCCTTCTGTAACGCTTTTATAAAAAAACTATTTTATATTTTGGAAAAGGTGTATATTTTTGAATAAAATTTTGCAGGGCTGCATTCATCATTTTTTCTTTCAATGCAACCTACCACTTTTAGTGAAGTTGTAGGTTGTAAGTTATTTAAGTAAGCTATTCAAAATTATTAACTTTTAAATTTTTGGTCGTGGCGTTGCCAAGTTATGATTTTTTTTCCAAAATTCTTGAAGTTGCAGTCACTGATTTAAAAATTGATAGCACCATTGCCTTTCAAGATATAAAGATAAAACTTAACACGTTCAATAACTAAACTATGCTTTTTCTCTTGATTTGACTAGAAATTAATTTTATGCTTAAATGTAAAAAATAGACGATTTACAAATGGCCAGAACTTGAGTTTATTAAATGGAACTCCCTGTAAATTATTAATGTAATGAATTCTGTTTTAAATTTTCATCATTTCTTGTCTTAATCTGTACATGGTTAAAATAGGCGATTTTTGAGATATGTATGTCAAAATATCTTTTAAGTAACTTTCAACCACCAAATAAGACGAAAAATTTAATAACTCAAGCCTTCCAAGACATTAGTAGAAATACTTTGCGAAATGTAAACATTAATTCATTTTAAAAAAAAATTGGAATTTGCGATTATTATGCTATTGGCAATATCGAGGGTTAACTTAATTTTGCTTAATATCGTCCGTTAGTAGTATTTTTATAATAATATTTCATATGATCTAAAAATAATCAGATTTAGTTATTATTGAAAAACAAAATCAATAGAAACGTAAAGCTTAGCTTGAACTACAAACGCTACCCTCGTCAAAATTAATAGCGAAGTATCACTACTACTACCCTTATGTGTTTACCAAACTGTTAGAAAATAAGTAAAAATGGCATTTGAAGTAAACTTCATTTGAATGCTTCTAATAACCAAAACCACCCCTAAACACTGAAAGTGACGTTATGCTACCTACAACTGTCAGAAATTGTCAAGCGTATCATTCCATCAAACCAATGATGATGAGAATGTAAAACTGAAATTATTACACTTGACAACGCCTGGACCAAAAATATAAAAATTGATAGTTTAGAATAGCTTACTCAATAAAAAAATTATGCACCTGTGACAACTAAAATTAATTTTAAGATATTTATTTTATTCAAACATACATTCATCTTTTCAAAAATATAAAATAGTTATTTATAATAGCGTCATAGAAGAACTACGCAAGCTTGACTCACCCTGTAAAAATTATACTATTACAATAGAGTCACCAAACAGTTGGTAACCCAAACTTATTGAAGAAGAAAATTGTGTCAGCACAACTGAAGCTAAAACGTCTCAATCCGCTGAACTGACTGTCAGTTCAGCATTTTTCTGTCCATTTGCTTCTTTTATGCTGCACCCTAACTTTCATTCAAATGGTTGCCCGGCGCATCCACCACATCGCATTTGTCGGATATTTCAATTAACAGTGAAGGGAAGTTGTTAATGATTTCTAAGCAAAAATGTGTTGGCAAGAAGATGCCCCATTAGAGATCCGGACAAATGACAAGTGGTACAAAAAGCTTTTAATTTTTTGCGCTTACCGTGTACTTCTTTTTGCACAACAGAAGGCGCGGTCCAACCACACCGAATTAATGTCAAACTACACAAGCACTTTATCCACACTTGTGGCAACATCGTATTAGTCCTGTTCACGTTAATATATTCATCACTGAAAATCCATTATCGAATTTGAGTCTGAAAACTGCCGGTCACAGTAAACAGGAATACGATGGTTTCCCGAAATTCGATTAATGTTAGTGTCTTCTGGGAATAACTAATGACTCCCATCCATTCTCTATCCAAATTTTGGTGCAGCGGTCCTGTAATTAATAATTGCAATTAGTCAGAAATTCGATAAAACAGAGATAACAATAAATAATTAATTTTCATTTTGCAAAACGCAACAAAAACAGTTAACAAGCTACAAATCGGTAATAATTAACTTTTGCGCGATTAATTATTAACGCAGGGTCGGACAAGAATGGTGAAATATTAAATAAGCGCTTTCGGATGCTAAATTCAAATAAGCTTTTACCGCAACAAGGAATTCTGGGAGTGTACTTTCAACTTATTTTGTTCTCAGGCCATTAAGTTTCTTACGCGGCGACTGGGAGATAATTAAATATAAGAGCAGTCGAAATGCTGCTTCCATATTTCCGCAATTACACTACTTTTATTTCTCGATTAAACCCTTCGAAAGAAGTGCAAACACCTTTAAAGCTTCTTGTTTTTCTACTCCCTTTTTACAGATGAAATAAACCAACAGATTACACAGTCTTCCGATAAATCTGCCATCCGAAACCGCGGCTTTACATATTGCTGTCCTATGCCAACATTATTACCCAAAGTAAACTAGTTTTAGTGACGGCGCTATAACAAAATTATTTTCAGGGCGAAAGCTCTCAGATTTCTTTCTTGACCGCAGATTATGTCAACTTTACTCCGTCCGTGTCGTTAAAGTTGGAAGAGCTTTACGTTAGATTCACTGAAAAAGTAATGCAATCCATAGTTGGCATTAGAGGAACTCGTAAAAATTTATGACAGTTATTAGCGAACATACATGGAATTTCTGAAAATCCGACCGGTAATTTCATGCTTGATAAATGCCAACAAAGACGTGACAATATCAATTGGGGCAATGAAACTCCAAGTTTGTCACTTTGAAATTTAATGCCGTGTTTAAACGCAGTTCTTGACCCAATCTGCACCGCCTTAAAATCACTCGAAAAGGTCGAGTTTCGATTTACAATGAGAATTTATAATGTTTTACGTTTCGTGCTTCACGGAAATTGCCAAACTCTTTTAATCCCTCTTAATCCGAACGCAATGAGCAGAAATAAATCCAGCGAGAGTTTGGTGCTTTGTAATGATTTTTCAACTCGTGCATTAGGACACTGTTTAATATGGATGACAGGATAGCACTCATGCATGTTGCAGCGAGACTGCGAGCTTTTTCTATGGGAATTCTCGGAAGACAAACACAACAGGGTGACATAAGAGGCTTTCGAAAGTTTGGAAAATCGGGGGTCCCTTGACGGTTTTTTACAGCGTCCAGACGTACTTACTTCAAGGACGGCTTGAGAGGTTAAAATGGGGACACAATTTGCTATGTACATGGTTTTGTGTCTGTAAACAGTTGTTGCTGGGTTATTTACCATAGTTTCTAGAATCAACAGTCTGTGTTTAATTGTAGGCTCCGCTAGAAGAACTTACGACTAAATAAATATAGTTGGGGTAAAACTGAGCGGAATTCTCGCTTCGAAACAAATCCTAATTTACTTCTTCAGTTTACTGTGAATAATTCCACGAGAAGTGCCACTCCTGAAGGCAAATTATCGCCGCAACTTCACCCTCCGATTCCGTATCTTTCCCCTTCAACAGAGTATTATTCATTACAAATAAACTCGATAAGGTAATTCGGTTACTTCGGAAGAAATCAGCCAATTTACAGAAAGCGCGCCCCATTAATATAATCGAAAAATTCAAGCTTTTTTTATTTGAAAATTCAAAACCCCTCAACTCGTGTTAACAACGCGACAAATTGTTTCAAAGTTGTTGCAACTTGTTTCTTTGCCGAAATAATTTACCTCTGGCTGTCAACTAAATCCACTTTCGGAAGTGTCAAATCCTTCACTAAATCATCCCCGAGCGTGTTTCGGTCACCCACCCCGACACAGCCGAGGGTAAAATCGCGAAGGTACTGAGGGTGAAACTGTACGAACATTACGGCAAAGCATTGCGCCGGTCCGCGCCCTGATGAAACGCACAACATAACAACCCCCTCTGATGAGATATGCTTCCAGAAAACGGAAAGATAAAGGATCACAATGACAAACTAAGTACTTGAGAAATTAGGACTCAAACTACCCTCGACTTTTTCTACAATTACTTGTTTATTTCAATTGCTAGAATACTTAAGTTTGGGAGTAGTGGGAGGATTAAAAGCGGGCGCATGGTTAACAGAAAGAATTTGGAGTTTTTGCAATAAAATGGGACTGTGGGATCAAGCTTCCTGTTTTTTGTCGGGAGCCGAATTTCGTACTGAAGTGAAGTTGGATTTACTAGCTCGTCTTGATTCTAGAATGGATATTAACAGTAATAAAAAGGTTTATTGGGAAAGTTTCCTTTAAGGCGTGGAAATGAAGTTGATGGACATGGAAAGTACAAGGAAACACAAAACTCCACGACCTTTTACTGTTGCTAAAATGCAAATGTGCTTACATTTAATGTGAAGAAAAGCGAAAGCGCTGCGACGAAGGTAAGCGCACAAAAATTTAGTTTTACGACGACTGTATTTCGAAGCAAACAAAAATAAATTGGTTTTCAATATATGAAAGTTTTTCTACATCAAGAAGTAAATTTGGTGGCAACGCCAAAAAGTGCAAATATTTTGAAGATATAATAACTGCAGTCAGAGAACATTCAAGAAGCAGTTTTTCTCTGGCATACTTTCAAGCGTTATAATTATTGAAATATTTTATGTCCAACATGCGTATTTATTCTAACAATGCAATAAACTAAAAGAAAATTAATTTGATTTTTTTTTTAATTTTTCGAAATATCGAAACTACTTAACAGAGAATATCCCATTAAGCTTGTACGGACATCCATGATGCAACATATCTCATTAAAATTTTATATCAATGCTTATAAAAATTCTAGTATTTTATGCCGCTTGTTATGACCTCACAAAAGCTTTGTTTGTCTTTGGTATCAAATATTTACACCATCTTGTGTGTTCCAGTTTGTTGTTATAAGAGAAAAAAGTCATTCAATGTGCAACTGAAAAAATTGCACATAGACACATTAAAGCCATAATGAATTATTCAAACATGTTTACTTTATGACTTAAACTATTAGAGTTTGAAAATCGGGAATATAAGGCGAACAAACTTCATGTCTTTAAGTGGGTAATTACAGCACTTTATCATAAATCCTGTCTTTTAATATTCGCATAAAAGTCTTTGCAGCGATCAAAACTTAATATATAAGGTCTTTTCCCCACGATCAATAAATTATTTTAAGTAGGGAGGCTAAAACTTGCCTCTCAAAGACAGATGCTTGGTATTTTTTAATTTATTTTCGTTCTACTCCCTTTAAAGTCACATCGTACGTATAAATAAAAATGCAATATGATCTAAAATAGGTACACAAACGTACGCTTCAATATGTCAGATTTTTATGAAGTTTGAATTACCTGCGATGCAGAGAAATAGTATTTTCCAGCAGTGACACTAAAATATATAGGGCATTTCCATGGTAAAATTTACAAGAGATGGTCTCGGTGTTGCCGTATTTGCAATGGAAATTAACACTCCGAAGTCCAGAAGCTTTGTTGGAAGTTCGCGTCTGTCATAAATCCCGAAAAGATCAGTATGCTTTAACAGTATTGACGTTTACGAGAATTGCGAGTGGCAAGGTAAATAAACGTTTAAATAAGACGTTGAAAAATAAGTATTCGGTTCACGGATTTTGTCGCTTCGTCGTTCGAACTTCCGCCGAAATATTAGCTTTTTCTCCCTTGTGATGTATGAAAGTTATAAATTCAAGCATTTCGGAATTTTATCGGGTCGATGGTGGAACAAGACAGGTTTAAAGACTCTTTAGTCGAACGTTAAGTGGTACATTCTTGTAGGTAATTTCCTAGGATTGATACCCTCATTCGTCACCGTTGATTTTTTTAATTTTTTCCGACGACTTCGGTTAAATTAAGCGCGTGGGAGATGGCTGGAATTATTTTTTCTCGAGTAGATGATTAGCATCCAACCGGAAAAATCTCGCCGCTCCGGACATGATGTATTCCGGGCGTAATCACATCATGTTCTGGTTTGTACCGTGATAGGCGATTAGCGATCGCATGTGCCATAAGTCAACCACCGAAATCCCTTTTCTCTAATTGCATACCTATTCGTACATAATTACCACCACAATCGTCCGAACAATACAAATGCCAGGGCATGGACTCGTGCTCCATTTTCTCTTCAAAACGCACGCAACAATGGGCCTAATTTCGCGTGAACCGATCAATTGTTTCTGTTCTAGCGGTCATAATCTATGTTTCTTTGCTTGGACGCTAGCCAAAAGCTCAAAGAATCGAAAACTTATAAGCAATTTCACAGGAAAAATACATCTAAATGAATTTACACTGAAACGGTGGAATAAAAAGTTATTACTCAATAACTTATTCACGTTTTCTGGAAAGTTGGATAAAAATAACCCAAATACTTGGAACATTTAAATCGAAGCCATTTTAATAAAAAATGACACTGAAATTGCATGATCAGGGCAGCACAAAAATACGGTTATCCGAGAACTCGTTGAATTTAAATGAGATGAAGTAGCGGTTAAAATTAATTAGGTAGGTATCCAAGACACGATTTCAAGCACTAAATAACAAATAGCAGAGATTACAGAGAATCACGATCTGAAAAATCTACATGAAAAGAACATCGATTGAATGTTTTGAATTTTAATAACCCGCCGCCTCCACCATTTTACGTAATTTTTTCAGGGACTGGTTAAGTGTCCTATTTTCTTAAAAATTAAGGTTTACCATCTCGGAATCCGCACTTATAAATTCCATTTCAGCGCACTTCCGTTCCGTAATAATTTTTTCCCAAAATACAGCAAACAAAGAACCAAACACAAACATTTCTACGTGCTCCGGTTTCCTTTGTTTGGAGAACACGTTTATAATACAGTTTTTTGTGTAGACGTAGCAGGTGCGCTCATTCGTCCATTATTTTCACAAATAAGATGAATTATTCATTGTTAAGTTGACCTGAGCACGGCTTCCTAAACAAGACACGGAAATAACAGTTTCAAAGAGTGTCTAATTATGATGATGAGTTAATTATGTGAACGTCTTTTTATGCAGTGTGCAATGGGATAGGGGACAAAGTTTGGAACTTACGCAATTTACGCTATTCCGGGCCTTAAAACTTTCGGAACTTAACGCTAAGACAACACAAACGACCATTCAGATTCGGTTTCCAAACCACGTAAACAGTTTGTCTTTGAGATACTAGTTCCAGTTACTAATAATGGCCGCCAGCAAGTTCTTTGCGAGCGAGAAGATTCGAACAATTAAAAGTGGAGAGAACATTTGTTACTTTTTGTGTCGCTTTCCGGGCTCAAAACGCAGATTTGGGACGAGACATTGTGTCGGAGGGATGTAAATAATAGACTTAAATTATTTAAGAGAGTGTAAGTAAATACGGTTGCGGAATGGACGAGCGTGAATTTATTTTTTGTTTTATTTTACTTTTGTGACAATACGAAACAGTAAACTTCTCTTCAGAGACTAAGATAACGCAACTCTAGACATATCGCGTGTAGGCGAAGAAAAAAGCAATTTATTATTGATAAGGTATCTCAAGAAGTAATCTTCGAAGAACTAATACATGCCATCAGGACAGATACGTAATATTTTATCCATCAAACTATATTTAGGAATAAAACTGATGGCTGACGACAAAAACTTATTATTTTTTTCTTCAGACCGCGTTTTTCACACTTTCATTCGTGCACATTTTTAGTAAAATTAGCTTCATCGTTATGTTTCATTGAATCATAAATCACCGCCGGATTAAGCTCTGGTATAAAGATATTCAACCATTTGAAGAATTTTTTCCAAATGAGGGTTTTTGTGTCCATTTCTGTACTCGACGAGATTCCCTACAGAGAAGGGTAGGTGACAACTGTTGGGATTCAATCTATATTCATATTTCCATCTCACCTTCAATTGAAAATTCATTTTCAGATGGAGGATTCTCCAGTTGTGGAGATGCGATTCAAGTTGATGTGATAGAAACAAATTTTGCTTTACATGTTATTTTGTATTTGGCGCGAAAATAGTCTCTATGAAAACACGATTTTTGAAATAAAAGTTTCTTGGAGGAATTCCAGTGTTAACTTTATGGAAATCCGAGTTTTATTAAAGTTTACACGATCTTTCTTTTTAATTATAACTTTAACGGTTCAGTTGCAATGATGTCATTCATTTTTATAAATGCAGTTATAATTCTTACTCAAGCTTGGCGGTTTTAAAATTTAAATTACACTAATATATAATTCTCCTAGATCATACTAGAACGCTGTTTTGGAAGGCGAAAAATATTCGAGATTTTTTCGCCCGGCGCATCCACCAAATTTCAAAAATTAAAACTGCGAGCGGAAACCTCGTGGGATTTTAGGGACGCGGACGGGGAAATGAAATGTCAGGATGAGTTATCGATAAGTGATGAACAGACACGTTGGTCACCTCAATTCACGGACATTTGTATTCGAGATGATAATTTTATGTATTATTGTTTACCCTCCATTCAGCTGGTGATTTATGGTAATGAATAGCATCGATTTGGAGCTAGTAAATTAACGTCATGCATGAGTAATCGGAGGTGAAAATCCGAAGAAGGGTCCTGAATTGCCCGTAAATTGTTTTTAAAAAACAGAGATTTTCCGCAAGCAAATTCTACGTGTTTTTTCGACTATAAATCAGACGTCTTCAATTAAATCCCCCAAGAATCGTGTTCTCTGACAAAAATTAATTATTAAGGGAGTGCCGTCGACAACCCGAAACACTAACGTACATTCATAATTTCGTAATATCGAGTACTAAGAAAAAGCAGCTGCTTACACCGCTTCATACATTTCTTTCCGTGCATAATTTATTACCGCCATAAATTAAAAGCCGCTTTATTATTTCAAGCACATTTGTCCTGGTTTCTGCTGCTTTCAAACAAAGAACGGATGAATGTAAAACCGTGTGATAAACTTGCCGACTTCCCCTTCAGTCCATTCGAACTTTTTCCAAACTTCTTTCTTTAATTACATATTGACACAATCCGTTTACCCGTGTTGTATAACGTATTAATTTTAATTAACTGGGATTTCGACGCTTATCACACGTCGATTTTTATTCCATCAATCAAAACGGTATTGTTATCTTTATGTACATGTGTCCATTAATCACCGAAACTCGGGCACGACTGTCATGCGGCGGTATTTGAATTTATAAAATGCGTGAAAATGGAATTTGATATGGGATCCCGAGGGAATTATCTTTTTTACGATTGTTAGAAAAAAATCTAACGCGGACGGGAAGTTGAGAGCAGTCTGACGCACACGTCGTCTATTGTCGGAAAGTTAGTTCAGAAATAAAAATATGGGGGAGTTCCATTAACAAATTTTCTTATCTTTGTGAAAATATTTTAACAAATGGACGTGACTTGAAAACGTTAGAAATTTTAGGAGAATGTAGTTTCTGAAATTGTTGTGTTAATAGCTGTTCCAAGAACATACCAGTAGATACTTTATAAAAAATCTCATGATAAGTTTATTTATATTAAACTATATTATATTATTATATTTCACTTACGATAATTCTTCATTCTTTGTAAAATTGTATAATGCTACATAACCTTCTACATTTTCAAACAAGTTATTGCATCCAAACAAACTGAAAGTTTTAAAGAATGTGGAAACTTCGCGAATCTTTCAAAAATATCTGAGCAAATATTTGCAGAACATGCAGATTAGAAAAATGTACGAATTTAACAAATGAAGCAAAAAATTGAACAAATTCAATAATGTTATAATTTACTAGTAAGTCAAAAAATTTCGAAGAATAAAGAAGCACGAAAAAAGACAAAATCAAAATACCTAAGGATTCAAAAAGTTCTTAACAAATTATAAAGAATTGTAGAATATTGAAGAAGTTAAAGGATCATAAACAATTCTAAATAATCCTAAAGAATCCTAAAAAATCTTAAAACTTTTGTTTGAAATTGTTTCACAATTATTCTTACTAATAGAATGTCCATTTTATAAAATAAATCTCATTATTAAAACAATATTTTTTTTAATAAAAAAAATCAATAATACATAATTTGTACAGCAATATTCACACCGCTTTTAACAATGCGAATAAAAATATGAAAAATTAAAATTTGCGCTTTTATTTAAATTAGTTTCGGAGACATTGAGTTTTAAAAATTTTCCAACTCTAAATTCAATATCCGAAACTATGATCGCTCATAACTTAATTATTTATGGGTCAATCTTAACGATTCTTATTTTTTTAGATTCCGCGTAAAATTCTGCGTAAAATGAGCTCCGATACTCTGAATTAGAGACCGAAAGGCAGCTAATTTCCACATTGAAAAAATGAAAACTTCGAATTCAAACCATCTAAGATCATCCTTAACAAATAAACGAGATATCCGTCGAATTAAATTTTTAAAGGGTGTTTTTAGGGTCATTTTCAAGACACTTTTCTCCCTTATACCATAAAAACTAATTACAATATCTAAATCATTCATTAGAAGTCGAAAAAAAATAGAAACCTCTAGTGAATTCTCAAGAATCCTAAATAAAACTAGAAAATTGCAAAAATTTAATGAGAATCCCCGAAATCTTACGAGATTTCTATAATATTCTTGAAAGTCTCTTTAAGAATAATAAAAAAAATGCTGAATTATAGAAATCATTAAGTGTTCTGAAATTTTTGAAAATTTAACAAATTGATAAAAAAAGCGAAAAAACTCTAGTCATTTGAAAAGTCCTAGAAAATTTCGATTTTTGGAGAAATTATATTATTGAAAATCTTGAAAATGTTTAGTCCTGAAGAAAAACCGAGAATCTTACAAAATGCTCGGGAACTTTAAAATCATCGTACTCAAAGAACACTATTAATTTAAAATAATTCAAACCTAGATTTATAATCAGCGCCAAATTTTCTTTGACATTTCATAGCCACCCTTGATGCTAGAAACATTTATAAACACCTTGTAGAAAAAATATCTGCTCGATATAAGAAAGAATTCTTCCTTAACAAAAACGTAGATGTAAAACACATTGTCCAGATCACTGATATCAGCAAAATAGACTTCAAAGTTATTGTACTTTGAAATGCCTACAATGTAATGTAAAGAATATTGAATATCAGACTTACATCCAAAAAGAAATCCTTCTATTATTAACATAAAACGATATCGCAGAATAGAAATGAATCTGACATATCCACGAGATTTCAAAGATTTCAAAGTTTTTCATCAACTCCAAGAATAAAATCCTTTGTCCATATTTGATTCCATTTTCGTACATAATTTATTCTGCTCTTTTTAAACATTAAATTTCTGACTCACTTAAATAAAAATGATTTCAGATCACGCGGCGTAAATATCGAAAACGTCTTAAATTAATTGATAAAGTTTACCAACTTCCGCTACCAATTCTACCGCTGTAAAGTATTTACCGGAATTTATAAGTAAGACTTCTCTCACGATGTTAGTCCCAAGCTTTACACTAGAAATTGCAGCTATTAAAAATGTTAAAAACTAGTTTTGCGGAGACGGTAGTGATCACGTTAATTCTAAGAAATTGTTCTTTCTGCCTTGAAAACTCCATTTCGAAAGCGAAGCTTGCCAAAGAAAAAGTCTTTAAATCTCCAGATTGATTTAAGTGCTCGAAGTAAAACCGTGAACAATTTACGAGCCGATAATGAAGCCGTTATGTAGAAAATTTGTTGCGGTCCTCACAAATTAAGCAACGAAGGCAGAGAAGCCATCAATTCGTAAGTAGGTGCAGATTTGAGTCTGCTTAGTATTCTTCTCCGGTTTTTCTCTCTCCCATCCGAAAATTATCCTTTACTGGGAGTAAAAGACCGAGAAGTTATGAACAGAGCCAAACCTTAGGATGTAATGCACGTAAACAAAGTTTATTTTGATTATTCTCGTAAATTTATTATAGTTGTATAGTTTGGTTCGTATATAATAGAGATTTATATCAGGACCCGAAATTGATACAAATTAGTTTATGGACTTGTTTTTTTTACCGAAAATAACTTCATGTAGGGTTGAGTCTGTTATATAACGAACTCCGCTGTGATAATAATACGAAGTAGAGCTTTTACCGCTGAGCTTTGTAATCAATACTTCCGGATGCTGAGACTAAGAACAGATTGGGACCTTAATATTCAGATTACTGTTTTCGTAGAAAGGACGCACTGTTTCTCAGTGTTTACTTTCGAAGCTCTCTTGTAAAACACACATGTCTCATCTAAATTTAATTCAGCGGAAAGTTGTCCACAAAAAGAAACAAATTTCCCACTAAAGTGCATATATATTACCTTAATTTTTAAACAAGTGCTTTAGTCCCGAGAGTGCTAGATAAAGCTCCTGGAGGATATAAAGTAACAATTGGAAGGCAGAAGCGCTTTTAGATCCGAGATAAATTGAATGCAAAACAAACGCAAACTAATTTCGAAGGAGGGAACAAAATTCAAAAAGGAACGGATCTTTTGAACTTTCAACGACGCAGAAAAATTATCCTAAACAATACTCGAGTTTAATTAGATACACTTTCAAAGGCTGCTACTAAAAAAACAAAGAGCTGTGTTAATTGGACGTGACTGCGAGTAATATCTGGACACTTTGAGCGAATTATGTAACAATAGTGACATAATCTAGCGTCAGTACAATCTGTGACTTATCAGATTTCTACCCCAAAATTGCGTGATTCCTGCGCCATACAGAATTGTCATCTATTGTAATCGAAGTAAATGATTTATAGAGATTGATTTTAGCCACAGATGGATTTTATGCAATTAAGTTTAGGTCTAGTGGGATATTGACAACATTTTCAGCCCAATTACCAAGTTTTCGTTTTTTTACGCACGCTGAAGTTGCACTAAATTGAGCGGATAAATTGTTCCATGCATCATTCACGGATTTATAAAGCAGAGCGCGGTTTACAATATTTCGGATTACCACTTCTATTCCTCAGTTAAGGGCAATTCTGGAAATGCAAACAGCAAAAACTAGTGATTGTTTACCAACACTGAACAGTTTAAAAAAGTTTGATATATTTTACAAAAACAAACAATTAACAAATAATCCCGGGGAAATAACTAGCTCTTGAATTTCTATGCTTTCAAGGTTGTAGTACGTATTCAAAATGTTTTTTTTTGTTTTTTTCTTGCAGATTTTCATTCAAATGAATAATATGGGCTCAGTGTACCCTCTTAAATAGTTAGTTTTAGAATGTTCGAGGTGTTTCCATATGGGAACTAAAATATTTTAACCGCTTCTAACTTCGTTATTTGTAGACCTATGGTGAGAATGACAAATTATTCGGATTCTGCGTAATCTGAGCACATAAATAAGCCAGCTATCGTCCAAATTCGATTTAGAAACCTGTTTTTTCTACTACTTTCAAATTACAAATTCTTGGTGCAAGAATATCTGCGTTTGCTCACTTCAAAAAGTGAACGCGTTCTAACAGAAATTTGTATTATTTTAAATTGATAAAAAATAAATTTCTTTTGCATTTTAAATGCATTCTCTAGAAACCCAATGCGGGAAGCTCCAAACCTCGTCTTGCGATTTCCAACTGAAATCTCATCTCTTCAAAAGTTTTTCCTACAAGCTTGTCGGTTTTTACCGTTGGCTTTTTGACGCCAATTAGCATCCAAGAATTCCAGTTTTGCATTATAAAAGAAAAAAAATTAACTTAACTCTGCATCATATGAGGAACGGATGGAATTTCCCACAATTTCTGGAAAAGTGAACACGTAGTTACCTATTTACACGGAGAATTAAGCTGTTTATAAAAACCCGCATTTTTTTAAATTAATCACGTTCATGAACCAACGAGTATACAGAGTAGGTAAACAAATTACAACAGCAAAAGTAAAAAGTGCCGAGTTTGTTCTTTTTAATATCCTGTTTTGTTCTGTCTAGCAAAATTTCATCTCGCGATGCCAATTAATCGAGAGCTGCAGAGTCGTAGTTTTTATCAGAATAATCTTACCACGGCAAAATTTCTACAAGGATTAAGAGCTGCAAAGTCTGTTAATAATGAAAACTCGGGTCAATTTAGCGTAATTTTTTTTCAAGTACGCCCACAACTTTGCAACAATTCCGGATTAAAACTTCAGTGTCAGTTTAATCTACAGTCCTAGAAAATTTAAGTGTTCATAAAGCATTTAACTACACAAAGGTCATAATAAGCTTATAAACAACGCAACCGAGTTGGTATTTTATATTCCGGAAGGGCGTAAAAGTAGTTATAAATTTAATTTCATCCCTCTCCAGTGCGGAACTTGGATGAACTCCTGATAGTTTAACAGAGTCATTTTTTCACGAAACGTTTGGAGTTTTATTTTCTGCTTTTTGCGCAACTTCTTTCATTATTCCTCATAATTTTATTTAAATGAGTAAAGGGTCGGTCTTCCTGGTCCCGTGTTTCATTTCATTTTAATTAAGTTAATGCGAAAGAGATTGTGCTGGATCCTCCAACAAACCGCTCGTAAGGTAAAATAAAACCTTTTTATTTAATTCGACTCTTTTAAATTTTGAGAGTAAAATCATTATCGCGATGTCTGACACTACTTTTAATTTAATGTGTCGTTATTATTTAAGGGAGTGACCCTCCAGTTTCCAAACCGTTGCATAGGCCAATTTAGATAAGTAGAAACAGACTCGGCTAATTCTAAGCTTTGAGGCTTCGAGTTTAATGAACAGGACAAGTTTAAAACTTTTCCAACAAAGTTTTCTTCGTGTCAAGCCGCAAATAATTCGGCTCTTGACCGATTGAATTCATTTGTAGATAAAAAGTGGCATTTTTGTGTGTAAAAACGCGATAAATCAGTTTCCCTGTATTCTCGTGTGAATGGGACAAAATGGCAAAAATTTATTATATTTCTCCGTAGTGTCAAAACCAGAACTATTGTATACACCAATTGGTGAATAACTTTCTATACAAAGAGCAAAAAACTTGGCACCGAACGAGTCGACATCGGATTTGCACTCTCGATGTTGCGATAAATTCATGAAAATTCTGCAGGTTCGATATGAAATTCCCGCAAAAAGATCGGAAGTACACGAGTTTACGACTTGTGTGTTTACCGTTTTGGGGCGTATATACTTTGATTAATCGAACCGATATTCTGAATACATTCAAAAGTACCAAGCCGTCAAATTCAATAAGATACAAAGTCAAGCGATATTACCGAAAGCACATAAGCTGGGACGGAATTATCTGTTCTGTATCTTAACCTGACGATTAGCTCTAATTCAAATTAGTCCCTTGCAGCTACAGGACCAAAGTGAGATTAGTACAAAGGTTCCTTTATACTTGTCAAAGAGGCTCCATGTTTTAGACATCAAATGATAATAAATTAAACAGCCAACACGAGTTAATCGAATTTCCTAAATAAACATTTGCTATGAAAATATTCAAACAAGTGCGATTTTTTTATTATAAAAAACTTCTCGTTCGATTTCGATCCGTGTTTACATTCAATCATGTTTTGTACATTATATTCCAAACATTGCAATGTCATTACATTAATTCTAATTATTTCGGCATGTTTTATATTAATCCTAAAATGAAATGATTCGTAGCTAACTCTGAATTAGTTGGTACTTATGTTATTATTTTATATTAAATTGTAGTTTCGGGTACAACTGATTTTGGTATTAATATAAAGCATTCATAGACTCATTAATATTTAATTAGCTTTTTGTCCCGATAAAGCGTTAGTGGAATTAGTACATTTTTTGCACAAAAATTTGTTTTAGCATTTCAAACAAATTTTCAAATTTTAAATTTCTTTATATTTATGGCTAAAACTATTATTTGAGCACAATCCAGCTTGTTTGTACGTGTTTTTTTAAAACAAAACAATAGACGACAAAAAAGAATTAAAAAAAATAACAAAAATGGTGGATGCGCAGGGAGAGTTTTTATCTGTTACATTAATTTGGTCATCGGCAGAGACAACGCAAGTCCTCTTTGTTCGCAATGTTAGCAAAATAAACGCTGAAATAAAGAGAGCGGATCGAATTTATACGATTCATATAAGTTTATGGGACAGCAGGGTGTCGCATTCATCAACAAACATGCACAATTTTTATTATTTCATCCGAGACAGAGGAGTTATGTCGCCACGTCGTAACCGAAAGCCTTGTTTCCTTCTTATAAATAAACTGTCCTGTTTTATTTTCAATTGATTTGATTTTTACCGAATTTAGTTTCCATACTGAAAAGGTTTTGTTCGATATTCCTCTTTTTATTACCCTCCAATTCCGTTTATTTGGTTTCGGAATATAACTGAATACGTTTCCATGGAACGTATCAACTACTTTTTTCCACTAGTTTGGGTAGTCAGAACTCAATTTGTGGTTATTTGATCGAGCTGCTTTTATATAATTTAACACGGTTGTAATTCACTTAAAACGAGTTTTTTGCGACTTGTTTGTTTCACACGAAAAGGACGTTGGAACACAAATAAACGTTTGGTAACAAGAGTTTCTTTGATCCTTTTTGTTGGGAGTCATTTTTTGTCAAAATTAAATGTGATTCGAAGGAAAAATTAAATGTCGCTCGCTTTTTGTGAGGAACACTGTTATTCCGTGCAAATAAGAGAAATGCGTCTGTAGTCTGTACAGTTAACATGTTCCATTACTTTATGAATATTCATACAGCTCGCAGTTTACATTGAAGCGTGAATAGAAAGGGAAACTTTAATTAGTATTGTGTGCATGTATAGAACTTTGGAAATAATTATTATCAAACCAGCAGATCACTCAATTCGCAAGTCTACATAAATTTGCTTGTTTATATTCAGCAGACAGCGTGCGTACAACTATAAATTTCCAGAAAGTGTTGGAGTAAGACGTAAAATTTAATTTCGCTTCATTAACATGGAGATCGGCGCACTCAAAAAATTAATCGATACCGAGTATTATTAAATCTGATTCCCTCCACTCCAATGGGATTTTTTGTTTCACATTTTTTTGTACAACGCGAAAGTCGATCCCGGGAAAAAAACTTAAAACAGCAACAATACGTCCAAGGTGTTGAGTGACTTGACAAAGGAAACTTCCTGGAATGATAACAGGACCTTGCGGAAATTATCGACAGTTTTGGACGAAACATTATCCTTTATTAATGTCACTCCAGTAAACGAGCAGATTTCCGTTTCTCACTTCAAAGTTCTGTTGCTGCATCGATTTATTAGAAGGATGACAATGCAACGTCTTGAATTGAGGACAACACTTATTCAGGACCGTTTGTAGTCAGCAAACATAAAATACATGTGCTTCAATGAATCACATCGTGCGCTCATATGCTCTTTGGTCTCGCTTAGGACAGCATTTCAGAAAAGTCCATCGAGAAACTCTAAATGGAAATATACTGAAAAACAAACAAAAATTAGGAAGGTCGTTAATCTACGCGGAAGTTTGAAATATCGATTTCTAGCGGCTCGTACGAATTTCACTTGTTAAGTTTTTATTGTCGTACTTCGTAACTTAGAAATTTTTATACTTAATTTGGCAACTCACCAAGTTTAGAGTAAGGTTCTCTGTAATGAGTTTAAAACTTTCGTATTGTGGAGATGAGTGTATGTAAATAAGACAAATTTAACATAACTAACTTTACGGGCTGGAGGACATCAAGCGCTCGCAGATTTCAAGCAGCTAAAACGACAAAATATTATACAAGGACACCACTTTTTTAAAAAACACGTGGATTTCGCAGCTTTCTTGCGGCTACTTTCCTCCGTGTTAAGCCAAGAATTTATCAACGCCTCCTCGTACACATTTCCTCTGTAGTAAAAACAGCTTTTCCAAGTCTCAAGAGACGCGATTATCGCAATAAAGCATTATATTTTTTAATTTCGCATTTATAACTTTCTCGTCCACAGGGAATTGCCCCGTTTTTATTAAAGCCAACATGAAAGATATATTTCGGAAAAAAATGCTCTTCATCGCTGCCAGTGAATACATTAAAACCGTACAAAAAAAAATGCAGATCGTCTTTCGCAGGTGAAATTTAGTACGTGGTGTTATCAGCGAAACGTTTATTTATGTTTGTCGCTTTATTTTATTTTATTTTAAATGATTAAGTGGGAAGTTTTGTTCGCGATAAAAAACAGTGTTTGTGCTATTTATACGGATAATTTTGCGTGTTTTTTTTGAGCCCTGCGTGTCGGTGGAATTTTATACGAAAATTTGTTTGGAGATTGATCTGGTAATTGAATTAAGTCCTCGCCTTATTTATCGTATTTGTTGTCGTTATCGTTCGTGCCGTCGCAGCACTTTTCCGGCGATTGAAGTTTGGAGATCAGTGATGTGAGTTAAGTTATGCGCTATTATTATGCAAATGCCTCAAGTTACCCGTAAAAAAAGAGATAAAGATATCTTATAATAATTAATTAATTCCTCCAAGTTTTTCGCGGATATTGATTGCGCATATTAAACTAAGGATATTGAAAAGTTGATGCCTAATGAATATGGAGATTACAGTTCAGTGTTCTTCACTCCCCTTAAAATTGGAAAGTCATTTGCATCGAAAAATATCATCTTTCAGGGACAACACGTCTCTTTTACCGAGTTAATGTGCGGTTGGCCGAAATATCGTCTGTCGAGCATTTTCATTACGAGTGTTAGGTGGCTCAGATTCCTGAGCAAGCAGTGATAGATCATCAGGTACCTTAGATTACGAACGCGACTATTAATCAACTTCACAGAAATCCTGAAAATCCTACACCCTTAAATGGAACATGCGACGAGGCGATAAATATAGAGCTGCTTATGTTTCTTCATAACTGGCTGAACTTTTGTCTGAACTTTGTGCCGCGACGTATTTTACATAAATGGGAATGTGGCGTAGGCCCGAAATAGGCCGCTGAAGATCCCGAGGGAAGCTTGCATCCGATCGCCGAGATAAGAGCGCGACGTATTGCGTTTGCATCCCTAATAGTTACAAATGATACTTTGTTCAAAAAAGAAACAGGTATCCCAAATTCTTACAAACCGTTATCGTGCATAATGTTAAATAAAATAGGATCGGTCCAACCCTTTGAATAAATTCACTACGTGAGATTTATAGATGACCGGTAGATTTGAATATGGAATAAGCTAGCCAGGAAGTGCACGAAGTTCTAATAACTCAAAACAAAGAACTCTATTGATTTTACCTGAGTCAAATTTATAGGAGCGTCTCTTTTAATAAAATCGATTCTTTACAATATATCTGAGCGGTAAATCTTAGGAATTTTCCAGAAGCGGTTATATCACATTATTTTTTTAATATCAAACCAAGTTATCTTGTATAGGATCCCAAATTGTTTCGTATATGAATAATACAAAATCGTGACTTTTTACCCACAAATTACAAATTTTTCCATAAAAATCAATAATTTAATCCTGCCTATTCGCAAATTAATCAAAATTCAAGTACAGATTTATCAACGTGATCGCGTGCTTCGTAAACTGGAACGACTAATGGACGGAAGTGGTGGTAAAAGAAATGGACTGATAGACAATTAAAATCGTTTATCTTGTCTGTGACAAATCGTGCCTTCGTATTGAGGCCAAACCAACTTTTTAATCCAATCAACATACAAAGAAAACGTGTTTCATCTTTAGGACTATAATGCCCATCATGTCACAGGTCGTCATTGTGCAAAAAAATTAAAATCAGATCAACAGTAACCGTGCAAATTTGATTCGGCCAATTTTGGGCATCACAGGATTGATTCTCAACACTACTCACGTCGCTTCTTCTCTTTATAGTGGTTGGTTGTGCTCTGCAGTCACGTGTGATGTGTGAAGACACCTCTTTCTCTCCAGGTTAAAGAAGCTGTTCTTTGTTTATCGGAGGTGTGGTACTCTTCTAATTGTTTTATATTCATTTGCATGGTGTCTACAGTGTGTGTTTTTTAAATAGGGAAGCCCATGTTTAATTTTCCTTTTTTGTTAGTATAAAAATTTAGAATTTTAATTGCAATAAAAACACTTCTATAACACAAAAAAAGATTTAATTTGTAACGTTTTACTAAAAAATATTAAAATTTAAATCAAAATTCCACCATTAAATAAATAAAAGTCAAATCCGTCTGTGGCTTATACTCCGTAATAATTACATTTTTGTATATTCTATGATAAAGTCAAATTTTTAATCGCGATATAAAAATAATAAAAGAATTAAGTTCAGGTAATTTCAAACTTGCGAACCGACATCTAAAGCATCCTGAATTACAAAACTTCGAACATAATAAATAAAAAAATTAATTAAAACTGAAAGAAAATTAAACCAAACTTCATTTTTCCTGTAAAGAATTGTTTGCAAGCGCCAAATTTAAAATGGGGCTCTGTATTTTTTATCATTATAGTTTACGATTATTAATTAACATACACCTTTACCATTAGAGGTATCTAACATCTCCCTTTTAAATCCTGCTGATGTCTAAAATGTTTCCTTTGTAGATCAGTAAATTCTCTGCAGGAAAAATCACGTATACCGTATACCTACTCCTAATTAAAATCTTTTCACTAGCATCTTTCCATGTAGAAGACGTTGTTTTAGGTATTATTTTTAATTTCAGTTCAATACAAAATAAAAGTATAAATAGCGACAATGTAAACCAAATTCTATTTAAAAAATTAAAACTTGATACATTTGTAATCCTTTAAAATATTATTCAATTTCAGTCCATTGTACATATTTTCCATTATAAACAAACCAGGGTTCTGAAATCTCATAAGCGGAATAATGTTACATAAAAATCATTACTCGAAATACAAAACTTTTGACAAGCACATATATTTCAATAATTTAACTTTAAAAAGTAATTCTTTATGGAATGAAAGGCTGACCTTAAATTAGACTATTTAAACGTGTGTCTTACAGCTTTTTATGTACGATTGTTCTCTATTTCTAATGAATAAAAAAGTTAATTAGAAATCATCTCACATCTGATATCAAATAAATAAAAAAAACAACATTTTCTTATAAAATACTCATTACTTTAATTAAAATGATGAATAAAATGCCGCAATAAAATACAGCAACACTTTATTTACACTGCGATTGTCAACGAAAATAAAGAAATAAAAAATTAAACGACCATTGAAATTTCCGTTGCTACGGGTGGCTTGTTTGTAAAATACGTGACACGCAGATTTAGTAATTTGACCATTTAAAGTCTCAAAGTGTGTTTAAAATGATAAATAACCAAAGCAAACATCTCACAAGATGTTCGGAACGAATCTACAATTGCTGCATTCAATTTAGTGCCAGAGAAATTAAAATTAAATATGAAAACGAATACGAAATAACGTTGGCTTAAGTCGTTTAAAATAAATAAATCTTTATTTGTTTCATATGTAGTCAAATTTTAAATTTAAAAATTTAAGTAATGAAAATAAAATGTTTCTTCATTTAGAAATCGTAACATACAACATTCACTATTTATTTTGTACAATCAAAAACTTATTTTTGTTCAAAATGAAATTAGCAACTTAACAACTTAAGCCGGTGATTATATTAACTATTTTTAAGTTTTGCAGCTAATTTGCAGTATTTAAACAAAAAATGTGCAGTATGCACTAAACGGCAACTTTTTGAACTAAACAAAATATTCCTAAAACACCTACTTTTTGCACAATTGTTGATAAATATACATTTGTTTACATATATAAAATTCTAATTTTGCGCTAAATATGTATATTTAGCTTGCCCTTCATCATTCAATTTAATTGGAAGTGCATTTGAATGTTAAACAAGCAACATGAATAAATTATAATAATTATTATTGGCTGATTTTTAATTTCGAAATTTACATAAATGTGGTAACGCTGGTTAATTTGTTGAATTAATGAATTATCCAATACCCAAATTTAATGTTAAACCGCACCAACCACCCCCCCCCCTCTCGGTTTAAATGTATGTAAACTACCCCTGCCTAGGAATTCTTTCAATAGTAGTAGAACAACAAAACCACACGTCAGCAACACACTGGTGCATGGTTGTCTTTCCAACAATATTGTAAAATTTTAGTAAAGTACATTGTTCCAGTGTGTCAATTGTTACCAAGACCAATCTTGTCATATGGTTTTAAGTTAGTAACAAACCAGTGGTCTGATGACCTCAAAGCCACAAGTCTAAGGAAACTTGGAGCTTTGAAGTTCTTTGATTGCTTCTGGACACTTCTCCGACAACAAACAAACACCGTTGGAGTTTGTGGCTCTGATTGTGCATGGTTTATCTAAAACAAAGTTTCCAAATTTTGTTGTTATGTATAGAATCCAGCAATTCGCTCTGTATTGATGAGAACTAAACCAGAACACACGGAATTAAGCAATTCATGTTTTTGAAACAATTCTGTTGTTCGGTAAAGTTTGATTTGGGCCAAAAAGAAGAGAGTCTGCGAGTGACGTTTCGCTGAACTTGGACCTTTGAGCTCTATGATAATACAGTCGATGAAATATGTTTATTTCTTTCCACTCGCAAACATTACCGGAGTCTCTGCAGCATACAAATGTAATCATTTTGCGCTCCTGCACATGCATTCAATAACTGTTTCTCTCGACAAAAACAATTAATTAAAGCTACGTGCACAAAGAACCTCACAATCAGCTCTAAACATGCCGAGTTTCCCTCCCGGACTTGTATCAGTGTAAATTATAAATTTATGAAAGGTTAAGTCACACCATGCATGCTAATTTTAAATTCGGGGGTATGTTTATCACGTCGTAACGCCCACAAAAAATACAACTGAAAGTTCTTTTCATATTTAAATTGTGTTTAGATTGGACGCGTGTTTGTGAAACGTGACGTATTATAAAAGAGTTATCTTTATTCGTCAAGGCTGAATTCGTATCAGGTTTACCGCTATCCCCCAGGAAAATTATTCGGGAGATCTTACGACTCCTTCAGGCATATCCGGGAATCTCACCGGGAGATCGTACTTATTACGCCGGGAAAACTTTCGAAAAATTGTTATTTAGGAGACGGAAAAAAGGCATTGTGTGTCGACGTGTATTTACATTAGGGTTCCCGTTCCACCCAATTATCGAGTGGTTTCTTTTTAAACGCGTCTAATCTGGAAAAGTGGCGCAAAAAAGGGGAGGCAGCTCAATTATTTGAAATTAACCAAAAATTAAATTAGCTATTGCAATCTCCCAAATTCCCAGATTAAAATTGCAACAAGAAGAAGGAGTCAATAGTGCAAACTTGATATTAGACAGTTATTAGCCAAAGGGAGTAAGTGGACCAACGATAAATTAACGGGAAGTTTTCTCGTCGATATCGGAAGTCAGATAACCAAACAGAAACCATAGCTGCATTTTCCAAATCCTTGTTATTGCAACAAAGGATTTGGTCGAGCGGAGTTACCGAAACTCGTGTATCACTTGGTCGAACGGTCAGTTTAAACTATAGCTTTGTTCGAAATTATGATTAAACTCGAAATATTTGTTCAATTGGGAATGCAAATATACATATTAAGTGTTGTGTTAATATGATCCTGTGCTATTAGTGCAATTATCATAAATATAACATTAACTGCTTTGACGTGCATCAAGGAAACAAAGCGCAATGTAAATTTATGCTTGTTCGGTGAGCTTAGTGAGAAAGCATTTACACTAAAATGATTGATGTTTTGTGGTTAACATCGTCTTTGATACAAAGCCATAAGCTATTAATGAAAATACGAGCTTAGTTGAGTTGTCTAATCTAGTAATGTTGAAATTTTCCGTTTGTAGTTCTTTTACTCGTGCTTGACGTGAAATCGATGTTTGAGCTTTTCCCAGATTTCTCTTTAAATTGTTTGTTTTCCCCATTCATCTCAACTATGCTTTAAACTAACCACTCATTGGTATTTTCCGCTGTTATTGCTCATAACAGCACTCTTTTCCTCGTTTTATTTTCCCTGCTAAATACAGACTGTTTGCACGAGCAACAAATGTAAATTCCTATCGTTCTTTCCTAACTTCCCTTTTGGCGATTTAATGAAAATAAAGTCTTCGCGTTAAAATCGATTGTAAATTTTCCGCGGGAAACCAACAGTGTACAAGCATAATAAAGCAGACCGTGCAGAACAAACCGGTGTTCCACATTCCACATAATCTCCTTATTCACAAAAATTTTCGTCGAGCACACGTCGCCGGAAAATCACCTCGGGAGAGGATGTATATGATAATATTTTCTTTAACAGAGACAGCTTAAAGACAACCTAGAAACAAACTTTGCAATTTTCTGGCAAAATTTTACTAACTCCGACCGAGCTCCGAGAACAATCAAATTTACTATTTTTCTTTAACCATGAAAAATAACTGGAATAAATAAAGGAGAACGTAGAAAATGCAATTCTAGAACGATGAAACGGACTCGCAAACAAAGACCGATTTTTAAACGATCTTTTCTTGGATATCCCTAGACGTGAGAATAAATCTTTGTTTTCTAGGTCTGGTTAGAGTTCTTGCGCTTTAAATGTGATAAAGAGAAATGATCAAACCGACTCGTGGTTAATATTGAACAGCGGTATTAAAATTAAGCTTGACAACATGTTTACTCAGCTCCCAACTTCAAAGTGCGTCTCAGCTACAATTTCTGCAAATTATAATAAAACTCGTTCATTTTAATATTAGGTCCTAAAATTACAAACAACAGTTTGTTTGTTTATTTCGTCTCAAAGTGTGCTTCAAATCACGATAAATGGTGGATGCGCCGGGATTTCTCCGAACCAAATCCTGAGAAATTTTTAATAAAACTCCGCACATTTCGCGATTTGTGCTACATAACCTGTCCCTCAAGCCCCTTTGGTTCCGATGCACACAATATTAGATAAAGTTACATCGGCGTGCCGTTGTGTATTTAGGGTAAAACTACCAATAATCGGCACCATTAGCAGATTTCTCAACTTCAAAACGCTGTATAAAATTGAATTTTTGTTCTACGCTTGTATGATTGTTGTCATTTTTCTCAGAAAACTTTTGTTGTAAAAACAGTTGTAAACCTCCAGATAATGTTAAGAACTCGTAAATCTTCAAAATACACAAGACACAGCTAATTATACGCATAAACGTATACATACAGGGTGATTTTTTTAAAACGGCAGGCGTTGTAGAATTTTTATTTATGAACCGATTTCAAAAATTTAAAAAACAAATTAAATGGTTTTTAATTTACTATAAACTGATGATTTTAAAATTTTTCTAAATGTCTTAGTATCATTTGGGCGATACTCAACTTTCTTATTTTAAATTGACACCCATATTTTTTTTTCATAATTTAGAAGATATTAATTTTCTTGATTCAGAAATGTGTAACATTTCCTACTTTTACAAAAAATATTAAAAAAAAAAATCAAAAATGAAAAAATTTAGGCAATAAAAGTTAATAAAATCTAGGTGCGTGGTGTCAAATAACACAATATCGTTATTGTCATGTCAAAAAGCAGCAAATAACAGAAAGAACAAGGTTTCTTTCAACAAGGTGGGGCTACACCTTACAATGCACAATGTATTTCTCGTAGGTGTCAATTGTGCAATGAAAAAAACGGGATGGCGTTTCAACAGTATTTTAATTAAATTAGGTAGTTATTTTTTCTGATTTGTAATTATTATTGTCTTTTGTTATTAATAATTTCAAAAAAAAAATGCCGATCCTTTCTGTTATTTGCTGCTTTTTGACATTACAATAACGGCATTCTTTTATTTGACACCATGCAATAGATTTTATTAACTTTTATTGCTTATTTTTCAATTTCGATAATTTCTTAAAAAATATTTTTGGTAGATGTAGAACATATTGCACATTTCTGAATCAAGAAAATTAATATCTTCCAAATTATGAAAAAAAATATGGGTTCCAATTTAAAATAAGAAAATTGAGTATCGCCCAAAAATACTAAGACATTTAGAAAAATTTTAAAATCATCAGTTTATAGTAAATTAAAAACCATTTAATTTGTTTTTTAAATTTTTGAAATCGGTTCATAAATAAAAATTCTACAACGCCTGCCGTTTTAAAAAAATCACCCTGTATATCCGTTTTGACATTTTTCTCATAAACTACAAAAGATGAGAATTTGAAATTTTGGGAACAAAAATAAGCGTAGATACATATTCGTGACACTTCCGGTTATACCGGAAGTAGTAGTCGACTTGCTTATTTAAAATGAAACATCCCATATATTATTGCATTTTCAGATTCTGCATCCAAATTATGAGTGACTTTATGTATAATGTGCTATACTTAAATTGAACCATTTCAAAAATATCTTGATAATAAATACCCTATAATATACAGGGTGCTAATATACAGCCGAAAGCTTATTCTAGAGGTGGAGTAAAAGGTCATCCCAATTTCCTAAGCAACAAGAGTCTGACCAATGAACGATAGTATATGTATGTGTCCATAGTTACCGATTTTCAAATTCTGTTCAGGTTCCAGATTGGCTACGGTTTTTTTTTGTCTTAACTCGATTATTTTTTGAGCTAGAAAATTTTTGTTTCAAAATTTTGGTTCAAAATTGTTGCCTTCATAAGCCTTTTTTCTCTGGGTCACGAGTTTTGGGATTCCCTGTATTTCAAAATCGACAGGTTAATTGAAAAATAAGCGCAATATAAACGTACAATAAAATTTTGTAATAACTTTATGTATTAGGCCTATTTTCTACTAAAAATTCTTAAAAATGTTTATGAAAATATTTTTTCTGTAATGCAAATTTAATATATGTTTTTTTAAATCGAGATATTTCAGAAATGATGCAATTTAGGTATAGCACGGTATACAGAAAACAATTTTCAATTTGCTTATATGTACAGTATGTCCCCGGATTGAGTTCACAAGAAGGAAAAAAAAGTTTATTTTTTATTTTACAAAAAAATGACAAAGGAATAATATTTTTTGCTTAATTTAAAACAAACGAATTTTTAATTTAATATTTAAATTTAAACTTTAATATTATGAAGCTGTGTTCTTAAAATCGAAAAAAACAAAAAATAACAAAGAATTTTTTTATTTTTAATTTTGCAAAAAATGTCAAAGGAATGAAATTTGTTCCTTAACTCAAACCAATTTCCACTATTTGATTGACCCATTACCTGTTTTAGCACATAGTTCTAACTAACTCGTCATTCTTTAAGACTTTCGAATTTTCTCAATTATTGTTAAGGATGCAATAGCATTTTTTTCCAATTTTTTAATGCTGACACATTATTGGGTAAATTGTTCTTTAATCTTTAACGCACTATTTGATATTGTGAATCCACAGCCTGCTATTATTTAAATACGATTACAAAATTTAATAAATAAAAATAATGAAAAAAATAATTTTAAGAGTACAAACTAATAATTTTGAAATTTTAATTGCGGATTTATCTGTTTTGAAATAAGCAAAAATGACATATTTTTGTAAATTGGAAAATAAACTTTTTTTTCCCTCTTGTGAACTCAATCATACTGTAGAATTCAAAAATTCAATAAAATAAAGGGTATTCTATTTAAAATGAGGAAGTTGACTGCCACTTCCGGTATAACAGTTAAAGGTTTAAAAACGTCATTTTGACTTGTTATCTCCACGCTACGAAACAAATTTTTATCATTTAAGTCAAGCGTCGAATCTCTGCGTGTGAGCAAGCAATGTCTCCATCTATTTCAACTTCAAGAATAATTCCTGTGGGAATACAGCTTCTCTTCAAAAGTTTCCGCAATCTCCTGGCCTGATCTGAAACGTGACTCTATGCTTTTAATTCGCAATAACGAAGAAAAATACGTAAGAGGAACAAAACACGATTTATTTGTTCACAATTACGAGTCTCAGAAAAACTTAAACGAATTTCGTAAGTTGAATTAGAAATGGGCTCATTACGGTCCGGGTTTAATTACGAGTAGCGTGGAAAAAATGCAGCGTATTGCTGTGTAGCGGAGTGCAAGCCATTAAGCAAAATACAGTCTCGAAAAAAGCAAAAATCTGTATAAAATGCCAGCTTTTGTTAGATAGCACAATTAATCTAAAACTGATCTTTTTATTTATTGCAAACACGTGTTGTATATCAATCAATACGTACTGGCCGTTAACTAATACAGTGCATCATGTCTAAAATACGTTGAATAGAAGTGGCGTGTAAAATATTGGCTCTCGGACAAAAGGCTGGAAATTGATGGCAGCTATTTTAGATTGAATCTTGTTCACCTACTTTTACACATTGTGTGTGAAAAGTACAACGTAAACGGCAAAAAATAATGGCCCTTCACGGACAGTCGGAATTTCCAGTCAAACACGAAATATCTCAAAAATTTCATTTCCCGTATTGACAATTATGAAACTCGTAAAACTGCACGAACTTAGCGACAGTTATTAAACTTGCCTTTCAAACCAACTTTAATTGATTTTACGAAACGGAAGCACTCTAGTGCTAAAACCTAAAGTAATTTTCATGCATTTAACTCCTAAAAAATTCCATAGAGGGTTCTAACTAGGAAGCACATGCGGTTTTCTTTGTCCCAAGATAATCCACCGTACGAGATGCATCATTCTAAATACACATAAAAGCTCTTCCTGAAATCAGACACGAAATCTAATTCAAAACAAAAAATCGCTCAACGCCACAAAGGTGAGCAGATTCCCAAAGGGTGGCTACAGTTGCTCTGGAAATTTGCCAGGATTGGTTCCATTCGTGGCCACAGAGATTTTATGTAAGTCGTTAAAAATTTTAGCAACAAACAAGGCGTGAGAAATAGCGACGTTAAATCTGTTCCGACTTGTAATATGTTTACTACAATGTTGTGAGAAGTGTATCAGTTGTAAAGTTAGCGTTCTATTATTTAGTTGGAGCTGTAATTTCCAGTTTCAACATTGATGATAAAAATTTCAGACGCCCTGAAATAATAGGGTTGTAAATCCTTCAGCCGAGCTTTTTTAAATCAAATTTACGAGTATACTATGTCCTATCTTGATGTATTATGTTTGACGCTTCTTTGCTGATGCGTTTGCACATTTTAAATTATGTCAGCGGCTGTGGAGTGGCAATAAAGCAAATTAAATGTGTTCATGGACAGTGGCGATGGTTGCTTTGAAGCGGAGCACTGCAGTATTAAACTAGTCGTGCTTTGTGATATTAATTGTAATATACACGATATATTTTATTCTTGATTGGGAAAATTGTGGTGTGCTTGATTTGATAAACGCTCCATTTATCAAGACAATTCTGTATTTGAAAATCAATTTGCTGTACCAGTTATTACCATACAAATAGACAAACTTTTCAAACATCTACACTTTGATTCACGCTACTTTTGGCTTTTTTTTAGGAAAAATTATTGAATTAAACCCGACGCAAAACTGACGAAAAATTATGTATCCAAGTCTAATTTAATAATATCTTGCTTACTTCCGGAGCAAACTCAAATAATTTGTGCTCATTTTACTCAGAATTTCACGCAGAATTCAAAACAATTCAAACTTTTCAGGTACATCAATAAATAACCGAATTAGAAGCATTTACAATTGCGCAAAGAATGAGTTTTTAGTTCCAAAAGACAGATAGAAAGATGCGGTTTTTTGGCTTTTTTTCTAAAATTACCAAAAACAAAAAAGTATTTCAAAAATAAATATAAATAATTAAAATAGACAAAAAACTGATTAGGAGATGGAAATAAAAGTATAACAAAAGTAAAGGGAGAACTTTTTGAAATGCAGGAAGAGGAAAAAAGAGCAGAACAGACAGTAATGCACCTGAGATTGAATGTAAAAGAAAAAACAGAAGTGTGAAGAAAAGAAAGAACAGAATTGATTTGTTTTACAAAACTACAATGCCGCTGTTTGCGCTGTAAAATCTCTTCAAGAAAGCATCATTTAAGCTTTAAGAAAATAAAGATATTTATTAGGAAAGAAAAGCAAGACTTAACCCTGAATTGACTCGTTCCATTCGAAACGCAAACACTAAATTTAATTTAATAATAATCCTAAAGTGAAATCAATTAAAAGTTGTTATAAGCGGAGGAATCGCGAGGACATCCTCTTATTGTCTCGATAAAACTAATTTAACAGCTTGCACCGCAAAGATTCGCCGATTCTATAGCAGAACTAATGCCAACATTGTCTATAATGTCTGCAGCCAAAGTTAGATTAATCTAAAGCTGAATGAAACACCTGCCCGTTCCATTTCCATGAATAATTACTCCACAAATAGAATCCGTCCGCAAAAATTCCTACCCTTCTGCATTAAATTGCTTTGAAACTTGAATAAACTCAAAAGTGGTTTGATCGTGCCGGAATTTATCCAGGTGAATATTTTTTACCCGCGAAAATATTTACGGTTTTGTAATTATTCTTGGCCAACAAACAAGAAATCGGTATTTGTTATTGCAATTGCGTGTATTTTAGAAGTCGCTTGAAAATTTGAATAAAACTCTGGTCACAACTTTTATTTTTCAGTCTAAAGCTCTGGTTCTTAAGTTAAGGAGATTACGCTTTTTACGTTAATGTAACTGCTTTCAGAATGAATTTTAATGAAACAAGATTGCGCTTAAGCCTCTTTACGCTTATTAACAAATAACTTTTTCGTATCGGAACACGAGCTTTCTGTGTTAATTTGGCGTCCAAGTTAAACTGTAGTCAAACAGTAAATTCCAAGCGTTTTTTTTACAAAAAAAATGTGTGCTTTTACTATTCTCTGAATTTTGGGCAATGTCAACATCGCCGAATTTACACCCCTCGGCAACTTTGTTTACGCAATAAGAAGGTAAAATTTACTTAACACGGCTTGATAAAAATGTTTGTTTTCGTTCACTCCAAGCAAATTCATTGCTCATTAGTGTTCTATAAACAATCAAGTTGTTCGTTAGAAAAACGGCACCAAAATTTTTTTGCCCAAAAATCAACCATTGAATTTTTGACTTTTGAGAACGGATTCTAAAGTAAAATGATCCGAGAAAAACGATAGCAAAAACCGTTTCTTAAAATTTTTCGTACTTTTAAAGATATTGAATTTTAAAAATTTTACAACAAATTCAATATCCGAAAATTTGATCGCTCATAATTCAGTTATTTCTAGGCCGATCTTAACAAATCTTAGCTTTTTGGATCTTGTAAAATGAGCACAATACTTTAAGATTGCCTAGTAAATAAGCAAACCAGCGACCGAGTTTTTTCTTATATTTGCCATAATTCCGAAGATATCGGGCAAAATCGTTTTCCAACCTTCAAAATTTTGGCCCTCTGGCAACAATTCAAAACTTCAAACGCCTCTAATTCGGTTATTTGTTGACTGACGAGAAAAACAAAAGTGGTTTTGGATCCAGCGCAAAATTTTACGTTAAATGAACCCATATAGTTCAAATTTCCTTAACAAATAAACTAGATATTGACCGAATTACTTTTTCAGGAGGTGATTTTAGGGTCACTTTCAAGACGCTGTTTCGGGGCGAAAACTGCCATTAATATTATTGACTTTACATCGATCGAAAGAGCAGCTCAAGATCTATCAACTGTCCAAATCTCAGATCGATCGGGCAACTAGTTTACGAGAGACGATCAAAAAACGAAAATTTGAAAATTGGCAAAAATTTTTTGCCCAAAAAATCGACCATCAAATTCTCGTTTTTTGAAGGCGTATTCAAAGTTAAATGAGCCGATAAAAACGATGGTAAGAACTGTTTCTCAAAATTGTTTGTAGTTTCAGAGATTCAACTTTGAAAATGTTTCAACTCAAAATTCAATATCCAAAACTTTTATCGCTCATAACTTAGTTATTTGTAACCCGATCTCAACGAATCTTACCATAAATAAGCGAGATAGCAACCGAGTCTGAATTAAAGACCAAAAGCTTGCGCTTAAGCCTCTTTACGCTTATTAACAAATAACTTTTTCGAATCGGAACACGAGCTTTCTGTGTTAATTTGGCGTCAAACTGTAGTCAAACATAAAGATTCCGAGCGTTTTTTTACAAAAAAAATGTGTGTGCTTTCACTATTCTCCGAATTTTGAGCAATGTAAACATTGCCGATTTTCCACCCCTCGGCAACTTTGTCTACGCGATAACAAGGTGAAATTTACTTAACACGGCTTGATAAAAATGTTTGTTTTAATTCATTCTAAGTAAATTCATTCCTCATTAATGTTCTCCATGTTCTATAAACAATCAAGTTGTTCATAAGAGAAACGGCACTAACTGCGAAACCTGCTAAAATATGTAAACACCTAACGGCGAGGTTTATAGCTTTAATGAAAAGTTTAACTTAACATCAGTTTAAAGGTGAATTTTAATCAAGCTTCCCGAATCCCCGATAATTAATGAACTTGCTCTAAAAGTAAAATTCCGAGTAAGAGGTCAATTATTAAAGGAAAAACTTCAGCCGCCAGCTCTCCAAAGCAAATTTGTCCACTTTGACTTTTTCAGCGAGATTATCGCACGATTTCATTACGACTCGTGTTGAAAATCGGATTAACTTTACTATATTAGATGTTTTAGGTTGAGTAACCGCAATATGCCGAACTGGCAGTTTACCGTGGGCGTAATATACGAGCAAATATCGACTGAATTCGCACGAAAATGGATCGTGGCTTTTTGCTGATACGCATTGCTGGCTTTAGAGGAGACTTTTATGAAAATGTACAATAATAACGCTATCGGACAACCAAGAAAAAAAACCGCCGCGGGGAATATGAATGGGACGTTAAATTTATACAGTTTTGCGATGCTGCGACCACACATGGCTTCTTGTTACGATAGTTTATTTGCTTAATTACAACTTGCAAATTTTCCGTGACATGTCAGAACACGAGAGGCGATAATTTAACTTGTAGCTATTCAGGCCAAAGTTCGAGGAGGTCTGCGGACGTGAAACGGACTAAGGGGCGAATTTATCAAAAAGAGAACGCCGGATTTTGCCATAAAATTCTAGAAATTAAATCTAGTAATTAGCTTTACCCGGATATTCTAATTTTCATGGTTTAATACAGATAGTAACGAAATTAAAATTGAAACGAACCAGGGATCATTTATGCACTGAAATGAGAAATTTACAAAAAAGCGTTTCGATCGATTACTATTTATTACAGTGGTCGACTAGATTAATACCCTTTCAAAATATCCCCCATGAATTGCACATTTTGAAATTTCACCAAACTTCTCCGTATTGAGATAAAAACGATAAAACTCCATTCAATTTCGTTGAATAAAACGTCCGAACAAAACAAGCCCCGTTCTTTCCCGTTTTTGTTATAATCTGGCCTTTTACGGCAAGTTGCCCCCGAAAACAAAAATTCGCGATTAAAACGCAAAAAGGTACAGATTAGAAGATTATCCATGTTTTCTGGTAAAACAATACGGATCTTTTCTCCCAAACAATATTCATGAGCGTCGCTAACGTTTTTCAATAAAACCCAGCAAAAAATGATTAATGATAACAAGGTCCAACCAAGAGTTCGCGAAGCAGTAAATAAATTCTTTGTTTTTCTACGAGGAAATTGTACGGTACATCATTAATTTATACAAAGATTTGGCAGACGAAAGTAATAAATGAACACATCGGTGGTTAGCTATAAATTTTGGGTTTAAAATATACCTATATAGCAGCACGTGTTGGAAAAACAGAATTATTGTTTTGGAGAGAATTGTACGGATATATACGAGTGCGGCTTTGTTTCATTGCGACAAAAGCTACCGGAATCGTGCATTTAGTCCGGAATTAAGATACTATCAACCGGAGTAAGTTTGCTCCTGTTGTATCGAGTTTGAATTTTAATCGTCTGAAAGCTCATACGGACGATAAAATTAACTGGGAAATGTGGTTCTCTGTGTAAACTTACACAGAAGGAGGTAGAGTTCTAACCATTTTGTACACATGTGTCTGCTTGTGAGGAAGTTGAAACTAACAAATAAAAAAATTAAACAACTCAAACTCCTCTCAATCTTCATTTCTCCAATTGATTGACCTGAGATGCCCAGTAACACTACGATTTAATCGATATGACTAGACCCAACTGATCCCAATTTCAACTCCATAAAATTCATCGCCATGTCGGAATGCAAATCACTGTTTTGGGGAAGCCCCCATTCACAGAAGATTGCCGCACAACGAGGTGTTGATTGACACTCATTTAATTAAACTTAAATGAAAGCGTTGACAAGAGTAGGTACTTAATTGGCTGGCTTTAAGCAAATCGGGGGTTTATTCATTTACACAATACTTATCCCACATCGATTTTCCGGAAGTCGTAATGAAGAGAATATCGAGGAGAAATTAAATAAGGAAACAGAGCAACAGTCAGACTGCTTTGACTACAAAGAGAGATAAATCATCCCGTTTATTAAAAATACTTCGAATTAAATAAAAACGGGAGTAAATTATGATCAAAGCTGGTTATCCTGCTAACTTCTACATTGAAAAAGTGAAATTTTTGAATTCGAACTATCTAAGATCGATTTCTAAGATAAAAAATTGCGAGAAAAACGATTCCAAAAAGAATTGTTTTATATTTGACATAATTTCACAGATATTGAGCAAAATCGTTTTTGAACCTCCAAAATTTTGGCCTCTGGCGACAACCCAAAATTCCAAACGCCTCTAACTCAGTTATTTGTTAACGTACGAGAAAAATAAGGATATTTTTGGATTCAGCGGAAAATTCTGCGTTAAAGAAGCTAACTCAAAGTTGCTTAACAAATAAACGAGATATAGACCGAATTATACATACAGAGGCTGATTTAAGGGTCATTTTAAAGACGCTGAACTGTTGAATTTTATATCGATCGAAACAACAGCTTGAGATCTATCAACTGGCCAAATCTCAGGTCGATAGAACGAACAAAACATGAAAAATAAAAAAAAAATCATCCCTTGAGTCGCAAAATTTCAAATTAAAATTCAATTTCCGAAACTTTGATCGCTCATAACTCAGTTGTTACAGAGCCGATCTTAACAAATTTTACCTTTTTGGATTTTGCGTAAAATGAGCACAATACTTTGAGATTGCTTAATAAATAAGCGACATAGCGACCGAGTGAATTAGACACCGAAAGGCAGCTAACTTCTATATGGAGAAAATGAAAATTTCGCAAACTATCTAAGACCAATTTTTAAGGTAAAAAAATCGCAAGAAAAACAGTCAGACTGCTTCGACACAAAGGCAGACAAATCGTCTCGTTTATTAAAAATACCTCGAATTAAATAAAAACGGGAGTAAATTATGATCAAAGTTGGCTATCCAGGGAATTGTGTGCCTCAAATGAAACCGGAGCATTGTTTTAACTCGGTAATTACCCCATAGTAGAAACATTGTGTGCACTTGAAAATTCCGTGTAAACTTGGGCTTAAAATTGGCGGATGCGCCGGGTTAATTTCACCCGGGAATATCGCCGTTTATAAATAATCGCGAAAAAGCTCCTTGTGGGGTAAAATCCTTTGTGAAACGCAAATCGTGTAATTGCTCGTAACTCCTCGAATTCCGTCCCTCAATGCGTAGAATAAATTCATTTAGCAACCGATACGTTTCATATGCAGCACATTTGCCTATTTTCGCACCGTGATTTATTAAAACATCGAAAAGTTGGAATGAGAGACGTAATGAAAAAATATAAGCCCAAGAGAAATCCCCCATAAATCTTGTTTAAGTTGCACCTCCATCATAAATCGCGAACGTAGGTCAACAGTTTATTTATAATTAATCGTTTCGACGGCGATTATCTGCGAAATTTACAACGATGTCAAAATTTCGTCCAATCTCATACAAAATCGTTCGAATGAGAGCGTGGCCACGCGACATTAAAATATAATAAATTTTTTGGAACGTGATATTTAGCACGTGATATTTGAACGCGCTATCGGTGTAATCGAGACGTGGACGTTTGAGTTACACATGCAAATAAATTATGTTGTTAATTGTTACTATCGATGGGTGGTACGACTGCTTTATGGCGTTATTTATGACTATGATTTACATCGAGGAAGTTGACGAGGGTGGAAAAGTGCACGTAACATGCGAGTTTATAATGGAGGTGTTGGAAGTGACGGCGCGTGGAATAACAAACAAATTTTTAAAAATAAAGACAATCAGGCAGTGGATATAAAATTTTTATTTACACACTGTGGAAGCGAATAATTATAAAACAAACATGGGAGTTCCAAAAAGCACAACACAAATGTGGACCTTGTTTTGTCTATTATGCCGGAAACAAAACGACAGAAAAAAATTTTTACACACTCGGGAAATTTTTAAAATAGCTAAATTCTTCATTGTAATAAAGGAACATAAACAAAAAGGAAATTACGACCTTATTCATAATTAAAATATCATTAGTCATAACAACCCCAATATATTTTGTGAGCACATTAATTTCAGAACGGCAAATATTGAACAAATTCCGCCCTATTTCAAGCTATATTTCCCGTTTTTTTCTGATAATTCTCTTCAGTTAATCTTCCTTGGGGAGTTCTATTTATGTGAACCTCTCATGTTTTTGTTTTTGGATAAATCCACTGGAGGATACCAATCAAATCGGATCCTCTAAACCTGATACGTATTAAGTTTTAGACCTATAATAACATGATTTAAAAATAACTTCAGTGTAAACAAAGTCGATGATCACATTCAAACCAATAAAATGACTATGGTACTGTTTTACACACTAGTTTTGACGCAGATTAAACAGTTGGAGTTGGAACAGTCGGCACGAACATGCGTTAAATTTCATTCAAATATGAGTACATTATTTACCTACAGTTTCAATGCCTGTCAAAGTGACCAATACTTTTGTGATACCATTTTCCACAAACGCTATATAAAGTTAAAATTTGGTTTTCATTTTAATTCTGCTTAAACTCTCCGACACGAATTTTAGTCAAGTTTATTTGGTTTTACAAAAATATTATTGTTTGATTTGGTTCTACAAATAAGCCTCTGTCATGAGGCCGGTTTTTATTTAGCCGCTCTGAATTGTATATTTTTTATTTGTAAATAAATAGAATGAGCGCTAATGCGTCCTTCTATTTGTGTTTTATTCACCTAATTTCCACTGGGAGTGAAAAATATTTCAATTTTCGAAAGGGTTATTTGCAGGCTCAACATTATTTTCTACAATAACTGTGTCAAAGGTGACATTTCGTTTATCAATTTTATTTCAAAATGACATTATTTTAGATCTAAATGCAAAAATGTTACATCAGAGTGCGTAAAAGTGACATACGTAAGTAAGTAAAGTAAAAGTAAAATTTTAAGTGCGCAACCGTTTTGTACTCGAGTTTATAAATGATTCATCAACTTTTCTGAGATTTCTAAATTTCTGGAATTTCTAAAATTCCATTCCCCACTCCAAAATAGTGCAAAAAGTTTTTTCAGAAAAGTGTCATTTTTAAAATAATTGTCAGAACAGTTACTTAGAGTTAAATTTTAAATTTTGTATTTTGCTGCACTCGTAAAAAAAATATTGTTTGCTGCTCCTGCGAAATAGACGTTACGCCCCCAACGGGTTTCCAACCTTTTGCAGAAATAGCTATTTTGGCTCTTTAAATTGTAAAATACTTTTTTCCGTTGCTTAGATGGTAAGCCCTTGTGTCTACAAATGTGTCATTTCAGAATAATAATGTCAACTTTGTACAATACAGCAGAGATATTAAGCTGAGAATTCAACTCACCATAGATTCGACCAATAAGAGACAATTATTTTTTCAAATAAACCAATCACAGCAAACTTGTTTTGGAAATCTCACTAGTAAAATTCACGAGTAAAAAATAAGGATATTTTTGGATTCGGCGTGAAATTCTGCGTTAAATGAGCACAATACTTTGAGATTGCTTTAAAAATAAGCGACATAGCAACCGAGCCCGAATTAGAGACTGAAAGGTAGCTAACTTCTACCTTAAAAAAATAAAATTTCGAATTTGAACTATCAAAGATCAATTTCTAAGCTAAAAAATTGCAAGAAAAACGATTCCGAAAAGAGTTTTTTTTGTATTTGCCATAATTCCGGAGCAAAATCATTTCCGAACCTTCAAAATTTCAAACGCCTCTAATTCCGTTATTTGTTGACTGACGAGAAAAGCAAGGGTGGTTTTGGATTCAGCGCAAAATTCTGCGTAAAATAAGCCCGTAAAGCTCAAATTTCTTTAACAAATAAACGAGATATCGACCGAAATAGATTTCTAGAGGGTAATCGATTGTAGAAAAAAACTACGCATCCCAGCGCATCCACCATTATGATGCGTGCATTTTAAATCCTGTTGTGTCAGTCGAAGTTTAAGCACACATTTATTGAAAAACACGGCGACTAATTTAAATGTCTGCCATAAATTATGATTTTGTGAATACAACTCGAACAGCTATTTGCTTTAAATAAAGTATGATTTGTTGATTTGAAAATTGTGTTTTTTCGTCTGCCCGCGTGAGTGCTTTCAGCTAAAAATATCGATCAGTGTTAATAAAGTTATAAATGAAATATAGCCTTATAAAATAAACAAAACTGCCAAGAGAGCAAGTGCAGCTTTATTAAAAACGAAACGTGTCAAAAGATTATTAAGGGGCAAAAATCAATTTAATAAAATGCACTTTCCGGGGTGTTTTCCGACATACGAAGGTCGCTTTTGTCGGACAAGAATACAAAGCAAATCAATTTCGCGAGTTAATAGTGTTGTAGGAGTTTCGCGTGAAGGATATTTACTATGAAATACGGGTAAGTCTTTGTTTCTGGCACGACACTTATTTTGTAGTGAAGAAAATCGATCAATTATCTTGCTCATCGTTTCATCCTGTCATTTTCCTCTTATTCATCTTTTTCCAGACCGGTGAATGCAGAAAAGGCAAATGATTAAAAGAACTCATTACCTCAGACATTTCTGTCGTGGATAATGCGGAATATTGCTAGATTAAGACGTATCAATTAAGACAAAAGCTTGTATATCATTAATCAAGCCCATTGTTGTACCATTAACACGATTCTCAAACTCCACTATTCTTGGCACGTAAAGATTTCTACAAGCCCGAAACACCGGATACGGACTGTAATTGGATTTTATTTGACAAAGTGCACAATTACTGTGTTCCTATGTCTATAAATTGTTATACGACATAACACTTCCAATGTGTCGTTAATTTCGATAGAATGAAAAATGTTCCGAAAAAACTCCAGACTCATTATTAAATGGTAACAATGTATACAGTACGTGGTCGTATGTAAAAGTCAGACAGTTCAGAACCGAGATTTAGTCCGTAAACCAGGAATGATGAAGAAGAATGGCACACCAGGGATGAATAAGAGAAGACCCGTGTGCGTGTAAAGTGCTCCATCTTATCTAGCAGTGTGGGCCGTCATTACATGTAACGCCGTTGTACTTTATACCATTATTATGGATGTTTGGTGTCTTCATTGCATTTTCAGCTCGTCGTAACACGGAGGTTAATGATTGTGTAGAAGCAGTGCAAGTGCACTTGTGGTTTATGGATAATTGAGCTTCAAGGGCGTGTTGTAAACTTCTGACAATGAAAGATCCCCATTCCTGAGCGTAATGCAAACCCTAAAATTATTAATTCGGGACCGAAAGGTGGGTTTTCACTGAGCGCCCCACATTCCTTTATTTATTTCACGGCGCGGCCCAAACAGGAAATTGGGGGATAAAGGGTAAGCACTCTTAAAGTATTACAGGAATGTGTTTATTCACATGGAAAGTTTTCATTTGCTTATAAAAAGACGACGAACCAAAATGTCAACTTTTTTAATAAAAGTTGTGTTTCTTGCAGTTTTGATGCTAGTCATAAAGTTTAAGGAGGTTTGTTTATGACTTATGTACAGGATGATTCACAAAAATTAAACTGAGCAAATACATAAACGTAGCACCCAGAAAAACGCAATAAAAAAAGCATCAATTTGAAAATTTGCCTCACTCAATAAAAGCGAGATGTCGACCGCAGAAGTTTTACCTAGTTTTAGTCGTGATTTTTTTTTTGACAAAATAAGGTTTTCCGGAAAATCTAAAAACAAATTCTTCACTAAACAATCGCTAGAAAAACGATGACAAAAACTTGATCTGTCGTAGTTTTTGGATTCTGCGTGAAATTCTGCGTAAAATGAGGACCAATACTTTAAGCTTCATAAATAAGCGAACTAGCGACCGAGTCTGAATTAGAGACCAAAAGGCAGCTAACTTTTACATTAAAGAAATGAAAATTTTGAATTCGAACTATCTAAGATCGATTTCTAAGGTAAAAAATTGCCGGAAAACCGATTCCAAAAAGGGTTGTTTTATTTTTGCCATAATTAAATATCCAAAACTTTGATCGGTCATAGCTCAGTTATTTGTTATCGGATGTGAACTTGAAGCTCAGATTTAGAATCTGCCCGAAATATTGCGTAAAATGCGCCTTAATAACCAAAATTTGCTCTAAAAATAAGCGAGATATCGACCGCAGAAATTTGACATAGTCATGAAGTTTAATTCGACTTTTCGACTTTCGGAAAATGTAGGACCGAATTTTTAACTGAAGTTTTGTTAGTTTGATATAAAATTGTGTAGGCGCTAAACCTCAGCAACACGACACGACGTTAAAAATAGCATCCTCAATGATGTTAAATTAACTGCCATAAGCAGGAACATCCTCCTCACTTTGAGAAATCTTTGACAGGTAGTAAATAATGGCAACTTACCTTTATTTTAGCAACTCATCACACAGCTAACCACTGTTTACAATTTGGGTTTTCCAAGTCCTCCTGATTTATGTGTAGTTCACCAAAACGGCTTAATTGAAAACATACCCGATGATTTGTGTCTTGTAGTTAGAATTTATCTCCCAAATAAAGATTCAAATCTAGAGTACCACAATGTAAGATTTACACACTGTAACTACGTATGAATTTAATGTAGCTCGTGCAGGAAGTGCGAAAGTAGAACGTCTGCCTCAAGGGCGCAGTTCCCGGCATAACAAGCGACCCCCATTTATTACAACTCGATGTAATTAAACACAAATTTGCGATTTTACGTGCGTAATGTAATTTAAAGCAGTACTGCTGAACCGCACTCATTATTTATTTCTGTTTGACTAACTATTACCGCGCTTAAGATTAAATGGGGTAATGAAATGTCAACATTTTCCTAAGTTGTCGCGGCTTTGTTTCGCTCACAACCATCAATTTATGTTTAGGGGCGATTTCCCTCAACTTCAATTTAAACTGTTCTATTTTAGTTTACAAAACAACATGTATGCAAGACGATTTGAAATTATATTTTCACGCAAAATGATCGATTGTTCAATTTTCACCTAAATTCCGGTCTATTTTAACATCATTTATAACACGGTTTGAGGCTAGAGTGGTTCCAAATAATTTGCTGTCCAGAAAACGTCAAAGTGAAACTTTCACAAAAGTGAACAACTTTACGGAGTTAAGTTGCGTGAAATTCGCTTTGAAGACGTATCGACAGCTTGATACTCTTCCTATTATGATTTTAAATCAATCAAATTACGAGACAAGTAAAGTAGATATACAACGCACACGTGCATATGATTAGTTGCATAGCTCTACCAAGATTATTTCTGCTTGTTTTGCTTTATCAAGATCGGTAATGGATAACGTACCGTTAGAAGTAATGAATTCTGTTCTGTTCATTGAATGCTTGAGTGAACTCGGTGCATAATATCAGATGAACTTCATAACCTTCCCCTCGGGTTTTATCGCATATAAATGCAAAATATCGATTTCTGATAATTATAATTAATGCAACGGCTTTGAATTGCGGATGCTAGCAATTAATAGTTCATTATAAGAAAAAAAAGAGTGCAAGACTACGTTAAAATATTCAGTCATGTTATTCGGTATTTTCTGAAATGAGTGAAGAAACACTTCTTTCTGCAACAATCTACGCAATTACTTCTTTAATGACAGCACTCCAAATCAATTTTCTGCAGATTTCCCAACTCCTATTGTCAAGATAAGGTTACATTGCAATATACAAAGTACCTGCGCCACAAATTATTAAAATGATTTTAAATCATTTACTTTTACTTTTACAGCGAAAATACCTTCCCGTGTCATTAATTTTCGATTTACATTTTAAAAATCGCTCTAAAAATTAACGAGGGTCCGTTGAATCTTCCTTTCTCTTTGTGTCGCTAAAAATCGATTTTAAGGAGCCATTACTACCTTTCTTTACGTAAAGGCGATCTAATGTAACAAACTTAGCTAGCGTATTTAGCTGCAGTTAAGTAGCTTATGTTGCAAAGCTCCAAGATGCAAATTTAATTTCCCTTGTAATTTTTTAACGACGAGCGATTCATAAACTAGAACATTTCACTCGCGCAAGATTATCAACTAAAGAAATACCACAAAATCGCTCGAGAAAGAAGAAAGCGGAAATAATCCTCGAAAAAGAATTGAGAGCGGAATTTAACCTGCAGTAATATGTTCTTGCAATTACATAAAAGACGCAGATTGTGATGCAATTAAGTCCCCGTGAATTATTTATTGTTTACAACAAAAAATCTGAAAAATCCATCATCTGGTTAATGACCGCCGGCTTATATAACCCGATTTAACACATGACCTTTCCAAGAAAAATGTGTTTCGAGGCTTAAGCGGTAAGCGCTCAATTCCAACTTCTTGATTGAGTGCACAATATCCACCGGTGAAATTGAACACTTTCGGTGACACGTGCGAAACTGAAATTTTCATGCACTTTCCCTTTTAAATTCGTCCTGTGGTGTTTCAAGAAGTGAGGAAACGCTCTTTCAAACGGAATTTGATGAGCGAAAATTGACTTATGAGGGTCACCTGTCAGGTGCTAAAATCTTGATCCAATTATTCGGTTAACATGCCACAATTAGGGACTCCGCAGAGTGTGAAAGTGGATACTGTGTCTTGTAAATGGGCTTGGCCACTCACGAGACGAGAATGCATATACAGTGGGGTGCGGCTTATATAAAATACTTGGCACCAATGGACATGTTTCAGTTGTTGAGTGGTTGAGGTGTGCAAGATGAAGGTAGCAACTGGGATAGTGTGTGTACTATTTTCGGTAAGAAATTTGGGAAAAAAGTGCAGGGAATTTCACATAAATTGGCAGATAACGCAATGATAAATTCCAAACGCAGAACCGGTTAAGTGAACTTTGATGAAGAGATGCTAAATAATTACATGGCGATAAATTTCAATTTGCGACCGCATTTGTTTGATTTTGATGATACATCTGTACATTCTGATGTACAGAAATAAACCCACATTATCGAACTTAATTAAAACAGCAAAATTTTTAGAGAACTAAGTTTTCTGACCTGACCTGACCTGACCTGACCAGTAAATCACATTTTCTGATTGACTATTTTCTCTTTCCACAATTCAAGAATTTGTGCGCCAATTATGTAAACATTGTTTTGAATTTCAATTAATTAGATAATTAAATACATGCAAATTGCTACAAAAGGTGCATCTCATTAATTAAAACCAAACAAAAGTGTCATGGGGAAATTAATTAACGGTTAACATTACATTTAATTAATTTAGACAATTTTTGATTTGTGTAACAGAGAAACTCCATCATTTTTTATTTAGATTTACTTTTGATTATGAAATACGGAAGAGTGGCATGATTATTTTTTCAAGTATGAAAACCTTATTTTTATGTTTTCTTTGAATTTTTTTCCGTTTTGTCTAACAATAATTATTCGACACTGACATTTATAGCCACTTATCTGATTGCAATACCTCGCTCGCTACTTCAAATGAAGGATTTCGCCTCACAACATTCTTAAGATAACAAATCATACTGATCATTTTTTTATATTATGTCATAACTAATTATGAACTTATATTAAGTAACCAGGAAACATAATTTCGTTTGCCCCACATATTATTACTTGCCACACATTTCCCTAAATTTCTTTACTTCCCCTTAGCGTTGCAGCAACTCTTCAAACTCGCTACCGGCGACGCCTATCCTTGGAATTCCTCGTACTCTCAATGCGAAAGATTAACCTTGCTCTTACTAATTTCGGTACAAAATTTTTCCAGAAGAAATGTCCACACCTTTTAAATCGAAAATACTTGTGGTCAAGTATTGAACAACTCATTATGCAACTCATTTGAATTTCCAACATGCTCCACTTTCTTCTTTCTCAAAATTCATTACGTATTGTACAAAAAATAAACAATTCGCATTTGAATATGAACGTAATGAACGTGGGTGTTTTTCCATGAAGCTGATTTTTTTAACGTTCGAACATCACTCATTTGTCAAATAAAACCCACTACAAAACATTTTCATATTTTTCATGAAACATTTTAAAATTTTACAGATAGTTTTCGACAGCATCACCGCCCAATTCCCCCCGCGGCTTAACATCCCCGGTGCTGTTCTTGTTTCACAAGGGAAACCAGCCCCGTTCCGCCACCAAAGAATCAACGATGGCCCCCCTCTTCGTGTTAGAAGACCGCCTATTCCTAACGCCGCCCCTATACCCATCCGTCCCGTGATTGAAGAACCTGAAGAAGCTCCTCCAGCTCCAGTTTCAGGCAATTTTGATGACGAAGTGACGAAATTAGGAATCTCAGCTTTACAGAATGCAGTAAGACAAGCTGTGACACCGGAAGAAGAAACCACACGTCCGGTGCATTTCCGACCCGAGCGACCCATTCCTGTGCTAAGGGAAAATGTAAGGGACGGTCCGCCACAGGGTAGGCCTCTCCCGGTGTTGAGGCAGGAACCGAGGGAGAATATTCCAAGACCTTTGTTGAGACAGGAAGTTAGGGATGAGGGGCTGCCTGTGAGACAACCGCAGCCGGTGAGGCACCAGGTAAATATTTACCATGAGGAAGTTAATTGAACACTAGATGAAGCAATAAGTTACAATCTGTATTAAATTCGAGCTCCATAATACCACAATCAATTTTTGCCTTTCAAAGCTGGACAAAAAGCTCCCGTGAAAGAGCTTTTACGACCAATTTATTTAATCAAACTCTAATATGGCAATGACAACGAAATTTCAATTTCAAACAGAATCGAAAATCAGGCCAATGAAGTACATTTCATTTTTCATTTTAATTTTCAATTACTAAACATCTCTCGTTTAAAAAAAAGTTATTAAAGCCAGAATATTAGAACGTAACAATTACAACTCCATTATTGTATAGCAGCTATTGCAGCATGAAGGTGAGCGACAAAAACCACAACTTGTACTTTCACGATGAAATTTTTAAGTAAACAAAATAAAACCTTTAAATTATAATCTTCATGAAAAAGAAAGTGAATGAATGCCACAAGACAATAACACCGAAAATGGGATCTTCAGAAAAACCCGTTTAACTCGTTTTTGCCATAACGAATAAATATTGGCACCTGGAACTTATATTGTAATTTAGCACCGATTTTATAGGCAAAACTGGTCTTTGGATGTATTTTTTGTAATAAAATTCAGGATGTTGTATAATATGAGTATTAATGATATTTTCAATGGAATCAGTGCCTCTCTGGGGGCACAAACTGCTACAGATCAATACTCGTTCTTCCATTTTATTATTTTTTTGTTCTCTGTTGTTTTTGCTCCGTTAAGTTTCATTTCCTTTGTAACACTTCATGACTTTGTAATACTGTTCTTTAGAAGCTAAATAGAAAACAATGAAGTTTTATACACAAACAACAAACTATAACTGTTGTTAATTGCTTTCTTTTTGTACTTTTCAACGCTGTTCCGAACAGTCTTTCCAGAGTTCAATTATTCGGCAATGTAAGCAAAATTATGCAACCAATAAAACACAAAAAATGCTCTTGTAATTTAGATTTTTTTTTCTTTCAGACTCGTCAACAGATCCCCGTCGCCGCTCCCCAGCAGGTAAGGCAGCCCACCCGCAGCCCTGCCAGACAACCCTCTCAATATCTCGATGACGAGGGGCGCCCTAGCAGAACTCGCAAGCCTCCAGTCCAAATTCTTCGAAAGTACAGAACTGACAATGCAGATGGCAGTATAACATGGGGTTTCGAAAATGAAGATGGTACTTTCAAAGAAGAAACTTTGGGTATCGACTGTATTACTCGCGGGAAGTACGGATACATAGATCCTGATGGTGTGCGCAGAGATTACAGTTACGAAACGGGGAACAAATGTGATGAACCTGAAGAGGAAGATGAAGATTTGCTTCCGCAGAGACCACAGGTGCATCCGCAACCTAGGAAACCGCCACAACAAGTACAGTTCCGACCGGCTCCTGGGGGACATATTTAGGTTTAGATAGGATAGTTTGTAATGCCATAATGAGATAATAAATTAAATACTACAATCAGTGGCTTGAATATTTATTTGCTTACAATTAGAAAGAAACTTATTGTTAGAAATAGAATTAGTAGGGCCTCTGCCTGTGGTTGTTGTAATTCTGAGAGTACCCTTTTCGCCCTCCTGAGTTCCACGAGTCAGCAGGAGTGATGGCAATGTCCATAAAGTCTCCTATTGAGAACCTTGATTGACTCAAAGTTTTCAAGTCATCAGGGCCTTTGATCCCTGTAGTCGTGCTCCCAATTTCCCTCATGCGGTAAATAGGGACTCTCATGTCAGGAAAAACTAGAGAGAAGCTAAATTTAGTCCCTTTCCTTCGCGCATCAGGATTCACTTCTTTGACTAATTGAGTCAATTCATGGAGCGTCGCGTCCTTCCAGGTATAAATTTGTAACTCATTTTGAGGAGTGTTCCCTTTATTGTAGTCTGTCGGTTTAAAGTGGTAACCATTGGAAGACACAAAAACGCGAAGAAGAAAGGGGCACACCTAAAAAAACAATCAAGCTAATTTACAGGTTATGCGAACTCACTTTTTGTCTGTCCACCGCATCATCTTTCTTCTCTTCAATCACAATATCTACTGAGGTCATGGCGGTTATTTAAACGTTAAACAACGTGATTAGTCCACTTTTTAGTCAAAAACACAAATTTGAGAAAAGTGAGGTTAGCTAGTGTTTACGAGCTTGACATTTGACAGGCGGCGTCCTTGTCAACTTTCATTTCAAAGCACCACGTGAAGTTAGCCTGCAGATAAAGAATTAATGATTAAAATTATTAATAAGACATTTTCGAAGTTGGTAATTGCCAATGAGTACAGAACTGTGCGACTCACACATGTGGTAAAGGAAAAAAATGAATTTTTGAGGGTCATTAGGGCTAACTTCACAACAATCCCCAATCTCTGAGGCGGCGATAATGAAATATTTTAATTAAACAAGCGAATTACGTTGTGTTTTAAAATAGAAACTACTGTAAAATTTTCGCCTTTACAAAATTGATAACTTTCAATGAATTATTGATGTTCTAATTAAAAATAAATGAAAATTAATAAGCGGAACAAAACGCCTACGCCACTGCTTGGGATGGGTTTTAAACTGAAGCCACATGCGCGAGTTCTTGAATTTGATTGGTCAATATTATCGGATGACATTTTATTGACATTTTAAATTCTAACCTAAAGTTAAGTGTTAAGCAAGTGCCGCTTGTTGTTAAAGGTAATTTATTGGCGGTTAATTAGAAGTTAATTACACGGTATTTTAATGCAGTTGTTATTAAAATTAATTGTTTACATTGGTCAGTCATTTCAATTAATAAGTGATATTTCCTTCATAAAAGTAATTATTTTTATCAACTTTTAAATTAAGGGCAAATTCCGGTAATATGTTTGCGGCTCATAAATGTTTTATACACTTTGTCAGTGCATTAAATATTTTGAGCTTGCCCTTAAATAAATAATCTACGTACTTATAAATTCCTAAATTGATTGTTATATCACTGATTGTTGAATAGGAGTGGGGAAACTATAATCATCATTAAAATATACTTAAACCGTTTGTTCTCATTTTATTGTTAGTTATTAATCTTTCTTTTATTCAACAGGTGCTCAAAAATGCCTGAAACTGAACCCAACGTTATTGTAGGCCCTGAATTAGAACGCTTTCTTGAAGGTTCTTTAGGAGAACTTTTACTCCTGCTATTAAAGACACATTGTGATAATGTTTTACAAGTAAGTATAATCTAAAAACCGCCAATTAAACAATTGCAAAATACTGATATTGCTCTTTAGGTTGATGTTAGCACAGATGAAGAATTACCCGCCAGTTTATTACTCAGCCGCGCTATTAAACTTGTAGAATGGCTTAGAAGGATAGGAATTCAACCTGGAGAGTCCGTTTCCATAAATAGCGAAAATCGATTAGAATTCGCTGTTATTACAGTTGCTACGTTTCTTGCAGGGGCAGTGTTCGCCCCTTTGAACCCTGACTATACTCCAGGTACGCATACCTCAGCTGATCCGCTCGGAGTCCAACTCCTTGAAAGATAAAGTTTCAAAGTCAACACAGTGAGAAGTGTAAACTTTATCTTTACAAAAATCAGTGTCGTAATAACGTGTCAACTATTATCTAATCATTTAGAACGATTGACCTTTAAAATTAACAGCGTGACCATTGAATATTTGTCGACTCATTATTGATTCATCATGTATTTTTTGTCTATTTTCGCAGTCATTAAATCTTATGTAAATTTAATGATTTAAAAACAAACAAACATTAAACGAATGTATTCTTCCAAAGGTGAACTGAAACATGTCCTCAGCCTCTCAAAGCCAAGAGTGGTTTTCTGCTCTGAATTGACCATCGAGAAAATGACACGCATCTTGCCCGAGCACCCAACAATAAAATATCTTGTTCTCTTCGGCAAAGACAAACTCAAACACAAACAAGTCATTATGCACGAAGATCTAATCGCAGGTAACAAGAGAATTGCACAAAACAAATATTCATCTTCACTTTTCGCAGGAGCTGACTTAAACGTTGATGAAAGTTTCGAAGCCACGGCGGTGGAACCGATTGAATCCATCGCCACTATCCTCATGTCTTCAGGAACGACCGGCTTGCCGAAAGGAGTGATGTGCACTCACGAAAGCATGACATGTTACGTGGACGTCATGAGGTAAAAATTGTACCAATAAACAAAAACTTCGATTACATTTGGTGATTAGGACCACCATGGCCCAAATCATCGAAAACGACGACCCCAGCGACGCTATGATGGGCCTCGCGCCGTTTTTCCACTCCATGGGGTTCATGCTAATGTTTCTAAACCTCCTCCGTGGCAAGAAAATGGCTGTTCTGAGCAAGTTCAAAACGAAAGTTTTTCTGGACGCGCTGGTCAAGTACAAAATTAAGCGATTGGTGGTGCCGCCCCCAGTCATGTTGGTGCTGCTCAAACACCCCCTCACCAAACAGTACGATTTATCGGGTATCAAAGAAATCAGAACTGGGGCTGCCCCCATGGGAAAAGACATGGAAAGGGAATTAAAGGACCGTTTCAAAGTGGGGCACGTTTCCCAAGGCTACGGCATGACCGAGACTACTTTAGGGGTCTTGGTGAGTCCTTTGGGGACCACGAAAGTTGGATCAGTTGGGAAAATCGTCCCGGGAATGATGGTCAAGGTAATTTGTTTTCCGTTCTGTTTCCGTAGTCTTCAGTTTTTTCGTAGGTGATTGATGACAGTGGGAAGGCGCAAGGGCCTTACAAAGAAGGGGAGATCTGTTTCAAGGGACCTTTAATTATGAAGGGTTACATCGACAATCCCAAAGCCACGGCAGAAACGATAGACAAAGACGGCTGGATCCACACAGGAGACGTCGCGTATTACGACGACGACGGCTACTTTTACATCGTCGACAGAATTAAAGAGCTCATCAAGTACAAAGGCTATCAGGTGGCGCCGGCGGAACTCGAAGCTCTCTTACTCACACATCCGGCGGTGGCAGACGCCGCCGTTATCGGCTTGCCTGACGAACGGTCTGGGGAACTGCCCCTCGCGTTCGTCGTGAAAAAACCGGGGAAACCCGTCACAGACAAAGAACTACAAAAATTCGTTGCAGGTAAAGTATTCGAACGCCACGTACATCCGAAGATTAATCTTCAATCCTTCAGATAACGTGTCTACTCAGAAGCAACTACGCGGTGGTGTTGTCTTCGTGGACGAAATCCCCAGAAACCCTACTGGTAAAATACTGCGGCGGCATTTGAGGGAGCGCGCTCTCAAACTCAGGTCAAAGCTTTAAGTACTTAATTTGTTGGTGATATTTTAATTTAATGCCCTTGTTGATAATTTTATACATTTTTGTTATGTGTAGTAGCCGTACTTAGTAACCGAAGATGTAAGTTTGGTGGCCAAATAAAATAAAATGTAAAAAGCGTTTTGTATTAAGAAATCAGAATACAATATTTACAATACACAGTTTCATAAATTCAACTATTTCACAATAATGAAAGTGGGTATCAATATGCTACTTTTGGATAAGGGCAATTGTCCTCATTCAGAAAGTAGCTATTGGTACCTGCTAATGAAAATAATACTTAGTACACGAAAGTTATTATAAGGATCTGAGATCCGGTTAAAACTAGCATTTTGGCTTGTAACCTCTGAAACTGAACCTGCAACAACGCAACTTTGGGGTTTTCTATTTAAACAGCTTCACAAATAAGAAGTAGTACACATTTTAAAACTGGACAGTCTTTAGAAAGTTCAGGTGTTTGAACTCGAATTAGTTAACCCTATCTATATGAATTATTTAGTACATTTCGATAAGGAAGCGTTAAAGTCAACAATAACTTTGAATGGTACATACACATCTATTGGATTAGGATATAAAAATAAATTTGTAATATCCCAAACAATCGCTTGGATGTCATATTACAAGATAGATCTATTTTTATTTTGCGACAACCACGGCTAACGAACCCAAAAAGGAAGATATGTAAAAATCGGCGCAGAATCCTGCAAAAATTCGCCTAAAATTCATTTAAATAATCACAAGTCTGTCGTACAATCACAATACACAACTACTCTTCCGTTAAAACCTGTAAAACTCGCGTTTTCGACCAAAACAAACCATCTGTACAAGGAACTGTTGGAACAAGACCATAAAATGTGACATACAACTAAAAATAAATAATCGCCCTTATAAACATTCACTTCACATGTTGGAATTAAAAAGCACAAGTAATTAATCAGAATCGTCATCCGCACTCGGATCAAACCCAGAGAGGTCTGCCGATTGCAGATGACCCTTCATAAGAGCGTATTCGATCAAAGCGAGATGACAGAATATGTACTGATCAGGCATTTGGATGGAATATGCGCGTTGAGAGCGGATTCGCTCGACGGTCCCTCGGATATCCGCCGTCCCCAGATCTTCCAGGCGCGAAATGCAGATGTCTAACGTGCAGAAGGTACCTGTTCTCCCGATCCCCGCACTGCAATGGACCACGATTGGAGGCCCTCGAGGGTGACCCGCCCATGTGTCGCCCAACGCCACGACCATGGCGGTCTGTTTTCGTCGAACTCTTTCTAAAAACTCCAGCATCGCTTTAGCTGAACGAGGGACGCCGTAGTCGGGCCACGAGGTGAACTGCCAATGCGAGACTTCCCTAGTTTCGTCAGTCTGAAAAGAGCAAAACTGGCTTTGGGGCATCGAACTCTATTTTTGGTGCAAGTCTTTGGTTATTGAACACAGTCCCCAAAGACCCGTCGGTGCGTTCTTTCTTACTTTAGTATTGATAAGGTTAATCGTGGTAACTGTATAATCCGAGTCTTGCTCCACAGCTATCGTTTTCACCGTAAATTGACCATAGGTGGCTTCGCCCCCGACTTCAGTCTCCCAGTACTGGTGGCATTTCGGACGCCCTCTCTCCATCACTCTTGTCGTCATCACTATCACTAAAGTGTGTTGTTCCCATATCATCCGCCAAAACTCATTTGTCGTTTTGGGTAAAGGACCTGCAATCATTACATCAATAACAGACATGAGTTTTTGCCTTCATTAACTCGTTATCTTAACCCGAATTTGGCTTTGTAATCTTAATCCAAATATTTAACAAAAAAATTCATAATGGATCAGAAAATTAACTTCTTTATGAGTTGGCCGTCAGCGTTATCGTGCGAACGACATATGGCAGGTATTATGGCCGAAAAGTGACAAGACAGAAAATAGATTTTGATATACATACAAAGTCCATGAATATAAATGATGGGTCATAACGTGTAGATAACGTAAATATCGCATCCGCGAATTCTGCATTAGTGATACGAGGAATGCGGATAGCATTTCCCGGCCGCAGAAGCAAGCCAAAAATGAAACTAGGAAATTTTTGTCATTTCCTCGAGAAACCGCTAGTTCATTTCCTTTACCTTGTGTGTTGATGAAAGCATTCTTTTGCTTGTATCCATCGACAAAATTGGCATGTATATAATCACTGTCCTTATCACTATCAATTTCCGAAAGAATCACTCTACTATGATCATAACACAACACGTCAGTGTAACGATTTTTCGGCAAGTTGTTTTTCAATTTCGCCACATTAAAAGTCCCATCAGGGGGCCTCGCTCGGATTTCAGCATACTCCTGCATAAGCCCCGAACGTCCTCTATCTCTAACATAATCGACTAATTGTGGCATTGTAAGAGCGGCACCATCCCCATGGAGCGAGTCATCATCTGAAAATCCACTCGAAGCGCTACTTGGAGGGTTCAAATTCCCTTCTTCAGTCCAACTATCCACATTTATATTATTGGTCGATGCCGAGATCTCGATCTCGGTCGGGGTGCGGATGCGCTTCTGCGGAGATGGCGTTTTGCCATCTAAAAAAACGGGGTTAAAAGAAGTCGGACTCGTTGGAGGACTACCAACCATATTGCGGCAACGAGGATTCCTCCCGAGCGGTCATTGACTGCATACAGAATGATAGCCAACCATTATGGTCCAGAATAAGAGAGCCTCCAAGTTGGGTCGGCAAGGACTCTCTTGGTATGTGCGTTACCAGTTGCGCCACTGAAACGGTGTAAACTCTTTCGCGGAGTTTCTCCCTCACGAATAATCGGAGGATTTTGAACGGAGCTTTGAACCACAATGGGGCCGTTACTATGAGCACCTTTTTAAGCTTGGCTGGATAACCACCCTGAAAAAGAAAAATAATTTACATTTTGAATGTAGCATGAATTCGTAAGAGACGAGTTAGTCCGTGGAGTGCAATTAACAAACTTTACTCCCAACTCCATTTCTGGTGTCGCGTTCAATTCCAGAGTTGTGTAATTACAGGAAAACAACGAAATGTCGTCGTTGTGAAGGTGCTTTTTCTGTGTGCGCTTTGATTCGAGCTGGAAAATTAGATGGAACGACAAACGCAAAAAGAGCTCTGATATGAACGAATTCGCTTTATCCAGTTAAGTTAACCATACAACTGCTAACTACATTACAGATCAAAAGACGTAAATAGGACACGAACCAGAAAAAACTTCAAAGGTGTTTTTTATCACAGCAAAATATTTTGAAACCACGAGATCTGCAGATGACATCCTGAAATCTTCTTCTTTTTGATACAATTGGGTGTAAATTGCACGTGGCAACAAGAAACTCCCAACACTTTTTTTAGAACAATTTTCTTGTCACCTTTCAGCTCACCTTGAGAGCGATGACACAACGTTACACCACTTTTCTAAATAAAAACACACATTTTTGTATTTATTATTTAAAAAAACATAATTTTCCAAGTTCAGTTGAGAGTTCAAGGGTTTTCACTTTACAGCAAACTCGTTAATTTTGAACGCAATAAAACTTTAGCGGCGTTTAAATTTAAGGAACATTTGACTTGTTCATGAGGATAATATTAGAACATGTCACCTTTCACATAATTGCAGTTGCAATATCAAAGAAACTGCCTAGAATCTAGAGTCGGATCTTTCATCACTATCAACATTTTCCGAAGAAAATAAAAGTTGCACGGTTTCGTGTGAGAGAATTTTAGATTTTTATCAATAAAAGATCAATCAGAATAGCAATAAATCTTGTTTATAGCCTACATAAATGCAGTGGTTTTATTGTAAAAGTATTTTAAAACCAGCGAGCGTACATCGATAACAGTTTAGATACTCATGAAAGAAAATCCATCAAACTTTTTTTGAAACATTTCAATTAAAAAAGCACCTGTTCGCTGGATTCGTACTAAACGAGACCTCAATAATTGAGCTCCGAGAAAAGAACTAAATTGAATAGGTTTCACTCCCTGTCGAGACCAATTCAAGTCACACAAAAAAAGTTGTGGTGAAAAAAACGAGGGGGTACTGTAAAATACTAGGAACGAAGTTGGTAGCTTTGGTTGACAGTGCTACCAACATTTTAAACCGCAACAGGGCCTCGTGGACATGATTTGACTTGAAACCTTTGGACTTTTATTTGTTTCCACGAATCGATCGCAGCAAGGAAGTTAATTAATAAAGGTCAATGTCAGTCATTGTTGAATTAAATTGGAAATATTTCATCACACGTTTTCACTTTGTTATCAAATATGTAGCACCCTTTCGTTCCATTGTGTGTGTATTTTTAATGTTAGAACACACGAACAATTATGGTAGCCGCTACTGCTTCTATTATGTCATAACCGTTTGATAAATTACAAGTTAATATCCTCCATGACGTGTTAATATAAAATAGGACGTTAACACAGCAGTAGATGCAAATTACATTTATCTCGAAAAGACAAACGGTGCTGCCTCGATTTCTATTATCCACACATAAAAGCTCATAATAGGCATTGTTGCACAAATGTATTTTCCGCTATCGCTTGTTATTACATCAATGAGGAATTATACGTCCACCACAAATTTCCTGCAGTATTTGGCACGGTTTTCCATCAGGTGTTGTTACATAAATTGCACCTAGTGAATAATCTTTTTCGAAATAGATAAACTAAGTTAAGAACGAACAAAGCCTCGTTTTATTATCATCAGCACTCTCTCTTTTAATCACTTATGAATAATGACCCACATTGCACACACCTACGTTTGTTATCAATACCGACGTGAAAAACTGCACTGACATTTCAGCTGCTTTCTTCGTTGACAATAGTGGTACAAATAAGAGATGAGTACCGGAAGTAAATAATTCAATGGTCCTCGAGTAAAAAAATTCTAGTAACAATCAGTTGAGACAATGTGGAGGAAGTCCCATTACCTGACTGAAATAGGTGAGTATCGCGGAATTGGCGTTCAAACAAAACAAGCGGAAAGGAATATGGAAATTGATGAACAAAAGACGCCTCCGTTACACAACTATTGACAATGAAGTGTCGGTATGTCCACATTCGTATGCGATAGACGTGCCGGTTGATAACTGTAAAGAGATGTTGTGAGGAAGCCGGAAATGACCAAACATACCTGAAGATAACAAAACCAGCATCGCGAAATTCGCACCACACACTCTGAATTTAACTTCCACGTCGGCTAATCGTTACGAAATCCACCCAATTTAACCACCAACCCCTAATAACCACAACAACAAAAATCGACGCACAAATTACGTAACGCTCCTTACCTAGAACCGTTCCAGCGTCGCATGAAAAAAGCACCCTTAGTGAAAGCAGCACACACCCCGTCCCCACAGTTGCAGCTTGATACAGGGGCGATTTTTACCCTCTTGTCTAGTTTCTCGAGCAACAGATCAAAACGTTTCATGCGACTAAAATCGATGTCCCGGTGTATGTACGCCGCGACGCCGCGTATGTCGAGTTTGCGCACATCGTCATTTCGAAAAAAAGTCATTCGCACGAATTCGAACGCGAAAATAAAATTTCGAGAAAGTAAATAACAATATCGGAATTTTAGGCGCGCACTTCGGAAACGATTGCAAACAACTAAAATGACTCACTCCAAGATGTTTCCGACGTAATGGTGGGTGCCTCGTCGTGTCGTGGATTTAATAAGCTCGAAATAATTAGTGTAACAGGTTCATATAAATACAATGAAAAAAATGCGGTTGCGTACGCTTAATCACCGTAATAAGTAGGTTTTGTTTTGTAAAAATGGACGCTTGTGCTGTGAACGTGTTCCATTTTGTACTGATTCGAATATAATAAAAAGCAGGTGGACAAATTTAAGGACTTTTACGTGACCACAATTTGTTTTAGGACGGTTATCCTGAAATTACTTTTAATAACAATGACGGCAGAGATGCAATTTTTAAATTGCTTAATGCGCAGCGTTTTTTACATCATGCTTGCTTTCAAAGAACTCATGATGGGATAAGCAAATTTCTTTCGATTTTACGAAATTCCGCGAAGCATTTATCCATGTTTTCAAGGAGTTCCTGCGAGTTTACACCAAGGTAAAAAATTCCATAGCTGCGTTCTCACGAAAAATTGCCCAAAAAACACCCAAAATTCGTCTATTTCTTCCTGTTGAAACAAAATCAATACAATCGATTTATAGCCAGATGGTTTGAGATTATCGAAGGTCGTAAATCTTGCCAACGACCTAAAAAACTGATGACATCTGTGTGGAGACGTAATGGTTTTACTGTCTTTTGCGAAATTTATTATCTATCGTTCGAAGGTTGCAAATAAAATAACACTTTGAATAATAGTGTGCGCAGGTTTGTACACAGATTGAATGTCCTTTTTAGTAAAACCAAAAAAATCTCGACAGGAAACTAATTTTAACGACCATTTGGTACATTTCTAGTATTAAAGATGCCAGTGGCGTCACAAATTATGTGTGGGCTCTAAAGTGGCTATTTTTCGTTTAACCAAGTTTTTTTTTATTTTAAAACTCTAACTCAGAAATTTGTAGATTTGATTCTTGTAAAGCTTTGAATGTCGGACCCCTCAAGGCCATGAGAACCCGTGGAATCCCCGTGGGTACACACTGAAAGATACGAAAAGTGAAATCTAATTTGCAAAATTTTAAAATGCCAATTTAGTTTAATTGTTTTCTAATTCCCAATACAATTCTTGGTTTGACTATTAATCTTTGCAAATACAGTCGACCCCGCTTAATTGGGGCCCTAGATAATTGGGACAACCGCCTTATTGGGACATTTTATAAAAAACGGAATCAAATACAGTGAAACTTCACTTAAACGGACACCACTTGTTTTCCCGAGCAAAGTCGACGGTAGCTGCAAGTTCCAGTTTGAACCATAATATTTAATATATTTTTTAAACAAAATGACCCAGTGGTCAGAAAAAACGTATTTCGTGATTGTAAAACCGTGGCCATGCCCAATGCCATCTTTTTATCGTAAAATTTCTAAAAGTCTAGAATTTTACACAAATAACTAATCCGTTTTATTCTGGTCCGAAAAATATTAATGTGTCAATTTAATTTAATGAACAGCGATCAGTGATGTTAATGGGCAGCTATTAATTTTTTTTATTTCTGGCTCACCTTATTCAATAAATACGTTTAAAAAGCAAAAAATACGTTACAAATGTTTGCATGATCATGTTCTAATTTAAAAAAATAAAAGAAAAAGCCGATGACGTATGTAAGGTAATTTCTATGCATAATTTTGCTCTTCATTAGTCATTTCAACTGTAAATTTTCGGTGATTAAAAATCGAATCGCAGTAAAGTTTTCTTGATGCCGTGCCGCTCCAAGCATTTTCCAAAGACATAAAATTTATCAACCAAACTTCTGAATTTCCCCACGTGAAGTATAAACTGTTTACGATCAGAACGGATTTAACTAAAATCGCCAACTTAAATAATGAAATTCTCTCAAACTGAACAACTTTATGGGTAATCAAAGCTGAAATTTCTTAGTATGATTCAACTGCCATTAAACTAAAAGCATAAAATGATTAGACGTAATTGCTTTGGTTTGTTGTAATAGCAGATATGAAAAGCATTTTCTTTCAAATCGAAAAAACTAAGCTGTTGACCCGCATTTTACGTAACACATTCTTTGCGCATTTCCATACTTTTATTATCGCTGATTTTATAACCAACATAAATAATGACTGCCCTTGGAAAACAAGGTTTTATTATGTGGGCGCTTTTCCTCTTTATCCATTTTCTCGGTGTCCACACAAAACAAACAATTATAATAAACGACGCAAAAAGTAGATGTTTATTATTTGGCTTAAACGCCCACATTTCGTCCCAACACAAATAGGGAAAAATATTAATCATCGCGTCCGATTTTCGCAAGGTCAAGGCTGTGCCGTTTGAAAAAAAAAGTAGGTAATTAAAATGAATACAATTAATTACGTAATGAGAAGAATACAATGGCACATTTCGCAAACGGAGGTTTTAAATAAAATTTTGTCGGTTTCAAGGCGTAAACAGGTTGTTTGTCATAGTTCGCGGTTTTACTCAGAAAATTTATTTCGGGCTTTCATCACAGGCTCAAAGCGTCCACTGGAAGAAATGCAGTAGAACCGCAGAACTTTCGCAGTGAAATTCCGACTCGTCATTTGAATTAACTTTCCACTTGACTTATTCTTTGACTAATACATAATCAATGAATCGGTAGTAGGTTGATTGCTACTAACCTTCAACAAAGTGAGGATCTTCTGCGAAAGGTCGTAATCAAAATTGGAATATTTCGAGTTAGACATGTCGTAGATGAAGACAATCCCTGCTCTTTGCGTCAGAGGATTCTGCAGCGCGGCGTCTAACTGGTAAACGACGCCTTGAAGAGTCACTTGATGGGTGCTGGTCGTCGGTTGGTGCTTATGGGCGGTGAACACAGCTATAGCGGCATCGGCGGCATCTCTTTTCGGCTGGAAAAACAAACAACAGTGAGAAAAGAAAACTAATTTATAAATCAACCCGAGAAACTCATCACAACCTACCAAAACAGTGAATTTTCCAGTGAGGAGCTCCGAGTGAAGAGGCTCTTTATGTGGGTCGAAACAGCTCAAGCCTTCGCGTTGTCTCGTAAGCTCATGTTGTTCGAAAAGGACCAAAGCTCGAAGGACGTCGAATTTTCGGGCGTACAAAAATCGGACAGCAGTGGACCAAGACACAGGACCTAATTTTCTACGATATTTCGCGTTGACTTTTTCGATGAAATCTTTCGTTGCCTGAAAAAAGGAGTAATTGAGAGTGACAATTCCGTTAGACAAATAAACGAAACTCGTTTAACGCTATGAAACAGCAAGTCACGACCCGAGGAAAGTTGTCGATTATTAAAACGGAAGTCACTCTTGCCAAAGCGTCTCTACCGGAAACTTCTATTTGCGTCCTCATTTAACGAACGTAAAAATAAACAGCACCAGCTAAAACGGGTGCCATAAAATGGATGGCACGGCCTGTTTATAAAAGGGCGCCGAGGAAGTGTGTCTTTCATTATCAAAAACAAAAAAAAAAAGGTACAAATAATGACGAAACATCATTTCACGACCTTTAATTTTCGTATTTAAATGATGCACAGAAGCTGACCTCAAGCGGTCACACATTGAATAGCAATCAACTGAAAAGTGATTTATAAATAAGCCTCGCATGGTCCCCATTGACAACAATGTCATTCCGGATATGTTACCAAGAAGCTTCATTCGACTCCTCGCTATTTCTGCCACCGCAATTTTACCAACGAATTTTCCATGAACAGTTTTATACCAAGAATCAAACTACGAATAATGTTTACGTGAAATCTTCCAGATGATTCGAGCCAACACATGTGTACTATAAAAAGTTATTTTTGTGAATATACCGCTGAAACGATACCATTCTGATATTCCAAACGTGCTTCTTTGGGAATAACTGAAAGATTCAACAGAAGCAGTGCAAGAATTATATCACTGGTTGAGTTTCATCGGTGCATGTAACAGACCAAGAAAGTCAATTACTCAACTGGAAAACGATAAAAAGCGTGCTAATCTTATCGAAAGAGAAACGAATTGAAAAAGATACTTAGTAAATGAGGAGTTTGAAGCCTCACCTTTTCGTCACCAAAGAAAAACGTGTCTGTTGACTCATATAAACGCAACACTAGGGAACAGAAGACCATGACACACATGGATGGGAGTTCCAAAGATGGTAAAATCAACACAAACTCAAGAAATCGAAGTAAATTCAGTGGGATTAGTCATTTATAGCTCCCTAACAATGGAAGAAAAATTATAACCAATTTAAACCGAACAATCTGATTTATCGGTTCATGAGAATAAATTCATTTTTAGTTATTCACAGCAATCAATAATTGTGCTTCTGTCTGATTTCGTTGCATAATTTCCTATCAATCAAAATAAACTGATCGACTCAATAAAAACCTCTGACGACACAAAAAATCAAAGAAACAAAGCCAAGACCTCAAGACCTCATTGTTTACAAAGTTAAAGCCCACAACAAAAAACAATTGCTCCACAGGTAGTCGATAAACTTTCCGTCAAAAACCTCTTCTGCAATCTTTCGGTAACAAAATCTTCAGCAATAAAGCATGGAAACAATGACTAACTTGTGTATCTTGCGTGGGAAGGAAACATAAAATACACAATTCCGTAATTTAACCAAGACACCTACCTAAAACCCATGTTTGACTTTTGTTTGGCGTAGTTTGTGCCGTATGTGAAGGAAACGATCGATAAAAACTTCCTCTGAGGTCGTGCAAAACGTAAACAACGATAAATAATTGTAAAAACCAACAAACTTACTTCTTCTTGTTCTGGGGTTAACGTAGCAGCCATCATTGTACACGCACACAACACCTCTCACAACTGTCCACAACTGACTGAAAAAATAATCAACTTGACAGGCAGGAAAAAGAGCACCACGTGAGCGACACGAAAATCCCTAACAATTTCCTTAATAAAAGAAAAAATAAATCAGAACAGAATCTCAATTGATTGAAAGTGTCGACAAAAAATGTAGATGCAGATCTGTCGTACCAAGCAATAAGTATTATTTTTTACTCTTTTGAAATTACACATAAAAATGGAGTGTTAGTACCAATTACAAACTTTGCAATCCCCCACGTCGCTGTCACCTGTCAAAACATGGAATGTTGTCAAACTTGTTAAAAGCGAGGTTATCGAATTACAGCCGGTGGTAAGTTTAATTTTATCAAACTAGTCACAGAAAAAACTATTAACTGTGGCTCATTATAATCGAATTAATTATCAGAGAAAATTAACGTTACGTCACTCAACTTTCCGGCGTCTTTATTTGAACGTAGTAAAAAAATTTTGGCTCTGCCCCAGCTCAAGGTATTCAGTCAAGATATATAGAGTGATTTCCTTAAATTTATCATTCGTCAAATGCCACCGTACCGTATTTTAAATCGTTCATTTTAGCGCGCGAGACATGGCAGCGGTGATTCCCCAAGTTGTTGACGTAGACATCGATCCTAAAGGAGTCTTCAAGTATATCCTTATCAAATTAACATGTCCCAACACTGACAGTAAAATTGAGGATAAAAATATAGTTCGCGGCTACGCGGCTTGTTCTTACCACTCTGATATCAACGATAAAGTAACGGAGGAGCTTCAGAATTTAAAGGAGGCTAATGTTATAAGAGACTGGCGCTCAAAAGTCTTAGGAGGAGGAAGAATTAGCCATGATCCGACTAAGAAAGTTTTGAAGGTTTATGGATACTCACAGGGATATGGGAAGGCGGATCATCAAATCACTGTGGATATTTTAAAGAAGAAGTACGCCGATTATGAAATTACGTGGTCTGATGAAGGGTATTAGACTAATAAGAGTGAAATGGCTTTTTTATTTAATTTGTGTGTTAAACAGATGATTGGTGTTGTGGGCAGAGTAGTCTGGGCAACATTAATTGAATAAATTGATAATGTCTTTATTGTGTTTTCATTTTATAAGATAAAGTCAACAACAACCAATGACCCGTCGCTCTGATAAACAGCTACGAAAACTGACGCGTTTTTCAAACTCTTCAGCTCTACAGCGAAGACCACTTCTCATTATTTTCAGATCCAACACGTTTTCCCTCATGAATCACAGTAAAAAAATCCGAACGTGCTCACTCCGCTATAACGTGCATTTAAAGTTTATATTCCGGGGAGTGAGCTGGTTTTTATCTATTACTCATCATTACTGTGAAATTGTTTGCCAACTGATAAAAAATACCTTGATAAGCTTGTCACCTCAGTAGACGAATTTATCCTGTCCTTGCCAACCGCAAACGCAATGGCGAGCAAAATCCAGGTAAAATGGGACCCCAAAAACTTCGAAGTGCGCTCCAGATTAGTGGAACAACAATTGCAACCCCTAATTATTGGAGTTACGACTCTGGTGAGCTCCCAAAAGCCTGTTAAAAAAGGGAGGGGCAAGTCGAAGAAAGGCGCAGTTTTGGTGGCGGCGATGGAGAAAGCCGTTACGAATTTTATCGAAAACGGTGAACAACTCGCCATCGAAAACCCCGATGTAACCCAAGACATAATGGCTATTGTTGAAGAGATTCGCACCACTGGTAAGTATACAAGAATTTTTACCCCCAATCACTTGAACGAATCCAGGGACGAAGATGTCTTCCGCCTCGCAAGAGTTTGTTAAAAATCCATGCTCCTCCGAGAAACGCTCGGAAATGGTGAAAGCCGCCAGAGCTTTACTTGCGGCAGTGACGCGGCTGCTCATCCTCGCCGACATGGTAGATGTCCAACTTCTTATCCAAAGTATTGACTCTGTTGTGGAGTCTTTGGAGAAGCTCCGGAGTGGCGCCAATCGCGACCAACTAATGGAAGAGCTGAAGAACTACACCCAGAAATCGCGGCAGCTTTTTGCAGAATCCGGGAGGCGCCAACAGCATCTGATTGATCCTCGAAGTAGAGACGATCTGGCCGCTGCCAGAGCAGTCCTTAAGAAAAGTAGCACAATGTTGCTCTCAGCATCGAAGTCTTTCATTTCCCATCCTGATCTTCCCGCTGCTGTCGCTAATAAAGACCAAGTTATCCGGCAAATTTGCGAGGCTGTTAACACCATCAGTGACATAGCCCAAGGAAAGACACCAGAGAATGGATCTGGGCAGTACGAAGGTGCTGGACGCGTTGCTACAACCTTTGAAACTCTCGAAACGACAACTTCTGTTGATTATACAGAAATCCGCACGCAGACTCTTCTTGAACAACAAATGGAAGAGCTCATCAATGGCGTGTCTTTGATTTCTGAATCTACAAGCATCAACGACGAGCGGAGAAACAAGATCATGTCAGGGGCAACCGAGCTTCGTGAAGCTCTTAAAAATCTTCTAACGCAATCCATGACTCAACCCAGCCCTGAAGCTCTGGAGGACATCACCAGGAGGACAAAACAGCTGAAGAGACAGTTGGGAAAAGCAGTCGCGGATGAAGTCTCCGACAATTTCTTTGATACAGAAACCCCACTTCTAGCTCTAGTGACTGCCGCGGAAAATGGCGATGTCGAAGACGTCGAAAGATGCGCCGCCATCTTCACCGAGCACTGCAACAAACTCATCGAAGTTGCCAACCATGTATGCGAGTTGTCTAACAATGAAGACGGCGTCAAAATAGTGCGTTTGATCGCCTCCCAACTCCCAAGTCTTTGCGAAGGAGTTATCAACGCTGCTAGAATCTTAGCAGAAGCGCCCGAAAGCATCACCGATCAGGAAAACATGACTGCGTACAAACAGGCATGGGAAGAACAAGTTCGCATTTTATTAGAAGCAGTAGACGACATCAGCACCATTGATGACATTTTATCGGTCCTCGACCAGCACATGTACGAAGAAATGAACCAATATGTAATTGCTGTACAAGAACGAGACCCGCAGAAGTTGAGGGCCGTGATTGAGAGTATCCGCAATCGTGCTGGCAGGATCTCTGATGTTGTCAATACAGAGATGGACAACTACGAGCCTTGCATGTACACGAAGAATGTCTTGGCAGCGGTAAAGTTGCTAAATGGTGATTTTGAGAAGTTCTGTGCGAAGACGGAGAAGATTATTAAGTCCATGGAGGAAAACCCTGAGCAGGAGATCGATGAGAATGAATTTATAGATGCCACGAGGTTGATTTATGATGGAGTTCGCGAAGTGAGACGAGCGGTGCTCATGAATAGAGTAAGTTCTTGTTGAAATTAGAATAAGTGTTGAGAGAAGGTTTCTAGGCTGACGAAGAATTGGATCCGGAGGAGGTCGAGTTTGAGGATTCAATGTACACCACAGACAACCTGATACAGAGTAAGGAAATTGTGTTTTTTCGTACCATTGCATTTTTATTTCAGAGGTAACCACAGACTTCATCACCACGACCACTTCCACGACGATTGAAGAGGTTGAGGATGTTAACAGCGGAATTACGATGGCCAGGGTAAGATATCTTTCTCCCACACGCAAAGCTAAAGGAATGTCTCTTATAGCAAGCTATGAATCAGCTCCCAGAGGAAGAAAAAACGAAGATTTTAGAACAAGTCGAAAACTTCGAAAGCGAGAAACACACCTTCGACAAAGAAGTGTCAAAATGGGACGACGCCAACAACGACATTGTCGTTCTCGCAAAGTACATGTGCATGATAATGATCCAAATGACCGACTTCGTACGCCAACGCGGCCCCCTCAAAACCACAAGCGATGTCATCAGCTCAGCTAAGAAAATCTCCGAAGCTGGAATCAGACTAAACGAATTAACACAACAAATAGCAGATGACTGCCCTCAAGGTTCAATCAAGAATGATCTGCAGGCTTACATCGAACGGGTCGCTTTGTACTCCCATCAGATTAACATCATCGCGAAAGTAAAAGCAGACGTTGAAAATAATTCCAACGAAGAATTGATCATTGCGGGGGTGGAAAGCGCGACGTCGTTGATTGAAAATGCGAAGAACTTGATGAACGCGGTGGTGCTTACGGTGAAGTCGTCGTACATCGCTTCTACTAAGTTCTCAAGACAGGGATCTGTGAAGGTAATCTGTTTTGTACCATCTGAGCAGAATTTCACCTATTTTTTCAGACACCTGTCGTGGTGTGGAAGATGAAGGCCCCGGAGAAGAAACCATTGGTTCGACTGGAAAAGCGGAAGGAAATCCGCGCCGTGGTACGAAAGGGATCACAAAGAAAACCGCAGAACCCCATCAGAGTTTTGGCCGAGTTTGAAACAGTTTAGTTTATTTTCTAGCTTTTTAGTTTGTAGTTTGTTTTCTATTCAATAAAAACATCTTATTCAAAGAGAACCTGGCAGTAATAAATACAGAAAGCAGGAAACGTCATGAAGGAACTTTGACGCCGATAGCTCGGGTTTGCTCCTTCTGCTCCGTTAGAGCCCTGGACTCATGCACGAAGACCACAAAATCGATACCCTAAAAACAGAAATAAATTTTCGGCCGTTTGCCTTTGTTCCCGAACCTGTTGTCTAGCAGCCCTGACAAAGCCATCGTTGGACGTGACAGTAACAGCCCCAATTCGGTCCCCAAAAGTAAAAATCGTCAGAGAGCGTTCTTTTATTTTTCCCCCTACGATTAAAGACCTGTCTGGTGTTAACTGAACGTTCTTGTGAACACTGTGGTCATCGTCCGACGCGTCTTCAGCGGTAGCATCATCTGGAAGCACTTTGACCGTTTCTAAGAACTCTTCGGAGCGTTTTTTCTCATTGGGGCCTCCGACTGTCTTCACAATGCTTAGAAAACTGCTTTTTGCGGTTTCGCAACAATACTTTTTTTTTCCTGTTGAAAAGAACATTGATTGAAGTTTGATTAGTTAGTGCTCACCTTTGAAAAACTCGTCTAAAATGGGCTTTTGGGGTCTCTTTCGTTCCCACTCTGCTTGTTGAGCCAAGACCCCAATTGGAAATTCGTACAGATTGGCGCTACCATTACAAACTGAACTAACGTAAGCTAGCATTGCTGAGACGTCTAAATTTATTTTTGTGATGTGGGAAATGTTGGGGGAGGATAAAGTTGACTCAACTGACTCATTCGTTTTTTCAAATTCGTCCTCGCTTGTGTTTTCGGATTCGTTAATATCGATTTCTGTTAATCGCGGGCCTTCGACTTTAATGCCCAAGGATTCTATTTTTGCAGCCAAATTGTTTCCTACGCCATTAACAAAAACAAATACTACCTGGACAGAATGAAGCCCAATAAAAATCTTGTTTACTTATGTCATCATTTTTTATAAAATCACAAAATTGTGTTGGGAAATCAATTTTTTAGATTTTCAGCCAATAATTAAAGTCTTATAAGAAAATAATTACCTTTGGAATTTGAAAAAGTCTGGGATTCAACTTTGCACAATCCATGTAATCTTCTGCATGATCTATAATACTTCTCACTCCATAGCTAGCATCTCCCATGCAAATCTGACTTAAAGACTTTGGATTCCTTGCTATTACTTTCATCCACGTCAGTCCATCATCGCAAATTATATCAATGGTAATCTTTCTGTCTTCTAAGACAAATACCTTGTTAACACTAATGCACTTGTCTATTTTAGAAAGGGTGTTCATCACTGCTGAGAAATGTGTTAGATTTGAACACTGAATATGTTCTTTCTTGATTTTTCCATTCTTAAGTATCTGCATGAAACTAAATAGTTTTTCAAAGTTAAAATAGTATAATCACCTGTCGCAAAAAATTCAATTCTTGTGTAATTTTGCGTTGTAGTTTTTGTATGCCTTCTAAATTTTTATACTGCTGAATTGAGACAATGAGCTCTTCCCCGTATTTAATTTTTTCTAAGCCCAACTCGTGTAAATTTAAGGAGTCTTCATCCTGCTTTAGTAAATTCATATTAAATACTGTTACTTTTCGATGTCACACTTCCATGAAAGAAATAAAAAGGAAAGATTTTAGTGAGGTTGGCAACCACAACCTTAGAAATCGGAACTGTCAAAATTCCGAAACTCAGATTTAGGGGATTTTTATTTTCATTTATTACTAAAATAATAGTAATAATAACACTAATAAAACACGATCCCTTGAATAAAGTTTTTATTTATAAAACTTATACACTTAACGCTTTCCTCCTACTCTGGGCGCAGCCTTTTGCACATTCTTGGCGGCTTTCTGTTTAGGGGCAGCTTTAGCTTGTTTTGCAGGTTGGGTGGCCTTCTTAACGGTTTTCGTCGTCTTTTTCTGTTCTTTGGCAGCCCTAAAATCCCCCATAAGACCCCAAACTTCACATTGTTAAATCTCACCTAATAGCCTGCTCTCGTTGTGCCTTCCTCACTTCAGGCCTCTGATTTCTCTTGGCTAAAATGTCATTCAGAGAAGCACCTACAATCGCACGCTGGAATTTTTGGGTTCTGCGGGTACGTTTCTTGGTGGCTTCTTCCTCCTGTCCCTTTTTATGTTTACGCCTGTACAAAACAGTCCACGTGACCTTACGGGGGTTGCGTTTCATTAAGTGAGCACGCTCACATTTTGAATTGAGGAAAGTGAAGGTCTGAAAAGTGAGGTTACGTTGTTGTTACTTGTTTGTGTTAAAGACAATTAACTGAGGGAAAACTGTCTTTAGGGGGTTATAATGAACATTTTCTTACCTTTCCGTCGGCTTTGACCATGGTCTTGCCATGTCCGGGGTAAATTTTGTACCCACTGTAAACACACAACCCAATCCTGGAAAAAAACCGCAACTATAGTTTCGTCTACTCAAAAAACGATCAATTCTAATTCAATATGACCATTTCCTTGGCGGATGATCAAAATTTAGCTAGATTTATCAAAATACTCACTTCATGTTGACAGTTCAACACAGCGAAAATCTAAAAAAGACCTGCGGCTGTCAATTTTCTGCCAATCTGACGAACTAAAACTCTCCAACGGAACGCAGCGGGAATTTCAAAGAAGGCTCATTTCAAGTTGAAAGATTGAATTTTTTTAAATCCTTAAAAATGGAAAATAGTGTTGAAACTCTTCTCACAAACACAGAGTGTGGGGATCTTTCAGACAATACCGACTCAAGCAGCGATATTTCACTATCGGAAAAAATTGTTCTTGAATCCAACGAAAAGCGTCTTCGCCTAAGAATGACTTCGTTGCAAACCTCCATAATGCACTTAAAAGATCAGCTAAAACTGGAGAAGGAGCTTTGGAGAGAGGACATAGAAAAAATTAGACTTCTCCAGCAGCAACAAGAAATGATGTGCACGTGTACAAAGAGAATACCGTCGAGGAACTCGTTGAGACAAGAAGTTCTTAAATCCATCAACAGTGTTTGTTGTCTGGGGAGTGGTGAAGGAAACTCGAAGAAGTTTGACGATGTCTTAAAATCGTACTCAATAAAACAGTTGCTGGAGCTGCAAAACTACAAGAGGAAATTGGCTGAAACCGAAAATATGTGCAATTTGGAGTTGTTGAAAGTAAAACAGAGCTTGGAGGATTTGAAAACTTTGCAAAGCATCGCTTCAGTTTGGGGACGCAACGAAGAAAAGCCACCAAGTGCAACTATCGGTGATTCTAAATCTGTTGAGGAAATTTTTGTCAATCGATCCGAGATAAATAACTCATGAGAAGTGGAGACTGAATAAAAATTCAAAGTTTTTCGAAATGGTTTTATTGCCTAGTCAGGCAACTAGTAATACACCATTAATCGTTTGTTCTAGTGTGCATGGGACTTAACCGATCAATTTGTACGGTTGGTAACAACGACTTGTCACTTGTCAAAAAGCTGTCATACCTCTCGGCGTATCAGCCACAACAACTCGATAACTCTGACGTGGAGTTTGAAAAGCCCCCATTTGTTCCACATTTTTACATATTCTTTACAGAAATAATTCAGAATGGATGTCGCTACAATGTTTGATGATGTGAAACGCATGAATAAACGTCAAGTAAGTTGGGTTAACATGTGTTTAAATATTTATAACCACCAAACACATTACAGTTCTTATACCAAGTTTTAAGTTTTGGTATGATAGTTTCTTCTGCACTTATGATATGGAAAGGCTTAATGGTAGTTACGGGTAGTGAGAGCCCCATTGTTGTGGTTCTTTCTGGTAGTATGGAACCTGCTTTTCATAGGGGAGATTTATTATTCTTAACTAATTATCCTGAGGAACCTGTAAGGGTTGGAGAAATCGTAGTCTTCAAGGTTGAAGGGCGAGATATTCCAATAGTCCACAGGGTGTTAAAACTACATGAAAAGTAATTTTTTAATTTTAAAATTTTTATAACTGAAAGTTATTTTCAAGGGAAAGTGGAGCCGTAAAGTTTTTGACTAAAGGCGACAATAACAGCGTCGATGACAGAGGGCTATATGCCCCTGGACAATTATGGTTAACAAAAAAAGATGTAGTTGGGAGAGCTAGAGGTTTTCTTCCTTATGTTGGTATGGTCACTATTTTAATGAATGAATATCCTAAGTTTAAGGTAAGTGAAGAAAAAGTCGTGTATGCAACTTTAATTCTTTGTTTCAGTACGCGGTTTTAGCGTGTCTAGGCTTTTATGTTCTAATCCATAGGGAGTAATTGGGAGTTTTATATTTTTTGTAATTATTTTGAAAAATAAATGATACTGTGCTCTATCCAAATCTAATAATAATGAAAAAATACAAAATGAGTATCTAGAAGACATGTTAAGCTCAACTTATCGTTTCGTCTTCTATTTTTTGGCCTTCCTTTTAGGGGAAGGCTTTGCGCCATTTGTGATTGATTTGCGTTTGGTGGTGCCCCCATACTTCGCCTCAATGTTACTAATAAAATCGGCAAAGCCTTTAATTCTCTTTTCGTGGTTTTCTGCATGTTCTTGCTCCAGCGCTTTCACTAAAAATAAGTTTAAACATGATTGAAGTGGATACTGAAAGTCTTTACCATCAATCTTCTCAGCTAGCTTCTTTTCTTTTTCATACTTCTTCCTCCTTCTGGTCTTCTTCAGTTTAGATTCATTGAAAAATCCAGAGTACTCTTCAACTTCCCCATCATCAATCATCTTCCTGACAACTTCCATAATTCTTTCTTCACTATCACAGTTACTGAAAGGGACCATCTCCAGAATAAGATCCATATTGCCTTTGCTCCCGACATAGGCCTTCTTTATATCGCGCAGTTCAGTCTCTGAACCAATATAATTCCTTTCATACTCCTCTATATCTTTAAGATGAATTTTCTTGAAAATCGCTCCCCAGTACTCCATCCAATTGAAATTAGAATCACTTTCATCATCAATTTCACCGCACTCATCATAACATCGGCGTTTATCTTCATCTTGAAGAATAGAGTGAATTTTTCCAAGAACTTTGAATTTCTCTGTTGCCACTTCCTTGTGGCTGGCGTCAACTCTGTCAGGGTGGACAAGAAGCGACAATCTATGGTACGCTTTTTTAACTACAAAGACAAGAAAATTGGCTGCTATTAATCGTTTTTTTTTGACTTACTTTGTTTTTCTGTGGCAGTCCGTTCTACTCCTAGAACTTCGTAAATATCAGTTGTTGCAAAATACTGCTGGCACATGTCTTTCAAGGAAGCCATGCTTTAACGAATAATTTACACCAAAATCGAAAAAAAGGGAAAATTGTCAAATCAATTGCGGTTAGAGTTTGACAACTAACTGACATTGACATGAAATGGCGCCAATTGGGTGCCGGTACCAACCTACAAAAAATCCCCAGTTTGTTGATAGCGTTGTTAGCAGGCAACCCATAATACACTATATTTTATTTTATTTTTTAATGCTTAATTTGCTTATTACCAATTTTTTTTTTGGTTATTATAAATCTAGAATTTCTTATTTATACAAAACTTTTTAGTATCTAACTTTACACAAAAATTATAGTTAAAATGTGTTATTATTAAAGACAATTACTATGGACAATAACTCTTTTATTTACCAATAAAACTTTAATAAAACTAAATTTAGTTATATGTATAAGGTCCGGCAACACTTGTGTTTACCCCTAAAATTGTCTTTAATTTTAAAAATTTTGAAAATTTGCTTACGCTCATAGTTGAGAACGTTCTAGAAGCTGGCGCAAAAATTTGTTTTTTATCACTGATTGTTTTAGCGTCGCGACGTCTTAAAAATGTAATTTTTAGCTTATTGTGAGGGTTTGTAAAATCAACCTTTAATTTACTTTTTTTTCAATATAAATGTGTTAAAAATATCTCAGTTGTCATTTTAGATTTAATGCAAATTGTATTCAAAATTTGAGGAAAAAATGCTGTTTTATTAAGTTAGTTTTCAATGTGTTGCCTGACCCTGTGTCTAAAAGTTGGTGCTCTTAAACAATCGAACAAACATTTTAATAAATGAAATCTTTGAATTATTACACGCATTTTACTGGTTGCATAAACACGTAATAAACTGTTCAGAAGTTTCAAGCAAAAACTCTGGGACACCTTTTCATGTTTCTCGAAATCTAATTAAACTGACGCTTCACTATTATTGCCGTGTCGTGTATAAAAGAATTAATAAACCATCGATCTAAACAAAAATAAATCAATACGGGTCTGCCTATTCTGATGCAAATTTTTATTTTTTTATGTTAAATCTTTAAATCTTAAAAGTACTTTTGATTGGTTATTACTGTTTTCGATTATTTATCTAATACTTAATTAGGCTGTTTAAATAAACAAAAAAAATACAGAACCGGCTTCAAAATCAGTTCTCATCGTTCTTATAAAATATATTGTTCGCAACTGTAGTTTTTTTTTAAAACATTTTAAAACAGTTGATACAATACGATATTTAATAATGTGTTTATTTTTTGTAATAAAATCGATTATTTTGAATTTTTAAAAATTCAGTGGTTTACAAGTGATCATTACCATCGGCAAATGAAGAAGACTGAATGTAGGATAGGTCTCGATAAGGCTAGCATTTTGAAGAAGATTTGGTCAAGTGTCCCAAAGCCGATAAGCGATGAATCGCATGTAAATGCCCCCGTCCCCACATAACTCATTCTCGAAAGCCGTTATCGTAAATCGTCGATCTTCCAAAATAACCAAAACGTTTTAGTCAGCTTTTTAGTAGTGAAGGAGTGAGAATGGGTAGCGCTGTACAAGTTACAAGAGTCCAGCGGCTTTCCCACGGGCCAGTGGAATGTCGCCTGGCCCCCTCGCCCCTCGCCATACCAGCAAGAACAAAAGACTGCCAGCGCCACAATCACGGCATCCTCGATTTGGCACTTTGCCGCGCAAAAAGCCACTTTTCTACGTTAAGTTAAACCGACTTAACACTTGCGTTTACGCTGCGTACAACCAATGGGAAACGTGCTAGGTGGGCTTAAGTCAGTGCCGTAATTGACAAATTGGCCGATTAGCGGACCAAGGTGTCGAGAGAGCGCGTGCGCGACCGAAATCAGCCGAACGTGCGCGTGCCGCTATATGTGTGGTCTCTGCGCAACAGGATCACCCAAGAAGACCACGGAAATTGCCGAACGAGACACTTCGAAAGACGAGGAACGGCGCGTGCCGCTGGATGTGTGGTCTGAAGGTGTCTTAAGAGCTTCGGCGCTGACGATGGCAAGTTTCACACTGGTGATTATGGTAATGGGGCCAAGATATGGATGGCCATAGGCTGAAACATTAAATTTATGGTGTATAAAATATTTATACTACTCTTACAAAATACTCCCATATACTTAAAGACAAATTTTTACCTCTAGACGCACAAGTCTGTTACTTTGTCACATTTTTGGTTCTACATTCCCATATAAAGCTTGGCAAAAATTTTGGGTTTCTTTGAAAAGTTTCAAAAGAACTTGTAACCAAAAGATTAGGTAGATATGTGTATAATCATCAATTGGTTTATGGAATATTTTTCCTTCAAATTTTTGGAAGATGGAACACATTAGAGACTGTTAAAATATCGGCCATTATTTTTTTATTGTTAGTGCTGCGATTAAGCAGGACTCCAAAGAGTTCTTCATTCGCCTGTTTGAACATTTTGGACCGTTGACAAAAAGTCCCTGGAAGAATAGTGGCATTTTGTCCATCGTGCGTTCCAGCTGGCGCTGGCAGCCGTCAGGCTAGGTCTAGCACCGCAACTAGTGGTAGCAGGTGTCAGCAGAAGAGCAGATCCTCCATTAATCGGCCTCCGTGGAAAAACGAGTAAAACCAAAGTGTAAATTTAATATAATGACGAAAAACAGTTCATCTCTCGCTGGGCGTGGCGGCACGGAAGGTCAGTGAAGGCCTCAGAGGCGATTCCGTTGGGAGAGTTGGCCAAAAAGTGGCCTTTTTCGTCGGAAAGAAGGCAACCCGATACCGTCCAGGTCGAATTAATTGGGATCATTGAAGAGAGGTTGGCCTTTTTTGTGGCTGACATTCGATGCCGAAAGATTCGAATTTCGATGTGTGCTTGTGGCGGCGGTGACATCTAACACTGACCGCATACACGAAAGGAATGTGTCTCAACACGATCGTCTGTTTCTTCCATTTAAGGGTCCCGCACCGTAAAGCGCAGTAGACCGCTTGGCAATGCAAAACGAAAATCCAAATTGCGGTCACATCCTATGAGTTGGAATGGTGAACGAAATGTGAATAAATTGCTGAGACACTTTTGTTTTAGGGTACGAAGCCGGTTTTTGAAAAAAGTTGTTATTTTTTTTTTATAAAAAATAAAACGTTTAAATTCTAAAATCCATTTTCAGAAGAAGTTATAAGCCGTACCGTTTTAAAAAAGTGCCGAGGTGGTAGCAACTTTTATTTTACATTATGGTACGAAGCCGTTTTTTCTTAAAAGTCGCAACTTTTTTAGTTATTATGAAAAAAGTCCATAACAAAATAGGGCAATTTTTGCGAAGGTAGGCAACTCAACATTCTTCTGGATGCATGATTTACGATATGCAGTTAAGTACTTAATACTCTCCATGGGGTGTCTGTCCCTCTATACCTGCAGTGAAGAGACCCAAATTTTAACCCTGTCATAAAAAAATCGGTGTTCCCAAATACAATTCCTATTTCATGGGTTTCGAGCGAACAAGTTAACTTTACTATTTCAATTAAATTATTGTATAATTCGGTTCGTAATATAAAAATGAATAAAATTGATAATACAGATATTAATCTTTTTTATGTGTCGAATTTATGCCAGTTTTTACACCACATGTTTTTTAATTTTTTTTAAAATAAAATTTTTATTCTCATTTTTACACAATTTCTGTAGTTTACTAATGTTTTGAATGTGGTATTGACAACTTTTACATATATAGATAGCCTTGTAGTTTGGGCAAATTTAAAATATAAATGCATTATAAAAAATGGTCCTATGTTAGTCGACACATTATTATCACATTGAGTCGTTCAGCAAGAACCACGAGAAGGTCTAGAACCACATCTTGCCGGGAAAGGAATGGAAATCGGTAAAATTGTTAGTAGAGAAAAACAGTCAGTAAAGAAAATGTAAATCAATTGTCAGAAACCGCTTAGATTCTATTCTGTTTAACACGCACAATAAAAAAGCAAATGAGTGGGTTACAAATCTTTTTTTAAAATTGTTCGAACTGGTTTATTTCTACACCAACGAGAATCAATTATTTCCGGAAGCATTGCTTGCATGTAAAATTTTTCTAGTATGGGTGCCATATTGTTATTCCAAAATTCAATGTCCCTTTCAATTAAACAATACTCTAAATCTACGTCTGTATATATAACAAAATAGCACCATTTTCTTTGCGTTATATGAAGTTGCCCCTGCACTTGGTACATGTAGTCATGATTACGTTTTAATACAATCATATCATCTTCATTAATAGTACAGTAACTAATTATCTTTTCCCTAATCGCTTCTTTGATATTTTTGTCGCGAGCCGCATAAGCACATTTAATTTCTATTGTTGTATCCGCACTGATTAATCCGTCTGGAGAAGCTCCCAAGAATTTTTGATTGATGTCAATAAATAACCCGCACGACTCTACTTTTAATCCCGTAATACTTTCAAATTTAATTTTAGCCCGTTCTTCGTTATCGATTCCAAATTGCATTGACTTTGGCAGTGTTTTTAATGACGCTCTATCGATACAAACAATATTTTTAACCGTATTCGCAGTATTGGTTAAATCTCTCATTTTGCAAATCTTGCCAAAGTTACTTGCGGTTAATCGGATGGCTCTCTCTTTATTCCACTCATTGCTTTTCCGCTGGCTCCGAGTATTTTTTTCAATAGTAACTGGATCTGATTGTGATAACTTTAACAAAAACCCGTCTTTTACTTTCCGAAACTCATCTGGTGACATATCATCTATGTGAACACTTATACTATTGTTTTTACCGTAGTCAGAGTCTGCGCTGTCGCGTCTATTTTTTTTAGTAAACTTTTTCATTTTAGTTTTATTCATAAGTCTTTTTTGTGCAAAGATGTGTGTATATGTACCAACTTTATGTTCTCCCGACATTGTTTCTAGCAACTGATACAAAAATGTCCCTTTACTATTATAACTTATTGCAGCGGCAAAACACCTACTTTGGTAAGACCCCCGTGAAGAAAAATTAATCCGCTTCCCACCCACAAATTTATTAACAATGGCGTTATAACATTCGACAGCATTATTATCCACGTCAAAAAGCAAACTTGAAGATAAATTGGCAACTCGATTTACAACTTGTTGAAATGGTTCATACAATGGACTATTTTTGAAAAACGAAAATGAAATATCATTTGTCTGACCACTTTTCTGACAAAAATAACCGGCACAGTGTTCGTGATTACCAAATATATGTCGCGGTCCGTTTAAAATATCTTTTCTAAGATTTTCAATTTTTTCATCTAATTGACAATTTTCATTTTTACGAAATTTGATTGCACTTACAATGGCTACTCTGAACTTTAAAAGATTATTTCTTAGAAAATTTCTAAGCGTTACATCTGTTTTGGGAGTTTTTGATATCTCTCTGATTTTGGTACAATAATTGCGAAGTATGTGATTTCGACAATCGATTTTTTCTATGAAATAATGCGGACCATATGGTTTTGCAGCTCGAATTTTTTTTAGAACACTACTATCCCCATCCCCTATAATTCGTTTATACCGTAAATTATGCACTTGCTCTGACTTTTTAAACCCTTCTAAAATTAATGCCGCTTCCATTGACGTACTTGACTGTTCCCAATTTTTAAAACAGTTATGTGCCGGGACTACTTTATCTTTCTTTTTGTAAATATTACAAAAACTACAATATTTATTTTTAACTCCTACAAAAAGAACTTTTTTGGTTCTTGCACCTATGATGCAGCCTACACCGGACAATGCGTTATAGTTTGATTTATATGACCGCTTGCTCCATGCGCCATCCACAATGACTGTTACGAAAGGTACTCCATCACTATCAACTTCCCCTGCTCTAATAGCTAATTCGTATTCTTCTTTTCCGGCCTCAATAGTTTGATCATCGCAAAGATTTCGAATGTGTTCAAAAACTCTACTCTCCGCACGGCCGTATGTTCCTTGAGACATCTGAGGGATATCTAAGGCCGAACAAAATTCTGACAATTGATTATAACCCCCACCTGTAGAGATAACACCACAAACAGCCGCATCATTAATTTTACAAATTCTATCATCAGGTTCGGTGCTAAAATGTCCCACAACCCCACACATCGTACATTTATAAAAAAACGTGCTTTGTAAACCGTAACGCTTTTCACTATTAATTTCAATATTATCAAAAGTGCAATCAAAAATGTTATGCTTTATAGATTTCAGAGTTGAGAAAAAATGACCAATATCAACAATTCTACGACCATCGGGAATAAACGTTTCGGCGTTATTTTTATGCAAAGTTGAATTTTCTTCAATTAGGAAAACTTCATCTGAATAATCACTTTCACTAACATTAAAGTTACCGTTATCTGAGCTATTAATTGATTTCTGATCTGTCGGTTCAGACTTTGAACACTGTCTTCTTTTCTTTAAAATTGATTTAACAAGTTGTTTTTTACTTTTACGTTTGGCGAACACGCTAAGATTGTTTTTTGATGTATGTCCCATTTTAGGTAAATTAAAAACGGAAAAGCTATTTTCTACTAATTAATCAGACCTATATCTACTACAGTCCAGTTTAATACCCAATTATGTTATTAAACTAATTATTATTGGTTCTAATAACCAAAATTATAAATACTTAGCTGTTGATGATAAGCAGTTGAAAAATCACAAAGCCAGGAAAGCACTATGTGACGCACTCAACTATAGTGATTAGTTTAGACCTCTTAGCTCATTTATATTCTTCCCTACCCCAATTTTTGTTTTTGGTCATTTTAGTCCAACATCTGGCATCAATATTTAATGTGAAAAATACTTGCAAACTAAAAGTTTGGGCCTAAGATAATAAAATGCAAATTATTTATTACCAAAACGTGCAGTTTTAAATTATTTTAATTTATTACAAGTAGGTGAATTGGGAACATTTCTGACCAAACTGACGGTTTATAAGAAAAGTAAGAAACCGACCGCCTCGCCCAAGAGATGTTTTACATAAAAAGAATCAACATTGAAAATATGTCATGTATCTACATATTTAACAATTTTTTATTTCAAAAGAAATACCGGGTCTTCAAAATGCTGAATACAATTTTTAGCACTTTGTCTCCAAGCGTTTTCGGAATAAAAAAAAACTTTCCTATTTTATTTACAATTTATTGTTTGGATGATAATAATGTTATTCCGCAAATAAAACTGAATCGCAAATTTTGGGACTTACAACTTTGCTCGGACGGCCATTCATTTTTTTATCTTGTTTGTTTTAAATTTTATTAAAAAAATGTTATTGTGCTCAAAATTATTAGGTGGCTAGCCTTGTACTTTTATTATCATATCGTAATACATTGGGCCTTTTTGATATTAAATAATTCGTAACTATTTTTTAAGAACAATTTCGAACTTAAATGTACACGGCGAGATGAAATGCGTTTGTTGACCAAAAGCAAGTCGGCTTGGTTTATTACTCTCAAGAAGTAGAAAATGTGTAAATTTTAACAGAGGATTTGCACCCTTATTGATGATTGACAGCTGTCAGGTCGACTGCAAGTTGGGTTGCATAGTTACGAAAACTGAAATTTTGCTTTACGGTGTTCCACCCTTAAGGGGCTAGGCCAGACGCACAGGTCGTGCTAACTTTAACTAGGAGTTAATTTGTATTCTGAAGAGGATGACGAGCGTCGAAAAAACCACTGATTCATTAGGACAGCCAAGAACGAGCTTACGAAAGATCACTTTTTTTTTCGAAAACTGAGACTTTAATTAAGTCTCTTTATTCAGTTGCAATGAAACGACTTCATAACTTTGTCGTTATTAGTATTCATTGAGGTGGCACACATTTCCGATAAAATGCCATTTAATTGTGTGTTTCATTAAAATTTCCATTTGATGATTACAATCAATTTGTTATGCCACATACCACACTGCAGACTTGGCCTTGAAAGATTTAGAGTACTTTCATTCCTGTGCTTTAGTCGTATTCTTATACCTGGATTTTGCATATTTAAAATTCGACCAATTCGTTAATTAGTTTCTTATTAATTTATCATAGATCCGTGCGCACTTTTACTACCGACAGATCACATAAACTTAGATGGTTTCTTGACATTTATAAGAATTTCTCTCATTACTGTTATGGCATTGTGCCTTGCGTAATTGAGTGTCTTACTACCATCTGCTGATTGTTATTTTCTCTTTTAATTTAATTATTTAATTAGGCGTTAAAATGTTAAAGGTAAAACGCTAATTAAACCGGTTTGTTGCAATTGAAGGTAAGTGTTATTACCAATAAAATCTTTCAAATCAGTACAATTATTTGCTAATAAATTCTGAGGTGTTTGAGATTACGACAGTGATAATGAACTTCATGCCTTGACTCTCAATTGTTTATATTTAATGACATTTCCTTTCTGTTTGTCTTTATTTTACAGTACTGATTGATGCCTAACATTTTTTCGCCTCAAATTCATTCTGTGGTTGTAAAATTTAATTTTCTAATGAACTCACCTAAGAAACCGGATAATAATGTATTGTTTCGCAAAGACATTATGTCTTTTAACTTTATAGCCCACTAATCGGCCATTAGACACCTACTGCGAGGGTCGGATTTTTTGAACGATAAATTGCAAAGAACTTCACATTATGCTTGTTTGGCGGAATTTGTTTGATGTTTTATCGGATCGATGCTTTTGTCATTGAAATTTTAAAATTCTTTTCTTGACAGTGAAATGAGCTCTAGGCACCTTTACCCTACTTCGTAATAATAATAATAGTTAATAACAAGCCTGGAAGGTGAAGTTTTATCTTGCACGCAGGATGCAAGTTTTTCATAAGGAATTCTGCCAGTTAATTAGCTTAACGTTTAGTTAAACAAGCATTTGCGTCATCTTGTCCATAACGACGTCTTGTAGTGGTGTATTGACACAGCTAATAGCACGGATGTGGTCTTTTTTCCGTCATAATCACTCCTTATAGAATTCACTCCTAATTATCAACAAATTCCCTCGTGTGTAGTTTTCAAGTAAACGAGCCACACGTCTCAATTTTCTCGATTCCATTAATTTTCGAACAAACATACATACAAGTACTTTATGGTTTCGTTCCCATAATGGTAGTCGAGTCGGTAATTAGGTCCTTAAATTTAACTGCATGTCCTTAAATAAATACTGGTATTGGCACATTAAAATTGTATCTAGTTTTTGAGCCCAAGAAGAAGTTTATAACTCAGTAATTGGATATTACGGTCGTGTAAACTTGCAGGTGGAATGCGACACGGAATGCGCGTTAAGCGAATAAACCAAATACTTGCTTTTGCCGCCAACAAACCAACAACAAATTATACATTGAATTACTTTTCTGAAATGTGCATGTGCCTGGGAGCAGGTGACTTCAACAGTAGGAAAAACTTGGAAAAGGATGAGAGCAGTTAACCGCTGAGCAGGTTTGGAAGAAAGAGAAATCAGACAAGAGCAAAAGTTGACAATAATCCAAATGGAGAACACTTTCTATTTAGTTGCCGCAAAAAAATATACAAGGGGCTTTCGTTTTTGCCAAATTCCCACAGACCAGATAATGTGGTTTTAATAACGCGAATTTTTTATCGCTTTTTTTAGCCCAATTTTGGAACTTCCACATTACAAATTTACGATTAGATTAATCCGTTCGCTGAGTCGATTTTTATCAGGAATGTGACATCTGTTTGTTGCAATTTTTTGTTTGTAGATAAAATTGATAGTAAAATAGGCTATTTCGCAAAGAAGAGCTTTTTGGCCATGGCTTACATTGGAAATTCCTAAAAATTCGTTTCGCAATAATTAGATAAATCCCATCCTTAAATTTTGTTTTTTCTATTGTAAGAAGTTCTTCTTGCTTCCTTGTTTTTCTTTAATCTTATTCTTATTTGTCGGCTTAAGTCGTTAAGTCCATTTTAATTTTATTTTGACGGAGATAGAAAATAGTATATTATGAAACGTATTTCATAATGAACATTTTGTCGCACGCACGTTTTTAAAGTAGTAAAGTAATAAAATAGTAAGTGCGGTAAAATGCATTATGAACAAGTATCATACGCTATTTTTTCTATTTCGCCTTATTTTAAACGAAAAAACTTCATTTCGAAATCTAGGGATTTTTAGGGTAGTTGGCATTAGCAAAATGTTCGGGAAAAAAATTCGAAGTAGCCAAATCCAATTTCAGTCAGTTTGACAGGTGTGACGTTTTGAGGTTACCGGAGCGCAAAGGAGCCAAGAGAGCTAAGATGTTGATCATGATCATGATGGTTCTCTTGCATCTAAAGAGTTTTTCTCCGATGAATTATTAAGCCAAGTACAACAAGAAATAATAGTGTATTGATCGATTTATCATGGTTTATCAAAACCAAAATCTAAATTGTCAACGTTGACGGCAGGTTGACGGTTTGTCTGCTGCAAACCTAAGAAAAATATAAGATCCTGGAAATATTGGCACGGGATTGCTCCATTACGATACCAAAATACGCTCAAACGCGTATCGAAATATCTTGATTATGAACGCGAAATAAAAAAATCTTATTTTTTTTAATACTGGTCATCGAATATAAAGTTAAAAAATCTGGAGAATAAAATAGAATGTTTTTAAATTGGAAAACACAAAATAAACGATATTTTTTTTGGTTATGTACTTTTCATAAAATTAAAAATTTATTTTAGCCCAAAATGAACTCAGCAACTTAACTAAGCCTAAAATAATCTTTAAATTTAAAAATAAAAATTTGAAAATTTGCATGCGTTCACAGTTGAAGCTTTTGGAGTCTGGGAAAAAAAATTTGTTTTAATCACAGATAATTTGGCGTTGCGGCGTCTAAGAATTGCAATTTTTAGCAATTTTCCAGTTTTTGTAAAAATAATTGCTAATTTAAACTACACCGTGCTTCAAAATGATTTTCATCCAGTTATCTTTAGCATGTAATATTTTTGTGCCGCTCGCACCGTTATATTAAATTAAATTTGAGTTGGCGATTGTTTCCACAAAAACTCATAAATTGCCAAAAATTACGTTTGCTAACATTATCGTTGATAAAATACAAACTTTGCCTCAAATTCTAAAGCGTTTCAAAATGATTTTCATCTAGTCGCCTACGATTTTCCGAACAAATAAATAAAAAGTTCAATATCTGCTTAATTTTTGTTATCAAAATTACAATTTATTCCCAAACACCAAATTTTGTCAAAAAATGCTGACACGCGTTTCGATAGCAATGCTACCATCATCAGAACGATTATTAAACTGATTAATTTTTCTGTTTATTGTTTAAATTCTTTTCTTATTTGCGATTTTGACATTTGACAAGTGACATTATTGACAGACGCTCAAAATGACAGGGCTAGTTCAGACAAAGTACAATATGAGCGGCACAAAAAGAATTCAATGGTAACTAGATGAAAATAAAATTTAAGATATTTTTGAGAATTTTTGTAGAATTTGTAGATTTCGATGAAATTTTATTCCAAGAAATTTTTTCGAGTTGAGTCAAAAGTCCAAAATAGCCCCAAATTATTATAAATGTGTAAAATTAATCTCTCCATAGTTGATTGTAATCTCATTTATATGCACCGCCCACAAAACATAATCTTCTTAAAGTAAGTAAATAAGAAAATTTATGGTCTCAGTTGCAAAAAATTGCCAGACTACCTGTGTGAAATTAGAGATTTATCCCCTAAAATTTTGAAATAAGAGAATTGGAACTTATATTCTTGTATTATTAACATTATTTTTCCGAACTGGCGTCTTCCCTTCAGGAAGGGCATGCATCCGTCGATCACCTCACCATCCACGAAATGTTCAATCCAAACTCATCATCCATCTGAAGAGATCCGGAATTTTACATGTATTACAGCGACCTCTTGAATAGCTCGGTGACTCGTCAGAATATTAATAATATCTGAAACTCAGCAGGTATCGCTCGACACAACCTACTCACGGCATCTTCGACTTCTTGCACGTTACACCAACACTCTTCATCTTTCGTCCACCGAAGGAGAAGAAACTAGATGTTAAAACACGTCGGACGAAGAAGAATGCCATTGGTCGAGAGCGTGCTACGATCTCCTGTTACATAGCGGGTGTTAGAGATGCGATCTGTGTGGAAGAATTTTATTATTTATGGGTAGGCATAGTAAATGATGCTGGAGCTTTGTGCTTATGGCTCTCATGGCTGACACCCTCCGGAACAGAAGGTGAAGTTTCTAGGTTGGGAAAACTGGGGATTCTAGTTATTAAATTATGACAAGTAGGAGAGTCTAATTGGTGCTAATTTTAATAGTGACTTGGTAAGAAAGTTTCATATTGCATTCATGTCAGTGTAATCATCATCAATTTTGTTACAACATGATCCTAATGGAAACAAACATAGTCCGGTCAGTGCACTCTTCTGATAAAGCAACACCACTAAAAATATTGCCGTTTTTATAAATCCACCTAATATTTGCAAACATAAAGTATCGTTTCGAAGAATATTAGACACACCTCTGACTATTTACAAAGTGATGTAACCGTCTCTTGGGAAAACGTAAACAAGACCTGATTTTCTCGTAGGTCAGTTTTCCTTTTTCTTGGACATAGTGGCCGATATTCGGAGCTGATCTTTATTCGCAAGAAAAACCCACGCTCCAGGGAGGTCAAGCTCTTGCGTGGGTTCTTATTAACAAGGTAGCTATATCTTTCAGTCACTACACTATTAATTTAACGCCTGTAGAAAAATACCACGTCAAAAACGAGCCAGTTCAGATATGGTACATTCTCTATCCCGGCTAACAAATGGGGTAACAAGAAGAGACTCGGAGATATGGTCAATGTTATCTTTGCGATCATCTGATCTTGTGGTTGGGATGCGCTTATATGGATGCTTTGAGATTTTATCGCGATGGAAGTCGGTTTGACGGTGAGACGCTTCTAGAAGTCTTCAGGATTTGATTTTAAATGTTGGGTTATTACTGTTTTAAAAGTACTAGCGGTTGTCGCAGAGATGTGTGGTTGGTGGTTTGTGGTTTATGTTAATTAAATTAGTTACTCGGGGAAAGCATTTATTTTGTTAATTTGCAGAGGTAAATGCTTCGTTTGATGGTTTATCATGTCTGGGAAAAATTAGTTTAATGAATTAACTTTTTCCGCGTCGGTCCCGAAGCGCCCGAAGAATTCCGTCTGGCCAACGGAAAGAATTCCGATTACGCACCCATTCCTAATGAATCGAATTTCTTAGGTGTTATCCGGTCAGTGCAGCCCGTCCGGTTCTCTCTTCGTCCAAACGGTGGTCCTCGAAACCCACATAGAGTCGGACAAGTGAATAAGGCCACGAAAACATTCATTAGTACAAGAAGTGTCACCTGATAAAGGAGCAGCCGTGTCGGCAAAGGGACCTCAGTAAATCTTGAGCGAGCTTGTAGTGTTTGGACTAATGCCGCCTTCCTAAAGACCAAGAGCATCACTCTGCGAAGGTGAACTTAGTGGACCAAATGGTACCGATGGTGAGGAATGAGCACTGCTTTTGTGTGGACTTGGCTGGGCGCTGACCAGGCGGTCGCCTTGTTTTGATTAGAATCTGTAAACACACGGACTCGGGTTCTTCTACTTTAAATTACCTGCTGTATTTTTGTCTGATTGATAGTTGGCTTGTCAGAGGGTTCGGTGCGACTTTTTGCTTTTAACGGGAAGAAAGAAGGTCGAGGTATTGACACGGAAAGGCACGGGACAAAAGGGCGGTTTATCTAAAGACTAGTCAAAATATTTTCGAAGAGGGTGGCGGTTTTCAAGTGCCCACGATTTATAGCCGTGAAAAGTTCAAGGAGGCAAACGAACAATGATATGATCGAATTTCAGAATTATGTTAAACAGGATAATAGGAAATTAATATGACTACATGCAATGGGAGGATGCAACATGATTACAACACGGCCACAATTTTTATTCACAATTCCGGTTGTCCGGAAATTAGGCCACGGCTCTTATACATACAGTTTCATTCATTATTCTGCATCAATGATATCAAAATTCATGGAGATTTTAAGGATTCCAACAATTTCAGGAATGTAAAATGTCGCAAGATTTATTTGTTCTCATGACTTTTCGCCTGCGCCTCAGACTTCAAATTTAGGTTGCATGTTAATATTCACAAGATTTTACACTCGTTGCGCAAATCTTTATCTACCTCAAGGCTTCCAATAACGTCTGTTCGAGTTTTTTGACCCCTGTAACAAAAAAATCGTTCAAAAAGCCTTATTGACAGATAATCTTATCAAACTAGTTAAATCAACAAATCCGACCCAAAAAATAGCACACTGTCAACAATCCGTCTGTAGGGTGATTTACGATGTTTCCTTGCGAAAGTCTCAAAAAACTTTGAATGGTTTAATAGACGGTAGCTAATTCCGCTCGTGACATTTCGTTGTGACAATATGCCAATGGAGAATTATATTTAGCGTGACAATATTTACGACTACTGACACTACCTACCTCAACAGGCCTTCACCTAAACTTTTGTAATCAAGCAGAATAACATCAATGGACAAAGAAGTTCGGAGAAAGTGACGATAAATAAACGATTACAATTGGCGCTAATTTAACATGACTTGGACAATTTAGCGTTCTATCAGATTCCGAAATGGTGTTGGGTGCTGGTTATTTGTATGTATGAATTGTTAATGACATCGGGTTGGGCGGTATGTTTAACAGTGACGTTTAGTCGGAAATATTTTCTTGAATTTAAAGGTTTATTTATGCAGAAACGTTCACTAATCTGGTATCAATGAACTTTGTCACCGAAATGGAAAAGTGGCAGACATTTTTCAAGTAGCCGCTATTCTCGATTTATCTTGATACTGCCATGCCATCAGTTTCTTCACTGTCAATAACCACTCAAAGTTTTGGGACGTGTCATCTCAGGAAATGATAAATTAAAAAAACGTGACTAAATTGCTACACTCTATCAAAATTGAAATTGTTTGTAAACATGAAAAGTATGTTATCTTTATCATTATCAATCAGGGCAACAGGTAAGGATTGTTGGCACTATTTTGCGATGTCATAGAAACAAGATAATGTTTAATTTTAGTCAAGTAAATTCGATAACGAGCAATAATTCATGACGCCGTTTATGCAAATGCCATCTAATACAATTATTGTCCAATTACAAAATAATTAATATTAATAAAGCAAGCACAAACATGGAAAAATGTTATGTAACACAATCGCATTGTTCGGTTAATACGTCCTGTAAACACGTTGTATGTTTTTCAACTGGATGCTTTCAGTGAGACGCTAACTTTTATTAACAACACATTTCTTTCTGGGTAGCAGCGCTTCATTAACACTTCGAGATGTTAAGACACCGAACAATGAAAGAGTTTTTCCGAAAACAACGAAGTTTCTATGGTTGGATAAGGTAGGTCAATAAAAAATCTCCTTTGATGATTGTTCGTGGAAACACGACTTGTGGACATTAGCGCGACACTTTTTGAGATTGCTCGTTCGTTCTAAGGTGGAATTTCTCTCAAGGGACTTTCTGTTTACTCTTTGTTAGTCATTCCAAGTTTTTTCATTTACACTTTCTGCATTGTCATTTCACGGACAACTCCCTCCGGATTTTCTCCATTAAAAATTGTCCAATAAACTTAATCGTTATTATCGCCAGTAGCACCGACGCAATTCAATATTGACAATTTATTAATAGCTCTATTATTGCGCTGAGCAAATAAAAATGTCTTACACTAAATCACACAATAAAAACAATTGTGGTAATTAAAAGTTATTTTATTTTTATTGTTTTGTCGGAAAAACCTCAGTCAATATTTAAATGCGTTTTCCAGTTACATAAGTTTTCCAATTTATTGTTAATGACTCGAAATGCTTATATAAATATTTTTATGACAGGAGACAATATCGTGACGTGAGAAAACTGAATGGCATAAATTATAGGTACCTACCTACCCATAAAGCGAGAAGCAGGCGCCAAAAGTCCCACGATAAACCACCTGATGCTATTAAAAGAGGCACCCTTTATGAAGGTAGAAATCGATTTATGAATGAATGGAAGGCTATAAAGAGAGGCGTAAACAGAAAAGTGTCATTAGCTGGAAAAAATTGTGGTTTTGAATTTCCAAAACGAAAGAAAAATATTTATTTTTACTATTATTACCTTTTCTAACTACTGGTTTAAAACGCCTCACTGCGTCATCTGGGGTTATCTAATGCTTGTCTTTCATTTGCATAAGAAAGGTATAATTCACTTATAAATATTAATATAATTGGTGGTTTTCAGTTGGTAAAGTTGATCTAACAAAAGTAATTCGTAGAAAATTGATGGTTTTGATTGTTCAGTCATGACTAAGCTAGTGTTTAATCGAAGAGATATTAGTTAAAGGTTTCAAGATATCAATCAAGAAGATTTATTTTATTGCTAGGATTTATAGTTTGATAACATAGGAAATAGTGTTTCCTCGAACAAAGTCAACTTAATCAAACTATCTATTTTAGTTCCAATTTTCACAATTTACGAGTTGCTATATTCTTATTAAAGTTTTAGAACTTAATAGTGAAAACAGAAAATTACGTATCTCGAATAAAATATAAAAACAATAAATGTATTGTATTATGACTCGTTAGTCCGGAACTGTTGCAGTAATTCGGATCATTTTTTTTCTCATACAATTTGTTAATCCGGTTTGAATAAAACATTGGAGTAAACTAACCTTTAAGAAATCTCATATCATCCAGTTAAATAAATTGTAGTTGATAAAATCTATATGCGTGTATTTCTTAAAATACAACACAGTTGTAAAATAACTTATTTCGTTAATCCAATTTTTTCGATAATTCGGATGATTTTCTTGGTTTTAATTGGTCCACGCGACACTACTGTAGATACGTACTTAAACTGCAATGAGATTGTTTTTTTTTATGATTTTCTAATCTGTTAATCCTTCATAAATCTTAATTATGACAACTGTACAGCAGTCAATGACTGACAATAAATTTATTACTCAGATAGCAAAAAGCTCAAAGAATCATTCTTACTTAACTTCGTTGCGAACTGAAAAGTTATTTGTTTCATTTTTAAATATAGATAAGAGTAACAATAGAACTTTGAAGAGCAGAGAAATAGACACACTGGGTAGAATTTGTGTAATTTTTAAACATCTTTTTTAATTGCTGGTAAATTGTTATTTTACAATCGCTATATAAAGTTAACATTTTGGTTGTCATTTTATCATTTTTTTAGTCTCCAGTACGTAAAACTGACATAATAGTGCGTAAAAGTGATCAAACGAGTGTCACTGTGACAGGAATTAAAATTCTAAGTAAGCAATTGTTTTGAACCTCCATTATAGACGATTTATCTTCTTTAAATAAATTTCACCCAACGCATAGATTTCTCAAATTTTAACCGTTGAATTTGTCTAAACATTTTTTTTGTGAGTTAATCCGAACGCTAAAACAGTGCGAAGCTGTCAAGTAAAATCTCAATTTTAATATAATTCTCAAAACTGTTATTTGAAGTATTTATTGTGCAATTTTACATTTTGTTGCCATTGTAGAAAAAATCTTGTTCGCTACTCGAGATGACAACGGCCTACGGCGTCTTTGATCAAACCACGTCTAGTGCATGAAATATTACCATTTCGCAACTTCTTGCAAAAATAGCTATACGGATTTCGATATGTGATAAACTTCAGGATATGAAAAGACTATATCTATTTAATAAAATTATTAAAAACAGAGTGTATAGGTATTTTTAAGTCATATCTGTGTATTTCAAAAGATATAAGAATTTATTGAAGTGTTTTATTTAAAAAATAATTTTATAAAAATATCTTGTAATCTCGAATTTGTTACAAAATTTGTCTCTGTATTTTATGTTTACCTATCTCAGTCGATAACGAACAAATCAAACCGTCAAGTATTGTGCATTCTAAACGCAACACTTGAGTTAACATTACCGGTAGTCTCATTTCAATCTTCGTCCCACAATCCTAACTTCCCAATCGTCCCACATCCCCAAACCGTCCCGCAATCTCTCCGACACCAGGAGCGTAGCATCCGCTCGTTCGTCCAGTGGCGTGCAGGTTTGTGACGTCATCGCATTCTTCGATTCGCGACGTTCGTCGGGCTCCGCCCGCTGGCCAATAGCCTTCCAGTCGCCGTGAAGATGGCCAGGTGGTCGAGTGGGGCCCGCAGTCTGTGTTTCACCCATGACAAGTGCAAGATGAGGAGTGCTGATGGTGCGCGCGTCAGGAGATGAGGTCCGCCACGGCGGCACTGTTACTGGGCCTGGTGCTGGGGGTGGCGTGGGGCTGTGGACCGGGACGGGGAATCGGTCGCCGCCCGCCAAAGAAGAAACTCACCCCCTTGGTCTTCAAACAGCACGTGCCCAATGTCCCGGAGAACCTGCTGCAGGCCAGTGGCTTGACCGAGGGTCGCATCGGGAGGAACGACACGAGGTTCAAGGATCTCGTACCTAACTATAACCAGGATATCATCTTCAAGGATGAGGAGGGGACTGGCGCCGATAGGCTCATGACGCAGGTATTTCACTTTTTTCGGTCAAGGAAGCGACAGTTTTCACCAAGGACCAAAATATCAAAATCTTGAAAAGATCTATCAAAACCTGTTTTGATCCATTTTTTTTACTTGCTGGGGTCAATAAATTCGACTTTTTGTTGAAACTAGATATTGTTTTAAAGAGAAATGGTATCACATTGATGTTTACGTCTGCACTTCAACAAATAATCCGCTGATACACCTACAATAAGAGATATGAATTTCTATTCAAAAGAGTCAAAACATGGCAAAATAAAGATAATCTTTACCTTCCTTCAATTTGGGAAAAGTAGATCATTTTGAAAGGAATAAGATTTACGGGGTAAATTACTTACTTAATCCTTTTTTCCGGTTATCAAACGTTTCCGTTCTTGATATCATTGTTCTGATTCACTGCTTATCATTCTAAGAATTCGGGCGTTTCCTGTGCCTATTTGCAATATAAGTTTTAGGCAAAAATTAAAGACTCAAAAAAAATCGAATTAATTCTGCAGCTGATCCCTGCGGTAAATTAGACTTACTTAAGATTAAGATAATTTTCAAAGCTTTCAACAGCTTATTCTATTAACTTTTGTTGGAAAACCTTAGAGCCTAATCTTCATAGTCCAAAGGATTATAATTTTTTAATTTTTTGACTGTGGCTACCGAACCGCTGCCTTAAAACTGGAGGCGCTGCCGTAAAATTTTCTGGAAAATTCGCGAAGCTCAATTTCCCATCGCCCGATAAAACCCGTGAAAAATCCAGCATGTGTTACGTATTTGTCCAGCGTGAGAAATATTCATATAAACATTAAACTGTTTGTTTGAAGAACAGTGTAAACCTGTCTCTGTCTCCAGACAAAAGATAATGGTATTTACACTTCGATATATCGAGATGAAAGAACCAAGGTTTATGAATTACAGCAGTTAATACGGCAAACACTCGTCTGAAAGCTCAAAAATGCCTCCAAAGTAATTGAAAAAGCACACATTTTTCAGAAAAAATGTCAAGAGTTTTATCGCTCGAGAATTCCATTGTTCGCGAAAATGTTATTCCAATTATTTTTTCTTGTTACGCAGCACTTTTTAAAGTCAAAATAATTGATAATAGGGCTTATCAGTAAACGTGAGTCGATTCCGATTGCGAAGAATAGTTTTGAAATGCGGCTTTTAGGAGTTTTTTTATGATGATGCTTTTCCTGGGATGCTATAAACAGTTGTTTGTCTAATTAATTTTATTGCACGTTAAATACGTATAATAAAATTGTGAACCGCACCTTGTTAGGACTCTTTGTTTGTTCACCGTCCTCTAATTAAATATTTCTTGACCAGGGAGTTTTGTGTGAAATTGAGAGCAGAAAGAAGCCTTAAAAAGTGCGTGAGAACAAGGTCGAGGATTTTTTCCAGAAACATGAGCTTGGGTGCAATTTCATTTTTAAAATCGAAAGGAAACCGTTTCCCGGAAATTTTGAATTTGTGTCTCAGAGGCAGCTTCAGTTAATTTAGAGATTAACACAGTCGCACTTATCAAGCGAGGTAAATTAATTACACTGTAGTAATCTAGTGTGTTATCTGGAATAATCTTCCATTCATAAAAACGTGTCTCTCTGTAATTTGTAGACCAAAACAATTGGACAATTTAGTGGCGTAACAAAATTAATTTTCAAATTACCAAGTAAATTGAACGGTTTGTCCGCGAAGAATTATGATTTTTCTTTTTTAATGATACTTATGGCTTTCCAAGGAAAAAACATTCAAGTTGACCGAATGTTGACATAAAACTTGATACTTATTAGCTCGTAAAATCATGTAAGTGTATGCTTTATTAACAATTATGGGAGCCACGTACATTTATGACAGGAACAATAAGAACAAAATTGTTGTAGTTCATAAAATGCATAGTTTTAAATTTTAGTGGTCTCGTTAATAGAATAATAAAGTCATAAAGAAACAAATTAATGGTTGAATTTTGGCTTCGTTAAACATTCTCGAATTTTTCACATTTTTTGTCTGGAAGGGCCAAGCCCAATGTGAAATCCTTTTTCTATTTGCTTTTCTTGATCCCTGAATTTTATTTGCTCAAGACTAAACCTGCTGCTTAGATCACAGCACTGATATGAAAACGTCGTTTCTAAAAACGCTGTCTATGGAGCCAATGAATAATGTAGATCAAACCGTTTCCAACCATTTCGATTAAATTCCTTAATATCGTTGAAATTCTTAGATAGCTAATCTCAGAACTTGAAAAATTACAATTATGATTTATCGCCTACTGTCATTGTTCCAGACACACTTTAAGATAATATCATCAGGATCGGCGCTAATTATCGATGACTGGACATTTTGCCGGTGATAAAAACATTTATTAGGTACAATGAAGACAGGTTGTGTTGCTCAACAGTATTCTTTTAGCGTTATTTATGTTATGAAGCTGCCCATAAATTCATTTGTGCCAAAGTTACATGGAAGGTTATAAACCGAAAGGTTCATCATTGTTATTTATTGCATTCTCAGCAATTATTTATGGGAACGGGGCGGAGGGACGAGATTTTAACATGGGAGCCATGGCAACGAAAAACGCTCAAAAGCTCCACTAGAAGAACCAAAAGCATTCGCAGGCTAAACATCTTCACGGCCGCAAAAAAAATTTTTGGGTTTTCTAATTTACAATGAAATTTTTTGAGAGTCTAATTATGAAAACATTCTGGAAGATTTTGTAGTTCTTCAGAAGTCTTTAAATTTAAAGATTTCTTGGATTTTTTATTAAAATAAAGAATAATTTATTATTCTGGATGTTTGCAAATTTTTACGAAACTGAAATAGTTGAGATTATTAATCCCCTATTAACAAACGAGTTGTTACAACATTTTTTTGTCAACCGCTTTTTTTTTATTATGGTGACAAAATGGGGTGGACCAATTTAAAATGTTTTAACCTTTAACTGTTTTTATTTTTAACGTAAAAATCACTTTAGTAAAAAAACATAGTTAGTTACCATTGAAAAATATGTGAATTATAACAAAAGTCAAGCTCTTCCCTTGCACTAAAAATATTACTAATTTTTGGTAAAATTGTTAACAACTTTAACTTATTCTCATGCACTCAGCTCCTGTATAGGTAGGTACATCCTTCACCACAAAAATTTCAGATTTTTTAAATTTTAAATGTAGTGAAATCACAAAAAAATTACGTAATGAAAAACGTCCATTAATGACGTCTATTAATGCATTCTTTTTCTTTTTTAAACAAAATAATTCATTAATATTGACGTTAATAATCGCTCGACAAAAAAATTCTAATCGTATTAGGCCAATTTAAAGTTATCCAATCACAATCGCTTTATTAATTCTCTGATATTTAATGAGTTTTTTTCGCAAATTTTACTTTTCGAATGAAAGACAGAATTGTGAGTTTTGTGGACAACGGTAGGAAATGTACTGGAATATTTTAATTTTAATAATGAATTAGTGTTGTATTTTATTAAAATGTATGGACTGTAATTATTCATTTTTTTGATATATTTTTCTTTGGATTTTTAGCTGCCCATGTTTTTTAGGATTGAGATTTGCGGAATTGTTAATATTTTTTTTTTTTTAATTTTTCTAGTAAAGTCTGGATAATCCGTATTTATTAAAACAGGAAATATCCGGATTAATTTTTTACTTCTACTTATTTTCTATAAACATAGAAAACTAGCAATAATTTTATTTGCAATATAAAATAAAAATAAAAATCAAACATAAAATTGATTTTTTAAATCTTAAAGTTAAAAAAATAGAAGATATCAAAATTATAACTGAAAATTAATTACATAAACTACAAGAAAACAATTTTAGTTCTGAAAAAATCTGTAATTTCAGTTTTTCTTGGCTTTTGTTTACTTGAAACGAAAAATTGTTCTTGCATTTTTTTAAATGAAGTTTTTTGAAATTTAATTCCGAACTACAAATTTTCCAAAAAAAAAGAAGTGGCTCTGGATATTCGGATTAACAAAGTTGGGATTACCGAGACTTTACTGTATATTTTATAAATTTTTTATTATTATATTTTGGATAGCTACTTAACTGTAGATTTTTTATATTCCTCATATTCTTTGAATTTACCAGATTTTATTGAGACGCAAGGTATTTGATGTTCTCTACACATTTTTATAATATTATAAAGGGAAGTTTTTTTAAAGATTCTAATTTTTTCAGAAACTCAACATTTTTGATTTAAAATTTTAGATGCTTTACATTTGTTTTGGTGTTTAGATTTTTTTACTTTAATTTTTTACCATTAATGCTAATCGAGCTTTTGCATTCTCTGCCAGGAATTTTTAATCTTCTTTTTTTTAATGGATTAATCAGCTTTTCTTGATTCTTTACATTTTTTGTACGTTTTATTTTTGTTTTGTATGAACAAGAATATTTATTTTAAAATAAGAAGTCCCAGAGCTTTTTGTGGGTTGCTTTTAATTCTTATTTACATAATAGTTGATGGGCTATTTGATGAGATGAAAATTTCCAAAATATGTAAAAAAAGGGTATAAAATGAGTGGGTTTGGAGTTTCTGGTAGGCGTTTTAAATGCAAACTAAAAATGTGTATTAATGATATTGGAACGAAGAGTAGGTACTATTTAATAATACCTGCAGAAGATAGTCTTATAATTTAAATCGAGTCACGCGTAGCACCATGAAACAATAAATTAATAAATAAATTGAAAATATGACCGTGGATGTCAAAAATGCAATTACTTAAGAAATTTATGCAACCACACCCATTAAATTGTTTTAAAATAAAGCAAAACTATTGATTTAAATGACATTCACACCAATTTGCTTTTATAAACCACTTTGGAGTACTTAAACTGAATCGTTCCATTACGTGGCGGCTTTTTAGGGTTTCGTGTAACTTACAGGGCAATAATAATGAAAAACTCATTCAGTGCCATGTAACAATTTGCAGTTGCGGTCGGGCAGCGTTAATGGTGTCATTTTTAAAAATATTAGTCTCAGAGTTTACGGGTGTGCATTGGTGTTTTCATCCCAATAATTATATCTTTGATTAGGTCCGTTATCAAGGACAGGAATCCAATCCGAGTGAAATTGCGTAGCCGTGGTTTTATGGGACATGGGAATGACCGGAGTTTGCCGTGTGAAACGATATATTTGCGATAATATAGACCAGCGACACCCATCAAGGAATAACGTATGGGTTCATTATCTCGCAATTGTTAACGACGTAAATCAGTACTTAAACACCATTATTTTGTTTAATACAGTGGGTTTTGTATTAAGGCAAAAGCGATTGATTTATTGGCCATAATGATACAAGACAAACAATTTTCGTTTCTTGAGAGAAGGAACTGCGTTATGCAAGATATCGGGAGATGACTAAACACACCACTCGTCATAATACTGACATTATAACATTGACATGAAGATGGGTGTTGAGTGTTTACAGTTCTATTGTAGTTGTTAATTGCTAAAATACAATAAATCTTGCGAGAGTTATATAATGCTGCACTTTGTTTAACGACCACTCGGTGCTTGAGATTTTTTCAGAGATTCTACAGGAGGTCGAGAACTAATCCTTCTTAGCGCGATCCCTTTTATAATGCTGTCTGGAATCCGTAGATTATCGTTTCATATTTATTCGGCTACTGGTAAACACGCTGCTACCAATCAGTATAATATTGTTATTAGATAATAGGCTCAGATTTTCGCTCTTATCTCTGCAGCGTCATTTTTTGAAATTTTATGGATCCATTCATTATTAAATGGCCCAAATCATCGATGTGTGTCTGAAACGCGTTGACACCGGAGTCACCTCTTGTCCGATCTCTGGATTAGGTTACCACCGTTGATCGGATGGGACTTGTTCATGCAACCGTGAGCTTTCATCTTGTTGGCGTCAAATTGTATCTGTTTGCTGTGATATCACTCGGTTTGTTTTAGATGCTGGACCCGTTTCTGTGTACCCTTTTTTGTTGACTGTCAGATGATTAAAAGTAATTTAAAAGGTGTGAACCAGAGTACAATGCCTGCTGTAAACTGTTTAATATTCGTCTCTGACAACTCTGTTTTATGTCTCCGTCAATATTGTCGTCTCGCATTTTTCACGGAATTCTAGTTAGAGCTAGAGACAGATTCGAGCGATTTTTCAGCGAGTGCAGAATCACGAGCGAGCGACTGAAACTTTCTCTTCCCACGGTCTCGGTATGAAAAACTGACGAATTTCCAGGTCTGTAAGGAAAAAATCCGAGCATGAATATTCCACACCTCTCCTGAGTCATTATTTTACAGTTAAGTCAATAGTCGTGCATGTGGCAGAGCTTTAGGTATCAAGTTTTCCCATTGAGTTTAATATACTTAGATTTTTATGTGAATTCCGTCAGATTTCCGAGAAAGCTCCAGTGTAATGATACCGTCTAGAAAATATGATATCTTGGTCGCTTGGTATGTACATACTTTCATTAGCATATGACAAGAGCCCTATTGTATTAAAAGTGTATTGGCGATTCGAGAAAATTATTTTCATGTTGCTAAACAATACAGGCTATTGTTACCGAGCCATGCATCAGTATACAATAAAATAATAAATAATAATCTGAGGCTAGTTCACGAAGAAATTAACAAGTTATATAAGGAACCACGGAGAAAACCGATCGAATCGAGGTATGCAAATCTATTAAATCCTCACCTGTTTGTTGAGCCGTAAAAGCTCGATCCTTATTAGTTGAAGCTTTATTTGAAGTGAAGAATGTGTATTAAGCACGTTAACTGGTTACAGCATAAAGTTAATGGTTACACTTACTCTGCTTCATATATCAATTACATGCTGTATTAAAACTCGCTTTTAAAATTTACTTTGAAAAGCGCAGGAATTTCAAAACAAACTCTCCCCGATAAAAATACACGCTGAAATTCGATTGAGTGTGTAAACTCCAATAACTGTAAAATTGTAATGTCAGCGGAAAAATGAGCATACTGCCGGCGAAGAATGACCAACGCAAAAACGTCCAAACCAAAACCATTTTCTGCCCACCGCAAGTGCTAATTTGCCGCAATAACAATTTTCGAAAAAATTTCCTTTTATCGTGGATCGATCGGAAATCATCCTAACCTTGGCAATACCATTAAACACACGTTTCAGCGAGTTAAGGTAGGTCGGCATTCCTTGACCATAGCAGTTATTGTTTCAATGAATCACATTTACACAAATATAGAAATTTCCTTGATGTTGGCGATCTGTTTGTTTTGAGAATTTTTATTGCTTTTTCAAACGAAAAAAGAGCCGCTTTTTCTCGATGGATGTCTCCTCTGGAAAGGTGTAATTGGCAATATTAAATGATTTGTCAGTGAATGTGAATGTCAGCGCTTTACACTTAATTGACTATAATAGTTGTGCGAGCTGCATGCAATTAAGCTTAAGCCGTGTTAATTGACGGAAGAAAAACGAATTGCGATTAAATTTAAGCATATCGGGATGTTTTATCTGTGCAATTATGCAACGCACAAGTGATGTAATTAATTGCTAAATTGGCGTCTTTCACACTTGAAGATGCTCTATACATATTTTTATTTATTCATAAACAACTTCTAATTGCTTCTTCTATACTTTGCAAATTATACAAAAGTCTACTTATAGCCCAAAATAACATATTTTGTAATCATTTTTAACCTTCAAGTTTGATAATGCTAATTGCTTACGGCTCCAACAAGTTTGCCTATGCTAAAATAATTATAATAACAAATAAATAGAAGAAAATAAAGATTGAGGAATTTAAAAATGTAAAAATAAAATCTTTGACATTAAATCTCTGAAAATAAAAATACAAGAATCGAAGGCTACCAAATTCAATTTCGTCATGGAATTTTGGACAGGACTTTTACAGTACGTATGTCAAAAAATCTCATGTGAACCATACTTTAATGTCATTATGATTGATGTTTTAAAACTTCAAATTTGACTTCTCATGGAGAATCTAAAGGTCATTTCACATTTGACGATTGGCGTTGTCTAAAATTCAATGTTCAATTTAGAGTTTGCATTTAAGAAATTTTTTTAGAACGGTTAAGTTGGTGAAACGTCATTCAAGCATCAACTGTCATCAAATGACGTCTATTATTGGATAGTTTTGACAAAGAATGACAGGAGTACCACCTTACAAAACAGCATTTTAAGGAATTTCTTTTAGCATTGTAACAATGGAAAAATAATGTTATAATGTTTCTCTTAAAGCGCCGGATCAGTAAAAGACAAATAATTTTAGCCATAAAATTTTTTAGAGCTTACTTGTAGTTATATAATTTTTTAAAATCTAACCAACGCTAAGAATTGTTCAAAAATTTTTTGTTTCAATAAACTTTGATTAAAATTAATTAAAATTGGTTTAATTAATTAAAAAAATGTCAAATTGTAGTGAAATCGTTACGTTCATTGTCAAATTTTGCTTGTTTATTATTGCGTATTTTTTATAATTACACATGAAAAAGTCTTATCGTGGATTTGACATTCTAAGGTCTATTTTACAAATGCATTGGACATTTGATTGGCTGAAGACACATGCCACTTAAACAAAGCGTTAAATACTTAATCACAATTAAAAATTTAATTTGCTCACAATACTTGAAACGAATTTAGAGACGAATTTAGATTATTTGAAAAAAATGCTTAATCTGAAAAATGAGATAAAGGTCTTCTAGAATTTAATTGCTCTAAAATTGGAACAAAATTGTGAGGAGAATATGATAAGTAGGTACTACTTAGTCTAACAGTAGAAAGGACAATTTTCTGATAAATTGATAAAATGACATTTCAAAATTTGCGAAAATTGGGCTGTCTAAAATAGGGAATTTAACATGACTCGATTTTTTTCATTTTAAACAGTGCCTAAGTAAGGAACGTAATGTAACAACTTTTTACCTGTCGAACCTTGAAGTGACTTTTTTCTGTCACACTCTGTAATTTGGTAATAACTTTATGCCAAACCCACCAAAATACCTTGATTTCTCATTGTGTCATTGGACCATCTTATATTTATAATAACACCTCCAACCTTCAGAATGATTTTTTCCAAAGTAACAGGTGTGGACTTCACAGTTCACCTCAGATTAAAACAAATGCAGTACAAGTTCCATCAACTTTTTCCGATAAACTTCTAGCTTACAATTACCAGCACTAATCGGCAAGTAGAGTCAGCATCGTGAGAATAGAAGCCGACATTGATTGATTTCGATGATGTGAAATCCAAGTGCAATGGCATTTTTCTCATTCTAGCTTGACGGTTTCTGCAATGTAATTCATATCGCTTCATTTGTTGTCTTGACGTTTCACCAGTTAGAACCGTAATTGCACAAGTCCGTAATTATACGCCTATTACAAGGAGAAAAAAACGATCTCGACAGATATTTCGCGTGATTGTTGTCAATGCTGGGTGTTGATGTATGATTCTTTCTTAGACGTTAGTAGATTTGCTGGAGTTTATAAATTTCACAGACGCAAATAGCTTCATTAAAATGAGCTACAACTGCCTGAGGTCTGTCTGTGAAATGTAGCAAGTAAATTGACAATATGAGAATTTATGGTACGATTTCCCATCAAAAATTGAGCCCATGGTATCATCTTTCCGCGTGTAATGACTTGAGTCATGTCGTTCTCGACTTTTTCCATTCGAAGTAGTTTAAATCGTCGAAGCGTTATGTCTGTTTTTAACATATAAATTCTCTTTGTCTGTGTCTTCAGTTGCAAATCTCGATTGGTAAAACGTTTCTCCGAAGTAAAATCCGCCCTTGTGGTCGTCCGTTTCTTGTAGTGGTCTAACTTAGCAGTGTCAAAGAAGCCGACGTGGTCGGAATGAGTCCCATTTCTTTGTGCCGCCGAAATAAGGGAACGAGAACAAAAAAGTGAGTTGGGCGGGCGCACCAGTTGCCCGCCTACTCGTGGCCATCGCGTCTTCGGATCCACCATCTATTCCCGATTTATCTAACATTGTTGGACCAAATCGCAGCTCCGTGTTTTCAATGGCGTCCTACCACATGACCTTCGTCGGAAACGAATTTCTTCGGCGAGCTGTGATCGCCTCGGGTCAACTCCGGCTGGTTTCAGACTCATTTTCTCAACGCCCTGTCCAATTATTCATTGCCGTTCGTTGAGGCGGCTTCAACTGCTTGACGACTCTTGTTGGATGTTTGCCTTGGGGATTTCGATTTTATATACTTTTGCGAAGGCAAAAAACTGCCGTACTTGTTATTAAGGAGCTCACCGCCGAAATGGGCTTTTCTTCACTTCTAACCGACTTTCATGAACTTTCTACTAGAACAAACGGACGCCATCATGGACAGATTGTGTAGGTTTTGAAGATGTTGCTTAAATTGTCATAGCTTCACGCGCTTCTTACTTTTGACTCGCACACGATCTCATTTCTGTTAATCCGGGAAACGAAGAATCCTCCAGTTTAAGTATTTTTTATTTCATCTAATATCGTCGTCTATTTTTAAACAAAATGCGTTTTCACTTTTTTAAAAAGGATAACAGAAAGGTACAGCGTTGGATCCTTTTATGAGTTATTATTTCAAAATTAAGAAACATTCTATTTTAATTCCTCAAACTTTAACATATTGGATTTGTCTGCAAAAATGTAAAAAAAATAAGATTTCTTGACTTGGGTTACAAAAATTCAAAATGGACTTAGCAACTGTAATCTCTGATCTAATTTTTATTTGGTATCATAATAATAAATTAACCACTAAAAATACTTATTTTTCACATTTCTGCTTCCAAAGATAACAATGGGCTAAGTTCAATTATAATACATAACAGACAATTTTGTGAATTTGCTTCACACGAAAATATTATTCTGAATTTTTCTAAACTTTTTTTAATTTTATATTTTTCAGTTTTATTTTTTTAATTTTTTATTGATGCTTTACTATCAAATCTTTCTTTTTTTAATTCTGATTTTAATTGAAAATTGGATCTAAATTTCGTATTAGATTCCAAAAAAATGTTTTGTTCAGAATTCATAATTTTGCCTACAATGTTTATATAAAGTTATCATTTTGATAAAAATATGTCACTTTGACAAAAACTAAAATTATAAGTAAACAATCGTTTTGTATTGTCATTTATTGATAATTTATCGACATTTGTTACATTTTTCAACTCCAACCGTTGAATTTGTATGTTTTTTTTTGATTGAATACGTACCTAAATGGGTTCAATTCTAAAAAAATTATGAGAACTGTTACATGAAATATTTCTTGCTAAATTTTGCATTTTGCTCTCATTGTAGAAAAAAATTCTGTTTCCAACTCGTATGAAATGGATGTTCTGAACTCGATGTGTTTACCACGTCTAGTGGGTGAAATATTGTCATTTCACAACTTGTTGCAAAAATTGCTGTTTTTCTGATTCAGTCCTCTAAGAGTTATACTTATTATAGCATTGATTTTCAATTCAACTTAAGAAACTCATTACAGCACTGTTTTTTTAGTTGGTACTTCTGTCAATTGCTTGACAAAACTATAAGAATTATTCAATAATAAACGTGATTAGAGACACTTGAATGACATTCCACCAACTTAACCGTACTAGAAAAATGTTAAAACAATGACGCCACAAGAAGAATATTTTAAAATACACGTTTTATAATAATTAGACAGTCTGGCGCACTTGTCCTTAGAAATCTCGCCTAAGGGCTCGTTTTCTACTCTTAAGACACGTGCGCCAAAAAGCAATGTCTTATGAAACTTGTATTTTAATATAGGTACTAAAGTAACACCATTTTACGAGTATGTAATCTAAATAATTCGGTGTTTTAAGGTTCTCATTAAAGTACTCTTTTCTGTGTTGGTCCTTCTGTCAATTGCGTGTCAATGTTACTCTGAAAAAAAAAACACTGAAACTCAAAGTTGTATTTTAATGCACTATTTTTGATGTTTTTGACGAAAATCTTTAAATTTTGACGTTAGATAAAAAAAACGGCACTCAAACTGCTGTAAAGTAGCGTAATTTAAAATTTGAAGAACCCGAGAAGTTGAAAATTATGGCATCTTTGTTTTACAGAAGCTTCAATGTTAATGTCGCCATTAATATTTTATTTAAACAAACAGTTATGAATATGTCAAATACATTGTAATGAACGAGGGAAGTAATAGCTGTCATTAAAAAGCATGTAAAATGCACCACAAACTATAAAATTTCTCTTTTACAAGTGTATACAGGAAATCATTTGTTGGAGGCAAATATTGGTTGAGATAATTTACCACATTTTATTGACACGATTTTCACACAAAGCAGTGTGAATATTTCATTTCATTTAATGGTTTTCCAAAGTCCTTCCGTGGAAGTTTTCTTTGTTGCGAAATTCGGTTTCTATTGACGGCAAAGACAGGTAGAATGTCACCTTTGTAAATTTATGTATAAACAGTTTTGATGTTTGGTGAAAAAATGTATGTACACACATTGAATAGTGAGTGACACACGTGAAATCGATTTTGTTGGTCAAGAGTAAGCATGGGCGGAGTGGTGCAGCGGGACATTGGGTCCATCCGACGACAAAGAATAGAATTCGTTATAGTCGGATGTCAAACATTGCTCGACTGGGACGTTGCTAACACGGCATAACTTGTTAACACTACTAAACAAGTCTCCACAAAAGGACATAAAGTAAACCGTAAAAGGCTTGGATTTCAGGGAAGTTCGGACCGGGCTTTGTATTTAAAGAAGGATATTTTTGATAGAATTACCCAAAAAGGTGTGATTATGCCTGAATTTTTACAGCGGGTGTAAAAGCGTCAAAGATAACAAGGTGGTGAAAATGTATTCAGGTATTGACTTCCTGTTTAAAACTTTCGAGCGTGAGAAATGACAGCTATGATGAATACAGTCCGAGTCTGTTATTACCATCGCAACAAGTGATTCGATTAATACGAATGGCAATACAAGAAGAAGAAACTCGTGTTATTTTTTACAAGACGGACCAATACAATGCCTCGCACATTTTGATTAAATATTTATGATACCGGTTTACACAGACGAAGGGGGTAAATGAATTATGATTCGTTGGTTTTGTGTTGATGTCTTGACAAAACGATTGAAAAATGGCCGATTTTATGGACAGAGCCGTCAATTCATCTCGACTTCTTCATGTTAAATATTTATTAGTTTCTCATGGTTTTATGCCTGGTTTTATGCTTTCGCAATTATTAATACGCTTTGCCGTAAAAGGGTCGCGAACTTTCCGACTTGCTGAATACCTGTTTCTGATATTTCGAACGACCACACCGAAAATCCTCCATTGTATCTGCAATTTTCTCGATATAACGCGTTGTTATTGGCTAAAAACTCAACCAAGAGTGTAATCCTTCTAATCCCTCTTCAAAGACGCAAATTTCGACTTATTTCAACGAACCAATTGACTGAAAAATTCAATCTATTGCTGTCTTTGTGTCGGATATTGATATTTTCCGCGCTATGAATAGTCGACCAACATTCCTTTCTAAAAGGTAAAGCGGCGCCTTTTGGGACTTGACCGTATATTCATCTTCAAGCAATATATTTAAAATGGACTAATGGATAAATGTGTACATAAGCAATGTTTGCCCGTTGTGAGGCCAGGTATTGTGGCGGCCTTCTTATGGGTCCATTTTACAAAAACTTTGCGGCTTCGTTTATTGTCTGTCTGTATGGTTTTCTTCCGGTTGTGCTCTCACCTGTGTCTTTTTCGAAAATTTATCACCTTGTCGACCTTTGAAAGGTGCGCCCGAGCGGCGAAGAAAGAAAACAATACCCGGCGCATTTTTCTGCATTCTACGTACAAATTTCTTTCATATGAACCCGCATATTTTGGCCCGTGAAATTAGCGTCGTTTGTGTGGGATTATGGGTAATATTTTCGAAAATTTCCATCAAGGACCATTCATCACCCATTTACAAAAAGCTGCGTCCCACTGCCAAAACTGTCTCAATGTTTACCTGCCATAAACCAGACTCACAATAGACCTGTGGTGGGTTCGATATGTTCAATAATTTACAACCAAAGCGGTTCATTCACAAGTCTTTGTCTGATGCATATTTAACCGATTTGTAAAACAAGACAAGCAATTTTATGACATTCAGATTTATATCGCACATTACCATCCCGTAGTAGTAAATAATGAACTAACAGTAAAAGAATAAAATAGATGTTTACATCTATTAATAGATATGCTAATGCATTGTAAATGTGTATTAATTATTCATAGACACCAGTTAATGAAGTTGTTTGTTGTAATCGTTTATGCACTTGTGCATTTTGCAATCGGTACTAGATCGTAGTGTCTGACTGTTATTTTTCTTTCAGAGGTGCAAAGAGAAACTCAACACTTTAGCAATATCAGTGATGAACCAGTGGCCTGGTGTCCGTCTTCTGGTCACCGAAGGTTGGGACGAAGAAGGCTACCATACTCCAGATTCCCTGCATTACGAAGGACGTGCAGTGGACATCACTACCAACGACCGAGATCGTTCGAAATATGGAATGTTGGCAAGACTGGCCGTTGAAGCGGGCTTCGATTGGGTCTACTACGAAAGTAGGGCTCACATACACTGCTCAGTCAAAACAGGTAAAGGCTAATTTGCTCAACACCAAAACCTGACGGTTTCCCATAAAATCAATCGAAGGCCGCTTTCGTAATCAATTCCATCAAAGCATGAAGACCTCGCTCTTGACTCTTGGCGGCCACTTTTTCCCCTGTAAATACACAAAACGTGAATGTGGGCGCTAATCCATAATTAAATCAGCAGTGTGAGTGTAATAACGTGATTAGAGCTTATCGTAAATTCTTGTGTAATTATAATTAAAAGCGATGGTTGCCAGTGCTGAATGTGCTATATTTCAGCGAGGGCCTCTGGCTACCGACTTGTAAAAACTGACGACAATCGGCTTATAAATATCAAAGATAACATCGATCGGTTTTGGTTTTTCGCCCGAGTCATACCTCTTTTTCTTTAACCAAAACGCTTCACCTTCCGTTCTTTTCAATTCCCAAAGGTTACGTTACTCGCATCGTAAATAGAAAACTGCTCATAAATCATCGCGTGTAACAAAGCACGTTGCGTCAGAAGATTCCAAAATTCCTGCAAAGGCCATGTATCGAACCGGAGCATTTTCAGAGGACAAGCATGCCCACAATTCCAATAAAAGCGCGGCATGAAATTGACAGCGAGTTGGTGGTTTATCTTCTCAAGGAATAGATAACATGAACTACTAAAGTTAATTTGGGGCTATTAAACTAGCAGCAAATGTCAAAGGCGATGCTATCTGAAATGTATCGCTTTCAAGTGCCGTCGCCGAGGTTCTGGCGTTCGAAATAACAAATGACCAGATCGTTGGGATTTGATGATAATGCGCTGCAAGTTGGTAGGATTGGGTGCCGTTTCGAAATTAAATATTCTGGTAAAGATAAACCTTATTTATAACTAAACCGGTTCCGTCGGTGCGGGGACCCAAAAATATCGCACACTCGTCGAAAAAAATCGTGAATCAACAAAGAACTTCACAGGTTGTGGATGTTTTACTGTAATTATTAGTCCAATTTCGCGCTTCTTCCCAACATTGTTGTTTTTACCGACGTTGGTCTCAGTACCTGCTCTTTCCCAAAATCACGGAAAACCAGCTTAAACACGAAACCAATTACGGAATTTTTCCAAGCCGTTGTAATCGCATTAGACAGGTTGAAACAAGCACCGAAAGCTTTAACTTTTGCCTTGTCAATCTTCGTATGATAGGTGGGATTAACAATTTGCGGTATTTTCCGTTTCCTGAAACTTTATCCTGTGTTTGTTAAATGGTTTAAGTGAACTCAGTCAGGTGTGCGAAATTCTGTTATCCCACTCTCACAGAGATTACAATTTTTTGAAGACTTGTCAAGATGATGTACCTACGTGCAGAGGATTGTTGTTCTTCTTCTTAAGTTTTCGTGGGATGGGCGATTTTTTGGTGACAGTACGGATTAGTCACCATCATGGTACCTGATCTCATGGGTTTATCGAATTAAATGGGCTCTAGATCACCGATTTGGCCTTGTCTAAACCGCAGATGACGGAGATGTCTGCACCCGGATCACAGATTAGAAATGGCAAATAAAGATTCGCACTTTATGGGCGTTTTATCGGGATACTTATCAATCACTTTTTGTATAATTTACTAATTTAACTCTTTTTTTTCAGAGTCCTCTCAGGCAGGCAAATACGGAGGCTGCTTCGCCGGCGACAGCACCGTTCTCACCGCCACCGGCCGCCGCCGCCTCTCCGACCTCCAGATCGGCGATCATGTCCAATCAGTGGACACGTCAACCAACCAACTTATCTTCAGCGAAGTCCTCCTGTTCCTTGACTTCGATCCTCTCCAAAAACGGGAGTTCCTCCAATTAACCCTTTCTTCAGGTCGTACCTTAACAGTGACCCCCTTACACTTGCTACTTCTTGAAGATCGGACAGTACAATACGCCCAAAAGTTCCAAGTTGGTGACCGTTTGCTCGTGAGTGCATCTAAAGAACTCAAACCTGAGAAAATAGTGCGCGTCGAAGGGGTCTGGAGGACGGGAGTGTATGCCCCTTTGACGGCGGCGGGCACCGTGGTGGTGGACGACGTCGCGGCGTCTTGTTACGCCACCGTTGATAACCAATGGTTGGCACATTGGGCGTTTTCACCTGTTAGGTTAGTGTATAATGTGAAGGAAGGCATGACGAGGTTTTGGACTGTTATTAGTAGACCTTTGGGGAGTTGGAGGGATGCTAAGAATGTGGCGATAAAGAAGCCGCCAATTGGGGTGTTTTGGTACGCAAAAGTGCTTTATTATACCGCCGATTTTTTGCTTCCTTCGCATATACACGAGTGATATGTAAAAAAATGTAGGTTTAATTATGTGGCCAGTGAATTAGGTAGGAAAAGACTTTTGGGGAAAAAGCCTTTAAGTGTTCCTTAATTAATTTATACCATGACTTGAGACAAAATTACAAGCGAATTGCTTTGTAGCTTGTTGAGAACGGAGGGAAGTGTATGTAATGTATTTTTTATGTATGTAAATTTTTGTATAGTCAACTTTTGTTTAAAAAATGTAAATAATTATTTATGTAATATATAATTTACTTTTATTTATGGTGAGAAATTTTATATCCGAGATAAAATAAACGTTTATCTGATTATTTTATTGTGTTTGATTATTTCTTTCTTTTACCTTTAAATATAGTTTTTCATTATTGCAAAGTATACAATGTGACGCAAAATCAACGCAAACTTTAAAAATTAAAGCAATTTTGACAATTTAAAATAAAAAAAAAAACAAAAAATGCAAAAAAAAACTGGGGTAAATAGTTTTTGTGGCATACAGCAAAATAAATTTCTGAGTTCCTACTTAACGATTTTTGACCACATTTGCGTTAAATATTAGTTAATGCAAGTATTAGTTGAAAAAGGATTTAGACTGCTGCTGTCAATAAATGCTCTATCAAATAATTAAAGTTTTGTTAAGTCAATATAAATTAGTAATAATTTTTTTAAAGCCATTTTAAAATGAGTCGCTTAAATGCAAACTTCGACATCTGCATTGAGCCTAAATTTTCGCAGCAGGAGGAAAAGCTTTTCTGGAGTTTTTATCTTTAAAGATTGGAAGACATTACGTCAGTTTGTAGGAAAAAGTCTATAAATTACGGAGGTGTACCTTTTCAAAATCTGTATTGAACAATTTAGTTACAAAAATAGAATTTATATTGCGCCAAATTTCGGTCTGATGCAATTGTCAGATTTTGCTTTTAAGCGACTCAAATGAGTGAATCATTTTTGCTTTAATTTTGAGAGGCAGTGTACTTCTATGTTCTTGCAAATTTGAGCTTCCACTTTCCAAATATTTTTTGTTTACTGCAAAAATAATCAATTGTGTAGTTTAAGTATTGTCATGTTTTTACACAATTTTACATAATTTTTCCAAATTTATTAATATTATCATTATTAAGATTTTTTTCCCATTTTTTTTAAATTGCCTTCTTTTAAATGTGTAGGTAAAAAATCTTTGTCTTTCAGTAAGTATCTACTTTAATTAAAAGACAATTTCGTCCAGTAATGCTTTAAAAATCGTCCGATTGTTATTGTTATTAGATTTTAACTGGTTACCTGTTTAGAATTTAGTAATAAAGTATTATTGTTTGTAATTTTTACTATAAGTCTACTATAGAAAACTAAATATTGTAGACTAGTGTATATTTAGTTGCATAATCATTTACTAATAAAATTTAAATGTTAGTTATGCAACATAAGTTTCGAAGCTGTGCATGCTAAGTTGCATAATATAAATTCTTAAAAATCTGATTTTAAAAGCCAAGGTTCTTTAAATTTAAATTGGCTTTAATCCGAATGCAAAATATTTATTACAAATTTGTAAGCTTGTTAAACTTGTCTATAAAATCAGGTTAAATTGTTATAATTAGCTCACAATTAAAATTTAATATTTAGCCGGCCCATTGTTGAATAGGTGCAATTATTTACTGTAATAACTAATAAGGCTCATGCGTTTAATAAATTTAATGCTCAAATGCTTGTTATTTATTTACTTTTATTGCCTATTGTTCTAAAAATCAATAATTTAATTTATAAACAATAACTACATTACTTATAGCTCAATTAAAAAGTGAAACATTGTAAACAACATGCAACGCGGCCATTAATTTTTGATAAGTATGTAATTTGAACAGGAAATTTATAAAATCGAATCTAGGAATCAATAGTCCTTTTTTATTTTATACGTCACAGATAAAAATATTTTTATTTAAAATTTTTTTTTACTTATAGTAAGTTCTTATCAGCAACGCTTACCTATCTACCCTTGAAATTATTGACATTGATTACATACAACAGTATACAATTACAGCTGGTGCCTGTCGATTTGAAAAAAGTTTTTAAGTCACTCGTTTTAGTTAGAAAAAAGTGGAGGCGCTGTAATCAGTCAAACATTTTTATCTTGAGCAATTTATGGACTTGTGCGTTGTTGTGTGTCTTGGTAATTTTTTTTACCAGCGTTTGGTGTGCGGTGTGGAAATTTTTGGACGCCCACCGCCAATTAGACTAAAAGAGACCTAATTCGCTTCTGTGTACCTTCAAGCCCACACAGCATTCAAATTTCTATTATACCAATGCAATTATCATACAACCTCAATCAAATGACCCAATTGCGTGCACTTGTACATTTCGCTGAATCACTCTGTATATGTAATCCAGAAGGAAGTTTACAAACATTTCCACCAACAGTGACAATAGTGCGCGTCACATATTTATGAATATAATTAGATGGTACCGTCTAGGTCGTGAATGAAAATAGTTTCTCATTTTGGTCAAGTGCCAACCCATTTTGGGGTCAATATTACCTAATACTTTAAAGTTGAGAACACCACATGTGTGCGTACTATTGATTTAACGATTCAATAAAAACTTTTATTGTTCCCAATTCCACGCGTTCTCTCGTCTAAATTGTAAATTACAATTGTCTTTTCTGATAACCACCGCCAATTTGCTCAATTAAAAGTGCCCTCTCCAGTGTTTAATTGTTGCGGTCACGTGATTGTGCCCCCGAGTACCGACTTATCGTTGATTCGAAACAGTTTACAGTTGTCTCTCACGATGGTGAAGTCGAAAGTGAACGATTTGTGCGGGCTTTTATCGAAAACTCTAGGAAATGACATCGAAATCATCGATCAGAAAACGACGCTTTTAACAGCACCAGGAGAACACTATGGAAGTATCATGCTCGCTCTGCAAGTCACCGTGAAAAAACCATCAAGCAAAGAACAGACGTACGATTTGGTAGCGAAATTGATCCCTGCCAACGAGATGCTGAGGGTCGCGTTTGATATTTCGGTGACTTTTCGGAAGGAAGTGTTGGCCTACACTATGACGATCCCCACGTTGACGCAGCTGCAAAAGAATTTTAACGTTCCTGAAGAAGACTCGTATGAGAATCTCTTTCCGAAGTGTTACGGAGCTCGGGTATGTCTGGATGCTAGTAAGAACGAAGTAGATGAAGATGGAGTTCTTATTTTTGAGAACTTGAAGATTCAAGGGTTTAAAACTGAAGACAGACTCATTGGGTTTGATTTAGAAGCAGCGCGACTAATTCTCCGCGATTTGGCTCGCTTTCATGCGGTTCCAATTGCTTTGAAGCGTCTCAAACCCGAAGAATTCGAGAAGAAAGTCAGACCCAGTCTTGCGAAGAATCGCGGTTTGGAGCAGTTACCGCCAGAAGTAGGTCTAGCTTTTCATAACAGTATTTTGGAAGGTGCTCTGGAAGTCGAGGAGCTGAAACCATACTTGGAGAGAATCCAGAAGGTGGTAGACTACGCTGCAGCTCACCCTTACGTCGATAGAGCGGAACCGAAAGAACTCTGGGGGAGTGTTTCGCACTCCGACTTCTGGACAAGCAACACCATGATATTAAGAAACGAGAAAAATACTCCCATCAAAAATAAAATTGTCGACCTGCAGATCATGACCTACAGCTCTATTGCGAGGGACGTGATCTTCTTCATGTACACAAGTATTATAAACGAGGTTCTAGATAAGCACTGCGATGATCTGATTAAAGTTTACCATGATAGTTTTGTGGCAACTCTTCAACAATTTGATTTAGATGTGACTGAGTACAGTTTAGAGGCGTTCTTGAAGGAACTCGATGAAATAGCGCCCACAGAGATCTACCACGTTTTGGTGATGTTAAAACCGATCTGCACCGAACGAGGCAAAGTTCAAAACAGTCTTGAAGATTTCCAAGACAGCGACTGGAGCAGAAAGGACCTGCTAGGCCCTTCTCATCGCAGAAAACTCAAGAGTACGGTTCTAGCGCTGGCTAAAAGGAACTGGATTTAGTGCAAATTTTGGTTTTTATATCACTGTTTCTATTTTACACAATAAATACAATTTATGACTCAATTTTATCTTGTTATGATTATTTGGTGGCGTTATTGACTCGTAAATACTCGTCTAACCATTTTTCGATAACTGGAAGGTTATCGTTGCTCCATTTTGTCTCTTCTTTTATATTTTTGAGAGCTTTTTCTACGACGAAATCTGCTGTTCCGAATTCGCTCTGGCGTTGGACGTAGAGTTCAGAGACCATGTCTAGACCTTCTTGTGTTTTGAAGACGGTGGTGGCTGAGGTAATCAAACCGTTCCATAGTTGATGCTTGTTTTCGAATCTGGAAATTGCAATTTCTGAGAAAATGATTTTCCATCGAATTGTTTACTGAGTTAAAATTTATTGGTTTGCTAAGAAATCAGATGTGTAAGGACGATGATCCATCACACCGCGAATGGTGGAATTAACAGCTTGTAATCGCACTGTTATTTTGTTTATTGTCATTTGATATGGGTTAACCAGAACTGTAAACTTATCAGCAACGGCTACATATCCTTGAAATCGTTGACATTGATTTGTTTATCAGTTTATACTTGCTAGTTTTCCAACAATGAAGACATACAAACCATATTTCTCTAGTGACGTTTTCCTCGGAATTACATTGAACTTTTTAAAAATGAAACGAGCTAATGTTTCTAGTCAAAGTGCGAGTTTTTTTTTGCGAATCACTCAATAACATTACTTACGTCGAACAAGACCATTAAATCATGCGAAAGGTTAGCTTTAATATTACGGCTAATTTTTCCACGTACTTCGAAAATGTCACGCCAACATGACATAATTTCAGAAGATTAGGTCTTAAAATGTGATCATCGCTTCACGGATGAAAACAATAAAACATGGAATTGCATAACACGGTCGTGTTAAAGTAAACCAAGATTGGTGTTGGATAAAAAATGCATCCACGTGTATTTTACGTTCGTGTTTGAGACAATTACTTGGTTTTACGAGTTCGAAGTGGCAGAATAATTGTTGTTGAGGATTAGATGATCGATCAAGATCCTGATTACGTCTCGCAATCGCAGGTATGAGAAAAATAAGCTAAGATAAAAACTATTTTTTTTTAAACTCAATAAAATATTGTACACAACACGTGAATTAAAATTATTTTTTTCTGGAAAAAACTAGCAGAACCTTCCTTTTAAGTAGTAGTAAATTAGCATTTACATATTATCAATTAAATCCTTCAATATAATTGTGTTGTATTCCTGCCTGCAAATTACATTAACGCATTCTCGTTGAACACGTTTCAAATTTGATAAGAAACTGTTATCTTAAGGCCGGAACATTGGAATTATAAATATGCATTACTTATTCACAGAAATCAAACAGTGTTATTCCAACAGTCCTATAAGAATAAAATTCCAAATTTCCAAACACAAAGTTCACGGTGACACGGACTTTTACAAGAAGATAACATTAGCAACGTCTCCGATAAGTTTGCATAACATTTTTTGGGAAGTACGATGATTACTGCAATGACTGTGTACAATTCGTTTTAAAGGAAAATACGACATTAAATAAAATTTAGTTAATCATAGTCAAGGATTTTGAGATTGTCTGATCTTATTATAACCAAGCAACCCATTATACATCTTTCGGGTGTTTCGCATATTACTGAACATAAGGAGATACAGTACAACCTCGATTATCCGTGCTTTTCTCGAAAAACACGGATAATTGAGATGTTCAATAAACATACGTTTTAAGGCAACAAAATTTTTTGGAGCATTTTTTAAATCAAAATATATAAAAACTAACAAAAGTTATCAGCATCTTAACTATAACAATTTTTAATATTGAAAAAAATTGAAACAATTAATTCTTATTAGACATATTACATAAAAGTAACTATTTTGTGGAAAAAAATTTGGTTCAAAAATTTTCTCTGCCACTTTTCAGTTCAGTTTTCAGTTTCCTTCGTTATAAAGGATTTCATTGCAAAACAATTTATTTCAAGCATTTTCCTTAATGTTTGAGAACACTACTTACTATTCAAAGACGAAAATGTTAACTCATGTACTCATGTACACTGACTTAAATCTCATTAAACTACATCAACTATTACTCGTGAAATTCCTAATTTTAAGTTTTTTAACATTGAAAGCAAAAATTCGAACTAATTGGTCTTCGATTTGTGTTTTTTGTAATGCACGGATAATCGAGGCACAGATAATCAACCGAACACCCATGCACGGATAATCGAGGTTCTACTGTAACATAAAAATTTGAATTTTATTGTTTTCCTGCTTTCTCGAACTTTCACATTAAATTTGGTTTAAGGTAAATTGGGCTCTAGAAAATTCTTATCCTGAGAGATATTTATACGAGTATAACTCCATGTTATTACGGCATTAGTGAAAATAATTAAAAAATGTAAAATTTTAAATTTTTAGCTCGAAATTACGATTAGTTTTGACTCGATTTTTTGAATAACGCCGCGATAACAATCAATTTTAAAAATGGTTGTTGCATTAAGAACCTCTTAAAGCACAATCCACCATTAACCGAATTTATTTGGATGTTCAGGAGAGCAGAAAAAAATAAAATTTGAACTCTCAAGTTATTTACCTATGATTAGCAATACACAGAACACCTGGTACATACCTAACTTTGAGAACATCCCAATTCTTCTTCAAAAAGTTGAACAGAGTTGTATAACCATTGGCGCTTCCGGTCAACATGCTGAAGATCAAGTACACGTCGTTGTCAGTGAAGTTGCCATTTTCTTCCAAAATCGTGATATTGAGCAGTCTTTCGATTTTGTCGGCGCCGTTCGGACATCCAGCTAATGTCTTCAGAAGATACGTCCTCTCGTTTTGTTTGCGGTGTGCTGGGAAATTGATAATTCTCTGGAGACCAAATTCCCATTCTTCCTTAGTTCCCCATTTGAAAACTGGGCAGATGTACTGGTTTGCGACTCTGGAACACATTCTTAGAGACAGGTTTTGTTAATTAACAGTACTAACGGGTTTCCTTCGTCAGGATTCTCACTTTCCATCCACTTCTTGAACGCGGTTTGGGCTTCTTCAATGCATGGTCTGTAGCCCGCTTGACATAAGAAGACTTTGGAGGAGCTTCGCAAGTGAGCTTTACCTTCGCACTCTCCTTCCTGGGGCTCGTCTCCGAGTTCTTCGTACAAAGGAGTCAACAAGAGTCGGACATAAGTCTATAACAATAAAAACAGAATTTAAGTACTCACAGTAAAACCTAAGTACTTGGAATTTCTTGTGGACATCCGAACTATCAATGTGTCTTCCAATGTGGTCAATCAGCGTAAACACCGGATCCCACGCAAGATACTCTCTTTCGTGCTTCAAGAACAGCGTCATGTTAAGAGCCGTTGCGAAGCTCAAATCTCCAGCATAAGCAAGATTCCACGCATCATGCAACAGTTTCGCTCTGGTGTTCACAGGAATCTTAACACGATTCTCGGTGCAAAGATACTGCGCCAACATGTTCCAATTCTGGACGTCGTAGTTAACCGGGAAAGGCCCGATTTCTTCAGGATTAATAATAATAAACTGGTTTGGTCCCGGGAGATCTTTCACAATTATTTCTCGCTGTTTCTTCATCCAAACTGATGGAGTCGCGTTGGTGAAGTTCATTTTGTCTTCTCGGATGAGCACGATTGGAATCCACCACAAGAACTTCTCTTGGTCAGGGACGTCATGCGGGCGCTCCCTCAAGTAGACTCTCTGCAAAAACTAGTTAGGAACTGCTGGCCATTCTGAGATAGAGACCTGAGAAATGGTAGCACTGTTATCATGGTAGTTTCTTGTGACGTTGACGACTGGTAAGCGGTCTTTGGTGATCCAAGAAGCTGCAATCTCGTTCACAGTTATGGGATCTGCTAAGACTTTGTCGATTTTGGCTTGTTCCGTTAAGGCGTTCCAGATGTCGTCTCCGAAGAATGTTTTGTATTCTCTGAGAGATATCAAATAAAAAAAAGAATGCAAGAAGGATTTTTATTTTACCTATCATCCATGAACTTTCGCAAGCCACGTTTGAACGTTTGTTCGCCAAGAGTGTAATTCAACATTCTGAAGACCAACTCGGTTTTGGCAGACGAGGAGTCTTGTTTGATGGCCGTGCTTTTTCCATGCGGATATCTTTTGCTAAATTCGTAATAAATAGAGTACAGCATCGTCATGGGCCAGTTATTGAATGATTCCTTCGTATCCATCTTAAGAGTTGTGTACGCGGTGAGGTACCTAGCCAAAGCGTAGTTAATATGGGCGTCGCTCCACCAGAACGGAGTTGCCAAAACGCCCAACCACTGGTAAACCATCTCTTGAACGACATGCCACGATCCGCGGCTACTCAACTCGCTTTCCCTGTGAACGAATGTTGTAAAAGAGTTGGATGGACTTCTGGAGTTCATACTTGAATAAAATTAGCCCCCAGCTGTCTGTCGGACGAGTGGCTTGGTAATTCGGAAGAGCCACCAAGTCGATTTTTTGTACTGGGGACGGACGGTTCCAGAATTCCCTCAAGATTCTGTACGCCTTTTCAGCTTTGTTCTTGGCTGCATTGGGGCCTTCGATCAGAACTTCGAGGAAGTCTGGTCGGGCCGAAACTCGAAAATCGATTTCTGTAGGAAACAAACTGTAGTTCGATGATTGTACGGCGATGGTTTTTACCTCCAGAGCTTTCTTTGTTCGTCTCAGTGCTGAAGTCAGAAACTAGAATTCCGACGGAGAAAGTGGACATTGGAGGAGTTTGATCAAATGTGTCACGAACCCAATCAGGTTTGTCTTCTCTAAAAATCACAATGCAGTTGTGAAAAACGAGTTTTTTTACCTACATCGGTTCTTGTTTGGCCATCTGCATGTTAGATAACGCAGTCATGCCTTTTTGTCTGATCACACTAATAGTGAATGGCACTTTATACGCCGGTTCGTCGAAACACGGGAAAACTCTTCTAGCTAAATTCGGCCTCAGATGCGTGGCGGCAAACCACTTCTGAGTCTTCGTCTTAGGATCTGTGTAACTGCTGCGAAACAACCCCTCGCTGGTCCCGTTAAACATTTTCCCTGAAAACGTGAGATCGACTTCACATTGCGTCCCTCTTTTCGCAGATTTCTCCAAATGGATAATATACACAGGCTTCTTGGGGACTCTCTCCGTCTTCATCACCCTCATTTCAGTTGGTGGTAAAGGAGTTGATGACGCTTTTTCGCTACAAAAACACGCTAATTCCAGTCTCGTTATCTTGTTGACTCACGTTTCGTCATCTGGAGCAAATTGTGTGACGATAATCTTAGAAATCTCCAAATCTTCGTGTGCATGAAGCGTAATTTGATCCGTGGGTTCTTGCCAAGTGACGTTGATGCGGACTCTACCATTGAAATCACCTTTGTTGGGATGAGGTTCAAGTTCAAGGATGTAACTGTTGGGTGTTACGTCTCTCGGAAGACGCGAATCGGAAATAAGACTGTGAGCTGCGATTAGATCTATGCTTCTTCGGCTTCGGGCGTCTACCTGTTAAAACAGAAAGTCCAGACGAAGAAAACGAAGGAAAATCACGTACCAAGATTACAAAGAATAGCGCGATGACAGCCTTAAAGAAAGCCAACATTTTTCGAGTAATCTGCAAACAAAGCGTAAATTACAAAAATTTATAATCGATGATGCGTAAATAGTGTGATTTTATTAGTTGAATAATTTTTCGTGTGTTTAATTTGTCCCTTATCTTTTTTTATGGTTGCGCTTCTTAAGAACCGAAAATATAAATTAGCATTACGGTTCGCATTATTTAAACTATTGTTTAGTGCGGAGTTCGTGACAACAGCACAATGTTGCAACTGATTTGCACGAGTCAGCGAAAAGTAGTAATCGCTCTGTTATTTTTGTTTACACCGTTGGCGCACTTTACAGTAAGTATACCAATTTTCTTTCAACATATCTTTGACTTTTTCACTTAGAAATGCCCAAACGAGCATTCACACATTTATGGTATCAAAACCAAAGCCTGGTGGTACTCCAACGCCAGTATCAACAACGAAATTGTGATATCCGAACCTCCATGTTTGGACGGTTCCTCCAACCTCATTACCAGAGTTTGTAAAAGCGGTTCTTGGCACCCGTCGACAACTCCACGTTGCCTGAAGATTTCGAAAGAAGAGACGTGTCCAGACAACTTCCAAAAAGTCGAAGACTTCTGTGTTAACGTGACAGAGCCGCAAAAGTGGTCAACCAACGCGTCTTTGTCGTCACGTAAAGTTACACCAAGTCACAGTTTTTGGCTCCCGGTACGAAGAACGGTGAAATACGGAGACTTCGAGTATGTTGAAGTCGGTACCAATTACGGTAGCAAAGTCCATGTGGATGTTGATTTCAAGGAGTACTACAGCGGTGACTGCGTGCTTTTCGACGCCAAAACCAACAGACTTAAAGTTGAAAATTGCAGCAGCTCGCATCCTGTGGTGAGGTACTTTGAAAGAAACTCTCCTTTGTATGATTGTCCTCCGGGGTGTCTCGCCACAAACTCGGATTTTCAATGTTTTTGTAAATCAAACAATTGTAAGAATTTGGCGGTTGTTCGGACCACCAATGATAGACAGATCTTGAGGACACTTGTTGGTGAAGACGTCTGTCGTATATCTGGACTTGGAGAAAACTCGCTTTCGTTTTTAAACGGGAGTTTGTGGCAGTCGGGAAATGTCACCACGAACTGCTCCATTTGCCAAGTTAACGCAAGAAGCTCTCTCGCAACAAAGATGGTGTTGTCGTTCGAAGAGAAAAAGAAAGATCTCTATTTACTGGTGTATTCACCGGAAGATGTCAAACACGATGACGATGATGAGCCATTAATTTTTTGCTTCACCAATGCTGCTAAGACAAAACTGAAAGCGAAATGTGAAACTGATCTAGTCCTTAAAGTGCTCAGTTCCGCGGATTATCCCGAATCCTTTTATGTTTATGAAGTGGAAACGGAGAGGTACATGGGGGAGTACTGGTGCGAAGCGTTTTTTCAAACTAACACTCTTCTGAAGTCCGAGAAAGTTATCGCTTATGAAAGAAAGCAAGGGAATGAGTACGCTCTTCGTGTGGTTGCCGAAAAGGTCTGCAAACACTACTCCTGCGACCTAGTCGACGTCTACAAACAGTTAATCAAAGAGTTGAAAGAGCCACTTGATGCCGAAATCAGAGTCATGGAAGTGTTCAATTTTGATATCTACAACGATGTGTTGGATGTTCTTCTTCACGTCAGCACCAGAAAAGACTTAGATGTTACCAAAGAGTACTCTTTAATGTGGGGGGTACTCACCAAGCACCCTCTAGAAGTCAAGTTTTTTAGGAGCAGTGAATACTGCTTGCCGGAGACTTTAATTTTAAACAATACAAAGTTACACTGGCCGTTGACTTCGATCAACAATGTTGTTGTCTCCGAAGAGTTATGTCTTCAAGAGGATGGTACTCCGATAACTCGACAGTGCCAAGGAAGCTTCTTGTACGGCGCCGCGTGGTCTAATGTGACAGGTCACTGCGTGGAAAACCCTCTAGTTTCTGCAGTTACAGAAAAACTGAAGAAAATGGCGGAGCTGCCGGAGACGCGAGTCGAAGATGTGTGGAGGATTGTCGGGAAAGCTCAGTTAACACTTCTGGACGTCTACTACTTGAATATTATCCTGAGCAAACTGAGAGAAACAGACAGTTATGCTTTAGACTTCGTCGATAAGTTGATGGTGACCGACAAATCAGTTCTGAAGGTGTCCCAAGCTAGACTCAACTTAACAGACAACATTCTCCAAACTCTCGAAGACCTTCTAACCAACGTGTCTTTAAACCCCGAGTCTGTTTATTTCACGCGGAAAAACAACCTTATTGTCCATGTAACTAACCCCTTTCAGAGTAACGTGTCGGGGTTGCTACTCTACGGCGCTCAAGAACAACTCTTCGGCGAGTTTTCAATCCACGACTTCGAACGAGGGAAGACTTTCGAAGATGTCAAACGAGAGAATCTAGATCTTGCTGTGTATGTTCCTGAAGCGATCCTCCGACAGCTACAGAACGAGACCAACAACACAGTTTCTGATATTGTCGTCATCACTGTGGTCTTCCACAACGACAACTTCTTCGTCGATGACAACTACAATGCCAACAGTTTCGTTGTCAGCGTGTCAATTCCCGGGTACGGCAGCTACTTGAAATCTCCAATTCCCATCATTTTCAACTCACCGAGTGACAACGCTTCGAGAACGTGCGGATTTTGGGACCACGGTTCCAAAATAAACCGCAAAAAAGGAAAATGGTCAGTGCTGGGTGGTAATTACGCGCAACTCAACGACTCTTTACACTCTTGTTCGTTCGTGCATTTAACACACTTCGCGCTGTTATTGATGAGCGATAAAGCGAACGCTGTTGATTCGGTTGAGCAAATCGAAGAAATGATTTTAGATCATGATTTGGAGATTATTACGATAATCGGTTCTTCGCTTTCGATTTTTGGGATTGTAGGGATTTTCACAACGGCTCTAATGTACGAAAAGTGGAGGAGTAAAATCGGAACAAAGATTCTCATGAATTTGTCTATCGCAATTTTTCTTGAGTTGATCTGCATTCATTTGTCGGAGATACGGGAAGTTAAGGTTTCGCCTACAGTCTGTAAGATAGTCGGGATGATTCTTCATTACGTGGTGTTGAGCAAATTTGCCTGGATGCTCATTTACGCGTTTCTGCAATATTACCGCTTCGTACAAGTAATTGGGGTGATTCCAAAAAAACTAATTTTGAAATCTGTTATTGTCGGTTGGGGAATACCTTTGGCTTTTGTGTCTTTTGTTGCGTTATTACCAGGAGATTACGTTTCTAGTACTTACGATATTTGTTATCCTCGAGGATTATTGTTGCATTTAGCGGTTATACTTCCGATTAGTTTGATAATGGTAGCAAATACTGTAATATTCTGTATGGTGATGTATAATGTGACGCACACTACAAATTCTGGTGGCAGTAAGAAACTATTTCGATTGAGATTATACCTCGCGCTGCTACTTTTTTCAGTTCTTGGAGTTCCCTGGATTTTCGGCATAGTAGCGGAGCTCCTAGGGGAGTCATTCATGAAAACTATTTTATTTTATCTTTTTTGTATCACTGCAACAATTCAAGGCTTTGTTCTGTTTTTGTTTTACGTGGTTTTGAACACCGAAACGCGAAACTACTGGAGGCGTTTTTTCGCCAAGTTTACATGTTACCATTGTAATTGAAAATAAAAATTAGAAAACAAGCAACTTACCTGTAAAATACAAAGCCCCAACACATATGTTATTCCTTTCTGGAACACAACTGGATTAAATCTGGTTAATAATATTCTTTCGCATTCCTTTGGAATTATTTAAATGGTTTCTAAGTCTCTCAATGACTGTTTAGACTAAGAATGAGATGGTGAGAGTTATCACAGTGATTCTGCACAATGGGGGTCATTATGCAGTTAAAATTCAACAGGCAAATTGGTGGTAAATTAGGTGCTACCGGTGTGGAAGCGGCAATAATGGTATTGATTGGGGGAATGAAGAAGGATTATTAAGACTGACGTCGGTTGCGACTTGTTAGAACCTGAAGAGAGGTCTGAAGAAATGTTGTGCAATTTAGATAAAATTACTTCAGTTGAGCACTTAAAAAAAATTTGTTTGATTTCAGACACCCAATTTTTGGAATAAAATTTTAAAAAGTTGTTTGATTTAAATTTGGAATAAGCGAATTAAAATAATAAATTTATTTTTTCAATTACGGGTCCTCAGACTTTTTTGTTTATTGTTTTTCTTGAGCTCCTCTGCATGGTCAACCCATTGTAAACATTTTGTTATTTTTATGACATTGACTACTAACACAGTTTTTGATTCAATAAAAAATGATTTATTATTCAAGAATTATTCAATTAGATTTAACTGACGTGAGTGAGATAACAATGAAAAAATTCAGGGTCACCACAAAACAATTACACGCAGGCAACCAACATGACAGTCGCAATGATAAAACAGAAGTAAATTGATTTGTGGAAATTTCCATAGTTTCACTTTTGCTTTGTATCGAATTTTAAAGTGGAAATGAGGGTAATAAAACGACGAGACGAAAGAGGAAAGTAAAAGTTTTCCGTCCTATGAAGCTGTCGGTTGTTAGTTGCCTACGTCAATTCAGTCAAAAACACGAGTAATATAAATACGTAAATTTATTTTGCCATTAGTACATATACCAAATTTTGTATCATATAAATCTAGCGTATTTGTAACATTTGATAACAAAAAAACTATTTACAAAAACCGTAAAATTATTTAGGGCGATAAAAACAAAATTACAAAAGCAAGAGCATTTTGAAAAAACTGACTGGTTGATCGGGAAACTGTTCTATTCCCGGACTTCCAAGTACCGTTTTTTATTGTACTCTCAAGCCACTATAATTTGCCTAAAAAGGATGTCCTTTGAAGACTGACCTGCTGTGACACTTAATGAACTTCTCATCCTGACAAAATGTACATACAACGTCAAGAATGAAAATTCCCCGTCTGGTCCCTTGCACAAATCAATCGTTTATTACACATCCCTATACAAAACAACAATCTACATGGCTACAATATTCACAAATAGTTAATCTTTTACAAACATGACTAGATTAGAGACTAGATAATTAGCGTCAACATTTTAATTCAACATTCAGTCTCATTCAAAAATGCAATCCTGAGATAGCTTTTGATCGGTTAAAATGCCCTTCGTTAACACCACATAAACAATATTTTAACTTCTCTCAACTTTAATCAGTCTTAACTGGAAGATAAAATATTTGAATCTTGATATGATAATTCAATATTGCACTGATTCTCAGTCACTTCTTTTTCATCGTCGTCGTCATCCGCAAATTTGATCTCTTCCAAACTGTGTCCTTCTAAACTAGGAGATTTTTCAACTTTCGTTTCTTTCTCCATTTCGTCGATTAGTTTACTCGTGGAACTACACCGTTTGCTTTTTGGCATTTCGTGTAATTGTATAGTCACCACAGTTTTATTAAGCAACGGTTCTCGTTCTTTCACTTCGCTAAATGGATGCACTCTTTTATGCTTCTTCATCAAAGGAGAAGCCACCGGTGTTACATCAACAGGTTTATCACCTTTCGGCAACAACATTTCTTCTTCAGGAGACTCCTTATTACTCCCAGGATCAATATACACCTTCGGCTTCATTTCTTCATCGGTGGGAAGAATCTCACCTTCTTCATCCAAAGGAGGGATCCATACTAAGAAAGCAGGATCCATTCCTAGGTAGGATCCAGGAGCTGCACCCGCATTCACCACGTTGTAATCGTAATAATCCATTTCGAGGTCGTTGTCCACGTTGCCAATTGAAAAGTCTGAGCCAGCTGCTGGGCCAGCGAGGAGCTTTTCTCGGTTTCGTTTTTCTTTCGTTTCTTTGGCGTTGGTGCTTCGGATTGTGGCTGTGCTGGCTAGACTGGATGCGGGCGAATAGAACCCCTGAAAGGATGCGGGGTATTAGAGATATGAGTTTGCAGGGGTCGGAGACATCGAAAAGTGCGTTCTAGAAGTGCTCTGGTGAAGGAAGTGACGCATTTTGCTTAAATTTGTGGTAGTAAAATTTGTTTTTTTTTTATTTTGATGACTGAAGTAAATTAAAATACGTTTAGTGGCGGTGAATGAGATGAGTTGGTGAAGTGGGATAACAAGGAGTAATTTTAGTCTGTGCAGCCGTGCTGTGGGAGTGTAATTTGTAAAATTGAAATACTTCACCGGATCACTTTTAGAACCAATTTCAGACGATGTTCTCACATGCGTCATAGTGGCAGTACTGACGTTACTTAGTCTTCTCGAACTTTTAGACGAAGTACTTTTTAAATCGTCTTTCTCGCTCGATTTGTCCTTGTCGCTGGTCAGAGTTGAGGACCGCCTCAAAGTTTTCTGCTCGTAATTCTGTGGCGAACCCGGCAAACTACACGCTACCTCCTCCATTTCGCTCGCAGTTTGCGGTAATGCCGTCGTTAAAGTTTCTTGTTGTGTGAGAGTCGTTGTACTGCTCAAACTCAACGATTCTTCTTGACTGCAATTACGTGGTTCACGTGTTATTAAAAACAAAACTCCAACACTAGCAATAAGATTGGGAACGTGAGTCGCTCGACATTTATCGTCTGAAACTGCACTCGAGTGGAAAGAATTTTAAACTCGGACTTACGCCAACGTCACCTCGTGTTCTTCTTCCTCGTGTTCACAATCCATTGATTCCCTCAAACGGCTGTGCTTATTCCGGGGCTTCATGTGCGGCCTCAATCTAGTTAATGAAATTACTTCCGACAGAAGCGTCGCGCTGGATGAGGCTCTCGTTCGCATCGAAATGCTGGCACAAGAAGCTGAAAATTTATATGTTTACGGACGGGAATTTATCGGGATACAAAACGCAATACCTGTAGGATCAGCGAGGGAATCCTGATCTTCGGCTTGGGCGATGTGGTATTTCCGATACCGAAACAAATACTGCGCTCCCAACAAAGCTGTAGCTATCAACAAACCGCTAAGAAAAAAAATTGCGGCGATGTGGACAGCCGTCAGTTTCAGGATCGCCGCTGGAACCACTCCGACGCTTTGGGCTACTGGCGCTCCAGACACGTTCAGGTTCTTTGCTCCTGTAAAAACATCATTAACACACAGATTACGAAGCCCTCGGCGGCAAAGTTTTTTCATTATTATTATCATTTCATTATTGCTTACTTATTTGGCTGGCGTGAGCGAGGAATCCTCCGCCGCAAATTTGTCCTCCGACAGCGATCTCGTCAGAAAAAAACTCGAGCAATAAATTCGGGCCCGTCGAATTGACGACGGATGGCGTCGTGTCTGGAGCACCGGATAAATCAGCGAGTAAATTCGCTGATAGGGAACTACCATCTCTCACTTTCAGCCATTGAGTGCCGCACGGCAAATGGAATTGCTCTACTCTGAACTGGATTATAAACTCTTCGTCCGCCTAGGAGAGCATTGCGCGTTATTTCATTATTCATGAGGAGAAATTTCATTCAATATCGCATTGAAATACCTGAATCAACCAGAAGGTTCTCCCGGGACAGCTTTGTGAAGAAGTTGCCAACAAACGTTTAGGTTTAGCTTGGCCGAGATGGACAACACAACCGCATCTGCAGTAGGGACCCACTTCGGCTTGAATTTCGGGCATTTCGGCGGCTATATCGCCGGCGGACACACTATTTCCATAAAAGCATTCCCAGTTGTTTCCCATGCTCTTGCCGCATTTTTCAGTCTCCACTGCTTTACCCTATGAATAAATAATTATTATGAGAGCTTTTTCGGGTGGAAATTTAATTAAGGCAGACAGCCAAAGCGACATGTTAAATAAAACCGTTTCTTTGAAATTTCACTTCACAAACGACAAAAATAAAAGTAGAAGGCCTGCGGGTATTGAAATTGAGTTAAAAAAATAGATGATCCTGACGTCGTCACGTTTTTAACTTTTGTGAGACTTCAACAAAAGTGTTTGAACCAAGCAAATAAAACAAACGCAGGCAGTGCATGTACTTTATTTTTTTTTAATTTTGGGATTTCATTAAAGTTTCTACTCCTTCTCATCTTCAGGCAACGGAGAAGTCTCAGCAGTCGTCGCCTCGCTTTCACTAACTTCAGTACTTTCCTTCGCGCCAACAATGGAAACTTTCTTCAAACTTCTTTTTCTTTCGCCTTCGTCTTTATCAACACTAGTTTTACTTCCTTTTTGTGTTTTTATCTGGTCTTCACTTTCTTTTTCTCTATCTCCGACGCTATCTTTACTTTCCTTTTGCGTTTTAATCTGTTCTCCGCTTTCAACTTTGCTTTGACTGCCTTCATCGGTATCTTCAGATTTTGGACTATCTCTATCTTCATCAAACAACTCCATGTCTTCGAAATCTTCGAATTCCTCCGCACTATCTTCTTCTTCGTTGAAATACACATCCGATTCTTCATCAAGCTCGACGATTTCAATTTTACCTGATTCGTGCGACACGCTAATATCAGAGTCGATGGACTTTTGAATGAAATCTTCCTCTTGACCAATGGCTAGGAATTCTTCAAAACTGGGACCAGTCTGCGCTTGAATGTCCCGAAGAGTCGTGATGCTTTCACGTATACGAACAGGTTTAGGAACAAAACCGAGATCACCTCTTTGGTAAGTTGCTGAAAAGGAGCTGACAGTGTCTAACGACGCCGTTCTCGTCTTCTTAGTCTCCGATTCAGTTAACAAAGAAAAGAGTTTAGTGAGAAGAGTTTCACGTTGTGAAGCACGCAGACCTTCATCTGTGACTTTTGTTGGAATCTCCAACACCTCTTTGATGGAAACGACTGCTTGGCCTAAAATCGCTTTGAGATGGTGATTGTCGTCTTGGATGTTGTTCAACTCGTTTTGCAAAGACGATTCTTTACACTTGAGAGCGTGGACGTTTTGTTCCAACACTCTGATTTGGTGGTTCAAAAAAACAACAGATTTGTTTGTCTTCTGGAGTTCTTGAACTGTGTTCTGCATGTCTTTTTCAATGGTTTTGAATTTCGCTAATTTCTCCACCATGTCCTCATGCTCGTTTGTCAGTCTTTCGATTATTTTCAACTGGATTTTAATTTTCCTCAAAGCCTTTTTCTTCTCATCGTCGAAGAGTTGAGCTTGTTGTCTCAAAGTTTTGTCACGAGATTTCATCTCGACGTTTTCTTTGTGAAGTCTGTCATTAGTGAGCAACATTGTGTCAAGTTCGTTGTTGATGGCGATGTTCTCACGAATCACCCGGTGAGTTGTTGCCGCTATTCTTAACTCTGTCGCTTCTTGGAACTCTGAAGATAGTTGGAGGAGTCGCTCCTCCATGTCTTTCTTCAGTTTGTCTTTTCCTATTATGAATTTCCGTTCGATGTCGTACAGTTCGTTTTTGTGGCGTTTTTCCTGTACCTCCATGGCGACTTCTTGATCTTCGAACTTCTTCATGAGGTCGTCACGTTGCGCTCGGAACTCCTCCAAAGAGTTAAGTTTGCCTTCCAACAACTTTATCTCACTTGTAAGCTGCTCGTGCATCTGTCGATATTCGTTTTCCAAGTCCACAATTTTCGCTTCGAATGAATTGGTTTCATCTTGGCGAGTTTCTTCCAGAGCAGTCAACCTCTCTTGCAATTCCGCAATTTCGTCGGTTTTTTCCTGAAGTGTCCGTTTGAGATAGATAATAATATCATTCCGATCTTCGTCTAGTTTCGACAAGTCCGTTTCCAATTGCTCATTTTTCTCTTCTAGTTCCGTAGTTAAACTTCGAAGACGTGCTAACTTTCTATTCAAATCAGTGATTGTGAGCTCGTAGAAAGTTTTATCGACTTCCGTAAGCGCAGTCGGATCGACTTTCGGTGCTTTTTTCTTTTTGCCTTTACCTTTGCCCTTTTTTGGAGCCATCGTGTGGAGAAAGAACACTCTTACTGACAACGGAACTGTCTGAAGTCGTTGCACTTCAAGCCATAATTTCAGACGTAAAATTTGTTAGGTTGTTATGGTAACTTCTATTGATTAGCAGTTTCTTAGAAATGCGGCTTTGTGTGGTTAGCATGCAACAGCTCGTGGTGCGGCGCCGTTCCCACAGTGTGTTTATGAAAAAATGTAGAAAAATGGTGGATGCGCCGGGACAGGAGAAACATTTATATTCAAAAGAAACCTTATGAGCTGACAAGTCGTTTAGCTCCCCATGTTGAGATCAAATAAATCACTTTGCAATTCATGTCTTACCTCGCAGAATTTGGCGCCGTACCGTGGGGGCGGCGAGTCGCAAAACCGATAACGACTCTTTGTGCCTCCAATGCAAGTGCTCGAACAAGGCGTCCAAGGACTCCAAGGTCCCCAACCTCCACTTTCGTTCTCTGAAAAGGCCATAATACGTGACATAAAACAGTATTTCCACTCCGCCATCTAAAAATGAAAACCTTGTCTCCCCTCAAACGCACCCTCTGAAGAAAACATAAACTAATCAACGTGAGCTTAACCCTCCTCTTTAACAATGCAAATAGCAGCGGGGGTGCGTGCTGAGTATAATTAAGATATTTTTCAGGCGCCGCTTTGTTTATAGTTAAGATAAAAAAGTACTTGTAATTCAAATCAAATGTGTCCTGGATGAAGTCCTTTCGGGGTGCTGTTATAATAGAAAATGAGTTTTAAGCGAACAAAAACACTGTTTACTCTTGAGACTTTAGTTAATGGTCTGTGCAAGCGAGCTTTTATATGAAACATGGAGAATTCCGTACTTGCAGCTCCTTATCTATGAAATGCAGACTCGTGCAAGAAATATTCTTCCCAGTTATTGTTTTGCGTCTCACCTGCGCTAAAAACGAAGAAAAACGGAAGCTCGATGGGAATTCCTTTAAGCGGATTCCGCGAAATCTCGTAATGCTAATCCCGCCGAAGCCGTGAATAGAGATGAAGTCGTAAAATATTCGTATTTATTCGGGTTATTTGAGTAAATAGCGTCGGATGTAATTGCGGAATTGTTTTCTGGGTGAAGTGAACGATAAAATGCCGAACATTCCCCGAGGAGAATGCAAATTTCACACTAACAACACGTCATAAGAAGCTGGATTAAGCCAGATACTTTACCTATGTTAGACTACAAATTGAATTTACATAGAGTACAAAAAAAGCTTTCGTGGAAACAAGAATTTGACCCGAAGTATTCTTCAGTTCAAAGCATTCCTCTGGTTTTGCTACTTGACTGAGAGCGTTTGATGCAAGAATTTTAAACAGTGTTTGGCTATTTTGCTGAAGTATTCGGGGGAACTATAATTTTATGAATATGAAAGCAACATTAAATTCTACTCTTGGGCGCTTTTCTCGGCTTAAATTAGCGAAATTATCAGTTAAGTGGAATTGGGGAAATTAGGCTACAAAGACGTCCGTAACAATGTTTTTGTGAAAGTTTCTGGGTGGTTTTTAGAATAATGTAATTAACATAAATTAACAGAGTACCAATTTGAATTAATTTTTATTGCCTGTTTTTACTTTGAAGCTAATTCGTTGAAACGAGATACGCAAATATGAAGGTTCTTCTCTGCAATGTAAAGTTTCTATAATAAATAATTGAACAAAAGTGTCAAGTTGTCCTGTGAGAAAAACCTACATCACCCCCTGTACAAACGTGTTATTTTCACCATCATTCGCCCCATTCATCCTGAAACGTATCCCGACCTTGACGGTCTGTTCCGGTAAATATTTCATTCGGTTCCCAATACATCCACGTACCTGTAACGGGAAGGGTGGGCACGCAATCCATCCTGACGTCAGCGACAGCTTCGTTGATTGCCTGGCTCACATAGACGAAGCAATATTCGACGTAACGCTCGGTGAATAAATCACAATCAAAGTGCAAACTGTGTTGGCCCCGGATGACCCGTTTTTCGGCCACATACTCGAGGGACGTCGGCGGCGCCAAGGATGCCACGTTGGCTCGCAACCGGGCGAACAGACGGACGCGGTCTCCAGACGCCAAAATACACGAAGGATATTGGAAGAGAACTGTTATGCCACCGCTGTGGACATCGCAGGGAAAGATGCTGCGGGCGTGGACATTGAACACGAATTGTTCGCTCCAGTCGGCCTGAAAAAATACAGTTTTATGGGATGCGAGCAGTCGGATAGTTTTCAAGTTTTGTCGTTAAGCTAACGGAGTTTGAAAGTGCGGACACTTAAATGAGGAAAATTAAAATTAGAGACAATGCGGGAATATTAAAAAACTTGATTTACCTAGGCGGGATAGACAGTTTCAACAGAAGCGAGGTTTTACAATTTACGTCCTTTCAGATTTCTAATTTTCATGGCGAGATTTATGATTTTATTACGAAGATGTTTAAAATTTACACCGAAGTGCTGAAAATAAAACTAAATTCAATAATAAATGTTTGCTTCTAGACAGGACTGGAATTGAGTTCAATGCGGAGAAAAAACGAGCAAAAAGAAACATTTATTAGGACGGAAAGCAATCAATAAATTTTTTCAATTTTTGATCTTTTTTTCCTTTACACCGATTTTTTCTATTAGATTTAATTATTTTAAAACAACAAAGGATTGTCATTGGAAAATTACTAGTCAAATAATTGAAATTGATCGAATTTTAGAGAGTGCTTGAAGCCGCAATGCAAACAAACGCAAATATTCAAATTTTAGCTAATGTTCATTTGATGTACAAAACTAAAAAAAATAATTTGATTTTGCTGGTTTTTCTAAATTTTGCAATTTCCTCGTTCCTGAAAAATTCTAAATCAACTGTCAGTGTAATACCTCCATTATTCCTGAGATCTCTATGTGAGAAACGTCGGAGTTAATTCCCGTATCCCGCCGTAAATTCACTCCAAAACTAATATACATTTCAAATAAAAGCGAGAGTGACCCTTGACTTGGTAGCAAATTGCTTTCCCAACCCTCTGAACTGTACCAGAATCAGTATAATCAAGTATTTGACTCGGACCTTCTTGTTAAATGCAATTAATTACAGTAATTATAACACTACTGTTCGCCAATTTGCACATATATGTACACCACATTTCAATTTCGCGTCCTTCGTTTTGTCGAGCTCTACCAAGATTTACTAGTGTCATCACATATTTTCTGATACCATAAATAATGAAAATCCGATAAGAAATTTACATTATTGTGACCATATTCTAGAATTATGGATTGGGATCTCTGAAAATGATTTATTTTGTTGACCTCGTTTGACTGGGTAAATTCTGAATGTTAAACGGGACGTTAGAGTTGGATAAAAAGTCTCAGTGCATAAATTTTCATGAGAAACGGAAATGTTATTTGTGATCTACAAATTTGGAAAGAGTTGAGCATAAAGCGGCATATTTTTAATGCCATATTTCTCAGCGGTCATGGTTTGTAAAAATTCAGTAACTTAGTTCTAAAATTCAAAAGAGAATTCAATTTAATTGCCACGCAAACTTTTTTACCTTTACGTAGGCGGCGGTGTGGGGCAGCAGCTGCGTGGTGGCCGTGGGTCTGAGAAAAAGCGCGTAAAACCCCGCCAATCCGAAAAGCTCGCATCGGAGAGTGAAGACACGCCGCCCCCGAAAGCCTCGCACCTGATCCAGGACCTACATAACATTGTCATTAGCCCGACACGAATTTCAATCTTGTAACCCACCTGAACATTGGAACTGTTTTGTCTGTTGTCATCGTTATCACAGGTGAGTAAGGAATGTCCGCAATAATGTAGCTCCAACCAGAATTCCGGTATGGCACTTGCTGGACTTTCAACCAGTGGTGGACAAACAACCTCTGGAAACTCGAGAATTGCATTCACAGGTCGCTCCGGGTATGTCTGGATCTGCTCCGGTGTCAATGACAGTTGGGGCATGGGCCACCGTACGTCTAAACTTCTCGTGATGACGGAATTCTGGTCTTCGGAACTATTGCCGATGGGTTGCTTTTTAAGAAGGATATAGTATTGACCACCTTTGGATAAATAGCCACAAGGGATTTTAACTAACGTGGTATTGAGGGTAAGAGCGCGAGCTTCGGGGAGGACAGGGAAGGTGGTAAGGGGTTGGGCAATGTTGCCTTCGAGTCGAGATAATTGCAGCATTAGTGGTGGAAAAGATGATGAAGTAATTTGGATGTGGAGGTCGCCGCTTAAGGCGATGTGGGATGGAGGCATCGATAATTCTATTCCTGGGATGCTTCCTCCTGCAACGGAAGGACAATAGCTTTAAAGACAGATAAAAGCAATGAAATTGCATGAGCACTTATCAAATACAATTTTTGAGAGTCAGATTAGAGAGTTAGCGCTTCTGTTAAAGTTTTTCTGGGTCTCATAATTTAGTTTCTTAACTGGACGTAAAAGAAAATAATTGTGTGCAAAATTATAAATTTAAACGTGGTAACAAAAAAACAAATAAACCACCTTTTTGATTATCATGGAATAATACATATTCATTCTCTGTTGTATGGAAATATCGAAGTAACGCACAAAATGTAAAATGTAGTATGAAGACAATAGGATTAGAATTTGAATAAGGTGTTTTCTTACGACCCCATATGAAAATGACATTTTCCACACGGTTAAATGACTCCGAAAGTTGAAGTTTTCGTACATCCATTTTCGAAAGTAAAAGTCACTAGTGTGATATGAATATATCCGTACAGATCTGTCAAAATTGACAGTCATTTCGAAATACAAACGCAACTCTTGAATTTTTGTCTCAAATATGTAGACAATCCACTGTAAAACAACATGCATAATGATAAAAATGAATTGGTTAGATCTGTGCGAATATATTCATATCACACTAGTGACTTTTAGTTTCCGAAATGGATGTAAAAAACATGAACCATCTAAATATGTGAAATACGTCACTTTTTTATAAGGTTGTAGAAAAATGACATTTAGAATAGATAAGAAATGAACTATTGTCGAAACTTATGATTTCAAGATATCAAGATTTTCGTTTACTTTTAAACAAGTTTTGAGCATAGAGAATTTTGACCACAAAATGTTTGGAGAAAATTTAGTAGACAATTTCAATACAATTTCAAAGTCTCGTGTTCCAACTACTACCACTTATTTAATCCCAATTAACTTTTAAATCGACTTTTTTTTTATATTTATGAACTGTTTAATTAGCATTTGTCCACTAATATTTATTATACATATTATACATACAGGATGTCCGGAAAGTCGCGCACCACCGTGATACTGTAACATCGGAAAATGCCATAGATCACCAGAAAAATGTTAAAAATTTCCATGTCTTCAATTTTTCGAGATATGATGGGTTGAAGAGGCAAATTTTGATGCGAAAATTAACGATTTCTGTGCAATAATTTTACGTTCAAACGAATTTGTTACTTAAAGAACATTTTGCGTAAAGACATGGTGCCAAAAAATCGGAAAAATCTTGTAAGAAATGCCCGAAAACTGCTACCAAAATTTTTGATTCAACAATTTCGATCGGTGTGGCATCGTTCACGTGAAACCATAGTTACATTACTCGTTCATAAGCCGACCTGATTAACGCCAACAATACAACAGCAACGTTACTATGGCTTTGAATACTGGAAATTTAAATTATTGGAGGAAAAGTTCAGCAATGTTGCCATTTTCCTAATTTTTTTTTTGCGTCTCCTGCGAAAACAGAGAGTCAGGATTTTTTTTAACATTTCTTACCACCCAATTACCCCCTTTTAAGGTAGTGCGTCACTTTCCGCACACCCTGTATGAGTCTAAGGACGCAAATTATTCACGCCAAAAATCAGTTATTCTCGAGATCGTAGATGGAGAGAATGCAATTTTTGGAATGAATAATTTATCCTTACACTCGAATATAATACTAAATTTTATCCAAAACATCTGTTAGTTGCAATTAAGGCATTAAAAAAATTGACAGAAGTGACTGCAGTGACACATTTTTAGCATTTAGAAAGCCATGCGTGCCATGTTGTCAATTTTCCTTATGGCTTCTAGAGAATAATACTTTATATGTCTTAAGTGAGTGAATAAAGATCACTTTATTAGTAAATTTTGGATAAATGTATTTTAGTATTCAATAACCATAAATAAAAATAAAAAGTAAATTTTAAACGCAAAATACATCGCATAAAAATATCTAAAAATGCCAATTTTTGTCGATATTGGTTTGTGCATGCCAATTTCTACAAATGGTTTGAGCCTGTTCGAGTGTTAAACGTACCTTAAGAAATCTTATGGCAGAAATCAGCAACTTGGATTTCAGATTTTATTAATACGATGGTAAGAAAATAAAAGAATCTGATTGCCTTAAAAAATGATGAATTATTCTCGCTGATATTTACCTTCTATAGGTAGTTATTGCCAAATGGGTTGTTAATATGATTGGTTGAAATTTTTGGAGGGTAATAGTTACGTCACCTTTTGAAATCAAAATTGGTAATCCATTCTAAAAAAACAATTGACGAATTTGAATTTCAATTCATATTTAAGAAGCCCGTTGTTGAGATTCGTTCAGTGTCACGGAAACGTGCTGCCAAATTTATTTCCATTGTTGAACATGAGTTCTAACGATCGCTTTGATGAACCCAACTACCAATATGGTCGTTGGTTGTCTTCGCCTCCACCTGGTGAAGAAGTGGTTATTTCGGGAATGTCAGGTCGTCTTCCTGAATCCATTGATATCAATGAATTTCACAATCATCTCCTCAACAAAGATGATATGGTGACTGATGATAACAGAAGATGGGATATCAATCATCCGGAGATTCCACGAAGATTTTCTAAAATTCGGAATATTGATAAGTTTGATCCTGGATATTTTGGAGTGTCTCATCAGCAAGCTAATCAAATGAATCCTGATCTACGGTTTTCTATGGAAGTGGTAATTGAAGCTATAATGGATGCTGGTATAAATCCCAATGAGTTAAAAGGTACAAAAACTGGAATTTTTTTGAGTGCTGCTCTAGATGGTCTACAACGTCATTCTTTTTCTACTGATACTCCTGACAGTGAGATCTTGGGAATGTCAGGGTATGTTGTTTGATGAATAAAATACAATATAATTTGAATTGATTCAATTTTAGCTACCTTCACTGTATCTTGGTAGATAAAATAAGCCACTATCTAAAAATAAAAGGTCCAGCTTGTGTCATGGATACTGCATGCAGCAGTTCCATGATTGCTTTTGACGCCGCTTTCAAAGCTGTCAGAAGTGGTGTTTGCGACAACGCCTTAGTTGCAACTTGTCATCTTATTTATCATCCTGCATATACTCTTCAATTCTTTCGGTAATGTTTCTAATACTCTAATGATTTCAATGATATTTTTTTTTTAGATTAGGGGTGTTAAGCTTTGATGGAAGATGTAAAGTTTTTGACGAAGAAGCTGATGGTTATGCCCGAGGAGAAACAATTGCTTGTCTTTTTTTACAAAAAGCAAAAAACGCTAGACGTGTTTATGCAAAAATTGTCAATGTCAAAGTGAACCAAGACGGTTACAAAGAACAAGGAATTTCATTTCCATCGTCTAAAGATCAGGCTTCTCTTATGAAGGAAATATACGAAGAAAGTGGAGTACATCCTTCACAATTGAGTTATTTAGAAGTTCATGGCACCGGAACTTTAATCGGAGATCCAGAAGAAGTTGAAGCGATTGATAGAGCACTGGCGCAAAAAAGACGCCAAGAACTTCTAGTCGGTTCTGTGAAATCAAATATAGGTCATACAGAAATTGCCTCCGGATTGTGTTCCATCATTAAGGTTTTACTTGCTATGGAGAGTGGAGTTATATCTCCCAATATTAACTTAAAAAAAGTCAAAGAAAGCTTGGGAGGAATCGTAGAAGGTCGAATGAAAGTAGTGTCTGAGCTGACTGAACTTGTAGGCGAGGAAGCTATTGTTGGAATCAACAACTTTGGATTTGGTGGTAGTAACGTGCACATTATTTTAAAAAGGAATCGAAGAAACAAACTTGATGTGAAAGAACCCAAAGATGAACCTCCAAAACTCGTTTGTGCAAGTGGGCGCTCAGTGGAGGCGGTCCAGAAACTGTTATATACTGACAAGATGGACACCGAATATATTGGACTTTTACATCAAATCTTTAAGTCTAATGTAACCGTTCATCCTTACCGAGGTTTTGCTGTTATTTCTAAGAATGGGGTTGAGACTTTGTCCGTAAATTTGGCGTCTCAAGCACAATTCTATATGTTTTTCGGAAAATTTAATAACAATTTTAGAGCATTAGGATTGTATTTATCTAAATTTCCAATTTTTCAAGACACAATAAAACGGTAAGTAAAAATGTTGGTAATAACATAAAATTTATTGTCATGTTTTTAAAGAATCAACATGGTTCTAGAAAAGATGAATGTTCCACCTTTTGACGACACTTTAAAAAATAAATCTGAACCACAATTTGCCTTTGTTGGTGCTGCATGTGTTCAAATCGCAGTTATGGATATTTTGAAACAGTTAGACCTGAACCCAAAAGCCGTCTATGTTGATTCATCTTGCAAATTCTTGTCTGAATACCAATGCGCTCGCAAAAGTTTAGAACAAGCAATTTTTGAGAAAATCAAAAGTATAAGATATGACGTGAATTTTAATGTTTCGGAAGTGAAAACTGAGAATGCTTTGATTTACGAACGTCTGAAGACACTGAACAAAAACAACATTATTCTTAATATCTCGGATGCAACTTTAAACGGAAAAAATGTTTTAATGATTGATGGTACCACGGTTACATTCCTTGAAGTCTTGGGAAAGTAATTTAAAATTTGTTTTAATATAAGAATTTAATTAGTTTTGCAGATTGTATCAAAATGGCCACGCTCCTCAACTCCACAAATTGTATTCAAAAGTTGAGTTTCCGGTAAGTCGTGGCACTCCAATGATTTCGCCTTTGATAAAGTGGCACCATGATAAAAGCTGGCCAAGTCCCAAGTTTACCGCATCTAATAAACTTTCTACTTTCATACAAAAAAAGTTTAAAATTTCATTCATGTTCGAAGATTATAAGTTTATTTCAGGACATTTGATTGATGGTAAATTACCACATGATTAGTCACTTCAATAATACAACAATTTTAGGTCGAAATCTTTTTCCTGCAACTGAGTACTTGCATTTGGTTTGGCAAGCTTTTGTGGAAAGATATCATTGGATGGTCAACGATGTTTCGGTTGTTTTCACTAATTGTAAATTTCTGAAAGCTGTAACCATGCCGGAAAATGGTTTTGTGAACCTGATGGTGACTATTCAGAGAGGAAGTGGCTACTTTGAGATTTTAGAAAAAAACTCGATTATTGTCACTGGCTACATCAATAAAGGAGAGGAAGAAACTTGTCTCCAACCAGTAGATTTTAAGGAAGAAGATCCTACCAATATGTTGCAGCATGAAGAAATATACAGAGAGTTGAATTTACGAGGCTACAGTTACAGGTATGTGCTGTAAAAATCAAAACAAAACGTTAATTGTTTTGTAGTGGTCTGTTTAATAGTATCCAAAAATTCAATCTTATCACTTCTACTTGTTTGATCAAATGGCACAACAACTGGGGCGCTTTTATGGACAACATGTTACAGATGATGATTCTTCAAACTGACTCTAGACTCCTTTTCGTTCCTGTTGGTATCAAAAAAATTACTATTAATGCAATGAAGCATTTAAATATTGTTGACCAACTCGGAGACACAGAACCTTTAGTTCCTGTTTATATCAACAAAGACGCAAACATCGTCAAGTAATGAATTTCGATCACGGTTAACATCATGATAATTAATTTTTAGATCTGGCGGAATCGAAATAATTGGTCTTCATGCTAAATCAATTATTAAAAGAAAAACACGCCTGGAACCGGTCTTGGAAAGATCTGTCTTTGTTGACAATTTTTCTGATCTAAGCCTGCAAGACGCTGTTAGAGTTAATACTCAAATTGTTCTTGAAAATAATTCAGGAAATTATTTTAAAGCTGTGGAAATCACACAATCAAAGTGTGATTTTATCTTACCTTTGGTTAGTAAAGTTCTGGATGACATTCCCATGGTGGTTCCAGATCTATTTATCTCTTCCAAAGATAAAATCGAAGAAATTCCAGGCGTTAAAATAGATAACATTGCTCTAACATCAGAACATACATTTCTTCTGGTTATTGGTACAAAACTCTTGGAACGAGACGATTTGAAAACAGTTATGGTATCTCTAAGTAATACTGGATTCATTTTATCGCGCGAAGATATTGATTGTGTACCTGAACATACAACTGGTGTGGAAATTGTAACAACTTATGTCACTGACAAAGAAAAAATTGTTTTGTTTCGGCAAACACCACCAATTTTAAACAGAAAGTTTATAGAAATATCTTCGACTGATTTTGGATGGATACCAGAGTTAAAAACTGCCATTAGTACTGACGAAAACGTGGTTCTTTACTCGAAAAAAAAACTTGAAGGAATATTGGGTTTGGTAAACTGTATAAGACGAGAGCCCAACGGGAGTAAAGTACAATGCTTCTTTACCGTCGACGAAAATCTGGAATTTGATCTGAGGAATTATAAAGACCAATTAAGAAAAAATCTTGCAGTCAATGTGTTCAAAAGCGGAAGATGGGGAACATATAGACATTTGCTCCTTGAAGAAGAAGCAAAAGTTGAGTGTGAGCACTGTTATGCTACCACTGTCAATAGAGGTGACATTTCAAGTTTACAATGGTTGGAAACGTCTTTAAGTGAAGATACTCCTTTACCAAACGAGAAAGTGTTTGCGTCAGTACGTATTTTTCCTTAAAATTTTTCTTTCTGTGTTATCTATTTAAATTTTGTTTCAGGTTTATTACTCCGCACTGAATTTTAAAGATATTATGGCAGCCTTAGGACGTGTTCCTATAGAGGTTCTTTCCCTCAGTCGTATTAATCAGGAATGTCTTATAGGTATTGAATTTTCCGGGCGAGTTTTAAGGTAGAAGATACTCTTTAAAACTACTAATCGTTGTTATTTAATTTATTGTAGTGGACATCGCGTGTTTGGAATGGTAGACAACATTGGTTTAGCTTCCCAGGTCAAAGTTGACACTAGTATCTTGTGGAACGTTCCAGAATCATGGACTCTGGAAGAGGCAGCCACAGTTCCAATCGTGTATTCAACTGCTCTCTACGCTTTTCTATCGGTAACAGAATGGTTCAAAAGTATTGTTGTTTAATCATGGTTTCAAAGGTTGGCAATCTGAAGCGTGGTTCTTCGGTTCTCATCCACTCCGCCACTGGTGGTGTAGGTCTCGCTGCATTAAATGTATGTCTTTATTACAACTGTGACATTTTTGTCACTGTGAGTACTCAAGAAAAACGTGACTACCTTAAAGCGCACTATCCTCAAATTTTGGAAAGTCACGTTGGAAACTCACGTGATACAACGTTTGAAGAGATGATCAAAAGGGAAACGAATAATCGAGGAGTCGATTTTGTCTTAAACTCTTTGGTAGATGATAAGTTAGAGGCTTCGGTGCGGTGCTTAGCGAAAAGTGGATGTTTCTTAGAAATTGGTAAATTTAATTTGGCGAACAATACCTCGTTGAATCTTTTGTTCATGGAGAAAGGAGCGAGCTATCATGGTATTATGATAGACATAATTGTTGTGGGTTCAAAAGAGAAGAAACTAGAGTTGCATCGACTATTATCTGAGGGTATTGAAGCAGGTTACGTAAAGCCTTTACCACGAGTTGTGTTCAAGAAAGAAGAAATTGAGACGTCGTTTCGCCACATGATGACTGGTAAACACATTGGTAAAGTCTTGGTGAAAATGCGAGATGAAGAAAAAGTGACAATTATTACCCCCAAAAAAATGAAATTCTCTGTAACGCGAAGGTGAGCTTTATTTTAAAATAACATTGATAACAATAACGACACAGATTTAACTGCGACGTACGGTTCTCTTACATTATCATTGGTGGTCTCGGAGGAGTTGGCCTAGAGCTCGCTGATTGGTTGGTTCTGCGAGGAGCAAAAAAGCTAATTTTGGTTTCGAGAGCAGGAATTCAAAGCGGATACCAAAAGCAAAGAATCAGGTAGAAGCGTTTGTTACACCTATCTGTGACTGACTAACTTTACAGGCTTTGGGAATCGTACGGTATCGTCGTCAGAGTCACCACTAAAGACGTTACAACAAAAGAAGGATGTTCTGACTTGCTTAAAGAAGCAACAAATTTGGGTCCCGTTGATGCCATCTTCAATTTGGCTGTCGTCTTGAAAGACGCGCTCTTCCCAGATCAGACAACTGATTCGTTTTTGACATCGTTGGCACCAAAAGCCAAAGCAACGGAATTCTTGGATCTGTTAACAAGGACGCTGTGCCCTCAATTAAGGTGTGCATTAACACACTCAGTCTGAAAGTTTTCACATTTTGTTTCAGATATTTTGTTGTTTTTTCATCAGTGTCGTGTGGTCGTGGCAATGCGGGCCAAACCAACTACGGAATGGCGAACTCCATCATGGAAAGAATTTGTGAAAAACGCAAATCTGAAGGTTTACCGGCCATTGCCATCCAGTGGGGAGTAATCGGCGATGTAACTTCAATTTTTTTCTCACCAGTGGTTACAGCAACTTTGTTTTAGGTCGGATTGGTTACAAAAATGGTGAAAGAAAACAAAGAGTTGGTCATTGGTGGAACTCTTCAACAAAAAATCTCCAGCTGTCTAGAGGTGTTGGATCGTTTCCTAACGCAAAATAATCCTATCGTGTCCAGCATGGTGGTTGCAGAAAAAGGTAACAAAAAGTATGATGCGGATACACCAGCAGAAGCCATTGCAAATATTTTGGGAATTAAAGACTTAAAAACAGTGAGTCTCCACTCAACTCTGCCTGAATTAGGAATGGATTCGATGATGGGTACTGAAATTGTGCAAATGTTAGAAAAAGAGTTTGCCATTTATGTCACACTCACAGAAATACGGAACTTATCATTATCAAAGTAAAGGAATCCTACAGAAATTTTATCGGGTAAAACAATTTTTTGTAGGTTACTGGAAATGGAAGGTGCCGAAACTAAGAAAAAAGAGGAAAGTAGTGGAACAAAAACGAGCACAAACATCTTCACGCAGTATATTCCTCGGTGGACCAACAATAATCTCCCTATAGTTGAACTTAATAACAAGAAAAGCAATACTGTTGCGGTATTGTTTCCAGGCTTCGACGGTGGTTTCACTCAATTGCAACAACTGCACAACTTGGAGACTCGTCTTTTGGGTTTTCAGTACTACTGCTGCGATTTTGGAGAAACGATTCAAGAGTTTGCTACCAACATTTTACCGGTGAGATTTATATTTCTTGTACGTTTATTAAGGTGAATCGAATTCTAGCACATCGAAAGCATTTTCGAAAACAAGAAATTCATGTTCATCGGCTACTCTTTCGGAGCAAATGTTGCTTTAGAGGTGGCTGTTCTTCTAGAAAAGAAAGGTTACACCGGGAAAATCATCCTCCTTGAGGGCTCCCCAAATTATCTAAATTCTGCAGTGAAAAGTTACTATATTTCACAGTCAGAAGAGTTGGATAATACGATTCTGCTACAAACTCTTTCCTTGAGATTGTCAAGTGAAGAAATTTTGCAATTAAAAGTAAGTTGTAATTTATTACAATTTTGAAAATCATTTATTTGCTTCAGGGTAATTTTGAAAAATGTAAGAATTTTTCCGAAAAACTTGACATCATAGTCACGGATACACCAGCTGAGGTTTTGACTAAAACCAATTTTAGCAGAGAAGCCGCTGTTGCCTTACACAAACGCGTCAAAAGCATTAGAACTTACAATTTTAGTCATCAAAACATGCAGTCGGAATTATTTTTGATAAAAGCAGAATATTCTTTGGTGGAAGCAAGTGATGACTACCAATTATCAGAAATAAAGAAGCCTGCTTTGATAATAACGGTAGAAGGAAACCATATTACAATGTTAAATAGACCGGAAATCTGTGAATTTATCAACAAAGTTATAGTATCTGAATAATTGTAAAAATATTTAAGAAGGTGGTTGTACTATTTCAGGATTAGGTTCAATGTAAAACTCTATGCAAGTGATCTTATTAAAAAATGAAGCAAGACTTTATAACTTCCTCACATTTCCTGCTATTCATAGCTTCATCATTCCGTAAGAAATTACCTCTCTTGTATGAAAACGCATCAAGAATCTGTTTTACAAAAAGCGACAGTGAGAAACTCATTTCTAAGTGAGATTATGCGCTCAATTTCACACTTTCGGTAATTTTTGGGGGTCGGTTTGGAAGCGATAAACAGAATAGTGTTGTCAGTACCGGCGCGGTGGCTTCCTACATGTTTTTAAAAAATTCCAGAAAATATAAATTTTTATAATTTCAGAAAGCATTGATTTCTTTTCCTTCAGTTAACGAGATTTATTTGTTAAATTAAATAAAGTGAAATGTAAACAAATTATTAAAAAATGAATCAATAAATTTAAGAAAATTTAAAATAAGCTTCCAAAATTATCGCTTATAAATTAATATTATAGGTATATGTATAAATGTGGTAAAGCAAATCTTGGTTTCCTTACACAGTTACAATCCGAAGGAAAATATCTCCAATTGATCAAATCTGACTTTCAAATAATGTTTTCTGATATTAATTTGACGAGTGAATTAAATGTACGTTTTTCAAAAATTAAAGAGGTTAATTTGTATCCCAGACGTACAGACGAAAGAGTTAATAAAACGAGTGACTCTTGGCCATTTAAACTATTATTATAGAAAATAGACGGCAGCAGAAGACTGTTGAAAGCAAAATAGCATGAATGACACTGAAAAAGCACGACCGTTTTTGCCCACACACCTTGTGTTTACCCGAACCGATGGAACGAAGACGGACGGATTTCAATGATTTCTGATATTTTGAAACAACGGTTTTTGCCGACAGACCTCGGTTTTTCCGACCGTTTGTTCTAACCAGAACCAGGTTTGTGGGGCCCTTTACACTGATGTTAAATAGAAAAAGAGATTTAGTTTTCGCATAGAGAGTAGTATCATAGACACTAGTATCAGCAATAGTTCATAAGTGTGTATAAATTCTAAAACATTACATCATTAGGGGTCAATTTCAAGTTATTTATCGACATCGTTAAAGGTGTTTGTGACGTAGCAACGCCAATCACATTACGACTATCTTAGCAACGTCGCTAAATAGCGACGCCGCAAACGACTTGATATTGACCCCTTAGTATGTTAATATACTATAATAATTAACAATCTTTCGATTTTAATAATACATATTCATTATCTATTGTATGGACATGTCGAAGAAACGCACAAGGTGTAAAACGTAGTATGAAGATAATAGGATTAGAATTTGCATAAGGTATTATATCACTGCAATACATATACAATAGGATTTATTAAAATTTTGAATTATAGAGCAAAAATGATTTGAAAGACATACTTTATACCTTCTAAAAACATGTGTCTAAATATGAACATTTTTTTAACAAAAAATAATCAGTAGCTTTGTCCAGATTGCATACCAAAAACGCGAAGAAAAAACTCTAGACAATTAGGGCCCAGAACTTGATGCTGAAGACTACTCTTTTGATCAAAAATTACGTCGATATTTCAAGGTATTTTATGTGACGGTCACTTTTAAAACAAAAATTAGATCATCCAAAAAACCGTAAACCGTACCAATAAAACCGTTACGAAAAAAAAAATTACTTGCTAAACTTACTTACTAAAATTCGTAGAAAAAATAGTCTATGAAATCTGTAACTGATAAAATTTCAACGTCTCGAGTCTATCTACTCTCAGCGTTGAAATTTTATTTCAACTGCTTGCTCCATAATATACTCTTTCCAATTCCTACTAATAAAGTGTTTATTTTATAAATTAAATTTTATTTAATCCCAATTAACTGTTTGAACATGCATTTTTCTACTAGTGAATTAAAGTTAGCTTATTTCACTGTTAAAAAAGTTACGAAAGGCACATTTTGTGTTACATTTCAATGTAGGTACCTTTTTTCTCAATGTTCTTTCGTATTCGTGTTTAGACAAGTTTTATCAACTTTGCTCACTTATAGTCTAAAAGTGTGTTTGAAATGATAAAAAACCTAAAAAGCCTCCCACAAGATGTTCTGAAAAAAAAACTGTAGTTGCAGTATCCAACTTATAGCCAGAAAAATTAAAATTAGTTTACGAAAAAAAAAACATAAGTAATATGTTTTTTAAATTCTACAAAATTGAAAAAAAACTGTATGATACACGTAAACAAACAAACATATATTCAAAAACATTACCGCCTTCGGCTTCGGCTTAAGCGCTAAACTATTGTTCTTCTTTATTCATTTATACCATAATTGAGTACATTATATTATAAGGAGTCGAAATTAAAATTATTGTATTAAATCCAAACAATTGTGACCAAAGCGATAGCCGAGGCAATGCAATCTGGATGAAATTCGAAAAGCGATTCTGCTTACTACATATAAATTATGATAAAAAAAACAACTGTGGAAACGTGCAGTGTATTGAATAATTAATAACTAATAATTGTTGCTCATATCAATGGTTGTATTTTGACATTCAATTAATCGAAAATAAAAAATAAAAGGGTAAATTTTAAACACAGCTTAACGTGTAGTTAAGATCGGATAAAAATATTGTAAGATTATAAGTTAATAAGATTTTGCTTAAGCCACAAGTAACGATTCAATTGCGCAAACTGGTTTATGCATGCCAAATTTCACAAATGGTTTAAGCGTGTAAACGTACCATAAAAAAATCTTATGGAAGAAATGAGCAATTCGGATTTCGGAGTTTGGATCAAAACACCAAATCTATTACCTAAATCATGTCGTTAAATGTACAATCAATTTAATATTCCTACGATAGTATTTAAAAAAATAAAAGAATCTGATTGGTTTAAAACATGATGAATTATTTTTGCTAATATTCACTGTTGCTACGTAATTATTGCCAAATGCGTTAATATGATTGGTTTAAATTTTTGGAGAGTAATAGTCAGATACATATATACAGTCACCTTTTGAAATCAAAATTGCAAATCCATTCAGAAAAGACAATTGGCGAATTTGAAATTCAATTCATTTTAAGATTTGCTACTATTTAAGAACCCCTTTGTTAAGATTCGTTCAGTGTCACGGAAACGTGCTGCCAAATTTATTTCCATTGTTTAACTTGAACATGTTCTAATGATCGCTTTGATGATCCCAACTACCAGTATGGTCGTTGGTTGTCTTCGCCTCCACCTGGTGAAGAAGTCGTTATTTCAGGAATGTCGGGTTGTCTCCCTGAATCCACTGACATCAATGAATTTCACAATCATCTCCTCAACAAAGACGACATGGTGACTGATGATAACAGAAGATGGGAAATCAATCATCCGGAGATTCCACGAAGATTTTCTAAAATTTGCAATATTGACAAATTCGATCCTGGATATTTTGGAGTGTCTTATCAGCAGGCTAATAAAATGAATCCTGAGCTACGACTTTTTATGGAAGTGGTAATTGAAGCTATAATGGATGCTGGTATAAATCCCAATGAGTTAAAAGGAACAAAAACTGGAATTTTTTTGAGTACTAGTCTAGATGGTACACAACGTCATTCTTATTCTAGTAATACTGCTGACAGTGAGCTTTTGGGAATGTCAGGGTAAGTTGTTTGTTAAATAAAAAGCAATATAATTTGAATTGATTCAATTCTAGCAACCTTCACTGTATCTTGGTGGATAAAATCAGTCACTATCTAAAAGTAAATGGTCCAGCTTGTGTCATGGATACTGCATGTAGTAGTTCGATGAATGCTTTAGACACCGCCTTTAAGGCCGTCAGAAGTGGTGTCTGCGACAACGCTTTAGTTGGGACTTGTCACCTTGTTTATCATCCGGCATATGCTCTTCAATTCTTTCGGTAGGGTTTCTAATACTTTTATTACGTCTATGATGCATTTCTTTTAGATTGGGGGTGTTAAGCTTTGATGGAAAATGTAAAGTTTTTGACGAAGAAGCTAATGGTTATGCCCGAGGAGAAACAATTGCTTGTGTCCTTTTGCAAAAAGCAAAAAACGCTAGACGTGTGTATGCAAAAATTGTCAATATCAAAGTCAACCACGACGGTTTCAAAAAAAAAACAAGGAATTTCTCTTATGAAGGAAATATACGAAGAAAGTGGAATAGACCCTTTCCAGTTAAGTTATTTAGAAGCTCATGGCACCGGAACTTTAATCGGAGATCCAGAAGAAGTTGAAGCTATTGATCGAGCATTGGCGCAAAAAAGACGTCAAAAACTTCTAATCGGATCTGTGAAATCAAATGTAGGTCATACAGAAATTGCTTCCGGAATGTGTTCCATCATTAAGGTTTTACTTGCTATGGAAAGTGGAGTTATATCTCCTAATATTAACTTTAATAAAGTTAAACAAAACCTGAAAGGATTGGTAGAAGGTCGATTAAAAGTAGTATCTGAGTTGACTGAACTCGTAGACCAGGAAGCTATAGTTGGGATCAACAACTTTGGATTTGGTGGTAGTAACGTGCACATTATTTTAAAAAGGAATCCAAGAAACAAACTTGATGTGAAAGAACCCAAAGATGAACCTCCAAAACTCGTTTGTGCAAGTGGGCGCTCAGTGGAGGCGGTCCAGAAACTGTTAAATACTGACAAGATGGACACCGAATATATTGGACTTTTACATCAAATCTTTAAGTCCAATGTAACTGTTCATCCTTACCGAGGCTTTGCTGTTATTTCCAAGACTGGAGTTGAAACTTTGTCCGTAAAGTTGGCGTCCCAAACACAATTCTATCTCTTTTTCGGAAAATTTTATAACAATTTTAGAGCATTAGGATTGTACTTATCTCAGTTTCCATTTTTTCAAGACACAATAAAACGGTAGGTAAAAATGATGGTTTTAACATAATATTTACTAACATTTCTTTAAAGAATCGACCTGCTTTTAGAAAGGATGAACGTTCCACCTTTCAATGACATTTTAAGGAATAAATCTGACCCACATTTTTCCTTTTTAGGTGCCACATGCGTTCAAATTGCAGTTGTAGATATTTTAAAACAGTTAGACCTAGACCCAAAAGCCGTCTATGCTGATTCCCATTGCAAATTCGTGTCTGAATACCATTGTGGTAATAAAAGCTTAGAACAAGCAATTTTTTGCAAAGATTAAAAGTAAAAGACATGACGTAAATTTTAATTTTAATGATGTTTCGGAATCGAAAACTGAAAATGCTTTAATCCACAATCGTCTGAGAATGGTGAATAAAAACAACATTATACTTAATATCTCCGACTTTACGTTAAACGAACACAACATTTTAATGGTTGATGGTACCACGATCACATTCCTCGAAGTCTTGGGAAGGTAATTTAAAAGTTGTGCTGTTATAGAAGTTTAATCAGTTTTGCAGATTGTACCAAATTGGCCACACTCCTCAACTCCACAAATTGTATTCAAAAGTTGAGTTTCCTGTTAGTCGTAGCACTCCAATGATTTCGCCTTTGATAAAGTGGAACCATGATAAGAGTTGGTTCAGCCCTAAGTTTGTCGCATCTGCATCAAAACTTTGTACTTTCATACAAAAAAAGTTCAAAATTTCATTTATGTACGAAGATTATAAGTTTATTTCAGGACATGTGATTGACGGTAAATTACCACATGATTATTCACTTCAATAATACAAAAATTTTTAGGTCGAAATCTTTTTCCTGCAACTGAGTACTTACATTTGGTTTGGCAAGCTTTCGTGGAAAGATATCATTGGATGGTCAACGATGTTTCGGTTGTTTTTACTAATTGTAAATTTCTTAAAGCTGTAACCATGCCGAAAAATGGTGTTGTCAAACTGATGGTGACTATCCAGAAAGGAAGTGGCTACTTTGAGATTTTAGAAAAAGACTCGATTATTGTCACTGGCTACATCAATAAAGAGGAAGAAAGTTGTCTACAACCAGTAGAATTTAAAGAAGAAGACCCTTCAAATATGTTGCAGCATGATGAAATATACAGAGAGTTGTATTTAAGAGGCTATAACTACAGGTACTATTAAAATAGAGACAAAACTTTAATTTTTTCGTAGTGGTCTGTTTAAAGGTATCCAGAAATTTAATTTTGACAATTCTGTCGGTTTGATCAAATGGGACAACAACTGGGGCGCTTTTATGGACAACATGTTACAAATGAAGATTCTTCAAACTGATTCTAGACTGCTTTTCGTTCCTGTTGGTATCAAAAAATTTAGTATTAATGCAACGAAGCATTTAGCTATAGTTGAACAACTCGGAAAAACAGCATCTCTAGTTCCAGTTTATATCCACAAAGACGCAAACATCGTCATGTAATAAATTTCGATTACTGTTAACATTATGATATATTTTCTTTTAGATCTGGCGGAATCGAAATGGTTGGTCTTCAAGCTAAATCAATTGCTAAAAGAAAAACACGCTTGGAACCGGTCCTGGAAAGATCTGTCTTTGTTGACAGTTCTTGCTATCTAAGTTTACAAGACGCTGTCAGAGTTAATACTCAAATCGTTCTTGAAAATAATATAGATATTCAATTCAAAGCTGTGGAAATCACACATTCAAAGAGTGATTTTATCTTACCGTTGGTTAGTAAAGTTCTGGATGACATTCCCGTGGTGGTTCCCAACCTAACTATCTCTTCCAAAGAAAAAATAGAAGAAATTCCCGGTGTTAAAATTAATAACATCGATCTAACATCAGAACGAAAATTTCTTTTGGTTGTTGGTACAAAACTCTTGGAACGAGATAATTTGAAAACAATTATGGTATCTTTAAGAGATAATGGATTTATTTTGACGCGCGAAGATCTTGATTGTGTACCTGAAAATACCACCGGTGTGGAAATTCTAACAACTTATATCACCGACAAAGAAAAAATTGTTTTGTTTCGGCAAACACCACCAATTTTAAATAGAAAGTTTATAGAAATATCTTCGACTGATTTTGGATGGATACCAGAGTTAAAGACTGCCATTAGTACTGACGAAAACGTGGTTCTTTACTCGAAAAAAAACCTTGAAGGAATATTGGGTTTGGTAAACTGTATAAGACGAGAGCCCAACGGGAGTAAAGTACAATGCTTCTTTACCGTCGACGAAAATCTGGAATTTGATCCGAGGAATTATAAAGACCAATTAAGAAAAAATCTTGCAGTCAATGTGTTCAAAAGCGGAAGATGGGGAACATATAGACATTTGCTTCTTGAAGAAGAAGCCGAAGTTGAATCCGAGCACTGCTATGCTACCGCTGTAAATAGAGGTGACATTTCAAGTTTAAAATGGTTAGAAGCACCTCTCAGAGAGGATACTCCTTTACCAGATGGAAGATTGTTTGCATCAGTACGTATCTTGCCTTAAAACTTTCCTTCTGTCATTATTTAAATCTTGTTTTAGGTTTATTACTCCGCAGTAAACTTTAGGGATATTTTGGCAGCCTCAGGGCGTGTTGCTGTAGAGGCCCTTACAAACAGTCGTATCAGTCAGGACTGCCTTATTGGTATCGAATTTTCAGGACGAATTTTAAGGTAGTAGGTACTCTTCAAAACTGCTTATAGTTGTTACTTCATTTATTATAGTGGACATTGCGTGTTTGGAATCGTAGACTACACAGGTTTGGCTTCTCATGTCAAGGCTGACTATAGTCTCTTGTGGAACGTTCCAGAATCGTGGAATTTGGAAGGCGCAGCCACAGTTCCAATCGTGTATTCAACTGTGCTCTACTCTCTTCTATCGGTAATGGTTCAAAAGTATTGTTCAGTTGTTCAATCATAGTTTTAAAGGTTGGCAATCTTAGGCGTGGTTCTTCAATTCTCATCCACTCCGCTACTGGCGGTGTAGGTCTCGCTGCATTAAACGTATGTCTTCATTACAACTGTGACATTTATGTCACTGTGAGTACTCAAGAAAAACGTGACTTTCTCAAAGCGCACTATCCTCAAATTTTGGACAATCACATTGGATACTCACGTGATACTACTTTTGAAGACATGATCAAAGCAGAGACAAATAGTCGAGGTGTCGACTTTGTCTTAAATTCTTTAGTAGATGATAAGTTGAAGGCTTCGGTGCGGTGCTTAGCGAAAGGTGGATGTTTCTTAGAAATTGGAAAATTTGAATTGGTGAACGATACCTCGTTGGATCTTTTGTTTATGGAGAAAGGAGCGAGCTATCATGGTATTATGATAGACGTAATTGTTATGGGTTCAAAAGAGATGAAACTAGAGTTACATCGACTATTATCTGAGGGTATTAAAGCAGGTTACGTAAAGCCTCTACCACGAGTTGTGTTCAAGAAAGAAGAAGTTGAGACTTCGTTTCGCCACATGATGACTGGTAAACACATTGGTAAAGTCTTAGTGAAGATGCGAGATGAAGAAAAAGAGACAATTATTACTCCCAAAAGAATGAAATTCTCTGTAATGCGAAGGTGAGCTTTATTTTAAAATAACATTGATAACAATAACAACACAGATTTAACTGCGACGTACGGTTCTCTTACATCATCATTGGTGGTCTTGGAGGAGTTGGCCTAGAACTCGCTGATTGGTTAGTTCTGCGAGGAGCAAAAAAGCTAATTTTGGTTTCAAGAGCAGGAATTCAAAGCGGATATCAAAAGCAAAGAATCAGGTAAAAGAAGCGTTCATGTCACCAATCTGTGACTAATTCATCTTTACAGTCTCTGGAAATCGTACGGTGTCGTCGTCACAGTTGCCACTCAAGACGTTACAACAAAAGAAGGATGTTCAGACTTGCTTAAAGAAGCAACAAACTTGGGTCCCGTCGATGCCATCTTCAATTTGGCTGTCGTCTTGAAAGACGCGCTCTTCCCAGATCAGACAACAGATTCGTTTTTGACATCGTTGGCACCAAAAGCCAAAGCAACGGCATTCTTAGATCAGTTAACAAGGAGGCTGTGCCCTCAATTAAGGTCTGCATTAACACACTCAGTCAAAATGTTTTTACATTTTGTTTTAGATATTTTGTTGTTTTTTCATCAGTGTCGTGTGGTCGTGGCAATGCGGGCCAAACCAACTACGGAATGGCGAACTCCATCATGGAAAGAATTTGTGAAAAACGCAAATCTGAAGGTTTACCGGCCATTGCCATTCAGTGGGGAGCAATCGGCGACGTAACCTCCACATCTTTCACAATATTAGTTACAGTAGTTTTGTTTTAGGTCGGATTAGTTGCAAAAATGATGAAAGAAAACAAAGAGTTGGTTATTGGAGGAACTCTTCAACAGAAAATCTCCAGCTGTTTGGAAGTGTTGGATCGGTTCCTAACGCAAAATAGTCCTATTGTGTCCAGCATAGTAGTGGCAGAAAAAGGTAACAGAATGTATGATGCAGATAAACCAGCAGAAGCCGTTGGTAACATTCTGGGAATTAAAGACTTAAAAACAGTAAGTCACCACTCAACTTTACCAGAATTAGGAATGGATTCTATGATGGGAACTGAAATTGTACAAATGCTAGAAAAAGAGTTTGCTATTTATGTTACACCGACAGAAGTGCGAAACTTAACATTAGCAAAGTACAGAAATCCTTCGGAAACTACTTCGGATAATGCTCTTTTTGTAGGTTATTTGAAATGGAAAATGTCGAAACTGAGAATAAAGAAAAAACTAGTGAAACAAAACCGAGCACAAACATCTTCATGCAGTATCTTCCTCGATTTACCGACAAAGATCTTCCGATAGTCGAACTTAATAACAAGAAAAGCGATAATGTTGCGCTTTTGTTCCCAGGCTTCGATGGTGCTTTTACTCAACTGCAACAGTTGTTCAACTTGCAATTACGTCTTTTGGGTCTTCAGTACTACTGCTGCAATTTTGGAAAAACGATCCAAGAGTTTGCTAACAACATTTTGCCGGTGAGTTTCATATTTCTTATACTTTTATTAAGGTGAATCAAATTCTAGCACGTCGAAAAAATTTCCGAAAACAAGAAATTTGTGTTCATCGGCTACTCCTTCGGAGCAAATGTTGCTTTAGAGGTGGCGGTCCTTTTGGAAAAGAAAGGTTACACCGGGAAAATTATCCTCCTTGACGGCTCCCCAAATTATTTAAATTCTGCAGTAAAAAGTTTCTATCCTTCACAGTCAGAAGAGTTTGATGATGCAATTCTGCTACAAATTCTTTCCTTGCGATTGTCAAGTGAAGAAATTTTTCAATTCAAAGTAAGTTGTAATTTATTATAATTTTGAAAATAATTTATTTGTTTCAGGATAAATTGGAAAAATGTAAGAATTTTCCCGAAAAACTTGACATTATTGTTGCAGAAACACCAGCTGAGGTTTTGACGGAAATGAATTTTAATAGAGAAGCCGCTATTGGTTTACACAAACGCGTCAAAATCATTAGAACTTACAACTTTAGTCATCAAAACATGCAGTCGGACTTATTTTTGATAAAAGCAGAATATCCTTTGGTGGAAGCAAGTGATGACTACCAATTATCAGAAATAAAGAAGCCTGCTTTGATAACAACGGTAGAAGGAAACCATATTACAATGTTAAACAGACCGGAAATCTGTGAATTTATCAACAAAGTTATAGCATCTAAATAATTATAAATTAAAAATATTAAGAAGGTGGTTGTACTATTTTAGTATCAGGTTCAATATAAAACTCTATAAAAGTGATCTTATTAAAAAATGAAGCGAGACTTCATAACTTCCTCACATCTCCTGCTATTCATAGCTTTATCATTCCGTAAGAAATTACCTCTCGTGTATGAAAACGCATCAAGAATCTGTCTTACAAAAAGCGGCAGTAAGAAACTCATCTCTAAGTGAGATTATGCGCTCAATTTCACCCGCCACAAGCAACGGCCTCCGTAAACTATTCATACTCGTATTTCACCAACAGGGAATTTGTGAGCAGTAATGCTTTTTCCCAAATCTAAACTTTTTCTGATGTACTTAAATCAGAGTAAAGTTAGCGAAGAATTTTTAATTCTAAAGTTGCGAGTTGGTCTTGCAAACAATGGCCTAGTTCTGGAACTGTAAACAACATTGCAAGAAACTGGCTTCGGTTTAAACTATGTATTAGCAATTCAGATTGTTACGTGCCAACGGTGGTCGAGTGCTTCTGACATAGAGATTTGGTTTACGCTAGAATGGTCGATTAAATAACCGTCTTCGTGTTTTAATTATTTCTTGGGTGTTGTAAATTTCTTTGGTGTGGCCGATGCAGATTAAACTTAGGGAATGTTTACGTTGAAACCTTTCCCGCTCGAATTTATCTGGAATCGTCGAAGGATATAAACGAGCTCGATTCTACAAGAGGATGAACTGAATAATGGAATGTCAAAAGTGGCACGCATCCTTGTTAAAAAAGGCTTTAAGCCTATCCATTCCAAGAAACTCTATCCGGTTTCACCAAGATTTTCATCATGGGAAAATTTTTCCAACATCTCATCGCTCTGAATTAAAAAACGTCAATCGATAAATCGTTCAAAGTAAAAACCACATTCGCATTCACGTCGTCGGATATTTTCACAGGACGTGCCAAAGTGCTTCCGTCAACTGTTATTAGCCGGTTTTTGTACATTTCTATACAATTTATATAAGAAAAGCCGAGCTCGAGTGTAAATCCATTTAAAGGATTGACCCATTCTGTTTGGCTTCCATCCAGATTTCTATACTCTTACGCCCTTGAATGGGAGCAGTATTGATGCTTGCTTTAATTCACGTGTAGGTTTTTCAGCTGGAAATTTCTTTTGTGCCAGTTTTATGGCACTTGGTGCGCTCGATTGACTTTATTGCCAGATCACCAAGTCGACACCTTCTGACTTTTCACGCGTTAATGACGCTTTAAATATTAAACCTGTGGCGGAGCTGTTTCAGACAAATCAGAATAAATGACCCACGACCTACGAAACTTTGATGGAGTTTGTAGCGAGCGCAAAACTATTTTCTCGAAAACCGTAAATACGTCAGAGGCTGGACAAGTTTTATGGACCACCATAAAATCTCATACTCTCTCATGCCGCATAGATAATAGCAAGTCTCATTAAAAGTTCCTGGCGAAAAGCAACACTTTCCGAGAGATAAGAGCTTACTTTAATTAATTTTTAAGATAGTTTACATTTGTACAATGTTGGTGGATGCGCCGGGTTAATTTTAAATATAATAATTATTTTCAATTATTAACTATTTTTATATTTTGTTTTTTGTGTTAATAGGTCTAAAACGGCTTAATATCCTCTTATAAACGACGTCTTGTTTCTGAAGCTAAAACAAAGCTCAGACAAGATAAAGGCACTTCTAAAAATACCGAATCGATATCACTTCATGTCCATCTGGAGGACCTGACAAAAAATTCGCAACTTGCCCTCAGTTTTTCCCCTACATAAAAGGAAGCCATCTCACAAAAAATTAGCTTTATGATCAGCACTTCCACCAGAAATCACACCTAGGGAAGCGGAAAAAGAGCGCGTGAAAAACACTGATGAGTAAACAGGAAGACAACGTGGAGAAAGACGTAAAAGCGCCCTTTCTTACAAGAAAATCGCTAGATTTAGCGGATAATCCTCACAGTTATTAATGCTATAATTACGTGGCGGTGTTTTTCATTCAACAAAAAAAAGAGACTTATTTATATAATTAATTGAATTGCGGGAGAGTGAGTATGCAAACATTGATTATTTACAAAATTTAACAGAAAAAACAACTTTTCCAAGAAAATTCCAAGCGCGAATAAATGCCCTAGTTATTCAAGAGCCACTCTGAAAGAAAAATAACAGACGCTGACACTTAAGACTGCTCATAAATATCCAACATACGAAATTTTATTAAGGGAATCTATTTTAACTACGTAGTTAGCACTGTCGTAAATTTTGACAATGTGTCGGAGCTGATTAGACACTAACTGCGGCGTAACTTAGGAACTGCACTATGAGCTCATTTACGGTGAAAGTACACGGTTCGATTGAATTATTGTTATTTATGTTGTGCTGATAATTTAGGGGTGTTCTAATTGCCGGCCTAATTCTGCGTGTATTGTAATGCAGAAAGTGTAATAAAGTACGGTTTGAAATTTATGGGGTTGTTTCAAATGAATTTATGAAAGTTGGAATCCCAGATGCTAATGCAATTTAATTTACAACCAGAGTTAGAATAAGAATGTCATTTCAATTTCTATAGAGAAACTATACGCCGTTGGTGACAAACGGAATAAACTCGAGACTGGGCATTAACGTTATTCCGTTATCGCTTTCCGAACTTTTTTCTTTTTATTCTTAAAACTTTTTCACTCCGAGCAAAGTGAATTTCATAACGTTCTAAACAAAGTTATGATGTACCGTATTTAGAACAGTTTTATAGGGATTTAGTTCCGGAAAAAACGAAATATTCGTTGTATTTTGTTCGTAAGATTGATTGTATTTCTCTAATTAATTTTGATGCCCATTACTATCAGAATTTAATCCAAAATAAATTGCAAATTTTGTTCGCAATTTAATAAATCAGCTCTGAATGTTTGACGAATAGGCAGATTCTATTTGTTGGAGCTAATTTTTCCGTTTTCAGCTAATTGAGTGTAACATTATTAATACTAATTAGAGGTACGTATGCAAAATCCATTATCCAAAAATATCCATATCTGCCTAATTAAAATACAAACAAATCGTTCCATGTCCAATTTATTTTGCTAAATAAAAGTTTCCAAATGTTGCAAACGTCTAGACGCTCGTTCTCGATTAAAAAATTAACCGTCTAACTGAGAAACGTAGCGTTCTCGTAGCTTTTTAACTACTCCGTTTATTCGATGCATTTAATAAATAACTCTAATTTTGTTAACGCCACACTAAAAATTTATATTTCTGCATTGCGCTATAGAAATAAAGCACACCAACGTGACGTGGTAACGCGTCCCCAAAAAGCAATTCTCTTAATGGTAATGCAAGGATGTACAAGAAGCTCTTCATAATAAAAATAAATAGGATAAAATCGTGTACAGGAAAAAGGAGTGTAGCTCATTGTCTTCCCGGCAATAACGAGAACTTTTTTGTACTCGTACTTTATTAAAATACAAACAAAAAGGTTTCTTATCAAGTGATTAGAAAGAAGTGGCAGCGAAAATGTAGACAAGACATCGAAAGGGGAACTTAATGATCCGGGAAAGTGAGAGTGGTGGAGGGATAATGGCGACGTGGTCAATGGGCCTGATGCCTTGGTCATCCATGCATTTTACAACAGCAATTTGGTGATGCCGATGGGATTGGGTTCGATATGAGTTAAAAATAAATCAGTTTAATGGATTAGGAGCACGAAAAATTGGTCAAGAATAAATTAGATCCGCACCCAAATTTGATCTCAAGGATCAAAGCTATTCTAACTAAGGAATCGCTAATTAAAATTGGCAATAACTGGATAAAATTCCCCTGTAATCGCGCTCAATACAGAATTGCAGTTTGTGAAAGCTATTACGCAGTGGGTATATCATGGTCTATGTTTAGCTTGTGTAAGCTCAAGCTCTCTCCATGTCTCATATGTTTGCGTTGTTTAGTAGAGGCTGTTAATTGGATTGAATCTACCTCATAAACTGCACTTAACCGTAGCAACTCAACTAATCTCCCTTTATAAGATGAAACAGAATCAGTAAATCAGTGTCGAAAACGGCTCCTATTATCTCAACATGCACCTGTACAATATCGTTAGCTCTGCTGGAATTATCCAGAGGCTAAGTTGACGAAGTGCGGCTGTTTGCATTAAACCGACCTTTGTTCAATTAACAGCAGCAAGTTATAGACTTTGCAAAGTCAGCAACTAAGGAAATTATTGTTGAAAAGGGGAGGTATTGTAATCGGACAAGTCTGCAAAGTCGCTGGGGTACAATTGGCACTTCATACTAGATCTCGATCCTAAGATCTCTAGGGACACTTCTTTGCTTGTCTTTTTGCAAGCTTTTGTTTTGGACACAATACCGTCGAGGCGACGACAGAAGTACAAAAGATAACGACAAGATTTTTTGTCATTCGACAGTAATAAAAAGAACGAAAAGTAATTATTGACCCCGGTAGAGGTGGGTCAAGGTTCGGAGGATTAGGGCAAAGATTAATTTTCTGATGTATTGTTTGGAACGGATTTTGGATATGAATTAGTCAGGAGGCTTTTGTGTTTTATGGAGAACGATATTTGGGGAACAATCAACTTGAAACCGACGTTTTGAAAGACCGGAATAATTCATTTCCGCGTTTTGAAAATGCTGAAAGTTCAACTTGACACACATTCCCAGTTTTGCAAAATTTCGCAAATGGTGGATGCGCCGGGACAAGTTTTCTATTCCAGTTTGCATCTAATTTCATTAAGCTTTATTTATTCAATTTTTGCCTCTATTGTCCGTGGCTAGAAAAGACGCACCCTAATTACGCCTGTCTTTGTTCTGAAATAGGTCGAGGTGGCCTAATCCGCTTTTGGTAAAATTTATTAAATAGTGTAATTCCTCACCTACGCCTCTTTGCATTACCCTCTTCAATTTCCATTCTAAAAACTGTCGCACCCCCGATTAAAATTATCATTTCTGTCCACTCTGTTCCCATTCTAATTTCAGTTGAACAAACAAAAACGGATTAGACCGGGAGATCCACGTCGGTTAAACACCGTTGAAATTTGTCACTCGAAGCGCAAAACGGACTGGAAACTGCAGTAAACACACCATTCGGTTAGCTGAAGTGCTTCCAGCCATTGTGTTATTATTTGTACATATTCGGGGGTAGATAACACAGAGGGAAGTTCGACGTCCAACCGGGATGATATATCTACACTCTCCTTTTTGTGCGACTTCATATGTGAATTATCTACGCGCCATCTTCATAATAAAGGCGATAACGCCATTGTCTCTCTTTGTAGTAGACAACATTTATTGTGTTGCACTGATCCGGTTTAGAATGTGTGCGAGATTTTTTCCAGAAGAAATTCATCATAGTACTATTTGATTGATGAGGTCTTGCAGAATGCGTATTTTTACTGTGAAAAATGTGCCGAGTGGCTTTTATAAACTCGGATTTGGCAAATTATTTCAGATAGGAAGATTGATATAGTTTGGCCCAAAAAATTGATATTGTTATGATAGGCAAATTTAACGTGTTCTCGGTTTGCTATGTGTCAGGAGCTTGATGGAAATGCAGTCGCTATCAAAATTACACGATGTAATCCGGGTTAGATTACCATAAATAAAACTATGGCATCAAGTAGAGACAATTTATTGAACCACGCTCACACTTAATAAATTTGCTCGGAAACGGGGGTAGAGAGGGTTGAAAAACAGTATTGACTCTCTCCTGCTAATCAAATAAACGTGCTAATCTTAATTAATTAGTCTTGTCGTAATAAAAATTGCGTTGATTAATAAACGAAAGTATGCAAAATCCAAAAATCTCCCAGTGCAGCTGCACAGGATAAATTCCGGAAAAATTCATTTCAACTGGTTTTAAAATACCTCTTCATGATATATTTTAATTAAAGCTACTTTTACTGTAATTAGAATGTAAACTGAGGAAAAACATTGTTGCTTTGTGAAAACCGACCCGCATCACACAATCCCGCGCCGCGGTGTTATTTATTTACTAAAAGATTCCAGTTGTCAAGATATTTGATAAGCCTTTGAAGTACAATTTTTACCTGCAAGTCTCATCAGATGAAAAACCAAGAGGAACAGTGGGAAATTCATCAAAGCACGACGGCGACGGTGTGCGATTTTCTTCATATCCGCCTTCTGAATCATTCACCATTTTGTAGAATTTTTTGGTACGTGCATCCAACCGCTGCAAATTCGTAATCTAGTTCTTGCTTGTGTGGTGATCCTGAGGGCCCATCGATCGGACCTGAAACAAAGATTTCCTGTTAATAAACGTTGCGAATGATAGATGGTTTAAAATTAAGATACAAATCAGTTCATGTTACAGTGGTTGCAGAAACTGCTATCAAAGCCAAGAATTAATCACTTGTGTTTTTGCAGAATTTATTGCACTTTTACGAGCTTAACGAGTTTGTAGCCATTATTTACACTACAGCGATTTCCTGTTGGCTCTGCTGGTGATACAAATCAAGTACTCTAATTCATTAATGATGAATGCAGGAGTCGGTGGAGCAGGATTAAATCCGGGAACATCAATACCATTAAAACTAGTTAAAGTGACTAAATTAAAATTTGAAATTTGTGTGCTCGATTTCAATGGAGGTGGCTTTGTTAACTCTGTTACTGTTATTTCTCTACGATTTTTATTTACTTAAATATGACTTATACTCTCAAAGAAAAACAGAAACAAGAGTATTCGTTACAAAGAATTTTATTTTTGTCTCATTTTTCATTCGGCATCTTTTGAATAATTCTACCAGTGTTTGTTAACTTTCACCAGCTTGAATTGATGTTTTCTTGTAATAAATAGATTGTCTACCGAATTCGCACAAATCTTTAAGCTGTTGGGAATCTCATCTCGATCAAAACTGTCATAAAGTAAGTTTCCGCAGTAAAAGCGTGATATTTTCCAACACTTCACTTTTTGCAGCTACCACCGTCTGTCTACGCCTAAAAAACCATCTGGTGAATAAAACTCTTTCCGACAGTCACAAGAGAGACCTGTTGCCGTAAATTTCGTTTATACCCTGGGAGTTTTTCGAGGCGAATTTCCTTTGTCGTAATGAATTTGACATGGAATACCGTAAATATTGATCTCGACATCAGGAACAGGAGTCGACCAGACAGGACGGCATTTAAACGCCCCCGACGGTGGTCGTTGGCTCCCTGCCGACACCCCAATCTCTATTACGCGGCCGGCAAATTGCAGGTTTTATGGCTTCATCTTGCACCCTCACCTTTATACTCTATCTTTCACCTTGCGTCCGGATCGTGTTGCCATGCCATCTATCGTAAAACTTCTTGCAAGCGGAATTACTAGATACTTTTTCCTAGGATTCACCCCAATTTTATTGTTTAATTAAAAGGGAAAGGGGTGTACAAAATGATCGATTTTCATACTAAAGAACAGTTGCACAAAAAGATGTGCAAAATCATTTTTGAACAATTACAAAAAGCTAACTAATTAATGTTTGAATAGGCGCCTTTTAATTAAAAATGAACAATATAAACTTTGTTTTGCTCTTCTCAAACGCAAATACTTCCTCATCTAGTGCATACAAGTTCGTTAGAGCTTCGTCGTGCAACAAACAATTTTTTTACTTCAATTAATTTAATGAGATTGTTACTCGAAAAATATTATTTTAGTTACACAAAATAAAATATTCGACGACCAATCGCATGATTAATCACATCTTTTTTTCGCTCCAAATGGCTTTTTTCGATAGATTACAATTCGAGGAAACCTCGACCTTAATGACTCTAGCTCCAATTTGTTTGATGTTTTATGCCCAAGTCGGCGTACAAAGCGCCTGATTTTGATACAGACGCTTCAATTATTTTTCCGGAAAATAATGAGAAGTTCTCCGGAATTCCAACTGTATGTCAATTACACTTGAAGCAAAGTAAATCTTGGCAAAACTTTGATATTACACGAGGATAGCAAAATTGGAAATAGGGGACGCGCTTTTATCGTAATGATTTACTGTATTGGGTGAAACACAGGAAAAACGCTGGGAGATGGAATTACATGTGAGGGATGAATTTACGCAAAAGCGGAGGAAAATGAATTAGACGTGATTTAGGGAAGTTAATCCGATTAAAATGTGGTGAACGCGTGGTTTAATCATGGGTGACAGTTTAAATTAGAGTTGGGTCAAAAAACGGAAAAATCAAATGGGAATTTAAGATTTTTTTGATTTGAACTTCCGACTTTAGCGGATTCTGTCTAGACATCCTAAGGTTTCCCTTTTAGTGCACATTGAAATATTTTCCTGTGAATAAATTGGTAGGTTTTCAACGTACTTTCCTCGTTTTCGTCGTTAAAATTGTTGCTTTCTTCAAAATTAAACGAGCTCTCTCATGTTCATATTTTATTTATCTTCATCCACTTTATAACGAATAAATAAGAGAAACTTTTAATTAAACCTGTAACTGTTTGAAAACGAGGGTCCTAGGATCATAAGTGTAGATAGGCTCCCGAATCGGCTCGACATCTTCGTACTTCAATTGGGCACTATAAGCCATATTTGCCACATCATCTTTGGTCATATAAACAACCCTCTGCAATAACCCAGTCGGATGATAGATATAATAAATTCCTTGTTGGGAAACCGCTGAGTTCTCCTCCAATTTCTCATTTTCCTTCACTTCATTCTCATTGAGTTGTTCTGCTTCCTGGACACTTTCTGTAGTTGTAGGCGCTTCGGTTGTAGTAGTCTCTTGAGCCTCCGTCGTCGTAGCTTGTGGCGGTCCGTATTCCGAAGCCGGCGGTCCATAAGTTGGAGGAGGGCCATAAGTTTGTGGTGGCGGACTGAATTCCTGTCGTGGCAACTGTTGGCGAGCTGGAAGGATCAATGGGGGACCAGAAGGTCTCCAACCGCGTGGTTGGTACGGACCGTCTTGTTCCCGAGCCTCGACGTTGAAACGAGGACTCCAGCGGTCGGCGTAAGCGGTGGTAAGAACAAGAGCCACTATGAAGATATACATGTTGGTATGTTGGTATGTTGGTATGTGAAGAGTTCGAAGAACACTGATTGCTGTTATGTCCAAGATGGTATTTATAGGGGTTTTGGGGATTGATTATTCATAATTTGCCAAGTTTCGGATGACATTGGCCTGGAAATGTTTCATAGAGGCATATCTTGGCACGGCTTCAATACAAGAACGAGATGTCACGTAAAGGATGAGGTGTTCTCATGAATTATAAATGCTGCGACAATACTTGGTGTAGTATTTTTCTCGGAATGCATAACAATTAATATCGATCGCACGTTGATAAAAAAAATGGCAAATTCAGCTATAAGAACTGTACCAATTCCCACCTGTCAAAATAGAGCAAATCTGATACAATTTTTAAGAAACATTCTCCATTGAAAAATAGTCGATTTACTTTTTTCTTTGCGTTCGCGGATTTCTGATTTCCTCCGGGACGTCTCAACTCTAGATACCCAGGTGCATCATTGAACTGTCTGACTACGCAGTAATTCGGTATTTATTTATGTTCCTCATGTTTATGAAACAACAAAATTCAATTCCATTAGGACGAAGATCAATATTTCCACCCCTGAAGTGTCGATAAGCTCGGACAGGCTATTAACTTATTTTGTTGAATTTTTTTCCTCGTACATCACTGACCTTCTCTTTGTCTGCAGAGTTTACACGAACTTTAGGAGCACAACATTTTACCGTTTTCAGCATCATTAAGCGCTCTTAAAGGTTTGTTTAAGCGCAGCAGATTGTTGAAGAGCATCAACATTGTTTGGATGAATGATTGTGAATATTTAAGCAGGCAAACATTTTTCGGTTGTTTACCAAAAGCTCTATTTTCTTATAAATTATTCATTTTCTAATTCATACAGGACCTGTATAATTTCTCGATTAAAATATAACAAAAATTCGAAAGATGTTCGCAATTACCGTGCCTGCGCTAAAAACAGAGAAAGCGGGAATTGAGCAAAATAGCACCACTTGCATGGTAATGGCTTTTCCACCATGGAAAGTAAATGTACCAAGAGATTTATATAACGCACTTTAATTGATTGTTTTATCCAAATTTTGACTTGCAAAGACGTCTCATTTTGCCAAAAATAAAACCAGATGTGATGCCTCTCATCGCACTTTACAAAAATTTACATAAAAGTAGACATTGACCTGACGTGTTTGGTGTCCAAATCAAAGAACTATAACTTTGTATTCCGTCCATGTCACACGTTACACCTTTTCGGTGTAATTTATCGACTCAAACAGTGGGAAATTATGCAACTCAGATAAACAATCGATCATTGGGTCAATGCCGTAATATGTTTCTCGACTAAAAAATAATATCAATCTCAATGAAAAATCCTCGCTTTTCGGTATAAATATCAAAAACGCGCCTCTTCCCTCAGTGCATCATTAGCAATGAAATTCGCTGTAATTGCTTGTGTTTTTCTCTGTGGAGTTGCGGCATCCCCGCAATGGCCCATTTATACTTCACAATACGCTTCTGTTTATTACCAACCAGAAAAAGATGTCCCTCAAAATTCCAACGCGTCTGAAACTCCTGAAATAACAACCGAACGTGAATCTGAACAAATTAAAGGTCGGGAAAACGATGAGGTTCAAGATAAATTGACTCAAGCCGAAGAGGAGGAAGCTGTTTATTATATTTATCATCCCTCAGGACTCCTCCAAAGGGTTGTTTATCTGGGTAGGGACGATACGCAGGACACAGCGGCGGCGTATACAGCACAGTTTAAGTATGAAGACGTGGAACCCATAAAGGAGCCTATTTTTACCTACGATCCCGAAACGTTTGTCTTGCATCAGTTGCAGCGATAAGTGATTTTTTTGTTGTTAAAGTTATATTGTGGGCGTAGAATTTCCATAAAGTTTCAACTAAGTTCGGTTACAAATTTCCGGTATTTTGGTCACTAAAGCTGTCTCTTTTGTCAGTGGTTAATTTCTGTATGAACTTTGTCCAAGCAGAATGGTGAAATGAATGAGCATATCTGTTGGATTTTAGCAAAGCAAGAACACTGTGTTAGTTGTAATGTATTAACTGTAATTTTATAGTTCCGTTTCATCCGAACGTGCACTAAAATATTCAGACGGTATTTTATTGATCGTTTGGCCGCTGCAATAAAAAAGGTAAAACTGTGAATATTTTACTTTTTTCAGAACAATAAAAGTAATGTAGACCTTATTCACATTTTCAGCAACACTATACTTTATATTCCCTCGGAATTGAAAACTGTCATTGGTATTTTACTACCACTTTAAACGGCACATATTAGAGCGCTCCAAACGTCGTAAATCATCACCATCGTTGACAATTGAAAGAAATCAGAGCGATGTACCTAGTAGGAAACAGATCGACATCTCGTGAAAAATGGAATTCTGTTACCACACCTCTTCAGGTGAAAAATCTAGAATTTATACCCTAATTGCCCACATTTTGCATATTCTCGCTGCACTCTACTTTCCCCTACGTCTTTTAAATATTTACACGAGATAGGCCACGAATGGCGCAATCTACTCGTGTTCTTTGTTACGTAAAGTTATATGCTTGAAACCGGAAATTCCCTTGCGACTCAGCACTCTGCAGGATGACAGTAAACGCAGCAGTGCATTTGCAAGTGAGTCCAGCAGGACAACCCTTGTCACAACGGCCCATTATCCCAGTTAAACCCATTTTGCAAGCAACAAATTAAATCATCTCGTTTAAGTCTAATTGAAAACTGAAAAAGCTGCGATGCGAGCTTAAGATCGTTGATTTATTGCAAGCTGGGTTCATTCGTTTTCGGCGCAAAGTGTTCTTTAGCTTGTAAACAAATTAGTTAAGTAGCTGAGAATAGAAGCTTTCGCAATTAGAGGAGCTTTAGGCGACGTCATATGCTTTCACAACGCCATCATTTGCACAGATGGGTGTTAAAAAGCTCCACGTTTCATTTGGTTCGTTCGTAATTACTTACAGTTTTATCCTCATTAAAATGCGTCGCTATACTGAGCATTAGGCGTTCCTATTGAAATTGTTGCATGACGAGGATTATGCTAAAGGAAACCATTTTTAAATACACATCAAGTTTCAGCAAGAATTAACAAACGTGATGACGTGAAAGTTTCAAATTAAAAACTTTGTTTGAATTTTCGGATCCCAAAAACTTTAAAATTAATCTCGAGATTATTGAAATTTGAATTCAATCGAAGATCTTTAAGATGAGGTGAATTTATTAGGAGCTCCACCTGTTCAGAAACTAATTCGGGAAAATACGCTCGGAAGGTAAACACATTTACGGATTTTAATTACTAACAAAAATTTTAAGAAGACGAGGAACAAATTACTTTTCCAATTTTTTCAACTAAAGAGTTGTAAATAATAAATTAATGCAAATAAATATTGTAATGTTTTAATTAAAAGACAAGTCTCATTTGCTTTTTATTTCTCAGCTCAACTAATCACAAAATGAGCTCGACAAACATTGGACTAGAAAAATATTCATTAAATGTAAACGATATTTATTCTGTGGAGGTAGATTTAACGATTCATTCATATTTCGCGTGCTATAATAGGTGACCAAGCTGTGTTCAATCAATACTAGCATTCATAAAAAAATCTATTTAAAAAGTCTTCAGCGGTGTCGTATTATTGTCCTCATATCTTGCCTTGCCTGCGGTAATTTGAAGAAACGATGCAAATATTAATATCCAACAGGTGATGGAATTGTCATTCCAGAACGTTCAGTCCCATTTCCATACTCATTCACTAAATTTAATAACTATTTATTTCCGGAGCTATAATTTTACAATGACAGATTCGTTAAATGAAACTCCAGTTTGTATGTAAAACAAAAACTGAATAAAACAACGCCCTTTATTATCTCTCTCATCTCGTATTTCCTAGATTCTCAATTACAACGAACGTGAAATGTTCGTGACCTGTCAGACATAAAAATTATAAATTCTCGTTATCACATATTTTCCCCACGTAGCACCCTGAAAATATTCTAAGAATATTAAAACTAGCAGCCCCGTCGTTAAGGTCGTTTCTTGAAAAACTCAGTCAATAAAGCAAAATCGAAGGCATTGGTATGTCCGTAAACCAATTTCACGCACCATTTCCTCAAAAATAATCTCATATTCTGGTAATAGAATTCCTCTTTTTCTTCCATTTCTGCCGAGAAAGAGTACCTGTAATCGAGCAAGGTGTTCCAACCCCTCGACGTAATTTCCCCCCGATTATGCTACACTTGTTCTTTCCCCCAGTTACGGTTCAAGACGGCAATTTTATTCGAGGGCTGTCCGTTGTAAATTTCGTTGTATCTCCGTGTAATTGCACTAAACTGATTGAATTATCGGTCGTTGATAAATACGAGCCGGGTATTTAATTGAACGCTGATAAAAGTCTGACGATAATTGTTTTTGTTGCCGACCGAAAATTATGGGAAACGGGCAATGCTCAGCAGACTGGAAGGGGCAGATCTGCAAATGTAGTGCCTCGAATGTTGATTCATGCTGAAATATTCGCTTCAAATTATTATATTTTCAATTTCGAAAATGCAAAAATAGACGAACCAAAAGAGTCTGTGATAGTTTTTTTTTTCAACGCCTCTTTATAAACTCCAGTAAAATAAGATTAATTTCTTATTTTCATGCAATCCATAAATTTTATTCTCCTTTTATGACTGCTTCACATTTTTGCTAAAATTCGAATTTATTACCCACAAAACGCCACCTTCATAAAACTCCACAGAAATATTCGTATAAAAGTCCTTTTATTTGAATTTATAGGAAAGTGAGTGGTTGTTAAAATTAATTTTAAAAATCCTGGATAATACCGGACTTTGTCACAACTTTTAAATAACAAAAATCCGAGCTTCAATGTGATCACAACTTTCAAGTCACAAACTTTATTATCAGAAACTCAGTAAAAATATGTACAAAAACAATTTAAGCTTGCAATGGCGTCAACACCAGCGTTTTAGGGTCGTACGTAAAAATAGGCGCCTTGATCGGCTCCACGTCTTCATATTTCACCTGAGCGGTGTAGGCGCTATTCTTGGAGTCCTTCTTCGTAGAGTAAACCACCTTCTGCAGCTGCCCTGTAGGGTGATAAATATAATAAACTCCTCGCTCTCCACCCTTCGTCAATCTTCCTCTTGAGCGCCCGGTGGTGTTGACCGGCTCTGAGTTTTCTTCAGTGGTTGTCGGTAGTTCAGTCGTGGTGTTTTCATCTTGAGCCGCCGTGGTGGTTTCTTGAGCTGGAGGTCCGTATTCTTCAGGTGGAGGACCGTATTCTTGCATCGGTTGTTCTGTAGGAGGTCCGTAAATAGTGTGGGGCACAACTTGTCTTTGGAACTTGGGGCTAAACCTCGGTTTAACCGCAGAGACTGCACTGAGGCAAACGAAGGCAGCTACCACGAATTTCATGTTGGTTTGACTGATGCTGTCTGAGTAATTACGAGGTCTTTTATACTTGCAGTTATGAAAATATGAAGAGTTTCATCACAGTGTCTGCCAAAAATCGAATGTAATACCATCGGCTAAGGCAGCAGTGGAGGCCAAGTCGCGTCTTGAATTCTAATCCGTTCGGTATTGTGTTATTAATTTATGCGACATCCATTTCATTTTCGGTGATTAAATAAAAGCTGACAGGTTGCTAATCGTTAATTTTACTTAGCGGGGAATTCGGTTAATTTCGAATTTGCATGAAAATTGTGTAGCTCCTTTAAGTTTGGAACGTTTGTCTCGGTAATATTCCTATTTGCATTCAAAATATACGCGTGTTCTATTGTTTTATGCAATGTAGCTGAATTCCACGATGGAAATCTAATTTAATATTGTCTAACATCGGTGTTATGGCATGGTTCAAGAACAATTATGTATTACTACAAGATGCTTGTATAATCTAGATCTAATATTAGACGTAGACTTGAGAACAATAAGCAGGAACAGTTGCGTTGAGTGACATTCAAGAATAGGAAGTGTCGATTTGGGAATAAACGGTTTGCGGTGGCGAAGAGGCCTTTAACAGAATGAGCTCTCACGTCAGATGCATCTCAAAATTGATGCACCACCCAAAACCCCGCTTGGTCGAAACTTCTAAGACCCTCCAATGCATCATCCCGCCAATATTCACATGGCGAATTATTAATATGCCCATAATTTATAACGCGTCGTCATAAATCCACAAGGAGCGTTCCATCTGACACAAACTAGAACACGATGAGGTTTTCGACATGCAGGTTAGTGGTCTGAGCGGTTTCAGGCGTTACATAGACTCCCAGTGCTTGAGGGCTGCGACGTTAAAGCCTCAATTACACCCTCAATATTAATTATTGCCGGCATATATACAATGTAACGGTCCGATGGACCCTTCTGTCGAAAGTTGATGCAAACTAAGCTGCCTCATTAGTTCATTATAGAACCGAAAACTTGCTTCGGTTTCATGTTACACTAGATAAACCGCAAAGGGTGCATCGGGAGATTTTAATAATTTAACAAGGGAATTTCGCGTGAAACTAAATTTGCTCGATGAGCTTTTAACCGGAATGTGCTCACCTGTACGGCTAGTTATGCAAATGCTTTTTAATAATCGTTAGTGCGTCTTGAGAATGGACCGGTAAACGTGTAAATTTGAGAGTGGAGATAGCAGGAAGCCCCACACCTGATGTCGTTAATACTGCCATATCAGATCACATTTAATTACAGATAATCCGGTTAATGGACTTTGTTTTTACTACAGCAAGATATTGTACTGTAGTCTGTTGATTAAATTTAGTGGTGGTGGTGTTGGTTTAAGTTTATTGGTGTACACGGAGATATTCGAAAATTAATTAATATACACAAGCGATGAATTATCTCTAATCGCATTAATGAGAATCGAACTGTACAACTGAAGCAATAAGAATCGAATCATCAAACATGTATGCTAATTTGTGCTATTATCTGCTCGTTAACCAAGGGAATGTCCAACTAAAACCATTTCGAAATTGTTGATTTTGCTGCAGTTTTGAAAGCCCCTATAAAATTTAAAAGAAATCATCGAAAGCTCAACATATTTTATTAAGGGGCACAACTTGTGTGAAATCGATTATTTTTTGCATGTTTTGATAGTCTTTGTGGTCTCGACCCAAATTAACGTTCTCAAGCGCCATTAAAAAAACACTTATTTTGCGCACTTAATACAAAAATAACTATTTCTTAGACGGTCACACAAATTGCACCCCTTAAAACTGTCAGAAAAAAAATCGTACTCCCAGAACGTCGTCCTACTAGAACAAAAAAAACACAAATTTTTATATACAACCAGTAATACGTTATTGAAATGGAAATTTTTGTTTAGTTTGCATAAAGTCCGTTTTTTTATTAAAAAACCACCAACATCGCACTCTCCCACCACTTTACAACCGGCAACGTCGTCAATGGTGACTTTTTGGTGATAAAATCAAATAGGTTAGCAGCTTAATTGACAATTTGATTACACAAAACGGCCTTCCAGGCTGTGCCGAGTCTTTTCACTATTAAATCATTTGATTTGCAATCCAACAGGCTGTAAAAGAAACGTGTTTAACGGAAACACTGCGTAATTTTCAGAAATGTCAAAAAATTGACAACTATTTTCTCACCAAAAATCTCCCTAGGCAACGTTGCCGGTTGTAATGCAGGGGAAGATTGCGGTGTTGGTGGTTTTAAAAAAAAAAAACGGACTTTACCTATTCCTCGCCAAGATTAATAACACTGTGCTAGCTGCAAAATGCAACAAGCTGGGCACTTGGTGGGTCAAACACAGCCGCATACGCTGAATCCAATAATATGAATTTTATTTAAAAGTTAGCTCGCATTTGCGAATAATTTAAGTTTGACAATTTTTAACACTAGACCCAATCAAAACGCAATTTTTAAAATTTATTGACTATTTATTGAACTTAAATAATAGAAAATCAATGCCACACACATAAACTAACAAAATTGTTAGCACACAACTATTTAGATTCAAGGAGGTAAATCGGCTTTACTAAAAGTTTTTGCAGAAAACAGATTTCTCTTAGTTTTTGTTTTTTTTTGTCATCTGCAATTCATTAAATGCATTTCCTTTTGGGTTTAATGCTTCTTAAGCATTTTTAATATTTTTTTTACAATTCCTAGTTTGATGTAAAGCTGTGGTAATCAAATTTTTTCGATAGGCACTTTTATTATATTGTTTTGACGCAATCTAAATTCCTTCCTTAAAGGCCAGCACATAGAGCACATATTTTTGGTATAACCCGTTTGTATACCTTTTAAAAACGCCACTACTTTTAAGTCGACACACATTTTCCACTTATGGACATTAATTCTATAATTTTGACCACCTGACCTGACCACGGAGTAGGAGGTTGGCTGAAAACTTCTAGAACGTTCACGCATCGTCTATGCAAGGTTCTCGAAGGTTTAGGAAAGCTCTAAAAGATTCCAAAAAGTCAAAATTAAAAAGCAAAAATTTTAAAACGGAAAATTTTAAAATTGCAAAATTTCGAAAACGCGAGCTAACATTCAAACACGGTAAGCACTGTTGTATTTAACATACTTAATTAAGATTTACCCCAGGGATGCCCAACCTGTTGAGGAAAAAAAGATTGCAATTCGAGCACAGTGTAATTAATCACAATAAAAAACAATTTCAGCTATAAAATACAAGGTGTTTATAAATGTTTCTAGCATCAAGGGAGGCTCTGGAATTCCTGTCGTACACCATTTTGCCGCTTTGTTTTCATAGTGAATATGACTATCTTGAAAATTATTTATAATGTTATTTACGTCAATGACGTTTCAGTTACAGTTTTGTGTTCAATTTTTTAAGTGGAAACCCACATTTGTAATGAGCGGCAAATTTCTTTGACATTTCATAGCCATCCTTGATGCTAGAAACATTTATAAACACCTTGTAGAAACAAATAGACCATAATTCATAATTCAATAAAAATGCAATAAATGAATACCAAATCATCCCTTTCATCCATAGATTACAATTTAATACAAAAAGGTTATTTTTGCAACTATACGCTGTAAATATTTTATTTGTTTATTTAACTCGAATAAAGTGCAAATCTTTTAATCTCAATATTACACAACGCAATTTGAAATATGTGCCAAATTTCGCGTTCCAAAACGCACCGTTTTCGAGAAAAAAAAATTAAAGTTTTCTGCAGAAATACCTAAGGGCCATTGAAGTGTTGAGTAAGCCAGTCAATGTCAATGTTAGTTCAGGCCATTGAAGAATTGAGAATAAAAACACAATATATTACACAAGTGGCAAAAATGTCTTTATACGAGTTCCCGTCAGTTTAGCAATAGTCGTGGAAGGGCAAAGTTGTTTTTACAGTGCCAAATTGTTCAAATTTGAATTATTTTGAGTTAGATTTTTTTATTTAGTGCCAGTGGTTTCTTTAAATGTGTCATGACGAACCTAAAGTTGGAAAAAGTGTTGTTTACAGGTGAAAGTGAATTTATTCTTGTGATGACATTGTGAATTGTCCAGAGACATTAAGGGGTCAATTTCAAGGGTGACTTGCGTTACTGCAAATCCCATTTGCAACATAGCAACGCCAATCACATTGCTCATACCTTGGCAATGGTTGCAAATTTGCGTTAACCCAGTGACTTGAAATCAACCCGTTAGTCACATTTCGTAACAACGTAAGAAATTTTTGCATTATTTCGTTTCTAATTCAAACTTCAGTTTCGTCCACAAAGCAAGTCACCTTACAAACCAGTCGAGATAAAGTTTGGCCTTTTTGAAGACCTTATTTATTTCAAAGAAATTAATTTTTTGCAATACCCAACTTTTAAATTAAACAAGCTCTAGAATTTGGGAAACACTGGCTAAATTCAGTCCCATAATCGTCTAATAACGGGTAATCCAGAGAGGTTTTGCCCCGTTCAAATTTAGATTAATCTTTGCACTTTATTAATATTGTATTACTGGTTGCCTAAAAAGTTTTATTTGCATTTCGAATTTTGTTTTCGTGTAGTGCGACTTTTTTTCTAACAATGATACTTTAAAAAAAGTTTTGCGTCTTTTAATAGTGTCTCTAAAATGTAAACGTGTTTCATGCGCTTTAGCTATAACATTTTCAACAGCTATAGCTATGCGAGGAAAAATAATTCCACAGTCATATAATTTACGCCACTGCAGATGACCTTAGTGATATGCAAATGTGTTTTAATCCACAATATTACATTTCTGTTTTGTAATTAAGCAGTTTCCCTAGATAGGTGTGAATCTTCTGCCTCTGCGCCCCCAATTATCGTAACTACCCCAAACTCAAAATTTTTACTCCGACACCAAGCAATGTTTCTTTTCCTTTTACTCCAAATTAAACTTCAACTTCCATCTTGCTTTCCTTATTTCCTTAATTACTAGCGTGCTTCTGTATTTTTCCGTTGATTTTAAAGGGTAACTGCTCAAACCGTTGCGTGTTTCCTTCATAAACGCCGGAAGTGCAGGAAAAAATCGTCGTGATTTACCGAACGCATGAAAATTTCGGTTTAGGACCAATTTCACGAAAATATTGCTAAAAGCGGCATTCTGTATTAGCGAAGAAGGAACTCATTTCGGGGGAGAATCTAAATTGCGCGTTTTCCAGGTAAGAAGCGACACAACGTGTAAAGGAACATTTAAAAAGATTTTTAGAAATTCGAACAAAAAAGTAAAGTTGTGAGAAAAGACAGCTGCTTCAACCCCTAAAAATGACGCTTTTTACCACCCTCTTCAGATACATGTTTAATTGTTTTGTCGCAACGGTAAGGGTCTAATTTGTATATAATTTCGTTTTGGACACAAAAACTTTAATTAAACAACCTCCCTCGAATGCGGTAAACCGCACCGACAAGAACTAGCTCTTAAATTAAGTAAAATAATTGCGTACTGAAACTATCACGCACTGGATCAGTTCCTTGCAAAAATTGATGCAAATGAGGGGCGGAGGGTGCTTAAATTAATTACTTTTAAACAAATGAAGTGGTTAGAAAAGGACTTCATTTGAATAAGCAATTGCTTCATTCGAAGATACAAGATTGATAATTTAGGAGTATTCAAATCGTGATGACGAGGTTGGAAAGTCTTTAGTTAGCCCGAAATGGGTTTGGGGTTGATGAAAGATTTTTTGTGATTTGTACAACGGTTTCTTTCATGGCTTGTAAATAAAAACGTGGGATAAATTACGAGTAAGAACGCGAACAAAATTAATTGAGAAGTTTTTATTCCGCTCGAAATTTTTAATAAACTGTGAAATTTACTTTAATATAACTTAACAGCACAAACTTTTGTATTTTTTAAACTTTTATATACAACCAGAAATTGATTATAAACTATAATTTCTAGTTGCATGGAAATTCTTATTTCAGACTCTATTGTCACATCAACATCAAACATTAATGAGGTTGTTGAGCGTCTGCTCGTTGTGACACTGATGTGGGTAACAAACTAGAACTCGGAAAGATACTAATCAATTTTTCAGACTATATAAGGGTATATTTAGTCATGACAAGCTAATGAAAAAAATAGCAAAAATGGCAAATTTACGACCAATAAAAGAACGTATCGTCCTTAATCTAGAAGAAATATCCGAATAAATATTTATAGAAATCCTATAAATCTCCGAAATAAAATAAACTCCAAAACGATATTACAAAAGGTAAATCGAACATGAGGTGGAGAACCAATTCCGCAAGGCAACCACAGCAATAATGGCAACAAAAGAAGTGAATTGGGCGCCAAGTCTCTGACTTGAAACTAGCAACTTATAAAATAAATAAAACTGTAGGTAACTCAAAGTTTACAATGTGATTTGCGTTGAAATAATAAACTTTTTTATTGTAGTTTCTTTACTTTATGACAACTTCTCTGTATTTCCCGTGAGCTTTAATCGATTTCTCGTAAAGCTCTCGTCGCAATTTTTATCTCTTAAACATTAGCGGTAACAATTTCGATAAAAGTCATTAGAATTAATAATTAGTGAAGAGGGGCATTTTCGAACAAAGGTAGTTAGAGGGTGGGTCAATACCATGACGTGACTTTAGCGTGACCCCGGCTATACTCTCCCCCTCGAGAAGGGAAGTAGCGCACGCCACCCTCGTGTTATCATTATTGTGATGTCTAGACCGTTTTTGTCAAAACCAACGTTTTTCTCACTATAGATGCAATTAGTTGACACGATTTGGATTTGACTCAAAATCGAGAAGCAGAGTTCCCAGCGCTAGTTATTACGGATGCAAATTAATAATATCTGAAGCTGACAGTCGCTTGGGATTAAAATAAAGAGCATGACAAATTTTCCAGGAAATTAGGTCGGCACTAATCCTTATAATACTTTTAATTTCCACCACAGTGACTGAGTAGTCGAAGCTAAAAAAGAAAACGCCTCGATTTTTATTTCTTCATTTTGTGAATGGTTAATGTCGAGTTTGCATTTCCGTCTTTTAATAATGAAAAATGTAAGGAGCCCAGAAATCAATACTGATAAATTGGTTAAGTTGAATTTAACTCAAGTTGTTTTGAGCGTACATTTCTTGAAGAAAATTCTAGAACTGAGATTGCATTCCGTCTCAAAGTGAATAATTCAATTACTTTTGTACCGGAGAAAATTTCTGGGGTGGTTTTATATCGACCACTAATTACACCGAAATTTCCTGCAATTGACACGTGTCACCCTGGATTTTTACGTGCGGCAATATAAACAAGAGCTTAGTGGTGTAATACACGTGGAAATTCCCCGAATTAAATCTGGGAAACACGGGAAATTTGATATTCAGAAGGGGCAACACTAACAATTCCTGGCACCGGTATAAACTGTCAGTGTTCGCAAAAGTATAAACTTTGAAGCACTGACTTTTCTTGAGACGCTACAGTTAACAAGAAACTGCAACGTCAAAGTCTGACTGGAAATTTTGTCAAAGAAACAATAGTATAATGAGGTTCAGCAAGTTTTATGTGCAGTAATACGCTTTCTTAGTACTGCGCTTGAACTAAAATGTAACTTCAAGAAACGACTTTCTTTGACGGTAAAAATGGAGATCACGATAACAAGTGCGGAAAATGTCAAATTTTGCACGAGTGGAAATATAAAGATTACACTTTTTCCGACGAGTTATCTTGCCAAAATTTACTGAAATTGGAACCCAAAAACCGAAAATTTCAGTGTAGCCCATGCATTACTGTCAATTTGACTAATGAAACTTCCTAAAGTCAAAAGTGGCAGTATAATAAAATAAATAAAAGGTGATTCTTTATTCTGATAAAAAAATGATTCTCTTTGATTCCCAAACTGCCCTTAGTTTCATCTATCTATTAATGAAATAATTAAATATGTTGCTGAACCTGTAGATATTGCAGACAAGCACCTGTATGCAGTTCAGTAGATATTCAAAAAAATTACAGCGATATTTGTGTTTTTTTTGGTTTGATATAAGGTAAGGCATTTTTAAATCAATTATATTTTACCTTTCGAATTATAATTTTAAAATGACCCTTGTGGTGTTTTAAAGAAATTACATTAAACTTTCAATTTTTTATAGATTCAGTTGCAACATTGCATGTGGGAAATTAATGGATTATGTTCTTTGTTCTTATTGCACTTGGGGTAAAGCGATGACTTGGGTTCTGGGTAAAACGATCTCGGGATCATTTTACCTCTAATATGGGGTCCGTGACATAAGCACCCCGAAAATAGAAAAACAAAGTTTGAACGTTAAGAATGAATGCACCCATGATGCACCCTCATGCACCGCAAAAAGTTTTTTTTGCACCATTTTAATAACCGAGTTATAGAGGCTGTCACGTGACACCAGCACCCCACTATACTCATTTAGAAAAAATAATACTTTCAGTGTCTTCAGCATGTGATGCACTATCATGCACCACCAAAACTTTGGACTTAACTTCAACCCTTAACGCCTTCATCCCTTATAAAAATATATTTTTTTGACTTGATCAAAAATCGATATGGCAATGGATTGCACTCGTGATGCACTGTTACACACCGAAAAGAAATTTTTTGCACCCTTTTAATAACAAAGTTATAGATGTTTATAACTTACTATCACTTGATACTAGCATCCCAAGTTAAAAACATCTATAACTTTGTAATTAAGGGGATGCAATTAAAACTGCTTGCCGTCTGAAACAGTGCATCACGAGTGCATTCCATTGCGCTATTGATTTTTGGTTATGTAAAAAAAAGAATTTTCGTAAGGGATGAAGACGTTAAGGGTTGAAGGTAAGTCCAAAATGTTGGTGGTGCATAATGGTGCATTACATGCTAAACACAGTGAACATATTATTTTTTTCAATTTTGTTTAGTGGGGTGCTAGTGTCACGTGACAGCAGCACCCCAAGTTAAAAACCTGGAAAACTTGGTTATTAAAGAAGTGCAAAAAAAACTTTTTACGGTGCGCAACAGTGCATCACGAGTGTATTCCCTTGTCATATTGATTTCTGATCAAGTCTAAAAAATAATTTTCGTAAGGGATGAAGGCGTTAAGGGTTGAAGCAAAATTCAAAATTTTGGTGGTGCATGATGGTGCATTACATGCTGAAGACACTGAACGTATTATTTTTTCTAAATGAGTATAGTGGAGTGCTGGTGTCACGTGACAGCAGCACCCCAAGATAAAAACCTCGAAAACTTGGTTATTAAAGGGGTGCAAAAAATTTTTTTTACGGTGCATGAGAGTGCATCACGGGTGCATTGATTTCGCAACGTTCAAACACATTTTTTCTTTCGTCGGGGTGCTAATGTCACGGACCCTCTAATATGAATAATTGTATGATATTTGACAAAAGACAGTGATAAAAAAAACAAAAGCGAGAGAATGTATTTTTTGTTAAAAAAAATATATTCACTCTTCAAAAGAAGAGGATTGGATTAGACGCAGTGTGTGCCAAAAATGGGCTCATGATCAATGTGCAAGAGTACGCGAAGAGAAAAATATATTCACTTGCAATTTCTGTTTGATGGAATTAAAAACTTCTTAAATCAGAAAAACTTTTCGTTTTACAAAAAAAAAGTTATTTTTTTATGTCTTCCAGTAAAAGTCTCAATTTTGTTGTTTTACTTCTTGTTATTTTTTGTTTATTTTGTTTTTATTTTAATGTTAAAATGCATTTACTGTTTCTACTAACTTTGCTTAACTTATAAATTTTTGTGAACATAACACATCCTTACGATGGAAAAGAATCAATTTGCCTCAATCGAGGAATCATTTTATATACCCCTAGTCCATGGGTAAAAGATCTTTCTGCAGTCTTGCACTTAATTCTTATTTTAATAAAAATGGGGCAAAAGAGTGCATTATTTTAAGACGGACTTGTAGTACATTAGCTTCTAAGCTCCTGTATAAGTGGTTCATTTATCAATTATAAAAGTTTTGTAGCAATGGTGCTAACCATTTAACATATGGAGTCGTAGAAAACAATTTTTTGCTTAAAAAGTGTAGCGTCTGCGACTATTTGTTGCGATTGGAAACGCTTCTTTGGCGGCGTAAGTGCGTTAATATCAGTTAAACCTCGGAAGCCTCCGGCGCTCCAGTCTCACTTCAAAAGCCCAAATCCCTCCCGAGATCAGTCTTAATTAGCAATAAAACTGTTTGTCTGGAAGTAAGCGTGAATTCGCTTCCGTTCCATTGTAATGTTATGGTATTGTGTGTTTATCACACAAATGCCGAGACGTGATGTGTAGGCTTTAGCCATAACGTTTTCAGCATTAATCTTTATTTGGTCGGGGGTTATGTGTTGTTTAGCCGAACAATAGAATGCAGCTTTCATCGAAAATAACAGTTCTAGATTGCCGCTCCTATTACAGGAAAATCGTGTGATATTTTTAGTCGACAAGTTGACAATATGTCGGCCGCTCCCACACAAAATCGACTTGTTTGGAGTTTAATGAGATTCTCTTGCAATTTTCTATCATCGCGATGGTGTTCCCATTGTTTGAACGAGAGATATTCCAAATTCGTATTGATATTCAGAGCGAATTAAAGTTTCGAAACTTGGCTAATTTCAAAGCGAGAACTAGCGGACTCATCGATCTTCTAAGCGTTTTTAATTAAAGAAAATTGACTGCGAAATCTACCGAAAAATGCAAGAATTGAGTACAAATCCGAAACCAGCTTTGTTTGCATCATTTACCTTCCGAAGTTTCCTCTAACGAAACACCACCCTCCTCCCAAAGATTAAAATTTCCTCGAGTTATTTAAACCGTTGCGTTCATCCTCTCAACTTCACACAACTTTATTAAATGTCTTTGAGGCGCAATTATTTTGTCTATTACCGAGTAATGTGGTTTTGTTTTGAACTTTTCTCATCAACCTCGCCACCCCTGAAAATTTTATTCAAACAACGTTACAAATTATTGTCTCCATAAATCTCCCCAATATTAAATCAAACTAAACGCCCCAATTTGCATTGCAAAATCGAACATAAACATTTGATTAAACTACTTTTGTAGGCTGCACGCGTGTTACAAAAAACAAAATCTTTAGTGGGAGCGACATTTAATTAAATTTTTTGTGGCAACCAGGAAAAACAGAACAAAGGCGGAACCAAAACTCAAATGTCATTGGGTTCTAAATACATTTCAAAGTATATTAAAAGTCTTTGTTTTGCCACCTTGGGAAGTCGGAAATCTGAAAACATTTTTGCGCAGGCCTTTCAAAGTTTATTTAATCTGCAGAAATGCTTGTTGAGTAAGTACTTCAATTATTAAATAATCTTAAGAGAGCCCCGCTTCAAAGATAAGAGCTAATTTAATTGAATGGTATTTGTTACGCTAAAACTCTTTGAGAAATGGAGACTTTTTGTCAAGATCGTCTATCAAATGGTCGACGACAGGTTCTAATTTAAATTAGCGTAATCCGAACGTTTCCATTTCCAAAGTTTTCTTCCAGTATATGTAAAGTTGTTACTAATAAAGGTACCACAATAATACCACACAAACATTTAATTAAATTCTCTTGTTAAAGAATGCAAAATTTATCGACCGGATACTTTGATACAAGAATTTCAAACTAGGGTGATTCTTATCACGATCTTTGAACGACAACTCCAGTAAACTTTTAGTGTTATTATGCCTAAATGATCGTCAAAGAGTGACCTGAAATATCATCATTATCAGAGATATCGGCTTGTTATCCGATCCATAAATATGGAATTAATCTGTTTGAGGTGTTTTTCACGTGAATAAACGCCAAGTTTTTATTTGCTCTAGATTTTGGTTTAAAAAAAGTCTAAACTAAAAACAATACTGCATGTTGAAAACTAGACAACACAACAACACAACAAAAAATGTCAGGACTAATAAATGCTCAATGGCATGTTGGGGATGTCTTTTTGTTTGGTTTGAGGCGGTGTATTCTGCTTCATGTTCCAAATAAATTTAGGAATTGCTCGAAGCGTTGTTGCTGTAAACATCTATCATTGTTTCATGTAATTGGGCCAACAAACAAGATGGTTGTTCCAAAACTATCACTTTTGAGGATTGAAACGCTTTTCTAAAGAAACGTGAAAAGTTTTATAAATAGGTGATGGGTGTTATTGAAATACGTATGTGCAGAGGAAAGGGAGAGAATTAATCTTGAAGATAAACTACCAACAGGATACAGTGTGAGTGGAGTATTCACGAAGATAAGGGAAATGAATGTGCCACAACATCGATAATATTTTAAACGAAAAAATTAGAATAGAAGCACATTTGTTTTGTATAAAAAATAAAATGAATTTTACTTAGAAAATTAATTCTTAAAAACGTAAAATTTGATTGATGGCAATAAACATTTTTCCAAGAAAATCGTCCATGAACAAATCTCCCCGCTTATTTATTAAAGTCGCGGGCTTTGAAAAATCTCCCCATTTTCTTTTACGTCATTTTAATATTCTCAAAAGAAGTGGTGAAATTAAAATTCAACCCAAATCTGGCTGACCGAGGCTTGAAAAAACTGGAGCAATTAAAATAAATGCGAGACAATTTGCATTACATGAAAACGAGCTGGGATAATTGGCCTATAACTGCGCCCGCTGAAAGATAAACCGCGAACCCTTTGTTGCAACAATCGCGAAAAGTTTCCAGTTAACACAAAAATAATACGCAATAAAGCGAAATATTTAATCACTTTAAAAAGTTAAATTAGTGGATAAGGGAGCCGGTTTTAATTTGATAACGCGAACAAATTGACCATTTACAAGTCTTCCAAATCTTTATAACTTCGCATTACTTAGGCGAGTGCAAAGTTTGGGGCTTGGAAAGTTCATCTTTCGGGCGATGAAATGAATTATAAGGAGAGCCCGATTTCGGTAATAATTTATTTGAGGGAGTTTTTAAACGAGCTGTTTCGGGAACTTATTGCCACTTCAACAATGGACCTGTCGAATTAATTAAGGAATATTTATTGTGGCAGAGGAAAGTTGGGAGAGATTAAAAATATTTTCGATTGTAAAGCTCGAGCGGGTCTCATTACGACTCTTCTTTTCTGTTAAGGGAGTTAAGAAACAAAAGATTTAGGAAATTAAATACACCACTCTCGCCGATGCGCACGTGATGAAAATAGTAATCTCACCAGATTTTTACGTCAAGTTTCAATAAAAGCTTCTGTTAATTACTACTAAATCCCTCTCTGCCTATTCTCGATTGGAATTAAGTTGGATAGCTACAAATCCCGTAAAGTGGCAATTTTAGTCGACTGTTCGAGTTCTCGAATTATAAATTTACACAGCTTGGATATTGTATTGTGGATGATAACCGTGTTCTGGGAATCTTTCCGAGCACCTAGTGTTGAAATTTTGCATATTCAACGCAATAAGTGGACGTCAGCCCATTCAACCCTTCACGGAGCGTTTCCTCGGCAACACCAACTCTGAATCAACTTACAAGATTCGACTGTAATGGAATAATCAAGGATTATTAAACAGAAGGTTGCTCCAAAGCAAGAAAAAACCATTGAGGACAGGTGGCGGCGAAGCATAAAAGTTCGACGTTGTTCAGGAAATGTCGAGAGAAAAGTTCATGTGGAAGGGGAGTCTCACTATTGTAAATTTCACATTCTTTGTTTTTCGTGTTCACAGTGGAAATCTACAGCGCGAATGGGGTATAAACTGTCGAAGTTTCTTCGCCGATATGTTCATAATATTCCTCGATTTAATTTCGGAATCGCAACAATTTAATTAATGTTTCATTCACGAGATTGCAGTGTCATCATACATGCAAATTCTCTAAGGGTCGGAAATTACACTGTAATCTCTAATTATCGGTTTTAACCTTCCTAGGTAAACCGCAATCGTCATTTTTACCGCAAAACGTTACAATTATTTTAACACCGCTATTGATTTCTTGAATTTCCCCTGAACATTTTTTCCCGTAAAATTAAGCCAGTTCGTTCTAAAAATTTCCATTTAAAGTACAATTGGGTCTTCATTGGTAATTCTAACTACCTCTTGTGATTCATCGATCACCCTTCGAACCGAAATTATAGCATTAATTCCCCCATTTAGAAATCGCAATTTCCTCGTCACATGTTTTCATGTTTTCCTTTTAAAAGTCATTAACACCACGTGTTGTATCGAACTGGAAGTTCTCCAAAGCAGACAAATCCATCATAAATTGCGATGGCTCAATTTCAACAACACAGCATGAGCTTCGAGTATCAAATTTCAGTAAAATCACGGACCGTCTCTCAAGTGTCATCAACTCAACTATCTCTTGGGAAGGAAACGTTCTACGTCACTACGTCGAGCATTTATGGTGGCAGGACTAATCTCCGATGGAGGGACGAAACAGGGATGGTAAAAACGCCCCTTATTATGAGAGTCTGTTTGGGAGGACAAAATGGGGATAACTAATGCTGTCTCAAATTCTCCAATCGATCAAAAATAGTCAAAAAAAATAATTTTCTTTATTTTAAATTTTTTGGGAGAAAATGGTGGATGCGCCGGGCAAAACATAATTTTCTTCCTATAAATTGAATTCTTTCATTTCAGATTGGTATAACACATTGTATAAAAAATGTATTGTTCTGTTCATAACACACATTCTGTATTTGACATTTTATTGTTCAGAATTTCAGAATTTTATTTGCGCTATATCTCCAGATTTAATTAAAAACTAGGAGTATTTAGCAATAGATGAATCCAATAATTTGTGCCCATTTTAACAGACATTCATTTTCGTCAAATCTTTTAGCGTAACAATGCGAATTTGCTGCCTTTCTGCTCTTTAGTCGCTCCTTTATGTGCTTTTGCTTCGTTTTTTAATAATGGAAACAAATTTCAAACCGTGCAGGCAATAAAACAATACCACCACTTTTTTTTGTTTTCTGAATTTCTTGTTTCCATTCCGCGGAAGAAACAATCTTTTTTGAAAACACCGCTTCATTCTTTTTGACGAAACAATGCAGTAAAGACGACAAACGCAATTACACCGAACAAAACCTCCACATTGATTGCGATTAAAACTTTCAAGACAAAAATAAAGCACAAGCTAAGATCAATTACATGCATGCAAATCAGTGCGGTACAGAAAATTGAACTTGGGAAACTGAATTTTGTGGCAATTATCCAGCTGTCTGCGGAATTTCCATTTTAAACCTTTTTAATACCGGTGGGTTTTTCTTCTTGCCGGAGTCTCAATTTTCCGAGTGTTTTTCCAATAAATGAGTGAATGGCATGTCTTCTCCGTCTTTTAATCCACATCAAATAATGTTCTATTTTCGATCTTGCACCCCAACCTGCAACACTCCCCTTATTATTAATACAAAAGTAATCGATGGTGGCTTCAGAATCGATAACTTACATCGTGTTTACACTGAGCTCGAGCGAAATTTGCCTACGAATTGAGAGAAAACCATTTTGCTACACGGTTAATAGCACTTGACGTTGGATTATTGGTTTTTATGTGGGATTATTGTCGAATGGAATTTATTTCAGACTCTCTGAATCATAATTAATGAAAACAGACCGAGTTCTCTACTGTTTCTGTCTTGTTTAACAACGCCATAATTTCGTTTGGATTTATTGTAAATTGACTAGTTTGATTTCCGGGTTCGTTAAACTATACAGATAACTAATGCTTTCAGAACTAATTAATTCAATTTTAGTCAGAGCGGGATTAAAATGAGTTTCACGTTTTTTCTAATTTAACCTGTTTATACACTTTCATTTCCTCCACAATGGCGGGCGGTTTAAAGAAAATAAAAGACAAGAAAGCCTGTGTGAGATTCGAACATCTGTCCCTTTTTGTTCCTTTGGCCAATCTACAAATCTTCCAAGCCACCCCAGCGTCATTTTGTAAAAGATTAAAGTAATTGCGTTATTATGTACAATTTTCCATTTCAGAACCTTTGTGGTTTCTCTGTCACAGAAGTGCTCGACTTTACAGTTCTACAAGCGGCTTAACAACGATAAAGAATTTTTTGTTGAGGAAAACACTGTTACTATTAAAGCTAAAATTCAATTTTGATCTATCTAATTTAAGTTAAGCGAGTTGGAACAAAGTAAATGAAATTTTTAACGCTAGAACAAGTTTTACGGGTCTTGTTCTTGAATCTTCATGTGTAGACGACAAATTTGAGATTTTATGGTGGTGGTTTAATGGCGAAAAGCACGATTTAAAGCTTCAAAGCTTCAAATTATGCCTAATTAAACGAATTTGCATTAGGATCGTCAGGATGTGCTCACGTCAACCATAAATCAATAATAATTTGCCCCCCCCCATTTTGTTTAATTTAAATTTAATTTTACTTTACAATAAAGTTGAATGTGAACTGAATATTCACAATGTGGATACTAATTGGGCCGTGGTTTCTAGTCGACCGGAAAACATTCGACATATTTGCCATAAATAATAGAAACAATAAAGTTAACGCAACGTGTAATAAATTTATCGTTGGTCGTTGTCACAATTTGAATTGTCGCTGACAGGAAGGTTTGTTCTATTTTGAAAATTTGTAAAATCTTTGATTTTTATTGCATTTTAATTGTAAACATTTTTTTATTACTTCTGCTTAAGAAGAGTCACTATGTCGTGTGCTTCCGAACTGTGAATTTAAATCTCTCTCCTGCAAGTAGACAAAAAAAGCGTATATTGGGTTACCTATATTAAGCACAATTATCGCTAAAGGTAAAATTTATTGTATTCAAAATACGCTCAAATTTTACAGAAAGAATTTGAAACCAAGTTTAGGATCCGAAGATTGATCAAACTAAGAATGACTAAATTTTGATTAAGATTTAACGAAAGAATAGCGTCAAAATCATTTAAATTAGTTGACAAAAATCAATACAAAATTTACATTGTCATCTTAGCCAAATCTTCTAAACTCCAAAGTTTCATGGAACAGTTATAATTAGTTTATTAGTTTAACAAGTTCTTGAGAACAATCTTTCCAAAGTTTAATTTACTGCGATGCACACAAGGCAAAATAAATGCAATTCGATAAAGAATTTTTGTTAAAAAAGTAGAAAATTGAAGCTGGGAATTATCAAAAAACAAACAACAAACGTTTAAAAGCAAATCTCGATACAAATATTTTCTAGAGAAGAGAACATTTTAAACACTCATAACTTTAAGATGAGATAAGATTAAGAAACGTTAAGTTAAATGCGAGTCTGGAACATCTGACTTTTATCTTTATCCACCGAATACTTAAAACAGGATCGCAATATTTTTTCTATTTTTATAGCAAATAAAGCGGCAACCTCTTACGAATCGATCCTAAAAGTCTTCCCTATTTTAAACAAATTGCTTCCACTCCAATTCATGACTTCTCAAAACAATCATTCTCTAAATCAAAAGATAAGCTCCACTTTCCCTTCGATCGGCCAAGTGTACAAGATCCAAAAAGACATTTGCGGCAAACGCAATCTTTCTAGTACCGTAAAATAAAACACGCAAGGATAATAACTTCCACGCAAGTTTCCTTCTATTGCTTTAACATGCCAAGTCTTGATTCATCTCTAATTAAATTAATGGTGATTTATCGCGTCATTTTGTAGAAATTTGAATCGACGTCGTCAAAAATGGACCTTGTACTTTGGCTTTAATGATAACAATGGCTGACACATGAAATGGCCCATTTATTTTCCGGGAATAAACCGTAAATTTATTTTACGCTGTTATGATGCCCTTCTCGTCGCGTTCTGCTACATGAGCCGGCGATACCTTGTTTCCGGTGTTTTATTTCCTACGTTTCATCGGATGGGTAGAACGGACAACGAAGATAAAGGATGCATGTTTATTATTTAAACTGAGCTAAACTCTCATTTTTTTCCGACGTAATTTACTGGAATTTAACACACGTTGGTCTTTATTAAGAAATCACAGCTGCGGTTTATACCCATTCATTCCAAGGACTAATCGTTTATCCGATACCGTTCAAGGACTATTTATCCTTGTAATAAATTTCCGGTACAGGCCAACTCCTTTGACTCGTTATCGGATCGGACAGTATATGTAAACTGATAACTCTGATAAGAATGAGGGCTTGATCGGAGCTGCTTGGACCTGCGGAGGGTGAGTTTACCCCATCGACTTTCACCCCTCCGTTGCTGACACAACGTCCTTGTACAGCTTCACATAAATTTCATTATAATGCTGGGCGATATACTAACAAAGTGCGTGATTTAGGTCTAAGGAAATTTGACATTTAATTTCATGTCCGAGCGGTCACATTCTAAATAAATGTTTATTTCTGTGATTTATGACGCGGTGATTTGTAAATATCGATTAATGGGCACAAAAAAATGCAAAATGGGAAAAATGACAGCGGTGGGATTCGAACCCACGCCCTTTCGGACTGGTGCCTAAAACCAGCGCCTTAGACCGCTCGGCCACGCTGCCTTGCTGCTTGTGATAAACGAAAGTTTGTTTTACAGCACCTGCCATAAATCGTAATCTAATCCAAGTTTTTATTTTTTTTGTTCCTATATTAAGGCAGTTTGACACGATCACTTTTTTTTTCAAATTTTTACGAATCAAAATTTGACAATTTATTTTCAAATAAAGATTCTCGTGACAAATAGCGAAATTAAAAAAAATATTTTTGCAAAAAAAAATTAAAACATGTTAGAAAAAGTCACAAATAATTTCACAATTCTGTACAGTAACAATACGCAAAGTAAAAAGAATAAACTCTGAAACCGCTGATTTTGGCGGTTAGCGAACAGGAAAAAAAAATTCTGCATTATTTTGGGACAAATCTTGAACGTCAACTTGAAAAAAAATTCTCAAATGTAAAAATTCTCAAATGTTTATTTGTATAAATTTGAGAAAAAATGTGATCGGGTCAAACCGCCGTTAGCATAAAATTAAAAAAAAACTATTAAATTATCTTAATTAGTGTGTTACAAAAAAAAACAAAAAAATAAAAATTTATTCTAATCAAGAGTTATCAATGTTATCATCTCTCTGAAACAAAATTTAATTCGAATCAGAATCTACAACATCCTACAAATAAATTACGCAGAATTAACACGCGCTTCTGGCCGTGCAAAGAATTATTTGCGCCATAAATTCTTTCCATAACATGACAATAACATACTCTGTTTTCTCTGTTTCGTTTACGCTTATGAGTAAACCCAATTTCCGTATTACAGTTCTGTAAATACGGTTTTACATTTGCTGCAGTTTTAATGGAAATTTTCCATAGTTAATACCAGCAAATGTGCAGGAATTAAAGCAGCTTAACAAAATAAAAAGATCGTCTTTCAGTGCCATTTTCATTGCTGTAAAACGTTACTGATGTTTGTTGAATAATGTTTCCACTATATGCAAAAATCAAAAACACAATAGCTCCGGTTAACAACCGGAACCGAATGGCAATTGTTTGATTAGGAAGCGAATTAAAACGGAAACTACAGCAGACTCTGAATAATGAAAGTTGAAATGACTTCTGTGTTAAAACCTCAGTGGTGCTATAACATTAAAGTTACGAAATTAAGTGGAAATCAATTGAAAGCTCAAGTACCAATTAGACTTTTTTGTCGTGTTTCAAGCATTTGCAACCACCACAGCTTCCAATTAAAAATATTACTTGCAGAGCTGGCGATTTATCAAAGCGAAAGCTCATGACGTCATATTAATCACAGGAAATAAAATATTAGAGTTGGAACGATGTGGAAAATCACAAAAAAATGATTGATTCATTTTTTTAATAACAGAGCTCTGGGACGGGACACACTGACCGAATTCTTTCTCCAGACCCTGAATTTACATAACTTGAGGAATTACCGACGGCAGCGAAAGTTTTAGGATGTTTTTATGTTGGCAAGTATCTCAAGGATATAGGACGAGATTTTTACGTTGAAATAATTTCTCTCAAAAAATAAGACGTGATTTTAGATTCGTCCGCTTTTCAGTAAATTGGATGAGAGATTCAGTTTCAATACGCTATCACTTAAAAGAACTTCAAAAAGCTCGTTACTGTGCAGGCAATCAACAATTTTAAAGGTAAACAGCGAGTTTTCGTCACAATGCACTTTCTGCTAACGAAATGCACATGTTGATTTTTAATTTAACTTGTGTGAGGGTTTCTTTGTGTATAAGTGTTCTTTGATGCTCGTCATTAGGAGCAAAAGCTGTTTAAAGCTCGCAACCGAAAGCACCGCTTTCGCCAGTCACAGCAATTAGAATTCATTTGTGTTAATGTCGTTAGAAATTAACTGTGAAGAGCTTTTGGAAAAACACCACAGATTTTGCGGGTTAATCTTGATAACAAGCAAAGTTGATACAAGCGTTTGAATATACTTTTTTTTAGTTAACTCCGCATTATTTTACTTACTTGCCAACTTATCTCCAATAGCCCACATCTGTCCAAAGTCCACAAAATTCCACTCACTATTTATTTTTCTCTTCTGTTTTGAGATCTTGAAGACACATCCACCAACGCTAAATAATTGCACCTTCCGGTATTAGAGAAGTTTAAAGAACGCGTGTTCGGCGCGAACTGTACCGACGACGCTGCAAGTGGGGACGCTCACCCTATAGCACGACGCCGACGTTCTCCCCCTCTCGTATTATTTCCGCTTCATCGCATATACCGACGCATCTAACACAATATGTAAATAATAGGGAAAAATCCAATTCATATTACGACTTGTGTCTGCTTTGCACTAATGCAGAAAAGTAATTAACATGACAAATGAAGAGTGACCTCGGAGGTCACGCTCTTTAATCCCGATATTTCATTAAAAAAAGAGTTCATTGAAAGTGAGAAGCGAGGGCGATAAAAATTTAATACACGACATAAAAATTCGATGGGGAAGAAGTAGAATCGTTTCAAGGATGAGTGTGGAAATTCGATTTAATTTAAGGATATGGGGGAATTATCCTTTGATTTATATTCGTATTTACGCATTGTCTGAGTGTGGCTAAAGCCAGACACATGCGGCACTGATGAAAAATCATCCGTTTGTATTGGCTCATTGCGCTATAAATTTTAAAATCTATAAATTTATTGTGTAACTGCTTTGTTTTAAACATCAAAAATAGAACACAATGATGAGCACAGCTGAATTTATTTCCAGTTTCATGATTTTATTAATAACCAGTTCTGGGACTGGCGCGGATTTTATTAATGATCACATTGAAACCACTTGTCATTTTTTGTATTGGTTCAAATTAGGTCTAGTTATAATTTTAGAGTGACACTGATGAAATTAATAGTTACAAAAAAAAAACATTTCACTTTTTCAGCAGAAAAAGAATAAAATTCGAGGTGTACTGTTACAAAATCCTAAAATATTTGGACTGAAACAACTTCCCCCGCAGGAATACATTGAAATCCACTTTGTCACGTAATATACACACAATAGAAAACGTTTCTTTGTAAAAGGATATGCTAGAAATAATTTAAGTAAGAAAAAAGTCTAAATCTGGTAACGATTCAATGGTAACTTTTGCGATTCTATCGCATATTCTTATGAATCATTTTAAAGAAAATTCTTTGAGCGATTTTGTTTTAAATATTAGTGTAGCAGAATTTATAAATATATTTTAAATTTTTAATTTTTAAATTTGGCGCAAATTTGACGTAAAAGCCTAGTCTCAAAAATCATTTTAGTTTTTTTTTGTTTTTTTTTTCCATAAAGGTCTGACGCGGGAACTATAAACTTCTTATTGTTTTTTAAAAGAAAAACAAGTGAAGCAATTTTATCAGACTTTCTTCTCATTTTTTTTATCTTTTAGATTTATTTAATTTTTCACTAATCGACTCCTTTTACAATAAATTTGAATAAATTATAAATTCATCTCCATTTTAAAGATTTTCTAATTTTAGTCCCCCTTCTAAATTAATTTTTAATACGGCGGTCAAAGTGACCTTTGAAAGCCCCTCTATGACGAGCTTTCGCCAGATGTCGCCTCAGTCGCTTTTCCGCAGTGGCGTCCGTTCGTTGTGTTTGCTGTCGTGAAACTTAAAATAAAATGGTGTAGTGTTCATTTTAGCCCAATTTCGTGTAAAAAACGAAAATGACGACAACGATAGAAATTCCTCTCCGGGACACGGATGAGGTACGACTTTCCTTTAGGAAAATTTAAATGACGCCAAATTTTTTTAGGTTATAGAGCTTGATTCTGACCAACTACCTGATGGAGATGAAGTTCTGGGGATTTTACGCCAAGAAAACACTCAGTTATCTATCTGGGTCAATCTTGCCGTGAGTTTTATGATTTTGCGCGTTTTTAAAGTCTCAACACTTTGTCCCAACAGCTGGAATATTATAAACAAGGGAAGATTGAAGACTTTATTAAGATTCTTGAAGCCTCGAGAACGGACGCTAATGTGGACTATCGTGACTATGAAAAGGATCAAATGCGAGCTCTTGACATGCTGGCGGCGTATTACGTCCAAGAAGCAAATAGAGAAAAAAATAAGGATAAAAAAAGGGAATTGTTTACTAAAGCCACTCTTTTGTACACCACCGCAGATAAAATCATCATGTACGACCAGGTGGGGGTTTTTCAATCATGGAAAACACCCTCTAATTGTCAATTTCTAGAACCATTTACTGGGGCGCGCATATTTCTGCCTTCTTGAAGGAGACAAAATGGAGCAAGCTGACGCGCAATTTAATTTTGTACTAAATCAGTCACCCAACAACATCCCATCTTTATTAGGAAAAGCGTGTATCGCTTATAATAAAAAGGATTTCCGCGGAGCTTTAGCGTTTTACAAGAAGGCTCTAAGAACCAACCCAAATTGCCCAGCCGCTGTCAGACTAGGTACACAAGCCCCTAAAATTAATTATAATACAATCATAATTTTACAGGTATGGGACACTGTTTTATGAAGCTCAGTAACCAGGAAAAAGCTAGATTAGCCTTTGAACGAGCGCTCCAGTTAGACCCGCAATGCGTGGGGGCTCTTGTGGGTTTAGCTATTCTAAAATTAAATTTACAACAGCCAGAGTCTATCCGCAGCGGCGTGCAAATGTTGTCCAAAGCTTATACTATTGATTCTTCCAATCCCATGGTTTTGAACCATCTGGCTAACCATTTCTTCTTTAAAAAGGTACAAATTTTTTCTTTCGTGACTTCTTCTAATCGGTTTATTTCAGGATTACAGCAAAGTTCAACATTTGGCGCTTCACGCGTTTCATAACACGGAAAATGAAGCAATGAGAGCTGAAAGTTGTTATCAGTTGGCACGAGCTTTTCATGTGCAAGGGGATTACGATCAAGCTTTCCAATATTATTATCAAGCGACGCAGTTTGCACCCACGGCTTTCGTGTTACCGCATTTTGGTTTGGGGCAAATGTATATTTACAGAGGGGACGCAGAAAACGTAAGAAAACTAACTTAATTTACAATGTAAAAAACTCCAAATTCTAGGCGGCGCAGTGCTTCGAAAAAGTATTAAAAGCCCAACCTGGCAATTACGAAACCATGAAAATCCTTGGATCTTTATACGCGAACTCTACTTCCCAATCCAAACGAGATATCGCGAAAAACCACCTTAAAAAAGTTACCGAACAGTTTCCCGACGACATTGAGGCCTGGATTGAGTTGGCTCAAATTTTAGAGCAGTCAGATCTTCAAGGCTCTCTCAGTGCCTACGGTACCGCCATCCAAATCCTTAATAAAGACGTGCAAGCTGATATACCAACTGAAATTTTAAACAACGTCGGAGCTTTACACTACCGACTGAGTAACCTGGATGAGGCTAAGAAAAATCTCGAAGAAGCTCTTTGGAGAGCGAAATCTGAAGCAGAGCACGATCCACAGTATTATAATTCAATTTCCGTGACGATTACTTACAACTTGGCGAGACTTAACGAAGCCCTGTGTTTGTTTGACAAGTCGGAAAAATTGTACAAAGATATTTTGAAGGAGCACCCGAACTATGTTGATTGTTACTTAAGGTTAGGGTGCATGGCTCGTGACAAAGGACACATTTATGAAGCCTCCGATTGGTTTAAAGAAGCTTTGAGGTTCAACACTGAGCATCCAGACGCGTGGTCACTTCTTGGAAATCTTCATTTAGCCAAAGCAGAGTGGGGACCCGGTCAAAAAAAATACGAGCGGATTCTAAAGGTTTGTCAAAATGCAGTACCACAACAGTACCAACTTGTTTTTCCAGAACCCTGCGACGTCTCAAGACTCTTATTCTTTGATCGCGCTTGGAAACGTTTGGTTACAAACACTTCATCAACCAACCAAAGACAAGGAGCGAGAAAAACGCCACCAAGAAAGAGCTTTGTCCATGTTCAAACAGGTCCTTAAGATCGATCCGAAGAACATTTGGGCAGCGAACGGTATCGGGTCGGTGTTAGCCCATAAAGGCGCTGTGAACGAAGCTCGCGATATCTTCGCACAAGTTAGGGAAGCCACCGCTGATTTCTGCGATGTTTGGTTGAACATCGCTCACGTTTACGTGGAGCAGAAGCAGTTCGTCAGTGCGATACAAATGGTAACATCATCCTTGACCACTTGAGGATAATAATTGATTTCTTTCAGTACGAAAATTGTTTGAGGAAGTTCTTCAAGTACAACAACGTGGAAGTTCTTCAGTATTTAGCCCGCGCGTATTACAAAGCTTCAAAGCTCAAAGAAGCCAAAATGGTGTTACTGAAAGCTCGCCGTGTTGCTCCACATGATACGGTTCTTCTCTACAATATTGCATTGGTTTTACAGAGGTTGGCCACTTTTATTCTCAAGGACGAGAAATCTACTCTGACAACTGTCCTTCAAGCCGTGCACGAACTTGGATTATCCCTCAAGTAAGCAGTAATAAGTCACTATTGTGTTGGTACCAATTTTTTCGTCTTAGATATTTTACCTATTTGGCTGAGTTCGGCGACAAAATGCGCTATGACGTGACGTTGGCAGCCATGGAAGCTCGCCAATGCAAAGATCTTCTCTCACAAGCTCAATACCACGTCGCTCGAGCCCGACGCGTCGACGAAGAAGAGCGCCAACTCCGAAGAAAACAAGAAGACGAAAGAACAGCTTTCAAAATGCGCCAACTTGAAGAACAGAAGAAAGTCGAAGAGGAGATGCGGTTAACCAAGGAGCAACTGCTTCAGAAACGTCAAGAATACAAGGAGAAGACCAAAAACGCCCTTCTTTTCATGGAAATTCCAAATGAGAAGCTCAAAGGTAAAGGTCGTGGTCGCAAAGATCAGTACGTCAGTGATTCCGGAAGCGATCGCGAGAACCAAGAAGGTGGTGAAGTCAAAGAAAAGAAAGATAGAGGTCGAAAGAGACAAAGAAGCAGAGATCGAAAGCGAAAAGGAGGAAGGCGGCGGGATAAGGGCGGACGATCAGACTCTGATAGCGACAGACCCAAAACTAAACGGAGCAAGAAGAGGCTCAAAGATCCGAGATCTAGACACAAAGATGAGGGTCTCAGCGCTAAACAAAAAAGCCGAATCGTTTCTAAAGCGACGATTTCCACGAGCGAGGACGACAGTGACGACGGCAAACTTAAAATTGCCAGTGGAGACGAAAGCGAAGCTGGCGGACGCGGCCGCAAACGAAAGATTTCTTCCGGATCGGAAAGTCGTTCTAGATCACGATCGAAATCTGGTAGCAGATCTCGCTCTAGATCAAGATCGAAGAGCGGCTCAAGATCCAGATCTAGATCAAAGAGTGGTTCTAGATCACGATCAAGATCTAAAAGCGGTTCTCGTTCAAGATCACGAAGCAGTTCGCGATCGAAAAGCGGATCTAGGTCTCGAAGCAGATCGAAATCTGGCTCTAGATCAAAATCTAGATCGAGATCAAAAAGTCGCTCCAAGTCGAGATCGAAGAGTCGCTCCAGATCTCGTTCGAAGAGTCGTTCTAGATCAAGATCAAAAAGTCGCTCGCGGTCGAGATCGAAGAGTCGCTCAAGATCTCGATCGAAGTCCGCGTCTCGGTCTAAATCCAGAAGTAGATCAAAGTCTGGATCTAGATCTCGTTCCGCCTCAAGGTCTAGATCTAGATCTGGGAGCAGATCTGGAAGTGGTTCTCCGAGGAAAAGTGCTTCCAGAAGTAGGAGTCGTTCTGGTTCACCTGCGAAATCTGGAAGTGAACGTGGATCCAGAGCGTCTTCCCCGGCCAAAAGTGGGAGTGAATAGGTTAAGGTTAGTTGGTCTAAGATGCATATAATAGAATTAGTGAACAAGTAAATAAAAACTTTTATGAAAATTCAATTTAGTGCCTACATCCACAATAATTGATCTACTCTAACTTACAAAGAAACCAATTATATAAATATACAAAAGTACGTTGGTAAATTCGTTTGCAACGAGTTGGAATTCTGGATTTAGTGTTAAAATGTAGTGCACATAAAATTTCCCATTCTCTTCATCACTAAATCCTTCCATTGCCGTAAAACTGTGTTGCAAAACTTGAACTTTAGAGTCGTGGGTACGCTTTTGCTGAATAGATGAATTTTTCGAATCATCTCACTTCGATTACGTGATTTAAGTGGAAAAACGGTTTAAAACAATCACTGTGTACATTTCAAGAGACTTGGCTAAATATTGCCAGGGGTTTAACGTAGTGAATCATATTTTGGCACTTTTACACTTAACTGCACGAAACATTAAGAGCTACCTGGTCACGAAAGGACAATTAAATTCAAACCCTGCGGTTAACCAAGACCAATGAAATACATAATACAATAAATTCGTGATACACAGTTGAACGATTATATTGGTACATAAGTGCGGATATTATGGTCATACTCAAGTTGTAATAGACCAAATGTACTTTACTTTAAATACTTTACGCGCTGGTAGTTTGAGTATTCAAGACATCATGACTTCCGTAAAAAGACGTGAAGGTGGTGTTTGTACTGTGACTGAGAGGAAAAGTGTCGTTACTGTTCAAAGTCCCAAACGCTGACAGGATCTCTGTTGTCCGTTCGGGGCTGTCAGTAATCATGTGTTCCCGCAACTGACATTCTGATCTAAAACTCTTCGTCAATACGACCATCAAAAATCGTACCAACTCACCTGTTGGAATTATTGAGTTGAGCCGTGTGGTTAGAAGGCATGCTTTGTGACGCCGCTGGCGTTTGCTTGATGGCGTAGATGTACACACCGGTCATCGACAACGTATAAGATAAAAAGTATAAGGCATGGAACTACAACAAGACAATGAGAGAAGGCTGAAGAACTCACCATCTTACCTTATAATTAAAAAGTAAGATTCCTACGATCAGTGTATAAAAATTCCCTGAAAGCAGAGACAAGTGTAAGGCTGTTGTTCCCATGTTTATTAAAAACACCGACGAGAATGTGCAGAACATGAATTGACACGCGGAGAATGACGACAAGAGCGCACTTGAGCTTCGCCACGTTGATGTTATCAACGTTTGTTTTTCCAGGATCACCCTGAAAGAGGAGTTTAGTTGTTGGTGGGTACATGGAGGAACTAACATTTGAATGCCGCTGAGGATGCTCCCAAATAAGCCCAGAAGACCTAGATACTCGACGATGTCTGTGTTTTTTACAGATAGTTCTTGTAGCACCGTCACGATGGCGAAGAGGACAGCTCCGCCGAGGCATAGCATGTCGCCCACCAACTGGTTTTTACCTAGAATGAGATTAATTAATTTGGAGTAAGAGTATGCTGTGTAATTTAATTATGTATAACTGCAAGGACCTCACTGTCTTATTAGATGTTTGCCCGTTAGGTCTACAATTTGCTCTAGTAGAGTATATTAGGTTGTAATGAAAGCAAGATTTATGTACCGTCGATCTTAGTGTCTTCGATGTTGGCCCAGACAAGGCAGCCCACCCCCATGAGACACACAGATACGGCGATAATATGCACCATGCGGTAACGAACACCAAGCACCAGACAGCTTAAGGCCAATGCTACAGGGATGGCGACACAACCGAGCAGCTGAAAGCGATCTTTATTAAACCAAATCGTCTATAATAAGCAGCCCCCAACCTGTATACTTGTCAGAGTAGTAAACTGATGAGCAGTACTCATTAACGTGTTAGCTTGCACATCTATTAAACAAAGCAAAAGATACCGCCATCCTCGAGCTTTGATAATAGAAATGAGACCTTTCTCTCCTCTACGGAACGCGAGCCAACTCGTGTAAATCGCACACAAGAACATGTAATGAGGGAATGATTGTCCAGTCGGCAAGACCGAGGAGGACCCAGAGTTGATATAGTGAGCCAATGTGTTTATTGCGCATAGTAAGAGGGACAAGAATTGACCCAGAATTATGTTCTGCCAAACGCACCTACAAACAAAGGGTGTACTTTGAGGGGTGACTACACAAAGTTTACCATTTTCCCAATTCGGATAGATTGTCGCCGATTTTATCACAAAAACCGGAAACGTCACCCATTTTGCCATGCATTCATCAGGAATTATTTGTCGCGCCGAGAAGGGCGGGGCACCCCAAACAACCCCATATTTACAATTTTTTTAAATTAAGCGCGCAAGCGCCACTATATCAATTTTCCACGCAGCGGCCTGTATTACCGACATCGAGCCTTTCACGAAATAAATTAAAACACCCATTCCCAAACAAAACAAACTCATCTGTAACCATCAGAAGAGGTTCAATATTATCCGTCGACCTGGGGGTGGGTTTCTTCGTTTCTTTGTTCCGTTTCAGTGACCTGTATAACCGACATCAGCTGTCAATCTGTCACTCCTGTCAGTTGTCATCGCAGTGTCAATAAATAAAGTAAATAGTGCAAACAAAATTGTGGAATGTTTTAAAATGGTAGAGCCAATTTTCGACTACCAGTTTCGACTCATCTTGATAGGTGATAGTACAGTGGGAAAAAGTTCGCTCTTGAAATATTTCACCGATGGTAAATTCGCAGAGGTAAGCCCTTGGTCTAAACTGCGTTCTTGGCTCAAAGGTTACTTTCCAGCTATCAGATCCCACGGTCGGGGTGGACTTTTTTGCAAGACTAATAGAAGTAAAAGACGGCACTAGGATAAAACTCCAGTTATGGGACACTGCTGGTCAAGAGAGATTTCGCTCAATCACCAAATCATACTACAGAAATTCAGTGGGTGCTTTGTTAGTTTACGATATTTGCAATAGGGCTAGTTTCGAACATATTCCCGTCTGGATGTCAGAAGCCAGGCGACACATTGAGCCCCACAGGCCCGTTTTCGCTCTAGTTGGTTGTAAATTAGACCTTGTTAATAATGGAGGCCAGAGGGAGGTTTCTAAAGAAGAGGCTAAAACTTTCGCTGACCAACATGGGATTTTCAATGTCGAAACCTCGGCCAAGAACGGAATGAATGTAGAGGAAGCTTTTAAATCCGTCACTCAAGAAGTATACAATCGGATACAAACTGGAGAGTATAAAGTTGAAGATGGTTGGGACGGAATTAAAACAGGGTTTGCACGTCCCAATGGGTTAGATTTCAATTTAATTGAAGCAGAACCTGCAAAGTCATCTTGCTGTTAAATTAACAATGAACTATTTTATTATTAAAATATGTACATACATTACGTGTAATTAGACACTAAAATTAATGACCTAAAACTATGGATTTCACTTTTTTACAAAAAAAATCTTCCGTTTAACGAGATTCTGAAACAAGGCGGTGTCACTCGTTCCTAAAAAGTTATTTAGTGCGTCTCCGGATTGCATTCATTTTTTTTGTGCGTCAGTGTCAATTGTTGGCTATTGTTATTCTTAGTTTAATTACTCGTCATGGCTATCCGAGTGAAGTAATTAAACTGGATCATTTTGTTTGAACTTTCACGTGAAAGGCAGAATTTTCGAAACACCAATTAATTTCGTCGACTGAAATCAAAGAAATCATTGCCGCCCCTTTCTTGCTAATTTAAACAGTGAGTTTGTCTTTTACGTCGATACTCACACTTTTCATACATTATGTGATAAACTTGATGATTCAGCTGTTGCTATATAACATTGTAGTTATGTAGAAATCTATCTAGTCTTGGAATGTTCAACTAATTTTTATAGAGGTTGTTTATGTCCTTTTTTGTAAAACGTACTTTATTTTAGCACAGGTAAAAAGTTATTGTAGTTATAGAAAAACCCGATTAAAATATAATTATTAGTCCAGGGTTTCATTTAAACTCCAATTAAAACATTTATATTTATTTTAAAAATAAATTTACAAAACAAACTGACTTATTTTCTACCACCAGCCAAACTTTACATCAATTAAATAAATATCCATAATAAATTATGTACTTGAAGGGTACGAATAAGTGGGGGGTATAACAGGGGTGTAATCAGTGTTGTACATTTGGGCCCTAATAAAAGCTTCAATGTCCTCAGGTTCGGGGTACACGGTCGCGTTTCCTTGTTTATACGCATACTGCCCCAACCGCGTCGCTAACTTCACAGAAACTTCTTGAATTGTTGATAGGGGTGGGTATAAACTACCCTTTTCCAAATCCTCGTCGGTCACCAATTCCGCCAAAGCCTAAAAACGAGCAAGTTTCATAATGGGCAAAAAGTGATATTTGCATTTAAAATGCACAAACCAGCAGCATCTGTGGCAGCTGCTTATAAATATACGCCAAATTGCGACATTGACTGTAATTATGTTAAAAATAACCAAACGTTACCTCAGCCGCAATCAAAAATGAATCCTCTCCAATTGTCCGCATTCCGACGCAAATGGCCGCTAAACCAACCGCTGGGAAAATATACGAGTTGTTTCCTTGACCGGGATAATGAGTCTTCCCTTTGTACTCCACAGGATCGAAGGGACTCCCACTGGCGAAAATAGCAGCGCCCTATAAAACAAAATTAAATCGTTTCAACACCGCCTTTATCACGTACATCTGTATGTTGATATGCTTGTTCCGCTGTGCACTCTGCTTTCGACGTCGGATTACTCAACGCGAAGATCACAGGCCGTTTATTATTCTTTGCCATTTCTTTCAAAATTTCCTCAGTGAAAGCGCCTCCGACGGCGGCGGCTCCGATCAACATCGTTGGTTTGAGGATTTTCACCGCCTCTGTGAGTGTTTTAATAGGAGGTCGGGCGTGGGCGAAGGGAGCTTTGTGCTCGCTTATACCTCCCTCAGCACGATCTTTAACGATCAAGCCTTTGGAGTCCACAAGGAAGATTTTCTTGCGGGCTTCCTCTATGGGTGTTCCTTCGGCTACCATTGCCATGGCGCAAAGATTTGCGATTCCAATATTCGCTTCTCCAGCGCCTTGGAACAAGATGACGTTGTCACAAAGACGCGTGTTTGAGATGCGGAGAGAGGAGAGAAGACCCGCGACGGCGACGCTAGCGGTGCCTTGAATATCGTCGTTGAAAGTGCAGTAGCTGTTTCTGTACTTTTCTGAAATGCGAGAGTCAGCGATGGGTGTTAAAAATGAAGAAGTTACCTAATAAACGGAAAGCGTTGGCGTTTCCGAAGTCTTCGAATTGGATGAGGGTGCTCTGCCCCCATCGTCTTACCACACCCTGCATGAACTCTTCGATGAAGTCGTCGTATTGTTGCCCCCTGACTCTGTTTTGTTTTAAACCGATGTACAGAGGATCATTTAACATTTTTTCGGTGTTGGTCCCTACGTCCAGTGTGATGGGTAAAGTTTGGTGCGGCTTGATACCAGCGAGTGCCGTATACAAAGACAGTTTTCCTATAGGAATTCCCATTCCACAGGCCCCCAAATCCCCAAGGCCTAAAATCCGCTCCCCGTCCGTCACAACAATGACCCGGATATCCGTTTCAGGCCTACAACTTAATAAGAAAAACGTTCTTTTCCATCGTCTCAAACTCACCAGTTCTTCAAAATATCATAAACGTGTCCTTTGTCGTGTATGGTAATAAAAAGACCTCTTGGTCGACTATAAACAAGGCCGAATTTCTGACACGCTAAACCTACAGTGGGAGTATAAACCAGAGGCATAATCTGTTGAACATTTTCAGCGACAAGACGATAGAAGAGTTTTTCGTTGCGATCCTAAATAATTAAGTTAGAGGGAGTTTCGACGGATTTTAAGGCTTACAAGGAGGTGCATTAAATAAATGTATTTGTTCAGGCTGTCGTCGAGGCGAGAGAGACAGGCGCAGCAATGCTCCACTTGCTCTTCTTGCGTCTTGACGCGGGCAGGGAGGAAACCGTGAATGCCCAAGGTCTGGCGCTCCTCCCAGGAAAAGGCCATGCCCTGCAAAAAACAAAGTGTGTTAGAAATGTTAGGCTGTTTTTTAGTTTTTTCACGACAAGATGTAGTCGACAACCGGAATGTGTGTAAAAAATTAATGACCTGATTACAGTTATCGGCAAAATTGCATAATTTCGATAATGAAAATCGGTTCAAGTTCACGGGCGATTTTCAGAGTATTGATCAAACTGAAGGAAACTAAAGATAGTTTGACTGGTTGGGATTCACCATTGCAATGCGATGATGTGAAAATTTTTGAAATTTTAAAATCTATTTTTGCTGTACACGCACTCGAGTTTTATGCCTCGCAACTCATAAAATAGCCACAAGATCGTTAATATTTGTCTAATTTACAAGTTTAAAAACAGACTTTATGGCTTTAACTCTCCAAATTGCGTCATTGTTCCAGATTTGTTTATTTCTTTTTTGGCTTGTTTGTAGTTTTTGTAGACACGGGATTTAGTGTCATGTCAATTTTCCGATCTTCTGCGAAAGTTTTCCACGTTAAAACCTCATGGCTTGTACCCTTTAGTACCCTCTAACGACCTCCTTAAAGGATACCTAATGTTAAGGTTACGTTGAGGACATAAAACTAAAAACACCAAACAACAAGATCATCGCTATCTTTTATGGTAACGATTATCTCCTGGAAATGTAACTTCCGTGTAACCAACTGGATAAAATTCCCTTCAAAAGTAGCAAGACAATTAACACTTGCCAACAAAAAAGACGATAACCTCTGGGCAAAGCAAGGACTGTAATTACTCGTTTTTTACTCCTCCGGTTCAATTGGATGAAAAAATTCGCCTGAGGACTGCTAATCGGAACCTCTGCGGTTTGTTCCAAAAAGGAAATTCCGCCACAAGCGAATTCTTGTGCAACGAGGAAGCTTCACGTAATCTCGTATTAACACTTTCGTAACATGACCTCACAGAGCATTGTCTTTTTTAATGCTCGAAGACAAACAGTCTGAACTTTAGAACATGACTGGGAAAACCTTGGAGTTCGCCCGGTAAAATCGGAAACCTCTTTGAATAAAAGATTTAAAATTTTTCCAGGAAGGAGCGTTTTGTTATAACATAACATAACACTGAAGGTTAATTAAATTACTGCTCGTACATAAAACACTTTCGCGTGATTGTACCAACCAAGATCAATGTTATCTTAATGATTGAGTGAAAGGTAAAAATAACTGGAGCAACGTGAAATATTATCTAAACGTGAAATAGAACAATTTTGATTGTTGGAAATTTATCGGCCGTGATTCAGCGAAATGATTCAATTAAAACAGCGAAAGGCTAATTACAGCTCCGATTAAAACTGGGAACTTGTAAACATGGAAAAATGAATAAAAAATTAAACGATAAGTTTGTTTAGTCTGAGATGAACTATTTTCTATTCAAAACAAACGCTCCAGAAACCTGCTATTAGTGTTATCTGCGGATCTGTTTATTGCTCGATTGTAATTTGAGCTGATAATTGCCGTGTAATCATAGGTATACTGTATCAGGTACTTATCAGAGAATTTCAATGCAAACTGAGGTGTGTACCCACAAAAAATTGTAATTACCCAAAAGTGGCGAAAAGAAAATCTCATCCTGAGACTTTGACTGGAAATTTCCTCGCAGACATACAGGAAATCGGACCATTCCGTTTAACGAGCCAATCGAGGTTACTACAATTCAATGGAACATTACCCACTAATTGCAGTTAATCGACCTTTGCCGGTTTTTATTTTCTCCTCGAATTGTCTTCCTAGCATAATGTGAAATGTACGACAGACAATAAATTCCTCCAAGAATAGAAAGGCAAAACCGCATTGAGATTGATCTCAAAATGTAATGAAAAACGTGTTCAATTCGAACTTGTGTGATGTCATTGGTGACACTAGTGAAATGTGACGATATTAAAAGTTGGGAAAAGACGTGGAGTAATCGGTAGAAATGTCAGGTGACACCTACATGTCTTATCAAAGTGGCAATTAAATCATTAGAGACATTAATAATGTTGTAAAATTTTGGAAAGTCATGGGTGTGGAGTTATCGAAAATGAGCACTGGGCAAGGATTTTGGCGAAGAACGTGTTATTATGTTATTAAGATAAAAAATAAACGGATGTATCTAATCTGAGTGTGAGGAGAATACGCTAGTTTTACACTGAAGGCCAAACCAATTAACTTGTTGCATTGTACGTATTATCTGAGTGTACCTCTGTATTTACTTGTTTACAATTCATTTGAAGCAAACAGGACTTTACACAAAGTTACGAAAGTTAGGACAATGGCAGGGACAACAATGCTAAAAAACGCAATTGTGTTGTTTCATTGAACCTCTAAATTAATACCACTGCGGCAGCTAATCAAACAATCGAAGCTTATTAAAGAATACGCCCCTTTGCGGCCACTCTCAAATTCAATAATCTACAATTATCACATTACCCTTCCATCAATATCCGCAAGATTCGTCGGGAAACACAATTTCCTTGGCGAAGGTGTCAAACCCCACCATTCTGTATCCGACCCCATATCTACACCACCGCGAACTAGTAGAATTAGGCCGTGGTTTATCGACAAAACCGGCGGCGCCCGTCGTCAAGAAACCGTCAAAGCTTTCCATACCTTATTCAAAGCGGGGTTGTTGAGCCGGTCCAAACCACTGCTGCGACTCGCTGGATAATTGTCACCACTTCCCCATTGTCCCAAACGATCTCTTTCATAAGTTGACATTTTGACGGTCTGCACGTTTGAATTGCTCTTATGGTTGGAGACTTGTCCACTAAAACACGGAAATGTTTAATTAGAAAACTAGAGATGAACGCAGGCGCGACGTCGGGAGAGACGTCGGAATCAGCTGACGACGCCGCGACGGCGACGGGGGAGGCGGTGTATCGTGGCGGTCGCCGAAAGAGAGCAATTAAGGAGGTTTTTGCAAGTCATAAGACAAGAGTCACACTTTGGATCTCAATTTTGACTGGAAATCCAAAGGCTACTCAAACCTTTAAATTGCGATTTTTTTGTTACTTTGTGGTCTAAATTCCAAATAACGGAATTATTAAATGACAACGATTATAGTTGTTAAACTTTCTTCATTAATTTCTAATAATGTCGTTAGTCGATTTCCTGCTATTTATACCATTGTGTACGTATAACATAAATTATTCCTTTAGCTTGTCTTTTTGATTAGATATGATTATCTATAGATATGGGTTTACAAAACACTAAAAATTTTCAAGCAGGAAAATATTACTCCTAATTTATTGCGGTGAAACGAAAAATGTTAATTGCGAAATTCTCCAAATGAATTGAAGCAACAACTTTCTAAAAAATAATTCTCGAAATATGGATATTTTAGCAAGAAAATTAACCCAATTAATTATGAAACAGTCAGTCAATAACCACTTGTATTATTAATTTATCGATCGTTTGATTTGCACAATGGGTGCCGTTTTATGGCTTCCAACAATTTTCTTACCTCGTAGAAAAATTCGAAATTTAAGCACTACGATTAAAATTTAATGCTCAGTTTAACGTATTGTTTATTCAACTCATCGTTGTGGAAAACCGCTGGAAAATTTTTCGCGAATTATTATCATTCGGCCTTGCACCGATGATGCAACAGATGCACTTGCGCACAGAATTTCATTACCGATTTTTACTTACATTTCGGTTTTTCCGGCCCCACTGTTGAAAAACTCGAAAATTTTCGTCATGGTGCTCACTCTCACTTTCGCACTGCTTGGACTGACGAATGACTTTAAAAATCCACATTCTATTCGCCTTATATATATCATACTTTGTTTGTACTTTGCGTCAGTGGAGCTGCGCGCTGTGATATTCCGGCAGAATCATACGAGTTTATCGTATAATTTTGTTAAAAAATTATGCCGGGCATGACGTTTAACCAACCGAATTTCACTCTCTATACTGTTAAAATTACATATTTTTGGAAGTTTATTTGGGTCGTTTTGATTTTTCACCTTGAGAAAAAGTTATTTTATTGATCGTTTCCTTGATCTTGATCGAGGAAATATAAGGACTTCGGCCCTTTTTCATTTTTGCTTTTTAGGGTTATTTGGATGCATTTTTGAGCATGTAGAGACTTGAAGGATATTGCGTGATCTTGGGTTCAACGAAGGTGTAGCAATGATAATGATCGGCTGATCATTCCGTTTTTGCGTGAAGGACCGCGAAGTTGAAAACTAAGTGAGTTTTGGGGTCATTTGTGCGCATTTTTTTACGCCAAAAGTCTTCCTAATAATTTTAAATGTTAACAAAAAACTTTCCTTGGAGTCTCTTGACCCTTTCTGCCTTTAACTTGAATTTAGACATAAAAAAAATCGCCGGTTCTGCAATAATGTGTGGACAAGACAATTACCCTCGATCGACCGCCACAAGAAATTATGTTATGATCGTCGCACCTGTCGATGTTTCTAGGACAAGCTTTGTGTCTACACATTGATTCGTTGAGACCAGTAAATTATTAACATGTCCGATCGATTGATGGAACGACTTATTTTTAACGTTTTTTTTCTTCCCAAATTAACCCCCAAAAAGAAAATTAACAAACTCTCACTCACCTCTTTTTAAAACCAGTTCCCTCATCCCCACACAGCGCAGCCACACAAGCGGCGTTCCCCATCTTTCAGGCGTTGCACAAATATATAAACTGATACTATAAACTCTTCCAGCGGGTGAATCAGGATTTCAATGACATCGCACGCAGGTAACTTCGAATTGTTTGTTTCCTCCACACCACAAGTAATTAAGTCAAGTATAAAGCAATTATCAGAGCAAATCTGATTAGTAATCAAGAAAACACTAATTGGTAAAAAATAAAGTGTGATTTTCACTTAGATTTCGTCGTCGCGAGGATGGTTCGAGTGAAACTGGGTGTTTTTATTGGAACGTCAATAAATAATTGATATGGAACGCGAAAGAAATGAGTTTTTATGACTAGTACTGACTTTTCGGTCTACAGAATTTGGCGAAATCGCGTACGGACGGGAATTTCTAAATAAAACCAGCGTTAACAGTACAATAACATTTACTTCACTTTTATACAACATGATTTTAGTCTAAAACTTCTACTTCATAATGACCAGAAAACAATACTGTTGTTAAATAATGAATTGCTTCGTTTCTTGGGATTTTAAATTAATATAATACATAAAAGGCTGCCAACAAATCCCAAAGTAATACAAATAAAATAAAATTAAGTACAAAATGTGGGAATTTATTTATGGCACGTTGCGTGAAAAACACTCGAAAAAACCTGAGAGTGATTATTACATGCGTTCTACAACAAAAACGAGAATAAATTATTACAATCTATGAGATTAAAATACGTCCGAATTTATAAAATACCAATGGAAAATCAACAATTATCACTGAACTGTATATTTTTAAACTAAGCCATTAATTTAGTTGGTTCGATAGGTCTCGTTTGAATTTCCGCCTCTTTAGGCCACGTCCATGTTGTGGGCAGTGCAGTTTCGTAATTGTAATTATAAAGATGCGACATCACGAACGCTTTCTTGTCCGTCGGCTCGGGGTAAACAGTCGCGATCCCTAAAAATATCAAATTATTAACATACAAAACGGGAAATTCGCCATACCCTCTTTATAAGAATAGTCCAAGATCTTGACGGCGATGTCGATGGAAACTTCCCTAATTGAACTGAGTGGGGGGTACAAACTCCCCTTCGCGATATCAGACTCGGCGACGTGATCAGCCACGGTCTGTGACGCCAACAGGAACAATTCTTCTTTAATGTGGTGAATTCTGGCTAAGATAACTCCTAGAGCAACACCTGGGAAAATATACGCGTTGTTTCCTTGCCCCGGATAGAAGGTTGTACCCTTAAAATTGACAGGTTCGAACGGTGAACCACTGGCGAAAATACATCTCCCCTGAAATCCCACCAATTAGCCGAAGACAACAAAACAAACTTCTTACATCTGTGTTAATATACGCCTGTTCCGCTGTACACTCAGCTCTATCTGTGGGATTACTCAACGCGAAGATGATCGGTTTTTCGTTAAACTTCGCCATCTTCTGTAGAATCTCCGGAGTGAAAGCACCAGCGGCCGCTGAAGCTCCGATGAGCACTGAAGGTTTGACTTCTTCCACAACTTCATGGAAGTTCTTCACTGGTTTGTGGTCTTTGGCGTAGTACGCTTTGTGGCCTTCGAGTCTCCCTTCCGGACGTCCTTTGGCTAACAAACCGTCGATGTCCACCATCCAGATCCTGTTCCTGGCTTCCTCCAAGGACAATCCTTCAACTTGCATTGCTTTCACGCATAAATCCGCGATGCCAATCGCGGCTTCGCCAGCCCCCAAAAATAGAAATTTATTTTGGGAGATTTTCTTTCCTGTGAGCCTCGCTGATGCTAGCACTCCTGAGACTGCAACTCCTGCTGTACCCTGAATATCGTCGTTGAAAGTGCAGTATACTCCTCGGTACTTATCTAAATAACGGAAGGCGTTGTGGTTCCCGAAATCTTCAAACTGAATGAGAACATTCTGGCCGTAACGTTTCACAGCAGCTTGCATGAACTCGTCGACGAAGGAGTCGTACTCGGCGCCGCTCAGTCTAGGTTGCCGCAAACCTACGTAGAGAGGATCTTCAAGAAGAGTCTAGAATTCGATGGTTTTATTATAAGTTGGATGGAGGTGGTGCAGTGTTACTTTATTGTTGGTACCGACGTCCAGAACTATTGGAAGGCAATGATGAGGTTTGATACCAGCCAAAGCGGTGTACAAGGCCAGTTTTCCGACGGGGATACCCATGCCGCAGGCGCCCAAGTCGCCCAGACCCAAGATGCGTTCGCCGTCCGTCACCACGATGGCTCTCACGTCCGTCTCGGGCCTAAAACACGATTTTCATGTTAACTGTGGTTGGAAAATCTGTTTTTGGAAATAAGCTGGAAAGCCATCAAACCAAATGCATGCATTTTAAATCAAAAGTTTACAATTGGAACAATAAACAAAAATCCAATGTTTTCTGTATTTTATATAAATAGAGAAAGCTCTGTTGTTTCGCTACAGCGCTGTTTGAAGTTCATCTAAAAATACAAACATTTTTGTTTTATTCCCTTCCATCAGTCAACACCGTCCTGTCAATAAACCTGACCTTTGAACACACCGCAATTCGCGTTTTCCAATTTTAAAGCTCCTTACCAGTTTTTCAAAACGTCGTAGACATGTCCTCTGTCATTGATAGTGATAAATAAACCTCTTGGTCGCCGATAGATCAAACCGAATCGCTGGCAAGCCAAGCCCACAGTCGGCGTGTAAACAATCGGCATCAACATCTCGATATTCTCTGACAACAACCGGAAGAACAGTTTTTCATTACGATCATGAAGCTCCGTCATATAAAGATATCGGTTCAAATTCTCTTGATAACGCATCACGGAAATTCTACACAACTCGAGTTGTTCTTCTTGGGTTTTAATTCGGGCGGGGAAAAGACCATGGAGGCCCAAAGCTTGACGTTCCTCCAGAGTGAAAGCCAAACCCTAAAAAAAAAACGTGAGATTTCGTTGGTTTTATAGGATATAAAAACCTTGTTTAAGCGCGGGTCGCGGAGGTGATCGATACCCATAATTTGGGAAGGACTGATGACATCTCCGCCTGTGCTGAAGTCTTTCTTCGTTTCCGTGTTTGTCAGCCATTTGACAGCTTCCTGCACTGTTGCTTTCTGGCCTGACAAAGTCGCGGGACGTGACGACACGCCAGAACTGAAATAAAAATTGGGTATTCATTTTGATTATTAAAGTTAAAACGCCGGATGATGGGAAACTGGAATAACACGATTGACCTTGGCGCTCATTTCCTTATCAAATTGAATAATACTTGTATGGTAATTGCAACGCCTCTTTAATGCTACAATCAATTTATTTAACGCGTTATTGCGGGGATTAGCTCTCCTGTTATAAAACTTGAGGTGATTTCGGTTGTAAAAACTACGAGGATTAAATAAAGTTTCATCAAAACAACACTTTTTTGCTAAAATTCCATTATTTTGTTCGGCCCCGTGATGGTGTCAGTTCAGTGGCCAATAAACCGTGGTCTTGTGCGATTGAACGGCGTCCAATTTATTTTGCGGGCTTTTTATAAGCAGTTATGTAATCTATCGTCAACTCAGGAGAAGGAAACTCTGATTTTGTTGTTAATATTGTTACGAGAAGATTCTGGAAGCTTCGAGCGCCAGCGCTGGAACGTTCCGCTCTGCTCTAGAGCGAGCGATTCGTGGAATAATTCTTATTCATACGCGGAACTCCCGAATATTCTCGCAGCGCTCCAGCATTAGGCTAGTGGTAGGGGAATATCTGTATATAGGGGAGTAGTGATAGGATTGGGGATAGTCAAGAGATAGTCTAGTATTTGGAAATCCTGAAAAGTGTTGTAATTGTGAAGTACGAGAGTGTTCATAGTGCACAATAAAATTGTTATTGTTACAAGCGAGACTTTTGATTTTTCGGCCAACGTGACAACTGGTGTCAGAAGTGGGATCCCGTCCAGCATTGTGATCGAGAAAATTCTGGAATTTTCGATCGGAAAATTCGTGACATTACCGGACTGTGACATTGTTACTTGATTGTGGACAATTTTTATGCCTGTTCAAACCAGACAGCAAGCCGCAGAAATGGAGGCGCTGCAAGAATTGATGGCTTCGATGATGGCGAAAATGGACACACAACAAAAATTGATTACGAATTTAGAAGAAAAAAGACAAAGAGAAAAGCTGGAAGAAGAAGAACGAAGACAAAATGAAAAACATGAAACAGAAGAAAGAAGACAAAGAGAGAAACTAGAAGAGGAAGAAAGAAGACAAAGAGAGAAACTAGAAGAGGAAGAAAGAAGACAAAGAGAAAAACTAGAAGAGGAAGAAAGAAGACAAAGAGAGAATGCAGAAATCTTGAACCAACTTAAAGATATGGAACAAAACATGAACGTAACTATTATGGTTAAAGTCGACGAAATTCAAAAAGAGGTAACAGAGCGGTTAGGAGGCGTTGAGGGAGAACTACAAGGCGTCAAAGAGGAAGTGAAAGATTTGGAGCGATTTAAACAGCAAGTGGAAGACGAGTTACTGCGCTTAAGACGTCAAGTTCCAAATAGGACCGGCCTGACCACAACGAAAGAAATGAAACCTCCGACTTACGATGGGTCGACTTCATTCGACAGCTATAAACTGCAATTTGAAGTTGCAGCTAGACACAACGGATGGTCGGAAGAAGAAAAATCGTCATTCTTGATAGTCTCATTGAGAGGTGCAGCTCTCGACTTGTTAAAGACCATTCCAGATCGAGACAGGGAGCGCTACGACCAATTGGTGGCAACGTTGGAAGATAGATTTGGGGACCAACACCTTCAGCGAGTATATGCCTGGGAGCTCAAGACTCGTCGGCAGAGGGTTGGAGAATCGCTGCAGGAATTTGCGGCAAGTGTTGAACGACTTATTTTGCTGGCCTATCCTTCGGCGCCGGAAAATTTTGTCGAACGAATGACCATGGATACGTTCCTGCAAGGTATTCGGGATCCGGAGTTACAGAGGATCGTGCGTGTTGGCAGATACAACACCGCAAAAGAAGCTTTGGTGTGCGCGTTGGAGATGGAGGCCGTTTTGAAGTATTCTGTAAATGTTCCCGACTGCCAACAAATCCGAGCCGTTGATAAAGAAGAGACAACGTCTACGGCCACAACCACAAATACGGACCTGAATGACATCCTCAAGGAGCTCAGGAAGTTACTGAAGTCTCAGGAACAACGAACTAGCCAGACCTGCTTTCGTTGGGGCAAATCAGGTCATTTTGAACGTGGCTGCAGAGTTGTTCTCGGGAACGGCCAGAACGCCTCTCAGACATCAAAGAAAACCGTGAAGTCCGTCAACAAGTCGAAACCGACGAGAAGGCAACGCAATAATGATGACGCACTCTCTCGTAGACTTTCCAATGACTGCAAGCAATACTCGAAGTTCGAAGGACCAATACGAGTAAACAGGATAGTCATGGGCTGTGATGATGATTGGACTGCTGGGAACCTTCGAAGGGATCAACAAGCAGACCAACGGATTGGGCCACTGCTGGAGTGGAAGGAAGCGGGTAACGGAAGGCCGTGTTGGAAAGATATCTCGAAAAGAAGTCCAGAGTTGAAAGCGTTGTGGGCGCAATGGGACTCCCTCCTAGTAGAAAATGGAGTGCTGAAAAGGGCATGGGAAAGCGCAGATGGGAAGAAGATAACCTCGCAGTTACTAGTACCCAGGAGTAGAGTTTCCCGAGTCCTCAGAGAGGCCCATGACGGGACATCAGGCGCTCATTTCGGAGTGAACAAAACGTTGAGCAAGATTCGAGAACGGTATTACTGGATTGGCTGTCGTGAAGATGTTGAACGATGGTGCAGGAGATGTACGGGTTGTGGGGCAAGTAAAAGACCTCGAACGCGAACGGAAGGTGGTATGCCGTTCTACAACATGAGAGTTCCGATTGAGAGAATTGCCACGAATGTGCCCGGGCCTTTTCCAAAGACGAATGGTGAGACCCTCTTGGGAACACATCATCATATGCGACAGAGGATGAAGTTAGCTGACAACAGAATACGGCCCAGGTATAATGTGACGGCTAATCGTGAAGGATTCAACGAGGGAGAGTTGGTGTGGTTATTTAACTTCCAACGGAAGAAGGGCCTATCTCCGAAGTTGACACCTACATGGGAGGGACCGTATAAGGTGATCAAGCGGATCAACGACGTGGTGTATCGGATCCAACGCAGCGCCCGTTCAAAGATGGAAGTGGTTCATCTAAATAGACTTTGTAAATATCACGGAGAATCATCTGTTTGGTCTGATCGGGACGATCAGAACTAAGAGGGGGGCAGTGTTACGAGAAGATTCTGGAAGCTTCGAGCGCCAGCGCTGGAACGTTCCGCTCTGCTCTAGAGCGAGCGATTCGTGGAATAATTCTTATTCATACGCGGAACTCCCGAATATTCTCGCAGCGCTCCAGCATTAGGCTAGTGGTAGGGGAATATCTGTATATAGGGGAGTAGTGATAGGATTGGGGATAGTCAAGAGATAGTCTAGTATTTGGAAATCCTGAAAAGTGTTGTAATTGTGAAGTACGAGAGTGTTCATAGTGCACAATAAAATTGTTATTGTTACAAGCGAGACTTTTGATTTTTCGGCCAACGTGACAATATCAATGACTGTTATGAAAACTTCCGCCACATCTAAAACACTCCAACCACTTCATTGTGGTGATAACAAATCAATTTCGTCATTCATAATCAAGTGCAACATTGTTTACTAGAAAAATAGATAAAAAATGGATTTTCCAAAGGAATGTCCGCCCTCACTTTCGGTTTGTGGATTGACATGTTGCCAGCAGCCCACTGCCCAAAGCAAAGTGCAATTATATTTAGCCGTCTTTACATGGAATAAACCGAACGGGTTTAACATAAATAGAAAAAAGAGCAAAGTCAATAAATGATAAATAATGGATCAATTGGATTTACAGGCCACTTATGATAAAAGAATTGTTTGCACAACTGTTCAGGTAGTGTCATTTAATGTGATACTCACCTGAAACCAGCTTCTAATTTTATGCACGACTGTTAATAAGAATCATACACTGATTCAGCAAAATGGTAATTTTGACCTTAACATTAGAAATATTTCAGTTCTCACCTGTTCTCTCGAGATGTTTTTTAAGTGCTAATTGCATTAAATGGTTGTAACGAGTTACAAATTGTGTAACTGTTACTTGAGACTGTCATGTTGCGATAAGGAATTGTAGCGAGAAACAAACGATCGTTTACTTCTTATTACTTTTTACTTTTAAGTGCACTGATAAGAGATTTCGCGAAAACAAAATTCTATTAACTTTTGACAATACGTTGGCGCGATGAGTTTTCCATTCTGATTTACATAACGTACTAATGAGGACACAATCTTAAAAATAAAACATTCAGCATCGTTTAAATCAGACTTTGGCTGGTTTTAATGCTGATTGTGGCGAAGGTGGAATTTTACAAAATGGAAAATTTGTGGTTGTTGGGATACTTAAATAAAACAAATTAGATAGCGATTTCAAGAGCAGAAAGGACGCTCTTTGTCCGAAATGTTTAATAATTAAATGATTTGTTGCTAATTGGACGATAAGGAAAGTAGAAAAAGCGTTTTAATAATGAAGATGTGAGCTCCCCAAATTCCATTCTTCCAGAATTGAAGGATGTAAATATGCAGAGTCAACTAGTTTACGAATTGAAGACACTTAATAAAGTAGAAACTTTATCACATTTTATTGCGACAGCGTTAAAACAATCAAAGTTACAAATTTTAAGACAAAAAATGGAAATTTTCGCTTCAGTTCACCATTTTTCTGTTTACTACTCTAAACTGTTATGACTTGGTAAAGTCAATAAACAAATTAGAAATATTGAAACTATTATTGAAATAAGTTTTAATGAAAATGAAAGAATGAAAAATTTTCAAAATTTTTTTTTCTTCTCGGCTTTGTACTCGGACTTTTTAGAAGAAAGTCAAAAACAGTAACCTCAATGTTATTTTAATTAATAGCCCATTTTAGAGTGTATAGAAAAATTGTAGGACGAATTAATATTGAAACTTTCCCGATTTATTCTTTATTACCTGCAATATAACGCTCCATTTAAAATATTTATTTTCGAGTCGACCAATGAGATCGTTTCGTCCCAATAATTGCAATAAAAACGTGTAATTAACTAGAACAATATAATGGCAATTCCGCCGACTTATCAGACTTTCAATTTAAAATAAGGTAACAACATCATTAGATTAGGCAGTTATAAACATGTTTTTGTGATACATCAAGGTTTTGCAATCATATCATTGTAATGTACATAAAATGACGAATTTATACACAAAAATAGATCTTTAGTTTGAAAACCTGATAAAGAATGTACTGATTTACTTCCTCCTTGTTCCGGCTACACGTGCCTTTAGACAGAGTTCTAATAAAGCGGTTCCCAATGTTCCCATGATACGAATTGCGCTAATTCAAGGCTACCTAACTCAAACCGGAGGCGTGTTTGGCATTTCCTCTGAGTATTCATTAAAAACTGGTTTGATCGAGTCTCCCCTATATTTTCAACCCTTTTAACAATCACACCGGCGAAACTAAAATCGCACGATGCAATAATAAAATTTAAATTTAGATTGAGACAGCGCTATGATGAAGGCCACACCGCAATGGTAACGAATAGATCTATAATTTGACTCATCTCGTCCTTAGAAATCGTTAAAAAAATCGTATATACAAACCATTTCAAATTGCGAAGGAAAATATGAAACCGCGCGATTCTTGTATCGATCCGGCTAGCGCGGACACACGGAAGGCGTTTTCGGGGAAAGGTAAATTGGTGACAGGGCTGTATTAAGAGACGAATCTCTTTGTAATTTTAATAAATAAGAAAATTCGCTACTCACAGTAGGGACCGGGGAATGAGAGCGAACATTTTTAGAACCTCGTAACTGGGCTCACAGCTGATGGTTGTCGGGTCTTGGCAGCACACAGCACGCGACTGCGCGAATTTTATCGCGTTTTGTTTTATTTCTTATCTTTTCGAAACGGAACGAGCAGACGCAGTTGAAGCACCAGAACTGTCAAATTTGCAGTGTTGTCATTATTCGAAGTAGTCGTGAAGAATGGAAAGATCTTACGGAGTTTGGGGCCCACGTGGTCTGGTTATATCATCAGGCTTTGTTATCTCTTCGTCACAGAACATTTTGTTATGTAATCCTAGAGGGTAGGCAACCAGATATACAAACGTCAGGATGTTTTGAGTTGCGACGACTCGGATTGCTTTAAGACACTTTCACACGGGTCGTCATAAAGTGAAGAAAAAAGACAATCTAAGATCAATTTATTCATTGTTGAGCCCACACGATACTTTCAATCCACCCCAAGTAATGCGAGACTCTTGTATAAACTCCAGCACTGTCGGTATCAACCCCACAAGCTTTACCAAAAGACGTTACTCCAACCACGTAGAAGTACGAAGGGGTTGCAATCTTAATCTGAAGAGGTCCTCCAGAGTCACCCTACAAACTCAACATTCATTACCGCTCACTAAAAACTCAGTAGTTACCGGACACGTGTCTTTTCCTTCAGGATGACCCGCACAAACTTGCGCCTCATCAAGAATACCAGAATTTAGCTTCTTATCTCCTTGATAACTTTTTGCGCACTCCTCGAACTTGACATGATTCAAATTAACTTTCATTAGATGACTGCTCGTTTCTCCGAAGAACTCGAGTTTACCCCAACCGGTGGCTATGAGTTGTTGGGAAAAACTGCTGTTGGGGTAAAGACAAGCGGGTTTAACATAATCGTCAAAGGTTGCATTTCTGTCTAATTGAATGAGAGCGATGTCGTGGTAGTAGGAACTTGGTCGGTATTCCGGGTGGATGAAAGTCTTCGCCACGGAGAAGTTTTGGGGTTTCGCGTCGTCATTAGGGTCTGTTATGTTTAGGTCGCCTAAGCGAACCCATGTCACTGTACCACTGGAACCAAAAGGTAAAAAAGGAAAAATGAGAAGAGGCTTACTAGTCTTGAGATTTAATGCAATGAGCGGCTGTCAGGACAAAGTCTTCTTTGATTAGGCTCCCTCCACACAACCATTGAGTGTCGTTCTTACCTCCGTAACCAAGCAAAGCCTAGAAAATTCACTCTATGCAATGGGGGCACAAAAAACGGTTTATTACCATGTGTGGAAACTCTTTCGCCAAAGATGGTTTACCTCCGAACACAAACTTCTTGAAAGTGTTCCAAGGTGGTGGATTCCACAACTTGCATTCTGAAGTGGTTTCATTACGCTAATTACACTCAATTAAATACTCACGTTTTTCACTACGTTGTCCCAAAACTGGTTCTGCGGCTGTCGGACAACAGACTATAGGAATGAGATCTTTGAAGCCGCAATTTTGTGGTTTTTGTCCTGACTTTAATAGTTTTTTCGCGTAGTCACAATCATCTAAAAGAACACACTTGCCTCGTTTTCTCGTACCTTGAAATCTGCATCTTTCACCTGAAAACTGAATTCAACAGAAGTGCGAGTATTGTTGAGTTACCTTCAAACTGGCCAAGAACCGAGACCGTAAACAGACAAATTATAATATAGTGAGAGTAACCCATCTGACGAATCTGACTGCTGGGGAATAACTGCGAATTTATGTATGTACATAGAGCTGGTTCTTTGTATTTTGCAGGCTCTGAGGTTATCTACATTCGCTAATTGCTTTCAGTTTTTAAGGAAAATTCAAACGAGTTTGTAATCTCTGTCTCGCTTAAAACCCCATTAAATGCCCATAAGACTAGTAATTTACCATTGTAAAGTCAGTTGCAACCATGTCTAACTTAGGTGTGGTTGTGTTTGTAATATTAGTGTTAGCAGGAAGTGGGTTTTCTCAGGAAAAAGAGGTCGAAAAACACGAGAATGAAGGTTGTTTGTCACATTTTCCAACTCTTTCTTAAAATTATTTTTAGGAAGAATTTGCGCTTTTAAAAAGACTGGGCAATTTGGGTTGTGCCGCAACCTTGATCATTGCGACTACGCCAAAAATCTCCTCAAAATGAAAAAGTGGAAGAAGCCTCAACTTTGCGAGGGCTTCGTAGGCATTTTTCCAATAGTCTGTTGCCCTGCTCCTATCAGCGAAGTCGGTATGTCTTTCGGTTAACGACGAACTTTCACTGAAGTTTTTCTAGTGTGTCGAAGGTACCATCCTCCAATCGAACCGTGTCTTAAAACTGAAGTTGCTGGAGGCGAGAAGTCTTTAGCTAGGGAATTCAAACATATGGTAAATATTTATGTTTAGTTCGTAAACACTGGTAAAACCGTTCGTAATGACAACAAATTAAATAATTCGGGAAACTGGTTTTCGCGTCATTTTTTAAGAAACAAACTTCCGTTTCAGGCCGTCTTGGGGTACGGCGAAAAGCCCAGAGTCAACTGGCTTTGCGGCGGGAGTCTCATCAGCGAGCAGTTCGTGTTAACAGCCGCTCATTGCGTCGAAACCAGAGACTAGTAAGTCGTTTTTTGTGAAACTTCTTCATTGAAAAGTCATTTTTAGTGGAAACGTTCGTTACGTGCGTCTTGGGGAGCTCGATCTCGCAACCACTGAAGACGAAAACCGTTTTGAGTCACAACCTCAAGACTTCGTAGTTGCTGGATATTTCATTCATGAAAAATACAAAAGGCCGATTAATTACCACGATATTGCTCTTCTTAAATTGGATCATCCCGCGCGGTTCAGTCCGTATGTCCAACCTGCGTGTTTGCACACAGAGATACCAACTCCAAACGAGATGACGGTTTCAGGATGGGGAAAAGTGGATCTGTATGGTAATCCTAGTAGTTACCTGCTTAAAGCGAATTTATTTTACGTGAATTATACAACGTGTGCGGCGAGATATTCGTCGTCTGATGTGTTTAAAAGGACGCTGCCAAAAGGTATTCTGAATGATATTCAAGTTTGTGCTGGGCATCCTGACGGGAAGGATACCTGTCCAGTGAGTCCTGTAATTGAAAAAACGATTTTTTTGTAAAGTGAGTTGTTGTAGGGTGATTCTGGGGGACCATTGCAGTACAAATTCCACGAAGGCAGCCCTCATTTTAGAATTGTAGGAGTTACCTCTTTTGGGCAAGGATGTGGCATCGGAAATACCATTGCTGTGTATTCTAGAGTGTCCTATTATCTTAAATGGATTGAAGATATCGTTTGGCCTAACAATACAAACATTATTTGAATAAATCGCTTGAATTTTTAATAAAAACTTTTGGTATTTTGTACATTATATGATGACCTAGCTTATCTACATTCTCTAACTTTATCCAGTTTTTTAATGAAAACTCGAACCAGTTTCTAATGACTTTATGGATTAAAAATCTATTGCGATTACCCCGAAAAACTTCCTCAAAATAAAATAAAAAATGGAAAAGCTCCAACTTTTGCAAGAGTTTTACCTCTGAATTTTTTCTATCGTTTGTTGTCCTTCTGTGTTTTTTTTGCAATTGTGTTGTAGTTCCTGAATACAGTCAAGTTTTGAAAACGAGTAAAATCAAAACTGAATTTGTAGAATCCAAGTACATATAATAAAAAAAGTAAGTGTGCATGTCTCGACTCACACGCCGAATATAAAATTCTGAAGAAATAACAAGTTAAAGGTGGATGAAATGATATGTTATTCCTTACATTCCGTTCGAACGAATTAACATTTTAACAGAATGCACACGAAAGCTTGGTGTAAATATTTTAGTTCTTGAATTTTGTGTATCGTGGCTTTCAGAGGACTAAAACGGGAATTAAGCCTTGAAATATTAAATACAGTTTTTGTAAGCATGGTACAATGATTTTATTCCTTATTGGCCTTGTATGAAAATGTTAATTTGAAGAGTGGTCTCTACCTAATAATTAAGGTAGAATTTGGGAATATTTCGGTGGGTCAGATGTATTAAATTGTTGCAAAGCGGAAATTTAAAATGTAGGTGTTTATTGAGTAAACATTATTGTTGTATTTATTATTAACAGAGTGAAATTGCAAAACCTTAAAAGATATTTACATAGGTGCGCCGGCGCTGCCGCTGATTTGAATATTTTTTATACATACAAATAATTTTTTTCTTATAACATACATACAGGGTGAACCCGAATAAAGTAGGATTTTAACTCCAATATCAGGCAACGTAGTTTAATATAATGGCCAAATTTGGCGTTCCGAAACCACACCGTTTTCGAGAAAAAAATGATTAAAGTTTTCTGGAGAAAAACTGAAGTGTTAGGGGTAAACAAGTTCGATGTCAATGTCAGTCCAGGCTATCGAAAAGTTGGGAATAAAAACACTAATGAACAAGTGGCAAAAAGTGTTTTTATTGGAGTTCCCGTCAGTTGAGCGATGATCGTGGTAGAGAAATGTTGGTTTTACAGTGCCAAATTGTTCAAATTTGGAATGTTTTGAGTAAGATTTTTGTATTCTTTGGCAGTGGTTTCTTCAAAAGTGTTGTGATGAACTTAAAGAGATAAAAAGTGTTTTGTTTATGGGGTGTGATGCCATTGTGGATTGTCCATTGGATTCGTAATAACTTCAGGTAACTTTATCATTATTTCATTTCTAATTAAAATTTTTGTTTGGCCCACAAAGCGAGTTGGAAAAAGTCTCCTTACCAACCAACCGAGATAAAGATTGACCCTTTGAGGGCATCATTTATTTCATAGAAATTAATGTTTGGCAATATTCAATTTTTGAAATGTGTCCTGTCATTAAAATCAGTAATTATGTGAAATCGGATTAGAGCGAGTATAAACGTTTTTGGTCAAACGATTTTTGCAGTTTTTGGAAAACGGTAATTCGGGGGAGTTTTGCCCCATTCGAATTTCGAATTTTTTTGCAGAATCATTATCTACATCGGTGTCTGATATTGTGGTTAAAATCTTTCCACTTTATTCGGATTCATTCTGTATAATAAGTATAAAAATTCATAGACATATACGGCATTTTTTCTGCCAATCTACAAAATTACAAAATTAAAAATTAAATCTATAAAATTACAAATCAGCAGGATTTGAAAGGGACCTGTAATGGATACATGTCAATTTTGATTAATAGATAGTTCCACAAGCAACTGAAATTTTTTAGTAATCGCAAAATATAATGATAAACATTCCCTGTGGGAAAAATAAAGTTTAGTAAATTTGATTTTATTTGATTTTCGAAATTAGTTTTATGACTAAAAATTTCAAAAAGCGTTTGAGGTTGCACAAAAGATACACTTTTTATTTCTATTTATTTATTTAATTCTATTCTGCTGATCTGCTACCATCTAGTGTCGAGTAGAGTTAAGAAAATCAATACAAACTCATTTTCAACTCGGAGATTCTGTTCAAATAAACATTTTTTTATGTTGACAAACACAATATTGCCCCTGTTTGTTTAAATTAATCAACACTTGAATCAACGAAATACTGATAGTACTTTAACTGTTTCTCCTAAAACAGATTTCATTAAATTCATTTGACTTAAGCGTGACTTGCGCCAAAGAATTTATATTATTGGAGCGACGATAACTGACTTTTAGTATTTATAACATTTTAGGTGGAAACACAAGAATTCAATAAAATAGCAGTGAAATAGTGAATCATGTATTTAGTAAACAGTCGTGTAAATGTCAAAATGTCACTGATAAGATAATTGTGTCATTCAATATTGTCAGCAGGAGTCGGTCTTTGAACTCCCAACAAACGTGGACATGAATTTAGACACGTGTTAATTAAACTAAAGTTTTAAATTGATTGTTGTTGAACTTAAATTACTGAAAATGGAGAAAAAAGATTTGGATACTATTTTAAGTTCATGGGGAAAATTTAGAATTCGAACTTTTGCTTCTGTGTGTTGTGTTGTCATTTTCAGTATTTTTCAAATGAGTTATATTTTTGTCGCACGCGATACTAAATACAGGTATTATCATACATTTATTATACCATATAAAAATTCACGGGTGTAGGCTAAAGGGCAAATTACAGGTTGCAAATTTTCTTGTAAAAAATATTATGTAGATCTGTTTTTTTGCCGATTTTGCCCAATCAAAAATTGTAATCTAGTCAAAGCACTGAAACTTTTTTTTTCTCCCTTTAAATAAGTTTGATTTCTTTTAGATGTAGAATTCAAAACTGCGAAAACAACTCAGAAATTTACAATCCAAAATGGCTTATAAACGCCGTTCCCCACAAAGACAACGTCCCAAACCGATGTCTTTACTACGAACCCTCAGATAACAACAGCTGTAAAGACTTTAACAAGAATGTTACTCTCATCTGCTCGGACTACGTGTTTGAAAAAAATCAAACCACTATAGTACAAGAGGTACGTATTCTCAATTTATTTATTTTTTGAACCAGGAACGTTAATTCTAGTTTAACATCACCTGCGATGAAAATTTGTGGAAACTGACCATTGCGGGTACTGTTAACGTAATAGGGGAACTTTTTTGTCTCCCGTTTGCTGGATTCATATCGGATCGGTCAGTATTTGTAATTGGTTTTATCGTTTTTTTACGTTTTTTATTTTAGTTTTGGTAGAAAACGTTTACTGATTTTCAGTATGATTGCTACTACCACGATCGGAATACTGAGGTCTTTTTCTCCTTGGTACCATCTCTATATAATTTTAGAATTTTTAGACACTGCTCTAGGATCTGGAATGTACAGTGCGGCTTTTATTTTAGGTACCATCTGTTCACTTATTAAACTCAGTTAATTTAATTTTAATTAATTTTAGCTTTGGAACTAGTAGATTCAAAGCGACGCAGTACTATCAATACGATAATTTGTCTCGCATTTGCAATCGGACAAGTTCTTCTAGGTACAGCAGCTTGGTTGACATCCTCTTGGCGCACAATGTTGCGTATTATTTACTTTCCTGGAATTTTAATAACGTTGTCTTTATGGTACGTCCCTGAGTCGATACGTTGGCTTGTTTCGAAAAACCAAACAGAAAAGGCGTCGAAAATTCTTAATTCTCTGTCAAATGGAACACCAGTAGTAAAACCGGAAGAGTTAACTCCGCTTAAGAGTACCAACGAAACCAAAGAAACTTTAAAGGAAGTGTTTAAATCTAAAACGTTGCTACTAAGAGTGGTTCATTGCTCATTCACTTGGATCTGTTGTAACTTTCCTTATTACGGTTTGACTATTCAATCAGTGGCACTATCTGAAGATGTGCACTTGAATTTTATATGTACGGCTTTAATTGAGGTTCCTGCGTACTTCGTTCTTCATTATATCATGGACCGAGTTGGTCGCCGAAGATCTTTAGGTTTCAGTTTAATTTTAGGTGGGCTCTCTTGTATTGCTGTGTTCACAATACCTGAACGTAAGTTGTTTTTTTTACCAACACTCGGACTGAATTTTTTTTCCAGCCAAGTGGTTCGCACTCATTATTTTCCTCTCAGGAAAATTTTTTATTACAATTTCGTACACTGTCTTGTACATTTACACAGCGGAGATGTTTCCGACAACATCCAGACATTCTGTTCTAGCAGTCTGTTCTATGTTTGGACGAATTGGAAGTATGCTGGCACCGCAGGTGCCTTTACTGGTATTTTTTTCTTTTAAGTGTTCCAAAATTTCATTCTTTTTTCCAGGAGCGGTTATTCAAATCGTTACCTTTAATCATTTTCGCAAGCATGGCACTCAGTAGTGGAGTGCTCGCTTTTTACTTCCCGGAAACGTCCAATGCGGAGCTTCCGGGTGAGGTGACCGAAGCAGTGAAGATCGACGAAGAAACTCAGTGATTTTAAATAAAATTTACACTTTTCTATTTTTGTTTGACTTCAAGTAAACGAAGTTGAAAAGAGATGTCTCTACTATTAACTCGGTAGTGACATCTTCTGTTCAATAGCTCAAAGCTGCGGATAAAGGTAACTTTACAGGTCAAGATAATGGAGCTTTTTTAAATTGCACTGGTTGGTAAAGTTCACGGGCATGACGAACTTGAAATGACCGGTGAAGGTAACAACAAATTACAAAGTTCGGTTTTTGTTTATAAAAACGTTTCTGAGAATTTATTATTCCATTTTAAATATTTTAAGGTGCTGGTTTTTAACCCGTTGCTTCCTCATTGCTAATTTTAAAACCACCGGATTTTCTAATTTCGCGATCTTTTGAAACTGGGAGTCGTTGCTACTAGTGACGCTTCTAGAAACACAAAAAAGTTAGAGAAATGATTATTGTTTGTCGGTTTGAGATAAAATTGTGAGATTTTTTGTTTTTTTTTTCTTGTTTTGAACTGAGTTAAAAATTGTGGGATGTCAGTAATTATAGTTAGGTAACCATTGCAATCTTAAAATAATAATTTAGAAGTAATAAAACTACTATGGAAAATGCAGTTTATAGTTTAGCTTCTCGCGTGAAATCTGGCAAAATTTATGATTAAATCGAGCAAATCACAACAACAATTTCAAGTTGCAACAATTTTGGTCCACCGAGATAAGGATAAATTCTTCCTATTTGTGTGAAACTTGCAGTTCCAGAGAGGTGCAGCAGAACTCAGTTTATTCCAGTTCAAATTTCCATAACGATAAGAAAAAGTTTATCAACTGCCACGAGTTTCAGTTTTCTTTTTCTCGTATGTTTTGAAAAATGGTTTTGGCACACGTGGGACCATGAAAGATAGTACCTAACAAAGAATAAATATATTTTAGTTGATTATAAAGAAATAAGCAACGAGCTAACATTCAGTCGTTTCATTTTGTTATTGTTAGAACTTTAACAGCGCTCGTAATTTTCTGTAAGTGTATTTACCAATTTATTGCGGTTTGATAACACAATATAGCCCTAATTGCTCTAATAAATTTATTGATTGCTTATTCCTAATTAGACGTTTTATTGAAAACTGGAATACTATTGTTGTGCAGTAAGTACTCATTTTGTTATCGCCGCTGCTGATGACTGATGTTTATTATGTATATTATTCAGAAACTGTTTTTTAATTCAAAAATTATCATATACGCACCTTAGTCAAGAGATTATGTATTTATGCAAGTCGTAACAAGGAAAAACCTCATGATTCATTAAAAGGCAATAAGAAGATAAATTTATCATAATAAAACGCTCGAATTCAACCGTTGAATTTGCGTATGCAGTTTCACAAATCGGCGCTAATTTAATTTTCGTGTTGGACGTAAAACCCCATCACTTTCTTGTGCATTCAAATCTCTACAGACTTCCAAGAACAAAATAGAAATCTCTAAGCAAACCTTTCCATAACATTTGCGTATGTTTTTATTGATTTACAGAAAACCTGCTTTGTTGCGTTTAAAATCACTCGTAACCACAGGCATGAGTTTGGGTTTTATTTTCTCAAAACTACAAGAAAACAACATTCTTGCGGTACAAAATTGCTCATGGCTATCATGATCGCAAATTGAGGGGCTTTTCTCGACATTTGCATTTCAGGTTGTTGAAAATTACGTTCGTCTTCCTTAATAAATGCGTGAACATTACTATGAATTTTTAATTAAATCTTACAGAGAAAAGTGACTGCGATTATCTAATGCTTGTTATCTAAATGTTTATGTGGGAGTTATATTGGTTCTTTTGTTAAATAATGTTGTTTTTGAAATGTAATGCAGAGATTGTTGCTATGCAAATTGAAAAATGGCTGTACAATTGGAATTATAAAAGAGTTTTCGCAAAATTAAAATAAATTAATTTACAATTGCGTTGCCTCGGCGCTTGTGAAAGGAACGTTAGTTCTTGGAAAAACAAATGAATTATCATTGAAAAGTATGTACTTCATTAAAGAGCACTCAGCAGTTTTTTCAGAAGCACGTGGATTTACTTGCAAACAAATTTTAATGTTTTGTCAACTTTTCTAATTTTTAAAATTTATTAGATGTTATTTTCGGGTTTTGGGCAAGATTCTGTTTCTTCTAACTTATTTATCAACTGCACAAAATTTCAAAATTTTTAGATCTATACACAGAATTTTTAGAAATTTTTATTTTGAAGACCAAAAAGATTCATTAGTTTTTATTAAATCTGCAACTTTGGCACTTTTTGTCTTAAAACAGTAAAATTTGGAAGTTTTACTATTTTCGATTTGTTTATTGACTATACGAAATTCCAAAATTTTAGAGACATCCACATAATTTTTTGAAATTTTTATTTTACAATAAAACAAAAAATGTCCACGAATTTCTATTAAATTTCGCAATTTTGGCAGATGTTGTTCTAAATCAGTAAAATTTGGAGGTTACATTACTTTCGACTTGTTTGTTAACGGTACAAAATTTCAAAATTTTAGAGGCATACACAGAATTTTTAGAAAATTTTGTTTTGAAGATAAACCAAAAATGTCAACCAATTTCTATTAAATTCCGCAACTTTATCGGTTTTTGTTTTAAAACTATAAAATTTGGAGGTTTTATTACTTTCGACTTGCTTGTTAACTGTATAAAAGTTAAAAAAATTAGAATTAAATGCAGAATTTTTTAGAAATTTTTATTTTGAAGATAAATCAAAAATTTCCCTCAGTTTCTATTAAATTGCGTAGCTTTGGCAGTTTTTGTCCTAAAATTGAAAAATTTGGACGTTTTATGACTTTGGACTTCTTTACCAACTAATGCAGACATTTATATTTTAGAGGCGTACACAGAATTTTTAGAATTTTTTTTAAGATAAACTAAAAACGTTCACTTGCTTCTATTAAATTTCGTTACTTTGTCATTTTTTGTGTTAAAAAAGTAAAATTTGGAGATTTTACTACTTTTAATTTGTTTATCAGCTGTACAACATTCTAAAATTTTAGAGCCTTACTCCGAATTTTTAGAAATTTTTGTTTTGAAGATAAACCAAAAATGACCAGCAGTTTCTATTAAATTCCGTAACTTTGTCAGTTTTTGTTTTAAAACAGCAGAATTTGGAGATTTTATTACTTTCCACTTGCTTGTTGACTGTGCAAAACTTCAAAAATTTAGAGCCAGACGCAAAATTCTTAGAAATTTTTATTTTGAAGATAAATTAAAAACATCCACTTGTTTCTATTAAATTCCGTTACTTAGTTCCTTTTTGTCCTGAAACAGTAAAATTTGAAAGTTTCACTACCTTTGGTTTGTTTATCAATTGTACATTTAAAAATTTTAGAGCCAGACACAAAGTTTTAAAAAAAATTGATTTTGAAGACGAACCAAAAATGTTCACCATCTAAACTGCAGATTCTGTTACATTTCGTAATTTTTGCAGTTTTTGTTCTAAAACACTAAAATTTGTAGGTTTTGCTACTTTTGTATTGTTTTTCAACTAGACATACAAAATTCTAAAATTTTAGAGCTATGCACATAAATAAAAAATATATTATTTTAACGACGAACCAAACATTTCGTAGCTTTGTCAGTTTTTGTTTGTTCAAAAAACAATAAAATTTGTGGGGATTACTACTTTCAATTAAAAAAAGTGCTTTCAGACAAATTGTACAAACGCAAGTTAATTGTTACTAACAGTAGCAGTGTACCGAAAATATTATCAAGGATTCATCTCCGTCATTTTTGTACCTAGATACAGACCGCGCGAAAATTGGTTATGTAAATAGCTTTAGGAAGTTAGAAATTAATGTGGAATAGCAATTTCAACAAATTGATGCTAAAGTTCTACAATTAAAGTCATACACCGTATCCTCGTAACTTGGGGATAAGAATTTACTTAGCGTTTCACACTTGCACGATGATTGCAAAGTCACAACTCGGCGAGTGTTAACAAAATTTGGCAGTAAATTTCCGGAAAATCTGTAAAAATCGGGCGTCATCGCTGTCAATAAAAGCATTTAAACGACCCTGAAACATAATAGGTTTCGACGTGCAATAAAAACAACGGCAAATACAATTTTTACCTTAGTGGTAACAGTAGTCAAAGTGCTCAAATAACTACTCCAAGGTGCGCGCAGAACTTACCAAAAATTGTTGTGCTAAGAGTGTAGATAGGATTGAACCACCAATTGTAGGTAAGTTTCGATAATTTGATTTTCGATAGTCCTATTTTAAAATGACTTGTTTATTTCATTTATTGCTTGATTGCTCGGTATATTTTCCAGGCTATTATACGATAAAATCGCATGCATCGTATGATTTCTAAACATGATTGCTTCAGAATTACGTAATTGCAGTACTTAAAAACACGTTTGTACATTTATTGATTTTTTTCCATTACATTTACGTTTTCGAAAAAATGAAAATTTTGAGATTCGTATCACTTACTGCAACAGAAATTTAAATCAGAATAGCACAGTAATAAATACCGATTTTTGTAATTGTTACATAAATTATGGCATTACACGCCACGTTCGGAAAGTCGCTGCTTTAAAATCAGATTACAACGAAGAGTCAAGATTGGAAGATTTACAGCCGCACAATAACATTGTCCTGAAAAATGTGCTGAAATAAATAAAAAAGCAATCAATTTCCTGGTGAAATGTGGCCAAAAGATTTGGAAAAATAATTGGACTTGGAGCAAATAAAAAAGTCGTTTCTTTTCATCAGAATTAAGGTTCATTCATAATGACAAAGCGGGCAAATTAACGGAGACTCTCTAATTAACTTAAGTCCTAAGGTTAGCTTAATTTGCTAATTTTTCAATTATGAGGGGATTTCAAGCTTAATTGACTAATAGCAGGATCTTAACAGTATTTGTTTACCAATGTCGATTAGATTTTTCAAGAATTTTTGTAATTTGGTTTTTCACCACATATCAAAACGCATTCTTCGAATGTTAACGTATTGAAATTAGAGTAATAAAATACCAATTAAATCAGCGCACATTACACGCACTTTAGTCATCGCTTTGTTATTTCTTGGGAAAAGGTATTTACAACGCATTGGAAAACAAGTACTTTTCTTATCGGTTTCTCTTTATGTTTACCAGTCGATAATTTCACAATTTCGAAAATAATCGCTGGTTCCAACAGTCACAGTTCCAAGCTTTGAGAGTGGTAAGTCACCTAAGAAAAATGTTATTGACGTCACTGCAATGATTATCATTCAAATTGTATCAATTTCATGAGAAATTTTGTCTTCCTTATTAATTAACATTTAAAGTTCATTAAATTGTTTGTTGACCTAGCAGTGGCTGAATTTTACGCCTAATTTGCTCATTACTGACTGTGTAAAAAATCGGCACGAGCAGTCGCGACTTTCCTACAAATACGTTTTTTTTCATCGAATCATTTGTCGTTGTACTTGCAGATAAACATGTCCTTCCGTTGAGGTCGAGTAAGATTAAAACTAATGTCCGAAACTGACCGACGGACGGTGACCACTTTTTGAGTAAACTCGAAGGCGGCAGCACACATCCAGGTAATTTTTTGTAGTCCTCCGCCACGATTTGTGAGATTGCGCTTAGAAATAATTTTACTCATATTAGCGTCATTCTCGCAACGTGCGCTAGAAGCAATAAACAACCGGTTTATTTTTTTAATCGGCTTCAAATAAAGCGAACAATTTATTCACTTTGCAGGTGCATTTTTACTGAATTAGTGTGTACCACGTTGTTCGCGAAGCATGAAGAAGTTCGATCTTGATGAAATCCTAGTGTCGCTGGGGGGTTGGGGAAAATTTCAAAGTCTCTACTACCTGGTGCTATGCTGTGCTATCATATTCTCGGTCTTTCCGGCCATGAATTATATTTTTATCGCAAGAGACATCAAATACAGGTTAGTATCATCTTTTTAAGTTTGTTTTTCTTAGCGTTAAACGTTTAGGTGCAAAATCGATGCTTGCGAAAAGGAAAACGGCGAGTTTAATCCTGAGTGGTTGGAAAATGCGGTACCTTTCGAACAGAAAATCCCCAGCAAATGCTCGTATTACCAAAGCGAAGAAAATGCGACTTGTACCAATTTTAATTTGACTGTTACACTCAAATGTAATGACTACGTTTACGAAAGGGAGGAAACCACTATCGTTCACGATGTAGGTTTTCTTTGCGTTATTTTACCATTTTGATGGTAATTTTTAGTTCGACATTAAATGCGATGAAAATTTATGGAAATTGACGATAATTGGAACCATCAATGTCGTGGGAAAACTCATTTGCCTTCCCCTCGCTGGATTTTTCTCCGATCGGTAACGTTGAAACAACGCCTGGAAAGTTAACTAAAAGGAAATTTCAGATACGGCCGAAAATCGATGATCATCGTTAGCGTGTTTTTAAGCACCATTGTTGGTTTTATTAGATCTTTTTCTGTTTCTTATTACATGTACGTGGCGTTGGAGTTTCTCAATACTGTCGTCGGCTCGGGGGTTTACAGTGGTGCTTTTATTCTAGGTAAGGAAATAACACCCTCTAATCTAGGTCTATTCATGATTGTTGTAGCCCTTGAGCTGGTCGACTCCAGGAGGCGGAATCTCGGCAACAGTATTATTTGTTTAGCGTTCACAGTGGGCCATATTTTGCTGGGGGCGGCAGCTTGGGTGTCTCCAACGTGGCAGTTTATGACATGGATCACCTACGCCCCCGGTGTCTTGGTTACGTTCTTTCTCTGGTTCACCCCCGAGTCCGTGCGTTGGTTGATCTCCAAGAATAAATTTGACGATGCTGAGAAGGTTCTGAAGTCCATCGCGAAAGTCAATGGTGAAGAATTAACCGAAGAGACCATAAAAAATATTCCTTACATCGACCAGACTGACAAAGCCGAGGAAAATGAGACAATCCCCTTGATGGCTATTTTAAGAAAAAAGAGCCTTGTCATTCGAATAATTCATTGTTCCTTCACTTGGATCTGTTGCAACTTTCCTTATTACGGCTTAACAATTCAATCAGTGGCGTTGTCTCATGATATTTACGTCAACTACATGTGCGTCTCCGTGGTGGAGATCCCCGCGTACATTTTAGCTTATGGCGCCCTGGATCGGATCGGAAGAAAAAAGACTTTGGCTCTTAGTTTGATTTTCACCGGAATCGCCTGTATTAGCGTTGATTTTATCCCAGCAGGTGCGGCTCTCCGTGGAATAAACACAAACTAATCGGCTTGTTTCAGGGAGCCCGTTGGCGCTCGTTGTTTTCCTCTCCGGGAAACTCTTCGTCACAGTGTCTTACATGACAATTTACATTTACACAGCCGAGTTGTTCCCCACTAGCTCTAGACATTCCGCATTCGCGGTGTGTTCCATGTTTGGCTGCGTCGGCTCTATGCTAGCTCCACAAGTGCCGTTACTGGTAAGCCCCCATAATTTCGTGCAAGAGGCGCTAAATCTCTTTTTCAGGCCAAGGTGTATAAGCCGTTACCACTCATGGTCTTCTCCGCGTTGGCTTTCACGTCAGGATTCCTCTCGTTCCTATTTCCGGAATCCAACGACGTCAAACTCCCGGAGGAAATAGATAAATCGTGAGAGCGTAGCGGAATTTATAGTTGTAAATAATCATTTTAATTAGAAGAATTGTTAATTCGCACGTTTTGACTGGAAATCTGTATTATTTTAGATTAAGTTTTTGTACAAATAAAATAAAATAATCATTGCGAGTTTGATTCGGACTTAACAATGGATTCTTCACGGTCGCTCTTAAATTATGGCTGTACCTTGAGCGGATCGCTTCGCCAATTACATAGAAATAATAGTTATTTACTTCTTGAAAGTCGGAAAAATTACACATTGAGTTTTATTTTAAATTTTACCGGTAATAGTAAACAAATCAAAATTAAAGTCTTTATCGGACAGTGTCTGGAAAATTTTTTACGAGACGATTTTTCAGATAAGTTTTACTTCACTGGTAAGATAAAATTTATAAAAATACAGTGCTTTCTTGGAAATTAAAAATAAACGTCTCGGGTGATTCATAGGGTTCAAATTTCCTGTGGTACTTTTCCGGCGCGGTAATAAACATTGCTTATTGATTGTTTATAGTTTATAGTGTCAGGTATAATTCAGATTTTTTCCGTGTCATGGCATATTTTTCTTACACTTGTTGCTCTCGGCGATTATTCAAAACCGTCCGTTTTTCTTTCTTCACAATTTATTGCTAGTTTGTAATTATCATATGAAATAAAAGCCAAAGACATTCTGCAGTTTATGATTTAATTACCACGGTTTTATGTTTATGCACTCATTGTTTGTCTTGAACGACCTCGAATATTACTAATGTAGCTCTTATAATTTTTATAGCTGAGATAGTATCTTGCAAAATTGGTAAAGGTATTTAAAAGTAAAATTAGCAAAACTCTGTTCCGGGGAAGCACGCAAAAAACCGACCTTCTGGAAATCTTGCATTAACCACACGTTGTATAATTGTTCTCTGGATTATAATATTTTAGCGGAGTTTTTTAAGGTTTGACGAGTGCTTATTATTGGATGTTTCCGGTGTGAATTCGCATTATGATGACTAAAAATCTTATTACTTCAGCGTGACAAACTGTTTTAACAAAGTTCGAGTTATTTTTACATCAAGGATGGTATTAAAAGGAAATATGGTTCTGCCTTTGAATAAATAAGTCGTATTGTTATACCCATTTTTTTATTACCAATCTGAAAGGAATATGAATAAACATCGACGTTCATGGTTTGGAAAACAAATAACTGGGCGCCCAACCCAGAGATATAAATATGGGCATATTAAAAAGGGTGAAAGTTCGCCCAAGTTTCTTGAAGGTTGGCCTAGTCGCTAAACGATGGCGCTGTCTTCTGATGGTGCCCGTGCGGTTATTACATCACACTTTTTCTGTCATCTCGTAATTGTATTTTATGTACATAATGAATGACAAATGCGCGTTGTTAATCACAGCTTAATTAATATTATCTAATTTACATCAAATAGGGACACTGAAGTTCTTCATGCGATGTGACTGGAAAATGAGAAAATCATCAGCACATGTCAATGGTTAAACTAGCCTGGGAATTAGCACGGTTAACGCAAGTTTAACAATATAATTGATGACAGAATCGATTTGTCAATTAGCTAAGTGCACACAGATTGATTAACACCAAATTATAATTATCTGAATAATTCCGATTTATCTTTATCTCTGTGCAGCAATGCGGGAACTGCATTAGGGAAGTCGTCACAACTAGATTTTTGATTTCGCAACAAGTTACGTCACACATTTTATGTAAAACTAGAACGCACGTTAATTCTACCAACCTTGTTAACGCGGGAATTTTAAATTAAATATTGCTGACAGATAACGCTTTATTATTTATAAAAAAAATACAAAATTGATAAAATACTTTAAAAATAAAAATAAAATATTTAATCAGTTAATTTAAACACTCAAAAACATATTAATTGCGATGTGAAATTTCGACTGTTAATGGATTACATAATTCAAAAGACACTGCTTCACTAGTTTTAAAATTTTCGTAAGGAAGGCTGCTGCAATAAATAATGAAAGGCGCAACTACGATTATAAAGTAACAGGAAATGGAAAAGCTGAAGTAACAACTTTTCCATTTCCATTTACTTTATAATCGTACCTGAGCACTACACGCCCCTCATTATTTATCCCAGCAGCCTTCACGTAAGATAAATTATGCTGTGCAGAAAATTTTATGTGGATAACAAATAAAGATCCCGTGTAGCGAACCAGTCGGATACACGTTCGCGTGGACAAAAAAAGTTTGTACTCCTTTTTCTACCGGAAAATTCGTAGATCAGCGCTTCGTAAAACATCATAATGTGTTCTACAAGCTGCTCTTTTGGAAACTCGAAAACACACTTCGGACACTTCAGACGTGAAGTCACTTCTTCTGCTTCTGCTTCTGCCTTGGGAACCAAATCGGGTTTCGGAATGGCATCAGAAACGGATACTGCAACTTGAAAAGCCTCAGCAATGTCTTGCATAACATAGTTTCTGGCAGACTTTGTAGGCTCCCGACAACGGTTTAACTCTTCGGCACACTTTGAGCACATGGTGTGCCCACTTTTACAGATGCGGGTTTCTTTAAGTAATGCTTGACAAAGGCAGTTTAAAGCATCGATTATTGGATTCTCTGCCATTTTCCACTAAAATTAAAATGGTTTATGAAATTAGAGATTACTTTAGTTGGTTTACTTACGAAGAGCCTTTTTTGCACGCACTTATTGGGACGACTGATGAGACGACTTTGTTTTTGCTAGTTTTTGTAGAAAGAAGAAATACTTGATAAAAGTTTAATGGTGGGAAGGAACGGTGAAACGCAGTTGTTTATCTAAATAGGCAAAATTCTGATAAAGTTCTGCGTATAATTCAAAATTTTGTAATTTCTTGAAAATGTTGCACTAAAATTACCAATACATATTACGAATTTTAGGGAAGGACTAGATGGCCTTCTGTAGATCTCGTTTTTTTCGTGAACCTCGCTTTTCCGTGGCGTTGGATATTAATTTGAGATTGTTTAATTGTTAGATTATGAGACAAAAAAGGCGAGTTTTACAGAATTCTAAGGGCCACCTAGTTAATTGTATTTTGTCATTTAACATTTAGTAAAGAAAGTTTTAAAATAACTTCAAATTTTGTTTTAATCATCGCTCTGATGATGGTAGCATTGCGTAAGCATTTTTTGACAAAATTTGGTGTTTGGGAATAAATTGTAATTTTGATAATTGAAATTTCGTGTTTTTCGATTTTTCAAACTCTGATACAAATAATTACGCATGACAAAATGTACAATTTCTTGGAAATTTTCAAATAAAAAACAGACTTGAAGGTTTAAAAGAAAATAATCAACGGGCTTCGCTATTAAAAATTTAACAGTACTACACAGAAAATTCATAAATCAGGTAGGCTGCACTTTTCATGGTTTCTGAGCCCATTGCAAATTCTATTACAATCAAAGAAGAAAAAAATGTAAGACACACGGTGAAATCTCTGATTTAGGCACTACGTCATGTCAAGAAAAAGAGATATAACAGAATTTCGCGAATTTATATAAATTGGTGAGTTTCTATGAATAAATTCATTCATTCGCAAATGAACATTGCATTTCAATAATTCTCGATAATAAGAATTATTATTCACACAGGGTGTTTGGCATTTTCGCTGCCATATTTAAAACAGACATATAGAAAAATTGCCAAGTCAAAAAACTTTAGAACATTTTGAGATTTCAGCATAAATGGGGCTACAATAATTTATATTTTGGAACTCATTATTTGGAAACGACCCGTTTGTTTAAGTTTATTCATTTATAAATTGGTATTGACCATAGGCTGAGTTCACCCGATTTCCTCGCTGACTGTCTTGTGATTTCGTCTAACTTCACCAGATTTTTTTTTGATGTCGTCTAACACCTGATTTTCAAGTAATATTCTCTGATTTTCTATTGATATCTTAATATCTTAATATGTTTATAGCATAATGATTTTTCCTTATTGTCTAGTGATTTCTCATTGATGACATGACTTGTCAGAGGTTAATACTTTTCAAAAATGGCATACACTTAACTTCCTCTTATTTCCTCGCTAATTTCCCCTGATTTCCTTTAGATTTCGTTAAACTTTCCCTGATTTAATTGTGATTTCGTCTGGCTTTTCCTGGTTTCCTATTGATTCCCTCTGATGTACTAATTATTTTCCAATGATTTTTTTAATTTCGTCTAAGTTTCCTTGATTTCGTAACGAATTCCTCTGATTTATAGTGATTTACTAAGACTGATGCACTGATTTCCCAGGAACATTAATCTCAAAAGTTAAATTTTTCTAAATTGGCATACGCAAAACTTCTCTTGATTTCCTTGTATTTATTTTTGTCTAAGTTTTTTTTGACCAAATTTTCCTGATTTTTTTATGATTTAGTATAACTTTCTCTGATATCTTAGTGATTTCCTCTGATTTCCTTTTGATTGGCCCCTGATGTTCTAATATTTTCCCCTGATTTTTTAGTGATTTCGTCTGACTTCCCCTGATCAAATAATTTCCTCTGATCTCCTATTGATTGACCCTAATTTTCAAGTGATTTCTTATTAATTTACCTGATTTCCTCGTGATTTTCCTGGGAGGTTAGTTAACCTCTCGGGTATCGCTGTTTGCAAAAAAGGCTTATTTACGCTCTTTCTTGAACTCGTGCAATTACACATTTGATTCTCAGTTTTTGAAGAAACACAGTTCAATTCATGGAATTCCACAGTAATTAAGGCGATTTCTGAGTTAGTGTCCGCTAAGTCATAAAATGGTTGGAAGCCATGACAGGTATATACCTATCTGTTTGCCCATCAAATGATGATCTGTGATACTCAATAATGAATTCGCGCGCTTGTTAAGAGGAGTTTCTAAACATGTTTCCAGATGTTCAAGTGTAAGTTACGCATACATACCAAAAACACACCTTGATGGTCAAATTAAAAATAAGCCGAACTCGATTAATAAAGCAATCTCCGCTAATGTTTTCTTCGTTGTTCGGACGGATTTAAATAAGTGCCGAGACAAAAAAGCCGCTACCGGCCATGTTGTGTGTACAAAAAATCAGACCCTTTTCTGAACTGTTTCCTGCATCTTTATGAGCGTCTCTCGACTTAATGGTTATGGTTTTGTCCCCACGAAACCGACGTACGGCGATACTCCAGAAAACACAGGAATCGTATCTCGAGTTTTAAAAATTTATTTTGCGAAAACCAAACGGCCGAAGAGGACGAAAACCGGCCACTTTGTTAGTTTGAAAACTCGTCGATTTTTCTAGCGGGGCAAAAGGAGCAAAAAAAGTATGGTTCGGACGTGAAAACTTCCTTAAATTCGCATCTTGTCGAAATCGAACATCTCAACTTTAGAGAGAGGCTTACACAGCGCGTTTTAGTATAGAGTTAATTCCTGAATTATTCCACTCGGAAAGTAACATTTTTTCGTGTAAAATGTGCTAACCTTAGGCTACGCACATTTACATTTAATTTTAATTTTCATCAAAGTAACATTCCCAGTTATTACTATGCTTTAATTACACATCTGTTGGAGTATATTACGCACATAAAAAACAAACCGACATGTACTTACGGTTTTATTTCTAACGGCCTTCTCTGACAAGGTCGCAACGAAAGGTGTAATTTAATTAGGATTCATTTTGTCTATTATCTATAATTAGGTAACCCCACATTATTAGTTGTTGCTTTGTAATTAAAAAAAAAGTTATGATAATTCAAAAGTTGGCAAGTTTTCAATAGTACCTACTCAAATTTTTGAAGTGACGTCTCAGATTTTGTGTGTATTTAAAGAACTTTAGTAGTGTCTGGGATTTCTTTTTCATATCTAAACAAATTTGCTTTTAATGATAATAACAACTTATCAACAGGAAGAACTAAAATTGTCAAACTAATGCATTTTAAAGCACTTTGAGGCGCGACCAAAAAATTCTAAGAAATTGTGAAAGAAGCATTTATAGTACCAAACAATCTTAGGAAATCCCAAAAGTCGGACAAAAGAAAACTCAAATAATGAGGGGTCCGGAAAGTCGCGCACCACCGTGAACTGTATAATCGGACAATGCCATGGATCACCGGAAAAATGTTAAAGAAAATCCATGTCTTCAATTTTTCGAGATACGATAGATTGAAGAGTAAAAGTTTGATGCCTAAATTAACGACTTTCAGACACACAGTTTTAGTCATGAATTTTCCGAAAAACTACAACTTTCGACATTTGGAAAATCTAAGAACTATTTTTTATGGAAAAAATTGCGAGAAAAACAGTGACGCAAACTGTTTTTTAATAATTCTGATAGTAACAAAATTAGGAAAAATAAAAATCAACTATCCGAAATTTTGATCGGCCATATCTCAGTTATTTGTTTTCGGATCTAAATTTCAATCCCAGATTTGGAATCTGTGCAAAATTTTGCGTAAAATGAGGTATAATATATTTTTAATCGTGAATTTTTTTCGAAGATTTTTATTCATTTTCATTCATTTTCGAATTCCAGAATTTCTAGTGGTCTTTTTTAATTCGAAAGTTTTTCGACCTTGCGTCTTTACATTATTTATATCAGAAATACTGGCCTTAATATTTTTAATGAAAGTAATTCCATAAAACGCATTCTTTCATTACCCCAAATGCCTTAAAATGGCCCACGTTTCAAGATAAATATAACGTTAGAAATTTTAAAGCAATCAATATTTGGAACTTAATTAAGGCATGTGTTATTTCAGTTCCACTTCATTCTAGGTCGCAGTCCGTAAAATCAGTAGTAAAACTTGAAAATTAATTTTGCGAAATCAATCATATTTTGTCACGGCCAAATCAAAATAAGTCAAAACTCATATTATTATATTTAATATCAATCAAGTTCAAGACTAATTAACTTTGATTTCAACGAAATTAAAGCAACCCCCTGTGGCCGGATTCCACACATATTAAAATCTTTATTAACATTAACCGTCAGAAGCGTCAAATCTTGTCATTTTTAACGACAATAAATTCCCTGATGGCGATCCCATTTGCGTGCGTGAGCATCGAAAATCTTTTAATAAAAGCCGGTAATCAAAACATATTAGAGCCGAAAAAATTTTAAATTTACATCTGACTATTTTATCGTAGGAACGTGTACCGAAAATAAAACTTTGTTGAGTAGCTTTAAAATTTATGGTCAAATTATACAGGAACAATAGTGAGCGTCCAATGTATAAGAGATAATTTAAATTCAACGCGTTGTTGACTATAACAAGTAGTATTGTTGTGCAGGGCGACGGTCAAAAGTCGTGTTAACAGGTATTAGAGACGAGCACTAATGTGCCATCGTTGGACGTCATAGGGGTTTCGACAAGGTGCTAAAGTGGAATGCTTTGTACGGTGACCTGGAACCGACAGACGTCTGGCGCCCCCTACTGTTATCTATGTTTTTCTTATCAGATGCATCGCCGCCCCTAGAAGAATTCCGTCGAGGGTATTTTATTATGCACTTGATTATCAATACGGAAATAAATTTCAACAACTTGAATGGAACGGTCTTCAGGGAAACTGAGCTTTTTCAGGAAGCGCGGATGAAGAGAATTGTGGGGCTTTAGTCGACAACAATCACTCCAGATCTATTACCTGATAATGCATAATAAAGTATTTCTCTCAGAACATGCATTTTTATTCTCCGAACGAAGCATCAATTTTAACGGCGCAATTCGTGCCTTTATTTTGTCTTATAACTCGAAAAGAACAAGCACTGTGCTTAATGATGTGGAATAAATATCTACTAACAGAGAGAACACAGAAAAGCATTTAACTTCTGTTAAGGGTGTGATTAAGACCAGAGGTCACGAAACAATATTTCGTAGAAGAATGATCATAAAATTGAGATAATCATAATTTTAATTAATATCGGATAAAAGTCGAGCTCCATTTGTTTTACGACTAATTTGATTTGTCAGTGATAGAGTCAATTAAAAGTTGGTGAAATATGATTGTGGTGTGACCGAAAAAATGCCCACTTTTTCAAGAGCGTTATTTGATTAAAAATTCACGACCGATAAATTAATATGGAGAGCAGTCCCCGCTTTTTGTGCTCACATAGGTAAAAAATGTAAATGACGGAATTCCCAGCTGAACCCGCTTTTAATTGTTAGTTTTTACAACGAAAATTCTAAATTTAAAATTCATGATTGCAACAAAATTTCAAGAGACATATTAAATATCAAAGCGTTGTCGCTATGAAATTTTACAACAAGGAAGCCAAGAACAATCTTATTACGTCTTTAATTAGACAGAAATAATAAACCTACCACAACTTAGTTTACCCTGAGTCTTAATAAATTTACCGTTGAAACCTAAGGCTAGTTCAACGTAAAGGATTTGTAACAGTCAAATTTAATATAATAGCACTTTCGAGTTCTACTGTGGTTAATTATAACTTCTGGGACCACAACATGCGGTTTGGAAAGTGATGCCTGATAAAAGCGAAAGTGCCAAAGGAGACTGAACACTGGTTTAAAACTTTTCAGGTAAATCCATTTTAAATTACGTGCAGCTACCGATCTACGATATATTTAAAATTGATTACAGCGATTTAAATTGAACCAACTGGGAACATTACGTGGGTGGAGAAGAGAAACTACTGATAAAAGAGCAAATGAATTAGTCGGAAAGCGGGGAAGACTTTACTGTTTGTGGGGTTTCGTATTTTTTATCAAAATAATTGGGAAGCAGTTTGTTTATGTTAGATTTAAATTGAAAGGTTTTTAGTCAGGCAATTTGTTGAAAGTGTGTAGTTTGCGGTTTATTCATTTACTAAATCAAATTTATTCTGATTTTAGTGGCTATATTAAAATTGCAACGGAGCTTTACTGTTTTTGGTGGTTTTACCAATTATGCTAAACGTTTTGAGTTTGTGTTGTTCTTTCCAATAAATATTTTTTAATTTGCAATTTTTGCAATTATAGTAAAACCTCGTTAATCCAAAAAAAGTCGGACCGGTTTATTTTAAATTTTTTAATTTTTTTAAATCAGTGTCTTTTTTCTCTATAGTTTTGAAATTTGGCACTAGTAATCACTAATTAGTACCAATACCAAATTTGGTTGCTGTACAATTTAAATTACCAGAGTTACAGTTCGTAATTTTCTAGTTTTCGGTTTATCCAAAAAATTGAAACTTCTAGAATAAGTAACTTTTGCTCAACAATTTTTAAATTTAGCACTATTAATAATTAACTCTAAATTAGTAATTTCTCCAATGTTGGTTGCTGTGGCATTGAAGTTATTAGAGTTATAGTTTTTAAAATATTTTTTCAAAAGTTTTCGGTTTAAAAACAAAATTAGCCTTCTCTGCTTCATAATTTTGAAATTTGACACAATTATTAAAATTAAATTTGATTAATTCGGCTTAAAAATTACCAGAGTTACAACCTTTAATTTTTTTATAGTTTTTGGTTAATCCAAAAATAAAAAAATCTAAAATTAGGTTCGTTTGCTCTACATTTTTGAAATTTTGTACAGTCAATAATTGAGTAAAAATTAGTAACCTCCTTAAATTTGGTTGTTGTAGCGCCAAAATTATCACGGTTTCAACCCTTAATACAATTTTTTTTCAATTTTAATATAAATTTCTAAAATCTGTGGTTTTTGCACCATAATTTTGAAATTTGGCACAGTTAATAACTGAAACTGAGTACAAATTAGTAACCTCCATAAATTTCGTTGTTGTGACATCAAAATTACCAGAGTTTTAACCTTTAACAAAATTTTTTCCAATTTTCGGTTTGTTTAAAAATTAAACAGTTCTAAAATCAGTGTTCTTTGCTTTATAATTTTAAAACTTGGCATTATAAATTACAAAGCCCAAGTTAGTAACCTAGCCAAATTTGGTTTTAGTAACATTTAAATTACCAGAGTTACGGGTTGTAGTAACAAGATCTTGCAGTTTTTGGTTTATTCAAAAAAATAAAATTATTAAAATCAGTTTCCTTTGCTGTATAATTTTAAAATTTTGCCCAGTTAATAACTGAATATAAATTAGTAACTTTTCCAATTTGGTCGCTGTGGCCTCAAAATTACTAGAATTTCAACCCTTAATACTGTTTTTCTGCAATTTTCGGGTAAAATTTTAAAATTTGATACTATTAATAATTAGCTCTAAATTAGTAACTTTTCTAAATTTAGTTGCTGTAATATTTAAATTATTACAGCTTGTAATAATAAAATTTTACAGTTTTCGGTTTATCAAAATAATAAAAATTTCTAAAATCCGTTTCTTTTGCTCTATAATTTTGAAATTTGTGATAGTTAATAACAGAGTACAATATAGTAACCTCCTCAAATTTGGTTGTTGTGGTTTCAAAATTACCAGTGTTTAAACTTTTAATACATTTTTTTTCGCAATTTTCGATTCGTTTAAAAAATAAAAATTTCTAAAATTAGTGTTCTTTGCATTATAGTTTTGAAATTTGGCACTATCGATCACTAAGTCCAAATAAGTAACCTTGCCACATTTGATTGCTGTAACATTTAAATTACAAAAGTTATGGCTCGTAATAATAAAACTAACTTAGTTTTACGTATTTTTCAATTATTTCCTCTTCCTAATGTGCCAGTTTTCTGACTTTTGATGATTTTTTTTTTCTTTAAACGCGTTGTGAGCTAAGACAAACATTCAAACGCAATATTTATTTCTAGTATTTTAGATGTGTTGCACTAAATGCACCGTAAAGAAGTGTTCCATTCGTCTTTGATGTCCTTTTTCTTTGAAGCCTTACAGATTTTTATTTTGCCTACTAACCGAGGTCAACACAACGTTAAAGTCGGGACACTGCCGTAGAATTTACAATGAAGATTTTTTCAGCACCGTTTGGATGAACGTTTTTCTACAGTGATAAATGCAAATTTTGCCAAAAAGCGTTTTCCACGCTGCAATCATAAAAATGGAGCACATTATGCAAGAAAGTGTTTTTAGCGTATTGCCATCAGATGATAACAACACCTGTGCGAACATCGCGAATGAAATATTCGCAGTCATAAACATGCAAATGTTGCTATCCACTGTCCTATTTTTGTAGTTCGTTTCTATTCACTCAAAAAATAATATCTTTAGGAGATGTAAAGTTGAGCTTAAACGTGGCGTTTGTTGTAATAAATCCCCGGTAGAAGAGACGAATGGTAACATTAAATGCGGTAAGCAAGTCTTCGAGTGCTATTCTCATCCTTGGCTGTCAGAGAATAGAAGCTAGAAGCAGTGGTGGTTTCTTGCCTGAGCCAAACACACGTGCTTTAACCCGCATCGGAAATCGCGCCCTTTTAATACGACACGTTTTCCTTCCCCAAAGGTATCATGTTTACACCCTGACAACCACATTTTTGATTACTTTAATTAACAACGACAAGCGCCAAAGCGGAAGACACACGCTCCTCTGAACCTATCACATCAATCCTGACCGAATCATTGCGTTCATGAGGTCCTTTAGAGCTTGAAATTGAAACAGTATATTATCTTTACTTGAGCTTGACAAAGTACCGATCTTTTGGATAATTCGGCTTAACTATAATGTATGCACTGTGATGTTAAAATAAAGTTTCATTGTGGTAAAGCGAGTCCCAACACAGTTTAAATATGAGTGCTGTTTCCAGTGAAGTGCCTTTCAGTGTTCTCAAACTTTTGCAAGTTTGGACGGTTCTGTTAACTTTCAGTCCGACCATGTCAGGTTAGTTATGGATTACTTTGTTTATTTAATCAAAGAATCAAATTAATGCATGTTTTTTAAGCTTACTCTGCATTCTGTTAATTAAGCAAGATTTAATTGATGCTGATCAAACATGCGTTTGATCATTGTATTTTTAAATAAGTTTGCTACTGTGAAACGACAGTTGGAGGCCTCAGAGATTTAAACATGTGTGGACGTTCGATGACGTATGGGTCTATTATAATTACATGGAAAATAAATTTTAAATTCTAGGCGGTTGTCATGTTGAGTGAGGGGCGTTAAAATGCAAAGCGTTTTATTTGGGTTTGACAGGGTTAATGTTATTTTAATTCTGTTCTAAAAAATAATCATAATTTACTGTCCATTTTTTATGTCTTTATTATGTTCGATTCGTTGAATTTTGCCGACTTTTTGGATTTTTTAAGAAGCTTTAAGATCTTTTTGCCTTTATTATAATTCTCTAGATTTTCAGAAAATGTTCAGGGCCTAACAAGATTTTAAGTCTCTACAATTCTTGAGGATCCTCTAATCCTTTAGGTATCCACATCGAGTTATTTGGATTTCTTCCTATCTTTGAATTCTGAAGATTAGCTAGGATATCTATGGATTTTCTTGAATTGTGAGTTTTTATGGTGTACTTTGAGATTTTTGAAAATTCTCCGAAATTTATCAATCTTGTCCAGGATATTAAAAGGGCCTGATCCCATTCTTTAAAACTTTCAAAAATTCTTTATGATTTATGGAGTTAATTATTCAATACATTATTTTTTTCGTAGGTTAAACTACAAAAGTTTAGAACAAACACGTAAATTTTTTGAAATTTTTATTTTCAGAACAGCCAAAAATTTCAATTCGAGTATTTCAGTTTTTCAGAATCTTAAAAAATTTTTTAGACTTCCTTGGAGTTTTTAAAATACTGTGAGCATTAATGAAATACATATTCTGAGATATTGAATTTTTTGAATTTTTCAAAATTCTTCAAGCGCATTTCTAAGATTTTCTCTGCAATTCTCCAGGACTGTTCGCATTGTTTATTCGAATTCTTTTGATTTTATACAATTTTCTATAAACATTTTCTTACTTTTAGAATAAAAAATATGTATACAAAAAAAGGTAACAGACTGAATATTCTTTTTTGATTTAAACTTGAAATATTTCAGTTTACTGAATTCTTATTTATTTATTTTTTTTCAAATTTTTTGAAATTCAAAAATAGAATGATGGAATAGATGACATCAAAAAATCGAAATTCGACATTTTAGATAGATTACAAAGAATATAATAAATTTAAAACAAATCGAGACCCTCAGATGAGAAGAAAGTGCAGTATTATAAAATCCAAAGAACTAGAATCTGAACTAAGAATGCAACTTTAAATTTTATTTTAAATTAATTTAGAACTTAAAAAATCCAAATTTGAGGCTGTGGAACCCAAGAAAGCTCATGGAACTTTAAAATCTCAACATCCAAACTTGATTTTTCCTGCAGAGAATTTTTTGTAGATGCCAACGTTAAAATGGGGTTTTTTGATTGCACAGCAAGTTACACGATGCTGATTTTTTAAAACTTGACAGTTGCTTGTGGAGTCATTTATTAAACAAAATTGACTTGTACCCACTTCAGTTATCTAATATTCTATTTTTTTGTTTTTGGAAATGGGTAAAAGCTCTGCAGGAAAAGTGACGTAAAGCTGCATATCAGATTGCAGAACCTAAGAATCTAGAATGTAAAAAAACAGCACCCAAAAACTAATTGCACAAAAACGACGAAGGAAAATCAAAGCAGATTGTAAACGACAAGCTCGTCTAGACAAGCTTTATACTTTTTGTTCATAAAGCTAAGCTTTTTGCATCCAATATTTCAAAGTAACATTTAATATGTGTATCGAACGAAAATTATTCGTGTATGACAGAAATTTTCTATATTACTATACAGGGTGATTCACGAAGTGTGGTAAATATTCAAACTAATAATGGTCCCTAATATAGGGAGACCTAAAAAATAATCAAAAAAATTTACTGCCAAAATGGACCCAAGATATAACGCTTCATAGTTTTGGCCAAAACCGTTCGAGAACCGCTAGCGAGAGTGAAAGTCATAATCATAATGTAAACAAACCCTTATCTCTTAGCTTCAACAGAAACTGACTTTTTGCGACTATTAATCAGGTGGGACGATAGTCTTTTTAATTGCTTCAGTGTTAGTTTGACTCTGTGACGGGAATTTTTGAAATGTTTTTCAATAGTGAAATGGTCATGATCTACAGAGAAACTAGTGGAAATGCTCTTGCGGCTCGCGAGTTGTACAGTTTAAGTTTTCCAAATCGCCACGTTCCTGATTCTCGTGTGTTTGCAAGAATCATGCAGAAATTACGAGGACATGGTTCTTTTAAAATGAACCCAAGAAACATAGGCCCCACCGAAAGTGATCGCAAATTAGAAGTTGAAGAGGAAGTGTTAGATGCCGTTGAAGAAACTCTAGGCATTAACCCCAGACGATTACGACGAAAATGATTTAGAAGATTTGTTAGACGACGTTCCTTTAAACATAAGGGCTCAAATGTGCTTTTTTCAAGACGGAGCTCCTCCCCATATTGCGCGCATAGTGTCCGTGTGGTTGAGTAATAATTTCCACGAGCGGTGGATAGGAAGAACAGGACCAGTGTTGTGGCCCCCACGTTCTCCAGATTTAAATCAAGCCTGCATTGACAACGGGGGGCGGCATTTTGAGCAATTTTTGTAACATTTCCATGCGTAAACACAAGGTTTTGTTGAAATCGCAAAAAACCACATTCGTTTTTTGTTCGGTCGTCGTTCCAGTGACCACCAAAAGTTCTTTCCCGTGCACATTTTTCTAAACTTGATGGTAAAATTTTTTTTGGTGCCAAGTAAATGTATTTAACGTATACTGTCCCCAGTTTAAATATTTACCTCACTTCGTGAATCACCCTGTATTTGCATATTACCATGCTTAAATAAAAAATCTCAATAAAAAAAACAGTTAAATTAATTATTCTGAAATCTGAAAAAATTCCATGGCAATGCTTCTTAGCTACAAGCTAGGCACAAAATACTCGTTACCACCTTGTCATGTTAAAATTAGCCTTTAACTCGTAACGCTTTTTTAAGGTTTCATCCCCTTCACATTTTCTTGGTGACATTTTTCCATTACATCTAAATAGTAACATCACACTTTGGCTAATAAGTTAACTAACTATAAACTTTTTTATAACTTTAATAATACGAGGGGTTGGACTAAGAACGCACTTAATTAACTTCATGATTATACAGAGGGAAGTAAACATCTGGCTTCCTGTTTATAACGCTAGCTTTTCATTTTTAATTACATTTATGAAGTCATTTAAAATTTGCCCTTTTATTATAAAATAACCGTCTCTAATAAATCATTATTTTTAGAATAAATTAATTTAATTAAACTTGGTGTGGGAAATATATCATGTGTTTTCAGTAGAGCTCTGTATTTTGAAATTTAATTGGGAAGAGTACACATAGACCCATTATTAGACGTATTAAGTAGTAAAGTAGATAAAATAGAATCTAGTTTAATCTTTTCATTGTAGTTTAAGTGTAATTTTACCTGAGCATTGCACTGGAAGTGAATGCACTTGAAGCTCTGTATTATGCTTACGTGCTTGATAAAAGCTGTTGGGGTGTACAATTATTACATTTTCAAACTAGGAAGTTCTATTGTGAGCTCGTTTGTATTGGATCGATAAACCATTGTAGTTTAGCACTGTTATCTACTGCGAACTGTACAAATATTTACAAGGAGGTAGAATGAAAAATAATAAACAAAGTGGTCGTAAAATAGCATCCTAAAATATGATCCTTTATTCCATAAACATATTATTAAGAACACAAGTACAATTTTATTTGGCCTGCAATAAAACTGCATAAAATGCAGTGGAACTTTTCGTTTTTATTTCCGGGTTGGGTATATGAGCGAATTAAAATTTTATGCATTTTAATATCATCTCTACAAAGTTTCTTTTTATCATTCATAAAGACGAGAACAACTAATATGAAATTAACAAAATCCAGTTACACCCGAACAATAAACCTAATAACGGCAAAGCGAAGCTGTTAAAAATTAATTTTGTTTAAAATTAGCATCGTTAAGCAGTTTCCCGTTGACAGATGCGAAAGTTTAGCGAGATAAAAAGCATTTCAACACTGTAGAAACTAGGAAGGAAATGTTACAATGAGCTAAAGTTTTGTCGTTAAATTAGTTTCTCCCGAGGGTGTTACAAAGAATCCATAGCTGTTTAGGCCTCGTCTTCTTCATAGAAAAACATTTGGCGAGAATGGGAATCACGTTATTTTTAACGCCTTGAACTTCCATCGATGTGCACACAAAACTTCGTCCATTAAACTTATCTCTTTAAAAATTTTAGAGCCTGTTAAACATGCAAGGAGGTTCAATTAACAAGCGCACGGTTTTATGAGCACTATTCTCAGAATCCCAACAACCAACAATAGTAAATATTATCGTTATTTCGGTTGTTTTAATTAGATTTCCAAACAGAACACCTCTGTAAATAAGAACGGGCTTTTTAATCCAATTTTTAACCTTTTTACGAGTTGGACAGGGGCCACATGAAAGTTTGTGGTCTCTATTGTAATTTTCGACAAACGCCCACGAATGTTTTATAGTGAAATAGACTTCTAATTCGCTTGGTCACTCAGAATTAGGTCGATATTTTTACAAACTGAAATCAGAGCTTTGAATAAATCTCAGATGCAAATTGCTCGGAAAGCTCGTGTGACAAAGTGGTAGAAATATGTTTGACATTTATAACAGTTAGATGCTTTTAACTGCACAAAGTAACGCGGCTTGTAATAGCCTGAAAATGTAAATCATACGTGGGTTTATTTAAATTTTTGTGTTGAAAGCTTCCAACAGAACCTTATTGTCGTTGGCATTCTATAATGCATATCACTCTTTCATCTAAGATAGACGACCGTTTCGTTATTTCTTCGCGCTTAAATGATGCATTTGCTACGGAATTGTTCAATTATATCTTCTATTCAAGACCAATTAGCAGTATCGGAAATCAGCGACGTGAAATTTTGATTGCTCATTTATATTGTCGTTTTTTTGATCAATTTAATTAACGAGTTTCTTTAGTGTTTACTAAACGAGTTCCTTTTGAGACAATTTATAGCCAACAAATTGTGTTAATTTTTTTTTGTGCTTGGATACATAAATATGGCTCTTCTTGTACCTGTTTTGAGAGAAATAAATTTCTTTTGTTTTATACGTTGCCGCAACAGCTCTATTTATATTACAATAGCTTGATTACATTTAGAAAATTTAAATTTAGCTTCCCGCTAGGTATGCAGCTACGTATTTAATTACTTAACACTGTTCTAAAAAGATGTTTCCACTGAAATGTTTATTGTTCCTATTTGCTTTGCTTTTGGTTAATAATATAACAGATTTTATGTTGGTTTAATTTCAAGCTTGACGGTAATGGTGTTTATTTTTTACAGATTTCATTTGCTAATTCGGGCTATTTATAGAGCAAAATAGGCAAATTTTTAGTTTTCAGTCCGAAGCAGAATTAAAAAAAAAAGTATTAGGATTTACATATTACCCTAGTTAACGAATTATGGAGAAAATTTGTACTGGAGAAGTCGAAAGTCATTACAAAAATACTAAATAAAATGGAATCTGAAGTCCGTTTTGCTCCATCAGGTCCGGGTTCAGAAGTATTCTTAGAAAATACTATAAAAAATTTATTTTCTTTACTTTTTCTTGAAAACTTGCAAACTTACGGAATTTAACAATTGTTTTTTAAAAAGACAATTCATTAAGCTTTCCATCGATCTATAATACTGATCGCCGAGGTTGGCAGTTTCCGTGATACTTTTGAAATCTGATTTTAAAATCACCAAAAAATTAATTATTTTTATATGCATTTTTCCAAATAACTCAAGGATTATTCCAACAATTTTTCATCGTAATTGAAATGCTGCATATATTCTTTGCTACTTGTTATCATTGTGCCCTTTTTCATTTTTGTTTTTTTATTTGATTTTCGTCTCATTTCTATTAAATTTTTCCATTCAATAATGTTGTTCATTTTGCCATCTTACATTTTTTGATTTTTATCTCACGGGATTTCCTATTAGTCGGTTTGTGTCTTTTTTCAATTGATTTTTTTTTCCATTTTATTATTCTTCACGTTTTGGATTCTGCCATTTTGTCCATTTTTATTTTAATTTTTTTGATTAAGTTTATTTTCCACTTTTGTTGAATTTTTTTCCATTTTTTGGCATTTACATACTACCCTTTTATTTTTTTTTATTTTTGTTTCTTTTTTAATCAATTTTTGCCTCATCTGCTTTGAATTTTCCTCCAAATGGTTTTCCATCAGATTCTTCCCTTTGTCTTTCTGATATTCTGATAAATGCATTGCTAATTACTCATTATTTAGAAGTTACAGAAGAACAAACATTGAGAAGTTTCTAAAAAAAAAGTTGTTTCCGATTTTTTAGCGATTTAAGTAAAAAGTCAATGCCATTGTTTACAAAATCTTAATTTTTGGCAAATACTAAATTTTAAAATGACTTTAATGCTAACGCAGCCTAGAAACATGGAGTAGATTTTAGACTACTTTTTGATAATAAAAAGTTTTTGATTTGCTTACGGGCAAAAAATATTAGAGGGTAAAAATCTTTGAAAGAAATTTCTAATTCTTTTTAATTTTTAACAGTTGCTGCATAATTTTTGTCTATGACCTTCTATGCTGAACATTTAAACAAATTAGAACGTTAGATTTATCGAAGAACTACAATTTTGTGGGGATTCAAATAAAAATTTTTACAAAATCTTCGAAATGTGATTTTTTTTCTAGACGTGACGTTATATTCTTTGTTATATAATTAATTCAATTCATAGTATTATGACGTTTTGTATTAAAAAATCAAAGCACCAATTTAGGAATTTTTACGCAAAAAAGTATCAAAAACTTTTGAAAAGCCGTTAGTTTTTAGAAGTTTTCATTGTTTTTTCAAATATTTTGGGAAAAACTAACTTTTCCGGCGACTTCTGTAGTTTGTTGGAAAGCTTATTTAATTACCTTTTTATCGATGTTTTATAAAGCTTCATGATTTTAACAAGTGGTGAAGCAAAATTCACAAAAATAAACTGAAAAAAAATCCTGACCTGTAGGAGCAAAACGAGTTTCGGATTCAGGATCAGGAAGCAATTCTAGGAAAGGATTTTCCACAAATGTTGTTCAAAATCGGCTTACTAAAGTGCAAAATTATAAAATAGAAAAGCTGATTTTTTGTTCTTTTGCGTTCAATCAGGTAATGCGCCGCCCAAGAATTTAAGCCGCCAGAAATGCCATCGATAGAATGTCCCTCTAAAACTGCCCCATTAAAATGTCTGTGTCAAGCTCAAAATCCCGTCGCTTTTGGCTGACTGAGTGCATGAAACTAAAACGAAAAAAAGCCAGACAATTCCACACATGCAGACGCCGGTGCATCACCATCTCAGCGGAAGAATTCCCAGATCAAGTCTTAGCCATCCAAGCACATGAAACGGATTAAGATAATGAAGACTAAATACGAACGAATCTAATATCTAATTAAATGGCGTTTAGAATCCATGCGAAGCGTTAAGCTAATAGCTCGAGGAATGCGAAGCGACTCTGAGATTATTAATAATCCACATATGGAGTAAATGAGGTGCAACAGTGACAGTTGACGAGAAGAACAGCTGATTTTGACGTTGCCGTCACCGCTTGCGTAAACAATGAAACCGGTCGTCGTCGTGCCGACAACCCAGTTGTGAATTCCTTTTATTATAACTTTCTTTACTTAAGAAATATTTGCCATTGCCACGCACAAAAAAGGGGAACTACCGAACCTATAAATTCAATATTCACACTTCGACTGGCTTGCTTTGAATTAACTGTTGATTTTTTCTTTAGGAACAATAGAATTGATTGAAGGAATCCGTGAGGAAGCTTTTACAAGTGGTTCCAACATTTGTACCGAGAAAAATTGTTTATTTTTCTTTTTATATGACAAATGATTAATGATTTTCTCATCTAATAAAATTACCCTCACACTGCGCTAAATAAAATATACAAACTCCCGTGTGAATGTCTTTCAACGGGCGAGTGAAATAAGTTTCAAAGGTTTATTTAAGAACACCTGAGCCAAGTAACAGCGTTCTTTTTTCAAAAATACCACGTGTCCAGGCTAAAAATATACTACCCTTCTAGTTACTAAACTGAAGTAATAAAACCGCAACAATTATTTGTTTTAGCGCTTCTGTTCGACCAGGATGTAAACGATATCGTTGACAGTCAAAGATGTTACTTCGTCCAAATATTTACAAAGGACGTCCTGTCACTGTCACACTTTCATCCCCAGATACCTTGAGTATTAAAAGAATAATGTCTGATGTGTCGAGAACACAACGACCTATAACACTGTTTAAATACTTGACATGGCGCCAAAAACTCGAGTAAGACAATGCCAATACCTCCGTCACTCCAAATGACCAGATGTAGACTGCGGAATGCTTCCATAACCGCATTTTCAACACTAACCTGGTCAATTCTTAACTACCGGGTGTCTAAAAAAGGAACTGCTCGTATTTTTAGACAAAAAAATGTAAGCACTGTTATTGTTTGTCGATATAAATTGTCTTGCGCAACACCACATTTTAGCACTACTGCAATGAGTTAAATGCAATTTTTAGATCGACGGAAATGAAGCTTAGAAAGTTGTTGACACGACGGAAATAAGCATAATGAGAAGTGGAAAGCTTTTTTAATTTTCAAATCGTTCATAAGTTGCCGTGTCGGATCGACTTCAAACAACTAACAAGAGTTACAAGAAAGTTATTTTTAGTGCTGCACCGTTGGGAAAGTTCGCTTTTTTATTTTAGTTAGCGTTTCAAAGTACAATTTCGAGTCCATTTAGAGTATCTTGTAAAGTTTGTAAGCTGTTGGAAATGTTGACCAAGATGTGGGTTTATAGATTTGTCCTACTGACCATCTGGAAATGGTGAGCTATCTTGAGCTATCTGTGGCATCATTTACACACCGAGCGGGTTTTGAGCTATTTTGATTTGTGCGAAATTTTTGTAGTTCTCTCGACAAATTTCAAAAATAAAAACAGTCAAATTGTTGTTTTTTTAGTTTATTGCCTCGTTTCTCTCAAAGTAGGAGCCGTTAAATTTTTACTTTAGTTTTTAATCTACTTAATGACCTGTATAATACAAATGTGAATCAAAATTTGCTGTATCAAACGCTCTAAAAAAAATTAAATTGTTTGGCAAATAAAAAAAATATTACAAAGTATCATAGATTATGTATGTAGTTTTTGTATGCACTTAGAAAATAATCCGAGAAATACAGAGAATTTGGAAGTTTTAAATTGATTGATTGAAGTTGAAGTTGAGTTGATTGAGACAAAAAGTCCAAAACATTAGAAGATATAAAATATCTAGAAAATCTAGAGATTCAATGAAACCAGAGAATTCTTAATCCAAAAATTACAAATTTCAGAAAACCTAAGAAACTAGAGAAAAGCAATTGAAAACTCGCAAGGATTCAGAGAATTTGGATGATCTGAAGAATCATAAGAATCTAAAGAGGCTAATAGATCTAAATTTAAGCTTTCATACTCAAGAATTTAAAGGAGAAGCCAGGGAATCTGAAGTATCTAGATAATCCGGAGAACCGGAAATCAGAAGATTACTTACTTTTTAGAGCCCAAAACAATGTAAAAGATCCAGAGAATTAAGGAAATTTAAATTTCTGAGTTCTGAAAGATTTAGAAAATCTGGAGCATCTAATTTAAGTTGCTGAAAGAAAGCATCTGAAGTCGCTCACAAAATCCAAAAAATGTATACAGGGTGATGAAAAAAAGGCGCCGTGGGTGGAAGTACCTTCAACCATCTCAAAAATGAAGACAAAATTAATTTAAACTCATTCCTTTCCACAATATGGATTTTTTTAAAAGAAAAACTTGACAATGCTGCCCCACCCTTTCTAATAAAATTTTGCATTAAGCAGTCTCCGTGACAAAGCAACTAATACTTAGAGCTTTACAATGTTGCAACATTGAAAAATTTTCTACAGTCAAGAAATGGTACTTTTAAACGTTTAAGAAACTTGGTTTAAAGCGTTTTTTGTTTTTTTTTATACAGAGTATTATTAACTGTAAAAAATGTAATACATATTTAAATTACAATGAAATGAAATGAAATGAAATTATTATAAAAGTTTTAATCGTGTATAAAAGATAGCTTCTATCTTTGTTAAAAAAGCACAAATTTCGTTTCGGTTTTCAATTTTGGGCTCAGGAAAGAATTAGCTGCACCATGATAGGTAGCATGGCCCCCTTTTTTTATCACTTTGTATACAGATTGTACAAAGTCTAGAATCTTATAATGTGTATCTCGGAAACCAGAAAATTTTTAAACCTACTAAATTCCAAAAATACCGAAAATTCACAAGATTAGGACAATCTTAAGAGTAAGAGAACTATAGTAAGGTATTAATACGAAAATACTTAATACCTACAATTCAAAGGATCTAGAAAATTTGCGAAATTCAGAGAGTTAAAAGAATCAGAGAAAACTGGGGAAAATCGTAGGAATTTGATAGAAGGAATTTGAATAAATTGTTTTGACAGGCTTCAGATATCTATAAGAATCTACAAGATCTAAAAACAGCTAAAAAAAGGCTTAATAAACAAGTAACAGACTTAAAATGCAGCCCTAGAAAGCAACAAAACCAAAGAATCTATTGAATTTTAGCAATTGGAGAATTAAGGATGCCTGCAAAATCAAAAGAATTTAAAGAAGTTAGAGAATTTAGAGGATTCCAAAAACCAGAAGGATTAAAAGTAAAAATCTCAAGAAAATCCCCAGGATCACAAGAATTTAAACAACCTACACTAAAATCTAAAGCGTCTAAAGGATTCAAGAATGTAAGAAATCAAAACAATAAATCCATAGAATTAGAAGTGAAAGCACAGCAAATTTGTATTTACAAAAATATTTTAAAAACAAGAAAAAAAAAACAAGAATCTTTTGAAACATTTTGTTGCCAGTTGAAAGGATTTAAGTGATTGAAAGAATCAGAGAATTTAGAGAATGTTCAGAAATGGAGGCTCTTCCAGTATACAATGTGGCTAGAGTGGCAAAGAATTCTAAGCACCTGACAGGAAATTATGGAAAAATTTATCTTGAAAGATTAAGAGAGCTTCCTTTATGTACAAAGTTTTGGTGTAAGATCTAGGAAGTACATTACAAGGTGTCTTTTTCCTTTCAAAAGAAACGAACTTACTTTGCGACTTTGTGGTTTTTAATCGATCTCCTGATGTTACCTCTAATTGAATCTGACATCTCAATCCTGCCTATGACATAAACGTCTATTTTACGAGGGAATTATCGAGTTGGATTCGATTAAAATTTAAATCTAAGTTGTCTCAATTGAATGGGTTTAATCCTATAGATCCTGACGTTACCTTGCATAACAGGAATATTCCTCCTTATGCTTGTTCTTGAAGCCGAGAATCTCGTTTACATATAAACTAGTAAAATAAGACACGTCGAAGAATACGTAACACGTCTATTTTGAGACTTTCGTCATTAAGGAACAATATTAATGATCTCGGAGGTATTAATCTTATTCCTCATCTTTGACGTGCGATTACCACAGACGACAGTGTCGTGTAATTTTGACTTCATAGCGAACGTGTGCTTTTGTAAAATCACTCAAATAATATTCGATCACTTGTATTTTATCTGTCGCCTTCTTGATTAAAACAGTTTGTCTTGTAGAACGTGACCCGTGAAAAATAGTTGAACATTTTGCTATTTCCTTTTTGACCTAGTGGTTCGGAGGGGTCGAGGAAAATAATCGTACAATGTTCGGTGGTGCCTTGCACGTCGTCTGCTTGGTATTTATGTTCACCGGTAATAGAGTCGAATGGTCGCTCTATAAAATAATTGCCTTGGCGAACACACAACAATAAGAGCACTCTATCCGCTTTGTATTTATGTTCATTGTTATAATTATACCATACCTTGTTTGCTGTTTGGAAAGTCAACATAATACGCAGGCTAATCATGAAACAATCAAGTAATTGAATACACACTTTACCACTGACAGCGTTTATTTTGACGATGATTACAAAGAAAATTCAATTATCTCACTTCAATCATAATTGTCTGCTCCAGCCGACCAGACATAATAAAAACAATGTATGGTGGTAATACAATGAAAAATTATTTTCTCCATCATGTATCAGATTTCAAGCTCTGCAGAAAGTTAAACTGATTACCGTGTTAACTCCACCATGTGCTAACTTCAGTTATTAATAAATAATTAATTTAGTTCAAGCGTCCATTTAAAACAAAGTTCCTGACATACTTTGCGAAAATCGTTTTCATCGGAAACGGATCAACTTTCCCAATTAAAAAGTCTACTCACTGATTTCCACCTCTTTTTCTAACATCTTAGAATAATTTAATAATAATAACGTCTTAAGGGAGTTCCGCATCTGAGATTTTTGTTATTTCTAGTTAAGATAATATCCGACCACTTTGTCTATTTTAGAGTGCCCTACAGGAGATGTATTTTAACTCTGCGAAACTAAAACGTTCGTTCTGGAATTGGTTGTACTGACTCAACCGCACTTGCTTACCTGATAATAATTACTCGTGCTTGTGGTCAAATCCGGACTAAACCCGGTGATTTCTATGTAAATTGGAATTGTGCATTAGCCGCATTGCGAAAATTACATGCAGAATTTACTTAATTTCACGTTATCAGTCAGTAATTAATAATTATATTAGTGCTGGAATTGTAATGAAGACGGCTAAAATGGGGCTTTTATTACAGGGGGCAGTATTAACTAGAAGAATGGCCCTCGTATGTGGATTTAAGCTCGTTTGCGAGCTGTTGAAAATGTGGGTGACATAATTAGAATATCGATTTCCTGCTTAAAAATTCTCATTAAAAACTGTGGATTTCAGGGCGCGTGAAAGTTAAAAAACAAAATAAATCGTACGTCTGCATTCGGTCGTTTAGTAACATCACTTAAATTTTAACTGACATGTCGCTACTAAACTGCGCTTAATTGATTACGTCCATTCCGAATTAAATTCCTAGTGTAAATTTATAGCCAGGATTTAAAATTTGTACTTTGGCGTGTTTCACACATTCATTATACTTAAACTCGTGAAATCCCACATCGTGTTGAAAACGTTCCAGTTGTCTATATATTTTATTTATTTATTTTTTTATAAATAGTGCAGAGTTGAATAATACAATGGTTGGAAATCGGCCAACCATTTAAACCGTAATCCTTCCCTCTTCAGTCAGTAACCGTAGACATTAAATAAACTTGCAAATAAATCGTTTTGTTTCAGGATACACTTGGTCTAGCACTGCAAAAAGTGTCCTAGACCACAATTTGGGTCTGTCGCCAGTCTTCGATGATTTTACGATAAGAGAAGTCGAAGCCATCGAGGGTCAAACTCTTCTTTTACCTTGCACCGTCAGATATCTCGGCGATAAAGTTGTAAGTTTTATGATCTGCGAAGTTGTTTTCCACTTACGTCAAGACCCAATTTTCACTAAATCGAACACAAACTTGTAATTTATAATTTAGCGCTGACACCTCATTGTGAAGCCACAGATATAATAAAAGTGTAAAACAGTGCCAGGATTCGATGGAACTGCACACACTGGAAGATTAATTGTGGCAGATAAAATTTTACGATTCGCGAAAAACTCTACACCTGTAGCAGACGCGAGAAGATAACATCGCAAAACTTCGAAATTTAAAAACATCACATTAACATTGCTTCAAGCGGGAATTTCTGCTTCTGTCGTCATAATGGTTATGTCTGTTCTTGAATTATCAAAGCTAAAATATTAAACGGATACTATCAAGGGAATAAAATATCCAATCCTTTCCAGACTTCCTTGTTAAAAGTTTTAAATATGAACAGATAAAACGATACGAGTTCAACAATTGCCTTAATCATTATCAAGTTTCTAAATGAATATCATTGTAAGGAGCTCTTTCAAAGACAAATTTCAATTGCAATTGCTCTTTGATTTCCGGGATTCATCACCCACTTTTTGAAAGATTATGCTCGCTTCACAAAGAGGCATAATAACATTTTTTATTCGAATTTTGGCGACTTCGACGCTTTGTGCTGCGGAAAATTACGAAAGTATGCCACAAAAGATTAAATTTTTTTAGAACGAGTCAAAAATTTTCTATAGGGTAAAATCGGGTGAGATGGCCAAGCGGGAGAGATGACCAACAGCCAAAATTTCAACAAAATATTGTTCGATGACGCTGTACATTTTCTCAAGCGAAAAGTATTCATGTGTGAACATGTTAAAAGTCACTCGATCTATATCAAGATCAGTTTAAGTCACACATAAATAAATAATATTTTTTGTTTACCTATTGACACAATAGTTGAGCAGTTGTAGAACAATAATAACACGAGCTTAGGTTTTACCAAAAATTTACAGGACCTCATTTACTAAAAGAGCCATCTCACCTGATTTACCCTATTTTTATTATTAGAACAAAACATGACGGAATTTCAAGAAAATTTGTATTTCTGGTAGTTTTGTCTTTAAAACAATGAAATATTTTTCAATTTTATATAGAAGAGTTTAATAATTTTGACTCCTTTATTAACTCCTCTAAATCATAAAATTATTGAACAGCAGAGAATGTTTAGCAATATCCTTATTAAAATTTTAGATATGAAGAGATAAGTGAGGCGCTCAACAGTCGCTGTAATAATAATGAAGCTTCTAAACGAATATCATTGTGAGCTCTTTCAAAGTAATAAATTTGAATTGTATTTGCTCGTTTTTCGGTCTTTGATATCAGGAATTCATCAGAAGTCACTTTTTGTCGATTGTGTTCGCTTCACAAACAAGCAAGCATAATAACGTCTCTTCTCATACAGAGATCTAAATAAAAACATTACCTGCCTTTTTATTCATTAGGATTAAAGACAAACGACCGAGTAACTCTCACTCAAAGACAACTCTAATTTAATAAAAACAGACAGGGCAACTCCGCCACTTCTTTGCTGAAGAGTAAAGTGGCTAAATACGGAATTTAATATGCCACGTGAACATTTCTCCGACTGAGGGAATTGTGATTTTAGTAATTTTTTAGAAAAAATCTCGCGTTTCTTCGAGCTGCTTAGACTACCGCACCGGATCCTTTATCGCGCCTGCACTGCAGGCCAATAATTAAATTTCAATTAAGTTATAATTAAAAATTCGTTCATTTTCCATCACACTTTGTTAACTCGAAGAAATTTAATTACAAGCTATCTGAAATGAGAGTGCACTCGTGACAATCCTCTCCTCATATTTTACACATTATGATAAATCCGAGTTTCGTACGAAAGATATTTATGGCAGAGATCACAGAAATCTCGCGTCTCGTATATGTAAATGTAACCCTTAAAAGCATTGTGTATTCTTTAAAAAGAAAATCGTGTGTTACAGGTGTCTTGGATTAGAAGTAGAGACTTGCATATCCTGACATCAGGTCGTTTCACGTTTGCTAGCGATAACAGATTTGAACCAGTTCCTTCCCCAGCTGGAGATTTCTGGGGTCTCAGGATAAGAGGTGTACTCTTATCTGATACAGGACAATACGAATGTCAGGTCAACACTGACCCGAAGATGAGTTTGGCCTTCAATCTCACAGGTAAATTTTATAGTCGAACTCTATCTGGACAAGAAATCTTCGAATAACGATTGAGGTGGAATAAATTTTTATTGTAAAGTTCAAACTCAACGTAATATTTACATTACGCATGGTAGCCTCAACTGTGTACAGTCAACTTTGTTAATTAATTTCAGTTCGATTTAAATTAGCGATTGAATGAACATGCATATTCGTATTTATCTATCTTTAAAGCTCGTTTGGTGTGGTTTTCAACTTTGTGATTAGAGGATAACCACAGCCAGATTTTGATCGATTTAAATTTATCATGATGGTCATGCTGGTATGCAAAACGATATGTTATGTAGTGCAACATATTTTTGGATATTGTGGAACGCAAATACCGTTGCACTCGTTATTTAGAAACGACCGAGCTTTTATAGTCCTCAAAAATTATTCCAGCAGATCAAATTTAATAGGTAATTCTGTTAGGAGTTAGATATCGGGTTCTTTGATATTGGATATCCATAAACACCGTTCCTACAGTTTTTTCATTGTGTTATAAATAAAATCGCGAGCTTAGAACATGCTCTCTAATAGCAGTTTCTGGCGCGTTGAAAACTGGGGAATTTTATCGCTCGTAGCTACGGAAGCGTAGAGAGGCATTGCCGGAAAAAAACTGCACTGCCATCAAAATAGGAAATTTTTGTATATTTTTCAGTTTTCATCAAAGCTAAATAATCGTAATGAAAAATAATTCAACAAAAATGCAATATATGAATACCAAATTTTTCATCCATAGACTACAATTATATAAAACAGCTATTTTTGGAACTAGACGCAGAAGTTCAACATTTTATCTCTATATGTAATTATTATCTATCGTGGCAAACTCTAATTTATTTAATTAATTTCAATTTATTTTTTCAAATTCGATTACAAAATGGCTATATTTTAAGCAGCGTTTTATTTACAAAAAGACGTTTATTTTGTCACCAGTCATAAATAGTAATTTGGATCACAAGGCCGGAAAATGCTCTTTTGGAAGTTTGAGTGAAAATGCGAAGACTTCCAAAAGCATTTTCGGTCGTGTGATCCACACTATTTTTTAGGTCAACAAAATTTAAAGAATTAAAAAATAATCTAACCTAGTGACTTTTACCCTTTAAGGTTGCTCTCCTAGAAACAATTTTGGAAATAAAACATTCTAACATCATTTAAAATACTTCAACAAACTCCTTTGTCAATTTATGACAGTGCGTGACCAACCGGTAAACAAAAAAATATCCAGTTTCTTTTTTTGAGGCCTAGGCTGCCAAACGCCGATTTTTGGTCTATATACAGGTGTTTCAGAACTCGCGCCCCAGAGAGAAAGGGCTGAACAATTCTGAACCAAAATTTTGAAACCATAATTTTTTAACTCAAAAAATAACCGAGATAAGACAAAAAAACTGTAGCCAATACCGAAACTGAACAGAATTTGAAAATTTGTAGCTATTGACACATACTATCATCCATTAGTCAGTTAAACATTAGACTCTCGTTGCCTAGGAAATTCGGATGGCCATTTACTCCAGTTCTCCAATAAGCTTTCGGGATTGGTTGTTAACTTTTCATCAGTTCTCGAATACTATTAAACTTAGTCAATTTTTGTTTTGAAATTTACCATCTGTATTGCTGTCGGCAGCCTCTCTTGCTCTCTGGGGCGCGAGTTCTGGGACACCCTGTATATGTCTCCAATAACATTAAAAAAGGACGGCGGTCTAAAAAATAACTTGCTCGATAAAATAGTGTCACTAGTTGCAAAAAGCTGTCAAAATTTGACATAGAAAATGTGTTGAATCTTTATTTTAATACATTTTATTTACTAAATAAGGAACATTTTGGTACGAAACATGAATAAAAGTGCCTCACACGACGTTTCGACCCATTTCATCTTCGATTCGGTGGTCAATGGCTCGTCTCCTGATAAAATGAATTACTTATGCCTCTAATTTCATAAATTTTAGCTACTTTTAGGAGTATTTTAGGAGTTATCCAAAACTTGACAAAAAAAATTGTCAGATGAAGTTTATTAATGACAGAGGCGTTCAAATTCCAAAATAAATTAAGCTTAATTAAAAGTTTCAACTTGTTCTTGAAAATTGTATTTTGAATTGCATTTAACGTTCATGTCAGGAATCGTTCTGTATGACTATTAAATTATTTTTAAAACAACTATTCATTCAGAAATTAGATTTTTTTTGGTTTAATTCAATGAGAATTAGTTTGAGTTTGAAAATTTAAACTATTAGACTTAGACTTTAAGTGAATTTGAATTTGTTGTGTTCTCGACAAAGTTCTTCATAGAGATTATTTGAATTTGACGAGGAATGTCTAAAGCCCACAAAATAGGATATTCAGCATGAGCTGAACGAACGAGTGTTGGAATTGGCCTCTGCAACGAGTTATTTTCTAAATTACTGGTTTTATTTCAAATTCAAATTCCGCTCGAAAACTTAAGCAGGATTTTTTATTCTGACGCCCAAAATCGTGCTGAAATGAGCCATTCCTAAACGATTTTAGTAACTTCTCATTTCTGCACGATTTTTTTTCTGCCATTGCCACTTTTAAAAAAGTATGTTGGCCTCTCGACGAAATTTTTGCTTCACTTTTTGGGTCTCCAGTACGCCAGAGCTGAGTTTTTTTATTGTAATTGTGTTGTTTTAGTTTCAGGCGTGAGAAAGTTGGAAACCACTAATTCAAAATGGGTTGGTCAAGCTCTAATAAAAGGTCCGAGCGAAGTTTACGTTCGAGATGGGTCTCTAGTGACCTTCACATGTGAAATATCGCCCTTATCTGTGGCATCTCCACAATCTGGGACGCATGGAGTTTTCATGACCGCTAAACCGAAAGTGCGGTGGTTGCACGACAACAAAGAACTACTCTTTGAAGTTAGTATTCTTTTATTTTATTTCACGACACGAAGTAGGATTTACTACTCTCTGTTCCCTCGTGTAACCCCACCTTCGCTGGAGTTTCTACAAAACAATAGCTTGAAGAGAAATTGTTGCATAATTAGGGAATTGTTTCTCATTTACCTGAACTAACTATTTACAATATAAGAGTTAATAACGAACACATGTTAAAGATCTGAATTTTTACGAGCGTTCCACTTTGAGTAATATCCCTTAGACCTAACGTTCCTTAGCTCTTTTTAATAGTTAACTAACTTCTCGCCTTAATTGCACATTCGCAGCTGCCAATTTCTTAATCAATTTTGTTCCAGTCGGGAGACCCTCATATTTCCATGAAAACCCTCTTTGGAGAAATGACTCAGAAAGTGATTGGCGTTCTCAGGATTACAAAGGTGTCGTGGAGAGATAGTGGACAATACACTTGCTTGCAAATGTCCGTAAAGCCCGACACGGTCACACTCGCTGTGGTTGAAAGTAAGTTCGATTAGCCAGACTAAATTAACAAACCCGACACGTAATTATTAGTTTGGACGAAAAAACAAAGCGAATTTTATCAGTCATGACACCAAATTGGCCGGAACAGGAAGAACAAAAGTGAATAATGGGCAGGGGCGACCCTAAGTGCAAAGGTTGATTGAACAGTGTAGTTTACAATAGACAGGTCGCAAAAAGCTCAGTTATCTCAATCTGTTACATGAGCTGAAGTTGTCACTTGTATAAATAAAAGTGTGAAACTTTATCTTTGTGTAACCGCGAGATTTATTGAGATTTAATTTTTTTTTTCAGAGGAGCATCCCGAGGCTATGCAACGAGATTTTCCTGTTTTGTCTTCAGCAAATAATCACTATTTTCGCACCGGATATGTTCTTCTAATCGCTTTGTATTTACCTACTTAATTCCACAAAGATCTTAATAAAATTATTTTTTTAAAGGAGCTTTATTCCACCACAATCTTAACCGCAGTTATTGTTAAATGACTCCGAAATAATTGCAAATACTCAAGTTTTCGTAATTACACTGCATAATTATGTTGCTAGCAACTGCTTGCAACTTCATTATTACATTTAGTGTGCTTCTGTGTACAATAAACAAAGTTCCCTGCAGCGCTATCCCGGTTATGATGAAAATTGACTATAACTTTATTGATGAAATGTCAGGAAATTCGAATTTTATTAGGACGCAAAAACAGCAATTTTGAATATTGCAATGTCTCCTTATATCAGTTCACGAGAAAGTCAAGCACTGTAACCTCTACAAATGCGCATCCTTCGTTTATTTGCAATGGTAAATGTAATCTCCTGAGAGCTATTTACGGTTTTTGTGTACAATCCACGAGTTTCATTAAGATCATTAAAGAAGGTTTTCGGAGCTCCTAAAGTCACCACTTCATGTAAAGTTACCACGGCAGAAAGAGGCTCTGATACTAAATAATCCCCATTGATACTGACTCTATTAACAGTTTTTTACACTGTCATTTCTTGCGGTTTCCTACAAATCTAGAAAGGTAATACATCTTCATTTCGTTCCATTTATTGAAAACATTGATTCCGGCATTTATCGATTTGAAAGAAAGTTTCGATGTGGTGATCACGAGCTTTTATGGGAAAAGCTTTACAATATGTAGTAACAGTGAACAAGAATGCATGAGCTTTACTTCACAGCTTTCGAATGACGGTTGTAAAACAACGTGGTCTTTACAAACACGTGAAAATTAAAAAAAGAAAAGAGTGATTTTAAAAATAACATGACTGGTGGAAAAGCTGGACATGCTATAATTTCTTTACTGCGACATAAAAGTTTGCGATTGAGAACATGCAAGCTAAAATGGCAACTTTCAATTCCTCTTTTAATAGAGTTGCACATTTGCTGCTGCTGAAATGTGAAATACAATTATAAGTTTTTAAATATTTTTTTCCTATTTACCTAATTTTGTTTGGAACTTTAGTGAAATGGTTTCATAGTTTTGGTAGTTACGCCCATACAGGGTGAACTCATATAAAATACAAAGGCGAAATGGGATAATAATTTATCACGTGTGCTGAAATAAATTGTTTAAGGATTTTTTTAAGAAATCAATGCCAATGTTAGTCTAAATCATCAAGAATAAAAACGCTGTTAAATAAGTGGCAAAAAAGGCCGTTTTTGCGGGTCAACTGAATATTTGAAATGTGAAATAAGTTTCATTTCTTGTAGTTTTCATAATGCCAAATTTTTTTGTAATGAAGTTCCGTCCATTCAGTAATGAAGTGATTCAGCCGTCTCGTTGGACAGTCGATTGTGGAAAGTATTTATTAATTAATTAAGTTTGTTCCCCAATCAGTGAGCAGTGATCAAAACTCAGCTAACACAAATTACATGATAAACTCATTTCGCAGTCCAAATAGAAAACGAACTGATAACACGTCTTTCAGGTGAGTAGAATCCATAAAACTTTTATGGTTTGTTTTTCAAATAGTTATAATGTGGCAATAAAAAGACGAAAAGTAAACAAGAACTCTAAATAAGGGCTCAAAAAGAACAAAAAATAATTAAATTGACCCGGCGTATCCACCATTTTCGTGCGATAAATAATTTTCAAGTTGTTTTGATCTAAGTCTACATAAATACGCATTAACACTGTTTAAAGTACCTCCCGGAGCACACAGATGTGTTTAGAAACCACAACATACAAAACTCTATTTAATAATTTAACGACTTAGGAAGTAGTTTATTACATCATGTCATGATCTCCGATAAAACATTTAATATTCGTTTAAAGAGCTTACATTTGCCGTTACATGATTTTTAATAATATCACGCATTGTTTATTGATCAATTTACCAAACGAATTTCACGTTAAAACGTGACGATTCCTCGCCGCGTAAAAATGTATAATAAAAGCCCAAATCAAAAAGTGTGTCGAAGTCGCTTCGTGCAATCTCTTCAAAATCATATAATTTTCACATTAAGTAATGCTTCTATGCATGGTTTGATTCACGTCGTTCGAAGTAAGCGTCTTCTCTTTGAAAGGCAAGTGATAGATTATTGACATGTCTGGATTTTTCAATCTAATAATGATGTTCGAGATAGAATTTTATGGATTGTGCTCGTTGTCGCTGGATTCGCTGTCGCGACACAACAAGCTTTACACGCGTGGCACAGATATGAGAAGAGTCCTGTTGTCATCACAATCGAAAAAGATTTCTTTAATTGGGAGATTGAGTTTCCGAGCGTTTTTATTTGTTTAAGGAAGAAAATCAAAAGTGCTAATAACCAAGATCTGAAAATGTTTATAGAGTTAGTAGGAAATATCCAAAATATCTGTTCTAAAACGTATGCTTTAGGAAACACAACCTATCAGCGTCAGCCAAAGATTTAGAATACTACGTTGACGATTTGTTATTCAGCACGTATTTAAACTACTCCAAATTTGAAAAGTATGCAAATGGGTCAACATTAGACATAGTGCCTACTGATCTGTACTTGGAACTGGTCAATTTAACGTCAGCGAGATTGTTTTCCAAGTCCACTTCGAAGAGTAAAAGGGGGGGATTGTCTACGACTTGGCCGAAAGGTGTGGAAGATGAATATGTTCTAGTACTGACAGAATTCGGGGTTTGTCACACTTTTCATTCTGAGTTATCGACGTATTTTGCGATGGAGTAATCCCAAAACTTAGAATCAATTTTCTTCGTAACTCGTTCTGTTTTAGAAATTTTACCAATACAGGGTCGGTCCAGTCCAAGTACCAAAGCATTCGTGTTAATTACAAGGAATCCGAAGTCAATTTAAACCAGAAAAAAATCATCGAGAGCTACTTAGTAAGTAAAAATGTATAGCGGCTAATTTTTCACGTTTCTTTCAGCTTTTTTTGGCAAGTCCGAATGATATGATCGACATCACTTCTCATAATTTTTTCGCTTATCAAACATTCATCATTGATTTTTCTCTCGATATAGTTGAAATAATCAGTGATCCGGATATAAAAGATCTATCGCCAAAACAACGAAACTGTAAATATATCAATGAAAAGGAGGGTTTGGATCACAGTACATTTTACAGCCACAAATTGTGTCGTATTGAGTGCAGGATTAAGTTGTGCTTGAAGTTTTGTGGATGCACGCCCTATTATTATAAGAGACTTGGTAAAATCATTATTTTTAGTAAAAAGCAAATTTAGTGTTGTTTCAGATAACGAACCTATATGTAACATGACCGGAATGTACTGCTTGTCGAAACACGAAGGTAAAGAAGATCAAATAAAACAATTTGAAGTTAAATTTTTCTGTAGAAATCATAACACTGATTAATAATAATACCAAAGAAGACATGTGCCCGTGTTTGCAAAACTGCGATAATTTGGAAGTAATTTTACCGGACTTTGCACTAAGTAACTGGTTCCTAGACGCCACTTTAACCATCAAGTTTGATTCTTTCCCAAAAGAACGCTACAAGAGATCTTTAATTTTCAGCAAAACCGATCTTTTGAGTGAGTTTCATCTAATTTTTTACAGTTTTTAAATCAGATTTTTAGTACAAGTGGGTGGTTTGTTCGGTCTTTTTCTAGGCTGCAGCGTCTTGAGTCTCATAGAAATCCCTTATTTTTGTACGCTCAGGTTTATTTGGAGTGTTTGTGGCAACCGATCCATCAAACCTCAAATATGAGAGCCCCAATTTTTCGGTAATGTCTTTCCATAATGACTTTAGCACTGAAATTGAATTTGTCAACATTACAATGTTCGTCTCATCCTTCACTTAACTTAATGGAGCTCTCTGTAACATAATTTAAGATTAAGGAGTTTCATCCCGGCTGAATTATTAAGGAAAATCTAATTTAGATATCACGCAACTATTCTAAATCGAATCGGAAACTAATCGCCAATAATCGCATCAGAATGAAGTCAAAATTATCAATTTAGTGGATGGTCTATATCAATTAAAACCAAAAGGAAATAAATCAGCAATCTATATGGAAATTGAAGGATAAAACTATCCCGAATCGAATGCGATCCGATATGAGCTTTGACAGTTATCCTGTTAAACCGCGAAATTGTTTAAAACCGGGAAATAGTTTTAGAAACCCCTTCTGGTCGACATTGGACTCATGAGTATAATACAAGCTCTAGATAAGTGATGTAACATCTTTGGTGGGTGTTAACTTAGCAAACAACTCATATAAATGATAATTCCGATTCTATGAACTTTGAGCTTGAAGAAAAATATCTCGACAAGTGCAAAAAACAAATCTCAGCTTCGATTAATGTTAATAAAAGTTGTCTGGTATTTTGAACACTTTTTGTTTATTAGCCAAGCACTTCACGGATGCTTTCGCATCTGTGCGATTCTCTCTTCAATTTAAATAAAGTTGGAGTAACTTGATATTTTCATGCTTTTTAATGGATTTGGAATTCTCCAGAGTCGCAATGAATACAATTTACTTGGACTTTTCTTCTAATAAATGTATTAAAATTTTCTGAATTGAGTTATTTAAAAGATATTTGTGTCAGTGAAATAACAATCAAGAAAATACGAGCTACAGTATGCTGGAGTGGGCATCAAAAATGGTGGATGCGCCTTAAATAAAAATTTCTTAGAGTTGACATTTTAATTTGAACGCGCTTAATTCCTATCCGGTTGCTCCCTTTTATTATTAGTTTATGTTCCAATAAAGGAGCGAACCAGCTTTTTACCGCAAGTAACTATCATTTATTATTATTACAATGAATTTAGTTATTCTCCATGCAACTGCATTAACTACTTTACCTCTTAACTTAATAAAAGCTGGAAGCAAAACTTCGCAGCATTGGCGTTAATTTAAAATAAAAATAGTTTGTGGTATCGATTTCTCCCAAGATTAGCTGAATTTTGCATGCATGGAGTTCAACTCAAGATTAAATCGTATTTTTTTTAACAGCGCCATTAAGTAATCGATAAAAATGTAAACTGACTGAACTATACCAATTAATAAATTAAGCTTTGTCGTGAAATAAAATTGTATGTGAGCTGCACACTTTCTTTATCGGTTCCATAAAATGGATTAAAGGATAAGATCTGTTCTCCCTAAGTATTTTCCTATAACCGTTTTACGACAGCTAAAATCTATTTCATTCTAACTCATTAACTTTAAGTGCACATAAAGAAAGAAAAGATATGATGGGGCTCAAAGCTGTACATTACTACTGCACTTGATTAAAGCGGCCCGTCAAATTCAGATTAAGGCTTACTAGGTCACAATACCAAACAAACTTTCTGTGCCTAGAGTTTCACAAACCACAACTCTTTTTTTTTTGTTTGAGGTAAGAATGTGGGTTTAATATTGCATTTCATTATGGTGCTGTGGCGAGTTTATATTAAAACGGCAAACGCAGTCCTCAGGACGTCTTTGATTTCCCTGTAGTTTTATGCTTGATGTAACTCAAATATCTTAAATTACACATTAATAATTCTGGTCGCTTTCCGTGTTTCGTTGCGTTTTTCAGCCGGTGGAGACGAAAATATTTCTGCTTTGGAGTGAAAAGGCATTACTTATTGCTGCGGAGAAAACGGTTTGATCTAACTTCGGACTGAAAGTTTAAATTAGTTAAAGTCTTTTCTACGCTTTTAAAATCAGAAGTCTGCGGTTTAGGATTACAGACGGACAACTATAAGTTTACTTTATAAAAATCTTAGTTTGAACATAAATTCTTTTATTTTTTGGTAGTTTGAAAAGTCACTGGTAATTGCAGTTTTCAACTGGTCCAACTGGTATTTTTGGCCCAAAGCAAATTCCATTTTGTTGTGGGCAGCTCTTTCGTTTCGATTATATTCTTTGTAATATTGTAGCAACATGTAAAGTATGTTTCAGCTTACATTTTATTATTTGTTTGTTCTGAACTTTCACCATATGGTGAAGTAAGCAAAAAATTGGAAAATTTAAATGGAACAAAGATAATGTCATTTTTTATACTGCTGTCACCAAAAATGACAATTAGCGTTTGACAAAGGAGAAGCGTAATATTTTATCTGTATCTATACGTCATTTTTCCTGCCGAGAATTTAACGATTTACAAAGTAGCACTTTAGGAATCAGCAGGCTTTGAAAGGAATAAGTTAAAGCTTTGTTGGACGACCAGTCACGGAGCCGCATTTTAATTTTACACCCACAAAAAGTAAAATGTTACTTTGTCAATTTTAGTTTTACAGCAATTTAGTTTAGGGAGATTAGTAATTTTGCATTGATTATTAATTAAACAAAATTGCATAGTGCCAGAGCAAAACAAATTTTAAAAATTTTTATTAAGAAGTCAAGCCAAAATTTTTTAAATTAAAATTTGTTCTCACTTTTTGTGTTAAAGCCATTAAGTTTGCAAAAGTTACTAATTTTGCATCGTTTATTGAGTGGACAAAGTCACATTGCGCTAGGGCAAAAGCGACAAATTTTAGAAATTTTTATTATGAGGTTGAGTCATGACTTGAAAATGTCTAAAACTAAAATTTGTAACTTTGACAATTTTAGCGTTACAGCAATTAAATTTAGGGAAGTTACTAATTTGGTATTGTTTATTAAGTGGACAAAATGCATTGTACTAAGCTAAAAGAAACGGATTTTATAAACCTTTATTATGGAGTTGAGCCAACTATTTGAAATTTTTAAAATTAAAATCGATAACTTAGGCAGTTTTAATGCTACAGCAATTAAAATTACAAAATTTAGTAATTTGCTATCAATTATTACTTGAACAAAATGGCATTGTTCTAGTGCAAAAGGGACAAATTTTGGAACTTTTTATTATTAGATCGAGCCCAAACTTTTTAAAAATTTGTAATTTTAGCAATTTTTGTGCTATAGCAATTACATTTGGGGAAGTTACTAATTTTGCATCGTTTATTAAGCAGACAAAAGTGCATTGTCATAGGGTACAAGAGACAGATTTTAGAAATTTGTATTATAAGGTTGAGCTAAAGTTTGGCAATTTTTGTCCTACAGCAATTAAATTTAGGGAAGTTACTAATTTTGCATGGTTTATTAAGTGGACAAAATTGCGTTACACTAGGCCAAAAGAAAATTTTTATTATGAGGTTATGTCAAGAATTTTATATTTTTAAAATTAATATTTGTAACTTGGACAGTTTTAGTGCTACAGCAATTAAATTTAGAAAAATTAGTAATTCGTATTGTGCTAGTGCAAAAGGGACAAATTTTAGAAATTTTTATTATTAGATCGAGCCCAAACTTAAAAATTTTGTCAATTTTTGTGCTAGAGCAATTAAATTTTAGGAAGTTACTAATTTTTCATCGTTGATTAAGTGGACAAAAACGCATTGTGCTTGGGCAAAAGGCACAGATTTTTTTATTATTTTTTATTATTGAGTCAAAAATTTGAAATTTTTAAAATTAAAATTTGTAATTTTGGAAATTTAGTGCTACAGTAATTAAATTTAAGAATTTGAAAAAGGTTGAAAAAAATTGGAGAATTGACGTCCAAAATTGTAACAATATAAAATCAAAGTGTAAACTAACTCCTTAATCAATCATTTGTTAATAACTCGAGATCTAAAGTGTTGTTAAAGTGATTGTGGTGTGAATAGAAATTCCCCTTGCTAAAGGCAGTGTTATTATCATTCACTCTGTTGACTGATCCGGTTCAAAGGAAGTAGTATTATAATCAGATTCATCAAATTTCGATAGTGATAGTTCTAGCTCCAGTATTGATTGGTTTTCCGGAACAATGTTGCAGTAAAGAATACAGTTGAAATTGCAGTCACCAAATCGAGAATTTTTGATATTGGCTGAACGCTACAATAGAAGTGCAAAGTTCGCGGAACTTCCATAAATAACTTCAAGCTCGGTTAAAATTTTTCCTAAATTTTCATTAAGTAGATTACACGATCCTTTGAAAGTGGAGGTTTAACATGTTTCAGGGTCCCCAAGGAATTAATGTATCTAACTTGAATAAATGAGTGTCTAGGGCAAAGTTCACCTTGTGATAAAAACTTTGAAAAACAAATCGATGGAGTTAAACGTGATAAAAGCTCGAGTTGTAATAATAGAGTGGGTTAATGTATGAGGGAATTTAAAGGAAGTAGCGTAGTATCACAGCTTGGGTGAACTATAGTGCAAGAGTTAGCTGAGTAATTAAGTTTTGGGATACCCATCTTGTAACTTACTGTTATTGTTAATTAAAGACAGCCAGGGTTAAGCGAATAGACTATTAATATCAACTCAAATTAATGCATATTGTTCTTTATTACTTACCACCCTTATCCTATCAACTCCCCCATCAGTAAATTTCCTGTTAAATTACCAAAGTCGTTATAAAAAATATTGCAGCACGGGCTCGAAGTAATTAAAAACTTGAAAGTGTTCAATTTCTCCGCGTTTCGGTAGAAAAATGCATAAAAGGGCATTGTCATAATTTAACTTTATTTATTGTAGTCGATGAAACTCCGAGGAGATTAATTTGTATATCTTTTTACGGCTCACCACAATAGAAGAGCATTTGTATCTCGTCCCGAGCAATAACACTAAAAGATTTTCTTTTGAAACGCTTTTTGTTTTGTTTCCGTTTTGTAAACCTTTTTATTTAGGCGTTCTTTCTTAGTCAGTTTACGGTCTTTATAATTTACGAGGCTTTTTATCCGGTTTAATTGGGCTTAAACTGAATATTTTCGTCATTGCAATTTGTGGACTCACCGCTTTGTGATACCAGTGAACTGACTGAAACTGAATTTATTTATTTGACGGGTAAAACGCGCAATTTTCTCCCAGAAGAATAAATGGGTGCACTGTGGAACGATATTTGCACCTTAATCCTTCGCCATCTAATTTCGGTACTAATCTGAACCACACTGAAAATTGCAATTTTGCTCTGACAGATTCGACTTTAATATCTTGATTACGTCCTGCTCTTGGACCGCACCGAAGACACTGAGACCTCACCATTGTACTCTTGAATAAGAGACCAGTCTTTGAATGAATGCGATCTGTTTCCGCAGTGACAGATTCAATCTCCGCAACATCACATGCAAAACAATGAAATACTGATTGGAAGCTTGCTGCTCTTCTTTATTTTCCTCATTCGTAATCTTACAAAATAATGAATGTTTAGGATATTATTACAACTGATGTGCTTTTCAATCTTGAAAATGGGAGACGTCCCTGTTAGAAGATGAAGTAAAACGTAATTGGAACATTGTGGCAGCGAGGTTGACAGAAATAAAGAAACAGGAAGCAATATTCGTGAAGACAGACTAATCTAAATCTGCGAAATAAAATCTTTCATGATCTTATTAAAAAAGATTATACAGAGCAGTTCACCTGCCTGCTTCGTGGCCGAGACGTCAAACTCTGCCCAGAAAGCGTCTCTTTAGATAAAAGATTGCGCGATAATCCATCACGAGGAAAAATAGAGAATTTCCATGTTGTTTCCGTGTGATCCTCCGAAAACAAGTTGACGCTTTTCTGTGGAGCTTTGCAGTGTATCTTTTTTGCATGGATGTTTATACGCCGGTCTTTTCAATAGATTGTGATAGGGGAAACGCATTTTGATTTTTTGAACTTTGTTCTCTTTGTCCTATCTTGTCCTATCTATCTTAAAAATCCGGGGATCTGGAAGAATACATCAAATTCGCTGAATAATTTCTCTTTCAAAAACAATAGACGCGAGTTTTATCTCTCAATTGCTCTGTTAATTTCAAAGTTCTTTGCAGAGAATGTCGGTTTACAATGACTCTCAACACAAGCTAATCAGATAAATAATTACAGACAGAATGTAAAATACGAGCGACGTAATTTATTAATATTTCTAATTAATATACGATTTTAATGAATTGCTGTAATTCTGCTTTTGTTGTTTGCTGATGTTGCATGCACCGACGCTAATTGTGCCCTCAAATTCACTAAAATTTAAAGTGTCTAATTGGCTGGAAATAAATTCGATAACAATGGGAGAAGCGGGATTTTGGCGTTAACGCGAAAATGTAGCGAAAGTAAATGCTCTTTCTTTTCGCATGCACCATTACGTCATATTACAACGTTTTATCGACTAACAACCCCAATCAAAATCCATTGTTGATGTCACCTTCAAAATCAAATTGTATTTACAAGAAGCTAGCGGGAGACTACGAACGTAAATGGTTTTAATCCCGTGGTTTATTATGATGGACTATAATAACATGTTATGAACTGTTCGTTATGGTAACTTGCATTATATGGCTATTGAGGTGACTATAAACTTGACATAGCTTTATGAAATATTAAGCGTCACGTATACTGACATAGGGGCGACCTATTAACATTTACTAACTATAATTCAACAAATAAAATGTTAACTACTCATTACAAAGATGGGGGAATTACTCTTGGCAACAAATTTTGGACGAAGTTTGTATTGGAGCTGTGGAAAGCAGAATTGTCTGATTCTAAATCTGAAGCTCGTCTTATTCCATCAGGTCAGAACTCAAAGATTATTATTGGAAAGGTAATTAAATGGGCTTTTTAACTTAGAAAAAGAAGTCGCTTTAAAAGCAACGGCATTGATTTTATAATAGAATCATTAAATAATAGCAAAAGTTAAAATTTTTTAAAAACTTTTAAAAAGTGTTTTTTGTCCTGTAACTTTTAAACGATAAGAGATACCATTGCATTTTTTATCGCGACAAAAAGTTAAGATCTCTGTCTATTCAATGATGCATTATAATGAAAAAATCGATGTATTGATTCTTAAATTATACGTAAAATTGCGTATGAAAATCACTAAAAACGACATTTTTTACGATATGAGACAATTTTTCAAAAATATTACAGACAGTATTAACTCTAGCAATGTGTTTTATAGGTCATTGGAAAGCTTATTAAACTGGTTTTCCAAACCACTGTCGCAGAAACAAATGAAAATAAATTTGTGTACAGTAGAACCTAAAATATTTATTTGTGTACCAAAGCCAAAAAGTATTTTTTTTTTGGCCGAGTTTTTTTTAGAGAGAAGGCGAGGGCAAAATGGCACTTTTTGGCAGTGATACACACAAGATTTTTTGGCGACATCATTAAATTTGATCTAATCGTTTATAACAACTGAATAATTGTAAATATTTATGAATCCTTCAGAAAATTTATATGTTCTTTATTTACATTTGTAATTTCTGCATGTGTAGCTTGACAATTTGTGTAATTTAGGTTTGATGTTCTTTTTGATGATGTTGCAGCAACACTGCTAGACATGTTTATTTGGAATAATTCTACACGTCTTTGTTGCACTTTACAATAGTTTGTCGATTTGACTGTAGCCAAATAATTATAAAATTGGGGGAAATGTCGGTATCTTAATGTAGTTTAAAAATGTAACAATAGATGGCGTAACTCTAGTACGAACAAAAATAATAGCGGTCAGAAAACGGTCATTTTTCGTCCGCATTTGGGAACTAAAAAATCACTTTTTAGTTAAGGTGGCCTAAAAAATCATTTTTTAAGAAAATCTTTGGATCCGGAGCAGAACGCACTTCGAATTCGAAATCAGAGACCATTCCACTTTAGAAATAACTACTTTCTACTTCCTCAGTACAATTTTATTCAAAATAAGTGTTATCATCAACCCCGAGGACAACAGTCGTTAAAAACTAGTCATTACAATCTCCCACAAAATATTTGTGATTATCTAACTGCAAAGTGGAATCAAGAATGCCAACTCTTGAGTAACTTTCGCCGATAAATTAGACGAAGATATTTAGAACGCAACGATGCAGAAGAATGAATTGCGCTTAACGCAGATGAAAGCCCGTTTGAGCATATGTGTACAAGTAACATATTTATGTGCATTGCTTCAAGTTCTTTTTTGACATGTAACCTTCTTACATTGTTTTGCATTCCTTTTGCAGTCTTTGGCTTATTACGGCGTATTATATCGTGATTCCTCTCATCATCTTTCATTGTTGTGGTCTGTCACTGTTCTTTGTGTTTTGTGAAAAAGTAAAGCCGATTTTATTTTCCTCATTTGTCAAGCTTTAGAGTAATTGTAGTTTTAGTGCAAGGCTATTTATACTTGTATTTTTTTTATTAATTTTTAATACGATCAGATATTGGTATTATCTAACATATTATGATTGAATTGGATTACTGCCGTCACGAAATAGGAGATAAAATAAACAACACAAAGCTTGTCTCTGATAAATATTATTTCACAGATTGCTTATTAAAGGAAGGCAGAAATGTCAATATGTGTAACGAGGTATATCTATATTTATGTGAGTTATATTACTTGCGTGTTCGATAAAATCTGTATACATGACCGGATTGAATTTTAAAAGTGGGTATTGTCGAGTCTGCTTATTTTTTAAATTAGTTTCCTGGAATATAAAATGCGCTAAAGTAGTGATTATCGTAATTTTTTGTTTTTACCTATTTATTGACATGTGAAACGCAACATGATTCTCTAGTTTTCGCTCAACATTAGATATTACCCAATAACTGTCAATAATAACATTAAACGGGCCAATAAGTCTTCATTTGATTACTAAAAGCTGCTAACTCCACTAAAGCTAGCTCCACAAAGGTTGATCAATTAACGAGCTTAATTACACGGTATTAGAGTAATAATAAGATGATTACTAAATATCTACTTAGCAGTTTCATTACCTGTTGCTAATTTAGCCTTTCATTAAAAAATATAATTAGGCTTGATTTTAAACGAATTTCATGTTGGTACAATTTTAATTTTTAATGTAAGAAATTATCTCAAACAAATAAGAAAAGGAAATGAAAAAGACTGTTGTTTTGGTTTAAATATACGTAAATCAGGTTTTAATACTTCAAGAAGGGAGGGAAGCTTAATTAATTTTTGTGATTTTAATAACACGGTGTTTATTTAGATTTTTATGTGTTGAAGTTAGCCAAACTAAATTTTGCAGTAAATCAAATTAAATCATAGTTGGTACACAAGTTTCAATGAAAAGTGAAAATTTAAAATTTTAGACCAGGCAAATTAAAATTTTCGTATTGGATAATTTAGAATAGAAGAAAAGGTAAAAATTAATGAGGATTTTGTTAAATCTGCATTTATAGAATTTAATCTTATAGAATTGCTATTAATTACACCTGAAGTGTCATTGTTATGCGTTAAAACTAACAAAATTACAGGATTTTATCAAATCCGCGGCGATTTTCATTTGAAAATTTTTAAACAATAGCAGTTTAAACCCCATAAATCATTCCATGGCGTTTTATAGCGAGAATTATATGAACAACTGCATAATGATACAAACCACAATGAACTTTGCGTGTACATTATCAAATAATTTATAACAGCCACTTAGATAACACACTAAATATAAAAAATAGGAATTTTTGATGCATTGCTTTTCGCTTCAAAAAATTCAATTATTTTTTGATTGATCAACAGAGCAGTGGGTCACCGGAACAACCTGTTTTGCTATTCATAAATCATAAAACAATTTTAATTATTGCATATTTTATTATATTATTATGTTCAGTGTATTGTGGCAATATCATGTTCACAATACCTCTTTTTTTTTCGTGACAATGCAAAGTGGCGTTTGTTCCTAAATAATAAACAAATTCCCTGTCATAACTCTGAATAAATTATTATTAGCTGGCACCTTTTTGTGGAGAGGAAATCTATGCAATATTGCATAATGACACATTATACACGGAGGTTTGCGTGTCGATAGTCCAACACGAAACATTACATCGCACGATATTCTAGAAATGTATGTTTGTGGCAGTTTTCTAAATGAATGTTTTGATTTGGTGGATGCATCGATCTGCGATAATACAATAGCGCGCCATCATTTAGGTGAATAACCAAACAATATTAACCTATTTGATCGGAAAACAGCCAATCATTCGCATCCACCTTTAAATAAGATTCGCTTTTATCACGAACTCTGCCTTCGCTTTCTTAATAAACAAAGAAAATCAAAGCCCGATTCTTTTTTGATAAGAGAAGTTAATTTCAAACCTCTTGGAGTAAAAAATTGTTTAAGAATTTTTTTTTGAAGTTTAGAAGTTGTTTTTATGACTCGATGAACAGGGAGTGATACGAGGAGGCGCTCAATAATAAAGCGTCAAACGAACTATTTTGTGTTTTATTGTTGTATGTACAAGATGATAATTACAAGTTGAGATTCATTTTAATTACACTGTAGAACGATTTTATAAAAATATGAATTAAATGTTAGAATAGTTAACAATTTTCTTTCGAAGTAATATTGCCAAGATTTGATTTTGAAACTTTCCAATATGATTCTGATTTCAACCAAGTTTGTCGTTGCATAAATCAAACATTGTGTTTTCTTGTTGGACAGATTTAAAATTTTCACGTAACGAGATGAGATATAAATTTCAGGCGTTCAGAGTCGAACTGAAAAGTAGAAGATTCACATCGAACAGTTGGAGCAAAGACAAACCGTGGATGACCAACACAACAAAATTATAAAACTTTGTTAATGATAACAATAAATCTACATAATATCAACATGTAATAATAGTTACAATGAATAATGCTAGAATAATCTAAAGTGCTTGTAGTCTATAATATCAAACCCATCACACTATTTACAAAAATGGACGTTCATCGACTCCTTCACCACACTCACAACCTTTTATCGAGACATTTTATGTCCAGTTTAGCACCAGAAATAAAACTTCTTGAGTTCTTGATTTTAATAACTTATCACCACCTGAGTTCACTAAAATAGTAATATTTACACCGAGTTAGTAGTAGCACTAGTTCGTTATATGAGCGTATCGTTGATTGACATTTATTAAGGACAACGTAATCATCTTACTGCGCTGACCACCAGCAGCGAAAGAGACGCCAAAAGCGCCATCTGACGTCGGACTCCCGCCCGACTTGTCTGCATCGCTGCCGGGTGCTCCCCTAGAACAAATTACCCTCATTTATTACACTCATAATAAATAAATTATATCGAATTGTTGGAAAAGAGATGACGGTCATCTCCACTGTTGCGGAGGCTATTTATTGACCCAATCGCCAACTTTAACCCTTCACAATGAGTTGCAATTTTTCTACCAATGCCTATTTAAACACGACCCAAGAAATGGCCGGTTTCAGGGGTTAAGTTGATAAAAAATCTTTCGCTGTCCTTGGTCCGACAAATTTCATTCGGGGGCGGGCTAAATTGGCCTGGTGACCTTTTTGGGCCATGTGCAAACAGCTCGAAATTTAAAAAATATATATTTAACCAATAAATACATATTTTAAGAAAAGGGTGCTTGGGAGGGCCATCTTAGTTTCGGATATCCTGGAGAAATTATCCTCCTCCGTTTCCTGTTTATGTGGATGTAATTTTCTTTGATAATTCTGGGAAACCACTGCATTTCGGTCTCTGTAATTTAAATTTTAAATTGGTTTTATAATAACCTTTTTAGTTGAACTGAACAAAACGTTAGAAATATTAGATAAAAGCGGAGTTAAATTTCTAAACAAACTTTAGTAAAAAGCGTGTTAAAGATTTAGCAGCCTATTATTGATTTCCATTGTTAAAAAAATGTAAACAAAAAAAAAGAAAAATAGTTTTTGATAAACGCTTTCAATACCTATGCGCACAAACCCTCGTATTTCCTGTTTTAGATTGATAGTGGCTGTTTGAAAAGACCGTGCTCTATAATAGCATCAATTTTCAGCTTAAACACTTTCATAAATCGTCGACTTCACTATTAAGCTGTCAATTCCGCCGCCATTTTGTCGTGTGAATCATGAACCTAATTTCTATTTTGAAAACGCAAATTGGAAATTCCCGTTCAGTCTGATTAATTTCCAGATTAAAACTATCAATTCTCGCTTTGGTTACGCACATTCGACTCTTGTGAAAAAGCTTTTCAGAGAGGAGTGCCGCCACAAAAGTGTTCTAAAAGGGCTCAGCCGCCATTTGATTGGTGAAAGCCGCAATTCGAAATAAAACGAACGTATTACAAAGAATGATTACCATTGAGGACGTGAACAACGGCTGATGCGGGACTAGCGTTGGACGGCATGCAAGTATAATTTCCGGAGTCAGAAAGCAGAGCTTTGGTGACCAGTAATTTGCTAGTGGTGCCAGCCTCTGTTTTCTCTGTTTCTAGACTAATTCCGCCTCTGGGCGAGTCGAAATCTACCACGGAATGACCGTGATACCACAACACAGATGAGGGCGGCGTTGAGTGGACATTCACTGAACATGTTAATGATATCGTGCTGCCCTTCTTCACGTAGACTTCGGGGGGACCGGAGATAGTTGCTTGGGCGTCTGGAACAATACAAGCTGGTAAGAGACATTACAGGGGAAAAGAGTAGCCATTTTACATGTAACTTTCACCTTTGGTACACGAAACAGACACATTCTCTTAATTTATGTCTCGACGTTCGAGTCTCGTATCCATTATTTTATAATAGACCTCATAAATATAACATGCAAAAGTAAACAAATTTGTGTCGATACGGCGTACTGAAACTAACAATGGCATTGATGTTTATGAAAATAATAAAAGCACTCGCTTCATTTAAAGTGGATGTGGAAATTATTTTATGTCTTACCGTTTAATTATTGGCTCTTTATAGCTCGGATTTGCGGTACGTTAGAGGTACAATTACGCCCTAGGGCATTAAGGTGTCATAGCAACCTCACAACAAACAGCGATTGGCTACGAATCGACTTGCTTTCTTTGCCCGCCATATTCAAATTGCATTTAAACTTAATAGTCATCAAACAGTCAAATTCAAAAGGTACCTGAATAAATAAACTGGTTGTAATGTTTTTTTGGTCTTAATTCTCCGTTTTGAGGCTGTAACACATTCATGCTTTTGCAGGTCGCTGCGTTGCATAGCCATGCTCCACTGTGCGCGCGTGTTTTTTTGAGGTTATGTTAGAAATGTTTGTTGCGAAAATAAAGACATACAATGTTAAATATAACTTTATTGTGTTTTCACTCTTTCGTCAAAAATTACAATATAGGAGAAACATTTATTGTCTTTCATTTAACAAATGTGCAGTTGTTGAATGTTCTTGTGAAAGTTATACTTGCCGATGTTAAAGTTGTTCCAATGCTTGCATACGTTGTTACATCGGAATTAGTAACGCAAACATCATAGTTCTTCGGTCTTATGGATGAAGAACACTCTCCGACTTCAGAAACAGGTGTGGAAGCAACTCCAGCCAGCATTTTTGAAATTTTATTTTTAGAGCACATACTATCCTCCAAGTATCTCTCTATAAGGGCTGTGCTTTTCCACCCTCCATGGCGTTTTAGGGTTGTCATACTTGCACCAGCATCCGCCAACAACGTGGCCGAAGTTCGACGCAAGCAATGCCCTTTATACTTATCAGCATCTTTTAACCCTAGATACTTTTCAATGGTACTAGGGATCTTGCCAAAGGTGTTTTTTCCAATCGGTTGGACGGTACAACGACCAGAACGATAGTTCAAAAAAATCTGTGTACTTCACTTCGTGGTGGACGTAAAGAGACGTATTTTCTAATTAGATTGAAACAATCCATTTCAGGTTCATCTATGATAGTGAAGACACGCTTTTTCTCAGTTTTGATTTCGGGTATTTGCACGACAATAACAGAACCCCTATCATCGACATCTTTAATTACCATGTTTACCAATTCTTGCCGTCTGCACCCGCCGAAAACCCCAAATAGCAGAGCTACCTTCATCGCCAAGAATTCTTTGTTGGGAGCTTCTTTTAAGAATTTTAATACCTCTTCCCTGGTCAACACTTTAGATTTTTTAGGCTCGTACCCTTTGCTTCGTTGTTTCAAAAACTTACACAACTTGTGAAATTTGCCCAACTCAATATTTTTGTTGACCAATAAAGTTTTCTTGAGCATTGAATATTTTGTCCAAAGTGAACTTGGGGAGAATGCTTCTGACTGCAATTAGTAGAAATAATAATACGCATGGAAAAAAATGTGTATTTGCTTACCATTTCGACAAAATATCCCAGCAGCACAGTTTCATTAATTACATCAACACTATTGCGTAGCATCCATGTTGTGAATTTTTCGTATTCTTTATCGTATAAATCTTTAGATTTTGTTGGCAATAAACTTTCAGTGGCTTTTGCAGCGTTTTCAACCATTTTAGATGGAATTTTACCTGCCATCTTGATACGCTTTCAAAGCGTTCTAAGATTAATTTCATTGACATGACACTAGATTATTTTAATAACAATAATAAAAATAATGCTAATATTATAGTTCCTAGTAAACAACGAATTAACTAATGATTAATAATTTATAAATTAACTGTAATAGTATATTGTATAACAAGTGTTGAAAATGTAAGATTTCACACGAGTTTTGCAGAATTGGCTTAAGCAAACGAGTGTGAAATCGAATTTTCAACACGTGTTGTACACGATATTTTTCCGACGATCACAAAAATCGCAGAGTTAATATTTATTTTTTTAATTAAAGTTTATATTTTACGCTCTTCCACTTGCTAATAACGGTGCAAAAACACGTCAAGTTATCTCTGGGCAAGTTAAAACTTAAAATGACATTCGGCAGAGCACCTAGCCGCGGACAAAATAATTATGCCGTTGCGCCGAAAGTTAGATACCGATAATGCCCGATCTGCGTCGACCTGTGTGCAATGTAAAAACTCACAGTTGTCGGCCAATCAGAGATCTCAAATTTTTCATTGCACACGGGTATGCGCTTCGTTCATCTTCGCACTGAAATTGTTTGCAATTTTGAATTTTCACTACGAGAAAACTGTATGAAATGTGGCATATTTTATAGTGGTCGTCGGAAATAGTAATTTGTGGTTTTAATTATCGCAAATAAACAGTGTAGAAATTGTATATAAAGCCATTAGTAATTAAAATAATTAAATCTTTAAACCAACACAAAACGACATTTGAAGTATTTTTTATAAAGTCTTTATGTAGATTCAAGACCAGAAATTTGTATTTGTAGAGAAATTATTCATTTTTAAAAAATCAAAATTTATTGGTAAGACATAAAACGTTGTATGTATCGCGGGCATAACTCGATGTTTAAGTATCTCGGGCAACTTACAAAGTCTCGGGCCGAAGGCCCTCGACCTTGTAATCTAGTTGTTCTCGAACATAAACATCCACATTATGCCCTTAATACATAAATAACTATTAAGCAATGGGAAAGAGAACAAGAACCAAAAGGCTTTTAGAATAAGATTTTAAAGGGACTTCGTGCGACAAACTAATCCGCTGATCGTAATTTAATTTATTGTAAATGTTTGTAAATTACATTGGTCGGGTTGTTGCATGAGAAACTAAGCCATTTGTAATACAAAGAGTTTAGTTCCGCAATCCATTATAAAGTTTCATACAATTAGAATCTGAGGTAAATTACACGTGTAAACAAATTTTAGAAAAATTTGTAGTGAGGTGAGGAAAGTTATTTAAATTGAAATGGCTTCCGAATTCTGAATCTGAAGTCTGTTTTGCTTCATCAGGTCCGTATTCAGAGACATTCTTGAAAAATTTATGTTTTAGCTCTCTAGTGTTCAACAATTTGTTTAATTTAGTTTTTCTTGAAGACTTGGAAAGTCGTAAAATTGCTCACAGTGTTTTAGAAAGCCAATTTAATAAGCTTTCCAATGCCCTAGAAAATTCATTGCTAGGATTCGTACTTCCCATGATATTTCTGAAAAACTGTTTTTATGTCGTAAAGAAAATGTAATTTTTATAGGCAATTTTTCATTTAAGGCAAGAATTTTCACATCGATTTTTTATTGTAATGCATCATTGACAAGACTGAGATTTGTCTTTTTGATGCGCTGACAAAGTCTTCTATTGTTTTGAAAACTTACATGACAAACGACATTGGGAAATTTTTCAAAAACTTATTTTTTTGTAATTTTCAGTCAATTTCATTAACAAAATTACAAAATTGTAACTTCCAAGCACACATTAAGTTTTAAAATGACTTAAATGCTAACGTAGCTCAGAATAATACATTTTACCGAACTTCTTGATGATGATATGGATAAAAAATATTTCAGGGTGGAAATCTCCGAAAACAATTTTTCAGAATTTTCTGGGTAGCACAATGGGTCACTATTAAAGACAAATACTCGCCAATCTGTTGGAAAGTTAGCACAAATTGGTGGATGCTTCTAAAAATTTATTTTTTACGCCTTTATTTGAACTCTTCTTCAACATTTTGGTGGCAGCAACCGATGAAAATAGCATAAATTTTTCTTAAATATCTTTACTAAAACTAACTCTCCCGGCAACTTCTATAGTTCTTTGGGAACCGTATTTATTTACGTTTTTAATGCAGTATTATAGAGTTTCATGATTTTGAAGATGATAAGCAAAACTGAAAAAAAAAACAAAAGTAAACGCGGTGTACTAAATTTTTTATTCACAAATATCTCCGAGTCCTGAGCTGATGAAGCAAAATGGATTTTGAATTCAAAAGTAGGAGGGAATTCTAATTATCATTTACGTTGAATTATTAACTCTACTAAATTTTCTAAATAAATTAATTATCATTGTTTTACTCGATATTCGTCCTATTTCCAGGGTTCTATTTTTGTACCTTTGTGCATACCTTACGCTGGAATTCTTTAATACAAAAATATTTATGAAAATCAACATGTCCGCATGTTTTGTTTTTGTATATACCTACCTGAAATATTAATTTCAGCATAACATAAATTATTTCATTCAAATTTGGCTAATATGAGTGAAGTTATTAATATTAAATGAAAACAAACATAGATAACTAAATAACAAACATTTCAGTTTCATTAAATTGGTGTGTAATATAAAAACATTAACATAATAAAACCCAGCGCCAAACAAATAAAAAACAAAATCAAAACCATGTAACTAGTTCGATAAAAACTCTAGACATCCTCAATTTCATCTTTGTTTCTAACTTTTCCATTTCACTTGAACTCTAACAATAAGTGAAACGTGATCGAACATCCAACAAAAAATTCTCACAAGCTTCTTTGAAGTGGAAAGAACGCTCATTACCCAAGGAAGACTTCCAAAGTCAAAACAACTGTAAACGAAAGAGTTTATTCAGGATGCTTAATCAACATTTACAATTAGGAAGCGCAATTTAAATCTACGAGTTCTATTGATTTTAGCACACCTAGAGCATAATTGACTTGAGTCCCATCAGAGATTTGTTTAATACCTGTATTTGGAGCACTATTATAGTGGCAGTCATGATATGGAATAAATTTCGGTTCAAAACTGCTCACGTAGTACACAATTCGTTTCGAATATCTGATAGTCTAATATGTGCTATTGTGGTCAAGAAACAAGTAATCAATAGTAGCATAAAGCGATGGTAATATGCTATTCTATAATGTTAATATAGTGCTGCCAACGTCGTCATTGGCGAATTGTCAAATTGATGGATTTATGCTTGTCATGTAGATGCGGAATTTACACAACCCGTGATACGACCCCCCGCCACCCCCTCCCCCTTTACTTTTAAAAAGATTACAGATAAACCAGCATAATTTCCATAGTGGATATAAAATATTAAAGTAGATTTCCACCTTAAATGAAGTTAAATAGCACAGCTTTTAACTGAGGCAGTTCGTTGGAATAAGTTTAACTTTAGTCCCCAGTATTTAAGATTATTTAACTGTCACGTTGCGCATACTAATTTTTTCTTTTGTAACCATTTTGTCAAACATTTTCTCGTGAAAATAAAAAATTATATGGTACCCGCATAAAAAGAACGTTAAACTTTTCTTGAAAAGAAATGAATAATGAAAGTTTTGGGTCGTGCTGAAATAACAAGAATTTTTTATTGTCGGATCTGTAAAATTACATGTTATATTTTTTTAATTCAGCATCGTAATTGGAGCTCTTTCGGGTTTTATTCCACCATGGACGAGATTTCCCTATTTTTAACTGCAACTGTTGTAATAAAACACCGGTCATAATTAAATTATTTTAATTAGAATGACGGGAGAATATAAATTGTTGGACAACTGTGTTGATCAAACAACACGTTTCCATTATTGGAAATTTACAGTAAAATACATAATACAATGTTTTAATACAATTTAACCAAGTTTTCTTAGCACAAAAAGCTAGACAAAGTAGAATTCGCATGACATGCATAATGTATGCGTGAAATTTCCATGGAGCACTCCGACTATCGACACGCTACCAGCAAATTTAGAAACTTTAATTATAACGGGGAAACTAAATTATTTGCAGTTTCAAATCAAGGGGACTTGTTGATAGCGTTTTATGGAGGTCTTGAAAGTATGCGTGTGTTTAAAACGACCGCTCATCTGTACGAATTATGAGCTTCTCATTATTATGGCGGTTTAATGGACGGTATTAACATGTAATGTCATTTGCAGAGCAAAATTGTTTGATGAGAAAACCATCATATGTTACCGCAGCTTAATGAGGTATATATTTGCAAATAAACGTGAAAATTTAAATCATTATAATTGGTGGAAGAATGTTTGACCTCTTATTGTTTTCTCAGTTTATTTGTTGAATTAAATTAATTGTCGCAGTGCGAAAAAACTGCAGCAGTGCGGCAAAAAAGATAACATAGGCCGCTCAGGGGCGTTTAAAAGGAAAGCAACCTTTAGCACAACAAAGTATTATTTACACAAGTTGTTTCGTTATTTAAGATAATTTCTTATTTTAAATAACACAATACAAATTAATTTTATTGTTGGCGCCGTCTATTAGAAGATTCATGTCATATCAACATTTTAACGGCCTTTCAGGCTTTGCCGAGTTTCTTCACTATTTAATTCTAAGATTTGCAGTCCAACAGGCTACAAAAGAGACGTTTTTAACAGAAAAATTACGTAATTTTTGGAAATGTTACTAATTCGACATTTGTTTTCTCATCAAAAATATCCCTAGGAACGTTGTAAAGAAGAAGAAGATTTTATATGACCAAAATTATCGGCCCAATGTAATTACAGTTAGATTATAGCATTGTTTCAATTGTTACCGATGCTGTAATAAACTTCTTAAAGCATTGTTTTGTGAAGTGGAATTCAAGTCAATTTTTTGACACTTTACCAACTTAACCGTTCTGAGAACAGAAAAAACTAGTGTATAACACACATTTTATAAGACGCACATTTCCAGACTGGTGCGTCAAAACTCTGATTTTATGAAACTTGTATTTGAACATACTATTTTCAGAAATTTATTTCTCTCCAGCAAATGCCGCCTGAGCTGCAGACAAACATTGCTGTCGAGCCGTAAAATTCCACTTGCTGTTGTTTGCATATAAATAAGTATTTTATTGGTTTTGCTCATTTATGGCATAAAAAATCCAATTAGTAAAACGATATGGTGAGGCTACTTTTAAATAAAAGAGCAAAAATAAGTTATTTCAGATATTAATTTTCTTGAAATCTCAGAGGAGCTAATTAGAGTCTTTTCGGCGATAAATAAGAAAGGCTATTTCTGGATTCGCGGAAAAAATAATTTAAATATTTACGGGAAAATTCTCCTTGAAAATAAAGTGTCCACAATTTTAAATTCATTCGTCGGATTCTCGGCTTCTAATTCTTATCATACGTTTATTTACATTGTGTTATACATAGTAAAATGGCCTGTATAAAAGACTAGTCTACACTTTTAATTGCAAATTTTAAATTGTAAATTAAATATTTATTAGAGCAGAATTTTAACTGCCGATTCTTAAATTTCTAGAAAGGAAGATTCTAAATTCGCAGGTTTATGAGTAACAAGAGAGTTTTTAAAATTGTAAATTCTCATATTGTCGGCTTAAGTCGTTAATTTGCAACTTCCATTTTAAATTTTTTTGTCGGAGGTGGATAAATCTCAATTTTTTACATATTTGTCGTTAAAATTTAAAACTGGAACATTTGGAGAATAGAAGTAGAATGTTAATTAATTAATTAATTAAGAAATAATAACATATAAAATTATCTAATAATATATTTTTTTAGTTTTAAATAGACTTAACAACTTACATATTCTTCATTGTACTTTGGTGGATGCGCCGGTTTCAGGAAGAGTTCATGTTGAAACAAATACTGCGAATTTAGAACAATATTTTTGTTCAAAATATTGAGTTATTGCAGTAATGTGGGTTGTAATGATGTTATAATAAATAGAATAGATAATAATTACCTAATTAATATCTGAAAATCGTATCAAAGATTTAATAATTACCATAGTCAACATTAATTTATAAAATAACGGTAATAATTAACCACAAAGGTATTTTACGTTAATGTAAATATAATTCTAGCTTTTGTGAGTTATGTAACCGGAAAGCTTAATAGTTTAAATAGAAAAGCTCATTGTCGGATTTTTGTAATTCCGTGTGTTTAAAAATTAAATGGTGAGTGTGAATACCAGAATTCAATACATTGCCGCAGGTGTTCTTTATCAGAGATGTTCGGAATTGTACAACACTTGACAATAAAGCGCACAATTTGTTGGAATATTCGAAAGCTAACGGCATAATGAAAACTTTGTATTGTATTTGAGTTCACGTTACTTGTAGTTAGTAAGTAAGTGGAATGGGAGGCAGGTGCTTCTTCGGCAGCTTTCCCAAGTTGGAAGTATCCAATTTCTTTTTTGCTTACAAAAAGTTTGATTACAAAATCAATTCAAAGCGAGCACAATAATAATTATGAGAAAGTATGTAGTCAAACTTAATGCCGCGTAGTAAATCAGTCATCTAATTAGAACTCTTGTCCTTACCGAAATATAATTAATTAAACGCGAGAGTGGATCGTATTACCTTAAAAGATAATGGGTAAACAGTAATAAATTACATGCAGAAATGGCTACGTAACGGATAACGACTAAGAGAAGAGACAAACTAAGAGAGTTTAGTTTGAGATGGATGAAAAGTGAGACCGTGTGTAATAAATCATATGCGATAGTGCGATGCGTGACAGGGATGAAGAAGGTACCTTTGGAGCGAGGGTCCGGATGTGTTGCTGCAAGAGAGGACGCGTCTGGAACAAAGGAACAAAAACACTAATATGTCCTGGTTGCTTCCCACTGATTGCTATTAGTAGGCACAGCACAGCGGCATGCATGCGACAATTGTTAAAGGGGGCGGCTATATGCAAAAAACAACGCCAGTAAAACATCGATAACGGGAACAGCGATAACGATACGGTTTTGCTGCCATATATTACGCCGTTCTCAAGACCTACCGACAAATTCCTAAGTAGGTTAAAGCCCTTTTTGCTCTAGATTCGGCAACTGCAGCCAAGGCGGAACGCTAGTCGACACCTGATTTTTTTTTACTCTTGATACGCCTCCACCGAAATAATTGCTTGGGATTTTCGTTTTCGTTATTGCTTCACTAGGGCCTCTCGAGAAATACAAAAACTAATTAACTGTTTATGGCAATTTACGGGAAATTACATAACGGTTACGACGACTAAGCTCCAAATAATTCGCGGAGCTTCCGAAAAAAACTCTAAAGTCGTTACTCAGTGTCTTTGGCAGAAATTAGACAGCAGACAGCGTCACCGTTATTTGGATCATAACACAAGATAATAAGAAGTCATATTAAAAGAAAAGGCAAACAACATAAAAACCAAACTGCGAAAGTAATTTACAGACGCGTTTCAATTTACTGTCTGAAAATAAAAGCTGTTATGAGCAAAAATGGCGAGAGTTTTCCTTACTACCTTCAAAATTCCAAAGCTTTTTTATTTTAAAATTTATAAAAATAGCTTCTATTCAGTTAGAGATATCAGTAAATATTTTTTTTCTTCTTTATTAGCTTGAGAATATTATGTTGTCTAATTCCGAACTTTAAAATTAAATTTCTCTCCTACAAGTAGATAAAGAAAAACGTATTTTAGGTTGCTTATTTTTTTTTTGTTATACAGGGTAATAAAAAAAGGCGCCTATAAGTGGAAGTACCATGTTCTTTTTAGTTAAACCATCTCATAAATCAAAGCAAAATTAATTTAAATCCATTCCTTTTCACAGTATGGATTTTTTTTTCAAAGGAAAAACTTAATACAATTTTACATTAGGCAGTCACAATAGTAACTAAGCAACTAATACTAAAAGCTTTACAATGTTGCAACATTGAAAAATATTTTACAATGCCAAGAAATGGTACTTTTAAACGTTTAAGTAACTTGGTTTAAAGCACTTATTTTTTTTTGATATAGAATATTATTAACTGTAAAAAAATGTGATGTCTAACAGTGAAATTGTTATAAACGGTTTATCCAAAGTTTGATCGATTATAAAAGAACCATGTAAATCTAAAAAACACAAATATTGCTTTGGTTTTCAATTTTGAGGACAGGAAAGAATTAGGTGCTATATTTTCATCACCCTGTATATATTTAGTAGGGATGGAAACAAACGTCGTATACGTCATAAATATTTATGGGGTATTCTATACCAAACTGACCACATTTGACCCCGACCTTTTTTAATTTGGCTGAAAGTTTTTTATCTTTTTCTACTATACAGGGTCTATCAGAACTGGCGGACCAAAATCATCCCATGGATAAATGATCTTCTGCAGATAAAGAGAAAATTGTTTAAAAAAATCCATTCTTGTTGGCTTTTAAAATAAGAACGGTTTTAATTGACCAATCGTGTTGTAGATGTAAAATTACCTTAAAACATATATTTTTTACCATAGAAACCTATTTAATTGTTGCAAAAAATAATTGACTGTTATGTCATAACAAAGTATTTCTGACAATTAGACAGTCATTCCAAACGTTGATTTGTGGTTTCATTGTATTTAATAATTAATTATGTTTACCCCGGAAGAATATTTTGATATGGTCTTGTTGTATGGAGAGTGTAATCGCAGTGCAACAGCTACTATCCAGCAATACGCACTTCGTTTTCCAAATAGGGAACAGCCTAGCCGAAATGTTATTTTAAGATTAGTACAGAGAGGAAGAGAATCTGGTAATTTAAAAGTATGCAGAAGGGAGGTTGGGGGTGCCCCAAGAACTGCGAGAACCGTGGACAACGAGGAAGCGGTTATTGAGATTTTTGAAGAGGAACCTGAAACGAGCATTAGTATTGTGGCCAGAAATCTTGAAATGTCCACCTCTTCTGTTCAACGTATTCTTAAAGACGAACGAATGCACCCATTTCATTATACTAAAGTGCAATGTCTTACGCCGGAAGATTATCCTCTAAGAGTGGAGTTTTGTACTTGGCTTCTGCGGGAACATGAAGCAAATGAGAACTTCGTCAAAAGCATATTGTTTACAGACGAATCTTGCTTTCAAAAAGATGGATTTTTCAATCAAAGAAATTTTCATGTTTGGGGGCGAGATAATCCGCACGTCTTCAGGCAAAGTAATCCCCAGCAAAGATTTTCTGTCAATCTTTGGGCTGGAATTTTTGGGAACGCCATAGTAAATTGTTTTGAGAACAAGTTATACGCAATTATAAAACATCACATTCTTTCAGGTTGGTTTCCCGCCAGACTCAACGGCCAAATTTATACAAATTTTTTAGTTGATGATTTGGACATGCTGCTAGACAATATTCCTCTACAAAGATTAAGAAATGTTGACATTAACAATATTTGGTTCCAACATGATGGATGCCCAGCACATTTTGCAAATGTAACTAGGAACCATTTAGATGTTAGATTTCCTAATGCATGGATAGGCCGCGGAGGCCCAAGACGTTGGCCCCCCAGGTCGCCAGACCTTACGCCCTTAGATTTTTTCCTTTGGGGACACGTCAAGAATTTGGTGTACCGAAATATGCCTGAAAATATTAACGTGTTAAGAAACCGCATTCAAGAAGCATTTGCTTCAATAACAGCTGAAATGGTCAGTAATGCTAGGGCAAGTCTACTGAGAAGAGCTGCTCTGTGCATTCAAGTGGAAGGAAGAAATTTTGAACATTTACTTTAAAAACTATTTACCTATTTTTTCAAATTTATACCGCTAATTCATTCATTTTTGTTATTTCTGTATTCATTTACTAATCTGTTTTTCGGATTCTGTTAATTTTAAAGTTTGAGTTTATTATTTCATTTTGTTGGTCTTAAAATAAACTTGTCAATTTTTATGAGAAGACGTCACCTAAAAAATTACGTCAGTGTAACAACAATGCAAAAATATTTAAGATGCATCCATAGTTACAAATAAAGCAGGAAAAGCTAATTTTCAGGTAACTTAACATCAGCAACACGATTGGTTAGTTTAAATTGTTCATTTTCTGATCACTATTAAAGATGGATTTTTTTAAACATTTTTCCAATTATTCCCAGAAGATTGTGAATACATCGTTTCATTTTGGTCCGCTAGTTCTGATAGACCCTGTATAAAAAAAGGTTCTCAGAATTTTCTCAATTTTTTGTTCCTAATCCAAAAAGTTGCTTAAATATTTTTAAATAGCTATAACTTCTTCAGAAATTAACTTATTAGAACGTTTTTATTTTCAAAATTTTTGTTTTGAATTGTACTTTTTAGAAAAAAAATCAAAAACAAATTTAAGATAATAAATTCAATAAAATTTTCCCTTTTTTTTGAGAAAAACGTTCTAATATGGTAGTTTTTGAAAAAGTTATAGCTATTTAAAAATATAAAAGCCATTTTTTTGGAAAAACTTTTTTTGGGTTGAGAACAAAAATTTAAAAAAATTCTGAGAATTTAATAGAGTAGAAAAAGATGAAAATCTTTCAGCCAAATCGAAGAGTTGGGGTCAAAAGTGGTCGATTTGGTATGCCGGCTACAGGAAAAAAGACTTTTCTGGGCCTCGTTTTCTAATTTTTCTCGATAATTTGGACCTCGAGAAATAATAACTCTCAAAAAAGTGTCTTCTCTCTTTTGATATACAGGGTCTATCAGAACTAGCGGACCAAAATGAAACGATGTATTCACAATCTTCTGGGAATAATTGGAAAAATGTTTAAAAAAATCCATCTTTAATATCGATCAGAAAATGAACAATTTAAACTAACCAATCGTGTTGCTGATGTTAAGTTACCTGAAAATTAGCTTTTCCTGCTTTATTTGTAACTATGGATGCATCTTAAATATTTTTGCATTGTTGTTACACTGACGTAATTTTTTAGGTGACGTCTTCTCATAAAAATTGACAAGTTTATTTTAAGACCAACAAAATGAAATAATAAACTCAAACTTTAAAATTAACAGAATCCGAAAAACAGATTAGTAAATGAATACAGAAATAACAAAAATGAATGAATTAGCGGTATAAATTTGAAAAAATAGGTAAATAGTTTTTAAAGTAAATGTTCAAAATTTCTTCCTTCCACTTGAATGCACAGAGCAGCTCTTCTCAGTAGACTTGCCCTAGCATTACTGACCATTTCAGCTGTTATTGAAGCAAATGCTTCTTGAATGCGGTTTCTTAACACGTTAATATTTTCAGGCATATTTCGGTACACCAAATTCTTGACGTGTCCCCAAAGGAAAAAATCTAAGGGCGTAAGGTCTGGCGACCTGGGGAGCCAACGTCTTGGGCCTCCGCGGCCTATCCATGCATTAGGAAATCTAACATCTAAATGGTTCCTAGTTACATTTGCAAAATGTGCTGGGCATCCATCATGTTGGAACCAAATATTGTTAATGTCAACATTTCTTAATCTTTGTAGAGGAATATTGTCTAGCAGCATGTCCAAATCATCAACTAAAAAATTTGTATAAATTTGGCCGTTGAGTCTGGCGGGAAACCAACCTGAAAGAATGTGATGTTTTATAATTGCGTATAACTTGTTCTCAAAACAATTTACTATGGCGTTCCCAAAAATTCCAGCCCAAAGATTGACAGAAAATCTTTGCTGGGGATTACTTTGCCTGAAGACGTGCGGATTATCTCGCCCCCAAACATGAAAATTTCTTTGATTGAAAAATCCATCTTTTTGAAAGCAAGATTCGTCTGTAAACAATATGCTTTTGACGAAGTTCTCATTTGCTTCATGTTCCCGCAGAAGCCAAGTACAAAACTCCACTCTTAGAGGATAATCTTCCGGCGTAAGACATTGCACTTTAGTATAATGAAATGGGTGCATTCGTTCGTCTTTAAGAATACGTTGAACAGAAGAGGTGGACATTTCAAGATTTCTGGCCACAATACTAATGCTCGTTTCAGGTTCCTCTTCAAAAATCTCAATAACCGCTTCCTCGTTGTCCACGGTTCTCGCAGTTCTTGGGGCACCCCCAACCTCCCTTCTGCATACTTTTAAATTACCAGATTCTCTTCCTCTCTGTACTAATCTTAAAATAACATTTCGGCTAGGCTGTTCCCTATTTGGAAAACGAAGTGCGTATTGCTGGATAGTAGCTGTTGCACTGCGATTACACTCTCCATACAACAAGACCATATCAAAATATTCTTCCGGGGTAAACATAATTAATTATTAAATACAATGAAACCACAAATCAACGTTTGGAATGACTGTCTAATTGTCAGAAATACTTTGTTATGACATAACAGTCAATTATTTTTTGCAACAATTAAATAGGTTTCTATGGTAAAAAATATATGTTTTAAGGTAATTTTACATCTACAACACGATTGGTCAATTAAAACCGTTCTTATTTTAAAAGCCAACAAGAATGGATTTTTTTAAACAATTTTCTCTTTATCTGCAGAAGATCATTTATCCATGGGATGATTTTGGTCCGCCAGTTCTGATAGACCCTGTATAATTGCAATTAATTCTTCATTTTAGTGGTTGTGTCACTGCACAGTATTAAAATAGACCATTCAAAAATTTTTAGTATTCATACACCCACAGTTTTTAAATCTCGCTTAATATTTGCAATATTTATTTTAATCTCATCGATATTGGAAAAGAGGGATCAAAATTGGTAAAAACATAAAATTTTGTTCATCCACCGGAAATTACAACTGTAGATAAAAGCCACAATTATCACCGGATTTCATACAAATCAAACCATCATTTTATAAATGTTTGGTTCATTTTATGCTCCACTTAATCTTAAAATATACAAAAGTACTATTTGTGGAAACCGAACTTTTCCTTTACTGTTGTGTTGACAAAATAAAATTCCATTTTCTTCCCGAATCTCGTCCCATTCCTTCCACGCGTTTCTTGTGGATATCCACCATCTGTGAACCCTTTTACTTTTCATGTATTCCAGATCCAATCTAGTCTTTGCAAAGTTCATTTTATTCCGACTAAAATATGTTTCCTGTGGTAATTACTTCGTATTGTCCTTTTGAACATGTGGGCGATTTTTGTGATGTTCGAAATAGAAAATTATGTAACGATATTGGAAGAAGCAGTGAAAGATGCTTGACTTCTTGGCCGATGGCAAGTACGTGCGATGCGTGATGTTGGAAATCATTTTTAGAGTGGGAGTAAAATATATTGAAAATATCGATACCGAGTGGTGAAACTCAATACAAAGAACGGGATGGTTGTGAAACTATGAAAATGGAAATCGCTTTTTATCTGTTTGCGTGAAACTTTTATTGCGTGAATAATGTTTTTACAAAATGATGAGATGTAATTTGTGTGTGGCTTCTGGAATAAAATGTAAAATGGTGTCGCTTGCAGCATGCAGATTTCATCTCGCGTTGTGGCAAGAGTCAGAATATCCGTCACCAAAAAATAAAATATTCCATTCAAGTTGCGTCTACCACCAACACATAAAGCTTTTGGGTGAAGCGATATCTCAACTAATTGCAAGCTTTGTTCGAGCTCTTGAACGTAAAGCGGCCAAAATAATGGTTACGTTAAGGTTAAAGAATGTGTCTGATGAAACTAATCGACTCCTTCTGCCCAATTAAGCTTGGCAGAAAATATTTTTCGTTTGGTATTTTGCTTGTCCCGAGCGATAAAATATTATCTCGCGAATGTGTGACGTTTAGTATGTGAATATTTCTGCTTAGTTGGGTAGAATGAGGCGTTATCTTGTCATTTATTTTTGGGATGGTGGTGCATAATAGGGCGAGTGAGTGTTCTTACCCTCAACGTTCAGCATGATGGCGAGATTAATCTTGGGTTCCGTGTTCACCTGACACTCGTAGACGCCGGCGTCTCTTTTCTGCACGTAAGCGATGCGCAGATCCCAGTCGTCGCTATGCTCCGGATGGCGGACGCTGAAACGAGCGTCTCCGGTGTATGTGTGGATGCTCGAGGTCAGGATGTGGAGGTCGCGTTTACGCATCCAGGATACCTGCAACAAAGTATCCCGAGGGCGATGAGACTCAAGACAATTTACACGAAAAGCCAAATTAACAGGCGCTTATCCGACCGTAAAAGACACTCTAGACAACGATCGATAGTGCGACCAATTTCAAGTCAAATTTTATTTACCAGACACTTTTTATTATCGAGATTTCCTCTATTTAGTTCTGAACTGAACGTTTATTAGAACCATTAAAAGTTGATTGAACATTTTAAAGGATTAGATGTGTACATCTTAGAACAATAAAGTCAAGTAAAGCTTTAACTTACTGCTAATAAAATTTAATAGTTGTTAAATAACTTGCACGTATGTTATAAAATAAAACAGTCAATTATCAGTGCTTTTTTGGGATGTTTTCTTGCAGACATTTATGCGAGGACATAAAAGTATTATTAAAAGTTTAGTTTAAAATAAAACTGCGCTTGTCATTTTAATCAACATTCAATGTACTTTTCTCAGAACGCTGGTTTTTATTCTACTCATTTTAATTTCAAATAAAAATTTTTATCAGAAGTGAAGTCTGTTTATTACGTTAAAACAAATCATTAAATTTTACATGCCTTAAAACTCACTGCAAACTAATTTTATTATATTATTAGAAATCTATTCTAATACACGCTATTTAAAATTCTTTATTGAACTTGTACTTGGATCGTCCTTTCTATTTAGTTTAAAAACATTTTTGTTTTAATTTTAAAGTTAACAAAATGCAGCTTGTTAATAAATAAATGGAAATATTGATAATATCTCGTTTTATTGTGAATCAGAATCCTTTTTCCAATATTTGGAGTCTTTATAATTAAAATGCATTAAAAATTATTTTAATTTATGCTGAAAAGAGTGAGAATAAAACATACAGGACTATGAAAGAATATAACATCGTAGTTGCCGCTTTTGTTGATGTAATCTTAACTAAAGTAAAAAACGTCAACTGTCAAAGTTTGACATTGTTGACAATTGTCCCCACTCTGTTGTATGTAGAATAAAACAATGTCTGTTATCGTTTCCGTCAATCTCTAATAATCAAAACACCATAAAATTGTTTTTCAACTCATATGCAGTTTTTGATTGAAAAAATCCAACATTTTTACATCGATGTAGAAAAGACACTATTTCTCCGTTGATATCATCCAATCAGAAAGTGAAAAATTGCTTTCTCTATTGTTTCTATCCTACCTCCCCTCTAATAAATTGAATTCGTCCTCAGTTATGATGACAATTGCATATACCCCTCGAAGAACAATTGACATGTCTCTGTATTCTGGTGTTTGTTGTGAGCGTTCTGTGTTGTAAAATTTGTGTCTGTACGTGAAGATGTTTGACCAAGATAATAAAGAAAATGGAAATTCTACACCCCCAAACATCAGAGAGGCAGCAAAGATAACTACGCTTAATTTACTTCCCTCAAAATCTCAGAAGAAATACGAATTGAATTACAAAGCGTTTGTGGATTGGCGGAGCTCAAAAAACAAAGTATATTCTCAGAACACGTACTCTTGCTTCACTGAACAAGCAAAGAAATAATTTTCTTTGCGTTCATATGAGTAGAAAAAATAGTGTTCCATGTGTGAAAAATGGCGATTTTTGACTCGATGGATTACTATATTCGCCTTCGGCTCGTTCTGTAAACTTTCATCTCGTGAAAAATAACCAATTTTCCCACTCATGTAACAATATACTACATATTCCTATTTAAGTTTGGGGTAAATATGGCTATGAGCTGGTCATCTGTTTTCAAGAGCACCACTAGATATTTTATTAAACATAAGAGAATCTTTGCAATGTAATTTTTTAGAGCAAGATTTTATTTTGGTAAAAACAATTAGAAAAAGAAGCCATAAAAATTCAAATAAAACAAAAAAGTGTTACAGGACCATTGCGCACTCAGACTAAATCTGATAGTTCCACTTCTGATACCTCCTCGCTTACGTTTTGCAAACATTTGTATCAAATAAATCTGAACCAGCACCACCGGAAGTCGTCTGACTATATTGGGGTTGCCGTTATTAGTACTACGAAAACATGAATTAGTGTAAACAGGAAATGTTTGCTATCCGACAGGTGGTAGTTGGATGACCTTCACAGAGTAAGGGGGTGTACAAACAGGTAACTAGGTCATATTTTGGAATAAAAATTGTAAATATTTTTTTGTCTTATTTTCCCTTGTATTTCCCATCTTGCAATCTCATACGCTTGTTTACCTTTAGAAGTAAATGGAAAAGATTTATATGGCTTTTCCACTTTTGTAGTTCTGCTTTAAAAATCTCAATATGTTCTACTCTGCATGACGCTGCTTTGGACTTGTTTCTACAAATAATCGCAATACCCACGTTTTATTGTAAACTGGAGAATCAGCTTAGATACGCTAAAGTGCTACAATGTGTGCCATTCCAAAGACAATATTTCAAATTTTTCTCAGATAACCGTAAAAGTGTGCATCGTCCTCATTCGATCGCACGCGAAAGAAAGATTTGAAAAACTAAAAAATTGTTTATTTTATTCACGATGACACATTTCTTTCAGACTTTTACAGGAAACGACTTCATCCCACTCAATGCGTTGCATTTAGGTATATTTGTTCTCGTAAAAGCTTTTCAATTTATGCACTTTAGTTGAAGCTGAACGACCATGAGAAACCATAAAACAGATTCAGGTGATAGAAAATGACAAACGGAGCGAACATTTTAAGTTAATTGCATTCTTATTTTTTAGTCTAGTCGCAGAATTAAAACGAAGAGTAAAATGTCTGTTCTATAACAGTTCTGCTCTGAAATAATCGTGAAAAGTAAGTATTCAAGAAACTTAAACTCTATGTCCTGCAACTTCCTTCATGCCAACATCCTGGAGGTGTCTCTAGTGTTGTGAAAACCATTTAACTTTCAGGTTGACGAAGATCTTCTTCGACCCTGTGGTTATTACAGTCTCGGGTTTAATCGAAATTCGCAAACTTCCTTGATTATTATTGAATCTTTTCGCCGGACAAAACACGTTTACACTAATTTGGGATCTGCGTTATGACATTTAACACAAAATGAAGGACTCAAATAATTAGACTTAATTAAAGGGAGTCGGATCACAAGTTGTGAATATTTGAAGTAAAGTTAATTAAGTAATGCACTTAAGCTGCGACGCAATGTTGTCGTGATTAAACAACGTTATTTTGAGGAAATAGTAATTGAGTGTAATAGAAAGCTTTTTGTAAATAAAAGGGAGTTTCATTAAAAGTTTCATACAATAAAACAAATTTTAGGTGCAGCACGCCAAAGTTTTCAACTTTGGCTATTAGCTAAATGATTCTATTAAATCTGTGATTGTCTGAATTGAAGTTTGTTGTGAATCACGCACCTATGAAGAGACATCATAAGAAGTCTGATTTATATTTCAATTTTGTCTTAGTCGGCTGTAAACGTAGCAAAGGCATAATAAACTTGTTATCTTATAATTAAATCTACCATTTACGTAGCAAAGAGATTAAATTTTTAAATACATTTTCGCAGCAAAAATAATTTTTCCGAAACAAAGCATTGTGCATTGTCTCGTTACTTTTAAAGCGAAATTACGAAAAATGTAAATGCATCAGCGGGTTGACTGTTTATTTTTCATTTAAAAATGTATTTTTCTGTTTGTTTGTCAGCTCTTGTTTGTCGAATTCAAACCCCGTATCGATTGAGCTATTTCGCCAGATGTTGTGTTGCAAGTCGAGACACTTGGAGGCATAATTAGCAGGTGGGTGTTGTCGAGGTTGTTAAATGCAGGCTAACTTCAGCAAAGCGCTGTTTTCAGGCTGTGCAAGCATGATTAAAAGTAACAGCAGATAACGTTAGTTACAAAGAAGAGACGCCATAAAGTTGCAGAATGCAAATGGGACCGCAGAGGGCGCAGCGTTAACAAGCGACCAGCAAACACCCACATCAAGTCGACAATGCAAATAAGCACACATGTCCGAGCTTTGCTTCAGATTGATTGTGTTTGTATGCTAAAACCACGTAAAAACAACCATATTTGGACAGAACAGAACTGTCAGAGTGATAAATGCCCATACCTTCAACAGTATATTTGTTTCCGAAACATTTTTATTTTACTCACATGTTATCCGAGGAAAAAACATTTCAAGCAAATTCAGAACGAGCAGCCAACAAAAACTCTAATTTTCTATGGCGATACGAATAAATCAGAAATTCACGCTGAATTACAAAATGCATTGTTCCGAGGTGAAATATGAACAGTAATTAATCTCTTTCCTCCTAAAAGATTGAATTTATTTAAACCACGAAAATATGACACTCAATTAGTTTCGTGTACTTTCATCATTATTCACCAATTAAATCATCATCATTAGACCGGCGCATCCACCATTTTTCGCCGCAAGAATCTGTGTATTATTTTATATTATATTAATAATAATTAATTATTTCCGAACTTGAAACGAACTTAATAAAGGCCTTCCGAAATTATTGCTGGAAATATAACGAATTCCGCGCCTGCTTCACCCTCCTTGCGTCCAACTTTAAACTCACAAAACTCTTTAAAATTTTCTTCCGCTTTTATTATCTTCTTGCCAGTTGATGCTTTTCTTGATGAGTTTCTTATCTCATTATCCGAGCATATTGAATTTACAACCCGGATATATTCGCTCTTTTTGCAATTAAAGAAAAACGACACACAATTGTAGTACAAACAAACAGAACAAGCAACAGCCTCTGGCGCTGCATCCAAGACTTACGTGCCACGCTCTGGAAACAGATCAGGAACTTTAAATCAGGGTAAGGATAATTTTAATTACCGCGCTAATAAAACAAAAAAGAGTGTTAAATACTCTCAGGTTGTTGGAATTACTTTATTCCCTCGCCAGGGTAATTAGTGTAATAATTAATTATTCATTTTTCGGGGATTTTAGGGTTTTGTTTTAAACATTACGGGAGGCACGAATGCGCGGAATAACCATTCATTATTTCCACATTTAATAAAGTTTAGTGTTGTGATACAAATGTGCCCTAACTTCACGAAGTTTCCTCAATAATGTCAAATCGTAATTTTTCAAATCTTTTCCAAGGAAACGTCAAATTTATCTTCCTGTTCGTTTATTACGCCAATACCAACAAAAAAGACATTTAGATGAAAGATTGGCGACATAATTTGTACTGAAATATACACATTACTGAAATGTTAGGCTTGCGTGAACACTTCAAGTTAACTTTTTTCTATCTTAGCTCGGAGCTGCAGCACCTGCATAGCAAGCACTAAGTTATAACTAAAGAACTTCCGTAATTTGATGCGGAACTACTTTATGTTTAATTTTAGGACGAGTAGCAAGGAGCCACAGGCATTTGAACCGTCAAACTGAACAAAGTTTTATGGAGATGTTACATGCAGTTGACATCATTTTATTATTTAAACAAAGTCGGTGATTTGCGCCCCAGACAGTGTTTAATATTTATATGGAATCGGGAACAACGAAGTTTTATGTTGACGCTCCGAAACAAATTATTGATGATACAAAATGTTGCGGATTTTCGCATTCTCAAATTCTAATATAGCTCATACATCTTACAGCAGCTGCAATCTGTATTTACAATGAAAAAACCGATTAAGCTGATGTAACCATTATCGCTTCAGAAGCTCAGCTTTCTTCGTCTCATATTGACTTTGGGCGCGCTTGTTTGGTTTTTGTAAGCAACAGCTGTTGGTAACAACACTTCAACATCGTTTGTTACCCTATTATTTCACGTTTCGGGTGTATAAATTAAACATTTGTAATGGTCCAATTAATCTTGAAGAATTAGTTCGAAATCATGTTTTCTGAAATTGCAAATAAGATGTTAATATTGCCTAATTCGTTTTTGGTATAAATAATACTAGAATTTATACCCTGTCTGAAAGCTTACAACTTATTAAATTATACCATAATAAATCAAACTCCGGTGTAAATCTTTTCAACAGTGAGCATTAATATTGTTCCGTTTTGGAGTTTTGTAATCTAAAACCGCGACTTTTCTAAATTGGTTTCGCTTCCATCAATCTTGAATAAAATCATAATGGTAACGTAGTAATATATGCTGGATATTCGATACGAAACCTTTAATGTGTTGCTTTAGAATTTTCCATGCTCTACAAAAGTTTTGCTCTAATTAAAATTAATTGTGCTGGATTATTCGGCTAAAAGATTATTAATTAATTAGTCTTTAAATTTTTCCGGGAGAATTATAATACACCGCGGTAAAGCGTAACTCGATTTAATTTAAACTCGAATGGCAAAAAAACTTTGAGCGCAACAATGAAGGCTGGAGATAAATGTAACAGGGTAACTGCTGTTTCCTCTGTTATTTCGCTACAAAGAGGCTTTTTGTGCGTTTTAAGCAATGAAAAAACGATTTTCGACTAATTTTTCCTGATAGAAATTTCCCAAGTTCGCTCGGTTTACAAGAACAAGTGTAAATTTTTTGTCGAGAGGTCAAACGGCTTGAAAATGTTTTTCCGGAAGTTACAACGGGGATTAACGCAGGCTCAGAGCAAAGTTAAAATACTTTGGAGAACAATACTAACAACAAATCTAGGGTTATACCAACTAGACAAACAACAAGTTAGAAAGCGAGCCCCCGAAAATGGGATTTTATACCGTAATCCAGGTGCAGTCGACCCAATTTTATTCATTACAACTTTCAAATAACACCAATCCGGTTCCAAAGTTATTTCTAACAAATTTGACCTCAGGGAATTAATTCGGATATAAATAAGCTGTCTCCTTTGCTGATTTTAACTTATGAATTATCAAAGACGGGACACTACTAAATCTGTTAATTAAGAAAGTTTCTGGAGGTTAGAGAGAAATCTTCGCTATTTTTACTTGAGGTGTTGCAGTACGATATCAGAGCTATAAAATATTTCATTGCAATTATTATGTCGGAAATAAAGTTCAATCATAATTCCGGAAGTTTTACACCTCACATCATTTTTAGCACTACTTAAACTAGATGTCCTTCACCTGAGTAGAAACCCGAATAAAACCAATTTATGAAGCGAAAAAGAAATCGAGAATTTGCATGTCCATTTTGATTTAATCGTCTTTCGAGGAGCTCTGCTTTCAATCTGTGTCGGTTAAGTTTAAAACCTCGTGTGATGTTTTTTGTTAAGAAAAAATTTACAATTCTCAGGAGAAAAACTTGACAAGGGCAGTGTTAAGATACTAGCGAGAACGTTTTTCCCGAAATCTATAAGTGAGGGCTCTTGTTCTATCCGATAATGACTTTAAACCACAACAGGGCCTATGGGACATGTTTTAAATTTGCACGTCTTAGTGAAAAAGCACGAACGAGGAAGGCATTTTATCGAAAGCAATTTACCGTAAGTATCATGCGCTAAGTTAAAACCACTCTAGAGCATAATCCGGATCACGATCACGCAAGGACTTTACAATGAAAATATCAGACAGCACTTGTCAGCTACATTGTCAAACAGAAGACGGAAATGAAAACAGCGTTCTCTTACCTACACCCCTTGAATAAGGGATGCGAATGCCTCCTGCCGTGCTAAGGCAGGTTTTAAGTCTAATTGAGTTAGCGGATTCGATTTCATGAGCCGGTGGTTTCGTTAACGCCAAATTTAACAATAAATGGACGTATGATGGAAGTATTTTAATTAAAATGAATGTACGCGTAATGATGATTGGATGTTATGGTTTTAATACTGGGGGAAATTTTTATGTGAATGATTACAACGCGGCACGATGAAGGTGCTTCCTGGAACGTGTTTCATTTTCCTTGTTGAAAATATATACCGTGTATTTCATGTCACCTCGCAGGCCACAAACACTCTCTGCAACCTTAAGTATTCTCTTGTGCTGCTTTTTATAGTTCACGAAGCATCCCCTGAATTACTCCTCTTTCTTCCTATTAAAATATTCATGTCGTATAACGTGTTACCTATTAGCTGTTTTATTTCCATGGTAATATAATATCGTCGCCGCTTTTAACCCCCGAAAAATATATCTTCCACATTTTAGGATTTTCATATTGGTCAATTCCATTGAAAAGCTTTCACAAATTACGCCAATTGCACCACTTTTATCCGAATTTCCACTAAATAAAAACAATATGGTAAAACCCGACATTATAAATTCATAAAATGTCAATGGAAAATTTGTAATAAATTGTACTATTATCAGAGACCGATTTACAAGTAATTTTAGTACCAGTCCAATAATTTTAATTACAATGGTGGTCGGATTTGAAAGAACAGCACCATCATGTAAAAATTGCGTTTATTATTGTGTAAATCTGTAATTCCGATGATGCAAATAATTTTGTTTAATACTTATATTAATTTTATTAAAATATTCTATCCACACTGTAATGATTTCATCAGAGACGAGTTAACACAGAAAGCCCTCAAATTATCCGGTGAAATAATTTTCTATAAGGCAACAACTCATTAGCACCACCCTTGCATTTCGAAATCCTCTACAAGACTAGATTAATCTCCTTGGCCTCGTTGGGTTAATTAAACCGGTCAAGTGGCAAGTAATATACCTTGCAGGTAAGGAAAGCCGTCCATTGAAAATTATCCGGGACACCTTCCACCCTGTATGCTCCCTTTATGGATTCAGTAGAGCGTAAAAGAGGCGCCGAAATTCCAAAACATCCTCTTAGACAGTTCAAAGGAGGTAACGGCAAATATTTTTCAAATCCCGTTCTTGATGAGATTAATTTTAGATATTGTCTTGGGCGAAACGCGCGACGGTTATATGAGAATTTTAATTTTACGAGTTGTAATAATTAAACATCTGCGTTGAACCCTTAACAGTGGCAGTCGCGGGAGCAATTCGGTGATATTAACATACTTGAGGTGTTTTATTGGCGAGAGATTTTGGGTGTCTTCAGATTCTATTAACAACGTTCTGGTTGTACACGTTATATTGCTCAAAATGGAAACATGATATTGGAGATGTTGGGAATTTATAATACATTTTCCGGACATATTTGCAGATAACATATTTCCCCCGAGTGTCGTTTTCCTTTGAACACAATGAGTATTCCGATGCACCGACTGCAATTGGCATCTCAACACACCACTATATTTTATCCAAAGCGATGTTCATGATTCAACTTTGCAAAGAGAATGTGTAGTTAAGGTCGCTCTTTCTGCCAAATGGTACATCTCGGCTATATTTCAAAAAGCCCGGATAAGTGACACAGAAAAGTCTTTAAATAGTTGTGGGGCTTAAAAGTCTGTTTAAAACACATAAGCTGTGCTCGTTCCATTAAGCCCCGATGCTCGCTATTATTGTAATAGTTTCTGGTTACGCATCTGTATCCCTTGTGACGGATAGCATGACCCAGTTCTAACTCCACTTGCATAAACTAAGAAACGTGTTACATGGATCTCCAGTCTGGGAGGCAGGATTAGTAAAGGTCAATATAACTTTCTAGGATTATCGAGATTTAGTTCTGTCCCATGGACCTGAATCCTAATTTATCGCATGCTATCTGATTCCTTTATTAGGGTGCGAGTCGGATTGATGCTTGTTATATCCAGGATTATATTGTCTAATTATGGGCATAACAGCTGCCGCATTTCGTAAACACCATCACATGTTGATCAGATACTGCAATTTCCTACATGCTTCATACCTCAATGTCATGGCATGATTTAGGGAAATTGATTTCTACAAGGGTGCCGGCAATGAAAACGCAGATGTGCGTGAGCTTCTTAACTTTGTGCGATTATTGCTTTAGACGGGACGAGAAATATCGCGCAGTTTAACCATAAATATCTACTGACACGACTACAATAAACGCCGCCAATTATCCAGCTCTCACCATCAAAAAAAGGAATTCTTGCAGCTCAGACTGTTTTTTACGACACATACATTCATTCACGTTTAAATAAAAAATTGACGGAAAATCAACAAATACACGATACAACAGTGCAAAACAAACAGAAATGCCACTGCGAATTCTCGCATTTCAAACAACTTGTTCAAATATACGGATTCTATTAAAGACAGCTCATATGTCATACCGCCGATCAATATTTCATCAATAATCACCTCTCAACATTTATGTTGTATTATATTGAATAATTTAAATTAAAGTGAGAATATGGTGGATGCCCCGAGCCTGGACAATTATTACCTAATAAAGATAGTTTAGGAAAATTAAGTTTCAAACCCTAACAAATTATTAAAGTTTTAAAATTTGGCAGAATAGTATATTAAAACACCGAGTTTCATAAGGCAATTTTTTAGGCACGAATCCAAGTTTATAAAACGAGCGGCAAAGCCGCGAGTTTTATAATGGATGAGTGCCTAAATGGCCTTATGAACGAGGTTTTTACATTATTTTTCCTAATTTGTTCTTGTAACAGAGCTATTTTCGCTATTTTCCAATTCGTTTTCAGTGCTAGAATATCCATTTCGATACGGAATGTTAGAATAGCTTTGTTTCCATAGCAACTTAGGAATTTTTAAGATACAAATTAGGAAAAGAAACTTTAAGCCATCAGAAATTATACAAAAAAAAGTTCTCTCACCTAACGTGGGAGCTTCAACCCTTAAAATTTTGATAATCTCCCCTAAAAAATGTTTTTCGTATTTATCTTTCAAACCAATTATATTAGAGTAAAAATAAATGTAATAAAAAATGTTTCAAATTAAATTTTCTGACAAAAATGTTTTATTAATTTTTTGCGTCTAGCGAATGCAACTCGCGCAAATAGCAAAGTTGAGGGTGAATCGAGAGTATTTATTCATTTATTTATTTATTCACTAGTCAACAAATTTTAGAAAAAATGCACTGGAAAAGTGAAAAATCTAAACTAGAATTGCCTCATGATTCCGGATCTACAATCTATTTTATTCCATTAGGTCAAGACTAAGATTTATTTAATTAATTGTCACAAATCTTTGTTATACCTCATTAAACAAGTGATTGAATAAGTTATCCAAAGAACTATAGAAATCGTCGATTTTGCCAAGAAAAACTGATTTTCCAGAAAATTTTTAGAAACCAAGTAATTCACTTAAAAAAAAAACTTAATGCATAACTAATAAACTGCTGTTTTTATTTTTTACTGTAATACATCATTATAAAGAAAGGAATCTCAGTTTTTATCATTTGTAGAATCTCTTCAAAGGCCTAATAGCATTGCTCTAAAATTATAAATCAATCCATCGTACATTTTTTTAATAAAAGGAATGTTAAATTTGAAAAAAGTTTGGAAATCATACATAAAGAATGTTAAGAAATCGTGAAAGCACATCCTTTTTACAAAATTAATTTTGTTCGCTTGGTTATTCCAAAAATCTAAATATGTGTGTAAACTTTTGGCGAACGATGATTTGGTAAATCTCGGGACTTTAGAACTGCTTGACGTTTTCTGGATTTTTGAAAAGTACAATTTATAATTTTGGACCTCTAGGAAATATAGTTGCGGTGTCAAGTTAAATAAAAATTTGGTTTCAAATTTAATAAATATTTAATTAATAATTAATTATAAATATTTAATTATTTGATTATCTCTTTAAAGATGTATTTATAACAAAGAATCAAACAAAGACTTAAATAAAAATGAGAAAATAAATTTTGGTAACAAAATGAATTATAGAGTCAAAAAGTTTTTAGACTTCACACAATTTTTTTCTAACGTTTGTCAACATTTATTGTTCCTTCTAAGGTATAATTGCTCTAAAGTAAATGGTTTAGAAGATAAATGAGGAAAACAATTTTTAGGGGTGTTTACTCTAATTTTAAGGGATGAAGCTTTTTTGTTAGGTGAGAGAACTTTTTTTTTAAATTCCTGATACCTTTGGTAATTTTTTCTGCCAAGTTTCAAAACTTAAATAATTTTTTTTTTATAACGGTCATTTTTGATATAATTTCCCCGGACTAACATCTATGTAGAAATATGTAAAATTAAAAGCGCGCGTTTGTTCAATCGGCATCATTGCTTTGATGATCCCCAGAACAAAATAGTACAATTTCATCATACATTCTCCCTTTGTGCGCGTCAGCCTTTTTCTATCAACTCTACGAATTCCGTTTTAAACAACAAAACTTCATGTCTCTGTCGCTGGGAATAATAACGACCTTCCTTTGTGCAAATGCGTCATCTTCCGTCAATTCGAAACCGCATTTTACAAGACTACACGTCAGTTCTAAGACAAGTTCTCTGTTGAGGCCTCCTTCCGTTGTCAACAAAGCAATAAAGATATGATTGCTTAATGCTTACTCACCGTTCTGTCGCCTGGATGTTTCACGCGACAGTTGAGCAAAGCAGACTGTCCTACGACAGCGGTGACGTTCCGAGGACCCACGTCATCAAAGTAAGGTCTTTGAACGATCGGCTTCACCGACTCCACAAACCTAGACTTGGAACTCTCGGAGACTCCCACAAGAGCCGCTGAAACTAGAGAAAGCGCTAATTAGAAGCAAATATTGCTGCATTATATTGTACGTAGTTTTGAGCGACTAATGAGAGCGAATTTGTATTAATGACTGTGTATATTACGGTATGTAAAATAGTAATTAAAAATGAAATGGATTTGATGTCATTTAATTTTAATTAACAAATAATGGGCTCATTAGAATAATTGCACGAGAAATAAATCAGTTTAGTCGCCAACTACGTGTGTGTAGTCCGTAAACACTTCTCCCAGAAGCTTGTTCGCAATTCCAACACAGACATATGCATCCCGCTAAGTTGTTACATGTGCAGTGTAATTTATCTGCTAATTTCCCTTGTATGAGGCTCTGAGCTATGCCTGTTTTCTCTCATGAAATACCACAATCTTCAAAGATACCTAGTTTGTTTGCAATAGTTCCCTCTCGTCTTTCTACGTATTGATGTAAGACTGATGTAAATCAGGATCAGCATAAATGCGATAAAACCACACACAGAGATCTAAATTTACATATCTCGAGGAACATGACAGATTTTCGTTTAGTTCCACTAATGGATAGTTGCGAAAAGAAGCTTATTACTTTTTCCGGTATTATTTCGTCTCCAATAAAATGACTCGCAGCGATTTCCATTTAATAGAATCAGATAAAAGCTTTGTTGGAATCACAAGCAGTAATTAAATTTTTGTTTAGTTTGAGGCAAACTCAGCTTAAAAGCTCGTTTAACGAAAGTCGTGTTTTTCTATTGGATTTTTTTTACTTTTTAGCTTCAGACTTGCGTGTTTATCAGTTCGGATCATTTGTTGTATTTTTCCGATTCCGTTCAAGATATCTGGCACCGTATTATTTTTTAAGCGCGTTCTGCAGATAGCCTATAAAATGAAGAAACCGGTTCGGTGATCCGAAAAAGTTTTTATTATGCAAATCAACGCTGTAATTACCTCATGAAATACGATTTATTGTTGCGAATTTTTTACGCCCTTTTTTGCTTTGTGTCATATCCAATAAAATGGACAATTTATGGTAGTTTGGCTCACGTGGAAACAATTACGCGGAATTCGTCTGCAATGTGTCAAAATTTTACCTGGTTTTAAATTTAGTCCGGTGGTATTACTGCTAATACTTAATATTCAATTGAACGCAGAATTGTGACAATTACAAAAAGGATTACATTTGTAAATTTGTGTTATGGTATAAAATGCACTTATTCAATCAATCCGCTATTAAAATATACTAAATTGCCAATCACGCAAAAATGGTGGATGCGCCGGGCGAATTATATTTTGATTGAAACATTTAACAATAATTGTATATTATAATTTAATACAATCAAAAGTTATTGATTCTTCTTCGTTGAGCAAAATATCTCTGAATCGATGCCAAGCTTACGTGAATATAATAACCGCCAATAACTCTCCTTTCGTTTGACATTTTAAATTGAAGTTCCGCTCTTTGACTTTTTCATCTGAGAAATATTGTGTGTATGACAGAGAATTGTTTACATGTTGTTGCCACCAAGAAGAGTCGTAAATCAAGTGTTGCTTTTTGTTTCTGACTTATTACCTCCGCACTAATAAGACAATGCGGTTAATACGGTGGCAAAAGTGGGTCGGAGTTGCAACAATGCGGAAATTCGTATATCAAAAGTTGCGGGATGGAACCATGAAAATGTTTCATTGTAGAATACTGCACCAAGCTCCGACTCCAACATCTACGGGTTTTAATTATGCAAGCCCACATGCTTAAACCCTGATTACTTATTTATGAACTGCCATGTAAAGTTCTCATCCTAAATCCTTTCCTCTTCTATTATGTAGCGCTCAAAGCCTGGAACACTAACAACGAGACTGCGACCTTGTTTTTAATCGCAAGCACGCAATTAATCCGTTACGGATTATAAATTGCGATGGAAATAATAAATTGGTATTACAGGGAAAAAATGAGCCTCGAAAACGACTCTGAAAACAAATTGGTGGAGGTTTTATCTTTAAAGCGATGTGAATTGTTCAAGAAATTGAAATTGTTGGCAATTGGAGCTTTGGGTGCACTCGGCTAAATTTTAAACAGCAGCTTAGAAGCTTTCAGCTGCAGCTTCAGTCGCTGTACATTTGAAGAGTGAAAAATCGGAATGACAGGAAACAAAATTAAGCCAAAATCTGCTGTTGCGGCCGTGTTTGAATATCCTTAAACTTCCATTCGCTCTATTGGCAGTGAAACCTCGAGCAAACCAATCAATAATAAACCACCGCTATGTAAACAAGCAAATACCGTCAATTTTCCGAAACGTGGCCCGTTCTACTGTCAACAGCTTGAAACATAATAAAAAGTGTTTGAGATGAGTTATGGAATCCATTTATTTAAAGCAAACATTTCCAATTTCTTAATTACAGAAATCAGAGGATGGTAATAATTGGCGTCTCGTATCTCAGACTTCAGCTCCGAAAGGAGCAATTTTTCTGATTAATGACGTCAACATCCCAATCTCGACCAAAATAACGCTATTTTAAAATACATTCAGTTTCAACAATGGCTGCGTCTATATTCAGTAGCGTTCAAGGTTTAAATTATAAATAAAGTATGACTGTTATAAATTTATAGAAGACTTGGCGCTAGAACCGATCTAAATCATACATCTAGAGAACTAGTAATTTATTAGTAAAATATTGCCACGAAGAAAATTGAAAAATAAAAAGGTCCTGCAACAACAGCAGCTATAGAGAATCGCTCGACCATGCACCGTAGATTTAATAAAGTTATTTCGAGAATGAGTTACGAGCTGTAAACTCATTTAAAAACTAATTAGTGCAAAACTAAAATTTGCATTTTTAAGTATTTTTCTCACAGACTGTTTCTTTAAGCGTCGGAATAAGTAAAACGCTACATTTGTCGCCGTTCTTCCATAAATTGCCAGCTTTGTGCTTGATTTTCTGAGGTTTTTTTGCACTATGACAAATGTTTGTCTAACATGCAAGCACTGGAAACGTAGAAAATCTTTAGCTCTAAGTTATGATAACAAAAAAGCCAGAAGAGAAACGGGGGCAAATACAGATTCGATCTGGAGATCTGGACCATCTCCTGCAATTTGTTTTGATTCAAGCTAAATTAGTAAAAACCCGGCGCCTCCACCATTTTCGTATCAGCAAAAATGCTACATTTTCTTCTAAATTCGATTAAAATTAGATCTACGCAAATTATCGCTAGCTATTTGAATTAGAGCATGTGGCACGAGATTCTGAGTGCCGTGACCAAATAAGAGACCTTCCTAGAAATTTCTTTGGCCAAGTTTCGTGTTTCTTATCATTTTCCTACACTTCATCATGGTGGGCAATTTATCGGACGTCTCCAAGCCCGGCACATTTGGCCGTCTGTCCAAAGTTCAAAGTCCGTCCAAACTTGGAGCTTCAAAGCCCAACTTGTGTAAATTTGTTTCATTCTGTTACGAACAAAACCGACCTGTCTGAAAGCTATTAAGTTCTGCAAATTATCTGAATGATGCTGCAAAAATCCAAAACAATGGTCCTTTGTTCTTCGCAAACCCGTTCATATTAGGATTTTTTGTGGAACCGGAGGATTCTTTTTGTTTTGGTAGGCAAAATTCGTCTTGTGCTTATCAGTAGTCCTCTCATAAAAATATCCATTTGTGTGGTGGCGTTACTTTATTTGGGAAAAGAGGTTGTAAACTTATTGCGAGGACAGATTCGTAAGCAGCAAGAAATTTTCTAATCAGGTTCGACCTTTTTTCCCGTAACACGTAGCAAATTGGCTCGTAAAACTTTTTCTTTTACAACGGGTGTAAGGGAGCCATTTTTCTTGATAATTCTGGCTGGGTCCTTAATTATAGCGCGATTTACATGATTTTTTCAGCGTTAAAATAAAATGACACATTAAAGTCATAAAGTTGTGAAAAAAGCTTCACTTTAACGTGAAAGTATTTCATATATCACATAGGATGACAGTGTGTGGGCAGTTAAAAACACATTATTTCCAAGATAAATGAATCTCCGCGCCGCCAAATTTCTTGCATCATATTTATAAACAATTCATACTCATTAAATTTGTATCACAATATCCTCGTGTTTTATCTTTCTTTGTGGCGGCTTGTTTTTTTGAACGGAACCTTGCCGCCTCTCTGGATATAATAATTGTCGGCTATAAAAGGCACATAAAGCGACGGTCACGAATGAAAGATGCCGTAATTTCAGGATTCCATGAGTCAGATAAAAGTATGGCTGTTAGCAGCGTGACCTTATCCACAGCTTAATGCGTGTTTATTACGTAGATGACGAGAGCTTAACTTTTGATCCTTTGACGAACTCGAGACTGATATTCTCACCTATTTTGAGAAGGGACACTAATTTTATTAAGCTACACCTTTAGAAGATCGGGAAGATTCATTTTAAGCGCTATAATTAACGTTAAACTAGCCATTTGTCTCTGCGGCACATTACGAGAACACGTCTAGAGCTTTTGCTCTTCTAGTACCGCTTCGGGAATATACTCATGTGAATATTTTATAAAATCTACCCAAGGTTTTCGGTTGGAACATATTTATTTAAGTACGCAGACATAATACCATATTTCCCCACGACAGCAGCAGGCTGGTCAACGAATAACGTACTTTTAAATCCTTAAAAGAACACGAATTTTTTAGTCGTGCGCTTATAGACTTCATGCATCACATGAAGGAGGAGAATGAGCCGGAAAATATGTAGTCGTTAGAAAAAAAAAAAAAAAACAAAACCCCAAAGAAATCCCCAAGTAACAAATTAAGCTCCAGGTACTTAAACAAAACAAACTATTTATGCACATCAGCGTTCTCCTGCATAAATAATCCGAAAACTCCTTAAGCTAAGTTGTACAAAAAACTTCATAGTGTGTTTTAGTAGTTGGTAAGCTTTATAAAGGAGTTGGATGAAGGTGCGTATCGCCGCAGTTTCGCTAGAGGGATGTCACATGCCCATTTCAATTTGTCAGCCTCTCGATTTCACGAGCCGTCTGAAATACACCCGCAGGAGTTACCTTGTAGGCCCATAAGTATAAAACTTACCCGAAGGGACGACCGTCCTATACAGTCAACTTGGGTCTAAGCTATTTTCTACTCTGATGGAATAAATCCATTCATTGTAACCGGAAACGTACGCGCTCAATAAAACGTTTCTTATATCTGAAGCGATTTTTTAGACCGCACAATTGGGCTAATTTTTTACAAACTTCCGGAGCCACAGCAAAGTTTAGAGAAAAGGAATTGAAACGGATTGTGGCCGTCGTCCAAGATTCTAACTGTAATTATATTTTTTCAAATTAAAATTGTAATTGTTGCGAATTGAGGTCGTCCACTAAATTATACGAAAATCTTATCACAGGCGGTGTAATGTAAAACGCAATTATGTCATTGTTGCGTTGACATTTATGCCAGAGTTTTACGAGAATCTGATAACTAAGCAGGTTGTAAAGAATAAAAATTGGACGTTAATTAAGTTTTATTTAAGATGTTTGTTGATATTTGTCGGCTGGTTAACATAACAAAACGAAAACGTATTATAATTTTTGTTGTCTTTTAAAACTTCTAAAAGCGAAATTGTTTGAAACAACTTACGACTCTGCTCCAAAGTTTAAGCTAAATACAATGTGAGGTACATTAAAAATAATAAGCTGTTAAGAAAGAAAAAATTTTAATTTTATCTTCTTATCCCGAGGCGTTCACAAATTTTAACCGGTATAAAAACTCGATAAAAGTTTATCAGACAAATATAGAAAGTTTTAAAGTAAAACCCGTCAAACGTTTCACCTGTAAGACTTCAAAACAGAAAAAAATCGTCGGACGAGCTTATAGATGTAAACAAGTTTAAACTACACATCAATTGACTTTATTGAAGCATAAGAGTGCTGAAAAATTTGAAGCATTTGCATACCCCACTTCAGTTCCTGGAAAAAATTTAAAATGACTGCTTTAACTGAAAAATTTACCAAAGTGTATAAAATTCTTGACCCGGGTAATTCACCTTTGCTTTTACATAAAAATTTAAAGTATTTGCAAAAGTGATATGAAAGGCTCAGGTAAATATAAATTTTTAACCAAAGCTCGCATGAAAAATATAATTCAACCGGATATTACAGCTCAAGCTTCACATTCTGAGGAAAATAAAACCAACTGGTGGAGCACCTTAATTGGTTTGGATTACAATTTTTTATTAGTTTACCACAGCTCCTGTTCTCCATCCAATCACCCAGTAGACTTTTCTTACCTGAAAAAAAAGTACCAATTAATTTAATTAAAATCATAAAGTTTAACAACAAATTATGTCTTGTATCTCTTCCATTTTTTTTGTGAAAATGAATAAAAACCACATTGTTTGCTCAAATTTATTACGGTAATTAATTAGAGAAGCATCTTAGCTTTGCAGACAAACCGGATCGGTTTTAACGACTTAACAGTTTAACGATGAGCTAGACAAATTGCGCCTTTTATGATAAACCAGTGTACGAAATAATAAACCTTCAGGTCTTTTCCCCTAAAAAATTGCACACAAATATTTGAGAGTGTGCAAAACAAAAATGTATTTGTGCTCACAAAAGCGCATTAGAATTCGCTTGTTTTTGCATCGTGGCTCATGCAAATATCTCGATTTGATAGTGAGTGTTTTATTTTCCGTTGCAGGTCAGAACAAGCATGAATATTAACCTCGCGATTTTTTTGGTGTATTACTAATCACGACCTTACCCAAAAAAATATCAGACGATTTTTTCGAGCTCGCTGAATAAATCATGGTCTTTCATTCCAAAGAATTGTTGAATACTAACGTCAAATCAATATTCTGTGGACATGCAAACCCTTCTTCATTGTTGGGGAGAAGAACAATTGCATTTTTTGCTACAAGGACTTGTATCGCTTTTAGCTCCGTGAATATTGAATTGAAATCCCGGAGAGTTTTGGCGTCTTCACGAGGTGTCCTTTGTGTTGGCCAGGATAATCCAGTCACGTCCTTATAGCTAGATTTCTCCCAGCATGGCGGACAGTGATTGAACTGCAGGACTTAAAGTAGCCTTATATTTTATTCACCAAAGGACATTCGTTCCAAATTTACTCAGATGTCAAGTTGAATCAAGTGGACCAATTTATAGATTTTCGAAACCACGGGGGCCTACGTGACGTTCTTCTGTTTCGTGGTCGTACAACCGTAAAATAGCGAAAGAAAGAAAGAGAAAAGTAATGACAAAAGCAAGACGAACAATACGAAAAAATTGCAAAATCCTGACCAAAGCTGCTTTAAAAGATCCTGACAAAAGGAAAAGGAAGTCTCCCTTGTGGTTTATAAAGTAATGTATCTGCCATTCCGGACTCTAAACTTGCTCTATAATTTCAAATTAAGGTGATACCACACCTGATTTATGACACAAAAACTAGAAGAATAAACTAACTGAAAAACTAAAGTTTCGGCAGAGAGCTTAAAAGCCCTACATCGTACATTCAAGGATCTCATGACAGGGCGCATCCTATCTGTCTTATAATATCAGTACATGAAGGATGATTCAACCCAAACACTGTAGAGCTTAACTCCCGTTTATTTTAGCAGATAAGGTCCTTTACCTTATTACGAAATATTGTTTTCAGCAATACATGTCGGTCTTTATCCTGAGTAAGAGACTGGAAGCAAGAGTGCGTACCTAATTTATAATAATAGGAGCTTCAAAGGTAATTTAGTGTGCTCTTTCTGAGATAAAGCACCTTTATTATGCAGTTAGTTATTTCTTGCAAAAGCTCATTTCCCGCAGTGGTATATTTGACTAAATGAAAATACGAATGTGGAAAAAAGTAATTAGAGAAAAAATATTATCGAACGCACGCGTGTGTCCGAAGTGCAGAACCCTCTTCTCGCAATTGATCACCTAATGACAAAGGCGTTGGCAATTTTCAAGCTGTGGCGAACACTCAGAAGCATACTTTGCCGCATCGTTCCTTACTCAAAGCACCGAAATTAACTTTAGAACGTCTCGAACGTTTCGTAAGTGTAGCAGGGTTTAATACTTGTCCTTACAATTTTCGGCAAATTTATGTTTCCGAATCGAAGTTTCCAAGCCCCTTCTGTAATTAATTAGACTGGAATTTTTTCAGTGCGGGTAAGTAACCCGAGTGAACATTTTGACGCGGCCAATCCAACACTGTCGCTCTTCCAAAGATCACCCTGAAAAATGTGGGTCAGATTTTCGAAATAATCAATATGTGCCTTAAGGGTGTCCGCTTTCCATTACAAACATATCTCGCCGTGGCAGCAGATAGATGGCGCTGTCTAGGAGATGAGGCATTAGTTTTTAGAGTCGGTATTCGCGCTACGCTCTGTCGCCGCCGAGGAAATGATTTATCTTGTAAAATCCAACCTTTCTCTATTCCTATTTCTACGTACGAAAAGTGTGAACGCTTCTCAGATGGTATTTTTGATGTTTTATGGGCTTGTGTTTCGGTAGAAATTTTTATTTCATTCGTTTAGTCGCAACTTTCGAAGCCGCCAACTTGTTTTTATACGAACGACGATATACTGCAAAAAAGTGACATAAATTCACTGTTCTAAGACGATTTCAAAAGAGCAATTTAACTTTAGACGAAAGCGAATCTAAACTAACCGATACGATACTTCTTACATGGCCACAATTCATGTAAAAACGTGAAATTCAATACTTCTAACATGCCAAGTTTCCTTTAAATTTTATTTATGGCCTCTGGTCTGCTGCAAATTGCATTTCGGTGGATTGTTTTTGTTAGATTCAGCGAACCTGAGCAAGACGTTGTGTAAGAGTTTGTAAATAAAGATAAAGCTCCCTTAATAAAAGTAAGAGACATAAATGCGTGCGTTGACTGTAGCCGACTTCTGAATGTTGCACAAGCGTCATTGTCTCAGTGACCGTCGTCGTAACTTAAAAAAAACTGCTTCACATCTAAGCCGTGCGTGACGTTATACATTAAGGGAAATTCCATTATACATATTGCCTCACGAAATAGAATTTTTCCGTTATGTAATATTTGTGAAAATCTAATATATTTCGCTGTATACCTTTAGTAATCGCGAAAGTTTCACTATTATAAAAACAATGGCTCCCCTTGCTTTGTTTCACGCGAAGAATAATAGATTCACAGTTTCCTTTATAGCCCTACAGCTAATTTAAAACTTTTATGACAGCTGTTTGTTACCACTAACATAATTTATGTTCCCGATTGCCATCTATTGTCTTTTTTTTCTGTTAATTTAAAACTTTCGGTGTGAAAACAATTCGTGATGGATATTGTATTAAAGCTATCACACAGAATATCGAAACAAGCAGGAGCAACATCAAAGCAAGCCGTGTTAATCCTCAGGCTTGAGATTTTACCGTCTTCGATCTATTGAAAACGCTCGAACTTAATGCGGCCTTTGTTGGTAGATTTTACCCTAAAATACACAAACCTAAGAGCCACACATGCAGGTATTATTGATTTGGATAGCTTAAATCACGTGCTTGGACTTACGCTCCACTTCTTCTTCGTTCTTTTATAAACTCTTTACTCGACGAACCTTGTTACTCGAATGCGACATTTAGACAATCGATAAAAGGAGCTTTTATTTCAGCCATGCCAATAATCATAGCGGAATGTCACCTCCGCCAAGTTTACCAAAACTTTATCGTTTTGGCGCAGTCCTTTAAAATATGTTTGTCCAGAAAACAGAATCGTTTTAAATAAAGACGCCGTGTCGCCGGCTTAAAATGGTGCATGCGCTGGGACACCATTATCAATTGAAAAATTGTGGCAAGTTGATGGATATCAGTCGGTTTTCCCGTGAAAGTCGTCTAATTTGGGAAAAACCCAGCAGGACGGCAACACATGATAAATGGAGAGGGCAACAGTTAGGGAGGTCAGTCAGGTGGGGCGAAACAAAATAGCTCTAAACCTTCACTAATGAATATAAATCGGTTTCGTACGTTCGACTTTATTAAGACGTGAAAAATTCGGCCATTTTGTGTTTTTCTGCCACCTATTGATTTATGTAAATTCAGAAAGAGATATCCATAAATCAGGAGTTGTTAAAAAAGAGGTAATTTCAAGTGAAATCTGAAAGTGAGGCTGTAAGCTTCTTAATCGGTAAACACGATGTAATCACCTCATCCCGCTGGGTTGTTTACGTCCTTATAATCCGAACTTTGATAACATTAACGTCCAACTCACTGTTAGATTAGAATTACTAGTTTAATAATTATACGAATGACGTTGCCGCATCGTAAAACAGCACCTCGGAGCGCAATTGCGGAATTCGAGAAATTTACCAGAGCGATTATCTAATGCACATCTTTGCGAGGTCACAGTTCGGATCGTATGCAATTTTAGTATTCACGCTAGTTCGGTATTTTCAAAATTCCCATAACGCAATTAACCACATTCCCCGCAATAAAAAAAGACACAGCCCAAAAAAAACGGTTTGACGGCATTGATTTTCCATTCCGTGATTTGTAGCTCGGAAGCGCTGACCTTTCCGTTTCTTTGATTTGATAGGGTAACAAAATCGAGTAATTTGCAAATTTTGCGCGTGTTCAGACTTCGGAGTTCTTGTAACTGCTCATCATCTTAGATGCATTTAATTCCGAACTTTCATAATAACCCAAGTGGAAATGTTTCTGAATTAAGACGTGGATGGTGTTCATTGGAGGTGCAGCAAAGTTTGCCAAGCTACACCCGTATTTACATTTAGTTCTCTTCCACCTGTCGTAATAATCACGTTGATGACAGACGTGTCATCCATTCGCTTATTACGGTGTTCCACTTCAGAAAGTTTTCATCTCTACATAATCTTGGAGGCAAGAAGTTACCTGTCGGAAGATAACGTCAATGCAGCTGCAGCGTGATAAACCGGCTGAAACAAGCGGTTTGACGAACGCTCATTCTGAGTTATTCTGCAATTTGGAAAAAATATTTCCGCGACAAAATTCAATAGCGACTGGAGCGAAACACCCCATAAATTATTGTAACATAAAAACGTGACAAATTTTCCACACAAGCCTATACATTTGTGACAAATCCTCCACCCAATACGAATCAACAGCCCTTTTGATTCATGAAAGCTCTAAGAAATATATTGTTCACCATCACGCATTGACCGTCACTGTAACAAAGCTCCAAAAGCTCAATTCTCGGGATATTGTGTAATTTTAAAGCTCTTTAGATTTTTCTCTCACATTTCCAACCAGCAGTGCTACTATTAGACAAACACGAAACTAATGTGGATGTTATAACGTAATTAGAACTCATGCCGCTGTAATGCAATGTTTGTTTTTAATCGGAAACTTTGCATACTCGCTTTAGCACGAACCACATCAGTATTTTCACTGAGCATCAACTTTGCAGAAGGGCGAATTTATGGTTAGAGAAAACCACCGGTAAAATATTCAATGAGGTTGTTTAGTGTACACGAGCCAGTTACTGAATTTATTATAACCATTTGGCGCCGTAAAATAAAGGAAAATCCGACTCAGTTCAAACATTTTTCCTGAAATTAAAAAACTCAACAACTTTACAGCTTCAAGAATCTGTGAGGAGTCTAACTCAAAAATATCACAGTTAATTGATAAAACTGTGGACAGCCGTAAATTAGAAAGCGTAGAGTGAGTATCGTTCTCGCTGAAATTTCTCGCAATAAATTTAGAGGTTCCATAATTAAATTTAATGTGATTCCACGCTATACACACAATAGGAGGAAGAAACAGGAAAATTATATCTTCCGTTCCACGTCCTCCAGTGATAATAAAATGACTGTGTCTTCTCGAGAAGGTTATATTTCTCGCAGAATATACGAGCTTCGAACAGGTAGGTAATGCATATTAATTATTTCTAATTACATTTTAGTTGGTTCATTACGAAAGCTCACGGACACTTGGCACGTAACTTGATCCGCTGTCGGCACCTCCTACGTCTTCAAGCTCCTTGAAGTATAATCTGCATTTTTGATAGTTTCACGTGCTGGGAAAGATCACCTAACTAACCGAGTTTTCATTAAGTGCGTGTAAACAAAATCTAGAGAGAAAAGATGCATTTTATACCTGGCTAAAGGAGATATTCATAAGCTTTGGGTGATTAATGAGAATCTATCTTGTTCCAGAGACTCAGCGATTTTTTCCTCGTTTGTCTCTTTATCGCGATAGTGCAACTTTTTCGTCGTTAGTCAGATATCTGGAGGTTTACGTCAAAAGCAGGGCTGATGCGCCTTGGGACTAATTTTAACGCGCTGTTGATTAGCTATTAGTGCTTGTCGATTTTTTCAGGAGGCGATTTAATGCAGTTTGGAGGAAAGTAATGAAAATTTTAGATTTTTTTGGAATTGTGATGGGAAATTTATGGCGGTAATCGCAATTTTAAAATCTATAAAATCAGGTCAAAAATTATGGCACTCAACATAAAACCTAATTTCCTACAAAATTCCTAAAATAAATAATAACAAATTTAAAGAATCTGAGTCAATTATATAGAATTAAAGTAGGAATCTATAGAATCCGAGAGAATTTCTGACATTCACGATGAGATATTTATATGAGATTTTTGCCTCGTTATAAATAATTCTCAGTATTAAGAAAATTTAAGTGTCTAACAGTTTATGCAAAATAAATTAGTTTGAATTTGATTGTGAAAACATTTGTTTAATTTTCCTCAAAAAATGGAAATATCTCTTCGTGAATCGGCACGACAAAATATAAGAAAATCTTTGAAAAAATCTGAGAGAAAATGTGAAAAAATTGATAGAATCGAATGAAAAATTTCAAGTCAATTTAATTGTTAGGGAAGAGAATCTGAAGAAATCTAGAAAAATTAAAATATTAAATTTTGTTAATCTAAAAATTGGACATTCTTAAATGCATGATTGTTCAAAAACCACTACAAAATTGAAGAAGTAGCTAAAGGATTTGAATAATCTACAGAATTAAACATAATCTGAGACATTTTTTCAAAGTTAGATATAGATTTGAAGAATCTGAGAGATAATCTAAAACAAATTAATAGAATCTTATATAAATTACATTATTGTCAAAAGTTTTGCACCTTTTCCAATTTTGTGTTTCATTTCAAACAAAACTAGAAATTATGTGCTTTGTTATTAAAATTTGTATCCATGTTAGTTTTTAAGTTATGCCAATAAAATTTGTAGAGGTTACTATCTCTTAAGTGTTCAGTAACTGTGCTAAAAGGCAAGATTTTAGAAAATTTCATTTTAGAACGATCCAAATATTTTCAATTTTTTGTTTTGAAATTCATATCTTCCTTACTTTTTAAGTTAAAAATAAATAAAAATAAAACTTAGGGAGACCAGTAAAGCGTTTATTGACTGTACCAAAGTGCCAGATTTTAGAACTAGAAATAAAGATTTTTGAAAATTATATTTCAGGACGAACTAAATATTTTTATTTTTTTTAATTAAATTTGTATCATTGTTAGTTTTTAAGTTATGAAAATAAAACTTAGGAAGATTACTACCTCTAAAGTGGTCATTAACTGTACCAGAGTGCAAAATATTAAAACAAAAAATAGAAACTTTTGGAAAATTTTATTTGATGATGAAAAGTATTTTCAATTTTTTTTATTAAAATTCGTATCTCTGCTTGTTTTTAAGGCATGACAATAAAGTTAGGATAAGTTATTGTTAAATAAAAATGTTTTAAAGTGGACATCGTTTTGGGTCCGATCGTTATTTTTTCCCGAAAACCGAAGGATCGAAGGACATAAGAAAGCAAAAGCCAAAAAAGTCCACTCTCCCATGATTAACTTCTTTCGCTGGATAGACGTTCACAATCATTTAATGCATTTAATGCATTAAAATGGCTTCTTCCGTCAAAAATACGTCAAATTTCATAATTAGAGTTATTATAACCAAATGTTGAAACTATCTGGACACAAAATTTTTCAAAAGAGATTGTACTTATATGTTCAATTTCATTTTAAGCAAGTTTAATAAACACGTTTTAGCTAATAACTCTAAATGTATTGAAGACATTATGATGACTAATTATTTCCCTCGCGTTCGCTCACAATGAAATATGTTAATTTTCCCCAAAATTTGTCTATAAAAAGCTTCATAAATTAGATCGTGCATTCTTGGGTCAGCTTCTATTCAGCGCTGAATTAAAATGCAGTGATTAAGGAGTGGTGTTGCGGGTAGGGCTATAAACCGGAAAAGGGGAAAGATCCTGTCTCCGGATTTGCCTTCCGGTTTACAAGCACTAGTCTTTCCGTAAAGTGCGTGACTCTCGTGGCGTTCTAAATGGAACGTTGCGACGAGAGAATTTCCCGATGTAATGGCTCCGCAACAACAGAACTTAAATATGCAAAATACAAAATGCATTCCACAGATACGTCGCTTTTCAGGAAATACATTCATGCAGATTCAGACTGAATATCCTGGAAATCGGAGACAGTGATGCGAGGCTTCAGGTGGTGCACTGAAAATGCATATTGCGGGTTTTTCGAACTTTTATTTGAGTTTTAGCACAATCAGTATGGTTATACAATTAAATTTATTTTGAGGTTGTTACGAGCGCGCTTTATGCACCAGCAAATAAATCACAAAGCAGACAATCTGACTGTGGTATTACCTAACAATTCCGGCGTATGTAAGCTTGTTCCATTTCGCTTGATCAAACAAACTACTCGTATTTGTCCGCATACTACAATTACGAGCATTTCTGGCTCTTCCTACCTGAGCTGTGACTGTGGATATACAACCGTATGCACGCGCGTAATTGAAATTAGTACATCGAACCATTTAATTAAGCCATGCCTCTGTGTCTTGCTGATCAAAACGTGGATACGCGGTAATAAAACTCGAATTATTGGAGCAACTAGAGCGGAAATCAAATTTAAAATTCCGAATTTATTGGTGACATTTAGTTGTAGAATAGAGACGTAACTTGTAGCATCTATCATTTCTACTAGTCCGAGTCGGTGGCACTTTTTTTGGTTAAAGTCGAGTTAACTAGAGCGCCAATCTTCCGAAATGCGATGTCGTGGTGGTGAAAAGAATTCTAAATTTAGTTAGTAAGAAGTTTATATTTGCTACATATATAGACGACACCTTGAAGCAAAGCTAAAACTCCGCAACTTTATATTTCTGAAGTTAGCGTTACTTGTAACGCCGGAAGCGCCAACCCACGTAGTGAACCGACGAAAAATATCAGGAAAACTTCAATAACCTAGACTCTGCTTGGCATTAATTATAAAAGATTCTTAAAAGTTTGTCGTGAAGTGACTTTACCAAATCCAATCAAGATGTTACGAATGCGAATTTCAAATTTCCCGTCTCCAATCTCGACCGTAAATAATATATTCAAATGTGATTTGTGCGAATTTGTCGTTATTTATGCAGTGGAACTTTGGATTTTTCAATCGTTGTAAATTGCGTTCGGTCAGAGCAATGCAGATGAGTTCTTAGGCGAAATTAGTAAAATCAGCCGGCCAAAATCCCATGGAAAAGCACGATCTGGTGACTAGTTAAATTTAGGTTCATCATCCGATGTGATCGATCCAGTGCGGTTACACATCCATTAGGTGACCCCAAGACTTGGACTTGGGAGCTTTTAAGCTACGATATGGGAAACTCGACACCGCACCATGTGTTTGAATCTGTTTTAATCATGGACGCCCCATTAATTGCCACCAAACCCTCCATTATGAGTTTCTCTTCCTATTTACCTGCATGAATAGAATACTAAACTAACCTTCCTCCAGCTTTAAGCGCGATGCTTTAATCTGATAGCTTTCACTTCGTTACAAACAAAAACTGTTGCACGTTTCATCTCCACGCGAATTTTAACAGTCTTGATGAAACGAACGACGTAAGCTTTCATCATATTACGGCACAAATAAGACGATTTATGATGAAAAAGCAACAAATTGTTATTTATTATCATTCGAAAATTTTGGTAATTTCGTTTAGACTTCGAGTTGAGTTACTCTTAAAAACGAGTAAACAAATTATTTCAATTCTACGTTTCTCTCATTTCTCTAATCAGTATAATTATTTCCGCAGGGAACATAGCAGAAACACCGAGATAATTCGAAAAAATAATGCGCTTTTTTACGCAGAAATTTACATTTAAATACACGCTTTCTAAAGCTTATACTTGGAAAATACACCGAAGCGATGTTGAGATAACTGGCGAATTTTCAAATACACTCCCAAAACGCCTTATTATTGACATAGTTAATAAAAGAATACACAACGTTCACACATTAGAAATTTTAGCTAAAGTGTCGGCGCTGTTGTTATTTTAACTCAACAACGCCATTCTTAAAATTACTTGTGGTTATAATCACCATTTTTAGGAGAATGAAACGTTCAATAAGTTCAGTAATCATCTTTGTCAAGTTAAAAATACCTGTCTGCAAAACGTATACCGGATCAAATATCATTTCCTCTAAAGTGGAAGAAATATTTATGGGAATTTTATTGAATTTGTTCTATACTTTTCTGGTTGAATGGACATTCGTATCCTTTATATGATATTTTTTTTATGTTTTTATATTATTAGCCCTTCTGTGCATTAAGTATGTCAAAAGCCATTCAATTTAACTTTTAGTAAAAATGAAAAATCTCTTTGATTTGCTCAAATTGACCTAGACTCGAAATTCTCGAAGAATCTCTCTCCGATTCTATCAGTAATTTAGTTCTTTTTCTAAGATTGTTGGATTCTCTGGCTTTCAGGCTATCAAATTTTCTCTTTTTAGATTTTGTGAGATTCTTTTCCAAATTATGCTACAGATTCTTTAATTTTTTTTTGCTTTCAGTTTAATAAAATGGCAGATTATTAGGTTCTAAAAATATTTTAACAGATTTTAAGTCTTTATAATTTATCTTTCAACTCAAGCTTTCAGGATTTCCTCCTATTCTTACATACAGATATTTTTAAAATTTTCTTTACCTCTCAAATGTTTTACCATTGGATACATGAGATTTTTATATTGCTGGAGAGAAATTTTGGTAATAAAAAATTAGTCTTTTAACAATATCTCTTGAATACTATCTTAGATTCTGTTATAGATTGTTTCAGATATATTTTAGATTCTTCGAGTATTTTTGATTTTTGAGGTTCTAAGTTACAAGTTTTTTAACATTTTTATTTTTCAGGTTTCTTTCTCTTACAATAAGATTAATTTTCAGATTTTTATTTTTTTTAGACTTTCTCTGACTTTTAGATTATCTCTTTGAATCAATTCCAACTCTATAAGATTGTCTCAGATTGTCGTCAATTCGTTTTCGTTAAACTGTCAGGCATCTAAAAATGTCTAATTTTTAGATTATCGCACTTTAATTTGTAAATTTTCTTTAAGTTCAGATGCTGTAGACGATTTTCTCACATTATCATTTTACAATTAATAATTGTGAAAAATTCGAGACATTTCTGGCGAGTTCAGCAACTTCGATAAAATGGTCGAACACGTCAAAACTGTTTGAGTTGGTGCGCAAACTTCCTGCCAAAGCAAGTCTACTGTGAACATTCTACACCTAAAGTTTCCCGTTTGAAATACGTTGATCGGAGTGTAAAGAGTGCAATTAAATCGACAAGAAATTATCTTAACAAATTACCGGCAAGTTAGAAAGCAGATAATGACTTATAAAAGTATATCAAACACGACCACATTAAGCTGGGCTTAATCTAATGGAAGAGCGACTTTTGTAAATTCGGTGTCAGTAGCGATAACAGTGCTCTGATTGCTCCCCCAGCAGGGCATCCACGTACTAAATTCAGTTTAAAGTGTTGTCACGATAAGGCTTTATAAATATCCTCGTTAAGTTAATTCTTTGAAGCAAAACGAACGAACATTCACTTAACTGTACTCCGCTTTAAGAATTTTACAAATACAAATGGACCATCCATGCAGAAATTACGGCTTTTTTGGACCGTAATCGCCACATTTTTGTCAAACGAATTTAATGGCATCTGTCAGCGGCTCTCATCCATCTACTGCTTCGACGAATCCAAATACGGACGTCTTCCGTTGCTTATCGTCGGATTGCTTAAGTCTCTGATCTGGACACGTTCGGATGATTTGATTTGTAGTGGTAATAAAGGACACTGGGTGCACCATTCAGTGTTAATCGAAGCGTTTAATAAGATTCGAATGCGGCTATTATTTAGATGTATGCGCTAAATTGCCCTGTGATTGTAGATCGCTTCAATTGAATGTCAATAGGGACCTTACGTTTCAACAGCCACAGAACTCGAATTATTATTATCGATGTGTGGTGGGCGTTTGCAAATTTAATTTAAGTTGCTTGGTCGGCTAACTGTTGGGGTGTGCACGGAAGCTTGATTGGCTAATTTACATCTCTGATAATATACCGGCGAAACATTATTGCGATTTTTGATCAAAGATCAATTCTAATCCTCCTCAGCTTATAATCTCCTCTCTAACAAATTTATAAAAGCGCCTTTTCTGTATCACTCCAATATCATTGAGTAACTTTTCCATGTCTTCCCCAGATGATCCTGTCGCTCATTTCTGTATGAAATTAATTTCATTGAGTGCATGTTGGAGGCGCGGGTGGTGTCAATCCTTCCATCCTTTTCCATTACAACCATTTTTAATTCGTTGATGTCAACGGTTGTCAGGTGAAGTGCAGCGTGTGTTAACCGAATCATGCAGTGAGCCAGTGCGTGTCTGATAGCAGTTTGGTCTAACAATGATTGGCAGTTAACCCACATTGTCGTCAATAAACGAGTCTCTGCATTGTCAACAAGCGCACCATCACGATTGATTGCACTATTCGGAGGGAATATATCATTAAAAATGTAATTAACTACTTCAGCGATTCACTGAATCTATTGTAGTTTGTTTAAAAAAGGCTTTTATTCGATGAGTTTGTCAACGCAAATAATTATTTTAATCAACGTTGAGGCGCTTCATGGAACGTGTACAACGAAATACCTAATTTATGTTTGCACAGCAATCGATTACTTTGGAGAGTACTACGATTGCACAAATACACCAAAGCAATCACAGTGGATTTTATTTTCTTATTTTGGGTTTATTTATTTGCTCAATACTTACAAAGATATGAATTGACATCATATTTGTTATCTATGATGTCGGTGTATAATAAAACCTAAAAAAGCAATCTCTTCTTGCCTTGAACATGAAGGGGTAGATAATCATTTCTAACTGGATTTATGGACCATTTTATACAGGATGTTTCGTAAATAAACAGCCATCCCTTAACCCATAGGTCTGTAATTTTTGTTCTAACGTCTTTCATTTATAAACTTGAAAAGTGTCTTCTAAAACTAACGTATCTTTTTTTGAATTTTAGAAAAAATGGCGCTAAAACATTGGGTAGGTATATTTCTAAATCCAAATCTATGCCTTTATCAAAAAATTTATCAAAATGGTTTATTAAAAACATGCTTTTAGTTTATGATAAAGAGTTTGATAATTTTTTAGCAGCAAGTGTTTCGAAGATATCATGAAAAATTTTCCAACACACAGACTGTTCTACCGGTGACTTTAAGATTTTAAGACAGTTTAAAGACACATTGAAAATTTGTTGTATTTTACATATGTTGAAAGTTAAAATTTTCCAAGTGATCCACCTGAACTGGATTTTTTGAATTTTAGAGCGATTTTTCTTCAAAATAAAGATTTAATTTAACTGAAAATCTTTGTCCAAATAGTACTTTGAAATTATTTTTTTTGATAAAGTTTATAGAGAGAGATAAACTGTTTTTTTGCAACTTTTTTCTTGGAAACTTTAAAAGATTTAAAATATAAAATAAGTTAATCAATAACATTACGTATATTATAAAGCAATTTTTGTAAAATTCGGTTGTTAATTGTTTTTCGCATTCGTTCAGGTTTGGAAAAGTGAAATTTTTCCTAAATAGACTTTTTCTAGATTATGAGTTATTATGACTACAAAATATTTTTAACTACAAGCTTGTGTATTCCAGAGTGAAATTACATTTATTTTCATGTAACTAAAATCTAGAAGTAATTTTTCTTGGAGTGAAGAAATTAGTATCTTTCTACCGAGGATTTTACAATGTAAAAATTCTCTCTCGTTTCTTCCTTTCGAATTGTCAAAAAATGACAAATAAAAAAAACAGTAGATAATATACAGGTGTCCCAGAAGACTCGCTCTTCCTTTTAGTGGGAAATTGTCCATTGAAATCTGAGTTGATTGCTGTATCGCACAATGGTCAGGCATTTATAGTATTGAAGTTACAAGCATTTAAAGTTGACTATTCACAGCGCATCTTCGTGCAAATTAAGCAAAATTTTTCGCAAATAACTTAGCAACAAAATGCTATCTATCTAGCGATTTATGGGCTGTGATTGGCCAAATCAAAATGCTTGTAACTCAAAAACCCAAAGGGCTTGAACATTGAGAACTAAACACTGATATAATCTTTTAAATTTTAGAAAATACTCTAAATTTAACAAATATTGATAGGTACATTTGTTTTTTAATTATTTTTTTCGAACGCGTTTTATTGGTCTTTTTCAGAAAGCTGTAATTCCTAAATCTCTTTTCACATATCAAAGTTGTACATATTAGAATATATCTTTTTTGTTTATTTCGTTTAATTTTAGCCAAAAATGCTTCTTTCATCACAAAACCACCGCTTCTAAAATTTACATTTTATGTCATAGCATCTGTTATTCAAACTACATTTGTTATTGTAAATAAATGATAGTATAGTAACCGCATACAATGTTATCTAAACAATTTATTGTAGTGTGTATATTCCAGCTTGATGGGAGACGAAATCTCTCTTGAAACCGTAGTAAACCTTAACCATTAAATTGAATTTAGTGTGGGGTGAAATTTCATGAAATAATAAAACGTGAATGTTGTACATAAATATAGCGGGACGTAGTTTTTGTAGTCACTCATCAGCAAAACGTGTTATTTTAACTGCGAAAGCTTTGCATTTATAAATTTATTTCTAGATTTTATAACGGTATTACGAGCATAATGGTTGTGTTGGTACGTTTTTAATTTTATGAAGTTGTTTGATATTTTTTCGGGTACAAGAAGGAATTAATTTCTAAATGTAAGTTGTCAGATATTGTGATTTATTGCGCACGCTATGGTATTGAGGGAAATTATACAGTTTCCTAATCAGATATTTATGAATTATGAGTTTATTTGTGGTGGGTGATTAAAACAATAGCCGAGGTAAGTTACAGTGGTTGAAAAACTGTTAATTCGTTCAAACTTAACGATCTATAAGTATTCATAAAGTTTGAGATGTTAATTTTCGAAATATGAAATCAGTTCATTAGTATACATGCAAAATCAAGATTAACTTTTTTACTTAATTATGAAAGAGAATTTAAAAAGCCGGTTAAATTTGCAATTTAAATAAGTAGACAGATAAAGATTTCATAATGCTAATAACTGAAATCTTATTAAGTAAATTTCTTAATGATTTCCACAGTAAAGTAGATTATATTTTGTTTACGTATACATAAATATTCGCAGCAAGTCTCCTTTCGAAAGAAAAGGAAAAGGGGTGAACCACAGAACTCATTAATATTCATATAGTAGGGAAGTCTAATGAATCATTCAAGCGCCCGTCAAGTACACAATATAAATTTCAATTTACTGACTCCATGACAAAATTTATTGTGAGTCTTTTGATATTGGTTTTATATTGGGTTTATGTTGATGAGCACGACGACGTTCAGAGAGGGCGAGAATTTATGGGGAAGTCCACAATATCTAACGCGAACTTTTTGCCACTAAAATAACTCTCCAGCTCCTACATATACAATATCCATCGAATTTCATGTTAAATCGGACGATATCCCATTTCATTCCTCACCTTCAACACAACACAATTAAAATTTATTTTGCCCACGACGCAAAATGCTACGAACAAAAATTTGGCTTATTTTACCTCTAAATATCTGCTCTGTAAGCGGGTTAGCTCGTGGATTTTTTATCCGCTTAAAATATTTGCTGTGTTGTATCGTCCGTCGTTTTTATATCCAATAATTTTTTATCCTGTTTGGAAATCCGTTGTTTCAGTTAAGTGCTATCAACTGGTCGCTTGAATTATTCCCCGCGAATCCAGGAAACAAACATGCGAGACAATTTAAGGTTCTGACAAAATCCTTAGTAATGACCCCACGTTTGCGATTATCCTTTTTTGTTCCAGATGTGCTAATGACCAATTGAAGCCAAAATATAAAACAAACTTCGATTGGCTTTGGAATGTCATCATTTAACTTAATTAATTTTCCAATATGTGAGCAAGGATAATATAAGAAAGCGTCAATTGGAACATGTGTGCTCCCGTTGGGAGATCCGATTTTTGGTTTTGTTGGGTGAAATTCTGGATTTTCGTGTTGCTGCACAAATTGTTGTTTCGATTAACAAGCCGAATTTCCCGCTCTAAAAACGGGTTCAGTACTTGGAAATTGTGATGTAAATGGACAATTATGTGTGGAATTTCTCATATTACACACACAGATTGGCAGGGATGCTAACGAATACTGATTGAAACGTGGGAGCTGAATGGTAATTAAACTTGACAAGCAGACCTTGCGATGTTTTCATTAATTTTAAATTATGATTATTCGATTTGCTGGGAAATAATATGACTATGAATCGTATTGACTTGCTTTATGAAATATACAAAAAACACGTTGAAGCTGCGCACATGTATAGAAGGAGAATCTAATTAGCATCAAAGTAGCAGAAAGTTAAATCAGAACTCGCGTGCATTCATTGAATACAAATGGGATGCCGCGCGTGATATTACACAGAATTTCCGATTCCTTCGGTGGTGCAAATTCTAAACAATTTTTATTTGATACTTGATAACAGATTTTTAGCTTAAATTCCTTTGATTTTTGAAATGAAGACTTTAGTTTTAACGCGAAACAAATGGAAATTTTCCAATTCCAACTATCGGACTGGAAATGTAAGATAAGTATTTAATGTGCTACTTTGCATTTAGCTCCAAAGTGCAGCTCGTCTTATTGTTGGTATTACTGCTTTCCGCAATTAACACTCAAGGGGTAAAATTAAAATGCAAACTCTTTCGTTAGGAGCGAAAACAAAGAAATTTTCAAGTAAGAGCCGGATGGTAAAATGGTGGATGCGCCGGGATGACAGATAGTGTAGCCAACTATCTATATGTAAATATCCTACTATTTTCAGAAAAATGAGAAAGTTTGTGTTTGTGAGTTTCATGTAACTTTTTATAGCCCAACGCGAAGGTGCAGATTTTCTTCCAGAAGCATCGTATCGTCTTGCGACCCGTCGCAATTGCTTACAATCCATTATCGGCAATACCAATCCCGCAACATTTTATACCCCAGTAAAATTTTAATCCACTTTGGGTAGAGTTAGTCGTGCTAAAGTTATTTAGCCAGACGTCAATCACAAAAGCTGTGGTAGCGGAAACATTTATTATAAGAAAGAAAACTAATAGTATAAAACAGAACAGTGACGTGTCGGGCAGTGTGAGTACACCGGAAGCAAGGAAATCGATGAACGGCAAAATCCTCCTCATCTAACGGGCCTCTGTGGCTTAACAAAAACCTCCTCTCAGGGGGCGGGCGACCGCGACGCAATTAATTTGGTCTTAGGTCCATTCCGGACCACCACATCGGTCGTCCACTTTAGTTATCCAGGATGCTGCCTTCGTCCACGCCTTTTTATAGCAATGGACGTGTAGTCACGTGAGCTTTCTGCGGATAACGTAGACATATACTTTGAAAATTAAATGTCACGACGGCTGACATCACGTGAGTGGACAGGCTCAAGAAATATTTATTTGAGACAAAGTTGTAGTCTTTGATCATTGAAGAAATTTTCTGAATAGTTTATAAAGCACACTTAGGAGATTTTGTCTTGTTTATTAAAAAATAATAAAGTCGCAAAAGGTTTGGGATTATAATTTAAATTGAATAGTTTAAGCAATATTAGCACACCCAGCGAGATTGTAAACTTTAGATCGACTTATTTGGTTTAGTGAGAATGGAAATGATTTCTTTTACTGTCACGTTCAGATACATTTTTACCAAGTTTGAATTAAGTATCGGCTTTCAGATAAATTTAGTTTGTTAAAGTTGGTAAGAAGCGAAATAACTCCCCGAGACAGTTTTATTAGAGTCGTTGATAAGAGCGGCCAGACGGATCCACCGTTTTAATGACTACAAAATCGAATGAATTAAAAATCGTTTGATTAGATTCCATCGCGACATATTTGTACTGTTATTTTTCGAGCACATTGGAAAACATTTCGCCCCTCGTTTTGTCGATTCAATTTTAAAAATTTCCGCCCCTTCGAATCAGTTCGATCCTCAACAGCTTTACTATTTTCAAATTATGTTATAAATTTAAACCCGGAATCTGCGTATACCGGTTAAATCCGACCTCATCTATCAAGAGCAATTTCTACTCTAAGCAAAATCAATCCAACTTATAAACTTACCTTCACGCAACTTCCCGACTAACAGCTTATCCGAATAATAGAAATCCCTCGATATAATCAGCTCATCCGCCATTCAGAATCAGACACGAATCCCGAAAATCGCGAAACTTGATGAATTAATAACAATGTACCAGCTCATGAATTTATAGTTGTTTTGAATCGGGCCGAAATTGTTAATTTTGTGCAGAAACAACAGTGTACGATAAATGTGTTTGCTAGGGGGCATTTTCTTGTTTATCTTGTCCAATAAATGATTGCTTTATTGACTGCTGATAAGAATTGTTAATAGGACGCGATCACAAACAAAAATAACAAAGAATAAAATAACGGTAGAGACCAGAAACTAAAATATTGTCACAGAAACTATCGCGAAGATTTATAACTGAGCGTCAATGAAGAAGTTTCATTAAATAAAATTGAAAAATTGCGAAATGGTGGATGCGCTGGGTTAATCAATAATAATCATGACATTTATCCAAAATGCACTAATAAAGTAGTCTTTATTCACTCATTTGAGACAGATAAAGTACTCTATTATTCTCTAGAAGCCATAAGGAAAATTATGCTACATTTCCATGACAACAAGGCAGAATTTTATAACTTTGGTTTATCTCCGCCTACCTTTTGGGCCAATTGAATTTTAGCTGAAAGTCTGATTTACTCTGCAACATTTTAATTGTTCTTTGATATTTGCAAAAAGCCGGGATAGAAATATCCAAACATTAGAAGACGAAACACGATCAAAATCGACGAAGGTTTCACGATTAATTCAATTCCCGCGAAACTGTAAATCTTCTTGACACGTGTGACACTGGAGTTGTCAAATTTTTGATTATGTTGGGTAAAGGAGGCTAGCCATTCCTTGAATAGACAAATTCAAATCGTCATTTGTCCATGTGGGCGGGGTTAAACCAAAGTTACAAAATTCCGACTATAAATGCTAAAAATTTGTCACTGCTGTCACTTCTGTCAATTCTTTTAATGCCTTAGTTGCAACCAACAGAGGCTTTGGATAAAATCTAGTATTACATTCGAGTGTAAGAACAAATTATTTACTCCAAAAATCTTATCGATCTACGATCTCGAAAATAACTGATTTTTTGTCGTGAATAATTTGCTTCTTTACACTCTTATATAATAAATTAATATCTATTATTCGATATGTCACTTTTTCTTTTTGACAAATTGCAGTGAAATTAAGCAATTCATTATTAATTTATACATCCCCTAAAGAAAGTTGAGAACCTTGAAAAAATTTGCAAGTTTCGAAGCGATCGCGCAGTTATAAAAAGCCTCCAGATGAAGTTTTATCATAATTGATTAAAGCATCTGTATTCGTATAACGAATTGAACATTCGAATGAATTTTGCATAAAATCAATGGACAAATTTAATATTACTATACACGATTCACGACTGAAATATAAATGCAATAATTATATCGTTTGCACGATTGTATGTTTCGGGTAGTTGTACCGCTACACCTCAAAAAGATCTGAGGCCGTGCCTGCAATTTTGTATTGAAATATTTGTTGGTATTTTCAAGGCGCTTTGGCGATGCTTCTCTTAATTGCTTCATGAAGTGTGGTAATGCGTTTATTCATGTTATATTTCGTGTCAATAAAGGTAATAATCGATGGATACATTTTCCAGTCACGAAGTGACGCGCCTAACTTTGCTCATAAAGAAAATATCCAATCTGAATTAAACATGAAAGGCATTTTGAAAAGACGGGCATCAGCTACCAATTCTAAAAGAGATTTATTCGGAGGCAACGTCGAGATTTATAAGTTTACTGAGTCATCCGCTTTTCGCTAAGACAAGACATATTTATATTTTTATCTGTGTAACAAACGGTTGAGAAGTAAAGAAAATATGAGAGATCTGTCGAAATGTGGACGTTTCTAAGCCTTTGCTTATGATTTATGCCGCTACGCTTGAACGATATAAGTCTCAATCTTTGTTATCTGCCCGTTACACAATACTATTGTAATACAAAAAGGACTTAGCTTGTAAGCCAAAAAGCAATTATTTCTATTGCTCATGCTATTTACCGACACCACATTGAACATCAATCAATCCATTAGGACCCTTCTCGGCTACCATTATTGCTACTCCATTTCTGCCATTCCACTTATTACAGACGCGAAGTTTTTAAATTGCATGTATATTAAGGAAAGAGCTGGTAATTTGCGTTGGCAGGTAACACCGGCGAAATAAATACTTTATACCTGTTGGCGAATCCGCATGCAAGCTGATTTATTTTGCTGAGCGTCAGGCCAAATTACCCAAATTTTCCCTCAAATGTCAGAGGGCAGCTCCGTCATGTTAATAATGAAATCAATGAGGTTAAGCAAACAGAATTTATTAAAGCTCCACAAATGGCTTTAAAATTATAGTCGTAACTAGAAAAAACCCCAAATTACAGTTCATCATGAAACTATTGAAGTAATGACATTGATCGTAAACACATGTATCCAGAGTATTACCGAAGTATCTCGCTGCGGCAAATTACTGAGATTACATCTCCCGAAAATTGAATTATTTACTAAGGGTGCAACATTGCAGATTGCATCTCGAGGCAGGTATATGCAAAATAACAGAGCTTACCGAGAACGATTCAAAGGCAATTTACCCAGCAATAATCAAAACCGATATCGTCCCGAATTGCGTTATCGCCACGATATTAGACTCATATATTTTGCGAGTCGCTCTCAACTTAGGGTATTTAAACCTTATCGTTGGACTCAATGAACCCATCGATTATAAAAGCGATTCATTCAATTAAGCTGGGATAATCGTGCATAATAAGCGCGCTAAAATTTTACTAAAAGTCATAAATTGAAAAACAATTACTCACGAAAAAAGCGGAAGAAGCCCGTGATCTTTATACCATTGCTTTTTCAGCCTGGGATTTTCTCATTTTCTTTTCACTGCAGGCAGACTTTATATCATGATTTGATCTGATGAATATTAATGGGCCCTAAACGCCTGTAATTTATCACGAAAGTACATTTTTAACAAAACTTGAAAAAGAGTATTAATCGCAAACTAATCGTCCGAGTCTTTTCATATTTCACGTCCGGAAAGTTGTGTGTTAAGGCCGTCTGACACGGTCCACAATTATGAACAAAAATGTGATCAGAATTTGGGATATATTTCTGATTTAAAAAATGAATAGTATTTTTGAAGATATTTTGTGCACATGTATGACACGGCTTCCAAATTCTGTGCTTATTTCTGTTTTTGCGCTTGCGCATTCGAAAATATTTTGACGTTTAACTTAGGGATTTTGTTTTTGCTCAGAAAAAGAGTGCATCAATTCCTGACAATTTAAAACCATAAAAAATATACATATTTTTTTAATTGTTTCATATATAGGTAATAAGATATGGACAACGAGTTGTTTTACTCTTCGGCGATTATAATATCAATTGTGTTAATTTCCCGTGGTTTGCTAAAGTTAAAACAAAAGAGAAAAAAAAAGCGACGACTTTGGTATAGACGATGGTTACAACGACGTCACCAAGGAAAAGATGTTTATTAAACAAAGAGCTGTTAGTGGAAGATCCGAATTTATACAAAAATTTTCTTCGCTTAACAAACGATCAATTTGAATATCTGCTGAAGTTCATAGAACCTCATATATCAAAGCAAGATACTTTAATGCTGGATGTATACTTTTTGTATACATTCAGAAAATTGATCCTCAAAGCACCTGTCTTTATTTCTTGGGTGGTAATATTTGGCCGCAATGGCCTTAATGACGCTTGAATTTTTTCAAGTGCTGCTTGCCGAGCATGCAGATTTTTGTACAGCGGCGTCTTTACGGCGTACAAATATGTATGTTTTTGATATTCTTCAATTAGAAGCGTAACTTGATCTCTAGACCACGAAATTATTATTTGAGCACAACACACGTTAGTTGATTTCAAGCGCAATGACTCAACTTCATGCGCAACTTTGCCGCGCACTTTCTGTACAGAATTCTGGAAGAATTTAGAACATGTTCTAAAAATTTTTCTTCACACAGAATTATGTACAAAATTGTGTGCAAAGTGTGTATGACACGATGAAGATTTCTGGACATAATTTTTCAGACTAAATTCTGTGCATAATTGTGGACCGTGTCAGACGGCCTTTAGCCAGATGTTGCTCGCCACCTGGAAATAAATGAAGTGCCTTTTCCTAATTCGATAAATTAGGAAGGTTTCTTGGGTAAACGTTTTCATCAAATTACGAAGCTCGCACGTGGGATCCAGTTAGATAACTAAACAATGCGTTCGCTCACACACAAATTATTTTACAAATTTCGGTGAAGGCGCCGGCAGAAAAGTACAAAAAGAAATCACGATTTATGGCTTGGAGAGAGCAAATTCATAATTTACGGTTTATCCTTCTCACACCAGAGCTTATTTACGCCGAATGCAAAAAGAGAGTTGTGATTATTTTCCACGGAACATAATATTTTCGTGGGTAAGAGGTAATGAGTGCTTTGTAAACGAGAAACCTACACTTTCAAAACAAAGAAAAATATTACTTTGTTTCACAACAAGTTGCCGGAGAAAATACGTAAAAAATAATAAAAGAAAATTCAACCATTCCGCAAAACTGAGCTTTAATTGAACTAATTAGAGAAATTATTATTAGATCTGTTACGTTTCTTCACATACGCTGCAGTGATCAAGTGGTAAATAATCCATGCAAGAGTAAATTACAGCTTTCTCTCTAAATCGTTGTTAAGAATCGGCACGGAATTGTATAATCGGGCCTACGCCATAAATTTCGAAATTTTCGACGTCTGCTTTTAGTTGTAACAATGTTTCAAATGTTTCCCATTGCTGTAGTTGAGTGTAAAGCGCGCGTGCTTTTAAGTGTTGTCCCAGAGGAAAGCAAATTTGCTATAGTTCGTGATTCCACCAGTTGTAATCCGTAAGTTATGCAAAACTATCATTTGAAGTGCAAATTCGTTGTTCAAAGTTTTGTTCAAAGTGAAAGTAAGTAAGCTTTGATGAGGAAACAGAAATTTCAAAGCTCAAACAAGCGACCTTATTTGAATTTAAAGGGTGGGAAATTAGTTTTTTGCAGTTTTATTATAACTTTAATTAAATCGGAGTAAAATTGGTACAGAGTAACTAAATCTTCATGTAAAGTAGTTTTTGAATTTTATTGGTTATTGCGGTCCTTATGATAGCGATAACAGTTATAACGATTTTATCAGAAGCGACAAGAGAAGACTTTTAGTGGCTCTTACTAATCCAAGTCGAAATCTATATTGTTGGGGATAAGTTTTGACAGTAAGAGGCTATAAGCTTCCATGAGCAACAAAACGCTACGTATTTGGAAGATCACGCAGTAAAAATTATGACTTGAAGTGTGTTATTTTGTCGTCTCAATAAAAAAGCGTCGGCTCTCTGTCCGAAGTAAAATTCCAATAGAATTTTTATTAACCGTATTTGTTCCACGACGTTGCATTCCTCCACTATAATGACAAGTTATAAATGAATTCTTTTGACGCCGAAGGGTTATGAGAAGTCGATAGAAGTGTCGTTATTAGCATAAACGGATGCCAATATGTGTGTACGGATCTGAATATGAATTCAAAGAATGTCGATCGTCGCCTAACCATGACCTAAGAATTGAAAGCAGTTTCTATTGTCCTTCGACAAAAGCAGCAGGATTATCCAGCACGCAAGCGACTCATTCGTAATCCTGCAAAGTCTCAAGGTGTATAATGCTTCTGCTAATACCCCTTTTGTTATTTATAACTTATAAAGGTAACGCCCGGCACCACTCACTAATTCCCTTGTCGTCAAAGACGTAATTAAAACCGTCACCATGTCAAATTGATCGATCGATGACCAACTCTTAATTTTATTGTGGAGGCGTTTTCTATCTCTGCGGGCTAAAAAGTAATTGTATAATAACACCGGCTCTATCGTGCTTGATTTGCATTTCAATTGCAAAGTGACTAAATTAGTTACAGTACAAGATCTCTTCTCTAGAAGTTCTTCCCAAATAAACGTCCTTATAATTGGTATAAGCAATTAGACATTCAAACTAGTTATTTCTTCAGAAAGTGTAAAACAACAACTGCGTGTGGTAAATGGTTTGAACCTCAACTGAGAGGATAATTCTGTAAATTTACGATTCAGCTAACACAATTATGGGAAGATGGGATAACAATCTGAAGAGCAATCGCTCATGCGATCATCCTTACATGGAAAGGACGCGTATTGTGTTCTTAGGCAAGAGCGCAGTCGAGACAAATATCGGGTAATTATCCAAAAATCTTACATTGGCAATTCTATACTTCTTTCGGAACAAATCAGACGCGCAAAAAAATAAATGTAATTATGTACTCCTCTTGTCGGTAACTGAAACGTTTTTTAGAAAGTTCAATTCACGTATTTATTTAAAAAAGCAGATTCCGAGGAGAGAACGACTCCGAAGCTCCGCATCGATCAATACGATTTAATATTTATAAACACCTCTGTGCGTAGATGTACATTTCGATATAAGATTCTGCTTGTCAAGAATAATTATTTAGACGCTTTTCATTGCGTGGCGGCTGAAATATGTCTTTGCTGAAACTGTTACGCTTAAGATTTTTAAAATTTGAGGTACGAAAAATATAATTTTTATCTTCTTTTTTTTGTAGAATCATTTAATAAGAATAAATCAATGTTTAAAATAAATATAGTAAATAATTTACTTTTAAATACTAAAGTTACAATACAACTGAACAAATTTTCGTCTTATTATGTGATAGTCCTTTTTGTGGCATGTAACGCCGGACATCAAAAATTTTAATAAAAAACTTTGCGTTTTGACTACCTTTAAGGCTGATGCAGCCTACATGTGCCCAATTGTCACAAATTTGGGAAGCAACTCAATTCGTCTGACATCAGAATATACACTTTATTTCTTCTTCATTTTTATCGTTTTCAAATTTGCCTTTAGTTTCAGTCAGATTTTATCTCTTTTAGTCGTTTCTTCACAAATATCTGTTCTGTATTAGACGACCAACAATTTAAAAAAAATATTTTTTTAGAAAAATTATAGTCAGAATTTTGGAACTTTGGTTTAACCCCGCCCACATGGACAAATGACGATTTGAATTTGTCGAATCAAAGAATGGCTAGCCTTCTTTACCCAACATAATCAAAAATTTGACAACTCCAGTGTCACACGTGTCAAGAAGATTTGCTACAACAATTTACTACAACAAAATGTAAAAAAAAAACATTTGGAAAAGAAAGCGATAAAAAAATTGTCTAAGAGTCGAAAAAAACAAAGGAAAAAAAAAAGAAAAAAGCGGAAAGCAAATGTGCTATTCTGAGCCAAAAAGAAAAAACTAAGAGAAAAACTTCAAAAAATAATAAATAATTTTTGTATGATTTGTATTATACTAATTTACAATTTTGCTATCCCCTAAATTAAGAGCGGTGTCGACTATTGGCAAAAAAGGTGCCCATAATTAGCTTAATGCTGTGTCTTGTGAATTTTGAAGATTTACAAGTTTTTAACATTATCTAGAGGTTTCCAACTATTTTTACAACAAATTAAAGTTTTTCTAAAAATAATGACAACAATCATACAGACGTGGAACAAAAATTCAATTTTATACAGCGTTTTAACGTTGAAAAATCTGCTAATAGTGCCAATTATTGGTAGTTTTAACCTACTTGACGGAAATAAATTTTGATTATAAGAACACTCACGTCTGAAAATTTTACAAAAAAAAGTTAATTGAGCCACTAAAACACTATCAAACAACAACGATTCTTACAATTTTGAGGAAACTATTGACGATCTGTATCGGTTATTGATAAAGACTTTCTAACTTCATACTTATTAAATTTTTTCTGTAAGTTCTTCTTGTACGGCGCTAAATGACTTTCTTCTTAGTGTAATGGAGGTCCGATTTGAGAATAGAGTTTGAAATAGAATTTTCAACACAGCTTGCAAAAAATGGGTCCAACAATTCTATCACCACAGGAGGATTATTAATTCGCGTTGATAAGGGTTCGTTAATAATAAATTAATTATCGGAAAGCGTTTATGTAAATTCCGGCAGTTACACAGGTACACATTTACAATCTCAACATATTTTAATGAGCCCCGGTAGGTGGTTTGATCCAATCTGATTAGAAACAGTGTTTCACACTAATGCAACATTTCCAACCTGTCGGTAAATTCGAACATTTGCGCGCCGGGTGAAATTCTGTCAGTAGGCGATATGCAAATATTTGCGATAAATATTACATAAGTAAATTTGAAACGCGTGTGTGTATGTGCGTCACGTGATCGTTTTCGTGCTACCTTCGATCTGTGCGCTAAAAATTCAATTTGTGAATTCAATTTGTCAAAGCGCTTTGGTCATCAGGATTTGTTTAGAGCTTGGTAGAAAATTACAACAAACCAATAACAGAAGAGAATGGCGACATAAGCTTTTCACAATGGCTGTGCTCGTAGCGATCACCATCAGCCCGAATGAAAGGTCGTAAATCATGAAAGTCATGCATATTGCATTCTGGTGGATTGAGGGCCGCCATTATCTACACATATATTTCATACATCATCAGAGTCGGCGAGGCTAATGGAGATTCGCAGCAATTGTTTCACTTTATGGGAATTGTTTATCCTCAGCCGACTTGATCATACATGTGCATTGGAGACGTGCTGCCCTGCGCGTTAAACCAAATTTATACGTGGAAATATCGCGCATTAAATTTTATGACTTGTAAACGACCGACATTATATATTTTGTGCACTCCCGGAAATCGATAAAATTCCCCGGACTTACAACAAATACATCTCCTGACATGTAAATAATTTACCGGATTTCAGTCCCGTGAAAAATGCTAAAGCCATCAAACCCTTAATCATCAAAAAATTAATTGGAACTGAGAGACTTTCCAGTTTTTTTTTTGGCACACGAGAGCCGGTTCAGCTTTTAACCGGATTTCATTTTCGCGCAAAAGCCAAAGAGAGAAGCAAAATGAGTTAAAGCGAAACGTGCCACAAGGCGACACCATGTTTTTATTTTACAGTACTAAAATAATAGCATTATCTACCAAGAACACCACTTCAAATCGGGAATTAATACCATCCACAGCTGAAATGCGCGGAATTATTTATTTAATACCAGAAAAAATGAAAACGAGAATTTTACCCTGCCACGGTTACATTCCTCGTCTGATAAATGCGAGGTAAATGTAGCAGGGAAAATATTTGGAGAAAATATAATCCCAGACGTTTATCATCCAGAACGAGTTAATAAAAGAAATCAATGTTTTAAAAAAATTCTGTTTGCATAACTTTCGAGCACATGGAGAAAAATATAAAGTGGATACCGGCGCAGGTAATAAATTCCAATTTTATTCACGTGTCGACATATTACTGCGCAATTTGTGTATCTCCTATCGATATTCATCATGATAGCGGTATATTTTATCAATGTCAAAGCCATTAGGGCGCGGCTGGCCCCTTAGCTGCTCAAAAAATAGTTAGCAAGTACAACTTTTGTTGGCTGTAATGACCGACGATTTAACTAATGTCAGCCCGTTATCAAACAAAATAAATGACTTCGCCGGTTAAACCAACAATAATTCTTTCATCACGCATTAATTTATTCGTATAATAGCCTTAACCAATTTCTAATTTATTAACCCCAAAGTTTGATAATGTAGTAAGTTTTCGAAAATAATTTTTACTACCCTTATAAAACATGTTGGGGGAAATTTCCTGTCAAGGTTGTAAGGAGTCGGGAGTCCCTATTATGAACTTAATAAATGACCTTCCCCGGTGATCAATATTACGTCAGCAAACTATAACAAGTGAAACAAACTTGGAAGATTTGGTTTCAGCATATTGTACCCATCTTGCTAAGCAGATTTATTTACATGTAGGCCTAATTATATCCCAACAAACCAAACCCAAGTGGGATATATACGGGTACTGTTAACTGAGATTCGTCCACAAAAATTCCATTTATACCGGTTTGCTGCAACTGAACCGTAGTTAACCCTCCATTAAGGTAAATATTTCTCCGAGACTTATTTAGCCGATTTGTTCAACATCCAGGAATAAAATCACAGCTCGATGAATTTCGAGTTGTCTTTCCCGAAACGAAAGTTTCATTTTTGTTGACATTGTTTGATTTATTTGTTGTTTTTCGGCGAAAATTGTATTTTTTCAGAACATCGCAAGATTTATGTCAGAATTCTAACGCCAGAAGCTATGTAATTTCGTTATTACCTTTATAATGGCGCGTTCCCGAGAATTTCCAATGACAACGTAAAATGGTCGAAAGTCATCCAAATAAAACCGAAATTGAAACCTCCACGTAATTACACCCCGAACTCGACGTGCCAATATTAATTTCAACCCCAACAATTCCAACATAAATGAGGATAACAGAGCGTTTATGAGGGAAATATTTTCAGTATTCTCAGCGCTCTGTGCTGTTGACAGGTCGTGTTATGCTGGACTAGTGACTGTCATGTTAAATTACAGCCGAAAAGGGTGGAGTCTCGAAATAAAATCATAACCTAGTGATACAACGCCGGAACTCAATAACTAAAACTTCAATCATTTAGAAACGGACGGTTGTCCGAATGGAAACATGCAAAAATATGCAAAACTGAGCTGAGCTTTTACCAGTTGCCATTGAAAGAATTTTCGATTAATCGGTTCTAATTTGAAAATATAAACTCGACGTCTATAAATAAAACATTGTTTATGCTCTCTTTAGGTATTCGAGTTTACATGCAAATGTGAGCTCCTCAGGTGGAATATTAAAAATTCCTCATACACTTCATATTTCCTGATGGCGTCAAATTCCTCAAGTGCAATTTTTTCGTGTAAATACTGCTTCGTTTCCTTAACCGCCACACACATTTTGTTCGCATAAAAACCACATGTCGTGTCAACACGGACAATGCTCCAGAGATTTGTCCCAGAAAAATAAAGAATAAAGTTAACAGCAATGTGTCGACAAATACGTTTAGCACTATTTCTTGTTTTGACAAACTCTCAATCGGCTAGAGATTAAGCGAATTTGAATGTCTTTCAACTGAAGCTTTAATTAAATCAATTTGCACGAGTCGGATGAAATTGTCTTGGAAAAAAAAATACATTTATTATTGAAGTCCCTTTGTAAGCAAGGAATTAAATTTTGTCGCGTTTTTCCCCCAACAAAATCTCTTTGAACAAAAAAACGTGAGGAGATTGATGGAATGTCACTTTTCAATTTCGCCTGACAGTGGAGAGAAATAAATTTACATAGAAGTAGCACACTCAAATATTCTTACGTGGTACGTTTTTGACGTTAAGCATTTTGTTTGAAGACATGAACATCCTGAATTTCCTTTTATAGCTAAGATTTTTCCAAATTTTATGCACTACAATGTATTTTTATTCCATTATTCAAATTAGTTGGCCCGCAAAACAGCCATGTCATGACTTCTGAGTGAATATTTTAACCTTATCGATTTGCACATTTGTAGTTTTTGGAGCTAGCAATTTTGCAGTAAAAGAGTTTTTCAAATAATTCGCAAATTGCGTGCTCTGGCAAATTGCATTTTTATGCCAAATTATCTAAACAACTGACTACAATATTTTCATTTGGTCACATACGCTTCTACCGCAAAATTAAATTTGGACACGCATGATGTGGTTTCCAGACCAATTATTTCCACCAGCGAGTCATATTTGAAAACAAAATTTAAATGCTGTGTTGAAAGCTTTCATGTCGCATTTGATTATACTATAATATTAAATGTCACTGTATTCTGAAAGATGTATTTTCACAAAGAGTGGAAATTTCAATTTTTAAGTCACAATAAAAAAGTAATACAATACTGATGTATCTATTTCGTAAGACAATGGTAGAGGCGTCGCGACGCGCAGTCTGGGTGAACGAAAATCATAGTAATTGTTTTAGAGTTGAAGTATTTTAAATTATAAGAAAAAAATATCTAAAAACGCCAATTAATATATTATAAAGAAGGTTATTAATTTGTGATTAAAAAACTCTAAGCAACATTTTGGCATCAATAACTTGATATAGTCTTCTGTACATTTACACGCAAATTTGACTTAAAGTTTTAATAACTAAAAAAAGGTGGATTATTGTAATATTTTTTACGGATTTACTTCCAAAAATTTTTCAATGTTTTTACCATAAAATGGAAGCCCAGATTATAGGCTTTTCAACAATGGGCATATTCTTATTTACGTGCTAACCGATAAGCAAAAAACAAGCCACAAAAAAAACTGGAATTTTAGTGATTTTGTTGGCCTTATTTCTAAATGGCTCAGGGAATAATTGTGAAACTAGGCCAATATCTGGTATCCATTTAGAACTAGCATATGTGTTAATTGCAGCTCGATAAAAAAAATTCGTCCATCCAGCACCTTGGCGCCACTTGTCACCGGGAAAGCAATATATCAAAAAACAAAGACACGTGTCCGCCTTGCCGAAATAATTTAGTTAAAAGACAAAAACGAGTCTTTAAATTACTGGGGTTCAGCACATGTATCATTTTACAAAATGATATAACCAGCAACTCAAAGAACTTTGAATGTCTTATTTTGCACAAATATCACGTTTCGGCTTTCAACTTCAACCATTCTTTTTAGTGGCGAAAATCCAGGAAATGCAGACAGACTGAGTTCCTGTTTCATATCCTTGGTTTTTGCGAGTGTAAATATTAAGCTCCATTTAAGAGCATCTACATGCATTATTTCGTTAGAGTCTGCGCTAAACTAAGAGTTGATGATGGCCATTGTGTTAAGCCGGTCCCAGATCAGAATATAATGGAAGTTGTAATTGTTTAACATAGCCGTGCTTGATACTTTGATATAGCTTAATATTCCATTAAGTTTGTACAAGGAAAGCCCTCTTGTCCGTCTACACCCATTAATTTACACCGACCGTGTCATTTAATCTCTCTATCTCTAAGGGAATGGGAAATGTCAGGGCATGTGGTCCTTAATCTTCCCCGGCAATCAATCGGCTTTGAAAAAATTTTTAAAGCCAAAAAAAGTGTGAAATAGCAGCCTTGAGGTGTTTAAGCTCGAGCGTCGTGAAAAATTACTGTGTTCCTCCTTAAAGTCCTTTTTCAATTTAAAATTAAAACTAAGGCTGTCAGAGTGATGAATGCTCTTTTGTATAAAACAGGTCAGCTTGCATATTTCAATCTCGCCGGGAAATTCCGTGTAAGTTTCCTCGAGAGGTGATTTTTTTAAATACCTCAGCTGTCGCTTCGGCTAATTCTTATTCTGTTTGCATAAGTAAATTCCCGACTTCTATCGGCTGCGGGATTTTTCTTATTCTTAAAAGATCTGCTCGGGATGAAATTAAGTTTAATTGACGTTTGATTGTGGGTAGTTTTCTGTTGCATTATTATGCTAGCCACGACTTTCCTCAACGTGATTTATGTAGACTGCCGCTTGAAGAAAAGAATGTTTTATGGAGAATTTCTGTTTGAATTTCAACGCACGGGTCATAAATTTATCAATAAAGGTTAAGTTGTTGCAGGAACCGTTGCCGACAAGCATTTAGATCTAAGGCGATCGGACCATAACAAACTGCCGCCTCCAAGACATGACAATTCTATGCCACGTGCACACGAAATAAAGCTGCAACGGACTTTTCCACCAGAAGCCACGTCTTTGCATTTTTCATTTCGACGACGGGAAGTTTTCTGCACGAAAACAAAAACTATTCCGTGTTAAAAATTGAAATAATTTCGTTCAGCGCACAACCGAATCACGACCTGATTAACTATTTACACAGAAATTTCGAAGGGAAGGAGACTTAATATTCCGTGAAATAAATCTTTCGTCCGGTCTAATTTCGTGTTTCCAATTGTTATGACTTGCTTAATTTCCTCGTGGCAAGAGTAAACGTGTTGATAATTACTTAAAAATGACTGCTAACTTTACGCGAGTTTGTGTCAAACTCAGCTCCAATTAAAGGGAAGCCGAACACGTACACGTAAGTAATGGGCAATATTACGCAGCTATTAATTATATTAAAATGGGACCACGAAATGTATTGGAACATCTGCTTGACCGTCCCTTTAGAATAAACAACGATCCTAACAAAGCTCCGCTTAATTTTCATTGTATTTTTAATAAACGCTCGCAAAATCCGGTAGTCTTTGATGTCCTCACAATCGCGTTTTTATAGTGAAAATTCCAAATTGAAAATTCCGTGACCGTCAAAATCGCTGACAAACTTTATTATAGTTATAAAAATCTTATCATGACCTCTCGTTTTGATATAAATTTTCTATATTAAAAAGCTACATGGCTGTGAAATATGCAAAGGTAGTAGCGATGTATTACCTCTTTCTTCATTGTTTCCTACCGGAAGAAGTTGAATAGCACTGGCGTGGTAGCGTGACAGAAAGCCACAACTTCGCAAGTTTATTCAAACCCTCGGCTTATTAGTAGCTATCTCCGCCAGATGCTCATCTTCACTCTAATCTAATTTATTGTCCTTCATAATCACGATGGTGCAAATATAAAATTCCCCCGAAAATAACTGTCATTTCCACGTCAAACAAGTTTTCCTGGTGAAATAGTTAACGTGAGCCAAATCCAATTTCAACCATATCCTTAACTATCCCAGCAATCTCTCGAGTGAGTTATGAGTACCGAAGTGTGCAAATCCGATAACGTTTAAAATATAATGTTTTTACCCACGGATTTGTAAAACGCGAGCTAATATTTGCAGAGCAAGCGTTATGGGAAGTACAACACGTTTGTATACGGATTAACTATTTGATTATTATTTTTTGCGGAACGTGTGCTAAGAAGGACACGATCTGATTACAACAGTGGTTATGAAGCATCCCTTATCTATGGTGTGAATATACAGCGGCCCCAATAAAACAACCCTTATTTTATGTCGTGTAATTCAGTTATACGTTATATCTCGTGATAATATTCATTCTTTTGTAATTTAACCTCGTGGCTACTGCGGATAAGCTTTCCGGCTTCACTTTAAATTCAACTCGCACAATTGCCGACCAAATTAAAAATAAAATTAAAACAATAAATATCAAAGTGGAGAGTGCTGCGGCAGATCAAGAATGGGATTTTCAGGACAAGCTTTGTTGATTACAAATGTTTGCTACTATTAAATATTGCCTTCACATCAAACAGAGTCAATTCCTATAATACAGTATTTGTTGTTTTGAAGCACAATAAAGATACTTCCGACTTGGGAAAATATTATTTCGGGAATGACAACATAAACTGAGTTAAAGTAAATGTTTTCATGTAAGCATAATATTGTTCGAATGGGGGCGCCGACAGCAATTAAGGTATGTGGTAAACTTAGTGATTGGTTGTAACTAGTGAAGTAGAACCGGCGCATCCACCATATTAGTTTGACACAACAATTTCATACCCACACATTTACACAACTTACATTTATACCAATTTCACGTGAACTTGGCTTGGAAAGTCATTTCTAAAGCTGATGAATTGTTTGCTGATTTTGAATACAAAGCTCGTTTTGATCCATCAGGTCAGAACTCAGAGTTATTTGTAAAATAAGTACTTTTTTATTTTTTTATTTCGCTTACCAACTTGCAAAATCATGAAATTCTATAATACATTGTTAAAAAGGTAAATAAATATGCTTTCTAACAAAATAAAAAAGTTGAGATCAGTTTTCAAAAATATCATTGAAAGTAGTAACCTCAGCGATGAGCTTTATAAGTCGTTAAAAACCTTATTAAATTGGCTTTTCACAACACTGTCGAAAAATTTCATAACTTTGCAAGTTTTCAATAAAATCCGACGAAAACTAATTTCACCGGAGTCGAACATAAAGAATATCTCTGAATTCGGACCTGTACAATTTTTTCCAAAAATTGTTGCTTAGTATAATTAATCACTTGTTATTTATTAAATAGACACAAACTTACAAAGCTCTTTACACAATTTTAACTACTTTTCCAAGTGCGAGCATTAATCATCATCTAAACTAAGTTGGTGGCAATTGGTCCTGTAATGGAAATTCTCAATAACACTTCAGTATTTTTTGCAGTGAAACGAAAACAATTTAGTGAATCCTAAACTCATTAAGCTGAAATTTATAAAATTATGAAAACCCCAGGAGAAGTTTCAAGAACTTGCAAAAGTCCCGTAATTCAAAGGATAAATTTCAAACAAACATGAGAACCGAAAGTTGGGATTTTGCCGGAAGTAAGAATGAACTCATATCGCAGTTACAACACGTAATCTGATCACGTGATAAGCTTAGTTGGGCTAAATCGCTGTACAGGTAGAACGAAGGCTAAAAATTCATTCTCAAATTTATTGTGATAAATCCGCGTTAAGGAATCAAGACTTCTTAGATCCTCCGGCAATTCCGGGTTATTGATTACATTTAAATATATTGAGATCGTATATCTTGATTAAAGTTGATGTGGCTCTTCAACGCGCTCCGCCTATTGGAAGACTTGTGTCGAATTGTTAACATCACTGAATAAAAATAAAACAGCACGAAACTTCGCGCTATATTTCCTCCTTAAAGCGAGCGTCGCTGTAAATACTATTGATTAAATTTCGGATTTTTTAATTAAAACGGGATGCCTCTGGGCTATTTGCTTAAGTGTCTTTTTAAGTTTGAGAAATCAGAAACTGAGAAACAATTAAATTTCTTCCTAAAGCGTTTCACATGCACTCAAACCAAGACCGCCATCTTTTTAACGCACCTCCATCTCATCTTCAGTGCTCTTTAAATGCAATTTTATAGTGCGATACTCAGCCGTAATACATTATTCATTTCAAAGCGTTGAGAGCTAAATTATATTTCAAAACGCATCATTGCGCCACAAAGAACACACCCAATATACTTTCATCGGCATCAAGTTGAAAATGTTCGTCTTTGTTTACACCAAAGAACTTCCTGTTCTATTTCCTGTGAAAAAGTCAATGCACACACCCTCAAATCTGCATCTATTTGAAGTTGAATAGCTTTGACCGACGTTCTCCGCAGTCATTTTTCTTTTGTACGGTTTTAACTAAACTTGGCTTCGGACGCATTGTCAGTAGTGTGTTAGTCGTGTCCCTCTTCGTGGAGTAATTAGTTCCAAGATCCCTCAAACACAAAACGAGCCATAAAAGCGACATAATTAACGTCGCAAGACCATGCAGTTGGCTCCAACTCTCCTCAAATAGATCGGCGATAAAATATTCTGCAGATTTAGAGAGATTTAAAATGTTGAAGGAGGCTTTACCGAAATCTGGTTAATAGGAGCTCTTCAGAAATTAAGAGATTCTTCTCACTGGCAGATTTCATTTAGAAAAACTATATTTAAAATACGAGTGCTTTTAATTTGCTTATGCATGAACAGGGTGTTGAGGGAAGCAATTGTGGCGAATGCAACTCAATTACTAGTTTGTCCGATACAATGAAAAGCACAATTAATTATTTCATCTATTGTTAGTTAGCATATTCATTAAACAATCTTCTATGCACAATCAATGGATTTATTAGTTTCAAGAGCATTATCAATTGCAGCAAATGCGGTTTGTGCAAGCTTTATAATTCCGTGTTAACTGGATTATGAAACTAGCTGCAACTGCTAATTTATTTTAGTTCAATAAACAGAAGTTTTGATCGCTTTAAAGATCTTTAGCTGGTAAATGGTACAGTCATATCTTTACCTAATTGAAGGGTATACATATCTTCTCTCTGGCGTTAGATATGTACATTGCATAATGTATATTCCTGACTCAGCGTTATTAATAATTACACATTACTCAAACTCCTAGTCAATGGAGATAAACGACAGGATCATAGACATGTGTTTGGAATAAAATATCGAAAAGGCCTTAAATTTTCATGTCGTTATTATGTAGGCAAGTTTAAAAAACCGCTGACGCTATTAGCCACTTTGCAATAAGCAAGGACGATGTCACTCTGGATATTTTACAGTTTATACACAAAAACTTCGTTAAAAAGCAATGGAATAGCGCACACTGCCACCGGCTGTTTTATTTCTTTGTAGACACTCCTCTCTGATTAAATTGTTTATTAAAATTGTCTGTGTTCTTTTGCAGGCTTTAATTGGACAAATGTAAAGTTGCCAAAGTAAAAAGTGCCAAATAAATAAACAAAGTATAACACTCTGGCAATGCATATTGTACAATTGTATTGCAGTGCATTCATATTTGATCCGGATTCATTCTAGCTAATTTAGACTAAAGTAGGATTAGAGAACAATTAAATCAAAATCCTCGACATTCTACTGTTATTATTAATCCGTATCAAAATTAGAGATTAAAATAGCGGATACGCCGCTACAATCTGGATGCAGAAACGCAGATTAAATTTTTAGTTCAGGATTAAAGCCTAAATCTAAAATTATACATCAAATTCGATTGCGGAAAAATATTTGTTTGGGTTTAATTGATATCCGCGACAAAAATTTAGTTCTAAACTATAGCAAGGACTAAACGAAAATTAGATTGCAGAAACGACTTAATCCTGGATTAAATAATACAGTCCGGGGCTAAATATAAATATACATATAAGTTTGCTGAAACATTAATTAGTGGAAAAAGTGACATTTTCTAATGTGCTGCTCATACAAATCTTCGAATTTAAGCATTTAAAAATCGAATTTTCGCGTTTATTACCTTGATTTTTTCAACCTTTTAACCGTTTTAACGACTTTTGAAAGAAAAAAAAAATCATGGATAACTTCTCAATCACAGTTTAATAGATGTATTATACGATGAGTTACAGTAGACAACCTAAACAAAGTAAAAAAATTGAAAAAATTTACGTAAATTATACAGGCTGATGAACAAAAAACGTACCATTTCCGTTTCAGTTAAACCACCTCAGAAATAAAAGCAAATTAATTTTAACCCATTTCCTTTCATAATATGCATTTTTTCAAAAGAAAAACTTGGCCCCCCAATGCTACTCAATCCTCAATAATAAAATTTTACATTCGGCAGTGTCCGTAACTAAGCAACTAATACAAAAGCTTTGCAATGTTGCAACATTGAAAATTTTTCTACAAAGCCAAGAAATGGTACTTTTAAAAGTTTAAGAAGTTGAATTAAAGCTCTTTTTTAATTTTTTTGATACAGAATATCATTAACTGTAAAAAATTTAATCTCTAACGGTAAAAACAGAATTTGATCGTTTTAAAAGCTCTATCTTAGTTAAAAGAGCACAAATTTTGATTGAGCACAAATTTTGATTTTGGGTTCTGAAAAAAATTAGCTGCAACATGATGGGTAGCATGGGCGTTTTTTACATCACCCTGTATATCTGCATTAGTCTGGATAATATTTTCATAGAACAAACCACAGTTCGTCACTAACTGCAATTAGAGGTCGCTGTGAAGACAATTTCTAATTTCTTTCCTTAATCGTAACTTTGTTATTTTCTCACCGATTAATTAGTTTATAGTTTTAAGGCGGTTTGACACTATCAATTTTTTTTTCAAATTTTTACGAATAACAATAGTTTATAAATTTAATTTTTTTCTTATATCCCTAGATTAAGTTATAATTTTCTGGGGTGGGGCTCCACTGTAATCACAAAAATCCATTGAGCATAATTTTATCAGGTCTGCATTTTTCACAGGATTTTTTTGTTGATGCTAAATTCTGTAAAAACTTCAAATTTGATAGTAAGCAGCTTATCTTAATAACTCTGACGCGAAGCAGAATATTGAAAAATCGTTCTATTCAAAAAATTGCAGTAGGTTGAGTTTGCAGTAAGCAAAGTAGTCTTAAAAGATGCACCATATGGCCTTCTATAATTGTGCCAAAATTCAAAATTTTTCTCCAAAAATAAATGGAAATATGAGCTTGTAGTTAATTAAGAAAAAGAAGTAAAAACCAAACGTGAGAATTTTTTTTTGTTTTTGGTTTTGAATTCTGCTTAAAAAACTTTTCATCGTGAGATAAAAATTTGAGAATTTATTTTCAAACAAATATTCTCGTGACAAACAGCAAACTTGGAAAAAATATTTTTGCAAAAATATTTGCAAAAAAAATTAAATTAAAAAATTAAAAAGATTGAACGGCTGATTGTCTTCTAAAACCATCAAAATTCTTAGAAAACTCCGCATATTTTGATGCTAAACGACGATTTCTTGCTGATTCTCGCTGTTTTATAACTTGAATTGGCAAAGAAGAGCTCGAAATCTACAAAACTACCAGTTTTTAACAAAATTCAATGGCTAAATCGCGAGGAAACGTCTGAAATCATCAAAATTCTTAGAGAAATCCGCTTATTTCGATGCTAAATGACGATTTCTCGCTGATTCTCGCTGTTTTCTGGCTTGAATTCGCAAAGAAGAGCTCGAAGTCTACAAGACCAAAATGTGATTGTGTCAAACAGCCTTTATAGTAAAAAAAACCTAAAATGGTAAATTGTTAGTTTTTAAAATTGCAGTAAAATTTATGACCGAGTTTTGGATCAATCTGTTCAGTTCAGAACTACATTTAATTCAGGATTTTATAGTCCGTCGTTTAATTATTATTTAAACAACATTTCTGAAATGGAGCTTTGGTAGTAAAATAAATAAGCGAGTGTGAACATATTTTTAAAAACCGATTTGTGTACAACAGCCGCAAGGAATGTGATCGCTAATAGAGTCACGTTAACCCCGTCCGTTGTTCCAAGAAATACAGTCGATCCCGGCTTATTTAAAAACTTTTCTATCCCGTCGTGGTAAATTTTCTTCTCGTTTGTTGGTCAAGTCGCTACAGAGCGCGTGGTGCGTATAAAACGATCATTTCCCCGTTAAAAACGCTTACAATAATTGTCTAGCACCGCCATGTAAAAAACAATAACATTACCATAAAACAGGGACATGATTAGGGCTTGGGCGTACACCAAAGCCTTCTGTCTAATATAAATTCAGGATCGAGGAAATGGCATTTGCGGCGACGGAAACAGGCTCGCTAAACGTGGTCTGATTTTTTTCGGGGGGATTTCTGAGAAAAATGTTGAAGCGCGTGGAATTAGAGAAGATCTACATAGCACAGGACTGGCTCTGATAGATAGCGCGCAATTGGACGCCCTCGATCCTGAATTATGGCCCGTTTACACGCCCGCAACAAATATTTGTCGACTACTCGTCTGTAACACGCCACTACATCGTACGCTCATTTTACATGGACAATATCGGAGATGAAGTGTTCTCAGCACCTTCGTTTCTATTTCTTCACCTCGAATTCGAGAGGTGAAAAATTATAGCAATTTGTTACAGTGTCTCAAGTCCAACAAAAATAATTTCAGGGGGTTTTGCTGACGCTAACGCCGAAAACACGAGCCGGTGCTTTTGCCAGATAAGTGTCAACACCTGGTAAACAATCTTCGGAGACTTTTCGAAGTTTGCTCGACAAAACCATATTTTCGGAGCATCGTAAATTATACATAATGAACTCCTGTTGCAGACACTAGTTTCGATTATGAAACATTAATTACACCTCTCGTCGGGCGCTAATTCCTCTCAAGCTGGAATCCAACATAAAGACTGCATTAAATTTGATACAGCCACTGTATCCGCTGTAAACTGCGAAAATGCGCATACCACCAACGCTGCGACACGGCTTTTCCTGGGACTTACAGAACGCCACCTTCATGCTAAATTAAAGACAACAAAATTATTGTAGATTATAATACGCGTCTTCAAGTTTTACTGAAATTTAATTTAAAAGCAAAAGACCTTTCTTTGTTGACAGGGCGCTCGTACTAAACCTTTCCTTTATTTAACAGTTTTTTTATATCCTTTAACGACACACTCTCCTGCAAAAACATCGGAAAGGCTGTTTTATTAATAATTAAATCCAATAACATCACCGAGATAAAGAACAGGATTTATGCTTTAAACACATAAAAGGCAGAACGGAAGTAGACTACTACCGAAAGAGAGTTATTGGCGCTTATGTGGACGATAAAATAAAATTAACGATGTCTATTTGTTTATCTCTACGCCCATTCAAAAATTGATTGTTGGACCCTTTGTTCACCTACAGGTAAGAATGAGAAAGAAATAGCATTCGAGAGTTATTACCGCCCTTACTCAGATGGGTGAACCCGATAATTTATTTACAGGTTCATACATGTGAGCAGAATGTTTAGTAGTTTGTGAAAATGGGAATTAGATACACTCTCATAAAAAATTTACAGTCACCGTTGAACGAAATTAAAGTGTTGTGGAAGGAGAATGGATAAAAACAGGGACAAAATAAATAAAAAACTCGGGCGGGTAATGTAGTAGAAAACTGGATTTTAAGACTAAATCGTACAGTCAGAAATAAAATTAACCAAATTAACCTTCTTCGTGAAGTAAAATAACTAAATTTTAGTAAGAAACATAATACTGAAGCTTGTTTGATCATATTTTATTGTGTTTACAAATCACAAATAAATCAAACCACTGAATAATACAATTAATTAGCAAATTCCGAATAGATGCGAGTATTCTCTAAATTACCACACACGCATGAATTCAAATGTCAAAAGCTTCACCAACTTGGACATCTGGTATGTGATCATATGAAAACAACTTGTGCAGAGCAGTCAAACTAAATTAAACAGAACGCCACTGTGGCAGGTAGACTCAATTTTGAGCGCAATTTCTTTTAGATTGTTTCTTTTCTGCTCCTTTTGATCTGCTTTTTCGAAAACACAGTTTTGACTAAAAGACGTAACTTTACAATTTAAGTTTCTGCTATTTCATTTTTATGCGCGTTAACCTAAACAAATCTCCACTTTGAAAGCGAAATTAAAAGGGGTGCAATTTAACCATTTATAATAACATGTAGGTACGATGTAGGTCTGTAATTACACAACACCACGTTTGAACAAAATGTTTATAAATCAAAACGACGTAAAAAGTATTGGTAGCACTGCAATTTTTTGAATCAAAATTTGAATGTTGGCGATAATTTATACTATTTAGGGCCAGTTTCATAATCGGGCCTTAAAAGCGCCTTTAACAAAAGGTACATTTACGCTAACAGCTCCTTTTAAGCGGCCCGCTGTTTCATAAACAGTGACAGACGAATTTTTAACTAAAAGCGCTTTTAGGGGAAATCACATTCTAAACTTCACTAAAAATAGGGAGTTTCGTGTTAATGTTCGCATAATCAACCGGGAACTTTGAAAATTCTGTTTGAGTATGGATAGTAGTAAGTGAATTTTTTTTACATAGCTACTAAGTACATGTTTGAACTTGTATGTAGTGTTGGAATAATAAATTTATGGTACCTGTTTTTAATTTTTGGTACTTCAACATTTGGAGCAAAAATGCAAGGGATGTTTTTAGCTATTTGAGGCTAGTTTTAGTATTCCGATTATCTTATAAACAGCAAGACGAACAAATTTCATACTTTTCACAATGATTTTCGTTATGTGAGACCAAAATTTTATGAAAATGTCTCATCGTAGATCGGATCATTTACATTTGTTCGATGGTCAGCCAATAAAGACAAAAAGTTGAAGGAAACAGCATTTTCTATTTAATACATTTTTAAACAAGTTTAATGAAGTGTGCCAACCGGTTGGTTCTAGAAATTATAAATATTAAATGTTTAATTTGTATTAACTAAAAAGTCAGTTTACGTAGATGTATGTAGATGAAGAATTAGTAGATCCGAACGCACAAATGTGAGCAGTTTTTGAGGTTAGAATTGCTTTAAAGGCGCCTTTTAGCAGTTAAATGGTCGATGTCGGTCCTTTAAGTTAAAGGAGGATTTAAAGGAACATTTAAGATTATGAAACAAAATTTTTGAGTTAAAAGTCCGTTTAAGCTAAAGGAGCTTTTAAATTAGATTATGAAACTGGCCGTTAGACAATTTTTGATCAAAATAAAACATTAAGTACCTAATATTTCAGGCAAAATACACACAAAAATATCGAAAACTGGAAATAATTCCCTGATTTTTTGTGTGGACGTTCACTTTATTATTCCAAACAAAATGTCAAAAGTTCCGATCCATAGATGTGCTGCAAAAAAGTAAAAATGTCAAAAAAAAACAAATCTTTGCAAATATCACATCAGTGGTGATTCCAATGGCAAAAATACTTGTTAGGAAAATTGTACCTTATCAAATTTGCTACGAAAAAGTTTTCATAATATTTTTTGTAGGAGTTACCATTCTTGAGATATAAAATAATTTTTTTAAATTTCAAGAACCTTATTCTTTTAAGCACGACAAGTCTAGAACTTTATGTCTTTTTTATGTCGATGTAGCATTGAGTGCACTTATTCCACGAAATTTTCCAGCAACTTATGAAATTAATCTTCAGCAAATTACATTTCATGGTGCATATTTTCTTGAAGAACATCTTCTAGTTTTTAAGAATCTATAAAAAACAGAATAGATGTTATCTTTATCTTTGTTGAAATCGTACAATTTAATCGCATTTACGTAAGATTGAGATAAGATAAGCCAAGGCAATTGCACATACTGTTGAAAAATAAAACTTAACTTTTTGACACAAAATTAAAAGTATAACTCTTACCACTATTATAACAATTTCTTTTTACTAGTTTCTGTTAAATTAGTGAAGGCAGAGTTTTAATTGTCTTGTAAATGTTCATTGTAGTCTTCATGTTTGTCTTCAGAAACGAGCAGAAAAAATAAAGTTGGTCCTTACCACTATTTAAAATTGGTAATGCAGGTCATCTTTAACCATTTCGTCGCTGTAAAAAATCGTTCTTTTGTTACAGTACAACGTAGACAGTAAACGTTAATTAAAATAAAATGTTAAATTTTCATGAGTCTGTTATTTCTAAGGACAGTTGTAAGGTCGTTAAAATACGTTTTTATACATTAAGAATTTTATCTTCAGTTAACCACTTCGTCCACATGAAACACACTTCTGTCATTTTGTCTACAAGGAATTGCTCAAATAGTGCAAAATAACCTTTTAAATAACGTTATTTCACTAAAGACTGTAGATCTTAATTTTGTTAAGTGTCAAACTGGCTTCTAAAGACGGTGATGAAGACTAAAATGTAACATTTTGGAGATAATCAAGACTGTGCCGTCGCCTATTTCAGGTAAACTAATTGCCAAGATTTATTTTACCCAAATTCGATGAAAATAACGCTTAAATGTGAGACATAAATATGTATTTTCAAAATATGGTAGTTTGAGCATTTTTTTTAACAGGATACATCGTAAAAGTCTAATCCTCGAGATTTTCTAACTGTATGAAATTAACCTTCATCAGATTAAATTAAAATTAAAAAAAATAGAATAAAATAGAACTTCATTTAGTTTCAAAAAGTCCTGAAAAAAATAGAATATTTATTCTATTTTTTTCAGGACTTTTTGAAACTAAATGAAGTTCTTGGAGAAAATATGCACGAAGAAATTCAATCTGATGAAGGTTAATTTCATACAGTTAGAAAATCTCGAGGATTAGACTTTTACGATGTATCCTGTTAAAAAAAATGCTCAAACTACCATATTTTGAAAATGCTGTGAAAATGAGACAGTTTCTTGTAGATTTCCAAAAAATCACTATATCTTGAAAACGGCAAGTCCTATGAAAATTATTATAAAGTTTTTTTTGTTGCAAATTTTATAAGGTACAATTTTTATAATAGATTTTTTTGCCGTTGGAATCATCCGTGTAGAGATATAGGCAAAAAATATTTTTTTTGACATTTACTACCGCATAACTTTTTTAGCAGCCCACCTATCGATGGAAACTTTTGACAATTTATTTAGAACAATAGAATGAAGGTCCACACAAAAAAAACAGCCTTATGCAAATTATTTCGAGGTTCGTGGTTATTTTGCCTGGACTATAACAGGTCTTCAGTATTTAAGCTAATAGCGAAATCGTTCGAAAAAAACTTTAGCTTCTTCGTGCATCTGAGAAAACTGCGTTATATTGTTTAGAAAATGCCCTTACTGCTGTTGTCCTCAATTCCTCGGTGCTTTGAGTAACAGCAAGAATTAATTACGCCGACATTTTTAGCACCCCGGCTTGCCCGAGGCCGTCGCAACACAGACATTAGTTGCGGGACAAGTGTGCGGTTTACGAAATTTCAAAACTAATTTTATTCCCTAAATTTGCCGCAAGTAAACGTTCCATAGGGTCCCTCGCGCCGAGTGCACGACTCATTACTTCCCATTACAGTATCTCGAACTGTGTGTGTAAGAAAAGACATTCAGTCTTCGCCATAGTCTCGTCCGAACCATTTGATTTGGGCCAGAAGCTATCCGACTTACGTCTTTGATCAAATCCCGATCTCGGATTTATTGTATCTCGTAAGGGCGACCAGTGTAGTGATTTTCCGCACCATCCATCTTGGCTTCAAGCTATTTAGATTCTTTACAAGCGTTCACTCCCTTCGCCTCACTTCTAGTTTCTATTATTCTTAATTTCCGGCATCGCTGTTAAATTATGGAGAGCTTAATGTGAACATTGCCCGATTCAAATAGCAATTTACAGAGAAATTCCAATTGCGCAAGAAAAAACAATTTGTAATTACGGCCTCTCTGGCAAGTTTATTTATTTTCGGGATTTAATTAGACAGACTGTTGTGATTAGTAATTACTGGAAATTATGGCGCCGACGTGACGGCTAATGGGCGCTACATCGACGCTTTTAAATTTTACATAAATCAAATCGCTTGTTATAGGGCATTATGAATCTGTCCGTGCGACATATCGAAACAAAGCGAACACTCTCTTCATTTTCTGATGAAATTTACATACCACACCACCATTGATACCAGAGAATTATTTTAGTGGTCAACATTTCTTCTTTACGATCGTTCGTCGACAAAGTTAAGATTTTTTATATTTCTCGATGCTTTCTTTTCGTTTCTTTAGTGGTTCTGATCCTAGTATATTGAACTCTGTTTTTTATTGTCACTCAATATCAACTTTATTTATGCTCTGCCACAACAATAAATCCTGACACATCTTTTATGAATTCATAGTTATAAATCTCCGCATTTCCACCAGAAGTTTGATTCTTTTCATCGAAAATTATAAACTCATATCGAAACATGTTAGTGGAGCCTTTACAGCTCTGCAATCGATACGGCTTTATTACTTTTGTGCTTATTTACTTTGAAAACTTTATTTAGATTATCGAAGCGCTCGGTTTGGTTATTTTGTCATGGAAATGTCGTCCTCAATACAAATAGACAGCTCACAATGTGTATTAGTAAAGAAAATGCTACCCCGGCGCATTCACCATTTTTGACAAACAATAATGGCAAAAACTTTTAGGTGTCTTGAAAAATACGCTTTTATGCGTCTCGAAAATATCGTAATTACTGTCAACAACCCATTCGTCCAACTTTCATGCAATTTATCAATCAGTCCTAAATTTCATTAAAGACGTCGTTTGTCTTAATTACTTGTAGGACTAGCAAGAATTCAGGTGGCTATTAGAGGGAGCCACAAATGAAACATTTCTAATCCTTTCGTGTCAAATGAACGTATTATGAAGGCTGTTCGTTGTAAGAAGGATAGGTGGACCAGCCGAGAAAAACTCTGGATAAATTTAATTTACCGTTTCTTGTCCGAGAGTTCAGTCTTTTTATGAAAAGGCGGTTTTCTTGTGACATTACTGGCTTCTAATGTGTTTACAAAGTCTAGAACCACGCGCCTGTTTACGCTTTTGTTTTAATTACTGTAATTAGTCGAGAAGTTGTGTTACAATTATCGACGTTGACGAAGTTCTCATTTAAAGTTTGGGCAGTAATTCGAAACGTACTTCTTGTGGATGAAGTAATTTCAAATTAAGTGACAATTAAAGGTGTGGTAATTGAGCTAGTTTAGGAAGTAAGCGCAATAAAATAAAGGACCCGCGACGAAAGAGAGAGATTTATTTTGGTCGTTTGAGATAAAACAGTTAGAACGCTAATAATTTAATACTGTAAAAAGAGATTAAATAAGACAAAATTTTCATATTTTTTACGTTTGTTTTCTTTGGCTCACTAGGGATTTTCACTGAATAAAACATATGCGAAATAGGTGTGCCCGATACGTTTTATTTTCTTTTGTGTGTGCCTTACTTCGTCTTAAATAAGAATTTATCACTGCGCGAAAGCCTCTCAGGAAGTTTTTTATTTTTAACAGACGTGATAAGGTTTAACGTTTAGTACTTTTTATTTTTCCTTAAACACGACTGTTTAAAACAATATACCAAGTTTAAATGGCTGGGGTTAGAAAGTATTACGCATCATTTGGGAATCAAAGTTGGAAAAGCGCAAACAACTTCATTCGCTTGCTGTGGAAGAAACAATCATAAAACTTAAACACTTCTTCACCGGACATGACTTCCATGCGAGTTTTTCGTGCTGTTGGTTGCAGATCGATGCAGTTTAATTAATTGACTGATTATTAAAGCAAATTTATCGGGAACTAGATTTATTTACTCAACTGCACTCCCAACTCCAAAACATTAATTTCCCATTAAACACATAATTTTACGAGTTGCACTCAGCAAAACAACATTTGTTATCGACGAAATGTGAATAAAGTACTGTAACGTGAAATTTATACTTTATGCGGTCTAGAACCAGGTCAGAAACGTCGATTTACGCTCAAAACATTTTTCCAACTTTCATCGTTACATATGTCAACTTTAGCGAGAGTAAAAATTGTGACAGAAAGGTTGTGGAAAAGATTGGAAACATGCTCGAACAAACTCAAATTTTTACATTATGTAGGTAGGATTATATTTTAACCTTTTCCTGTTCACGTAAGTTGGATTATTTATCTCGTTTCCACTTGACAGGTGCATGCGATTTTCCGACAGGTGTTGGTCAAGAAACGACGTGCTCATATTTGAGATTTAGCACGATATAGAAAAACCGGCGCATCCACCATAAATTACACAAACCTTTTTTTTGGTTACGGTGCAGATTTTAGCAGCTCTTCATCTAACTTTCCAAACCTGCAGCGTTGAATAAATTTTCAAGAAGTTAACATCTCTCGAATTCGATAAATCTAAGCGCAGTGTACACTACAGAAACTTACCGAGATGTTCACAAGTTTAAGCGTTTATTCGAGTTTTTCTATAATAAAACTAGCAGTTTTAATAACACTAAACTTTTATAGGTTCATACGGACTTTATCCACGTGGACAAACTTTTAGCGTTAATGAAATTAGAAGCGAAGTACTATCTAAAATATAACATCAGCATTGTTTTTTTTTTGTGCAACTTTAAACAATACGTGCTCGTTTTTGTTCGTTTACGCCAACAGTTAATACTATTTGTAAATAACGCGTTCGGAACTCTTCTGTTTTCGCGTACTAAAAAAACAGCAGTGTATATTTGAAAGCGTACTTTTATTATCAGTTCATCCTGCAAACACGACTAGTTTAATGTTTCCAAACAATCATATTTTTGCTCTAATACAATTTTTCTACGTATCTCATTGTGACATACTGTTTTAATCTAATTTTAAAATCTATTATAAAACTTTAATGAAGTTTGAAACATTTAACTCGTCTGTCCTCCGGAGAGTCACGTCGCTTTCAATTAAAAATTCACACACTCGATTCATAAATAAATTAATTCGAGCCTTGAAAACAAAATAACGTCTCAGTTTTACCCCGTTGCGTTGAAAATTTCCAATTAATTTCTACTTTAAACAAACTGTAATTTTTGTCTAATATTTACTTCGGCATTTATTATTAAAGTAATAATCTCTTTTGTTGGGACGCCCACTCTCCCCATCCGCTCGGAATGAGATTAAAATTAATCAGACTTTCTGAATTTGGTTGATATTTTCGCATTATTATTGAAAAAGGGGGAAGTGTTTGCCTTCAATATTTACAGTTTAAACCTCTTCCAGACCATGAATAAGTTTATATTAAATCCCCCAACGTTAAGTACCGATTAAGGGATCTTTTATTGTCCTGAAAAGTTACGTTTGAATGACGAAATCTGGAAAAATATTTTCTTGTAATAATTTACTGAAATCGATTTATATGGTGGGAGCGACACTTATTACTCTGCGTTACGTGGAGTTCGAGTTGATTCTAAAGCCTGCTTTCGCGTTCTAAGCTAATATTTACCTAACTTTAGGCTCGACACACATTATAAGACTAACAAGAGTGCATTAACCGTGCTATCCGCCCCTTGTCTTTGTTTGTTTTTTGTCCTAGATTTGCGTAAGAACGTCGTTTATGGAGTATGAAGGGATTTCATCGACGATAGTTTTAATGATGTGAGAGAGCTTTACCGCTTTCGGGCTCTATTGAGCGGGTTATGAAGTGCTAACAACCGAAAAAGTTTTTGTATAACCGAACCAAATTAAAATTTGTTGAAAGCTGCATAAGTCGTTGACGCTAATATTTTCTGCTTACGTGGTCCGTTTAAGCTCCGTATGCTAAAGTGGTTTAGTAGTGGTGATCAGTGTTTAGCTCCTGGAGCTTTCAGAGCTCAGACAGAATCAGGTGGGAGCTTTAGTTTTAGAAATCGTTCGCTGCATGTGTTACCTGTGGGAGCCCAAGCTCATTCAGAACCCTGCTGGATATTAAGCTCCCATAGCTAAACAAATGGCTTTAACGTTAAACTTAACACATTTCTGATTGTTGTCTCTAGCAATTTATCGAAGCTTTGTCGAAATCCAATGACTTTGCGAACTATTCACAACGAATCCCACTTTTTCCGATCTAATAAAGAAAAAGTTGTTTATGGTAGCGACGCGTGAAGTTTTTCCTTTCGAGGAAACAAATCGATCAATTAGAGCGAAGAATTTGTGATTGTGGAAAGCTTGCGAAAACTGATAGTGGCGATGAGAAGTTTTGAGAGCAAAGTTCTATTCTTTTAACTGATTTCAAACAATTTTTGTCTGTATGACACCCGAGCGAAAACTTTATTTTGTGAGTTAGCCGCAGGATACAGACTGCCGTACGAAACTTAATAAAGTGAGTTCAACACAATATAACTTCATATACTGTTTGTCTTTGTTAATGCAATAGTCTACATTTTTTTACATTGGATGCAACTCTTCAGGGAATACGCGAATTCTCTTGCTAAAGTTTGACGCTAATCTTAATTACACTCACTACATTCTACTTTAATCTCACAAGAGAAGTTTATTTAATTTGAGTAATGAGCTAGCGCTTGTCCAAACAAACTGTCTGGAAGGATTGCTACAAAGTAATGACGAAGTAAAAACTGTAAACAATATTGTAAAATTAACTCAAAAACTCTTTACCTGACTCATCACTTTTCGACCAGTTTACACGCTTTTGCATTACAAGGAGCTAATAAGCTTCAAGCCAAATAAAAGCGAGGAGCAGAACTCTCTGGAGGTAGTCGGCAATTTAATTTCAGTCATATTTACTAAAATTATGTTTAGTTATGTCGTCCGAACATAGTTCAGATTTATTATAAAATAAACATAAATTTTGGTGGAATTGATGGTCTAGAATATCGTCGACTTAGGTCGTTAAGCTGCTAAGTACATTTTGAATTTTTTTAACGGAGGTCGAGAAATCTTAATTTTTCGAATTTGCCGCTTTAATAGGTCCATTAAAGTACTCAATTTGGAGTCGTTTATAGGTATCTATTAGCGATTCACGTTCGGTAGAAGTAACTAATAGATACTTTTGTGTCGCTACGTTGAATTTCTAAAATAACTAGGAATTAAACATTGGCATCATTGTCTATCAAATAAATTTGTCATTCAAATTTGACAATATAACGAGTTGGAATCAACTATTACAAGACAAGCAGTTTCAAAAGAAAGAAAACAAGATCGGAAGGAACAAAGTCAGAAATTCATGGTTAAAATCAATTTCGCAAAGCGCACCAAACAACTGAAAAAACTTTGTTCACATTGCGAAAAATTAATTAGGCAAGACTGGACAGCACTCATGGGAGACGCAGCTGTAGACAATATCCCACCAGTATTCTAACACTAACAAAGTCAGATTCAGAAGATGAAATCGATGAACTAGTTTTGAATCTGATTCGGAGCTCTGATTATTTTCTTCTTTTTCGTTTGGAAAATAAATCTATTTTAAAAGACATCTATTTTAAAAGACATTACACTAGAAAAATTATAACCTTAGTTACACAGCTCAAAAATAAAAGTTACTAAATTTAGTTACTTCTACCGAACGTGAATCTTTAATATAAAAGAACTCAAAGTAGGAAATTTTGTTTTTTAAGAATTGGCAGAACTAATTAGTCTGGCTGTCACCTGTTTCCTGTCAAGTTCTTGGTCAATTTGGATTTTACGATTCGTGTTTAATAAATTGCTGCGTAAACAAAAAATGTATCAATATAATTCAATTGTCCTTTGCGGCCAACAATAATTGTACCTAAATATAATTGATGTGAATACTGGCTGCGAGGTTAGGTTACGTTATGTCAAAATTCAGTGACAGTGAAACTCAATAAATGTCAAATTTTAAATTGAATTTGAAAATCAAGTGGCAAGTCGTGGTTACAAAACCATTACCAATCGTGTAAAACGAAAAGTCTTAGAAATGGAAAAGTTAAATTTTTTATTAAAGAAAGGGTGCAAATTCGAAAAAATAATATAAAGGACTTGTTCTGTAATGGCATTGGTGCACTCGCCCCATACAAACTCGCCTACAGCTCGTTTTGTACACCGGGAACTCGTGCACCAAATTGGCCATTATAAAACACGTTCTTTAATATACTATTATCTATGTATATGACTCATTTTAGTTGTATAAAGAGCTGACTAACTTCTTGTACAATTAAAGATTGTGTTATGTAATATACGCATTATATAACTATGTAGTTATATAATGAAGTATTTTAGTAAAATCAGACTTGTCAGTAAAACTGAGTAAGTATGTGAAGTTTAATCGTAGATAAAACGTTGTGTCATACGTAAGCAATATAAGTTCGTAAAAATTAAGTCACTCACGATTCTAAATATTTCACGCAAGCTTATAATATAATGCAGCATTTTTTTCGCTTATAATATAGGCAACCCAAAACACGCTACTTGTAGTGAAGAAATTAGTTTCACAGTTCGAAAACAGACGATATAAAATTAGATTTATATAATTTTATAAAAATGGGAAATCCACTGTTGATACATTAATTAAAGAAACCAATAAAAAAATTACCTCAAGCGTTGAACTGAGTTTTGTATTAACAGAGCCAAAATTTTGCTGCTTGATTTCATCGTCGTTCGTAATTATCCAACCAGACTCTAAAACTAAAATGCCTAAAAGTTACTCGGCCTGGCCGCCGAGTTCCTCGAGGTTAAATACACAATTTTCGTCCAGGAAAACGTAATTTAGAGTTAAAGGATTAAACAAGAACTATTGGCGCTTTTGAACAAGGTCCCACCAGACTTAATTGACTTTAAACCGCTTAACTCGTCCTTAATTAAACTTTAATTCAAGGACAGAATTTTAATCGATAACAAAATAATTTGATCGAGTCAGTTTTAATGTTAAGGTGAGACAATTGGCTTGTTTACAGTTCCTGGAATTCGATAAAGCAATGAAAGATTTGATTTAACAGCGTCGTTAAAAATGAAAGATTCATGCCGCCATCGCAGGTAAAGTCTTTTGCTGTTATATAAAAAAAAATCGGTGTAAAACAAAGTTATTCAGTACATGTTTAAACCTGGAAAGCATAGTTTCAATCAGTTGAAAAATTCGAGTAGCTACGTGACGCTATCAAGTGGAAGTTATCTCAGCAGTAAAATTCCGCAGGGGTTTGCAAGCAATCACTGTAATAGTTTGGAGGAAATAGTTTAATTTGGCTCATCGTATTAAATAAGTTTGGTAAAATTTATGCAACACTTGATAAGGTTTGTTTATATTTAATGTATAATTTTGGAGCTAAATAGGACAACGAGGAGAAACCGCCGTATTACCATAGAATCTAATTAAAATTACACCCAAGTTAAACCTAATTCTCTAGCAATTTCGCTAACACAGGAGCGGTTGTTAACCTTTTCAACACAAACAACAAAAACTGCATTATCTCTACATGTAATTTTAATGAGAGTTAGCCGACGCCACACTCCAAGAGAAAAACAAAGCACAATAGAAATTACAGTCGACGGAAAGAATATTAGCACTGCGTGAGAATAAAAGATTGAAACGGGGACGAAACTCATTTTGTTCCAGATACAGACGCACAAAAGGATATCGCCACAGATAGCGTTAATACCAAAATGGCTCTCAAATTACATGCACACTTGACCAGTCAAGGAATGAGGGATTTTCCTGTTTAGTCGAAACTTCCAATGAAACTCACACCTTCTGAGTGCTTTTGAATCTTGACATGCGAACTGGTTTATGGAACAATGGACAAAGAGATTGGATTTTAGCGCTCTGGTTCCACACGGGAACACTACACCTAATTATTATTGTCACTTTAGCACTCGCAAGTTGTTTAATATGTAATTTTCAGCGAATAGAACAATACGATTTATAGAGAACTCAATTATTTCGTCAAACAGCGGGATTAAAGCCCGTCGCCACAACCATAGCAAACTCATTCAATTTCCAAACGTTTGTGAATAAACAATTTTGACTTGGTTTTATTTTACGAAAGCAAAACAATGAAAATGGCAATAATTGATTTTGATTCTATTTTTGCAACCAGAGAAATAAATAATTTTGAAATCCCGGCGCATCCACCATTTTTCGCGTGGACATTTATCGCTTAGCAAATTGTCCGGTTGTATTAAAGTCAGAATCACCGACATGTGCATCAATCGAAAGAAGTAATCGCATTTCTTCCTTGTGTCTGTTCTAATATCATCCAACACTTTCTAAATATAAAATTCTGGGCAGGTCAAGCGAAAAATAGGAGTGGCATTTTCTCTCTAATCGCCGTACTACTTTACAACCACAACGAGGTGAAAAATGTCCGTGAAACTTTATCAGTGGCATCATAATTAGGTGAATAAGGTCAAACCTAACACGTAAAATAAATTTTGGCGACTATAATATTTTAAAAGCAAAAAATCTAATAACCGCTAATCTCGTCATCTACAAGTATTGTGGTATTCATAAGGTTCAAATTAATTTCCAGACTCGAAAATGGCGTAACGTGATAGCATGCTTAAACTTGAAGCTTTTTGTATTTAATATCGAGCAGTGTAATATCCTTCAGAGTCATGAATTGAGACCTATAATTACGACAAAAGTCACGAAAAAGTTTAATTACTATTCTCGTGGCGTTCTCAAAAGGATGAGTTTTCGCAGACCTTTAAAATGAAGCACATCCGCACATGGGGACAAACTGGAAGCTTTATCCTTTTAACCTTCGAATAAAGATGAAATAAAAAACGTCCGACTGTTAAATGTAATTTTTTATTCAAAAGAAAACGTTTTAGTAGCGACCGCCGCAATTCATTCGTTATTTGAAGAGGAACAATGAAAATCTGGCCGTTCTTGTTAGCGTGTCCATTTAATTTACTGTTTATAGTTGGTCCCTAGTTTCCTTTTGCTCATTTAACGTGGTCGAAGCAATTTAAGTTGTGTTAATTTTGAGACAACAATCTAACATGTAATAAGTAAGTAACCCGTAAGTCGACGGTTACACTTCTTGCACAGAAAACCCCAAATGCATTGTGTTTCAAGACTTGATGTAAAGTCGGCCGCACCAACAACGCAATTAACAGGATGTTGTAAACTACACTTTAGAATAAATTTCGTGCTGTGGAAGCGGAAATGCTCAACAGAACAATAGAAGTAATACAAGGACGAATTGAGAAGACGGAATCAAATTTGTAAGCGACTGTGCCTGCTTTTATCTGATTGTGGAAGGTAATTTTCAAACTGTAAAGTGAACAACATAACAGAATAGGTGAAAATATTTACGAGATTCGTGATTATCATGGAAATTCACCCATTGGACCTTAAGGAAATTTCTGGATTAATTTAACGCGAAATTTATAACTTTGCCTGAAACTTTCGCCCGAATTATTGAAATGCGTGTTAGATTCTATCTTTAATAATGAATTTTCTGAATAACTGTATAATCTGTAACAGAACGGAATTTCTACAAAAAATTCAAGGGTAAATGTTAATCCCCTGAAAATTACCAACTTCAGAAATAAGTTCTATGTTTTTGCAGATGGGGCTTGTTAATAATTCTTGCAGCTTTGGCTGTTTCGTCGTCATTAAAGTTTATAGAGCTCGATCGATAGTTGTCTGCTACGTTGTGAACTATTAGTTACAAAACACAAGCAACGGAGAGATTAAAAGAGAACGCTCTGCAACTCTCCAACAAGGGAATTTCACATGAAAAGATTGATAAACGCAAACAGAGTTTCAATACCACAAGCGATACCTGACTTACCGAGAGCCCCGCAACTTTGATAAGAGAGCTTTTCAGTTGATGTCATTTTGAACACCGCAAATAGCACTTTACACGCGGATATTGGAAGTAAAAGTTTAAACAAACAAATAGTTTGGGTAATATCCAGCAGTTTTGGTATCAAATTAGTGGCGCATCCACCAATTTTCTAAGAGACTGATTTCCAATACAGGTCAACCCGGTTTGGAATCTCTGACCCTTGACCCTGATTAGGTCTGAAAATTTTATAGAAATAAATCGCATTAAAGAACAAATTAGTGGCACTGGCCTTTCTGGAATAAAGCCCTGGATTTATTGAATCCGGAGTGCAAATATTAATTTCAAAGAACAAGGGCGTTTTCTTTATTCATGATCAACCCAATCAGTGTTTATTCAAACAGTTAAACGCAAATATTTAATTAAATTTAGCAAGCAAATTGATTGTCTCGTTTGACAATAGAGCTACTTTTGTTGATAGACGAAATGGCGTGAACTTACCGTAGACACTGAAGAAGGACGAGAGCAGGAGTAAAACCGGAGCCTCCCAAGAGCCGCTCCTGCTGTGCATGTTGCAAAGTTCCTTGATCTCGTTGGGATCTGCTGAAAAAAAAATGAAAAGAAATAGAAGTAAGAAGCAGCAACCATTAAGATTCATTCTTGGATAAGTACTTTTGTGGTGGAAGAATAAATCCCGCCGCCTTCAGCGTGTATTTTTCATTAAAGAAGATAATTTTGGTTCAGCGTTTGAATATAATAGCACCTGGTACATAAAAGCAATTTTTATCTTTTACGATTGCTGACATAAAGTGGGTCTTCTCATTAGCATTTTCTTGTTTGCCATCACGGCTTTAAAAAGTACACATTTCGTGTTAAAGTTAAATGGGCAATAAAAATTCCAGTTAAATAATCCCCTCATGTGTACAAACCGTGCTGTATATTTTAAACCCAGCAAGTTTTTTAGAAATGCCGTGATAAATACTCCATCCACATACATTTCCGCCGTTGGGCATTATGCTATGCCATGAAAGCTGGGCTGAGATATTCTGTATCATATACATGACTAACTAGAGCCATTATAACTTGCAATTCGTATGAATTAAGGGAAACCACAGCTCGCAAATATAAATGTTACACAATTATGTCGTTGAACTGGAACAAAACCGCATGCAGAATATTCGCCGACGCACGAATTACCCACATATTGCTTGTTTTCCAACTTTCTTAGAAAGGATTATGCCTCTTGTCGACAACACGCCCAAATGAGCATCAGCCGAGCTAAATTTAACAAAGTTCGTTAAAAATGACGCGAAATTTCATTTGGGCAACTGCCCATTTCACTAATACGCTATCGGAATTTTGGTGGTATTTATACGAAGGCATAAAAATAACAAAAACACCATTAAACCGACACGTATAATGCGTTTTATTCACACTAGAATGTGACAATCAAATTCACAATCCCCAACTAAAACTCATAATTAAAAGTAAATGACTTTAATTAAATTAAACCAATTTATTCATTTGAGTATCACTGAGCGATCTTCACACAGTTTCATTGTACGGTTTAATTAATACACCTGTAGTTTCAACGCTACCAGAGAACACGTAATTCCATATCACATCACGTATCTCTTTAAAAATGAATGCCACTCGGAAAAAAATAAATAATATCTGAATATTTCATAAATACTGCCAAAATGGAATTCGATCTCTCCGGCGATTTGCAGAGGTAATAAAATATGGAATAGCCCAATCCCTGACTTACTGCAATGTCTACACCTTATTCACACACCTAATCGATAGCCATTTGCTCATATATTAGTTGTGCAGCCCACACGTCTTGTCTGAAATGGCAGAGCTTACTGAAAATTGAATAAACAATCTTGGACTGGAATCACCTGGATTCGTGTTTTTCTCAGAATTTACGTGTAAAGTATTCAGCAGCAATTCCGGAGTTGTTGCCAAAAGTAGATTAGATAAAGGTCGTATGCGGAAAACGACACTCCAGATCAGAAATATTAATTAAGCCAAAAATGGTCGATGCGCCGGAAAAACTAACTTTAAAAGCAGAATGAACATATGTAGAAATAACCACCAAATCCGATCGTTCAATTGAAAACTAAATCGTATAATGCTATCAGTGACTCTCAACATTACAAATGTTAGTTCATTATGATTTGATTAATTTTATTTCATGCTTTTAGTTCAGCGGAGCGCTGATAAACTAGTAGTGGTTATAAAACCGATGTTGTTAGGATATTTAGTGGTAAATATAATATTTGGTTTATTCTTTCGACGCATTTAATTTAAACACTTTGTTTTCGCATCATAGATCAGCACATTTTGTAAATACCTAAAGCTAACATTGGAGAAAAAGGAAAACTTGGTAAAGCAACAATTTTCAAGCACAAATTTGCCTCAAATTATGCAAAATAACAAAAATTCCTTTGCATCGTGCTCTTCCGGATTCTTCAGGTCAACTACATCTTAAAGCTTTTATTGACCCTATTTTCCAACCAATAAAATTAAAAGCAGTGCATTTCAAGTTGAAGAGAAAATAAAACTACGATCTCGTAATAGACCTTTATGAATCAAGTTCGAAAACAAACGTGTTTATTTAGCGTTTGATCCAGCTGAGAGAAATCAATTTTTTTGCTATTGAAAGCACACATTGCGAAGCGAAAATTTTGAAACAACGAAATAATCGACGTGATTTCACTGTGATTTCAATTCCAAAAGTTTCATCAAATTAGAGAATTTCGTGTTTCCTAAGTTCAGAACAGTTGAAACAATTTCCAGCATTCGATAAATCTGTAACGTTTTCAGCTTCCCTTTTTCTCTATAAAGTTCACGTCAAGTTATTTGTAAAATGAAACAACTCTGCATGGAAACTTTTGAATTTATTCCATCAACAAGAGGAATGTCGCTAAATACAACCGGCAAAATTTCTGTATTAGCTTTGTGCATATTCATAGAACTTATTGAAGTATAAAGTTTATGAGTTTGCATAAAGGCAACTTTTCATTTGGCGTGGACAAAATATGATTGGCACATTTGGTTTTTGGGGTTCAATAGTCTTTTATCCACCCTGGCAAAACAAAGCGGAGCCACATCCGTATTTGGTCTAATTGGTGAGAAGCCACAATAGCTAAAACAAACCAGTTTTAAATTCCCCTGAATTTCAGTGAGTGCATGCGCGTATTGTAAATCAATACGCTGATTTGTAAACATGAAGTTTCAAAAAAATGTTTAAAAGCCATTCCGTCTTGTTTATTCGTGGTAGTGTTTTAAATTAGAACGTAACAAGTCCTTGTTTGATGTTTTGTTTCGAAAACACAATTTCCCCAAAAACAGATGAAACGCATTTCGAAGAAGATTGCTGGAGAATTCACTAGCAAAGAAACTTAATTAGGTTTGCAAGGCAAGAAAGTTAATCAATGTTTTGTCTGGTACGTTCATTTACATCAACGCCGTCCTCAATTCCGCAAGGCCAACATAATAACTTTGCATATTTTCGAAATTAAAAAACACAAATTCCGCTGTTCATAAATTTCTTATTGCAGAGCACGACAGAAATTAAGTCGCAATAAATAAAAGATAACGAGGAGAGAAGCCTAGGGATCTACGGCACTTAATCTGCGGAAAAGCACAAGGAACCTTTCTTGTATGGGTATTTTTAAGTCGTAAAACTTTATAAGTACTTTTATATGCATGTTGGGTGCACAGGGTTTTATGTGGATCACACAAAAATTGAAATTTAATATCGTACCTGTTACGTAACGCCGAATCGATGCTCAGATAGTGAAGCGCTTAAGTTTCTGATTTTTCGAAATGTAACAAAAGTTATTCGTACTTCTCAGCCGTCAATTTGTGAAAATTTGTAGCAGTGAGCGACAATTAATTTCTACATTTCGGAAGTTGTTTGAAATTCTTGCCACTTCCTCATCATTATCGTTGTTTTGTAAACACAACTAATCCAACGTGGAAAACAGATTTGCAAATATATTTTCCCAAATGACACTTTAAATTCCCCTCAAAACTCCGTAACAGTTTGTAATTTCCGACAATACTGTCTCCATCTTCCAAAAAAACGTTGATAAAACACGATCCGCTTATTCCGTTGATAACAAAAAACCATCTCCCTCTGCACTTTCCATAATAACACGTTGGTTCGACGGCATCGTCGGAAATATTTTTATAAATCCCATCATCGAGTCGTGTTTTTCGCGTTCCGGTAGACGAAAAAAGTATTCGCTTTATAACTTCAGTAATTCATGATTAGTTTCCATTTCCAGATCATTTGTACTTCCGGTAGTACAACGTACACGAGTCCGGAAGTTCTGAATAGCTGGCACTTTATTTCTCTGGTTTTACAGCATAGGAAATAAAGTGTTCGATGTTTTCTCAGTTTTATCGAGTTTTATCACATCAGTGAGATAATTTATGTAGCGCGCTCGTGTCTGGTGAGCTTGCGTAATTTGGTAATTTAATAACGCGTGATAACGTGTGCCACCTCGGAATTTCGACTATGCGACAAGCAATACATTTTCAATTTAATGGATTGCTAGAAACTAAACCGTAATTGCAGGAGGTTTTTGTCGCGATGTCTAATGTCTTTTTGTTTACGCATTAAGACATACGTCCCGGACGAATTTACTGCCAATAAAAATGTCCGGATTTATTGTGTGAACGTCGATAAATAACTCAGATATCCGTGAGCACTTGAACTCAAGCAAAAACTAAGTGTATACAATAAAGCAAAAAACTTGATTTTCCTTCTTTGAACGAAGTAAATTTAGACAAATTGAAACTCTTCCCGTTTTCTTTGTAAAAACGGTCGCTCCTAAAAGATTGGAAAAAGCTTATACATCATATCGAGCCTTGAGCAAAATGAAGTCTCTTAATATATTACATGCAAATAATTCTGCTTTGCATAACATAATAAGCCCTTCCCGCACGACCTTTTACTTTACCGGAGTTCTTTTACTGTTAGTAGGATGTAAAATGTTACCACTGAGCCAGGACATTTGACGTCTTAAAAACAGAGCCTAATTTTTGGTGGTATATAGACAAATAGATAACTTTGAGGTGCATACAAATTGGGAAAAGAGCACCGAATATTGGATTTTTTAAAATTGATCAAACAAGTTGGTTAATGAAAGCAATGAATAATTGAGCAATTTTAACCGGCGCGAACGTAGTGAGTGACGTTAATATCGAGATTATTAATCCCCCATTAACCATAGAGTTAGTTACAAAACATTTCTGGTGTTCGAATATTGAAAAATTCATTAAAAAAAATTGGTATAGATCCAGGGCCTTCAGAACCGCGTCTTCAGGTCATTATTGAATTTATTGAATTACGTTTGTAATTGGTTGCCTATACTAAACAAATTAAATCATTCATTATTAGCCCACTTTAATGTATGATTGAAACCGATGAGTTTGAAATGTTTACTTTACGATCTATACTTTTAAATTAAAAAAAAATACACTATTTTTATTTTATTGGCAAATATGTATTTTGTCATCAATTTGATGCTCTGAAAAAAAGGTTCCGATTATTGGATAACAGTTTCAGTTACGGTTTTCTGTTCAAATTTTTTATTTTCCGGTTTCAAACTACATAGAACAGTTTTCTTCTCAAAACTTACTTTGCTCTATAAATGAGGTTAACTACAAGTGTCAGTTGAAATATCTTAACCCACAATTATAATAAGCGGCAAATTTCTTTGACATTTCGTAGCCACCCTTAATGCTATAAACATTTACAAACACCTTGTATAACATTCAATTACATGGTTACTTAATATTGGGTATCAAATATTGAGGGCACCAAAGTATCCAATATTAGGGATTAGCATACTTTGTGTCGGAGAGAAAAATTCGGTATTCAATATGCCAGGTTATTAGTTTTTATTGATTTTTACTATAAAACAAACATGAAACAAACATTAAATATGATTTACTCAAACAATAACTCAAATTTGTTAGTAAATAAACGTAGTTAACTCGCGCAAACAAAATATTTAAATTAGCCTAAAACAGTTTCGTGTTATTATTTTCGCCATATTGAAAAACTGACACGTGCGAGGAGTCAAGGACCTGAAATCTTGTCAAACCGCAGCCAACGACTGAGTTAGGGTGGTATTCAATATTAGGCAACCATCCAATATTTGGTGCTCTACCCCTAATGCTGGTCTAGTAGTAACATTTTTCATCTAACGATTTTTCCGACCGTAAAACATTTGTCGGAATCGGCAATTTTATAGCAAAGATCTCTCCGTGTTGCTAATTTGAAAAAACCCTCGACGAAAACCAGAGAGTAACTTTTCAATCTTAAACCCCAAAAGCGGACATCGTACGTTCCACTTACTTATAGACATTATCAAAATAAATGGCAACAGTTCACATTTCATTTTAGAGAGTTGACACATATTTTATCACGAGGAAATTGCAGGCCGCATCTTCTCACACGGCTAAATTATGATTTAGGACTCGTCTTTTATCGAACGGATGCATGCTCTGAAATATTGTAGAAAGGGGATAATCATCTCAACTTTCTCGAACTTTGCAACAAATTCTAATTGAATTTACTCGGATTGAATAAACAAGTTACCACCAATAATAGGCCATTAAAAGTTCTCCACTCTGTGTTATTTATTATCCCCCAAAACCATTTAGGTGATAGTATATTTATTATATTCTTATTTCAGATACTGTAATTGTGCAATAACCCGTGAAGTATATAATAGAGGAAGTTTCTCAGAGTAGACGCTTCTGCAGACTCATTGAAATTCAACGCAAACTTTACGAATAACAATAAAAATCGATGACTGTCAAAATCGATTTACATCGGACTTGCTCCTTTATTTCTTTGTGTTACTTTCGGTGACAAATAAGAGAGATCTCGTTCAGGAGTTAAGACGGGTTAAATCAAAGTTAAATGAAGAATAACACCAGAAGATTACCTCTCTGTGTAATTATACCCTGTTTTGATAAGTTTGCACAGTAGTTCGACTATTTTAAGTAAATTCAAGTTTTGACCCGGCGCATCCACCATTTTGACAGATTTCCAGGCAATCTCCATCAAGAGTTGACTCGACGAAAAAAGCGGCTGTGCTTGTGTCCGAAAATTTACCTTCCCCACGTTTTAATTATCACGCCTCATTTGAAGAGAGTGTTAAGTGTAGATAAGACTGAAATATGTTAGAGCGTGACCTATCTTGCTTGTTTGTGTCCTAGAAGCAGTAAAAGCCTAATTTTTTTCCCTCATCTGATGTTCTACATAAGGTATCGATTCATATAGGAATGCGTGGGTGTATAGATTAAGTCATTGCACGCAATATTCAGGAAATCCAATCAAAAATTGAGATTTCTGTGGATTTAGATCAGACACAACTTCAGAGATATCTTATTTTGCGTTGCTTTTCATTCCGTGGAAATTTAATTATTCAGAATGAACTATAAAGTGAATAACAAGTTTCGAATACCCATCACGTAAGACTTCTTTCTTAGAGTTAAGAGGAAATTCTCAATTAAAGAAACGGAAATAGAAATTTACGTTAATCAGAAAATCAATTTATATACATTTGCAAGTTAATAGGGTTTCAGATGGGTACATTCTAATGTGGCGGGGGATAGATCTCGAATAAATACATAAATTAGAGTTTAACCTTACTTTCTTTGTAAACGACATTAATTATTTCCAGTCATGGGCTTTTAAAAACGGTTGCAATTTTTGAACATTGTTTGATATGCAGTTAACTACTTACTATAACTTGAAGTTTTAATTATGTTTACTTAACACCTGTGTAACCTACGTACGCGTAAATTAGCATATCGTTGCCAGTTACTTAACTTTGTTAAGATCTCGTTGTAATTATGGCAAATTAAAGGTCTCCACAATTAGCATTTAACAACTGAACTCGCCTGACAACAAAAGCAGTCACGAAAAATTTAAATATAGCATTGTAATCAACTTAAGAGCAAATAACAAAAAACAGATAAGCAGAATAATAAGTTATTATGAATGAGAATTTGACAGAATTTTTATCATTGATGCATAAATTTATGCTGGGGTTGCATGTTCTTGTGGAAATTATAATGTGAGTCAGCAAATTTAATTTTTGGTTTTGATTTATCGCCACTATAGTGAGAGACATTTTAATAAATAAATTAGCAGAGCGAAGTGAAATATTTTTAAAATTTGCACAAAAACTTCAGGCGATGATTTACATTTGAGGTTGTTTCACGTAACCTTGTAGATGCAAGTACGATAACATTCCAAGCACAGAATATTTTTGTTTCAACGATGACGCAAATAGTGAAGTATGCAGCACATGAGTTAAATTCTAAGTTCCAAACTTTACCGAGCGCATGCACCATTTGTTGACAATTAAATCTCTGTGTTCTAACAAACTAGTTTCTTAACCGGACACATTTTACCAAAATCTAAAATTCATGATGATTATATTTACACTCTTTATGAAGCTTCAACCAAAACCGATAAATTATTATTATTCAATTAAATGTGTTTAAATATTTTGATAAATTAAAACCAGTTGGTTACAAGAGATTACATTTTACGTCCGGAGCCTGTTGCATATGCTCAATAAATTTTAAACACGTTTTAAATATTTTCCATTGAATCATATTGGTAGTTTCACGCAACAATAAAATTCACTGCATTATCTGCACGTTGCGCCATAAATATTTTAATATGAAAAATCCGAGTGGTTTCTGCAACAAATATTGATATTTGGAAATTAAAGCACATTTTGTCTAATATTTTCATAATATGGCGAGCCGTAATGATCTCAGCTTTAATATTTCAGGGCTTTTTGAATTCAAACGACGCGACTACTCTTATTCAATATTTATTCATTTCACCATCAAGTTTCTTCATTAAAAGTTGGAGCCTCTAAAGGCCGATATCATTCAAAGCTCGATTCATAAGTGAATGTCCATCAGAGTTCTAAAGCTCGGAGCTGCAAGACAAATGGGGTGGAGTCCATTTAAAAACATTCTAATGTTGTAGTAAACATGACATAACTGACGGAGAGAGTTATGATTTGGCAGCAAGAAAGGAAAATTTAAATTTGGGCTGCTTTAAAATACTCGTCTATCAAAATTTGTTGTTTGATTTCATTCTTAAGGAGATGATATCCATCAATCTCCATATAAAACCGGAAGTGATATGAACGAAGATAAGAACAATTTTCAGAACAGTGCTCTTCTGGACCGGTTAAAGAAAATAAACAACTTTTAGCATAAAGTCAAATATATCGGCAATAAATCTAAAAAGTTGGAGTTGGCAAACTTTTGAAAGGATCGAATAACAGTTTTTTAGGAGGAATAAAATAAGCATTTTTTAAGGGGCAAAACAATATGGAAGCTTTTTTGCGATGACAGAACTGATCGCTCTTTTTCCAGAACCGATCAACTAAAAGTTACTATTTTTTGTGACAGCTCCTCCGGGTGAACAACAAACATGCATAAAGTGTAAGAGAATTACTTTAAAGTTCCTTAAGAAGTATCAATGTGAGTGTTAAAGTTTCCTATATCCACAAAGCCGCACATTGTAACTATAAAAGTCGCGTTGAACACTCACGAGCACCGCCGTCAAGGTTAAAAGAAGGAGAAAATCCAAGAAAGTGTCAATACAAGTGTTACATCTCACATAATAACCTAGTTAGTGAAGGACACGTATAGTGTCGTCACAAAACATGCGGCCATCGTCATCAATCACGGGTGTTGTACACGCGATCCGTCAAAAGTTGTTCCAAGAAGAAGTATCAGCCGCGAGAGCGCGCTACAGACTGTGGGACAAACGGCTGCGCCCGGGACAAGCCCCCACTCCTGCGGCAGCGCAGGGCAAGGACTAAGGACAACACACAGGATAACTTTCGCAGAGGATGCAATCTTGACGATGCACTGATACACAAGCTTGGGAATGTTGAGTACAAGTCTTAAGCGAGCCATGATCTCGCTGTTGAATGAAGTCGACCGATTCAGCAAGAATCGATATAATAGAAGAGAAACAAGGTTGATGATAGAGGATCAAAGCTTCACTTGGTAATAAAATTTAGTGGAAAGGTAAACATGGGATCGACTTCCAAGCGAAATTGTTGGAATCGAACTTTGTAGCGTCTAGAGAATTTCGATATTTTCTATTGTTCTTATGAAAATCTGGAAGTAATTGAAGTGCTTCTACTCGTTAATTCTCTTAATTGCTCCAAATTTGCGACATTGTATTGAAACGCAACCTAATTCAGACTTTCATCATAAAATGGGCAAGTTTAGGCTGCTATTCTGTTCACGTCTTTTGTAGTAAAGCAATTCATGAGTTTTAATTGTCAGAATTTTAGAGCGCAACAGAAAAAAATAAATTATTTAGACAATTGTGCTTTGTTAAGACAAAATAAAAAAACATCAAGCTCCAATTTTACCTTTGCCTAACAATTTATTGATAAAACTGTTTGTTAATCATTTATTATCCAACAATAATGTCGACATTAAACTAAACCCAAGAACCTACGTGTCCAAACATTAATTTACGATAATACATAAATAATATCTACATCCGTCTATATTTTATAGTTTATTTTAGCAGACTGATATAATACAATATAATCGGATTTTTGCTTAAACTGCATTATGTAGTTTTAAACTGCAAAATGTGATTTAAAATTAAATTGTGTTAAATGCTACGATTACAAAATAGCTTTATTATACGCATTTTATACGGTTCTGGCCAAAAAAATCTGAACACTTAAAATTTTAAGTAAAAATAAAATTGCAAAAAAAGAAAACAAAAAGTAAAAAACACAAAAATTTTAAAAAACAAATCCACACAACCATAAATTTTTAAATTTCAAATAGAAGGTAGTATTGGGTATTGTTTCCACGATTTCGGATAAATTGTTAAAAACTTTAGAATAATAACACCTTTATTTGCAATATGGAAAAGAAAAATATACGAAAAAACGCAAGAAACAAAAAATTGGAAGCGTAACTTTTTTATTTTAAATTTTGAGCTAGCAATAGTTTTATTTTAACGACTTCAGATCTCTTCTTCTATTCTTCAGAACAATAAGACAACACTTTTATTTGCAAAATGAAAGAAGAAAAAATACGAAAAAACGCAAAATACATAAGAAAATTTAAAAATAAACCCAAACAAGTATAACTTTTTTTAGTCTTAAATTTGGGGCTAGTAATCAAATTACCCCACGACAAAAATCTTTTTTTTTTAAATTTCAAATTTAACTATTGGAGCAAAAGGTTCTATACCTCGAGTTCTACGTATTAAAAGACTCTGCAGATGCTTCAGATTCTTCAATTTTGTTTCTAAATGTAAATTTTTTGTATTGTATATCTCTTATGTCTTTTTCTAATACATACTTTTTCGTCGAATTTCTTAGCGTTAGCGTTATTTACTCAGTTAGATCTTGTCGAGCTTTTGAATTCTAGTATGGATTCGTTTGATTACATGCTTTAAATCCTTTAAAAACGTTTAATTTTTTTTTCAAATTTTTAATTCAAAATTTTTCAGGTTCTCAAATATTCGCATTTCCAAGTTTTAAAATCTAGTTACTAAAATTATTTAAAGAACGGATGATTTACGAATATCAAAACTGAAAACTTAAAAATCAAAAATCACACACTTGAATCTAACTAATTAACAGCCTGAAAGCCAAAGTCCCTAGAGAATTTAAAATGCAGCATCGGTATATGCAGACAATGCTGTTATATTTGTGCAGTGCAAATATGAAAAGTACATGTATCATATCATATGAGTGCATGGAGAATAATAATTGAATCGTAGACATTTTTATTAGAGTTTTTAACTCACAAATAAGAATCCATAATTTCGATGGTGATGCATTTTGTCTCATTTGTCGCACAATTTTCCAATTGATTTTTTTTATTGGATTTGTGACAGTTTTGTCTAATTCCTGCAAACTCGGCACACAAATCACTGCTACTAATAAATATATGAAATTTCGATAAAAACAGCAACACTATTTTTTATTAGTGGTGACAGTTTTGTCGTGTCTATTGAGTAAAAGCTAACTCATCCATCAAGATATAAATATCTGAAGACAAATATTCTCTAAGAGAATGTCAATAAATCGTTGTAGTAAATAAATCTCGTCCTCAGCTTTTCAGACTCTCAAAATTTTGGAATACATGTAACTTAGCTTTCAGAAGCCGTAATTAAAATATAACCTGGCAATTAATCTTACAATTTTGAAATAATTGTGTTAAACTGAATAGTTGTTCCGGTTCCACATCTATCAAATTACGTAGTGAATGTACAACAAAGGAGAAATTAATTGAGTGCAAATAGGAGTAGTTTCGTGCCACCCTTTTAGAACTGTTAATAAATCAACACTACCTTTGTCAATAGGCGCGTCTCATTATTTCAAATTTCTTCAAATTCTAACTAAAATTTAATGAGTACCGTCTGCTTCTCCATCATCTTATTCGATTTTCGAATAAAATTATAACAATAGTAAATACATTGTGAAATGTGTGTTTGAGAAGAACAAATTAAATGGAGTTCAGGGTTTCAGTTGAGTTAATTATCAGATCGCTGCTTATCTAACTTATTACTCAAGTTTAAACAGTGAATAGCTAACTTAGCTATTTATTGGAATCTAGCTTAGCAAGCAAATCGCCTTTGTCTCTCATCAATAATGCACGGAAACCGCTGATTTCAAGACCAAATTACGTCACGTATGTATTCCAAACTAAAATATTCATGCACCGACGAAATGAATCCAGTTGGAAAAAACCCGATGAACGAAACCCGATCAAATCATGTGGAGATAATCTGATAGCAGAGACTGCCAATCCTCGTCTGCTAAAAATATTAAAAACTAAATCGCATTATTAGTTTACTTGTAATAATCCAATGCAGTGGTTTGTTGTTATGGGGATTAGAAAATCCATGATAATCTACATTTGAGTTAGAGCAGTTTTGTACAACACGCTTGATGCTATGGTAATTACAACGAGTGTGATTGCACTGTAGTGACCATTTGTTTCTGATATTGCAGTGTTAAATCTCATCCATTATCGAGCAATTTTCTTTTTATTACCGTTAGATGAAATACGGGATTTTCATTATTCCGGTTCCCTTAGGGAATTTATGAAGGTGAGGGTGTCTGGAATCATCCCGCAATCCCCAGACTCGCTCTTATATATTATTATAGTTTTGAGCCTGCAGCTAAAGTAAATAAAACAGCTCTTGTTTCCTTTCATATGAGTATAATATAAGGGTGCATTTTAATGTCTCCGCTTACGAAGCGGATTTCGGTCCGGCCCAAATGGCTGACTTTAGAAACACCATAAATCTCTAGAAATTTTGACGCTTTTATTGCTACTTAAAATTAAACTAGCCACATTTGTGAAATTTGTTCCTCCGGATTTCATTGTCATACATCAATCGTCGCATCGAACTCCTCTAAATCCACGTTCAAAGTATACATAATGAAGAAGAAAAAAGGTTTTTTATTTCTCTCTTAAAACCTTCACCTTAAGTCAAACAAGGGATAAATTAAGTCATGGCACATAGATAAGAGATAAAATCTACATGTTAATTTTGCTTGGTGGAAATAAATTTCCTGAGATTAGATTTCTAGTGTTCCTACAAGTCCTAATGATTGTAAATGTATTCCTTGGGGGACGGAAAAAAGTCATACCCTTATCCTTGCTAAAATGTTTTTTTTTACCCAACCCTGTCACCCTCTACTGGTTGCACAGTTTGCGTAACATTTTTCTTCTACGTCGTTGTATTTTTTATTTCCTTATCTCAATTGCTTCTGTTGAAGTATTGTCTAAATCTGCAAATGGTTGTATTCGCGGAAAATTACAGTTTGGATTTTTGAATGATCACTATGTATATTCAGTTTGACCGAAACTGTTTTATTTGAAGAGCCGATCGATCATTGATGTAATCAGTCTGCGACATCGCATATGCCGAAGTCATATAAAAGCTTATAATATTAGAAAATTGTGGCGAAAACGCGACTATCGCCCTCTTCGGGTGATTCCATTCGGCCTAATGTTGATGTTGATGTCTCAGATTAGAGACGATTTATGTCTATCCGTCGTCAGGATTTATCTGTTTATGTGTTTATTTCTTGGGATCAAACCCAAACTATTTCGGTGAAATGAAGTACACCGAGTTGGAACATCCCGCTTGTCAATGAACGGTCTATTCAATCTCCGAATACCGCTGTTGAAAGTTCAATTTTATTGGAATTGGTTCCGCTCGTTGCTTAGCTTTTGTCGGGTAAAATTCACGGAAAAGAAATCAAATGTTTAATGATTAGTGCTAATGGTTTTCCTTGCGCAAACTGGCGTAAGTAGGTTTTATCGAATACACTTGTCTAAAAAAGTTTAGCCGAGCAGATAGCAGCTAACGTCCAGTGACTCGTATCACTGGCCATACACGTAGCAACCAATTTCCGTTTTCCATTCTTTTTTTACTTCCTTTCGTCGTCTAGTCAAGTTTTTTACATCGTTAGTTATCGGCAAGCTACCTACCAAATAATATTTTCGTTTCTCCCAAATTCACTCGCCTTATTAAATCTCGTATTCAGCTTAGAAGAATTTCGAGCAATTTCTCCGGTATCTCCGCACAATGAACAAGGTTACCCCCAACGTTATTAGAAAATGCCGACTGCTGTTACTACTAATTCACATTCAAAGCATATACAGTTCACACACTAGTTCGGATCAAAAGTAGTAAATAATGAAAATTTATGGCTAGTTTTAAAATAAATCCACATCTTCTTGTGCTTATATTCAAGCCGCGCCCAATTATATTCAGCTCACCATTAAAGCCGAAAAATCATAAAACGTTTAACGCAACTTTTACACAGCATAAATTAAAATCTCCTGAAATTAACACAATTAATCGCGTTGCAACTAAATCTGAAGTCTACTCCAATTGCAACAGGTGCAAACTTTTCTTTTTGTGTCAAAGGCAGAATTCTTGATGCTTCGAATTTCTATCCTTCACATGCCAGACATTTCTGTGGTAATCCCATTTGCTGCAGAATCGAATCAAATAATTGCCTACACTTTGATAGAAACAAATGGCTTATTACAGCGGCTCTTAGTGAGATGAATTCCAAAGTTTGATATTTTTAACAAAATATGGAGATTAGGTGTATTTAAAGTTAGTCATTACAAAAATACACTTTGGAATTTAAAAAAAGCAAATGGCGGATAATTTTCTTTAATGTTGATTTTTCTGCTGAAATTAAAAAATTGGAGCATTTTGGGATCACTGATAACAAAACGTTGACGTAATATAGCGAATCTCCGAGATTAAATAGAAGGATATATGTGAAAAATTGCCACATTTTCTCTGATTATGGAATAAAAATTTTCTTATCCTGTGGAGAAAACATTTTGGAAATTCGGTGTATCTAATCGATGGTTTAAAACTAGTATATCCTAAAAATTTCAACTCTGTAACGCAAAAATTGCCCAATTTACGGGACTAATTATGAGATTTTGTAAAAAATTGCTTTTTTTCTTTCTGCTCCTGGTAAAAAATGTTTTCAATTTTCATTGTGTAGAGGTGCAATTTCGAAATTTGGTGTCTCAAAGATAGAGATCATAAGGTAATAAATTTTAAAAATTTCAACTCTGTACCCCAAAAATTGCTCAATTTACGGGATTAAATAAAAAAATCTTGTTTTTCTTTCTGATGATAGAATAAAAATTTTTAATTTCTCATCGTGTAGAGGTACAATTCTGAAATTTGATGTGTCAAATACAGATACTGAAAATAGTAAATTCTAAATATTTCAACCCTGTAACAAAAAATTCACTCAAATTTTGAGGCTAAGTAAAAGGTTTTGTGAAAATTCCCACACTCCCTGATCCTGATAAAAAAAATTTATTTTTCATCGCGTGGAGGTACAATTTTAAAATTTGGTGTGTATTACAAAAATCAAAACTAAAAATTTCTGAAAATTTTAACTATGTAACTCAAAGATTGCCCAATTTACGGAATGAGATAGAAGGTAATGTGAAACTTTGCCACATTTTTCTAATTCTCGTATACATTTTTTTAATTTTTTATCGTGTGGAGGTACAAATTTGAAATTTAGTATGACAGATTTTAAATAAAATTGAGTATAATACAGAGATTAAAACTAGTAAATCCCAAAAATTTCAACGCTGTAACACAAAAATTTGCCCAATTTACATGATTAAATATACGGTTTTGTGAAAAAATGCCACTTTCTTTCTGACTCTACTATAAAAATATTTCATTTTTCATCGTATAGTACAATTGTACAATTTGGTGTGTCTAATGCAAATATCAAAACTAGTAAATTTTGAAAATTTCAGCCCTACAAGCCAAAAATTGCATAATTTACAGAAATAAATAAAAAGTTTTTTGAAAAATTACTACGTTCTCCTTGAGTTTGATATACAAATTTTTTAATTTTTTTTCATGTAAAGGTACATATTTTTCATTTGGTGCGTCTAATACAGAGAAAACTAGTGAATTCTCAAAGTGTAGACTATGCAAACCGAAAATTGCCCAATTTACAAAACTAAATAAAAAGTTTTGAGAAAAAAAATTACACCTTCTCACTAATAATAAATAAATTATAGAAGTAATTTTTTTAACTTCTCATCGTGTAGAAGTGTAGAGTTAAAGTTTTGTAATTTTGTATGTCCAATACAGAGATCTAAAGTAGTAACTCCGAAAAGATTCAAAAGATTTCACGTCGAATTTTCGGTTCTAGCCTACTTTTCGGCCTGTAGTATCAAAATTTTTGCGCTCTTTCTGATGCGATTAATTCCATTGAGCTACTTGACCTAAAGGTCGCCTCCTACGTCTAGGAAAGTTGCCTTCTTCCTGTCCGTTTAATTACTACAGATGTGGGATGTGTCATCAGCAATTTACAGTAGTAATTATGAAGTTCGAGGCTTCCCAGTGAAAAACTGTGTTTCAGTGTTTGTGGAAAATGAATAATGGGTACGCAATAAAAAATCAACGATTATGATGTTAAGGCTAATTTAATTTGTAGAGAAGTTCCGGCTCGAGAAAAATTCGTCTACAAAACATGGTGGAAGAATCGCACTAAAAGCGAAAAGAATCTCATAATTGCGGGTGTTGTGGCGGCTGTTACATTAATATTATTCGTTCCGATTTATTTGTCTCTTAGTAAGTATTGGATTTTCATTTTTATTACCACGAGCCTGAAAACAGAAATAAATTACGAGATAGTTGTTTGCAAACTAAGCCATTGAAACCGAAGGATTAAAGCGTCAGGTTTGGTGTCTAGTGGATTACGATGTGAAAACCGTTGCACATTTCGTGGTGCATTGGGTTTTAATTATCCGTGATCAGTAGAGTGTGGTTCTTAAGCACTTTATAATATCATGTGACAATGTTGATTTTGACAGATGGTTCAGATGAGTGCTCTTCTCCCACGTGTGCGAGAACTTCGATGGAGCTCCTTCGCAAGTACATCGACATCAAAGTGGATCCGTGTGAAGATTTTTATCGATTTTCCTGCGGTAATTTCCTGCAGAACACCAAGTTAGATAATCGAGGTTCATGGTCGGTGCAGAATGTCATGGAAGAGGAGGTTCAAGCTCAAATTCAAAATATGTTGACGGAACCGGCGCAGACTGACGATCCCATAGCTTTCAATTTAGCAAAGAAATTTTATCGAGCTTGCCTGAACGAGACTGCAATCGAAGCAGAAGGATTAAAAAGGATGAAACAAATTTTTGAGCAAATAGGCGGATGGCCTACTCTTAACGGGAATAATTGGCGTGAAGATTTATTCAATTGGAAAGATGCTGTGTACAAGCTCAGGCAACTCGGAATTAATTTCGAATCTTTTTTAATTCTGTCTGTGCAAAGAGATAAAGCCGATCCCAATAGGTACATTCTAAACGTAAGTAACGACCCCTTTGCACGTCAGCGTTCTTTTCATTAAAATTTTCAGCTGGGAACCCCTTACAGTCACTCTCAAATAAATGCGGAGATAAAAAAATTCTATTTGGACTATATGGTGGATGTTGCTGTGATGATGGGAGCCGAGAAGAAGCGGGCGCAGAAAGAACAAAGCGAAGTCCTGGAGTTTTTGCTGAGATTGGCTAAGGTGATATGAGCTTTTTCAATTCCTGGTAATTTTATTTCGAAATTACGTAGATTTCGGAGGAAGCCGACGCTGCTAATGGAACTGGCCTTTATAATCCTTTATCGCTGTCAGAATTACAATTTGAATTTTCTGGAATACCTTGGCGGGAATATATCGACCACATTCTTGCTCCTGCCACTCACATCACTCACGATGATGAGATATCCGTTTCCGAACCTCTATATCTTAAAAAACTTCTCAATCTACTCCAGAAAACCGATCGGAGGTAAATTCTTCACCAACAATTACATTTCAAAAACAAATATTTCAGAATCATCGCCAATTTCGTCTGCTGGGAAGTCGTTCACAGCCTCATTAACTACTTACCGGGGAAACTCGTCGAAAAAGTGTATGAATACCTTCGAAATGTAAATGGACAAGAGATAAAAGTCTCCCGCTCGAATATATGCATTGCTGATGTGAAAAACCGGTAAATTTCCGATAGTTTCCATTTATTTTTCCTGAAAAAGGTGTCTTCAGCTTTTCCACCGTTATTTCAGCAGCTTACATAAAGAAATACGTGGACGACGACACACGACTCGACGCTCTTACTATGATTCGAAATATCAAAAACCAGTTCAGGAGAAACCTTTACAAATTAGATTGGTTGGACAAAAAGGCAAAAGACATTGCTGCAGAAACTTTATTGGCGAGCGTAGAGGAACTCCCTCGACACATACAACTAATTGAAAAAAATTCTCTGCTCAATGAGGTAACACTAATCATTCTATTAAATATGCATATCCAATTACTCCCTTGTTTGTCTTAAGATATTAAAGACTAATGTTACTCGGTTTGGTGTAATCTTTAAAAAGACAAGAATCTGATAATATTTTTATTTGACGAATGGATTCTTCCCGATGATATAAGGATGAAATTGGAAATCTGAGATCTGCCAGATTGTTCATTTTTTCATGTAGACTTATCCGCTTTATTTCTGACTGGTTATTCCATTTGTAACAATAGTAAATTGCGCAACAAAGTCACGTGAAATGTAAGCCAATTTTGAAAACGGATTGTTTATTTATTTAAAAATTTTCGGTTCTTAATTAAATAACGCCCATTTAAAAATCATGAACCGGAAATTTTCTTGGCGGCGGCCGACATTTGGACGATTTATTGAAATTAAACATTCATATGTGCGCTTGATTTATTATTAATGTTAAAGCATTTGTGCCTCCGTTGTCGGAGTGTTGTTTCCGCGTTGGTGGTTTTATTATTTCACTGCATTTGTATTTATTTCTGCGGACGCAGTGCTCATCTATGAATATTCAAGTTCATTTTATCAAGCATTCAACAGAAAAATTGTTTATAAATTGTAATTATCCGCGCCGAAACAGTCGATGGAGCTGTTTTCAGTCGATTTATGTTATGGCATCATTCTCTGTAAAACGTGTAAACAGGATCGATTTTCCAGGTGGAAATATTGGAAGATAAGCTCTTGACGTCGGTCCTAAATCTGGATTATGTGACTACCAATATTCAATATGGAAAGCTCAGACAACCAGTAAGAGAGAATTTTTTCGAAAAAGCCGGAAGCGTCACAGGATTAAATATTGTTTATTCTCCGAAGGAAAACGCCCTAAGTAAGTTTCAACTTAAATCGTTCGACAATTTCAAATAAAATACGCAGTCGTATATTTGACCGCATGTCTGGGAACAGTTTCGTTTAATTCCAGTACGGCAATTTGAAATTGTAAATGGCCTAGATTATTTCTGTTTAAAGATGGCGTGTCCCGGAGTGAAAATCGTCAAATTAACCGGATTGTTATCGACCGGATTTTAGACTTTATTTAACAAAGCGGCGTGATATTTTTAATCGCCGTTTTTCACGCGAAATAAATAAAGACAACGCCTTGAAAGACAGAAAATCAATTCTTGCAGGTGCTTTTTCATATTTCCGACGATAGCGTTTGATTTTACTTTCAGGAATACCCCTGGGGAGACTCCGAGGAGTATTTTACCACAAGAATCGACCGAACTATATGAACTTTGGTGCTCTGGGCTCTGTAATTGCTCATGAAATGTATCACATAATTACCGAAGCGAAGTACAGAGGTTTACAAGGAGAACTGCGGAGTTGGTGGTCATCTCACAGTCTGCTTAATTACGAAGTCAGACTGCAATGTCTGTCAAATCACTACGGGAAATTTATCGTCAAAATGATAGAACACGTAAGTTTATTACATCCAGGGTGAGAATTTACAAAGCATTCTCGTGGCAACTATGTTCCTAACATTAATTTGAGGAGTTCTTTGCGCTATAATAGTTGTCACACTGTGTAAATACGGAAAGTGCAGCAAACTAGCTATTTACTAATAAAAGTAAAAAAACTGAACTGATGGTGCAAATTAGAACTTGCAATGCACGTACAAGTAATGTTTTAATTATATCTTCATACAATGTGGAATGAGAAGTTCCAGACGAAGCGTATCATTAAAACAGTTAAGATAAGCGAATATCAGGCGTTTTATCGCCGCTTCCGGGGACTCACATCGTGCAAATTATCCTTGGTATGAAAATTTATGCACTTTGAAAAATAAAAGCGCACGAATCTTCATGTTGGAACCACCTCGAAAATAAAAAGAAGTTTTCCAAACAAAGCTCCACTTCCCGCCACTGTATTGAAGTAATAAAGTTAAATCCGAGCAAATTCAATACTTGTAATTAACTCTTAATTAATACCATTTACACAAATCTGAGGGGATTATCCAGCATGTTATAACCCTTTTGATGTCAACTCCGCACGAAACTTATTATTATTATTATTAATTTAATTTCTCCCCTTCCTGTGTGGATTGCTATTTCCTTAACAACTCCACGCCATTTCCAGGTGAACACTTCGAGCACCCGCGACGAAGACATGGCCGATTTAGCAGGTCTGAAAGTTGCTTACGACGCCTACAAGACTTGGGTTGAAGAAAACGGGGTTGAACCGCGCCTTTCCGGCTTGAACTTTTCACCCAAACAATTGTTCTGGATATCTTCAGCTATTCATCATTGTGCTAAGTATTCTCCTCAAACTCTGCAGAGATACATAGCTAATTACCAGCAGAGTCCCGGGCAGTTTCGCGTCAACGGTGCTCTGCAAAATTTAGATGAGTTTGCAATGGATTTCGGATGTTCAGTTGGATCGAATATGAATCCAGCGCAAAAGTGTCGGATTTGGTAGATGTATCTTTTATCGGTGCGTTCCATCCATTTTTACATGCGAGGGCGATGGAGAGATTGTTGTTAATAGGGGAAATTGTTTTGCAAGTTTTATGTCGGGAAAATATTGGGAAGTCATGCTAAAACCGATAATGTACTGTATCGATTACTGTGTTATTTTTTACTTTTCTCTTTCACGGTTCCATATTATCTCTTTCCGCACCACTTAAAGCGTTACATTAAATTGTTATACAGAGAATAAAACGAGCCAAGATTTCTTGGTAATTACCAATTGAATAAAACAAACTGGAGCTCCAGCAAAAAATCTTGCATCACTATTCTAGATTCAAAGCAATTAAATAACTCAATAGCAATTACGTTTTAGTACCAGACCGTTAATTTGTTTTTCTAAACATGATTGCAATTGATAGTGGCGTTGACTTTGATAAATGTCCCGCGATGAAGCTACATCACTAGTATGCTTATTAGATGTCACCATAAATTCTGAGTACAGTTCAAAACCGCAATTTTATAACATTTTCACGTGAAATTATTCACGTACAACGAGGGCAGACACTGAATGTTCTCTAATCGCCTCGTCCCATATATATATTCACTAGAGATTTGACTGCATTGGGTCATTCTCTTTAATATGGGTTTAATTTGTCAGTAAACGGGATATTCATATGAAATGTAAGTTTGGAGAGTTACGGACTAAATGTTTCATTCGATGCTAACTAGCCTTGTGAACAGCAGTAATGTAATACTTCCCCACAAAACAATCCACCATAGTCTAAGCATGGAGTGTTTAAACCCTTAATCTACTAATATTCTGTATTTAGATAAGTACTTAATACGTGGTTTTGAGAAGTTATTGAAGCATTCTATTACCAATTTATTGATTGTTTATTAGTATAATCTGAATTCAAACCTGACGACAAATACATTGTTAATAAATACACTGAGCAAATTTTTCCAAAATAATTGTAGCGAAAAAGTGAAAAGACATTTCGAAAGATTAATGCTCTCCGTTTTGCTTCATTAATCCAAATTCAGAGCTATTTTTAAAACTTTGTTTGTAGGCAACCTTAACTAAAAACTGAATTTTCAGTTCTCAAATGTGGACGAAAAATGACCGTTTTCTGGCTTTTTTCATTTTTGTCGGTACTAGAGTTACTCCATCTACCGTTAATTTTTTACATTATATTAAGATACCGACATTATCCCCAATTTCATAATTATTTGGGTAAAATTAAATCGACAAACTGCTGTAAAATGAAACAAAAACGTGTTGATTTATTGCAATTAACATCTAGAAGTGCTGCTGCAATAATATAAAAATGCACATCAAACCTAATTCATACAAACTGTGAAGCTACACATCCCAAAATTGCCAATGTAAATAAAAAAAATATAAACTTTTCTGAAGGATTCATGGATATTTACAATTATTCAGTTGTTATAAATGATTAGATCATAAATAAAACTTAATTAACTTGTAAACTTAATGATGGCGTCTGAAAAATCTTGTGTTTATCACGGCCAAAAAGTGCCATTTTGCCCTCCCCATTTTCTGACCACGGCTATCGCCTCCACCATTAAAAAAAACTCGGCCAAAAAGAAGCACTTTTTAACCTTGATACACAAATAAATATTTTTTAGGTTCCACTGCACACATTTTTTTTTTTAAATTTGGAAAGTTTTGAAATTGCCTTACAGCTGAAAATTGTATTTTTGAAAAACTGATCCCATGTCCAAAAAATCGCTAAACAAGACAAATAACATTTAGAAAATGTTCAAAAAATTGAAAAAAACTTTTTTACACATCTCTGAGTTTAGACCTGATGGAGCAAAACCAGGAGACAATTCTACTTTAGAAATGTATTCAAATGTCGTCAAAAATTTGTTGACTGATGATATTTATCCTCTAAAGGCAACTGCAATCTATCACTATTTATTGTCAATTTATTGCTCGCTTGAGAACATTTTATCATACATATCTATAGATAAACCCTAAATAGGAAAGTGCATGAAACTGAAACTTAATAAAATTTACTCATGTATTTGTGTTAGAGTTAAAAATAAATGTATTAATTTTTACCACTTTTTTTCTTTGATTTTAACCCACTTTCATTTTCTTTCTTCATTTTCAATAATGTAGGCAGAACTATAAAAAAAGTGCAATATTTCCAGACAGATAAACGTGAGAACTTTTTCAGAGCAGCAGCAAAAAGAAAATGAGGTTTGCACGATGGATGACACCGATGTAGCTCACTCACGGATGTGCAAATTGCACTTTTTACTCTTATTTATAGCACATGTAATTTACCGACCTTGCTGATCCCAAAAAGTGCAATACAACTAACAACATTCGTGGTGATCACTGATTTATTACCAAAGAAGAATTAAATACCACGTCTAAAACCAAGAGATTTTTTTCGTGATCTATGGTCCTTACAATTATTGTCTTTTGGTAGACGTTTGAAAGAGCGTTCGGTGTCCCTCCAGCTCAAACTTGTTGCTTTGATTGGAGGCATTGGAGTTAATTAGTGATGCGAAAAACTGGCTATTGAAAGTCATTTAAACGCAAAGTCTCCTCCGACAATGCAGCCCTAGTCGAATAACTTATGTCAACAACACATAAGAGAATGTTCAAGAACATAATGTGCCAGCATCCTCTCAGCCCCAACGTGACACCCAACGTTGTGTTCAAGTGCAGTCAGCTTTTGTACTATGACAAAACACACAGCCATTATAACAATACATGTCGCTCAAATGCAGAAGCCACCCCTCCATTTTTAACACCCTGTTCGATGAAAAGGGTGCGGGAAGCACGCGCCTCTTTCAATCATCGAAAAAACGAGCTTTATTCAATTTTTACATTGTTTATAAACACGAAAACATAAATTTTTGAATAGAGGGAGACGGTTTTTGCTGGAAAGGAAGCATTTTTCATGTCGCAAAAAGACCGGATTGAGTCATTGCTTAAAGAGTTGATGCGTAAAAAGTCCCATTATTTTCGGTTTCATTCGCCTGGTTTATACACCTCGTTCGGTTAACCGAATATGAAACACGTGCGAAAATTATCACAGGGACCTGAACCAACGCGAAGGCATTACTGAAACAAAGCTAATCAACAATTATTGCGATATTGGGGAGTCTGAAGGCACGTTTCGTTCTATATTGCGTTACATAACATATTTTTTATTACATCAAATGAGGGCCTGCGAAATTTACAAAATGAATTTGATGGTTTTGTTAATGCGTTATTTCACATCACAATTTCGGGTTATTGGGCCATTTAAGCGACTATCTACAGCTTTAACAAGGTTTAATAATAACTTGACAAGCCAACAGGAACTGAAAATGAGAGAACCGGATTTTACTTTTCGGAATTTGATCATTCGGGAAAATGCTAAATTCTGTTATTTGTGATCGTACAACGATCCCTCGTAAAATTTTGCATAAAATAACCAGCAAGTCCATCACAATTGCGCTCGGAATAATCGATTTATGGCGACAAATCCGATGTGATGGGCTCACGTTGGCGCCACATTCAACACCATTTTTCACCATGAAAGCATTGTTAGCTTCAGTTAGGGCAAATGCTGCCGGAAAGTACGACTGCAAAACTGCAAATCAGTGTTCTAAATGAAAAAAACTAAAGATTTTTTTGCACGCCAATTTCTATTTAGAAAAAAAAGGTGATTTTTGAAATTTTTTTTGAAGAAAACTACTGCATGAAATGTTTTTAAGTTTGGAGGATATATTTTTACATAAATTATGAAAACAAATTAAAATTTTCAGAGTTATTAAGTATCTCCCAAGTCACTAAAACCTTCCACTGCTGCAGTGATTGCGGCCTTTACCGTGGTTGAAATAAAATAAAATGAAAAAATTATTAAACTACAAGATATTTCCCGTAGAATGACCCTCGATAGTGGAGAAATTTTGAAATCTGACAAAATGCAAAGTTTTGAAAAAAAATGTCGAATTTTGTTCGAAAATTTGATGATTTTTGGTCCGCCAAAATTACATTTTTTATACGATCGAAAAACATCGGAGCATCGTACAGAAAATCATATAAAAAATAAATCAAAAAATTTTATTGCGATCGGATGATTTGTCTTGGAGTTACAACTGCAGCAAATTTGAAAAATGTAGTTTCGAGAAAATCGCGTTTAAACATAACTTTATTATAGTTATTAGCTGTAATAGTTTATTATACCAATAGCGGTAACCCAAAAACTATTTAAATTATTTATTTAAAATTTTTGTATGTTATTTTTAAAGATATAGACTATCGAAATATGCAAAAAAATTAATCGATTTTTTTCAAAATTTCACACTGCTTATGACCTTTATCCTTGAAATTTTAATCAGTGATTACATTTAACCCCAAACTAAAAATATTTTTCTGAAGTCGGATTTGACGTATAATCGTAGATTAAAGCTTTAATCTTGAACTAAAAATCAACGTTTTTGCAATCAAAAGAGTCAAGATTCAAACCTGCAAAGAGTTTCTTGAAAATTTTTGATAAAACTTCCCTGAAGTTTAACACCGTATAAGTATAGCAATAATCCAAAGATTTTAATGATCCACTTCATTAAGACCAACTTTGCTTGTTAGTTTCTTTGATGGTGAAAAATTTGCCTTATGGATTCCCGCTTAAACTGCAACATCCTCCACTTGCACGTACAAATAATTTGAACACATTCTCCCCAATTTATCACGCACGGATACAGGACACATATTGCATACTAACATTTCGAAGCATTGTATTATTACAAAACCTTTGCATTGATTGTATGTTTATGTGCAAATATATTTAACTACTAATTGAGTACCTCTCTCTGAAGGTTATTGAAATTTTCGTGGGTAGAAATTTAAGCAGAGACTATGGAACTTGTTGGAAAAACCGAATTAATTTGTAATTAATTTAATTATTAATGCTGAAATTTCGATGTTCACCACGTTCGAATAAATACACTCCGAATCCAAAGTTAATGCTAATGATAATTATAGAAGTTGTGTAACCTGATCGATAGTTATATGAAACCAAGTGATTAAGTGAATAGAAGGCACGCTCGGATTTGTCGAGTAAAATACCCATTACATCTTCTGCCACAGATGTTGCTTTGAATTTCTATGTGATAGTCTGAAATCTAAATATTGCACAATACATACCAAAAGTTAACGCAGAGAAGAGATCAAAATTTATCTTTGCTAACACAGAAAAATCTGCATAATACCCGCATAAATTCCTAAGGATGATTCGTGTTTTAATATCTCAATTACGAACACAATTGCAACAGTTTTAGCGAGGTCCGTAATAATGATTGATATAACCAATTAACTTTTGTATGTGCTCATTCAACATTATTGCTAATGACACTATTGTAGCAGGAATTAGGGGCTGATACCGCTGTGTCAAAAGCACAATCCAACATCGTACTGTTGATTTACTGCTCCGTTGAAAGTTTCCAAATAAATATCCGGTTTTTAATTTCTCGCCACTAAATCGAGATAAATGCTTGCCGAGGAGTCTTAAACTGTCAAAAAGAATTTTATCTCTTCGGGGTCTTACAACAAAATAATTCCATCAAAGCGTTTTTAACAATTTCCAGTCTTCGTGTTAAGTTTACAATTCAATTTGTAAACATGCTGAAGTTTGATATTTAATCCAGATTTTTTTTTGTTTAAAACATTTATTGGTAATTCATGTTGTGCTTGTGTTGCATGTTCACAAATAAAAGTTTGTTGAGTAAAGTTTGCAGGTTGATACTCATGTAAGCTACTTTGTTACCGAGTTTAAAGTAAATATGTTATAACTCCTGTGTTACAAGCCGATCCCCAAAAACCTGGTTTTATCGGAACATGTTGCAATTAACCCACGAGATGAATATTTCAGCTGTAGAATTTCGTACATTAATTAGAAAAAGCAGGGTTTTGTAGATGAACAGAATTAGAATAATGAAGCCACCAGTAACCGGCATCATAAACCTCATGTTTCATTTTTAAATTTTAAAGCTTACATTGTTAAAAAGCCTTTTAAAAATTTCATTTAAAGTTTCCTGTCGCTTTCCGCGTTTTAATTCTGATCCCGGATTTATCAACGTAACCGAAACGACTTTCATTTAAAATATCACATTACAAAAGAAAAATCTACAAATTAATACCATTTGGTGTTTGTTGGATTCCATCCAAAGTTCTTTTAATCTGACTTGCATCACATATAACGGGGAATCTAACACCGAGCACGTTGACTTTGTTCCAAGGAAATGACGACAAAGAGGAAATAAGCGTCTTGCATTTTTCTGAAAGTTTTTGAACTAAAACTTGAAACCATTAGATTTCGCGCTTGTCTATCTCGTGACAAACGACTTTCGCAATGAAAGAGCCAAGAAAGAGACATTGTTCTCTAATCAATGACATAACAAATCTATAAAACTGGTTTTATAAATTTCCTGCTAAGGGGCCGAACGACGTTGAGTTTGCAGTTTGTCTTCGACGGATTCTATAGAATACGAGCTTTCCACAAACTGTAACCAACGATGTTTTCTACGTTTTGTAGACGTCACAATAGAATGCGTCGAATATCAACGACTAGTTTTTACTTGTTTTAGGAAATCGGGAAAACTACCACTCTCTATAATTTTACATCCCTTTGCTTCGACATTAGTTATTCCGGAAAGCTACACTTAACGTGTGCGGTAGATCATGTTAAGTCTTAGTCCCTCGTGCACGCCTAGTTTTGCTAACAATTTCACTTAATAAAACCAAGCTGATCAATTATTGATTTGAACGCCCGCCAAAGTGGCACTAATAAGACATAGACATCCCTTAAGTTAGGAGAACAAATTCCCTAAAGAACGATACTGATGGCACAGAGTTCTCCTGCAGTGTTTAACCCTCGCAGGTGTATTCAGACCCACTGACAGATAGTGGCGCATTAACATCGTCAACTAATTACGTCTTCTCTGATTTAATTAGCCGCAATTATCCACAGCACACTATGTCGGGGTTTGGGTATGCGTTACTTAGCAGAATGTCTGGAAACGACAGGTTTCTTATCAGTCTCAGAGGAGCGTCGTTATGACCTACTAACCTCCCGTTGATTGTAATTTCACACCCACTTTAAATGCTACCGAATGTTCCCAATTAAATTTCTTTTATGCTGAGCTAAACACGCTCTGGTTGGGAATTTTAAAACGATACCAAATGGGGAACAACGCCGCTTCAAATTTAATTAATATGATGCTTGCAACCTTAAAAACTAGCACAGCAGAACGAGGACGAGATGCAAATACTGGCGAAAGGGAGGTACCGCACAACGTTAACAGAATATAGTCAAAGGGTTGACTTTCAAAGGCCATGAATTTTACATAAATACTAGAGAGCCGAATTCAATAGATAGTGGTTAGAATATGAGAAAACAAACAGGAAAATATCTAAAGATGAAAGCTAGAATATTACAGCTACATAAATTAAATAGTAACATTCTCGTTCGGCCACGTATTGTTGGAGTGGTATTGGCATGTTATGCAATGGAAAGTAATTGGCAAGCTTGTTTACATGGCGATAGTGTAGCCACGGCCACATTAAGTCAACAAGGTAATACCACCGGAATTCAAAAGCATTATTCAATGATACATAATGAAATGGTTTTTTCAAATTGCTTTACTCACCAAGCAAAAATTTGGAAAAAACACTTTATTGGCCTTTAATAATAAATGGCAAAATCGACCGTTTAACGTGATTGCAAAATCTCGACTGTCCGAACAAATAGTTCCATAACACACCAAAAAAATACATCATTAGAGAGGCCTTTTTTTGCAACTCATATCAGTTAACAATAACAACAACTTTTGCTTAAATATTTTTAGGCTATAAATAAACAAATTCATCAATTTCTTTATTTGCTGAATTGCTTGGATTGCTTTATTTAATTCATTCCTGAAATTTGTTACATTTCTTATGAAACATTTAAAATTTCCTAGTTTTTTTCTCACATTTTTTCAATGCTTAAAATGACTGTTAAAGCAAAATGACTGATAAAGCAATTCAAGCAATTCAGCAAATAAAGAAATTGATGAATTTGTTTATTTATAATCTAAAGAATTTAATAAATGTAATAAAACAGTCATTTTAAGCATTGAAAAAATGTGAGAAAAAAACTAGGAAATTTTAAATATTTCATAAGAAATGTAACAATAACAACAACTTTTGCTTAAATATTTTTAGGCTATAAATAAACAAATTCATCAATTTCTTTATTTGCTGAATTGCTTGGATTGCTTTATTTAATTCATTCCTGAAATTTGTTACATTTCTTATGAAACATTTAAAATTTCCTAGTTTTTTTCTCACATTTTTTCAATGCTTAAAATGACTGTTTTATTACATTTGTTAAATTCTTTAGATTATAATGTTCAGTTTCCTATATTATTCAGAAGAAAGTGTTTTATAACTTGGCAATATTTATTGGGACTTGTTTATGTTTAATTTATTCCTTGGATTTAACGAATTATTGGCAGTCCTTGCATCTAGAACATACATTTTTTTACTACTTAAATCCCCAAATTTATACAAATTTCTCAAATTCATTCAATCTCCAAAAATAATGCTCGGATTGTTTAAATCTTTTTATTTTTTTTATTTTTTAGATTCTTAAAATTTTTGAGATCTTTTACATTCCTTAAATGTTTCGTTTTAATTTATTTTTTATATTCACGATTCTTTAGATTGCTTAAATTCATTAACTTCCCAAAATTGTTGTTTTCTCTAATAATTTTATTTTTTATTTGAATTCTACAAATTCTTGAAGTTTTTTATACTAGTCAAATTATGCGGTTTGTTCAAATTTAAACTTTTCACATTTCGCTCTAAATTCTCAAATTTTGAGATTTTTATCTGCTATCATATCAAAGTCCCTAAATCTATAGGTCTGAGCGAGTCCACTAATCGCGTTTCCTTGTTGATGACGTCAAAACGGTTCGCCTTTTGGCGCGAAGTTTGAATACATTGGTCAGCAAGCAAACTGCAGTACACCGGTGTATTTTTGCATGCATGTATTTTCACTTTTGACACTCAATTCAGTCATAAACTAATTCGACCAAACAAGCTTTTTTTAAGGTTTCATGATGAGCACAAGTGGTGTCCCCAATCGCTGCTTGACCCAAGTGCCTTTTATGAGAATAGTAATTCGCACTTGGCTAGCAGTATCAAAATGCTTTCAAATGTAAGATCGGAAGCTGCACTCTCAGAAAAGTTTGGTTTTACCTCATCATTTTCTTCCACAACCACGTGGGGAACACCAAGAAAACTTCAACATTTCGCACATTTTGAAATGGTCTGCCATATGGCAATTTCTGCCAGGAAATGGTGAGGAACACAAAACTTTTTGACAGTACAACTTCCGGTCTTTCAATGAATAAAGTTTTTGTCATTAAATTTTTTGTGTCCCAGGACTGAGTGTCTTAAGATCCTGGGATATTTCTGATGTGTTTTTCTTCAAATAGGAGGTAAATACGATGATAATAAGCAGGCATAAGAGCCAAAAAGAGACTGAATATTTTTTTGGGTAGAGGACCAATCATACAAATGCGCCACTGCTCTCTGTAGGAACCCTGTCGAATTAAATGACACGAACCGTTATGACGTCACATCCTCTCTCACTCCCCGTAACGGCACCCACCCATACTTGGCAACTCGCCCAGACCTATAGATTTAGGGACTTTGCTATCATATGATAAAAAAATATTTCTATCGTTCATTTTAGTTGTCTAATGATAATGAAATTGGCTATCATCTACTTGTTGTGTAGTTAAAAAAAGTGTTGTATAATATACTCATTATACAACAAGGTATATAACATAGCTACATTACAATATTTATTTTTGATTATAAAACACATTTTAGTAACATTTGACTTTTAAAAAAAGAAATAGTACACTTGTTGGTTAAATCTTTAAAATTTTAACAAGATTTTGCATTTTTTAACCGTGAGCGGTCGTAGATAAAACGTTGTATATCATACGTGAGCAAAATGCCATGAGATTTGTATGAGTCGCTTATAATTTAACATTTCTTTTGCATATAATACAAATTCCTATTTAATTTCTTCCTTTTTATTTTATTCAATTCTCAGACTTGAATTACACATATTCTTATTCTTATTAGATTTCTGATTTTCTTTATGTTCCTTAATTTAACTTCGGATTTCCCCTTCATATTTTTTATCCAAAATGCTCTAATAAAGTGGTTCTTATTCACTGATTTAAGACAGACAGTATCCGTATTATTCTCTAGGAACCATAAAGAAAAGACATGCTACTTTTAATGACAACAACACAAGCATAGCTTTCTAACGGTTCAAAATTTGTCGCTACTGTCAATTCGTTTAATGCATAAATTGCAACCAGCGGACGCTTTGAATAAAAACTTAGAATGTTCTCGAGTATAATTGCATTCTGTTCACTTTAAAAATCTTATTCTCTCGATCTACGTCCTTGAAAATTACTGATCTTTTTCATTACAAAAACCAGAACCAATAGCTTAGAAAATGTTGCATTTAATTTTAAATTTTCGATTTAGCTTGCAGAATACTCAAGAACTAAATCTTGCAATATAAAAAAATTATCACAACGCAAATTGTGGGGTTATCCATTTAAAACGTAACAATGTTACTGATTAAAAAATGTGCTTTTGACGTCGGTTGCCAACGGATACAATTGGTTTTAACTATTCAACAGTAACTGACAGGAAGCAATTACACGTTTAAAATAAATGTTATAGAAATTATTTAACTGCAGGTATTTCTATTTTTGTTGGATATAAAAAAAGTGTCTGCATACATCCCGTAATCGGTTTAAATTATTAAGGTTTGAAGTCAAATTAAATTCATATAACTTTATTTGCTATGTCAACATTGTACAGTATCAAATTAAGATCTTTCTACAATTCAAATGTATATTTTATGCAAATTTACACTTGTAACAACTGTGATTATTTCATTAATTCCCACTTCCTCTGAAATCAAGATATGTGTGGAGGTTTTTGTATTTCTCCACTTTATTAACTGAGTTTAAATGCAGTCTATATCAAGATTATTTTAGACACATGTTTCATACACTTGCGTGATTGTCGGCTTTGTCCATTTGAGCTTTTACATGCATGGCTTTATGCTTGCATGACCTTTTCGTTGTTGAAGCTTTTGTCTTTATGTTTTTGTCCTGCAAGCTTTTGTTCTTTGAAACCGCTCCGCAAGTAGTCCATACCAATCTAAAACATTTGTATCATATTTATGTAAAGTTTGTCTGAAAATAGAGCCGAATTGGTGCAGCTACTAGGTATTGTATAATTCAGAAGGAATAGTCGGTATATTTTTTGTGTAAAATACTTTTGAGGATTCGTCGGGACAAGCCGTATCGAAAGTTATGAATGCATTAGAGCCTTAGGGACGTGTTCGACTTTATCCTATTTCGAACCAATGGGGTGCAACCTTCCGATCACTCGGCTATACATTACAGTGCTTTACAAATTGTGTGTAGATGTTTGCCCTCGCCTTTAGTAAATAAAATAAGTCAGTTTCGAATGGAAATATTCATAGAAAAACGTCACGTATATAAGGACTTAACAAAACCCTGATTTACGACCCCGAAATAAATAATGAAGAGAGCAAAATTTTTTCTTTGAAAACATGGCGACAGGAGTAATTTCCTAAGTAAAGTAAGACGATTACGATTTTATCGGCCATAATTCTCCTTGCCAAGGCCTATTTCGTTTAAGTGCGCGCTCTGATCCTTTCGGAAGCATTTAATTCCTACGTAATGTCTTCGTCAAGCTACTGTAATACACAAAAGATGATTATTGCGGCTAATGATTGACAAATTAGAGTGAGAGAAAAGGCAGCGTTTGTAATCCGCCGGGCGACATTATTAAGTGTAAGACTTTCGCGCTGCGGCAACGTCGACTTTGAAGAAGTTGCAGACATTTTTCTCTGGAGGTACTCAAGCCTGATTAGGAGACGTGGTCTCCATAGCAACTGTTAGCTCCAATATCCTTCCAATGACGACCACCACACCGCTACATGACGAGCCCGTTAACACCTGCGAGCGTGCCTTGAAACCCAACAGACACTTGCTGAACTGAAAATCGAGAGCCGAACTGACCTATATCATTTATTACGGCACCCGAAACTGTTATGGACGGATAAAGTGCATGGCCAAAACCAATCCTCAAAGGGCGGCCAACAAGATCTTTACGATGCTAAAGAGCAAGAGGCAAGACGCTGCGAATCAAATTAAATTGCCGGGGGAAGTCTATCTAAAACGGAAAAATTACTCCCGGCGCATCCACCATTTAAAATACCTTCGTTGGCTGTGTTATATTATATGTATTATTATGCAACGAAGCAAATTTTTAGAAAAATTATTGGCATGTTTATATTTTAAATCAAAACACATTAAATTTAATTCATAATATGCGATTTCCGGTTTTGTTTTATTTTTCAAATAAATGTTTTAATGTTATCGACACAATAGAAATTTTTTTTAAAATTAACTGAAAACTTTTATTAAAATTAATTACATAATTTTGAAAATGTTATAATAGCTCAACCACCAATCACAATGCACAATCAGCTTGTTGACGTTATCTATTATAATGATTTGCGGACAGTTTGTCCCTAACAGTTTGCCCCCGACAGTTCGTCCCCGGCAATTGGTCTTCAAACCTTTTCGTCCCTAGTCAATTCGTCCCCAGTTATTTCGTCCCTTTGAAAATTCGGCAAATTTGTCCTAAAAAGTCTGAAGACATCGGCCATCGACCCAAAGCATTTTTATGACTGTAAAAAATCCAAAATGTAAAAAATATTTCCAGATTTTTTTTATTGCTGGAAACGTATTCAGCATTCATCTTTTCATTAAATCTTCTCAAAATATTAAAAAATTACTTCTTTTTATGACTTTACCGAGAAGGAAAAAATCTCTGAAAATTGTTAAATATTCGAAATAAGTGCATAGTTAGTTTTTTAAGCGGAAAGAGATTGCCGGGTTGAAGATCATAAACTACTTTACCCTAATTAAGAGGCAACACACCCAATTCAACAATTCTTGAAATTGTCACCACGTGAATGAGTGAGTTGGCTTTATTTGGTTCTGTTACCACGTGCCAAGTACTTTTGAGTATTGTAATAATAAACGGACACCAACCAAACATTTTAAATGTACATATTTTTCTTGTACATTATATAACCCACATAATTTAAGTTAAGTTCGTTCAATTCAGGTTAAAAAGATAATCTCACTAAATAAGTTCTAAATGTCTTAGAAAATTGAATTAAAAAATGACAAATTACACCGTCCAGCAAAATTAACGCAAAATTTAATTTTTTTTTTAATCATCATTATTTAATTTTTTGTTAAACCCTTATTAATTTGTAATGCGTTTTTATCGGCTAGTATTGCAAGTTTTTGCATGTCTTCTCTATAAATGTTTTTATTTACCCGTGACAAATGTATTGTATTTGATTTTTTTTTAAATACAATAAAATATATTTTATTACTGTAAAGCTACCTTGTGTTGCAGATATTAATGTCAAGTAAAATTATATAAATCACATTTTTCAATTATTGTCATAGACCGGGGCAAATTAAACTGGGAGCAAATTGCTTTGAGGACGAAAGAACCGGAGACAAATTGACCGAGGGACGAAAAATCCTGGGACAAATTGACTGCGGGACGAATTGTGGGTGCAAACTGTCAAAAACGAACTGGTTATACCCCTATTATAATAGAAGGTACTGAAATGTCCCAAAAAAGTGTGATTCTTTGTTATTAACTAATTAACTTTTAACTGTTTTTTTTCCACGTACAAGTTACATTCGTTGAAACTCTAATCAGATTGGTCTGCCACTGACAAACATTTGAATGAAATTAAGGGTGAGGGCTTGATGAAGGTTAATCCACAATTAGATCAAATGTTAATGTATTGAATGTGTTATAAAAGCCGACTGTAAATTATTTCGAGCTAAAACAGAAATTGACGCTGATACGAGTAACAAACCAAATTGATAAACTTCTCAATTTAAAAATAAACAATGGCCAGTAAAATGGTGGATGCGCCGGGTCAAAACTTGTAACATTTTTCATGTTTAATTTTGTTCGACTGACAGTAATATTCAATTTCTAACTACGTGACAAATCTCGTTAACTCCCACAAAGGATACTTCTAATTCTTGTATCTCCGGTACATTCCATCTTAATTATACTCATTTACCAATTTGCATTCCATGACGAAGATGAACAATGTCACATCAGATGACGATCAAACTACACTTCCCCAACACAATTTCCTCAAGAATATATTTCATCACCTCGACATAGATCTCTAGCAACTTTGATAATATTTTCGGATTATTAAGGAAAGTTTGCTCTTTCGTGTAACCGTAAAATATTAACACTAACGCTGAAGCTCACATTTCTACACATTTTATAGACGATTTGACACCATCGAGGTTCATAGTTTATGACGCAAAGTAGTTACTTTAACCAAGCAGTTAAAATCGAACTGTATTCAAAGTTGTATGAAAATTTTAGAGTCTCCACCACATAAAACTCGATTATTTATAGCTGCGTGAAAAATCGGGTTGTGGGGTCACTCCGAGATTAACTTATTTAATACAAAATAAATAGTCACGGAAAGATTTCCGGTTTGGTAGGTTTTGCTGGTTCATTTGTCATTTCGATTCTGTGGCAGTCTTATCTGAACCCTGCTTGAGAAACACACCAATGGAAAAGCTTTAGCAAAAACGTTTACTATAGTTTGGTCGAGATTAATGACGGAGCAATTTCTTGAACTAAAACTAAACTTATAAATTACGTACGACTATTATGCCGGATTTTTTCAGGCTTGATAGTATCAAATTTACAGCTATTCTTGTTTACTAGACTGATCCAAAATTGTACTCACCTCGTGGATAATTCAAACAGCATTGTCACAGTAATTATTGAAGCAAAAATCAGCCAAATGGAAACAGTAAAATATTTAACGACTGTGTTGTGCCAAAAGCTGAAGTGTAAATAATTCGTCGAGACAAGCTAATGTGGATGCATAGTGAGAGATTAAACTCGGCATTGAATTCAAATATTAAATCCTTTATTGTCATATAAAGAGTCTTTGTTAGACAAAAGTCAAAGAAATGAAATTGGTTTCGAACGTGTCCCTCGTCGAGTAGCAATAAAAGTGCAACCGCCGAACGGCAAAATTGAACGAGTCTTTATGTAAAACAGTGTCTAAAACAGCGCCGGCGGTAGCTGTGTCTAAAGTGCCGACATCGCGTCGGCGGCACTGTCAGAAACCGCACTTCTTGACTTCATTACAGGTCTGCCAAACCACCGGGAAAAATATTCCTGCACCTGCAGGGTTTAGCATATTTGATGCGACTTATATCCACCCTCTCACAGATCCGTTATATTTTATTACCATATAATTTCGAAACTTTTTTCCACATCCTTTTATAACTCCCGACACCTAAAGAAATATTATAATTTCAAATTTCGGGGTTACTAACGGACCGGTTGCTCAAGAAAGAATGCTGTCAAATCGAATTATAACTTTGTTTGCTTCCAGGATTTAATAATTTTATAATCTGGTTGGATTCCTGGAGCTGAGACCAGCATTATATTCGGGTTTTGCATTTTTCTCAGATCTCACGTCTAATTTTAATTTATTTCCCGGAGGCCACAAATCAATTCGGTTATTATAGAATAACGTTATTTTTATGTACAAATCGTTTTAGCTTTATTATTTAATGACTTGGAAAATTAAACTTCGATTGATTTACTAATCTAGACATAAACTTGTGACGCGAAGAGAAAATATTCATTTTAACATAATAAAACTAGTAAGAGTCGACCGAGGAAATTAATCAAATTTTAGTTCCGCTCTACGACAACGCGTCTCAACTGTGTATGAATTTATTTCTTACAAATTGTTTTTACTGGGTAAACAACGAGTAAAACTCTGGGCCGCCATTACTCACCATCTATCATTTGCAGACTTTTTAATGAGCCACTCCGAAAACCCTAAACCCTCTAGTTCTTTGATTGATTCATCTTCGTAGTTCTACTATTTTAATTAAACTGCGTTTGCTTCCCAATAATCCAATTTTCTGTTTACGCCAATCCTATTACTCTCTTGACCGATTATCAGAAAGACTGCATAAAGATAAAACTTCACTGATATTCGTATACTTTACAAAGTGACAGATCTAACGGTGAAGACTTCAAAGCGACCTCTCCAGCCAGAGACTCTGCCAAAGTCTCTTCTGTGTTTTTTACGCCAAGTCGAACAAAAACCCCTAGAGAATCGCCGATCTTGCGAAGCGAAACTGTAGAGAAGCCCACCACCAAAGCTAGATTAACTCGTGCCCCAAACTCCCTAAACGAACTGCAACCCGTTAACGAAAAGGTAACATTAATATATTTTGTTTGCTTTCATTGTGATTTCAGAAACGGAAGCCCTATCTCATCTGTGGCCCTTAGCGATATTTTCTTGCCAAACTCAATAAAACTCTTCATTCTTCGCTGGGTTCGACCGACCATATTTAATCAGGGAAAGTTGTAAAAGCGAGTTTTCGAAATATTCTAGCGAAAGTGATTAACAGAAAACAAAGGTGAAGCGCTATTACAATAACTGTATAGAACTTAATTTTGCCAGGGATCTCCAGCGACCGGTTTGATTTTTTGTGTACTGATTCAATTTGAATCTTAATGAATTTCACTGTTTATTTGGTGTTGAAATTGTTTTTTAGGTACCCGAATTTGCATAAATTGATTGTTTCTTCCCAAACTTAGGAATTAGCAGCTTTTTAATTGCCGCCAATGCGATTTCTTTACCTCCAACCTACAAATTCATCATTCATTTTCAGTTGAAATACAAGAAAATATCTTTCTACATTGTTCGTATTTTTATTTTAGATTGAATAATGTCAATGCTAATAACCCAGCACCGGCATAAATATGCTAGCTAATAAAACACCGGCAAGTTATATCCTCCCTGAATGCATATTTCACGATTTTCCGGAAATATCGCAGGTAGACTGTTCTCTATACCGGATATTCTTCCAATAAGGAACGTGAATAGCGTAAACAAGTAATTTCTTCTGAAACTAGCTATTTTATTGCATAAAGACTGTTATAATTTTCTCATATTTTCGTTTTGAGTTATCAATAAACTTGCATCGAAGATAATTCTAGTGCATTGCACTAAATGAGCGTAAAATCGGTTCATAGCAGCATCGAAAAATTAATAATGACTAAACTTTTTCCACACCAACAAATATTTTAATTGCCGCAATGCAACAAAAACAGAACCGGAATGAAACTTCTATCGTTATTAAATTTAAATTGAAATTGCTTTCGGTTCTAGTGAACTATTTTAGCTTTTCAATTTTAATTGTTTTGTAATTTTAGTGCAGTGGCAGTTTTTTGAGAAACGAAATTCAATGCAACTTTTCGTAAATCAACAACGGTAGCGTGTTTAAACTAACTTCCCTATTCATTCGTTCAGTTAATGCCCGGAATAATCCAGTCAGATGCAATAATCTTAAATGAAGCAAAAACCGGAGTCTGCAAGCCTTCTTGCGAAATTGAGCGAAGAGTGTTTTAATGCAAATTACGAGAGAAATAAACAAAAATAGCATCGTTGTAATGAAAGGTTTCATTCAGCTTTATACATAAGCGGGGGTCTTGTGGGGTTCGCTCTGAAAGCACTTCCCATATTCCTTTCAATAGATGCATGCTCAACGTAAAAGAAATTCCCGGAAATGGGTTTTATTTGCAACGTTATGTGAAGAACTGAATTTTTTCAGGATTTAAAATAACATTTCCGTCATAAATTCTAATGAAAAATAATAGCTGAAAAAAACCATCTGCTCACAATTCACACAATAAATCTCAAACCCTATGAAAAATAGTACAAAAACTAAAGCCTGAATAAATTTGATTAACATTTATTAGCGTCGTCTTCGCGATATCGATAAATAATACCAGACTTCAGAGCAACGCGCCATCAGACAGTGTGAATTTATGACGCCAATACTTTATTAAGAAATTTCGTCGCGAAACAAAATTTATAATGATGTTATTCAAATGCAATTAAATTTGTTGGCTGAAATATGCGGGGCGCTTGTTGTGCTCCAAAAATATCTCGAGTGAAGGTTCATGGAAAAATTAATTCAGAAGTTCCCAATGCTATATAAAATTTATGAATTTCATAATCACGAACAGCCAGACGTAGGGAACATATTGAGATTTGTAGATAAAGCGAAATCGATGGCTGCAATTACGGTCATCATTTAACTTACAGTGAAGACTTGGTAGTTCGTGTCTGGGAGTCATCTGTGTTGCATTTCTGCAGTCATATCTCCGAAACTTAAATTAGTTTCTGGAATATTTACGTTAAATCGGAGGAGTATATTCGGCTGCATAATAAACTTTGTGGAGCCCAGTTTTTCTTTGTATTAGTCCCAAAGTAAATTAAGACTCTCTCTCAAATGATTTTAAAACTGATTGAATCAGTTTCCGTTGCAACTCTCAGTTAGTTCGTGAAATATGCATGAGAAATTGGAAAAACGCCTTTTCGTACCAAAACAAAATACGAAATCTATCCTTTTCATCCCCCATGTTTGCTCAAACTTTCTCTATTCGCTAAAATAAACATGCACTTTTTTCACGTCGAATGTAGTTTGTGCATAGGAAAATCCGCCAACGTTATTGAAAGCAAATCGTTGATAAAATCTGTATGGAGGAACTCGACATAATATCACAGAGTGTAGGAAATTTATGTACGATTTATTCTGTAAAGTTGCTTCCCAGTCTGTTCTCTCCAATTAATAAGAAGCCAACATCTCTGAGAAAATGTGCACCGTCATGATACTCGAATCCCTTTTGTACAATACGACCAACTTACGACCAAAGACTGTCCCTTACTAGCTTGCTTTTATAAATTGTTCTTGGCGCCATAACCCAAAATTTACACACCGTATCCTGCATAATTTCCTCAACCTCAACACGTAAATAAGAAGAGTATCTTACCCGGCAAAATCGAAATGTCAGGGGCGTTATATTTACTAAAAAATAAAATAGATTTAATATTGGTGGAGGCAACGGGCTATTTCCCCCAACACGTCTTCGCTCTCAGGTATGTGCTCCTGTAATTAGAGTGAATAGCTATTCAGCAGTTGTATTAATTTTCAGTCTGATGGATCATCCACTATAAGAGCTCATCAGTGTTTCCGTTTGATTGCAGCTCGTATTATCTGAAGGATAGGTTGTGCCGATCATGTGACAGAGTTCCTCATAAACGGATTGCGCATCCGCTTATATCCACTGAATCGATTCTTAGCAATTTCACGCCTTTTGGAGCCGTAACATTTAGCAATGGCATGTTTCACTGAATCGTTTATCTTCAGTTAGGTCACAAGAATCAACAGCATAATTAAAACATATTTTCATTAAGAGAGTGTTATTTTTTTAGTACCCAGTGAAAATTAGCTGTTAATTTATAATTACACCCGTCTGCCAGGTGTGTGTATATCGAACTCCATCAACACGTCCCGCTCTGATAATCAAATTTTCTCGTAGCGGGCGCCTTCCCCCTTTAACAAGAAGAGTTTCTGCAGACTCCTGCATAGCTGACGATGCACGTATTCATCGTTGTCTGCTGTTCTAGTTCGAGGCTAGGTAGAGATTCGCCTCAGGTATCCTTCCTAAACATTAATTACTTTAACAAATCTTATCCCGTGAGGCCAGAACTGGAACGAATCAGCAAAAACTGTTCTCGAAACCTTTATCAGCGCAAACAACTACTTAAATTAGAACTCGCAGTGGAACTGATAAAATAATTGCGCTTTCAATTCTATGTAATTGGAGACTAAATCATATAACAAACGCTCGTAAATCCTAGCGATAATCAAGAATTAAAAGTCGGGATTCAATTAGAGACGACTTTACATAGAACTTTTTTGTGATTTGAAAAGATGGCTGGTTGGGTGCGAGAAAAATGTATTACCTCGTAAATAGAATCTGTGTTGGGAGAGTAGGCGCCAAATTCTCTGCCCGAGGACGCCGAAGCTGTAATTAAGTTCGTAATGAAAATTATCCACCATCGGAAATGCAGAGAGGCCTAAAATTTATCACAGTGTTGACTACACAAATATGCGGTCGCCAGATTTTGCACTTAATTAGCCGATAGAAACATTTTTCATGGTAGCAACCATCATCAATATTGCTTCAGGGTACCGGAAAATGTAATATGAGATAACCACACTCAAAGAAGAGGTAAAGAGAACATAGAGAGGCTTCAAACAGAGAGCAAGTGAGGTATAGTTGCCCCAGGACACAACATCAAAGAGCTAACTTTCGAAGGAAAGAATAAAACAAAAATTGGATATTTATGGTCCTTTTTTGCAAATAACAACAAAGAAAGATTCATCTTGCATCCTAATTCTACAATTGAACGACGTTACTGCAATTATTTATCATAAACACACCAACAAATTATGAAAGAAAAAACTATAAATATTTATTACGGACGATTAATGAAAACTGTGAGTTAAAACACAAAATAACTAGTCTGAGCATTTCCAATATGAGATTTACAGTTAACGAGAAACCTTTTGCAAAAAACCTTTACAAGCTGTGCGCCGGTAGATTCTATAGCAAAAAGTTACAATGAAAAGTGCTGAACTCCAACTATGCAGCGAAAAATTGTTTGTTTCATACGATAAAAAAACTCCAGTGATTCTGTCGTTGCAAAAGTTGCAATTAAAAATGAATCTAAAATGACTATATTGAAGGGACGCGTCAAGTTCTGATTACAAAGTGCTTTTACTTTTTTTTATAGAGCTATTCTGCTGTTTGAGATTCAAACTATAATTGAACCGTGCTTTCAAATCTCCAGTGGAATAATAATAACCATTTCAAGAGCGGTTGAAACCCCAAGTGGCTTCTAGATCTCCCAATTTTTTTAATTTGTCGACGATGCCTGTGGAATAACAAGGCCAGTTTTGAGAGGTCCACTGTAAATAATAATGGCCATTGAAAAAGCAGTCGTTGGTGTTCGCGCTGGGCATTGAGTACGAGAAGATCGGATCAACGCAGCCAAGTAGGGACGTAATAGTTCCTCATAGGCCTGCAACGACCTCTTAACTTGAGTTTGCGATGGCCATGCAATAGACCATTAAGCCCAATGAAGCTCGCTGATGGTTGAGCGTTCCCTCCTTTCCCGGACTCCGGAGTCCGGACCCGATTCGGACGTGCCCGAATCGACACTATTGTTTTATGAGTTAGGGAAGTGACGTGTTCTCAGAATGATTGGGTTGTGGAGGCAGGCACGGACTCGGAGGCAGATTGCGGTGTTCCTGCTGGACATATTGATTCCGACGACAAATTGCTCATGTTTCACATTTATAGAGGATTTTCGAGTTTGATGCCAGATAGAAACAATGTTTAATACGAGTAATCATGCATCATTTCAGCAGTCCTAAGGGAGAGATTGATTTATGGGTATCAATACACATTATCGGGAATGACCAAACGTAGCACGCAACGATGGACAAGAATAAAAAATACACGTTTAATGTGAGGCATTAAGCACAATTTCATTACGCTAGCTCTAATTTTATCCGTATTGATATAGAATTGTGCCAAAATAACGAGTTTTTTCATGCAGTCATCCATCAAAATATTCACTACGAACGGAATCTTAATTTTTTAGTTTGCTGCTTATACATTTTGAATTAACGACCTTTTTATAGGTCGACAGATGCATAAGAACACTTGCTAACTCCACGTGGCTTATTTTTTTCAATAAGATTTAATTAAAAATGATGATTAATGCTTTTTAAACGAACGTTTTCATATATCTGAATGTGAAAGCATGATTCTCTTCTAATTAATTTAGGGATTGGTAGTACCACCTAATACTCAATACAGATAATGAAAGAGAGACCTCTATAAATTTGATTAATGCTTCTGCACGGAATAATTGACGATTCAATTTACAACGCCTGCATGTCAGTTGCTTTGAACTTTTCAAGAATGAACACTTCCTATTAAAATTTAATAACTTCCTGTCGGGAGAAACATGCTTTCCCAACAAAGGAAACAAACGCGTTTTGCTATTTTCTTCAAAGTTTATTTTACACTTTTTTTGTTTCGTATGAAAATAATTAAAATACCTGTGCAAACATAGCGCGTGCGCCTGGATTCAAACTCACCTAAAAAACGGTTTCATTAAAATAAGACAACTTTAATAATGAACGCATTTGGAGGAGCTGTTTCAAAGTTAAATTGAAAGCGTAGGTAGACTGACGTTGCGTTTCACATTAATGTATTTTATAGCAGACCTGGTGGTTTCTTCCTTCAGCGTTTGGATAATATTAGGTTAATATAATTTCGAGTTGAGAAACTTCTGACACACGAGTAATATTTTATTGTCTTCCGGTCTCCCTAAATTTTCGCTTAACGAATCGATTTGTTTTATCATAAATACGTGGGAGGATAAGAATGAACATCGATGCTTTTCTCAGACCATTATAGCAATTCCCTTTTATAACGAGCGCTTTAGTAGATTGTCCTTCCAAGCAAATTTCTCTTGCATTATTTTAAGAAGCCGTTCTCGTTTTCTCTCTCTACTGTAATTGTTTGCATCGTTATTGTGAAAACCGCTCCGAAATGAGGATTTCATTTTATCTTCCAGACATGCATAAAATGTGCTCCACCGCTGTATCATTTTTAATGTAGTGTTGTAATTGGATAAATATGAACATTATTACGGCTATATATCCCTGGAAACTATTTTAATGGGATGTGTTTTCAGCAAACACAGAAATTTAATTAACTAAATGTGAGTAAATTCAATTTGTCAACAGAGATGAGGTCCTATTTCCTGGATATTTCTTATCAGATTTTACAGGAATAGCAAATGCTGACTTACAAAAACTTGACAGTAAACATTTACAATTCCGAAAAAGTGTTTCTTGCGGCTGCGCCAAACTTCGAGTTTCCTTTTAATAATCAAATACTTACATATTAATTAAATATCATTCCCGCTGAAATTCCCGGTGAAATTCCCGGTGAAATTTTAACGCAGTTTTGCCCTTAATTAAATTTTAATTTCATCACAAATTAAGTTTCGCCAAATATTATGTATTTCCACCGTCAATAAAATATGAGTCCGTGGAGAAAATTGTTTTACACTGTACATATTTATTGCTGATCTGTGCAATGTCTGGAGATTTTCTCGTAAAATTTTATACACTCGTGCTTTCTAATCTAATTTAAACCCCGATATATTGAGGTCGAGAATACGGCTTTCATTAAAATGCTTTATTGTTATTGGACTTTAGAATGGGGCCTTAAGTGTCCTGTCTAAACTTTTCAGGAGCCTACACTGTGACGCTATTAACGTTGACAACGTGTGCAAATTTTCTCGAAGGGAAGAGTAAGTGCACTTCGATTAAAGTTTGACAAAACTGTTTTTTCTGCAATCGCATATAAAGTTGACATTTTGATTGTCATTTTAAGTCCACCATGAAGTTTTTTAAACCGAAGTGTGTAACAATGACATAAGGGTGCGTCAAGTCAGTTTGATAAGAATATAAATTGTAATCGATTTGTACAGTCAGCAACAAAAGAAATGAGCTCATGGGCTCAACGGGTGGTGTTGATAAACTGCACTATTATAAAATAAATTTGAGAGGACGAAAGAATTTTGACGCTTTATTGTTGAAGACCCAACTAACCTAAAATTTTGTTATATCTTCTTTTACATACCTACCTAACTACCTAAATGCGCACTATGTATTTTACACAGCCATGGATTTTAAAACGACGATTTTAGAAATTACAATTAACAATTGGCATGTTTGATAACTTTCGCATTTTTAATTGCTGAAATTTTTCTATCCGAAAATTATAATAACTCGGCTATTTGTTGCCATTCGTAAATTTTGAGCTCGTATTTAGTTTTTGTGCAAAATTCTACGTAAAATGAGCCCAAATAACGAAAGTGTGCCCCAAAAATAAGCGATATCTCGACTGCCAGAATTTGACATAGTTTTAGTCGAAATATTTTGCGAAAATCTCCAAATTTCGACTCTAAAATTTAGGAACAATTTCTTAGCTAAAAAATCGAGAAAAAAAACATGGCAAAAACCGTTTCTTTCATTTTTTGTGAGTTTTAAGATATTAAGCACCGATACTTTCCAACCTTTGATTTGATCCTCTGCCAGCTACCCAAAAGTCAAGAACGACTCGAAATCTATCAATTGGCCTAACCTCAAATCAATAGGTCAAAAAATTTACTAGTGGTGGCAAAAAACGAAAAATTTTCATCGAATGAGCCGAAAATTTTTTTCGCAAAAAAATTGACTATCAAATCAAACAACAAACAAAAACAAATTCAAAAAAAAAAAACGAGAAAAACGATGGCGCAAACCGTTTCTTTCTATCTGTTGTAGTTTCGAAGACATCGAGCTTTAAAAATTAAAAAAATTAAAATTAACCTATCCAAAACTTTAAACGACCATATTTCAATTGTTTGTTGAGGTACATTAAAATTCACCCAGTTTTGCATTCCACGTAAAATTTTGCGTGAAATGAGCACAAATAAATCGAAGGATTTTTTAAGGTGATTTTGAATTTTTTTTTTCGAGGCAAAACCAATGTCTACTATATCTTTAATAGTTATTTGTTAACGTACGGGAATTTTGAGCCCGGATTTGGATTTTGCGCAAAATTCTGCGTTAAATGAGCCCAAATAACGCAAAACTAAAAGAGAAATCCGAGTTTACCTACATAGTTCTAATCAGAACTGTCACTTTTGTATGTTGGATTTTGCAAAATCGTGCGAAATGGAGGTTAGACAAACTAGAGGTGCGTAAAATATTTCGCAACTTGTTTTTTTATTTAGAAAAACTGCACTATGAATAAAGCCGGTTTTATTGACACAGAATAAAATTTTACGCCGACAATAACTGTATAATTTCCGCTGCATCAGAACCGTTAATTTGCTTGTTACAGTAAGTTTTATATCAACAAAAATCCGCCAAAACCGGTGAATTTTATTACCGAGCATTGCTGTAAATCCCTTCACCCCATTTCTGGCTCGTGGAAATCTTTTAAATATTTCTATAATCTCCCGCCAGAGGTCAAGAAGGAAAAGGATTGCTTAATGTTACGAAAGTGCCTTAAGGGTAGCAGATATGGCAGGGTTAAAAAGGTAAGACGGCGCTGTTATTGGCAATTTAGGATAGTTGGAGGGGCGTAATATCGTTTCAGCTCTTACACAGACTTTGTGGTTATGTTGGAGCTAACCTGAAACCTTCTCTTGATAACAAATAGTTCCAGCCAAGAAATTACATTACCAAAATTGACATAAATTTCGGATATTACAAGAGGCGCACAGCACAACAATATGTGGATTTGCATATTTTAATGTGAATTTCCCAAATGTCTTCAATGTTACATCAACCGGTTGGTTTAATAAATTTTAAATCTAATTTGAAATTTAAGCAGCTCGAGGAAGCTCAAAGCTAGTTCTGACTTTCCTTGCACAAATCGCGGGGCAATCAAGGCCGGTTTTTACAAGAATAAACGGTAAACACGACTCAACTGAAATGATTGAGACTGTTTCCTTCGTCTTAATCTTGAGAAGTCGTCCCAATATTGAACCAGGTCATGTGGATAATCCTAAACGTTCTTTAATCAAATCAGCCCAAACATTGTTCTTTCAATTATGCACTCCTTGGGTATTCAATCTTAAACGCTTGAGGGATTTTAATGGTAAACTGTCATTGGTCTCGGTCGTAATTTCACTCGTAAAGCTTTGACTTTTAATGAGTGGGTCGCTTATTTAGCACAGACATCCAGGAAACCTGGTTGTATTTTCCTACTCCGAGGAAAACGTCTTTTTATCTTGTCAGTATGGAAATCCTGGATTGACTTCTAAGATCATTTTAACACTTGGGTTTTGGTATTTCCGAAATGACGATAATGAAGGGTCTAATTACACTAAGTGAAATTCGGCAGGGTATTCAACTCAGGATTTCGAGAGGTCGAAGGAATGGATTGCAGAGTGACCAAACGTGCCAAGCATTAGTATTGCTTTTTGGTATAATTAATTAATCAATTCCTTATTCACCAAAGTGCTCTTGCATTAGCCCTTGTTGGCATGCATCTGGATCAAGACGAGAAGCCGCTAAATTCTCCCGGAAATGATTAATTCTTCCGAGACACAGCTTGTCTGCTTCGATCCGATATTCCATCATGAAAATGGAAATATAAGAACCTAAAAAAATTGAGAATACATCGGAGCAATGTTACTAATGTTGCTAATAAAACGACGAATCTACAATCAGTCTGGAGTAATTAATAGTCGAGTCAAAATGGATTGTAGCAACTCAGATTACTGCAGGAGGTTTAATGCTTTTCAAGCGATTTTAAATCTACCATTTCTACGGACGTTACTTGCAGAGTTGAGCCATGTTTTTACAACCGAATTTATGCGACTATTAAATGTAAATTTACAGTGCTCTAATGCACCCAAGTCAAATGTTCAATTTACTTTACTTATCCTAGGAGTCTCCATAGTACAATTATAATCTATCTCTGACCTGTTAATGTTAAGGGTCAAGCAATAACCATTAATTTGCAAAGTGCGGATAATTATTTATACAAGCCTAACATATTTCAAGTGCAAAAAAGTTAAATTAAGATTTTCTGTGTCTTGCAAAATATATTTTACCGAGCTTAAAGAGATTTTATGACAAAGTTGCAACTGTCTCATATGTGTTTTTAAGGTAAACGTGTTTGGAAATAAAATGTTCTTGTAACTACCAAGAAATAGAGAAATTCAGCAGTGAATACACAGAAGCGGCTTATATTCAATTTGTTCTAATTGCAGCAGGATAATAGAGAATGGTCGAACATCCAGTTTTGAGATAAAATTTCATTATTTCGTCATAATAAACTTAATTTAATTTTAAACCACATCAAACATTAATTAACAATGTTGGAAATAAATATTCCCTCCGCCACGGTTTGATTTTACTTTCAGGAATCGTTTTTTACATTCGAGCACTTGTAAGTAGGATTTTGCGGCACGACAGCAATGTTTGCCGTCTGAGCCACAGGCGAAGACTGCGGCAGTTGCTGGAGAGTCGTAAAATCTTTACAGTGCGAGACATGTAGTTTTTTGGGCAAAAAAACATCTAAATGTGAATTAAAAATGTTGATCTGACATTTTTAACAATCTTTTGCCAACTTCATTTGGAATTTTTGAGTCTTCTAATAGATGGCGCCACTAACAAAACATGTTTTTTAATTTTTAAAGTAGAAAAGTCTTCTAAAATAACAAATAAACTTCTGTAATAGTTATTTGTGTACCAAAAGTGTTTCTTTTTTGGCCGAGCCTTTTTTTAAGAAAGAAAGCGAAAGAAAGCGTTAGAAAGCGAGGGCAAAATGGCAGTTTTTGGCCGTGATACACACAACATTTTTTAGGCAACATCATTAAATTTATAAAATAATTAATTTTTATTTATGATTTATTGATTTAATCATTTATAACAACTGAATAATTGTAAATATTTATGAATCCTTCAGAAAAGTTCATATTTTCTTTGTTTACATTTGCAGTTTCGGCAGCTTCACAGTCGTACGAATTAAGTTTGATGTGCTTTTTGATTTTGTTGCAGCAGCACTGCTAGACAAGTTCATTTGCAATAATTTAACACGACTTTGTGGCAGTTTAAAGCAGTTTATCGATTTGATTTTACCCAAATAATTATAAAATTGGGGTAATGTCGGTATCTTGATGTAATGTGCAAAACTATGGATAGACGGCGCCACCATAGATCGGCCAAAAATGTTTGCGGCCGCACTGTTGCAGTCTTTCCGCCCTGATAATTGCCTTCTGTATAACAAAAAAAAAATGCTTTACAATTTAAAAGGCCAAAAAGTGTTTTTTATCGATAAGTACGCAAACTTTTCGTTAAGTCTCCGATCTGATTTATTCCGGGCAGCACAAATATTAATTAAAATCATTTAGAAACTTAATGAATGTCTAAAATCCACTAAATATTTTGTAAACATTTGCCCCGGCGGCGGTGAACTTAACGATTTTGAAGTCAATTTTACTTTAGCCATGACCACCGAAACTTAGAAACTGATTAGTCTTGTCTAGTTGAGTGCATTTTTCCCCCGCTTGAAACGCAATTATAATCCAGTGAAAAGCGCCGCTTTTCTGGCGAATTGTTGTTTAATTTGCAGTGTTGTTTTTTCGACGACAAGAGAGCACATTATCTAGGAAATTACGGTCCGGAAAGCGCCCACAAACCAAAATGCAAATTGTTACGGAACATCACAGTGTACAAAAAAATAATTGCAAAGCCGCTCGTTTTGTCCACGAATCTAAATTTTGCTCGTATTTCATATTAAAATCCAAGCCTTTACAGTTGACGAAAGTAAAAATGTAGAAATTCACCCCAATTGTCTGAAGTGTTCAATATCTGATCTCTTCGCAATTAGACCTGAATAAAATCTGAGAGTAATTTGCGGTGAAATTGCCTTTTTATTTTGCATCAGCTCTTTCATTGGCCGTTTTGCCATAATAGGTTGCAGTCGGTGTTAAATTGGTATTCAGCTAAATGCTTAATGACAGCGGATAATTGAAAAATGCAGTCGAATCGGAGCGAAAGCAAACACTCGTGGGGTTTTTCTACGTGGTTTTTTAGATTTATTGAAATATTATGGAATTGCCGAGCTCAGACGCCGATTCCTGAGACAATAAAAGCCGTTTTTTTTCTTTCATTGACAAGATTCGACATGAATTCTAAAGATGTTCAGCTAAGTTTATAAACAAAGATAATTTTTTATCAAGTGAGAAGATTGTGAGGCATTTATACATTTTCTTCAGATTCTCCGTCGTGATTTCATACGTCTATTGTGTCGCGCGTAAATAATGGCAAAAAATTTTTAAAGTGTCGGAAAACGTAATAGCATAAAGGAAGAATCAGAAAACACAACTCACAAAAACCGCAGGGGATTATTGTGTATTGGGGAGGACGAAAGTTCCACATGAACGAATACACAGTATCGCTCCAAGGCAAGCCACCCTCGGACGAGATTTAAATGAACATAGCAGAGACATTTTAGCATAAAATTGACGGCAAGTGTGTGTAGTGGAGTAGAGAAAATCGCACTGACAACTGACTTTTATAAAGTCCATTTAATGCCCTGCGAGTCACAACCCGCTGAAAATTTTCACATTCATCGCTGAATTGTCGGAATTTATTCAAATTATCTCGCACACAATGTGACGGGATTAGGATCGCGATTTTTTCACCCACACAAAAGTAATACATAAATTGCCGAAATTTCACACGTCACTTGCCAGAAACACGACATGTAAGAAATTCACTGTTCTATTAGACACAATCTCGTTTCAACGTTTCATCACACGAGTCAACAAAGCCGCTTTTAAACATTTTTAAGGATTTGTCACATCAAAGGCTGCTTACGGTCTTTGAAAACACAAAATACATCCCATATTTACATTTTACTATTATGAAACTGCTAAACTCTCATATTAAAATCTAAAAAGAAGCAAAGTAAACACGAGTTTAATAATGCTTACACTCAAAAGCCCTGGGAGTTTTATTTTCAGGTTGTCCCAAAAATCCCAAATTTTAATGAGTTGGACCTTTATGGCCGATCAACTAGTTTTTTCTTTTGAACCTTCTTCACTGGAATGTGGCTTCAATCGGGCAACGTCTTGTATCGAATTTTGACACGGAAAACTTATTTCCCTTAGGTAAGCTTTACAGGTAATTTGACAGGTAATATGTATTGATTCTCAAAAAATTCAAGTGTTTTAGAACTAGTTTAAGCGAATTTATGACAGGTTACATCAAAATTCCAGAGAATATTTTAATGAAGTTGCTGCAGTTGAGAGCTACGTCATGTTATCCTTAGCTGCAGTCACCGTTCGTTGCATTGTCATGTAAACTTTTTATTAATCATAATTTGGTTATTTATTATTCCACATTAACGCTAATTGTTCTAATTTTACCCTAATTTAATCGGATTCTGGATAGAGCTCCTACATAACTTGTGATTTCATGAAATTCTATAAATTGCCTGTTCACTTCTATTGCTTGTTGGTGTATCGATATGTTGTTAAACTTGTTCCAGAAACTGGAATACTAAAAAGTGAAAATAATCTTATGAAGTAAACCCATGTGTTTGATGGTCTTAAAACATGAAATGTAACATTTTTAGGGATTTGTTTTAATCATGCACTTCCTGAATATAAAACGTGGAAAGCTTTATGTTTTATTACGTCGCTGTATGCGTATAAACCCTTCTTTGTATGTTAAAGTCTGGCAATAAAAAGTCCTTAAAACATTTCAGTGCAATATAATGTCTTTATTTCATTTTTAACAGCACTCATTTATTCCTGCGATATGAAAAATAACCAGTAGCAATCAAAACAAGAGAATGTAATTCGGCTTGATCACTTGAGTCAAATTCCGCAAAAAGTCGTTTGATTTTTTGTGAAATATTTGCAGAAAAATTTTTCCGTCGTACTAAATTAAAAATTGCGAACGTTCCTCGCTGGAGGCCGCACAAGACGAAAAAGAATTCTTGGCGACTTAACCAAGTTGAACTTTGAATATCGGTTTGCCAACTCTCAGCTCCGAATTTGTCATAAAAGAATAAAACAGGTATAAAAGTCTTTACACTTTTCTCCGGTCCAGGATTTTGGAGTCTTAGTGAATTCGTTTAGTGAAACGTTAGGAAATCTGATGTGTGCCATATTACCTCATTCTGGTGTCTTGCGTGGTACAGATAGGAGTAATGTGTTCGAAATCGATTTAGGGATATGTTCCCCGGTAAATATCAATATGAAAACAGCATCAGGCGCCCTTCATGGCCGTAATGTTTGTCCAATTCGATGAAAATAACTTCCTAGTTTGGATATGGGGTAATTGAAAACGCATTTAGGGGAGCATCCCGAGCTCCCACGTGGTGGAGCTAAGAAACTTTAAAATAATAAAACATGTAGGTGGGGTTTTTAGTATCGAATTTTGTTTCGCTATCTCCCGATCTTTGTTTTAATAACCTTCAAGAACGGATGAAGCCATTCTGCGCGAAAAAACTGTAAAAAAAGAAATACTTTCCGTCTCCAATATCAATAAAGTCGAAATTGTAAGTCTATTAAACGGCTTCTTAAAGCGTTTATGTTTCAAGTCGCAATTTTTCAGCTATCGTTTTCTCATCTCCGCAGTTTTCTCGTTCATGTCAATTTTCTCATTTCCACCACCGGTAGGTCGAGGGGTAAAATCGAGGCTTAAGAGTAGAACCGGGTAAATCATATTAAAAGATAATTGCATTAAGGTCCCTCCTGATCTCAGAAATACAGATATATCTCGCTATCCTGTGGGATGCAACGAACGGAATTGTCAGTTTCAATATGAAAATCAGCGCAAATTCCTAAAATAACCGTAAAAAAGTAAGTGATTAATTGGCACGTCAGTCTGGAAACAATACGCAACGTTTCTTTGTTCCTGACCTTTTCTTTAAACGTTATTTTAGACTGCTCTTAACGCCAAAGGTAAATAATTTAAATCCTGTTTTCTCGTGCCCATTCCCTTTAGTTTATATTTCACGTTTTATTGCATCGAAATTACTTTATTTGGCGTTAATTGGCACTAAATTTTCATTCTTCCCAATCCCTGGAACAATCCAACATTAAGAAACCTTCAAGCAACTCACGCAACAACATAAATCAATGAAGCCACACAATACAATAAAAGAAAAGTAATTAAAACGATTCGAAATCACCACAGTCTTGCTATTTTAATTGCATTTTACGTCGCGACGGAGATGCAAGACAAACAAAAAAATCTTCACTCTGTAATTGTACGAAAATACGAATATTTCCTAAAAATAAAATTAGTTTGTGCGGAAATGCTGTTACTGTGTCACATCTGTATTTAAACCAAATAGGAAATAGGTTTAGGAAAATGCAGGAAATGCGTTTACTGAAGTTAGCCGAATCCAGCAGAATACGTTAAATAAAATTTAAAAGTTGGTGTTTTTAAAGACTATTAAGCGAAAAGCCTTTAATCATATAAAATTAGAAATGAAATTAATTAATTGAAAAATAGACCCGGCGCATCCACCAATTTTCGCACCTTCTTACTTAGTGCGCGTGATTTGTTAATTACCTTAATCTTTGCGCTGTAATTTCCAAAGTAAATTGGATGATCAAAATCGATGTCAGGTTCATATCACGTCAGTGTTTACAACTTCCAAAGAACCAAGAGACATGTTTATATGATGTAAACATCAATATAGTCTAGACACTTACACTAAGTAAAGTTGTAAATTGAAAATAACTTTGAAAATGCAGAGTACAACATTACCTTTGTCTTATTAATTAAAATCGAAGATTGAAATCTGATTTGGGGGGAGACACACCTTGAAATGGGCTTAGAGCGAGTTGTGGCGAGTAAATTTTTTCTGCATTCTGTTAATAAGTCATTCCAGAACAGAATGCAATTTGACTTGAAGTAAAATAGTTGTAAAAAAAGTAGGAATTAATATTCTCGAGCGACCAGCCTGGGAACTGAAATTAATTTGCAGCTGGTGAGTTTGCGGAGTATAATTTGAGATTATTTCAAATTTAATTTTTAATCCGCCCGTTGAAAACTGTAACGCCGAAAGAATTCTGCACAAGTTGCGAATTCAATCAGAAAGTTAAAATGGTCGTCCCGATTTTACAGCAAGTTTTAGAAGCGGTAAAAACACGGCTGTACTTGACTGAAACAATGCACATGTCGAAATGAAACGCTTCAGCTTCAATGTTATATAGGTCTGTCAGCTTGAAGAAAAACTTAACCGGAATCTTTGTCAGGGTAAAAACCACGCACCCTGTCACACAAACCCAAGCTCTGTGTCAGCTATGGACTTTTTATGCCGCGTTATTTTTTCTTTATCCGGTTCAGATTGAGTTACGCTGGAAACAGAAGCTTCTGACAGACACTTAATCTCGGACATCAGACAATATTAAATAAATACAGTTTCGAGGAGACTGCGGAGTGTCAAGTGTTTAACCGAGAGATAGATATGTTTGGCCAGGTCATTTTGGGGCGTAGACTTTAAAAATCGAACAAGGTTAGCCTCGAATGAATGGAACTCTGCAACGCATGAAGGTGAAGTATAAATCTTTTATTGAGTTTCCAACTGTCTCCGGCTATATTGGTGGAAGCAAAACGAGCTCCTCACGGAAATACAACAGAACTATTTACTTTACCACGTAGACCATCCATCCACAGCCCAGTCGTATCAAGCGCTATGTTATATTAGAGTTCATTCGGTATCGGTAAACACTGAATCTAGTTGGTGAATTTGATTTAAAGCACTCGCTGGCTTCGCCCAAAACTTGGCTATACCCCAAAGTCGTTAAACTGGAGGTGTACATTTCATCAAAGTTTTTACGTTATATCCACGACAGCTTAATAAAATGGCTGATCTGTGATCCGCTCAAATTGGGTCCATAAAAATTATTTACCTTTCGATGGTGCTATAGTTGTGTTACATTTTTTACGGACGATAAAATTTACGATCCGGCGCAATTTAACATTAAATGTTACGTCACAAAGTTCTACGAACGACGTAATTCGCCATGATGAAATTGTGCATAAACTACATGTCGTTGACATAGATCAAGCTACACAAGTTGATAGGGTGGTAACCCAATTATGGGGATGTAAAATAAAATCGTCGAGCTGGGGTAGTAAAAGTGATATTTTATGGCGCAAGTGCCACTCTATATTTTCCTCGCTTGACAAAAACGGCGTTGTTTTAATTGAGTTCGACTTTCAAGCAGGTGCATATGTCATAGTCATAGTTCTAAAGATGTTGAGCTTCAAATATTAAAAAAATCTTCTAATTTTTTTTTAATTTTTAAATTTGAGTTAAGGTCGGATTCTTATTTAGTTATTTGAAAAAACACAAAAAAAAACTATAGTAAAAACCCCATCTTTATATCAGTCCAACTTTCTAAGTTATCGAGGTTTTTCAAAAAATTCTCTATCCGTTTAAACGCTTCTAATTCGGTTAATTATAGGTGTAAAGGAAGTTGTCACCCAGTTTTGACTTTCGCTTGAAATTCTGCGTAAAATGAGCACTAATAGTTTAATAGTTCTAGGTAAATAAATAATTAGAATTAGAAACTTAAATTCTTCGACCACTTTTAAATTTTAAATCCGCGATATGTAACATACAGGATGTTTTTTAAAAGCATGTACAAACAATTCCGCGCTATTCCAGAAAAAGTATAAAATATAAAAAACATTTTTTTTAATCAAAAACTGACAAGGTAAAATTAACCCCAACTGCACCACTGGCAAAAAACGCACCTGAAATGACTTGTTTCTTAAGCAACCAGCACTTGATTTTGTTAACTTTTAAATCAGTGACGCCCAAGCAAATTTATTTATAATTTTTGTAATTTTGACTCGAAAACAAAAAGACTGTTACGAAAACTTTATTTCTGTTAATAGACTTAACCTATTGTGACAAGAAATTACCGCTCTATTTGTACATGCATTTCAAAATCACTCTGTATATATGATTCCTATCGGCTGAAGAGCGAGGAAAACGATGGTAAAAACCGCATCTTTATATTATCATATATAGTTTTCGAAATAATATCAAGGTTTTTCTAAAAATTCACTATTCGTAATTTTAAACGCTCCTAATTCGGTTATTTATTGATATACGTAAAGTTATCGCCCAGTTTTGGATGCAGCGAGAAATTATGCGTAAAATGAGCACCAATAGTTTAAAATTGTTTTCTAAATAAGCGAAATATCGATCAAATTTGAATTAGAAACCTGAATTTTTCGATCACTTTTAAATTTTAAATTTGGAATTATGTAACATATGATTTATATCGGCTAAAAAACGAAGAAAACAATGGTAAACACCGCATCTTTATATCCGTCATAGTTACGGAAATATTTAGGTACAAAAATCGAAAAAAACACAAGACTAAGAGTCTTATTTTTTTTTTATTTTTTAAATTTGAGTTAAAGCTGAACAAGATCACATTTTTTCTCAAATTTTTATTCGTTTAATTTGAGAATTTTTCTGTCAAATTGAAGTTCAAAATTTGTCACAAACTTAATGAAGAAAAATGTTTGCTGTTTGCTAACCTCCAAAATTAGCGGTTTGGGGGTTTATTCTCTTGATTTGGCACATTGTTACTGCGCAGAATTGTGAAATTATTTAGAAATTTTTAGAAATTTTACAAAAATATTTTCTCCCATTTTGCTGTTTACCACAAGAAAATTTGTTTGAAAATAAATTTATTCGTAAAAATTTGAGAAAAATGTGATCGTGTCAAACAGCTTTTATGATCGGATTTTTATGTAAAAACGAGAAAAAACAATAGTAAAAACCTCATCAATTTTAGATTCTGCATGAAATTCTGCGTAAAATGAGCACCAATAGTTTAGCTCAGTAAATTGCTCAGTAAATAAGTCCAACCGACCACTTGCAAATTTCAAATTCTGGATATGTAACATATGATTTCTATCGGCATATCGATCATAGTTTCGGAGATATTTAGGTTTAGAAACTGTATATAATTGGTAAAATTATGGTTCGAATGGCCTTGATCTCTCTTTTTAGACGACACTGCATAGATCTTCGTTCTATTCAATTGTGTTAATGCGATTATGGCTCTTGAATGAATTGTAGCTGCACTTTGAAGTTTTCGAATTTATAAGGTTCGTTTGGTTAATAATTTGGCTAAGAAATTGTTCGGAGCGAGCCTCTGATCTTGGGTAAACGCGAATATTACTTAGCTGTTCAAGTTGGCCTGTCAAGTTAATGGGATCTATTAAAATACATTATAAGTTACAGCGTGTCGGATCGCTTGTCTGTATAGCCCGTAATTAATAGCGGATTATAATTTCGATTGAAGTTCCTTTGAAACTGCCGTCAGTGCAGTAAACATTAAAGTTTGATGTCGATCCAGTTCGAACACATCCGTTAGAGCTACGTGTCCGTGAAGTTGAGAAACAATACAAAGCGATAATGCTTAGCAACTTTCAACTAATACCCTTTTGAAGTAAATCCATAAAGTTAGATAACATATTGGGGGCCACTAATGACTGCTCAGACTTTTATCGGGGTTTTTGTTCGCCGGTGAGCGAAAAGGGGCCCAAGGGCAGCCGAACGAGAATAAAGATTAACTATCCGACAAAAGCCGTTGTCCCCACCGCAACTCAATCTCAGAGCAGATAAAGCAAAAATATCAAGGGACAAAAAAGATCACGCCATCAACTAATAGACTAGTTTGACTTGTCTTGCACGGCGACATCTGCATGGATGCGCTATGAATTTTAATAGGACTCTCAAAAAAATCTGGACTCGACGACACGACGTTAATTTCATTTCGCCTGGGAAGTTTTCAACAACTAACGCTAACACTATTCTCAAACAGAAACGATGCTGCCAACGAAAATATTACCTACCTTGGAAAAGAGAGGTTCGGAGGAATTTTATGACCGTCCTTAGTTCTAAGCCAGTTAAGCTGCAATGCCGTCGATTAGATCTGAGTCTTGTTGGCACAGCGATTGGGCTTAAATCTCATGCTTCGTCATCGTTTCTGTTTGTCACATTTTCCATTAATTAACCTTGACATTTTCACCCCTCTTGTGTTTACACTGGCCACCAACAAGAAATTTCTAATTTCCCTAGACCTGACTCTTTAATTGCCCCCAAACAAACTGTTTTCGTTATGGTGCCACTTTCTCCGCCACTTGCACCTATCGATTTTCGTGTTTACCAAAGCACCAGCTTATGTCGCTCTTGTGGGACAAAACGAGAGTCTTGAGATTTTATTGGGCCGGCTTATCGGAAATATCGCATCCAGTAATCACCTCTCATTTAAATGATGTAATTCTGATTTTTTTCAAACACTAAAAATCACTCTGGATATTGGACGAGTCGACGTTATAAATTTTTATGGGAGCGCTAAAGTGGAACGACCTGGAATTTCATCAGTTTATCGTCACCGCAATTTGCCGACACGACATTGCAATTCGGCTTGGCCTCAATGTCAATAATTTACCTGTGAATTCTTTGTTTAAAATTACATTTTAATACGCAGTGTGGCTAGTTAATCAAGTTACATTTAAGTAGGAGTCATTACGTTTGATTGAAGATAACAGTAGTTGAAACTCTGTTGAGGAAAATAGAAATAAGTAATTAAAGGGCAGCTCAGACGCAGACTGGAAGCATTTTCTAATCGATATGAGTCAAAAGTGTAGGTTGGAAGCAGGAAATTAGTTTTAGAAACAAAAGTATAAGAAGAGAATTGGAGCTGCTGTTGAAATTAAATTGCCGACGAAAAATGATGGTGTGTTACATCTTACAGTTTTTTTTTAATTCCTTTCATTGTAATTTATTCTCATTCTTTTTTGAGGAGTTACGAAAAAATTTTGAACCGTAAATAAAAAGCCGTTGGTACCGACTCTTCATCCCGAAAGAAGTCTATTTGCTTAAGTAAAGATAAATTGATTTTGTCCCTTTTTTAGCCAGCAATTTCCTGGGGGGAAATTGGAGTGGTCGATTGTTTTGTGAGAGCGCCAAGTTTCCTTTTGATTTGGTCACAATGTTAAGTTAATCACAGCAAGAAAATTTCTTACAAACAAGGTTTCGTTTGAACTGGTTTGGAATAAGGATTACAGTCTTTTGGTAATAACGGTACAGTCGAAAATAAATCGCTTTTTACGCTTCCAACTAATATGATCATAAATTTGGTTCTGAATAATAGCAGTCATCTTAAGCCTTGCTGCACCACGCTTAAACAAACGACACCCCATCCAAAGCAATTCGTTAATCTCCGTTCAACTTATTTGTCTTCAATCCTTGTAGCTTCGTCCGCGTTTTCGCATCCAGAAGACGCTCACACCGGCGGTCTCGTGCTTTCTCATAACACATTTTGTGATACAGTGTACACAGCCAAAGGATTTATCGAAGATGCCGTCAAATTCAAACTGAACACGAACCTTCTGGACCATCATCGAGAAAACCCCGAGGATATTTTTATTGGGTTTATGATACCTTATATTATACGTCTGTTTTATTTTCAAGTCTTATGGATAACATTGTGATTGCCCTTACTTAAGCACACTCATATTGGTGACTTTATTGAAACCATATAGCAACATAAAGAATATAAAGTTAGTTTTGTATCGCTTTATGGCTACGTGCGGGGTGAAAATCACAGTTATATCTATTTTTTTATTGGGCCTACTTCTTATTCCACCTACTCTCTTTCTTTATAGATTATATTGTGTTTCTTCTTTCACCGACTGCACCCTTCAAGTTATAAAAATTATTACATAGGAAAGTTTTTAAGAATGATGACAAAACGAAATAGAGAACGTAATCTTTCATTTTTTATACGATCCTGTCGTATTTATTATACGCTTTGGAGTGGGCATTCGAAACAGATGATGCAGACATAAATTCAGTTACAGGTTGCCATAAAGTGGTGTCGTTTAAAGTAACCCAGAAGGTATAAGGCTATATTGCACTAATAAAAATTTTGACCGTCAATTATTATCTCTTTTGTACCCTTATCGGCAAGCGCGTGTCCCAACAATAAATCATGGTTTGTCTGAACTAACCAGAACCGGCTTAAAATATTTTAATAATCATAAAATTAGGATTTACCTGCGGTGCTAAATTTACCATTTATTACATTCTTTAAGAAAAACAATAGAAATGTGGGTAATCTGCGATTAATAATAATCTCTTTGTCCAAGTTTTATGTAATTCTTGCACATGTTTCCATAATTTTTAAATATTATTAAGCCGGGACTGGTCGAAGTGACTAAAGTAAGCGCTGCGGTACAACCAGATGGTTTACAACTCTGGGATGTTTTCTATTGTAGACAAGTTAACTTTTACACAATGGGATAATTTTACTGCTGCTATATAGCCTTATACCTTCTGGGTTACTTTAATAACTGCTAAATCACTGAAATGCAGTGAGAAAAATTGCACAAATTTCTCAATGTTTTTTAGACTTTCATAAATCCTAATAATTACGTTCGTTTTTCATGGAAGGCAAAAAAATTTACTCCACTGATCTAAATCAAAAGCAAACACATTTTTGATTTTAAAACGCAAATTTCATGTGCAGTTCCTTGTTTTGATTACCAACCAAATGTTTTTGCAAGTTTTAATTCGCAATTTTTAATCTTCAGAGATTTTTTCCAATGGGAATCAAAGCTTTTAGCTGATTGATTAATTTTTCAGCTGCAGGAATAATGACAAATTGAAACATTTCGCCAGGTTCTGTTCCAGTTTAACTCATTTATTGTTTAACTTTGTCAGTTTTACTCTACTTTATTGTGTAATTATTGACAAAGGTTTTTTGTCCAAAAGGTAATTTTAATATTTTTTACAACAAATTTTAGTTTCAGAGTATATTGGCATACAATAGCTATTTATTTGAGAAGGATATTAAGTAATTCATAATGAACGAGGACGTTACTTGTTGACGTCCGAGTTTTTTATGAATTACTTAATATCCGTAGTAAATACAAAGCTTTATCGAAACATGTACGAAGGTGACAATGTTACCACTCAACAGTTCTGCAAATTTCCAATTTTTGACGGAAGTTTTGAACGCGATGAAACAGCGAGAAAAGCATTTTCCAAGATATTTTATGTTAGAATTAATATAAATAAATGCAGATCTTCAGAATGTTTTTAATTTTGGTCTTTGGAGTTGCTTTCGTTTGCATAAAAACGTTGAATATTATGGATTAATGGCAACTGTGCTATTATGAGACGGTAACTATGCTGTTATGAAACAGTAACTATGTTATTATAAATTATTTGTATCATCACTATTATGATGTACTTTACACGTAAGCATTCAAAGGTATTAGATACATCTTAATGTTCATGTTTCGATAAAGTATTTTAATTTGCACTAATTTTAATAAATCCCTAGTGATCTGCAAAATTAATTTCCTGATCGACAAAAGCGCATCCACCATTTTTACCTGAATATGAAACCTATATGAAACCTATATGTCGGTGCAGAAAAGCTGCAGCCATGCGGCAAAAGACTCAGATTACTAGCCATTACTTGTCGCACAAGAGTATTAAAGTATTATTAACCAATGAGAATAGAAATAATCTCTGAAAAATGTAAAAAATCAAAAGATTTAGAAAATTTAAGAATTATTATAATATATCAAAAGTTTCAGGAAAATTTTAAAAAATTGTAAAAATAAATTAAAAAGTTAAATAAGAAATAACATAAGTAACTTCTAAAGAATATAGGAAAAACCTAGATAATGTAAAAAAATCTAAAAGAAAATTTCTTAAAACATTAAACTCTCTTGAAGCAAATGAGAAAATAAAGTTGAGAGAATTCAGAGAACTAAAGAAAAAAATCAAAGAAAATCAAATTTAAAAAAATAATTTTAAAAATCGAAGATTTAATAAAATATAAAAAGAATAAAAGAGAATTTAAAAAGTCTGGAGACAGCACTAGACTGAAACAAAAAGGTTGAAAAAAATCAAAAAGAAAATTTAAATGAAAGAAAAACTATGTACAAAGTCTGACAACAATATAAAGAGAATCCAAGAAAAATCCAAAGTTTAAGACAATTTTAGAAAAAGAAATAAGAATAATAAAAACTTATGAAGAATCTAAACAGAATCTAAAGTAAATCTAAAAAGAAAAACTTATTTAAAATGATTTTTCCACCTTAAAAACCAAAATTAAAACTAATTTTATAGGTTTTATTAAATTATTCAAAAATTACAGTTTTAGATGAAGTTTCTTACAAATGTAAGGATTTTATGTCTCTCCAGCAAATGCCGTCTTGTTTTAACCAATGTTTTATAGCCGCGTATTATAGCTCAGAAATGACTGATGCTGATGGAAGAGTATTTATTTGACTCGACTTAACTTTCTTGAGAAACTTTATCTCTAATTAAATTACATTTATGGAGCAAAGAAAAGCGCTAATTCCTTTCGTCGAAATAAAAGTAAAACGCCTTTCATTGTCTTCGCATGTCTCGTGTATTTCAATCATTCTAGCCATTATAATTGAAATAAATCCTTAAACTTGCATGAAATTTTTATCGATGTACGTCAAGCTTCCGAATATTTCAATTTAAATCCAACCAGCTCGGTAACGAATAGATTTCTATTGTCAAGTTTAAAAATAGCCCGGAATATGTCATTCTTTCAGCACATCAATGAACAATAACGTCTGGTATTGAAATTCGCCAAGCAATTTTTCACACTGTTACCAACTTGATATATTAACAATAAAACAAGTATTTGGACAAGATGGTAAGGTCATGACATTAATAATTGATAAGAGCCAATAACTAAGATTCTTGACTACACCACAAGTATGACACTTATCGATCGGAATTTCAATCAAGAAACTATTTTCTGAACATTTATGAAATGCGAGAGCTTGAAATACAACCTTCCCAAGGCTGTCATTTTGTACAACTCGGGTCAAAATATTTAAAACAAAGATTTCTTAGAAAAACTATGTTCTTGGTGTAAAGTTGGTAACTTTACGACTGAGGTAATCTCTCTAATATTGTTTAAAGTTTCCGGGAGATAAGCCTAAGCAAATTGCAGTAATAATACAACAAAAACGAGTCAGGAAGAAAATGGAGCAGCATCTCGCTGACTTCTATTGTTACCTTAGCAAATCAATTTAACGTCTCTATATTTAATTCAAGCGTGTTGTTCATATCAATAAGGAAATAAGCACGACACAAAGCGTGCAGAGCTTGTTTACATTTCCTCCGCTACTTGAAATCTTCATTTTTTCGATACAATATTTATTCTATTTTTCAATGATGTTTTTAACATAAAGCGATGTGACATAAATTCGCTGTTCGGTGGGTATCGTTATTAAATAAAAGAGAGTTTTCGTTGTTGCTTGGATGAGCAATAAATCGATTCTGTCGGCGTGAACAGGTGTTGGAAATGCGGTAGGAGTTTGCAAGTGCATGGAGTCTACCAACTTACCTAACGATTATTATTATTACTCTTTCGTGATGCTGAGATTTTAAACAAACATGATTCTCACACACCGCTTTAATGGTTTGAAGTACAAGAATTAAACCGATTAGCGATAAGCAATGTAAACATAAAGGTCTGTAAATGCGTTTACTTGCTTGCCATGGCACTGAGTTAAATTATTCCAGTGTAACTAAATAGATAACCAGAAAAACATAAATCATTAAAACCCACTCATTTAGGGTAGTTAAACAAGAATGGACGGGTGGCAAAGTGCGATTGGGGCGATAACGAGAGCACAGTTTAGATTTTCTTGTGAGGGCAGAAGTATCCTTCAATTTGTCGTGTGACAGTTTAGTGAATTAAAGAACAAAAGGTACATATAAACTAATGAACAAAGTACTAAATCGAAAGACCATTTTGCTCTATCAGGTTCAGATTCAGACTGCTAAAATTCTTAAAATTCTATGCTTATTAACTCAACACACTGTCAAAATTTTAGACCCAAAGAACAAATTATAGAAAAAATTTTATTTAGGTAGGACAAAAGAAAAAATGTCTAAAATTTTTACTAAAATCTATAACTCAAGTAATTTTAGAGCTCCAGCAATGAAATTTATGAGGATTTCAACTTTTACTTTGCCTATAAACTGTGCAAAGTTTCAAAATTGTAAAACCAAAAACACAGATTTTAGAAATTTTTATTTACGAATTAACCAAGAATTTTTTTGCTAGGCTCGATAATTCTAAAGCTGAGGCAATGAAATTTAAAAACTAATCCTTTGCCTTCGCTTATTAATTTTAAACACTGCCAAAATTTTAGAACCAAGACGACAGATTTTAGAAATGTTTACTCAAGTACGATCAAACCAAAAATGTTTAAAAAACTTCCAAAATCTATAACTTGAGTAATATTGAGCTGTAGCAATGAAATTTATTCGGATTAAAACGTTTACTTTGCTTATTACCGTAGAAAGATTTTAGGAATTTGTATTACATTGTCTACACGGGCATCCACCATTTTGCATTGATTTTTCTGAAAACTTGGCATTAAAAATGAATAAAATCAAGTGCGAAATCCTTCACTTTAATACCTTTTGTGTGCACAATTCATTATTCACTTTACCTTTTTGTTTGATGCCGCTCAACTTGAGATTCAACTCGCTGATTAAACTTCAGAAGTTTTCAAAGCACATAGTTAAACTTACTAGTTGACTTCTTTTTAGAAAGTATAATTACTAAAGAAACAAAATTCAACGGATATTTTCTGGTTTTAATGAAATTATTAGTGAGTTGGTTTTTTCCAACAGCGGACTAACTTTTTCAAATCTCATTATGTCGAAATGATAGCAATTTAAAGTAGATAAAAGTATTATTAAATCATGAGCTGCGCTTCAGATGAATCTCTCTTGTAATGAAGGAAATAGCCAAATCACTGACACCAGCTGAATTGCAAGTAATTAGTTGGATACGTTTTAATATAACAAAAGAAGCTTTTATAAAAGCGTCCAGTTTGTTGAAATTAATATCCCTCCACTTACATGCAGAATGCGGTCTGTTATTTATGACGTCAATTTCGGACACTTACCAGACCCGTTTCTCAACTTAATCTTTTATACATTACTCTCATTAATAACAGCTCGTTTACGCCAAGTATCGACATGGCATTATTTAAATCTCTTAGAAAAATCTGAGAAGATAACTTCCAATGGAAAATATGATCCTGGTCATGATACGATTCGAGTAAATACAAGTTATGTATATTGCAACATAAATTCCAACTCAAGAACTCGAGCAAGAGACATCAGTTCACGCTGAAGGCAGCTTATTCCTCAAAGAGATTCGGGTCGCCGACAACAATACACAATTTCTGCGACCTAGTGAAAAAGCTTCATTCTGATTTTCTAGGATCTCAACCATGTCGTCTTGACACATCTTTTGAATATCCAATGATTGCCTAGTTTTACTACGAACTGTTTTCCGAGCTGAATAAAAGTGAGGTATTAAATTGTGAAGGATTCGAAATAAGAAACGCTCTTAAAATTTCACGATTATTGTGCCGGTTAAATTAATAAATCCCTTTTATGAAGATTAATCCACTTATTTTTCTGTTTACGTTATTGCGCAATAAAACGCTTAACGACGTCTACTGAGTTGGTGAAAATCCGATCTTTGTCGGTTTCCATATTTTAAAACGTAATTAGATCAGCGCACGCAAACAAAATTCCACGTTAATTGACCGAAATTTTAATTAACGGAACGAGAATCACGTGAAATTAATACTGGCGTAAGTGAAATAAGCTTAATTATTTTTTAATTCAACGAAGTCACGTAAAACATTCCGAGAAGAAATGTTTCATAAAAAACACAACGAGACTTGAAAAACAAACTTCAAGACTAGGGTGATCGCATAACACCAACCCCAATAAAATTTCTTTTTCAGTCTGAATTTACAGTTCGACCTCGTGTTCTGCTTCTTATCCTCTTTCATTTCTCGTTTTGTTTCCAAACCTCGAACTTCTGTCTTATAAAATTCCCCTCAAACCATTGTCGTCAAGTTTTATGACACCAAAGTGAGATATTTATTGCTACATATAAAGAAATTCCAATATTAAGATTACATTCTTATTCTCGAGCCAAATTTAAATCATGGTAAGGTTACGGCGCCATAACCATAGCGTTCAGAACTAATCATTGGCCTCTGAAGCGCCAATTCTTTCAACTTTGGTTAAAAATTTATTATAGTGCGACCCACTCGTTTAAAAACTGGACGCACTTTTCCCACCACATTAAGGGTCGTTCCAATTTCATTGCTGAAAGGACGCAATCATAATTCAGTTTATTAGGGAACTAAACGACCACGAGTGCCGAAAATTGGGGGGAAAACCCTTTTTCTTTATTCCTATCTAAGGTTATCTGAGAATGTAAAATAGTTCGGTAGTAATAAATTGAAACTAATGCTAAAGAAAATGAGGATGAACGTGACCGAGTATTTCATACTTACTTCCTGCATAAATTTCCTCGGTGCGATGTACTTCATTTACATATTCAATAAAAACGTCACAAAGACATTTTCTATATCATCAACACACTCAGCTGATATTTGTGCGACTCTTGAATACGTTTGTGGAATTATTTAATTACTGCGACGTCTACCCGCAGAATTTTTAAAGAAATGAGAGAAAGTCATAAATTTTTAAAGAGGGATTATTCATTTCGCCTTGATCCATTTTTAAAGGTAAGGATAATAGCTTTCTAATTTAATTAGAAGTGTCTTTTTATAGAGAGGAAATAAAAAAAATTATAAAATTGTAATAAAACCCTCGTTATTTTTAAGTCGGCTTTCTTGGTTCTATCTTATCAAAAAGAAGACTAATTAGATATAATTGGTGGTATATTTTTGTAGACTTTGTCTTGTATAATTGGATAGCACAAGTAAAGAGACTTTAGTTAATTATTACGCAAGAGTTGCTTTAAACTTGGCCAATTTCAGCTGTCCTGTTCTAGATGCCTCTCACGTCCTTCAGATTTTACTCGGAATCTGCCACATTTCGAAAACGAGGTTTGTCGGAAATTGTCCCATCTTCCCGAGATATAATAAAAGCTCTAACTCATCCCACGATAAGTATCTAATTAACAAGCTAAAAACTGATTGGACGATTAATAGGCACTTTAGCGACATTAGCTCCCTTTTATATTTTAATACAATTTTCTCTGCTTTCACAGACGTGTCATAATAATTGTACAGATCCGAAATCGCTGGCACGACACTGCTGAATTAAGCGTGTAGTTAGAAAAGTTGACCTAGCTTAAAGCTCCAAACTTTATGAAATAAGCATAAAAGCACTGTAGCACGAACGATACACGCATAAGGCGGACTCGAATCCTGCTATGGTAATCCTGCTGTTACTGCAGGAGTTCTAAAGAGGGAAATAAACAGAGGCAGATCATTGAAATAACATCGAATGGGGAGGCTGGCAGACATGACCAAAGACGGCAAACATATTTAATTTATTTCCGAATTCAACTCTAAAATACAAAAATATTAACTATAATTCATACAAATAACTTTTATAACATTTTTTAAAATGAAGTTAAATTACATCCAAACACTTAAAATATTGTTTAGTTGATTTTTTTTAGATAAATAAGCAATCATACGCCAATCTTAAAACGCCCATAAATCATAAATATTTTCCATTTCGTTTTAAAAATTGAAATATTTTCAGCTTCAAAAATAAAATTCAAACATTTGTTTCTTTTTTACTTATAAACTTTATTCATTTTAAATATCCTAATTCCCAAATTCTCAATTTCTCAAAATTTCGAATTAGCAAATTTTCAAGTTTTCAAAGTAATTTATCCAGCCATTATAAAAAGTCTCAAAATGTCAAATCAGTGCTTCCATTGCTATTTGTCAAACTTCTAATTTACTAAAATCTCAAATTGACTGATTCTCACGTTGTTACTAAAATTGTTAAATTTTTTCCAAAAATTTTCAAAGCCCGATTCACAGTAGCAAAGTTAAATTTAGATTAAACATCTATCGTAATGTTAAAGTGACATGTGACTGTTTTTCCTCCAATTAAATACCTAAAATTGCCATGTTAGTATTGTGTAAACTGGCCCTAAATCTCCAGAATCTCAAATTGCGAGTTTTCAAATTTTCAAATCTTTAATTTTTTTCTGTCCAAAATATTTAAAATTCTTAGTTTTCATTTTAACAAGAATTTTGCTTGTTTTTGATAGGTAAATCTTTAAATTCTCTAATTCTCCAATTCATTTTTCAAATCGCAAAATTCCAATATTCCAATTTTTTTATTTGTTCTAATTATCAAATGCTCAAATTGTCACAATATCAAGCTCGGTGAAATGTCAGCCATCGTCTAATTTTCAGATTCACGCATTCCCGAAAATTCGAAAATTCTCAGATTCTCAAAACATCATACGGGAAAACTTTTAATAAATCCAATTTTCAGTTCTTAAAACATTCAAATTGTCAAACTCTCAAGACTTGGTAGTTAAATATTTAGGTAATTAAAAAAAATAAATTTGAAAATTTAGCAAATGGAGACTCGCAAAATCTGCGATTTGATTGAGAAAGTCACAAATTCGAAATTTTTGAGAACTTGAGAAAATGTAAATTTCGAAATTTGAAGACTTGACAATATTGAAGCCCGAAAACTGACTTTTTCAACATTTCTAGGCATTAAAAACCCAAATTTTTTGAACCCGCAAAATTTCAAAACCCAATTTAGTGTTCGAGAAAAAACCTGTTCAAAACCAACATTATTTTAACGGAATTATCGTCACAAATTTCTATTATTTTTAAAATTCAAATTTAACATCCGCAAAATTTATTATAATTCTGCTTGTTTTGTACACAATGACGACCCATGATGCTTATTTGCATCTTATTAATTCGAAATTTATGCTCAACGTTCATCAATATGTGTGAAAGTTTCTGGCGGCTGTTTTTGTTGGCGTCCAATTTCCCTTAAAATTGGTGAATGCGCCGGAATGATGTTACAATAGTCGCAATACGGGTATTTATGCAATAAAAATTTGTGTGTCAAAATAAAGTATGCATTTTACACTCGTTTGTCATCGTTTAAGAACCGGCAGCAAGCAATTGGTGTCAGACGTGCATGCTTGTATCTGCTACATTTGGTTTCGACCCGTGTAATACAGAGACACTTTAAATCATGTGTGCTGAAGAAAACTTCTAAACGAGTTTCCTACATTTATATGAAAACACAACGAATAAAGTTAACGTATGCCGGCAGAAAACAGGGAGGTCTGGCGCTGAGAACAAAATAATATAAAATTATGGATTCTAAAGAAGAGAAATCAGCTCAAGTATGATGTTCTGCACTTCTGAATTTTCAATTTTCCCGGAATTTATTGGATACAATTTTACTTTTACGACTTCCGTACTAAAACGAACCTACAACGCTTTAGCGATTGGAATAAAAGCTTTAGAAAAAAGTCGGGACTCTAAATTGGAATTTCGGTACTGCTTAAGTACGCGATTGTAATATTTCGTGTAAAAGAAATGTGTGAGAGAATGTTCAATGTCTGTGAAATGCTGACAGTCTACTGAATAAAACAATTTCCGACCCAAAGTTGCAGTTGTTACGCACTACATTTGAGGTAATGACAGCATAACTTTTAGCAGTTTTACGCAGAGTTGCTCGGCTACGCCGCATAAATATTTATAGCAGGAAGTTACGGTGATTCGTGGAGAAGTTAGGAAAAAATTACGAATCAATCCGGAATTAGTTAAGTCGCAGTTTAGACACTACTTGGATGGTGGTTTTTATATTTTGCATGATGGAAAAGAAAGTGATTTAAAACCGCATATAGAGTCCCAACATAAAACTTGGTCTTATATGAAAGCCTGGAACTTCCTTAATAACACAAAACGTCGAAGTTAATGACATTTTTATGTAGTTTGTTAAACGTTTCGAGGCGGAATTTTATTTTTGTAATTTTTGTTTTAGTGCCCTATTCCCTCTGCGAGGTAAACTTTTCAACATTTACATAATTATTTTTGAAATTTATTTTGTTGGCTATATTTCACTCTTGTTCTTTACGCTCTAGCTTTTATTAACTTTGTTCGAGTTTTTAATCAACTTAAAATGCCCCCCGACTAAATAGTTTTCAACTTTATTACCTTAATTACCAACTCTCAACTAACTCTACTTACAAAGCAACTTATTTAACGTCAAAATTCGCAAATACGGAACTGACAGCTCCGGAACTGGAATATTCGTAAACTCTGGTTGCATTGGTCCGAACGTCCTGCGATATCACCGTTTTATAGAAGCAAACTTTTATTTATTGTTTCGAATGGCTTATAAAACTCCATTGGGAATCGAACAAGGACACCGCTAAAAAAGTGAAAATGGACCATAAACACTGAAATCGCCGACATTTCGCCGAACATGGTTTAAAATGAAAAACCATAAACCTAAATCGTCTTACCCCAGGGAAAGTGTTTATCTTCCTGGGTAAATTAAAACATGACTGAAAATTTTTATTTCTTTTTCCATTCTTGTAATTGTTGTAAAAATGCGGCATCAGTAAACATGTTTTTTTGCCATTATTTCACTTTGCCCCGTTTCTTATTTATCTTATGTCTGCGGTCTGGATCAAAGGAATGCGGTGAGTAAACGGTAACACGATTGCTTTACATTCAATCGCAGAGATTGCTTTCTATTGGAATGTAAATAATTACATAATCTAAATCGGGTAAAGAGAGCGGTAAATCTTGGGATCCCTAGGCAAAATGCGTATATCGGCATCAAACTCACGAATTTCTCAAATTTAAGATTGACGTTTTGTTGACTTTTTCTGATCGATTTATCGTTTCGCTCCGATACAGTCTGCTTTCACGTTCTATTTTCGCTCCCTGCCTTGGTGTAATCACCTAAAAACAAAATTTATTCAGATCGTTGACTATTAATAATCACCTGAACGTTTTAATTAGCGATCTTTGATTGATTTTTATTCAAGTAGAAGACGGAGACGAACAGTAGTGCTGATTGCTACCAAACAATTTTAAAAAGCAATTGGAAACTTTGCTTTGATCTCTAGTTTTTTATTAAAGTTAACGACAAAATTACTGCAGAAACTAAGAGCCTTTGAAACTGCAATAAATTAAAAAATTAGTCTGATGGAGTGGTCTGAGTGAATGTGGAGGAAAATCTATTTCTATCCTAGCTTTTGGTTTTATAACAACGTCTTTACGAGTTGATTTTTCGCTCTGCGGATTTTAGTGTTTATATAACAAATGAAGGACGACAAAGAAAACAATAGGGGGTGTTGAAATAAGGGATGCATGGGTCAAACGTGGGTTTGTTTCGACTTGTTTCTCCCCGGAGGTGACTGTAGTGGTGTAACGGCTAGGATTGAATACCAATGCCGGTCTCCGAGGTCGTTTATTTCATTTTTTTTGTTTGACTATTGACATTCCATTATTCGGAAAAGTGTTTCGACACGTTTCTTTATGCAGCACCACATACAGCATCAAACTCGATTTCAAACAATCGGATTTTAATTATTGAAAAGATACCCAAGGGAGAGATGTGCTTGCATTTCGGAAGTAATGGCTGAGTTGAAGTTGGTAGTTGATTTTTCTGTTTTAGTAAGAAATCTCTGTGAAGTTTGCAAGATTTAATTATATTTTCTTTCTTATTATAGGCATAGCGTATAAAAGTTATAACTCGGTTTCGGTAATGCGAACATCATTGTTTCAAGAGATAAAGCGAGTTGGTAAATGTTGAAGTTGAAAAAGCACAGAGAGACAAAGTTTTTGAGGCGCTCAATCTAAAGTTTGACGTCAAAATGAAGTGTTCTGCAATGTTAGAACGATGACAGGCAATTTACCGTGAGATAGATAAAGATAACCGCCTCAATATCCAAGCTGGAAGGGGATGGATGTGGAGAGTAAGCCATTTCACTGATTACCTTTCCTTTTTACAAAAGAGAGATGTAATTACGTGGGTCAGATTCGAAAGACAAAGAACAACGATGAACTTTACTTCCTGTCATAAATTCCGCCACTTTTACAATATATTAAAAAGTTACCGACGAATGATATAGTATTTAATTTTACTGCTGTATATCCAAACTTTCCAAAGGCGAAAGATCGCAAATTGTCGCTTTAACTACCTCAAAAACACCACTTAATCCTTTTTTAATGCCCAATCTAAATTTGCAAACAAAAGCGCATTATTAAAGCAACAACTCCATTTCTGAACTCCTAAATGACCTGAAATAACAATTTCCTGTTCCGCATTATCAGTTCGAGCTGAAATATAATTTGCGGTTCGTGAATTTGTAAGTAGTCGAATACCAAGCACTGCATAATAGCCGAGGGACTAATGACGTCATACCTCACTCACGCACTGCTCCGGAGCCAACTCCGGGGTCACAATTCCGGTCAGCTCAGGAAATGCGATGTCGAGATGACCTGAGGCACGTGATCATCTAACTTGAAAATATAACTAAGGGAACGACTTGAATATTAAATCCTCGACTCAAGTTTTTATGACGTTTCATAACATTTGTACTGTGGATACCGAACGGATATTACCGATAATCCTAATCCCAAACGAAACGCCGGCCGCACGAATCCTTCCTACATCAATACTGGAAAAACGCGCCGCTTCAATTTTTTACTACAAAAATACATTACTTTTTAAGTATTAAAATCCAAAATCGAAATAAGCGCTTTTTAAATCTGCAAAAACCTTAATCGCTCTGTTATTGGAAAACTTTATTGTAGCCTACGGCAGATTAATATAATTCGGCGCTATGGGAGCTAAAAAAAAATTTTTTAATTATCACGACTACTTTTCTAATTCATTACACTTACAAAGCAATTTCAAAAACCAATATGGGGCCGCGTCTTTTTATGTCATTAGTCAACAAATTTTAAACAAAATTTGTTCTGGAGTCAATTCGAAAGTAAAATTGGCTCTTCACTCCTGAATTGACACTTTGATTTTTTAATATAATATGTCATTATTAAAGTTGAGATTTCTGCTTTCTAATAGAGTATTAAACTCGGTATTATCTTCTTTCATAACAAGATTCAGAGTGATTTTTGAAAATTTTTGGATAAAAATGTTGTTTTGTCAGCTTTCGAACGATTTTGTAAAAATCTTAATTAAAATGTTCGTAAAATTGTTATTAAATTTCGCGTTTCTGCATGATTTAAGTAGTTACAATCAAAGATCATAGATAACAATTATGCACCAACTTTTAAAAAGTTCTTGGTGGAATTTATTATAATTTAGATTAATAAATTAATTGTAATTGCGTAAATACAAGCTTCAAATTAATAAAGAATTGTTATTTAAGAGATTCCAGAAAAATGGTCCTTAGAGTGACTATCAAGCTTTTGGGTACTTCTCTAATTTCAATATTTGTAGTCATTTATTAATATACAATTTTAAAAATTGGCGATCTTAACAATTGGCTAAAGCAAAATAACTTCACCAAATTTCACAGATATTGATTGAGAGATACCAGAATTATATCACTTTTTACGACAAAGTCGAGTTTTTTTACACTCATCAAGTTTTAAAATTTGCAAACTTTGTGTTTGTGTATCTTTAGTTTTCAAATTTGACACACTTAAATAACAGTTCAAAAAAATCAATCTCGCTAAATTCCAAAATTTTTGACTGAGAGACAACCAAAAAATGACAGCTAGAGTGACACCATCAAGCAATCGAATAATTCTTAAATTTCAAAATTTGTAGTCAGAGTATTTATTAATCTACAATTTAAAATTTTTATAATGTCATTAATGCTGGACCTGATTGAGAGGAACAAATTTGAAATCAAAAAACTATTCCACTTTTTTCCAAATTTTGTTGACTACTGTAATATTTAATCAATTTGATCCATTGCAAACTTTTGAAAATAAGCTAATTACATAAAACATTATTTGCGTCAAATCGAATTATTGACATACTACAGCTAACCAACATGTTTGTCTGCATGCATTTAAAAAACATTAATTTACTATAAACTCAGCATGACTGCACAAACAAAATTTGCGTTAATTACGGAAAATTAATTTTTTGTTTAAAAGCCGCGACCTGAACGTGTTTGCAATAAAACATTGAGTATTATTTAACTTTTACAATTCAAATAAAGCAGTGAATATCTAGAAACATATCATTTTCAATTTGTCAATTTTAATGGAAATTGGCAACCTAAATTAAAGTAATTTGAAAATTAATAATGTAGAATATCAATAAAACTCACAAACAGAATTACAACAAAATTTATTATTAATCGAAACTTTTATTTGGGTAGCGCACATAGGGAGAATTAATGCACATCCACTTGGCCCTTTTCATATTCCGTCAGTATGTATTTTAGCCCGTTAGGCTATTAGCAAGTTCTGATTTGGAGATCCTAACCGGGATTTGTGATTGAAAAAATTGGCTTTAGTTAGAAATTGCCGACCCTCTTTATAATGCAAATCTGAAAATGCTGTCCCTCGAATTTCCCAGGCCCTTGTTAAACTTTACACACTACGTGTGAGTGCACTAGCATGAATATTCAAGTAAGTATTTGGGGTTTGGCAAACATATGCATGCATACGTGGTGGAAATATTACCTCAAAATAAGAAGCTCGGTAAAATACGTGTCAAATTATAACGATTCTAATCAACACTTTCATTTGGTAATAAAACGAAGTTGACTTCATTAAGCTTCAAAGTGACTTCATTTAGGTTTTTCCTAGAGGAGTATTAGCTCGTGTTTTATCGACCTGCGAACTTTATAAGGCCACAAAACTTAAAAGCATCAGATAAAAATGTTGGAAAAGTGTGAATGAATAGTTCACTAACTACACCCTATTAACTAAGTTAGACGAATAATCCTTGCAAATAGTTTACAAAGTTCTAGGAACAAAACATAAGATGGAAACTCCTTTTTCAACAACAAGTAGTTGAAATAGTCTCCAAGAGTAGCTTAACGATAACTCTTTTATTTACATAAGAGTTGACTGTTAAAAGTTACGTATTAAAAGACAGGAAATTATTAGGCACTTTTTAGCGAAAAAGTTACGACCGGTTGAAACTTTAAAAGAGATTTTTAGACTTCATAAAACTTCCTCATATATAGCAAGTTGTGGGACAAACTTGCTGAAACTTTGCTCCGACATACACTGTATCATTTATATTTTATACTTCGATTCATTTTTTTCTACCGGAATAAATCGCTTTACTTTGACGTCTAGTGCACCAAAACCCGCCACTTCTTACGTATTACCGCCGTTCTAAACTCATTCAATAAATACAGATATAAATTAAACCTTTCCGATCGTTCTTTTATTTACAACGGAAGCGCGTTCGTTAAATTAGTTCAAAAAATGTTATCGATAATGCACAATATTAGATTATTCTTCTAAAACAAGTTTGATTGGCGTGCGCTCTCCCAGAGATTATTTAATAATTCCATGACCTCGTCACAATTTGTTTCGCTGTCATTTCCGCTAATTCAATATCGCTGCGTCCACTGAATAAAAATTTTAAATATTAGCTATTAAACTAACAATGTTTATCATGAGCGTATTATAAAGCAGGTATTTTTAATTTAATCATCGCGCAAGGATAATTTTAAAGAGAATTTTAGATAGGAGAGAATCTTCCGCCATTGAAAGTTAATCTCGTTTTTTGCTTCTTTCTTAATAAGACTACATTTTAGAATTTCCGCTCTTACGATGACAGGCCAAAGATAAACGAATTAAGTTAGAGAAAAGTTATGCGAATATGGTAAAAGGTACGCTTTCTACTGAAAAACTATATTATCTTTATGTTGTAAATCAAAATAATGGCTACGATGAATTTGTATGCATCAACGGATAAAGATAATGTTATGCTTTGTAACTTTGATAAACAACGTGAAAAAAACAACTCTTGTATTAGCCGACGCAAATTACAAACAACTTTATTGAGAGCTTTCAGATTAACGACAGCTCTCAATCTTTGTTGAGTAAATAAACAACCATTCGATAAAAAATGCATTTCTTCACTTAAGTTATTTTTTTTATTTGTGAATCTTAACAATTTAATTCCTCAGTTCTCTATTATTATTTTGTTTACTACTAGCTTGAGAACATGTCATTATTTTGCCTGCTACCAAACTGTGAAACTAAATTTCTTTTCTAACAATAAATGAAAAAAGCGTATTTTGGCCAAAAAACAAAAAATTGACAAATGTTCATCGTTTGAGCCGGAATTTTTTTTCGCGAAAAATCGACTATCGAATTTTGGTCTTTTGAAAACATTTTCTAACGTAAAATGAACCGAGAAAAAGAATGGCGCAAGCCGCATTTCAATATCTCAAATAGTTTCCGAGATATTTAACTTTAAAAATTAAAAAAAAATGAGGAAAAATGAAAATCAACTTTCCGAAACTTTGATCGGCCATACCTCAGTTATTTGTTGTCGGATTTGAATTTAAATCCCAGATTTGGAATCTGCGGAAAATTCTGCGTACACTGATGTATAATAACTTAAGTTTACTCTGAAAAATTAGCGAGATATCGATATCAGAAGTTTGGCATAGTTTTAGTCATGAATTTTTGCAAAATTTTGCAAATTTTGACTGTAAAACAATCAAAGAACTATTTCTTATGTAAAAAATCGCGAGAAAAACGATGGCGCAAACCGCATGTCAATATCTGAAATAGTTTCCCAGATATCGAGAACGAATTGTTTCGAACCTTCAAAAATTTGGCCATCTGGCGACAACCCAAAAATTCAAACGACCGTAACTCAGTTATTTCTTGACGAAAATTGAAAATTCAGCGTGACATTCTGCGTAAAATGAAACCCAAATTTGTTGAGTTTGCTTCATAAATAAACTAGGCATAGGCCAAAAACTGTTTTGAGAACGTCATTTTAGGGTGATTTTCAATCAATGTTCTCAAAATAAAAACGACGTTTAATAGCTTTGAATTATACATCAATCGAAAGAGGAGCTCGAAGTCTATCTACTGGCTAAATTTGAGATCGATCAGAGAAATAGTTGACAAGCTATGGCCAAAAATAAAAAAAATGAAAAATTTTCATCGTTTGAGTCGGATTTTTTTTTCGCAAAAAATCGACTATCGAATTTTGGGCTTTTGAGAACGTTTTCTAACGTAAAATAAGCCGAGAAATAGAATGACGCAAACCGCATCTCAATATCTCAAATAGTTTCCGAGATATTTAACTTTAAAAATTAAAAAAAATGAGGAAAAAGGAAAATCAACTTTCCGAAACTTTGATCGACCATAACTCAGTTATGTGTTGTCGGATCTGAATTTAAATCTCAGATTTGGAATCTGCGAAAAATTCTGCGTACATCGCTGTACAATAACTTAAAATTACTCTAAAAATAAGCGAGATATCGGTATCAGAAGTTTGGCATAATTTTAGTCATGAATTTTTGCGAAAATTTGCAAATTTCGACTGTAGAAAAATCAAAAAAACTATTTCTTATGTAAAAAATCGCGAGAAAAACGATAGCGTAAACCGCATCTCAATTTCTGAAATAGTTTCCGAGCTATCGAGCACGAATTGTTTCGAACCTTCAAAAATTTGGCCCTCTGGCGACAACCCAAAAATTCAAACGACCATAACTCAGATATTTGTTGACGAAACTTGAAAATTCTCATGGTTTTGGATTCAGCGTGATATTCTGCGTAAAATGAGGCCCAAATTTGTTGAGTTTGCTTCATAAATAAAGTAGGCATTGGCCAAAAACTGTTTTGAGAACGTCATTTTAGGGTGATTTTCAATCAATGTTCTCAAAATAAAAACGACGTTTAATAGCTTTGAATTAAACGTCAGTCGAAAGAGAAGCTCGAAGTCTATCTACTGGCTAAATTTGAGATCGATCAGAGAAATAGTTGACAAGCTATGGTAAAAATTAAAAAAATGGAAAAATTTTCATCGTTTGAGTCGGAATTTTTTTTCGCAAAAAATCGACTATCGAATTTTGGGCTTTTGAGAACGTTTTCTAACGTAAAATAAGCCGAGAAAAAGAATGACGCGAACCGCATCTCAATATCTCAAATAGTTTCCGAGATATTTAACTTTAAAAATTAAAAAAATGAGGAAAAAAGAAAATCAACTTTCCGAAACATTGATCGTCCATAACTCAGTTATTTGTTGTCGGATCTGAATTTAAATCTCAGATTTGGAATCTGCGAAAAATTCTGCGTACATCGCGGTACAATAACTTAATATTACTCTAAAAAATAAGCGAGATATTGGTATCAGAAGTTTGGCATAGTTTTAGTCATGAATTTTTGCGAAAATTTGCAAATTTCGACTGTAGAAAAATCAAAAAACTATTTCTTATGTAAAAAATCGCAAGAAAAACGATAGCGTAAACCGCATCTCAATATCTGAAATAGTTTCCGAGCTATCGAGCACGAATTGTTTCGAACCTTCAAAAATTTGGCCCTCTGGCGACAACCCAAAAATTCAAACGACCATAACTCAGATATTTGTTGACGAAACTTGAAAATTCTCATGGTTTTGGATTCAGCGTGATATTCTGCGTAAAATGAGACCCAAATTTGTTGAGTTTGCTTCATAAATAAACTAGGCATTGGCCAAAAACTGTTTTGAGAACATCATTTTAGGGTGATTTTCAATCAATGTTCTCAAAATAAAAACGACGTTTAATAGCTTTGAATTATACATCAGTCGAAAGAGGAGCTCGAAGTCTATCTACTGGCTAAATTTGAGATCGATCAGAGAAATAGTTGACAAGCTATGGCCAAAAATAAAAAAAATGAAAAATTTTCATCGTTTGAGTCGGAATTTTTTTTCGCAAAAAATCGACTATCGAATTTTGGGCTTTTGAGAACGTTTTCTAACGTAAAATAAGCCGAGAAAAAGAATGACGCGAACCGCATCTCAATATCTCAAATAGTTTCCGAGATATTTAACTTTAAAAATTAAAAAAATGAGGAAAAAAGAAAATCAACTTTCCGAAACCTTGATCGACCATAACTCAGTTATTTGTTGTCGGACCTGAATTTATTACTCTAAAAAATAAGCGAGATATCGGTATCAGAAGTTTGGCATAGTTTTAGTCATGAATTTTTGCGAAAATTTGCACGTCATTTTAGGGTGATTTTCAATCAATGTTCTCAAAATAAAAACGACGTTTAATAGCTTTGAATTATACATCTGTCGAAAGAGGAGCTCGAAGTCTATCTACTGGCTAAATTTGAAATCGATTGGACAAGTTTACAAGCTATGGCCAAAAATAAAAAAAATGAAAAATTTTCATCGTTTGAGTCGGAATTTTTTTTCGCAAAAAATCGACTATCGAATTTTAGGCTTTTGAGAACATTTTCTAACGTAAAATGAGCCGAGAAAAAGAATGGCGTAAACCGAATCTCAATATCTCAAATAGTTTCCGACATATTTATCTTTAAAAACTACGAAAAATGAGAAAAAATAAAAATCAACTTTCCGAAACTTTGATCGACCATACCTCAGTTATTTGTTGTCGGATTTGAATTTAAATCCCAGATTTGGAATCTGCGGAAAATTCTACGTACACTGATGTATAATAACGTAAGTTTACTCCAAAAAATTATCGATATCAATATCAGAATTTTGGCATAGTTTTAATTATAAATTTTTGCGAAAAATTACAACTTTCAACTTTTGGAAAATCTAAGAACTATTTTGTATGCAAAAAATTGCGAGAATCCCAAAAACCTAAAGTGTATCAAATTCCAATGACATGAAATTTAAAATCAAAAGTTTTGCAAAAGTACAGACAAATCGCAGGATCGAAAGATCAATAATAAAATATCTATGGCGCTTAAAATGGTGGATCTGCCCGATCTAATTTTCAAGTTGCTGGCGAACCACCGGAAGCTGGAAATCAGACTACCGGAAGTCCTTTTTTTAAATCGTCTGCAAAGAACAGCTTTACTTTTTGTGCATTAAAGGAGTTTCTTAATAACTACAAAGCTTGGTACATGTTCTAAAGTAGTAAATCCAATAAAAAGTCAGCAAGAAGTCGTGGATCCACCCACTCGTAGAAACTTGCGTGCACTTCCTCCTAGTTGTAATAAAAAGTTTTTAGCTGTTGAGTTGGTTTCGGTTGAGTAGGTACTGTGAGAAAATGACAAAGTGTTCTTATTCTCGGCGACATTATCAGGCCCAACTTGCTCATAAAAATGACCTGGCACCCTTAAACGTCATGTGTAACGCCCATATTCATATGTCATAGCGTCGGCAGTCTACGAATAAGGAGTTGATGACATATTGTAGAACATCCAACTTACTCCATGACTTTCATATTTCAAATTAAGTGAACGTTTTATTAGACTTTCAAGTCGAGTGGGTTTTTCGCTTTTCATTTTCTGCCTTGTGAATAACTTATGGTCTATAAGTAGATGCCGCCTAAACAAATGTGCTCATAAGTTAATCCTATTTTCAGGTGCGAGCAAGTTTAAATTGCATGGAATCAACTCTGAAAGATAACTTTCAAAACTCAAAACTCAAACAGTTGCCAACGCCTTTATAGAGACATGGAATTTGGTGTAATTAAAACTGGAAACTAAAAATTAAAAAAATCACCAGGTGACTTTAGTGCTATTAACTGGAGTGCTAGACGACTGTGGGATATAGTCTAATGTTTTATGTTACTTCAGGGATTTCGAGATAAGTGATAACCGCATTGTGGAGGTAATATTATATATGCATCCGTGGAATTCATGGACTAATGCTTTCCAATGCATTAAAACATTCATGTTAGTATACATGCGAAAAACAAACATGTAATTTTAATACCGAGCTCAGTTTTTCCAGCAACAAAAAAAAAGAGCTTCAGTTGAATGAAATTTTATAAAAACATGATTTTTACAAAAAAAATTCGACAAAAAAAACCCACTCGTTATTTTCTTATCATGTTTTATTAAAATTTCATTAGAAGGAGAATCAAATATGTAACTCTACGTGGACTGAGAACTGTAATAATTACACTAGTTTACAAGATTTGATATCCCACAATGAAAGATTAAATCTAGAAGAGTTTTTAAGGAAAATTCAAAACTAAATACAGAAAAAAATTATGACGTCTGGTATTTTACTTATACAGGGTGTCTTTCTAAATTGACTACAAGCTCATATCTCCGTTTATTTTTGAAGAAAAATTTTGAATTTTCGCACAATCATAGAAGGCCATATGGTGCATCTTTCAAGACTACTACGCTCACTGTAAGTCGCAAACTCAGCCTACTGTGATTTTTTGAATAGAGGAATTTTTCAATACTTTGCTTCGAGTCAGAGATATGGATTAAAGTTATTAAGAAAAGTTGCTTATAATCAAATTTAAAGTTTTTACAGATTTTAGCCAAAAATTCAAATTTTAAATTTAAAAAATATTGCATCTTGCGTATCATTCCACCCACAAATGAATGCTTTCCTACGCATAAAAAAAATCCGGAGAAAAATCCAGAGGTGATAAAATTATGCCCAATGGATTTTTGTGATCACAGTGGACGGGATATAAAAAAAAAGAAATTTGTAAACTAGTGTTATTATTTATTCGTGACATTTCGTGAGTCATTATCTAATTACCTTAACAAACAACAACTGATACATAAAACAATAAAGTACAACAAAAACGTTTTATCCAGAAATCACTTCATGTAAATTGGTACTTTATAGTCTTTCGTAACACGCAGTTTTACAACACTGGTCACAGTTTTATTGTTTTTTTATTGTAAAATCGATGGCACACACCTTTAGATTCTTTTATCTGTCAATACCTCTTTTCGTGGGTGTAATGTAGTAAACCAATTTCTGTGTGAACGCGAATATGTTCTTATAAAAATAATAATTAAATGCAGGCACTACTGTAAATAATAGAGTAAGATTAAGTTCAGCGGTCCTTATCACATACAGGCATTAACTATAATCTGGATAAAACTGCTGCAAAATTGTTTCTCTGCAGATAATCTTTAAAAGTTAAACGTAGCTCGAGTAAATTACCATGTAATAGTACGCAGTACGAGATTGTTAAATTTAGTAGAAAAATCTGCCAACAATAGAAAATTAGAGCCCTGCAGTAACTTGAGAGTGTATTCTTTATGTTCATGAATAACTCTTGTTTTTTGTAAGCATCAAGGTAAAACAAAACGAAGATAAGATTATCGTCCCTACTTTGCATACAACACACGAAGACCCTTTAACAAACAGAGAAAAAGAAATATAAAAACCGTCTTAAGATGATGTGCATATTTTAACTCGGGATACGTGTCTTTCGTATTCTTGCACTATTGCGTCTAGGAAAAAAATAAAAATGATTGTCCGTCATTGTAGAAAACACGAAAAGGCGAACAAAACCAATTTAGATTTCTGAGACTCGCTGACATACATTGAATTCCTGGACAATGACAAGCTCGAGCCTTTACAGTTAACAGCATTGATAATTCTAGCTTATCAAGCATTTACACAATTACCAATGCCATTAGCAAATACGACAATAAATGTCCTCTCGAACAATCCTCATAAAAGGTGGTCAACCAACTATACACCCTCTTTATCTAAAATTAGACTGAAGGCAACAGCCCTTCTATCACAATAATAATCGCAGATCAACAGGGGAGAGGATTAATGATGTAGAGCCCCTTTAAATTTTATTCGGCTCATTTATCGTCAGCTAAATCATCTTTGACATCCGGCTGACGGGCGAGAAATATTTCTAATCGCAACTCGGAGTGGAGCGCAAGGATAAATATTCTGTAGCTAAATATAAATTAAAAAAAATTTTTATGGAATAATATATTGTTACAATCAGCGATATTAAAAAAAACATAAAATGTATTAGATTAGCGAGTTTTGTTTTTTGCTGCCACGTCTTAACCACTCATTTTATTACTGTTTTTTTTTTAAGTTTTAATTCGTTTTTTCAAAGGTTTGCTAAGAATTTCACCTAACAAAAGTTAAATTGAAATTCCCGCCGCCCGCGTCGCCAACAGCACCGCACGAATAACCCCAATACCCACCCGATCATCTGTCCACTTTTGTTTTCGTTTAGTTTATTGCACGGGGTATTAGCTTCGAGGCGAATTTGGTTTATAAATTATCTAGTTCCAAAAATGGTCAAACAGGTGGCGTCTCAAACAAATGCAGGAGCTGAGCATGCGCGAGGTTTGCGCGCTGTCGACAAATTTCACAGGCGACCCTCTTTACAATTTACCTTATTTTAAAAACTGCAATTTTGACCGATTTCCTTGAATGAATGTTTTTATTGTCAATATGATTGTTCTTATTGATTTGTTATGGTTACTTGGTAATTTAGATATATCGCTCACTTACAATTATTACAAGAGTGGAAACGGTGTCTTTACCGTTTTTTCACCAAATTACTATTCATTCATTACAATTAAAAAAAAATCAATAATATACATATTTTCTATGTCCCCTACAACTACGTAGTTGTAAGGGCCATCATTTTTTCCTATTGTACTACTTCTTACTTAAAATCTTGTAATGTTGAATGAGCAATGCTAAGAACTTTTCTTTCTCAGTATATTGTTAATATTAAATAATAATATTATTAATACTGAGGCTACTGATCGTCAATTTTATTGTTGGTTTGATTTTAAATTAAAATAGTTTATTTTATTAGTTTGTACTTATTGAACTATTCAAGCAATCACATCACCCAATTTCTTTTGGTATTGTTTCAATCACTTTACAAACAAATTGGTAACTAATGATTACAAATAAAAAAAAGCTTAACAAAAATGAATTCAACGGGATTCGAACAGGTTGACTCCTAATTTCTGCTTTGAAGTTCATAAAAATTATGCAAGATAGCGCTTTAACATTACCCCTTCCAATTCATCTTGTCTTCAGCCAGCATCGAGAAATCTTGCAAAGTGCCAAGGTTACAAACGATTATTCAAGCTGGAAATACCATGCATTGCATCAATTCAACAGGAACTTGCGTGGCGCAGAAGTCTGCGTGGTAGGCTCGGGAACAGTCCGAATGAGTCAGAGAGTTCGACTAGGGTTCGAATCCCGGCGAGAGCTTTTACACTTTTTTTTGCGATTTAGTACATGAAAATTATGCATGATGGCGCTCTTTAGAAACAGCTTGGAACAATGGAGTCAGTGTTCTGTATTACCTATTCTGTGGTTTATTGTCAAACTGTCAAACGATGCCAGCAAGGGTGCTTTTAGGAATTTGGGATTCCTCGCAGTGCAAAAGTGTAGAATTAGAAATAAAAGACTTAAACAGCAAAGTAGAAGTCGTGAAAAATGAAGCTATCAAGATATTAAATACCCCACAAGTACCAATTGGTAAGCCAATGACACATCAAAAAAATTTGAGGTTATAGTTTCTTTGTTTAGAGTTGGTATACTGCGGACTAGTGTTAGAGAATGACCAGTCCTTGTCTTCCTATGGAATAAGATATGGAGCTACAATTTACGTTGTTGAAAAGAATCTCCCTCAGAATGTCTCTAAAGGAAGAGCTCTTTCAGAGAAAGAAGTGCAACAACTTGTGGTGGCTTTTAGGGCTTTTACGTTGTCGTCAGGGTATCGAGCTGCGCTACAGGTTTGTATCCACAACTCTTGTTCTTATTTTAACGTGAATTTGGTGTGTTAATAGAGGCTATCCCGTCCTGAGGTCTTAGAAACGATAATCGCGGCAACTCCTGGCCTTGCAGATGACCCTGCAGCTATAGCCATCATCCAAGACCCAGAGCTCATCGTCCATATGTCAGACCCTGATACTATAAGAAGAGTGTCTGATAAACACCCAGCTTTGATTGAAGCTGCCAACTACATAGCAGCGCACATTCATGAAGAGCAAGCAAATGCTGATCCTTCTCAAGCTGGGACAAGCACTGGCTACTCTTATTCATTGGAAGCGCTCTCAGATGATGAAGAAATGGATACATCAATGAGAGAACCCCATCCGTTATCTAGAAACACTTCTTACAATGCTATTACCGCCGCCCAGTTAGCTGCTGCAATTGCTAATGCCACCAACACTACATTTAACACAAATAGTGCTGGAATGCCACCGACACCTACAACCTCCGGAAATTTGATCACTAGTGAAATGTTTAGCAATGCAATTCAACAGGCTCTAGGAGGAGCTCCTACCACCCCAAGTAGAGAAGTGGAGAGTTTAGAGAGTATAACAAGAAGATTGCAACCACAGCTGCAACAAATGCACGAGATTGGACTCAGGAATGATTCTGTGAATATTAGGGCTCTTCAGGCGACTGCTGGGGACGTAGAAGCCGCAATTGACTTGGTTTTCAATGGCGCAATCGATTAATAGCTTAAAGCTTCAATTGTTGTAAATTTGTAATATGTTTAGCATTTAATAAAAGTCTTACTAAACCATAAATAGTTTAAATACGCACTGAAAAGGAAGCATGAGTTAGGAGCCACAGGAAATTGGTATAAACTGGAAAACCTGTTTCTCTCAAATCATTTTATTAGAACTTACGTTAAAAAAACCAACACTCTACTTGAGAGGAATGAACCTAGAGCTGTGAGTGGCACCAATACCGGGCCTGCCGTGTTTTACGGGTTTGTAAGTCAGTGAGAATTCTCCCAAATAGTGTCCAATCATCTCAGGTTTGATTTCAACCTGGGTAAACGCTTTACCGTTGTAAACACCCACGATTGAACCGACCATCTCGGGCACAATGATCATGTTACGCAAATGCGTCTTCACGATTTCGGGTTTTTCTAGTGGGGGCGCCTCTTTTTTAGCTTTGCGGAGTTTCTTCACCAAAGCCATCGGTTTACGTTTAAGACCGCGGCTAAAACGCCTTCTTGCACGGCAATGCATCAGTTCCATTAATTGTTCACTACGAAAAATAAAGAGTTTGAAATGTGAACTCACGTTTTGAGGTTAGGTGCTTACTTTGGAAGGTCTAGAAGTTGGTCCAAATCGACACCTCGGTAGGTGAACTTCTTGAAGGTCCTCTTCTTCTTGACTTGCTCATCAGCCTACAAAGCGCGGTATTAACAACGTTTGGAAATAACATGCCGTACAACAAAATAGGAACACATAATACAAAGTTGAGAAAAATTGGAAATAAACACTCACTTTATCAGCCATGGTGAATTAAAAAATGTTCAAACGATTTCTTGCTAAAAATTCACGAAGATGGTTATTATTTCCGAAGATATTTGTTTTCAGCAACAAATAACTTCGTCCGCCATTAACTGTGACGTAAAAAGACCGGGGAACTTTTTGTTTCCCCCAAACTGGACCGCACTGCAATCGAACCAACCAATCCAAAAGAGGAGGGAAATTCAAAATATAAATATTGAAAAAGGTTTATTTAAGTAAAAATCATGTAAAATCGACGGTCTGCGTAACTGTTGCTTCATTATCTTTCTTCAACTTCGATACTTTCTTCTTAATCTCCAACTTCCGTTTCTTGAAATTCTTACAATAAAGATCATAAAGCGCCTTTATTTCTTTAATATTGTTTTTTGTAATGTCCCAGGAACGTGAAGGACCCTCACACTCCATTTTAGTTGGGTCAATTTCTTTAGAATAATCAGGGATTTCAACCCCCAACCTTTTGGCCACTTTTTCAAGCACGTCATCAACATACGTGCTTATAATTAAATCGGCTTTTTTGTCCTACAACAAAAAATACAGATTTTGTATAAACTAAACGTGATTGTTACGTGTTTAGTTGGTTGTAAATTCACGATTACAACTTTTCCTCCGTATTTTTTGCACCTCAGAGGCAAGTTTCCACTAGGAACAATCTGTAAAGTTGTTCCCAGACAGATATTCAGATCTGCAACACTAAAAACAACAATTTATGATTTTTTTACACCGCTGAATTTACCTTGAGTGATAATCAGACATTTCTAGGTCTTTGTCAGGCAAACCATGCTCCCAATCTAAGATTGTGTCAAATAATTTCCCCCTACAAGGTCTTCCTTTGAGTATTCTTTTACAGTCAGTATCTAAACACTTTTTTCCCACAGTTTCAGCAGGGGAAGATCTTATAAACTGACAATCACAAAAATTGCATTGCTCTATGAACATATTACCATGCAGTTCTGCAATGAATTTCCTATCAACTCCACTCTTTAAATGTAATCCATCAATATTCTGACTAATTACATAGTGAACATATTTCTCGTCAATTAATTTTTTTATAGCCATGTGAGTTTTAGTTGGTACAGCTTCATTGAAGGAAATATCAATGTTGGGCTTTTTCCCTTGTTTTTCAAGAGTCCACACACCATTGGGGCCTCTAAAATCTGGGATTCCCGCTGATGTGCTTATACCAGCACCAGTGTGAAGTACTACATGTCTAGCATTTTTAATCCATTCAGCTAGTTTCTCACACTTATCATTAACAACATCAGGGCCATCAAATCTCTAGAAAATTTAATGAAAAAGTGACAAAAAAAAATACTGTTACCTCTGGAGCCCCCAGAACGCCTTTGTGCTCATAGGGCGACAACCCATCGGCGTAATTACACGACATTATGGTTTACTTCTTGTAATTATCCACTTTTCACAGAGGACACCGCTTCAGCCCAAAAAGACTGAAATAAGCAAAAACCCGTTTCCTAATTTTTTTGCACTCCCAAAACTTACCGCCGCGTTATCATAACATGCTCATAAATTTGAAGACGCCTTTTATGGCCAAATCTTTTATTTTTATTTATACATTTCAAGGAAAGTGAGGTTAATATTAGTAACTTTCGGTTTGTCACCAGAAAACTGACAGTTGACAGTGCGTGCGTGACGGCGTCGAAGCCGATTTTGTGGTTAATAAATGGGACAGCGTTAATAATTTTAGTTTTCGTGTATTTATTTGAGTGAAAATGAGTCGTAGACGACCCCACGAGGAGGAGGACGGTTATGGTAAGCCCCTCAGTGTCCACTCATTCTTCTGTAGTTAAACAACCCCCATTTTAGACCGTGCCTACCGAAAACGCAGAAGAGTTTCTGAAAACCAAGAAATAGAAGACCGTTTGGAGTCTCTAATTTTACGTGTTGGCGAGAAGAGCACATCCTCTCTTGAGTCGAACTTGGAGGGCTTGGCCAGCGTGCTAGAAGCGGATTTGTCGACGTTCCGCGTGAAGATTTTAAGAATTTTGACTGACTGTGCTATAAAAATGCCAGAGAAATGCACGATTTATACGACTTTAGTTGGTTTGCTGAACGTGAAGAATTATAATTTTGGAGGCGATTTTGTAGAGTACATGGTGAAGAATTTTAAAGAGTCTCTTAAGAATTGCAAGTGGGATGCAGCCCGCTATGCACTCAGGTTCTTGGCCGACTTGGTGAACTGTCACGTAGTTTCCGCACCGTCTCTTCTTCAGTTGTTGGATAATATGATTGATGCAGCTAATGAGGACAATGTCCCTCAAGTATGACGTCGTAATTTTTTTTATACATATCTTTATTCGTTTTTAATAGGTACGTCGCGATTGGTACGTTTTTGCCATCCTGAGCACCCTCCCTTGGGTAGGGCGCGAGCTATATGAAAAAAAGGAGCAATCTCTGGAACACTTACTAGTACAAATTGAAGTTTTTCTGAATAAAAGAGCCAAGAAGCATCATAATGCCTTAAGAGTTTGGGCTGTGGATACTCCTCACCCCCAAGAAGAATATCTAGATTGTCTATGGTCACAGATAAGGAAGCTCAGACAGGACAACTGGGCTGAAAAACACATCCCAAGACCTTATCTAGCGTTTGATTCCATCCTCTGTGAAGCTTTGCAACACAGTTTACCATCAATTTTACCACCCCCTCATCATGACTCTTACCAGTATCCAATGCCTTGGGTTGTGTTCCGTCTTTTTGATTACACAGATTGTCCAGAAGGTCCAATTCTACCAGGTGCTCATTCAATTGAACGGTTTTTGATAGAAGAGCACCTTCATTCAATCATTGAAATGTATCATCTAGAGAGAAAAGATTGTGCTGCTCATCTCCTCAACTTCCCGTACAAGTTAAAAATCCCGCTAGAATACTGCATAGTCGAGTGTATATTCGCCGAATTATTTCACATGCCCACGCCGCGATATCTCGAGATTGCTTATGGAGCTATTTTGATAGAGTTATGCAAGTTGCAGCCTTCAACAATGCCTCAAGTGTTAGCTCAAGCCACGGAAATGCTTTTTATGAGGATTGATTCTATGAACGTGTCTTGTTTTGATAGATTTGTTTGTTGGTTTTCTTACCATTTGAGCAACTTTCAGTTTAGATGGTCTTGGGAGGATTGGGATAGTTGTTTGACGCTTGATTTGGAACATCCCAAGCCGAAGTTTATTAGAGAAACTATGTTAAAGGCAATGAGGTTGGTTAGTGATAAATTTGATAACAAAGCGACTGCAATTTATTTTTTAGAATGTCTTACCACCAAAGAATTAGGGAGATCTTACCTGATTCCTTCAGCTGCTTCATACCAGTCAAGCCAGAACCAGACTACAAATACGCGAAGGAAGGAGCCGGTAAGTTTTTCATTAAAAAACGTTTTGATTATTCAATCGATTGAACAAACGGATTAGTTGATTATATAACTTTTTTTTCACAAAAAATTCCCAATTATGCTTTTTTATCATCTTAACGACATTAAATATTTATTTTAATACCAAAAATAAAATTGTTACACTATTTGGAAGCTTCTTGACTATTTTTGCAACACAAGAAGTAGCAAACTTAACAATAAATAATATAAAACTTTTTTGGGTGTACCATTAGAGCAGAACATAATAAAAATCGACCACCTTTTATATCACAGAGGCTTCAACTTGAATACTGCTTAAACTGTATCTTTCTTTTTTTCATCATCTACATTCACTCTTCTTAGACTTTTTCTTCTAGCAGTGAAGCTCCTTCTTCTATACTTTGGTTGTCGCGTTGTTTTCCGGTTCAGATAATCGATACTCCTAGCATGATTCACCAACTGCAAAGCTATATCATCAAAGGCTTTCTTAGTTTCACGAGTTTTTTCCGTCGTCGACGATACCCCTTTGTAAATCTTATAGTCAGTGAGTTCAGTTTCTTGAACGTCGGCTCTCACTGTTGGCTCGACCTGCGATTTCGTTCCATCTCTCTTATTTATCTCGAAACTGATAGAAGTACTATAACTTTGTTCCGTCGACGGTCCAGTTGTGGTACTAACAATCGTACGCTTCCTTCCAGGAGAGTAGAAATTATTATAAATGATTTTAGTAGTATTAGAAACCGGTCGTTTTGTCACTTTCGAGCTGTGTTTAATTTGCTTGGAACGACGACCACCGAACAACGCCTTCGATATGTCTGACTGAATAACCCGCTTTGTTGTCATTTGTGGAAGTTCGGTCGTTGTTTTCACTGCCGCAGTACCGAAAATATCGTCCTCATCAAAGTCTTTCTTCGAATCCGTGATTTTTGGAGGCTTTTCATTATCGGAAACCACCAAAAAGTCATCTGTGGTTGACGAAGCGATCGGTACTCTTTTTCTAGTTGTTTTCACTGTTGAAAGTGCCGTGACACGCGCCGGTGTTGTCTCCACAACGGTCGTTGGTAGATTTGATTGAGTTGATTGTGGTAAAGTCGTACCTTCTGTGATCGTCGGTTCGCTCTCAAAGTAGTACACTGAAGTAGTGGTCGGAAACTTCACAATTTGGGTACTTGGTAAGTGGTTGGTAGTCGGAACTAATGTGTTCGTGGTAGTACCAGCTTTGGTTGAGGTATCAAAAGTATATCCGAAAAGAGTCGTCGGTTTTGAGGCGAAAACTGTAAACACGGGAGTCGTAGATTCATAAACTGAGGGAACTCTTCCAGTTGTGATCGTTGGTTGTCTGATCGTCGTACTTCCCGATGTTGTACTTTGTTGTACCTCCCTGATTGTCGTAGGATTCGGCGCTGGAACAGTGTAGAGAATTGTACCTCCCGTTGTGCTTTGTTGTCCCTGCCTGATTGTCGTAGGATTCGGCGCTGTAACTGTATAGAGAGTTGTACCTCCCGTTGTACTTTGTTGTCTCTGGTGGATTGTCGTGGGATTCGCCGCTGTAACGGTATAGAGAGTTGTACCTCCCGTTGTACTTCGTTGCTCCTCAGTGGTACTAACCGGTACGAGAATTGTAGTTCTCTGTTCAGTGTAAGGAACTTTTTCAATAACAGTAGTTGTTTCGTGCCTCGGCGTGAATTTCTCTGTGATTGAAGGTTGAGTCACAGTACTGGAACCGTACGGAACTGTCGTTTCCTTTCTGTCCGGAGGCGGTAGCTGCTCATTTGTACCCTTCGGACTTGTTCTGATCGGAACTTCAGTCACAGGGTGCATCGGTTCCGTCGATGTGAGTGGTCGTACCTCAAACTGCTCAGCTTGCGTTGTAATGGGTACCGTGACTTTGTTGTACCGCGTTGTAAAAACATCAAAGTCTGGTAATGTTGTCTTTTTCGTTGGTTTGGGCGTCGTTGCTGTGACTGGTCGTACCTCAAACTGCTCAGTTGTGATCGGTATGGTGTTGTACTCCGTTGTAAAAATATCAAAGTCTGGTACCGTTGTTTTCCTCGTAGGTTTGGACGTTGTCGCTGTGACTTTCGGCGACGTTGGTATATCTACTGGTGTGTAATAATGTACTGTTGTTACCGGCATTGTAATCGGTTTTGGCGGTTGCGGCGTTGGTACCTGCGTTGTTGTTTGATAAAACAAATCAGGTTCTGAGTACTTCGTCACTTTCGTTGACGGGAACTTGATAGTAGTTGGTGCTAACGTATTTTGGGTCAGCGGTACTAGATGACCATCGGTGGTCTGTATAAACGTCGTTTGCGGCACGAGGGTGGTAACGTAAGTTGGTTTAACAGTTGTCTTGTCAGTTGGTGAGAACCGGTGAGGTACGTTCGAGGTTTTAGACGCTAGAGATTCTATCAGTTTTTTGTATAATTCGTACTCTTTCGGATCAATCGTAGTGTGATCGTTGTACTGATTCTGCGGATGATAAGACGAATAGAATCCGGGAAAACTATGCAATACGTGTTTGAAACCGTCAGGTCCGACGCCGATCAAGATCCCTGGTTTAAAGTGACCGCTTCCGGTCTCTTTGTGATCTTCGTTCTGCTCCACTGGTTGATTCTTGTACCATTTATCCCCGCTCAAGTAATTCGTGGAAGACGCACGAGGGTTGCTTCTTATCACGAAAATGTGACCAGGGACATTATAATTGATATATCCGTGTCTCCGGACTAGTTCTTCGTTAATTTCTGAAGTAATCGGTGATATTGTGTATTCTAACTCAAACACGTGGCCATACTGAGGGTCTCTGTGTCGTATCCTCTTAACAGTCCACAGCGCGAGGAGTTTATGATGATGTCCCAAACTTTTCCAAAGATGACACTGAGGAGATTCCGCGCATCTCGGATTATGACAATCATTACACTCGTCCTGATCCGAGTCCTGGAGGAATTTAAAACCCTCAGCGGTTACGTAAAGTTGTCCTCTTGCTAACACTGCGATGTCACCGAAAGGGCTCGCATGGTTTTGTCTCCCTAAAAAGGGAGCCTCCAGGAGTTGCTCGCGGAGAGTTGGCTCGGTGTAGTGTTCCCGTAAAAGAGCCTGATGAACTGATTCACGAAGACCTAATTCCCAATCGGTGAACTGCGGCGTATCAATGTGCCGACGAAAGTTTCGCACGCGTTGATGATCCACTCTTGTGGTAATTGATGATACTTCGCAAGGTTTAATTATCTGAAAGTTAGAAATGAGATTGGTAATGATGTAATCTGAACTTACCAAGTAGTAAAAAAGACAAAAAAGTGTTAAGTATCCCATGATTATTGGGCACCCGCGCTCTGCACATGTCACCCACGATCTACCATCACTGACTAAGTTTTCGCTCTACTCAAGAACCCCACCGATGATCCTAGAAGCTTTCAACATAGATATTTCCTAGCACAATTGTCTGCTTTTCTGCGCACTGATGAACAATAATTATATTTTTACGTGTGTGCAATAATAATATTACCTCATTTAGAAAGATGCCAAGATTATCCGAATTTTAATTCGCATCTGATAATTAAAATAAACGTTTTGTGGTAATTCTACTTGCTAATTTTCGAATTACATACAATAGTTGTCCAAAAAACGACCTCATTAAAAATAATTTGATTAATATAATGAAGTTCGGGATTTTTCTTCAATTTATATTTTTATGTGGATAGTTAAATCTGACCTTGTCCATTGTAAAATAATGACACTGGGCCTGGGATTTTTTAATTATTATTAAAAATGGTTTTCACTGGGCTATTATGATTTGTTTATTGTTGTAAGATCTTGATAAACTTTACAGCTTCATTGTTTGTTAAAATTGTTAACCAATATCTTGGGATCATCTTCGTTTTATAATTATTGTCATCGGCTGAGGTTTTGGTGATTTATTTTCGTTTTTAGACTAATGAAATACGCAACTCTAACATGTCAGTTTTTTAGTCAAATTATTATTATACAGAAGAAATTGTTGAGTTGGGAGGACTTATATTATTATGTAACGATCAGTTTTTTGCCTATTTCAAATATTTGATTGTCGGCAGTGATTTTTGCCCGTTTTTTTTATCTCGAATTTCCTATCTTATTCAGATTGAAAGTCACGTTTTCCGTCCTCATTACCTAAGACCCTATTTGCGTAAAATTAGGCCCTGTAATAAAATATTTTCATTTTTATTGCACAAATTCATTAAAGCTGATAACATCTCGCACTTGTGAAACTTGAGATGATTGTTCGCTGCTTCTAACTGTCCTTGGTTTCGTAGGGAAATTTAAAGGGAAAATTCGCCGAATAACCTTCTACCTTGAACTTAATTGCTCGCTACGAAAAAAGCGTATATGAATTCGTGTGTTTGTATCTGAAATTCGCATCTTCACGCTCGTGGGTTTCGAAACGAAAAACAATAATGAAAGTGCATGTTACATGACGAAGATTACAATTGTTTGAAGCGGCGAAACACGTGAACAATCATAACAAGCTTGACATAATTGGTACAGAAGGAAAACCTGTACATTTTATAATTACGTAGGAAAAGTTGATACGAAAGTGTCTAATTCTTGTAATTCTTGCTTCAGTGAGCTTGTCATGAAAATTGTGCGTAATGTTACATAAATGAGAGCTACACTACAGTTCCGGTCTTCCTGCGCGAAGTTCCTTTAAATCATTCTAAAACGTAATTTTATTATTATTACTTAATAAAGACCGACCTTGAGATGCCTGCTCTTTAAGTTTTTTAAGTAGCACAAGAATTAATTCAAGCCGTGCATCAGTAAAATCATACGAATTGTGAAAAAAACGTACAGCAACAGTACTTTCCTGCGATGGTGAAACTTTCCTAAATTATGAAATTTTTTTCATGCATAACGAATACAGGCTCTTAGGTCTTCAAGTGGTGGAAAATGCATCATTCTTTTGTGCACATTTCCTTTAATTTCACGCATTCCCTCATAATTTCAGCGTCCCTTCCTGGTACCTCCGCCGCACATCAACTGGTAGTGTCGATTCGCCAGAAATGCACCCCTGAAGAAGTCCTTGGCGTGTTGAAAGATCTTCCAAATCCTCGATCGGAGGAAGAGACTGACAGCAGATTCAATCCGCTGAAAATCGACGTCTTCGTGCAGACGTTGCTTAATTTGGGCTCTAAGAGTTTCTCTCATAGCTTCGCGGCGATATCGAAGTTTCTTTACGTTTTTAAGGTACGCGACAGTTTCATGAGAACTCAATTTCACGTTTGTTTAGATTTTAGCAGAGTCGGAAGAAGCCCAAATATGTGTCTTAAGAAACATGTTTGAATTGTGGCACCACCACCAACAAATGATGGTCGTGCTGGTGGACAAAATGTTGAAGATCCAAATCGTTGAGTGTTCAGCCGTTGCCAATTGGATTTTCTCTAAAGAGATGACCGGGGAATTCACCAAGACGTATCTATGGGAAGTCCTCCACTTAACCATTAAGAAAATGAACAGACATGTTATTAAGTTAGGTGGAGAATTAGCTGAAGCTAGAGAAAAGTTAGCACGTGCTGAAAGCAGCGAGAGCGAGTCGGAAGATGAGGATTCCAAGAAGAAACAGTCGGACTCCGAAAAACCAACGGAGGAGTACGTTGAAAGAATGGAAGAGAAACTGGAAGCGGCACAAGCTGATCAGAAGAATCTTTTTTTGATTATTTTTCAACGGTTTATTATGATTCTGTCTGAGCATTTGGTGAGGTGCGACACTGATGGGAGAGACTACGCCACGCATTGGTATAAATGGACTATTGGAAGGTTACAAGAAGTGTTTTTAGCGGTGAGTTTTATCGAGATAAATCGAAATTGTTTAATTTGATGGGTTGTTGCAGCATCACGAACAAGTTCAGAAGTACAGTTCCACGTTGGAGACTTTGCTGTTTACGCAAGATTTGGATCCTCATATTCTGGAAGTATTTCAACAGTTCGTGTCATTGAGGGCTTAACATTTTTATATTTAATATTGTATAATTACGCAGAAGTGTAGTTTATATCGTCTTGTACTAAATTTAAGAAATAAAAGTATTACATACTTTGAACGAGTCATGTTCATTTGCAAACCTGTTCTTAAAAAAAAACAAAAAAAGTCGTTGGGTCCAAAACAATTTTTTTTCAAAATTCAGCGTTTGTTCATTGGGGAATTCCACTCGTAATGTTGGCACCAAATCTGACAGTCCCCAGCTGTGACGTTTCGCAACGAAAAAATTCTCGAATGTTTTCATTTTTTTAAATAATTTTTAATGTCCCGATTGTTCGCATAAACATGTCCTATTTGTCCCGGGCGTTAACACATTCACGTAATTTTTCTCGTTCGTGGCGTCTCAATTCTAGAAGTTTTCATGTGTGTACATCGAGCGGTTTAACCCCACTTTCGGCATGCCCGTATCTTGTCTTGAGGAACGAACAGTTTAAACCTAAATTTGCTGTAAAAGCGCACAATTCCACTTTTAAAACGTTAGGTGTTGGTGCCCGATTCTTCAGTTCTAAAGATGACTCCGACGGCGAAGGGCGCCCCCCTGGTGAAGATGCCTCTTACAACACGCAGTTACCAGCGACTGTGGCTGTTCCTGAAGTATGGCCCCACGTCCCCGTCATAGCAATCAATCGGAACATCGTTTTTCCTAGATTCATCAAATTAATTGAGGTAAATATTAGAATCCAAAGTCCGTGTCATTTAAATTAGCTTTTAGTTGACCCACCCTACGTTAATTGAGTTGATTCGACGAAAAGTGAAGTTGAACCAACCTTACTGCGGTATTTTCCTAAAGAAAAGTGAAGAGAATGATTCTGAAGTTGTGGATAACGTAAATGATGTTTACAATGTTGGAGTTTTTGCTCAAATCCATGAAATGCAAGATCTAGGGGACCGATTAAGACTTGTGGTCATGGCGCATCGTAGAATTAAAATCACTGGCCAAATCCTGGATATTGATCAAGAAGAAGTCAAAGGTAGGTATCAACTACACATTCACAAAAATTCTTGTTTAACTAAATCACCCAGTAACATTTAATTTGCTTATATTTATCACTATAAGCAGCCCCCTTTTGCTGCAGAAATGAAACTCACATTTCCACTCTTTAAAACAACAATGAACGTATTTGTAGAGGAAACCGACGTAGAAAAGCGCCGCAGAAAACCCAGGAACAACCGCGTGAAGAAAACTGCCGAAGCTAAACCCTCCGAAAAACCTGAAGAGAAGAAAGATCCAAAGGAGGCATTGAAAGACATGTTCTTGATGGCGGAAGTTGAGAATGTTGTCCACAATAAATTCAAACAAACTGAAGAAGTAAAAGCTTTGACTCACGAAGTTATTAAGACAATACGTGATATCATTAGTTTGAATTCGATTTATCGGGATAGTCTTCAACAAATGATGCACCAAGGGCAGAGGGTTGTGGACAATCCGGTTTATCTTAGCGATTTGGGGGCGGCGCTCACCGCCGCTGAAGCTAAAGAACTGCAAGAAGTCTTGGAGGAGATGGATGTAAGTATGGACACTATTTTTTTACGAACTATGGAGTTTTTTTTTGCTAGATTCCCAAGAGATTGATGTTGTCACTTTCTCTTCTGAAGAAAGAGTTGGAACTGTCAAAGTTACAACAGAAAATCGGGAAAGAAGTAGAAGAGAAAGTGAAGCAACATCACCGGAAGTACATCTTGCAAGAACAACTCAAAGTCATCAAAAAGGAACTGGGACTGGAGAAAGAAGATAAGGACGCGGTGGGAGAGAAGTTCCGAGAGAGAATCAAAGATAAAGTTTTACCAGAAGCTGTAAACTCCGTCATTGAGGAAGAACTAAACAAACTGAATTTTCTGGAGAGTCACAGTTCTGAGTTTAAGTAGGTTTTAACTCTCTTCGTGATTTCTTTTTCACTCTTTGTTTAGTGTTACACGGAATTATTTAGACTGGCTGACGTCGCTTCCCTGGGGGATCTACAGTGAAGAAAACCTAAATCTTCAAAGAGCTTCCGAGATTTTAGACCAAGACCACTATGGAATGGACGACATCAAGCGCCGTATTTTAGAATTCATTGCAGTTAGTCAGTTGAAGGGTTCAACTCAAGGGAAAATTCTGTGTTTCCATGGACCTCCAGGGGTTGGAAAAACCAGCATTGGTATTGTAACATTAACTTAATTTTCTAAGGAGCTGAGAGTGTAATTGTAGCCAGGTCCATCGCCAGGGCTCTTAACCGGGAATACTTCAGATTTTCAGTCGGTGGAATGACTGACGTGGCTGAAATTAAAGGACACAGGCGAACTTACGTGGGGGCCATGCCGGGGAAAGTTATACAGTGCTTAAAGAAAACGAAGACTGAAAATCCGTTGGTTCTTATTGACGAGGTGGACAAAATAGGGAAGTAAGTAGCTTTGATCGCTAATAACTGACGTTAAATCAGTCATGACTTGCTTCCAACAACGATAATTACGTTTATTATTGTAATAACTTATGAAAAACTTGTCTAAATCTGCTATTATTGTTGCTCTCCGAAAATAATAATCGTTTACGCTTTGATTTGTTTTGTTTGCTGGCAAATTTTTTGTTCAAATAATTGGCACCTCCGTTTTTTCTTTATTAAATAACTGATATTTACAAACTTCCTTAATTATCTTCAACTTTTTTACTGGTTTCTTAATTATAATTGTTAACTCTTTTTCAGAGGCTATTCGGGCGATCCCAGCTCCGCCCTGCTGGAACTCCTGGACCCCGAGCAAAACGCCAATTTCCTCGACCACTACTTGGACGTCCCCGTCGACTTATCCAAAGTCCTCTTCATCTGCACCGCCAACATCGTAGATACAATTCCGGAGCCCCTTCGAGACAGAATGGAAATGATAGACATGTCCGGTTACGTAGCCGAAGAAAAACTCGCCATTGCCACTAAGTACCTCCTCCCTCAAGCAATGAAAGACAGCGGTCTCAACGACCAACACATTAAAATCGACGATTCCGCTTTAAACACGCTCATCAAGAGCTACTGTCGGGAGTCAGGAGTCAGAAACTTACAAAAACACATCGAGAAAGTGGTCAGAAAGGTCGCGTATAAAGTTGTAAAAGAGGAGGCGAATTTTATTGAAGTCGGAGCTAAAAATCTCGGGGACTTTGTGGGAAAACCTGTTTACTCGCAAGAGAGAATGTATCCAACAACGCCACCGGGTGTTGTCATGGGGCTGGCGTGGACAGCGATGGGAGGCTCGACTTTGTACATTGAAACAACTACGAGGAAATCGATGATTGAGAAGGAAACAGAGGGGAGTTTAGAGTTGACCGGACACTTAGGGGACGTCATGAAGGAGTCAGCGAAGATTGCATTAACAGTTGCAAGAAACTACTTGTACAAATTAGACCAAACCAACAAATTTCTACAAACGAGGTATTATCCCATTTTTACTTGTATTTTTCGTACTAATACTGTTTGTAGTCACTTACATCTCCACGTTCCTGAAGGAGCTACCCCGAAAGATGGCCCCAGCGCAGGGTGCACCATAGTCACCGCACTGTTGTCTCTAGCGAAAAACGAACCGATCCGACAGGATGTTGCCATGACTGGGGAGATTTCTTTGATGGGTAAAGTCTTACCAGTTGGTGGAATCAAAGAAAAGACCATTGCGGCGAAGAGGTCGGGAGTTAAATGCATCATTCTTCCGGAGGAAAACAAAAAGGATTTCAACGATCTTGCGACGTTTATCACAGACGGATTAGAAGTCCATTTTGTTAGTACATTCGATCAAGTGTATCAGATAGTGTTTAATAAACCAAGCCAAGCTGTTCCTTAATTTTGGTTGGATTTAATTATTTGTACTGTGAGCAAAAAGTGATGGTTGTTATTTGTTTATCACTGCATGTACAAAGAACTCTTTTTTACTGATTAGTTCGGAAATTCTATTTATTTTATAAATAAGAAATAAAAAGTCGAAAATATAATTAGTTTTATTTCTTACAAATCACGCGTGTCACGAATAAGACTACAATTCTGTAGTTCGTGTAGGAAGTCGTTACTAATTTAATGAAGTTAATTTATATGAAAATTGCCGTATTTACTTAATTCATGTTGTGACAGTACAGCAGAATTTCTCCTGAGCGTTAGAAATTTTGGATTATAACTACTTATTCACGTAAGTTTTGTTTGTGTTTCTTATCTAATACGCACAATAATAATGTTCATAAGTTTTTATTGTTTTCAAGCATATTAGCCCTTCTTGTTTGGCTATCTTAACGACTTGTTAATCCTTTTGTTTGCAGCCCGGCTTACTGGAGGAGAAAGATATTGTAGCCAGTAGGCACTTTTGATGTAGGTAAACCTACAGGTGTTGTGGCGAAGTGAAAAAAATTGGGTGAGTTTCAGTAACACTGAAGGTATCAAGCAAATTTGCTTGTCAAAAATCAGTTTTTTCAGGTAAATTATATAATAAGAGAACCAGAAAAGGCTCTCGTAATCGAAATTTTTTCAAAATTATTTTATGTGATAGGCAACCAACAATACAGGAGCCCAAAATTTTGCCACAAAAAATGCAAGTGCGATTCTAAAGGCTTCCAATTTTAATGCGCGTAAACTAACATTTATTTGAATAATATTTTGAAACATTGATTCCAAAACCATCCTTGAAAGTAATCAACATTTTTTTAAGTCTCTTATCATTATCCCCGAGTGTATTTAAAGGCACAAAAATTGATAAAGAGCAGTCAAAAATCCAGTTTACAGCGTTATTTCGTTCCAATTGATAAATACCCGTAATAGAGACCACAGAGGAAACCACCGTTTTCTGGCAAGGCCAATATAATTTAAACTTCCAAACCCCAAAATGTCACCACAGCACTCAAAACTTTAGGAGTTCGTCCTGACCTAGATCCAAAGAGTTTGTGTTTAGCACTTAGCACACCAAAATTAATTATCAAATATTTACGTCTTCTTTGTATTTATTTCGTAAAATGCTCATCCACGTGTAAGTCACCTCTTGGCGGTGAGATTCTAATTATCACTTTTTCTTACAGACAAAAACATCACAAAAAATCACGTGAAAAGTAAAACTCATCCCAATACAGATCACAGTAAATATTTATTTGTCCACCAAGTTTGTGACAAGTAAATACGCGCGATTTTAATTGCGCCGCTAATTGTAATTAATGTGAGAAGATGAAGAATTGTTAGATCATCGCACGCACAAATGTAAGCAACAGTTTGTACTTTTATCACGTAGTTTAGTAAACAGTAGTTAGAAAAATGAGTAGAAGGAAGTGCAAATATTTTGAGGAGATACCCATAATTGTAGTGGACCCACCACCAATGGATCCGAATGATCCTAATAAAAATAAACAAGATGAAACTTCTTTGACTGTGGAAGATGATAAAAGTGATGAAAATGAAGACGCGGCGGAAGCGCCAGAAAGAAGACTCTCTCTGAGGAGGAACAGTATTTCGTTGCCGAATTTAGATGATCTCCAGGTTTTACGGCAACATGTTCAAGTAAGTTAATAATTATTTTGCTGAGGCACGTTGCATGAATATTCAATGAGATTACATATAATGGGTAATAAAAAACAGCATACCGAGAAATGCATATTTCTCATAGAATTGTCAATTCATTTAGGTGGTAATGGACAAGTTGCTAAATTTTTCTTTAGTTAAGTTCGTTACACTCGAATTCGCACCTTTAACTGATAATTGGTAATTTTTTTCTAACTTAAAGTGTGAGTTTAAAGGATGAAACTCGTCTAAATAGATTTTGATTTCACTTCAGTAAAAAGGAATAATACTTGGAATAATATTTTTAAATTGTTTATTTGTCATGTTGCACTTCATAAATCTAATCTTCTCAATTGTTTGCTGAGAAACCAGGTAATAAAAAATAGGAACGCGGTTTTATGAACTACCATTCATTTACTCCATTCGAAACATTGTTCCTAGAAGTTGATTTTTGCCATTAATTTTTTTTAATTTTAATTGACAAATGGTGCGAAAAACGGAAATATTTAACCATGTGTGATAAAAATATTGCAAGTTCTTTTAAGGCGTCGCTTATACTGAAAAAAGTAAGTTTTTACTGCTCCATTTGCTTATAATTTTAACAAACGTTATTTTAATTTAGTGCGATTTTTACAGCTTTCCTGGAAATTCTTATTTATAATTGTTATCTGCGACAATTAAGGTATAAATTAGGTCAAGGCTGCAGTCATATTTGCAAAAAATATCGACATGAACAAAGCCAAGGGGTCAGAAAAGGGTATCAGGCAGTTGGATTATGATTCTTACTACAAAAAATAACATTCGTTGAATTATTCTTAAATTTTATTGTTGTGCTACGAATTGTAACAAAATTACAGGTTTTAATCATAAGGGTACATCCTAACATATAAAAATATTAAATACTTACATTTTGGAATGTTGCGTCTACACATCCTGTAAAAGAAAATGTTTAAAATTGATATGGTGAGTTGATGAAAAATCATATAAGAGAAATCAATACGTAAACAACTCAACATACCACAAAATCTGATCATTTCATTACTTTCGACCTTAGGAAATTATTTGTCCGACCATTTCACGTGCTCTTTTATAACTGCATGTCATTAAATAAAATCACAAACCGAATAAAAAAGTAATGACTATGTAATTCGACCAAAGGTGTAATTTCAGCAACTTTTGTTCTCCTAGTAAAACGCGGCTTAAATTCTTCACGACCTTGATTATCTCAGTCTCTTTTAAATTGTAAATTATGTAATATGACGCGAAATCGCCGAGGAAATTTCTGTTGGAATATGAAATATCAAATATCACGTCTACGTACTAATTGTAATAATGATTCACTCGAGTAATGGAGAAGTGAGATTTTCGAGGTGTTTCTAGTCAATTTTTTGATGAGTTAGTTGTAGGTGGAACGTTTTTAGGTGTATTTTCTTCTTCCAGATCGCAGAGGATGTCGAAGAAGATTCAGAGAGTGACTACGAACTTCCATCTTGCAGGTAAATTGATCGGTTTTAATCGCGATCTGATTTAACACGTAGATTAGCGGTTTCACTTTTATACAGTAGGCAACACTTGATACAGTTGCGACAGACTTTAATAAATGCTTCTAGGAATTAGTTCTTTTTGATCACACTTTGCCAAGAATGCAGCTGCCCTCTTTGATATTTTTAACTAAAATTAAAATTTCTTCATTGCGCAAAATCCCATTTTCCGCAACACTTACATAATAAACTTTTCTTTAATACTAACAAAATACCAATGATAAATTTGAATAAAACTGAGTGAAATTTCAACATACGTCTTTAGTACATTTCTCCTAATTGGTGTAAATATTGGTTAATCGGATTTTCACAGCTCATTTGTAATCCAAATCACAACAATGAAACCTCATTTCTTTAATCACTTTGATCACACTGCACTGTTATCAAAAACCAAATTTGTAAACTTAAATCAACATATTCAGCGGCACCAACACCATCCACTAAAAATCAATGCCGCAGACCCCATTATTGATAAAACTTGTAACAACTAATTTGAATTCTAAATGAAAATTATCAAAAATCACGAAAACTCCAACAACTTAATTAGTTATTTTCCGCGGTGCTGACACTCGAGCTCTACTAACCGAGACTGTTTATTTTTTAAAATGACACATTATCCGCTATCCATACACTTAAGAAAGAGATAAATATTAGATAAGGAATTAATGTTCGTTAGTCTGTGAGTGTTTTCGTGTAATCGCTGATGTGATTTATTTAAAACCATTGTTATGAGTTCTTGCAATGTAAATTTGGACGAAATTCGGTACATTGATGACGATGAAAATGACGACGCTCCGAAGAAAAAGGAGAAGTAAGTTTAATTAAAAGATTGGATTTCTTGGTACCCGACTTCGGAACGCCTCCAGTTGCTTTGTTTTATTAGTAATACACTCAAGTGCAAATGCAGTTGATGCGGATATTGTAATAACTTTAATAGACAAGGGTCTAGATCAGTGCCGAGTTCAGATAGGATAATAACCTGTGTCACTCTTAATAATAAATAATAACACCAAAACTAGTAGTATACCAACAATTTGGTCTCGTTTTTATCCACTTTTTGTTTCGTTCTGATTTTACCTCATTTCTCTTAATCAAAAGTGTCACATTCCGACAGATAACAAAGATGAATGTCTCTTTGAACGAATTCGGCTATCAAATTTGCTGCAATTGAAGCTTCCTTTCCTTCAGGTCTGCACCAAAAGGCAATGTCTTGCATGAGACTACAATTACCAGATTTATTATCGTGGTAGACTCTTGTTCTACTACTTAATCTAATGAAAGTGTAGCGCTCTGTTCAGTGTTGAATTCTCCCTTACGAATGATTGTCTTAAAGAACTCCACTGCGTAATGCGAGAAGGAAGTCTGTTACAAGTCCACCAAGAATGCTGCGACCGCCAGAAGATGAATCCGGAACTAATTCGCCGGCGAATTCCGTCACTTCCATTAACTCTTTGGCCAGCTTGCTCAGGGAGAAAATGCAGGTAATTTCATAATTAATATTACAACGACATAATTAAACTGAAAAACATGTTGAGTGAAATCATAGTTTAAATTGATGTGTTAATTAACTAAAGACAAAGATGCTGATGAAATGAACAAACAGAGAGATGTCAAAGTAAATTGGTTGTTAATTAATTGCTCAAGCAAATGTGGAATGCGAAAGGTTACAGAGATGTTTGCAGTGATGAACAAAAGTGTCTTTGTTCAATACGGCGCGGCGTCGGAAAATTCCCGTTCTCTCATTTTATTTATCTATTTTCAGTTCACTGCTCGACAAGGTTACACCGATTTTGTAGCCTCAATTCATTAAATCAATTTATTAAAATTATAAAAACAGGATCCATGAATCTCTAATTTCCAGATGCTTCCCTCAACCCTCCGCAAAAAGAAAACCACCGATTACAAAACCCGAATTTTCGTCGTCCTCCTCTTCATAACCATCGTCGTTCTAATCTTCTGCGCCTACTTCTTATACCACCAGCAAGTCCTCCACAAAGCGTACTTCGAAAAAATCAAATTCAACAAAATCAAAAGAATCATGAAAATCTACAACTCTGAAGGGACCGAAATCATCAGAGCTCGTCTCGGTACGACCATCAAATACGACCAAGCTTTACCATGTCTTCCCGGTGATGAAAAACACGATGGTAGTATCTGTTCCGAGTGGATGGGTCATGGAAGATTGTACATACAGTCCCATCAACTTAATTCCGAGGTGAAGTGTTATAATTTCCAATGGATTTCTTTGCGGGATTCTGTTTTTCCCACCGATTGTTTTGAGTTGTCTCAACCGAACGACCATTGGTACGGTGGTGGTCAAACTGCAGAGTCTGCGTGGCCGCTGGAGAAAGGGAATCATGACTTCGCTCCGTTTATTACAGGACGTGTTGATAAACATGAATACGGTAACGTGTTAAAGAGGTATTTTCTTAGTTCCAAAGGAGTGGCGATAACTGTGGATGACCAAACTCCGTTGTACGTTTCCATAACAGGGATCGACACCAAGGAACTGTGTCTTCGAGCAAAGTACGACGACTTTGCCTACGTCAACAGATTAATGAAATCAGCTCAGTTAAACTACAGTATTTGCACGAGTTCGGACATGATGAAATTACATTCGAATCTCGTCGACAGCGCGCTGTGGGATGGTCTCAAAGCCGAAGACATGAACGTGGTCAATTCTTTACTAACAGAGCCTCTCTGGGAGATCACATCGACCACCAAAAGCGAACTAACTGAAGAAACCGTTTCAAACTACACCGATAACGTGGTGAACGTCTTGAGCGCTTTGAAACTCGGACACGTGCTGATCAATGAATTCTGGCAGAGACACGTTGGTGATTTCGAGGTGGACTCGGAGCGATTTCCAGCTCTGGAAGAAGTGATTGAAGTCATGCACCGGAGAGGTTTCAGAATTGTTTTTTCGATCCAACCTTTTATTTCGACGGAGAGTTTCAACTTTGGAGAAGCTGTTAAAAATCGACTGTTGGTCTCGGAGAGGTTTAGCGACAGGAGAATTCCTGCGTTGACGCGGTACAAGTCTGCACACAGCGCGGGGGTGTTGGACCCGACTAATAACCGAACCGTTCCTTGGCTCGTCAAGAAACTAAAGTCAGTATTAGCCAAGTACAAATTTGATGCGTATTATTTAGACTTAGGAACGGCGTACAACATGCCTCATTACTATCAATGCGAGAAACCGTTGATTAATCCTGATCATTATAAAACGTTTTTTGTTAATAGTTTGCAGAATAGTGTGAATCTCTTTGGGGTTAATGGAGCGATTGAGCGCCCGAAACCTCCAACGTTTGTTTCTTTACCCCAGTTTGAGTCGTCTTGGGAGGGTTTGCGGCGAGTTATACCCACGATTTTGACATATGGGCTTCTTGGGTACCCGTTTTTGATTCCTGGGGCTGTCGGGGGTGATTTCGATGCCCCAGAAACAGTTTTTTATGCAAACTACAGCTCGGAGCTTCTCCCTGATAAGGAACTTTACGTGAGGTGGTTGCAGTTGGCTACTTTTTTACCAGTAATTCGGTATACTCAGTTGTTAAGCACTTTTGGGGATGACAGTGTTTTGGATATGGCAAAGAGTTTGACTTTGTTAAGAGAAACGAAAGTTACTCCTCTAATGAAAAAATATGCCAAAGTTGCATTGGATACAGGGCTTCCGTTGATACGACCGTTATGGATGTTGGATTATAACGACACTGCGTGTCATGTGGTTGCTGATGAGTTTGCTATCGGTGAGGATCTTATTGTAGCACCTGTGTTGTACTCAGGTGCTAGAGAACGAGAGATTTATTTGCCCACCGGAGTGTGGAAGGACGGGAATAATAGAATAAGAAAAGGGAATCAGTGGATCCACGATTATAAGGTGGAACAAGATCAGATTGCACATTTTGAGAGAATGCCAGATAATACAAGATTTTGATTATTCCAGTATTATTTTAGTTTTAGTGTAAAGAGGCTTATGTTACGAGTTTCAATAAAGTTTCTGTGATTCTTCGATTCTAGATAACTCTAAAAATTGTGTTACTTTTTTATTTTTAATCTCATACATATCCCATACATTAATGCGTTTGAATATATTATTAACTTTATAACATTTTAAGCTAAAGGATCAGATTTTGACTAGAAGCTATATTATGTTTTAAATATATAGATAATTTAAAGTGAAACTTGCACATAAAATTACATTTCATGTATTCAACGTAAGTATAAAGTGACTTTCCTTTTAAAAGTATATATTTCTGTATAAACCAAACTAATAAAATGTGCGTATAAATAAATGAATGAAAACGGATAAATAAATACAATAATCAAACCGTGTACTATAAATATTGTTTTATAGTTTGGTTTGATACGGAAATATATTAACTGTCTCAAATATCTTTCATGCTTTAGTTAATAATTTATCACACACCAGATGTCGCACAAACTATGAAAATCCTCCAAAGGCATACTTCAGTTAGCACCATCTTACATATATAGTTAACAATTAAATCTTTATTGTGTACTAGGTACAAGCTCAAAATTACCGAATTTTAAGAACACGTTGAACGTTTTTTGAGTTCAGCTCAGGTATACGATGGTTATGGCCCCGTCTGCGATAATCAGCTCCTGACGAAAAACAGTCAAAAAAATATCTGCCATAGACTATACAACGACCCTGTAAAGCAAGAGATTATGTATGAGAATAAAGTTTTCTACGAAAATCGTGAGACACCAAACTGAACTCAAAAAAACGGTGTAGATAATGAAAGCACTAAATCGTTCCAATCACACCATACTCGTAAGCTAATCCTTTAATATAGGCCACGAAAGGAAACGATGTCTCGAAAACCAAAAAGGGTAAAAAACGTTTGCGTGAACTATACTATCTTTGGCATAAAAATAATGTTCAACAAGCAAGTGGTGTATAAAAAAACGCGCAAACGGCCTCGATTCTTATTACCGTCGTTTTTTCTATAATCATCATCAAAAAACTAACAAAAAAGTCTATGGGTATCACATCAGATATATAGGTTTTTTAATACATATAAAGCAACAGAAATAATTACATAGCACAGGCATTAACGCTCTTTTAGAAAGTTGAAGTGTGGTCTTATTATAAAGTACAAATGAGCATTAGCGGTCTAAGATTGTCTATGGGTTTTTGCTGTCGAGTTAATGCAAACTATTTAATTATTTCTCGCATTCTATAGCTATTGATGTTGATAGCTCACAAATTATTTTAAAATATCTACTCTATAATTAAATTTCTTATACACACAAATTGACGTTTTCATTTTGGAAAAATAAAACGTCAAAAATCGGCGCGCTTATCAGCGCGCCATGAACAACATTAATTTTTTGTTCAATAATTTTAAAATCCTAAATTTGTTTTGTTCGTTTTGAACCAGTCTAAAATTTGGAAACTGTTCAAAAAGCTAATTCGAAAATCTAGCTCTAGATGAAGTGTACTTATGAAGACTGTGTATGTTTAACAATTAGATACTTTTTCCTTAATCAAGAGGTAATAACAAGGAAGATGTAAGGTATATTATCTTGGCGAATTACAAATATATGGACGTTTGTTTTGTAGAGGATAAAATTTTGGCCTTTTTCCGTTTCCTCGAATCTCATTCGTTGTAAATAAATCAATCCTATGTATTGCTGGAAAAGAGTTGGGACTGAATGATCTGAATTTTGTTTAGAACTCCAAACGGTAAGCAGAGCAGGATGTTTCATGGTCTTGTAAGTTAATAGTGCAGCGACTAGCTGAAGGCGAAAGGTCTATCTTGTACTTGGTTAAAAGTTCCTCGTTTTCGGCAACCCAGTACCCCAAGATGTCCGTGTCGTACGTCGGGATGATCGTCACTTCTAAAAATCAAAAAAACATGAACTACCCCTCGCACCATTTCAAAAACTCACCTAATTCTTTATCTTCCCACGTCTGCTTCGCCTCCAACAACGCGTTGTAAACCTCTCTACTGGGTTCAATTCCGGAAAAAACGTAGTAGCGTGCTCTCACTCGTTTGAAGAAGTCAACATAAGAATAGTAGGAGTTTCCATGATGAGGAACATAAGTTAGGTCAACATAAACTGGACTAAACTTCTTATTCTTGTACTTAGAAGGCGATTCTGCTCTTCTTTCGTTAAGTTTGTTTTTGGCTGTAACGTTAGATGGCAGCTTCCGTTCTTTCTTGGGGGTTCCTCTGTTGTCATTTGGAGGTGCAGGACTAGGTAGACCAAGAGGTTTCCCCCAAGAATCCATCACATCCTTGGCATCTTTCGTCGTTGTCGACGACGGTAAATCTCCTATAAAACTAGCCGTCATAAGATTTGCCTCATTTTTATTAATCTGATCTAGTTGACTTTGTCCGGACACTGCTTCCGGTTCCGGCGTCCTGGCAGAATATTTGGCTGTCGTTACTTCGTACAAGTAACTCGGAGAGTCTTCTGCTGTTACTAGATCTTCACCGCGTGTTTGTCGATGTTCAGCTAACGCTTTTTCAAAGTCTAATTCAGTGTCTTCTTCATCTGGTAGAGCTCCATAAAACGATGTATTCATTGGATCCATTTTTGTTCCTATTCTTTCATCTTCAAAGTCGTAACGTGAAGAAGATCTAGAATGGGCCACTTGCGATGTTACGCTCAGTGGAGATCCAGGAACGTCTTCATCGTCGTCGCTTTCAGCTCTTTCACTTTCGAATAAATGTGGAGCTCTGGAGGCTTGTCCCGAAGAAATGTCGCTATGGGTAGATGCACCTATCTCATAGTCGTCACTTCCTGGGGTACAGCTTCTTAGGTCGTTGTCTTTAAGAGAAGCAACGGAAGATTTTATTGGCGCCGAAGACGAAGGTTTTGTTTCTTCGGCTTGTGTACTTGATAAATCTTTAATAATGGGGCTAACAGGCACTGTGGGTGGAGTAGAACTACCAAGGATATGTTTTTCACGTTCTTTTATTTTCTCTACTTCCGCTATATCGGGAGTTGATTTTCCACTAAGATGCAAGTCTTCATTTGAAGCTCTTGCCGGTGTTAAAGATGGTTCAGGTAGCGTTACGGAAGGTCCGGCTATACTCTTTTCTTTATCAATTTTTACATCTTTTGTGATTTTGTCTAACTCTTCTTTTTTAGTTCTAGACTCGACCTCAGTCCCTATTCCAGAATCAATGCTGTCCAGTTCTTTATTTTCTGCTTTATCGTCCGCAGGTTTGGTATCTTCGGGACTCAACGACTTGGTAAGATCAGACGTGGACTTATCTATCGTTTTTAGTGATATTTCCACGTCCGATATCGACAATTTCTTTTCTTTGGATTCTTGGACATCAAGAGTTTTAGTCAGTTTTTCTTCAGTCTTTTTCTCTTGACTAGCAACAGTAATATCAGCTGGAATGTCTGGTGCCTTCGCAGATACGTCTTTTTCACTTTTATCGTCTTTTTTTGTGAGTTCTACGGCAGAAACTGCATCTTTCTGTTCTTGGTTTATTGTACTTTTGGCTTCCTCCGTGGTTTTAATATCACCTATTAAAGCAGGAGATGCCTTTCCAGAACCAACTGGTGATGATTTTGCCGATGCGTCTTTAGATTCTATATTTGTCTTTTTGTCGCCTGAAGGTGTTGGAGATGCTTTTCCAGATTCAGCGGGGGACGATTTCGCGGACGCTTCTTTTGTTGATAAACTTTCAGTTTCTTTTACGTCACTCGGAGGGACTGGAGATGCTTTTCCCGAACCGACAGGTGACGGCTTTGTCTGCAAACTCTCTGCTTCCTTTTTTTCAGGTTGCACTGGTGTTGATTTTCCACAAGCATTCGGCGACGATTTCGAAGAGGTATCTTTTGCTTTTTCTTTTAAGTCACTTACTTCAAGTGGAGATGATTTCCCGGAGCCGGCTGGTGACGATTTAGCAGATGCCTCTTTTGATTTTGAGCCATCTTTTCCCTTCTTCTTTTCTTTTGTCGGCGAAGATTTTGGAGAACCAGCTGGTGACGACTTTGCAGATGACTTATCTTTTTTCTTTTCTTTTCCATCACCTGCAGGTACCGGAGAAGTTTTCCCAGAACTAGCAGCGGATGACTTGGCGGATTTAGAACCTTTCTTTTCCGGCGATGATTTTGCAGAACTACCTGGTGATGCATCTTTCTCTTTTTTCTCTTGTTTTAAGTCACCTGGAGGAATTGGAGTAGTTTTTCCAGAACTCGCCGGTGTGGACTTAGCAGAGCCGGTTTTTGCATCTAAGTTTTCTGGTTTCAAATCACTTATAGGAGTAGGAGACGCTTTACCAGAATCATCTGGTTTCTTATCTTGTTTCTCATTTAGTACTGCCGGAGTTGACTTACCAGAAACAGCGGGGGATGATTTTGCCGACTTATCTTTCGTTTCTGCTTGCAACTTCTCGTCCTTCTCGTCTGACAATGCTGGAGACGATTTTCCAGATAAAGAAGACATTTTACTGTCTGGTTTCGTGTGATCTGGAGTTGATTTACCTGAGAGTAACGAGTCTTTGCTTTCTGCTTTAACACCTGGTGAAGATCGGCCTGAGAGTATCGGCGAAGATTTTCCTGATAATCCTGGAGACGATTTTCCTGATAGTAGAGAATCTTGATTATCGACTTTGATGTGATCAGTTGGAGTCGATTTTCCTGATCCTTCTTTAGCTAGGTCTTTTAGCTCTGAAGACAACGCAGGTGATGATTTACCTGAGAGACGACATGCAAGATCTTCGTGCGCGTCTTTGGTTTCTAGTTTCTCAGGTGAAGATTTTCCAGGTTTCGCATCTTCTTTAAGAGAAGCCTCGGATTTTTCAAACATTGCAGATTGAGTCATGTCAGACTTGGCTTTGTAGTTGTCTTCTTTACCAACTTTTTCTAAGACTTTTTCTTCTTTCTGGATCTCGTTTAATGGCTCCTCACATTTCTCAAACACAACCGATTGCGTCATATCCGAGAGGATTTTGTAATTGTCTTCAATATCATGCGCTGATTTTTCCAAAACTTTTTCTTCTTTTTGTTCTTCAGTTAATTTTTCACACTTATCAAAAACAATGGACTTGGCCATATCGGCAACAGTTTCATAGTCTTCTTCTAAACTCTGAGCTGATTTTTCTAACTTCTTTTCCTGTTTCTCATGCTCCTTCTCCGTTGTTTGGTCGCATTTTTCAAAAACCATAGACTTTGCCATGTCGGAAACAATTTCAAAGTTATCTTCAATATCGTGAGCTGATTTTTCCAAAACCTTTTCTTCTTTTTGTTGCTCAGTTAGTGTCTCACACTTATCAAAAACAATTGACTTTGCCATGTCGTTGACAATTTCATAGTCTTCCTCTAAGCTTTGAGCAGATTTTTCTAGTTTCTTCTCCTGCTTCTCAAGCTCTTCCTCCGTCGTTTTGTCGCATTTTTCGAAAATCACCGACTTTGCCATGTCAGAGACAATTTCGAAATTTTCTTCGATGTCGTGAGCTGACTTCTCCAAAACCTCTTCTTTGCTGGTATCGTCTTTAAAGATTGAAGTTATTGCTTGTTTGGTTTCTTCAACAAATTCTTTAACTTCTGAGAGCCCTTTACCTACAAAACTTTCATCCTCGGTGTCTGTTTTCTTGGCTTCTGATTTTTCGCCGGATTTTGACGAAGTTTCTTCTCTGTCGGCTGTTAGAACGTCGACGACCATCTTTTCAACACTTTCTAAGCCGTTGAAGAGGTCATACTTGTGTTCGATGGTTGTATCCGATTTGGTAGCTTCAGTTAGATCTTTTTTTACCGAAGAAATTTCGCTCACAGTGCTTTCAACAGTCTCCTTCAATGTATTCTCAGCTTCTGTTAACTCTTTGCTGAGACTTTCTAGTTTTTCCACCACTTGTTCTTTCTTTTCTTCAAAGTTCTTTTCAGCTTGCTTCGTTTCTTCACTGATCGTTTTTATCATAGTCTCTTCTTTTTCTGCAATGTCTTTTAAAAGAGCACCAGCTTCATCTTTGGTTTTGTCTTTAACTTCCTCCAATTCTTTCTTGCCTACAGCGACAATCTCTTTGGTTTTTTCTGATGTTGCTTCAACTTTTTCAGTTGTTAATTTACAAACTTCTTCGACTTTTGTTTTTGCGGTCTCTTTATTTTCCTCCACTTCTTGTTTGATTTCTTCTACTTTCTTTTCTACATCCTTGGTAATGGCATCTTTAACATCACTAATTACGCCAGTGACTACCTGCTTTTGCGTGGATAATATTTCTTGTACGTTTTTGACTTGCTCTTCGACTGTTTCTTTGGTGGAAGCAATTTCTGACTTAACTGTTTCTGTGACTGACTCGGCTTCCTTGACCACGGATTTTTCAAAATCTTTGACAATTTCTACCAATTTTTCTTTTTCTTTTGTTGCGCTCTCTTTTACTTCTTCAGCTAATGTTTTGCTTGACTCAACCACTTTTTCGTCTTTGGTTATTGTCTCTTTTAGATCGACAACAGCGTTTTCGATTTCGTCCTTCTTTGTTGTTATTTCGTCTTTTAGACCTTCAATCTTTGCTTTTGCGTTCTCTTTCATCTCATTTACTTGCTGTTGAGCTTCTTCAATTAGTTTTGTGGTGTCGTCCAACAAACTTGCACCAATATCGTTAACTAAGCCGCCAAGGAAAGATTTTTCTTGTTCTGCTTCTTTGGCAACAGTTTCTAGTTTTTGTTCGGCTTCTTGTTTTGCTTCTTTTATTGTTTCTGCGGCAGCACCTAGTACTGTATCTGTTGCGTTTTCTATTACTTCTTGTTTCTTGGCATCAGTTTTAGCCTCTTCTATTTGTGATTCGATTTCTTTTAGAATGTCTTTGGTTTGTTCTTCTGTTTTAGGAGCAGCGTCCACTGGTTTATCTTCAGTTTTTGCCGGCGCTACCTCTTTTTTAATTCCTGTTTCCGAGGGCTCAATTTTTTCATTACTTTGAACAGGTTCCTCGACTTTCTTTTCGTCTTTAACATCAGAAATTTGTTCTTTCGTATCTACTTTTTTATCGAGATTATCAACTAAATTCTTATTATCACAAACTGCTTTTTCAATCACAGGTTCGTCTTTTATTGAGGACTCTACAGTTGTACCTGTCTGATCTTTTATCACTGATCTGCTTATAACAGTTCCGTCCGAAAATGTATCAGCTAGTGACGATCTTTGAGAAACTTTTTGTGACTGAGGGTCTGGTGAAGAGCGCCCGGAACTCTCTGAACTTCTAGAAAACGTTATGGTGCCTGGTGGACAAATCTCAATTTCTTCTCCTCCATCTTCACTAGAAGCCGTTACAAGCATTCTGTGAACTGTTCCGTTATCAGCATCCTGTTCTTCTTTAGCAGGTTCTTCAACAATCGTATCAGTTTTTGGTTGCGTCTTAATATCATAAATCATTTTTGAAGTTGCTTGCATTAGATCGTTCGAGTCTTTAATCATTTTGCTTATTTTCGTTTCTGAAACTTCCGGTTCTTCGTGGATGGGGGCAATCTTCCTTTCTTCTTCTATTAAATAGGAGCTGAGAATTTTCGGACACATATTTTGTTCCATTGCTTGGGCAATTCTATCTTCTTCAGTTACCGGGGATTCAACAGTTGTTATGTGAGTTTCCCTAAGTTCTGTCGTAAAACTTTTGTATGGTATGGTGAAAGGTATCTTTCCTTCAAACTCCTCCAATGGGGCGTCTGATTTCAACACCTCTGCAACACTCGCTACAATTTTTGCCACATCTTCTTCTCTTTCTTTCGGTGACTTTCTTCCTAATTCCATCTTGTCGTCAAATTTTCTGTAATCAACATCAGGAGATTCAGGTGCGGAATCCGTGGTAATTATGACAGGCTCTGCGTGTTGTGCCTCTTCAACTTTATGGGTGATGATTTCACTCACTGCTTTAATCTGTTGGTCTTCAACATGTTCCTTCAATTCCTGAAGTTTCTCTTCAATTTTTTCTATGGAAGTTACGTCTTGCTTCAGTTCAGTTTCTTCTTTTTTAGGTGGAATTGCGTCTTTTTCTACTTTTGTAGATTCGTTTTCTGGAATTTTCGGTATCTCTTCTTTGAGCTGTTGGAGCTGCTCATCAATTTTGTGAATGGTGCTGACATCTTCTTTGAGTTTTGGCTCAGTTTTGACGATTTCGTGTTTCGGAACTTCGGGGAGTTTTTGACTCAGCTCCTCAATTTTTTCCTTTTCTTGCAATTCTTCTTGTTTGGGTTCTGGTGACTTTTCCTTCGCTTCGTCTTTCTCTTTTACTTCGGTTTCTGATTTTTCAACCACTTCTTCAACTTTAGTTGGTTCTTTATCAACTTTTTCTTCACTTTCTTTGCCACTTTCCTTTGGTTTCTCATTCTCAGCGGCGGCTTCTTGCTGTATTTTCAGGATTTCTTTTGCTTCTACTTTCTCACTAGTTTCTTTGTTTTTGACTATTTCATCTTGACTAGAGTTGATCTCTTTAGTTTCTCCTTTCTGTTGCTCTAATTCATGTTCGTCGGTGTCTTTCTCTTCGTCTGGAGATTTTGACAGTTCTTTCTTGTTTAAGTCTTCTGGTATCACAGCCTTGACTTCTGGTTCAGGACTCGTTTTCTTGGTCTCGATTGAGATTTCTTCTTTCTTAACACCTACTTCAGTCTTTTCTTTATCAACAGCCGTCTCAGCTTCCTTACTGACTTTTTCTTCGACTTTTCCTTTCTCCACATCGTCTTTCTTCCCTTCTTCTGGTTCAGATTTGGTTTCTGTAGCACTTGGATATTCGTCATAGTGGTCAAACTCCACTTCTTCGTGCATTGGTAAGTCAGCAACTTCGTCAGGCGTTTTTACGATATCTCTCATGTGGGGCTGCTTATCTAATCTGATTCCTACAACCGGAGGCAATTTTGCGATGTTATCAAAGGTCTTTGGCGGTAGTTGTATCACCGGTACATCTTTCTCTTTGGTGTCTTCTTTGACGTGTTTCTCTTCAATCTGGTCTCCGTTGTCTTCCTTGATTTCATCCAAAGGCATTCTTTCATCTTCTGGTAAAGTTGGGGCAGTTGTCGTGGCACCAGACTCTATATTCGCCGAACCTTTTTCATCCGGTTGTGATTCTTGAGCAATTTCTTTAATTTCTTCAATGTCCTTTTTGTCAGAGACATCGATTTTATCTTCAGGACTTGTCGCGGAGACTTCCTTGGAAGCTTCGACGGTTGTTTCTTCTTTTGCTTTAACGATGTCGGTGGAAGTTGTAACTTTTTGAACTTCTTCTTGAATCTCGGGTTGTTTTTCTTCGACTTCTGGTTCTTTTTCTTCGCTTGGTTTTCTTTGCTTTTCAGACTCTTCGCTGTCACGGGCGATCTTCTGAGTTTCCTCTTCTTTGTTTGTTTCATTAACTAAGTCTTGTTCAATTTCAGTCTTTTCAATTATTAAATATTCTTCGCTTTCTAGTTTGTCGTCAATGGAGATATCTTTAATCTTTCGGAAATCTGAAGGTTTGTCTTGGTGAAGTTCGCCTTTTCGGAACACGGCTTCAATTTCCTTCACAGCTTCTTGTTCTTCTTTTAAATCAGCCAGTTCTTGTGCTTTGAGATTCTGGATTTCGTCGGAGGTCAGTTTTGATATGTCTTTTTTGAGAATGCTGTCCTGTTCGGCGGACGGAGTACTAACAGTACTGGAGTCAGTAGTTCCTTCTTTATCGAGTTTACCTCGTTTAGATATACTGTCCGGTTTTTGGACGCCGTTGACTTTCTTTGGACTTCCGGTTAGTTTAGAAATGTCTTTTGGTCGCCTTGAGATCGGTTTTCGTTCTACTTTGACTTCCTTCTTTTCAGGTGCTGGCTTGGGTGCTTCTTTCTTTGGAGGAGCTGATTTGATTTTAGATTCTACGACCTTTCGGTTGTTTGCTTCTTTCGTGCTTTTGGCAGGAGTGGACGTGGGGGAGGGTTTCACCTTGGGCTTCAAAGAATCGTCGCTTAGTTTGTCGACTTGTTTCTTTGGGGTTGTTGGTGATGGCTTCTTCTCAGGAGCTTTGACTTTTCTTTGTTGCGAGTCGCTGCGTGGTTTAGTTCTTGGTTCTGGTCGTGGTTTAGGTTTAGCGACTTTATCTCCGTTTTCTACGATTTTTTTCGGTTTGGAGATGCTCTTATCGCTTTCTGTGGAATCAGATTTTTTGACAGCGGTGGCTTTTTCCGGTTGGACGCCGTTGACTTCGCCGTTTTTGATCTCAGCGTCGTTGGTTTCCGGTGGTGGTTTTTGAACTTTGTCTTTTTTGTTGTCGAGAATTTTTCTTTCGGGTTGTATAAGTCTGTCGATGACGGACTGTTTGGCTTTGATGATAGTCGTCGGCGCTAAGGATTTCTCTGAACACACTGGATGTTTGATAAAATCTAAGTTCTTAACTTTGTCTAAGCCTTCGAAGATTTTATTCTGTGGACTACTTCCTGGGAAGAGTATTCGCGTGATTGTATCTTCAGGGTTTGCAGGTTGCCATACTAGGAGTGCACAGACCGAAACGAGATTTTGAAGAGGGAAAGCAAACTCTTTGTTAGTTCTCGGATTGGCAAACAGTTTTTGGTCATTGTTGTTCCATTTTTGTAGGAACTCTCTGACTTCTTTGGAGTCTTTGGCAGGACTTAAAACGTACATATCTAAAGTACCGTGACCTACTTTATGGTATAAATTGATGGGCTCGGAATCACGATAACAAACCTGAGGAATGAGGCTTAGGTGCCTCAGGTTTGAGACTATATCTTGACCTTCTTCCAGTAGGTTTATCAGAAGAGGGTCTTTGTCTTTATCACCGTCTGGACTAAGGATGGCTTTTCTTTCCTGTATGTTACAAAAGAAGTGGCCGATTTGCGGATACAACGCGTTTTGTTTTTTTCTTTTCAGCACAGCACTAATTCCATTAACATTACTATTATTCAGTCTCGTGAGTAGAACAGCGTCCAATCTATCCAGATGTCTTACGAAATCCCAGAAGCAGGCCTTCCGCGAGAAGCCTCCATCTAAAAGCATGTTGAAGCCGTTGATTCCGAACAAAGCAGCGTCGCCTTGTCCCCCAGGAAAAACGTAAAGAGTAGGTCGAGAAAACCGAATATTGCCAACGACATCCGAGCTTTCCAAGACGCTCTCCAATTCAGCGGAAACAAGAAACGGTTCTAAATAATTAATAAAGCTGCTGATAGCTGGTGATCCCGCCGTTAACACATCATTGGAATTAACACGAACTTTACACCCTTTGGTGAACGACTCTTTAGGCAAACGAGTCCAATCGCCTTCTGGTGCACAGTGGAGATGCAGCGAAATGCCATTTTCGTAGGCTCGTATCACTCGGAGGACTTCGATTTCTTGGAAAGCTTCCGAAAAGTCAGTCGAGGAGAAAGTGCCGTCCTGAAAAAAATCCGTAAGCTTTTTTCTTTCACGAATTGTGGAAAGATACCTGCAGTACCCAAGAACCGTTATTAGCAAAGGTGTATCCGGCGTGAATAATGTGACGATGTCGTGTAAAACTGCTTAGTAAGTTCCTCACGCATTGCGCCAACGTGCTCACCACTGGATGAATCAGAATTTCCGTCACCAAGTTTTCTGATGCAAACTGGATGAGGCGCTCGCCTGTAAACAAGTTTGGAATCAATAACGTTTCGAGAAAGCTTTTATTCTTTGAACTGAAGCCAAACAAAAATAAAATACTGTGCGAAAACACATGACTTGTTAACTGATTGTCTGTGAAACACAAGAAGTAATCATCAGGAATGTTGGGTAAAACTTTCAATAATCGGCACCATTAGCAGATTTCTCAACTTCAAAACGCTGTATAAAATTGAATTTTTGTTCTACGCCTGTAAGATTGTTGTCATTTTTGTCAGAAAAACTTTAATTTGTTGTAAAAATAGTTGTCAACCTCCAGATAATGTTAAAAACTCGTAAACCTTTAAAATTCACAAGACACAGCATTAAGCTAAGTATGGGGACCTTTTTTGCCAATAGTCGGCACTGTAGGGAATTACCAAAATTGAAAAATTATAAATTGGTATAATAATAGTTATTATTCCAACAATAGATATTTATTATATAAGAGTGTAAGGATGCAAATTATTCACGACAAAAATCAGTTATTCTCGAGATCGTAGATCGAGAGAATAAGATTTTTGGAGTGAATAATTTGTCCTTACACTCGAATATAAAACTAGATTTTATCCAAAGCCTCTGTTGGTTGCAATTAAGGCATTAAAAGAATCGACAAAAGTGACAGCAGTGACAAATTTTTAGCGTTTAGAAAGCCATGCTTGCATTGTTGTCATGGAAATGTGGCATAATTTTCTTTAAAGTGCTTAGAGAGTAAAAGAATACTTTATTTGTCTAAAATGAGTTATAGTCAGAATTTTATAACTTTGGTTTAACTCCGCCCACCTTTTAGGCCAATAGAATTTTGGATGAAAGTCTGATTCAATATGCAACATTTTGATAGTTCGTTGATATTTGTCTGAACTCAGGGTAGATCTGTCCACACATTAGAAGATGAAACACCATAAAAATCGACAAAAGTTTCACGATTAATCGATTTCCTGCAAGACTGCAAATCTTCTTGACAAGTGTGACACTAAAGACGTCAAATTATTAATTATGTTGGGTAAAGGAGGCTAGCCATTTCTTGATTCGACAAATTCAAATCGTCATTTGTTCATGTGGGCGGGGTTAAACCAAAGTTATAAAATTCCTACTACAATAAAGTACTACTTTATTAGAGCATTTTGGATAAAAATTATTTATTGTCAAAGTCTTTTGTCCAAGTTTTTTCTTTTTGACTCAGAATAGCACATTTCCTTTCTGCTTTTTTTTTCTCTCATTTTTTTTTGTCTTTTTCAACTCTTAGGCAATTTTCTTTTTCGCTTTCTTTTCCAAATGGATTTTTCTATATTTTGTGGTATTAACCTTATTTTGGTAAGAAATATGAACGCATTACTGAGGAGAAATTGATTTTGACAGGATGTTACTTATCCTTTTAACATTCGTTTTTGAGAAGTACACTTAATCATTTCAAATTAGATACAAAAAGTGTTAAATAAATGTTAAATGTTAATTTTTATTTGGGAATTTTATTATAAGAAGGCATGCTGGTTATTCAATAATTGGCACTGTCCATTATTAGTTATGTGGTGTGCCGAAATGTGGAAGAACACATGAGAAAACAAAATAGATTTTGCAAGTGATTTAGTAAACAAAAGTTAACTAAAAGAAAGCTAAAAACTTCAAAACGAATCGAAAAATATGTTATTATCTAATACTGGACGCACCAAATACTAACACTATAATTTTATATTACTATAATTATATGTTACTATAATTTTATAGTGTTAGTTCAGTTACTGTTCAGTATTAGATAATTTATAATTATAATTTTATAAATTGAATTAGTACAAGGTGTTTATAAATGTTTGTAGCATCAAGGGTGGCTATGAAATGTCAAAGAAATTTGCCGCTCATTACAAATGTGAGTTTTGATTTTTTAACTGACATTTGCAATTAACCTGCAACATAGAAAAAAATAAGTTTTGAGAAATAAACTGTTCTAGTTGTGGTTTAAAAACTGAAAATCAAAAACTTGGACACAAAACAGTAACGGAAACGTCATTGACGTACGTAACATTATAAATAATTTTCAAGATAGTTATATTCACTATGAAAACAAAGCGGCAAAATGGTGCACAGCAGGATTTGCAGAGCCACCCTTGATGCTAGAAACATTTATGAACACCTTGTATATGTATAGAAAGCTAGAATCTAGATGTACACGTTGGCACGAAGGGCCCAAAAAAATATGCATTGCAGGTAAAAAAAAAGAAAATAACAAGCAATTTCTTAGCAAATCATTAAAAACAGCTCACTTTTGGAAACGTATGATAACCAACGAGTAAAATATTTTTTTTAGCTGTCGTCATACTCGTGGTGCAAAGGTTTGCCTCAAGATTTATGATTTTATGAAGTCTTATTAGAATCCGTTGTGTCGCACGACTATTTATGGTTACATGTTGATACAAGACTGCTGTATTGTAAGCCGATGAGATGCAGAATTGTTGCTTGAGTACACATTTTAGGGCTTATGGTGATATATTATTATAACGCCTGGCCTAGAGATTCTAATAAAATATTGCGCCTGGAAAGACAATCAATTCAAGAGAATTACACGCTGCTGCGCCAAATTCAACATCTTGGATTTCTTTGAATTTTTTGATTACGTTCTTTAGATTCTCAAAAGTAGTGGCGCACGAAAGAATTACTAATTGAAACGCCCCTTTAATACCTACAAAGTACAGCTTAATTTAGCCTAAATTTCCGTACAAAAGCTTCGAAATTAACTCCACGGAAATCTTACAAATCTGCCAGTTATGGCGGAAATTTACCTGCAAGATACGCTGCAGAATGAAACTTCAACGAAACTCCAACCTGTCCTGCACAATTTGCCATATTTTAATCTGATAACGAGACACATTGAGTTTCTTCATTCTATCAGCAAAAATGCTCTTGTGCAAACCAGTTATGATATTAAAGAAGCGAACAAGAACCTCTTTATGCAAACGACTTATTCGAGATCTTGGTGGATGCGCCGGGTTAATTTCTCCGATCCGCTTCCGGTATTTACATATCATCCCATTACGTACCGCGTACTTTCTGTAAAAACTCCACTTTTGGTTGCTAGTCAGCCTCTACATATTTTATTTCCGCAAGGAAAATGAATTCGACTGGAGGGTTGCTTGGGGAAATAAAAACTTTCAGTTTACTGCCATCAAAAATGTTAATAATTTATGTCCGCTCGGGTGATAAAATTTAAGTGTGAATGTCTCGACTTGATCTTTGAAAGTTTCCGGTAAATTGAGTGATGTTCTCGTGTTAATTCCAACAAAGCGTGCACGAACAGTGTAAAGAAGAATCGAAAAAGTCAGTGTTGAGGAAGTTTCATTTGACACGGGCTTGAAACGAGCAACAATACAGTTCTTATCACCATCTCGGTAGATTACTCTGAAATGCTACAATGGCAGGTTTCGACGCTTCGAAACAAGAAAAGCAGTAAAAGATAAGGGACGGCCACTCTAAGAAACAAGTATTATACAAATTGCTGCTGACTCTATAGATTCTAAGTTCTGTGAAGAAAGAGGTGTTAAAGAAGTGGAGGTCACAGTCATCAGTTTTATTTGGTCAGAGAAGAAATAAGAGCCGGGGGAGTTGATCCTCGAGGCAATTTAGACGATTGTTGACTTTGTGTGCGTATTTGATCCAAGCGACGTTATTTTACCACAAAAGGAAAATATGACCGAATTTAGTAGTTTTTAGATCCTCCTCAAGAAGACGCTGTGACAGACGTCGGCTTTATGAGCCGTTTAAGCATTAACGTATTACAAGAGAATTTGGCAAAGCTCGACTGAACGTTACGAGCTTTTCTCTAATCCAAAACTGTCTAATTAAATCCCGCTAACGATTATTAAAATTTTGTCCCACAAAACCTAAATTCGAGAGTTTTTCAAAGCAAAACGAGCTCCTTTCATAAATTCGTGAATAATGTCTCTTCGTACCGCTATTTGTGTCAAAGAACCAAGATTGGGGACCTCACAAACGCGTTGGAGCTTTATGTTGTATTTATGTCGTAATTTAAAAAGTGCTTGTTGCTTACCATATCTGGCTTCTTCTCCTTCGAGAGCCTGTTCGGTTATTATAGCTAACTCCTTTTCTAGATCGACGAGGCAGTCGTTTACGTCCCAAGACAGTAATCCTAAAACAAGAAATACAATGCTGTTAAATTGATGTCTAGGGTAGAATCCGCGTTATAAAATTCCGTTTTAAAGCCACATCTAATTACTTTTTAGTTTAAAAGCCCTCATAAATCTATAGATAACTACAGAATTTTTTCGCCAAACCTGAAGCAGCCGCTTCTTCTGAAAATGCGCCTCTGCGTTAATTAAGATCTAACTGAACCGACGCTGATGAAATTAGCGTAATCTTTTTAGCATTGGTGCACTTAGGTGAAACGCTCACAAAACTAGTTACAAAGCTAAGAATTTCAGAACAAAATCCAATTCTTTTCCTTGGCTTTGAACTCCGACATTCATACGTTAAAGAAGCAAAGCCACGATCAAAACATCAAAGTCTGATAGACGTTTTCTGATCCATCAGTTAATTTATTTTTGCTTACAGTGTTTCTGCTTGCAGGCATTCAAATTGTATTTAGGTGGAGTCGTCCTTCCGGAAATGTTGCCTCTGGTTTGAATATGAAAGAAATTTGGCGGTACGAGAATGTCGCGATACGCCTTTCAAATTCAATCTTATATTGCGTTTTTTTATGAAATCTACTTTTACATGAAAATAAATACGGAGAGAATCCCGCTTCAGGGACTTTTGACGAAATCTTATAAAAATTATAGACAGAGCTAGAAAATCGGTGAAAGTTGGAGGAAAGTTCAAGCGTCATTCTCCTTTTAGACGCCGACAAAGTCAATTAGATCGAAGGTTTTCATGGCTATTAATAGACGAGATATCTGTAATAGTGCCTTGTTGGGTGAAACAATGGTTTTCGTGTGTTTATGGGGAGTTCATATAGCTTGAATAATTTCATTAAGGGCACATTAGTATTCAAACTGGTATGCAAATGCTACTATTAAGGGCATTAATAAGACTTGTTTATGTACTAGAAACTAGACAAAATACTTAGGAAGTAATCTACGGATATGCGAGGCGGGCAAATTTTCAAAATTTGGACTACAAATTTAGAACTTACAGCATTGCAGTTCTGTACAGTTAGTAAACATCCCTAAAAATTTTATTCTTATGTCATTAGAACTATTATTTTGTAGCTGGGCCTTATTTTGATGTTTTAAATAAATTTAAAGAGGTTTTCGTATCAATCTTGATATATAATTTTTGCCCTAAATGAAATTTTCTTAAAATTAATAGTATCATTATCGGTTACTGCCACTAGAAAGACCGGTCTATAAAAAAAACTAACAATTCTCCATCATCAAGAAGTTTTCTAAAAAGTATCATTCTGTGCTGCGTTAGCATTAAAATCTTTTTAAAACTTAATATGTGCCTAAAAATTGCGATTTCGTAAGCAAAATCAATCATTTTTCAATGAAATCGCTAATAAAGAACAAAAAGTTTTATTTTTTTAATTTCAATGTTTTTTGTCTGTTTTTTGCAAAGGGTGAAAAAATAAATGTTTTTACAAAAAAACTTAAAAAAAATCATTTTTCAAGAATATCTTTGAATCCGGACTTGATGGAGCAAAACGGAATATCTTTCCATTTCTCCAGTACAAATTTGTTTAAACATTTGTTGACTAGTGTGTTTGAATTAAAAACAGTTTCCCCTCGAGATTCATGTAAATGAAGTAATGCGCGCTCCATGCACTTTTTCTCCATTCTCTCGTATCCAATTGAAAGAAGTCCATGAAACATTTAAGACTTGGGATCGCGAAATGTAATTTATTAACTCCTCCATTACCCATCGACATCAAATATTTATTACCTCTCTCTTCAACGCCATGAATAATCAAAATGCACATACGCACGCACGATTTCAATAAATTCCAATAAAAACAACACCGCTTCTGAAGGATCCTTGTTTTTTCAGCAATTTATGTCTGTCATCGCAACATAAGCTTCAACTAAAGAATCCGATATCCTCGACCTTAAAGCTATTGTTACGAGAAGATTCTGGAAGCTTCGAGCGCCAGCGCTGGAACGTTCCGCTCTGCTCTAGAGCGAGCGATTCGTGGAATAATTCTTATTCATACGCGGAACTCCCGAATATTCTCGCAGCGCTCCAGCATTAGGCTAGTGGTAGGGGAATATCTGTATATAGGGGAGTAGTGATAGGATTGTGGATAGTCTAGTATTTGGAAATCCTGAAAAGTGTTGTAATTGTGAAGTACGAGAGTGTTCATAGTGCACAATAAAATTGTTATTGTTACAAGCGAGACTTTTGATTTTTCGGCCAACGTGACAACTGGTGTCAGAAAGTGGGATCCCGTCCAGCATTGTGATCGAGAAAATTCTGGAATTTTCGATCGGAAAATTCGTGACATTACCGGACTGTGACATTGTTACTTGATTGTGGACAATTTTTATGCCTGTTCAAACCAGACAGCAAGCCGCAGAAATGGAGGCGCTGCAAGAATTGATGGCTTCGATGATGGCGAAAATGGACACACAACAAAAATTGATTACGAATTTAGAAGAAAAAAGACAAAGAGAAAAACTGGAAGAAGAAGAACGAAGACAAAATGAAAAACATGAAACAGAAGAAAGAAGACAAAGAGAGAAACTAGAAGAGGAAGAAAGAAGACAAAGAGAGAAACTAGAAGAGGAAGAAAGAAGACAAAGAGAAAAACTAGAAGAGGAAGAAAGAAGACAAAGAGAGAATGCAGAAATCTTGAACCAGCTTAAAGATATGGAACAAAACATGAACGTAACTATTATGGTTAAAGTCGACGAAATTCAAAAAGAGGTAACAGAGCGGTTAGGAGGCGTTGAGGGAGAACTACAAGGCGTCAAAGAGGAAGTGAAAGATTTGGAGCGATTCAAACAGCAGGTGGAAGACGAGTTACTGCGCTTAAGGCGTCAAGTTCCAAATAGGACCGGCCTGACCACAACGAAAGAAATGAAACCCCCGACTTACGATGGGTCGACTTCACTGGATAATTACAAGCTGCAATTCGAAGTGGCGGCCAAACAAAATGGATGGTCGGAAGAAGAAAAATCCTCATTTCTGATAGTTTCCTTGAGAGGGGCGGCTCTGGACTTGCTAGAGACAATTCCAGGTCGAGACAAAGAGCGGTACGACCAGCTGATGGCAGCGTTAGAGGCCAGATTTGGAAACCAACACCTGCAGCAAGTATACGTCTCAGAGCTCAAGACGCGGCGGCAGAGAACTGGAGAGTCTCTGCAGGAATTTGAGGCAAGCGTCAAGCGCCTTGTTTTGCTCGCCTACCCTTCGGCTCCGGCGAATTTTGTGGAACAACTAGCTGTGGATACGTTCCTGCAAGGGATTCGAGATCCAGAAATACAAAGAACGGTCCGACTGGGCAGCTATCACTCCGCAAAAGAAGCTCTGGTGCGCGCTCTAGAGGTGGAAGCCGTTTTCAAGAGCTCTGTGAACGTCCCCGATTACCGACGAATTCGAGGTGTGGGTATTGACGAAGAAGAGGCAACACCTACCGCTTTCGTCACGAAAGCCGAGCTAAACGACATCCTCAAGGAAAACAGGGAGCTACGGATGGCACTGAAGCAGCGAACTAGCCAGACCTGCTATCGTTGCGGAAAACCAGGCCATTTTAAACGTGACTGTAGGGTTGTTCTTAGGAACGACCAGAACGGTCCCCAGTCACGTCCTCAGCAGTCGGAAAACTAAAGCCCAGCAGTGTCAAGGGGCACACACTGGCTGGGGAGAGCACAAGCCCCAAAGTTATTTCCGTTATGCGTTTGAAGAGGAATTTTGAGAGTTTGATAATTGAAGGAAGTGTGAATGGGAGAAAAGTGAAGATGACGGTCGACACCGGAGCCATGGTTTCCCTTGTGAGAAAGGACATGTTGGACAACAGGACATCTCTGGAAACAACGAGTGCTATTTTAAAAACAGTCACGGGAGATGTCGCCACAGTAAGTGCCGAGGCAGAGGTCACGGTCCAGTTGGGAGGTATGAAGTTTCGGCATCGGGTGCTGGTGGCAGGAATTGAGGATGAGATGATCCTGGGAATGGATGTTATTGGACGACATGGGATTTCCTTTAATCACAACGAGAAGATCCTCAAGATTGGAACCGAAAGCTTTGTGTTATCGACCCCAGAAGTAAAAGAAGATGGAGTGAAAGCGTTCGCCTGTGAAAATACTTGTGTGGATGGGAACAGCGAGAAAGTGATAAGTGTGCGTTTAGGAAGTAACTTTGGGAGCTGCGTTGGAATGATTGAACCAACTAGAGACATGACAAAACCAATTCTTGTTGGAAAGACACTAGTAAAAGTGACGAAAGAAATACCTGTGCGGGTGGCGAATATCAACCCTACTCCAGTCACGATCAAGAAGGGCGAACTAGTTGCTGTGTGTGTTCCGATCTCCAGAATAAGTGACGCACAGCCATCAAAGAAAAACGTGGAGACCGTGAAAAAGTTAAAGCTGGAGGTAGACACGAGTGACCTTTCTGAAGAAGAGGCTCTTAAAGCGCAGGCTTTCATCAAGAAGAATAAGGACGTGTTCGCCGTTGAGAATGAACCATTAGGAAGAACGAACATCGTTCAACACAGAATCAATACGGGCGACCATCAACCCATCAGACAGGCACCGAGAAGGTTACCGTGGGCGAAGCAAGAGCAGGCCGAACAGTTGGTAAAATCCATGCAAGAAGAAGGGATTATTGAAGAATCCAACAGTCCTTGGTCTTCGCCGGTTGTGCTCGTAACCAAGAAAGACGGTAGTACAAGATTCTGTGTGGATTACCGAAAACTCAACGATGTTACCAAGAAAGACAGTTTTCCATTACCCCGGATTGACGACACTCTCACAACTCTGTCAGGGTCGACGTGGTTCTCAACCTTAGACCTGAAGAGTGGATATTGGCAAGTGGGACTTCATCCCGAAGACAAGGAAAAGACAGCGTTCTCCACGGGAAGTGGCCTGTACCACTTTACGGTTATGCCTTTTGGGCTTTGCAACGCACCCGCTACATTCGAAAGACTAATGGAATGTGTGTTGCGAGGATTGACGTGGACAACTTGTCTGGTTTATTTAGACGACGTTATGGTCATGGGTAAAAACTTCGATGAACACCTGAAGAACCTTCAAGAAGTGGTAGACCGGTTTAGGGGTGCCAATTTAAAACTTAATCCGAAAAAGTGCCATCTATTTCGGAAGAAAGTGGAGTTTCTGGGGCATACGGTGTCATCTGAAGGAATCAAGACCTGCGAAGATAAGATTCAGGCGATTAAGGAATGGCCCAGACCCAAGGACAAGCACGATGTGAGAAGTTTTATTGGACTTTGCACGTATTATCGGCGGTTTGTAGAAGGTTTCGCCAACATTGCTGCACCTCTGCACAAACTAACGGAAGCAAAGGCATCATTCAACTGGACATCAGACTGCGAAAGCAGTTTCAAGCGGCTGAAGTTAGCTTTGTGCACTAGCCCGATTTTGAGCTACCCCAGGACTCATGGAAAGTTCGTCTTGGACACAGATGCCAGTAACATCGGCATTGGAGCGGTGTTATCGCAGGTGCAGGATGGAGAAGAGAGAGTGATCGAGTATTACAGCAAAGTGTTGAGCAAGCAAGAGAGAAATTACTGCGCTACAAGAAAGGAATTGCTGGCCGTTGTAAAATCCGTAGAGCATTTCCACAAATACTTGTTTGGCCACGAGTTCTTGATAAGGACTGATCATGCTGCCCTCACGTGGTTACTACAGATGAAAGACGCCGAAGGACAAGTGGCTAGGTGGATTGAGCGGCTGCAGCAATACCACTTCAAAATCAAACATCGACCAGGAAAGCAACACAATAACGCTGACGCTCTCTCTAGAAGACCTTGCAAGGATTGCAAGCAGTGCGCGAAGATTGAAGGGCCATTGCCGATAAACAGGATGGTTATCGGTTGTGATGATGACTGGACTACGGAGAATCTTCGGAAGGATCAACAGGCGGACCAGGAAATTGGGCCACTGCTGGAGTGGAAGGAAGCGGATAATGGAAGGCCGCGTTGGGAAGATGTCTCGGAAAAGAGTCCAGGGTTGAAGGCGATGTGGGCGCAGTGGGACTCACTGCGAGTAGAAAATGGGGTACTGAAAAGGGCTTGGGAAAGCGCAGACGGGAAGAAAGTAACCTCCCAGTTACTAGTGCCCAAGAATAGAGTTCCCCAAGTACTCAAGGAGGTCCATGACGGAACATCAGGCGCTCACTTCGGAGTGAACAAAACCTTAAGTAAGATTAGGCAGCGGTATTACTGGGTTGGCTGCCGGGAAGATGTCGAACGATGGTGTAGGAGATGTTCAGTTTGTGGGGCGAGCAAGGGACCTCGAACGCGAACTAAAGGAGGCATGAAACAATACAACGTGGGAGCCCCGTTCGAGAGAATCGCTCTAGATGTGGCCGGGCCATTTCCAAAAACTGATGACGGCAACAAGTACATCTTGGTTGTGCAGGATTATTTCAGTAAATGGCCGGAAGCGTATGCCCTTCCCAACCAAGAAGCCACTACAGTAGCTCGAGTCCTAGTGGATAATTTCTTCAGCAGGTTTGGAGTTCCACTCGAAATGCATTCCGATCAAGGAAGGAATTTTGAGTCTGGCGTTTTTCAAGAGATGTGTAAGCTGCTGGGAATTAGGAAGACTCGAACCACACCCTTGCACCCGCAATCCGACGGCATGGTCGAGAGATTCAATCAGACGATGGAGGAACATCTGTCCAAGGTAGTGGAAGAGCACCAGAGGGATTGGGATCGTCGACTGCCCTTGTTTATGATGGCCTACAGAGCTGCCATTCATGAAACCACGGGAGAAACACCAGCGAAGATTGTGTTTGGAAGAGAGCTGCGTCTCCCTTGTGATCTTCTGCTTGGTTCGCCTGGGGCGGAGCGAAGGGAAGTACCGGAATTCGTCGACAACCTGAGGGAGACCCTACTGGATACACACCACCTTGTGAGGCAGAGGATCAAAATGGCTAGTGACAGAATGCGGTCCCGATATAATGTGACGGCTAATCATGAAGGATTCAACGAAGGAGACTTGGTGTGGTTATTCAACCCTCGACGAAAGAAGGGCCTATCTCCGAAGTTGACACCTACATGGGAGGGACCGTATAAGGTGATCAAGCGGATCAACGACGTGGTGTATCGGATCCAACGCAGCGCCCGTTCAAAGATGAAAGTGGTTCATCTAAATAGACTTTGTAAATATCACGGAGAATCAGGTGTTTGGTCTGATCGGGACGATCAGAACTAAGAGGGGGGCAGTGTTACGAGAAGATTCTGGAAGCTTCGAGCGCCAGCGCTGGAACGTTCCGCTCTGCTCTAGAGCGAGCGATTCGTGGAATAATTCTTATTCATACGCGGAACTCCCGAATATTCTCGCAGCGCTCCAGCATTAGGCTAGTGGTAGGGGAATATCTGTATATAGGGGAGTAGTGATAGGATTGTGGATAGTCTAGTATTTGGAAATCCTGAAAAGTGTTGTAATTGTGAAGTACGAGAGTGTTCATAGTGCACAATAAAATTGTTATTGTTACAAGCGAGACTTTTGATTTTTCGGCCAACGTGACACTATTAATACGGTCCTGGCATTTGGAATATTGATTTCACTTTCAACCAAAAATGTTTTCTCTCTGCAAAATGCACACAATCTGATTTTTCCAGAAGAATAATTGAGATTTTATCGTCACCATTAGAAAGGATGAAGAAAAATGAACGTGGTAAAACGAAGAAATATCTCCAGTTTTCACTTGATTGGAAAAAATATCAGACGTTTCATCTGTTAACAGCCGGAGAACGAATTGTTCATTATATCGGCAAATTGCGGTCAGGGTGAGATATTTCGGGGTGATGGATTAAAATTTCACAATGGAATTCCATGATAATGCCTAAAATTCGTTTATTTTTCATCCAATTGAAATGCAACAATTTCGACGTGTCCCCACATTTCAATTAATCCATCCAAATGCAATAACATTAATCAAAAATGCTGCAAACGTGCCTATTGATTGAGTACTGACGCGTTTGCGCACTTGAAATCACCTAAAAAAATGTTAATTGATTCCGATTTTTCTTTTCAGGTCTATCATTCAAGGTAACTAAACTAGAACAAAAAGCTGTAATTTGTGCCCAACTCCACCAACAAAGGAAGTGCGGAAACTCACCAAACGGAATTTATGAACAAAACGACTCATGAACTCAATTTTAATAATACAAGTTTTACAAGCTTTTAATTGAATGTGATCACAGCAACAAGATCGGCGTTGGAAGTTCACCAGGTGGAGTTTCATCCCAGAGACTCTCCAAAGCACGTCATTAAGACCGAAATTACTTTCACGTCTCCTGATTAATGACATTCCTTTTTTTAGCTGAATTTTTCCTCATCTATCAAAAGAAGACCCGAGCGACTAAATTTGTATTTTGTTGTTGCGCTGCCAGGTAATTGCCGCGGAAGTTCGAAAGTGGTGCAATGTCGTGACCATATTATTTGACCTTTGTAACTATTGCCTCGAAAATTCTCGTTCAATACATTGTGACAAAATCCTGAATTTATTACGAAGGAACAGAAATTTCAGTCATCTGGAAAGACGAAGGGATTGGAGCTCATTAAGAATGTAAGACACGGAAAGTAATACTTCCAACTTTGCGAAACTGGGGCGCATTAACAAAAAGCGTTTTTATTTGTCCAAAGCATTTTATTTTCGGATAATTTCTTAAAGAATTCAGGAGTTTTTTAACGACCGCTGTAGTGCTTCCTTTCAGTCTTCAGGATTAAATTTCAAGCCGAATTCGTTTGTCTAGACGTGTCTCGAAAACATGTACTCTTCTATAGTTACTTTATAAAAATAGATAATGGATTTACAAAGAGCGTTTATGGGTTTCCCTGTTATTGCTAAACCACAATGGAAGCATCAGTTGGCGTCACATAAATCTTTATAAAGCTATGTTTGGTACTTTGTCCATGACCTGTTTTGTTCATTTTATACGGATGATTTGATTTACATTTGTTACGATAAGCGCACTATTGATTGCTTACATAGGGATTCATGTCAACAAATTATTAAAATTAAAAGGAGGGTAGACAGACAATTATTATTATACAAATGAAAGACGATCGATTACGATAAAAACGGGATACTAACTTTTTAGAAATGGATGATAAATTACAAGTTGAAACGAACTCAAATATTTAAAATAGAATAATTTACTAGCGCAGTTTGTTATTTATTGTTTGCAATTTAAATATTAACACAGATAACACGTGAAATTGAAACAGAAATAAAAAATGGCGCGTTTTAATTGACTGCTAATAGTCTTCCCAAGTAAACACACAGATAAAAATCCTTGAGAAAAAATATTTGTTTACAAATCAATATTCATAACTTCAACAAACCTTGTACAACATGAAATGTAGTATTATTTCGTAATTAGGAGCAATTTGAACTCCGAACCACCGGCATTTTGTGCAAAAAATTTCGATGAGCTTTTTAATACTTTTCAGTACGAAATACGAAGCAAAAAGCACAAGTTTTTTGCCGGTCGGAAATCCCATTTTGTTCGAAACTAAAAATGAACATTTCTTCACTATCTTGTTTTTCTTGAAATTGGTTTTAAAAGTACTTAATTGTCATGGCGCATGATTTATTGTACTTGGAAAAAAAAACGGGAGTTGTAGAGACCAAGTTTGCAAAAAATACAAGTTGGATTTAATCCATCACTTCGCTGCTTAATGTGAACATTAATTATTAAGTTCAAAACTTTGTTATTATTTTTTTCGTTTTATTTTACTTAATTAAGATACTTGCGATGGCACAAAAAATCTGTTATGAATTTTCAGTTGTTATTAATTAAGGATTTACTAACTGATCGATAGAATTTCGTCTGTTTTCCTTTATTGTTCCGGCAGAGTTAATCCGCATGTTGAAGTGGTAAGCGGCTGTTTCATTAAAAGACAAAAATGAAAATGCGAACTTCCACTATAAGCGCATGAATTCAATTCGGAGTTTGAAACACTGCTTAATATCCACCAACATGTAAAAATTTAAATAAAACTCCTCTTTGAAGTTTTCTCTAATTTTCCCCATTCCTGGTTTGTTTCAAAGTTAAATAATTGCAACTTCAAAAATAACATCTCTACATGACTCAACTTTGCAGTGGAATTTAATTTCGTTCTATTACTTTAACACCACAAAAACTATACGACTATTCATCAGAATCTAAAAGTGAAGACCGTCTTGTTCATTAATTTTAAACACAAAAACTATTAAATTCTCGTTTGCTTAATAATAAAACGTTGGAGAAAACACGAGCTTTTCTTTTTTCTCTTTAATATTACTGCCTGATTCAATATTGAACTCTGAGATTGCTTCGAAACTGCACACTGCAACATTTTAGTTAATTCAACACACAACGGTGCAGACATCCAATATTGCGGGTTTTGATCCGGGGATGAAGTTCGTAACGTTAAGCCACACAGTGATCAGATTAATTACGTTTCCACAGAATCGTATTCCATAAATTTTCTCGAGGCAATTCTTTGTTAATTGCACGTGAAGATTTGGAAAAGTTTTGGCAAAGTGTGAAAGTCGTTTAATTCGATTAGTTGATGACGAGCTTCGATGCTAGATTTAGTCTAAATTTAAACAAATCCAACTACTTTCATAAAATGTTGTGTTTACCTACGCGAGAGCCGTGTCAGACTGTCAATAGGGATTTCAATGATGAATATTTATAGCCGCCAAGCCAACAGAAGCTTCTTTGGTCGCAGAATCAATTTTAGTGGCAATTTCAGGCGGATCGTAATCTTCATTACAGCTCGGATTAGATAAACACGAATTACTTATTTTGTCCGAATCAGATTAATTTTTTTCTATTGATTCTTTCGCTGATTGCGCCTCAGATGGCCATTTATTTTCAACATCGAATTTTAAGCTCTCATAAAAAATTCATTCAAAAATAACAAGAGTTTTTAATAAAAGTTTGAAGTAGAAACAGCGCTTGCAATGCGTATTGATCTCCACTCAAATGCCAAAGAATGGTCGAGTCCAAGACTTCAATCAAATAAAAAACTTCACGTAAAATTATTGAACTGGACCGATCCTGTAAAAATTATTAAATCTTTTTGATTCACATCAATGTGACAATTTTCTAAGAATTGTCCACGTCATGTTTCACTTTAATATTCCTGATGTATCTGATTAAATTGGGTCATATTTACTTACCGTCTGTGTTATGAGAGCAAACATATTTCTTACCCTCAGGTGTCTTCATTTTATCGATGTTTCGGTAGGAAATGACGTTGATGGGGAAATTTAGCGCGATTTATTCAGAAGGGCGCACAGATACGATAAATAAAACGATACAATTTGTTGCGGGTGTTAGTTATTATGTTTAGAGGTGCTCATTCGAAGATCATTTCTACGTTTTGTATTGGAAATATACCGATAAGAGCAGGTGTGATATATTGCAACAAACCACTTTTATCGTCGCACATTTATTGCAGGTAAAATTGCACAATGTAACGGTCGCAAAAGGGGAAAAATTCGAAGTATTTTCCGTATTTTTTTCAAAAACCATTTTCTGACTAATACTATGTACATTTACTTTGGTCAATATCTCGCTGATTTTTGGAGCACATCCAAGCTATAAGCTACTTATTTAGCGCAAAATTTCACGCAGATTCCAAATCCGTGCTCAAAATCCACCTACGACAACGAATAATTGAGTTATGGGCTATTAAAGTTTCAGGTAAATTAGCTTTTATTTTAGAAATATTTAATATTCAATTTAAAGCAGAATTTCACACCGATTTCCAAACTATGTTCAATATCTACGTACAAAAATAAATAACTGAGCTGAGATCAAAGCTCCAATTCCGTAATTACATTAAATTTAATTCAATTAAATTCAGTCGACGTACAATTTATTTGTCTTTATCAAACAGACCTCGGCTCGCTTTATCAACTAAGATCTCGTACATTTCATCTCACAGAGAATCTATAACTCTTCAACATGCATTTTGCAAACCAACTGAAAACGAATAGTTGCGTGCAGCTGACACATTCTAGTAGTGTTCCATTTTTGAGCAGTATTTGTGGGTTGTCTGTCAAAAACACCTTTCATATTTCTAGAAACATAAACTACATTCCCACTGGAGCCGATTTTATGAAACAAAGTTTCAAGCTTCGAAGAACTGCTTAATTAACGTATTAATGACTACATCAAAGTCTGAAGACGTACAAAAAACTGCGTTCAAGAATGTTTACAAAGTTAATTAATGTGAAAAGCGAAGTTTGCTTGTTGCACAAGTGGCAACGTGAAATAGACTTCTGCAACAAAACTGGCTTTATAAAGATAAGGATTGTTCAGGCTCGACGAGCGCTTTGCCTTTTTACGAAAATACCACTAAACCTATGAGATTTCTGACGAAAATGCTAATGGAATAGAAAGCCTTACTTACGGAAAACACGATTATTGGAAAACAAGAGTTCAACAGACTGAAATTCCCACAATGCCAGAGGTAATTAGTCCCAGCTACTGGTTTTAACTTAATGGATTTTGTAAAAGCGCAATTTAAAAACGTGTAGCAAGTTTATTAAATTCAATCAATTTATAGAAACCCTGTATTTAGTTCTTGTACTAAAACCGTTGATTAATGAGCTCCATTATTGCACGAAGTGTGAACTGAAGCGTCCAAGTTGGAGCAAATTTAATTATTGTATAATAAGCAATGATTCCAACTTAAATCAATTTAAATTATCGAGTAATTATCGGTCAATTGGCGTTCGCACCGAACCACATCTTCAGTTATAATGGTCCAAAAAAGTTGACTTGTTCCTCACTTTTACAACGTCATGAAATTTAACAGTGGGGGATAAAATGGGCCATAACTCCCAAACTTCACCAGAAATGTAATTTTTAATGTATGCCAGGAAATAACAATTATTTATGATTAATTATCCATAAACTTAACTGTGAATTCTGCGTTGTAAACTCTTGTAATTTTAATAATTAATTATACACGCCGATTTCATAATTAAATTAGTACTAAGCAGAGCGTTTTCAACTAAATCCGCCGTTTAAATTGGCTACATTTTGGTTTTTCGGTTCCGTTTCTCCTGATTTTCTGACTGCGTTTTAGTGTGATTGGTAATTAGAGGAACCAACGAACCAGATAACGCATGCAAGCTTCCGCTGCTTCTTTTTCTAGTTTACTATCAAAATCCCATTGTATCCACCTTGTCCCTATAATAAGGAAACCTTGAAGTGTAAATTTAACTTGAACCCAACGTTGGAAATGTTAGGCTAGGTTGACACCCGTAGTCTGCTGGAAATAACTTCTTATTTATATCTCCTGGAAGACAAGTCGTGTTTAGACATGGAGGAATGTTTACTAACAGTAAAAACTGAATCCTTCCCTATCGCGACAAACCAAAATTTTCACTTTTGAAATGTTTTACGCTTAATTGGATCCTATTCAAAGTGTTCCCTTTGATTGAAATTAGAGGAGTTGTGGATGAAAATAGGCTCCAATTTTCAGAGATCAAAGTTGAAAATTGGTCGGGACAAGCATATTGTAGCTTTAGTTTATTTGGCCCTCATTAGCGCAATGCTAATATTGTAGCTCTCCTAAACAATAAACAATAAATGAAGTAATTCTGTGGCGGATCCGATTTTACGGTAGCTGCGTTCACTAACGAAATAATTTACGTTAATGTAAAACAGTTCGAACGCGTGAACCGCAATTAGTTGGGACAGTGTTATGCTACAATTACATTACGTTAAGTAAATATTTTCATTCCATAAAGTGAAGAATTTAATTATCAAATTAGTAAGAAAAATTGTTCGTTTTTATTGTCGCATTGTTAACGACTCGAATAATAAAGTCATGGATATCCAGTTCAAAGTTTATATCCCCCGATAAAAATAGTGGAATAGCAGTTTGCTGAATGTAAATCTCAAAGTACAAAAAATCTAGCACAGCGCTTTCAGGGAGTTTTTATTAGAATACAAAATTCTGCATAATTCATTCTGAGCCCTTTGATGCCTTCTGACACAATTCGGATCAACTACATGAAAAATATTGTATCAAATATGCAGATTTATTATAGAAGCTCTACGAACGAAACTTACTTTTTTAAGTAAGATAAATGTGTTCGTGATATTTCCTCAGCAAATGCATCCTTTTGACAGCCCCCATAAAAACTCATCGTTCTCACCGCTGTCAGTCCTTTCTCTTTAAATATGCATGACAGGAGGCCTGTAATTCGTAGCGCACGACTTACCCTTTATCATATTTTACTTCCAAGAAGGCGAATGGCGGCTAAAAATATTTGATAACAGTCGCGATTTGCTGGAGCACTTACTCCCAACAAAGCTTCGTTACTCAAAAGAACTCATTAGTCTTCTAAACTACACGTGGATCGTTAATCGAAAACTTCAAAATGGGATAATTTGACTTGTTTCGAGGCCGCTCAACATGGCGTCGAGGAAATGATACAAAAATGAATTAGAGGTTCTATCTGGATGAATCTGTCTTAATATATTTTTTCGTGACTGCGGTTTAATCGTTTTGTTTTCTCGTTTGTTTTTGTGGTTGAACGATACAGCACGCTAGTAATTTCTTGGCAGGAGCTCTGCTTTTGGATCGATTTGTGAAAAGACACAATCTAGAAAGGTCAGCTTCATTATTTATGAAATTGTACTTCATTGTTAAGACCAAAGTTACATGTCGGATGGAAGTGCGCACTTAATTCTAGTAATGGACCATGTTCCGTGTATGTAACACTTTAGTTAGAACAATCAGAAGTCAGCGAACATTTCCTCTAACTGTCTCGGTGTCTTCAGTTAAAGCCGCTCGAACTTCGAAGTTTTGTACCACTAATCTCACTGAAATTCAAGAGATTTCTTACATTTTTTTCGCAACTTTTGACGTAGGTTGGGGCAAAGTTATTAAAACTTTACTTCTTTAAGGGATACTGGAACTTAAACTCGCTTAAAATTTGTCGCGTCTGTTGTTTTAAGCACGAGTTCGTTATTAGAATTCATTTTAATATGCTGAGACAGAAAGATATTAGTTGGATGATCGCCCCGATATTGATGGAGCTGTTCGACAAAGTTCTTGTTCTTTCTAAAAAGTCATAAAAAAGTTTTTTTACTACTAACTTCAAAACAGGTAATTATGTCGTCTTTTCTAAACTGTGGAATTAAATTTTTCTCATACAAATAGATAAAATTTGTTCATTATGAAACGCGTTTCATAATGAACATTTTGCCGCACGCACGTTTTTAAATAAAGTCATAATAACGTCATAAAGTAGTAAGTGCGGCAAAATGCATTATGAACAAGTATCATATGCTATTTTTTCTATTTTGCCTTATTTTAAACGAAAAAACTTGATTTCGAAATTTAGGGAATTTTAGGGTAGTTGGCATTTGCAAAATGTTCGGGAAAAAAATTCGAAGTAGCCAAATCCATTGTCAGTTTGACGGGTGTGACATTTTGAGGTTACCGGGGCGCAAGGCAGCCAAGAGAGCGAAGATGTTGATTATGATCATAATGGTTCTCTTGCATCCAAAGAATTTTTCTCCAAGAAAGCCAATTACAACAAGAAATAATAGTGTATTGATCGATTTATCATGGTTTATCAAAACTAAAATCTAAATTGTCAACGTTGACGACAGGTTGACGGTTTGTCTGCTGCAAACCTAAGAAAAATATATGCTCCTGGAAATATTGGCACGGGATTGATCCATTACGATACCGAAATACGCTCAAATGAGTATCGAAATATCTTCATTATGAACGCGAAATAAAAAATGGTATATTAAAGAACGTGTTTTATAATGGCCAATTTGGTGCACGAGTTCCCGGTGTACAAAACGAACCGTAGGCGAGTTTTGTATGGGGCGACTGCACCAATGCCTTTATAAAACAAGTCCTTTATAGTATTTTTTTCGAATTTGCACCCTTTTTTTAATAAAAAATTTAAATTTTACAATTCTAAGACTTTTCGTTTTACACGATTGGTAATGGTTTTGTAACCACGACTTGCCACTTGATTTTCAAATTTAATTTAAAATTTGACATTTATTGAGTTTCACTATCACTGAATTTTGACTTAACGTAACCTAACCTCACAGCCAGTATTCACATCTATTATATTATACAATTATTGTTGGCCGCAAAGGACAATTCAATTATATTGATACATTTTTATTCACGCAGCAATTTATTAAACACGAATCGTAAAATCAAAATTGAACAAGAACTTGACAGGAAACAGGTGACAGCCAGACTAATTAGTTCTGCCAATTCTTAAAAAACAAATTTTCCTACTTTGAGTTCTTTTATAGATACCTAAAGTCCGTTTTTTTTTTAAAAAACCACCAACACCGCAATCTTCCCCTGCATTACAACCGGCAACGTTGCCTAGGGAGATTTTTGGTGAGAAAAAAGTTGTCAAATTTTTGACATTTCTGAAAATTAGGCAGTGTTTCCGTTAAAAACGTTTCTTTTACAGCCTGTTGGATTGAAAATCAAATGATTTAATAGTGAAAAGACTCGGCACAGCCTGAAAGGCCGTTTTGTGTAATCAAACTGTCAATTAGGCAGCTAACCTATTTGATTTTATCACCAAAAAGTCACCATCGACAATGTTGCCGGTTGTAAAGTGGAGGGAGAGTGCGGTGTTGGTGGTTTTTTAATGAAAAAACGGACTTTATAAACGACTCCAAATTGAGTACTTTAATAGATCTATTAAAGCGGCAAATTCAAAAAAAGTGTATTTTAGGTTGCCTCTGAAAATGGTAGCCATCGAATTTTCGAGTTTTGAGGACTGATTCTGAAGTAAAATAACCCGAGAAAAACAATGGTGTAAATCGAAAACCGTTTCTCAAAATCTTTTTTAGTTTCGGAGATATTAAGCTTTGAAAATTTTCCTACTCAAAATTCAATATCCGAAACTTTCATCGCTCATAACTCAGTTATTTCTGGGTCGATCTTAATGAATCTTACCTTTTTGGATTCTGCGTCAAATTTTGAGTAAAATGAGTATTTTAAGATTGCTTCATAAATAAGCGACCGAGTCTGAATTAAAGACTGAAAGGCCGCTAACTTCTACATTGAAAAAATGAAAATATTAAATTCGAACTATCTAAGATTGAAGTTGCGAGAAAAACGATTTCGAAAAGGGTTTTTTTTTATATTTGCCATAATTCCAGAGATATCGGGCAAAATCTTTTCCGGAGCTTCAATATTTTGGTCTTCTGGCGACAACCAGAAATTTCAAACGTGTCTAACTCAGTTATTTTTTAACTGACGAGAAAACAAGATTAGACAGATAGTTTAGAAACGCGATCAAAAAACAAAAATTCAATTTTTTTATCCCTTGGTATAATTACAATTATAACATAATTAGAGCAGACTTCATTACTGAACGCCGGTTTCTTCGTTTTCGAACTGTATTATTTGAGTGTTACGCAGTGCTGTTTCTTAAGATTTAATTACGTTTCAATTATTCAGAAGTCTGCTCCTGACGCGTCTTACATTTAATTATTCCATATAAAATTGAATATCTAGCACCGAATTCAGAATCTCCATATTATAGCCTTTCAGCGTCCATCTGGATAAACATATTTATTTAGATTTAGCGGAGTTGATTCGAGCATCTCTTTGATTTATCCCACAGATAATCTGTTTACATATTCGTTGCGTGTGATATGTTTACATGTTTATAGTTCTGTCTGCTATTGGCATTTGACGGTTTATGGCACTAACCTTCTGGTTTGGATGTAATAATGACGGCATTATTTTATAACGACATGGAGTAGTAATATATTCTTAAATGATGTTGTGCAGATGACAGTGTTGAAGATGTGCCAAATCAAGTCCTTCGCGTTTATGACCCTCCCATTATACGATATAATTTTCAAAGGTTTCATGCTAGATTACGTTTCAGACCTCCAACATGTGCGAAGGAACTGAAAGCAGATCCCTGTTTTGCTCTTTTTATAGATATTTCCCCCACGTCCATGAAACGTAACTCCAATAAAGCAAATGTTGTCTTTTGCGACTGAGCAATTATTTAAGGCTTCACTTGGTAAATGTGACCTTGCTGAGTATTTCGGGCTAGGATGTCATTGCATAGTGAATCGATCACGATTTCAAAAATTAATGAGCCGCAAACTGGACTTCTAGATTACGGGCACCCGGAGTTTAACAAAGCCACTAAAACATTCATTGCTCCCGCTGGAGTTGGAACATGATGATGTGTGCTTGAATTTTAGCCCCAAAGGTTTCGGCTACAAATTACTGCGGGATTCACTGACGCGTAATACTTCAGACGATTTTTGTCACTGACATTCCATTGTTACGAGCTTTTTCCATCTAATTACAGCTTTAACTGTCGAGTAAGCTCAAGATACGCGTTTAACTCAAATGCGAAATTCATGAGCACCGGATGAATTTTTCTTGAGGAAAACGCCTTCTTGTTACGAACGATTATCGAATTCTAATAACTTTTCTAGGTGCGTAGAAGACGTAAAACTTAGATTTTCTCCCGTACGTGTACAAACTTAATTTAACTGGGGCTTCTGGAACGTTTTCCTGTTTTATTGACAATACACTCGCACTATTGATCTTATTTTACAGCAGTCGTCGTCCTGATAGAATATTTTCCATTCATAAATCCTCCACCTGCACCACACCGAAAAAGGGAGGTAAATAAGCGCCATCAATTAATTTAAAAGAGCTCCTTAGATCCGCACCCGAGTTTATTCGAAAAAGCTTTTGAAAACTTCAGTTATGAAAATTGCTGCAGACAGTTCCAGACAGACATCTTGGCGCCTGTAATCGTGACTTCTGCGCTATAATGGAGGAGGTGTGGTTATACATGATTCATTCCAGACAATTAAAAGTCGCGTATTGTTGCTTATCTTTTCATACCTACACTGCAAACAGTGGGCAAGGCTGCATAAAAAATAATAAATTTTTACTCTCAAAATAAATTATACTGTAGTAAACACAACGTTGCGTCATTCGCGAATGCAAACAAAAAAGAGTTATTACAGCTGCTGTAAAAATTCTACTCGGTTATGATAGCTTTAGGAATTAAGACCAGCAAGTCGTCAATTAAACTTGAAATTAAGTAAGTAGACTTGAAAATAACTCGTAAAATTTTAGGTGCAGTCAGCTTAGGATTATAAATCCACTTCCTTGCGAACCGAGCTGAAGACACTTATTAAAGTTTGTTTTATGAGATCTTTCAAGGTCAATCTTCGTCTGCTAAAAGACTATTTGTAAACCCATTAAGCTTCATTGCACTGTAAAATTAGTTTACCATGATGATATAACATACATGAAGGGTTGGTAGCTCACGAAGATGATAACACAAAGGAGTATTGTTGAGGAAAGTTTTAGATAACTCTTGTAAAGTTAACAAAGTGGAAATTATGACAACGTCTTAGAGCAAAAATTGACGATCTTAATGTAAAATTACACGGATAGGAAACGCTCATTATTTTCATACAAATATTTGACTCAAATATTTGGATGTGGATACAAGAAAATCCACACGTGTGCAATTTCCTGCTTAGATAAATTCATTAAAACGAAGCATCAAATGCGTCGGAACAATATTTGTGGTAGTTTAACTGGGCTTCTGTTTGGTAATGAATTGTTACAATTGCGTCCAAAAATAATGCACCATGGTATGAACAGAATATGCACCCAACAATACATTTTACCCCTAGAACTTTTGGGTTGGTCTGCTTGAGATCTGAGCGGTCAGTTTTTGTACAGGGGTGCGTCAGACAACCAAATTTTATTTACAACTTATTACTCGACAACTCTTGAAGATTGAGTCGAATAAACAACATGGTATGAAGAACATTGAAAGAAATTTTGAATCTATGTTTGTATTCTTAATCAATGACCCCGATCCCACTATAAGTTGATTGCAATTAAATTAATCACGCATTTAATTAAGTTTGATTGCTGACAATTGATGGAATTAAATATTCATTTTAATTAAAGATGTAATTTTTAATTTCTATTGATTATTGTAACATTCATTTTTCTTCATACAATTCACTTTCATTGCTAAAAAAGTAAATTTTAGAACAATCGATTTTTAATTCTGATCAATATAAGTAACTAAGTATAGGCCGGTTTAACGCAATAATTTAATTGAAATTAAATTAAACTTGCAACTTACTTATGTCACTTTAACATAATGTTAAATATTTCATTTCATTCTAAATTGTTAGAGGTACAGTATCACTTTAGCAGTAGATTGTATAAAGGCACATTTAACAATCCTAGTGCTGTTAAAAATTTGGCAACAATACTAGTGTTGGTAAATGCGTCTTTTCGCAATTTCTTGATTTTGCTAAGCTGTTTAAAGTTTTACTGATTATGGCCAACTAGCATTTATAATTTTTAGTTTTTCAGATGTAAAAACCCCAATAACGTTATTTGGTTTCGTAAAAATCTTTGATCAAAATTAAGGATTTAATTTTGTTTTTGAAAACCGGGTGTATATTTTTTTTAATTATTTGTCTTTAGCTAAAAATATTGTTTTTTTCAATTTAGACATAAAAATACATTTTCTGTCATTGTTTGAGACCTAAGAATCTCAAATTTTCTTCATTTTTTCACTAGTAATTAACTTATGTTTCTACTAACTAGTAAGTGAAAAAGTTACATAACAATGAGAGCTAGTGATTTGACATGTCAAAATTGACAATTATATTTTTATTTAATTTAAGCGAAATTTGAAAATTTTCACACTACACTTTTTAGCTAATCTAAATTTTAATCATTCCTCAACTCTATTATTACAAGTCCACATTAGATTAAAACAAAACTCAACTTCACACGTTGAGTAATCTACCTACATATATTATTTGTCTGTATGTCCTGAAACTTTATTTCCAAATATCTTTTCCTCAATTTCAGTAAATTTAAATCCACAAAAAGGCTGTAATTTATTGGGGATCAATTCTGGTCATCAGACAAGACCCACCACTTGAGGGTGATTATGTTTATAGGGTCTTGCGATAAGTTTGGTGGAAACTGTTTAAAAAGTTAAAGTCATAAACGCTCCACAGTATTTATACGTTTCTTTTGCCATCAGAGCACAGCAAAATAAGACCTAAATAATTTTAGAACAGGGTTTTAGCAAATATTGAAAAATTACCATTTTATGACTACCCAGATGTGCTGGGACGGTCAAGATCAGACTCGTACCTGCCATGGCGAGGCCCTCAAAATGTTTTCCAATGCTGTTTGGAAATAAGCAATGGGATGGTGCATTATTTTTGTACGCAATTGTACCCTCGCGTTGTCTAAATGATGTCGGTAGACAAAGCATAAATGTTGTCTCGTTAATGCGACCCATAAATTAAAACGATTTAGCTTTCCATTCGTGATTCATGCTGCAAAAATTTTGACGACCGTTAATTACCAACTGTGCCGAAATTGTTTCACTGGGCCAGAGATGTGGGCGCTTTTTCGGATAATGCTTTTAGTAATTCGGTGTTAATTTATAAGCCGTTGCAAAACAAGCAAAACAGACTTATACATAATAGATTCCATATAAGGTTCTCATGTAATGACCCTTTTACTATTATTAGTGCTTTTGCCGCGGTTTATTAATCAATACAATCAAAGAAAAGCGAATTTAAAGTACAATAGTCCGACCCTTCTCTCCGGCAAACAACTTACAGAATTTGTGAAGCTAATTAAAAGGTGAAGGACTCATTTTTCTTGCATCAGACGCTTTATTTAAAATGGAGAGCTAAAATATAAGTTGTTTGTTACTACAAAACAGCCAGAATTTCCAAATTCTGGTCGATTTTGAGTTGAATTTTAAATGCGAAAAATTTAGCAAGTAAAATGAATGGGTCAATTTTAGGCATATATTTATATTTTGACATTTTTCCTAAAGATGGTATTTGATAAGGCACCTTTGAAAACACTAGTAACCTAACCACATTAACATAACTTAAAACTCAAAAAGATTCAAATTTTAATTACAAAAAAACGTTGAAAATATTAGATTTGTCCTAAAATGAAATTTTCTAAAATCTGTATTTCTTGTTCTAAAATTTTGCTTTTTGACGCAGTTACTGAACTTTTAGAAATAGTACCCTCACCAAATTTCATTGTCATAACTTAAAAAATAACAAGGATACGAATTTCAATAAGAAAAACGTTGAAATAATTTATTTGTCCTAAAATAAATTTTTCTAAAATCTGTATTTCTATTTTTTTAATTTTGCATTTTGGCACTATTAATGAACACTTTAAAGATAGTAACCTTACCAAATTTCATTGTCATAAAGAGGCAATTCATGGACGCTAAACGATATCGTAAAACATAGATTGTTATACAATTGGACATACAAGTTTTTAGCCCATTTGATTAGAAAATTGCTAAGTAAGTGAAACTTCAAATTATCGAAACTGGCCAAATCAAGAAATTTCGGTCGTTTTCTCATAACATACAACCTTCTGGACCAGATGTCGTACAAACGAACTTTCAACTAGTGTCAGCTTGTAATTATACTGATGAGATAAAATTACATGCAAGTTGTAAACAACAAATAGAAGAAGAGCGTCTCTTCAGCGTTGTTACTAACTACTGGTAATAAAATCGTAGACCACATTCTTTGTTAAAGCAGTCATTGCACTAGTTCAATAAAACAAATTTGCGTACTGGGAAAACGTCCAAAATGACGATCGTTACAACTTCAGATTTATCGTCACCGTGTAATAAATTTCTCTCTTCAGCAATCGAAATTTTTCACCGCCATCGGCAACCAGAATTGGGTTAGACTCGCAAATATCCCATTTGGCCCAATATCACTCCCCCAATCTTATTTTTACAGCGTAACCTGTTCTTGATGGCTCACTTTCGCAGCATTTCAGGCAATTAGACCTCATCGTCATGATTGTGTGACAGACGTGTGCTAAGTGCAGACAACTTTCTGAAGGGCGCAATTTCGCCCAGCAACCGAAGGAAAATTGCAAATTCGGGCAGAGGGTGAACTGCGTTCTATTGATCGAGAAAGTTGTGTGCGCCGTCGATGTGACCCTCGTCGACGCGCACCAGGTCATGGAATGGTGCGCATACTTTTCGAATACGTTTTTGATTTATTTTGTTTTATGTTTTCCGGGAGAAGGCAGGTGGTTTTAAGGAGGATTTAGCGATTGAGGTCTTATCCGTCTCCAACAGACTTTTTCAAAGGTGTATAATAAGAGAATTTATGTGCAGAATTCCAAAGCTTGACTTGTGAAAACTCGATGTTCAAATCACGTTTGTTCACGTTCAAATTAAATTATAGCTGGAGGGTTTTACGGGAGATTACTTCTTGTCTTAATGTCGCGTGTATGTATCGATCGATGCTTATTTTCACCCCTTAGTCACAACACTTTTTCAAGCTTTAATAAGGTCACCACGAAAAGTTTCACCCCAAATCGCACAGAACTTTCATCACACATGAAGAATAACGTGGAAGCGGAAACAAAAAACATTGCCATGGGTTCAGTTTCAATAACACGAACTTTCACTATAGTTACACCTTACAGTAAGGAGCTTACAACTTTAAATTGTCAGACATGCGAAAAAGCACCTTAGCGTTATGATGAGGAAACTTTCACCGACACCCGCTCACAATCAATTGTTACTGGAGATTCTAATCTGATAGTTCCAAAACTGTTGTATTAAAGACGTTCCATCACATGTATAAGAAGTTGTTTGAACAATAGGTAAGAAGTCTGAAGATTTTCTACAATTCCAGAGAGTTTCTTCAAATAATTACATTAAAATAAAGTTGTAGATAAACGGTACAAACTGTTGCGTGTGGAATTCTTATCAATGGAAACAACTCAGTTGCTGTTCTAATGGAATGTAATAAAAAGTAGCACTACTCGGAAGTTAACCCAGTTACAGAGCTTAATAAATTGAATTCAAAGGTACTCTCAGTAACGAAATGGTTATTTACAGTACAAGAGCCAAGACTCTTCGATGCGAAACGAGCGGTAATGCGAGCGAGCTTTCGCTATGAGGTTTTCGCCAGTACATACTACATACTACGTCCTTGAAAAAATATTATGCATTTCCTTATCAAATACTCAGATCTATCGACTTTTTGAATGAGATCGAAAAAATTATGGGGTATAAACAATAGCAACTTTGTTCGTATCGAAAAAGTTTATGGGTAATTTTGATTTGTCATTTTACCCAGAAACAACCATTTTCATCCATTAGCGGCGTAATAAAGAATTAATACAACAAAACCATCATAAATCCCGCATGTCATTATCGATAAAATATGTTATGGCATTTAAATGTTAGAATTCCTCGTAAAAATCTCCATAAAATCTTCTCAACGTTTCGAATCCAATATTCATTGCTGCCTGGTTCAATACTCATGTTTTGAGCAAATTATTTGCATTTTTCCTGTCCTCTGAAACAATTCGTTTATTATTCATGTCGTGAAAGCTAGCAAAACCTATCCTGGCCATTTCACATTTCCAACGAAAAATAAAACATTGAAATCCTTCTTTATTTATAAACGGTACATTCATTACCCAAATTTGAAAAAAACTCTGTATTTTCCAATTAAAGAAGCTGTACAACATTAATCAGAAGTTCAGCCACGATAAAATTTATGCTCGTTCCTTCAACTCGCAACAATAAGTTATTACGAGTCCCTTTAGAGAATTTTGACTCGAATTTAAAAAAGCGCAGTTTGGCTTTGGATGAAAGCTCAAAGTCGCTACTCAAACAAAATATTTACGAACTCAGCTCAAAGTCGAAACTTTTGCTCTAAAAACTTTCAACATGTTGCTAGCTGCAGTAAAGATCGTTCACTGGAAAGTAAAAAAGAGACGGAACGTCTCTTAAATATTTAACTATTCTCGGAGGGCTCTTAAGGTAATTAGTCGATTTGGGATTCGTTAGTAAAAATGTCACTTTTTAACCAAAAGGGTCAGTTTTAACCTGAAAGTTTGGACATTTTTAAAAAGACGTGGCCGCAGAGAAAAGAATCGATAAGCTCCTACAACGTACGTAGGAGGAATGGAATATTACGGAATTAGAAATAATACAAAGATTTCATTACAGAGAGGTAATAAATTTGTTAGTTCTGATTTAACAGTAGTTACACGACAATAAAAATGAATGAATCGATATTAGATCAATAAGTCTACGCATTTTCCCTCGTTACTCGCAAATAATTAATGTCAGAGTAGTTTGGAATAAAATTCACATTGAATTTTCAATTTGAGACGAACAGAAGAGGTTTTTAATTAGTAATCCACGGCAAATTCTCCCCCATTAACGCATCCAAACTGAATTATCTATTCCGCACCGTAACACAGACTCAATTATTCGATACTAAATCAATAATTTGCAATTAACTAGTTGATATTGACGTCATTTATAACATTACCGCCGCTGTTCTATTTTTTCCTATCTGTATTTGCTCACCCAGCTCTTCCAGAAATGATGTATCGCCCCCATTACTAAATTGAATAAATTTAGGTGTTACACTTTCGCGAATTCTGATGAACCGGGTCGATAACCCCAGCCCTTACATGAACACATTAAAGAGGCATCGCCCCATGAATTTTTAACAACCCGCCGATTAAGCAGACAAAAATATCACAATAAAGACATATATTCCAAGTGTTGATCCAACCCCAAATGGCGATATCACCCCTTATATCATCACGCGCACTTGTTTACTCTCGAATTTTATAGGCGATGTTTGTACAGGATTACAATGGGGTTGTAAATATCTTCAGACAGTGCACACATAATCAGCTTTTATTTTTCGAGCGAGATAAAAACAACACCGACAACTTTACGTTTCTATAAATTTTCATTTTTTTGGGACGTGCGGTTTTGCATAATGCGGGAATTTTCTGGGGAGAAGTTTAATGTCGCCACGTTATTTTGAAGAGTGGTAAAGTGCGAACTCACACGGCGACGGGGTCGTAAATTCCCCGTTTGAAAATTTCGGGCTACTGCGGGATTATCGAGATAACGCAGTAAACAGCCGACATACGCCCTCCTGTTTAATTAAAAGTGGATTTACCCCAATTTTCCGTTTTGCCAAGTGAATTATCCCGTGGCAGCTAAATGTTATAAAACTTGTTATTAAAGTCGAAAATTATCAATCAAATTATTTAATGAGCGCACTGAGGATAACGGCGGCGCTTTGGGGGTGGAAAATCCCCTGATATCTTCGCTTTAGTGCCATTCAAAATAACAAATTGCAAGCCAGTAGCATAATGGCATTGGAAGTGAGCTCATTGCCAATTCTCAAGGATCATATTCCACTGCAGTGATATTAAAGGATGAAAGGAATCAATGATTCGGAAGTGTTCCAACCACGAATATTACTCAAGAACAAGAAAAACGCCTAATCCAAATGGATGGATTTGGTGATGGCGGAATTCGATAATGAATGACAGAATCCTTTCAACACTGAAGAACTGCAAATTTGTTTAGCGAAACAAAAAACGGATCACTCAGGAAGTCTGTAATTTTGTTAAACAAAAAGGACTCTAAAAGGAAAAGAATGGAGCTGTACGCATTGTTAGTCTCTGTTATGATTTGCAGGAAACGTCAAACGGAAAAGTTCGCAATTTTAAACTGAACTGTACACTTCCATTTTGTAATTTCAATTCACTACCCAATAACAACTTTATTGGCTGTTGATAGCATAATAACCAATTAAGTGGTGCCGACATTTCAGCGAAACCATTAAAGAGGTGTAGCATGTGAAGCTCCAGCTTTCGGAAAATTCTGCAGGAAAGGTAAACTCAACCAATTCAGATTGCGCAATTAATATTCCGACTGCATTTCAAAGTACGTAAATTCTCCACAGATTACGAATATCACGTACAAACTTCAATCTTATCGTGTGGTGTGAAGTTTATTAGCAATGCTTCATGGCAATTATTCCGTTCTCCACAATCTAAAAGAATCTGGAAAATTAATAAAACAATAACTCGCGGGCTTTGGTTTTAATATTCCCGAAATCAGAGCGTAAGCTAAATATTTGCTTTAAATTAAATTTTAATAAGTCGCGTTAAACGTTGTAAGGAAAATAAATTTCGCCTAGTCAGAGTTTTTCTTCCTGTTTGTTGGGGTTATTGATTTCCTTTATAATGTATGGCATTCTTGTGCCGGAGTTATGAGGCAAATTTTAGAGCTGAATAGACCGACTGATTTCAAGAATAACGTTGCATAACGTTCTCTGTAAAATTACAAATATATTGTGTGGTGCGCATGGAGTGGAACCATTTAGATTTCGATCAGAACGTGTTTATTTCTTATCGCTCAAATTGTTCTTCCAAAATTTACGGTGCACTTACGTATCAATAAAATATTTCGCAACCGGATCGTAATGCGCGATATGGATATAATTTTAGTGCAGAAACTTTCTACGCTAAAGTTTCCAACTTCGATATTTTATCGTTTTTATCTAAATTACTTGCATTTGTCAACAAGCGTACAACGAATGGGTACAATAAAACTAAACGAGAAAGAAACGAAAAAATCGATAACTTGGGAGGTCGTGCGTGGATGGAAGATTCTAATAATTTGGAGTCGAGTTTTTCGTGATAAAACGACGAACTCATGATTAGCTTTCATGTGTAAATTTTAATACGGCGGGACTTAACTAAGCTTAAAGCACAGCTTTTATTTCAAGCTTTCTATTATCTACACCTGCTAGATTACGTCTCCATGTTCCCATGCCTGAAATTAATCTTAATCCGGGGATTTACTATTGTTTGTAGTCAAGAGCAAAGCGGAAATTTCGAGCAAAAATTAACTTTATTTTTGAACCACACAAGTTGATATAGAGTGAGTCAAAGTACTTTTTACGTGTCTATTTTGGTCTAATGACTGGAATCTAATGGTGCTTATTTTACTCACAATTTCCTTCCCCCGCGACGAACTATTTACATTGCAAATCAAATAAGCACCTTCGTAGCGCATTTTTTGGGGCTCTTCATACATACACGAGTATATGGGGTTGGGAATTTCAGCGAGAATGTCAAAGAACTTCACCGAAAATGGCCATAACATATTCATATTCAATTTCATACGGAAGAGCTGTGCTACTTTTGAAGCAGAGAAAGCCAATTTGAAAGATTTCAAATATTCATTGCAGGAATGTACTATTTATGGGTCATTGTGCATCGGCAAAATTCTTCTTCGGAGACAAGTTAATGTAATAAATACAGTTCTACTGAGTACCGTCATAAAGTTGGCGTTTTTTGATTTGCATGCAGTTTCGCATTATTTTTATAGGAATTTCGGATGTTGCGTCGCGTGCTAACTTTGAGGCATCAGAAGGCACATAAATCTGGGGCTGAAAGCTGAAATTGCCTTCGCCCTCCCTAATATTTTATTACTTTATTATTGATTAGCGCAGAGAAAGGATGGGAAAAAATGAAACGAAAATATCCACAGTGAATGCTAATTATTTCTTATTTTTGCACCGCTAAAATATGCAGCAATATTTTATTTTTTATCCGTCACCGCCAAAACAACCGCTGCAAATTTGTTTGTAAATTCTCACCTTGATGCTGCTTGCTCAAGATAAGACAGAATTTACGATCTTACTTGCATACGTAACTGCATAATTATGTAGTCTTCGAAATCTGAGTTTAATTTTGAATTTAAAAAACGATGTGCATTCATGTCCACACGCACACGCACGTGTCCGCTAAAATTAGCTGGTATCCTGTGAGTGCATTGTCCCAAAAATAGCATCTCTATGATATTCTAATCACATCGACATTTTTTTGATTAGACTTTCTGTCAATGGCTTGCGCAACATGACATTACGAAATCGTTTTGACAGACTACAGAATCGTTGCGCATGTCCTAGAGTAAAAATCGAACACCACTATTAAAAAAATTCCAATTAAGGATAGTAACCAATAACGGAATTCGTTTTTTTTTGGATTAAGTCCATGAAGAAAATGTTCATTGATGGTAAAATTTGCACGGTGCATTTGAAATTCTTCCACATCTTTAGCGAGTGGTTTACAGTTGCAATGCTTTATTTATTGCATGCAAAATGGGTAATATATTAATTTTGCAAACAGTTATAAATAATCAAAGTGGAACGGATAAATCTCCCCTGAGTTAGAGGTGTGTCGCACCGTCTTAATCAACCGGAATTAACATAATAACGGACTGATAAATCGATACAATTCGAGGTCCTGTTACAATTTTAATCCTGGCGAAGGTCGCGTTTTGGAGGATTCGCTTATTTCTTGTGGAGGTCGCTCACCTTTGGCAACTCTCTGGAGGATGATGTCCTTATGTTCGTTGCAATGCGGTTCCCCGATGACGATGAGGAGGTAGCACCCGGTGAGAGGGCTGGGGGGTGGCGGACCCCCTTTGTCCCCTTCAGACACCCCGTTCACAGCCTCCATCCGTCAAACCCTGTACTCCTCACAGCCCCAAAATTATAGTTTTTGTAAGTTTAAATCGACCGCTTAGGGTCAGGTCACACTGCTCCGGAACGCACCGGAGGCCAGACGACTCGCGAATGCCGGCCGGCGGTGCGCTATGCAGTAGCAGGAGTCCCCACCCCCTGGCAGACTACACCCCCACTCAGCTGACTGGGGGTGCGATGTGGCACATAGAGCTTAGAGGTGGGACCGAAGAGGGCGAAAGCTCCAACTGGCCTAATTTAGGCACGTAGAAACACCGAAAAAGACGCGACGACTACTAAGTGATCGTTTAATTTATTATATTTAGAGGGGGCACAGATTCGAAGCGCCTACGGGCGCAGGGACAGTTTTGCTCATTTTTTATGAGTTTATTTGAACTCGGGCGGACGAAGCGCTGACTTAATTTAATTTTTTTACGTTGAAAAAAGTAATTGCATGAGTGGTACTTGTAAGCTCTCGAATTATGGCAAAGCTTCGTAGTATCATTCGAATTCAGAGTGCAGTGGCGACCACTTCAGATTTGTCCTCTTGGCAGAAATTGCATTGGGGATCTAGACTTTATGAATTTATCATTTAAGATAAAAACGAAAGAAATTTTGAACCAATTTTAATTTAAATGTCGCAACTCCCAGTTTCTAGAATTGTCTTTACCACTTTCAATTTCCGTTTATGGATCTAAGTACATAATTTACATTACCTCGAGTAAAGTACAAAATATTTCATTTTAGACAGATATTTGGTTTAACATTTTTGCTTCATTGAACATTACAGGCACAGTCAGTTAATCAAAACTTGATATTTGATCAACTTATTTTAATAAGCCCTTGAAAATTTATTGCAAAAACCTCCCAAAAGCGCTTCATTGTATAATCTTGTAAATTTTCAGTACTTCAGTACCAAAAACAAAGAATTTTAATGTAAAATCCGTTTAAACAGGCATAATAATCTGTAACTACTGAAAAACATTTTTTCGAACTGAATTGAATCCTTTTGTTTTAATTTTAATACGCGAACAAATCATATTCGAAATAAAATGTAACAATGGGCTGAAACTGAATTAAAAAACATAATAATTATGTGTTCCATTAAACACGAAATTGCTTGTATTATATTTCTGTTCTCTAAATTTTGACCTAGTTCGTGTATTGATAGAGTCGCAAGTCCTGAAATGGCCTGAGCCAAGAATGGAAATAAACCTCTCCTTTGACAACTGGGAATTTTCATAAATTTTGTCTCGACGTCGTAAAAATCGTAGAAATTGAGTTTTCTGCATTCCAACAAATGAGATAATTTTCAACAAAAAAGTAAAAGTGATGGATGCATTGCGGCGTTCCTAAAATAAAACTGATGTTTTAATTTGTCTTCTCGTCTTCTTTCCTAGCTCTTTAATGGCTACATAGATAAATGACGCAAGTCGCACTCTCGCTAATACCTCAAATAAAACACAACAGCCCGAGCTTGCCGAAACTAATTTTAAAACATTTAATTTGAAGTTTTCATCATGGAAATCTAAACTTGGATATGAACCGAGGGTTCCTGAATTACCCCATCAATTAGCGAAGTTAATTATTTGCATCAGAAACCTTAAAATGTGGTGCAATTATGAAGTCTTGGTTACTCATGAATGAAAGTTTGCAACACGCCAGAAGGACGAATATTGCCGTGGTAAACGAGTCTCTCGTGTTGTTCTGTACACGGCCCATATCACTTTAACAATTTCTGCTATAATTTATCCAAAATCGGTACATTCCCCACAGGATCCTATCAAGTTAATAAAGTTTGTTCAATTAAACTTTAATGAAGTTGTAACACTCGATAGCAATAATAATTAGAAGTGGTGGTCTCCGCAACAAAATAACAAAAACTTTAATAACAGAAGGTACCAGCACAATTTGCAATTCGCTTTGAGAGAAAATAACAGACTAATAAAAACGCTTTACTTTATTTGACGGCGTTATTAGTTTGCTGTGGACTTTTATTTTTCAATTCCTCTTCGAGCATGTTCTTCGGCTCGATTAAATTTTAAAAAGCGAGTAAGGTGTCACGTAAAATAAACAGAGACGAATTCAGTATTTAAATATTCGAAATTCATTACGAAGTCTGAGGTTTGGATGTCAAGGGAATCCCTCTAGCAGAACGTGTAATCACCGCAACGAGGAAAAAATAGACACCAATCGCTTTTTATTCTCGCTTCTTAATCGCACGTCAAAACCAGAAAGCCACGCGAAATGGAAGCGCAAATAGAAAACTGAAAAGTGACAGGTTTTGATCAGATCCTTATTAGCAATTTTCTTTTCTGGGTACTGAAAACAGTAACGTTCTCAAGAGATCGAATCCGTAAAACGTGTAAAACCTTACAAGCAATCAATTCCGCAAACCGCCACAAATTCCACTTATTTCCGGTACCTCATCCTGTAATCGCGTCTAGGATGGAAACCGTAATTAAAAATTTTCGCTGCTAATAGCGCGAGATTAACGACATGACCTGAGAAAATAAAGTGTAAGATTGACAGATCCTGACCGAAAGTGAGGAATTTTCACGTATTTTATTCAGTTGCCCGTTTCATATGCAGAAAAGGTATTAATTTCATCTCTGTTTCACGAGCGGAATGTTAATATATTTCGAGCCGTCAGACTGATGCTTTATTTCAATTTTATTCATATTCAAACGCTCTAACTTTAGCTGAGTTTTTCTCTAATAAGCTCCCGGAGTTGTATAATATAAATCATTTATTTGTCGTTTTAAGACTGTATCTATATCAAACGTTGGCAGGGTGGTAGTTTTTCACTAAGAAAATACTCAACTGAACATTACAGGATATTTGAGGGTTTCTGATAAAAATAAAGAATTCAGTTTTTCTCCGTTTGACGATCTACCACACTTTTTATTCCGTTTTTACTACAGCACAGATAAAGTATTGATGCAACATAATAACTGGCGAAATTGGATGGATGTTGTAACAATATTCCAAGTTTCTGTCGGGGGGGGATTGGAAATTGTATAAGCTGTGGTCTTGTTGTAATTAACTAATCAATCTGCTGACATTGTACTAACAGGAGTTTTTGCGAAAGTTGAGAACAGAGTTCAAATACTGAGATCGATAGGGAAGCTGAAATTATCAATTTATAAATATTAAAGAGGCGCGCGTTTAATTTGAAAACGAAAGATGTGCAAAAGTGGGGGAAGAACAAAACGAATAATTTCAAGCATTGGCAATTCAGTTATTTTAAAAATATATTTGGATTCTTCCTAAAATTCTGCCATTTTTGAGAAAAATAAAAAAACTGAAAATTAGTTCAAGTTAAACCCCAAAAAAGTCTAATAAATCAAAAATAATTTCGTAATAATTTCATACAAATCTCATTCAACGAAATTCGTTTGGTCTCTACCTTCGCAGTGTTAATTAATCGACTTGGTCAGCATTTATTATGAATTTAACTTCTGCAGTTCACTCGTTTTAGGCACCATAATGAATACTCGGGTGAATTACTACACGGCCATTAATCCGAATAAATTGTTGGGTGTGTTCATTCCTTATTCTGCTCTCTTTGTTAAGTATTTCAATATTCAAATTCGCCTTTAATTAAAGACAATTAGTAAAGCGTCCGATCGCTAAAACTGCGTCTTCGAGAACTACACAAACTGATAAAGAAGACGATGACTTGAGATTTTTCTCTAACCATGCAAACACTCGTACATTCCACTTCTTTCTCGATGAATGAATATTCCGGTCAATGCATGAGAAACATTTGATGCAATTAAACAAAAAAAGTCCTTATAGAAATCCAAGAGGGGAATAGTTTTAAGGAGGGGATAGTCTGCAAGTATTGAGCTGGCAGTAACACGCAAGCGTATATACGCTTACATTCTCCGGATTTCCGGTTGGCTCCGGTCTGTACACTGTTTTATTGGGCCAGCTGATCCAGGTTTGAAGGAATGCCGCCTAATATCCCGTGAGAAGGAAAAATACAAGTAAAATTCTTTAGAAATGTCAGTTTTATCACAGATCGTGCACTAGTGCAATTTGCTGAATCGTACCATTTGCGTAAAGGTGGAATTATACGGGAATGGCATCTTTTGTGAACACATCCTGGAAAAACTCCAGGATCACGAAAATTGTCCCTCACACAATGTGAACGTCGTTTGGGTTACACGAACGACCATTTAGAAGGTCCTTCGGGCTTGTGCTTTTATTCAACTGATCGAGATAGTCCTTAGAGTGCTACATCAATGGCCGAAACAAATATATTAGGCGGAACAATTTATTGTGCGACTCAAGTTTCGGTACATTTTGACCATTAACCATTAACGTTGGAGCGGAAGGAAGTTTACACAGAAAATAATACTTACATCAAGTTCACGACCCTAAATCCAATTAAATAGTACGAAAACAGCAGAATAAACAAATAAACCCGTTGATAATAAAGGAAATTATTTTTTAACGTTAAAACAATAGTACATTATTACACGTATTTCATAAGGCGAGTATTGTAGCACGAATGAGTCAAATAGAATGAGTGCTACAAGTCGTCTTATGAAATGAGTGTAATATACTATTTTTTCTACTTTGCATTGTAAATAAATGTAAAAATTGCATTTAAAAAAAATTATTTTCGATTAGAGATTTTTGACAAGTTAGGTTGGTGACAAAAGAGGTAATGACATTTGTCTAACAAAATTTCAATTCAAATAATTACTGACGTTTTCTGAGTAATTTTGCAAAATTAGGTATTACAACGTTTGCTTTTCTTCTGATTTATTATTCCTAAATTCACATTTTCGTGATCATGATGATGATCATCATTCAAGTGTTGATCCAACGTTTAAGTGTCGGCATAATAACATAGCCAACATAACCAAAAAAAATTACTGTTTTGCGTGCTATAATAAAAACAATTGTTTTTATTGTGAAACGCGTTTGCGTTTCACAATGAAAGTATTGTCAACGCAAAGTAGAAAAAGTAATATTTGATTGCCTTCTCTCAAGAAAATCGGATGATGAATTAGACATCCACAGAAAACAATCGCAAAAAATTACCCGCAGCCGTAGCCATACATCATCTCCAATAAGATACCAAAAAACTCTTCAAACTCTCCCAAACATTTCAACTCCACCTGTATCCAACAATCACTTCTTTCACTAATATAAATGTTCCTAGACAATTAGCATGATTTTGGAAACACTCCAGAAGAGGCCTTACTAGTTGTAATAAAACCCTCGATACTTGGTTTTGTTATAAAATCCGCATTACTTGCGTCACAGTTGTTACATTAAAATAACAACGAGCTATTGTTGTGAGCTTTAAGTCTGATGTGTCCCAAAGCTTCAACACATTGTTTCTTCCTGATGTTTCTCGTTCATAATCCTGCGAAAAACAATAGTGGAATATCAGCAGAAACGCGAACTGTGTCAGGATAATTTATAATTGCCATTATTAAAAAATTTCACGCCCGAGTTAAAAAGGCAACGGTTAAGGGTCCTTTCACTGTGGTTGGACGATTAAATGGGCGTTTTTAAATATAGTTCTTTGTGATTTTGGCAGGTATTAAAAGGGTGCTTTGTCAAGTCGGTCTCTGAATTAAAACAAAACGAGAAATGAAAAATTGGAGATGTCGATGTGACCTAGAACTTGAGCCGTGAAAGATGATCTGTTGAGAATGTCATTTCTGAGGATTCACGTCAAATGGGAACAGATGGATATTATCTTAAAACTTTCTATTTGATAACTGAATTAAATTCATCCCTTTAAATTCATAAGTCGAACAAACATTTCCTTAGTCAGAAATTGTGTATTTGAATTCTCACAGGGCTCTCTTAATCCGATTTAAATGCTGCCCCTAATTAGTTTAAGAATTCCGTCGTTTAAATTATTTGAAACTACTAACAATGAAGTCTTGAGGGGCCCAACCACAAGTATTAATTATTTTTCAGGAGCTTCAACGAAAAAACAGTTTAGAGTTGAGTTGTGGGAAAAAATCGTAATAAATTTTGTTTCTTTAGATGACTTGAAGCTTTAGTTGAATTTCAAAGCATCTATTTCTGCCTCAATTACCCTAAAACACTTCTTATCTTATCCCGACCCTTGCTGAACCGAACTCCTAATTTCTGCTTAAGATAATTGCGTGGAAAACCCATTTGTCCTCCCCGGATTTTCCGGTCACTTTCTGTAATCCTGTCCAACTTGTCCCGATTCCAGTACATTTCTGTTTTCCTCACGTTCGCAAAGAAAATGGGGTCTCAATTTTAAACCACCCCCGAAAAATCTTTTTCTCATCTCAATCAACTCTCAAATTAATCCGCGCACTTTTCGCCAGATTTCGCTCTCCAATGAAAAACTTTTCCAATTTCCATCAATTCGTTTTGATTAAGAGAAACATTACTTATTGATTTTGTGTCTTCCATGCTTTTGCATAGGCAACCCACCCGGCAGTTTTATCTCCTCGTTCAGAGTCTCTTCTTCTTTCTGTGGTCCTGGTCGAAATGGCGAAGATGGTGCGCAAGTGCCGCGCATTTTGTTTCCTCAACTTCTTCACGCAGCCTCAGATATCTTCGTGGGGACGTCTACCGCCGTTAACACCTACCAGTGGTCAAAGAAGACATTAATAGGATTGACCAGTAGGAGGGGTATTAGAAGACAGCTGTCAGCCGTCTATCATCCATGCCACCGCGACGTCACAATTCTCCGTTTCTTAACAGGATTGTAGGATATGGAGAGAGGTCACGGCCGACAACCCCAAAAGGAGAGATAGACGAGGCGAAATTGATGATGGATGGGGTTTCGTGGGAACAGGATGACAGGGAAACTCATAATGTGGCAAAATGAAGTGCGCAAGGTGAAACGAAGTGATTAAGATGAGGTGAAGGGATCACGACGAGGTGCTGAGGAATGCCATTATCTGCCCACAAGGATGCTAATTTTGATAACATCAAAACTTGAACAGGGGAGATAATTATTAATTAATTAAAATGATGTAAAATTAAATTTGAAATATGATCAGGCATTGAAGTTCTTCTTCTGGTGACTGTTGAATAGCTTCTAAAATTGCAATCAATTTTAATAATAAGTAAATTTTAATAATTAGAGATTTTCACATTTTTTATTTGGCAAAAAATGAAGAATTAGGCCCACTAACATTAAACTAACAATAAGTTTTTTACGTCAATTTAACGAACAAAAAAAGAAACGAAATTCTAAAAAAACAGCACAATTTGACTATTGTCAATTTTATTAGCGTAGTTATAAACGCTCGATATATTAACATTTTCAGCACTTAATACTGAAGCGGTCCATAATTTTTGTAACTTATTAATTACGTTCAAGTGCCTACTTTAAAACCCTGTCGCATTTTTCTCCAATCTCTGTAATTAAAATGGTTTCACGTAAACCATTTATCCTCCTTTGCTTGAAACTTATTGTTTTCCGTTCCAGAAAATTCGTAATTAAAACTACGTGCTATGAAATCTTTATAGTATAACGTAATTACAAGAAACTGTAATTTTCAGAACAATTTGCAGCGACATGATTGAGTTTCTACTTCGTAATCCTGCTGTATATAAACTCATGATTTAAAAATTACGAGACTGTCAAACCGAGATTTATAGCACTCTTAATTTTCCCCCGAACGTAATCTTAACGAATCAAAAGATGGGATAAACCAACAAAACTCATCTCAGAGAAAGTTGCAATATCACCACTTTTATTAATGAAATCAACTTCAGCACAAAACAGTATAGTTCAGCCAAGTTGGTCTGAGCCACCATAAAATCATAAAAATTAGACGGCAGCCACAACCGGACAGTTTGCGGTATTTTGTCATTTATGACGAAACATCTGGCCTGTTTAGGGATGCTGTTCTTATCGCAGGGTGCAAACTTGAGCAAATAAACCCTCATTATGTGCACTTGAGAATTTTTTGAAGCTGTCCCGTTGCGGTAGCCCGCAAATTTTTATGCTTTTATGGTAGCTCAGACCAAGTTGGCTGAACTATAAAAAGGGAACCAGTTGAGAAGCAAGTTTCGACTTAGAAAATTCAGGCGAAGCTCCCGTTCCTGAAAGGGAGCTTAAGGAAACTCAAAATTTACTTCCTTTGTCAATAGTCCTGGTTGTCTGCATATGATAAAGGCCTTCCACATGTCCCACATATGACGTAACATTTATGGTTACACATGGTTGCTGAATAGCGAGCATAGTTACTAGGAGAACAGCGAAGCGAGGAGGAGTCCCGAAGGAACGGATCGAAGCCGGTAATGTAGAAACCTGCCAGGAAAATACGAGAAACTGAAAAAAAAATAGACAAAAGAGGGATCAAATTTTTTCAGTAGAAATTTGTTTATAATTAATGATGATTATAATTCGATCGTCTTCCAGGAGATGTCGGCGATGACCTCTTGATTGATTTTTCCTTTCTCCCACTACAGAATCACATCAATTGAAATAACAGGTTCTCTGTCTCTCTACAGAGTTTGGTATCTTTCGTTTCACTCCAAGGTTTGAATGAAGTAAAATTCCATGCTTTACGTTCACATACGTATTGTCCCGCTCACGTCTAACAAAAAACTCATATTATTTTATTAGTTATTTTATTAATATTACGGCCACTGTTTCCTCGAAAGCAAATTTCTGTTTTCTGGCTTTTTCCAGAAAATTTTTATATAACGTACCAGGATCACATGATCACCGTACAAGTCGACGGTTGACTATAGGAATTTGTGACGTTCCTAGCAGAAATATCCCCATGGACTCAATTTACCCGAAAAAACATCCAGAAGATCCCATCATTTGTGAAAAAAACACATTTGAACCAAGATCAATCACAATTAAAAAAGTGAAATCGACTGTTCTATTATTATAATAAACACAATAATATCAATAAATGATCTAATCGTGAAAATCGCATTCCTGGAACTACCCTTGCAAGTCTTTCACCGTGATTGTCACTAGGAATATTTCCCGGAATCTAAAAAAAGAAACGTCCAAACTGAATGAAAAAGAATGAATAAATACAGCTGTATTTCATATTTTGATGCGAGTCCCTGCGTGGAGAGTTCTGTAGTGGTTATAATCTCCTGGTATAAAGTGTTCTTCATTTGCATAAAATTGTTAAATGGATTCAGAAAGAAGACGTGGGTTCGGGCCGGAGTATACGTAATGAGTCGTGTAATTTGTTTCTGCTTCTGAACGGATTTTTTTCTGTTTTCGGCGTAGAAACGCAAAAAAGTGTGTCATCTAGTCTTTGGAAATTAAGCAATAAAAGCAATTTTTTTCCGCGGAGTTATTAAAAAATCCTGGTACAATAATAAAATAATTTTTCTTCGACACTTCACCACTTTATTTCCTGCTGCCAGACGACACACATGGTCTCTCCTCCTTCTATTCCAACCTATTGAATACTATCACTTACCGATACGAAACAACAACATTTGTTTGCGCTGATGCACACGCTAACATATCAACTTTTGCAGGAGTATCTAGCAGGACCGTAGGAATGCCGAGAGGTTTCTATTAATCACATCGTGAACTTGCACGACTAAAACTGAAATCTCCTCATACATTCTGGAACACTGGTGGTTTGGAGCTTGCAAAGGCGGTCCTGGGGGTTGGCTGAAATGCTGGGGCGTAGCCCTATCACCTCGTGCACACTCCCTACGGCTATCATTTATTCATTTTACTCGGCATGACAGGCCCTGAAATTTAGGGAGTAAGTAATAAGAGGAATTAGGAGGGGAGTGAAGAGGATTGTGGCTTCGGAGGTAATGAGTGGTGTTTTATTTGTCTTGATGAGATTGATGGAAGAAAGAATGGTCGCTCGAATGCTGGAGTTGAAGCTAGGAATTTCGTAAAGGATCCAAATTTGTGGGCGTTGGTTTTGATATGGTTTATCATTTGATAGTGATAACGACATATGCTCGCTGTGGAAAAATTGTAGATGGAAATTTTAAATTTCAATTACTCCGGAATTGGTTCTACAAGTGCGCCGATTCTGCAAAAAATAGGAAATTGCCTCTACGCCACCGGGAAATTTTTTTTAGATATTTATACCCAGTTTTGTCGCAGCTTTAGGCGGGTACTTAAAAATCACACATGTTTATTATTCTCTACAGTTTATTTAAACGTTGAAACTTTCGGATTTAAAAAAAGTATGCGCACCTATGTTTTTAAAAATCTCTAATGAAATTTTTATTTGTAATTCATTATAATTCGGAATATTATTTATCCAAGTATCTTTCAGAAAAATCGTTACAACAATTCGATTTTTACTTTTGAATCAATATCAGTAAGAAAATAGCCAAAATGACCCCAAAGCAATTCAAACAGCTTTTGCAAAAAAGTCAAAATTCTACAGATCATTCTGAAATGATTTTTTTCGGCGGATTACTGGAGTATGCAGTCACATGCTGCCGCGAGCTTTATTTATCCTGCTCTTGTGAAGATGCTACCAGTTTAACCCGTCAATACCCAAGATTGTAATTGGGAAGGCTGAAATCAACATCTCGCAATTGCTGCTTTCCTGATTATTGGAATACGACTTTGAGCTTACTTTGGGACATTCGAGGAGCAGCGATAGCTGTCTACCTCCCCACAAGGTCCAAAGACCGAATGCAGGAATTGTCACAGATTAAGTTTATTTAGCTTTCACAGATTCATCTCATCACCGAGAGGAAAGGATGGCGCAGGTTGCCAGCGATTTTCGACCAAAACGGTTCGGATATTTCAAAAAAATAGAGAAATAAAACAGGAGACAGGCGGATTATAGTGCGCTATAAACGTACCTACTCATATTGAACTAAACAAGTTTGTTTTGTTTTTTTGTTTAAATAAAGTCGGAAAAAAATAATTGGTGGACTGAGTATTGGTAAATCTACAATAAAATCGAAGTGGTTGGACCAATCAAAGGGTGGAATTTGTTGCAAAGTTCCTACTGTAACAATCATAGTTATTAATTTTAATTGCAAGTTTAGTAAGTGCACTGTGAACAAAACTAAGCTTTCCACGACATTATGGCCTCCTGCTAACTAGAAATAGATTTTGTGCTCTCCGGAATCGCGACCGTATTTTCGAAACAGCCATTCCTCCTGAGAGAGAGATCCTTTCTTTCGCAACAAAAAAATAAGTTTGACGATGTTTGACCACCACTTATACAACAAAATCCTCGTTTTACTTTTCACTGTATTTTTATGCTATTTAAAAAAAAAATTGCAAAACAGAAATTCGCACAATGCTCTATCAGTTCATACCTGCCTGTTACACGAAAAGGTAAAAGCATCTCGCTTCGTCAGAAGGAGGGTACGTGGTTGATAAACAACAAAGATACTGAAAAACATTGTTGAACATTGTGGAACTGTAATCACGACTGAATTGAAACATCTCTGATTTTCATGTTTTCCTCATACCACGAATACGATTTTGAGCTTAGTTTGGGACCGTCGAACCCGTCGTCGTCGTTTGTTCGTCCACAATAGTGCCCGCCGCTGGTCACACAGTTAAATTGCTGCAATTAACTTATTAAATAAATTGGAAGGAGTGTCTGAGACAAGCGACCACAATTTTGTAAATTGAGAAAATGTTTGACTTTACTTTTTGCGGAAATCATGTCCATAGGGTCCTCAGTCCTTCGTAATTAATTAATTTAACTTTTGCTTAAGTACTTTTCATTTTAAACACTTGCTTGTTATGTTACCCTGTTGATCAGAAAAGTAAAAATCTCTCACATCGTCTGTAAGTACTGTGAAGTAATAAGTTGTGCAAACGACTCGTTCATGTTTTTCAACGGATCAGGGAAAAAATTGTATAGTGTAACATTCTAGCCAAGATGATATCTCTTTCTATTCATGTTTTCCTTATGATAGAAACGTACTTTGTGCTTGGTATGGAACTTTGCAGATAGATCGTCAAGTTTATTTATTGCTTACTTATAAGATTGTGTAAGTAGGTATGTCTTATTTAAATAATAACAAAATAAAGAAGTTTTTTTGAAGAATAACTCTAATGTTTTAATGAGCAAACTTTAGAGATTATTGGAAAAGGTACAAGCTCAGTTTTTAATTTGGTGCTATGGACTTTGATATAGTGAAAAAAGAACAAAACAAAATACCTCCACTCGTAGGTAAATAAAAATTGATTAACATTTTTTTAGCGTGGTTCTATCTGTAATTACGAAATTCCGTTTTATGATCGGTATGACACTACAAATCTCATTTCTCCGGGATAATTTTATGTTACAACAAGTAAAGAAAGCAACCACCACCAAAATTATTTCGACCGATTCTGAATCAAGTCGCCTGTGGTTCGTGGCAAATTCACCAACCGGAGTGTCAGGAAAGTAGGAAATTAAAAGGGTATTGAAATTTGTGCGTCGGATTTTCTTCAATCTGTGTAATTTCGTAGGCTTATTAAAACCATTTTGATTGATTACCATTGTCTTAGGAACAAATCGTTTTTAATATTTTCTAAAAATTTGTTGGGCCGTCATACCTATTTCAAATTTAAAGAAAATTATAAGAAGTGAAACAACAATGAAAATTTGGTTGCCTATACTAAAAACACTAGTCAACAAATTTTGGAAAAAAATTGTACTGAAGCATTTGCTGGAGATGGCGAAAGTTGTTTCTATTGTGGAATGACTTCCTGATTGTGAATCTAAAGTCCGTTTTACTCTATCAGGTCCGAAATCAGAGAGATTCTTGAAATGTTATTTTTTTAGTTTTTGCGGTACAAATTTTTTTTTTCCCCGTTTCCTGAAAAGTTGCAAGATTATGGAATTGATCGACAGTGTTTTAGAAAAGCAATTTAATAAGCTTTTTTCGGGCAATTTAGTGGCACTATGAAGATGTCTTCAATTTTATAAAAATTTTATTTGAGGTGAAAAAAAATCTAGATTAATACGAAAACGTCAATAAATTAATTTCAAATTAAAAAACAGTTTTCTGCATAATTTTATCTTTGATCTCTCATTCAAAAATTTTTTAAAAATTTTTAGCAATTTTTCTCAAATATTTTGGCAAAAACTAACTCTTCCAGCGACTTCTATAGTTCGATGGAAAGCTTATTTAATTACCTTTTTAATGATGCACTTCAGAGTTTCATGATTTTGCAAGCAAAACTGAACAAAAGTGAGCGCAGTGAACCCAAAAAATCGATTTATTTAAATATCTCCTGACCTGATGGAGTAAAATTGACTTTGGATTCAGGATTAGAAGACAATTGTACTTCAGAAATGACATTTCTCTCTCCAGTACAATATTTCACGAGTACAAAGAATATTTGACGTAGAACGCATAAAACTAAAATATGTAAAAAAAATATTGAATACGCCAGAAGAAAGTATAATAATAAATAATTAAAAAAAAATTGTTCAATTCTAATGAATTTATAAATTTATTTTGTTCTCCTAATTCTTTCTGTTTACAAAAAGTAAAACAAGGACTTGGGATTTTACTACAAAAATTCCACTCCTTGTGTCAATTTTTTGACCATTTTTTACCTTGTGGCTGACAATTTTTTTAAACGACATTTTTTGTCATAATGAAACCCATGAAAGCAAAAAAAATGTAACTGGAAAAGTACCTAGTACTGTTACTTATCACCTCGTAACACGAACGTCAGTGTAAAGTTATACGAATTCACTGAGGGGCGTCGAGGCGTCTTCAACACGTTTATCAACAGTTTCGTCAAAAAAATTTCCCAACGGATGCTTATTAATTGATTTATTAACGCAATTTGGATTTCCACTAAATCAAAATCGGCACAAACGTTTCTGCTCGAAATATTTGTCAACCACTTCAAGTATTCAGTTTTGCAATCAATAACTGATCCATAAATATATAATAGGTTGTGTAAGTTTGTCGGTTGTAATTAGAAAGTCGCAAGGTAAATTTTGTACATTGAACGTATGAAATAATTATCTTGGTTATTTTGAGGTTTATTGAAAATGGAATAAAAAATTACTGACACAGTTCTATTCATCAAACGGAACATAAAAGCTTGTTACATGATTTGTGCTGTGCAGGAATTTGTTTAAAAAAATTAGCTACTATTACCGTTGTTGTTGTGCAATACAATATTGTTATAAATATTGGGAAATAATGGAAAAATAATTGTTTATAAACAAACAGTATTTGAAGGTTCAATTTGTTTATTTTTTTCGGAATAAAGAAATAGGAAATTGCAAGAGTGCTTCCTGCAGGCTTTATTTTGATTTTTATTTAGTTAGTATCTACTTAATTCGGTGGTTTAAAATTGTACTTCATACTTTTACTTCTCCATAACTGAAAGATACGAAAAATTCTTCAAAATTCGAATCTCTTAATTTTTTCTTTTTTTACAAGTTTTTCATTTTTTGTTGTCTATGCAAAAAAGCGGCATAATATTTTGCTTTTGTTGTTCATTGAGTTCAAAAGACTCCTCAAAGTTTCCAGTATTTTCCTTCTTTCCTCCAAGAGCACGGCCGCAAGAAAATCGGAACATGACGCAAGTAGCGCAAAGTACTGACGTCCAAGCCATAAATAAAATCCACAATAAAATCAATTTCCTTTAAAACCCAATAAACGCTTCATCGTTTCAAACTTATCGCCTTTTTTTACAAGCGACACAACTTCACACTTAGCAGCTCAAGAGTGGCAATTATCTTCGTTTTTCCCGTCCACCAAGCGTCGTCCTATCTTGTTTTACGTGCGAAAAAAGCGTCAAACGTTCCGTAAAATCGTTAACAGTGCAAAATAACGAAAAGTTGCGGTGAATCAGTGCATTCGAAGCAAGCTACATGGAGAAATCACAACGGAATGTTGGTTTCAGCAGCACGAATCTAGCGAATGCCTCGACTGTTACCAAGTTACCACGTTCATAACAACTCTAGGATAAAACCTGACTCATTGTTAATCAGTTGTCCGATGGATTCGGGCAGGTAAACTCGTGCTGGTGCTCTTCGACGGTCGCTGCTTGTGTTAGTTACTTCGCGGTTGTCATCCACAAGTGGTTTATCTCTGTTTCTTCAGTAAACAAAAAGCGGTGTTTGCGCTTGATAACGTCTGTGCTTTGGTGTAGTGTACGTGGAGTTATCATCAATTCTAATCGATATCGATTGTCCTTGGCGAAAAATCGGATATCTATAATGGTGAGTTTGTTTCGAATTTTTCAGGAAGCGGAAGCGATAACTTCAGGTGCTTTCAAGGTTCCACTGATAAGTTAAGATGTGAAACGTGTTTCTTTAGTTTTTCTTTGTATTCTTCATTATCCATTTCCTTGTACGTCATACGCTAGATACGGTAGGTTGCAAAATCAATGAGACTTTCATCAGTAATTAACCTCAATAGTGAGCGTGACCGCTGAGGACCAGCAAAGAAAATTGTTTTCTACGACTTTTAACAATAGTTTTGCTTATTAGAAGTAACAATTAATCGACACGTGGTGTGTTGGTAAATATAGATATTCCGTGAATAACAACAATTTCGTATTATTTAGTTTCGAGGCCTTTTATTGAATGTTTCTAATATTGTTAATATGTTTGTTAACTGCAAGGAATCTTTTCACTGATTTGTTTGTTTATATACAGTCATAATGTGGAATCTGATAATCTAGACTCGAATTTCACCGAAAGGAATAAAGGATTTAAAAATAAGCCAGCCAAAATAATTGTATGCAGAAATGTTTTTAACGAATTTCTTTGAACCAACTATTAAAATCCTATTCAAAATTCTGTAGCTAATAATTTTAACACACACTTTTTACTGTTTTTTAATACATATTTTGTATTATTATTAAATTTGATTAGACAATACAACAGCTGTAATGTGCATAATCGTTTACCTGAAAAATTATGCATTGAACAACGAAAATTTCCCACAATTAATAAAATTAATTATTAATTACTGAATCATAGATAAACGGAATTACGTGGCCCGAAACCTATATAAATAATCCATTTTGATGACAATACAACCGATAAGTATTGTTATTGAAAATGAATAAAATAGCCTTCAACGCTTATCTTAAAAATTTCTAATAAAATAATAAAAACGAAACCTTGCCACAAGTTTTTCAAGCTTTAGATTTCAGTTTTCTTTTTCCAAGACCATCATGGTCGGAAGAGGTTTTGTAACATTTAATTATACCATGTTAGCATTACCTTGACTGTTATAGCAACTGATCTGTTTCAATAATAGTTTTATTAAAAAAGATCGGACGCCGCCAATCATTACGATTCCGCAAATACGGTAAAAATATGTTTGTCAGTATTTTAAATTGTTTATTTTACGGTTGAGGAGCTTCATTTACATTTTTTACTAAAAACACGTGTAGATAATTCGTATAATTTTCGAAAAGTTTTGTTCAAATTGGTGTTAAAGGGAGACAAAAGGTCTATTTTCGTCCGAGCACTGCTAATATTGATCGATAAAAATTCAAATGAGGTAAACAACAATATTTTATAAAGAAATAACAACTGTGACTAATGCGACTTTGAGATTTCCAAATGATAATGAGCAATGTTAGCAAAATATGATGAGTAACGTTTATACTCCGAATGACTTCCACAAGTGTCACGACAGCTTTTTTGTTAAAATTTGTTTTTCTTGTACTTTAGGTTTTCTTGCGTCAAACTTTCAGGAAATGAAAGCAGCAATCGTTCGTCCAATCTAGAGAAACAATTATAAAACGGAATCATTCTTGAAATAGATAAGTAATAATTAGGTCATTGTATGTGGCACAATGCGGCTTATAATATTATCGCCAATGATGCTAACAAACTGCGATAACGAGTACCTAAAAATATTCCACCAATGTTTAAAAGTGCAAATATTTAAAGTATACTTAACCTAACCTTGTGGAAGATCAATGACGAAATCGGTAACGTCTTGAGCAAGAGTTACGTTATTAACATGATCAAAATTCCGAAAATCGCATTCGCCTTATATAAAGAGTAAAAAAATCGCGTTTCATGCTCAATGGTTCCATCTTTCAATGCAAACAGAGCAGAAATCCAACATAAGAGTTTCACTTTGTGCATTTTCTTGTAATATAAAAACAAAAATATGAATTTTTCGTTGCATAATTAGAAAATGAGTTTTCACGCTTTAAGCCGAGATTTTGTCACAGTCTTAATTGTTACTTTCACGATTTATTGGCTCGTCATCAAACATTTAAATCACTTTCTTTGTATCTCAGAAAATTTTCACTATCTTTTATTTCTGGAGCGTAACTCTCATTCCGCTATTGTATCGATTGGATCATCAATTTAGAAAATGAACATCCTGGAAGTGTTTCTGTGTTGTCGCGCAAAGATGAGATTCGGACTTTCACATTCGTGTGGGTTGGAAATTTGGTATCATTAGCGATAATTTTCGGAGATTTAAGCTCTGGGAACCGTTTTTTAGTGACCACAACGTTAGCATTGTATCTTGATGGTTTATTCCTCTGGAAACTTTTTGTTACGCTGTAATATGTCCTTACAATATTGGCCAATGGCCTTTTAAATCAAACGGAAACCGCACTTTCCCCTTGAGGCATAATATTAGATTGAAGACTAGGTCACTATTTTCTCGACTTATCAATTTAGACACGTAATCCCCACGCATTTCATCGTACGATGCGTAATTTTGAAATGTTGCAAGTTCACTCAACTTATTTAAAGTAAAGGTTAATTAACACGCTCAATTTCGGATAGGCACAGAAAATTGCCACACCTCGCAAGTACCGTTGATGTTTTATTATCTGCTACAAACTTGCGGAAGCTGATTTGAAAGCAGTTACGGTTAACAACTCTGGAAGAAATAAAAGAACACTGAATGAACGCGTTGGCAATCTAAAGATGGTGATTTCTCCTCCCCGGAAACTAGAGTTGGTATTAAATTAAACGCATCTAACGAAGCGTGGACAAATCTATCAAACGTTATGTAATTTAATTAACACCTGTCTACCTACCTGCCAAATTCGATGCTGTGACACTTAAGTAGGTTTGGATCCTGTTTGAAAGTGGAAGATGGAAAACAGTGAGTAATAATAAATTACGGACATTTATAAAATATTAATCAGGCTATTATTATTCGCAACCTTGGTGTGACCGCTTGCCATAAACGAACTTAAATTGGAAAATTTTGAAGTTTATACGAACTACCAAAACAAAATTTTGTGGGGAAACTCAGCTTGAATGTAAATTCTGTGTTATGTAAATATTTTTCTTTGTCTCTCATCGCGTTTATTCACTTTTACCAGGTCAAAGGTTGACGAAGAAATTACTTTCTTGCATGAGTTTGTGGTGGTTTAAATTATCCACGACAAACTCTGATCTTTTGTGGAGATAAAGTCGTACTTAGGGTATTAGGAAAGGTTAGGCGTATCAAAAAGGGGATTTGCAGGTTTGACGTTTTAACTATTGTTATCAGTTATCAGCCCATTATATCACCTTTTTGTCTATGGACCTCTCGGAAAGCTTTTGCCTGCATAACAAAAACTCGTGTTATTCCAAAATGATTTTATTCATTCGGTGATAAATTAAAGCGTCGCCGAAGGGGATAAACATAATGCTAATTTTAGATGTTCATAGATGGAAAAACATTTCATTTAAAAAAAACTCCTTGTAAACAAAATTTGTTTCATGGTTTCCACGATCGGAATAAAATAAATAAATTATAACTCAGTTTTGGTCGGGTTTTAGGTTTGAGATTTTCATGAATGTTTGCTTTTCATCTATTTATTGGACACACTAAATTGCAAAGTTTGGTCTGTAGTGACATAAATTATTGAAGTTTTGAGAGAAAAAAGCTCGGAGTTGTTTCCAATAGGTCTAAATTTTGAAGTTTTCTGCTCTTGTTGTCTCTGACATCATCACTGAAAATTCTTAATTTTATTGCGATTTATTTTGACGCACATTTTTTTCGACAAAAGCGGTGTTTTCAGCATTTTTCTATATATCATAATTCCGGAGATACTGAGGTTCAAAAATTTTAAAAAGTCTCCATAATCAAACCTTTTAAATTCGAGTTAAGACCGGTTTTTGGGGTAAAACTGTGCGGGAAAAATGATGGTAGAAACCGTTTTTATTTATCTGTTGTAGTCTTGGAAATATCGAGCATTAAAAATTTGAAAAATAAAAATAAACTAATATTATCCGAAATTTTAAATCCCTATAACTCGGTTATTTGTTGTTCGTGGATTTTAAGCCGGGATTTGGAATCTGCGCGAAATTCTGAGTAAAATAACCACCAATAGTTCAAGATTGCTTCGTAAATAAGTGAGATAGTGACCGAATTAGATTTAGAAAACTGAATTTTTTGACTTATTTCAAACTTCAAATTTTTTGGTATGTAATATAAATATGATTCTTATTGGCTGAAGAGCGAGGAAAACGATAGTGAAAATCGCATTTTTATATCTGTCATAGTTCCGGCGATATTTAGGTTCAAAAATCGAAAAAAAAAAGTCTCGAAAACCATAAGGTAGCCAATAATCTTTGGTCTTAAATAACATTTTTTTTGTTTTTGAATTTGAGTTAAGGCCGGATTTCTATCTAAAAAAGCGCGAGAAAAACGATGGTGCAAAGCGTTTCTATTCATCTGTTGTAGTTTGTAGTTTCGAAAAACCCGAGTATTAAAATGTTGAAAACTAAAAATCAACTATCTAAAATTTTAAACAGCCATAACTTGGTTATTTGTTGTCGTACGTGAAATTTTGCGTAAAATGAGCACCAATTATTTAAGATTGCTTCGTAAATAAGCGAGATATCAACCGAAAAACTGAATTCTAAAATCCTCACATTTCTTCAAAACTCCTTGCTGACAGTTATAAAAACCTTGTTTTATCTATTTAAATTAGTTTCTTCTTAAAATTATCAGTTTATTCAAAAAGCTCGAAAATCGCTTTGCTTCAAATATGGAAGAATTTCTCTCCGCCATAAAACAATCACGCGTAAGCAATTTTGCCACAAACGCTGCTCTTCTCTCTTGCACTTCTGTTATCTCCAAATGGTGCTTGTTACCGCCAGAGGCGGAGAGTATCATGTTAATTTTATCATGTAATAGTCAGACAATGATATTCAAATTCTTTCTCTTCGGGCAATCGTATTTTTTGCTTGAAACCCAATCAAATTTTTTCTTACTTTTCTGAAGGTTAAAATTACATTATCTCATTTCATCAGAGGACATTTTTTCCAACCCGCATAGCCGTGTGGCAACTCTTATTGTTGTAACGTTTAATATGTTCCTTGCATCACAACCGCAAGCAAAAATTCTGCACTTACTTACATAAATGAACCATGAAAACGAAACTACAACTTTATATAATGTGCGTTAGATAAGCTCCAAATAGTGCAAGTACAAGTGTTTAAAACACTTTCATTGTTCGTGAGAAAATTCTTGTGACTTATTGTGATGGGTGTGAACTAAGTCACGGATTACACCTAAACACGAGTTTCCTGCTTATTACATATTATTTGCGTTAAAACAACGATCAGCAATTATGTTGCATAATACAAAGTGATCAAAGCAATGGAGCGAATCATGTCTTTGACAATCGAAAAAAATTCTATTGTTAAGAATGAGGAGTGCCCTCAGAGGAAAAGGCACATCTTGGTTTGTTTATTGTGAATTTGAAGTGAAGTCGTGACTGGTTCAAGGTGTGTGACATTTGCTGAAGAGAATGGATGCTTGTGGTTGAAAACTATTAGTTTGTATTATTGAAGAATGGAAGAAAAAGGTGCGGTCGGTATGTTGGTTGTACTAAGTGCGGGTGGAGGCAAAAATGTGCCATAAACCGATCAATTTAGATAGGAAAGTGGCACAAGTCGAGGTAGACAATTATATTGACCCCAGTCAAGAAAAGTGTAAAGTATTAATAGCGCTAACATGTGGCAGCATTATCGGCTTGGAACTAAAATTCAAATAGCGTGAAAAGTAAACGAAAGTGCGTAATTGAAACACCTGGAAACTATTAAAGAAATCAATAAAAAGTATATTCTGCAAACTGGTTTTTAAGTACTCCTGATGTTTGTAATTAAGCTTAGAAGTTAATTTTATTTCATCATAAATAGTTATCTTCACGACATGATGGCCGCATACCACAACTTTTTTCATTTTCTTATTTACCAGCAGTTGCTATTCTTGTTTACCTACTTTATCTGATTTCTGTAATCATAAAAGTACACTCTGTACTTGTCTTTGTTGCAGACAACATGACTCATTTCTTGTGTAGGAGGGCCAACGTTATGAGACGTCTCTTTCTTTCGGTTCTAAGAACATTACTAATACGATATTCATTCGTATTTTTGGCGTTGAAAATTCTTCGCCGCCGATAATATCTTCATCATTCATTCAGAGATGCTACGATATCATTATGAATGTATGACTGTATCTACCCCGGTACTAAAAATTCAAGTCACATAAAAATGAGGAGAAAATTATGTAGATAGTGTCTCAGATCGGAATGTCAAACATTCAAACTGACCATAGAAAAATCGTCGTTTTGCATCGTCCCTCACAGTTTTGACTCAGCGACTTGTAAACCTTGTTCTTTATTACGAACGAGAAACGTTTCACTTTTAATGAAGTCCCATAGAATCCTACAAATTTTTTCAACCTCGGAAATTCTTAGAGGTTCTAAACCGATCGAAAAGTATTATACATAAATTTCTCACAGTGTAGCCCGGGGATTTAATTAATCTAGCTCGTTTCCGTGTTGCTTTTTTACTTTATTTGCAAACTGGTCAGCTTGAAACGAAATCATTGTTGCGTTAACGAAGAGGACGCTGAATTATGAATCTCTTTCAAGTCACGCAAAAAATCTTTGGATGGCAGGATTGTGTAACCACGCTAATTAGTGTTATTTTTGGGATTACGACATTGTGACTTCTTCGGAAAGATTAGCATAATCGGTTTTGACCCCAATTTGTTTAAGAGCACATGCACAATTGTTCGTAATTGGACTTTCTAGAAATTTGACCAATCGCGGTTAATTATTGCTGCCACGACAAATTAAGAGTCGCTTTTCCTTCGTGCGTTGGTATAATTACCATTTAAGCATAATTTTTGTTATCTTGCGTATTTCTGTTATTTTTACATGCGGATAGCATCAGATATCATTCGCAATAGTTTCAACACGAGTTGCGAAAGCAACACAGGAGAACACCAAAGGTTAGTTACATTGTGAAGTCGGGAATATTCTTTGAATAATAAGTGGAAGGTGAGGCCACGAAGAATATTTACAGAGGAAAATCCAGAGTTATATAAGCAACGTGACAAAATATTTGTACGCAAATAAAACTCTGTGGTATTGCAAAAAATCAATTAAACGTGTTCTTCAAGGTTAGTGTATGAATTTATGACTTTGTATGGGCACGAACAAAAAAACGAGCAGTTTTCTAACGAACCATCGCAACGATAACTGTATCCTGACACGAACGACTTCAAATTCTTGTTCTGTATCATTCCTTACTTTCTCTTTGTGCATTTTTTCTGTTACGCAACTGGCAAAAAGACAAAGTTGCGCTCGGTCTTCGGAACTTCTTCAAATCAATGTTGCGCTTATGTAATAAGTATGATCACTGAAAAATGACGAAAACCTAGATATATTCGTGTCAAACATAACGGGACTGCGGCTCTCGGCTGCTGATTTGAAAAGGTCTGATGGCTTGCGGATACGCGCGAAGAAAAAGGTCCAAGGAGCCGCTTTGCATGCGCGAAAAATCCGTCACCTAGATCCACGTATGGTATGAAAAGAGAAAAGAAGTAGGGCACGGTTGCAAATCCATTGTGGGTGTTTGGTGTAGGCATGGAAATCAAACAAGTTGATGGTCATTACCGTGGAAATGACAATACACGTGCGGCTCCTTTGGTTGGCTGACATTGACTTCGGTCACGTGGAGACGGGAGAAAAAGGATACTCCTGAAGCGGATATGTCTTGCGTTCGTTCAATCAACCAGGAAAAGGCGCAATTACGGTAGTAATTAAAAGGAAATTAAAAACGAGGCAGACGGACGCCGAGAAGTAGGTTTCTAAAAAAGTTTAACTTGGTCTAGATGTAGGGGAGACTGGGGTAAAATGATTCCCTTTGATTCAAAAACAATTACAGCGATATTTGTCTTTTTCCTAAGGTAAGGCATTTTTCAATCAAGTGTATTTTACTTTTCGAATTAAAATTTAAAAATGACCCCTGTGGTGTTTTGAAGGATTACCATTAAACTTTCAATTTTTTGTAGATTCAGTTGCAACCTTGCATGTTGTAAATCGATGGATTATGTTCTTTGTGTTGTAATTATATCCAGCCACCCTCATTCACATATGTTCAATTAGTCACATCTCATAACTCTCCCTTAAGTCGGGGTGGGGGTGCGACTATTCCGACTACGCATTTTTCTAAGATTTTAGATTTAGTTCTTAAGAAGTACTGATCCGGACTCCAACCCGGAATGTAAATATTAGCAACCAATAAACCACAATTTAAGGAATCTCGCTTTTTCACTAATTACATTTGTTCTTATTGCTCTTGTGGTAAAACGATCACTTAGATATTGGGTAAAACGATCCCGAGATCATTTTACCTCTAATATGAATAATTGGATGATACTTGACAAAAGACAGTGATAAAAAAACAAAAGCGAGAGAAAGAATCTTTTTAGAAGATATTTTTTATTGAAAAAAATATAATCACTCTTCAGAAGAAGAAGATTGGATTAGATGCAGTGTGTGCCAAAAATGGGCTAATGATCAATGTGCAAGAGCAGACGAAGAGAAAAATATATTCACTTGCAATTTGTTTGGCGGAATTAAAAACTTCTTAAATTAGAAAAACCTTTTGTTTTTACAAAAAAAAGTAATTCTTTTAGTATTACTTCTTGTTATTTAAGTTTATTTTGTTTTGACTTCAATGCTTAAATATATTCACTGTTTCCACTAACTTTTGCTGAACTTATAAAACTTATAGTCTATGGGTAAAATTACCCTTCTGCAGTCTTGCACTTAATTTTTATTTTAATGAAAATAGTGCAAAATTTCGGATGCATTTTTAGGCGAACTTGTAGTACATTAGTTGTCAAAGCTCCTGCCTAAGTGATAGATTTATCAATATAAAAGTTTTGTAGTTATGGTGCTAAAGACCTTAGAGAGATCATTTTACCCCAGTCTCCCCTATGCTAATTGTAAAGATTTATGAACGGACAACGCAACGGCAGTTTAGTGTTGAGATGACAATGAAGTTGCAATTATTGCGTCATTGATAACAATACATCACTGTTTCCCAAACTCTGCAGGTCATGGCAGCATACAGAGAGAATTTTTGTGGAACACTCATTGTCCGGCAATGACGAAAGGAATTTTTGTACTGTCAAGTCGTGAAGATTTGATATGGATCACATAAAACCCTAAATAGCTCTACATTCTTTTCGAAATTCACGGCTATAGATATCGTTGAAACTAGATAACACCTTAATTACGTCACTGCTTTATTCAAGCTTAATAGTTATATAAGTGAGCAGGAAAAAACCTCTTCGCCTTTATTCAATTCAAAACTAATTATTTTATTAGTGTATTAAAATTTGCATTTGAATGATGCGCATTTGCGGCCTTCAGGTTCTGTGCTTGAAGCCAATTAAAATTGGTTAGCAGCGTTGCTACGACACTGACAAAAGGAAACACTTGTAGACGCATTGGCGCATTGTTTGAATTTTTATTGCTTATCTTATCAGTAAGGATAGTAGTCGAATGTTTTCAGAAAACTAATTTGTTTTATTTCGTTACAGATAATCAACATTTGGCGATCATAGTAACAATGCCATCATTATGGGCTTCACGGTTCGGTTCATGCTAGGTATGTTGAATTTCGTACTTTTTCGCTTAGTCCTATGTGTTGACATCTGACTCTACTAATTACTCTTCTAATTAAATTACTCATTTGCAAGTCTGAGTAGTTTAATTCCACATGGCTTTGCTACGTTTTGAGGACTAAAATAATTAGATATTCACGCCGATAAAATAACAGATAATAAAACGAGCGTTATGAATCACGTCACGTCATTTTAATGTCGGCTCTGATTTAATGGAACTAAACTATAACTGTGTACATTTGTGCTCGCATAATTGCGTACCTCGCGATTGCTTGTGAGAATTTTTTCTGGTCAGGGTTGGAATAACAATAACGAAACCTGTCATGGAATTCTGCACAATTTTTGTTTAAATTATACCCGCAATAGACTTGAAATGATCTCATGAACAATACAATTAACAACACCGTAGCAAGTGTCATTGTCCTAATCAAAAGGAATGAGTTAAAAAGCGTAGCAGACGCCATGTCGATACAGTTAACACGAACTAAACACGTTTCCGTTAATTCCTCGACTTTGGGGACGGTCATGGTCTTGTCACGAACGGTTTTTTCTTTTTTTAGGTACTCTCCTGGTTCTGCTATGCTTCTGGTCGGCCCAAACTACACAGCTCAACCGGTTCATTCGCCAAGTTAGCCACAATGAAAGTCAGACGCCTGACAAACTTCCAGAAATTCAAGCTGAAAGTAGCACCCAGAAGATTGTAGCGAATCTCACTGATACTACCAAACCAAAGACTGATTTTAGTACTGATAACAAAACTATAGATAAAACAAATAGTGTGATAAGCAACCCAGAAAAAGCAGAGACGGTGGAAATCGCAAGATCTATAGACATTGAGAAATATGTCTCGAAGGAGTTCCATAATAAAAACAACGTGTTTACGTTACCCACCTCTTCGGATAACGAAAAGTTTGTAAATCCTGAATTTGATTACCATGTGACAACGCACAAACATGAATTCGAGTATGATTACCACTCGGAGCTCACAACGCCGAAGAGCCCGATTTTTGATGACAGGTTCAAAGAAGCGGTGGCAAGTGTTGATCAAAAATTAGAACATTTCGACGACTCCCCTGAGGTTTCGTCGGAACTAGAATCCAAAGAAAGACCGAGCTTCGAAAAACTCTTGGAAGAAACTAAGAGAAACGACACCAAAGCTGATTTAAATTATGTCAATTATAAGAACGTTGTAAGTAATGACACAGCTGGTAAACATTCTATGCACCAAGATGTGGTGGTGGAGGAAGGGACTAACCTAGATTTCCATTCGAATTACAATCACACTAGTGTTATTGATGAAGACGACAATGGAAACAACACAATTGCTAAAGAGAACGACAAGAAAATCGAGGTAACGACTTTGTCCAATGTAATACCAGATAAAGGCGATTTAGAACGCGCTGAAAGTTCCACGAGTAAAAGTGTGATTCTTACTACGAGGAAGAATAACATTCTTACTAAACCACCATCAAATAGAAACTCCAGTCATATTTCAATACTCAGCAACAATATCGAGACGGAAACTGTGAAAGCCATTAATCCTGTTCAGTCATCGACTGATAGAAACAAAGGAGAGACTGAAACAGTTCAAGATTTACACCTCAACAAGACACCTATTGTTCTTGCCAAACGACCATTTATGGTAGCCGAAGAACCACGCACTGAACCTGTCATGGACACAAATCATATAAACAAGTCTGAACAGTTGCTACAAGAAAACCAAGTCATTCCAGTACACGTTGAAGCTCCTCCAACGATGAAAAACAGCACCACTGAATCTCCAAGCAGAGAAAACGAGACAACAGAGGAGGTTGTTTCAACTACCACTAATTTACCTTCAACAACATCAGCTGTGGAAACAACAACAACTGTTGTAGTAGCTACAATAGCACCAGCTGTTGAAAGAACAACTCGTGTAATAGCTACAACAACGCCAGTTGTTGAAACAACACCAACTCTTGTAGTAGCGACAACGACGGTACCTACAAATCTTGCAGATCTTGTTAAAAACGCAACGAAACAACCTGAAACAACCGAAATCGAAACGATAACGTCTGTTGTAACCGAGACGAGTGTTTCTCCGTGGACAAAACTGACTACGATGACACCTGTTGAAGTGAAGACTTTTCCCACGATATCTACAAAGTTGATGAAAGTACTACCTGTGGAAGTCACGCCAACGGAATCAACAACAGAAGTGCCTTTTTCCACGACTGAGACAGAAACAAAACTGACGACAGAAGTACCTATTGAAGTGAAGACTTTTCCTACACCTGAGATAACAACACAATTACCGACAGAAGTACCATTTTCTACAACGGCGAGGGGTGAATTTACAACACCACTGATTGAATCCGAAGGTACAACAGTCGCGTCCACTGAAACTCAAACAACTGTAGAATCAATTTCAACAACTGTGGAGGCAACTACAGCGATAGAGTCAACTCCATCAACTATTGAATTTGAGCAAGTTTCACTGACTGAGATTCCCTTGAACACAAACACTGAGATTGATCTCAGTAATAAAACTACCACGGAGAATTCGGTGCGGACTTCCAAAGAGATGGTATATAAAGACGTGACCACGTCTCCGGTGGTTACAGAAGCGCCTCTGTCGACCACTGAACCCACAACTCTTCAAACAACAGAAGTATTAGTTGAGACAACACAGACAAAGACTGAAGAACCGGAGACTACTTCCGTTCCCGCCACTGTAAATCATTCCACACGCGTTGCTCCTGAGTTCAAGTCCATAGAACAAACTGACTCTTCAGTTGAGGTGGAAAATTCGACCGAAAACTACTCAGCCACTTCAGAATTCTACGAAAATACTAATTCTCCCGATTCTTCTGATAACAGTGGAACAATTGCTGCGATTGCTATTTCTTCAGTCGGAGCGGTGTGTCTTATTTTGTTAGCAGGACTTCTGGTAAGTGTTAATGCGGTGATAACGTTCTTCTAATGATAGATTTTCGCAGGTTATAATGCGCAAAAGACAGAAGAGGTTCAACTACGGTCAAAGATGTCGTCCTGTGAGTCTCGACGACTACAGCATGGACAACGTTTCTGTTTACAACAGCGTGAGAAGAAAAGGGGCGGTTCGAGGCTCCAAGAGATCCTACGGGAATCCCGCGTTTGAAGATCCTGTTTGTGTTAGTCATCCGTTAAATTTTCCGGCACTAGGAAAATTTGCTAACAATTTGGAGGACATGAAGGCCGAATTCGAGGAGATCCCGCAGATTACGGCGAGAACTAACGAGCTTCCTGAAGGGTGTGACACCAAAAACCGTTACGCTAATGTCATACCTCTTCCGGAAACACGTGTCTTCTTGAGTTTAATTGATGGATACCCTAACAGCGATTACATTAATGCCAACTATGTCACTGTAAGTTGAGTCTTGGGTTTTTGAAATGTAGTCTAATAAGGAAGATTGTAGGGTCCCAAGAATACCAAAGGATATTACATTGCTTGCCAAGCTCCTCTGCAGAACACTGTGGATGATTTCTGGCGCATGATTTGGGAACAGCAGTGTAAAGTTGTTTTGATGCTAACACATCTATTTGAGAATGGAGTTGTAAGTTGATACAATGCTCGATGGACCTATGTAACTCATTTTTTTCAGGAAAAATGTGTGGACTATCTGCCGCCTTCAGAAGTATTAGATTGCCACCGTCTCTTCGGCGACTTCCAAGTGACCTTAAAGAAACGCGAAGTCAAAGACAAATACATCATCTCGAGTCTGCAACTCAAGGTACATTTCCTCTTTATATAACACAAATAATCACCTTCCTTTGGCAGAACATGGTTTCCAACAGTTGGCGAGAAGTCACGCACTTCTGGTATTTAGGTTGGCCTGAAAAAGGCGTTCCTTCAGAGGCCAACTCTCTCATCGCGTTCCTCATCGAGGCACGAAGTTATATGAAGTCCTCTTCTTTAGATAGAGTAAGAACTGTCTTGTATTGTTGCTTATCTAACTTACAATGTTAACAGAAGGAAGTTACCAATGGAAACTTGACCAATGGTTTGGCCAAAAACGAACTGAATCCTGTGGTGGTCCACTGTAGTCCTGGTACAGGACGCACAGGAGTGGTGATAGCTTGTGATATTGCTATAAGAGAATTTGAACAAACTCGTCTTATTGATGTACCGAGAATAGTTTATAAAATAAGGAGGGATAGGGCGAGCGCTGTACAAACTAAAGAACAGTACGCATTTATATATAAAGTAGGTTTTCGTCTTTTTTTTGTGGATAGAAACTAATGGATTTTTTCCAGGTGATCAATTTTTACGCAACTAAGCTGACAGGAGGTGCTTTGGATTCGCTGTGAAGTGCTGGAAGTATTGTGATACAAGTGATAGTTGAAAAGAAGTTGGATTGTTGTTCTCAAATGTTTTATTCTATGTACACTTTGGTTTTAAGTTTCAGAGATTCTAGCTCATTGTGTAAATAGTTTCATGTATATAAACTAGTGTGGCTCTCTATGCATGTATATTTATCAAATGTATTATTTTTGTATAGATAGGTTTTATTGTTATTGTACAAAATTAAAATATTATGTAATGATCACTGTTGACTTGTTATTTTCTGTAGAGATTATATTGTTGAACTTCTTAGTGACTGTCTTCAATAATAAAAAAAAGAAATAAAACTACCAAGCTGATTTAGTATTGTTTATTGTATCAAAAACATATTCTAAATAAATGCGTTAATTAAAAAATTGGCACAAACTTGTGACACGAACTAACACAATCGGCTTAATTATAAGTTTCTTCTTTACTGGAACTTACTAGTTTTAATTTTTGATTTTATAACTCAAATTAAAGCAAGAACAAATTAATCAAATATAAATTTGATGCTCATTTTATGAGTGTAATTCACTAAATTATTGTACTTGGAAACTGAAACTGACAGTTCATAATTTCATATTGAAAAATAAAGATAAGCTCCCAACAATATTCAAATGTCATTTTTCCATGAAAAACGTTTCGTGCCGACGGTGGAGTATAAAGGATTGCCTACAACAACATTCAAGTCTAGTTAATTTGCTTATCCGTTTCTGTTCTATAACAATAAATTATCATAATTAAATTGAAAAAAGCGACTAGTTTAACTACAATAAAATTCTGTTCTCTTGGTTTCGACACTTCGAGATCGCTTAGTTTTTAGGCTTTACATTTTATGTCTTTAAGCTTCTCAAGTTCAGGAACAACGAGTACTCGTATCTTTATTTTTTCCTTTCGGGCTTATCAAATTCCACGTTTTTAATAAGTTCTTTAGTTTTCAGGTATTTTTTGCTTACCTAGTACATACATATTAATATATACTCATTTTTTATAAGTTCTTTCTATGTTATAAAATAAACATACCTATACAAAAATAAAACCTTTTTTCGTTTCCTTGTATGTACCTTGCTCCTGTGACTTGAGGATTCAAGAACCTGAAAATCTGATTACTGCCGGAGAACTTGCCAGTTGGCAAACCTAAAAACCTCCGAATTCAGAATTTTAAGAATTTAAAAAAGAAAGATAGAATTTTCGTAATACAAAAATCTGAAAAATTGTCAACGTGAGGTTCTGATAGGCAACAAATCCGTAGAAACAACCTGAAAACTCAAAATACTTATTTAAAATATTTTGGGCAATTCGAACAATAAATAAATAGTGGGGAAAATTATTTTAAGTTTAAGATTCTAGAACGTCTAAAAAATTGGGTCCAAAAAAAATGTATATCTAGAAATATTAAAACCCTAAAACTGGATCCCAAAACTTTAGTCATTAATTGAAAATTTAAGTGTTAAATAATTTGTAATTTTTGGAGCTTAAAAAATAAAAGTTCTATAAAACTAGCGTGTTATTGTAATAAATAATATTAAAATTAATTTAGAATAAATACGTGATGGGAGCTTTCACCAACTGATTAAACAGGCACTGCACTACATGAACCAATTTTCTTTACATAATTTACCGAATTTTCCCAACTATCTAAAGACATTAACTTTTTGAGAACGAAATTACGACCATGAAACAAGTTTGGTTTTACAAAGTTGCAAAAAGATTAAAAGTAACTGTGTTATTTGAATGTTTGACGTAAATATGAAAAAAAAAGTAAATAAAAATAGGTCTTATATTGTCGCAAATTTTTTTTTTACTCTAAATACGCGATGCAATGGATGTATTTCGTTGTTTTTATTGCAATCCTGTTCCACGTGATATAAGATAGCTAAATATTATCTTTCGGTACAGATTTTTCTGGTTTATACGGAATAAACCAGTGACATACTGCTTTGATAAGTTAGACAACCATACGTTATAGACTAAATGGTTCAAATTAATTTACTACCAATTCTAACAATCGTCCGGTGATAATTGTTACGCTTCATTTTTTTTTAACGATGAGTCTAAAAATCCAAGAACCTGTTGACTATCTTTTAGTCAATATAACGCTGAGAAACATCAGCGGTGGCACTTTCAGAACTAATAAAAAATAATTGTTATAAAACATGCATAATTACATAAGGTACAATTATCCACACGCATTTAAATATAGTAGTTTGATGGGAATTACTTATTTAATTAATTTTATCTGTCTAAAAACTAGCTACTTGAAAAGACGTTATGTTAAAATAAGAGGACCAAAAACTTGATAGAAATCAATCGTCCGAATAACGTCTTTAAATAATAATAACAACTTACCCACTTGCCTATTTAAACACAATTTCCATGAGTAATTTGTATAAGGACAAAAACATTATCACTTCATCAAAACAAAATTACTCTGCAACTAAACGTTGATTTTGTAAATTATTTTTGTAAAGAACGCGAAACAATAAAAACAATCTTTATAGTTTAAGATGTAACAAGAGACGATGTAACAAAAATTACAGTGCAAATGTAATTCCAACGGTGATTTTTACATGGTCATTAATGGTGGAACTGGTTAAATTACTGTTGCGAAATCACCAACAGATATGGTTGGATTTATCCCAGATTTAACTGGATAAATCTGCTGGGGCTACCTGTGTAACCCATGACTTTGTAGTGGTTTTCATTCATTAATGGGTATTTTTAATTTGAAGTCATCTTTGTTGAATAATTAATGTGAGGCAACATAACTTTTACAGTGGTTTGAGTAACAATGATCGTTCTAGTTATAGTAATGCTAGTTTAAGGACAACAGAATATTTTTTCTCGTACCAAAATACGCGTCGAAATGTGATCCATGTAATTATGTTTTATCCCTCTTATTACCAAAAATAAATGGTTTCTTAAAAGTTAAAAATGTTTAGAAAATTCTTATGGCCAGACATAAGTTTCTCCCTTTGAAACCATACCAAACTAAAGTAAAACAGATTACATCTCGACACAAAATATGATAAATTTGTGGATTTGAACTTTTTAGATAAAATCAATGAAAACGTGAGGTAAAATTGTAAAGTGATAAATTATTACAACAGATAACAGACAAAAAGTTTTCCGATGCAAAACTTAAAAACAACACAAAACCATAATCTCATTATATTTGCCTAGGAATTTTTGGTCACACCTGTAATAAATTATATGAGATACAAACAATTGTATTTGCATAATAATTGTAGAAATGTCAATAATTCACAATCGACATAAAAATGCGACAAAAGTATTCAAACAAAAGCGTCAAAAAATACAACAAATAACTAAACATAAAAATTCTCTCCAAGGGCAACGCAGTCTGATAAAACTATTTTATTTGGTACAAATGACCGAAAATACTTGATGGTTGTAAATTGAATAGATAAAACAGAGTACAATATTCAGATAATACCTGCAGTAGCCAGTTCTAGCAAGATTTTTAATTTTTGAGATGTCTTTCGTGTCTATGTAATAATTTGTTTGATCATTCATGCATAATGGAAAACTATGTTGCTATGTCATGTCTAGTAACATTATCAAAAGAAGGAAACGCTGACTTTTTAAAGTGTCAACAGTTTTACCTATGTGAATTAATTAATTGTAATTTATTGTTATATTATTCAGATAGCACAACTCTCCAGCTCTAACAGCAAAAAATCCGAAATTTAATTTTTAAGGGTTTGTACAAACGTAGCTCCATTTCCAAACTTAGCAACCCACGAACAGAACATTGATTAATTTTACTCATCTAGATTTAAAACCACTATAAATTAAACCAAACTCAAGATCTAACTATTGGATTTTAAATTAACCTTAACTCTTCCACCCCATGGTCTGCAAAACTAGTCAACCCTGACATGATTTTTCCACAAATACTTTATATACTGCGGGTGACTTTTACCGGTAGTATTTGCAGTGTTCGTGTCTAGTGTTAATTTTTGGTAATTTCATCTACACCATGTTCTTGGACTTGTCGATATTATCGGTAATTAGGTTCTACTGGAAACAAGTCATTAATTAAACAAGGAAGATATATTTCAACCTTGACAATAACAATCTCGATAATGACATCTGTTAGCTTTGGAGCAATGTGCAGTCAGGTGATATGACCTACAGGTGATGTTTATAAATGATTATGAGATAACGTGGAGTTGTGGCTTCATTCATAAAAACAAATGTAAGAAGTTTTCCAGAGGTTCTATCACTCGTAAAATAGTTTAAATTTTGTTTTATGGTAATGCGTAATACATATCCATTGCGTATATTGAGGCAATAAAATCGTAACTTTTACTCCTAGAGTAACTATAGATAAATGTTAGCCCATAATTTCGAACTTCTAGGTTGTGCCTAAACATAGTGTTTATGATAACAATAAATTGTTTTGTTTTGAACTTTTTATTCACGTTTTAATTATATTACTCGTATTTAAACCATAATAATAAATTTAATGTCTTCTAATTTGTGGACATTTCTAGCCCAACTTTTAACAAATATTATTAACAGAATAGAAAAATGTTGCAAAGTAAATCAGATTTGCAACTAGAACTCAATTGGCCCAAAAGATAGGTAGAGTTAAGTCAAAGTGACAAAATTCCGACTATAATGTATATTTATATTATTTTTTAAATAAGTAGTTATTGAATTTTTTTAAATAAGTAGTTATTGAATTTTCATTTTTTAATTATTGTCTAAAATCTTTTTATTTTGCAATATGTGTATCCCAACATGGTTTTATTACATTCCTCCAATTCAGATTTTCTATATACAGTATATAAAAAAAACGTTATTTTTCATTTTACAAAAAAATGACAAAAGGAATAATATTTTTTGCTTAATTTAAAATAAATAAGTCTTTAATTAAAACATTAATATTATCAAGCTGTGTTCTTAAAATCGAAAAAAACAAAAAATAACGAAGGACTTTTTATTTTTACTTTTGCAAAAAATGTCAAAGGAATAAAATTTGTTCGTTAACTCAAACTAATTTACACTATTTGATTGACCCATTACCTATTTTAGCACATAGTTCAATTCTAACTCGTAATTCTTTAAGACTTTTTTCGGTTTCGAATTTTCTCAATTATTGTTAAGGATGCAATTGCATTTTTTTCCAATTTTTTAATACTTACACATTATTGGGTAAATTTTTCTTTAATCTTTAACGCACTATTTGATATTGTGAATCCAGAGCCTGCTATTATTTAAATACGATTACAAAATTTAATAAATAAAAATAATGAAAAAATTAATTTTAAGAGTACAAACTAATAATTTTGAAATTTTAATTGCAGATTTATCTGTTTTGAAATAAGCAAAAATGTTATTCCTTTGTCATTTTTTTGTAACATGAAAAATAAACTTCTTTTCCCTCTTGTAAACTCAATCCGGGGACATACTGTATAGGTGTCCCAAAACTTGCAAATGATTTGTTAACCACAGAGTCCGTCTTGTATTCTTAGAAGTGCATCTGCAAAAAAAATTCTAAATCCATTAGATGTTAAATTAGAGCAATTCAAAGTTCGCCAATCACAAAAGTTTTATTAAATTAATATTCAAAGATGCATTTATAGTCAGTTAATTTGTCGGTAGAATAAACGTTTGTAATTGGTAAACTTTAAATTGCTCTGTCTTTAAATCTAATAACTTTTTTCGCTGATTTACTTTTATAACGAAAGAGTTCTAGGACACCTGTATGTATGAATACAATGATCACACAATCTAAAAATCACAAAAAAAATATCGAAATGCAAAATAGACGGTATTTGAAACAGTCAATATATCTAAATTTTTTATTACTACAACTTTTTTTAATAAAAAATGTTTTCATGTCACAAATGGGAACTGAATTGTCTATGAACATCATAAAAATCTGATAAAGTTAACCATTGTTAAAGTTTTCAAGGTCTTTATCGTCACAATAATACCTGTACTAGAAAAACTACACATAATATTGAATATTATTAATATAAAATATGAATGGTTTTATTGCGGTTTTGAGGTTTACCACGCTCTTCTCTATTTTTGTAATTTCAACCCATTAAAACCTCTTTAACATCCACAAAAGACACGTCTTGTAACAATGTCATGTTATCACCAAATTATACTATAATTTTGACAATTTAGTACCATAATTTTTTACTGTCAGGTTAAAGCTTTGTAATGGCTGTACTAATACCACCAGAAATATCATCATTCATCATAAATGAATCACATAAAATAATGATAAATTATTAAAAAAATTGCATAAATTCTCATCTTGATTTGAGGCAGTTTTATATAACATGACACATTCAACTTTCAGTAATTGAGGATAGAGCGTCATAACAAAATGTTCTAAGCAGTTTTTTGTTACTAACTATTATACATGACCGATCAAACGAAAAAACTCGAAAGTCAGGATTTCCCAATTCAATACCCCCTTCAAACCCTAATAATTCAGTGCATAACGTCAAATTACTATAAACTCGTTTACAAATAAGTCGTTTGCGTAGAGAAAATTTTCTTAATTCGCGTAGAATCGGGCTTCTTAAAAATGGCGGACAAGTAGCTATACATAGGTAATAATATGATAATAAAGCTTTTTTTAAGGCTTATATTTAGCTTTTAATTATTATCTTTAATTTTTGAAATGTTTGATATTTCGAAAATATAACAAACCAAATTGTAAATTCTTATCATTGCACTTTAATGTCTGTGTTTTATGAACGGTAAAGTTGTTTCGATCTGATAAATAAAATAATGAAATTTTGATTGTTGTAACATTATTAAATATGTATAAAAATATTTTTTAAAAATTGAACAAATTATTCCATTTCAGATGATTTGTTTAATTTACTAATTTATCTCACAATTAACACCCCAATATTTTAAAAAGAAAATTTTAAAAATGTGTAATTATATCCACCATTTTCCAACGAACAGATTTTTTCTACTTTTCGACATTTATTGAAAATACTTAACTTAAGTGGAAGTAGATAAAAAAGTAGGTTACGTAGGCATTTCCTTAAAAACAATACCAAACTATATTTTATTATCACTTATTTGTTTGATTTTAGCTTTGTTTACCACTTCAAGGCATGCAATTACTCATAAAGTTTGTTTTGTTAAAAATTCCTTGAAAAATCTCACCTATTGAATATTTCCATTAGCAAAACACATCTCAAAAATAGTCAACCCATCCATTTCTGTCCATATCCTTTGACGATTTAATCAAAAATCCCACGGGATGTGAGCAACCGCTGAAAATTCCATGAAGTGCAAAAGCTCTAATTCTCGAACCGCGCTTTTCCGGTGCATTCCTGTGTGTTCTTCTCTGGCAATTGGCCAAGTCTCAAAAAATATCAATTCATAAGTAAGATGAATAATTGTATTTACACTCTTAAGTATATTTAGTAATTTTACCATTCGTCACGTATGAATCTGCGCGTTCATCAATCCGCATGGGTACTTAAAGAAAGCTCCCTCCTCAAACATTGCAGTTTTATCCTCTGAAACGCTGAAATCGGTTCGCGACTATGTCAATGTCTCGATAAATACGCCGACACTCAAAATTTCCAACCACTTCATTTGTATCGTCAAAGTGATAACGTGAAACCATGGATGGGCGGTTTTCCTTTCAGTCAAATGACAACGGTGGTATAGACAATAGTGCTTTTCAGTTACACGAAAACGGCGTAAGTCGGGAAGACACTTTGAGTGAATTGAAAGCTACAATACCAAGCACACATTTCGCTCCTCAGAAGAGGAAGAAGTCTTTGGTGCAGCTGACGAGGGAAGCTTTACCACGACTAGAGAACTACAGGAACTCCAGGAGGGCAGTCAAGAGACCTTCACTAGGGGAACTCCATGGAGGCGAGGAAGCAATCAAAGTATGTTAAATTTTACCGCTTTTCACATGCAGTTTCTCGTGTGGTTACCTGTTGATAGGTGCGAGAGTCAGTTTGAGCTGGAATATACTAACTCGAACAATCGTTAGTGTACCGGTTCATCTACCTTTTCGAGGATTTCACAAAAAAGTCGGGAGTTTTGAAATACACGCATTTCTAAACATTTTTAGTAAAACGTAGTAAAGTTTTAGCAAAAAAAAAAACGATAATAAATTATCGCTATCTACACACAGCGCAATACCTCAAAGCACAAATTATTTCACTTTTGAATCGCCGGCACTGCACAAAAATTTAAGCCAATTGAATAAACATACACCCTTATCAACTCATTAACTCAGCTATTCACGATAAAAACTGTCACGATTGGAGGAAAATAATAATTTCGCACTAAACTCGTTCGTATTTGAATGAAATAAAATCTCGAACTGACTAAAATCTGCAAAATTTGCAGATTTGACTTTTATTTGTCAAAAAACGAAACCCGAATGTAAAAACATAGTTTATACGCAATAGAAAAAACAGGTAAACATGAGATGACGTCATTTTGTAACAATTAAGAAAGTAAAGTGCCTTCCAATTTGGTAGACCCATTTTTTTTTCACTTAACTAAATGAATACAGGAATATTTTGATAAGGATTTGCACTTGTTATCATATACTTTTCACCTTTTTTCGATTAATACAATTTGTCGCAGTTTCAAATCTCGTAGAATACAATTAGTTTATTTTATCAGTGATCCAGTTTAATCTGATTTGAGCGGAATTTTGCTTGATCGTTTTAGATTCCTAACTTAAATTACGGCAATGAATTCGCGGGTAATCATTTTGATTCATTCGTTTCATGGCAATTTATTTGGAGACGAACTGAAGATCAGAATAGGCAAGGAAGCTCAAATTTGCATCTAATTCCCAATTGCGTATTTAGCAGGACCCCAACGCTGCATCTGAACAACAAGACGCTGGAACAGGTCATGCAGGCATCAAACTAGGATGGATCCAAGGAGTTCTGATACCATGTCTTCTCAACATTTTCGGTGTTATGCTTTTCCTGCGTCTTTCATGGGTTGTAGCCGAATCTGGAATTGGTAAGTGCGATAGGTGCTTGAACTTTTGTGAGCCAATTATTACGTCTGGGATTTTCTGCGAAATTATAGAGTTTGCAAACGTAAAGTGTGCTTTCAAGGTTTTGACATCAAATCTCTGGTGGTATTTTTACACCCTCGATAAACAACGATATTTTTATCTTTGTTTTAGTTGAGTTTTTAGTTGTGACTAAATTATTTTCGAGTCGTTTTATTCGTTCTAAAATAATTCAGGATTAGTTTTATTGCTTTTTGCGCATTAAATGTAAATAATTTACATGAACGTCTACGAAGATAAACAGTTTTGAAAGGTAGTTTTAAAAATTTTCGTTCGATTAATAACGCGATATACACTTTTATTGTGTTTGGTTACTCAAATCAATCAAAAATTTCTTCAGTTTACCGTCTTTTCAAAGACATGGAATCTTTCAAATACTTCATTACCCCATAAATCTGTCAAGTTGCTGTTTTTATTGGCACTTTTCTACAAGTAAATCTTTGAAAACGTAAAAAGTGCTGTTGATCTGGTTTTCAACAAAGCAGCTATAAAATCTCTAATCTGACAGTGTTTCGTAATGCTACTTGAAATATCTTTGTCTTCGCCGGCACGTATCAGTCTAAGGTCACATTTTTCCGTCTACTCAAAAATTCAAACCTGACCTAAATCCTCATTTCCAGGCGAATCTTTGATAATAATTGCGATCTCCGCCGCGGTCTGTATCATCACAACTTTATCCCTATCTGCCATCAGCACCAATGGAGAAGTCAAAGGAGGTAAGAGCCCGGTTAGAACCTCCCCAAAAATCTCAAAAATTCGTTTTCAGGAGGAATATATTACATCATCTCCAGGTCTCTGGGCCCGGAATTTGGAGCTTCCGTCGGCATCGTCTTCGCCTTCGCCAACTCCGTTTCCGCTTCCATGAACACCATCGGCTTTTGTAACTCTCTGAGTGACTTACTCAGTAAATATGATCTTAAGATCATCGACGCCGGTATCAACGATGCCCGAATTATTGGTACAATAGCCTTAATAGTGATGATCCTCATCTGTGCCGTCGGTATGGAATGGGAATCGAAAGCTCAGAACTTTTTGATTGTTGCGATTGTTGCCGCAATGATTGATTTTTTGGTTGGAGCTGTAATTGGACCACGCACAGACGAGCAAAGAGCCCAAGGTTTCACAGGTTTTAATAGTAAGTAAAAGCTCGTTATCTCCAGGGAAATCAATATGTATCACACCTTGTGTTATCCAATTATTTTAATGGCAATCAATCATTCGAGCAATTTTTCTTCGGTGTCAGAACTTAAGTAATTATCAGAGATGAGCGGTTTCTGATTCTAGTTCGCGGAAACGAAATTGGGTCCTCGAAATATTTTATGGAATTTTAGCAATTCAACGTCAACATCGCGAAATAAACACAAGAAATTTTTTTCGTTTCAATGTTTCGGTACTAATAAAATTAAATTGATATATACATAATTAACAACATAATTAATCGACACATAATTAACAAAGAAAATAAATTAAGTTTCTTGGAACTTAATTATGATTCTGAATCCAATAAACTCATTAAACACTAATTTAAACCACAGTTCTTTCAATTTAGTAAAATGTAATTATGTTTAGTGACTACTTTCACGACCAACTGGGTCTCCGATTACCGCCCTTCCGAGGGTCAAAACTACGACTTTTTCCAAGTCTTCGCCATCTTCTTCCCTTCAGTGACCGGAATCCAGGCCGGAGCTAATATTTCCGGCGATTTAAAGGTACATGAAATTCCAATTACGCCGCTTGATGTTAACCCTCTTATTAAATTAGGACCCAGCTTCTGCCATCCCCAAGGGCACATTTTTAGCTCTAGTAATTTCCATGATCTCGTACGCCATCTTCGTCTTCTTCTCCGGTTTCTCCGCCCTTAGAGACGCCAGTGGCAATGTTGAAGATTTGGTAAATGGAACTCTTGCCGCCTGTGCTCCTAATTGCAACTACGGCGCTTTCAACAATTATCAGGTGAAGACCGTCAATCATTTTCCTAAAAATACACTCTTCGCGGAAGTGTTTATATTCGAATTTTATTCGTGTATTTCAAGTGAACTTTATGATTTATTTATCAACGATTGCGATCGAGGCTAATGCGCGTTTTCTGCGATGAGGCTTCCTTTATTAAAAGTGACACCCTTCGATTTGAATGTTTGCGGCGACACACCCTCATTTATTTACGTGACGTCAGTTCTTGGAATACACGTGTAATTTTCTTAGAATATCATTTCTGGTGCCATTTGAGCCACCACGAATTTTCATAATGAAATTGAAGAAGGAAACGGGATAATATGTGGGTGGTTAAGGGTCCCGGAGCTTTCGTGTATTGAAAGAGTGTGACGTCAGTAATTGTTTACTTATTGGAATGAAGTGATACGTAGGTAGTCTGATTTATTTATTTTAATAAATCCATGCAGTATGTGAAATATCATGCTCGGAAAATATTTAGTTTAGGAAATATGAGTGAACGTTGTTGTAATTCGATTACAATCGTTTTACAATGTACGCGGAAAAACCTGATAACGAACCGATTTTATCTCCAATAGTGTGACACTGATTTAATAATCACGCGATTAGATAGCCATAAGCAAATCCGTGTTAAACAGAACAATAATAAATTAAAGGAATACTCGATGATCTAATTACAAAATTCTTTCTCAAGTCGTGATAATATCCAAGACAATAATTATACCCTAATAAAATATTTTCTCTCGTTTCATTGTATTCAGGTATAGCCATTACTTTTATAACATTGTAACTTCATCCAGACTAATGGGATAATATTGAGCGAATCTGCACAGGTGTGTTCTTGTTTGTTATGAAAGCAATCAAGGCAAACATTTCCGACAACATTATCAACGAGCTTTAAGAAATATTTTTGGTACACGTGTGAAAATTGCGATTTCTATTAAGTAGTTATCGCTTTTTCGTTATCAAGTTTTTTAAGTGTAAACAATTTGAAAGGCACATATTAAAGTGATAGTTTCGCAAAAATGTTTTTTTATCAAAAAATACTGCGCCGATAAAACAAAGTAGGGTTTTCGTTGTTTTTCATAGTAAGCAAAACGTGTATTCAAAACATACTGAAGACCGCTGAATATCCAACTCAAAAAGGTTTTTTAATGATAACATTGATAACACTGCGCAACAGTACTTTTTTTCCAAAGATGTATGTATGTAAAAGGGGTTTCTGGAAATACAACCGTTCTGATTACAAAACAGTAATCGGTTTTTCAAGATAAGCTCTAGTTTAAAAAAAAAATGCAACTTTAATGTCAAATTTCAGGCTAAACCAGCTGTAAAAAAATACTGTATTTCTGAAGTTTTTTTTCGCAAAAATGTTTTTTTATCAAAAAATACTGCGCCGATAAAACAAAGTAGGGTTTTCGTTGTTTTTCATAGTAAGCAAAACGTGTATTCAAAACATACTGAAGACCGCTGAATATCCAACTCAAAAAGGTTTTTTAATGATAACATTGATAACACTGCGCAACAGTACTTTTTTTCCAAAGATGTATGTATGTAAAAGGGGTTTCTGGAAATACAACCGTTCTGATTACAAAACAGTAATCGGTTTTTCAAGATAAGCTCTAGTTTAAAAAAAAAATGCAACTTTAATGTCAAATTTCAGGCTAAACCAGCTGTAAAAAAATACTGTATTTCTGAAGTTTTTTTTTGAAAAAGTCCTCAAATTCAATCAAAATCGATGTTACTCTGTAGAGTTTGTTTGTAAACAATGCCATTAAATGTTAGAGCAACATCGCATAGAAGATTGCAGTGACAATTGTCGAAAACGCAAAAATTGGTCTCAAGAAACATGTCAAATTTTATGATTTAAGACTAAACACCGGAAAGAGATTGATAAAAATCGTAAATTTACACTTAAATTGATTAAATTGGACAGTCAGACTTTTAATATTGGTTTTCTTCTTGTCAAAATCGCTTCATTAAAATTTGGAAAAACAATTGAAAATCAAAAAAACTAGAGCTGGTATGATAAACCTGTCGACGGATTCTTACACAATAAGGTCTAAATTATGAAGAACCGTTGTGACTTCTTCGGAAAAAATAGAAAAGTTAAATTTTGTTGGACTGTGTAATAATTAGTTGTTTTATGCTTCTGAATACAATTAAATTTAAGAGATACATTTTTACACGTTCATCTGATAAAAAATTCCAACATTTATCAGGACTAAACGTGTTTTTTTTAGAACGGTAGCAACATGTACATGAAAATTAAATAAATGTATTACATGACAGATAACAATTTTTTACACTTTCCGCTGTTCACCGATGCACTTCTAAACAACCTTCGATAATATCAATGAAATCAGTGTGATAACAATGTGTGCTATCTATCTACGTTACCTAGTTGTTGAACTCCGATCATAATGGAGATTTCCTTAAATGTTTCAATTGTGTTTTTATTTTAATCCAACCTACGTTTCAAGTACTCTAAGAAACTATGACCTTTACCTAAATCTGTTAAATAAAAATGCACGAAGGACAAGGTCGTTCTCTTACGTTTCCACGTGTCACAGGTTTGGACATTTTTGATGCGACAAATATTTATCTAAGAAATTATACCTGTGGAAGTCAACAAAAATGGAAAGAGATTAGCGTTTTTCCAAGAATGACAACAAAAAAAAATTGGAAACCGGCTTATCCAAAATCGAATAATATAAATTATAAAATAAACAACATTTGAGAATCGCCTTTGACATAGAATCCGCGTAAACAAACTAAAACTGTTTAGTTTTCCGCAAATATAATTGGCACATCCACAAAAAATGACTTTCGCCTCTCCGCAGATGATGGAAATAATGTCGGCGTGGGGCCCTTTGATTTACGTTGGGTGTTGGGCCGCTACTCTAAGTACGGCCCTGACCAACTTACTGTCTGTCCCAAGATTGATTCAAGCATTAGGGATCGACAGGATTTATCCGGGACTAATCTATTTCTCAAAAGGATATGGAAAATCTGGAGAGCCGTATCGAGGATACATCTTAACTTTACTGGTTTCTGCCGGATTTCTTTTGATAGGTAAAATCTAATTCCCGACTCCGACGTCTCAAAGTCATAGTTGTTTCTTTCAGGGGAGTTGAATGCAATTGCGCCTTTGATATCAAACTTTTATCTGGCTTCTTATGCTCTCATTAACTTTTGTACCTTCCATGCTGCGCTGATTAAGCCGCTGGGATGGCGGCCAACTTTTAAGGTTTGTTCTGTTGAAAACGACTCTTTGGTAATTTAGTTCTTGTAGTATTACAACACGTGGTTGAGTCTGGCTGGTTTCATTTCGTGCGTTGTGATCATGTTTTTGATCAACTGGAAGACTTCTTTGATCACGTTTGGAGTTATCATCGCTCTGTACCTCCTAGTTGTGTACCGGAAACCTGGTAAGACCTTTCGTGCCTTTTGCATCATTTTAGTAACTTTGAAACGTTTCTAGACGTAAATTGGGGGTCTTCTACTCAAGCCCAAACTTACAAGACCGCTCTAACGACAGCTCACAGACTCATCAACATTGGGGAGCACGTCAAGAACTACAAACCCCAAATTCTAGCTCTTTGTGGTTCACCATCGTCGCGACCGGCGCTCATCGACTTCGCCAATCTCATCACCAAAAACAACTCTCTGTTAATAGTTGGAGATATCACAGAGGTACTTTAAATGAAACCTTCCTAAAATTTTTTTAAGTGGCTAACGATCTTCTAGACGAGGCTGCAGCACCGTGTTCGTTCGGCTAGAAGTAAGAACGTCTACGCTTGGTTGAGAATCAACAAAATCAAGGCTTTTTACACGATTTTGGACAACATTCAGTTCGAAAATGGGGCGAAAGCCCTTTTACAAACCGCAGGGATCGGAAAACTTTGCCCGAATGTTGTTATGATGGGATATAAAAACGACTGGAGGAGCTGCAACAGTGAGGAGTTGTTGGCTTACTTTAACGTGCTACAGTAAGAATAGAGGACCAAAATAGAATTATGGTAATTTCTTGTTTTGCAGCGCGGCGTTCGATCACAGACTCGCGGTAACTATCTTGAGGGTAAAAGACGGGTTAGACTACAGTAAACTAATTGGGGATGATGAACAAGGTACACCATCAGATGGTACGCTGTCACAAGCTCCTACAGTAGATTTACGTGGTTTAACCACAAATACTATGATGCATGCTGACTCTAATTTAAGTTTAGCTGATCTGGGAAGAGACACAGTCACTCCGAAAAATACAATAAGTATGCAAAACACACGATATCTTCCACATACTTGTAAAAAAACACGAAAATAACAACATTTTTCGTTTATAGACGGCATGAAAAACAACCAAAATCTTTTGAGCAGCATGTTTGCTAAAAAACATGGTTCAAAAGTGACGGATTCTACAACCACCAATGACCAAGTCAAGCAAATTCCCAACTTCGCAATGGACAACATGGCCGTGTTCCGAAATAAACAAATTAAAGGCCATATTGACGTGTGGTGGCTCTATGATGACGGTGGTCTCACCATGCTGTTGCCATACATCATCTCCACGAGACAGAGTTGGTCCAACTGCAAACTGCGAGTCTTCGCGTTAAGTACAAACAAAAACGAGATCGAAGAAGAAGAGAAAAAGTAAGAACTCCCAAAACTGTACAATTTTCTTCAAACTCATTTCCAGTATGGCGTTCTTATTGTCAAAGTTCCGCCTCAATTACTCCAGTCTGAAGATTGTCTCAATTTCCGACAAACCACAAGAGCACACCATCAAGTTCTTTAATGATATGATCAGCGAGTTTCGAACGGACCAAGAATTCGGCGAAAATGGTAAATAAACTAAGTGTGGTATAAATAAACACGAGTGTTTTGCAGAATGTAAAGTTTCCGAAGCGGAGATTGCGTCACTGCAAGACAAAACGTACCGACAATTGAGGCTGAGGGAGCTACTTTTAGAAAATTCCAGCGATGCGAATCTCATCGTCATGTAAGATTAGTTGCTCCTCCAACTGTTGTTTTAAAATTTCGTTGCAGGTCTCTACCAATGCCACGGAAGGGCAAGCTTTCAGCCCCTTTGTACATGGCTTGGTTGGAAGCGCTGACGAGGGATTTGCCCCCATATTTATTGGTACGAGGAAACCAACAGTCAGTCCTCACGTTCTACTCTTAGGCGGGAGAGAAGAAATTTCTATACCAAAAATACTGTGTAGTTGTAAGTGTTAGACTGTAGATATTTATTTTATTACAAATCACTGTTAAGTGTTATAGACTGTAAATGTTTAAAATTTTATAAATTTGTACAATGACAATTAAATACATTTCTTTTGTAATGAAAGTGCGTTTGTTTGTTACAACTTTTATTTTAGATCTCGTCAATATAAAGATTACAATACTTTCAACAATTTTTACAATCAATACAAGTCAGTTTGTCAATACAATTATATAAAAACAGTTTGTTAAAATGTCGACGCAAATGACAATATGTACAAGAGCAGTTAAAATAAATAAATAATGGAATGTTGATGCAAAATTAAAGCATAAAACTCCTACCTGGCAGTTACACAAATGAGTATTACATCAAAATATCACAATTAGAATAACTTAAATACAATGAATACATCACTTCGTTTACACCAACATCAAGTGATTATTAAAAATATCGGGCCTTTTGTCAGTTGTTACCATTGATCAGGCACGTTAATTTATTAGTTAACGATTATTATACAAAGTCCCAAGAACAACGAGGCGAAGCACCTCTGATTTAGTACAAATCGGTGATAAAACACCGTAAACATTAAATTCTGAGCTAAAAGTAAAATTTGCTCATTCTGTGAGAATTTTAACAGTTCGTGCATCAAATTTATGCACTACAATGTGAAAAGCACCTTAGACAAAATCAAATTGAGTTGAACAAGACTCCCACGCGATGCGACAGGGCAGACTGTACTACACGGCAGTGGGAGTTCTCGATTGTCAATGCCATTTTGCTTTCTGAGCAAAAATGTCCGCTCGAAGATTCTGTGCGAAGCAGATCCCCAAAATCTAGAAGAAAATCATTTAATCGTCGAACCAACCAAAAGCACGAAGCTTGAAGCAACTAAACAAAAACACACTTACTTGGAGAAACAAAACAACAAAACTACACGTGGCTAAAGAAATCATATTTCGTTCTATCCATTCCTCGGTGGCTTCTAAGCACCCTTTTTCGTTAATTATTTTTGAAACATCAAAATTCTGAAATGGAGGAAGGAGGTAAAACAAATACAACAAAAGAAAAAGCGGGGAAGCATAAGGATTACAACGGTGCAGTACCTGCAGCACCATAATTCCGACTTTTACAGCCGCTACTGGGACGAGATTACTCTCTATCCATTCTTCGCCTGCTCGCAAGCAGCCTCGTTCAAAAATGTGTCTTTCTCCAGGCTGCGTTGAACGGAACACAAAATAGCGATAAATAGGTCTTCGTTTAAAGTACATGCGATGCGTCTGAATAATTATGAGGTATTCCATACCAAATCGACCACTGTTTTTTTTTCAATTTTTTTATCCAATCCAAAAAATGGCTTTTTTGTTTTCAAATACAGTAGATTCTCGATAATTTAAACCTCGATAATTTGAAGTTTTTTCTCGGTCCCCTCGATTTTTCTCGATAAATTGAAAAATTCCAATGTATTTTGGTCCCTCGTTACTTTGAAGTAAACTCGTAAACTTTTTTCCCGCCAACACTCTATAATTTGAATTTGAATTTGAATTTGAATTTTTCCATCTCGAACTCTCGTTAATTTGAAGTCCCTCGCGTGGGCGTACAGGAAAAACAGAAAACTTCTGAACAAGCCATTCTTAAAAACTCCATTGCAGATTCAAAATTAGATTTTAGAATTTTTTGACTTACGTCTTTTAATAAATGGTTCTTGAAAGTTTTTTCGTAACATGAATCTGTTTTATTAGAAGAATTAATAGCTTACAAAACATAAGTTTTACGATATTTCGTCAAAGCAGAGTTAGTGGAATTTTCGCTGTCTTCTCTTATTGGTTCGTTTTTTCTAACTATTGTCTATTTGCCCTTAAACTCTCGTTTATTTAAATTTTTTTCTTCTCTTTCTCTCGATTATTTGAATCCAGGATATTTTGAACTCTCGATAATTTAAACTTTTTGCCAGGTCCCTTGAGTTTCAAATTGTAGAGAGTCTACTGTACTCCTCATTTATTTTGAATACCGCATTTCAAGGTCATAATTCGTGACAGTTGTGGAGCTTTACGACAAATTTAAGAGGATTTATGTATTAAAAACAATCACGAACAGGTCTTTGGGTGTTCCAGTACTCGTTTATGTTCAATTCAATGGATAAATCTTCTCAAATTTGCCGTAGAGCTCCACAATTTTCACAAATTATGACCTTGAAATGCGGTATTCAAAATAAATGAGGAGTAGCTATAACTTTTTCAAAAATAACTTATTGAGACGTTTTTATTTGAAATTTTTGTTTTGAAATGTACTTTTCAGAAAAAATACAAAAAAATTAAGATGATAAACACAATGAAATATTCGCTTTTTTTGAGAAAAACCATTATTTTCTCGAAGTTCGCCTTTTTAAATTTTCATTCTCAAAAAAAACTTTAAAATTAATTAAGCGATTATTTCCGCATATCCGAGAGTGAACCGTTTTTTTCTCATTTTTTTTATTTTGTATTTAAAAAAAATACAAAAGAAATATTTTAGTTTTTTTTAACGCTTTGTTTATACGATAAAATAAATGCAATTAAACGAATTTACAGTTTCATTCTACAATTACATATAAGTAATGACTAGGATATATGTTGGATAAAATTAACACTCAATGATTTTAAAAATATTGCACCAAATCATTTATTAGTTTCTTCTCTGGCGTTTAAATAGTTAATATAGTTGTAGAATAAACTATAAATTGAGTATGTAATCATGTAAAATCGTTTAATTGCATTCATTTTATTGTATAACTTTAAAAAAATAAAAAAAATTAAAAACTCCAATTTTTTTTCTATAAAAAAAAAATTAAAAAATCGGCTCACTCTGGGAAATGCGTTACTAATCCCAGAATTAATTGAGTTTTTTTTGAGAAAATAAAAAATTGCGAACTTTGGGAAAACAACGGTTTTTCTCAAAAACGGCGAAAACTTCATTGAATTTATCATCTTAAATTTTTTTGCATTTTTTTTTCTAAAAAGTACAAAAATTTTGAAAAAAACGTCTTATTAAATTAATTTTTAAAAAAGTTATAGCTATTTGAAAAATAGAAAACCCATTTTTTAAGTTGGGAACAAAAATTTGAAAAAAAATTAAGAACACAAGAAGATACAAAACTTTCAGCCAAATCGAAAACGGTCGAGGTCAAAAGTGGTCGATTTAATATGGAATACCCCAAATGTAAGGAGTGGCAAAAATATAACAAACCTGTTTTTTTGCATTAATTTCTAATTAACCCAGAAGCACCGCGTCTACTCTAAAAAAGTGTTGAATACTAGCATAGTACCCTATTTATATAATACTCGGTTCACTGACTTTACAGTGAAAGTCCGAACATTCGCGGCGATTTATATTCAGTTTAGAATAACAAATAACGAATATAAACAAATCTACTTACAAAACCCGGTTTCCGAACGTCATATCCGCACTGTTTGTTTTTGATAATCTCCTGTAACACGTTCCAATGAATAAAGAATAAAAGAAGTCATGAATTATTTACATTTGGTTTGCGTTTACAACATGAAAAAGGAACCCCACAGGCTTCTCTACTTCCGACGTCACGCGACGAACAATTAAAGTAGTTGTTCCGGTCCCAGTCTTTTGGTCCTTCAATTCCGCAACATTGCAACTAGAATTTGACTTTGAGAGAGAATAAGAGGACTAAAAAAATTACCCAATCTTCTTGGATCCAGTCAATGAGATTCTGCTGGTCTGGGTCTTCTCTATAGTGAATTATAAATGTTTGGAAGCCAATGGTAGCTTGAGATTTGATCTGGAATTGCGTAAATAAACAAAGTTCCTGAATTTTATAATAGGTGTGAAAAACTGAAGGTTAGACAATGTTCGTTCCAGTTGATTGGCGTCATTTATTTTACACAAAAAGAGTGTCCTTCAGTTATTGATGCAAAATTCCATGAAATATTTTTATATTGATCCGTACTTAAACGTGACTCACCCAGTCTTTGAATATGAATCCTAGAATTCCAGCTGTCATTTCAAATAACAATAACACAGACAAAAATATGGCGTACTAAAAAGAACAGTTAGCATCCACCCACTAATTTATTTAAACTCACAGTTGCTAGCAAACACGTGTTTTCTCGGAGGGCCCCCACACATCCTGTGAATCCAATAATAAACGTCACAGTGCCTAGAAATTAAACTGAAATTTTGTACCAACAAACACGTGCTAGTTACCTATACAAATCAAAATGAAAGCAGGATCTAATGCCACATTAGCTACTTTTCCAAGATTGTTAAAAATGTCTTTTTCACTCCAAGCCCACACACCGATGGTTAAAATTCCGAGGCCCATAAGCTAAAAAAAACAATAGAAAACAACGAAAATCGCGGATTTTCTTACCCAAAAAAGCACGTTAAAACCAAAAATCATATACTTCAAACAGCTGCTAACTTCACTAGTCTCCCTCCTGTACTTCCTCACAGGAACCGCTGGTAAACTTACTGCCATCGTTGTAGTTAATCAATCAAATTAAATAAGTTGAATAATAAATGTTCACGATTCTATGACTGGTAAATGTGTCATTGTGGCCTTGACTGAAATTCGAAGGAACACATGTAGAAACCAAAAAAACTGTTATAACCTACCATGCATCTCAAATGTAGGAAATGAAGACACTTTCACGCAACTATTGGGTCACTTTTTATAGAATGAAGTTTTGTTTGTTGCACTGTTGTTGACATAACACAGGTGTAATTGACAGTGACGTTTACATCTGATCGATTGATAAGTGGGGAGAAGAGTTCTATTTTACCGGTTACTTAGATGGTGTGCGTTTTTACCGACAGAGGGCGAATTGTTTAGTTTGTGATTTTCAAGTTTTGTGAGTTGAAGAAGCGATTTTCGGGGCGCCCCCGATGGATCCAACAAGGTATTTATATCTGTACGTATCTTTCGTTTTTATTTTATTCCGCACGTGCGTTTGAATCACTATTATAAGAACAAAAATCTTTGGGATGCTAATGGTGATGATTAAGAAGTCTATCTTTAACTTTTCACGTATTTATTGATTTTATTCTCACTGATTTGAATGGTAAAATTGGATTTCACGAGCAAGTGAACACATTTTGTGTCGATACAAACAAAGAGACATTCTTTTAAAACTTTTGTAATAAAATTCGTTATTTACATTCTTTATGTTTATAGCCCCCTTTTGATTGATATTGACATTGACTGCTCATTACTGGCTCCCATAAATTAAGAGCGCAAAAGTCCAATAATTCGATATGTCCACAAAGGTAAACAATTTTCGGCCGCACCATCGCTTTTTATTTTTTTCATTTTATATTTGTATTTTTCACAATTTCCGACTGTTTTTAATCAGGAAAGATTTATTCTTCCGCCTTCAAATGGAGATGTTCGGCTACATAATCCACGTTTGGACTTTCCTTATCTGAAAACTGTGTTATGCCATCATGTTCAGAAACCTAATGAGGTCGTCAACGGTTGTCATTGATAAAAGCGTTGTTTACTAATCTGCAGCAACATAAATTTGAAGTAATATCCGAAGTAGTAGACACTAAAAAAAATGTTTGCTTGATATCCTGAAAGTAAATCTAAATTTTAATTTGGAACGAATGTGAAGGTTGATGCAATTCTATATTTAAAGCGAAGTTGCATGCGGAATTGAAATATAGCTCCTGCTGTATAGTTACAAAATATATTAAATGTGGCATGATATGTCGAGTATTAATTAAATGTAAATTTAAATTTTAATTTTAATTACGTAAATGCACCTATTAATTTACATAAGTTCTATAAATTAATATTCTGGCATGATTTTTAAACACCAATTAATTGGTGATCGTTCGGAAAACTGCATTGGCCCAATAGAGTTTTTATCCGGAATATTGAAATACTTTAATTTAAATTTTCAAGCTCATGATAATATTATTAACTACAAAAATGAGGGTAGAGCGGGATATAAAAACTAATAAAAACAATCTTTATTTTCTGCTTGTGAAACTTTGAATTTGAAGTATTTATATTGCGGGTTTTGTAATGCAACTTATTGTGGTCGTTTCTCGCATCCTAAGTTCCACACAATTTTGTTTTGACGTTGGTTATTTTATGTCTTTCTAGTTTGTTTTTGCCATTCATCTTCGAAGCTTCCTTTTTGAACATCCGGTTTTCATTGTATCTTATTCTAATTTGAGTTTTAAATGTCTATTGATTGTAACAGAAATTGCAAGCGGTTTATTTTAGCGAGAAATTTGGATTTTACCCCGGCGCCTCCACCATTTTCCCAAATAAAATTTTTTTTAGGAGTCACACTTAACATCGGTCAGTTTAAACCACGAAACGTTTTTTACAAAAATCGGCTTTTTTGCGTCATGATCATTGTTCTTTTTACGGCGCGCTAATTTTAATTAGCCCAAAGCCGTTAATTTCGCGTTCCATCAAGGAGATACCGAACATGAATAATTACTAGGTGAAATTTCGAGATTAGATGTTGCATGTGCAAGTCTGCGTCAATTTGAGGTTTGTGATATATCATACAGCGTGCTCGGAAGCAATGAATGAAATTTGATACAAAACGCGCAAGATGAGTGTTTGTTAGTTTGAGCGCAATTAGATACAACACGCAATAAATCACCATTAATTGTAGTTGCGTCAAAGTCTAAAATCAATTTTAAAGTTGTAATTTTTTATGGATTATGGACCAAGAGCAAAATGTCGACAACAGAAGCTTGGCGAAAGTTAACACGAATGTCGTGAGACGAATTTTAATTTAAACTTCCATGTCGGGACCGAAAGATCGCTTGATAGCTCTTTACTTTTACTTTTATTAGCAATTAAACTGAAAAAATCGACCTGTCACTCAATTACACTTCGATATTTTCTTCTTTTACATATTATTTAATTTACGTCTTCATGTTAGTGCTCTGAACAAAGAGCCATTTCAAGGCACTCTCATTGATTTAATTAAATAAAAAGCAACGTAATTTGCTTCTACATTAGGCTTATAAATTTAAACTTTTGTTATTCTTCAAACCCATCTTAATTTTTGTCTTCCAGCGATTATTTCTTATTAGCATATTTATATAATAGAGGTGACGAAAATAAACTCGGGTAATTAAATTTCTTCATTTTCTTTCGGACTAAATGAGTTTTGTTTCTGCAACTTTCTGAAAAATAAAAGTGTATTATTGTATTAAGCAAATGTTCACTTTTATTCCTGCGCTTTTGGAGGAAATGAAACGAGCTAATAGATACTCGAAGCGGGCGGAAATAACTGGCTTAATCCCCAATAAATTTCAGTTTCGGCTATGATAATATTTATTTTCATTTACATAATATTCAGGAGTTCCATCATGCCTTAACCGTATATTAGGCATAAATTAACGCTCACTGTCTATGGCTTCGTCATAAATAACGTATCCCAAACCAAACATTGAAATTTCGAGCACACACTAGCCCCAACTATTTTCACTAAAAATGTATTGAAATTTATTCTTATGAGAACAATGCAGTATGAGCAAGGGCATTCAATATGCGCGCTTGCGTTTGGCTTCGAACTTGGGTCGGTGGCGGCGAAACTTTTGGCGGTTAGCGCTCGGAGGCGGCAGTATTCTGCACCCCTTACACTGTTTAGGGTTGGAATATAATCTCACAGTTCGCGTGCGTCGTTATCTGCCAACATGCAAATCATAAAAAATAAAAGCGAGACACCCAATGTATTCCATTAGGATCGTTTAATTACAGCGCGTTTGATAAATCATACACTTTAAGTGGGTTTTGTTTCGTTTGACATGTAATACAAAGCGGATTTTAAACTTTATAAAGTACCATAAAACTTTTTATGTGAGTGCTGTGTGGAAACTAAGTGTACTTCACATAAACTTTCTGTAAGTAAATCCAAAAAAAGATCAAAGAAATATTCGAGAGACAAAAACTTTAATAATTTTATTATTCACACGGGTGTTCCCTGGTTCCTATTATATTGTGTACCATTTGCAAATATTGATTTACAAGGCAACAAATCAAATATTAGAAAATATTGGTGTTTGAGCATAATTAATGGTTTGTGATTATAAATTATTAATACTGGGATCAACGTAACGAACGCTATCAATATTTTTCCAAACGAGCATCATAATTTATTAATAAAGTACAATTCAGAATAAACACAACACTCCAAGCTTGTCACAATTTTAGATAATTTACGCAAACAAATTTAGAGTTTGCTAATTACAAAATCGTTATATCAAGCATATCACAAATTTCGTTTATCTCTGAACGTTCGATCTGCATTCAAATTCCAGGTTTGTAATTGAATTTTCTAAAAGTTTTATTTTATTGCGATCGATTTACCTTTTAAAGCCATTGTGTTCCGAATGTGGTTTTTCTACACACTTGTCTCAATTTTTATTAGCAACTTACCATAAAACAGAAGCAATCTGAGAGTCTTTGCGGCAATCAAATTATTACAATGCGACATTAAATATATTGGGTTTTTACAGTTGTGGTTTTATCTACGTATAATTGATTTGTGTCGTTTATTACTAGATTTATAGCCTACGGAATTATCAACACTACTAACAGAATCAATTTTGACCCGGCGCATCCACCATTTTTATCAAGATTTAGGCTGTCGCCGCGCTGGAGCGAAATTTTTTCCTGTCGCATTTTAATTAAATGGAAATATAAGTGACGAATGTTGAGGGCGGTTGTTTCTTTCATCAAAGAGGAGATGCAAAAAATTCACAGTGGTATCTTGGCAAGAAGTGTTGACGCTTTTATTTATTACAAGCAAGCTTTAAAAGCGTTCTTCTCGGAAATATTTAAAACGGTAAGACATTACTCATGCAGACAACATCAGTGAAAGAATTTAATTATTCTTCTGAAAATCCTAAACAAACAAATTAGGGCGTCTCTTTGTTCAGACAGGTTAAACAAAACTACATGCGCTTAAGGTTTTATTCCGGTTCACGCCTCAGCTACACTTCACGCATTACAAACTTTCCAATGTTTATTTGAAGGACGCTTGAAATTTGACGAGGTACTAAAATGGTCAATTTGGAACGAATCTCGACGCGGAAACTTGACACATTTTATTCTTGTTGCACCAGATCAGATGTTCTTGATGCGAATCCTTTGAGAACATCTGTTCAATCATGCTGCGTTACGATTTAGACTGTGAGTGATTTGCTGGAACGAAAAGCCAACTCTTGGAAGCCTTAAAATTTGATCTCATTTAAATTCGGTTAGACTCCTTCGCTTCCAGGCGAATTTATTAACAGTTTCAATCCAGAGCGAAATAATATTGTGTTTCAAGACTCGAGTTTTTAAAATGAAAATTTCGATAGAGTTGGAAATTTTTGAATTGAATTGTGTTGAGTTTGGCCATGTAAAAACTGGATCGTTTGTTAAATTAGCTCAAATTATGTTTTAAAATGAAGATGATAATGCCGGAAAGGGAAATTTGTAAACTGGAACTAGCATCAAAGTAACGAAATCCACAGAGATTAATTGAGAGGAAAGCATAATAACTCTACACAATGGCTGAAGTTTAATTCAGTAACAAATAAAGTAATTATATTGTTTTAATGATTCAAGTTTCTCGTGGGGCTGCTCACTTTGGGGACGCTTTTATTACTAATTGTTTTTCTAATTTAGTAATAGTAACATTTTTTCTTGAAGCTTTGATTATTTAAATTTTCCAGAATTTAGTAAATTCGGGTGCAAGAAAAGTTTGTTTGTTCGTAGCTTGATTTACTCGGTTTATAATTAACTCGAAAGCCGTCGAAGTAACTCAAACTCCTAGAAAACTAAAAATTGCATTCCGTTCTTTTAAGCACGGATTTGAGTTTATCTTCGTTTTTGCAAATTCTCAACAGTTATCGCAAATTCGCAGTCGTCTTCTATTGAACTTGTCACTGCCAAAAAACATATCGAAATAATTGAACGTCCAAACTTAAATGGAATTTATTGGTCCGAGTATGAAAACTCATCAATGAAAATAGTCCGTTTATTTAACTGAGAATGAGAGAGTAAGCTTTAGGGTTTTGTCTATTGTCGTCAGTAGAGAAACTGCATTCGTTCTTCTATTTTGGTTTCCAGGAACATTTCGCGCAGTGACCTGCATCGTGCTTTTATTGTAGACATTCGTTGTTGACGTCCACATTACCGTGAACATGATTTGAGCATCTTTCAGACTACTCGTGATGCACATAAAAGTTTTACGAACACACTGTATTAATATGAACTGAGTAAACAAATATTTTAATCAACACCAACCGTCGTAAATTAACTTCACTGTAACCCTTTTTCCAGAAAATATTAGTTCATAAAAATATTACAGCCATAAAATCCGAGGCTTTAATAAAAACAGGAACAAATTTGCACAACAAAATTATTTCCGTCTGAAAGTTGAATCAACAGTGTCATGGCCTCATTCATTCTAAATATTGCGTGAAAATTTCCGTTTGCGATATAGTGATGGGAAATTAAATGTCTTGAACCCATTTTCCATTCAAGTAACAGGGCGAAATGAGCTGAGACGATTAATTGTTAAGAACATCATAAAAACCGTTGATTTTCATGTTGGAGTTTCAGCTCTAGTTTTAACGCGCAAGGTGCGCTTCCTGTAGAAATGTTTCAATTAAAGTTCTGTGCAAAGATATGAGCATTAATTATACATTTTCTCGCCAAATACGTAATTACAAATTTAAGTCAACAGGGGAATTTTACAGCGAAAATTTTCCCATTATTCGAAACTAAATTTTTACGCTTATTTTACGGCTGCACTTCAGTGTTATAGTTTTTCCTATTATGTTGGAGTAAACACTAAAATGGCGTTCTTTTCACAACTTTTTTACTGTAGGAATCTGTCCGTGCAGCTTCAACTTGAGCTTTACAGAATGCAGGATTTTGAACACATTTGAAAAGTTTGCTTGTTAGTAATTTAATTTACTCGGCTTTATAATTAGCTAGAGCGAATTTTTGACAAACGTTGGATCGAAGAAAAACGAAATTATCGAGTTCAAGTCGCATAAAACATTGATTAGTTTTTATACGTCCTGATTTATGTCTATTCACTTCTTGATACGGAGTTCGTTTAAAAACCTTTAAAAACGTGGGGCTGTGTTATATTTAGATCTGATGAGGTGGTGCACAGTATCAATATTTCCTTTTCCAACTGGAAAACAGATTTTTACAAATACTGAAAGGGATTTGTGTCAATGGGATAAATGGAGAGCTTTTCGGTTTCAGATAGTGTTGAATATTTTTAAATAAATATGAATCTGTGATATTTACATAACTATCGGAAAATTTTTAAAATAAGTGACCTTTCCTGCTTGCAAATAAGTTGAAGGTTGTAAAAACTAATTAGACTTTGTCACTGCTTTTGTCCCATATTTTAGCAAATACAGATACCGCAAACAGTGAAGCCCCGAGCTATAAATATAAAAGTATCCTGTTATTCAATTATGTATAAAGCAATTACTTTTTATCATATAATCTAGCTAAATGTTGCTTCGATTCGTGCTTTGAACAAATTTATAACCGAAAGCTTTCTAGCTAAATATCCGGAAAAGGGTTTATGTTTATGATGAAGTAAAGGGATTAATTTCCATGCAAATTCAATTATAGGCTTGAATATGAACTGTAACCGTATTGTGGTTTCAACACCAACTCTGAACAGTGTCTCTGCAATTGTTCTGTTGATAGGTACAAAGTTATTAGATGCCAAGGTTTCACATTGGAGACAAGTTATACCGCAAATTAAACCTTCGAAAAAATGTTTATCAACCTCATTCAAACACGGATGAGCTGTCACAAAAGACCAAACCCAAGTAAATCTCCTGTTAGATCAAAGCTTTATGTTAGTATTAGTAGTACAATAAAACGTATCTCTCTTATCGCAGAAAAGGGGGTAAATAGCTCCAACCCGACACAACTTCTTTATCAGGTAGGCACTGTGTAGTTACGATACGATATTATCCATAAATTTGAATTTTTTCCAAAGGAGAACGCCAATACCGACACCAATCTTGTAATTACGGCGTTGTGAATGGAGTAATTACCATTTAAAAAGTGCGTCATGAATTATTCAGCGTGACAATTTGTCCCTAATACTCTATAAACCACTTAGGCTTAATATTTATTTGGTTTTAAATGTTTCATTTTCAAATTTGCGCCGCGTAAGATAATTTGAATTCCAGCCAAATTTGCATATCAAGATATGAAGTGCTGGAAATTATTCCTTAAGGTAACATCATATCCTATAGTCGAATTTCATGTATTATTTAAGAGTCACGTGAATCTAGTAAAAAATTTCATTAAGTACTTCTACATCCGTTCAATAAATATGTCTACATAATTCATTCAAATCAACACAGTAACAGATCAATATTCCGAAACAGATTGTGTAGTTTTAAATCTTTTCAATCGTCTGGAAAGCGATCGACACTTTTAGATATAACTCCAAAAATGAAGTCAATTGACCTAAAATTATAGCAACATAGTTTGTGCTTATCATCTAAAAGCTCTGTCAGTGAAGTGCCGCAAATGCACTTTCGGTATAATTTTATTTACGCTTTAAAACTGATAAATCAACAGGTTAGTGGTCGTAAATTCGAAATAAATACGTGCTAGTGCATTGCTACAACAAACTGTAATGTTTTCTTTTTAAACTTAACCAAGATATCGAAGTTTTGAACAGTAAGAAATCAGTTGAGACAAGCTTTTCGTTTAAAATTCACGTTTCAACTCACGCATCTGTGTGAGCACGAAAAAGACAAATATCTGATTTTAAATATACGGTGACGTTTATATTAGCAAGGGAAATTGAGCACATTTGTATATTTTGTTTCTCTTTTTTTTTGTACATTCTCCTGAATTTTCTGTAAAATTTATTATAAACCTTGAAGCGTTTCTCATTTTATGTAATTAATAATGTAAAGGATTAATACTGTGCATAGTACAATTTATTGCGAAATTAAAACGAGACAAGACTTTTATTCCAGCACTTTTATGGTCCTTTTGGGGAAATTCGTGGATAATAAAGATAACCAATCGTAGAAAACAGACGAGTTTTATTCCATTAATTAATTAGAAGCCACGAACATCATGCAGCTTTTTTATTATTTTGCATTTGAAAACGTCGATGGAACTCTTGCCCCAGTCAAAGTGAAATCATCGAAGCAGCACAGTTCTATTAATAACCAAACTCGAAAGTCTTTAATTATTAGCGAAACGTAAACGATCTCATATACAGAACATCATCAAAGCTTCTATTCCCCTAACAATAATTAAATTTGTGGAAGTTAAATTTGCCACAATACCGGCGAGGTTTCTTATTCCAGCTGTAATTTGTTGTACCCCACTGTTAATCAAACGATTTCACGCTGCTTAAATATTTATCAGATCGTTTGAAGATGACTTCAACATTTTTTGTCTTTGAAATTTGAACAGTAAAACTGTGCTGTAACCTGCGGCATGTTGTTAGCACAAAGTGTTCTTTAAAAAAGAAGTGAGTACAAGTCGTAATAATCCTTTGCGATGTTGGAAGTCCGTCACTAATCACTCCTTGCAGTATCTTCACAAGTATTTACAATTTAGATTCAGCGTTTGTCTCCAGTTCTGGTGAAACATTCATGAGTGACTTCTATAAGATGTTCGCACTATGACGGATAATAAATAACCAGCGTTGAGATAGTGTTAAACCTATTCATTACATCTAGTCGAAAATAAATGTGCAGACATTCATCAAGGCACCTGGGACGAATTCTGGGGTTATTTTGCGGCTTGAACGGTTTGTTTCCCTGCAAAAGGGAGGCGTTTCGAGTCTATCAAAGTGGAAAGTATCGCCCTGTTCAGTCTCTCAAAGCTTGTGATCATCTATATGGATGTTTAATTTCATGCATACTCTTCAGCCTCATTATTGATTGAGTTTTAAAGGAACATGGCCACAAATAGACCTCCATCATGATTTTTATAATGCACAATTTCCATCAAACTTATGGAATTTGGGTCAGACTATTGTCCTACATTCGACACAGTCCTATGCACTGAAGTTACATGGCATTATTCGAAAATACAGAAACTCAAATTCAAAATTACACCTACGAGTTTCAAACAATTGCGCTAATTCCAAACCTCAATAGAGAGAAATTCACCAAACACGATTAAATTCCAGACGTATTGATTCAAATGTCGTACCTACACAGGTTACTTTTTGTCATTTTGATTACTTGATTACAGTTGTCTTTATGTAGTGTTTTTATCACCTAGAAAAAATCAACAATATTAACAAGACACAAAGGCGCCCAGTTTGTTTTTATACATTTTCCAATTTAATTTAGCCATGATTAATTTTCCGATGGTGTAATAACTTGATAAAAACACTTAACGAGTTTGGATAGGACCTTGAAATGTGCAAAGAAAAACATGTTTTACTGACAGTTGGAGAGAAATGACTTATATTATTTCAAAAATTTAAGTATCTAAAAAGGAGAACTCATTGTTTCGGTCTTAAATTTGACCACAAAACTTATCTTAACTGCAGGACTTTTTACTGTCTGGAATTATTATTCAGATAAAGTTGCAACAAGGCATTCTTTCTGCTTTTAAATGACCGAAATTTATATGACTATTATTGTGCAAAACTGGATTATAACTCTTTTGTTGTATTTGAGAAAAATATTAAATCTGAGATGGAAGTTTTATATTGTGGGATATTTGAAATCTCTTTTTTGAATAACATACCAAAAGCAAATTTGATTCTGGTAGTATTTAATTAAAGAAAGTAAATTTGCAGCTATTTGATTTTCATGTTTAATTTGCGTATAATTTAAAGCTTACACTGTAATTCTTCATGTTTTTTTATAGGTATTTTAGGACAAGAAGAAAACTCTACAGATACTTACACAGCAAGAGCAAAAGTGCCAAATTTCGCACGAGTTGGAACGAAAAATAACTTTTTTTACTACTTTTCGTACTATCCTCCATCTAAAAGAAACAATAATAAGTGTTGACAAGAGACAATTTCTTATTTATTTCACACAGATAAATGGCTTCAAACGTTAATGTTTTCGCACGAGTAGGAAACAAATTTTTGTCTAAAATTGCTGCAAAATACAAAATTTTACTATAAAAATTCATAGATCCATCTAAAAACAATTTATCCGTTTTCATTAGTTTTTTGGAACTAGTTAGATATCATATTAGCAGATTTTGAGATTTTCTTCTTGTTTAAACTGAGAATCTGAGAAAAATTAGAGTTAAGAGATGTTGGAACTGCTAAATAAGAAGTTTAAAACAGTCAATTTATGAACTTTAAACAAATTTGTGAAACTTTGGTTAATCTTAGAATACAACCTAAAAATTAGCGTCTACAAAAGTAAAATTCAAATATTTTTCCAAATTTTTAGGCTAAAGATTTCAGATTTCTTATATTTTCGGATTAGTTGAGTACCATTCTAAAAATTTAGTTATTTCACAACCTCACTGGGTTTAAGTTTTTAATTTTTTCAGTTTTACAAGTCTGGGTAATCGTAATCAGCGTAGGCGTATTAGGTTTTCATATTCTCAAAGTTAGAAATAGGATTATGAATTGTTTAGTCGGTTTTGTAAATTCCCAGACTAAATAAAATCAATAAAATAAATGAAGCTTCGAAAGATCAAAATCTAATAGATTAATACGTAATTAATTTGATTTATTTTTACGGAATCACATTTGTATTACAAAAATAATACTTTCGTTTAATTTTTGTTTAATTTATTATTACTTTTAATAGAACTATTACTTTGTATTTTCTTAAAATTTAATACAACTGTTTTTCCAATTTTCTGCTTGAAATAGAACGCAATAAAAGTTTTTCTTTGGCAGCACTTTCCCATTATCGTTCTGTTTAAATAGCAGCGACATTGTATGTATAACAGCTCAGTTATAGTACCCGCTACAAATTACATATTATTCATAAATAAAAAACCAACAAATAAAATAATGTAATTTTTGATTAACTATTTTCGTTCCAGTTCGTGTTCATTATTGGCCCCCTACATCAAATTCCATTTTACCAAACATCACAATCGATAATTAATACCTCCTCTAATTTGTAATAACGATTTATCGTCACACTGTAGATATGTACATCACCTCATTTACATTTGAAATCAAAGTCAATGTAAAGCGGAAACTAAATTGCCTATTTGAGTCCAGCTAATAGATTCGATTTGTTAGAAGCCGTCACTCCAACAATCGACCCTAAAGAGTGAATAAATAAGTGTGTCCATTTATTAATAATAAATATAAAAATTACATGGAAGAACCTGGAAAGTTAATGAGAAATTTCCTGTCATAAATAACGGGAAAAGTATCGCAGCTTTCCTACCCCGGAAGTTTTTCTTGTTAAGTTTATCCGACTTGCAACAAGGACACTACATAATTGATTTATGTTTGTTCGGTTTCGGTGTATTTTGTGTCTTGGTGTTTTAAGAGTGTAAAAGGTGTTTTATCAGACGGAAGATGAATAATGGGAAATCAATATTTAAAACGACAGTGTTTCTAAAATTTGATGTTTGAATCTTGTGAAAAGGTAGACGGTTGGTTTTATTTCATTAGCTGAGGCGGCAAAGTTGCGTTGCGGACAAGTAATTTAATAACATTATTTTAAAATACGTGCTTTTAGCGTTAAGAGTTTATCTCATTTCAAGAAATTATTTACTTGTACTTGTCTTGGGCCATTTTGGTTTTTATGAAACTACAGCGAATTCTACTTTAAAATCAAAGTACTGAGTATACACACGAAGTATACAGCTCACATCACCACTTTTTTCACAAAAGTTGTTGCTACAGTAGCTCTATTTTCATTCCAGACTTAATTAGGATTTTGTTACAGGAGTGTCATCCTGCAGGATCGCCACAGCTATGAACGGTTCAGACTTTTTAATCTTGCCTGGCTGGGAACTAATAAACTTAACTTTACCGGAAGTTAACTGGACCAACACTTCAGATCCTGAGCGTGACGCGTGGGAGCAATGGAGTTCTCTGATGCAAGATCGTGCAGTGGTAGTTTCCCTCCTTCTCTTATTCTCGATGACTACAGTCTTCGGTAATATGCTCGTAATCCTTGCGGTAGTTCGTGAACGTTATCTCCATACCGCCACAAATTACTTCATAACGTCATTAGCAGTTGCAGACTGTTTAGTCGGTTTAGTGGTGATGCCATTTAGTGCACTTTATGAAGTTTTAGAACACACGTGGTTTTTCGGTACTGATTGGTGTGATATCTGGCGTTCTTTGGATGTGTTGTTCAGTACTGCTTCCATTTTAAACTTGTGTGTAATTTCGTTGGATCGCTACTGGGCTATAACGGATCCCATAACATATCCCATGAAGATGACAAGAATACGTTCAGCTCTCTTAATCGCAGCAGTGTGGGTGTGCTCTAGCGCGATTTCCTTCCCTGCTATCGTCTGGTGGAGAGCCGTGAGAACTGAGCCAATTCCAGCCTACAAATGTCCTTTCACCGAACACTTAGGATACCTCATTTTCTCTTCGACAATTTCTTTCTACTTACCACTCTTCGTCATGGTGTTCACTTATTATCGAATTTATCGTGCAGCGGTTGCACAAACTCGCTCTTTGCGACTTGGGACTAAACAAGTACTACTTGGCTCTGGAGAACTTGAATTAACTTTGAGGATACACCGTGGAGGCACGTGCAAAATTCCCAATCCCGAAACCAGGCACTTATACTCCACTCAAGAAGACGAACCTTTAACAGCACTTCAGAATAACGGATTATCCAGAATGGCTTCCACGAGGCTGGGACCTCACAGTAAGAATTTTTCTTTGAGCAGAAAGTTAGCCAAGTTTGCCAAAGAAAAGAAGGCTGCAAAGACTTTGGGGATTGTGATGGGAGTGTTTATCGTGTGCTGGTTGCCGTTTTTCGTGGTGAACTTGCTCTCAGGATTCTGTCTGCAGTGCATTTGGCACGAAGAAATTGTTCTAGCAGTTGTGACGTGGCTTGGATGGATCAACTCGAGCATGAATCCCGTTATTTATGCTTGTTGGAGTAGAGACTTCAGAAGGTAAGATTTTGAATTTACATAAAAATGCGGCGCGTTTTGGAATGTTAATTTATTATCAATCACGTCAAACTGGGGAGTTTTAACTGCGATAAAATAACGTGACAACGACGATTTAATTTCATATAAATCAGTTAGCGAATCGATAATCTACGCAATTTATTATGTAAAAATTACCATTGTTCAATTTGACATTATTGATTTTGATTCTATTACCATACGCTTACACCTCTGATGACTTTAAATACATCTTGAGCCATTGTCAGTAGGAACTTCATTATTGAGTCTTCATTCTATGCAAAAATGCACTCTTATGTTGCATTCATGAAGGAAAACACAGTCATACGATTTTAAAATTGGCATAGATTATGTTTTTTTATTAATTTGTATTGTTTTTATATCTTCAGTTTAATTTATTTGAAATTTAGGTATAATTTGTCTTGATATAAAGAGCTCTAACTTGGCTTTGAACAGTTGAGCGTAATTATAGCCGTTTCCGTCTCTCCCAAAGTCCCAAATTTCGTTAAAACAATCATCTTCCACAACACTAAGCGAAATAAAGTCAAATTGCCCTCGATAAAAAGTGCGTAGAAACGATTGAAGATAACGTTAACATACAAGAATTTTATTCTTTTCCATGTTGCCTCTTTATTTTCTTCAAGTATAAAACTCTTTATGGTCTTTAATCTTTTATGTCTGATCACACATGTTCCATAATAGATGTAGCTTTAATTTGCTCGTTCGTTTTAATGGTAAAATCTTTGCAGAGACTGCATATTTTATGGACACATTATGTATGCATGATAATGTAGACTTTTATGTAGCTACTTTACTTTATAACCGAGCTGTAGCTTCTTCACCTCTGGACGTAATTGAGCTTCTTGTTGCGACACGCCTGGTGCAAACCACTGAGCTTTATGATGAAAGTATCGATTTGGTACAATCTGGTATCATCGACCAACATGGTTGCAGTTAACCATCCGCAGATAAAATCCGGATTTTTTACAAGCACGTGCTTTTCGCGGGTTTAACGTATAATTCTAGCGGCAATTCATGCGTACAAAATGATTACATTTTTCATATGAAGAGATTCACGTGCTTGAAAATTTATAACGCGACTATTCATCGGGTTTTTAAAGTGCTGCTTTTAAATGGCGTCGCTTAAAAGCTGGAAATGCAATATTTTACGCTATTCATCATCGAGTTGTGCAGGTGCAGGATGCTAAGATTTTAATTTTTCGTTTTTTTGTGTCTTTTTAAACACACCAAAGAATTGAATTTCCGCGTCAGTGGACAAATCAGTCAAAAGTGTTACAATGTCACGGAAAGATTAAGACCGAAGCCGGCAATAACGTTCTTTGTTTCACTGATTTATACAGGAAAACAATTTCCTCCGCGTGCACAGCGAATTGCATAAAATATCAGGAGCTATAACGTTTTACGATTGTTGCGCTTTTGTACGTAAGCAGAAAGCTGCATCTTGCAAAATTGTTGAATCTTTCTCTAAGAACATATTTATTGCCTTTTTCACCAGCTAATATCGCAATCGTAAAACTAAAATATCGCTTTGTTGTCTCCCATTTGTAGTTTTTCCGACAGGATAATTAAATTTTATGCTAAAGAACTGCGTGGGCGTTAGTTGAGGTAAATATCAATGTTTTCACGATTTAAAATTCTTTTAGTTTTTCAAGTTTGCTGGTTATACAGGGCTGTTCGTAAAGCGGCCGCAATAAAACGTACAAAGCACTTTACATCGGTCAACTTGTTTCTTGTAAAATGGAAAATCTAAGTGAAAATGTACAACAATAGTTATAGTTTTCTAAAATTTTTTGCCCAAAAAAGTTGCCAATCGTCCTACTGCCAGTTTAAATTTGTCATTTGAAGAACGCTCTGTATGATTCTGTTTATTTTCCAGATTCTGAAATGTTCCGCTTTTTATTTGCATATTTTTCAAATTTCGTTCGTTCCTCCCAGAACTTGAAATGTTCCGCTTTTTATTTGATCATTCACGTATTTGCGGTAGATAGATTTTCAGTTTTTCAGGTTTTTAAGTTTTCAAACTCTTTGTTCTGATTTGCTGGTTGTATTCAAATTTTAATTTTTGTATTCATTCACAGTTCCATCAATAGCTCCGGCAACAATTTCGATAGTTTGAAATTGCTGCAAACTTCATGAATAACCACATTTCTTCGTTCCAGCGTTCTCTAAATTAAGCTAAATTAACTTTGAGTTAAAATCTAATTAAACTGGTGTTAAGACATTTTTGTTCTATTTGTAAATATTGCAGTAACACAGACAAATAATTTAATTACTTTGCCTCGATTCTGTGATGGTTGAGAAATTTAACGACATTCCTTAATCGGATTGTAGATTTTCCGCGTCTTGGAAGAAAACTCTCTTTTTATTTATCTCAAGTGTTTTGAAGAACCAATTTATTAAGACTGCAATTGTTCACTTTCGTTCCGTATTAAAGAATCATTCCAATTCAAGTCGTGGCAAATAAACGCAAATTTTGATAGACTTGCTGATTTAATTAAGGGATAGTCGTGTTCACTAACCAAATTTAAGTTTTCTCTTGGATCTTTTTAACATTAGTACAGCAGTCTTGGTAATAAACTCATTAAAACTTTATATAGAGTTAGATAGAACACGTTTTTCTTAAAAGAGATAACTTGGAAGACTTGGTAATTTTACAAACGCAATCATTTCCATCCGATACTTTCACTAAAATAAATATTCCGACTCGAAATCAAATTGAATTATGAATTCGCTGGTTTTCATTGATATTAGGCACGTATTGCCACGTTCGATGCTCATGCCAATAAATTCGAACCATCTGTTGGATCTGGAGAATTTCTCTCGCTTTTGTCTTTACAGACGTACAGAATGCGGAAAAGGGAAAAATAACAGCATGTGCATATTGGCACTTTCGTATAATTAGTTGAAAAAAAGTGAAATAAGCCTGGATATAAACAGGAAAATTACGGGTTATTTAAGCTCGCTGTAATTTAACTCGGTGACAAACGAGCGCCTGCCCGGTTTATTAAAATCCTCCCCAAACCGCACAAGGTTCTAGTCTTTATTTTTAAATTTTCACCAAATCTATTTTATCCTGTTTTCTTCTCAGTGATTCAGCGTTCATCGATTGCTTTCAGATAATATGAAACCTGCCAAAGAAACCTTTCAAAATACAGGTAGCCACAAAATTCACATGTAAACAACAACACTGGAGGTATTATAAATGATGTTTGATCCTTCGGGTTTTCGTGACCTCAATCAACATTTAAATGTCGTCACCACATGTTTCTCTTCACATCTTAATAAATGACTGTTGGACATTTCATTTTAAGTGTTGTCTTGCAACCTTTTAAAACTTCCTGCTACGTGGGTGTCATATTTAGTCGCCTTGTGATCAACCATGCGTTGGAAAGGTTGTGTGCTCTACCATAAATCTTGGGACTTAGGTCAGGGCCTTCATTTTTTGTGAAATGAGAAAACCTACATACGTTTTATAAATGACAGAAAAACCGCATAACACAACATTGCGTTTGTCTTAACACAAAAAATATCCGTAGAATCATAGCATTCAAAAACATGTGCTTCTGATGAGACACAAGCGTGTTTTAGTCAGTGCTTTATATGTCCGGAAACTATAGTTTGTGACAGGCTTAAAAACGACATTTAGGTAATTGTAATTTCTGCAGCAACAATAGCTTTACAATGTTTAATTAAATTCATACGACTCCCGCGGCGCAGTTTTATGGAAAAGTGGTGGATGCGCCGGGAATATTTATGCGGATTTAAGAAAATTTCTTAAACAGAAGGTGTAGGTAAATCTCGGGAGTTAATATCCGTAGGAGTATTTTAAATTGCGTTCCGCTTTGGAGAAACACAGAAACAATAAGATTAGTGAAGTAACAGCATTTTCCCAAACTTCGTGTGGGAATTTAATGAATAACATTATTCGGCGCTCAAGATTGTAATTTAAAATTTCGTCTTGTAAATTCAAAGTTTGTTTAGTTTTTCTGTCACTACGAAAGACGGGTTTTAATTAACTGCTAAATTATTAAAAAATAATTAAACTCTAGTCGCGTCGATTGAATAGGACGACAGCTGTGTTCGTGCTTTTGTATTAGCATCTGAAATTGGCAGAATGTAGCTTATGTCAAATCCATGACCGTGTTCGGTTAATGACAAGCGTTTTAGTTAAGGACTCTGAAACTAAGCATATTCCTAATGAAAACGTCTTATTCAGATGCTTTTCTTCACAAAGCTATCATTACGTAAACGCTGCGAATTCATGAAAGATACGTAGACAAATTCGCTGGTATAATTTCAGCTATATTCGCGTATTTACCGTAACCTAAACGAGGATTTCCTTTGAGACGCTTCGGTATTTACGTTTTCGTGCAACATCACTTTGAACGCAAGTGTAAATGAACAGATTCTAACAAGGAATTGTGCCGTGAGCGAATGAAATGACGATTTCGCACCTCCTCTGTTTTTGACTGTCTTTGTTGTTAGACATGGCTTTGATTCCAATTTGCAAATGTATCCTTTCTGTGCCGTTTCGTTTTAAAGTTAAAAGAGAAACAATATTCTCTTTGTCTCGCGACCAAGATTGCTCTTTCCAGACGCCGGTCGCGCTATAATTGGACTTTTCTCGAGGTTTCATCTTTGCGACTTTTGGGACGATCGGCGCCACGGTAAAACTTCCGGTGTTATAAATTCATTCATTTCGCATTTTCTCTTTAAAGCTCGGCCGCGACCGTCGTTATTTTTACATTTGCTAAATGGAGTATGCAATTGTGACATTTAAAATTCAGAGTGTGTTCCAGAAAGCGTGTTGTCCTTGCGACTGTCGCCGCAATTCAGGGACAAAACGTGGCCAAACTGTCTGTTATAAGCGCGCCAGTTCCGGCTGCATAACTCAACTTTGCGGAACTTCGCGCTCTGCCGGATAGGCTTGGAAAAGGAGTAAAATTATAACTTGCGAGGGTCAGGTGAGGGAGTGGTTCTTCCCTTTTGGCGGGTAATCGTTTTTTAGTCTATTCCAGGCTACTGACATTAGGACCAATTTCCGACGAGTTTTTCCCATCGACCTCTTCTTTGAAGAGGTGTTTACACTCTTTAAAAACTATTATAATTGTTCTAGTTTGGATAATTACCACTTGGGAGATTATAGCAGCTTTCTTAGTTATTATTTCGTCTCTTTTATGACGAGAGACATGATCAACGGCTGCAGGCTTTTCTTTTGTATTTGAGAGTTTAATAATGTGGGTATCAAAGCCATGCTGCTCTTTGAACATTATATCAAACTGGTATCATCGCGTGTGATTGCTGCTTCAGTAAATATTACAAAATGAAGGCAGAAAATTAAAACTTTCGGCTGCGAAAAACGTTCACGTGTAAATTTTGGTGACAGACACGCATCGCAAAAACATTAATCTCCACCGTTGCCACAAAATTTAGCTGCTAATAAAAGAGGTAAATTAAGGAGTATTTTTTATAGTTCAGATAATTTATAATTAATGACGCGTTTTTTTTTTGGATTTTTGGACAAACCAAAACTGATTTTGGTACAAATTATAACGGACATAAGTGCATTTAGTTAAACTGGGGACAGAACTCGATAAACATACAACTTTTTCCTTTGCGGTTTTTGCAAAAACTGACATTTAAAAAGAATTTTTAAGTGTTTTTTTCACGTTGAGAAAATTTTATTGTTGTCGTTAATAGAAATAATAAATGAGTTGCAAAGCGTTCAGTTCAAGAAATAAGTTTTTTGTACTTTTTTGTTCTTGCGGTCAAAGTCTGTTTTGTATTTCCTCGAAAATTTACAAATTTTAAAGTTGTTTGTTTCATTGATATCTACCACCACAGCAGTGAAATTTTAAAAAAATCGATTAATTTTTTTGCATATTTTGATAGTCTATATAAAAAACATACAAAAATTTCAAATAAATATTTTAAATAGTTTTTGACTTACCGCTATTAGTATAATAAACTATTAAGTAAAGCTGTTAACAATAATAAAGTTAGTTATCTTTAAATGCGTTTTTCTCTAAACATTTTTCAAATTTGCTGCAGTTGTAACTCAAAAACAAATCATCTATTTTGGCAGGCCAAAAATCATCAAATTTTCGAGCGAAACTCCTTACTATCGAAGGTTATCGTATGGAATATATTATCTTCTAATTTAATAATCTTTTTATTTTATTTTATTTCAACTACGATGAAGGCCGCAATTGGAGGGCCTTTTTTTTTTAGTAACTTGGAAGATGCTTAATAACTTGGCAAAAATGAAATATTTTCACCTGAAAATTTGAATTTTTCTTTATTACTTATGTTAAAATATATCCTCCAAATTTGAAAACATTTCATGTGGTAGTTAGTTTTCTTAAAAAAAATCCCAAAAATCATTTTTTTTAAGTGGTCACACTGGTTGTGCTCCATAATGCACTTATTTCTATTACACCCTGTATGTAGTTGTTACGAGCCCGCAGCACCTTACGTTCATTATCATTACAGACATATGAAAAAAATTCAATTAAAACTATATTAGAGGAGGTCGTTCTAAGGTGGTAATCCAATCTGCAGGAACTGTAATTATTTTCTTGATATTAATATTTTCATATCTCATTTCAGTAGAAACATGATCTTACAGTTCCTGTAATATTAGCATTTAACTGAAACATAATTTTAGATTTATGTTAGCACGAGTGGGAAAAGCAAGATAGTACATTTTATTGTATATTCAGCAACATAACAAAGCCGAATAAGTACCACATAAAGGCATAAAAATTATAGATACCATTCATTTCGCAAAGCAAAGTTTGTCTTAATAATTAAAGTGAAGACGATTCAGAGAATTTATGTAGATTGTTTTTCTCCAGAGATTAAACTTGGGTCTTGTAGATTGTTACAAACTTCAGTAATCTATCAATATCAAAATAAGATTTATTCAAAAGAAAAATCTTTCATCGTATCGCCTAATCAAAAAGAAATTGGTTGCCTTGTTGAATTGCCAGCAATTTGTCATTTCTGTGTTGGTTGAAAAATTAGACATTGTTGATATGTCTGGTATTCATTTATCAATCCTCGTGAACACGCATGTTTGGGGTTTTGTCCAGCAGTGGTTAGAATCGCAAATTGATATGGAATTATTATTTCAGTACGTTTGTCTCTCATTCTTCTTAATACGAGAACCTTGTGCCGTTCAAGTTATTGAGTTTTATATATTTTATGACGTCCAGCTGCTGTGGCACAGGTTTTCGGTTTATTCTCTCAATAAAGGAAAAATTTTTATCGTCTTATAAAACCTTGGAAACATGTGAATCTATAAATCTCGTTTTATTTAGGTCAGGATTAATCATCAGTTATTCAAATTTGCTAATTTATAATAGGCTCGTCTCGATTTTTGCCACCATTAATAAACGGTAATCACCAAAACTACATTAGAAGGGTGATAATAGCTATCTGTGGTAATATTGAGCTCAGTCCGTATTTGATTAATGGGCTCAGCAAGTTCGTACTTGAACGACAGATATTTAATGAGAACATAGCCTTCAATAACGCCTGTTCCGTGAACTTATTACAAACTAAGCTCGGAAGTTTTTCTAGCTCGCTCGTAATATTCCAACCCTAAATAAAATCAGCGTTAAACTTAAAACTGCCCAGAAGTCGTAATTGTCACATTGTTGGATTTAGTGGCATTGTAGGGTAACAGATGTGGCGTAAACGCCCTAATCCTCTAATAGCACACGTCGTTCCTCTAAGCTTAATAAGAAAATATTAAGTTGAGGTGTACCGATAAATTTGGATTGCTATAAAGGAAGCCAGTAACTGCTTGTGATGTCAGATGTGGGAAATGATGACAACGACGTGTCAGTTGCCGTGGGATTACATTCAATTTTCCTGACAAATAAGGACGAGTTGTACAGGGTGTGTATCTATCCAATTTGGCACGCAAACAATAGAATTCGATTCGAGAGGCACCGATTTCATCTTAGTCTAGTGTCAAACACGTTAGCGTGGCTCATTTTCATTTAAATCGAAACTGATTGAATTTTGAAGGGAATCAAAGCATTTTCGGGAAGTAAAAATCTACTCATGAAAGCACTCAGCTTGCGATGCGAGCTCTATTTTTACATATTAAACCAATTTTGATTGATTAATTCCACTTATCGGGACACCAAAGAAAGCTTGTACAAATGAAAAGCACCAATTTGATATCGCTATAGTCTATCTTAGCGAAACACGCAAACAACCTAACATTTAAATCCGGGATTCTATTTATAAGCGGCTAATGTTTGAGGATTTTGTGATTGTAGTTTATAAACTTCGGTGACATGGTGGTAGTAAACATAAGTTTAATTTCAAAATTGTTGATTGATTCTTGGAAATCTCATTCTATCGTCGACACACGCAAAGTTCGAAATTAATTTGTTATTCTATTTATGGAAGCTTTGAAATATTTTTATCTTTAACACAATTTCCTGTAATATTTTAGATTTCCCTAACAATTTCTCAATGCTCAGAGGTAGCGTTTTGTCTTTTGGTAACTCATTGTATCACGAACATCTTGTTGGAACGCCAATTCTAACAAATCTACGAATATTCTTGCAAAAAAATATTCGACAGGTTTAAAAAATATGCAAAAATATGGCACTGAAATTTTTTCCATTAGATCTGCTCAACGAGATTCTTTGAATTCTGGACATCCTTCGGTAGTTTGAGTTTCAATTTTCAAATCTTGAAAGAATTAAATCTGTCTTTCCAATGGTGAATTATACTGAAAAATCGATATTATCATTCTTGGGGTATACAGGGTGTAACAGAAATGAGAGCATTAAATTAAACTGGTTGTAGATCTCGTTAATACAAACAAATTTTTCCTTTGCGATTTTCCAAAATTTAAGCTTTGTTTTGCGATATTAATAATTTTGGAATCTAATCAGTTTTTAAGAGCCTCGTATATTGCAAATAAAATGTAAACATTTTTGTCAATTTAATCACCTGATTTCATGAATGATTTTAGTTGTAATTTTGCTAGCTTCGAAACAGATCATTGTAAAATGTTGCTTGGGTTCTAAAGCTCAAAGATTTTACAGTGAAAATAATGGTGGTCACTTTGAACACCTTTTTTAATTTAATTCATGGACTGGTAAAGTTTAATCAACACGAAAAAGATAGGATTTCTTGTTTTTCTTAGTCAAATTTGATTTTTTTAGTTATTTTTTGTTCTAGGTAAATTAGTCCATAAATTTTTCATAAAAATAGCACGTGTCTAAAAATCGCGTTGACAGAATTTGTTGTCGTAATTAATTAATTTAAAGGCTCAAAGGAAAGTGAATTCAACAGATAATTTATATAATTTTACGTTGTTGCGTACGAGAATGGGAAGGACACTTAAAAAGTCACAATTTTTTTGAAAAATATTTGAGAATTTTTGAACACCGAAAAAGAAAAAGTTGTTTGTTTTATCGAGATCTACCACGAGTTTAATTTAATGTACTTATTTCTGTTACACCCTGTATGTAAAGTTGCATGTAAAAATCACTAAATTAGCTCTCTGAAACCCTGTCGAACAATTCCATAATCTTTCAAATTTTTAAGAAAATCTAAAGAAAATTAATTTTTGTTCAGTAAAACCTAAAAAAATATTTTCTTTATTGCAAATATGAATTTTCACTCCCCCAATAGGTACAATTTGTTTCCAAAATTTGTTGACTTGTGTTGTCTTTGAATTTTTTATAAACCCGATTGGTAGAAATGCTTCCTCTGTGTCAACTGAGATGTTGAAAGTGCATTAAATTTTCAAACACGTCAGAAACGAAAAGTTCAAGTTTCTCCAGAACAATTTTTACGACAAAACCGATTACACCACAGCTTGTGTCATAAAATTTTTCATGTTCAATGACAGTTTGAGATCGAGTTTTATTTTCAAAAACTACAGTTGTAAAATTTTTACAGTTTTATCTCATTATTGTGCGAGTTGAGTTCTGTTCGTGTGTAGACTTGTCAGTGTTTTTCTTGTTCCCCTCGGGATATTTGTTGCGACCTTTGCTAATATTATTCTGTTACCTACTTACAGGATTTTGCCTGTAACATCAAAGCACTGTTTTTTATTCTCGAGTTTGTCGTATCAACTTAAGGTAGAAACCGAATCGAAATCTTGAGCTGTAAAAGAATTTAAATTGTTCGATATCTCCGATTAATCTACGTCCTGAAATTAATTTACGAGTTGTTTACAACATTCTCATTCCGTAACTCACAATTATTTGAGTAGTATGACAACGTGATGGCATGCTTCCGTAATTATTGTGGTATAATAAAGTCCAGATCATAGCTTCACGATGTTTGGAACACTGATAGCTGAATTATTAAGCGCGTTTGGGATTTTACTGGAATTTTATGGCCATTCTTAGCTTCGCACCTTCATATAAGGACATTACTGAAATGAAGTAGATTCCTCAAGCATTTTTTCTTTGGCAATGATCAAATTAAATTTGTCTGTAGAGTTACTAGGTCAAACTCTCAAACTGCAAAATTAAACGTCATCTTTATGTATGTGGCGCCCATAAATAAAACTTTAACAAACTCGGAAATCGATTTTCTTAGGACAACTTGCACAATAAATAATTCTATTCTATTTTTATTTCGGTCGGTCTCTGCGGGTTCCTTCTTCGAAAAATACGCTAACGAAGGCTAATAATGATCCAATTTTCCATTTGGTTTGGCATAATTTCCCATAAGATTAGCATTAACAGCCTTGTTCGAACGAACGCTGAATTAAGCACTCATTAATGTGAAACACCACCTTCGAACACAGCTTTTTTAATCTGGCGGAATGCGCTTTTCTACACTTTCATCACAAAAACTCGGGTCTCAGTTTGGCCGTAAATTGTTTTTGTGTTGAAAATTCATTGTGACGGGAGAATTTTGATAACAAACACCCAGCTCGGCTACGTTATTGCTATAAATCATGGCGGCGAGCTCCTATTTATTATGTAAATAGGCAAAAGAAAACTCCACTATTATGAAATTTGGCACAGAGGAGGATACTAACAATGTAAAAGGACTCGCGATGAAAGGTCATGCCCTTTATCATAATCTTGTCTCAGCAGGTGGATACGATCATTTACGAAACGTTTTTGTGCAACACATGGGGCCCTACAGCTTTTAATATAAAAGTAGGATCCCGGAGATATGAAAATTTATTCCACTTCGATAAAACCACAGATTTAATTAAGATAAAGTCAATACTAACCAATTATCGGATAATTTATGCAGGAACTGGGCAAAAAACGGTCCACTTAATTATCTAGATTGTATTTTTCGAAGTTTCAGGGAAGTTCAACGCACGGTTTAGAAACCACAACGGTAACAGTTACAGCCGATATCTACTTTATATCATACTTTTCTTGAAAGCTCTTCCGAAAACTGTTCGGATTATTTTGATTAAAGGTGCAGGTCAGAAGAGACTTACACGTGTCGGAGCATAATAACTTAGACTTTCTCAACACGTTCGGAAGTTTCACACAAACGCCTTTACTTTGTAGACCATTATGTGTACATAATATTCAAGCAAAGAAGCCAGATTTCTTCGGGAGCTCTAATCAAGAAAAATGTAAAGATTTTTTTGTTTGAGAAACCTAACAAAGGAATGGTGGAGAATAATGATACAAACGAGAGACGGAATTGGCTCTACTATCAAAATAAAGTTTTTCTAGTTGTGAGTAGTTATACGGCACAATCAGAATAGTAGCAACACGTAGCAAAAATCTTATTAGGATGGCTTCAAAAGGATAAAATATACAAAGAAAATATGAAATTTCGGTTTGAATTGGGTCAACTAAACATATTACAGTTCTTGCTTTATAAATTGGGGATTAATTAATTCAAGCAATCAAAACAGAGCCACGGCAAAAACTAAAAAATTAGCGTTTGCTCCGATTTATCTTCCGCTTCTTTTTTGTTTCGATGGATGATTCTAAACCGCTCAAAATTTTCAGTTTGCGTTACAAATGATTCATCATTATAATCTAGAGCAAATTAATTAAAATTAATTGTGAGCTTTGATACCTTTGTAATAATGGTGGATGCGCTGGGCTAGAATTGATTATTTCCACCACTGCAGAGATCAACCGCAATAAGAAAATAAAAAACTTGTTTGATGTCAAACATGTGCAATCTACTTCAAGCATGAGAAACCAAATTTCTTGGCAGAGTGAACACCTGCTACAAAATAAAAACCCAGCTCAAGCAAATCTTCCTATGTTCTCCAGCAATGAAAGCTTCTATACTGTGTTAAACCGATTGCTTAGGAAAACCACGATTGTAGGCCATTGAGGTTTAATGGATCCATTTAAATACCGTGGAGCTGCAATTGACATGACCTTTTCGATTGTGGTTTTACCTTGTCGCAGTGGAGGGTCAGGGAGAAGATTGGAGCTTTAAAAATATTTTATTTATTTACGTTGTGTCGTAAAACGGTTAGAGACATTTTCATTAGCACTGCTGCCATTGAGATTGAATTTAATCATCTAACTGTGTTTATTGATTTCGAGTTGGAATTTGGCGTTTAGTTACTTTGAAAGAAAAATTTCTCTATATTTTATTACGAAACTTGTGGGTGTTGGATAACAAAGACTGGTTTAATTATTACTAATTAGTTTGATATTGATTGTGCTTTAAATTGGCGATTATAATGAAATTCCTGAAGAATCCGGAAAGCTCGCAAGTGTGTAACTTTGGCCGTATTTCTATGAATATTCAAGTCAGATAATCTGCACTGTTCTTTAACACAATAAAAATAAACATAAACTTTGCGCAAATCCAATACAATCCTGCCGTTAAGGAAACGGACCTGCTTTTCATATTCAGAACATGAGGTCCGGAATGAAGCAGGTGAAATTCAACAGGTAGTTATTCGTGCGAGTAATCTGTAAATATTCGCGGAAATTTTGTTACAAATCTCTTCTTTGTCGTAATTGGTAATGTCGATTAAGCTCTGAAAGGTACGTCACATTTTTACACATTATAAGAAACGAGAATTTAAAGCTGCGTCGCGACGCCCACAGATTGGTTTTAGTTCGATATTGAAAAACAATTGAAATATTTCAACTAGAAATCTCAAAAATGATTTTGATCGAAATCTGATTGGTACAAAAAAGTGTGGGCGCGTGTTTATTGATTTTTATCGTTTTTTGACGAGATTAATGGTAGACTTTTCCAACGGCTGTCTACCTAACCATTGTTTGTTATTCATTTCTATAATGGACAAAAACAAAGCGATTGTGTAAAAATACGTTGGAAATAATAGCGGGTTCTAATCCGATATCCATTTTTCTTTTAGTTTTCGTTCGACTATTTTAAGTATCAAATTGTTGATATAGATCTCTTTTAATGTTTTTCAGTTGTGGTGGACGAGCTATTAATTCGATGATGTTTACAATAATAATGCGAGTGGGAGAAGTGGAGTCAACGAGAGCCCACTTAATCCTTTATGAAACTAAAGTTGAAATTTATACGTATTTGTACTTTTCTTGTTGGTATTTTCAAGTGTACAAATACTTTCTGTGGCAGTCACAGCGTCGAGTTGAATTGGACGGTGGCCAAAATTCGGAAACGCAATATTTACGGATGTGAAATAATTTTCAACGCACTTTAAATCAAATTATTTGGGAATAAAAACTGTCGTGTTATTTGATTTGTATTTTAGTTTTTATTTCTAGGACTATAATACATTCTTGAATGGCCGTAAATTGTGCTGCCGTCATTTCAAGAACCCCATTAATTTGTTTGTTTGTACTGGCAACAAACAAGTTATCTAGAATGACAGATAATTTCATCTAAAGATTGTTCCACCAGATTAAGCAACCCTCTGGGGCTTCTACATTTTTGCAGGACTCGACTGAGTTTACCCGGATTAAGTAAATTTATCGTTAATGTCATTAACAGTGACTCAAAAATTGTTGAGATTACAAGGGACGTGCGTTGAAATCGACTTTCTGGTCACGCTCACATCTTTCATCCGTAATATATCTTGATACTGGTTGTCGTGTCCGTCACCATAAAACAATGTTCTGCCATTCAGTCTTTATCCTAAATGCTGCACGTAAAAGTCGTCGTGAAGCCGACGAAGCAAAGATCTGGTCGTGGTTGCGGTATTCCAGCGAGAAACTCTAATCCAGGATTAGCCAACGTCCTTTCGGTTGTAGTAGTGCATCAGAGAAAGGAGGAATGATCGGAGTGGTTTATTGTCCTTTGTCTCTTAACCAGACTACAGACCCTGGCTATTTATCTCGTTATGACATAAAGTCGGGCGGGGTTGGTCCAACTCCTTTATTTAAAATTTTCACAATGCTTACAAAGCCACAATAATTCGAATTGTAAATATTGTTACTAAAACCCCTCCAATTTACTAAGTTAAATTCCGGGGTCTTGGGGCCAATCTGTTTTTCATTTATTCAAATGAAATGACCGAATCTATTACCCACGCAGACACGCTCTTCCACCTAAATTAAATCGTTATAGGTTATAGACCAATTTTGGTGTAATCTGGGATCAAGGGGATTTTTGTCTGAAGGCGATATTTAACACAGGAGTAATCGCTCTTAATCACATAACGCCTCTTTTACACCTGGATTTCAAATCATCGAATTCAATAATAGCTGAATAGTCGGTTGGCTGAGCGAACTTGCATTTATTTTACCATTCAGATGACATGAGAACGATTGATTTGAATAATGGATCGCCTCTTCATATATGAGATTGCTACCTCGAGCTTTACTCATAAATATTCTATATTTTTGCGATGTTCCCCTTATTTCGTTTAAGAGCCTTCCTTGCACGAGGGCACAAATTTATATATAAAATATTAAATCTACCAGTGGTAATTACAGAGCGCTGCAGCGACACTAAAAACGTGCCCATTTTTTATTTTCTTATTTTATACACAACGTGCAAATTTTTCGTTGAGTATCTTGAGAGCTCACTCACCTAAAACTTTATTTAGATCTCACGCAGATTTGTACTGCTATCTATTTTCTACTCGATTAAAATGTGTAATTGCTCTTGTAATACACACTGCACATTTCCAGTGAAAACCAACCTCTTCTGGGAATTGCAAACAATTTTTATGCAGTTGTTAATCAACGTTCCACTTTTTTATCGTTCGGAAATTTGCGCCGATTTAATGAATTATTGCAAACGTGGAATTTATGTTTTTGTTGTATTTTGTTTGGCAAAATTACCGGCAGTTCAAGGGTTGTTTAGTTTGGTCCATGGTTCCAAACAGTTTACGAAAACAAATTTGAAGGTACCCTTCATTTAAATGAAACCGAATTACCATAGTTGTGTGCACATATTTACCAAACTACATTTCGGAGTAATTAATTACGATCAAACGCGTGGTTTTTGTAAAATGACAATTGTGTTTGTGACACCTGTCGGCGAAAGATTATTATCATCCCTTAATTTATTAGATATTATATCAGAATAATGAAAATTGAGTTGTATTGTTGGAACCGTCGCGTCGTGTAGTCGGCTCGCTTCACACGAATTTTGCATCCTTTAGATTAAAAAATGCTGACGCCTACGCTACGGTTCCAGGAAACTGTTTTCTTTTCAAGAATTGAATTTCTTGAATCGAACAGTGACAATATTGTTGTAAAAATCCTTCATATCTGTAATGTTGAGAATATTCAGTTACTTCAGTAAAAAGGGCAAAGCGTGCAAAAGTTTACCACAACCCTAACAACTCTCGAGTTGAAAAAGTGGCCAAATCAGAACGATCGTGTGAAATTTATATCAGGTTCCGTTTGCGTTTTAAACTGTTCGTCTAGCTAACATAAAACGTAATGTAGAAAGAAGTAAAATTATTGCGGTCTATTGGAGTGCACTCGGAGTCCAAAATGCAAGACATAAATTTGCCAAGTTTTTCGTGCTATTCCAAGCCAACTGCAGAAACGTCCGTGGATATTGAATTAAGTAGTGGTAATCTCAAATAAAGTGAATTTAATGTCACCACAATGATTCATTGTTCATTAAATTAGATCAATTTTATTACCACTGCATTTCTCGTACGTTAACAGTCTCAAATGTGATTAATGCGGGATCTAGAAACTAATTAGCGTGCAAGATACATATATCTGTTTAACCTGCGGAGTTAGTCGATAAAGCTGGAAGCTAGATAACTAGTTGTGTTGAATGTCTACCATCATTACACAAAATTTGTGATATTATCTGCACACGGAAACAAGCTAAAATAAGCAAATTCCCGCTAATTTACGAAAACAAAAAATCACAGCACGTTCTACTAATTTTACTGAAAAATGCTAATTCCTTTAACAAAAACACATGTAAATAAAACCGCACTATTAAAATTCCGTTCGTTTTTGACGCTTCATGAAAAAATGATATAACGTCCGTGGGGTCAAATTTATTTCCACAAAGAACGGTTTCTTTGTCTGCCGTGCTGAAGAAAATTAAGCACCGGAATGTGACATCTTTTTTAAATTCCGTCGTAGCTCGATTGCTGAAAGCTAAACTTGGAAGTATCGACGTTAAAAACATTACTTTTGATAGTTATTGGATGGGTAAGCGGTCGATAAGTGGCCATTACCAAGAAACCCTTTCCGAAAAAACTTCGCGTTGAAAATCCGCATTTCATGCAAGCGCGCTCATGCATTTATTTTAATCCGATTCGACGCTTTGTGTTTACAGCTCCATTAATTGATAAAAAATTGATGTTGGATTAAGTAATTCAATTGAGTGCTTATTTTCAGTCATTGTTTAGGAGCAGTCGATTACCAAATTACCTCTATGTAGCGTTTATCTCTTCACTGATTGTATACTGATGGAATTATGCACGGTCACGGCAAGAGTAGCGATAATAGAAAATGAAGTTTGACACACCATTTAACTTCATTATGAAAGCTAATAAAATACATAAGCGGTTTTTGTTTCGGTCTTGTAAACTTTCAACAAAGTGATAAATCAACTGTGAGTTGTTATTTCCAAGAAAATATTCATTTTTCTGGGAAACATCGAAGCGAGAAGTAAATCACACCTACGCTGAAGATTTGGAAGATTTATCACTTTAAACACCCGGTAATAATGCATGTAGATCTATGAAAGTGGTTAAACAAAGGATGCAAGCGCTATAAATTATACAGAGTGGGAGGATACGATTTAATTAATGCACGGTAACTTCAAAATTTAATATCTTCATTTGTGGCGTTATAGTATTTAAGTGTGGGCGTAAAAATCGCGGATTTTGATGGTTAACATTGCCACCGCTTCAAATTCATTTTAGTTTTTATACGAGAGGCGTACATTTCTTTTATCTCAGTGAATATTAAAACTAATTTTTTGCCGGTTCATAAAAAGCAATTTTAATCGTCTTTTTGCTGCCAACTTTCACTTTTTAACATTTGTTTTGTGACCAAAAAATTCGGCATTTACGATTTAATACAAGATAATGGAATTGATTTTTCTATTGTTCTTACATTTTCTTCATAGATTTATCGCAGTGCCTTTCCGGCTGTGCTTTGATTTATTTACCACTTCATAGTTTTTAGGACTGTTCTAGTTTTGGTCGCTTCGTCCATTCAGTCGAGAGAATTTCTTATCTATTCAATTCTTATTTCAGAACTGTTTATCGAATTCCCATAAAGTCGCAATATGTGCAGACCGTCCGAGCTTTAGAAATTTGCGATAATTGAACACACCCGATTTTCAATAAAAACAGTCGAAATAGTTACGATTCTAGACAGTATTTTATCAGAGTGCAGAGTTGTTTGCGTAGCTCAGAGAATTTAACGAGGGTTGAGTCCTTTGAAGATGACTTTTACCCCAACTTGGTTCGGTCCAAAATTTTCTGAAATTAAACGGGTTCTGAGGGAACAGTAAATATTTGGAACACACGTGCTCTGGCTTCAACTAACCTTACCGCTTTTTTTTGCGCGACGAATTAGAAAAAATGCATTTTTATTTCGAGATTTGTTTGAATGGAGATCAAGTCTGGTTCAACAAACTGTTAACTTTGGAATCACAACCCTGCAGCTAACACTTTTCAGCACTCAGTGAAGGATGTAATCTAAACGTCGCCTTCGGGATTATCTACTACTTTGATATTGTCGGTTTCAACACATGTGAAAATCGTTTCTCTTAAATTGTCTACATAAAACATCCTCTGCATTTTTGTAAACATAACCATAACAGTTGGGATTAAATTGAAAAGATAATTTCTTTGTTGACCTTAACTTTGCATGTGCATGTGCATTGACGTAGGTATTGCAATTAAAATCGTTAAATAACAGCTTGTTAGGCGCTTTTGCTGTGCGTCTAAATAATGGTTGTTCTGATTTACTCAAAGGGAAGCACACGTTTTAATTAGCAGCAAAGAATTAATAGTGACTTCACTGAAATTACTGGCAGTTCATTAAAAACAATGCAGGATGGTTTCTATCGTTTGTAATTAAATTATTTATTGACAGCTACCGAGTTTGGAGAATTTTGTTGTAAAAATTATATTCATTTCAGAGCTTTGGAATTAATAATAATGTAAAACTTTGAACTTTATAAATTTCTTTTTTTAATATACTTTTAAGACGTGTCGGTCTTTAAATACCTATTTTTGTTACAAGTACCTAAAATAAAGCTTTTGCGGACTAATCGTTGCTATTAGATTAACAGGCGGTCTTTTTTTAGGTACATCTTCCATTTTTTGTTAAAGCTCCCAAAAATACATTCAAACCTTTGTAGTGTATGTTCTGATTAATTATTTCTCGAAAATGGTACGCTTCGAATTTGAGTTGTCAAGTCACCATAATAACCATCGGATTTATTAAAATAAATAGATACAAAAATATAACATTTTTATATAGAATGCAGAATCCTGAAAAAAATACCGAAAACGAGAAAAAAATATACACTAGGTTTTATTATTTGTTATGGCAACTTTTTAGGAGTTCAAAAAAGTCTAATTTTAGTAAGGGAAATGAGTATGTAAAACAGCTATCTTTGAAAGCGGATACTAATAGTTAATTTTTCGATGTTAAGATTTTCATATTTTAGGGCTTATGAAAAAAATGCTTTCATATAAAATGTTCTTCTCTATTTAGTGTCTTTACACTCAATTTAATTTTTAATCTTCCCATATCAGTTAAATCTAAAATTAAAACTCCTCTAAGAGCAATGCTTTCGTAATCGGCTTGAATTGTAAAGGTCAGAAGTGTTTAGCATGAAAATCCGAAGATAATAGCCTAATCCCACATAAAGCTGAAGCAAACAAAAGTTTTTAAGTACAATGAAAGCTCAATGAACAAAAGCTCATATCTGTATAAACGAGCCTACAGTAATGTGGTGATGTTACAACCTTTTTTATTTAAAAAAAAAATTAAATTAACTGATATTTCAATCATCGAAAATTACGTCGAGTTCTGAAACGAAATTTGACTATTTTGACATGTGCCACTCCGTTGATGAAGGATGCGACCGATTTCAACATCAGTCATAGTCTCTCTGAATTTTTTTATTGAACACCTGTTAAATCCTATTAGGTTTTCGTGAGTTGGATAACAAATTAACATGGTAGAAATGAGCCGCGGGCTTTTTATTAATTCTGAATGAAAATCGAATCAGTCCATGTCAGGTAAATTAGTCATGATTTTCTAATCGATATGAAGCTTATTAACTTCAGGGGCTTAACCTTAGCCATTTTGCTCCCTATCACGTGTTTGGTGTTTATACAGCCACATTTGCTACTGCAATTATCCCGAGGTGTTCAGAATCAGTAACGAAACGTGATTTATGCTAATGCTCTATTCGTATGTAGCGTGCGCAAATCCGGAGCACCAGCTTCTGCCGCATCGACGGCGTCGGTCAAGGAGTCGCACGCTGTGGCGCCGCGTCGTCCGTCGGGACGCCATCCCAATCTCGAAACAGACACCGACCTTCAAACTCTTGATAGCTGTTTATTAGGGCCCGAACGCAATTTTGGATATGTGGGCTCCTCGGATACAGCAGTTCTGCCAATTTTTCTAGATAAGTCCCGGAAGGATAAAAGTAGACTTAACTTGACCCAATACGCTTTATTTATATAAATGTACATGACCCGTTTTGGGTGTCGTGTTAAGAGCTCGCCAGTTTGCTCAAAAGAGCCCATTCAGCTTAGTCGGGAAACCGAAATTGAAACGGCTTGCATAGATGTACTTTTTTCTGAGCACATATTGGATTTTTATCGGACGCGTTCTATTAATGTGGTAATTATTTTCAGGAAACCACTAATGGAACAGATACGGCAGCCAATTTTCTTTCGAAAGAGTGTTTAGTATATTAAAAGCTTCGGACAATATTTAGTGTTGAAAAGAAACTTCTTGTCGTCATTCTTGACAACAGTAATGGCACTGATAGCTTTTCAGTCGGGAAATTTCACCGGTTATGTCACCGGAATTTGTTAAATTTACATGGAAATTGTTGACCTTATCGGTATTTATATTAAAATGCTCCTCAGGCACATCCAACCTTAGTCCGCAATAAAAATATTACTTTAGCAAACACCGTAAATTTTTAGCGTAATTTTGCTGAGCTTTACAATCTCTAATTTATTACCTAATTATATTTAATCTCGGCAGAAAAAATGTACTTGTCGAGCAGGAAAACAATGAGCTTCATTTCGACACTGATGGCAGAACACGAATTCAGCACTTTTAAATCGTTATGCGTATTTTTGCCAACATACAACCTGTAAATTGAGTTATTTGTCTGACTCGATGCATTCGCTGTATTTGTATTGAAATTTAAACGTTCGAATATATTGCGCTGTTGTTGATAATATATCAAAGTGGAATACAGTCGAAAAACCATTTAAAATCCGGGGCGCAAAGTGCAAGTTAGGAACTTGCTTCAATCGATCTTGACCTAGACTTTGAGAAATTAAAAAGTGGAATAGGAAAAAGGGGAAAATAAATAAACTAAATTTATTGAAACAAAGCGACCGGGAATTGGACTATGGGGAAGGACTCATTATTTTATAGTGTCCAAAGCAAGAGCCAAAAGTTTTTATTGAAAATGGAATTTAATTAATTTTTCCAGTTGAAACTTTTGCTTATAAATAATTTTTGTTTTATGAAAATGGTGGATGCGCCGGCTTAACACCATTTTTTTCGATGTCTATCCTAAAGTTATTTTTATTTTGTTGCACTGAAATAACAATCCTAACTGGCATTCCTGCATTAATCACGCTCCTGCATTAAAATCAACAATTCCACTGAAAACACCGACTCTTTGTCGGGAAAGGAGTCCGCCGACCATTTATCATAAATACTTCCGCTCATTTCCTTTTTACATTTGTAGCTGTTGCCGTTGATTTCAGCTGTTTCAACCCTACCTTTATAAGGGTCGTATCATTAAAAATTTCTCGTGTGGTTGTTTGAAACAACTTCCTTTTTGACTAATGTCATAAATGCAATTGGACAAGTTAACGCTTGCTAAAACTGAATTTACACGTTGTCGGTGTTCTCGGAAAATGTTAGAAAAACGAGCACACCCTCTTTCTGTATTCACGGCCACCAACTTCCGAATAAAAGCACAAAATCAATCTCGAAAGTAGGTTGGTAATATTCTTTTTTTTTTGAATACTTCAGATAATGATGTTGGAAGACAAGGAAGGTGTGTGAAGGAAAAATGTCGAAGGGTGGAAGATTTCATTTATTTGCGGTGATGTTTTACAAATCTGACATTCTTATCAAATAAGTTTTTGTCAGGCGTGAAATAACAATGGGAAAAACCAAATCCACTGTAATAAAATAAAAATCATAAAATGGATCGGGGATTGTGGAAGTACATATTTGTGTCTTTGCTGCACTCACATTGAGAATGAAATTCCAACAATATAAAACTTGGGTTTTAACTTCCGTGAAGTTGCTTGACAGTCCCGCAGAAGTTTGAACGATCCTTGCATTCTTTGTTTTGGAGATAAACTCACATTCTTGCGCTATGTTATTACGTTTTGATAGCTTTTACCATTATCTTGCTTTTACCCAAATCTGCATCCAAACTTCTTTCTCGAACTGTTAATCTTAAGCATTGTGTACTCCAGTAATCGCGGCATGTTATTGGTGCGTCGTTCTTGCTTTTACAGCTAACTTAATGAAATGTTATGCTTACAGAAGATGGCGTTACGCCCTCAGACGTTTTAAGAAGCTTTTAAATCTTTATTATGTTCTAGTGACTAAAAGTTTTATAGTTACCGGGATTTAATGCTAACCCAATTATATGAAGAGTGTTACGATTATGGATGGTTGCTGAGGTTAATTTAATTTCTACATAACATTTTGCTACAAAAATTAAAGTGTGGGTCAAGGATTAAACGGAACTGAAAAAACTCCTTTAGGTTTTTTGCCAGCTAAAATATTAGACGGCAACTTGCCTTTGGGAAATCAATATTGAAATTTTCGCCTAGGAAAATTACTCTCGGTCTATTTTCTTTAACCCAAGGCGGAAATTATTGTGGACTCGTTCTTGGATTTTTGCGTTTGATCGCTGTTTTTGGTTCCGGAAGGACGCTAAAACATGTTTTTTATTATTGTACTAAAACGGGCGTGAGTAATGTCTGTTATAAATCCAACATTAAAATAATGTAAACAAACTAAAAAACACAAAAGGAATCCGTTTGCATTTCTATATTATGTAATTCAAACAGCACGTTTCTCTTTTCGTGTTTTTATTGTATCAAATTGTATCAACATTTCAACATGCAACGATTTATCCATTTTTGCGAATATTGATTGAGCCCATTTGCGTGATGACATTTATAAAAATTATTATGCATGCCGCTGACAGTCTAAATGAAGTACTAAAATGTTGATAAATTCACCGAGTGTTTGTGTATAGTATCTGTCACCAAAATACAGTATTTGAACCTTGTGAAATTATTTATAAGTCTCTTTTATCTGTTCTATGCGTCAAACAAAACAGTTTTTTTTGTGAGAAATCGTGGAAAATTTTGAAATCCGTAAGCATCAAAGTTACGAGATATTTTATAGCACATTCGACTGATGGCAGTAAAGATCAAACATTTTTTCTTCAATTGCACTTTTAATAAAAGGAAAACGTTTCAAGTTCAGCAGGGAGTAATAAAAGGACCATTTAGACAATCTATAGAAAAAAGAATGGCTGAGATACAACGTTAAAAAATTATTCGACTTGATTTTGAGTTTAAAGAGATTATTGTTAAAACAATTGATTTACATACGTTGCAGTTTGACATTTATCACATTTATCTCCGGTAGTAAATAGATCAAAATTTATTGCAGCAGACGTAATAAAACTAAATGAAAACTGAAATAGAAGTCGTGGGAAGTGAGCGCAATTTGAGAAATTATTGCCTGAGTGGCATTTTATTGACTCTGACAAACTTATTTCATATTTATGTCCAGATTTTTATCGGATAAAGCAATCAGTTGTAAGTTTTAACTCCATTTTATATTGGCAATGTTTTAAGCGACTTAATTTATTTCCTCGGCGCATCCACCATATTGGCATGTATTTTTAAAGAACATACTTTCTCATAACTTGTCAAATAAATGAGTAAACTTGTACAAATTACAACTTCCAAAAGTTCGCAAAAACTGATTAAAGATTATTTAATAAATTGGAGAAATTTTCGGTAATCAAAACCTGTTCGCATCTCCAAAGAAATTGTCGATATTTGTTTAAGAGTGTCTAGTATTCCAGTCTCAGCTCATCTAAAACATGTTTAATTAATTAGTACAAAACTAGGAAACGAACACAACACAAATGAACTTAGTAACTATAAAACAAAATTACTTAATTACGAAGTCAGCTTCTCCCTGATGCGGTTAACTGATTTAAACATTTCAAGTAAACTCCCCTGAACCGAACATAATTTTATTAAACTTGTGATTGCGACACAATTATCATAAGAGTTCTTACACGTGTTCCGTTTTCATTTGCGTTCGTAAAGTGACACATATCATTCAATCTGTTAAATGCAGGCAGCGAAGTGGGAAGAGATGATTAAAGTGCTTTCAGAAGCGTAAATAAAAGAAATTAGAGATAGCTGTTATATTTGCGGTTACGGGGACCTTTCCGCTGATTGCTGAAAGAAACTGAAAGTTTTTTGGTTAATTTATCTCCACATAATCGGCGATACAATTTAGGGATGGTCTTCGTTTTCTAAATTTCCCTGCGATCGACTTTAACTTGTTTTATCCTACACGGACCTTATGTCAACAAGTTTTACAACTGTTATTTATATACGACAACGACGTCAGTTCTCGATTTATTTTAAATGTGATTGATGCGACTGCGGATTTATTTTTTGGTTAAACTTAGCTGTCATTTTTATTGATCTTGATTTTAACAGTTCAAACACGTCGATGGCGTTTTTGTTTACATATGCGTGCGGAGTGCTGCAGGTTTCAGTGAATGCATCCTCTGAATCGTGTAATAGTTCGAGATTTCGATTACAAGTGCTTAAGGATAAGTGGAGCGGAGATTTTAGCCTAGACGAAGGAATGGTGAAAAACTCGAATTCACTCTTGTAATCGTAGTTTCCGGGAGGATGGAGATTTAGAGTTTTATCCGGTTTCTGCGTAGCCAACTGACTCTTAGCCGAAGCTAAAAGTCCCCGAGATAGAATTTAGTTCTTTATTTGTAAAGCGGCCCATGATTAAAGTCAAAATTCCCGCGATTTGTACCAGATGATAGCCCTTAAAGAACTCCATTTGGAAACTCTATATTTGTAACTTATCAAAGATTAATTCGAAAAAAACTCTTTTGTTCCCGAGATGCGTTCGGAATTTTTATGACTGCCCCGCAATCAATACTTTTCACATTAGGTCAGCTTTTGCGGAAGTGATGAAACAAAGACCTTGTTAACTCTGCTCAGCCATTTCGACGAAAAATTTCAGGAAAATTAAAAAGAGCTTTGTTGTTTCCGCTTTTAGTTTCAGAGTTTATTATTTCATCCGGAAAACTGGCCTGAGAAGATTGTTATTATGATAAAACTTTGGAATCTAATAAACAGAGACATGTGAGGTGCGAGTTCGAAGAGTTTTTTCTGTTTTTACAAAAATGTTATGTTTGACAAATGTGACATTAGGAAAGTTGGAAGGCAAAAGTTCTGCCAGGTGGTAATGGAGTTTTATTAAGGGCTCAATGGTTCGTTTTTAGTCCTTTTATTTAGGAACAAAACCGTGAGCACGTATTCGAAAACTGCAACCGAAATTGTAATTAGATATGCAGAAGCACAGCCAAAGACGGCTAATTATATGAAATTGCACCAAAGCTCTGTGAGTTCTTTGTTTGCTTGTGTCGACATGTTTGCCAACAGTATTTTATTAACTTTTCTTGACATGAGCGTATCTAAACGAGCTGATATAAAAGTATGTTTTAGTCGTTTGAATCCTTCAATACATGTTCAAATCGGTCTCCCTAACTTCTATCGATAACTGCCTTCAGCATGTCTAACTCGTTAACGTGCAGGAAAAGAGACGATATCATACTTCCAGTCCAGTCACTCAATTACTTCCGGCTACGGTGACAGCCATTACTCGCACTCCTTTCACGTTTATTTACTTGGGCACGATCGCTTCATCTTAGTTAATTTAAGCCCTTCCATCTACCACAGTCATTTGGCTGGAAAATTGCTTTTATTAAGAAAAATTACACGAAAGCATTGGATTTGCATGCTTTCTACCTATGTTAATCTGTTGTCGCGTTACACTATCATCGGATATGATTGATCGTTTGCTCGATAATTTTACATCTAATAACGGAAATAGAGCTGTTTGCGACGTTGAAATTTCAACTTATCACCGCGAGTTGACTGTCGGCAATATTAGTGCGAAAAGGATTTTTTCTCCAGCTCGTGTTGGAGCGAGTCCATAAATCTGGTTCCGTGCGGTTTTTATGTATCGGTAATTTCCAGAGAAGCTAGGAACATATTTAGAAAAGAGATTTAGTCCGCTCTAAAAGTCGAAAGTTTGCGGGGAGATTCCTTAAAAATACGAAGGTGGTCTAAGTCTTTTATCTAAATAAAACCAACGCTCTACTTTTTGCTAGACCCACAGCTCTGTGTTCTGCTAAAATATGTAAATTAAAGTGATTTTAATATAAACAGCAGAGCCTGTGGAAGTTAGCTTTAATTGTAAAGTTGTACAATGATGTGTAAATTCAAGTATATACCATAATTCCTTTGCATAGAGAAATAGGTCAAGGACTTAAATCCTTCTTTGAGTGGGAAGATAACTTTCCAACTCGAGTCACACAATTTTCAACAAGTAGCTATAATATTACTATTTCATGTTTAGAGCCCTCATACCTGATTTTTAAGAGCCTTGTTAAAATTCTCGCTGCGAATTTCATTAACGATTCTCTCGGCGGTTTATTTTGAAGAAAAGTAAGAGACATTATTGAAATGAGCGCTATCGCCAGTTGATTATCATTTCATTGTAATGCAATCTGTTTTTGACGAATTATTACAACCTTGTCTAATCACTAATTGAGAATTATTCGTGCTGTCTATGAATCTTTGGCTTCATTTGTCAATGTCTATTCTAACACGAACTGCTTTTACCAGTTTGAAATTGTCTGCAATTTTGATGAATAACTTCCTCAATTACTTTGCCAGGCAGAATGTATTTCGAGAATTAAATTTTACAGACGTAGCCAACGATCTAAAAAAATTCCACTGCTCAAAAAATTAGAGATAAGTACGTCACGTCCTATTTCGACGAGACCATGAGCTTGCAGAACTCGAGAAATCTGTCATGATAATAAAACGTGATTTATATTTACAACCTAATAAATCGCAACAAAATAACGATTTTATCGATACCGAGCTCGCTTTACATTAGGAATCAGAACAGGAGGATTTACTTCTGTGTAGTGTTTGTCTAAGAAATGTGGTTTTGTGGTCTTTGCAACCTCGTTCAACATGTTTGTATATGGATAGAGCACCTAGTAAAAATGGTGGATGCGCCGGGTCAAGAATTTCAAACTCGATACGGCACTATAAGTTTAATATGTTTTAATTTACCCTATCAAATTTCGTTCTCAGTTTACATCGTTTGATGTCGCATAGAAGCCAGCTAGTGCCATCATGAACCCGGGAAAACCGTAAAATCGCTTTTAATATCGTCTAATAAAATTGATGGAGTTAACCTAAGTAATCTGAGCACAAAACAATCGGAAATAAAAATTCATGGCTTTTAATGTCGGATTACTCTTGAAAATATTTGCTTGTCAAAGTTTTCTTTTTGTTCCCATTTGAGTCGTTCAAGCGCATGATCCGGCTCCTAATCGTTTTCTGTAATTTACTGAAAGTTATTTTCTTCGATCCGCATAACTTTGGTTAAAACTCGTATAAAATGCTCCAGATTTCCGTTAGACAGACCATAAAGTATACGTCTCCAACTCGGAATCAGCAACATTCGTTTTTCCTGTCTTTCTTCCCCGTAGTTGAGCCAATCGCAAATAGCCCTGGCGGTTAATTGTGAATCATCGATTGTCTATAAATATATTGACTGCTTTACATAAAACCTTTACTTCTCTTTTTTCAGTGTTATGGTTCATCACCGTTTTTATTATCAGGTTTATTGATTGGGACCAATCCCAGAGCGTCAATTCAGCAATTATTGGCAATAATTAATCGCCACTGCATCTGCTCGACGGTTGAATTTGGCGTGTGGGGTGAAAGGGTAGCTTTTGACGTCACTAAGGCCAGCTTGTAAAGTGGGTGTGAATTATCCTCGGGTTACTTGTTTGTGTATACTGTAGACACGAAACCTTGTGCTTTGACTAGCCTTAAGTGGCCACTGATCGGAGCCAATAAATACATTTGGGAATTTTAAATCACACGAAATTAGGGTGTTTGGGACAACTTCCGACAATTGTAGCGGGAATAAAGCCAAGCAGCAAACCAATTTTCGGAGCGACATCTATGCACGAATATTAAATGGATCGATTGAAAATGCTGCTGGCTAGAACGGAGCGAATATGAGATTTAGAGATAGAAGTGGAAGCCACTTTACTGTTAAGAATTGTATTTTTATGCATAAATGCTATTTCTCGGCTCTGCGTTGAAAAGATTCAAGCAATTACCTACTTACATAAAAACAGATATAGATCTCAACGATGAATGAATTGTCTGGCGGATAAAGCACCTTCAGAGGCTTCTACAAAAAGATATTGTTTTCAACTCTCGATAACAAAAGCTTTTAGGAAATAATGATTTCACCGCTTTTAAGCTAGTTAACTAACTCCCTCAACTGGGGCAAGACTTATAACTAAAACTAAATTGACTTGTTTTCACTGAATAAGTCTTGTAGTCCGAGGTAATTTCGAATCTGATTACAACTTGATAGATGCAGTTTCTGGATTATCCCAAAATTGATTTATGAAACTCACGTAACTAATTCTTTGCTAGTTTCCTAGGGCTTTCAAATACTTATATGAATCGTAAATATCGTCGTGAGTTACGTTATTATTTTTTATCGTCAAAAACGCTCTGAACTCAGCGTTTTAAAATTTATATAGTGAATGGGTTTGTTTCATTTTGCTGGAAATTCTAAGTGGCTCGCATCTCAACTGGAAGAATGTTGCATTACAAATGAAATTTTCCTAATTATGCTGCGCCACGATTGTGCAAAGAATTTGTATTCACGCGGAGTTGTATAAGTGACATTTTTTGCTGCAACGTTAAGTAAACACAAAACAAAGTTATTTTTGATATTTAGTCTTTTCGAACTCCTTCCATGTAGCGCACCAGTTTCCGAGTTTGTTTAGCGGTTTATTTGTAGAGTAAATAAGCTCTTCTGATAAGCTTTGTGTTAATAAACTATGTGGAAGAGAAATGAAAAACGAAGATCTCGTTGGGCTATAACTTCATTACGGTTCAATTCCTTTTCCCGCTAATTAAAATTATCCAAACACAACGTTTTATTTATTTACATAAGTCTTACTTTAGCTTTGATAACAAGTAAATAATTCAGTAGTCTCTAGATCATTTTCATGAAAACCCTGGATACAATTACGAAATCCGATTTAAGAGCTTTGTTCGGTTTTCTGCTGCATATATCAGATTATTTAATTTTGCGAAGTTATTCAATTAAAAATTTACGCCACTTGTGGCTGTATGACCCAAAATAAATTCAGTTGAATATTCGGAGGTTTTCTTTCAATTAAAGTCGTAAAGAGAGGTTTTTTCAAAGGATTTGGATTGCTTGAATATTTCTTCAAGTCTTGCGAAAAGTGCCCCGCTAAATCAAACAATTTCGGTTTGATTACAACAGGGTTTATGGTGTATGCTTTGAAGTTTGGCAAAGGGACAAAGAAATTAGGGTGCTCACTTGTCACTTTTTAGTAAAACCTTTTTTTTCTGTGTACTTATAAATGTTGCACACTTCACTCTCACGACAGTGTTAGATTGATTACAGCTATTTCAGTACTCGGATTCACAAATTACTCCGGGAAAAGGTCAGACACCCGATAAAAACACTCCTAAGACGACTAATTGTAGGAGTGATTAATTAAGTCTCTGTTACTTTACCTCCTTTACTGATCATATCAACGCTTTCAAGATGAATCTAGATCACTCGTCTAACCTTTTTGTAATGAAAAAAAATGATAAACTTTGTTGAAAGTAGGCGAATTGGACAAGTTAGTTCGAGATCGTATTTTCGTAAGTTGTCCTCCTGATTATGTTGAGGAAGTTTATCTACTACTCTCTTGTGTTATCTAATGTGATGAAAATGTCGCTGGGATAAACTAAATTGCAGCGCACTTGTGGAAAAGAACACTTTAAAGTTAAACGTGGGTGTTTGAGCATCAATTTCCAAGTTGGTTATTGTCGTTATTTAATTGCTTTTAAATTAGTTTCGCTCATAATGCGGTTTTGAGTGTGGTTGGATTCAGCGACAATAGAAAGTTTCAGGGTTGACGTTTTCATAAACTCAAGATCACGCGGAGAAAAACAACTTGAAGAAATAAAGTTTTACTGAAAAATCCTGCAATCCGAGCTAAAAACAACGGATTAAAAAATGCGAAAATGTTTTTAATATTTTTTTAGTTAAAAACACACAGAAATGATTCTAAACACTTTTGAATTCATTAGTTATCCAATAGCCCCGATTTGGTGATAGGATTTGCCGCCTCCTATCAGCAAACCATTACTGTTTTCGCTGTCATTAGTTAAACCGATGTTTGAAGCGCTGCAAACAACTGTGCACCTTTTAATCAGATTTCAAATAAACACAGCTTTGTCGCCATAAATTTTTTTGATTTATGTCCCATGTATCCTGTGTTCCGTTTTAATTTTCCCCAGGAAGTATTTTCATGCGGAAGACAAGGGCGATGGGATTCAATAAAGACGAATTCTTTTATATTGGGGCTGCAAATCAGTGGGGCAAAGTCCATCCGGGCTCTGGACTCACCATTCCGGAGTTAAATGGCTAAACGATTCGGAATAATTCACCGTGATCTCAGTAAACTAGACCGAAAGTCTTATTCCGTCAGAGTTTAAACCACTTCATTTATGGGTAATCCTGTGAAGCTAATGAGCAAATGCCAACTTGAAGAAATACTCATTCTCTTATAGGATAATTTTGCGTTAGAATCTGTGGAAAAAGTTCTACATTAGGAGGCTTTACACTGATTAGTCACGTGCTGCGCGCTGTTTTTGTTTTGATTCCAAAAAGGGATCGCTCGTAAATTTCGCAGATTTATACCGACTCAAAGTCAATCAGACTTTAATTTATTAGGCACGAAACTTAAACGACTGGCGCTGGTTCCATAAAATTGTTTGAGTATTTGTCAGCCGTACCTAATTTATGGAGTCCCGGAAAGAATCCAACCTTGACTTTTAAGCAAATTTCAATACTGCCGGATTTTCTGGAGTAAAACCTCCACTCTTGGCAATCCTTAAATTTTCATTGCCATTTCAAGGAAGTGTGTGCTGGAAGTGAGCCAATATTTTAGGAGGGTTGAATAAGGAAAACTAAGCAAATCGCCAAGCAATAAAATGATAAGAGGGCACAATATTAATCTTGGATTTAGCCGGAAACTGATTCTAATTTATTATAGTTCGAACTAGCCGAGAAAAATTGGATTTCCGGGGCTTAAAACTAGAAGAATGACCATGTTGAGCGTGAACAAATTCACAGCTTTACAGTCGACAAGAAATTCTAACGTCTTGCTTCTATTGTGCTCGAATCCAAGCAAAACACTCCACTAAATTTACATACAACATTTCTCTTTTTAAACAAAATAATTTTTTCTCGGCGAGTAAAGCCAGAAAAGTGAAAAGAATTGATTTGGGATGGGTCACATTTGATTTATACCGTGGTTTTTGCGATATGAATTTCTCAGGAACAAAGAATCACCTTGATTTATCACGAGAAATATGAATAAAGAGGAATTTTCAAAGGAAAAAATTGTTGAAAAAATTTAAGCGATAATACAACCAAAGGCTGGGACACAAAGACAAAGGGCTTTTGTTCTGCGTAGATTTTCAACAAGTTGAAAATGTTTGTGATCATCTGCATAGTCAAATTTGACACAAAATGTTATTCTCTTAATAAAATGTTTTGAATTTTGTTGACTAATTTTGCTTAAAGCAGATGGTAGAAAATCCATTCAAAATATTGTTTAGTTTTCAGAATAAATTAATTTTGATTTAAAATTTAATTGCAATATTGCAGCACTAAAAATATGAATAACAAACACTCAAAGCATACTAAATTTAATAAAGTAGCATGCATCCCTTGACTTTAAAAATAAGTTCATTCTACCATTTTTATTGCAGCTTTCGGCCATGCGCAAAATTATTAATTGTTGGTTCTTTAATTTGCAAAGTTTTCCGTGCTCGACCAATTCCCTGTTAATTCTGCTGCGTTTTAGCAGAAATCACTATAAATAGTTGTAGAATCCCAGTCGGAGGGCAAACGTGAAAACTTCTTCGATTTAAAGTTGGTGGTGAGAACAGCGATCGCTTCCCCAAAGTTTCTTGCCATAAAATATCATTGTATCTAAAATATAGTTAACCTTTGTGAAAACGGATCGATTTGTTAAGCCTTCGTATACAAGGCCATAACCGAAACAATTTTTCAAAGAAAATGAGTTCGGGAAAATCAATCACACGTAAATAAGGGTCTTAAGCGAGCTTCGATTTTCTTATAGTATTTTTGATTGCTTTACGAGAACACAATCAGTTTGGAACTATTGGAGACGGAACTTAATGTTAATGCGGCATGAGAAGATAACGACTTAACACTTGCATCTTCATTTATCATTATGTCATCAAACACAGCGAGAAAATTGGAGGAAATAAATGGGACTGAGCAGGTGTTATCAAGCGTTTTGGATGCTCAACATGAATTAAATGTTCTGGCTTTTGATGTTTTGAAATTTCCAACATTCCGATACGTATTTATTACCTTTTCGAATTGATTTAATTTGTCATTTTCCATGCAGATGCGAGCTGGGTCTGTGGGCCACCGTTCCGCGGTTTAAGCAATGGGTGATATTTTTTCTTTAAATTAACGAGCGCATAAATCACGTGAAGGCGATCGATACCGGGACGGTTTTTTTTCCGAATTTTGTTTTAATGGGTTGAGGCACTAATGAAGGCAATAATATGGATAATTGCTTAAAAATACAAAAAAAAACTGCTCAGAAAAGACATTGAAAATTTAGCTCTTTGCTACCGACATGACTCCTTTAAACTTTGTAAGAACGTATTTACATTTTGTATTATACTGTGTTAACAGATTGTTATCACTACAACTTAGTGTTTTCCAAATCTACCAATTCGGAGTTAAGCCACTTAAAAGTTCTTTTATTACTTACCCAAAAGTTTATAAATTGCCGCTCAACGGTGTCTGCAACTTTATTACGAGACTTTGCAAAGCAGACAGCCGACCAGACTACATATACCTTAATCGTCGAGCTTAGGACGATCAAGGCTCAAAGTTTGATGGCTGAATGTTGTTAGTACAAACAATATTGATTTGCAAGTAGAGAAAACTACAAGTTTACAGGGCTTTTATTATTCAAATCGGAGCGCACTTTACGCTTAGTGTTTGCAAAAAACACCGTAGAATATCCATAATGTATATTTTTTATCGGATAAAAATGGTGGTTGCGCCGGGATAATGTTGAATCTTGTCATTTCTTATGTTGTAAAATGCAAACTAACAGAGCGCGTTACAAAAAGTTCCCCTAGAGTAACGCCTAATTGCTTTAAAACTCGAAGAGATCGGACAAATATGGGAACTATTTCTAATTTAAGACAATTCCGGTCCTGATGGGCGTAATTATAACTCAGTTAATTAATTAATAATCCCTTGACAAGCTGTTTGATACAATTTAAACCAGACACCCACCTGCACCTCGTAAACATCTGTCCTAATTTCTAGATTGAACAAATAGCTTTGTTTGGTGGTTGACGAGTAAATTGGTAGTTCATGTAAATGCCGGTAAAGTTTCCGAGACGAACACACAACTTGGACCGTTTAAGACCTTTCGTAGACAAGTGAATATCTTGACCCCCCTTTATGAAACTTAATTAAACACTAGTAACATGATTGTGTGAATGTAATGCTGCGACACAATGAAAAGTAGATTTTCAGCTTAATTTAATAGAAAGTCACGCTTATCTTGTTCCTTTCAAGATATTTTTGGAAGCGTGTGAAACACAGAATCAATAGGAAACGAGCTACGAGTAAGGCCAGACGAATTAATCGGTTACCAGACGCGTTTACGTTAAATATGGTAATTAATTTTAGACAAATTGGGCCGTGGTGAGGTACAAACTTCTCTCAATACTACATGAAATATAATTAGGTTGGCAAGCGCCTTATCTTGATTTTGTCAAAGCGCCTAGTGGGATTTCGCACCACCTTTGCATAGAGAAGCGGGTAAATGAGACGGAGAAAAAAACCGCTTGAAATTACTCATTTATGTGTGTTAATTACGTACGGTGTGGATATCCACACGTTGTGCAAACAGTGGTCATGATGGTTTAATTTGTGACATCAAAGCGGAAACTATTCGGTATTCTATTAAAATTGACATGGGATTATAGACAACACGTTTAACTTTGAATAAGCTCAGAGCTTTACGTTGAACATTGCAAAGATCACAGTTAAGCGTCGTATCGTCGAAACTTGCATCAGCTACCGGATAATTACGAGCTAGAGCCACAATTTCATGCAAACTTGTTTAAACAAATTTCTATTAATGATATCAAAGGATTTCGGGTGTTTACGCCCGCGTTTAAAATTAAGCTTAAACGTGGAAGACTAGAAAAGTTACAATGATTTTAGCAACGAGACGCTTTTATAAAACTATTTTGAACCAACTTTATAGTTCCTCGGAAAGTTGTGTTGTTTTGATATTAAATAACGCATCTAATTTCAGGCCTTTGTACTTTTGTATAACCCGAAAAGCGAACTAGCTTCCCACATCCTAAAACAAATATGAGTTACGGTTTGAATTCTGGCCACAGAACTTGTCGTACGAGTTTTTTAATCTTGTTAGCACCACTCGAAGTTACGCCACCATTCCAAATTGTCTAAAGAAAGTTTCCAACATCGCTTGAACAATTCTTTCTATTTAAGCGAAACGGATGAAACACTCAGTCTCGGGATGTTATGGGAAGTCGTTTAACTAGCAACAAAAAAGGTCTTAATCCGCCCGAAAATATTCGTTCTGTTACAGAATTTCTTTTATCAACACGAATTGTCCACTTTTTCGCATCGTTACGTTTTATTTTAAGCGGGGGTGTGAGAAAGGGTGGTGACAAATTACTTTACACAGTTTCACATTAGATTTTTTAAGCGCAATTGATCAGAGTGTCTAAAAAAGTGTTTTAGTTTAATGACGTGGCGCTCCCGGCGCATCCACCATTTTTATTCTTTACTGTTTTTGTACGCTGCACCAAAAGCTTTTCGGTGTCTGAATCGATTCACACCAAACCGAGTATTGCAACTACATTATTAAACTACATTCAACTTCCGCAATTTTCCCGAAGTTGTTGACATCAAGCGTGAACAACTAAATAGTCCAAACCAATTGTGCGCTCAATTTGTAAAACGCGCCAAATGCCTTAAGAACGCGTCATTGAGGATATGAAATAGTCGAAGGATAATTACAAGGTTACGCTCAACTCCTTTCGTGAAATTAACCGACCGCGATGGAACTCCCGGTGTCTTAAGTGTAATGCTCCCGCGACAATTAACCGTTACTTCAACATGAGTAACCATCATTCGGATGTTGTTAATATGGATATGGCGCAGTGTGCGATTTAGTTAATTTTACTCCAGGAGGCCCCAAACTGTTCCTAAATTAAATTCATATTACCGCTCGACGAAATTAACTAAATTTGTTTAGGTGTTTATTTAGCGGTTAAGAATCCCACTTTTGCACTCTTTGAAGTTTTTCACTCAACTGGGCTGAATTTAATTAAAATTGGAACTGGCGAACAAACTGAAATTAATTTTTTGCTTGAGGCTTTTTAGCGTTAACACTAAAGTTGATTCGAGCTAAACAAATATTGGTTAAAAACAGAGCAGTTAATGTGTTATCGGAAAATAATTGACATGACGCCTTCGTACAATAGTAATAATGACACGGATAATAAATCAAAATTTGATATTTGAAAAGTGGATTTTCGGTAATGCTATTGAACTGAATTTGAAAACCGCATCGAACTAATCGAGAAGGGTAATTTCGAATTAAAGCCGGCGTTAATATACTACTGTTGGTGTTGCCCTAAATTAGAGCTTAATATCCTTAGCTCTTATCGACATGTTCGAGGAAACTTATCTCATTATGAAATTTACAAGGTTAAAGTTACCCTCCACGGACTCGTAAAAAAACTTGCGTGTATCGTCATTGTCGTGGAATAAAAACCAGAATCGACGTCTTCATAATTTCGCGTCTAGACGCCACTTATCCCAATTATGAAATCTACCATCAAAGTCGCAAAGCACTACACTCTTTGAAATTACATTTTTTAAAACAATGCAGGAAAGTTCCATGATTCAAAGTTCCGCTCGTCGTGTAATGAAAAGTCTGTGAAAGCTTTGCATTATTTGGATCACACTTCCGCACTCCGTTTTATAGCGTGTGCTTTCAAGTAGGAATGTCAAGGCGGAATTGACACCGTAACCCTGAAGAGCCTCCATCGATGGTAGGCTTATTTCATTAGATTAGTCGTGATAAGAGTCCTACGAAATACAATGAAACCGTTTACTTCTCTCTTTTTAGAAAAAGATCCGCCTTTTGTGTTATATCCTTGTTGGTGTCTTGAGATCACTTCATTTAAGTACGTTTTTTCCTTCCTTCTCTAGTTAATTTTTATAAATGTTCCAGAGATAAAGATGAATTGATCTTTTCTGGGTGAGAAATTTTGATTTAGAAGGGGCTTTCAAAGAATTCGGGAATCGGCGCAATACTAGCTGAACTTTGTTTGGTTTCGCGATAAATTTTCTAAAGTATGAAGTTTCACATTATAATTAATTATGTTATAATAATGAATTTGATAGAATGGTAATTAACTGTATTTTGACTGGGGTAAAGTATCGATTTCGATGGACATCATGGAAGTTACATGCAGCTTTCGGCCTAGCAACGGCATTGATTCAACTGAAAAAAAAAGTGTTTCCGGCGATCGTTTATAATGCACGATTATTAGGCAAAAATCGTTTATTATTGACACTTATTAATAACCGATTTTTATGTATTACTGCTCGCCACAAATCCAAGCTTTCGCCTATGCCAAATTTTTAACTGTATAATTCCAAACGATGTCTATCGAACTAGGAGTCTTTATGTGGAGTTGTTTTGATTTGGTATTAATAAACAAACAGATCCAGAGCCTTCAAAATCGCGTCTTCAGATCATTATTGAATTACTTATTTTGTGTGTAATTGGTTGCTTATAATAATCACATTAAATCATTCATTAATAGCCCACTTTAATGCATGATTTCAGCCGACAAATCATGCATTAATAGTACCTAAAAACAAACGATTGCCGGAAATAGTACATTATTATACGAGCATGTTATGAGACTTATTTTTCACAAAGTGAACATGGAGTCTAATACTATGCTTTATCTAGGATCATTTACTGATATAAGTACGCGATTTTTTTTAATGAAAGTTACTAAATTCTTTGTTCAGAAGGTATATTAAACAAAATTACATAAAAATTGACATTTCTATTCAGGGCTAACTTCGTTTCTTTTACAAAACCATGGCAATATGGTCATTATTAAATGGATTTTGGCCAATCAGAGGCAACAAATTTTATGATAGCACAGGACTTAATTATGGCCATCATTATTTGTCTAAAGAAAAAACTGTCACTGTATTACCGCTTAGAAATGACAAATCCGCCAAGCAAATTTCAATTTCCGTTTTAATACTTTTGTACCATTTTTTGTTCTTCTTTTCAAACCGCTTACAGTACACCAAATTACATTCCACAATAGTTGCTTTCGTTCTCTGCACTTCAAGTAATGACTTCGCATCACTCAGCTCTTTTTGTTAACTTTATCTTCTCTAAATTATTTCTATTAACTCTCTTAACCCACAGTTTATCTCGCTAAAACCAATTTTATTACACTATTTAAAAAGAGAAAGCAAAAAAGTGTCCCTGGCAGATCATTTATTGAGCGATTTGTAATGTCCCACTGAAGCTGAACTCTTTATCTCCTTCGATGGGGCACAAGCCCGGCTAAATCTCTTTCAGTTGAAAATGGACTAAAATGTGGCTTAGGTCGAACGAAATCTTCTAAATGTAGTTAGCACTTCGATCTAAATTTAGAGCTGTATAAATAGGTTTCATCTTTCATGTTCCATCTGGTTAATTAGCATTGATCGTCATCGTTTCCCATTGCCACCAAAAATAGTTCATGGAAGGAAACAAAGACGTCAAGTTCCGCTTTAACAAATAGTCTCAACTCCTGATCCATGCAACTCCCTCATTAATTTTAGCACGAAATAATTTTATTGTGGAGCCTCACTAAGACTGCTTTAATTAGAACAGTGACGCAAATTCGCAAATTTTGAAACAGCTTTATTTTAGAAAAAGCTATGTCTTAAAGCTGTCGCTTTGTTCTTCGTCGAGATAGTGTTTGTAATGAGAACAACTCGCTTGAGATTCAAATGTGACGTACCCCTTTTACATTGTTACCGTATCTTTATGATCCATTTGCATGATAATTTTGAATTCATAAATGGAAAAGTCCCTTTGATAAAATACTTTATATTTCACAGATCATTACAGCTTTCAACTGAATCCAATTAAAATTTAATTACCGTCACAAATTATTATAATCCGACGTGGGGGTTCTAACTTAACAGTAATTATTAATGAGGCTTTTAAGACATTTGCGGCTTTTGCATGGAATTTGTTCTCAGTTTCGGCCAGCTGCATTCCTCGAATGTCAACCAAATTCCGGGCATTCGTGGGACAGCAAGTGTGCAAAAAGTGCATCCCTCATGTCCCACGAATTTATGTAGGAAAAATGGTGGATGCGCTGGGACAACAAGATCCGTTGCGGTCCAAAAAGCTAATTCATTTCCATAACTGCAGTGCAAGCATAAATTTAAGTTTGTAAAAACAGAAGGGTCTATTTTGTTCCGTTGGAAATCTACAGAGTGGTTATGAATTTTAAGCACGATTTCAAGTCCCCAACTAATTTAAATAAAAAAACGTTTTGGATTTAAGTCGGTCTGACATTGAGAGTTTACCCATTTCTGAGTAGTGGAAGCTTTATAATCTTGCGGAATGTCCCTTGAATAATTATTCGCTTTAGCACACCATACAAATAAAGATAAACTACAGTAGTAAACCACACAATGCACATGTTATATGCAAATCATTTCGACAAACCAGAGAAATCTGCATAAAAATCGTATTTAATTCGTTGATAGTAATAATTCCTCAGTTCACGTCTCCTCTGAGAAAATTAAAAAACGAAGACATCGCAAAGATAAGAGATAAAAGAGATTTTATTTCAGGCTACTTCTAGACGCATCTAACAACTTTAGGGTCCCATTAAATAAACGAGACAATTTTTGCATTTCTCTGGAAATTTACTCGCTCCAACTCTGTACTTCGCTTAATCAAATTAATTATCTCGGTTAAGGGTCGTTGAGTTTTTGCGATTTTTGGTGTGGAACCCCTGACATTTTTATTTAAAAAAACTCTGCGCTCGCACAAAGACGGAGTCCATAACATATGGAATTCTCTGAAGGTTTTATTGGAAATTCAATATTGAGAAAGTGCACTCAAGCATTTCAGATATTTTCCCAACCGAAAAATCATCATACAAAGTATTAACATAAATTTCTTAAAACAAATTTTCCTAGTTTATTTCCGCTCTGCCAATTCCGACACTCATTAAAGTGAAACTCGTTTAAATTTGAAGCGTTTTCGATGTAAAAACTGCCACAAAGTTCGAGATTGAGTGCGCTTTTCAGACAATAAGATTAAGAATAATTTCTGCCGACATCAAGTGATTAAAAAAGAACACGAAACTCTCTCTTTGACCTGGAATTTCGAACACATTCAAGTTGCTTTGTCTGTTTTTGGCCATCATCCATCAAAGTCTGTCTACCTAATTGAGTAGAGTTTGCAGTAATTAATTTTGGGGGTAAATATCAATTTATCCCACAAGTCCAATTTAAACCAAATCAAATTATCAGCAGATTATAAAACAAGCGTGGATTTTTAATTACCCCGGAATACACTGTCCATCTTAAACTTGATGCTCCAAAGTTAATTTAAGGCGGTTATAATAACCCAAGTTTGAACAAATTTGAAATTCTAATGTGCAAGGAAGCAGTTTCATTTTTTCGTCATCTTGACAGATTTAAATAATAGTGACGACACAGAAACGTTCATTTAGTTAAGCTGAAGCTTAAGTTCTAAACCTATATTTCACAGTGAGAGATTTACATACAAACGATTTTTATTATTATTTAGTTTTTAAAGTTTTAATTTATTCTACCAGTACTTTAGTGGCCGAAAAGTGTTCGCACTTCACGACAGCCACCATTCTTTATTTTAATAGACACTGAAAACATACGGTAAAAACCAAGAAAAAAGAAGTAAAATTTCCAATTTTGTGCTCGGCATTCGGCGTCAGAATGCATTGTGAATTTTTTATTCGGACATTAATAGCAGTTGGATGAATTCAGTTTTTTTTGTAAATCTGGTTTTCAGTGGGCTCTCAACTATTGTAAAAATATAAAAACTGGTGAGATGAAATATTGGAAAGTTTCCTCCTTGGCCACTTCAGAAACTCTGGCTATTCAACCGCGCGATGCCTTAGGGATATTAGATTTTGTCTCTCGTGAGCCCGTTGCTTAGCCGAACTTCCGACGTCCTCCTAAGTAGTAAAAGACGGTAACAAACGGAAAACAAAGAAACAGATTTGACACTTGTCATGTTTTCGCTCAACGCCTTCAAATTCCCCTAAATCTGTTTGTTTGTTCAATTCTGTCGTAGCAAACAAGTTATTAGCCACGAATTAAAATCATTCGATCGCTCGTTTTTCAGGGCTTGAGCTCTCCTCGCATTTGAATAATCCATAATGAGCCTTCCAATGCATTTTTTATTTGCAATGACACCCGTTGAGCGCGAAAATAAATTAAAATTCCAAGCAGCAGCTGCATACTCATATCAGATTTAATCAGAATTCCAGTCAACAACTGGAATCTCTATAAAATGGCGATTTAGCCGAATCTACCGAAATATCATTCACTCGGTTTATTACCCCAATTGACTAAATGTTTTTTTTTCAGGGCCTTTTTAAGGATTCTGTGTGTCTGCTGTCCCAGACAAGTAAGACGTCGATATCAACCAGCTTTCCGAAGCAAACCAAGTCAGGTAATAAAAAGCACTTTTGAGACTTCAAAATCCCGAATGGACTTTAATCTTAAAAATAAAGATCAGCTATTTCAGCAGACGACACTTACCAACTACACAAAGACTTCATTCATTTGAAAATTATAATAGCAAGTTTTTTCATTTTGCTTTTTTTTCAGCTTCCACTTCCGTTTACCAGAGCTGCATTAGAACAGCTTTAACTCGTTTTATTTTTAGGGATTTTTTAGTAATTAAAAGGGACAACGATTTAAAGTATTTATTAATGGGTAGTCACTTTTGTAAGTACGCTAGTGCATCTCGGCAACATTAACTATTTACAGTGAAGCCCTGTCTACTTTTGAAAAGTTGTAAATTGTAGATAATCCAAGCATTTACGTTAATAGGGTCAGTTGGGACTTACCAAAAAATTAAAAAGTAAACTTTCTAAAGTAGTACGTTTCCTGATTCTAAATCCGAAAGCCGTTTTGCTCTATTACAATTTTGTAAGAAATGGCATTGATTTTTAATTAAATCGCCAAGAAATAACAAAAAGTTTTATTTTTTTTTTAACTTCTCAATGTTTTTTGTGTAACTTCTAATCGATAAAAAATAGCAATGCATTTGTCAGCGCGTCAAAAAGGCAAGAATTGAGCAAAACGGACTTCAGATTCCATTTAAGAAGAAAGTTTCCACTTTGCAGTATTTGTTGACTAGTGTCATTCTTACAAAAAATTTGATTCTTCTTTCTAAGTTTTTATTATTTTATTTTGGGCCAGGTTCTTCTCGCTTTATTCCATTTCTTTTAACATTTTTTTCTGAAAAATTACCATTACTATTTCTCAAAAACGCAGTTTTTGAAATTTTGTGTTTTCACTGTTTCCTAAATATCCTGAAATAAATGTAACAGCTTTGTAAGTTTCAAAGTTTTCAGATCTAGATTTCGATTTCAGGTTACTCTATCAGTTTTTTCTTTTTTTCTTTAAATGTCATTTTCAATTCTGTTCTCCAAATAGTTCTCATAACGACTTATTTTACATGTATAACAAAAAAAAATCTAAATCAAAATGTATACAAATTGTGTGTGAACTATCTCAAAGTTTTCCGCCGAACTGTTTACAAATAAACCCTCTCCACCCTTTGCGTAAGCTGCTTTACGTAATAATTGTAAATAAAGTTGTGGAATTTGATGACATTGAAGGTCGCCAAGAACTAGTTTCTGAGGAATCCCAGATGTTTACAAATAAAGGACTGTCTACGTCACGGAAGAATTTCTTGTTTTGCAACCTTGAGAGTTAAGTTGTAGGTGAAACTAAACGCCGATTTTGGGTCAACTTCTTGTAGCTTGTGGTAGTCACACCCTGAAAATAGAAAAGAGCGGTTTTGAAGGAAACACCCAACTGACCCTATCGTAACCTTTACTCTATAAATTTGCTCATATTAACGCATGTCAATAACCGAAGTTACCTTTAAACTTTAGAACAAACTCCTGAAATTGTCTTACTAGCTGCAAGTAACCTTTGCACGTATTCCAAACAAAATTGAAACAGAAATTCAATCAAAATTGCGGAAATAAATGGTCTGAATTAGTTCATTTCATGCTGAAATAAATGAAATGAATGAAATTGGGGTTTATGATTACGTAATAAAACGCATATTTACAACAAAAATGTATTTCCACGTGGTCAAATTTAATTTAAATTGTCGCCGGAAAATGGAGAATTTATTATGATATCCCATCGATCGTGATAGGAAAATGAGATTCCTACCAGCAATATCGGCAGACAATCGCTATGATTTAAAAAGAATCAATCATGATTCCCATTCGGCGTTGGTCGCATCGCTGACTGATAACTGTAATTGTTGCAGAGGTTCTCATCGCAGCGTTATTACTCTTCGTACTCTCTTCGCCATAACTCCTGCGAGCAGACATACATTTAGCACACAGCCCCGCCTCGGCCCTCCGTGGAGATAGCCTCCAACTTACCCTTTACAAGATCCACGTCACTTTTCTATTTTTAAATGCGATAACATTGGCCATCTTGGCTGGCTATTCATCCAAATTTCCTCGATCTTTCCGTTTCCTTTTTCCCCCATGTACGTCCTCAGGCGTGTGTGCTCAAGGTATGTGGACTTTCAATCAACTCACAGCAGCGTATTGGACTGGCTCTAATGTTACAAACAACACCGAGGTGGCGACAATATTTTCAAGAGATTGTAATTCAAAAATTCGAGAGTTTCCTTGTGCTAAATGTGCATTTTCCGCGGCTCATTGGAAGCTCCGCATTCACCATTAATTCCCTATATTCCACCTAAATTTCCAATTTACTCCGATAAATTTTTCAGCTGGTTAAGTGCAGATAGCACTTCCTCATTTCTTACTCACACTCGATTCGGAGATCGATCTACACCTTGCGGCAAATTTATGCAAGTTCCATCAATAATAAACAGGAGTTTGTGAGGGATGCATGCCTCAAAAACCACCAATTTTCAGCCAGTCCAATGCAATTGCTGCGAGTCTCGTTAAATGTCTCGCACTGTGTTGTCAAACATTATCTACGCTTTTGCACAAAATTACCAAATCTACACGATTTTATGTTCTTTGTGTTGTCAGTAGAATGTTCATCACGTTTTGTCTAAATACAACACGATTTTGTTTATTCAAAGACTTTTGTTATTCTTTGTAATTGTAATTAAAACCAGTAAAGTGAGTTTCGAGAGTTATTAAATTATGAAGTTTCGAAGGACTTTCTTGTTAAAACACGAAATATTTTGATTTGTTAACGAAAAGTTGAATTGACAGCACTTGCACGCGTTTTTTTCAGGCTGCTATGCACTTTTATTTATAAAACTCGACACTTTCTTTATTATTCTTAGTTGCGTTGTATGCGCTTTTAAATAGAGACGTTTCCGTCATGGAGTCTATTGTTATTTGTGACGTTCTTTTAGATTTCCTCTTTCATACAACTAGTTTCAGGTTTCAACTGTGTTGTTTTTTGTCGTCCTCATTTGCAACAAAGCGTTTTCAAGCTTGAGCATGCACCACTAATAAGTCAGTTTCATTGTAGTAAAATGGTGGATGCGCCAGATTCAGTTGAATTTACAATGTATCTTTTATTCATAGATGAGAATTAGTTATTCTTAGATGGAACATTGACTTAAAATTTTGAGCGCTACTCGTCTTCTCTTGATTAAAGAGCCGGTAAATGATCTGGCGACAGTTGTCGCATATTTGATCTAAAGGCGACATTTTTCTTTCAGTTTGATTTATCTCCAGACTTTGTCTTGGATGTATTGAACTGTTTAAAAAACATGCGATCGGAATGTTTACACAATTCGCATGAGAGACTTCAGGAAATTAAACAAACATGAATTGTGTCGGTTTGTCTGACTACCAAAATCCAAAAACATTAGCCGCATCGTGCGAAGATTTCATGTTTTGCGATCAATGTACGCTCCCGATGGTTGTGTAAAATTGAGCTCATAATGTGTTTACATTCTTGTAGTTTGATGTGAATAGAGTGTTGACAAGAGTTAGTACGCATGCAAGTCTTCTATTATTGTTACGATCGATTACATAAATACCTGTATTGTTCGAAGTATTGTTAACTGGTTCTTCGTTCTTTAACAAAGTATGCACAAAATGCCAATTAGATTTAACACAGTCATGAATAAAACATTGTTATTTCAACTAATTGCGTTCAGAATTCGGGCAGTATTATATTTTCGGTAAAGTGGTTTTTGCATACTTTACTTCTTTTCAAGCCTAATTGTTCAAAAGTCGTTACAGATCACGTTACTGTTTTCTTGCTGTGACACGTCCGGAATTGGTTACTTGACACTGTCACATTTCTTTTTCAATTAACGTTCACATAAATTTTCAAGATAAATTGAGTTTGTATGATTCGAATGTTAGTCACGCTGCTCTTGATAGATATTCGCTCAATATAACTACGTCTACGACTAGCGGGACTGAATTAAAATCAGAGTTGAAAAGCAAGTTTAATAGATCAGTAGAGTGCTCAAGGAATTTTATTACGAGAGCTACAAGCACTGGATTTTTTTGAGGAAGAAGTTTGGCAGATTTAATCATCTTGCAAATGAGAAAATATCGTTCTTAACCTTTTATAATTTTTTCTTCACTATTAATTTGAAAACATGTCATTATGTCGTTTGATTCCGAAATGTAAAATTAAATTTCTCTCCTACAAACTGATAAAGAAACGCGTATTTTGGGTTGCCTATATTAAGCGCAATATTTAGTGGGGACAGAAACAAACTCACCAAAATTAAATGCATTAAATAGAAAAAATAAATCATTTTGTTACTATGCAGGGTGATAAAAAAAGGCGCACATGAGTGGAAGCACCACGTTCTTTTCAGTAAAACCATCTCGAAAATGAAAGGAAAATTAATTTAAACTTATTTATTTTTACAATATGGATTGTTTTCAAAGGGAAAACTTGGCAATGTTGCTCAACCCTTTCTAATAAAATTTTTCATTTAGCAATTTCCGTAAGTAACCAACTAATATTAAGAGCTTTACAATTTTGCAACACTGAAAATTTCTCTTCGCACTTTTGTCCGTTTTGTGATACAGAATAACATTAACTGTAAAAATTGTGATGTTATAATAATAAAATTGTTACAAAAAGTTTATCCAAATAGAGTATGATCGTTTAAAAAAGAAAGCTTCTAGCTTAGTTAAAAAGCACAAATTTCGTTTTGGTTTTCAATTTTGGGCTCAGGAAACAATTAGCTGCAACATGATAGGTAGCATGGTCGTCTTTTTTGTCACCTTGTATATTTATAATAATAAAAAAATATACAGGAGGTAAAGTAAAGTAAAGTGTTTCGAACGCAATATCTTTATTATTTGAACACGCATTTTAATAAAATTTAAAATGAAGATTACTATTGAATACGGCTTAATTCGACGATAAATAAACTACTTCAGCATTAAAAATTCAATTTTAGGGTCCTTTTTAACAAGTAATTTTGTGTTTAACTTAACGTTTAATCAATTACTCAAAACATAAATTTGAAGACACATTTTATACAATGGAAACAAACGTGTTTAATGGGGAAAGGTTGCTACATGATATGCCAACGCCAAGGTAACTGTCTTGAATCTGTTATTTGTCAAATTTAATTTTTATTCTTGATTTGACGGATTGCGCCTATCAGTTTTAGCCGTTTAGATTAAATTAGAATTATTTAAATCTAAATGAAAACAAATATAATTTGAAAAAAAAAACGATGTTGATTGCAAATTCAAATCAATTTTTACCTCTTCAGTTACCTTAGTTTTATTAATTAATTTGTTCACAAATAACAAAGATATTGAGCACGAAAGGCTTATTATTAAATTGGGATGACAAAACGTTTTATTCCTAAAATGTCGATGTGATTGGGAAGTTAAGATTTTTGCAATTCGTTTGAGAAGCGGATTACATATTTCACGCCAAGAACAAAAACAACATAAAACTCAATACTGCAGCAGTGAATCAGTAAAATTGGCCTCTAACCAGCACAATTTGCTTTAAACTTCAAAATATTATTTGTTTTGTGCATTGGAATAACATTATTTAATTTACAATAAACAATGTAATAACAGAGATTCGCATACCATTCAATCAAACAAATTGAAATTGTATAATAAATCATTTTATTTTTATCAAATAGTGTACCCACTTTTTATACAAATCTGAGGAAACTTTCATGTTGTAATATCCGTCAAAGTATGCGTCTAAAACCCTTGTTCAATGGACTATGAATTTGCAGAGCTTGAATGCATTAATGTCAAACCTGAGCAAAAAAACCGTAACACCATCAGCACTGTACTAAATGGTGGATGCGCCGGGTTCGGTTAAATATCATGTTTTTAACTCGAAGACACATCTCTGGTAGTTTTCAGCAAATAGGCAAATAAATACCGCCCCCGTTCTATTTTCGTCCGTATTAAAACGGCTTTGGATGATGTGGTAATCCGATACGGCTTTGCCGGCGGCCGGGAATCCGCGATATATTTTCTTTTATCTCATCACGTCAACTATTTGAACAACTAGGCTTGCAACTTATGTGTATATCTCTATTCCTTACACTTCACAACCCTCGTATTATTTATGTCTTGCCATGTCCAGATCCGTGGGTCAGTCGCAAGAGATAGATCAAAAAACTGTCTCTGACCCTTTTTGTTCACTAACGTGGGTAAAATGCTTCAATTACAATTGACGTAGAACTGTGTTCTTTCAGCAATATTTTAACTCCCACGTGGTTGAAAGCGCTCCAAGCGGAGTAACTTACTCTTCAGTGGGTCAACATGAACTGTATCCGTTGTGACGTCACGTTCGGAGCAGACATCCGACACCTACTTTATCGACTGGAAATGCTGGATCACCCACCCACAGAGTGATCCATTCTTGCTCACCTTCCCCTAGCACACTCAGGATGGGATGAACTCTTATAAATGTGTGTTGAATCAAAAATTACAATCATATTATCATACTTTGCAGGTTCTCATTTGTTCAATTTTTTTTTATTTCGATTACGAATCTCAGTGAATCTGATCGTTTATAAACATAAATTAGTATTGGTATAAAGTACTTATAAGCTACAGGGGGGAAATGTGCGCTTTTAGATAATTTTAAATAAAAAGAAGTGATAAATTAGGTATAAATGTCCACTTAGACCAATTCACCGACACACAACCAAAACTTTCGTTTCGAAACAACACTGCCAAATTCAGTCGTTTTCCCAGTAATCCAAAACTGATCATTTTAAGGTGTAAACTCCTTCGGTGAATTGCTTCGGTGACACGATAAATGTCTGCTTTATTTATAGATAGCCACAGGTGGAAAATCCGAATAGATTCAATCGTTTCTAGTAATTTTTTTGTAGAGTTTTCATTACTGTTATAGCCTGTCCTTGAGTTAAAATAGTTAAATCGGTAGTTAAATGTGACAATATCAATTTTTGTCAAGATAAAATCCAGCGATTCGGATCCACTGAGAGCATAATCTTTGTGCGACCAACAATGTTTTCTTTCGTTACAAAAGGAGGTGTCCAATAATTCGTTATTAGACCACTTTCCTCGGCTTTACAAATGTGTATATCTTAAATTAGTTTTCTTCAACTGTGATATGATAATACTTTAATTTAGTATTTAGTAAATAGCTCAGTATTTGTAAAAGCAAAAATTTTAATCTAAGTTTTAGGACTTATGTATTTTTATAGTCACAAAGAAAACTATAATATGTATAAGGACCGACTGTTACTTCTGTTTGTTATTTGTTATGTTGAAATACACTTAGGGGTTGTGTACCAGATTTTAATTTGCTAGAATGTTAAATTAAAATGGACCTAGTCAATTACAGTGTATAATATACTAATCACACTAAATAAACAAAAATGTATTAAATTTTATTGTGTTGATGTATCAGTGATGTTCTTTAAATTCAAATTTTATAAATGTTGTTTGTTTTATTAAACTATACGATATTTGGCTTGGTTTGTTTAGCCTCCCCCAAAAACAACTTCAAATGTGCACAAGACACAGTTTGAGTGTCGCCTGGAATATTGTACGTCACATAAAATTTATAACTTTAAAGATCTTCTATTTAGATGTGTTTACTAAACTCTGGGGAAACGTTCCATTAAATTTAGGGGTAAAACTACTCGTTATATGGGAGTCTGTGTATAGTCGCAGCACTAGAGAGGTGATTTATTCCGAAAAATTACATTAGTTATTATTACACTGTATAGGACAACAATCGGGATAAGGAGCAGAACTATCAACCGATCCTGCCAGTTCGCAATCTGCACCCTCTACGACTTTCGGCGCACACCTGTAAAAATTCTTAAAACTGTTTTTAATGACTTTATAATTACCCGTGGTATATTGTAACTCCACCGCGTTCACAACTTGCAAGTTTACACTCTCCAGGTACGCTCAATTCTTCTCCAATCTGCATATCACCAGTATCGTCATTGAAACAGCCTCCACGACCTAAAAAAAAAGTTAACTCCTCTTTGAAAAGATTTATAGTTACCGACTTCTTAAAGGATTGGGCGGAGCTCTTTCTATGGCTGCTTCACTAGAGCATAACATCAGAAGCACAGTCACAGGTATTAGAAGTTCCATTGTTAAACAAATTTGATTGTTTGTATGTGCCCCAGATAATTCGAGTTTATATACCTGTAGATGTCAGAATGTTGTTTTTTTGCTAAATGAAGCATAAAATTAACAATTTGGTTTATTACTGGAACGTACTACGCCATTTGGATGAAATGTTCTGCCTACGTAAAAATTGCGATTCTTCGATCTATTTTGTGGTATTTAACTATGTGGATAGTTAAGAAAAGTTACAGGAACGACCAAACATTCTGTACTTGCGCTGTTGTTTTTCGTGTCTAATCCCGCATTGAAAGGCTCACAGGCTGTCGGAGATTTAACGCTTGCCACTCTTTGAGTAGTTTCTTCTGGATGCTTTTTGTTAGATAATGGACAAGGCACAAGTTGCTTGTTGCGCTTAGCTATGTCTTGAACGTCCAGTATTTGATTGCAAAGTCTAAGAGTAGAGACCGGGCCATCCGCGCGTCGGAGTTTAATCATATGTATAGAAATGCTTCATAATTAGCTTGTTATTTACAATGAGGTGTGTGTGGTTCAAAATCACTTTTTTCTCGAGGATTATTGTCTGCACAACATCTCGATTTAGCCCACAAACTCCTGATCATATTTTAAATTTCTAAGAACTCAATCGTTGTCTTTTAGTGATTAAATTATAAAGATTAGACCCACACAATACTTATACTTTTATTCAATTTGTTTATCAACACCCAGTATAAATCTTCAGCACGTCCTAACTGTTGTACTTTAATACAAATATTTGCGTAATTCCATTTGTATACCAAAATTAAAATTCTGTTTAAATTTTAACATGCGCTATTTTTCTACCAAATTTTATGTATGTATTTCATTATTTCCTTTAAATAACCTTTTATTTTCGGCTCTATATTGCATAATGTTTCTAAAAAAAAATGTTTTAAATTTTGTGCAGAAATATTGATGCACTAATGAATTTGTTTTGTAAATCAGTTTCAAAGCCCAATGTCAATGAAAATGACTGAAAAGTTGGAAATAAAAGGCTGTTACACAAGTAGCAAAAATGACTATAGGAGTTTCATCATTATAGAGTAACGTAAGTTTTACAGAGCCGAACTGTTCAAATTTGAATAATTTTGACTTGGCCAGTTGTTTCTTGTGTTGTGGTAGACCTACAGTTATTAAAAGTGAATTGTACAAGGGTGGAACGAAATTTACGTGTAGTGACATTGTGGATTGTCTAAAGGAACCCAACACTGGTAATTTTCCGTAATAACTTCAGGTAACTTTTTGATTATTATTTGAGAGCTAATTTATTTCAGACAAGTGGGTAATTAAACGCAACACCCAATTTTTTAAATGTGAATTGTCTAAAACCATTAATAACTAAAAGTTAAATAAATACGATAAACGTTTTTTGTCCGAAGGATTTTTGCAGTCTTTGGAAAACAATAAGTTATTAAATTCAGTGTCATAGGCGTTGAATAACGGGTAATCCCAGAGGGTTTTGCCTCATTGGAATTTGGATTTTTTGCAGATTCATAATCTACAGCACTAGCTGATGCTGGGTTAAAGCTTTGTATTTTATTTAGGTTCACCTGTATAAAACATGATTAATTCTTTTTAGGAATCGTTTTATTCTACATATACAGCGTGTTTCAAAATTGTCACAAAAAATAGAAATAATGATAAACTTTGTTAATATTAACCTCAATTTACAATTAGAATTTCGTTTTGTTGTCTCAGTTCAAATAAATTTGTACATGTATCAGAGCTAATTTGGCAAAAGTTGCAACATTCAGCATAATCATTAATACATGGAGCAATAATTTATGTTACCAAATGGAAATCAATTAAAAATTCATAAAAATCATTCAATCTAAAAACGAAATTAAAGAAAAATTTAGATTTTTATGAATGAAATTCGTCAACGAGTTATTGATGTGTAATTCAACGTAATTTATTCCTAGTTTTATCTGCAGACTTCTGAAGCATATCAGTTGAATATTACCAACTTTAAAGTAGAACTATAACTTATTAAAGAAGACAAAAATTATCTTTTTTTTTTAAGAAATTACGGTTCTATCTTGCTGTAAGTATATATTTTGCGGCAGCAGTTTGAGAACAGTCTGTATTAATTGAAATCATTTTAACAGTTTCAGTCTGGCAAAAACTTTATATTTAATCTAAAATAACAAAGATGGCACAACTTGTACAATCAAAACGTTTCCGTTCTGTAAAACTCTCCAAAGAGGTCAATCAATAATAAAGACAATAAAATCGAAATAATTTCAAAAGTTTTGAAACTTTTGTCAATTGTACAACAAATAAAAACAGCAATAAATCTCAATTTGCTGCATAGTGAAGTGGTTCGGAAGTTACTTGAAATGCGTTTTTTTTTTGTTAAACTATACGAACAAAAATTACAATAGAGCTGCAAATATGATTCAATAAAAATTAACACTTGTTTTATCTTATATTTAGTAAAAGCTTATTAAATTTGCAGCTTTGCTTTTGCCATCAGAAACCTTATGAATTAGTAATGTTTGTTTATGTAGTCAGGGGAGAAAATAGCGAAGGTAATAATGTTCCACATTGAAAAAAAATTTAACACTACATAAAAAACCACTGTTTATTCAGTATAAAATGCACTTTTTTGAAAAAAAAAAATTTACATAGTAAAGAAAAATTGCGTTTACTTTTTTTAGTAACTTGTGGACCTCCTGCAAATTGGAAATTATTATTTGTTTTACTTATACATTTGACGAAAATTTAAAAACTTTTAGAATTTTGCTTATTTTTCACGTACACCTACCTACCTTCTTGTTGACTGGACTAAAACACTTGAAGACATTTATTTACACATATATACATTCATGGTACTTCCTATATTAATGTACATGATAATATAGGACAACAATCTGGATAAGGAGCATTGAAATTACGTGCATTTAACATTTCACATTGTTCTTCAGGAAAAATTTCAAATTCACACCTATAAAAAGTTGACTTGAAATAAAATTTTTATCAAGTCAAACTAATAGTTACCCATAATATGTTGTACTTCCATCATATTCACATCGAGCAACTTTACACTCTCTGAATACACGCACTAATTGTCCATGTATCATATGTCCTGTATTGGGATTATAGCATTGTCTGTATCCTGAAAAATATTCTTTAAACTCCTCCTGGGGAACATTTCTATTTACGGACTTCTGAACGGACTTGGGGGTGCTTTATTTAAAAATGCTTCACTGAAGGTAAAAATCAACAGAACAACCACAAATATTACCAGTTTCATGGTTATACACCTTAAATCTTACAAAGTTCAAGCTTAAATAGCTACCTGGAATAATAAACTACGCGGAAAATTGACTATTTTCTTATCTGGAATAAGATTAAATATTAATTTAAAGAAATGCAGTTTTGTTTTAATTGCAGATTTAATTTATTGCTTCTTGAACGATAACTTGTTTTCGTATTAAAATATAAAATAGAACACCTACACACAGAATATTTTCAAATATGTGCGCCCTACAGCTCGTCCAATCAAAATTGTCCCTAATGTTGACATTCATGATTTGAGGTTAGGTCGAAAAATCAAAGCAAAATTTCAAGGGGCACTTTTAGTTTATTTTAACACAGAAAGATGACAAGGATAATTCTTCAAGGGCTCCCAGGTAAAATAACTGATCTGAGGGTAACATTTTCAGTGGTTGTCATTCAGGAATTGGGAAAACTACCCTCACTAAGAAAGTCGCGACCAGGCTCAAAGATATGACGGTAAAAGTGTCTGGATTTTACACTGAAGAGCTGCGAGACAACAGAAATTATCGCGTAGGATTTGATATTGTGACATTAGATGATAAGAGAGGAATTCTAGCTCGGAAAAGGTATCAACATCACGGAAATCTATAAGTTACAATTCTGTTTTTAGTAACGCAGATTCGAAATATAAAGTCGGGAGCTATAGCGTCCATATTGAGGATTTTGAGAAAGTCGCGCTGCCTGTCTTCAGCAATGTAACATGAGGGAATTGTCTGAAAATTTCATCCTATTCTTATTTTTTTAGTTAAGCTCCATTCTTATAATAGATGAGATTGGAAAAATGGAATTACTAAGCAAACAATTTGAGAATCAGATTCAAAAAGTCGTTGCTGATCAGAATATAAAAATCATTGCCACTGTGCCTTTAAAAGGAGGTGGACCTTTGGTCCAAAAACTAAAATCTGATAAATCCAATGAACTCATCACAGTAAGACCTCAAATTACCAAATCACAAGCTCAAGGGATGATTTCAGGTGAATGTAGCAAACAGAGACTCGCTGGTGGATGAAACAATTTCTTTAATTCTAAAATAAACGGTTAGACTTTTTTGGTTTTAGGTAAAAACCTATCTAAGACACCACTTTTTTTAGGTTTCTTTGGAACCTCCGCCAATACCTTGGGAACCAAATTCTTGCTACCCTTGATAAATTCCTACAAACAAAATTAACACCCCCTCAGTGCTAAAAAAACAACACTTACTTTTTTAGCTTGTTCTTTGATAATTTTCTTATTCTTCGCCACTTGCACCGACCCCCCTTTCCCTTTCATTTTGTTCCTCGGCGTGAAATTGATTTTCGGTGGTTTAACGTGCTGAAAACAACATTACATAACTGTAAAAACAACACAAAAAACTCACGAGTAATTTTTGTTGCGCTTCAATCTTACTCTTGAGCGAAGGAACATCAACTTCCGCTATTGAATTAGGATCTAAAGTGATCAGTTCCGGTTGTATCTAAAACAAACAAATAAGACTTATATTTGATACTTCTAATCACACCTTTTCCAAAAGCGATTTGACTTCTGCCTCACGTCTCTGTGATTTAGTTTGGAACGGATTTGCTTCAAGTGCGTCAAAGTTGGGCTCGCCAGCTCCAGGGACAAGCAAACTGGTGACTCCTTTCGCTGTTGCGACCCCTAAAACGTCCTCGTAAGGGCAGAAATTTAAATTTCCAATGGAAGTAACGAAGCGGTGGCGCAAATAAGGTCGTTTCGCGCGCTTCGTGCAACAATCCCTACAAATTATTGTTATTAAAAAAACAGTTGAAGTCGAGGCAGACCTGTAAACTTCAACAACATTGCCCATTCCTACAGCCAACATGTTTTTTTGTGAGAAATTTAAATTGTTTGCAGCTGTGATCAACTTGTATTCTTGGACAGGTCCTTCAAGTTTTCTAACATCCCAAATTTTGAGCTCCCTGTTGCTTGCTGAAGTTGCAAGGTATTGTCCTCTGGGGTCAACGTGTAGAGCTGTTAAGGGGGCTTTGTGACACAAAAGTTTTGCTAAAGGGTCTTTGGAGTTGGGGGACCACATAGAAACGACGCCTTTGACGTGACCAAGGCACATGACGGCGTTCCAGGGATTCTGGGCCAGCATGGTCAGCCGTCCTAGTCTTGTATTAAACTGAGTTACCAACTGTCCTATTGAGATGTCTAACCAACTCAGATAGCCTAAGTCGCTCTGAAAATAAAAATCGTCTATTGATTGAGTTTTAAACCCAAATTTAAAACCTACACATGTTGCTAACAGGAAATGATAAGGTAAAAACTCCATCCTGGTGACGTTGTTCAGTTTCTTAACACAATGCAGCTCAATCCCTTGATGGTCATACATGTAAACCCACTCTTTTTGTGCTACTGCAAACATAGTCTCCAAATGGAGCCAACTGATATCATGAACTGACTCCATAACGTTTATTTCACAGTGGAGTTTCTTTGTGACCCAGTCAAATGCAGCGACATGTCCTTGCTTCCCTCCTAGCAATAAGTGTCGACCATTTCTCGTGTATTTCATGCGGTAGGGCCCAAAATCTTCAAGCCGAAGCTCAAAGCATTTGGTGGCGGCTGTAATATCTACACTTTCTGAGATTTGTTTTTGAGTGAACTGAGTTGTGGTTTCTCCATCATCTGCCTCTAAGAATCTAAACCAAGAATTAAAGAAAAAATAGAGTTACCAATTACCCATCATCCTCTGTTAATAAAACCTCAGCTCTTGCAGCTTGTTTTGTAGCAAACTTGAAGACCTCTTCCTTTTTCTCAAACTTCTTTTGATGTATTTTTGTTTTTATCCCCGTGGAGCTAATGCCTTTGCCTCTGCCATACTTTTTAAGGAGTTCCTTAGGGATTGGAACTTTTCCTTTAAATTTGGGGTTGGGATTTGGTACTTTTACTACATATTTTTTCTTGGGTTGCGACTTTAGGGTTTCTTTGTCGGCGTTTCTTCTACCCCAGCGCTTTTGCTTTGGTTTTACATGATAGACTACAGTTTCGCGCTTTTTAGACTTGGATTTTGATGGTTCGTCTTCGCTTTTATTGAAGTATCGTTGAACCTATAAAAAGATGAGTACATTATATTCAATTTATCTCATTGCTTACCTTTCCCATGGCGGTTCGTAATCATAAATATAAAAAAATCAACCGTAGATTTTCTTTTAGGTCATATTTACACCATGTGCTCAACTGTCACAATCATACCACGGCCCTCTAGTTCAAGCTTACGTAAACAAATTAACCAGCTTTGAGCCAATGGGAGCACGTCTTTTAAGTTTTCGCAAGTTTTAGCCATTAGAGGACGCTACCATCATTATTTATTTGACATTTGACAGTAAAGGCTGATGAATTTATTTAATGCTACAGGGAAAACTATAGAAAATCTGTGAAAGTTGATGTGCCCCATCGTTTTTAGTCCTCTGGGGCAACATGAAAAACCGCAATTTTGTTTAAGGGCTCTCCAGATTTTTTGAGGTTAGCTCCTCCACCATGGACCGAAACAAGCCGGGGCAGAGCCAGAGCGCTCGCGGCCCCAAAGCCAAGATAACTCAGCAGCCTCCAGACTTGTTTATTGCGTTGGGTGCCAAGCAATCATCGCCTAGAGATGACCCCAAACGCAGCGTACCATTGCCCAAGACTACGAGTAGCTCGCTTTTACCATCAAGTTCAAGCAAAGGTCCTGATAAGTTAAAAAGGGAAGGGAGTTCTTCAAGTTTGAGTGTGCCTCCGTCTAAGAAGATGAAGGTGGCGTTACCAGGGGCGCGTCCTGGAATAGCTGGACCTTCCAGTAGTAGCATGAATCCAGAAAGGATGGGGGTTGAACCATGGGAGGCGTTGGCTGTAGATTGCGAAACTGCGGATCTGTTTGAGAATATTATGACGGCGGTTAATTCAGGGAATACTGACAAAGCTGTGAGTTCTTTTTAATTAGTTTTGTGAAAATAACAGTATTGTCTTGTAGGTTGGGTATATCCTAGGCATTATTCGTGCCCTAAAAGGACAAAGAACGAAGATTTGTAAAGTTGTGTATCTGAGTCTTCTACTGTCTTGTAGCTGTAAGCCGTCACTCTTTACTAACGAGAATGTAATCTCGGCAATAGTAGGAGTCTTACGACGCGATGTCGCTTCCGGTTTCAAAGGAGTCAACAAAAGCAACGCCTATTTTCATATCTTGTTCATGAATTTATTGACTCATGCGTTTGCTGAAGTTGGACACTGGCCTGAGGCTTTTGTCAAGGTATCTAAATTCAACTGTATCCTCCAGAAATTCACCTTAATTCTTATAGATTTACGTCGAAGATGCGGTTGCCGATCGAGTTTTCATCGATAATCCTTACTGCAAACCGTTTGTTGACAATATTGTCACAGCTTTCAACACAAAGTTGCCCCCATCCTCGTTGCTGAAATCTGAAACTTGGAATTCCACGTCCAGAGAAACCTCCAGCCCCCTTACTATAACCAGTGCGGATGATGATAGTAAAGCTGAAGGTAAATTAAAAATTTCGTTTTATTTATTACATCGTTTTCGTAATTCTTGCAGCTTTCATTGAACACAAAGCCGCCGTCGAAAATTGGAACGTGAAAGTATTCCCTCGGTTCACCCAATCGCAAGAAAGTGTTGAGAAGATCGTACTTGAAGCCATTAAAGAACAACTCGCGCGTCGGCAGCAACCCGAAACCATCACTAAAAACTTCGTCCGATTTTTGAGCATCGCTTGTGGTTTGGTTGAAATCAGAATCATTGCGGTTTCAAGAATAGAAAACTGGTTACACAACCACAAGTTGATGAAACCAGCTCAAGAACTGCTCGCGTATCTGTGCTATAACTGCTCCGCGAACTCTCAAAGAGATCTTGAGATAATAGCTCAACTCAGCAAACTCAGATTGAAGAACAAACCTATGGTTAACTACTTCAACAATTGTCTGCGTGAAATGGTGTTTTCGTTTCCTGAAAACTTGTACCCTCTTCTGAAATACACGATTTATAATGAGCTTTCAAATGCGAGGAACACAAATAATTTGATTGTTGTTGGGGCACTGTTTCAAGTGGCACCGGAGGCCAGCGCAGACGCGTTCGCCGACATTTGTCTGGTAAGTTTACCCCTCAGAAAACTCATTTTCATTCCATAATCCATAGGAGCTGTTATTAAACAAAGACGATTATCTGCGCTCACTGCGCGCTCTTTTGAAGGAAATCAACAGAGTTCTTCGCCACGACTTCAATCTCCTCAGCATTGTCCATTCTCTTCTCCGGGAACGCAAAGAATTCGCTAATAGTGTCAGAGAATCGGAGTTTCGAGAACGCATTTTTTTGTCTCTGGGTGACCTAGTTTGCATGTGCATGCTTCTCTGTGTTAGCCCCCAAGTCAGAGATGCATCCACTCAGAATAAACGGGACGTCACAGTCTTGAAAGTCTTCCAAAAACAAGTCAGTAACATTCAAAGAGAAGCAGTGACATGGTTGAACGACTCAGCGTTGAGAGTTTTCAGACCGAGCGTCAACGACTTCCATCATGTTCTTCTCAAAGTGTTGTTCCTAGAACAAGCTGAGCACTACTACAAAGTTGACTCGTGGCCTGGAGAAAATGAAAGAAATCTGTTTCTGAGACTCACGAGTGAAGCTCCGTTACTCCAAGCGACTCTTCTGAGAATTCTATTGATAGGAAACTCCAAAGAACATCCAATAAGTCCTACTGAAGCTATTGAAATTAGCGATCAGTTGATAAGAAGAGCCGCGAATTTACCACAAGACTGTGCTCCACCTTTGGTCGTTGATAATCTTGAGATTATCGGGATTTATTTTAATCTGTGCAGTTATAATTATCCAGAGAATATAACGTTGCCTGCCGGTTACACTCCACCGAGTTTGGCGATTACTGGGTTGTACTGGAAGGTGTGGTTGATTCTGTTGATCTTAGCAGCCCATAATCCCATGACTTTCGGGAATGAAGTCTGGAATAAGTACCCGACGCTGCGGATGTTCATGGAGATGTGTATCACAAAGTAAGTCGTACTGATTTTCCCGAAAATGTGTAATTTTTCTTTATTGTAGTCACTTTTCATTCCCACCACCGACGATGACGTCTTTGGAAGAAGACTTTCAATCGCGAGAACAACAAATTCTAGCTCTCGAAAAGCAAAAAATCCTAGAATTTGAGACTCATCTAGCTGCCGCGAGCACTAAAATGGAGATCACGGAACAGACTAGTTTGCTGTTACCCCAATTAATGGAACTGAGACCTGAAGGAGAGGCGAGGCGTCCTCCTCAAGGAGTACTCGACCAACTTCAGCACCTTAATAATAGTCATCGCATGGGACACCTCCTTTGCCGATCCCGGAATCCTGATTTTTTGCTGGATATAATGTCGCGGCAAGGTGGTACCGCGCATATGCCGTGGTTGGCCGAATTAGTACACAACTCAGAGGGTGCTCTGGCGCATTTACCCGTTCAATGTCTTTGTGAGTACCTCCTATCAACTGCGCCAACTGAAAAATTGACGAAACATGGCCAGTTGTTGGCACACTTGAGGACTGTGGTTAATGAAAATGATCCTCAAACTGCTTGTGAGGTTCTTGAGTACTTGTTCAGGAGGTTAACTTCCGACCATGGGGCGAGTAGAACTCAGGCGACGAAAGGGTTGAATTTAATCCTGGGACCTAACGAAGAGACTGAAACGAACAACACCAACTGGTTGACGAACTATATTAGTCATTTTCCTCATTTTACTATGATCAAGCCGGTTTTGATCCAGTTCTTACGACAGGCGCTACAGATTGAAACTAATCCCTCCAGGGTTTCAAGCTATATCAATTTTCTAGCGACCCAAGACTGTAATGACTCTTTCACAGAACTCCACGAGTTGATCGCAGATTTATCTTCGGTTATTATAGAAAGACACAGTGTCGCCTCGTATGTTCTTCCAGGTCCGGAGAACCAAACTTTGAAGAATCTTCTCACGATCTTCACAACACATATCCAAAAAGCACAGGAGTTCTCTGAAGATATTTACAGTTCTCTGCAAAACTACAGCGAGTACGTGTTGGTCACTTGGGTGTCTGGCGAACAATGCCACATGCAAACTTTGGTGATTCACGCAGCCATCGTTCTTCTTACTTATGGCCCATTAGAACATTTCGAACCATTCGACACCCTTTTAAACTTCTGGTTTCCTGAAAACGGGGAACATCCCCAAGCCCTCACCCCCGATACCAACGAATCAACGACTTATTTGCCAGACTGGATGAAACTAAGAATGATCAGATCGAACGTTCCTCGACTGGTTGACGCGGCAATTGAAAAATTAGAGCCTCCGAAATTGGTTCTTTTTATTCAGTCGTTCGGAATTCCAACGACATCGATTAGTAAATTGTTGAATACTTTAGATAAGGCGACTCTTCTAGATCCAAAATTGGTCGTTGATTCAGTTTTGGATAAGACCTACATGATACAGTTGGTTGAAGTGCAAAACAAGAGAGGGGCGATCGGTGGAGAAACTTTCGTTAAAGCTATAGAAATGCAAATGCCTGTCGTTCAAGATGTTAACGTAAAGATTGAAGTTGAGGCGAAGAAAGTTTTACCGGGATTGGTAAAGAACCAACACGTTGCAACCAAGAATGAGAATGTAGTGACTTTGTTGAATAACATCTTCAGTCCGAATTTCTCTGGGGAGAAAAATAAGGACATCTTGAGTTTAACTAAGGTAAGACGTGTGTTGGGTCTTCGTAACTCTTCAATTAACATAAATTGCAGATGTCGTTCAACAAGGAAACTTTAGACGCAGTATTCAACTATTTAAAATCCCTTCCAATAAACTACATAACTCCCGTTCTTTTGAAATACAATTCCGTGGCCCCACTCATGCGACTGCTGTTTTCAAGTAAAAACGTCACTGACAAAGAAATGATCACCATGGCAACAAACTTCTTGAACCAAATGGCGGATGAGCACAATTCCACGTACGCTGTACTAAAAGAGTTCCTCAAACAAAGCCAGAAGGCGGGACAAAAGAAAATCAAAAAAGAAGAAACGATGGAAGTTGATGGTAGTGCTGATAACTTGGGAGAAAATCTAGGGACAATGTTATCAGAAGCGAAGTCGCAGGAAGAGAAGACTGGGCTCCTTGTCGACTGGTTGTCAACAGTGGAATTAGAAATTGCTAATTCGCAGAAACAGAAATTACAAGTAAGTTTACGTCTTCAAAACCAACTTGTTACGTTACGATTTTTCCTTGTAGAAAGACCTTCTGTTTTCCAAAGAAAGTCTCTCATTTAGACCGTTGTTGATGTCATTGGTACTGCAAAGAGCCAGCTGGCAGAGTCTCAACAGTATCATGAACTACCTTCTGAAAGAAGACACTTCTGACATCTGTCCGGTCTCTGCTCTTGATTTTTTATGTGCGCTAACACAAAGCCCCAAATTGTGGCAAGGGCGCGATAAAGCCATCCCCAAACACTACCACTCTGAGGATGTTTTCGAACTAGGAAAGGACAAGGTAGTACCACAGCATCACCACTCATTCTTATCATTGAATTTCAGGCTTTAATTTTGATGAAATATATCCTTGAAGAAAGCAAACAAAATGCGAGTAACTGGAAGAAGAAAATGGAATCACGTCTGGTACTACTCCTCAAGTGCATCAAAAGCTGTGCTTCGGATATTCTTCGGGTTTTGTTGGAAGAATCTGATGGCAATGTCCACTCGAGAGAGCTTCTCTTAATGATTTATATGTCGTTGCCGTCATCAGGGCAGGATCTGATTAGTTCCAAAGGAGACATCTCCAAGGAGGCGTTCGCGAAGAATTGTCCCAGTTCGGCTGACGAAATCTCGCATTGCTTGCTAAGTGCTCTTGCTGCAACTCCACGGAGTAAAGACTGGCCACGGAAAAGTCAAGATTTGGAGCTTTGTGCCAGAAAATTAGCAGCAACACATCCTATTTTGGTCTTGCGACAACTCCCTATGTTGGCTGGAAGCTTGAAAGGACGAGCACAGTACGATTACGGTGTCTTGAAGAACAGAGGACACTTATTGTTGTTTGGGCAAATTTTGGGGCTTCTGGAGCTGTTACAACCGACTGTCTTTGAACAAAGTTTAACATTATGCGACATTCTGGACTCGTACTTCTTGCTGTTGCAGTACCATGGACATGGTAAAGACTTGTCGATTTTAATCCAAAGAATGATTACTTTTATCCAACACTGGATGACGCACGACATCAAAGCTGCTTCGCGGTATTTACAAGAACACGGATCGGTTTTGATGTAAGTATCATGTTAAAACTCCGCGAGTTTAATTATTGAAATTTGCAGGGACATCCAAATGGTACAACCGGGAATTCGACCTCTTTTGTGCAACGTTTCTTTACCGGTGGGTGATGCAAACACTCCTCCTGAGCTTTTGGTGCGCACTGCTATGTCACCTATGATGGATCCTTTGCCCCCGCATTGGCCCCAACTGTTATCGGCGTTACAATCTTCAGAAAATTTGACGGTTCTCCAAGAACTCGACCATATAACTAATAAAAAGCCACAGCTTCTTGAAGTTCCGTCTCAATACTTGTACAACTACATCGGTTCGTCTAGTGGTAACGTGAGGACTCTTGCGCTATCACTGATAGTGAGGTGGTTGAAGTATAATCCGAAAGCCGCGTCGCAGGCTTTACCTGCAATTCTTACTTGTTTGGACAGTAAAAATGGAGATGTGGTGGCGAGTGTTTTGGACAAACTGTCTGATTTAGTTTCGGTGATGCAAGAGTATGGAAAGCTGATATTGACCAGAGTATTCCAGTTGGGGATGGAGTCTACTTTAAATACCACCACTAATATAACGAAAAGTATTTGCTTGCTGAATTTGCAGTCGGGATGCTGATGAATTAGTTTTTAATTCAAAATAAATAATTTTATTTTCTAAATGTTGTAACAAAACTCTTATAGATCCCAGTCCATGTTATCAATATCCTCATGGCTTTCAAATATTGAAGCTGGCGCTTTGGAAGTCGCTGGTTTATCAGGAGCTACCAATTTTTTGAAATTAAATTTCTTCTTTGGTAACTTTTCTTCCATTTTAGGTTCTTCAAATACCTTTTTTACAGAGGTTTGGGTACTTGTCACAACATTTGCGAAAGAAATATCACTAATTTCTTCATCTTCAAAAAATTCAAGTGGTCTTGTATGTTGTACAAGCTCCTCTTCACTCTTCCTTGGAACTAAAGAAATGTCGCATATATCGTCTTCATTTTCAAAAATGTTATCAGTTGGTTCTATATTTTGTTTAACTGGTTTAGGAACTTCAATATTCCTTGCAATGGTGGAAGCATCTTCACTGTGAGTTATCTTATTAGAATCTTCGATCTTTGCCCCAGGTTCTTCATTTTCTTTCGAAATGAATCTAAATTTGCATAACTTGTTTCTTATTTTTGTTCTTTGCGACAGCACAGGCACACTGGCACTTTTAATACATGTTTCTTGCCCAGGTGATTTTGATAATGGTTGATTTTTAGGTGTATCTGGGACTTGGTTTAGGACTTTTGACGAGCCACAACTTAACCTTTTTCCCGCCTCAACAGTTTCTTCATTTTGGCAACTGGAAAATCTTGTGTTTTCGTCTTGCAACAATCTACAACTTGGACCTGGTAATACTGGCGCATTGGCACTTTTATCGCATGTTTTTTCCTGAAACGATTTTGATCTAGATCGATTTTTAGGTGGATCTGCGATCTGCTTTTGTGCTTTCGACGAACCACAGCCAAACCTGTCATTGGTTTCTTCATTTTGGCCCCTAGGAAATCTTGCTTGGTTTAATTCTGATTCTTCCGGAGTTTGTTCAGTCTTTTCACCGTCGAAACGCTCCTTATCAACTTCTTTTTCCCTTGGTTTTTCGGTTTTAACTTTTGGCGTATTGTCTCTTGGTTGCGATTTTCTTTGCGGATGATGTTCTTTCTGGAGTAAATCATTCAAATCTAGCTTTTTAAGGACGACTTCAGCTAGCTCTAAGTAGTTTTGTTTGGCATTTTGGGGAAAATCTTCTCTAAGATTGAAACTTAAATTGAAAACAGAAGATTCGGGCTCCATTGCAGTCTCAACTAATATCACAGCTATTACAGCGTCCATGATCGAGACTTCTTCGTGGAACATGAGCCTTGCATGACCTTGCGACAATCTTAATTAAATTTTTAAGGTAACTCATTTTTGTTACTCCCAGAACTTACCTAACTAAGCTATCAAGAAGACGAACGGTTGTTCTCGCTTTATTTCGATAACTCTTTCTTCTTTGAGCTTGGTAGTAACCACTCAGGATCTTATTAGAGTCTTCGGTCAACACAGGATGAATTTTTTTAATGACAGCGAAGTAAGCCTTCAAATAAAACCATGAACTGTGAAAAGAAAGGTTTCCTCTTACCTGTAATGTCTCAATAGTCCAGTTAACACTATCGCTAAACTTGGACGAATTACAATCAGAAGAATTTAAAATGTAATCAGCTAGATGGGAATCCCACTCTTCATCAACTTTGTCTTTCAGGAGTAGCACTAAGTCGAACCGACTTAGCAACGGACTAGGGAGAGCAACGTTCATAGTTAAAGGCTGAAAACGATCTAAATTGCCTTTAGGATTAGTAGCAGCCAAGATCGAACACCGCGTGCTAAGTTTGCAGACTATTCCTGCCTTTAAAAACGATGAAATTTTACGAAAAAAAAACAATAAAACTCTTACTTTAGCTACACTGATTGTTTGTTGTTCCATAGCTTCATGTATACTCATCCTATCATGTTCTTTCATAGTATTGAACTCATCAATACAGCAAATACCTCCATCTGACATTACAAGAGCTCCTCCCTCTAGTTGCCACTCCCCGTTTTCCTGAAACTCCGCCTTGATTCAAGTTCAAACACCAATAAGAACGTACCATAACCGCTGTTACTGTTAAACCAGCAGCTGTTGAGCCAACTCCAGTTGTTAGCACAGATCTAGGGATAATTTTCGAGGCAAATCTAAGGAGTTGAGATTTGCCAGTGCCGGGATCGCCCACTAATAACATGTGGGGTTCTGTGCGGACTCTGACTCCAGTATCAGAGTTGTTGTGGAGGTTGCTACCACCAGCTAAGACGACAGCTGTTGCTAGTTTTACTATGAACAGTCCAAAAATCTAGAAAACTTTTTAGCTAGCCAATTAAAAGTCTCAAAGGCGTGATTTATTAACCTCTGGACAAATAGACTTTAAGATCATGTCTCTGGCAGCCAATGGGGTGTCGTTGTAGGTTTTCCAGAACGCCTGGAACATTTCTCTATGTTCAGCCGTGAGGGAAAGAATTGAAGTGCTGTTGTTGTTGACATGGACATGGTTGGCTTTGAGAACCAACTCCATTTCCATTTCTTTTCCAACCATAAAAGGTTCGTGTCGTAGTTTAACAAATCCACTGAAAATAGCAGTTGGAAAGCTGTGTGAAAACAGACAATGCTACCAACCACACGGTGACATTATCTCCAGGTTTGCATGTATCCACCAAATCATCTTCTAAGGTAACCCACATACTTTTTGGAACTGATCCAACATCTAGTTTGCTGACAGTTTCTTGTATTTTGACCTCTTGGTAGTCTTTGCAAAACTCAGCATTGAGTTCCCCCATGGAAAGTATCGTCGTTCCTTGACATCCTTCAGGATTTTGGCACTTTTTGGGGGGTTTGATGATGTTTTTCAAATGATATTGTGCATTTACAGTCATGAGATTCTTGCATTTCGCACAAACATACTGTCGTTGATATTCAAACATTTTTACAGCTGTTATCCTAAAAACAGTGCCTTTCTTTCAGTTAGAATAAACTGAGGTAGTGCAATTAACCTGAGACCTGCAAAAACTTGTCATAATCGTCGTTTTGGGGAAATTTAATTCTGTGCAACTCTGGGTATAACGGCAAGCCAAAAATCCGACATTTCGCGTGTTTTTTGAAAAGGTAATTCTCCTCTGACTGTTGAATTAAATTTGTTTGCACATTGAGAAGAGCTTGGTCCCATTGCTCAAGTGAATTTTCCGGCTGTGCGAGGAAACTATTTCCTAAATTGGGGTCATTTCCCGACAATTCTACAAAACTACAATCAGGCTGGAAAAAATTGTGTACATAACACCTGCACTTACTCGATGTTGACAGAAAAGTGTTTGTTTTCGTCACAGTCACTTAAAATTTCAATTATCAGCTTCTGATAGTTCGACAATAAGTAATTATCATACATTTTGCTCGTTTTAAGGTGAGAAAAACGATAAAACTATAGTTACAACTTGGTTATTCAGGAGGTTAAAATTTGACGTTTGAAAAAACATAGGGATTTTAGGTTTAATGTGTCAATGACTTGTGTGAACTTGCTGTGGAACTAGCGCCGTGAAGCTCGCAAAATCCTCTCCACTAAGTCCGTTGCACATAGCCGAATGTAACATTCTACGACTTGTATAACTGGTGGCCTAGTTCAAATGTCAAGAAATGTTCCCGAGTGCGAAAATCTTTCATTTGACTTTTGCTTATTTGTATTTGTATTTGATAACATTTTCTAACGTAAAATGAGCCGAGAAAAAGAATGACCCAACCGTAAATCTCAAATAGTTTCCGAGATATTTAACTTTAATAATTAGGAAAAAATGAGGAAAAATGAAAATCAACTTTTCCTAATTTGTATCTTAAACATTCCCAAGTTGCTATGGAAACAAAGCTATTCTAACATTCTGTATCGAAATGGATATTCTAGCACTGAAAACGAATTGAAAAATAGCGAAAATAACTCTGTTACGTGAACAAATTAGGAAAAATAATATGAAAACCTCGTTCATAAGGCCATTTAGGCACTCATCCATTATAAAACTCGCGGCTTTGCCGCTCGTTTTATAAACTTGGATTCGTGCCTAAAAAATTGCCTTATGAAACTCGGTGTTTTAATATACTATTCCGAAACTTTGATCGGCCATAACTCAGTTATTTGCTGTCGGATCTGAATTGAAATCCCAGATTTGCAATCTGCGGAAAGTTCTGCATACACTGATGTATAAAAACGCAGGTTTACTTTAAAAAATAAGCGAGATATAGATACCAGTTGTTTGGCATAGTTTTAGCCATGAATTTGCGCGAAAATTTGCAAATTTCCACTGAAGTAACGGCAGTGACAATTTTTTTGCATTTAGAAAGCGTTGTTGTCATGGAAATGTAGCACAATTTATTTATGGTCTCTAGAGAATAATAGAGTACTTTATGTCTCAAATGAGTGAAAAAACACCACTCGATTAGTGCATTTTGGATAGAATATCATTTTATTCATTCGGCTGTGTGTAACGGATTTGGTGGTGCGGATTTAGGAACACGGCGCTAACTTCATATTAGTAAAATGTGAATAAAATAAACAAATCTCCATAGGTTTTATTTGAAACTTAAATAATAAGTCCAGGGTCCCAAAACGTGAAAAACTTTTATAATTATAAAACCTCCAATTTAAATTGGGCCGCCCCGTCGTTACGATTGTGACACCGATGACATTACATGCAATAGAGGTTAGAGCAACATAACCTCATCTGTCACAACAGATAGTAAAAATGGATTTAAACAAAAAGTTAGCGTCTTTGCAAGAAATTTCAAAAGCACAGTTGTCGAAAATTCTCAGTGTGGTGTCCACGTCAAAATACATTGTCCTTGAACAAGATATAATTCGCCCCCTAGAAAGAGTATGTGGCGTCAAATGGTTAAAGTAAGAACCCTCAACTCTATAATAAACTCTAATTTTAATTTATAGAGGGAACGGAGTCGAGAAGATATTTAAATTAGAACCAACTTGCCCAAACTTTGGAGAATATTCCGTTTTCTACATGATTTTTAGCAAACTATCTACATTCAAGCAAGTGGTAGATCAAATTCGCTCGCAAATCAACCAGGAGAACCCAGTGGTAAACAAATTTCACATAATTGTGGTGCCACGTCTTTTAAATTATTTCCAAGATGAACTAGAGCAGTTGGGACTGTGCTCTGTTATCAAATTACACTCTTTTCAATGGTTCCCTGTACATTTAGATACAGGAATTTTAAGTTTAGAGCTTCCCAACATTTATAAGAATTTGTTTCTACAACTTGACTACACATTTTTGCCTCCTTTATCAAGATCTTTGTGGAACCTTTTCTTTGTTATTGGTAGACCAAGATTCATTGTAGCCTTAGGCGAATATTCCAATAAGATTTTAACACAAGTCGATTTATTCATTGAAGATAAAGGTGATAGTGATAGACTTGACGCTGATATCGGTGGTTTGGTTATTATAGACCGCAATTTCGACTACCCTAGTGCCTTACTGACGCCAGGCACATATGCAGCGCTTCTTAACGAAGTTTATGGTGTTAATGCAGGAATCTGCGAGTATAAAGACCAAAGCGAGACCATGGAAGGCCGTCTTAATCCCATCATAAAGAAACAACCAGTTAGTTTCACTTTAGACAGCAACCAAGACTCGGTTTATGCAGACATAAAAAATCGTTATTTCACCGAAGTTACATCAGTCTTAAGCACTTTGACCAAGCAACTTAAAACTGAGAAGGTCCAGTCCAAAGAAATGGCATTGGATGAGATAAAACGTTACGTCCAGACACAGCTGCAGGCTACAAAATCGCGGAAAAAATTCATTACTAATCATTTATTAGCTGCTGAGACCATAATTAACGTTCTTGGATCGCGATATGAAGCCCAACAAGAAGTAGAATCGAACATTTTAAGAGACACGAATAAAAGCTCAAACTTCAGTCACTTAGAAGAGAGTCTGTGTGTGGAAGACGACGAATGCGTGACTCTACGTCTCTTCTGTTTGCTGTCCATCACCCAGAAGCTGGGCGAAAGCGAAGTCAAGAGCTTTTGGAGGAAGTTTCTCCACCAGTTCGGATTTTCACGCAGCTTTGCGTACAGACATTTGATTAACGCGGGTTTTATACCAGAGCCTGTTGTTTCAAGCAGTAACATCCCCAGCAAGCTCCGTCTGCCGAAATTTACCACGAAAGAATTCTACAGCAACGCGAATAAATTTAAACAGATTCCTCCCAACCCAGAAAAAATTAACTTGAAGTTTCCTACCTGCGCTAGTTATGTTTTTGGGGGAAGTTACATTCCGCTCATCACGCAAATTTCCAGTATGATTTTAAATTCCACTCCGATTGAAGATATTAAGGCGAAACTAGGGGGATTAGGGGCCATGAGTGTCAGGAGTGACATGGGGTACCCTTTACAAAGTCGATCTCTACTGGTTTATGTGATTGGAGGAATTACTTATGCAGAGGTTGCAGCGTGTAACCTGTTGGAGACTTTAACAGGAGCTAGGATCGTTATTTTAAGTGACCGAATTGTTAGTGGAAATGATTTGATGAAAGGGATTTTGTCCTAGTAGTGAGGCCTTCCCAAGTGAGACTGTGATAAGTTTTTATGCTAATTAGTTTGTATTAATAAATATTTTTGTATTATTCTTCTGTCAGGTGAAAAGATTGACTGGAATAAAATATGGTGGTAATTAAAAATATAACAATTTTATTATTAAAAATTATATCTAATGTGATGTGAGACGTGATGTAAAAACATGTTATCATAATATTAAATCTTACGATCTAATCAGGCAAGAAGTCTACAATTAGAATAAATTATCCATAATGTACAAAAAGGCTTAAAAAGCGTGCCCAGATAAATAAATACATAAAAAGTCGACTTAAAAAACAAAAATTTGTACACTGGGAACAATTGGAGCGAAACAATGATTTAGTACCACAAATTTCTGAAAGATTTCGATCATAAGCAACTTCCTAAAATATATAAAGGCAACAATTTTCTTATATACAAATAAATAATGATGATAAAATTAACAACAAAACTATGACTAGTCATTATGACCTATGAGAAACATTTATAAACAATTAAAAACTACAGACGTTATTCTAAAAGATAAATAACATTCAATAGCAAGTAAAAAATAAAAAAATAAAATATTTAATATCACCCATTTCTGAAATTAGTTTTTAATATTTTCAACTGGCTTCTTCCTTCGCCGACCTCCTTCAAGAAGATACGACACATCCAACGCTTGTTTGGTTGGCATTTTGCTTAAGAGATTCAACAGGATTTTATTTAAACGAGCTTTTTGCTCTGAGGGGGTCTAAAAATCGAAATGAAAAACTACCTCAACTGTGTTTCTAACTTACTCTAACAACAGGCACATGTACAGGCATCGCTGGGATAACAGTTTCTCGGGATTCGTCATTTTCTTGAGGCTTTCGTCCTCTTGGCTTTATCATAGCCGGATCCAGATCATGAGGGGTGTAAGTCCGTGAAACTTTCAGTCTCGTTTCGAATCTCTCGAAAACGAAACTCTTCGTACAAATCGGGAATTTCGACTTGGCCACTTTGCTGAATAATCGCGCGGATTTATCGACTCGGTATTCACAGATGTAGATGTGTTCTTCGGGGGCGCCGATCGGGCGTCCTTTACAGAAGGTGTTCAAGTCCATGACCCAACAGTGAGAGATTATCAGTTCAACAGGGACTGCTTCGTACAAAGGTACGCGCATGACTTCATTCGAGAAGAATCTAAAATTTAAATTAGTTTAAGTTTAATGAAAAATTTGAATCTTACTTTCTTGTGGGCTCATGATACGTTTCGTGAGGTCTTAGATAGTGGTGACCGTACGCGAACCGTTTTCCAGTTTCGGAGTCTTTCCATAGACGCTCGATCCGGAAAATATCCAACTCCGAGTAGTCAATTTTACCAATTGTGTCGTAAGTGTGCTTGCGATCTGTGCCAGGGATTGGAATATCACGCAGGACGTAGACAGTATCACCTTGTCTTAGTTGCAAATCACCACGTAAAAGCGTCATGTAATATCTACAAAATTTACGACTTAACGCCACGTCTTGCAGAGAAAAACCACAAACCTGTGTCCATGCTCGGTGAATTCATCGAGCGGAATCTCATAGTCCACTTCCCTAGGAACGCATTGCTCGCAGTGATAGCTATCGGCCGCAACATCAGCTTTAACGCACTCGCTGTGTTGCCAGACCATGCAGCGTTCGCACTGAATCATCAAACCTTCGTCACGAGGCATTCCACAAATACACCGAATGATGTCCTCCTCTTCATCTGCATAAGTGATGTTAGCATGACAAGAGATTTAACACAAACCTACCTTTACTCCTACTCTTATTTGAGACGAAGTTCGGCGCCGGTTTCTTTCCCAAAGCGTCCTCAAACTTAGGCAGACTCTGTTGTTTTGTTTCAGCATAAATCTTCTTGAGTTTGATGGCGGCGACACCCACTTCGTTGGTGCGTCCGTAAAAACGCAAGTAATTAGCAAACAAACGATTCATGTCAGCGTTGAAGCTCTCAGGCGTGAGATACACGCCCGTCGCGATGTTCTGCTCAATTGTACTGAGATCGATGGGATTTGTAATCCGTTGGTAGAATTCAGGTACTTTTCTTTTAGATGGCATTGTCATGAAGAATGTGCTCAAGGATTCATTATTTTCATCTACAACACGCAATTAAGGAGAGAAAAACATTGAATTAACTCACCTTTGGCTTTCGTGAGGATGTTCCAAATATCTCTTAACACCGACGCGAGTTTCACTGTTTTATTCAATTCGGGATTGTCTTCAGCTTGGGCTAAGCGTCTCGTGCGGATGTTGCGTGGTTTTTGTAGCGCATTCAAGTGGTTGATGAAGGCTGCACCCTGATTTGTGGGCGTCATCGCCTGTTGACGGGGCACTGCCACGGAGTTTGTAGATCTGTCGCGGAGCTTCTTTACCTTTGATAGATTCCTCAACAAGAAACAGTGGTGTTCAAGAATGAAGCACTTCTGTTGGTGGCTCATCGGTTTAAACTGCAAGGGTGGTAGAATCGGTACCGTTGGTTGTGGCAATGGTACGTCTTTCACGTTTGTGGTTCTCTTCGCTTGGTTTTTTCTAGGTCTTCCCACTCTTCCTGGTTGGTGCTTGGTTTCTTTAGCTTCAACCGGTAGTTGTCGGACTCTTTGTGATTTCCCTCCGATAACTCCTCGGCACATCTCACTGCCACATTTGCACTCTTGGCCCTCCGCTGGGTTAAACAGCGAGAAGTTGTAGTCGTAGGTTAGTTCTTCTTGACCATTGATGTCTCTTAGCGCGAAAAGGGCCATTCGAAATTGTCCATTAACAGACCACTTTTGCATCTCGCAGTTCGGTTGACACGAGTGATTCACAAAGCGCCCATCACCTCCCATTCTGTGCCCATCGATGACCAAACCACCATCCAGATGCAAGCAATAATGATGAGTATCATTTCCGTAGATCGTAGCCATGCGTTCTTTGAATTCTTGGTCTGATACCACCTCCCCGACGTACTCCAAGATGAACTCTCCGGATTTAATGGGGAGTTTAGTGCGCACACCCCAACCCTTGTGGATCAAACAATAAGACTTAAGTTACAATACAACGAAACTTACCTTATCCACAGTCATGAATTTTTCGAGACCTGGTGCCCATTCGTGTCTCTGTATCTTCTGATTATGGCATTTATGACTCGCAGGACACTCGGCGAGGACTAATCTGTTTATGCAGTCGTCGCCACAGTTAGACAGTGGCGTACAGTTACACGGTTGTGGTTCACAAGCCCCTGTCGTTGTTTTGACGTTATAAACGTTCGTTCTGATTTTTCTGTAATTCCACGAAGGCACGACGTCTCTCCCAGGAAGCTGAGAATGATTGTGCTGCCACCACAAATCGTATGGCAACTGAAATGGCAGCTTTCGGCACCGTAAGTACTTGCCGCAGTGATAAGGGGGCGGCAGCAAGCCATAAGGGTGCTCCGAGGGGTTGTAGGTCAAACGAGATTTCGCCACGTTATCATTGCGCTTGATTCGAATTGTTTCACTAAAAAAAAGTCAGTTTTAGGATGTCCCGATTTGATGTGAAGTAATAAAAATTTGACATTTACTCACTCGTCTTCCTTGAAATAGTCGGAGAACAGTCCGGCCGCCAAATACCGCTTCCTCCACCTCGGCGCCTTTTTGTTCTTCTTCATTTCATCTCCCGACGCCGACGCCCGTTCTTCCCTTAATCTTCGTTCAGTGAGCGGCTCAATGCTACTAGCAGGTGACACATCGCGGAGTTTCCGTTTAGGATATCCATTCAAATTATCCACAACCTTTTCAGTACACCGTTTTCTTTTCTTCTTATCTAATCTAGACCTAAGTCGTTCTATGCTTGCTTCCAACGAAAGTTCATCCATATCACCACTATCTCCCCTATCTTCTATTCTTTCGTCTTGAGGTAAACTATCGCATTCGCTCATAACCTCCCATTTCGACATAGAATCTTCAGATTTAGTAATATCAGATCGTTCAGTTCTTTGTATGAATTTATTGTATTCTTCTCCGTCTTTCGGGACGCGATCACAGTTAATCACCGGTTTCTCTTCTTCAGGTTCTTCAACAGCCTCGTCTAAAGTCACAACCGTTTTCTTCTTTTTCTTTTTGACTGTTGGAAAGCCAGTCCGGTTGATGGCTCTGCGTTTTCTTATTTTCTTCTTAGCAGCGTCGGTGGCGCTCTTCGTGATTTCTTGCTTTATCAAAAAATCGTTGACTTTGACCACAGCCTCCAGAATCTCTTCATGAGCCTCGTTCTTCTTCGGCTCTGCAGAGTTAGCTACTACGTTTCGGTTAGATAATCCTCTCTTCATCTTCAGTTCAGAAATAAGAGTTTCTAGAGACAGTTTCGGTTTGAGTTTCGGATGCTCCACAGTCGCGGGAGACGCGCTAGTTTTAACAGGCGGATTTTCTTTCTCTTTGTTGATAATTTCGAGTCTATGGCGCTTCTTCGGAGTAGTTGCAGTAATCGAGTTGTTGTTAGAGTTGGTCTTCTCTTCTTTCGGCACAGCTTCTTCTGCTTTCGTCTGTTTGACGTTGGATTTCCCGTCTGAGAAGAGATAGTGCCGTTTTTTCAACGGCAATCGCTGCTCGTTTACACTTGTGACTTTATTGACAGTTGCGTTGACGTTAACTTTCTTCTTTTTTCTCTCCGTGTGCTCGGTGGTTTTCCGTTTCTTCGACACTTTCTTCGCCGTTTTCATAACTTCGGGGACATTTTCTTTCGGTGGTTTGCTCGAACCTATCACACAAAACTTCACAAAATCCGCGATCAACTTATCGATTTCTACAACAACTTTATTGGGGTCACTATTGCTTGTGAGTGGTTTAAAAATCTTGATTTTGTACTTTTTATGTTTCTTATGTTTGTGCCTGCTGTGCATGACTTTTAAATTTTTTAAGGTCGTGTATTTCACTTTGGTATTGTCTATTTTATTTTTTGAAACTAGTACGGGCCTGTTTTCCACTTTAGATTTAGTTTTATTGTCTGTGTTTTTGTCCGGTGGTTTTATTTCAGTGTTCGCAGGTTTGTGTTTCGGTGGTCTTCCTGGTCCTTTCTTGATTAGAGGTGGTCGTCCGACTTTTCTTCGCGGTGGATAAAGAACTCGATCTGTGTTGCCGTACAAGAGTCGGTCGAATCTGTTTGAAGTCACTGATAGTTTGGTCACTTCTTTAGTTTTAACTGATTTAGATTTGTCGCACTTTGTGTCGGATTTGGTTTTCTTGGTTTCTTCTTTGTTCTTGATTTTCGTGTTTGGGGAGAGAGTGGGTTCGGGGCTTGAGACGTGGTCTGGACTGTTTTGAATTCCAGAGTCTGGAGAAACGTTCGGATCGCCACAGTATTCGTTATTGAGAGATTTGTTTTGGGTTTTAGTTTCTGGAGGTTTGTGGTCATTTTTCCTAGGTCTTCCTCGTTTTCTTTTGACTACGTCTACTTCAGTGTTATTGTTATTGCTATTGTTGTTACTATTGTTATTAATACTAGTTTGAGTTTCACCGTTTAAGAGTAGAGATTTGTTTCCGTCGTTTGTGGGTGGTATGATGGGACATGGTGCATTTAACATTTGAGTTTGAGCAACGAACTGTTGTAATAAGCTATTCGCATAAAGCGTTGATGGATTAGGTGGTGCATGAGATTCAGATTCACTGGAGCTCTCAGTGGTCCTTTGGATTAATGCATTTACTGCTTGTTGCGGTAGTTCCATGTCAGATCCTGACATATCACCTGTTTGTGGCGAACTTTTATCAACTCTATTACATTCGAAGTCGGCGAAAGCATCGCATTCCTGCTGATCTGGTAAAATGGCGGCAAGATCTTCTTGTCTGATTTCCTGCAAGCTACAAGACGCCAAGATCGCTCTATCTGCATCTGATTCCTCCGAATCCGAACTGGAATAGGTAGAACCTCGGGACAAAGGCAACGACGCCGCCATCTGCAACGAAAATATTTACTCTAAGTGCATCAGTTGAAGCCCTATGGGATTTTTAACTGTACGGTAACTTCATACCTGGATCGATAACTTGATATGAATCACACATTTCGCGTGGAAATGCATGCACGCACATTAAGGGCACAGGGAAACCGATTTTTTTTTAGTTCGTTTAGGCGCGTACTTTCACGGCGTCGTCGACTCTTACAACAACTATTTTACATCGACGTAGAGTCGCTTAACCCTCATCGAGGGTGTCCGGAAGGGAGACGGACGTCGTGCATTTGAATTAGATCGAGGGAGACCCGATATCACGCGATATCGTATACATGACGCCAGGTGCAAGCTACAACGAGCAAGGTGTTCTGACAAACGAACACAAAAAGAAAATGCAGGAAAACAACACGAATAACGGAATGTTAGAAAATTTTGGTAACGGGAGTGCGAAAATACTGCACCAAACCGGCGATAACAGCGAATTCTGTGTAATCACTACTGATAAGTGTATAGAATGGAAGGTCTATTGTGGTATCAAAAGCAAACAATTGTCATGAGTGCAATGGTTGAACAGTATCAGCGTTTTTTTTTCAGTGACTGCAATTCATCCAGGAAGGAATCTTACAGTAGAATTCAGTTATAAAGAGTTCGCTGTGCTCACTTGTTCGTTATGTACGTACGGCGGTTATTTTTTATCGTTTCTACTGGGCCATAATTTACATAATAATAGCTTAATATGGGGTCACAGATGTCGACCATCCCCGGCAAAATTAGAGTTAATACATCCTGCAAAATTCTAGAGATCTGTCCATCGCAACAATAAATATCTCATTTATGAATCATGACCACAGATTGTCATTGGAATGAAACCGTCTTTTTTGAAATGTGGTTTCCAAAATAAAATATGTAAATATAATCTTCATTCTTTTTTCTAACCGCAGTGAGACTAGTTCCTTGTAGGCGCCACATTAGCTACTTATATCAAATGATAAACAAAAAACCTGAAACATACGTTTCTCTGTCAACAATTTTTTATACAATTCGGTGTCGTCTATTAAACTGCAGAGGCGTGGAAAATTCTATTGACTTTAACGAATTCTTTCTAGTCATTGAAAAAACAATGTGAATACCCTCAGGACGCTGTTAATTAATCAGGTTTATTGCTTAACACTGCGAAGTTATGTAGACCGCATCTGAGATGTTAATAACCATTTTGTATGGGTGTGAAGTGTGCAAAAACTACAAAAAATAGGTGCTTGTTCAACAAATTACTCGAGTTAAGTACCGAATTATGTAACTGCATTGTTAAAATAATGTCATATTCACACTTCGTCGCGTTTGGTTAACACATACCGAAGCCTTTCTCCACCACGCTGCGTTCCAGTCTAGACTAGACAAATTAACTAGTTGAAGAGATTACTTTGGAAAATTGTTCGTAATGATAACAATAATTGAAAGCGACTCACTATAGCGCGAAATAATGATACATTTCGCGGTTTATTGACTCGAAAACTACCACACATTTACGACATTTTAACAAATTATCAACTGACTTGTGTAACAGATGATGGGTACAGCATGACGCAAACACAAGCGACAAAAAATCTTTCTCAGCAGATGACGAATATGCAGAATATTTCGGTGGATTTCTTCTAGAGGGAGTGAAGACAGTTCATTAGAATAAATGACGTATGATGGGAATATAATAAATCCCGCGTCAGTTGTTTATTTTTGTCCGGCAATTAATGGTGCAAGATGTTATTTTGTAATTATCATTGATCATCTTCTTGCGCTTTGTTCATCGCAATCATTTATCATGATGTTTTTGCTGAGCGCAATTTGCTGCATCCGGAAAAAGTTTCAGACTTGATACTGAAGCTCTCCTAGTCTATTTTGTTACGCGAAAATTGTTGCCATAGTTGGACATCGTCCTGCGAAGAAAAAGATTGTTCGTCTAGAGCGAGTCTTAAGCCTTGTAAAAACAATCCAATAATGTCATCATAAAATAATTGACGATTCGCTTTCGCTTGGAATAGGTAGTTTGCTGGCATCGTGAGAGCCAAGCCTTGGACGTAACGTGTGAACGTGCATTTCGATCGTTGAATTGATTGCTTTCTTGCTTTATTCGATTGCCCATATATGAAAATGTTAGAAGCCAGCGCACGTTATGAAAGTGCACACCTTTCCTTGATATTTATGAATGTGCGATCTAATTGCAGCACAAACCCTTGAGAATGCGACGTAGATAACATCTTCTTATTAACATTTCTTCCGATCTTCAAGACCGTGGCACCTTTCACCAAAGGAAGTTCAACCTTCTTCCCCTTCCTTCAAAGCCCCTGAATTGAATCGCAGGCCCCCAAAAAGCTCCCGCTGAAAAAAGCGACTCAACTCGTTTCGGCAATATATCACCTGTAAAATCAGCCCACGTCGTGATAATATGACGTCTTTTTCTCTCTCTCGTGGTGACATTTTATTTCTTGCGAACAGCATCCGGCTGGAGCAATTAATTAAGGCGGGGTAATGAAAGAGCAATGGTCCGGTTGAGATTCGCGCGCCTTCAGTTCGAGACAACAATGTTACTTGCTGGCCTTGACTTCACCGAGAGGAACGGGTCGCATTTACTGATGCATTACCTCCGGAGCCGGCACTGGAGCTCAATTTCCTGCGCCCGGACCTGTATGGAAATCTTGAAAGAGACGACAGCGGAGCCGGCGGGAAGTTACAAAACACCTGCCATCGAGAGAATTTTATCGTTTCTTGTGTTGGAAGAAAGATAACGACTGGCTATTAATCGATGGGATTACAATCGGCAGGCAGTTCTTAAAATCAATTTCTTTACTTTCGGGTGGGAACGTCGCGAAATGGTTTGGAGTTATCGTTATCGGTGCAATTAACTCGTTGACGATCGTTCAGCTGTTAAAATTTTTTATTAGTTCTGGAAAAATTGCGAGTTGCAATTTGCAACATCAGATAGCGGATTACACATCTGATCACATTACTTTTATAAACGATCATCATTACATCATAGAATTCCATTATTACGATAATTACCAAGATAATTTTCCTCCTAATGGAATGCAGACTTTAATCACGACATAATTTCCGTTTTCTTTTTCCAGAATGTGCGACATACCTCAGTAACAATCACATTAATTATTGTCGCACCCAAATGCCTATAAATCAATGAAATTCCGTAATGTTTCAGAGAAATATCTGCAAGTTTATTAGTCCCCCAAGACCGATTTCATATTCTGAAAGACGCTAAGTATGACATCAATCTGAAATATTTCGTAGCGTTAGCTTGTGAATTTTAATTGGCGACAGGTGATACGTTTTTCTTTTTTAAAATACTTCGAATATCCGCATCTTGCTTGTCAGAGACTCATTTGTAGCAACAAAGTATGAAGTCCAAAAAATGTTAACAAATATGTTTTGCAGTAATAACGTAATTGTTGACATTTCAAATAGAAATGAAAAGGTCACCTGTTTCATTTACATTCAATCTTCTCCGGGACTAAAATTAGCAAACTTTGGGTCACAAACACAATTAAATCGCGTTCTTACCCCGAGTTTGTCATTATTGAATTTTACGATAGAGTACGCTGATAAAACAGGCGCCGCATGCAACGTCGAGACGCACTTAACTTTTTCATTACGTTTTTATCGCGACTGCAGTTTTTACTTGAAAGTCATTCAAAAGCTGACTTCCTTTGTGCTGCGATTGATTTAGCTGTTCTTAACACCTAAAATAAGCCTACAAGCAAACCGATTTTAGCTAATTATAATCAATCTAATTGTTGCAAGTTTTATGGTTTTTACGGTGTCAAATTCATTGCGCTTGAAGTTGCGTGTTCAGTGGTCGGCTGTTTAGAATTTACATCTACAAATTACTGGTTTACTACCTTTATAAATTAACATAACGTCTACTTAAACAAATTTTAGTGTTCTCACAAAATGATTCGGTGGCTAGTAATTAATCTTTTAAAAGATCAGATTTAGATAAATATTAAGAGCTTCTTAAGAGGACCGAAATAAATTAAGATATTAAATTCAATTATAAAGATCAGTTCACCCAGTGGGAAAAATGATTTATTGCGCGCATTTTATGTTGGAAGATATCAAAGTTGAGACAATGCGCAATTTGCATATTTTGAAAAAAGTATAAATCCATAAAACTTGACGAGGTCGAACGAATGAAATCCTAGAAAGTGGTATTTATATCGGATGACATTAAGGCTACCAACTCAGAAGCGATTTGCTACAGCTCGTAGGTGTTAAAACGAACAAAAGAATGTGAGGCAATCAAACATAATCCATTGTCATGCAGTCGTTGTGGTCGCTCAATCTCCCCCTATAAATCTTGCGAGATTCAATGCGAGATTAATGAACCGAAAAATTTCCCAGTAAAAAACGAAACAGCGCTCATAATTGTCGATATTTTACGAGTTTGACATATCTCCTTTATAGTGTGGGATGGCGCGAGATCGGAGGCCGCGGCCTCGAATAATGACATTATACAAGGTCCCAAATCTCTTGTCTTTTCTTCCAAAACTGGCTATAAATTACCAGTAGTTCGTTGGCCACAAACACCGAATCTGCGCTCGCCGATTTACAGAGTTAAGCAGAGCAGAGACTCCACGAAGAAGGGGAACCGAGTAACATTGACCTTGAGATGAAGAAAAAAAAAAAATGTATGGATGCCGGCAGCCGTCTGGGAACGATTTCGAAAGAGTTGTACGTTTGTGATCATGAGGCGGTGTAATTAGTCTCGGAAAACAAAGCACCAGACAGCGGGACTTCCTTCATTACGTCGTACGTCCCTTATCTAGAAGAGGATCAAGTGAGAAAGACACGAGGAGAGAGAGGGGCACCCCAATTCGACCTGGTTTCATTTCCGCCAGCTTTTTAAAGGGTGACTCCCAGCTCATACTGCGTTTCGTTTCAAGGATCATATTTTTTCATCGATCCCAGATTAGCCAAAAGGAATTACGAAGTAATTGAATTGAACTCCAACGAGTTGCCATAATGTTTATACTGGCCGAGTTTTTACTGTACAGACTCAATGTCACCAAGACGTCGATAAGAATCTTCACGTAAATGTTTCATTTCGGTTTCTGCAAACCAGTTCTCCAATCTTTTTTTCGCATTCTCTTAAGTGAGCACGATTTAACATTAGCTTCCCGGTTCCCACCCAATAGAGGCGAACTGGTCAGAAGAAACTGCCACCTCTGCCATTGGATTGTTTACTAAATCTTGTCATGCATGGTTAGAGCATCGCATTAAAATTAATTTCCGATTTCTAAATTTTCCACACACGTAATTTGGCCTTGGATCTGCACATCTTAAGGGCTACGCACTTTTAAGGTTGCTTGGTTTACCACAAAGAAGTGGAAGAATTACTTCACAACGAACCATTACAAGGTCTGCTAATAAATCAAAATTTGGAAAACATGTGAACATAAAAAAAAGGTTGATATCCCAAAAAACCAAGGCCACATTAAAGGAAAACTCTGGAGATAGTAAAGATAAAACATTTATTCTGGGAATGCTAAACGCTCCAATATTTTATTATTGATAGCAACATCCGATGTGCCAAATTTCTGTTTGTTTATCCCAAAATAATATAAAATAAAAAACTGTTTATATTTCGGCGGTATCTTTTTTGAGCATTAGTTGTGCAAGATTATGATATAATTAACACTGATTGTGAGTAAAAAAACCTTTCGGACCTGATACTGGTAGCTCTCCTCCATGTCCTTGGTCCTATAGGACTTGACCAACCGACTGACGTACTCCCAAACCCCTTCAGCTAAGGCGCCGCTGTCCACTGCTGTGGCTCCAACTTCCACGTGCCTCACCATGCCGGCAAAACGCACCAAACAAACACACTCACGCCGGTACCTTCTCACCTCCTACTCGTTACCGAGTTTGACGATCAATTAAAAACGAGGAGGTCGCGTGGCCTACCGGCAACCAACACACTAACGAAGGTTATTGTAAACAACAAGAAGGCGCGCGCGCCACGGTCTTGAGAACAGTAAGCATGATGAATGAAGAAGCGAAGGGTCTTTGGAGGGTGCGAATCAAGTTGATCTTCGCGTTGATGTGGTTTGTTAGCGATGTTGACAGCGATTGCACGGGATGACCGTAAAGGAGCGGTCTACGCTTAGCACCTAACTGCTGCATAATTTGACGGGATTTGTAGGCGGCTCGCGTTAATCATTGGATATTCCGAGACCGCAGATTATGCCGTGAAAGCGACGCGGTTTTGTATGATTTGATAAGGTTTAGGCGGCTACGAACAATAGTCATCCTATTGTTAATGTAAATCGTAAAAATAACAGATCTGAGAACGGGACAAATACAATGAATTTCCCAAATCATTATTTCAGAACAAAGCTAGTACAAGTAAACAAGTTCGTTTTGTTGATATTCATAATCATGAACAATGAACAAGTGGAAAAACAATATAATTATAATATAAAAACAACAAGTAGTACTGGGTAGCTACATTAAAAATATCGGGCGAAATTACTCATACTTTTAGTTTGTTTATTTTTTATTGTAATGTCATGATATGATCACGTGAAACGTAAGTATTGCGAGTGTTTTATGATTATAAAAGTGCAAAATGCAATTGCGTCAATTAATAATTGATGAACATTGTTAAAAAACTAAATGTTCCACTGTAAAGTGATGTAAGATATAAAGTTAGTTAAGGCTAAACATTATGATCGAATAGCTCCCGATTGTAATTAGCCCCATCTAATTTTCAGTTCGCCAAACTCTCCTGTGCGATTATAGACTTGACGTTTTAAATTGTTTACAGCAGCTTCACTGCAAATCCCCAGAATATATTTTTATGTCCATTTAAGCCTTATTTTTAAGTTGATGTGGTTTGCAATAAGGTTGCTCCGAGGGGTTAATCTCTCTGGGAAATCGGTGAATCAGTTTGAGGAAATCAGAGGAAATCGTTAGGAAATGAGAGAAGTCAATAAGAAATCACTCGAAAATGAAGGAAAATATGAGGACATCAAGACCAATTGATAGGAAATCTAAGGAAATCAGACGAAATCACAAGAAAATCAGGGGAAGTTAGGCGAAATCGCAAGAAACTAAGGGAAGGTTGGACGAAATCACAAGAAAACAAGGAAAGATTGAACGAAATCACAAGAAAATCAGGGGAAGTTAGATGAAATCACAAGGAATAAGAAGAGGTTAGACGAAATCACAAGAAAATAAGGACAAGTTGGACAATATCAGAGAGAATAAGGAGGGATTAGACGAAATCACACGAAAATCAGGGGAAGTTAAATGAAATCACAAGGAAATAAGAAGAGGTTAGACAAAATTACAAGGAAATCATTAGGAAATTAGGAAAAGTCAGGTTTAAGCCTTTTTTGAGGAGTAATAACCCCTGAGGTTCCTGTAAACAATTTGTTTAGTTTAATCAATAGCGTCTGTCCGTTGTACATCTTTTCGATGAGTCGATGTACAGTGAAATCTCTCTTAAACGGACATCAACGGTGCCCAAAATATTGTCCCTTTAAGAGAGGTGTCCGCTTACGAAAATAAATATTATACAGGATGTCTCAGAACGCTCGCACTTCCTCTTAATGGGAAATTCTCCATCAAAATCTGAATTGATTGCCGTATAGCAGGTATTTATAGTATTCACATTACAAGCATTTAAAGTTGACCATTCCCAGCGCATTTTGTGCAATTTAAGGAAAATTTTTCGCAGGTAACGCTGCAACAGAATGCTATATAGCGATTTATGAGCTGTGATTGCCCAACTTAAAGTGCTTGTAACTTAAAAACTGTAAGGGCCTGAACATTGAGCGATACGACAATCAACTCAGATTTTGATAGAGAATTTCCCATTAAAAGGAAATGCGAGCGTTCTGATACACCTGTATAGGAACAATTGGCATTTCCGTGGCGAAAAAATTGTAATGCTTATGGGAAGTGACCGTTAGGTGTAATGGCGGTTGTAAAATATCAAAATGTATGTAAAATCGTACTTTTCCGACCAATCAATTACAATATATTTTTTTACTTCATACCTCATACTGTCCAGACAATCTGAACTTGACTAAACCCTTAAAATTAAGTTGAAATAGAGCCCGGAACGAGCTTAAACAATGAGATTACTTAAATAAATCTAAAACTAAAATATGTACAAAAACTCTCTGGAACGAATGATAAACTACTGAATAAAATTGAACCCAAAGATAATTGGAAGAAATTTATGTAAATTAAGTAAAATAACTTTGTTTCATGTATAAAAATGCCTCTTTCAACTAATTTTTAGTGCCTAAAAACCAGTTTCCGCGGAATCTGAAATGTGGTGGTAGCCCTGCCTCCCTACCTGTCTCTTTGACATCTAGAGGTTAAATATTAATGGAAACATAATTATGTCACTTTTGAAAAGTGCCTCATGTCAAAATAGATTGGTAACGCCGTTACCAACATGTTGAAAATCCATAGGCCACTTTTTTCGAGCATGTAAACGAGTTTATAATAACCGTTTTTTGTATCATATGGCAAATAGATAAAGTATATTGTGTTATTATCAACATAAATAAATACGTTATGAAGTCACAATATCAGTTTGATTACTCATTACCAATTTTTTGATGTTTTTTTCTACTAGCTGCTTACCTTTTTTGTCTTTCTCTGCCTAGTTCTAGGCCTAGTACCGCTGGCCTTAACTGGCGACACTGAAGCCTCCTTTTTAGTATTTTTTTTCTCGTCCTTTTTATCGGAAATTTTAGTTCGTAATCTCGCGGCACTTCTCCTAACAATATTATCCTTGGCACTTTTCACGTTTGTCCTAGTAACAGGACCTTTGGCAACAGCCAAAATCTCTGATTCACTTTCAGAGTCTGAAGAACACACAGAGTCTGAAGAAGAACTACAGTCTCCATTTTTCGTTTTCGTTTCAGTAGATTTGCTCATTTTATCAGCAGGTGGACTTCCTGATGATTTTCTCACTGTGGCAATTGTAAGTCGCAAGCCATTAGTCTGTGAAGTAGTCACAGAAAACTCCGGTGAAGAACTCCGTGACGAAGATTCTACACTTGAAGTAGAAGAGTCGGAATCAGAAGAATCACTTTGACTGGATGATTGACCGCCTTCGCTGCCTGAATTCTGTAAATTTTACAGATAAAAACCGTTTGTACAGGTTTTTTTGACTTACGCTTGACTCAGGTTCAGAGTCGCTATCACTGTCGCTGTTATCATTATTTTGAGACGTGCTCGAAGGTTCCACAGTTAATCCGGTACTGAAAGCAGCCATGTCCACTGTACTGGGTAATTCTGATTCTTCGGGTTCCTCACATGGCTGGTGGACCACCGAAGACCACAGTTCTGTTTGGCTTGTACCTTCATTGCCTGCCATTTTTTCACCTACGGTACAAACACGTCGTTTATCAAGCGCTCTTCAGTTGCATTTTTAAACAAATCAATATTGGCGCCAAAACAAAAAGAAAAAAACAAAAGATACGCCATATTACTTTGATTTGACACGGCACAAAACCGTTAACAATAACACCATTAATTCTACAGGAAAAAACATGAATTAGCCTCTACAGAAAAAGCCGCTAAAGTACAACCGCTACTTTAAACATAAACGTACATTAATCGTTGCTAAAAAAGTCTATTTCCATGTTTATGTTCCACTTTACAAACAAGATGGCATCCAGATGATTATTGGTTCGCATATGCGAGATTTTTCATGATGACCACCTTTGTTTTTCGTCACTTTTGCCAACAACGTGAAGATCTGTCACAATTTAACTTAAATAATTGGAAATTACACAATAATGGCTTTTAAACTGTTGAAAATGTTACATGATACGAATGTCAGTTGCGCAACAGCGTCTTGGCAACACGTGCTACCAACATGGTGAGACGAAAAGTTAAAGTTACTAGAAAAATTTGACACCTGTCACGGCAGATTTCTAGAAATTTATAGGGGCCAAGAAGGGCTTTTATTCCAAATATTACATTTGTCCGAAATTTTTATTTTTGTCTAGTTAAAAATCTGATAAAATATCACAAGTAATAAAAAGCGTATAAGCGTGTTAATATAAATTTTTTGAACGTATAATGAGTTGCATACTTTACAGGCGCATTTAGTTTTTTAACAGAAATTTAAAATACCGAAATTAAATTCCACTATCGATTTATTATTATAAATTAAACATTTGTTATATATTATTTTAACAAAACATTGAAACAAATAAATTTTTAAAAAATAAATACGGCGCATCCACCATTTTTATCTAAAAAATAGATTTTACTTTAGATTGTTGTGACTTCGTTAAACTGTTTTATTGCACTTTGCTTTATAAAAAATTGTTTAAAGACTTCTGTCCAATCTTTATTTTCGCAAGTTTTAGTTTTAAAATTCCCATTTTTTTTTTAAAGTCTTATGGAACTGAATGAATTGGAAAATTACAGTTTCCTCTTTTGATTAATAACATTAAAACACAATTGTCTTCAAAACTACATAAAAAAACTGTACATTGTTATTTGCTTGTCTAAGGAAGCTCTGTAGTGATTTTATTAAAAATAGTTCATACAATTTAGTACTATTTTCATATACCCTCCGTTAAGCTATAGAAAATAATAAATGTGAAATTTCAATAAACAAGGCATTTCCTTTCATAAAAAAACAAAATACTATTCTTAATTATTTTTTTTATCAGTATCGGTGTATAATAAAAATTTCCGCATCCGATTTGGAAATGGACTGTTAACGCATTCAAAACGAATTTTGTATTTTAATATAATAAATGCCACTTGAGTGTTAACCACCAAGTTTTACTCTTTTATGGTTATAACTATTAAACAAATTAAACAGAAAGTTTTAAATTTCGAGCTGGTTCTACAAATAAAAAAATTGTAGATTTTTGTTTTTGCTCTAAAATTATGCGAATTGGTCCAAGCAATAAAAGCCCCTTGGGTGTTAAGTCTCCCGAATTTCACTGCTTTATCATCAAAATTGTCGAAATTGCAGAAGTTTTATTTTTTGATATAAAATTATGTAATTCAATATACTTAATATTAAATTTCAACACTTAATTTCACTGCGTTTTCGTTAAAACTGTCAAATTTACAGAATTGAAAAAAATATTATAAATTTAGAGTTTGTCTTACCAATACAAATTCTAGAATTTTTGTTTTTGGCTTTAAAATTATGTGAATTGGTCCACTCAATAAATACCTACCTCGTGAGCGTAAAATCCACGGAATTTCACTGCTTTATCTTTAAAACTGCATATACCCAATTATGTCAGTTTGATACATATTTTTTATCATGTAATTTAGGTACCTATATTGGCAGTTAATTAGAATTTATTATTAATGATAAAATATAATATTAAATATTTCCATTTTTGGTAGAACTCTTGTTCACAAAAGCTCGCCTCCATGTGTGTAGTTTATCTCTTCCTCAATAGATGCTGTGACTGTTAAATTTTCGAGCAACAGAAATACATTTTTTTTTAAATTTTGCTCTTATTCCTTTGTACCTAATTGAAAACCTCACAATTAACAGAAGTAAAAATATTTTTCCAAAGATTTTATTGAAACTAATTATTTTTCTCCACACTTCACAGATCAACAAAGTTGACCTAATTATTAAGAAGAAAGGAACTTGTTTTTCAGTAAGTAAAAACTTTTACTTCACAAATTTTAATTGGCATTGAAAGAGGTAAAAACATTGAGTTTTTCTGAATTTTAAAATCATGTTTTATAATTTGATGTGATGTGTGATATTTACTGCGAGCTTTTACCTAGTTTATACTCTGACTTTGTAATTGAGTCTTCTAACTCTGTAATTTAGCTAAGTTGCAATAAAGTTTGCTCAAGGTGGTAATGAAACAGTGGGGATACGGTTGTCGTAATATGACACCTTAGCTGCTCAAATTGATAATGAATTTGAAATCAAGACGATCCTCTCAAATAGTTTTTATGTAATTTCAATATGCGAGAAAAATTACAGCACGTAACAAACAATTTACATCGACCACGGACGACAAAAGTTCAAACAAAACTATTTGCGCTTGCTTTTTCTATTAGACGCGACTCTGATACCACGCTTGTAATAATAAGTTGCAAAATTACGGCGCACTGTATCAGTTTGTGGGCTAATTGTTAGAACTAATGGACTTGGAGGCGCAGTCTTGAACTCGTAAGTCATAGTAACAAAACTAGTATCAAACTTATTTCTATACCTCTGGTTTCATAACTCTTTGAATTCCCTGTCGCATTTCAAGCAACTCTTTTATAGATAGATATGTAAATCAGAGCACATTTTTAGACGAAGGACGAAGTTGGATGTGTAAAAAATGAAGTGCCGTCTGTCAACTTCATAATACGCAGCAAATTTCTCCGGGAAAGAGTTTTATGTAGTCGTTATGTTAAGTACCTTCCGGATTTGTGTCAAAAGACCGAGCTTACCCGCCAGAAAAAGACTCGAGTTTCATCTACTCCATTAAACTTAGTCGTAATTAAATGAGTTAATTTGTTGTTAATTGAAACTGCAAATAACAGATAAACTGCCCGAAACTTTAAAAACTGCCCGGTGCAACGAAACGAGAGAGCATCGTGAACCACAACAGGTGCTTTTGTAAGCAAAGCTTTGCGGTTAAGTTCAAGGTGACACGCGCAGGATAAAAACTTTATGTTTTAAGGCGATGTATAAACGCTCGGGGATTTTATAAACGGTGTTGCTTCAACAAGCTTTTGGGAATGGTGGTAATGTAATAAATTGGAGAAATTTGTGGGGAAAATGAGCGAGCTTTCATAATCAGTTTAAACGGTTGCGTTTGACTTAAAAATATCTAGACTTCTGTGGTGGTATATCGGTTTTGATAAGCACGTTAGGACCGGATTTGTCAAAGTATTGCCTCTATAATCCCGTGCCACGAGCTTTATGGAGAAGGTATTTAATTAAATGTCACGGTTGAGCTTTACACGAGAAGAGTTGCCAGCAATCGGACGAGTTTTGGATTTAATCAAGTAAAAAGCGGAGATACCAACAGCCTTCAAGACAGATGTTGACAGTTTTTTTTCGGTTATAAACTTCATAAATTACACGCGTTTGATGAGGTATAAGTAAATATTTCTAATTTTACTCATTTGAATAATAGATATTTATTTAAAGAGCATATGACGAAGCTATTATTGCACGAGGATGAGAATTCTCAAGCCGCAGACGAGTTTGACAATATGAGAGTAAAATTCAAGTTTTTATCTAGGACCACTTATTGACGTAATTATGACTAATTTAATTTTTAGATCGCGGAACGTGTACAACAATTTTCAACTTGTTTCCTTCAAAAAAAATGAATATGTAAATTGTTCAGTTAAGTTTTTGCAGACGAATTTCATTATTGCCTTGCACTAGAAAACATAATACAGGGTCTATCAGAACTGGCGGACCAAAATCATCCCATGGATAAATGATCTTCTGCAGATAAAGAGAAAATTGTTTAAAAAAATCCATTCTTGTTGGCTTTTAAAATAAGAACGGTTTTAATTGACCAATCGTGTTGTAGATGTAAAATTACCTTAAAACATATATTTTTTACCATAGAAACCTATTTAATTGTTGCAAAAAATAATTGACTGTTATGTCATAACAAAGTATTTCTGACAATTAGACAGTCATTCCAAACGTTGATTTGTGGTTTCATTGTATTTAATAATTAATTATGTTTACCCCGGAAGAATATTTTGATATGGTCTTGTTGTATGGAGAGTGTAATCGCAGTGCAACAGCTACTATCCAGCAATACGCACTTCGTTTTCCAAATAGGGAACAGCCTAGCCGAAATGTTATTTTAAGATTAGTACAGAGAGGAAGAGAATCTGGTAATTTAAAAGTATGCAGAAGGGAGGTTGGGGGTGCCCCAAGAACTGCGAGAACCGTGGACAACGAGGAAGCGGAAGCGGAAACGAGCATTAGTATTGTGGCCAGAAATCTTGAAATGTCCACCTCTTCTGTTCAACGTATTCTTAAAGACGAACGAATGCACCCATTTCATTATACTAAAGTGCAATGTCTTACGCCGGAAGATTATCCTCTAAGAGTGGAGTTTTGTACTTGGCTTCTGCGGGAACATGAAGCAAATGAGAACTTCGTCAAAAGCATATTGTTTACAGACGAATCTTGCTTTCAAAAAGATGGATTTTTCAATCAAAGAAATTTTCATGTTTGGGGGCGAGATAATCCGCACGTCTTCAGGCAAAGTAATCCCCAGCAAAGATTTTCTGTCAATCTTTGGGCTGGAATTTTTGGGAACGCCATAGTAAATTGTTTTGAGAACAAGTTATACGCAATTATAAAACATCACATTCTTTCAGGTTGGCCCGTACGAATTTCCCGCCAGACTCAACGGCCAAATTTATACAAATTTTTTAGTTGATGATTTGGACATGCTGCTAGACAATATTCCTCTACAAAGATTAAGAAATGTTGACATTAACAATATTTGGTTCCAACATGATGGATGCCCAGCACATTTTGCAAATGTAACTAGGAACCATTTAGATGTTAGATTTCCTAATGCATGGATAGGCCGCGGAGGCCCAAGACGTTGGCCCCCCAGGTCGCCAGACCTTACGCCCTTAGATTTTTTCCTTTGGGGACACGTCAAGAATTTGCTGTACCGAAATATGCCTGAAAATATTAACGTGTTAAGAAACCGCATTCAAGAAGCATTTGCTTCAATAACAGCTGAAATGGTCAGTAATGCTAGGGGAAGTCTACTGAGAAGAGCTGCTCTGTGCATTCAAGTGGAAGGAAGAAATTTTGAACATTTACTTTAAAAACTATTTACCTATTCAAATTTATACCGCTAATTCATTCATTTTTGTTATTTCTGTATTCATTTACTAATCTGTTTTTCGGATTCTGTTAATTTTAAAGTTTGAGTTTATTATTTCATTTTGTTGGTCTTAAAATAAACTTGTCAATTTTTATGAGAAGACGTCACCTAAAAAATTACGTCAGTGTAACAACAATGCAAAAATATTTAAGATGCATCCATAGTTACAAATAAAGCAGGAAAAGCTAATTTTCAGGTAACTTAACATCAGCAACACGATTGGTTAGTTTAAATTGTTCATTTTCTGATCACTATTAAAGATGGATTTTTTTAAACATTTTTCCAATTATTCCCAGAAGATTGTGAATACATCGTTTCATTTTGGTCCGCTAGTTCTGATAGACCCTGTATAAAAAAAATATTAAATAGTCGTAGATAAATTATTGTACTTTCTAAGTCCGACCAGTTTTGTGCAAAATATAAAGCTCTAAAAATTGAGTGATCCGAGCATTACAACTTAATCACTGTCATGTATAATTTAATTAGTGGCATCTCTCTATGTGTACCGCCTACACTGAACTTCATTAATTAATTATACTGCAGTGTAATATAATTTGGCGAAAAACCATTTAGCATATCCAAAAGTTGTGAGTTGATAAATTTTCCGCCTTGTTAGATTGGTGCTCGGTCGATAGTTCTGGTGCGACCCGATTTACTCACCTATAAATACTTCCACTTGCTCGAATTCATTTGAGCCAATGAAACAAATTGAAATCTTTACCGCTTGTATCCGGTGGATAGTTTTACTTGTAGACAATATAAAATCGTCTAAACTAACTTCAAGGGGCGTGACTAGAATCATTTATCATTGTTAAAGGGTCTTAGTCGTCTTTTTTACAAGATAATCTCGGCAGAAAATGAGACTGCTAAGTCGACCACCTTGAGATAACAGATTCTAAGGCTTTTTACAAGGGGTAATGAACGATAAATTGTTTGATGGTAGAGCAAACGGAGAGAGAAAATAAACGGCAATTATCTCATAGCTACCGATCTTCAACACATACATACATTTACAACGAAAAAATTTTTAGATTTGTACGTAAAATGCAATAGAACTTTTTATTAACAACAATAACTTAGTAAAAAACAACAAAATCTAGCAGTTAACAACCTCAGTACCACTTAATTGGTTCTTGTTTCTTTCCCAGTAGAACATGAGTGTTCACAGGAACGGGAACAGCATAAGGCTTGTAGACTAGATATGGATGATGCTTCTCCACGATAATCTTCACTGGTTTTTCTTTATAGACTGGCACGAGCTTCTCTACCTGAATAGGAACCTTTTTCTCAATTTCCTCAGGCACCAACTTAAAAATGGGAACTGTAAATGGATGCTTCACTGGAATATGAACCGGGTAAGGTTGAGGCACCGGAACTTTCAAAACCTGAGGATCTGATAAGTGGAGTTCATCATTGATATCTTTTTCTTCAGTTTGAAACTCCGGTCCTTTGAAAGCTGACATTTTTAATCCAAAACCGCCGGAATTAACATTCATTTCTTCGTTTTTGAAAAGATTTTCCAAACTCTGCTTCACTAGTTTTTCTATTTCGCTGGTTTGGTCCGCGTTTAGATTACTAAACTGCCACTTTGGTTTAGTTTCGGTTTGTTGCGGAAGAGAGATTTCAGTGTCTTGTTTCTGCGTTGGGGTGGGGTAGTTTGGGACAATTCTTGCACTTACCAGGGTTGAAACTGCGATTAAGTGCAGACATTGGGACTGGAAATCACACAAGAAGTTAAGTAACTCTACTCGTAACAACTTACTACTAATGTGAAGTCTCTGTTCATGGTCACTGTTTGATGAACTTGGATGGACTGTTGATAAAAATAGGAGAAGAACACTTTTATACTGACAGATAATTAAAATTAGCAGTGAAAGGTAGTTTATCAACGAATGTATGTGCTTCTTCAGTGAACATTCAAGTTGATGGATTTATTATAGAAGTCAACGGGGGTTCTAATAGAAGATTTAAATAGGTAAAGACGGAGGCTGAACCAACATTGTTCATTGAAAACAGTCATTTCTTTGTTTTTTCCTCCGGGGACAGTTTCAATGCTCCACATCTGCAGCGATAATTCATTTGCGATGTTCATACTTGCAGGCTTTCTTCTCGCTAATTAAAAACAATTAACAAAAGTTAAACAGTAAAACTGTTTTGGCAGTATCATTAAACTAATAATTTTCTTCAACAAAGTCGATTTAAAATGTTAATGCGGACTTGATGCCAACTGATAAGGACTCAATTATTCAAATTGTAAATTTTTCTCTTGTACCTCATTTAAATACAGTTTAGTACAATTTGTTTTCACTTGATGAAAGTCAAACATGAATAATGCGTTTCCTTTGGAGATTATTTTAATTGTATTAAAAGTTTTTCCTCATACATTTTCATCTAGCGAATGCGTAATTCATGCAACAATGCGTGTTAACTGATTTGTGCAGTAAAGGCGAGAGATGAAAATTAACATAATAATGCGTGAGAGTTATGAATATGTAATCAGTGTTAAAAGCAATGTTAATGTAATATGTGTTCATTATTTATTTACAATTTTGTAATGTCACGAGGTGGATTTGGGCATGCTGAATATGAGACGTGAAATTAGCTTACTGAATTTGAAATTGGGGCGAAGTGTCTTTGAAACATGTTATTTAACAAAGCGGGGATTTTGCGTTCTTTTGTAACAAAATAAGCAACACTTTTGGTAAAAAATGACCATATCTGGGCTGAGAAAGCCGTTTCTTTCGCCTTTCGCATATTAGAATGTCTATATATTTGCTTTAAAAATCAGGGAATCAGGGGTGATCCCAGATTGAGTTAAGGCACAAGGGTGAAAATATAAAGGCGATTTAGGTGAGCAAACTGGATTTTCATGATACTAAACAGATTTCACTACGTCGTTTTATTTCGAGCTGCCTTAATTAAATCCATTGATTTTTCAAAGAAAATTGTTGATTATTTGGTAAATGTTGACATTTTTCTCATCAAAGATGAAACCTGACAAACGCTAATGAGTTTTGCTTTGCTGACAAATTGAGCGTCTTTTTAATGAGTTAATTTATACATAAAATGCACTGTAATGTGGATAATGGTATCTGACAGTCACGCATATGTCGGAAACAGAAGTCATACAAGGATTATGCATAACACGGATTTGTCGTGACTTGAAACGTTTTAAAACTACACTTGTTACGTTACAACATGGACACTATATTAAATTATAATTTATCATTTTAGAGCAGAAAGCTCACTGGATAGAACGTTATTACACGTGGATTCTTCGGCCTGGAAATTAATTGCTTTTTGTATAATTCGTCGCCGTTGGAGCAAAGACGGGCGACGAAATTGTGTACATATTTTTGCGAGAACAAAAATGTCTTAACGAAGAGAAATAATCGAGTCAGGTGGTGGAATTATTAACGATTTGTTTGTCATTGTTCTGACAATGGGTAGGTTAAGTTGTTTTGTTTAGACAGAAGTAGGAAACAGACGATTTATCATTCCGAGTATATTGTTAGAGAAAGAAACGAGTGATATAATAATTTTTGATTATCACGGTTTTATATTGAGGTATTTCACTGATAGGTAATTTACAAAGTTCTGTGAGTTGCAATGCGCATAACGACGTATATAACCAAACTATTGTTCCCAGAACGCCAATTAAACAAACTTGGATTCTCACAAGAAGTTGCTAAAATGTGGAGGAGACGCCAGAGAGGAGAATTTTTCAGTTCAAACACATTTTAAGAACTAAACTATAAAATATTCTCACAAGATGTATGAGCTTTACTTGATCTGTATAATTAAAAAATTTCCAGATTTTCTATTAAATTTCGTAGCGCTGTTCTACATCAAAAAAGTTGTGGGCGTTTTTATTTATAGAACTCTGTTTTGAGTTAAAGGAAATTCTAAATTCTGATGCCTAAATTAATAAAATAAACGAGTTGATTTTATATTGATTAAAACTGGTGAATGCGCCGGATGCATCGGACAAATGTAAAATCAACCATTTCCGATATGCTCTGCAAACTCACTTGTTGAATAGTCATATTTCTCAGCGCATTTATTTTATTTTTCCAGTGCGTGGAAATGTTTGATCATTAAGAGAAAATGTCGCGCTGTAAAGCCTGAATTTCAGTCATAATTCATTATAGACACGTGGCAGTTAAAAAGTAGTTTGGCTTTTTTGGAAATGTTTTATGATGACACGTTGTTATAAACTAAAATATTAGCTTTGTTATTTTCTGTATTTGCAGCGACTGAGTTTAAACAAGATTTAAACTTATGCGATAGGACTGGAAAAACTATTAGAAACTCTAGTGCTGATTTCCTTCCGAAAGCTGTTGAAGTTTGCGCAGCAAGTTGGTGTTGTTTTATTATTTTGTTACTCGTTTCCTTTCTATCAGTTGCGAAAGTTGCTAAGTGGCACAATAGCGAGTTTTGGTAAATTTAAAGTGCGTTCGTTTCGAAGCCCCTTGACTGAACGAAAACAATAGTCTTCCAGCATCGCTAGGCTTGAAATATAGGTTGGAATTACTTAGTTATAGGCGTCCAGGGAGAAAAAATAATTAACAGTTTCTAAAGGAAGGAGCGTTATTTATCACCGACACATTGTGCGGCGCGTCGGTCGATAAAGGCCAGGTGAGTCGTAGAAAGGCTCCGAGATGGGCCGGGGGCGGCGGAGGAGGAGCATGGTCGGGGAGCTTACGACAAGGTTCGATACCTAAACCGACGACGGTACAGGCCTGGGATGACGCCGGAGATGGAAGTTTATCAGGTGGTAGATGTGATGTGGCGCTGATTTTCGGATGCATTAATCATTGCAAAATGTCGATGACAGCTGATATGCGATCGCACATAATCAGAAACGGAGAGTTATTGTTATATTATGAATTACATCGCGTGCTAAACAGCTTTTGAATTCATTTCACCACCTGGCGATGGCGGATTTAAATGCCAGTAATGGAGCGGCGAGGATGTGGACGATCATGATTTACTGCTACACAAATGTTGGATTTTGCCTTGCTTATTGAAACGGCTATTGAATTAAGATGAGCTTTGATTTACTGTGCATTTTGTAGGAGAGCTATTTTCACAGAGTTCGGGAGTTTTTGCTCCATTTTTTTCCTCTTCAGCGGTATCTGTCAATGTCGAGTTTTCTTTACAGATTTTGCGCTTTTATGTTTAATGCGTTACTGTGGTAAACTTAAAACTGCAAAATATTTTTAACTTTTCAGTGAAAGCGCTGAAATATGGTGAAAGTTGTATGATGCTTTATTATCTCAAACTTGTTTAGGTTGCTAAAAACAGAAAATCCAAATAAAATATTTTCAAACAGCTACAAATTTAAACAAAATCAACAGGCTACAAATATTTGTCGAGTCACACATATTTTTTGACACAAATCGATACAAATATGCCTCTATTTTAAACCAGTCAGCACAGTTTTATTAAACTTTTTACTGTGACAACTGCTGATAAATATTTAATAGAAACGGACTCCAGCTCGTTGGTAGCAAAGCATAGCTACCTAAATGATTTACTTCATAAATATTTTAGCCCAAATTAACATCTTTAATTTTATACACACCTTCATTCTCCACGGACTTTTGTCTGCACCTCCTTATCAAGTTTTTGACGGATCATTCAATATTTAATCATAAAATTTCCCTCGAGCTTTCTTTTTAACTTTAGCTCATAAACTATTTGCTAAGCCGGTTTAATTTAATTAGACGACATAATTAGTTCAATCTTTTGTCCAAATTTGTCTGCGGCGTTTTAATAAACTCTGCTATTAAGATTTTTCTCTTGTACCAAGATAACAAGACTTTTGAAAAAAAAATTACCTACTAATAACTTTTGTGGAGTTTGTGAAGTCAGTTCTAACGCGAAATGGGCTTCTGATTGCAAATCTTTTGCTTTATCAGGACCGGGTTTATCTGATTTTTTTAATTCTACTGTACAAAAATTTATTTAGCCAATTTACTAGACTAAATTCTCAAAAAATCTTAAAAAAAGTTAACAAAAGGCATTTTTCCTAAAAATAATTACAAATTCTTCTAAATGTTATGTAACTTCTGAATGACAAGAGATAATAACGTATTTGATACAGCTTTAGAATGCAGAGATTTCTACCTTTAGTGACGTTAAAAAATTGAACAACGAATTTAAGAGTTTTTAGCAAAAAAGTATGATTTGTTTTAAACCGTTTGTTGTTGATAAACAAAGTATCCAGGCAACTTTTATAGTTCTTTCGAAAGCTTATTTAATTAATTACCTTTACAACGAGGTTATTATAAAGTTTCATGTTCTTGCAAGTTGTTGAGCAAAATTGAAAAAAATAAAAGTGTACTCAAAAAAAACTTTATTAACAAATATCTCAGAGTCTTGGTCTGATAAGTAAAACAGGTTTCAGATTCAAAATCAAAAGACAATTCTATTTTAGAAATGACTTTTCACTGCTCCCTTACAAATTTCGTCTAAAATTTGTTGACTAGTGTAATTACTTAGAAAACAGAGCAGCGGAAACGAATCGAGCACATGAATATAACATTTACATTATTTTTGTGGCAAACTTTCGAACAAACATCAGATCTCTTGGAGCTCTTTTCAGCTAAAATAAAATATTAGTATGCAAAATGACGGAATCTGGTCGACTTTAAGCTCCTTTATGGGTATAACATGTCAAAAAAGCTCGGTCGCTTAAGGTAAGTGATATATGTCTCCTTCCAACAAGTTTCTTCCATGTTTCGGTGCGCATTTCCAAGTATCTTCGTGACAATAAGGATAAAAATATGTTAACTATCGACATGCAAACATCACGGAGAGACGTCATAGAGAAAAGGACAAATATAACCCAAGGCCGGGACTTCAAGGATTCGAGCTTGACGTTTTTCTTGGTGTGCTTTCAAAGCACGCCTGTATGAAGGTTCCAGTATTTGTTTTGTGCATTAAACAGACCTAGTGCAATTAAGGGAACGAGCCTAGACGTAACTTTGAGGGTATTGCAAACAAAGGACTATTCTATTATGCATAGCTGAGTCAAATCGAGCTATGTTAGGTGTTGATGCGGTCTCGGATTCCTTCGGCTAGACTTGAGTCTGATTAATTCGAGCTTGATTGAAACTTTCAGTAGGACGTCTGCTGTAATTATCCCGAAGTTTACAGGCTATAGAGTCGATTAAAAAAACGTGACGCGATGCGTTATTTTCGAAAACAATAACTTTTAACACTAGAAGCTTCAGCGTTTAACCTTAAGATATTTATGATTTAACCTCTCTGGAGTTTGCTGCGTGAACATGAATCTCTAGACCCTTGAATTCCCTGATGCAAAGTATTTAACTAACAAATTTATTCTTATCACTTCGTCGTTCTAACGTTCCGTTTTCTTTTCTAACTTTATTGTCGTCTAAAATTAAATTAGACCACTTTGTTACGTCGACAATATTGATTTTAATTATGCTGCTTAAAATTTAATGTGACTTTGAAATTCTGGAACAACCTCGACCTGTACTAGTTGTTGTTTCATTGAAACGAAATTTATTAGACGTAAATAGAAATTTACGTACGTAATCTTTATCGATAGGATGTTGAGCGTTGCTTAATTTGACAGGTTACAAACTCTTATTGTCATCCAATGAGAGTGTCCAGTAAAGAAAAACTGTGTTAACCGACTTGCTGAAATTATCGTTTTTTAAACTCGATTTCCTGGGGCTAATGGATCAATAGAACAGTGATTTTAAACAAATGAGAAATCACGAAAATGAACTCTCCCACGCAAATTTCGTTTACAACAATCATGCACTCAGAGCCGGTGTTTGTTTGGCCAGTGTTTAATTAAAGCCCAATGACGCATAGATTTCGTTGTGCCTAATTTTCGCTTTATTTTAATTAAATCACCATTTACTACAACAACCGTTAATAAAGGAACGTTTAATCAATGTAATTAAAAATTAACAGGAAAAGCAAGCAGTGATAAATTTGTAAAGGAAAGCCTTTCCTCTGACGCTAAAAAATTGCAACGACTGTGGAGGCGAACATTGCAAACAAATCGAGCTTAACCCAGTTTCCTGCCCTTGTAATTATAAAAGAGTTATTGATTTCGCATTTTCATCCATTATTGCGACCCACAAGTCTCAAATAACTGAAACACTGATATATGATACTAGGAGCTTGTTGGATTTGTCAAGAAGCTTCCAAGTCTTCGTGCAGGTGAGCTTTTCAATCTGGTATTGATTATATGTGCGGCAAAATGTAAAATTGACTGAAATGTCTTTGCATCGACACAAGTCTGATGGCGCTTTTGTCAAGAAATGCATGAATTTGCTTTAAAACCGTATTGAGCCTAATCAATGTTGCTATAACCACTGTAATAACAATTTTTAGGATGATTAAGATCACGCAACGGAAACAAAAGCACACTATTGGTAGGCTGTTTACTAACCCTAGTGGCTAATTAATTCCGACTTTTTTCTAAGGGCAGGTTGTGTGGGTCGCGGTTCGAATTTCTCTAATCCTATTTCGCAAAGTAAACTGTCCGCCACCGTTTATTCAACATGTAATTCTGGTGTTCAATTAAGTGTAGATCAACTATAGAATTTCCCAAAGAAAACTCACAGAATTCTTGTTTTTTCCAGCCGCCCGGTCAAACGATTTATAATCTAATTCTATACACCCAAATTTGTTTACAACCTCTCCCATACATTGAAAACTTTTTGAAGTTCAGTATAGAAGCTCGCGGTTTTGAGATGAGCGCTTGCCTGGAAGCAATTAAAACAGGATGCGAAGGTAAAGATATTCACGCGTATACGTGGCTGAGCTAATATTTGTTTTCCGTTTACGCGTCCTCAGGTTGGGGAGGACTGATCCTGTGATTACCCTCAGAATTTGGTCCTTAAGCTTTCTTACAAATAGCTCCAAAAGCTGGTCACTCTTAAGCAAAGTTTTCTTATAAGAATTACATGTGTGGGGTGATAAGACGAAATAAGCGGCCCGACGGTTCAATTTGCATTATTAAAATTAGCTTGAGTAGAAAGTTTCTTTAAAAACTTAAGATTTCTTAAGAACTGCAGTAAATATTTTCGTTTGAAAGCGCGTCGGCCAAGTTTTCGTGCTTGCTTTAAGTGAGTTTACATAGAAAAAATAAATTAAAATTTACTAATTAAATTACTGCGGACGTGGGATATTTTTCTAGATAAAAAGAGTTATATTAGAATGATTCTACGTTAAAACTGCAAAAATATTGTAGATAATAATTGTTAAATTACATCCAAACACAAATTTTCCAATATTGTTTAGTTAAACTTTCTTAGATAAATAAGCAGTCATTTATCAGGCTTAAAACACCAAAAAAATTAGTTTTTTATTAAATATTTTCGAATTCATTTTTGTCCCTCACATTTGGTTTTGTCATTTATTTTCTCCTCTGGATACTTTTAAGTGTTGGAAAATTTAATCTGCAACGTAGGTATAGTAAAGAGATGGTTAAAAATTACTTAAACTGTTTGCGCGACATATTTGAGTGTCAGCGCGACACATTTGAGCTGTTCAAAATTTTTCTTTCTTGGCAAGACATACATATTTTCTAGATTTTTTCTAGTTTACTTAACGGTCAAAAATTTATTCATGATTTCATTGAATTTTTGAATTGAAATAAATTGAATTTTTTCGGTCATTTAAAATTTTAAGTCTAATTTTTTCTCTCCTCTTTATTTTCCCTGGCGAGCAACTTATATGGCAAAATTTATTTTTTAATATTTTTTGAAAATTTGCATAATATAGTGTGTAAACTCTTAATTAAAAACATTTTAGCACCGACGTCGTATTTTTAAAACTACGAATTTGAAGCGGTTTAAAAATTAAAATTTAAATAATTTCCCTGCTTATTTCATTCATTTCATCAGTCATTTAGAATTTTAAGTCAAATTTTCTCTTTCCTCCTTATTTCCCCTGGCAAGCAACTTATACGGCAAAACTTATTTTTTTTTAATTTTTTAATACTTGCATAATAATAGTGTGTACACTTTCAATTAGAAACATTTTAGCGCCAACGTCGTATTTTTAAAATTACGAATTTGGAGCGGTTTAAAAATTAAAATTAAAATAAATTTCCTGCTTATTTTTTCACTGATTTCATTCTGTTTTAGGGCATTTAAGAGAGGACAAATTCTCTAGTTTCCATTGTGATCAAACTTTAATAGACCTTACTTCTAAAAGTAGAACGCTTATTCACGAAATAAAACGAAAAATTCAAGTTCAATACCTCTAAATTGTGGATATTTACCTCTATAAAGCCAGCACATGTTGCAGAGTTTATGATTGATAGACTAATTAATTCATTTATGCCTCTGTCAATCATTTCCGTCATTACCAGTAAGTTTGCTCATTAAAATTTTATATTATTTCCAACATGTATTATGAATTTCTATTTTCTGTGCTCATCCTAACAAAACATTTTTTCAATCTAAATTCCTCACGGAATATCTTGGAAAAGGTCGTCTCTCCCAAATTATCGAAACAGAACCCTGAAAATTGTCGACGAATCGTGAAGACTTGCAAAATTAAGTTATCTGAAGAGGACAAATCCAAACACTCCAAAAAGGCCGATTGAAAGAAAGTAACGTGTTGTTTATGTTGCAGTTTTCAACATTACTTTGTAGTAATGTGTGAGATTCCTCTCAAAGCGTGTTTAAAAGCTGACTCCTAGCTTCGTTAGAGCAGTGCCATTATTTTCCCAATTTCTCTTTATCTCGTCAGTCGTTGTAAATCGCCGTCCATAAAATTTGACAATTTCTCGTATTCCACAATATTCGCTATCCAGCACCTGATGATGAATTCCGAGCATATTTGAACGTAGCACCTAATCTAGAAAATCGTGCATGGAATACTTTCCGAAGGATAAAATAATGTAAAACCGTCAGAGGACAGCGGACGACCAAACAGTGGTTCTGCAACAGTCAGGTGCCTAGACAGCGAACGTTTTCACGAACCTACAACTCTCTGGATACAAAATCAATATGACCTCACCTGGCTCACTTGGCTACTGGCGGTGGCCATCGCTACCACCTGTCAGACCTGCTTCTTTAATCCACGTGCAAACATTAGATGTGTCGGATTACATTTCGCTCATAGCTCGAAGGAGGACAAAAAGAAGTACTGTTAATTTTCAAAGACGGACGAGTAATCGAGGAATTTTTGCAGAAATCACTTGAATCGCTTTGGAGCTATGAATACTGATATATTGAATTACCATAGCCGCCAGCACTCAAAACGGCGTGCTATTACACAAGCTCTCGAGATTCTTATCGGTGTCGCTAATCGCACATTTTGTACATTTTACATCTTTTAAAAAATTGAATAAATGTGATTAATGAATTTCCAATTGCAGACTGTCAACTGCTTTTATCCCATTTTTTTTTTCATGCAAGAATAAAACTGCGCTGCGAAAGGTGTTCGCTGTAAAGTTTCAGTCCTTTGCGGGCTTTATTTATGATCTCAGCAAATATTGTTGGCAAAGCACAACCCAACAATTTAATAAAGTCGTGCCAGCAACTAGTGGCAATCGAATGTTGCGATTAAAAAACTTCGTGTAAAACTCGAAACGTGACTTTAATATCAGAATAAACAAACTTTGGCCATCCGCTTAAATATTGTAGTTCGTGATTTGAAGTAAACTCTCTTGAAAATTCTCAGTTTTAACTAGAAGCTTCAAGGTAGATAATAACTTCATACTTATTCATAATACCATCGTCGTTTAATCTCGAAGGTGCAACATCTTAGATTGCCCTCAACTATAAAATGCATAACTAAGTTGCTTTGTGACATTATTAGTCATGTAAAATACCAAGCTGAGGGAGTCTTGTTCTTAAGAGTCTACTGGATGAGAAAAGGAAAACCCTTCCGACGTTTCTGAATGCCGCTGGACTTAACTAGACTTGGGACTACGGGAGTTGATTGTCTAAGGCCAGACGCTATAATGAGAATAATATAAAAGCTAGCGTCTTAAGTCAAGACTTTGAATAATCTATGAGCTTCCATTTACATGGGTTAAACGCTCCAGTAACTTAAACAATCAACGACAATAAAAACGGGTAAAGTCGGAAAGAATCAATTTCTTTTTTTGTAGACAGATCGTGTTTGGAATAGGAATTAGTAATCCCGGCAAGTTATTCAAAACATGATCATTTATGAAATATTTTATTTCTGAAAGCTGGTACAATCAATCATTCAAAATTAAATCATTCGAAGTCAGGCAGTTTCTTTATTGTTTATTTTAATTAAGTTTAATTGCACATGAAGTCAGCGGAACTCAAAAGATGATTAATCGCAGCACGAGAAAATTTTGATTCTAGGCCAAGATTAGGTTCGAATTTCTAAATTTTCTTTGTGTTGAATAAAACTGCAATCTTATAAATTCAGATGTGAACTAATTTAGTGATGTGTAAGCATCGTTTCAATTACACGATAATTGAACTCTATTTACCAAACAAAATGGAAAAATTAAACAAAGTAATAACACTAGTCAACAAGTTTACGAAAAAAATAGACTTAAGAAGTGAAAAGTCGTTTCTAAAGTTTGTAAAGAAAATTTGTAATTGGGCGCCATAAATAAACAAGTCTAAAGTGGTATCAAAATTGTCAAAGTTAGAAAATTTAATATAAAACTGTTGAAGTTTTGGTTGGTTCAGAAAATAAAATTCCTAAAAATTCATACTTCTCGTAAAATTTTGTAAATGTTATTAAACTAGTCAAAAGTAGTAACAACTTCAAATTATTTTATTGTGAAATCAAAATTACCAAAGTTATAAAACTGTAGAAAAAATCTGAAAATCATTCTTAAAATTCTATTTCTTTTTCTAAAAATTTATAATTTATAACAGTATTGTAACAATGTATTGTAATGCACCATTGAAAAGATTAAAATATTGCTTTTTTGACGCACTACATAGATAGCATCGTTATCTCTTATTGTTTAAAAGTCACAGGACAAAAAACATTAAAAAGTTTTTAAAAAAATTAGAATTGTTTTGTTCTTTTGGCGATTTCATCAAAAATCGTCATTAGGTATCATGTAGAAATGTGAGATTTATACAAAAACTGCAATTTTGCAGACATTCAAATTAATATTTTTGCAAAATGTTTAAAAGTTAACAAACCTGTTTTTTTTTCTAAAAAGCGCTTTTGACTCTTTGCCAAGAAATAAGAACGTGTTTAAGACGGTCTAAGAAAGCAGAGATCTTCACCTTTATTATGATGTATTATATCGAAAAATCAAAGTATCAATTTAGATAATCCATACAAAAAACAATCAAGTTTTTAAAATCGGTTTTTCAAAATTTTTATATTTTTTTTTCAAATATTTTAGCAAAAATTAATTCTCCCGGCGACTTTTATAGTTTATATACAGGGTCCGGCAACACTTGTGTCCACCCCCAAAATCGTCTTTAATTTTAAAGATAAAATTTTGAAAATTTGCACACGCTCATAGTTGACAAAGCTCTAGAAGCTGACGCAAAGATTTGTTTTTTATCACTAATAGTTTTGGCGTCGCCTTAAAAATGTAATTGTTAGTTAATTGTGACGGTTTGAGATATCAACCTCTAATTAAATTTTTTTTCAATATAAATGTGTTAAAAATATCTCAGTTGTCGTTTTAGATTCAATGCAAATTGTCTTCAAAAATTGAAAAAAAATGCTGTTTTATCAAGTTAGTTTCCAATTTTATTACGTCAAAATTGGGAACTACGTTTACACCCATCTGTCAACATCTTGTGTTTAAATGACATCTATCTTTTGGTTCGCTTTAGATTGTAACAAAAGTCTTAATTGGTGAAATTGTCGATTTGTCGATGTTAATTAACGATTTCTGGTGTCCATAAAGTGCAACATACCCGTGAGAATCAAAATTAACCTTTATAAGAGTGCATAATGTGACTTGTGAAATTTTGGTGTAAACGTAGTTTGCCGCTGCGCTGTCAGAATTTTGAAAACTAACTTGATAAAACAGCGCTTTTTTCGCAAATTTTAAACACAATTTGCATTAGATTTAAAATAAAAACTCCGATATTTGTGTCACAGTTATGTTGGAAAAAAAGTGAATTCGCGAATATTTCCGCAAAAAATCGAATATCGCTAAAAATTATATTTCTTAGACGTCGCGACGCCAACCAAACCGTGATAAAAAACAAATTTTTGCGTCAGCTTCTAGAGCTTTGTCAACTATGTATGAGCGTATGCAAAGCGTATACAGAGCGTTGCCGGACCCTGTATTTAATTACTATTTCATAATGTTTTATAAGGTTTTTGTTTGTTCAAGTTGTTAAGCAAAACTCAAAAAAAAACAAAAGAGAATGCAGGGTACTCAAAAACACACTTATTTTTCAAATATCTCTGAGTCCTGACATGACGGAACAAAACAGGCTACTGATTCAGAATGAGGAGTCGATTCTGCATAATTTAGAAATTATTTTCTATTACCCTAGTACAAAATTTGTTGACTAGTGTAATTAAATAATTACTTCTATCTCTGTGATTTTTCCATTTAGGTCGTTTGGTAAGTACGGCCATTTGCTGCCCCAACCAGCAGTCAAAAGCTAGATTTTCTTCGGCAAAGCAAATGATAAAATCTTAATTGCTGCCAGTGCTAGAGACAGTGCAATTCACAAAACTATAAATTTAATTAAAAGTTTCGGAAAGCTTCCGCGTATGTCTTGCACAGCTTTAATTAATTAATAATTAGGCTGCTTTTGCAACTCAAGATGTTAACGCGCAAAGCTTACCTTTGTGTTCGGAACGAGAGTTCACTCCACAATATGTATTTGACAGTCTTTCCAAACTTGATCTAGAAAATACTTTATATTCTCCTATTTCTACCTTGATCGTAATTTCTGTATTCTCTCCGCGTTTCTTTACAAATTTTCTGTTTGAGTCCCAACCCGATCGCTGTAAAACTACTCGTAGTTGTACTTGAATTGTACGATACAGGTGGGGATGTTTGCTGATTGTTCTGGCGTACATGGGCAGGAAAAGCCAATTGGTTATATCAGCTTCATTAGTGGCTATTATACTGTTGAAATCAGCACGTCTCACTGGATCCTATGCTTGACAAATCTGATCATCGTGAGATGGAAGAACAGGCATTTTACCTGCAATGCATATTTTCATCGCCACAGTTGTCGCCAAGAAGTAGCTCAGTAATTTAGGCAACCATATAATTTATACATTTGATTGTTGATTTAGTTTTTTGACCTTTACGATAATGATTCGGTAAAATTTAATTATACAGGATTTGTTTTGATATGAATGCAAGTCACGATATAAGGTCAGGTGTTTGTTCCCAAGTTATGATTTTGAGCTCTGTAATCAATTGATTAAAGCAGCAAATGTAATAGTCGACCTAGAACAATGCAATTTCATGTATACAGCGAAACCAAATAAAAGATCGAAATTCGCAGCACGCAAATGGCAAAAGTTTTAAGCACAAATTAAAATGACTTCAATTGAAGTTCATATGAAAAAAAATTAACATCACCCGAAGGTTTACAAGTTGTGATCAACATCAACGCCATTAAACACGAATGTGAAGAAAAAACACGTCGACACTTGCATCTTCTATTTTTATAAAGTTATTTTCTGTAGTTATTGTAGTGAGGAGTATTGATTGTGCTTGTTTTTATGAGTATTGATAAAGTAATTTTATAGGGTTCCATTCAAAATTTCAATCTAATGTTATTATAAATAAATAGGTAAATTTTCCACAAAGGATTATCTATTTGGCCGCACTTGACCAAGATAACGTCGGATTAAACTTGGTAATAAAGGGAGAACATCAAGTGTCACGTCATCAAACAATATCACTAGGAGTTTACGACCCTTGAAATTATAGCATAAATTGTGGTCAAATTTATGTACACTTGCTGATGGTAAAAAGTGCCATGGTACCAAACTCAACTGTCTTTTAAGCCATAAATTCATAGTAATAAAGGTAAGAATCTTTATGAGGCAATTAAGAAAATTAAATGTAATATTCCCAGTTTTTGTCTTCATAATAAATATATTGGAGAAACAATGCTGTTCTTGAAGTCAGAGCTTTTAGTTTATAATTTTAGCAAAGTTTAATCGACCGCTTTCCGCGGTAACTCTCAATTAAAAAATCGTGCAATTCAAAATGAACGTAATGGGTCACTATTAGCACGAACCGCTAAACTACGGGATTAAAGAATTTACGACAATAATTAAAAATCCAATTTAATCACCAATAGTACTCTGGGTAAAACTCATATTCCAAATTTTATTGGACTAAAAGCGAACAAAAATGGGTTAATTAACAGAGTAAAAAAATTGTTGAGCAAGCAGTTTAAAAAAAATCAGCTACGAGGGTCATCAGAGTTTCATTGATGTGGAATTGTACAATTTAATTATATTCCCGCAATGACTAAAAAACAAATAAAAAGCAGCACTTTTATGTAAACATGTGAATCGAAGTGAATGAGTTTAAATTTTAAAGCTCCTTCAGTTTGGCTATGAAATTGGGGTTAAAAATTTCAAGAACCTATTTCATTGTAATCGATTTGATTGAAATTAAAAATGTATTTGTCTTTTTGCGCGTGAATGTGTGTTGTATGCACCAGGTGGGATAATGCATCATCTTAAAAATCCGTCCCGTCATCATCAGCAGCACGAAGAGGCGGTCGGGCCGCGCAAGCTTGCGACCGATCCGCCATGGCATCGTGAAGCACAGTCCGTGCCAGGTCGTCAAGCACCCTCGTCGTGACCGCGCTCGTTGTTTCGTTCCGCCAAACCGACACCTGTTACGAAGTGCGCCGACGGCGATGGCGGCCACGTGAACGCGATGCCATGACACAGACTCGGTGCAAAATGTTATCGGTGGTGTGGTTCGCGGTATCACTTAGTGCTTCCGCGTCGGCCTATTCTTGGCCTAGCGAAGAGACAACGACGCGACCCCCTCAATCCAGAGACTTTCACAGCGATCCTCTCGTCGTGGAGACCACCAGCGGTTTGGTGCGGGGGCGCTCCAAGACGGTGCTGGGGCGCGAAGTGCACGTCTTCACGGGAATTCCTTTCGCCAAGCCGCCCATCGAGCAGCTGAGGTTTAGGAAACCGGTGCCCATCGACCCCTGGCACGGCATCTTGGATGCCACCAAACTACCCAACTCTTGCTACCAGGTCTACTCACATTATGGATGATGATTTGGTGCTTATTTTGTGCTCAAAGCGCGAGTTGATTGTGTGCTGATGTGTGGAAAAGACTTCCGGTTTGTGGTTCTAGCCAGAGACAGCGGAATTTTATATTGGGGGATGAATTTTTTATCAGTTCTTGCCTGAATCTGGGGGCGTAATTGACGCTCGCACTAAAGGCAATAATAAAAGCCGTCAAAAGTCCAAAAGTTACACATCCGACACTTTCATGTTTGTTATAATATGATTAACTCAAAATGTGGGAGATTGTTCGACTGTAAACACCAAATTTCTACAAAAGAGTGACTTTAATGGACGATTAGACAAGGGCCTTAAAAAATTGCAATTATCGACAAAAAATTGGTATCTTCCATCGACTAACTAAAAAAATTATATCATATCCCCGAACACACACTTTTTATCCAAAATTATAGGATTTAGTAACAATATTTTTATCTATAACATCTAACAAACATGTTATCCTTGAAAATGTTTTTATACCTAATAGGTCAGTGTAATAAAAAAGACACTAAAATAGAACTACTTTTATTCATTCTAAGTATCTAAGTGGTAATGAAATAAAGTACCTTCAGTCTAAGGAAACAAATAGTAAAGGTTCGGTAAAATTAACATTAAACATCTAATCTAAAATATCAGAAATTCTGTTAAATACCGAACTATTAACTAGAGCCTCATTACCTAATTCGTCCGTTTATATAAGAATGTGGTTTTAGGAACAGCACAAAATATCTCCATTGTGTCCGTGCTCTAAAACAGTAATACCAACCTGAAGCTAAAACAAATAAATATACACTAACTACCAAGGATTGGTGTAATTTGCCTGACTTCTGATAGAGATCGTATAAATATTGTAACTCTAAAACTCTCTCAAACTATGCAAACTTTAAATAAACTTGGAACCTGATAAAGTATTGAGATATACTGTTCTATAAAGTTTCTAATTCCTGGCTAGAATTGATGCTTTCAGGGATTTTGAACGTTGCCATAATTAACAGAAGCGTGATAATGCACTTATGCTTGAAAAACAAATAGAAAATTTATAACATATATCGTTTTTTAGGTGGGTAGTTTAAATTAAGAATTTAGCAGTTGGTTGTTCCACGTGTGTTTTGTTTATTTAATTTCATTCAGATCTTTTCAATACCTTCAATCTAGTCTTAGAAGGTTATACATTTTTAATTGTTTTGAATAATCTATACAATAATTATTATTGATTAAGAACGTAGTAATTTGATGGCGGGTTAATAATTGATGGTAATTTTTCATCGATTTCTTATATTTAGTGGTAGAATTACAGTAAAAATTTTTAAGAGAAGCTGACGTCCACGAATCGTAGATGACAATTAGTATTTACCTACAAAATATTTTAGAAGATACTAAATTTTTGAGTATAAAAAAGAACAAGTTATATTTCATCGATTCCATGAAAACTGAACGCTAGATTAAAAATTAATGACAATTTATCATAAATTATTGCCATAAGTTAAACGGTAATTTTCTCTTCTTTTTAGATAAAGTTGATATTTTAAAATAAAATTTATAAAAATAAAAATTCGTTTCGTTTCTCATATTTGTCATATTTGTATTTATTTGTTAAAGTAGACGTCTGTCTCTGTGTTTTATTAAATGTCTTAAGAGTTTTGTTTTGTTAAATTTACGAGACGTTTCCAATTAGATATAAATTAAATTCTAAGACTTACTAAACTAGTTAAGAAGTTAATTTCTGCATAGAACTGTTGTTTACTCACACGTGATTGCGTAAGATCTGAGCTTTGTAAAACTGCAGTTTCGTGGCACAAATTTTCCAGTAATGTATTTTTAAGTTACCAATTTTTGTCCAATGAAACCATTTGTGTTGTTATGTCATTACCGTGAAAGAGCACAAAATTGTCATCAATTATCTTTGACAGCATAATCCTCCAAATCAACTGACTTATCTCATTTGTAACTTCGATTTTCGCTTACCAGGAGCGCTACGAGTACTTCCCCGGCTTTGTCGGTGAAGAAATGTGGAATCCCAACACTAACATCTCCGAGGATTGCCTCTATCTCAACATCTGGGTTCCCCAGCGTCTACGCATCCGCCATCACGGCGAAAAACCGCCACAAGACAGACCGAAAGTCCCTATTCTAGTGTGGATTTACGGAGGCGGCTACATGAGTGGCACATCCACTCTAGAAATCTACGACGCGGACATAATCGCCGCCACCAGTGACGTCATTGTTGCGTCCATGCAGTACCGCGTGGGCGCGTTCGGTTTTTTGTACCTGAGCAAATATTTTCCAAGAGGAAGCGAAGAAGCTCCTGGAAATATGGGAATGTGGGACCAAGCATTGGCCATTCGATGGATCAAAGAAAACGCGCTCGCGTTTGGGGGTGATCCCGATTTGATAACACTTTTTGGAGAATCCGCCGGGGGCGGCTCTGTTAGTATTCATTTGTTGAGCCCGGTGACGAAAGGGTTAGCTCGAAGAGGAATTCTTCAATCAGGGACGATGAATGCTCCGTGGAGTTACATGTCGGGGGAGAGAGCGCAGAAAATTGGAAAGGTGTTAGTGGAGGATTGTGGTTGCAACGTTTCGTTGCTTGAAAACAGTCCTCATCAAGTTATGGATTGCATGCGTGCGGTCGATGCCAAAACCATTTCTTTGCAACAGTGGAACTCTTACTCAGGAATTTTAGGGTTTCCTTCGACGCCTACAGTTGATGGGGTCTTTTTGCCCAAGCATCCGATGGACATGCTTGCAGAAGGAGATTATGAAGACATGGAGATTTTACTGGGCAGCAATCGCGACGAAGGTGAGTTAAAAAAAACCAACTAAATTTTAAAAAAATTGATATTCACATTTTCTTTTATTTCCATTCAAATGCGATATGAACGTGACGGTTATCGCTCTTTTAGTTCCATACTTTATTCTTTATTGTATTCACAAAGGAATCGTTGGATAAAGAATAATTTATTATTAATAATCTTAAATAAGACACATTTCACCTTCTACAAATCGCTTAATATTTCATTTTGTCTGAATTTTATATTAGCAATATTCGAACCGTACAGTTTTATTATAATTCTGAAATCGACTGCGACCGGTGGTCAATTTAACAATGACATTTCAACATTAAAATAGTTTTTATTAAATTTTTCACATTTCATCTCATGTGGCCATTAACGCTGAAACTGTACATGCACATATCAATAAACTCTTTGGCATTGACGCTCCTGCATAATAAACAATAAAACAATTCAATTTTCAGTAGCATCAAGCCAATTTTTCCTTCTAGAACCGTGCGTTATTTACAGGAATCCATTTTAAATTTGTTTTGTGTAGATGGTAATTTGTTGAGGAATTATATTTTATTGAATTCCGACTGACTTCATAATACTCGTGCTGTACAACTTCGCCTTTCTTTAATCAGCTTACTGTAGTCGTGGAGTTGAAGTCTTTTACATCTTTTTTAATGCTTCTAAGACTTTTTTTTTTGTATTTCCTTTTCATAAGAAACATGGAAATGGTAAATTTAATGGTATTATTCTCGAGACTGTCATATGCAGAAACACGGGAATGTGATCGTTGCTGATTTGAAGTAACAATTAATTGTATCACATGAAAATTCCTTTGTTGTGTTTATTGGAAATTGTAAGCGCCGATGAACAAACCAATTAGTTTCAATCTTCTGGTGAAAATTATTACTTAAAACCTCCACCATATTGGTTAATCAAATCTTATATCGTGTTATATTGATTTAAATGTATAAACAAATTGACAATTCATTATTTCGTTTACAAGTTTATTGCACACAATTTTTGAAACCGTGCTCTCTAAAATTACCTTTTCGATTTGTCATAAATCAGTTAAAATAGAACTGGTAGTAACTGTTAACTTTTTTGTAACTAAATTTTAGCAATTTATTGGAAACTAAAGTTGAATTTTCTTCAATGCATATTTCAAATATCACGTTTCGCCCATAAAAAGATGAAGATATATATGAAGGACCGGAAACCTCGAAATGCAAAACTTGAAAAACCCATGCAATGTCCATCTTCCGCTTAGGTCCGACACTAACTGCTTTCATCACGAACCCTTTAACTGTCATCATAGCGTCCACTCCGTGTTAAATAGAAGAGATCGCGTGACTGATGGCCACCGTAGGTGTTATTATATTCATAAACATTTAGTGTCCCGCCGTATTAAATTGCCAGCATGATGAATTAATTAAATACATGACTTATTGCGTAATTAAACAAATAACTTTATGAATAATCTGTGAACGGGGCTTAATGATAATAAAATCATTGTAGTGGAACCCACATCCTACACATGCGTTGCTAGGTATAGAATAACACATTTCGCTTGTTATATCGAAGGAAATACACATCGGGACCGGCCATGAATAGGAAAGCAGTGAGAATTTCCATTTTGGAGCTCGTTTCACTAACTTCACTTGTTGGAGCGCCTGGTCGAAATGCATTCATAATTAATAAAGTCCAGAGCGCATCATTATTATGGCTTCCATTCGTGACGTCATTGCTCCGGATGGCCTCTACGGGTGAATTGTATGAATTGGGATCAAAAGGAAAAACGGAAAGAAATTTTCAATTTCACCAAAGGCAATCTTCGAGTTCTTTTTATTAGTAAAATGGCAAAATTAAATTAATGCAGAGTTTTAACACACTGCTAAATTTATATGATTTTGATTGTGTTGTTAACCGTATCGCTGTTAATAATCCGAGTAAATTTCATGACGGATGTTAATTATGCAAATTACACATTACGCGTGGTTGTGTCGACAAGGGATTATAAACAGCTTATTATAACAATAAATTTTTACTAATAAAACAAAGAAAATGCTTTGAATTTGCAAAAAAAATGGTAAAATGACAACAAAGGTGACAACATTATGTTAACGAACTCAAAACGAACACAGAAATAGCTCTGTTACCACAACAAATTAGGAAAATAGTTTTTTTATGTTTCGACGTTTGTCAAGGCCCATTAGCATATTTTATGTTTTTTGTTCTTTTTTTCCATTTTCTGCGTCTTTTCTAAAATTACGTTATTTCCACTATTTACAGGTCTTTCCAAAAGTTTTATTCTAAAAAAAATCTAAAAACTTGGTTCTAAAATAGATTAGATTTTCTTTCAACTCTTTTTTTCTTTTTAAATTAAAAATTGTACAGAACAGAGAACAGAGAAACCCAAGCCACAACCTATGAATCAGAAAGGTGTTATTCAGGAAGTTTTATGATCCAAACGAGGGCACCGTTCTTTCAAAACTAAATTTAAACTCGAGCAACTAATATGATAGAGTGCACTTATTGTTAGAATGTCAAATTTAAACGTAACATATGACCTAGAAGCTAACCTAGGACAATCAGTTTAATTTCCTTTGGAAGCGAATGACTCACAATGATGCCGTCAAAAAGTTTTATAAGAGAATTAGTGAGTAATTATGGCTCATAACGAAACTATGTTTACTACAGTTTCTGAAATTTTATAATGACTCTATTACCAAACTCCGTAAATTTGTAATTTGTAATAAATAACACGCATCAACGCAAAAGTTGAATTCAAAGACCATTTTATTGAATACGTTCCCCTTCATTTATTTTCGCCACGCTTCATTCTCGCCTGTTTGCTCATTTTATTCTTGATAACCCGTATTATGCTTATCATTATTTTTTCCCTCTTTTTAATGCGTTTGTTTGCCTGTAAATTACAACCTCCTCAATTTATATTTAACAAGTAATAGTCCTCATAAATCACCCACTGCATGATTATTACCGCTGATTCAGATAAGCAGAAATTTTCAATTTACTCCCAGCGCCCGCGTCCAGGATTATTGTGCAAGTTAGTGCATGGAGTATTATGCACCACGACGGCTTAAATATTTTATTGCGGCGATATCACAAGCAATAAAAACGAACGCCAACTTTGCTCATATAAATCAAAATGTTTCACATTTCGTTTTTACTCATGTTTTCGCATTAGAAAAGTTTCTATCTTGGGCCGAAATTCCCAACTGTAACTCAATTCGAAGTAAAGTTTTGAAAAGACCAAACAACGTGATGTTTCAGAGGAACTTTTTATTTTGTTTTGAAAGCCTGTTGCCAAGTGCCTGACACTTGCTTCGTTATTAAAATATTTAAGACGATCGGCGAAGAATGTTAATCCTCTGGACGGGAGACGTTGCGGGATGAATTTTTGAGAAGACGAATACACAAACTTGGAAAGTCAGGGAGTTAATATGTAATAGTTGCCATGAAGGAATATTGCGGGATTAGCTTTTAACAGCTTTTGCAAAGGCTTCATCAAAACTATTGAAATTTCGCTCAAATCTCAAATACATTTTGAAACGCAAAACATAAAAAATTTAGTTCATTTTATAACAAATATTTTACATGACAAAATCTAAAATTTACACGTGTATAAATTGTGAAACATTTGATAAAATTTATCGTGTTTTAAGTTTTTATAACGTTTGCTAATGAGTTGTGGTCACGTACCTTCTGTCGTCCTTTTCTTCCCTTTTCATCGGAAGCAAACATTTAAAATAATATCAAATTGTCATTCTTCCAAGCCACATGTTAAATTGCAGTGTTGTCAGAATATTTGTAGCCGAGGCCGCGGAGGTCAACAGTCCGAAGTTCCCTCCCTGCCATTACAAATAAATTAAGGCAAAGTAAAATATTGACTCGTCATTTATTATGATCGTCACAAAGAACTTTACCTGAAATCGTGCGACAAATTCATTGCAACCGCTCGAATCGAAACGTAAATATTGATGTCTGGAATAAAATTTGAACGTAGTATTTCGAATTGTGTTTTACTGATATTTTGCGACAAAATACAATGTAGTTGGATTGGTATTAAAAAATAACCGCTTAATAAACGTTCATTCGATTTATTTGAGCAATTACGCAGTGGCGTAACCGTTTATCCGGTGTTTGAACCATGATGTTAACAGTCATACACTTGGGATTTAATCCTTGGCCCTAAGCAGGCGAACCCTTTATAGATACTACCACCTCTCATACACTCACATCAAAGGTATTAAAGCTATCCGTTCCCCACAAACGCAATATCATAACGCAGCAAGAGTTAGACAAAATAAAATATTAAGTTTCACGACCATCCCAAGCACCAAAGGTTCTGAAATTTTAAGCAACAACATTCCTTTGGAAGTTATGATTAGAATGGTACACTTGACTGAAAATAAATCTGTTCACTATAAGAAATAGAGTTTTTTCAGTGTGTTTAACGGGAATAATCTTCTTCAGTGAGATAATTGAGCGAGAGGTCTGCATTTCGCTCATTCTGCCAATTACCATATTTATTAAAACTTTTCTAATTCTCCGCGATTCGGAATATACAAACTTTGTAGAAAATGAAAACATACTTTATTCATTTGAACCTGGCTGTAAATCGGCGCTACGAATTCTTTCCTTTCACGAATGCATTACTTATTGATAAATGCAAAACCATCTGAATATCGCGCCGTCGCTTTGTAAGCCACCATTCGTCTATTCGACTGGGTTATTTACTATGGATTCTTTTAATAGATCGAAACGATTAGAAAATACAAACTGGAAATCGACGCCAAAAACACCTGATTAGTTATTTAGAGTGCTGTCGTGCATGTGCAATGAGAAATTTTTCCCCAACAGCATGCAATCTCTTAAAATGTCACCGACAGAAGGTTTATTAGAGACAGACTAATGAAGCCACTGGTGGGCCAATTAAACACTGTCTTCAGACGTACTTGCAAGTGTAATTGTTCTCTGTCAGGCGCTCTGTCGTCTGCTTATCTCGTGTTGAACAACTCGAGATTTACACTGTTACGATTATAATTGGAAAAGGACTCTGTTTGGCAATTAGCGATCACAAAATTTCTCACCCACAGAATATTTTAACTTGTAAAAAATTGATGGCGTTGGTTTTTGTCAAAGTGAATATTTAAATAATCTAAAATATTAATGAACACATTGTTGTGCACAATTTAACTAATTATTTAATTTCACATTTGTTTACAAATAATATTTTATGTGTGTAAATATGGTGGATGCGCCAGGATAATATTTCCAAATTTTCAACTCCATATTATTTATAATAATATTGCCACTGCACTTTTGTTATTTAATTTTCCAACCCTTGAACATCTGCGTGGAAAATGCTCAACGTTTCAGATTGATGGCACGCTTACATGCAAAATAAAAATAATTTAAACCGTCTCCCGTCTTTTTTTGTTGTTATAAATCAGCGTTAGCACGTATTTAATAAGTGTCCTGGTCACCGATTTGTTAAAATATAGCTTCCACACGCTCATAGAAATGATTTATTTATGGGCGAAAATATCTATTCCTACATCGCTTTCAGTTATGTAACTTAATAAGTAGTTTCCGTTTTTTACCAAAGCGCCTTCAGAACTCGCTGTATTATTTATTGACGAAGTGAAATTTAAAACCACTACGCTTCTGATTATAACTATCACACGTTAAAACTTAAAATGTCGCTTCGTAAACTTAGTAAAGGATTAATATTACAGTAGATTAGTTTTTTGTGTGTTAGAAAAGCTTTTATTCCACTAATCATTACTGTGTTTTGTTCCATATAAATATAGCAACAATCAATGATTTCGTGTAAGCTTTGAATAGAGAGAAATATTAAAAAGAGTTTTCCGTGTGTCCTCAACAAAGATTACCATCACTTAAGCAAATAGCCGTTCATTTGCAGTTCTATCATATAATAGGTCGTTATTACTTATGTAACTGTGAAGTTGCTCTCTTCACTTCCACACGTTGTTGATCTTGCATTTGATTTCATTTTAGTCGTCTCGACAGAATCTGCTTGTATTCTAATATGAGTGAACACTAATCCCCCATTTCATGCCACGCGCAATTCCCTCTTTTTCAAGATTGAACTTCCGTTACAATCTCTTTGTAAATTGCACCAATTTAAAAGAAATACGTTTTCAAACATAATTATTCTGGTTACTTTGCGTGAAATGAATAGGTTTGGAACGTGTGGTTTATTTTGCGTTTGACGGGATGCGGTTCCTCATGTACTTAATTCTGTTTTCATAATTAATACGGCTACTGTAACCTATCGTTACGTAATTACAGTTTTATATACCCTCTCCATGCAAGTTCGGTTTTTATTATTAATTTATCGGTTTTTCGGAACTAATGGGAGATTATGATGAACATAATTTTGCAATGTAGCAAATTCTCATCAAGTTGAGAACCATCGTAATAAAGTTCGGTGAAATTAGCCTGAAGAAAGTTGAGTGAATCCCAAGATGTTGGCAATCTGATGAAAATACTTCTCTTGCTCCGCTGCACGTGACGTTAAAATTTCCTCTCAAACCTAATTTTTAATTTTTGCGCAAAGACAATTCTTCGACCAGTAACGGCTGCCAACCCAATTTTGTCCTCCACTTTACGGGGGAAGCAACCATTATAATTCCCATTTATCGTTACACCGATGGCCTACTATAGTTACCAAGGCTGAAAATTATAATGAAAAGCGCGGAGACGTATTTACATTAAATTATTCATTACGTTTATGCCCGAGATAATGGAGTTTGGGTAAAAAATTGAATTGTTGCTTGCGGTGGAACGTCACGATGATTTTGGTGCACCGCGGCGGTAATAAATCCGATGATTTCGTCAGTTTTTATTATTCCCCGATCTGAACAAGTACGCATAATAAATGCGTGTTATTAATTCGGAAATATTCGCAATCGCGAAATGAGGTGCTAGAAAAGTTGGATGAGATGTTAATGAGCGTTTTAAAACGCGTGTATAGAGAAAATCTCTCCAAATGAAAGAATGTTAATGTGGGCCCGGCGCATCCACCATTTGTTGCCTAATGAGAAGTCGTGAATTTTCTCTTAATTTTTGAGTTATGTAATACTCCGTGCTGCGTCTAAGCGGCCCATCTAATAAATTCATGTTATTAATTTGGAGGTAGCTGTAATCGCGAAATTGAGCCTTGGTGCAGAAATGGTGGAGGCGCCGGGCGACGTAGAAAATGTCACGTTTAACAAACATTGTGCCCGCGGTGGCGTTATAGCTGTAGAACGGCCCTGGGAGTCTTTTCCATTATGGTGCTGATTACAAGCAGTAGCTCGGTTCCAATAACAGGCCCCGAGGAGATCGTTAATTATTTAAACAGTTCGATATCGGGCTGCGTCTCCACGTGAGCCGGTGTACGCGTCCCTCTGAATTATTTATATGTATAGGTGTACAGTGCTACTAGAGCGAATGTGAATAAATACACTTCTATGTCATGCAGATCGATTTGCTATTTGGCGGCGGGTTTTTCGATCGACGTTTATTTTATTAATGGTTGAAAAATTGACTGGAGGCGGCGACGGAATACACGCTGTGGTGGCGGTTACATTTCTCAATTAACTCGTGCTACGGTGTTCACGTTTGGAAATCGCTGGAACTTGCTAAATTAAACGAAGAGTTTTGAGGGAGCGTTGCGGCGTGATGGCTGAAAATGGGGAGATATTGTCGCAAAAAATTGCTCCCGCAACGGGAAATTTTAAAGTTTTTTCCAAACTCTCGTATTGAAGAATTGAGCGAATTATTAACCAAAATCAGACCAAATCTTTTGTCATGCTCCACGCATTTTTTAATCACGTTCGGAGATTGCAACTCACGTTTCTCATCTAGAGAACGAAAAGAATATAATTACAAAAGCAACGGAAAAATTCGCGTCCTGTAGCCATTTCGTGATTAAAAAAATAATCTCGCCACAACAAGGGATGAGGGATGAATTTACCTATTCGTCATCCAATACGCAATATATCTAATTCCGAAGGTGCGTGTGCCGGATAAGTTAATCGTATGGCAATTGATGTTTCCGAGCTAGGAAGTTGGAGGATTTATTTTTTGATGGAAAATTTGTTAAAGCTGTAATCGAAAGCTTAGAGAGCTTTCGCGAGTTTTTATCTCAAAAGAAACCAGAATCGCTCAATGTTCTGTGTGGGTTAAAACTGTAAGAGATTACCTGAGTTTGTCGGAAATTTAATTTTGTCATTCACACATTTTGTGAAAATAAAATACAGTTTCCAATTTTTCCGGTTGATGTTTTTAAGGATGTGTTTCAAAATTGCTTGCATTGTAAAGTGGGATGTACATGCATAATGATGTCTTGCCGCTCTTTTGATGTCAGAGGAACAGAGGAACTAACAAGAAAGCGCATGCATTTATGAACGAAGTCGTTATTAAATATTAAAAAATGAACTTATAAATCAACAACACAACAGCAAATAATCAATGAAAGCAGGAAAAGTAGTCGTGAATAATTCACTAGAACTGATTGCGCCTCACAATGTGATATCACTTAAAGTGGAATTAAAGCAAGGCCGCCAAATTTTTTGTCTAGTGATTGACCCAATTTCTTTAAATCGATGAAGTGAAATATAAATAACAAAAGCAAGCATTATTGGCTTGTTGCAAACACTGCGGGTTTAAGTGCAAGTTCCTTTAGTTGCGAAACTTGTAAATCAGCTTAGTCGTATTAAAACACAAAGAAAAGCTCGTTTCCCCGTGTTACTTAAAACTCGAAATGAATAGGAAAATCCCCTCTTTGTTGGCGCACGTGTTTTTCAATTTGTCAGAAAATCTTGACCTCCTGTTAATGGTAAAATCTCGAAGTTGTCTCAGTGTAAGTGGCATTTTGAAATTATAAAAGGCCCCGTACGCGCTTCGAGGGTTAATATAGAGCTTTAGCTAAAGAGATAACACTGCTAAGAGGGAGATCGTGCATTATTCAACGCCAGAGTGGGATGGATCAGTCAGTCGCGGTCTCCATCGTCGGATTTTTGTTCTAGACACGAACGTCGAGATTTTCCACGATGAAGTTTTATGTAAATCATCCAACTTATTACAGTTTTAGATTTGTATGACTTCGAGTTCGCTTAAATTTTTGCGAGACATTACTCTCTTGCATTTCATTATGATTTATGGTCGACGTGCTTTTAGCACTTGAGCGTCACCAGGCTTTGTAAGGACGAATCAAATGCTTCACTGACAAATAAACAAATCACGCTTGGGATATTAAGGACGGAAGTCGAGGATTGCCTGCAAAAAGGCGAAGCGGAAAAAGGGAAATATTCTAATGTATCGTTATAAAAAACGAGCGAAATTAATAAAATAACGAAATGACCGGGCTTTCAGAAACGCAAATACAACTCGCCATAAATTTAAACAACGTTATAAAAGAAGTACATTGTCTGAATTTGCAACGAGTCTAACAAGAAATCGCGCTTTAATTAACTGTCAATATTGAAGCTTGTTGATAAAGTTGTCGGCTTAAGCACATAACTATACTCTACTTTTAGAGTCTGAGCTTCTATGTAAGTTTCTACCTTGAAGTTACTTTATTTGTGAAGTAACATTAACGTATCGAAACGTTATGAGAAAAGTTAAGGGCGATTTAAGGGAATATAAAGTTGTTTAATAACGTTCTTCTTCACGTAAACCTTAGGCGCAATATCCGCTCGTTCTGGTACTGTAGCGGTGCTATACGCTCCCCAACTACGAGGCTTAATTCAACTTAACCACGTAAGCGGAAAATACACACGCTGGGGGTATGTTGAAGATTTTACACCGTTCTGCAGACGCGAGGCGGTCCTCCACTGCAAATAATCTTCGCACTTCGTTGCGGTCGCTTCGTAATTTACAACTTGTAACAGTGAAATATTGGCCCGATGCCATATTTTCCCAACAGGTTTGGTTTTTCCTGCACTTCCAGGGCTTTTAAGTTCATGGTGTCTGTGTGATTTATTACAATAATTGAACACTGAGGGATAACGTGGAAGAATCTATCGACGATAAAAGTTTTATTGAAATCGAATGACTGCTTTCGGGGGAATAACATAGTTTTGTGCAAGTCACCCACCACTTCCTATTAACCAAACCACAAAAATAATGTGTATTTTGCGTTACATTAATTTCCTGAGTTATTCTTATGTAAAAGCTTCCAAGCAATTTTGTTACACATGCAACGAACTGTTTCAAAAAGCTCCGGCTAATCAGTTTCAAGAACTGTTCAATGGAACAAACAGTCTCTAAGATTAGAACAACTATTGATCGCTTCTAAAAATAAAAATCAATGCAACTTTTAATGGAAGCTGCCTCTTTACAGTTTCAATAACCGTCAGAGAAACATGATAGATAATAATTATTTTACGAGTGGGACGCACTCACGTGGGCACGAAGAAGTGGAGTGCAAAGGTCATATAAATGATGGAATGGTTGCAAACCAAACGAAACACCCACTCGTTCTGTCTTTGAGTTTGGGGTGATATCCTGAGGGCTCTTCTGTTACAGCGCAAATTAAATGAATTAAATGCTGTTTCATGATTCGTATCGCGTTTGTTTACGTGGTTGATAAAGTGGGTTTAAAATTAAGATTATTGTTTTATAATCAAGGGAATACTACTTGTTATTGTAATGTTCAATTTAGGAACCTGATCGTGGCAAACAAACGAAGCTAACAAAACCGTTCGCCAAAGTTAATAAATGTTTGATTGCTTGTTACTACTTTATGACTACGAATCAATATAATGTTTACTTTTCAGTAAAAATATGCTTGCCCGAGACACACTCACATCTCTAACCGCCTTAATTGACGAGATGGAAAGACTTCAATTACATTCCTACTTCGGTTAATTTAGTTAAATAAAAATGGGACATATAGCAGGTGTGTCCCATTTTCATTACTTTTGCTCGTGTCGTTGATTTTTATTAATGGGTCTTAGTACTGAAAGTGGGGATCGATTTTCCATTCCACCATTCCCTTTGTAATCATGGAAAAATATGAGGAAAGAAACCGATGATAATAGATAGTAGAGTCATGACAGAATTTTTTGTCAAAATCAAAAAATACCAATGACCGCAAACTATGTGAGCAAGTTCTAACTCAATAAATCTGTTTTATAGTGCAGTAAACAAGGATAAAATCGCTGACAAACTAACTTAAGTGAAGTGCACCGTGAACTTCTTATTTGCCGCTTTTATACAAATAGATATAAACGGGTTAAATGCCGTACAAGTTGCAAAGCGATTTCAAATAGAATGAGGCATTGACGATGAGCAAATGTTTTTAAAGAGAATAAGGAAACTAAACCTCATTTTTTCTACAGGGAATCATTTGTCTGCTGCTTTAAAATACGGTTCTGTTATTGGTCATTCATTCCTCCGCAATATCAAATAACAATTGTCACATATGTCAAATTGTCACCAATATGTGAGACCATCAGCAATAAACTTGTTTTTGTACAGATATTTTATTATAACTTTTTTTCATTGTTATATTTCGTTATTATTAAAAAACTATTAAAATTGACATGGGTTCATTACAGGTATCTAATTTACTCCTTTCAAATCGTTCTGATTTCTAGAATTGCTCTTTGCAAGTTAATAAATTCTCCGCAGGAAAAATTACGTTTAAACCTCATTTTTTCTGTTGAAAATTTTTTGTGCTGCCAAATTTAAAATCGGCTCTGATTAGTCGTTCCACAAATCGAGTTACACAGCGCTAAATTTTTTAAACATTTAACTCTCTTTAACTCTTTAACTTTATGTTTTTCATCATTATATTTTACGATTACTAAAAAACTTGTTGTTTGTGCAGCCATCTATTAATCAATCCATTACAGGTATCTAACTTATCCATTTCAAATTTTGCTGCTTTCTAAAACTGCTCCTTTGTAAATCGGTGAATTCTCTGGTATAGCATCTATATTAAAAAGTTAGGTTGGCAGGAGCCCCTAGCGATTTTTATCAGTACCAGTTGGTAGCAAAAACGTTTGACCTTGACGCAACTGTGGCATGCGTAGAAGCTAATTGTTTTGCATTACATTGCCAAAACTTGTTAAATCTCTATTAAAATCTTTTTTTGCAACAAAATTTTTATTAGTCATTGATTAATACACACTTTGACAACGTGTTGACCTTAAAAATCGGTACATTCAATTTTCCCGTATTTTTTTTTCTAAAGAATTGAAAGCCTGATTTACATCAAAAATTTTTAAAAAATTTACACAGGAGAGTGGACAGACAGCAATGAGCTACACATTAATTAGAATTTTCTCCTCAATTTCAGTGTATTACTAACAAAACATTTTGAAGCGTTCTAAAAACAAAAATTCGTAAAGTTTTATATACTTGGGCTATAACATATCCGGTGAGAGATTGAAAGATTTTGACAGTTGACATATAGGTTGGCAGCAAATTATACTACAAAATAGACTAAAAACACTTAATTCCTACGCGAACTGGGTTGACAGTAAGTGGGTTAATTTTGTTATTTTAAATTTCGCGCGTATAGTTTTTTTATCGCGTAGCTTTAGTAATTTTTTGTCATTCAATTCCTAATTGTACAAACTATTATTAATCTATACATTGAAAAGTAAGGTTGGCAACAGCTTCTAGCGATTTTTACCCATAATAGTTGGCAGCAAAAGTGTTTGACTTTGACGCAACTGCAACATGCTTAGAAGCTAATAGTTAAATAATTTATTTAACTCTCTTTTTTAGAATAAATTTTTAATTAATAATTCTCGATTGATGTAAGACGATAAACCAACTTCGACAAGTTGTCAACCTCAAAAATCACCGCATTCAATTTTCCCCTAATTTTTACTCTAAAGAATTGAGCCAGATTTAAACCCAAGAATTTCTAAAAATTTCCAAAGAAGAGTGAATAGGTAGCTCTAGTTTAGTTTATAGATTGATTATTGTGACGTTTGTCTATTCACAGCGATAACAGCATTGCATCTTCTACAATTTAAATTATTAATAACATTAAGTATTTATTTTCCATTTTATTGCGGTACACTACAGTCTTAAGTTCCCAAGAGTTCAAATGAAATATTCATCGTCTGCAATTTTAACATTTTGTTTATTTTCCCTTCTAAGTTTTTACAATCTTCTGTCTTTATTTGTTCTTGACTAATTTATCACTTAAATGTCTGTCACGGAACTACCAAACGAACACACAACTCCTCTATCTCTTAAAACACGTCTCTGCTCTTTAAAAGACTCAATTTCTGACATTTGCTAATTAGCTCTTTAAAAATTTAGAGTAAAACTCCTGAAAAAACTCCGACTCGGTATAAGTAGCTCCTTGATTTCCCGTATTTTTTACAGTCAAATAAACGATTCCATTTTTATCATATGAATTATTCAGCGACAACAAGAAGCAGAAAATAATAGTGTTCGGATCGTAATGGAAGCATGATCATAGCTGGGAAAAAATCTTTTGTTGTTGAAACAGTCATAGAGGCGACGTTTAAAATTGATTCTCTTCCGGAGCGTGATCAAAGGAAGTCGCGGTATCTACTGTTCACTCATGTAATGAAATCAAAAAGATGAATTCTTCGGCAATTTAAAAATTTTCACGGGAGATTAAAAAGCGCGCTTCGACATGAAATTAATTAGATTCTTAACCAAACTACAACTAAAGAACAAAGTCTCCCCGCGTGCCCGCACTGAATATTTCATTTTTTGGAGCGAGAAATGATGCTAATTTCTTTGGAAGTCGTGACATTTGACCCGAACCGATCCGAAGTTTTTTTCGCTAAAAAGAAATTTTGATTACCACAATGGTTGCGTAGGAGCTGCGGTAAACATGAGTAATTCAATGTGACAGCAAATTCAATTGATATAATGTGAGTAAAATGCTTCAATTGCGGCGTTTTGACGTCACATCCTTGCAAAATAAACAAGCATAAATGGGAGTGAGGAACGGACATGTAAGATTTGGAATATCACCGCGCTTATCCTCGAATTTTATTGGGTTTTGCTCTGTTGATACGAAGAAGATATGTCAGAAAGATGTGTTCATGAATTGAGGTTTTAATTGGAATTTCTGTCGTATTATGCGCCCAGTGTCGTCAATTCTATTGATGGGAGTTATCTGTACATTTTTGAAATAGAATATCACGAGTGTTCAATAAACATCAAACATCAGTTTATTTGTTAAAAACTCTAGATAATGGATTAAAACTGCATGCAGTTCACAACATTTTCCCGGTGAATTTTCAGCATTTTCATAATCAGCAAACACATCTTGACCCTGATCCGCTGAAGAATCGATCGTTAAATTGACATTTTCTGGGCCTTTATATGTCAATAAGAAATAAAGGGCTGTGAAAGAATTCAATATGAAGAGGGTAATTGATTTCTGCACAGTGAGTCGATGACACTCGCGGTCTCTGTATCCAGTTGTAAGGTCATTTAATTACCCTCAATTTTTTTCAGTACTTAATTACTTTGTCAACAAAGAAATCCGCTTTAATTACTGTAAATTTTAATTGTAAGTTAAATCGAATTTAGAAACCGCCGCAAGCTCAGGGAGCTTTTCCCCTCCGATAACCTTCGCTTCGTCGATGTCGGTGAGTTATTATAAACGACTTAACGCGGAACTTTGAACACTTTTATTCTTGTGAGCATGTGATTAATGCGTGTGAATAAACTATCACGGAATTCGTCAATTAGTGCGCAAAGTGTAACAACATTTGTTTGGAATTTCCCTGATGTGTCTATTCAATTCGTTAGAAAAATCTATATTAGATTATCGTTATTCCGTTGACGATTCATGAAATTACAGTAATCAAATGCGGTGCGGTTACTTGTACGGTTAAATGGTGGTATTGACGGGGTAGTAATATTGTAATCATTTCGGTATGCATTAAATGAGGACAAATTAATGTGATAATATAGAAGGGAGAACGTGTAACGAACATTCACTGAACCAGGAAATTGCTTAATCGGAACACAAATACGGTTACCTGCTGAGATATCGCACCGGAGTTATCCCAGAATTCATAACGGGTAATATTCAAAGGCTGCATGCGAAGCGCTCGGTATTCATTTTGATGAGATTTTTCTTAAAGAAAGGTTTAGATTTTTGCGTGGTTTTATTTGAATCAACCTGAAATAAATACTTACAAATTTAAATTATTAAGTTTCTGAACAATCCGGTAGCCCGTCCGGATTTTGGTTTTTCTCTGAATAAATGACTGTCTTTCACAACTTTGCTGAGCCCTGCATTTTCTACATAATTTACCAGTAGACATGATTAATATTTAGATTACTAATGTGGCAACACTGCCCTGGATCCATTTAGACATTCATTATTTACCACCTAATTTCCGAATAATTGCCAGTTATTATTCTTTAAACAGCACGTATCGAAGTTCAGATCATTTTAAAGTTAGGAGTGTCCAGTATCTCCACTAAATCAATATACCGTTCTAAGTATAGCTATTTTGGGCATTTGGGCCGATTTATAATTCACGATCTAATGCGATTTATAACTGGAAAAGATATTGAACGACCTACAATTTTCTGAACAATGAAATTAATTGCACGAATATATTGCACACGCGATTACAACTTTTGTAACTGGGTACAATTCGGACGAAATTTATTTCCAAAGCATGCCAACGACGACGTGTTCTAATAAAAATACACGTGTTTAAGTAGTCTGACTTAAGTCGTATTTCATTGATAACGTGCTTCGTGACCTACCCCAACGGATTTTTCTTTAATCGCGCTCGTATTTTTAGATGTGAGGATTTAGTCCAACCCGCAAATGCGACGACGAGTTTAATCCTCTTCAGCAGTTTGAATATGTACGAGAACAGCTGTTGAATTGAAAAAATGGAAAAAGTTTAGATCGCTATTTTGTTACAGAACAATGGGAAATAGTTTTTGTCGTTTTTTATCTCTATGAATAATGCTTACAAATTTGGAAATTGTGCTCGAGTTTCAGCGATTTTTATGTCCAAAGAAAACTATAAATCCCAAATGTTACACCAGAGAATTTTCGACAAAAGATGCGAGCTGGGCTCTGAAATATGAAATCAATGTTTGGGAACTCAGAGGAGGCTAATCGTTGTACTATCATATATCTACAGGATGTTTCACAGATAGACTGCAATCTGTGAACTTCCTAGAGAGATTCTGAAGTTTTTTTGTTCTAAAGTAATTTTGTTAAACAATGTAAGCGTTATGTTGCTAGACAAACAATATAATTAGTTAAATATTAAGTAAAATTTTGCTAGTTCAAAATAACTTGATTTATTATTTTTGAACTAGTGAACTTCCGCACCCTCATTGGTCAACTTAAAGACCTTCTAGTTTTTAAAGAAAAGACGTTAAGACAAAAATTCCGGCACATTCTCGTTTCAAAAAGTTTTCAGACTAACCAGTTCGCAGATTGCGTCTATTTACGAAACGCCCTGTAGATTGCGTTCGCTTTTGCGGTTGTTGAAGCTGCGTCATGGTCCGGCTCGTATATCCGGTAAAATTTACGAGCATTATTATTTAAATTAAACATTTTTACGACCCTCTTCAACTCCAACATTAGAAACCGAAACTTTGTTCTTTATTGTCTGAAATTCGGTCCTGACCAAAGATACCGTTTGGGTTAACTTGTTTTATTTCGTCCGTCCTTCAGCCATAACTGCCAGAAAGAGTTTGAGTTATCTTACATGTAGATCAATATTTATTTATTTACCTTAGAAAAAAGAAGTTCCTTTGACAAACCTCCTCCAGCCCGAAATTTGCCGTTAAAACTCCATATTAATCAATTCTGTTTGCTTAAAGAACGTAAGTAATTACTCTTTCTTTTGCCTCACCTTTCGGTTGTACCTATTCTAAAGCAGACAAAACGTTTTTTCTTTTATTTTCGACACCATTCAAATTCGATGTACTCGTTTTTAATAAAAACGACAGGCAAATCTCGCAACAGTGCGCGTCTTTTGTGTTTCACTTACGCAAGTCATCTTAGGACATAATTAATCTTCGACGAACAAGGATCATTAGTCGCAAGTCGAGACGTTCGAGAATATCGGGAAGAGGAGAGGTGAAATAACCGGAAGAATCGCCGCGCCATTAATTCAGTCTTCCTTTCTATCTAGGATCCTAAGTTTTAAGGTGGATAGAATTGAGGATCACATCCAGAAAAAAATATTTCATTAACGCGTGCCTGGAATAGATTCGAAGTTGATAATAAAATTTTATGGAATCATTCTAAGGAAATGTACGGCTTTTGGAATTTTAAGAAAGTCACGTAGGACAAATCATTTGTTTAAACAGAAATCAGAATAAACGACGATTATTATTTTACAGTCGGATTGCCTAATTTCGTTTCAAATTGAGATTAATTAGTTCTTTTTGCGTGTTGGCTGGGCCATAGTCATTAGACAATGTCGTGTCAAGGCAAATTGTCATATGATTTACAGGAAATTAGATTTTCCTGCCACATGCTGTGGTCATTACGTATCAAAAACACTTCATTAAATTATAGCACCAATGTTCAATGTTCAAGGATTTTTTCTAAAAAAACAAATCTGTATTCCAGCAATCGCAGCTTTTTATCAAATTGGAAACTCGCTCAGCAAACAACTGCTTTTTGTTGGCAAACAAAAAATTGGGACACCTTGTGATATTTTTAAACATGGTGTGAATTAAAAAACGAAAATAATCAGCTGAGGACAAGATAAGCGTGTTAAAAGAGACTTTTTTATTCCACTGAAAGTGTTTGCTGGAAAGATTAATAGTTCCAGGTGATGCTTGGTTTATTTATGCCTAGAAAAACGTATATCAAAATGCAGATACAGTTTACTTATCCCAGGAAAAAACAATTTAATTTTCAAAAGAATGGCTCAGTTTGTGGCTATAAATCAGAAGCTTAAAAATATTAAAACTGCAACCGAAAATGATGGATGCGCCAGAATGACAGTCATTCCTAATTGGCATTAGAGTCTTGTATTATCTCACGATTCAATTCGATGTTGGTGAAGAAAGCGAAAGTGAACGTTTCCTTTCCAAAAGATAATCCTTTCGTAATATATATTAGACCTAACAACGTTATATCTAAGCTATCGATCAGCTTGTTATCTTGATATTGATTAACAACAACCGTATCCGAGCCCCTCAATTGTGGTCGTTCGCATTGTTTTGTTGAAAAACTTTCCGATTGTCTACGAACCACCCTAATAACTGTGTCAGCCGCCAACCCTCGTGTATTTTACAACCCCACCGTCTGAGGAGCGTCTTGTTTACCTTCTTGTACGTATGGTTGCACCGTGTGCGCATAGCAACAGCGTCAAGTGCAACCGTCTAATGATGAGGTTCATACTACGAACGTACTACGCCGCCTACGCGATTGGCGGCGGCGTAGTAGGAAGAAGTCTGTGGACGAGCTATCCTTCCCTGTTGTCGCTGGGTGTGAGGCCAAGGTCGCTCGTGTCCAGGGGCCGTCAAGGACGCAGGTGACTGGGCTTCGTGTCGTTGAGATTTCAGAACCTTCAAAGGATGTTACACCTTGATATCGATTCGATCGCCGCTAATGTAAGCACCGAGATATTACAGCTTGCTTATCAGGGACGTAACACTTTCAAGGAAAATGAAGCGGCCTTGAAACCACACGAGGTCGAGGGGAAATTGTTTTGGTAGCAAGAGAGGTTTTCATTTTTTGCTGGCGGCTTGTGCGCGATCGGGGCACTCAAGTGCAGCAAAATAGCACTTTGTGGTTAAATGTAAAATCCATTTGGAAAATCCATACAATTATTTCAAACTAGTTGACGAGAAAAAGTAACGAATTTTTAAAACAATAACTTTAAAGAGTGAGCTAATTTTGGTGGATGCGCCGGGCGAGCAAGAAAATCAATTTTTGTGTTTATTTGAAAATATAATGAGCTGTTTGTAAAATCGTAAAACCTCTTAATATTTCGTCATTTTTTCTTTATCAAAATATGGTTCAATTCCTTCAATAACAAAGTATATTTGCTTGTAACACAAACACACCATTAAAGTCGAGCTGTATTATTCCATGGAATCTCGACTTTGCGAAAAAACAGGAAAAATCAAGTTCAGGTTAGTTCCAAGTTTGATTACATCAAATCAATTTGTGTCCTTCAGAATCGAAGAATAACATCAAAGTCGCAAATCAGCAAGTTAATAGAAAAGTATGACAGACAACAATGAGACTAATCCAGAACGCAGCGAACCTCAAAAGCCGGTTGTTTTTTATGCAAAGTTAAAAAGCCACGTCACTCAACTCGCTAAACTTGATTAACCTTTACTTTCCTTTGTTGTTTACATTTAGTGCCTTAAAGTAATGTATTTTTTCCGCCTCGAAATACGAGTCACAGACACAATAAAAACTATGAGAGATCTTTCAAAGCGTAAGTGCATAAAGCTTTATAAAACTCTGGCGAACGAAGTAAAAAGACGTCTGTCTTGGACGGAACTAGATTTGGGAGGTCTTGACCGTGATAAAAATACTTCTCAGATCTTTGATCGTTTTGTATTCATCGCAAGTTCGATAATAAAGCGCCTTCGTAATACTGATTTACCATAAAGACGTTATAAATTTATCGAAGCGCTCGTTTTAACATTAAACTCGCTGAGCAGAATTTTTCCACATTCGGGAGGTGTTAATTCATAAAAAGCTTTCATTTTTGGCGAAAAGCAAACTTAGCTTTGCCGTTTTTCGAGTTCTTCTAATAACCTTAAAATATTTAATGAAATAAGTGTAAAAAGTTAGCGCAGTACAAACACAGCTACTTACTGTAATTAAGATTTTAGTTCGTTAATTTAATTAATGCTTGAATCTGCGTGGCCAACAAAAAGACGGCGGCAACTTTCCGGCAAAATTATTTCAAACTGAGTTTAAAAACGTCGAACTAAAAGTGATCATAAAATCGATGCTAGTGTAATTGACACGTAAGATGGAACGGCTCAAAACTTTGTAAAAGCTTTCAGAAGGTAAAGTTTTTTTCCATAATCAAATTGGCGATTAATTGGTCTGCCGGTCATGAAGAGTGTTTGCGCCTACTTTTTTTTTCTGTTGTCTCACGACTTTATTTAAAAAGGATTTTATTGTTCTTTTATTTACCAAGGTGGATGTGAGTTTCGTGTATTTGCTCGGATACTTTTTTACGTCTCTCACCTAGCATAATGAGTTTTCGTGCCTTTTGCAACCAAATCTTGACAACCACCATCTCAGGAAACGAATTACACAAAAATGAAACATCGTTATTACAAAGTAAGATCCGATGTCTTCCTAAGTGATTTTTCACGCCTCTGGAACGAGTAGGTGGAACGAGCATTTCGAAATCACAGAAAATTTCATTAAACATTATTACTCGCCGTTTATCACAAGGAAATTGTCTTTATTTTATCATTATGGCGTCCCTTAAGCTCGGCCAAGGAGCGTTTATTTGCTTTTAATCTCCACAGGGAACGTTTTCGATCTGCGTCGTATTTTGATTACGTCTTTGTTATTTTTTTAAACAAACACCTTGTATTTTCTGAACTTAATTAGTTGATTTAATTTCGATATGTTGCTGTAATCTCATTTCCTCGCTATTGTTGAGCGGGTAATTACAGAGAAGCAGGAAAATAAAACTTTTGTCTCCTACCTTTATGGTTTCGCGGAGCGTTTTATATCGATTATTTTTGAACAAGTACGCATGAAATAATAAAATGGGTTTGTGAATGGCTCCTCTGGGAACATCCTGATTTAGCAACTCGTCTGACCGCAGCTCATAGTTTATGGTGTCGAACCCCTTTTGTGAGGTCACGACAGCTCCTGTCATTTTTCTTTATGACCCAAATACGATTTATTTATTAATAAAACAATTTCAAGTTGATATTACTATTACTAAAAGTTGTGTAATTTGTTTATTGGTTACCACAGGAGTTAACATGCAAACAAGTTAGAACCGCCCGTTGAGATTAAACTAAGTTCGAGTTATCCCTGATATTATTTATTCAGTTAAACACAATGAAAATGTAAGTTTGTTTTAACAATTATTTACAAACTGTAACTTTCTTCTGAAATATTTTCCGTTCTGTTGTCTTACGTGCCGGTACTTGAAGACCCCTCAGGATATACGCTTCTGACCACATTGTCTACCAAAACAAACACCATACGCATAAATACAAATCTTGCTATTATATTCATCCTGAGTTTATCTAAAACCGCATAAATAACGCAAAAGACCAACAAACAATGAGTTGGAGTTTATCCCAAAGGCTCATGTTATTGTAACCCTCATTTCGATAGCTAGCTGAAAATCAGATACAGATAATTGAACAACCCAAATCGTTTCATGAAAATGTTTGGTTTAGGATGCGAGTTTTTTTTTCTGAATGTCGGCGGATAATCACAAGCCTCTCGTAATTGCTTCGTCCAAACTTCGTCGTTCTATTTTAGTAATTTTATACGTGTCCGCAATGGAAATAGAGTTGAGGCTTGAAGTGTTAAGGCAAACACGCTATAGAAAGAATTTTCGGCATGCAACTGTCAACCCAACACAGAAGTTTAGATTTTAATTTGTAACGATAAGTTGAGGTTAATTACTAGCAGTTTGCTGGCACGCTACATTAAGGTTATTCTACACTACTTTGGCCGCAGTGCCTAAATCGTAAATTTAGTTTTGATGGACTCTCAAAAGCGCATCTCATTTGACTGTCTGAATTATTAAGCGAGTGCTCCGTTGTGGTGATGAAGTTTAATCTTACGACGACATTTATCAAAATTGTGTCGGTTTATGTCTTTTAGCACGTTATTGTGTTGGTGCAAACTCGCAGTTAACAGCCTGTACTCGACTAGTCACGTTGCAGTAAAGGGAACAGTGTGAAATGGTACATCCGCTTTTTGTGTATTATTTTTCCGCTCACGTTTAGTCCAGCACATAAAACCTAATTGAAGTAATGCGCAAGGCGACAGGCAATCGGAAACCCGCTTTACAATTAGACCCGAAAGTAAATTTTGTTACACATTACGTGGCTATAAAAATACAAACCAATGCACAGAGTGACTCTAAAATAGATTATTTTTTATGACGAACAACTTTTACTTAAGTTTTATGCTCGTTTAAAGCCATTACGAATAGAAAATGTGTTTACTTCAGCTTCCTAGGTGAGCAACAAGGCTTTAGGGGCTTTTTGAGATATTAAAAGTGTAATGAAATATGTATGAGCCTGTACTCAACAAAATCAAAAAGGAGGGCAACTACTAGAATTGTTAAGGAGGGGCTGCAGGTTTGTTTTTTGACTCATTTTATTAAAATCAGTCATGATCAGGATTGGGAATGCAAGAATGAAATTTGTAGAGATTACTACAACATTAAATATCAAAATTTAATAAGAAACAAATTTTAGAAATTTTTTAATTTTAGACAAACTAAAAATTTCGATATTTTAGATTTCATTCTGTATTTTCGCAAACTTAAGATATAGATGAATAAAATTCAAAGACAGTAATACTTTTGATTCACCTATGAACTCAAATTCCAGAATGTTAAAACTAAAAACAAATTTTTCATCGTTTTTATTTGGGAAGGAAGTAAAAATTTCCGTTATTCCAAATAAAATTTTGTATTTTCGCTAATTTCAAGAATACATAAATTAAATTTAGGTCCTTTATTATTTTTGTCACGTTAATTAACAAAATTTCAAACTAGAAAAACTAGAATTTATAATTTAGAATTTATAATTTTCGGACTAATTAAAAATTTCGTATATTATAGATTAGTATTTTCCCTAATTTTATAAATATAAAAAAAAATTGAAAGCATTACTACTTTTTACACGCTTACTACCTATGTCAAATTCCAAAATCAAAAACAAATTTTTCCGAAATTTTTTCTTTTAGAACAAACTGAAAATTTCAATATTACAAGTTTAATTTCATTTTTTTGATAATTTTGAAAATACAAGAATGAAATTTTATAGCTTGTACTAAAATTTAAACGCTTAAGATCTCTGCTAATTCCAAAATTTCCGAAGCAGAATTTGTTTAGAAAGGTTTTATTTGTAGACGAAGTAAAAATTTTCTTTATTCCAAATTAAATTTCGTGTTTTCGCTACTTTTGGGAATACATAACTAAAATTTAGACCCTTTACTACTTTTGAAACGCTAATTAGATAACTGCAAACTTCTAAAATTTTAGAACCATAGATTTTTAAAAAAATTCAATTTTAGAAAAAGAAGAATTAGAAGAATAGCAAGAATTTTTACATAAAATGTCTGTCTAAATCTGAATTGTTTTTTAATAGTATATTACGTAACGTGTAGGGTAAGAAGCGTATTACACACGAGCGAAAAATTGTAAGCACGAGGCGTTAGCCGAGTGCGATAATTCACGAGTGTACGTAAGTCGCTTTACCCTCGAGTTGCGTACTATACTTTTTCTACGATTGCGGTGAAAATGCGATTTTCTACGATTGCGGTGCAAAATTACAACGAAACTTCAAAAAAATGCTTTTATTTATTATTTGTGTTATAATAATTATAATCGCCTCCTTCATCAACCAAAATTGTCGCCGAAGAACGCCTAAAGCAATAGCCTGTGTATTGCTCTGGATGCTCCAAATTTAAAAATTTGGCAATGATTTTTGGTTGATCACCTAACTTGTTAATGGCAACCACTTGACGAGTGCATTTCCCATACTGATAGTTTAAAAAGTACTGAGAACTGTCAGCATTTGCAGGTCGGAGGCTCATATACCTCTTACAAATATCATAGAAATGTCCAGAAACAATAAAAGATCTTTCTGTTTTATTTTTACTGTCAGGGATTTTGATGCAAAGTTCGTTTTCCATGTCTTTCCCATGATGTACTCGCATATCTTTTAATTCCTTTTTGCGACATGCACCGGAAACAGCAATAATCAGTGCAACCTACAAATAGATAACTATAATAAAATGTCGCGGTTACCTTTGAAAACAAATACTTTTCGTCTGGAGCTTCTTCAATAAAACGTTAAATTTGTTCAGAGGTAAACGTTGACGATTTTTCTGCTTTATATCTATCTGAGGTTCGTTTCAGGTATGCACGTAATTTCAAATATTTGGTAATGTCAACATTCTCCTTGATGTTGAGAGTACTTCTCAACATAGAATATGTCGCCCATAATGACGAAGGTTACAATGTTTTACCTAAAGTTTCAAAATAGGCGATAATAACGTTTTTAGAAAATGTGGTTATGTTTTTCTTTCTTCTCCAATTCATGAATTTTTCATAATTATATTCATATTAGCGATTCACGTTTGGTAGAAGTAACTAATAGATATTTTTGTGTCGCTACGTTGAATTTCTGAAATAACTAGGAATTAAACATTGGCATCATTGTCTATCAAATAAATTTGTCATTCAAATTTGGCAATACGACGAGATAGAATCAACTATTACATGGCAAGCAGTTCCAAAAGGATAAAAACAGAATCGGAAGGAACAAAGTCAGAAATTTAGGGTTAAAATCAATTTCGCAAAGCACACCAAACAACTAGAAAAACTCTGTTTCACACTGCGAAAAATTAATTAGGCAAGACTGGACAGCACTCATGGGATACGCAGCTGTAGACAATATTCCACCAGTCATTGTAACACTAACAAAGTCAGATTCAGAAGATGAAATCGATGAACTAGTTTTGAATCTGATTCGGAACTCTGATGATTTTCTTCTTTTTCGTTTGGAAAATAAATATTAACTTTAAACCAAAAACTGTCATTTGGATGACATCTGTTTTACAAGATATTACACTAGAAAAATTATAACCTTAGTTATATAGCTCAACAATAAAAGTTACTAAATTTAGTTACTTCTACCGAACGTGAATCTTTAATACTTTGCCTCCGACTTTGGCGCCAGCAAATTACTAATAACCATGTTGGCTTGGGCCACAATTTCAAGGGGTGTAGCCGTAAATTCGTCTTCGTCGTCAGACATTGTATTAAACTGCGCCACGAACTGCGCAACACGAGCAATCGTTGACACTTGCAAATTATCACCCCACTAGATCTAAAGCCAATCCACAAACCATACACAAACAAATTCACTAAAAATTGAATTTTTAAATCGATAGTCGAGCTGATTTAAAGCGATGTTTCTTTTAAATATCTCTTCCGAACAGTTTAATGATCTGACCAAACTGAATTACCAAACAACATTTTGAATACGAAGTTGATTTAAAACCTTTTCACTGCGCAATGTTTTTTGGAAAATTTTGTAACTCTGCGCGGTTTGTCAGCTCCTGCGATAATATACGTTCCGAGCAGTTGATCGCTGTTTTGCCTTGGCGTATATTAACGTCTTGAGCACTGCGCCGATTAACTAGTTTTACAAATGTTCATAGAGATTTTAATTTTCCACAACGTCAATATATTAAACAAGGTAACATTGAGATGAGAGTTGATTATTATGGTGATATTACCTGGCCCTTAGTTCGGACCTACTTTTAATAGATTTCAAATGAATTTTAGTCGTAGCCGGATATATACGTTCTGAGCAGGGAACGGTAAAAAAAAAGTGTATTTAAAAAAATTAAAGCTATTGTGACTGTGTATTTCTGAGAGGTAGATAACCATATTTGCGTCTTCAAAAAATTATGTTTTGAGCAGTTGACCATTTCTTAATCAATGCGAATATATCCGTTCGGAGCAGTTTGAGCGAAATATTATTTTGCGGATTTTTCCGGGCCGAGCAGTGTAAAGGTTAAATTTTCGGTTTTTCTTCGATCGCCATTAATTTAGAATACACGTGTAGTCTAAATAGTCTATTACTTAACTGCCGTCAAATACGTAATGTATTAAGTAGAAACAATTTTAGATTTTTTTTTATGCAATAAAGTTTCAATTAAATAGTTTAATCAATTAAAATTAAGTAAATTTCAGAATTTTAAAAATATCCATAAATTTGCAGTTTTTTATTTAAACCTGTTATTCTGCAGTTTTAGTGCAATCGCAATAAAAGTTTGAGAGTTTGCTACTTACTTTTTTATAGAGAAGGCACTTACTTACTAAATGGAAAACTTTAGATCAGAAGTGATAATTCTGAACTTTCTGGACAAATTAATTTTAATCAAATCTTTGAACTAAAATCGATGGAATAAATGAATTTTTAATAAATCTTACATTGCGAATATTCAATCTTATTTATTTTCGACAAATTTGCATTTAGACTCTTCAAAAATTAATTAGAATACAAAGCCAAAAATGGATTTTTCTTGGAAATTTTACTTAACAAAATTTCTTTTTTCCAGGCACTTACTTCTTACTATACGACTTTATCGACTTTTTCGAAAAGGATGGACCTAGCTTCCTTCAACGAGACAAGTACCACGACATAATCGATACGATATTCAAAAATATGAGCCGTTTGGAACGCGACGCTATTGTGTTTCAGGTAATCAAATTCAATTAATTTTATCAAAGCAAAAATTTAATTATCAACACCTGTTTTATTGTATTCCAAAACAAAATTCTGTCACCACCTTCTCGCTGACATATTTATTTTTATTTTTGCAGTATACTGACTGGGAGCATGTGAACGACGGATACTTAAATCAGAAAATGGTGGGTGATGTCGTCGGTGATTATTTTTTTATTTGTCCGACTAACGACTTCGCTGAGCTGGCAGCAGAGCGAGGAATGAAAGTGTACTACTACTTCTTCACTCATGTAAGTACATTAAAACTCGTGGAGATTATGGGGTTGAAATTTCAAACGTATTGTACAAGCGAGACACGATTATGTAGAATCCGAGTGATATTTTTTTTTATAAAGTGAACATTCGCCAAGTTGGCTTAATTTTGCAAAGCTATTCCACAATGCTAAATTCTAAATTATTCAGAGCCACAGTTATCGCGCGGGTTAATTAAATCTGCTCGTCTACTGCCAATTTAACAACAAGCAGATCGAAACTTCTTCAGAGTTGGTTGATAAAAAATAAGCTTTCAACGGATTGAAGAGACATGAAAATCTGATAAGCTTACATGTAAGCTTGTAATTTGCAATGTCGTCTCGATAATTTACTCAGTTTTGCTTTTCGTTTTTTTGTGTTTGGAGTCCTACTGCTCCAGTGAATGGTGAACCGTGATAGGGCTCCGAAACGGCTCTTTCTTATGCAAAGTGGCCTTAAACCGCTCTTATTAAATAATGCATGGATCGTTGAAAAAGTCTAGACGTTTTGTTATGAACTTGCAAAGTGCTATATAGCACGCAATTTTTCCAAGGGTGGCATGGAGCTAAAGTAAAGAACGGCACGCTTAAGATGATAACCGTGTCTATCCGAGAGGGCCTCCTTGGCTTATATTTCATCATTATGACGTTTAGTGAGTGCCCGGAGCTGGTTTTTACAGCTCGTAGTCAAAATGCTCGAGTTATCCTCCCTTCGCTACCATGAATGCTGATCTCTTATTGTGACGAAGGCTCTTGTCGACTGTGCAAATAATCGTTAAAACCCAAGATGCGGAACGCAAATAACACTACGGGAAAAATTGTTCTTTAATAATAAAATATTTAGCCGCGTCGTGATTAGGTGATTTTTTGCCGCTGGACACTGGCCCGGATCGCAAACTTAACTGACATAAATCAAAAAACAAGTTTTTATTTGCATATTTTATGTAATGTGCGTTTTTATTAAAATTGCATCTATGTATAACCAGCAAAACCAATTCACTCTCTTGCATTGCTATTTTAGTGAAATTATCAGGACTTTACATGCAGGCCTATTTATCAAACTGTTTTCGAATGCTGAATTGATGACATTGATCTTTCATCTGAGAGTACATAAATATTTGCCACAAAACCTAAGTTTTCTTTCCAAATTTTATATAAACATTGACTTTAGCTATAGTTTTATGGTATATTATGAGATAAATGATTGAAATTTTAACAGCCACGAGTTGCATATACTATTTTTTCTACAAATTTTAAATTAAATTATAAAAACACAAATTAATTATATTATATTACGTCAGCTTAAGCTTAAGTGTTGCAAAAGTCCATTAATTTTCAGTTTTTTTAACGGAGATATAGAAATTTTAATTTTTTGCATATTTGTCTCCAAACCTGAAGTTAGAAAATTTGAGGAACGAAAATAAAATATTCTTTAATTCTGAAATCATTACACATAAAAAAAATTCAACGATATATCTTTTTGTTTTCCTTTTTATAAAATTGAAAACGCATTTTGTCCAAAAATGGAATTAGTAACTTAACAACTTAAGACGACAAAAAAAAATCAATCCAAAATTTAAAAAAATCCCATTTGTATAGGTAAAATCATAATAAACAGCATCGAAATGAAATTGAAATGAATCTTCGCCCAATTCTTGATAATTTTGAAACTTCTAATACAAATCAACAAAAATTATCAAAATACATTTAAATGAGTATTAAACTGCATAATTTAAAAAAAAAGCAACCACAAAAATAGACAGTATAACATTCATAGTGCTAATTAAATTTAATATTTTAAATATTAAAAAAAATAAAAAATGTAAATCTTGAACTCAAATTTGGTATAAAGATCTAACATTTGATTCTGAGAAAACTTTTCATAACAATATTTATTGATATTTTCAAGGCGAAGCAATTTATGGGAAAATCGTTCTATTAAAAAAAAACGTTGTAAGTGACACTAATAGATTTGCTTCAAAAAGTTTTATGAGTGTGGTAAATTTTAAATTCAGCTCCGAAAATTGACGAACATATGCACTGTACGTCACTTATGACTAGGTAAAAAATATTCCAATTCTAGTATATGATTCAAAAAAATGCTGTTATCATTAAAAAACAAAATCATTGCAAACATAAAACTTTGTTTCAATCAAACGTTTGACAGTTTCTGACAGTTGGAGTTAACGTCACTTACGTCACGTTAGGAAATGATTTTTATGCTATTAGAAACATTCAAATGGAGATTCCTTTAAATGAAAATGTTACGTATTTTGGATAATTCATAAATAAACAATGATAGTGTTTCGAAGGTCAAATTTAAACCACACCCTACATTTTCATTGCTTTTGTTTTTCAAGAATAACTAATAATTATTTGTTTCACTAGCTTAGAATTTTTTTTTTTGAAAATGCAAGATTTCAATTTCCGAGCAATTACAAAGCATTTCCAGAGCTGTTAAACACAAAATTATGTGCGATGACAATAATTGAAGACTTGACATAAATAACGGGCTAAGCGCCAAATAATATTTTGATATAATTAAACATTTTCGTTTTAGACTAGGCATTGTCATATTAAACTGACGGCAAAAATGTATATTATATACAATATGAGTGAGTGTAATTTGTGAATTGGCGTTTAGTCCGTTGTTTATGTCAAGTCTTCAATTAATAGTTATCTATTCTAATTTTTGGTATGAATTTAAAACATCATTCTCATTAAGAGAAATTTTATCAGTAGAGAAATAGGTTGGTTGCACAGCTTTCAAATCAAACAATTGAAAATTAATTTTAATTTAAATGTGTTAATAATGTTAAATATAATTAACTACCTATCTAAATGGCACACGTTTGACTGCCTAAACATTCAAAAGGTGATTTTCTTGCCGCACATGAGTATCGCAATAATTGCCATGAAAAATGACGGAGGCTTACAAAGACTATTTTTCCTGCTCAAACTTTTGCATGGGCAACTCGCTTTGCTAGTCGACCAATAACAAAGCCACATTTTAAATTTGGCGCCTACAAAAAATTATCGACAGGAAAAATGAGGTTTAGCTAATTTGCGGGACCGCTGTGTGCTGGTTTTGAGGAGTTTGTTTATGACACTTTTTGAAAAATGAGAAACGAATTAAATTAATTCGGTGTTGGATGCCAATCATGTAATTTTATACAGCGTTTTGACATGGAAATTTTATTCACTTTCAGTAAAAGCTGGCGGTTTATACTTTTCCCTTCCTTGGTCGTTAGGGGGTGCATTGTAACAACCAAGTTTCGCTCCCTAGTGGCGGTTCTTCAAATTTATTTTCTTCCCCAGCTGCAAAGTATATTATTATGCCATTGCTTGTGTTTTATTACCACTGTACCTATTTATTTATACCAGGAAAAACCAAAACAATTCCGTGACCGTTACACAAAAACAATAAAATTTAAAAGCTGCAGAAATCTCGGATTACTTTGCGAGAAGTTTTTTTTTTATTTTTACGATTCGACTTTATGTACCAAAAAGACAATTTTGAACTAGTGAACTTGTGAATATTGCAAGAAACTGGACTCAAATTAATTCAGGGATATTTGAACACTTACTTAAGTACATACAGGGTCCGGCAACACTTGTGTCCACCCCCAAAATCGTCTTTAATTTTAAAGATAAAATTTTGAAAATTTGCATACGCTCACAGTTGACAAAGCTCTAGAAGCTGACGTAAAAATTTGTTTTTTATCACTGATAGTTTTGGCGTCGCGACGCCTTAAAAATGTAATTGTTAGGTAATTGTGAGGGTTTGTGATATCAACCCCTAATTTAATTTTTTTTCAATATAAATATGTTAAAAATATCTGAGTTATTATTTTAGATTCAATGCAAATAGTCTTCAAAATTTGAGGAAAAAATGCTGTTTTATCAAGTTAGTTTCCAATTTTATTATGTCAAAATTGGGAACTACGTTTACACCCCTCTGTCAACATCTTGTGTCACAAATGACATCTATTCTTTGGCTCGCTTTAGATTGTAACAAAAGTGTTACTTGGTGAAATTGTCACTTTGTCGATGTTAATTAACGATTTCTGGTGTCCATAAAGTGCAACATGCCCGTGGTAATCAAAATTAACCTTTATAAAAGTGAGTGAAGTGACTTGTGAAATTTTGGTGTAAACGTAGATTGCCGCTGCACTGTCATAATTTTGAAAACTAACTTGATAAAGCAACGTTTTTTTCGCAAATTTTAAACACAATTTGCATTAGATTTAAAATAAAAACTCAGATATTTGTACCACAGTTATGTTGAAATAAAATTGAATTCGCGTATATTTCCGCAAAAACTCAAAAATCGCTAAAAATTATACTTCTTAGGCGTCGCGACGCCAACCAAACCGTGATAAAAAAATCAAATTTTTACGTCAGCTTCTAGAGCTTTGCCAACTATGAGCGTATGCAAATTTTCAAAATTTTATCTTTAAAATTAAAGACGATTTTGGGGGTGGACACAAGTGTTGCCGGACCCTGTATATTGATTATATGTATAGCACTAATATTCCGCTACCAAACATGGTCTGGACGCTAAAGCGTTTTGCAAACAATGTTAGCATCCTCAGGACGAGGATTATTTACTTAATCTTCTACAACTTCAGTGTAATTCAATATGTTTGTTATCAAAGATATTTTCGCCTGGCAAGTTGGCGACACTGCTCTCAAATTAACTAAAATTTTAAAGGATTTTCTATAACTCTCCTAGATTATCTCGTCTTTTTATGTCAGCAGTAATTTGAGCCATTATTGAAACAATTTTTGCAATAAGGGTCATTAGAGATGGTTTATGGATAATAAAATATTTATGATAGCTCACATTTGAGAAATACACGGCCGTTAACATTCTGTCAAGAATAAAAATAAATCATTCAAGTCCCAAGCTGAAGAATTGGATTTGTTGATGCGTTTTTTGTGAAAATATTAAAAAACGAATGTAGATAAATATTTATAACAGTACGAAGCGATAGACCTAAGAAGCAATTACTTGAAACGTCACCACGGTCCGCCCTTATTAAAAAATACATTTCCCAGAGGTCCCCACAAATCATCCGTCCAGAAACTCTCAAACTTTTCGTCCTTTTACCTCGGCTTTTCCCCTAAGTATTCCAACAACACTCCACCTGAATGTAAATAGTAAGTGTTGAATCACTTCGTGCTTCTATCCGATACTTATCACAACAATTTGTGCCACGTAAATAATCGTGTCGTAACAGACCTGAAAATGTACGGTGTACTGTCATGAACAAGTTGATTTGTTAATATATCCATCTATTAAATAGGCATTAGACAGGAAGCCCCTAAAGAGCAGTGCGTCTGCCGGACATCCGGTCGGTACTAAATGACCAGGTCATCGATTGTCTGTCCTGCTGTTTCTCCTGTTGCCGGTGGCCGAAATCAGACACCCCACTTATCCCAGGTTTTGCACGCACGCCAAAAGCTTGCTCGTTATCGTCGCCGCAAAACAATCTAAATAAAATAGATATGCAGTGACAGGAGGAAATGTGATTGACTGAAGAAGGGGGCTAGACATGCTACATTTGGATTATTAGAGTGTTCAGAAACGTAGCTATTTCAGTCTGTTTTCGAAAATTTCGGGGATGTCAACCGGCGCTTTAGGGAATTAGATTGAGTATACAGAATTATAAACCGTTCTAAACCCTCTCAATCAAACAGCTTAGTATAGAACCCTGTAAATAAACATACATGTTTACCATAAAGTGTATAATCTCACACTAACGGTAACTGATCTGAGAAGCAGATATGTGTGTCCCATAGGGCTATGAAATCTAGTCTAGAGTAACAACAAATAGATATGCACATATGCGGTCCGTTTCACAGTGGAGAGATATGTACATAAATCTGAAATCGGATCATTATCACATTCCTGTTATTTGGTTATGACGTGTCCACATGAAATGGGGTTGAAACAGAAACGCAAGGTTGTTTTATTACCTTCTGAATCATGTGGGGGTTCATTTTTATTCTGTTGACATGTAATTACCAATTTACAAAATTTGATTTTAAAAATACGCTAGTCAACAAATTTTGGTCGACATTTGAACTAGAGCAGTCGAAAGTCATTTTAAAACTAGAATAGCCTCCTGATTCTGAATTCGAAGTCCGTTTTGCTACATCACTACATCAGGTTAGTTTTTTTTAATACACTGCGTTCACTTTTTATTAGCTTTTGCTTAATAACTTGCAAATATTGTATGAAACTTTATACATCGTTGAAAAGGTTAAATAAGCTTCCCAATGAATTATAGAAGTCTCCGAGGAAGTTAGTTTTTGCCAAGATATTTGTGTGAGAAAAATTAATGCAAATTTCGAAAAACGAACTTTTTCTAAAAACTTATTTGATACTGTTTTGCATAGATCATCTACATTGGTACTTTGTTTTTTTAATGTAAAACGTCACAATAAAGACACTCTCTCTTTTTTAACGCGGTGTTAAATACGTGACTATGTATCTCTTGACATTTAAAAGTTACTATCGCGGAATCAAAATTTCGAACATCAAATTGATTGATGTTTAAAAATTGTAAACTGTCCTTTATCTTTATAACCTTAAAATTTATAAACGGCACTATAAACGGCACAGCAAGTGTCAGAAATTTACTTTGTATGGCAGTCACATCAGTCACAATGACAATAAAGCTTGCTTCACATTGTCATGTCAAAAAGTGATATTCGAAATTTTGATTCCGCGATAGTACATACCAAATAATGTAAAGTGATTTTTAGACTAAATTTTGATTTGTCAACTTTTAAAAATTTTGTAAAAATTTTGATATAAATCCCCACAAAATTGTAGTTTTCCTATAAATTTTGCATTTCTTAATGATTTCACTGGTCATATTGAAAAATTATACATAAAAATTATGCAACTGTTAAAATGTTTATCGAGTTTATTACAATTTCAATAAATTTGAAGACGTTTTCGTTTCAGATTTGCTTCAAATAAAATTTTTGTAAAATTTCTAAAATTATGATTGGTTACTGCCACTAGATTGTCCGAAAAAAGCTTAAAAATTCCCCATTTTGTGCTAACTTTCCGAAAGATTAGTGAGTATTTGTGTTTTCCAGAAAATACTGAACAATCCCTTTCAAAGGTTTCCACCTTCTAATTACTTTAAACCATAAGCTAACGTACACTTTTGAACGATAAATGAAAGTAATGCATATTTTTGTCAGCGTGTCAAAAAGGCAAGATCTCAGTCTTTTCAATTATCCATTACAACGAAAAATCGATGTAATAATTCTTGACTTATAATTATGCAAAATTGCATATGAAAATTACTGAAAAAAGCGTTTTTGAGACATAAAAAAATTTTATCAAAATTTCATAGAATGTATTAATCTTAATTAATTAGTTTGATAGCTTCTAACGTTGTCTTTTCAAAATACTGTTGAATAATGAAATAATTATATCTTTTCAAGAAAAACTGAATTTTTTTTTTCACAGTAGAATATAAAAAATTCATTTTTCAAGAAAACCTCCGAATCCGAAGCTGAGATTCAGAATCAGGAGATCATTTTACTTTTGAAATAATTTTACACAGCGACCATCGAATTTTCTTTATAATGGAAGTTAAACTGGCTCCATGTAGACCATTTTTTTTAATTATTTAGTTTTTTTTAATCCTTTCTCCATTAGAACCTTTCAACTGATATTTGATGAAAAGTGGGCGACTCATCCTAGTTCCTCCACCGCCTTCATACCGGCAATTTATTAGGCAATCTCTTATGAATGCAATTTCTTAAATAATTTTAAGATTTCCTAGAATTTTAAAGAACATTTTTAAACACTGCCACGTTTTTTTGAGTAGAACAAGTTTTGGCTCTGTATTGATTAATTGGAGTTTGCTTCTTTCGTGGTTTACGACTCCAAAAAAAAAATTCTTGAAATTCTCCAATCACAGCATTGTAAGAAGTAACAGTAAAGTAGAAAGTCCTAATATGCATAAAATAATGACCATTAAAAAGTTGTAGAATCTTCATCTTCTTTTTATCCTACTTCATTTTACTTATACCTTTTGGTTATTGAAATCTAGAATGTTTAACTTTAACAACAGACTAAAAAAAGTCGATAGATAAAAAACAAATTTTCTTCAATTTATAGAACATAAAAAATAACACTGAAATATTAACCTTCGAGATATTACAATAATTTGATATGCGCCTAATTTTGTCTGTAGAAAAAAAGATCAGATAAGCAGAACAATTCCGACGTTGTATACGCATTCTAAATCGAACTTCATTCAGTGTTTTAGTTGATTTTCCTTTATAATTCATAACAAAATTGTTTGGAGGTCAACCTTGCAACGAAATCAATGCCTGCAATTGTATGACGTCAACAGTTAATTTCGGAGTTATTGTTGAGCACAATCAATTATGAAATAGCACTGTATCATATGAATATAGCTTTTTCAATGATTGTAAAAAGTTCGTAATTTCATACCACAGGCAGGTCATGCATGAATTTTTGATAGGAAAATTGCCGTTGACAGACATTGTGACTTCAGTACATTCGTAACGTATTTTCTCACAGACTTTTCCCCCAATTTTTCTAATTTCACTGTCTATATTTAGACAAAAATACTCAACTATATGCAAATTTCTCAATTTACGAATACCAATTTTGAATAAATCACTCATAGTTTTCGCCCCGATAAATTTCGGGGAAATAAAAATATCACAACGGACGTAAAAGATATTTGAAGTGCATTTTATGCTTACATGAAGCTAAACTACTCTAGAATGTGATAGGGATAGGATATGTTCGGTTTTGTGTGGAATATGGGTGCATTACATTTTACGAAATATAAATTTTCAGTCAATCGCGAATGGTGAAAATGTACCACACTGAAAAACTATAAATTCTTAATTATCAACAACACGTGCACTTGGAATGAACTGAATTTCCTTTACGTGAAAAGTGAGAAAATGCGAGACGATGTTTTAATCAACCCATTAATTTTACCTTATTCAAAATATTGATAGAGCCGTGTTATTGTTCCCCGTGAATTCAGTCAAGCTTTTACGTGTAGAATTAAGCAAAATAAACAGAGGCTTCAAATCGTTTGATAGAAATTTGGTAAAGCTGTTTGAAAATGATGAACAATAGTCCGTGAATTTTTTTGAATAATAATAGGAAAAGTTTGTTTACCATTGCACACATGGGAGACAAGTTGAAAAGCTATCACAAAGGTATAAGTGCTTAGAAAATTTGAGCATAATGTGCACTTCTCGATCTTGTTCAAAGAAGACACCAAGATACTGCTCGTCGTAGCGTATACTCGAAATGATGGAATTACGAAAAGCAGCCGGTTGGCTTGTTGAAGCGAAACGGCGCTATACTAAACCTAATATAGATCCCTTAAATCACTTACCGGACGATTTTTATCGAGAAATTTGATGTTCTCAAACAGTAATAAAATGATCCGTCAATAAACTGTTTTTCTTTTCGAAATATGTAGCGAAAATAGATTTATTAGTTATTTTGCAAACGAAACGAAAAGATATTTCCATTGAAAAATCCCCTTCTTTCATGTTAGATGCTACAAAAATAAACTATTGAGTGACGCAGAACTCCTCGGCAACCTGAGGCATTTCCATTCAATATCATCAATATATTTTCATGATAATGCTGTTGTAGCTTGACAGCAAAAAGTGGCTGCACACTATATTGAAAATCTATTGTGGTGGTAGCGATCTATTATTCGGTTTTCCTGCCACATTTCCGCCAATAAAACCGACCCCGCTATAAATTAACACCATAAATATGAAAGACGACCAATCGCTTTGTCAACACTTAATTGTTTTATTGCGTGGATTTTCGATGATACAATTGGAATTGTATATAGCTGGCTCGCTCCAAAAATGAAATCTTTGTTTACACTAAAATCCAATTTAGGCTACTGCATAGCGGGATCATTTTAATTTAATCTGGCACTGGATGTTGGTATATCACCGGTGGTTTATCGACCTACTGAAATTGGGTGACGCCAAACTATTACAATTATGTTACGAAACATTTACATAAATCATAATGTAGTCCAGTGTGGACCTCTTATTTATTAAATTACTCATTAATATAAATTGCTTTTTGTAACGATTATTATGTGATTAGCAATTTGCTGGATAATAAATTCCTTAATATTTATCGCGTTTAGCTTCTATCGAAACACCATCACAAATTTTAATACGTTAAATCACACTCTATTATTGCCTACACCATCTCTATCGTTAAATTCACACGGCGTGTTACTGTCTTTAAGACAGATAAAAATTCTGTTTGTATCCTGAGAAACACATTATGGCCATAAAATAGCAGCTTGTTTATTTCCTTTACATTGCATTAAATCTACTGTTTTTCTCCAAACCATAATATTGCACCATGAGTACAAGACTATCACAACTCAAAAAAGTGTATATTCAAGAAAGTCAGCTTTGAAAAATCATCTGGTATTTCATTTAAATCTCACTAGATAATACGCAAATGTCATAACAAATATGCAAAAATTAAGACGCGTATAAATTGTAGTTTCTACTCTTGTAATAAATATTGATTATAATCTTTCTATATTTGAGTTTTTTGAGTTGTGATACTTTTGCATTACACAAAATAACCAGTTTTTTTAGTTTCGTGTATAATATCATCTCAATAAAACAAAAAAAACCTGGTATTTTGTTTTTGAACAATTCATTGACCAAAATTTTAATAATTTATAAATAAAAATATTAATAACAATATACAGGGTGATTGTAAAATGGTAGCGGAAAAAAATCACGGCTTTACGGAAATACGTTTTTGGTGATATAGTAACTTTAGTAATCTTAGTAAACATTGGTGTAGCATGAAAATTGGAATTAAGACTGAGACAGCAATTTAAAAAACGAAATCTGTCAACTTCCTTCATTTACAATAAGCTGTAATGGATTTTTTTCCGCCTCTATTTCAAAGTCACCTTGTATGTAGATAGAAGTTACTCCGATTTTTTGGTACTGTTATATTGAGAGGTAATTTTTATACTTTTCTATTGAAATAGAATAATAAAAAATTAAAACACATTAAATTATATACAGTATTTTATGAGGTTTGGAAAATTTGCTTTTCCGTACTTTGCGAGTTTGGTGTGTTCTTCGTAGATTAGACTCAAATAGTTATAAATGACTAAAACAAAAACCGTCAATTACTTCAGAAGCTAAACAAAATGAAATAATAATCCAACTCAACAAATTTATTTTGATTCACTTTTAAAATTACTATTTTTTGTTACAGACAAGGCTATAGACAAATTTTGGTAAAATGGGTCATATTCAATTTTTATTAATCTTCTTTTGCACAAAACCATCATGTTTCTTGTCATTCTACAACTTTTTGAAATTTGTGATAGTCTTGTACTCATAGTGCAATATAAAGTCCAAAAAAATTGCAAACTATTTTGACGAGAGCAACTGATGTTCATTGCATTGATAGCCAATCAATCAGAACATCTGTTTGACAATTATTGGTTAATCCATTGAATTTGTAATGGCAATATGTGTTTGAGATTAGAACTGTGGTTCCTGTAACTAATTACATTTGAATCAAATATCATTTTAAATCGCGCTATTAATTTTGACCCGGCGCATCCATCATTTTTCTCATTTCTCAATACTGCTTGTAAAGTAATCAAAGTTGAATAGCGAACACCAGAAAAACCAATTCCTAGAAATATTTAACAAACATAGCAAGCAGACATCTCACTTGTACTTAAAGGGACATAAACTCAACCACAACAAAGTAGCATTCACTTGAACGCCTAGCACAAGTACATGGTTAGGTACGTACTAAAATGTTCCCAGCCATGAATTTTTAACAGGAGTTGATTCGATTTTTACCACAACGTTAAATAAAACATTTTATGACGTCTGGTAGCTCAATAAATCGATTAAAAGTAATTCTCTCGCATGTTATCGATCGGCACGTTAGAGATAATTAAATATCTGTTACAGAGCTAGGAAAATGCGAATACATGCAAATTTTAATACAGATCCCGTTAGAATTTGTGTTACGCATACCTAATGAGCGATTTTATTTTACAGAGGACAAGCACGTCGTTGTGGGGCGAATGGATGGGGGTGATGCACGGGGATGAGATAGAATACGTGTTTGGCCATCCTTTGAACATGTCATTGCAGTTTAACTCAAGGGAACGCGAACTCAGTCTGAAGATAATGCAAGCCTTTGCGAGATTCGCTGCAACTGGGTAAGTGTTAATTACAGAGTGCTACGAGCACAAGAATTGGATTTGGGATTTTTTACTCCCGTGTTCGATCCTCTGTTTAAATTATTAGTCGCGGGGTTTTCATGAAGCGGGCTATTTTTGTCGTTTCTCCCATTTCCGCATATTTTTAGCCGGGAATCAATACGGTTTTAGACGGAATTTAATGAGTAGTGCTTTACTGCACATCCGGGATAAACGGGATCACTGTTATTATTTATGAATTTTTTATACAAACTACCTAAAGCAGGATACTTTTTTCGATCTTTCAAAATTCTCTTCAGACCTGAAATGATTACAAAATACAGTCAAAGGAAATCAAATTACAATTCCCAAAGGAACCATCACTGCAAGGGTTGTCCGAGAAAACCGATGCGATCTAAGGACAAGGTTCTCTCAGTCTGTGCCCTTAGTCATCGCAACTTTGCCCGCACGTACTTTTCGAATTAAGCATTCATCGAAGTTAATTAAGCAGCGAATCACAGTTGAAATAATCCTGTATTATGTTAACAACAACAAATGGCGTTGTTGCAATATTTTAATTAAACTTCAGTTTCCATTTGCTAAAACGAACTAAAGTTTAATATTTGCACAGCAGTGCTGAAACCAAAATGTTAAATTTTATGGGCTGTTGAAGTAATGAACTCATCCATTGTACATATTAGTAATAAACGGTTAAATTATCCTCAGGCATAATAATTACAGTTGTTTTGATTTAGATCGAGGATTAACAAAACGTATAATTGTTAATTGAAGTATTCATTTATGCATTAAATAAAATGTTAATTAATAAAGTGAAAAACGACGGCGATGGAACAAATATTTTTAAAAACGGCCTTTCACGAAAATGCATCAAACCAGCTTTAATTCCTGGAAAAACTTTTATAAAACCATTAGTAGTTTCTAAACATTAGAATAAAAAAAACTTAATTATAATTAAGTAAACTTAAGTTTATATTAGACCATTAATTGTATTTTACTCAGTTGCATTCTTAGTTTTGAAATTCTTACATTAACGAACACGTCAAAACCAATATCAGTCGAAGATAATAAAATTTAAAAATTTATTACGTTAATGTTAAAAAATTGCTTTTATAATGTAGGACGTAAAATTTTATAGCACAAAACATCGCAGATGTATCAGTTGCTTTTCTATAAATTTAGCCCAGAGAAGAAAGGTTTTATTATCATTTGAAAATGTTTTAGTGCCATACTTCATTTCAGTTCTAAATTTATCCATTTATTTTAACTTTTTTGACTCAATTTATCCAGATATGTTTAATTAAAAATTTATAACCTTTATATTAAGCAATGTTTCTTTTATTTTGTATAAAATTTTAAAATTACATGCTTGTGATTGTCATAGCTTTTTTCTTTAAATTTATTTGAATATTTCGCACATTTATTAAAATCTTTTGGCTCAATCTACTCTAAAATTATGAAATTATTATTTAAAGTGGTCAAAATCTAAGAACTAAAAACCTAAAAATCAAGCTTTAGGACTGTAAAAACTTAGTTAGTGAGTCTTGACTCTAAGAACTTCACTAATCTGAGAATGAACGAATGACTTACACTGGCAAACTAAAAGCCAAAGACATATTTTTTTCTAAATGGAAAACATGATTTCGAGACTACGTTTGGGAATCCCAATTTTTTTTTGTTGTTGAATTTTTGAATTCTTTAAATTATTTGTATTTCCTTAAAATGTTTGAGTTTATATGTTGTTTCATTTATCCTAAACCGTTTGTTGATAACTAGAAGTATTTATTAGCCTGTAATTTAGCGTCGTTTTATAATTTTTTTAGATTTTTTAAACTTTCTTTTTTTTTAATTATTGTATTTTTGAAATTGTGTACTTTGTGAATATTGCAAGTCACATTTAGTAAAATACAAAAAATGTAAGGTAGTAATTTTTATTGCATTTTTAGACAAAAAATAGTTTTTTCCATTAGCTTAAAAACATGCCATTGTTGTCTGCTGTGAAATTAAATTTCTCTCCTTCAAGTAGATAAACAAAATCGTGTTTTGGGTTACATTATATTAATGTTTTTATCAATTTTATGTTTTGTTTGTATATTTTTTATTTTTTTTTATAAATTTGGCAGTTTCTTTCTTGATTATTTTTGAGGATCACTTGAACTATTTTTATCTAAAATTTTTGTTTGTAATATGTAATCAAAAAAGAGAAAAAGTGTATTACAATGCACACATACGTGTATGCAAATTAAAGTGAAAAAAAACAGAAAATATCCATCAAAAAACAATTAAAATTATAATGTAATAATGGAATAAAACAAAAAAAATGAGTAAAAAGCATAATTATGAAATGTAAATATAAAATTATAATAAAATACCTAATAATCTAATCTGATAATCTAATCCTATAATTTGGTAACAATTTCACAAATGTGACAATTCTTGTTTGATATTCCGCAGGATTATGTAACACTCTCCTAAACGACCAATCATAAAGCCCCATTTTTAATATTTACGTCTAAAAAAAAAATCTGCAGGAAAAATTAAGTTTAGATTGTTTATTTTCATAACTTGCTTGATTTACCTACATTTTCTCTATTCTTTAAATTTTTAAGTTCACTCAGAACATTTTTCATAAAATCCACTGTATAATTATAAACGTACTTCTCACAATAGTTGTCAAATCCTAATTAATATTTAATAACAGCGTGCTTAATGGACGTGTAATTTTCTAAGTAATGACGCCTACACTAGTACATAAGACGTCAGTCAAAGAGACAGAGAGACGATTACACAGAAATTATGTGCCAGCAATCAGACTACGTGCTCTAAAATGTTTACAACAAAAACAAACTTTCCTTCATTCATGGACAGCATCGAATATTTTGAAAATTCCATCTGTTCATCGCGTGCAAGACTATCAGCGTGAAAGCATTATTATAAAAGCAAATATTTGCATATCTCAAATTAACACAACATTAGCGCGTGTTCAGCTGTAAGCAGCTTATACAGTCAAATCGGATAAACCAACAAAGAATTAACTCTCTCTCAACTTTGGAACAATCTAGAGGAGCTAAAATTGCCACCTTCCAGAATATTAATAAGTGTATGTAAATTAAAATAGTGAAACCATTCATAGCAATACTGTTATGACATGTGTTTGACCACCTTCCAAAGCAGAGATAACGCAAATTCGTACCCGAGGCTAACCGCAAATGTCCTACCTGTTGCACAATGCACTGACCAAAGCTAGGACCACTACACCAATTCGAGCTGGCGTTTTAATTGGGATTTATTTACTAACATGGCACGTTTTTATTTTAAACCTAAAATTGGCACAACTGTGTCAAGAAACTATCAAATGTTTTAATAAAACGACGCTAATTGAGGAGTTATTTTTTTAAACTCAAAAAAATCCAATTTTGACTGACAGTGGGTTTGATCTGAATTTGAGATTATTTTAGGTAAATCTAACAATGTGTATATTTTATTCAGTGAAAAACCTCTTGCTTAAACATCGTCTTACCTTCTTATGCCAAAATAGTTGAAGTAAATTTGAAGAAAATTGAACAAATTATCGTTTTTTCTAAACGTTTGTCAAAATTTACGAAGTGGATTTATTGAGTTTTAAAAAATTACTCCTCAATTATTAATTAGAAATAGCGCGTTAAGATCCCGAACGGACACAAAATGACAACCGCAAAACCACTTTCTACTAAATAAGCACCTGGAATTCCACCTCCGGATTTGTACCAAGCGCAAATAAAAACGCGGATATGAACTTTTCGAAAACGGATGTTTTAATAACAGCCGGAACTGTAAAGCGCTGTTTATATTAAAAATTTGTTGCTTTGTTCAAACAGACGGTGGTGCAAGCTTGAATGGCTATTCAAAGCAAAAGCTTAATTAATTGTGTTTTTGTGTAAGATATCACTTCAGATAGTTAAAATGTAAAGTTTAGCTAGTTTGGTAAAGCAACTGCTTTGAGATATTATTCTTGAGATGTAATCCGGATTAGGTAATGTAATTACGTATTCCATCGGACGGGTACACATATCTAAGGACACGACTACACTGCACCATCGGATTATTATACATGGTGTTATTAGCTGTAACTACGTGAGATAGTATTAATGTAGATGCAGTGCCAACGGCAATACAAAGCAACACAGATTTAAAGCTCGGTCTTTACCCTAATTGATTTAATTAAAAGTTGCAAGTAAATTATTTTCAATACAAATTCTCGATGAAAAAACGACATTGATTCCTGCTATTCAACCCGTAAAACGTCGGTTTTGCTGTTTTTACGCTATATCTCTTTGCTTTTGATATATTTCCCAATACGTTACGCCCACGATTTGTCCCCTGGCTGATTTAATAATAATCACGCAGAAAGGACTTTCACGCAATTTTTTTCTTTCCAGGAAACCTGTCACAGACGATGTGAATTGGCCATTGTACACAAAAGATCAGCCACAGTATTTTATTTTCAACGCCGACAAAAACGGAATTGGAAAAGGTCCTCGAGCAACGGCGTGTGCTTTTTGGAACGATTTCCTGCCAAAACTTCGAGATAATCCAGGTAAATACCACCTCAATTGTTATTTTGTACTGCATTGATGCAACCGAGTTAGACAACAGTTTCGAGTGCAAATTGCACTGGAAACTTTGCTAACGTGTGGGGAAAGAATTTATTCCAGCCATATTTGTATCGAGTTTTGCGCTGTTTAATTTCGCCATACAGGCCGATGTATGTACATATTTAAGTGTAGCATTAGCGTTGTGTGAGAGAGACACTTAGTCAAAGCTCGTCAAAGCTTCCAGTTATAATCTGAGCAGTAAAAATCTTCATGATTCGTTGCACACCTGTGGTTTTCAAACCAACATTTAGTCTCTGTGTGATTATTTTACACATGCATGCGTCAAATTCTGTTAAAAAAGGGTCAATCTGCTTCCATTATTAGCTCGAAGGTCGGATAAAACGATTGAGAGATGGCTGCAGGAACCAATTAAAATTTTAAATAATAAATTCCTAATTTATATTGTAAAGTTCAAAGACTTGAGACAACGAAGTTTAAGGAAGTAACAAAGTTGATTGAAGAGGTGGTTGATTAAAGTTTTTTTATACAAAACCCACGCGTGATTTGTTTGGAAAGTAAAAAGTTTGATGTGTAGGAATTGGGGTTAAATTAATTTTCCCTTTACTTCCTGGACTTAATCATTATTTCTGGAAATGAGATATTAAATTATTTCTACAATGGGAGCTAATGGCTTTCAGTTGATATATCAGATAATAGATTTTGATGAAATTATAAAAGTTGTTATCTCGCAACAATAATGAGTTTTACTTTAAGGAGTTTTAAAATTAGTTTTGTTTGGATGAGGAATTGTTTCAAAACAGTGATAAATTTATGAAAGACAAAAAATTAAGCTCTGCGTCTGTTAAAGCAATATGATGTTTAAATTCCATTTATTTCAGATGGCTTTTTTTTGCAGAAAAGTGACGTAAATATTCTGTTAATACGAAATGTTTCGATAAATCTTCTCGCTTTGTACAATAAATGTGAATACCATACACAGCTTTGTAAGAGACTGCAAAACATATTTTGTACTTTTTTTTTAAATTAATGTAGTTTGTTTTAGAGTGGATTGTTAAATTTATAACAACAGAAATGATCCAAAAAAATTAGCTGAATGCTATTTGAAAAGCTGTGTTTTCAAACAGCATTCAAGCAAGTTAAAACATAATTCAGTATATTTAGTTACCGCCCATAATTGCATTCATTCTTTAAAACTATCGGAAATGCAAGTTGCAACAAAAAGTTGTAGTTCAAACTAACACTAGCCATCAGATTTAACGGCTTTAAACATTTAAAAATGGCATTTTGTACGTATGTCGATTTTTTGCTCAAAAACTGTAAAATCTATGAAATATTTAGATTTTATACGTCAAAACTGCTGCGATGATTTTAGTAACGACAACTACGATTGTAAATTTAGTGGATCACGGAATATAATGACTTCTAAATTCGAAACATACTATAATAAAATGTAGAGTTTTTAGGAAACGTATTTAGATTGTCATGTAAAATTAATTACCGAAATTTGCAAATTCCAACAAAAAAATTTAGTTTACTCTAAAAATATAGAAACTAAAATTACGCCTTTAATAGAAAATTTGGGACAATCAACTGGATTTTCAATTTTAGCAAAGATTTTGTATGTATGTCAACTTTTTTTTCGAAAATTTACAAATATATCAAATATTTAGATTTTATACGTCAAAACTACTGCCGTGGTCTTATTTACGACATGAAATTTTGTTCGCAAAACCAATTGCAAATAGAAATTTAATGCATACCACATTAAATTTTAGTTCCGTTTAAATACGAAACATACTGAAATGTACAGCTTTTATGCAAGCTACATGTATAATTATGTATATTTAGTTACCGAAAATTGCAAGTTTCAACTGAAAATTTTAGTTCACTTTTACGATAACAACCAAAATTACGGTTTTAAATAAAAATTTTCGTGTGATCAACAAAATATTTTTTTTGCAAATCCAACTGCATTCATAAATCATTGATATATTAAATTTTTAGTTCCATTTAAATCTGAAACAAACTAAACGTTGTCCTTTTTACAACCTTGTTTTTATTTTTAACAGAGGATAACCAAATGGAAATATTTAGTATCCTAAATTTTATTATTAAAAACCATAAAATTAACTTTACAAAATTGAATAGTTTGGTTTGAATGAAATAATTAAAATTAAATTTTGACTCTATTGCTCTATAATTTTATAATTAGATACCGTATGCAATTAAATAATAAATACAAACCACTTTAACTTATTCAACTAAAGAAGCACTCCTTATTAAACAATTGTCATTTGATACAAGTAATACTGAAGTCAAAGTAAGTTTTTTAGACAGCCGCTTTATTTGACAATTTTGTACAATTAATGATGAAATCAAAAACAAAAATCTCTCAAATTTTCATTGCTAGAGTGTCAAATCTACCAAAATTATAAGATCTTCCGCTCTATATCTAATTGTATGTTTTGGCACAGTTGACTGGAATCTTAATTACGCCCATGACTCTTGTCAGTGGCAGTAAAATAAATGTTTGGAACTGTACCAAATGCTGCTCATTTAATTGGAAATATCCCAACGTTTGTTTTTCCGTAATGCGCTGACATTTGTAGATTGACATCATTTAACCTGGAAGAGCCTTTAGGTGAAATCATCACCTCTGGGAACGGGAATGTCCCATAACAAGAGTTAACACTCTAGAACGCTTAATTTCCAGACCCCACGTATGTAAATCCGCCAGGCAGGATTATTTAGCAACAAAAAACGAATCATGTTAGAGAAAAAAGGGACACCGTAATAATCCGAGCTGGTTCGAATGCAACCCCAACCAACAAAGAATCCAGAAGAGGGTCAATTGGATCAAAAAAAGTTATAAATTGAAACTCTTGCTTTGGTTGACAACAAATTGGTTTCGTTCCGTGTATGTTTTTGTGTCACCGGGATACAAGAGAGGTAAAAGCGTCGGCGGCTATAAAATCAGTCGGGACCGGGGTTGTTTCAGAAGGCAGTAATATTTCGAGTCAGTCCCGTGCATGCACACAGCACCATCGATCTAACTCTCCTTTGGGAATACGGCTTACATTTCTTACGAAGAAAACGGGCTGAGACTCCTGGATATATCCGCATGCACAGCATCGACACGTGAGCAGTTTTCGAAAACACTTGTTTTCGAAAAGAGGAGACTTTAACGAAATTTTTACGTCGTGCCGAATATGAAAATTTGATGAGACGTGGAGAAGACGTTTACATTTTTTTTATTTCAATTGGATCCGACGGACGGACGTGCCATGGCGAGGGGTGGATTTAGATTAAAGCCTGCATGGGGTCTCTTTGAATTCATATGTGTGACGACATGGAGATAAAATTTTGGTTTGGGTGAAGAAAGCGCCGCTGTTTTATTAAGAGGAGATTTATTTTTTGTCACTACGTTTTTTGAATTTTTCGTTGATTGCACTGTGTATCAAAAGTCATATTTATCTAATTTTTTTCGTTAATATAGTTGTAATTAGGCTTTCTTTTGAAGACTATAAATATCATTTATTCAAGTTTGCCCCAAGAAAAATAATAAATTCATTTGTTTCTAGCTTTTGAAAATTAACAATTAACAAATTAACAACAAATAAGATGCGGTTTTATGTTTAGAATTCAAAATAGAATTTTTGTTCTTTTTCTTTTTGTTAGCAAACAGGAAATATCAGCAACCCAAAATTGCAGTTAGTGAATTGATCTTAAAGTTCTCTAGATACTAGGATTTGTAAATGTCAGTGACTTCAAAGACTCACGAATACCATGCCTTTAGACTCGAGAGGCAATTTTCAAAAAAAAAAATTGAACCCTTGAATCCTTAAGAATTTTAATGCCAATAGACTTTATACGCTTCCCAAAATTTCCTCGCGAAAATTATTTTCAGTTTCACTTATTTAATTGTTATATAACACTCCCCTACGTAAATAAATAGATCTGCAAATAATTTACATTGTCATCTTGTGCCTACTTTTTAATTCACAGTGAGGAAAACAACAAAACAGAAATTTTTGATTATTTTTTTTCTTAATACATATAAAAACATTTCGACAAAACCAATGATGACATATCAAAAAATACGTCTGTCTCTAATAATAAATATAAAAAAATAACATAATTATTTTTGTTGTTACATAGTGTTGATAAACATTGATTCGTTTGTGGGAGCAGTTAGTCAGAGCTAATCGCATTGAGTTAGGGGGAAGATGTACAAGTGTAAGAATGTTGACGTAGCATTAAGTCCCTTGCTTCTGTTTTAGATTCGGCGGAGCCACCCTGCGTCAACACTTACTTAAGCAAAATGGGGTCTTCATCGGGAAGGGCATCTAGACGCACACTGCTGGAAATCCTCATCTTATTGATGCTAGCTCTAAGCGCATTGTAGATAAGTATCTCTTATATGTAAGCAAATGTAGGCCTACTTAGTTGCAAAGCTTCAGACACAGACGTAGAGAATTGGAAGTAAATGATAATTAGAATTACTTATGTAAACTCCAGCGTCTCTATCAGACGACGACGTTAACGACATAATTCAGTTTGTTAAATTAACAATCACTTTATAATTCCAAATACCAATTAGTATACTTTATATATTTTGTATAGAATGGGTGAGTTAATACCGCGGAAAATTCCATTACCTCGGTTTGAGTGCTTGATCGAGAGGAAACTGTGAGGTATAAGTGGATTATTTCGAATTATAAAGTGATGAAAAGAAATCAAAACCCGTTCTAGATAGGTTTACAGCACAAGAATATTTAACTTTTATCGGTTTAATTGAATCGTCAGAAGGTTAATAGAGCTTTGAGGATCGGACAGGTTGAACCAGTCTGTACCAGAGAATAAAACAATCACTGAAGCTTTTGATAAATGAACTCAGTCGTTTGTACTGTCAAGAATGCCCTGGAAAAATATATAATAGACGTGATATAACAAACCCTCATTTTGCTGATGTCACCGACAGAATATACTGATAATTTCGCGAGTATTGTCAGGTGTGACGCGCGACTTAATGGGACAAGAAATCAAGCTTTGTGAAATAAGAGACAATGTTAGCATGCTCGTGGCGACTGTACGCATTTGACTCTGTATAAAATACAATTCTCTTGCATTTATACACAGTCATAGACAATCATATTTATCGATCTTAATAATAATGTTAAGAAACCAATCTTATGTTAGGTGTAGGAACGTGCTACACTTGCGTCGCGCATGCTTCTGCTACATACAAAAAAAAAATCGTTAGGACTATGTAAAAATGTGTAGGGAATTAATGTCTAATGAAAATTCGTGATATATAAACTATGATTTCATCCTTTAGCCAAATTGTATATAAGAGCTAATTTTGTTAAAGATATTGTACATTTTATATACACGTTTCAAACGTTATACCTTAAACCTGCCAATTTGTTTCAAGCGTCAATTTATTGTCGGTACACATATCATTTTCGAGACCCCGAAATTGCAAGGTATAATTTTGGACGTTTAGACCACGTACTATGTATAAGACTATGTATAAGTAGTGTTACGATAGTTTTGTTGTTGCAAATCATTTCTTAAGGTCACAGCTTTAGAAGTTTGCTGTTCATGCTCGTGATAAGGGTCGTCCTTATTACCTTCGTTAGTTGTTTGTGTCAAGTACGCATATGTTTCTATATTACCTACTCGTTGCAAGTTTGTGTCCAACACCACGCTTGTCAATTTAACCGTACAATAAATTCTAAAGTTTCTGACCAGTGTAACGCTGGTTGCTCACACGTCGGGCTTCAATTTTCACACTTCAACGCTACAACTATAACGGATAGAATACGGCAACTTCTTATGATCACACAAAGAAACACACCCCGTTTTCCCATGAGGTATTTTATTCGATATACAGCACCGTCATTGAGAATCGGATATGCTGTATGTGGCACAAATCAGTTAAAGTACAATAGGAGAGGCATCTCCTACAGTTTTAGTTCCGGGGTTTAGTGGTAGCAGGCTTGCCACCCTGTTCTTATGCCTGTATTAGATTAGTGCCTATATTAACTATATACTACTTATACCTTATAGTATAGCTATTTATACCGCGCATACATGAGGGCTGGAAACAGCTAAGAGCTGCTGCTGTGAATACATATCAATTTACAATTTGTAATGCACGGGCGTCGCTGTTGTCACTTCTTCTCTTCTAGTTTCTCACTCTAAGACTGGACAAGTTGTTAACTTTTTATACCTGCACCATGTACACTCACATGAACCTTGTTGCTGCCAGCCTTACATATTTGACAACAATGTAGGAGTTACAAACGCAGTCTTATGATAGCTTAATACTATAGAATAAAGACTTTTTGGGGAATTGCGATGACGACGCCTGTGACAGTATTAAGTTCTGGAAGTTAAAGAGAAGAGACGGTGTAATTTTGCGAGAAAGCTTTAGAATCAAGTCTTATTTCGTTGGATGTGTTGAGCTTGTAAGTGTTAGATTTGTTGACCGTTGTTACGTGTTTTTCTTTGCTGAGCACCGTCTAGCAAGTAGTTGTTCGGCCTGTGAACCTTGCCTCAATGGAACCACCGTTGTGGTTCCATCGACGGCATTACCATTAGATACATATCATAACCGTGCAAGTGTAATTACAATCATTGATTTATACACAACTAGTTTAGTTATAGAGAAATATACATTACATATCTATCGAAACTGCACACATATCATGAATGTGACTTCAGCTGTCCTGTCCAATAATTAAGTAGTGTTAAATGTAAAATGAATGAATAAAAATCGTATTTGATATACAACATAATCTTAAAATGTATTTTTTAAAGATATACATTAAAAGAGACATATCATGAAAGACAGTTGTAAAATAATAGCGTATATAGCGAAACATGTTAACATATCATGTGTATGGAAGACAAGAGCTGTAACGTCGGATTCAATTTTTTGTTGAATCGATATGCACCGTAACCAAAGAGTTACCGCTTCAATATGTTCGCCATTTTGATGTGATACGTGATAGATATCTACTCTTCATGATAGTGCTTTCATGCACTTTAGAGATAAAAGTGGCGCCATTCTGTAACACACTCCGATACATAAACACGAAGCAACACTAGGTTTGTGGTTGTTGCTACTGTTTGGAAAATCGGCGTCAACAAGCGGGCACTGTCCTGATTGAGTTTGCTTCTCATTGGTTTTGATGTGTTTATTATACAATGGTCGCTCTAAACAGTCAATATTAATTAGTAACTAGTGTTTAGGAAGAATAGATTATATGCATACATGTAGCTTAAACTAAATATGTAATGTTATATATTATATATACGTAGGCCTATCTGATATACACTGAATTTATTAATTTTGTATATTTCAGATTTATTTTGTTAACTTTGTATGTGTGGAAGACTAAAAAACTAAATAAGCCGTTATTTTTAAAACTGTTTTACTTTTAACCTTTATATATTGTTTATCTATCCTTATAAATAAATGATGTATATTCCCAATTTGCTGGTTTCATTCTCGACGAAGATCAAGACCACGATTTCTATAATCAAGGCCGGATACAACAGATAATTCATTTTATAAACAAACGGGTACTAATTTACGCCGACACTTAAATGTCACAATTTATTTTAATACCAACAAAAATTCATCATTTCTTCTCTTATTTGTCCTAAATGTTATCATTTGTGCAAAATCCTTGAGCAACAATTTTAAACACCCACACCAATTTAGATTCAAAATCGACACCGTTGCGGATATAATTAAAATTACCATTTCATGATCGAAACTGATGAAATGTTTGTTTTTTAATTGTATTGCCCTTTGAACTTGAAAGTGTGGGTTAGCTTTAAAATGTTAAAGTTCACAACTTCTATATGTGATAATAATTATCCACCCTTTTGTTTGCGATGCGATGTAATGACCAGTCATCTCCAGCGTGTGAAATATTAAAGGTTAATGTTACCTATTGTCGTCGATTTTATTTATACTCTAAGTGATCACGTTTCTATAATTCTTAAGAAAAACTTTTTTTACACTTCTTTTTTATGAAGATATAAGAATCTCCAATCTCCGCTTCTGAATTATCCTCACAGTGATCACATGTAAACCACTTATTGCTTCTATAGATATTTGGAACCTTGACGTTAATTCAATTAATAGGTAATTTTTTCAGATCTAAATAAACATAAATAAAATAAATTTTAATGTTATTTAAACGTTTTAAGCCAGTGAGTTTTGATAACTCACTATCTAAAGCTTTTTGACAAATAAAATTTTTGAAATTTTAAATTTAAGGAATAATAATCAAAAAATCAAGAAATTTAATAAATTTAAAATGTAGAAAATCGAATTAAAACCGAAGGGTTCTCTTTTCTCTTTACGAGTTATTTTATTTTATTTATTAAAATATATTAAACTTCAAACTAAACTTTATACTTTTTGTGAAAACAAGATTATTAAAACAGCATTCCAAATTTTCGAATGTACGTACAGTCGACTCCGCTTTATAGGAACCACCGTTTTATTGAGACATTCTATCAAATGTGGAATCATATGTAGGTACATATCTAAGTAAAATTTCTCTTCTTTATTCAGACAAAACATCGGAAAAATTGTGCAGAATGTTTTAAAACTTCGCATTTTCCAAGAAACAAAAATATAAACCGCATTCTTCGAGAATAACAAAGGAATTTACGACCCTCCACTAAGAATTGAACTCACAATCAGTCCGCACTCCACGCTTTTAGTGTAGGTTTCAAATTTTTGTTATTTTTTTAATGCATCGAAAAAATTTAACGATTCTAAAAAAACTGGATCTCAAATAATTTTGTTAATGCTTCAGTGAGTGAAAAATATAAGGCAAAGTACATGTCATTCTGCACTGACTAAAAATTTTGTTAAGAAATAAATTGTCATTTTTGTACAAATTATTATTATTTTATTAAGGTATTAAATGCACATCTTTGTAATAAATCTATAGTTAAATCAATAGTTTAGGAAAATCAAATAAAATAAGCGAGATATCAATTTTAGAACTTTGCCATAGTTTTAGTCATAAATTTTCGCAAAAAACTTCGACTTTTGAAACATCTAGAAACTATTTTTTATGTACAAAATCGAGAGAAAAACGATGGCGCAAACCGCATCTCAATATCTATAATAGTTTCTGAGATATTGAGCACAAATTGTTTCGAACTTTCAAAAATTTGGACCGCTGGCGACAACCCAAAAATTCAAACGACCATAACTCATTTATTTGTCGACGAAAATTAAAAATTCTTATATTTTTGGGTTCAGCGTGTCATCCTGCGTAAAATGAGCCCAAATAATTTAAGTTTGTTTAATAAAAAAACGAGGCATTGGCCAAAAAAAAAATTGATAGAAACGCCAAAAAATGCAAAAATATAGAAGATACAATAATTTCAGTCAGAAAATGTAATATAAATTACAATTTTAACCAGCTTTTTAAAAAAATTTACCCAAAGTATTTATTCTATGAAGGCAATATAAAAATTCAATTTGACTTCTTCTTAGTTTAACAGTTTGTCGAAACTTTTTTGACGTAAAATCACCCATTTAACAAATTTAAATTTCAAGCAAGGGGTTTTAAAAATCTTAAATTACAGAATTTCGAAAAATCAATAAATTGACAAGTGGTCGCTAATTACAACACCAAAATAACAATAAGCTAAAAATAAATACACAATGGTTGTTTATGACATCTCGACATTATTATGATGGTTGATTTTATTTACACTCACCGCAATCGCATTTCTCCAACTTTTTAGTAAACTAATGAGCAAAACTCCTTTTGAGTGCAGCTACATCGTTACATTTTAAGTTTATTTTTACATAATCACATTCAAACATCTTATTTCATATTTTCCAGCTTCGGTTAATAATAAACTAATGTATCGTTCAATCCGAAACTTGATTAAAATAAACTTGAATTTTATTAGGACGTCTTAAATCCCTGAAGAGTTGTAATAAATCCCCATTTAAGTCACTTTAAACCGGAAGTGGAAAGTTTTCTCTTCTTGCAAGACAACTAGCATCAGGTGTTTTTAAGTTGCAATACTGCAACTGTTACTTACAAAAGTATTCGAGATGACGCTTTGGGGAATTTTTATCGCAGACAGTCCATTTTTGTGCAACTTTTAAAATTACAGTAGGAAAGTTGAAAGCGAGACAATGTCTTTTCTAATGACAAAACTTGTCTTTCTTCTAATGGAAACTTTATTTCGTCTTTAAGTGATTAATTATTTACTCAGACTAACTTCATTTAGCAAAAAATAAATTTCCAGCAGCAAGAACAACACGAGAGGAATCTAAAAGAACCAAACCCGATATAAATCTACTGAACCTATAAATATACCCAGAGGTCCAGAAAATGGTATTTTATCTTAGATGTTAAGTAAGTGCCCCAAGGGTGCCACTTTTCCCTGATTCGTTCAAACGGAATTTTTTCTCAACACGTAGATTTATAAGTGTTCACACAAGCAAAATACGCTCACTCGTTAATCTCGAGCTTAAAAGCTCAATTTCATGAAGATCAAAGTTCATATGTAGATGTACTTTACAGGAAATTCTATCCCTCGTTTTGTGTTTCAAACATGTAGGTGCCGGTGACCTTTCAATTTGATTTTTCTCTTCCCACTCTTCGTGCTTTGGAGCTTACGGCCCACATGCGGATATGAAGATCTGAATACAAAAACGAAATATCCAGCAATTTACATCTGTCGGCAGCTTCACTTTGTTAAGATGTTATTAAATGAACATGCGTGAAATGTCCCACGAGTCTTCTGAGATACTTAGCTCGAGCTTATAACACATAGTTTCGTGAATTCATTCTGTCCCTGGGCTCATCCAAATTTATTTTCTGCTTTCTGCTGGATGCTAGCAGTTCTCTCACAGAGGTTATTGGAAAATTCGGTCAAGTCGCTGGGGAAATGCCAGGTGATGACAGAAATTAGTGATGTGGCTGGATCCACCAAACGAATTTAAAATTTAAGGAATTAGCTCCACTTGTACCATAAATCTTACATGAAAGAAACTACAAATAGGAAAACGAGGATCGAGAACAAAGATGTTCGACTGATATTAGCACATACCTAATACAGATGCAAATTAGAGCGCCTCCTGAACATATCAATAATTTTAGCACCAATCCACTTTCTCTATTCAAATTTCATACATTCCTCCAATTGCGTATTTATCGAAATTACAGCGAACTCCGAATGACGTTTGTCTTATAAAATCCACATTCATTTCCCAATTATTCATATTTATAAATACTAATTTAGTACAACGTTCTGTTGTGTTGCATGACACGCCAGAGACCATCTTCCGATAAATCACTGGAAAATAATTAATCTGAATGGCTAATAGACTGCGTGCAAGCCACTTTTATTAGAAAGGCTGTGATCTACGACCACTTACCTAGATATATAGGCTGGTTTATTCCAGCTTTCCGCATTTTTAATTAAATTACGCTTCAAAGTTTCTTAGCTTCTTTGTACTTTGAAGCTCAACGTTATAAAGAAAAAATACCGATAAAGGTGGAATAACTGGCCAAGTGGGGAATGTGGAAAAAATACGATATTCAGTTTAACGAAATTTGCAAAAAAGTTGCTAATTGCTAATGCTAGTTTTTTGGTTTGGATGTCGATTTAATTTGTTAGTGTTTTTTCTTATTGTCAAATTTTGGCCAAATTCAAAGAGCTACAATCATTTTAAATTAGATTTTCAAAACTCTTAAAACTCTTAAGAAGCACAACCATTGTGAAATTTAAAAAAAATCGATTTTTTTTGCATATTCCGATAGTCCATATATTTAAAAATAAAATACAAAAATTTCAAATAAATATTTTACATAGTTTTTTAGGTACCGCTATTAGTACAATAAACTATTACAGCTATTAACTATAATAAAGTTATCTTTAAACGCGTTTTTTGCAAAACTACATTTTTCAAAATTGCTGCAGTTGTAACTCAAAAACAAATCATCTGATTCGAATTCTGAACAATCTAGAGAATGATAGAGCAGAAAACCTAAAAAATTATAGTGTTTTACGATTATTTGGTATTTTTCCAAATTATCTGATATTCTCCAGGAGTTTCTAGACTCGACATAATTTATGTTTTATTACAAGTCTTTAGAATTTTCTCAGATTCTTTAATTTTTTTGAGATTTAATCTCTAGGATTCTGTGACTTTCTCTCTCTAGTCTATACGAGATTCTGAAATTATGTTATACATATACCATATTCTTTTAATTCAATTCTCTTTTTAGAAGCATTCTTCCTTTTTTTAACATTTCTTTTAATGTTGCAAAAAAAAAAAGAAATAAAGAAGTCACAAAATAAAGAGTTAACCACAGAAATTCTAACCCCAGAATCAAAAATTCTGGAAAATTATATTACATATATTATTTATTAGTTTATTACTATTAGAAATCCCAAGAAAGTCTGAAAAAATTCCAAGTAAATGTGAAAACCCACAGCATAATGGAAGTTTTAGAAAAACATAAGTAGTATGTACCTACATATTATAGAAATTTTAAAGAATCCAAAAAAGTTCTTACAGATCTCAAGCAATTCCCAATTAATAACTTGAATTGGCTTTACAAATAAACAAGATATTGACCGAATTAGATCAGCAACTTAAGATCTATCAATTGGCCAAATCTCAGATCAGTAGGTCAAATCGTTTATGAATGACAAATCTAAATTACTGAAACTTTTTCTAGGGAATCAAAAATATTTAATGATTTTGAAATTTTTGTAGATGCAGGAAATCTGTAGGTAAGTAAAAATTCTTAAGGCAAAAAATTTTAAGCCTTGTGCACTCAAAAGCTTCCAAGGAAAAATAAAATTGCAAAAAAATTGTTATTATAATATGGATTTATTAACGACGTAACAATTTCACAATTATTTTATAAAGTTCAGTGACTGTTGAATAGTTTCAGAGTCACTAATTTTATTAGAAAAACATTAGTCACGTCAACCACTAACAAAAATATGAGTCATATCACTTAAGTACAATTTACTTAAATTTTATTTGTGCAGTTTTGCGGTAACAACAAATAATGGTTTAAGTCAACATTACTGAGTTCAAAAACCGTTTAGTTAATCCCGTGACAAATAAAATGTATTTTCTGGCTTAAAACATCTTCTAAGAAATCGAAAAAACAACAAGCAATAAGTGACTTCTTTTTTTCATTAGGTTGGAGCAATTGTTCTGAGAAAAGAACAACGCAAGTGAATTGAGAATAGTACAAAACAAGATTTTTTACGTATTTTATTTTAGCACGTTGCTGTGTTTCGTAAATAAGCGTAAATACGCCTGCAACAACTTGTAAAAAATATTGACTGAAGCTAATGTTTTCTAATAACTGCTATTAATTTAATTTGTATCGAACCTTGGATCTAAAAATTCAACTCTGACACGACTATTTAATTTTTTATTAAATTCACAGTTATCGGCTTAAAAATCAATTCGTCTGTTAAATTAATAAGATAGTCAGTTACCAAGAACGAATGAAATAAGTCTCCATTCAGTCTGTCCCAAATCATTTATTGATTATGTAATTTTTGGTGTTTCACTTTATTAAGTAATAAGAAAAACCAGTCTTCTTGTCTGAAATAAAGAAAACCGAATTCCTCCAGAAATATCGAGCTGCTTAAATGTCAAGACTGCAGAAAATGAATTTCAGCTACCAAGGTTTGCGGACTTTTTACAAGGTAATCTTATTCTCAATGAAATTTTAACCTGCAACAAATACAAAGCAAAGATCTAAATGAAAGTTCAGTTTTACTCACATGAAATTTTAAACGACTCTTTTCAAATTTCAATTGCTTAATGTCCTGAAATGTTTCCATTCAAGGTTCATCACGTTTTTGCGAATTACCGTGTCAATGTCAACAGAAGAATCGGAAGTTAATTCGTACATCCATACTTGAGGCAAAATGTACGTATTAATTAGCGGTGCTTTTGATTACTGTAATTACGAGAAATCTGATCAAAATTTATGGCAGTGCGGACGATTCAAGGCGAGTTTGGGTAGTAGATAGCGTGTTTACATCATTGACGAAAAAATTGTTTTAACTTCTCTGGTGAATTTGATGGCTTATAGTAGTGAATGAAAAATAAAAAACAATAAATTGAATTAAAAAAGTGCGAGAGAAAAACCATTAATCATTGTGTCCTTACGTTTCTTTCCGTCTGCAAGAAATAAAAGTGAGAAAGTATCTGTAAGAAAATTCATCAGTGTCCGTTTCTCGCGCAAATCCACTCGATCGGCACTCGCTCTGTCTCCTCCTAAAAATCCGAAATCACTTTGTTTCCTAGGGCACAGGTGCACGTCGAATCCTGCGATGCGCAAATCAAGCAAAGAAAGCTCGATTGGTGATCAGGTGAACCACGGAATCGGCCAGGCCTTGTTGACCTCGACCGTTCTACAGGTCACCATTAAAGTGTGACCATCGACTTCAAACAAATCAATACGTTAACCGGTAGATCATTAGATGACTCCCCTGGACGTGACCAGGATATCCAACAATAAACTGAATTTCGTTTACAATGTCACACTCGGAGCATCGAATGTCCGCACGTTGACTTTTCTGGAGCGATATGGGCCCACAATCGTTGTTGACATCCACTTTCTTTGCTTTTTCTCTTTGTTAAGACACAATGGCGCTTAAACAATCACTGACCAGAAATTGATGTTTGCCCGGATCTGCGTCAGCGGGGAAAATGTCAAAAAACTGAGCTTTCTTGCATCGAAAATTATGTTAATTGACTCAGAAAACAGAACACACTTAAATCTAATATTTTCCAGATGCTCGTTTACGCTCAGACACAATCACCTCGTACTTTACGTATTTTATGTGACAATGCGATTGCGAATTTGCATTTTAAAATAGTTTCTATTCAAATTCCCACAGTTGACAAGTTATTCGCTATAATTCAATTTATGTATTTCAAAATCGAAACTGTGTAGCGGAATAATAATGAAGAGTTGAATAAGCATTTTTCGTTTCGGTCGCATTGCTTCTTTCCAATTATACGACAGAAACTGTGTACAGAAACAAGATATTATTCTATTTACATGTGAAAGAAGTGTGAAGAGATTAACATGCACGTAAGAGATGATAATAAAAGTTATGGGTAATTATTATTTATTTTTCTGTCGTGAATTTAAATTTTGTTGCGAGATTACGTAACCAGGCAAAAAATGCAATAAAACACGTTGCGGCAGGGATTAAATTTAGAAATGTTAAATGGGCTTCCAGGAGCAATGTTCAAATCAATTCCCACGTCCTCACTTAATTAGTTAACTATTGGCAGCACCCAGATCAAATTTTCAGGTTTGTTTAATTTTAAATCGGCCAGAGAACGCCCACTGATCAACCCAGATCTACCCCTATTAGTGCAGGTGTCAATTAACTAACACTGACGTACCAAGCCGTTTCAAATTCTTCTGAAATGACCGAATTAAAAACCCGGAAACAAGTCAAACATTTCCAATCTTCTAATTTTCTCCCTTAATTTGTTTCTGGTAACGGAAACCTTTCTCTTCTTTGTCGTCGATTTTCGTGATCCTTTCAATCTCACTTCCCCAAATGTTTCTTCTCCATAAATTGGCCATACATCCCACCGGTGTAAATATTTCAAAGTAGTCGATTTACTTTTTCTCTTTCGGCCTTTGCTACAAGTGTGCATATTTTGAGAGAATTGGAAACATGTTAAACCCAACTGTTGGTACTAAGATTGCGTCAATTGATCACTGTGTCGGAAGCCAAGTGGTGTTAATAATTTAACTCCAGATCCAGAAAGTTTCGTTGCCTCAACGGAAATGTTACATGAAGGTGAGGAAGCTATCGGATATTTCTCGCCGGGAAAAGCACAAAAAATAAAATGCGAAGCAAATAAACATGTACACTAAGTAATTTTACCCAGAATTTGCGCAAGTTACTGTTAATTTGTTGTTGCCTTCGAAAATCTGCGTAAACGTCTCCAGATTTTCTGCAAAATAGCTGAGCAATTAACGCTTTTTCCATTCATACTTTGTGCTCACTTTTATGGATGCTAAAAACAGTAGTAGTGTTAAAAATCAATACGTTGCAGCTTCTCTGAATGTCCTTGCTATTAGTTATGCTTATACATATAGGTATATAAGTTCAGAAACGAGTTATCTTGAGTGAACTTCCACAACCAGACTGATTGACGACACCGCCAAATTTTGTGATTTGTTAAAAGTGCAGTGAAGACAATTCTTTTTATACAGGATTACATATGTCCGAGGTAAGTCGAATATTACTCCTGAATTTTAAAGACAAAAAACGACGTAAATTGTTCTAATTTGAACAAGGACTAAATTTCAATAATACGAAAAGTAAACTAATTTTCTCGACCGAAAAGAATTCCATCGAGGTGTTAACTACGAGAGTTGACGCGGAAGTCTCTCACTCTGCACAAAATAAGCAATCTTCTGTATCATTCCTTGGTTGTTTTGTAATTTAATTTGCACTTACCTTATCAGTTTATTCAGAAATTAGAACTTTGCTTCACTAAGTTGAAAGAATTAATTATTGTATTAAAAGAACTGGATTGTTATAATCATCAGAAAAAACTTTCAGGGAGAGCCTTCATCGCCAGAAGCGTATTAGGATCAATACGAACGAAAAGTTAATTGCAAGTTAAATGTTTGGATAAAATTTTTGAATTATTGCAGTAATTTGTATTTTAATTTACCTTCGGTATTCTTAGACGTTAAATTACCCAACTAATGAGTTTTTTGTTGGCATTGACATACAATATTTGAGTGAAGATCAGGAATTTTCTATGTAAATTTAAGTCATCTTCAGTAATTAGAATGAAGACATATTATTCGTGTTATTTGTTTGTCCAGCGTAGCAAAGTTAACAAATCACACGTGTTTTGCAATCAATATTTGAAAGCACAAAACACTGAGAAAAATAGATGAGATTATCGTCTCGGCATCTAAGTTTTACAGCCGATAATTTGTTAGCGTAAATTCCTGGCGTAAAATTAATTTTTGATCGAAACCGTGGCTGTCTCGCGCATAAGCGAAATAAAAGTCGACTGCTGTTTATGTGCGATACTCACCCTGTAAATAATTTATGTCATTCTGTATCCGTTTGGTTGTTTAGTTTGCAATATTCGTCCGCACTCGACGGGGCGTCTCTGCATCTCAGCAGGGCTGGCAGTTTCCTGAAATGAGCTGCTCTCTCCGACGATGCTATCGTTACTGGATTCAATTTTCACAACGTAACATGGTTAAGAGAGAGATTCGTGTCTGGAATATTGACTTTAGGACTCATAAAGTCTGGATTTCAAATAGTTCCATGCTTCTCGATATAATTCCAGGTTTTCATTACTCTCTATTCAATTCATAAGGTTTATTTTTGTCTCCAAAGCACGTCGGATGAAAACTCCATTCGCTTTAATAGCACTCACCCTACCATATGTCATTAATATATTATGCAAGAACATACCTCAGATGGATGTATCATGTCAAACCGATTTTAATTTTTTATGCGACGACGTTTTTATCATTTTCATGACGAAAAACGAACGTGGTTGCAATAAATATAAGCCAACATTCCTACTTTTTCTTTAGAGACATTTTTTACTATCGACTAATGCACAAACAATGGCACACTAACGTGCAATTAAATATTCCAAATTTTGATGTGCACATTTTCACCAACTGTCAATTAGTATTTTAGTATGATTAGTATGATCTTGATAAATTTATGAAAAATCAATAATTAATTAAAAAGCTTTCAAAGAGACATGTCAGATTAATAAATGGTTGGGCACTTCTGCCTATTTGTCACTATTTCAAAGATTCAGATCTGTCATTTTCACGCCTCGTGACAGTTCTATATTCAAAATTTTGTACTCCTGTTGTGTCGTACAAAGCCCACGCAAACTACAAAAGTATGCCTCAGTTGAACGAAATAAAATAAGAGGATTTCGCCACAAAATTAAATTTTTGAGGAGAGCGTTTTCACAATTCCACGTGTCAATTTTTTTCAATCCGTCAATTAATGATGTATAATAAAAGTAAAGTGATATTGACACATTGATGGCGATGAAATATAAAATTATTTAACTAGACAATTTAAAAAATTGAAAAAACCTATTCATAGAAACTAAACTTTATCGTCGCAAATAATATTTTTCCAGTAAAGCAAATACTATAAATATAAATATTAAAAATTTGTTTTTTTTCTTTTTTATTTCGTAATTTAGCACTACTTACTTACTACATCGCTAAAAGTGCTAGAAAACAATTTTTTAAATTTTTTTTCTTCAGTTCTGTGTACGATTTTCCAAATTTTAGAATCTCCAACGAATTTATTGCGGAGTTAATAAACATGTGTTTCCTCTTTGATTAGTTTAAGTTCATCAAAAACAAAACAAATAATTTCTCTTCCAGTTCTATATTTTCAAATGTTCACAGATTTGATGCAAATACTTTTAAGACAACTAAATATTGATCAAAGATTTTTGAAGATCTAAAAACAAAAATTTCCAAAATATGGGTTTTTGGTCCTATAATTTTATGGTTTGGCACTTCTAGTAAACTTGTCTTAAATAGTTTTCCGTTTCAAATTTGATTGAAGTGGCTGTAAAATCTACAAAAGTTACAGTTAAAAATAAATAAAAAATAATAAAATATTTGATTAGTTTTGGTTTGTCCTAACAAATAATAATTTTTAAAATTCGTCTTCTCAGTTCAATAATTTTCTAAATTTTCAGAGTAAATAAACCAAATCAAGTTAATGATCTCCAAAGATTTCATTCAAATAGTTTAAAGACAACTAGATATTAATTAAAGAATGTTGCATTACTAAAAACAAAAATTTACCTAATCTGTCTTTTCGATCCGATAATTTTGTGATTTAGTACTCTACTTTAGCTCCACTATGTTCCAATTTTTTATTTTTTCCAATTTGTAAAAATGACCATTTATGCTATATAATTTTGAAAATTAGTACAGTTAAATGAACAAATAATAATAAATTACAAGCTGAAAAACAAAATTAGTTTCTCCTAAAAATTAACATTTCATAATTTTGTCTTTTTTTACTATAATAATTTAGCCTATAAACAGCCCAAAAAAAGTAACCTTCTTAAATTTCATTGTCATAGCATAGCGTTGAATTTATTAACATTACAGGTTTACATAACAGAAGCTTTGACAGAACAGGTGAGCTGCCGACAGGTTTCAAAATCCGATCAATAAACAAATATTCATCTGATATTTTCCAATTTTGTTGTGACCTCCTAACAATATTTTTCAGTTATTAATAAAGTTTTACGTGTTATTAATAACCACCTACATTTTGTTAAAGTTAACTCCAATTCATTGTAAACTTCTTGTCTATTTTTAGAAATCATACATTATTTATCGATCATAAAAATATTTAACTATATTGTCTCTACTGGTTATGCAAACTATTTAATTATTATTAATTAATTTTTAAATGATTAATTAACGCTACTACTGTATAAATTTAAGCGTTAGCCTTCGCTAACGTTGGAAATGCCATCTCGCAAAATTCAAAATCTGTTTTTCAGTTTATTTTCAGGACAATGTTGATCAAAATCCCATCAATTCTGCTCCTGACGGAATTGCTGCTAATCCGAGGCATCTCATCACAATGTGGAAAGACCTTAATAAGTGAGTAATCAGCATCATCAGTGCAGAAAGATCAAATTTTGTTCCCAAATTAAATGATGGCGTTGTCTTCAATTAGAAACCCAACAATTTAATAGACTGTTAAATATCATGATGAAAATTAATGATCCATCAAGGTTTCTTGAAATGTCTTTTATCCTCATGATTGATAGCTTCATTACGTCGGATTAAGAAGTCAGTAAATCAACAAATTATGGCGGCATTTTAACAATTTGTCTTCGACAAGAGAAAACCATCACTTATACTTGTTCGCACCTATTGACCCAATCATGATAAAGAAATTTGTTTGGGAATGAAGAACAAGGAGCGTGGGTGAATCGTGACGGTTTCATTTACATTTCAAAAGAAAAGCATTATTGAATAATAGATACCTTGATGTCGATGAGATATTTCCATCATCGTGGAAATCTCAGTTATTGGAGTTCTTACAAGCAACGCGATAGGGAGATTATAAACTTGAGGTATTTGCTATTGTACTCGCTTTCGTACTTTCGAGAAAATTTTCCTCATCACAGCGATTCAACAATTTTTTTTCCAGCGGGGGGCGTCACCGAACACGATAAACAAATCATTTTAGATGTTCACAACAAAATGAGACAAGTTGTAGCGTCAGGCCAAATCGGCAATCAACCACCTGCTGAAAACATGTTAAAATTGGTAAAATCCAGCTCCTGTTCAAACAAGTTGTAAGTTTCATTTCTAGACTTGGAGCGACCAGTTGGCCCAAAAAGCCCAAGAGTTCACACTTACGTGTTCGTCGTATAAACATGACCCCACGAGACATTTTGGTAAGTTCTTGGCTGTGTAGAAATTGTTTTAGCCTTACTTTGAAGGAAACTACTTCGTCGGCCAAAATCTTGCCACAAGATGGACAACAAGATCGCCACACGCTTACCAAGACATGGAAGCCGACTGGTACGGGGATGCGATTTCGAAATGGTTCGGGGAACACACGAGTTACAGATTTAGCAGACATGGACGTGGTAATAGTTTGGGAACTGGGAAAATAGGTCACTACACTCAGGTTCGTGGCTTCACAATATTTTAATAAACAAAATAATCGCTTGATAATTGAGCTCGTTAAAAAACATATTTTATAGACTCTTGTAACGATTTATTCCTTGAATTTGAGATAAGTTAATAAGTAGTTGTGTCATGAAGTCGGTTTATTTTATTGTAGTTAAAGTTTTTTACGAGCTTCTAGATGAGTTGATAATAAAATATTAACAGCTTAAGGGTGCTATAATTATGTAAAAACGCAAAGCTGCGTCTTCACCTTCATACAACCGCACCACACATCCAATCAATTCATTCAACGATAAAATAAAGAATGAACATAAATTATAACTAATACGAAACGGTGACCATAAAATTACCATAATATTGTAATTTAACGCATTTATGTAATGCAGAAACTATGCTCAAATCCATTCGTTATCACAGATTCCAACAGGTGAAAATTATGTCATCTTCATCCGGACAAGCAGATTATCGTTATACTTTTTTTAATGTCTTATTTACCAAACACGTTTTAATTTGTTTCGGACCCGAAGAATTAAATCTCGTGTCACAACATGTAAATGTTGTAAATAATCCCAACGACACTTCTAACCAAATTTTGAATAACTTTAGCTTCTGGTTAAAAGCAAACGTTTGAGAGCTCAATAATGCCATCTCACATTCGCCAGAGAGTTCCATTGTTGGGGAAAATATCGAATTCCTTTTTGGACTGTCTAAGAAGTTTTATAGATAAAATGTTATTGAAACAAAGGTTTTACCCGAACAGAAATATGATTTTAAAGAAAGAGTCAAGTTTGTGGTTCAATTTTGTTCTCGTAGTGATTTTAATTTTATTTTCAGGTGATTTGGGCCCAGACTGCAACCATTGGCTGTGGTTATGCGTTTTATTTAGACGGGAAACAAAAATACACCAAGAAATATGTCTGCAATTACGGGCCAAGGTAATTCGGTTATTGATTCGATTCTCATTACATTTCTATTACTTTTTCAGTGGTAACGCTCTCGGAGAGGAACCTTACATCAAAGGTTATCCGAACTGCTTGAAATATGGTCTTGCAGAGTCGAGAAACTATCCAGGTCTATGCGGTATTAATTTAATGTTGCGATTTGCTATGAGATTTACCTAATTAAATTTTTTTAGAAGCGGGGATAAGGGAAGCTTTTGTAAAACCCACCGAGTACTATGGTTACAACAGTAATTACAACACTAAACCAAATACTTTCTTTTACCACAAAAATAATGGATATTATAATGTGTTTCATGTTATAAGTTAATATTTATACATATATCGATTGGTGTACAAAATTGTTAGTTAGGAGTGATAAAGTCTGCTCAAATATTTGTAGTAGGCTTTTACATATAAAGTTCTGTATATTACTGCCACAAAGTAAATAAACAAATTAAAAGGTATTGTTTAAAGGAAGTAGTTTAATGAGAATTAGGTTTCGACGTGTTGCGACATCTCTGGTGAAATGAGCTAAGCTCTGAAGCTCTAAAGCTGGACTGATAGACTTCGATTGCAAAACGTGAAGAATTCTGTGGTGATAATGAAAACACAGGTTTTGCCCTCTGCATACCTAATTTATACGAAATAAATGAGTTTTTTGTGATCTAATTACATGACTGAAAGCCATTTCGGGGTATTATTATATTTATTTCCTTTTGTTTCACCAAAAATTTTCCACAGAAAAATGCCACACATATTAATCGACTATTATTACGAATTTTATCATTTTCAAAGACATCCAAACACACGTGAAACTTCCAGACAAATCTTCAGTTTGTCGTATGTAGCGCCATTTTTTGAAATAAAAAATTTGAATCAAATTGACTACGTAAACGCAATTTAGAATTTTTTTTCAAATTTTTTGTTTGTTTTTTTTTTATATCAAGAACTTAAATTAAAGGCTGGGCATAGCATACATTTGTGTTGTACAGGATTTGGCAACAACCCTGTATAATAATAACCACGAGTGACAACAAGTAGAGTCAGCGACAGAGTTGTACTTGCAGATTTTTATTGTAAAATTAAGTTTTAAATTTGTGGGGGGCTGTATAGAATGGAAGATCAAAGTAGAAATGCTAAAGTTCCTATAAGTGCCACATTCGAGGTCATGAAAACTATTATCAGCAAAAGAGATTGCTAAGGCTGGGAATATTTCCAGTTTTTTTACAAAAAATGGAGGGTGTTACATCAAAAGCAATGTGATATTTGAATTCAGCGAGCTTAGTTTTACCATTCTCCAAAGAGATAAAAAAAACTGAAGAATCAATTTTGTAGCAATATAATTGGTATTAAAAAAAATAAAAACAGGAAAATGAGGAATAATCTTTTAAGAATAACAATATCACATTTAAATTTAGCGGGCTTTGTGTTACCTTTATCAATGGGCCATAAAAACTACAATTTTGTAACTACGTTAAGTCGCATTCAACAAAATTCTGACAAAAATTAATTTCTTTGCAAAATCCAAAAAACGGTGAAAGGTAGAACAAAATCAATACCATATTTTAAATTCAGTAAACATAATTTTACCAATAATACCCTAAAGGACAAAAAAAATCTAAAATTTATAAGTTAAGTGCAAGTTTTGAGTTTGATTTTACATAAAAAATGTAACTCTTTCAACTTTGAGTCAAATTAGCTTCTGTTTAACAAATTTTTAGGTTTTAAACAAAAAAAATAGAGATAAGTAAGAGAAACCGACGTCATTTTTGAATTCAAAGAACATATAGGTTATTAGTAAAACCCAATTTCATCCACAGATAAAAAAAAAAGTATAATTTGGTTGTGTAGTGTGGTCATGCAGCTTATTGCGAATTTAGCTCAATCTCGAGGTAAATTAAAAAAGATCAAAATAATAATTAGTAGTCTTTAAAGGTCAATTTATAAATTTGAAGCAACGGTTGCCGCAGCCTCAACAGCTCAAAATTCCGTAAGTGCAGCAGTACTTAGAGGATTCTTAGCCGATTTAGAATTGGTGCAGTAGAGATGAGTTATTTTCTTGCAATAAGTACTAAAGAAAACAATTCTGATGATGTACAAGGTATGCATATATGCCAATGTAACTATTACAAAAAAAAGCAAAATTTTGGAATACCAAAATTTGAAACAACCTTGGAACATATACGAGGCTAAATTAAATTTTTGTTTGAGATATAATTCAATGTTAAAATGGCATGTGACTTAGTCAATGGCAATTGATGTTTTCTTTTTATACAATTGGAAACGCAATTTAGCTGACAGCGACATTATGTTAAATTTAATTTTTCTGAGCAAACACATTTGAAGCAATTTCCAACTAGAACGTTTTTTCGAATTAATTATTTTGCTTATTTTTTAGATAAGTATGGATGAGTTTGGTGTACTGTTACATAAAACGTTTTCTGAAAAACATTAAAAAGCACTTATTTTTCACCTTATTGCTGAATCGTGACATGTTGGCAATTGAAATTTTGATAAAAGTTTCTATAAATTTTATGTGCGTTTTATTTTGCATTTTATCACTGTGTACCGCTTTTTTATGTATTTGCACACCACATAAGAAATAACTTTTATTAAAAGGCAGTTTTTCTTTATTTAACACATATTATTTTATTAAAAGCTAATATAAAATAGATACATAGTATACAATACAAGTACATGAAGTTGAAATGGCTTATACCTTGTATGGAGCTTGTCCCACGTAATTACCTCTAAAAAACACTCATTTTATTAAAATTAAAATAAGAATGCAAAACTTACGCAGGTCCGTAATTGCAAACATACAACTTTTCGTACCAGAAACTTTTCCGGTACCACGTATAGCCACACCCGATGAGAGAAGTATCAGCCCAAACCACCTAAGCCCAATAATTTACACGTGACACTGAAATATCATCTTTACCTGAGTATAATGTCCAGTGACTCCACTTGAAAAATTTGGATATCTAAAGTCTTTGTGTTCATTAAACCAACGAAGGATAATTCCTTTCCAATCTGTTCCTTTTGCGTTTCCTGAAGACCCCGTCCATCCTAAATTTTGACCAACGGCGAACCGATCTATACATTAGAAATTACTCCTTTTCAAAATAAAAATAAAAATCGTGTTTTACCATCTCGCACTTTAGCGTGCTGAAATTCGCACGTGTTGGCAATTCTTTGTGCTTCTTTCGCTAATCTATCGTCCCATTTCTACAATTTCGTATAATTTGGTGTAGAAAACGATTTGAGTTACTTACGATGGTTTTTAAGTTTGTTCCTCGTGGCTGTCCTGGAACTTTTCCTTGGGAAATCAAAGACCGGAGGTGATTGTGGGTGTCCACTATTAGTGACTTTTCGGCGTTACTTACTTTGCTTTCTGTCGCATTATAAACGATTTGATAAAAATTAAAAAAATGTTTCAAACGAATTAATTTATTAACTCACCAAAAAGCTGGCCACATTTGGCGCTACACAGCGAAGCGCCGACGCTAAGAAGAACAACAACTAGGGCAAGATTCGCCATTTCTGGTGTAGTAATAACTAACTGGACTCATTGAACACCTCCAGTTTTATACCATGCGTCGTTTTCTTGGGATTTTCGCGAAATCCAACAGTAAACACTTTTGAAATGATAAAGATAGTGTCATAAAAGTTAAATGTGGTCGCATAATCTCCACCCGCACGTATGAGTTATTTCCTCTTTTACGCGCCCGGGAAATTATTTCTATTTTATTACTGCACAAAACTACACACGAACAATGGTGGATTTACTGTATTTTATCGCAAAAGCATGCGTTCGAAATCATACCACAAGGACGGCGTTCATTAATTCGTACAGTAGTTAGTCACAATGAGTACCTGCACATGATAACAAAAATTGGTATTGAACTACAAACGTGATTTGGTTGAGTCATTGTTATTGCTTTTAAGAAATAGTTTCGAAGAGTTTGTGAAAGAGGAAATTATGTTTATGAAAAACCTGCGGTTCGTTGGGCGTAGTTTGCAGATTGCAATTAGCGTAATCCTGATATGATAATATTAATTTGTAATTGCCCTGTTAAAAGAATAATTGGTGCACTTGCTCTCAAGAGGTCGTAAAATTCATTTTGTGCAATGCTATTTTTATCACCTAGTTTCTTTGTAATCGCAATTATTTAATGATTCATATCATGCGATACTACAAAGTGATTTAGACTGTTTTTCTATTTTTAATTACGCGTAAAAACCCTTCGTTCCATTATAAAGTACAAAACGATATTATTAAATATGTAAATGCGTAAATAGAATGACCGTTTTTTGCAAAGACGTATTATGCAAACAAAGCAAATCCAATTTCTCTGCAATCCACACAAATCATTTTTATTACCCTTTGCATCATTAAATAAAAAATTTACTGTAATTTGTGTCAATTTAGGTGAGCCTTATTTTCGACATGCTTTTTGTAATCGATACATGGATAAAGATCCATCGATTTGAACGTCAAAAACGATTACGGTAGCTCAATTTTTTCAAACAAATTTTGCAGTAAACCACTAAAAGCAGCTAAAAAAATTTGTTCACTTTTAATACAGCAAATTAAAGTCAAAATTGACTTAAAATCGGCTACAAATTAAAAAAAAATGGGATCAAATTTAGAAAATCTTAGCTACATTTCACTTATTTTTTTTGCTTCTAAATTTTATGTATTTGGAACTAAAATAAGCTTCCTAAAAACCAACGATATCTAACTATCTAATTCATCAAATATAATAAACACTAAATTTATAATTTAAATCAATATTTCGTCGTGGATTTTCCGTTTTTCTTATCTCAGCCAAACAATTTTTCATTTTACAGGAAATCGCTTAAACATAGCTTTCCCACTTCTTATAATAGCAAAGCTTCCACCTACTCATCCTGTCTTGCGAAATACCAGAAACAGTACGTAAAAGATCATCAGGGCGGACTCGGATGCATTTATTACAATTATTTTCGACCTTCATTACTACTGTTGTTATTTATGAAAAATATTTTTCAGTGCGCGGGTGCATTTACTGTCATTGAAATGAATGCTTCAGATTCACATTATATAATGCATCTTTTCCAACCTTGGCATACAATGTAAAAGTCTAATTTAAAATAATAATTATTCGTGCAGTATTATGTTGCAGATAATGACACGTTTAGTTGTCTTGCAGGTACAAAAACTTAAAACTCCAAATGATTCTTTTTTAAATTACAATAATTACTCATTTCGCATCGTATTTAAGACTCCAATTAAAATTAAAGCACAGTATATTAATGTTTGTGAAAGTGACAAAAACACAATGAATACTACAAACTGTTTATTACGTTGCTTCTCATTATTTTCAGTTCACGCAAGAATAACAAGAAGAATAACAAGGTTTTGCTGTAAATATTTCTATGTGAACAGTTAGCCGGGATGGTTATTTACGGAAGTCAGGAAATGTTGAGAATCCTTGAAATTCTGTAAAACTGCACAAAAAAAAAAACAATAAAATTACCCGTGTAAAAATCATTCAAAATCGGTGTAATTTACGACCTTTACTCACTCAGTTTATTTTTAAATATGCAATTAGATTCATGATTCCTTCGACCAAGGCTTGTATGGTGCCGATCCTTGAACGTTACCCCTAAAAAAATAACAATTCTTCCTCAATCATTAGAAAATGTGTTATAAATCATTACGCCGGTCCGTAATTGCACACTAGCAATTTATGGTATTTAAATTTTCCTTTTGTTTTAAAGTGTGTGTATCCACAACCAACGTATTTCGTGCCCGACCAGATCACCTTCAATGGTATGAATCAAACAGTTGCGAATGAATACAATAAAATTACTTGAGTGTAATGTCCAGTCTTGCGAGTATACTTCGGGAAATGATAAAACCTGTGCTCGTTGATCCACGAGTATATTGCAGCTGTTACATTCACCCCTTTCACATGTGCTGTGGATGACCATTCGTATAAATTTTGACCCACGGACCATCGCGCTGAAATTTTCCATTTATATTAACTCATTTGCATACATTATCATGTACCATCCTTCACTTCCACGTGTTTGAATTTGCACGTATTGGCAATTTTCTGAGCTGATTTTGCGAGACGGCTATCCCATTTCTGGAAATGTTAATTCATGTTTAGATTTTAGCGCGGCGGTGACGGTTTAGTTACCAAATGTGGGATTTTGAGAGCTCTCGGTTGTCCATTAACTTGACCCTTTTCAAGAGCCTTGCGTATGCGGTTATGCGCTTTCAGAATTAAAGATCTCTCGGCGTGGTTGAATTTGCTCTCTGGAATAATAATACTTACACGTGCTTAGGTGGGTTCTAAGTAGACGTCTTGCTTACCTATTATATTTTTTTTGCAACTCGAGGAGGTAGATAAAGGAAGAAAGATGGCCAAAAGAAGGCAAATTACGACGAATTTTAACATTGTGGGAAAGTGATGAGTTGGGAACTTAAAAATACGAGAAATTCAGCAGTTCGGTGTTTATACTTATTGCCAAATCAAATCTTATCGAAGACAAATAGCACTATCTGACTACCTGACTACCAAAAACACATTCAATTAATCACTACCGGTGAGATCGTTGAATGGAATTTTCGCAACAAAAAAATTAAATACGTTTATTATGGCTATAATAACACTGTGTAACAAAATTTTACAAAAGTCATATAATTTACTGTTTTATTTTAAGTTAATCTAGTTGCAATTTGGCTCTTTTTTAAAGAATATAAATAGGCAATGAATTAAAAATTCAAAATACAATTTTTGTTCCTTTCCTTTTTGTTAGCAAATGGAAAATAACAGCAACTCAAAAAAGCAGTTAGTGAAATGGTCTTGAAGTTCTTCAGATACTGGGATTTGTAAATGTTATTGACTTCAAAGACTCACAGATACCATGTCTTTCGACTCGATTTCCACAAATTTGAACCCTTGACATAACTGATTTGGAAATTTTAATGCCAAAATAGACCAAAATGCTTCCCAAAGTTTCGTCGCGAAAATTATTTTGGGTTTCACTTATTTATTTGTTATATAACACCCCCTTACTTAGATAAACAGATCCGCAAATAAATTACATTGTCATCTTGTTCTCACTTTTTTAATTCGCAGTGAGGAAAACAGCGAAAACAGAAATTTTGATTTTTTTTTGTCTCAATATAACGACATTTTGACAAAACCAATGATGGTATATCAAAAAGTCCGTCAATCTCTAACGATAAATACAAAAAAAAATAACATCATAATTTTTGTTACATAGTGGAATCCGTCTATAAAAATGTATAGCCGAAAATACAAAACTTGTAGCTTTATATTCGTCATAATTCTATGACCCGAGTTCTTAGAAGAAAAAAAAATCTAATACTCCTAAAACTTCCAAAAAACCTAAAAATTCGAGAAATAGTCGCCAAGTCAATAAAACAATTACTTTTTTATTTCAATACACTAAACCAACTTCACTTAATAGCTATAAGGTACATATAAACAAAAATACAAAATAACTAAACATCATTTTTCTGTGACTGCTGCTGCTCCAACAACTGCGCCAAAGACTGCGGCCCTTGCCCTGTAAATAAAGAATGTTGCGGCAATTGATTAGGCTGGTTATCCTGCTTTGGGTTCCGCAACTGTCCTACTAAATTCGGTGCCCAAGTGTTGGTATTAAAAAGAGAGTACCCAGGCGTATGAGTAGAGTTCTGCATGAAGTTGTTTTCATGCGAAGGCTAAAAATTGAACGTTTTTACTGAATTTGACTCTTCTTAACTTACGTTAACTCCTCGTCCTGTCGACTCTTTCAACATTGTTTGCCTCATTGACATCCCGTGGCCGCTATCAAAATTCGTATTGTTTTCCAGAAAGGTGTTTCTCCCGAAATTATTCCAGGGGGAATTAAACATGTCACCCCCGGCTTGGTTGGTTTGTCCCTTACTGTAGTCTTGCATGTACCCTGAATTATTACCGAACGAATAATTCATTGGAAAGTCGTTCCTCGGATAGTTCTGTTGCAAATTATTAGACGGCCACCACGACGAATTCGGTACGGATTCATCCCTCTGGACGCCGTACGAGTTGAACTGGTACTGCGGTACCACTCTTGGATGCACAGTCGGATTGAAGGTACTCCCAGGTCCGAAACTCCCTTTATTATTAGTGTTATGAAACAAGGATTGGGAATTCGAAGGATACACCATTGGAGGTGGTACCGGTTTCGGGGGCGGCGGAACGTCAGTTTTCGGAAAAACGAAATTATTCGGTTGATTGAGATTAGGCGGCGGCTTTGTTACATTCCGCAGTGTGTTTAAATAGTCAGGTTGAGTCGGGGGCGGAATTGGGAACGCCGGATGGTTTTGATTGAAAGATTGGGTACGAAGAGAAGGATTGAAATTAGATGAAGACGAAGGAATAGGTTTAGAATCAAAAACCACGAGTTTATTATCCTTATCTTTGATTTCGTCGACGTTAAACTTGACCTGGAATTTTAACAAGGAGACAAAATTGGTGCTATTGTTATATTTTCAACGTTGGTACATTTGTGGCTCAGACAACGCACTCACCTGTTTGTTTTCTTCTAATTTCTTGAAAATTGATTGAAGAGCGATGTTTTGTTTTGACCTTTTAATTTTTAAAGTATCTTTTTTGATGGTGGATGGAGTGGAGGGGCTCAAGTCTGACATCAAGTTAGACTCGCCTGTGGATAAGAATTCTCGTTCTTCGCGAGACTTCTCTAAAGAGCCTTGCGGTTTCAAAATACCACCGCGTTTCTCTAAACCTTAAACAAACATATTTACTGATAAAAATTATGCAACTAGGGAATCTAAATTTGCACAAGTAAAAATGTGCTACTTTTTGTCCTCGTTACATAATACTAGTATACCTTTTTTATTTGAAATAATGGCCACGTCTGTGATGTGGAACGACTTCATTTCTTCCAACAAATCGTTCGTAGGATCCGGTTGCATGCAACCTGGTTCAAAAGAAACATTCCCTTCATCTTCAGTCCTGAAAAACGTAATCTAGAAACATATTTTTTGTGCTTTAAACCCACTTTGTTATTAATTTCGCATTGTTAACGTCTAATTCGCTGACGAACAATCCGAAATCCAGCAGTTTTCTCATCCTGATCAGTTTTTCCGTTTTTTCGTCAACCGCGTCTTCCTCTTTAAAATTAAGTTCTTTGAAGTTTTTCAACAGAGGCCGGAATCCTTGGAGTATTTTGTCTTCAAAAAGAGGCGTGTTCGTATCTGAAGCGAACATAATGAAACTCAGAATACTCTAATAAATACGAACTTACATTTTGAGTGATCAAAGTCTTTCAAAAATGGTTGCACGTTGTTTAGGAGTTTACACAGACTCGGCCAAATCTGTAGTCTATTGGTAAAAACGACCTCTTGAAGAACGTCAGGTTCGTTTCTTATCCAGTAAGTTAACAATTTCACTGAAAAATAAATCCCATAGAGTAAAAACTGAAAACTGTTTAGCATGTCCGCTTTATTACCCGCAGGAAGAGCATAATAATCCAACAAACTCTCGTCATTCTTCAGAGTATGAACAGGAATCAAAAAAGCGCTGAGCGACCCCGCTAAAAGATCCAAAATGTGTTGCCTCACATCTTTTTCATCCTGAGTCAACTCATCTCTTAAACTCGTAGAAGTGACGTGTTTCAGTGCGTACAAGTTAATCGCCGTGATTTTGATGAGTTTTTCGCTGGTGAAACTCTGTGTTGCGACGAGGGCAGTCATTGTGGAGTTCAAACTTTTGACGCCTAACTCTGCTTGGTTTAGATCTGTGGCAGTGTGAAGCAGAGCATGGGTGCATAGGAATATCTGGATGAACTCGTTTACTGTGATCTTGCTGTAGACTTTATCTAAAGGACTCTCTTTGTCAATGGCTAAGTTCAAAGTGCTTAGGAGGTTTGTTGTTGATGCTGGGAAAGGATTTTTGACGGCAATGCCTCTGATGTAGTAAAAAACTGTAGATAGTTTATCCCCCTGACTGGCTTCCAATAGAGCCAACTGATTATATGGGTGCCCACTAGTTGGAGAAACTAATATAGCTTGTCTGTGAAAAACAACATTACAGAACTGAAGCGACGTAATTTCGATTTTACTTGTAAAAGTTTTCCGCTTGTTTTCTTTGATTTCTGTACCTAGCGATATCACCTAAGTGTACTAAACAGTACTGACAAATATAAACGCATGACGACGACTGGGGCAGATTTAGATCTGCAGAAAGAGTGGTTTCTCCATAACAGTTTCCACGTCTTCTAAAAGGCAAGTCAATATCAAAAACATTACACAGTTCGTGTAAAAGAGTCAGATAAAAGCCCGACGCGGCTTCTAAACACCACGTTAACAAAGCCTGACACTCAGATCGCCGTGCATTCTAAAAAATCTCATATAAAACACTTCTTAATGTGACTAAATCATACTTTTTTATCACGAGTCAGTTCCTGTAAAACCGAAATATGATTCTTAAAACCAATGTTCCACAAATCTTGTTCTACTTTCTTATCAAGAGCATATTCTAAGTCTAGTACAAGTGCTTGATGGTAAATTGTTTGCAGTTTTTGCTGGTCTGTCCATGCCTGGGCGTCTGATAACAAATCGCTTTTCTTCAATACACGAGTTTTCAAATCTTCGGCTTGCCTGAAACAATTTTACAGGAAAAAAATAATAATAAAGAAAATGTTTACTTGAGTATTTGAACTGCGGCTTTGTAACCCATTTTTAGTGGTGTTCTCAAGATTTACGGTCACGCAGACTCGTCGCATATCATAGAAAGTGAAAGGCACATCACTAAATCATTTATAAATCATTAAATAACTAAAAATGTAGAGAAAAACTCCAGTTTTGAGGTTAAATTGATTACTTTGACATGTGTCAGTCACTGTTTTTTGAGCTTGCGCAGTGTGCAGACATTTCACTAAATAACGTGTTTTTATTGGTTGAATTGTGATGAAACGACATTGCCAATGTGACGCAAACAAAATGTAAAAAGATTAAAATTTCAAACTTCGAACTCTCGAGTTCAGATTAAGGGTCTACGCTACGCATATACCCGTATATGGCTTACGATTTTTCGTTTTTGAAGCGCATTTTGGACTTTGAAAAATCGCTCGACCTCTGTATGTATGCGTCTCAGGTAGAGCTATGGAGTAAGGTCACTAGATCAAAGTGTCTGTTTTATAAGGTACCGCTGTTAGTTTTCAGTGCGCAATTCAAGAGAGACAGACATAGTCCATAAATCAATGGGTTAGAACGAGACGCAAGATTCTAGGGAATTGTCATAAAATTGTTGACGTAAAATTTGTCATTGACAAAATTTAAGGTTATCTTAAATTTATTTGTTTAAAATACACTTAAATTAACCGTGGGTACAAAAAGAAAATTGGTTCCAACATTATAACAGACTATGTGAATACGTAAGAGGTGAGCGAACCGACATTAGAACCGATTCCATTTTAGCACGTTAAGGAGGTGCAACACTCAGAAACGGTCTCGGACTTCAAGCACTGTCTTTTCTAATCTCCAACGATTCGACCTGTATGCAGTAACGCCCTAATTAGAATATGCTATTAGCACTTATTATATTGTAGCTTCTCCCGACGATGTAGTAACAATGATGAGATGTTAAAGTAACTGAGAGAAAGCATTGCACAAATGGAAGTAGCAAGTACATGAGCAGAAAATGAAGTACATGAGATATTTTAAAGGGGCTACTAAGAAGAAAGAATTTACAAGTTTGAAGAAGTAGACATGTTTAAGATCTTGAATGAGTTTATGCAAAACAACTGCAACAAAATGAATGAATATCAAGAACAAATATTAAGGTTATGTTAAAATTATTTACTTAAATCACCCTGAAATACAAAATTACATCTATTTTTAACACTACAGGAGACCATTTGAATGCGTTTAAGGACCTTCGTAGGCCACATTAAACTATAGAACCAGTTTTGCATATCTTATGTATATTTCATGTCCCATTGCATTTTCAGTTTTCACATTCATTATGAGGAAGTAGCAGCGCCTTCAAACCAACCATCTTCTGCCGCTCATGTTGAAAGCGATGGTGTGTCTTCCTCATGTGACTGTGTATCTGCACTGTTCAAGTGATGAGTGCAATGACTGTGTCTTGTCCACCTGCTAGTTTATGAGGCCCCGCTGTTACATTAAGGATAGCAGTCAGTTGGTCCTACAACACATTTTGAGAACGTTTACCGTTGAGGCCGATATACTTACACTTTACAATATCATTGCTTGTGTTTTAGGCATTTGAAATAATATTTCTGTCCATAACGCAGGTTTTGTGATGTACCACATGTGAGTGGTCTTGCTTCTTCCATTTTCTTGCCCATAGATTTGATTTTCAACTCATAATAACAATAAGATGAACGAGTTATTCGCCTGAATGCAACAAGTTCATGTTGGTATTGGGGCTATTGAAACACAAAAGCGATTGAAGACAAATTGGGGGAACATTATTTAAATTTAGTTCACGGAATTCGTAAACTAACAGGTACAAAATTCCATAATCTTATAAGAAGTACTCAAGGGTTCATATACAAAAACCAATTTTAGTATTCCCCCATTACGTACTGCTTAACCAATGTCACAATGATTGTCGGCTTCGATAGGGCTTCCATCTACCTTCTATTTGGAGTTTTCTGAAATTTGTGGAAAGTCGTCGTACATAAAACATCAAATAGTATTTACTTACGGCGGAGGAAACGAATACACCATAACGATTCGTGTTGAGAAATCGCACATTCAAACCATTTTATTACAAACGATATTTGACAAGAATTGACAGTTCATAAAGCAATGTGTCCACACAAACAACATTTAAATTTAGTGCGCATGTAGAGATAGACAGAAGATATCGTTGTCTTTCTTTTTGTCACTAACAGCGGTACCTTATAAAACAGACAATTTGATCTAGTGACCTTACTATGGAGGTGACATCTTCGAATTTTGAAAAAGTGAAAAATTTGACTTTAATTAATTAAAAACTGAAATTCCCATTTTTCGTTTTTAAGGAATATGAAGCAACCTACGAAGTTAAAAAAAATACCAACATGTGGAGAATTAAAACCTCTATGGAGGTGACATTTTTGTTTTTGTCATTATGCTATAATTTTGAAGTTATTAATAAAAAAACAAATCAAAAATAGGCAACCAACAGTACAACTAACGCAAATTATCTTATGCAAATCTCATGATTTACGACCGCTCACTAGGGGGTCACTGACGTTCCGCCCAATTGTAATAAACTGCTATCGGGTAAAAGCAGGTAAAGACCCAACTGGTCGCTCTCGGCAACAAATATCGAAGGTACTTGTAGCTAGTGTATTGAGAAATAATATTTTATTATCTCTGATACAGGGTCCGGCAACATTTGTGGTCACCCCCAAAATTGTCTTAGAGATAAAATTTTAAAAATTTACATACTCTAATGGATAATCGAAGAAGCTCTAAAAGATGACGCAAAAACTTGTTCTTTATCACCGATAGTTTTGGCGTCGCGACGCCTTAAAAGTGTAATTTTTATCTATTTGTGAGGGTTTTTGGAACCATTCAATATATATATATATATATTTTAATATAAATGTGTTAAAAATATTTAAGTAATTAAGGCAGTAAACCTTCATATTAATCCTGACATTGTAAATAATTCTTTAGCGATGGTAGGGAGCAAAGGTATCTTCAACTGCGACAACGCAATTTTACGCCACTGATTTAAAATCGGGCCCTAAGTTCTTATTTTTCAATGTAAATAATTAACTATTTCTATTTAGTATCCAAAAAGTGCAACAATCAACGTTAATCAAAATTGAAGTGACTTGTAAAAAATTGATGTAGTTTGCCACTGTCCGTCATAGTTTTAAAAACTAACTTGTTAAAACAGCAAATTATGCTCAGTTACATTAAATTTAAGATGAAGCTGGTCACAGTTATGTTAAAAAAACAATTCGCGAGTATTTACGCAAAAACTCAAACATCGCTAAAAATTACTCTTCTAACGCATCGCAAATTTTTGCTTTAGATTGTTAAGCTTGATAAAGCGAATGCAAAATTGCAAATATTTATTTTTGAAACTAAAAACGATTTTGAGGGTGATTATTACTGTTGCCGGACTCGGTATAATTCACTGTTTTTCACACAAAATTTTGTTATTTACGCATTAATTTTACATTTCGTATTTTCCAGTTTGAAATTAGAAGACCTTTTTTCCGCAATTATAAAATGTGTATTATTGGGAACATTTTCTATTTCAAAAACTTTATCCGATAATTCTGACTTAAAACCGCTACTTACATTTTTACTTTCGGAACTATTCCTAATATTTTTCATCACCGTTTTTTAATAAAATTGTTGGCTCAAATCTTGGTGTTGATAAAAATTATCAAAAACACAATTTATTCCCAAACACCAAATTTTGTCAAAAACTGCTGACGTGCAAGTTTGATAAAAGCAACTGACCAACTTTAATCGACAAAACTCTAGAAATTTAAAAAAGTAGGTACATTGATTTACAAGTCGAGCACAGTCAAAAACACAAGTATCCAAAGATTGAAAGAATTTAAATATTTTTTCAAGATATTTATTTATAGGTTTTCCGAAATACATTTTTAATTGCTTTTAAAATTCGTATAATTAAACTACTAAGATGGCCCCTTGAGAACACAGCTACTTTTTAAGAAAAACACCCCGATTTTCAAGGGTTAACAGAAAAGCAGAAAAATCGTGAAAAGACTCCCGTTTTTAAGGTATATTTTAAAATTAACATTTTTTAAAGAATTTGTCCGGTTTTTCCAACTCTTTTTTAAAAAAGTCAAAATTTTAAGAAGTATATCCTGTTTTATCAAACGTGAATACGGTTTCGTACAAACAAATTTCCCTTTTAAAAACATTTAAAATTAGGAATTTTACCTTGTTTTCAAAGATTTTACTCTGTTTTGAATTTTGTACTAGTAGGCCCCCTCAGAACACAACACATTTTTAATGCTTTTAGCCTGGTTTTCAAACTAACTTGAAAAGTTAAAGTTTTTAAAGAATTTGACCGGTTTTTCGAAGTCACCCTTTTTTTAAAAAGTCAACATTCCAAGGAAAATACACCGTTTTTTCAAACAAGAATACGGTTTGGTCCAAACAAATTTCTCTTTCAAAAACACTTAAAATTCGTCTTTTTACCCTGTTTTTCTGTTGGACTACTTCAGAACAAAAATGAATACGGTTTTGGCCTGGTTTTCAAAGTAGCTTTTAAAAAGTTAAATTTTTTAAAGAAATTGCCCGGTTTTTCGAAATACTTTGTTTTTTAAGCAGTTTAGTCCTATTTTAACAGTCTTCTTAATTAAAAGATAAAATTTGCCTTTTTTGCTCAGTTTTTCTATGGAGCCACTTCAGCACACATATGAATATGGTTTCGGCCAAGAAAAGTTACAATTTAAATATACTTAAAATTCGTCTTTTGTCCTGTTTTCAAAGATTTTACCCTGTTTTGAATTTTGTACTAGTAGGCCCTCTCAGAACACTTTGTTTTTAATGCTTTTACTCTGGTTTTCAAAAGTTTTTAAAAAGTTAAAATTTTTAAAGAATTCGCTCGGTTTTTCGAAGTCACCCTTTTTAAAAAAGTCAAAATTTTAAGAAATATATCTTGTTTTATCAAACGTGAATACGGTTTCGGCCAAGAAAAGTTACCATTTAAAAATACTTAAAATTCGTCTTTTTACCCTGTTTTTTCTGTTGGGCTACTTCAGAACAAAAATGAATACGGTTTCGTTCAAACAAATTTCGGACAAAATCTCCATGAGCGAAGCGAATTTCCCTTTCAAAAACACTCAAAATTAGAGATTTTACCTTTTCAAGTATATTTTTCAGACTTTCCCTTGTTTTTAAAAAAGTTAAAAGTTGAAGGTACTTATTTTTTATTCAAACATACATTTTTTTAAGTTAATACACTATATGTTGAAACAATAAGTAGTTAAATATATGATATATTCTAACTTAGATTATTATGCCTAGTTTTCTTAGTCATTTTCCTATTTTCTATGCATTTTTTTCAACAAAAACCCGTATTTCTAGCAAAACATCAAAAAACAACATTGAACTTTAATCGATAAAACTCTAGAAATTTAAAAAAGTACATTGATTTACAAGTCGAGCCCAGTCAAAAACACAAGTATCCAAAAATTGAAAGAATTTAAATATTTTTTCAAGGTATTTATTTATAGGTTTTGGGTTTTACAGTCTTTTCTTGAAATGAAAATTGTGGTGTTAGCTTCGACATATTTGAAAGCTAATTGTCTTATTGGTAACCTATAAAATCCACCGGTAGCAGGTAAGATTAGAGACGAGGATCATTGTGTAAAATTCGTACAATTAAAGACACAAGTGGATTCAGATTTTTTAAAAAATAGTTTTTTTGCATAATAACATTAAACGCCAATTTTGCTTTTGCTGAGTGGTTCTGGCTTAAAAAATATTAATTAGGGTATTAATTAGGTATTTTTATTGATTAGTGAGATGTATTATTATGAAGAGTTAACTTTTAAATCACAGAAAACAACAGAGTCTAAAAGGTCCAAAAACTCATGTGTCAGGTAAAAGGTTTGGTTAAAAAAAAAAAATGCGTTTTTCTCAAATAAAAATATTAAAATAATAAGTAATTTTAAAATTTCCCCGGCGACCAGTGAGGAAAAATTTTGGATCACATTTACGAAAATTACATTTTTCAATTAAAAAAACATTCTTCCATTACGTACTATGGGAACTGGAAATTTGGGGATTTTATACATACATTTTCCATTAATTGAAAAAAAATTACGCCCGTAAAATTTTTGTCTACTAGAACCAGAAATTTCACAAGCTCAAAACGCAGAGAAACTCAAATCCTGATATTTTAACTCATCTTTCGTCCAACACGAATTTATTGTTCCAACCGCTGGGTTTCTTAAGAAATGTGCAGGTCAAGCGACCGTTTCCATAAAGTTTATGATTCCCTCATTACCAAATCCTCGGTAATCCCTTTTGGCAGCTGTCAATCAAAGGTGTTGTTAAAGTTGCATACTTTTCAAACACGAAATTTTCGGGCAGGCTCGTAGACCCTTAAACTAAAAAAGTTCAATAAACTTGTTTAAAAATAGTTTAGTTTAGACAATTTTACTAATTTTTTTAAATAATACATTTGATCAAAACTACAAACATTTTTTTTAGAAGTCCTTATACATATTGATTTGTATTCTTCTTTGTCTTTTTTATTTATAAAAACTAAAATGTTATCTTTTTTTTTCTTATGTTACCTTATGTTTTTGTTGTTGCAGGTTAGTTTTTTCAAACATAAAAATTTAGAGAAAACGGGTTTCTTTTGAAGCACATACTTTAAATCACTTTATAATTTTAACTAGCTATTAAATGGTCTTAATAATTAGGAAATATGTACTAAGCTGCTTCTGCTACTACGCAAAAATTTGGAAAAAACTTGTATTGTAGTCTTATAACTTACTCAATTATTTAGTAAGACACGGCACAACTTTAAAAAACTTCTCGCTAGTGAGTTACGTCAGGTGATTATTCAATAGCTGCTAACAATAATGATTATATTATTTTCGTTTAGAATTTTAATATGTAACTTCATAATTAGTATTTTTTGTGCTGTTCTCAGACATACAAGAGATTTAAGTACATATTGCGTTTTTTATTTCATTTTGATTCCGGAATTCAGAAGAATAAAAAAATGTCACCATTTTTACAATGTAAAATTTTTCAAGGGCTCTAATATTGTTCCCTCAGCTTTTTCCCAGAAATATTTACATTTACATTTAAATATAAAATGGTAAAACATTTTAAGCTATCGAAAAAATTTGGGATTTGAGTACAGAAATCTTTTATATGTATCTTCTATACAATTCAATTTTTTTTTTAATTCGACATGCAATTGACATAATCTGATTGATGTAATCCGGAATTTTAGCGAAAAACCAAATAAATGATAAAACTACAATTATCTGCTGCATGAATGAACAACTTCAGAAAACACATTTGTTATGTTATAAAACATAATCAGCAAAAGACAGTAGAATCTATTATAAAGCAAACTTCTTATTAGACTAAGATACATGCAGTAGACTTACGACTATCCAAAATCGTGATCCGAGAATGTTTCGAATAATCAAAATTTCGGAAAAAAACGACAGTTATAATTTTAAAACATCGAAGATATTTATTTAGCTGTGGTACACAGAAGTGTTTAAAGTTGTTATTTCTACTTTTTGTTACAATGTTCCTCTATATCCTGGCTGCGCTGTTCTATGATTTTTATGCTGTTTGAAAAGCTTTTAGAGCACTTAGTTGTGAAAACTGCGATGACTTCTTTGTCGATAATACTATTAATTTGAGCTAGCAACTTTATTGTCTGCACTAGCTAGCTGTAGATCTAGACACAATTCTAAAATATTTTTGCTAAGCTAGATAAAACGGCAGAATTTAAAACCAAAATCATTAAAGTTAATTTTCGGATAATCAAAGGTCTACTGTAGACACACTTTTCTAAACAAATACGACTGTTTATCCTAAATTTTTTCTCTACAACATGTTAAAATTGAATAATAAGAAAATGGCTTTTTTTCATAATGCACTATTTTTCATAGTGCATCACCAAAATTGTTCCGATCACTTTTTTTTAGTTGTTATATTATTGCTAAAATTTTGTCTAGAATTTGTAAACTGTTTTGTAAAAAAGCTCTATCAAAAGTGCGTAGAAAACTTGTTACACGCAGTCGTTAAATTGAATTTTCAAGAAATGAACTGGCAATTGCAAAATTTTTGTTCACGGATTTTCTCATGTACTTCTTCTTTCTTTACCACGCTGCGTCAACTTGGAAAATTATCAAGAAGTGTCTCAATAACTCGACTTCTGAAACGGACGTACGGACATAAAACTACTCCTTTTTTAGCTCGTGTTCTGTGCTTTTATAATTCTTGGAGAACATAAAGCTGTCAAACTTTTTGGTTTTATTTTGCAGATGTTTACTACTGTTAAGTCTTTTCTCATGTTCTCGATAAATCAATAAACTTTGATACTTTGATAAAATTTAATTTGGTCGTCTGACAACTACGAGCTTTCGCCATCCACTTCAGCTTCAACTTTTTCAGCACCCAATTAACATTCTCCTTTTGTCTAATTGGAACTTCGCCAACCACTAAAGTGCTTTTAATTCTCAAGACCACCCCTCCATTTAGTTTTTTTACGAACGATAAACTTTCTGAAAGCTTCAACACATAGCAGAGCTTTATCCGCAACTTATGTAATATTAAGCGTGGATAAGGTGTTGCCTAACCACCTCGCATGCGTCATCCATTCTGCGTGTAATCTTAAGAATGTTGATAGCATGAATGGGATGGGAATGGGAAGTAAGGTTGGGAATCATGTTCAATGCACTTGTAATAACATGAAGTAACGTTTTTGCCATTTACTAGCAGACTGTGCAAGGTGTATGTCGGTGAAGGTGTAACGTGTTACAATACGCAGTCGTACGTTGATAACCTGAAAGTGTATAAATAAAATGACTTGTTATCTACAAGGTGTTTAAATTATCAGTAATTGTCATGTGCATGTGAATATGTTTTATATGGATCGGGCGACTTTCAATCTTCGGAAAGGTATTTTTTTATTTTACTTCATCCTATTAATTTTGCAAATTGATAGCCGCGGTATTGATTTTTGAATTACATAGTCCGAAAGGTATTATTTTTCGAGGACATCAGTAGGTGACTTTAATTCGGATTATGTGGATTAGATTATTGTATTTTTCAAGTATGACGTCGCAAGTTTTACGTTAAATTTTTCCGAAAGAATTTGAATAAATTAGTCTTGGACTTCTTAAGCATTTGGTGCGTGGGCGTGCGATTGACCTTTCTCGCGCTGTCATTTCTTGAGCGGAAATAATTTGAGGAATTTGCAATATATACAGGGTGATCCTGGAACCACTCTATTTTTTGTATCCTTGGTATGAAAAATAGGGATTTTCCACGTTTTCCCTGGAAATGCCCACCGACCAGCCAATTTTTTCATCGAAAGCGTAATTTTCAGCACCATTAGGAAGTCACTTTTCTGCTGATTTGTGGTCCTATCCACATTTGTTTTTGTAAGTATTCAAGTAACAACTAGCTGAGGTGTTGGGGCTTCAAATTGTAAATCACAAAATCATAAAATTTTCTCGCATTCTTCGAGATAACCGATCGTTTGTTTCCATTTACATTGTTAAAATTAAGGTGTATCATTTTATGTCACCCATTGAAGAGAAAGGAGGTGCATTTGTCAACAAAGCATTTAATAATTTTAATTTTTAATGAGGCAATTGTCGCGCTTTTGCGGTAACTTCTTGCATAATTGAAGAAATTTAATTAAATAATTTTTACCAAACCGTTTGAGATTCGTTAATAAGTCGTTTTTTTGTGTTTTAAGTGTAAAAAGCTGATGTAACGTGAAATGGTTACCGAGAAAACATAAATAATAATTATCCATCATATATTTGAAAAAAAATTAATAATACCTTCTTACTTCGCGACATTTATTTATCTTGTACAGAATTTTTTAGGCTTACAAGTGAGAGGTAATTTAACTTCTAGCGAAGCGAAGACGGTACAACCTATAATTTATTCAATTATTTATTATGCCTTCTCTTAAACGTATTCGCACGTAATTAGTCTTGTATATGGCAAGGATGTTGTTTAATTGACAAAAACATCTCATTTAAATTTAACTCAGACGCCTTTTCCAATTATTTCCTGTACGAGTTTGGTCGATTGGAAATTGTTACTGAATTTTTCACCAGTCTCATCCTGTCTTAATTAATAATAATTACACTGAAATCAATTTTTACTTCGTATCATTTCCAATTATTTACTTGCTCCACTAGAAATTTCTTTGAATACCACATTGAATTTCCCATACTGGGAACATCTGCTGATTGAAATTGATCAGTTTTCTCATTAGTGAGATTCTCATGAATGTAACGGTGTTTATTAGAACACACAGCATCTCCCGTTCTGGGCTTCATTATCATCAGTATCAGTCCAGAGGTCAATACTTCTTAAAAATGGCCTACACTTGACTTCTCCTGATTTCTTTGTGATTTCGTCCAACTCCCTCTTATTTCCTTGTAATTTTGTCTAAAATCTCCAGATTTTCTTGTGTTTTTGTCCAACTTCCCCTTATTTCTTTGTGATTTCATAAAAGTTCCCTTGATTTCGTCTTACTTCTTCTTATTTGTTTGTTATTTTGTAAAACTTGCTCTGATTTCATATTGATTGTCCGTAATGTCTTAATGATTTTCTTGTGATTTTCTATTGATTGCTTGTGAATTCGTTCGAACTCTACTTATTTCCTTGTAATTTCGTCTAGTTTTCGTCCAACTGCCCTTTATTTCTTTGTGATTTCATAAAACTTTCCCTGATTTCCTTGAGATTTCGTCTAACTTCCCCTTATTTCCTTTTATTTCGTAAAACTTTCCCTGATTTCCTTGTGTTTTCGTCCAACTTTTCCTCATTTCTTTGTGTTTTCATAAAACTGTTCCTGAATTTCTTGTGATTTCGTCTAAACTCTACTTATTTCCTTGTAACTTCGTCTAAACTCTCCTGATATCTTTGTGTTTTCGTCCAACTTCCTCTTATTTCTTTGTGGTTTCATAAAACTTCCCCTGATTTCGTTGAGATTTTTTCCAACTTCCTCTTATTTGTTTGTTATTTCGTAAAACTTTCCCTTATTTCCTATTGATCGCCCCTAATGTTTTAATGATTTTCTTGTGATTTTCTATTGATTTCTCCTGATTTCCCAAGTCTGATTCCCTGATTTCCCAGAGAGGTTACCCCTCGGTATCCGTAGAGTATAGTTAAACCACATAGTTCCGTATGTAAAATTTATTTCAGAACAAATTTTGTTATAATTTTTAAATTTCTTTCGCAAACGCTTTCTTTGAAGTCTCTTGATAAGATCTGTGTCTAGACCCGACTAATCAAATCCATTACCATGAACAATGTAAGTACATGAATAAAATGAGGATGAAAAAGAAAGTGCAATAAATCCATTTTGGAATAAATTCCTCGCAAGTAGCAACGTTTAAATCTTCTCCGTCAGTCACGGTTGGCCTAAACCACATTCACATAAGTTTCATTAAATCCCCTCGAAACCACTAAAAAATAAAAGTCAATGCAAATGCAGTCAGCAGACGCATCCATTTGTAGCATTTACTGAACATGTAAATTTTAAAATGCATTGTTTACACTCTAGTTGCCACCGCAGCACTAAATTTTACGTAATTTTCTTGCATAAAACGACCGAAAACGAAAGTCATATTTCGCGCCTGATTTCATGATCGGTTATCGCATCTCTCGGTGTTGGTGCTTTTTTAGATTTAGATTATTTAAGATTCTTATTGAAAATTTTGTAGGTTTCAAGGCGAGACATCTGCTGAGATCTCATGGGGCAATGTATGTCGCGTAAGGCCGCAGGTGCATTTGCAGCTTCTGCAGCCGCGGCTCATAACAGACCCACCAAAATGCAGGTACGTCTATTTTTTTAAGATGCGCGTTCTCCTTTCGCCTAACAATAGATCAGATAAAGCTGTACTGTTGCAGCACCTGTAATTTAACTGTGTCATTGTCGATTAAATCATCCTCTATTTTTTCACCTATATTTAATACTGTTATAGTATTCAAGTGGATAATGAGTGGATTGTTAGTCGTGCGAGAGTTTGAAGATTTTTTTATGATACATTTTGATTAATGGCGATTAGGGAGCGTAACGAGCACGATTGTGATTAAAGTAGGACGAAATCTTTGGTAAATGAGAAACATTATGTCACGAATCTTTCAAAAGGGGCATACATTAGAAACAGAGTAACAGTACTGTGAAATTGAGCTTTAGATTGAAATTGTGTGGTTCTGGAAGTTAGTTTGTGGAGAACACAAATTCAATTTTCAGGCTAATGGAAATTGTACAAAGAGGTGGAAATAACCACAGACCTTTAATAACATCTCAGTCTCTCTCACGAGTTGTGTCTAGAATAATAAGGATATCACCTTTTTTGATTATCCTTGGAGGCGTTTAAAATGGCATTGAGTGACATTACAAAGTTTCTAAGTGAGGTACAGACTTTTAGTCTTTTTATCTAAAATCTCCTTAAAATATTTAGCAATAAAAAACGACCCAGATACACCAGAGATTATGAAAAAATATCTCTGGAATTTCCCTGTCTCTATAGAACACCTGGTACAATCGTTTTATGAATTATGTCTTACAATAGCAATAGAACCAGAACCTGTTTGTGATTGTGGATAGAAGTGAAATATTAAAGTTGAATATCTAATACAGTCACGATTTGCTGATTTTGTGACTAATAATTTCATTCTTCATTTGCTTCGTCGTCAGGAAATAGAGACATAATTTAATGTCGGATTTTAATATAGAGTTAATTAATGCTGGTTATAAATTGATAAGACTTAATTAAGAACTTCGACTTGTATAGTTTCTTTGCATAATGATTATGCACTTCTCAACCTCAGTCGTTATTAGAAAACATGCATTTACTGAAAATGTTTTCAGAAGCATATTTTAAGATTGTAAACCCCATTTTTCCCGCACAGATTTTTTTAAACTCTTGCAATTACTGCGAAATATCAAACAAGTCACATTTGTCAAATTGTGATCATCAATAAATTAGCTTGTTTTTTGTTTTTTTTTTATCGACAGTATAGATCAAATCATGTCATTTATTTTGAATTGGTCATTTTGGGGTAAAATTTCTTCTAAATTTGGAAGGTTTACGGCAAAGTTTGAAGGATTTATGTATGAAATTGTACCACGAAGGAGTGTTTGCTTGTTAAAATACCCTTTATTTTCATCCAATATTCATAATTGGCATGTATTCATTACAACTTATTCCTTTCAAATCTTGATTTCTAAAATTGGTTCTCTGTAAATCGGTAAATTCTTTGCAGGATAAATGGGATGTATATAGGTGCTCTCATGTCGCAACTTTTATATCTTCCAAACCCTAAACTCTCTCATATTCATTTTTTTCAAAATCCAAATTCTCAGAACCTTGGAATTTTCCAAAGTTTTTATTTTTGATTGACCGAAATTTTAATTTCACATTCTTAATTTTGGATCAAAATGGTTCCAAATAGTAAATGCCGAATTCTCATTTTTATCTAAAAATGATTATTTTATTAGACGATTCTTTAAAATTCTTCTAACTCAATAAAATAACAATTTTTGAAAAGACAGAAACTGGTGAACATATTTCGACTAATCTTAATTAATTATTATTGTTTAGAAGTATTCTTATTACATTTGCGGCCGTTCCAATTAAAATTTTTCCCAATTAAATTGCATAAATATTATGAAATTACGGGTCATTATATTATAACGATTGCAAAACTCCCAGAGATATTTCTTATAATAACAATATTCTAAACATTATGCAAACAAATTTAATCCTAATTCACTGTTCTGCTTTTAAAATTACATTATTCAACGTGTGAGAATAATAAACTGGAATTAGTTTATAAACGCGAGCGTGGGATTATTGTCAGATCCGGAACATCTGATAATCTTTTTATCTTTTATACAGTGAAGTTTTCTAGTTACGTGAGCTCACAACGATAACTGCTGAAGTTTGGAGACATAATCTCTGTAAGACTTTTTAAATTAGCAATTAAGGGGAATGAAATTAGCTGTCGGTGAAATTAAATTCACAAAATAGAGATAAACATATCAAACCTTTCAGTTTTGGAGTACTTTTTTCGATTTTAAAAAATTTAACGGGTTTTCTTATAGTTTCTCTAATTTAGAAACTGGTTATGAGTATTAATGAGATTAAAATTTAATAATAAGTAAACCCAACAGTGAAGTGTCGCATATCTCAAAGGAAATCTTTTAAAATTAAGTTTCGCGACCAGCAGGATGCGTCTCAACCTAATTTGTTCGAAAAAAGCTGCTTATTATTTTCGGTCGATTAGCTTCGGTGAAATGAACAAATTTACACTGTTTTTGTATTGGACAGTTGGTTTGCGACTAAATATTTGTTATTATCATTACTGTTTTACACCTTTTCAAGGTAGTAACTCTTACTAATAGAGCACAGATTTGAAGAACGATAAGTAAAACGCAAAGGCCAGAAAAAGTAACCTTGTAACATTTCGAACTGTCTCTAAAATCAATTTCTTGAACGATATTACTTCTGCAGTTGAAGCATTGACGTTAAATTTTATATCGGTTGCCTCATGACTCCCATCGCAATCGTTTCTGTATTTTAAATGCACATGTTTTTGGGAATGAACAGGCGATATAATATTCAGCTCAGGTTGTAGCTACTTGAAGTATGTACAACGAAATGTAATGATAATCCTGTAATCTTCGTATTTACTAAAATATTCTCAACAAAAGTTCGTTGTAAAACTCTCGGAATTTTATTATCTACGCAGCGGAATGAAAGTAACATTGAACTTTTTATAAAAAGTAATTTCTTGTAAAAACCTGCTTTATCACATCAAGGTAGTAGTTTTATTAATGGACTTCTTTAGCGAGCTGAAGATAAATACCGAGTGAAAGTAGAAGTATTTAGACATTTTGGGAACATGAGAAGAACGAACAATACAAAAGAATGTATAATTGAGCACGAAGATCATCCCAGCACGTATAAATATTAAATTCTATTGTTTGAAAAATGCCTGGGAAACAAATAAATACACGGATAAGCGTTTTCCTGATTTTCCAAAGGGATTTCCACACGGCGCATGACGTTGCGGCGCCGCATTGCCTTTAAAACTCCGATCAATTTCGGGTTTTGAGACGCTACTCCAACGCATAATACGAATTAAATGTTGTGAATCACCGTTCTGCATGACCGGTAAATTGTATGAAACTAATTGAAAGGAGTGAATTTATTTGGTGATGGCTTTTTTATGGTAGGAAATGGACAGTTTCGGCAATCTCCTCATGGACGAATGTCCACCTGATTTACAGGTAAGATTCTAAATGTCACTCTAACATGCCATTTCACAAAAATAGAAAACTCTTCTACGGTCAATGTCAATTAGAACGAACCTACCAATGTAATGAGATGTACAGGAGGTACAGTTATGCATGTTCTTCGAATGTCCCGTTCAAAAGACCGATCACTATATTTATTATGCATCTTGTAGGTTACACGAACTTGTTTTTTTGTACCGTTTCTGCAGATACACGGATTTCGGAGCGACAGTTCTACATTGCGTGCAGGATTATGATTTAGGCTCCATAATTTTCTTTATTAGCGAAATGTTTCGCTTCACTTGGTTGCGGCAAATTCATGCTAATTTCGGCAATGAAATTTTTTCAAGTTCACATGCTAGTGAAAGCGGAAGCTTAATTTAATATTTTTGTTTTTGCCAGCTTCAAATGTGGTGGCGTTGAAATTAGTTTTAATATGATCCAACGACTGTTATTTCGCGCAATTATGTACTTATTGAATTGAGCGCTCTTTGCTTGAATTATAATAATTATTTTAATTAATGGCCCGAAAACCTGCTTTATTTGTAGTCGTTTCACTTGATGGATTTCCTATGATTCTATGCAAAACGGTTTATTACCGGTTGTTTTGTAAGCTGGAGGAGCTGTAAATCTTGAATTATGTAGAAGTGAACTTGCCATCTGCTGGTGCATTTGCATAGGGAGCTTTGAACACAAATTTCTAATCTCGCATTATCAATTTTAATGTGGAAAATATTTACAAAGCGTTGGCGTCTGAAGAACGAGCAAACGCAATAAATATTTTTCCAGTCACAGAAGAAAATGTGAAAGGCACGATAATATCTCAGCTGTCATCGTCTTGAGAAAATTCACTGAACAGTGGTGGTTCTTCATTATCCATCTCATTGTTTGTTAATTTCTTTCCGCAAATAATAGAAATAATTGCTCTAGTATATCAGTATGAACGTGAGAATTGTTGTAATTACAACCAATTAAAGACAATAATTAGAATGAAAAAATGAAATCGATAAAGACCGACTTTTGGTTATCAAAAATTCGCACTCTACTTGATCGATATGTTTGATTAGAAATTAGAGAGCAGAAACACTGTTCATTAAGTTCCCTCAAAGCCTCATTAGCGTCAATGTTCGAACATGATTTAATTTGGCGTTTCCTTAAAAGAAAAAGACGCCGACCTCATTACGAGCATGTAAAAATAAATAACCCGATAAATGATAAGTCTATTTGTATGCTGCGGGGGACACGTGGAATGAAAGTAAATATTCTAAATATCGCTTACTTTTTTCATATCAGTTTGTTTCAATGGACTTAATTATACGCGCGATGACGTTTATAACTCAGTCTGGGGCCTCCGTCAACAGCCGCGGAAATTAAAACAGCAGGTTACCTTTTAATCAGCGATGCAATTGCAAATTCTCGCTCCTTTCATGCATTATTGTGAGAAAAGAATAGTCAACAGTTAGCTTTTGCGCAAAAATTGAAAGACTATTGAATAACTGCTCGCTTTAACTGTTTTCTTCATGGTCGTTGAAATAAATTTCCAACTTGTTTGAATGTTCCTGAGCCTCCACCGGTGATTTATCTCTTTTAACCCAAAGCAACCAATATTATGATTTGATTTATGACTGTAGACAATGCGTTCAGTATAATTACAAAATAAATAATAAAGTAAGACAGTTCCATTCATTTTCTGAGCTGGGAAGGGGTTGTTGACTCGGAAAATGTGGAACAAAAAGCAGGAAATGAAAGATTAATCTTTCATAACTGGACAGTCAGGAGCAAGAATGTATCAGATGAAGGATCTGAATACACTGAATTTTTTACGAGTCTACTATAAATGTTGGAAGAGACTGCCGATAACGTCTGGAAAGAACTTGCAAGCAAAATTCGAAATAATCACTGCAAAGCTCAGACCGGCTCCAACAATGCAATCAATATTGAAAGCGACTAAATTATCCGTAAAAATGACACAGACATAGCTTTCTTCACAGCAATGCATTACCAACAGTAGCCAACGCCCCGAGCACATTTCTGCACTTAATTAAATTGGTACGGTTATAATTTTATTGCATAAACGGCAGGAACTAGACATTGTAAACAAGAGCAAAAGACAGTTTTGCAGATTAAACTGTAAGATTTAGATTTTTTTATTTTGGGATTATACTTCCCACATAATTTTATTCAAGAGCTTAAAATCTTAGTTTATAGCTTCTTAAGGACGTTAAATCCGTTCCTATTGTACATATATCCAAATATTGTTTTAGGATGTCTGTTTCAAATGTGGCAACTAAGCTGATTCTCACTGAACAAGAGTTTGGTTTTCATTATATACCTAAAGTTAATTAGAGACCATTCTTCAGTTACAAAGCGTTTGCACTGACATTAAATTATTTCATTACGCCTTGTGGTGAATTGGCGTGTAATTATTAGCTTCAGCATAAATGAAAATAGAATAAGCAAAATGAAGCTTCGTTTCGTACAAAACGTGATTCTAGGATACTCATAAATTGAAAAATGAAACATATTAGAACGTCTGTTTGTGTTTTCCATTTTCGCTGCTTTTAGTACTTAATTCTGTTTCATAACACATATTTTAATTTATATTAAAAAAGTCTCGAAACCAAGCACGATATTATTATTTTCTCAAAAAGCAGCTAGCGCAAATAATGATCGGTTTCAGGAAACAACTTTTACACTCGCATTACCTGAGTTCTCCACCGCCACAGTTACAAATCTTGCAGTTACTAAGCGCTGGTGGACAGTACCTCATTGTTCTGTCCCAATCCCAACCTCGCTCATATGCAATTCTAATAAACTCAGAATTAATCTACCTCGAAGCTGCAATGTAAATTTACTTTAAATTTCATTGCGGCACTGCACCGTCTGTCTAATAATAGCTAATGAAAATTGCTTCTATTCTCCCTGAAGTCATTGTGACCATACAATAACAAATAATTTTCTTTCAGAGCCCCGGCGACGATGAGAAAGACGTCTCTAAAAAACCGTCGCTTTACTCAAAAGGCGTCGCGACGTCTTTTGGTTTTCGGCGGCGTCCCACTACTGCTCCGTCGATTGCATCGAATTCGAATGCAGCTCGGCGACTTGCCAACACGGATATCATAGACAGGAATGGCAACGGGCATAGTGACACTGAACCACTTACTTCAAATATAGCGCCTACAGCGAGATCCACGCCTAGATTGATGCCGCCGAAGAAGGAGGGCATTGCTACAAGAGTTAATCGGTTCGGTTTTCGACAACCCCAAGTTAACAGACTTCATAAAGTTTCCGATTTGAATAACGCCCCGCTTGAGTTTTGTAATAATAATGTTGCCAAAGTTAAGACCAACTCGGTGAACCAAGCGAAGCTCAAAGGGGTGGTGGTGGATAGCAACAAGAACAGGATGACGAAGACTGGAATTAACTCGCCGCAGGTAATCAGTGCGTGTGTTGATTGAGGAAATTGATTGATTTGTTGATTTTTTGTGGGGTTAATTGTGGTGTGACAAAAATTAGAGAGTTGAGTGTTTTTAGTTTTTAAATACTTCCGTTGTCCTTTATTTGTGCACGTTACGTGTTTTTGCATATTTTTATAATACTGACACTTAATTGAGTTGTGACTTATAGTAGCTTTGTTGCGAAGAAGTCAATGGACAACCGGAACGACAGCAAATCGAAGAAAAGCCCGAAAAATTCTGCGGCTGAAGATGATTTTGTTCAATTTCTTTCAAACTTTCACTCTCCAAATTAAGCTGTCAGATCCGAGATACATTTTTTATGGTTTTGCAACAAAGGAACGAACTTAAATTACATAAAAAGAGCTAAATAAAACTGAAAGAATTATCTTTGATAAAAAGTGGTTCTGTTTTTTGTACGAGACAATATTCATCCAATTAAGGAGAAAATTCCAATCTCCTGGACGATTTGAATTTAAATTACCTCCATTTACACACAGAAACAAAACATATGTTGATGAAGACACTTTTTGTCCAATTTCTTTGAACCGTGAATGTCACCTTTCACAATCAAAAATGTGTTGAACTACAGTTTCGCTGTTCGATTTTTAGGCCGAAAAATACATGCTTCAATCAACGCAACTTCCTCGTCCCGAACCCATCCGTGTCATTGAGACAAAAACCGCCAAAACATTAGCAAACAACAATAGACGAATCGCTTATCATGAAGACTCTTCAAAGGAAGGATCGCTGACTGAAGATTCAGGAGTAGGTAGCCAAATTAGTGCTGACATTCCAGGCGTGGAACGCTTGAACTCGTCACCCACTTACGGTGCCAGAAGGATTTTCCACAAACGAAACCTTGAAATCATTAAGTCTGGGAATACCTTTGATGTCCGTGATTTCGATGACATCTCCGAAAGTTGCGCTCCTTTGCCTCAGCTGCCTAGCGCTTTTACCACAGTTGCGGAGAACTCACGAGGGTACGTAACTCAACAATTTTCTTTCTCTGAGTCTGAAACTTTTGTTGCAGGAATTTCTACACTGCTGGTTTTGTCCGGGAGAAAGCTAGAGAGTACCAAAGACACCTGGACAACGACAATCGGAGAAAAATATCAGTGACGTCGTCAGAAGGGTACAGTGACGCCGAAGAAGAGAAAACCTTCAGAGATAAGTTTAAGAGTGAGAAAACCTTCATAAAGCCCAGCGCGCACAAGTTTTTGAAGAATAAAACGGAGCTGAAGGACGACTCGAGTCCGCCGAGTTCCGATGAACATGAATGGGCACATGGGGGCGAAGCCATGGCCGATGAACTTAGTTTCTCCATTAGCTCAAGCGATGAGAGTAAAGAAAAAGACCAAACTCCTGTAAATATCACAAACATGGCGAATCTCACAGCGACTTTCCACTGTTTGATGAGCACTTCTCTTAACTCCCCGAAACCGGATATCAAAAGTATGCTCCTGACAATAGAAGATCCAAAATTTGCTGCCGTTGCCGCCGCTAGCAACACAAGTTTACTCCTCGAGGACGAAACTTCACCAGTGGACAGTCTGATCAGTTGTTCTGAATCTGAGGAAATACTCAAGAGGAAGATCAATCGAAGTTCCTCTAATTCCAAAGATATCAACGAGAAGTTGACACCTCCCAGTCCTGGTACTCCGACTAACATTTCGAATTCGTTGTCGTTGTCAGATGGGAAAGACGACTTTTTGATTGATGATGAGATCGCTGATCAGCCTGCGCTAGTCTTTGAAGATACTCTTATTGCAAACAATGAAAATTTCAGTATTTCTCAAAACTCTGAAAGTACAAATACTATGGTGGATTCAACTCCGAAGCCAAAACGACGTAGTTTTTTGAGCGTGGAAGGAAGTCCTCTTTCGATAAGAAAGAAGAAGTGTCTGCAGAGCAGAACTGGGTCTTTGGACACGTTGTCGCCTTGCGAAAGCATCGCCAGTGATGATCTCATGATGGATTATGATTATAGCCAAAGTAGTGGTTTGGAGGATGATAGGTAAACTAATGAGAAGTTCTGGAATCGACATATCGATTTTGCTTTTAGGAACGACAGTCATCACCATGGCTTCTCCTCGTTGGACGAGACAATAAGAAAAGTCGAAGCGGATGATTGTTCGGGGGGATTAAGGGATTGGGCTAGTTTGCTAGGAAATTACACCGCCGACAAGAACATGCGAAGGTGAGTCATTGATTAATATTGACGGCTTATTAAAGATAAACAACAGACAGGACGCGTTTCTACTTGTTCCAGGTAGTGCATTTTATTTTTGGAGCGCTTCCGTTTTTAACTTCCTCTATAAAAATACGAGCAGATGGTAATGATGGTTAATTGTGTGCAACAGTTGATTGATGCTTCCAGAGAATGTATAGCGTGTGTAAATAACTTCAAAGATAGGCTTGTTTCTATTTAAACAACAAAGTAACCATCGTTTCGTAAAGCACTTAAAACCTCTTGGAATGAAAGTTGTTGTTTATAGCACCTTAATTTATACTAAATTGTCTAAATATCCGTAAAAAGTAATGAAGATGGTGGTAATTATAACAAATTAACTTCCGTGCGTGTTTCCATTTTCCTGTCAACGAATGTTTTCTTTCTCACATTCGTCGTTTTTCTTCACTTCCACGTTATTTTATTTATCCGCGTTTTACTTGTAATTACGGATATTCTGTCCCTCATAGTTTCATATTTCCGTTTTGTAAACTGTATTTCTCGTTGGAGTTTTTCCCACGAGTTGATTTCCCATTTGTGGTTGCTTCTCGTACACTTCAGTGCTTGTGTAGTGTGTACACGTGGTACAAGTATCGTTTACGAAAAGTGGATTCATTACGTCTGCTTGTAGAATCTTAAGATTATAATAATTGGGAAATTTAGAAGAGAAAATTTATTTTTTCAAACTGCTACTGTAGAATTTGTTAATCTTTTTAAAAATAGACTCATCTAAGACAATATGCCAAGTGTAGTCCGTAATGTTTGTATCAACAAACAGATGAGCGAAATAATTGGACGTTTGGAGTGACACGAAATTTATCTTCTAAAAATATGGTCCAAGTAATAGAATAACAGTAAATAGTAACACAAGATTTTAAACAAAAATTGCCTCGTTACGTAGAGAATAAATGGTATTTTGATTATTTTTGTTAAAATTCTAGTTCAAATTATGTAGATCAAACACTTCTGAAGCAAAGAATTTAGATTTCCAATTAATTATTTTTATTTTGGTTCAGTATTTTCAATAAATGTTAGAAATTAATGTTGGAAGTTTGGGTCGTAAAAAGGTGAAAATCTAAAAAGAAATTGGTTTCTAATTTTAATACTCCTACATTATAATATTATAAAATAATTTATACGGATTTAATAACAATAAAAATGGATTTTTTTTAAGTTTTAATAATTTTACAACCCAAAATACAGAAACAGATTTGTAGTTACATCTTGAATAAATAAAATGAATTTTTTGGTTGGTTTAAAATAATGAAATTATGGAAAATTTGTCGTAATGCTTATGAAATTGTGTTTATAAGTATTAACGTCTCAAAATTTCTTTGTTTTAGATTGGAAATTATTAAAATTGTTGAATTTACTAAACATTTTAGGATTCTATCAAAAAGTACTTCCTTATTTTCTTTTAAATTTAATTTTCCACTTTTAAAATTAAAATTTTGCAGTACAGATCACCAAATTTCAAAATTTTAAAAGAGGACTTTCTGTAGTTTTTCTTGAATTTTTTGTGATTCCGAGAAGCTCTAGGATTCTAGAGGATTTTTTATTTATTACTCTGTAGGATGCTCTAAAGCTTGGGAAATTTTAGCTGTAGCAGATTGCAGCTTTTAAAATTTTGATTTTGTTTAATTTTGCAGGATTTTTGCTTCTAAATTAAAACAAAAATAGGTTTTTATAGTTATTTTTCGTTTCTTAAATTTTTAGATTAACGATACAAAATCTACCTTTTAGAGATCACATTCAAGCTACTGAAACTGATAAACTTAACTGAAAAATGTTTGAAGTTTTAAAAAAGAATTACAGGCTTTAATTTTTTGTACTGTTTGGATTCTACCTATATAGTATTTGGAATTTATAGAATTTTTGGAATCTATGAGTTTTTTGGAGCCAGCTTTTAGATTCTTCGCATTATTAGAGTATTTTTAAACGCTTTGAATTATTATTATTAATATTCAGACAGAATTTTGTACTTTTTTTGGACAACCCGGAACTTTTTGATTCTTTACAGTTTTATTTTGCGGCGTTTTCTTGAGACTGGCTGGAAACCTATTGTTATTATTATTATATTATAGATACTCAATAGGTATAACCTAAAATTTCAATATAATATTTAGTTCATGCGAAAAACGTAAATGTTTAATTATTTAGATAAGCTAGTTTTTAAGTTTCTAACTATTATGCACGCACTTTTAATTAAATTATGATTTCTCAGATTAAAATCTTTTCATTAAAATCCAGTAAACACTTCCGCAAAAGTAAAAACCTTTGGCCCAGTTTGTATTTTCATACCCTCGAAATTAGCCATCTAAAAAGCAAAGTGTAAAACTGTATTTCAAGTTGATAAATGCACATATTTACTCAAAAGCCTGTTTGCAATTCATTGTGCTTTCTGTTGTCATAACGTGATAAAAGAAAAATGATGTAACACACAAAAACGAGTCAGCTTTATCTCTAAAAATAGGAACTTGAACAAACAGTAACAAAATTTCTGGTTGAATGCAGTTTAAACTCCAGCAAAATTCAATTAAAAGTTTACAAACTTGCAAGCCGCACTTTCAATGTTTTTTTGTTGGTGTTGATTTAATCTTGACATGTTATTTTCGGTTAGCAAATTGGTGTTTCGAGACTGAATTTTAATTTGATCAAACAAAGCACACGTTACAAGTTGTAATTCCTGTGATTATGTGCTATGAATGTAGTTTATTAAAGTAGATACAGAACTAAAATTAGACGTTCGTGTGCGCTGTTAGTTGGTGCATTATGTTCATACTCAAATTTCTTAAGTTTAAAGTGTTGCCTATACTTAATCATGGTAGTACCAATTTGTTTATTACATTTTTGTTAACAAACTCTTTTGGGATTTATTTCGGCGAGAATTAACTAATGAACACCGTAATTACAATTAGATTTGCCATTATCCAAATTACCCTCTATAATTCTGGGCGTGGAATTGATCTTTTAATTTTTCGTAAAAACCTCCACTCACTTTTGCATTATTTCACTTTTATTTCATATGGCACTTGACACTCCTCTCCGCTCCTTAACACGTCTTGTTATTAATTGAACTTTATAGTTAATTACAGTGCAACCTATCCAATAAATCATTTCACTTTGCTGCAAATTGAGTAATTCTCACGGCGTCAAGAGGCTGATAAATTACATCCTAGTTAAACTTTTTACACTTTTTATTGTTGAAATTAATAAACATGTCGTGTGAAATGTAATGTTTTCGCAACACGACTAAAATTCTATTATTTTCTCATATTGGTTCCATGGATTAGGTCTTGTAACTATCTAATTTAACCCACATTTCTGAGGAAACATACATCACAAAAACAGCCGTCAAAGACGTCGGAAAGAACGTGCTTGGAATTCGTTCTCACCTGATTAAATCAGCTGTCGGTTCTGACGATGATTTAGAATAATGTTGTTTTAACTTTCCCTGTTTGTTTTATCAACCAGTTACCTAGGTGTCGTTATCAGCAATGTGGGCAATTACAACACTCCGATAACGAGCCTACGATTCTAAAAATTGTGCTAAACGTATTGTATTTTCGTTCCTTTCTATTTTTTGGTAGTTTACCCGCCCACTGTCTACCCATTTATCTTCCTACACAGTACAGAATCTAAAGAATCGTTCCGCGCTCTAACTTTTATGCATTTCCCGTTCAAATACTGGCAACACAGCAGGAATATACCTGCCAACGATGACAGGTGAACCAGTTACAGTACTGTTACGTTCGTGGTATATTCGTCGACAACAAAGGGCAACGTTTTACGAAATGATTGGCGCTCGTGATATCTAATCATCGTCAACGAAATGTGCGGAAAATGTGATAGAACTAGACGAAAGCAGTGTTAGTTAAGTTCGTGATGAACAATCTCACCAAAGGACAAAAAGACAAAGGGAATCAGTTGAGATCTGCAGGAACTTTGCTTTATCAGAATGGGTAATGTTCGATTTATGTAACACGAGTTTTAGAATGAAAGTTGCACATCGATAATTTTGTGAAATTGATTGTTTTATACGAGGTAAATTGTTAAATAAAGAATTACTGGACCGAAGTTCCTTGGCTTTCACTCACAATTAAACAATAACTTGAGATGGTTTAGAGATGTTTGCATGTTCGTAGTGGTGAATTATAAAAGAAAATTGAAAAATCCGTGAGTAATAAAATAAGTTTGCCGTTATCTGAGATTTCGTCGTTTAATAATGTCGTTGCCGTGGTAGGTACCTGATATTGATTGTGAGGTCATAGTTTTATGAACTTTTACTTAAAATAAAACGTTCGGGGAACAATATTGCGACTTTTTTAATTTCAACAAACGTGGGGGTTACCAGAATAGACCCAACTACTGCCAAATTTTCCGTGGAAATCTTTCAAAGATTATGGCACTGATTCAACTGGTGTGACTCTCAATTTTGTTGCCGTGGCCCTGAAGCCACATTTATATAATTGCTGTTATTGATTCTCATTTCCGGAGTATTTTTTATCATAGTTATCTTATCTTCTAATTAGATTTTGCATTTAATTAGGATCGAACGATGACTCAATATTGTGGCTTTGGGCAAAATTTGCAAAAAGGCGGAAGCACAAAACCACCATTATAAACGTTAGAACAGGTCATTAAATTGAGAATAAAATTATTTTGCCGTGTCAAATGCTCAATGTAGCTTAATTTGATTCGTAATTTTATTACCTAAATAAAATGAAGAAATAGCGCGCTAGCTAGGTAATTAAATTACTAATTATAATTACTTTTAATCGCATATCGAAGTTTCAAAAAAATGTTCTCGTTACGAAGCTACGTCGTGCATATAACCCATTTTTATTCTAATGTAAAATTACAATAATAAGTCCGTAAATTAATCTCTCTTGAAAAAACTCGTCTTTATTACGTGTTCTGTTTATTCCTTCCGGTCTTGTGAAATACTAACTTCCTATTTTTGTGTTATAAACAATACTAGATACTCTCTTTGGTTTAATTGTTGTTGTGATCTTAGCGCAACATGCGTTATTTTAGAGAGGTGTTGAAGGTAATAGCAAGTGTTTCTCGCTTCTAGTTTATTTTGAAAAAGTCACAAGTGAGGTATTTTGTTGGTTACAAATTTGAGAAATCGAAACCCTTTTTGCTTTGTCAAATATTGCAGAAAATATGTTTGTTGAGGATTAATACAGTAGATTCTCGATAATTTGAACCTCGATAACTTGAATTTCTCTAAGTTTTTTCTCGGTCCCCTCGATTTTTCTCCATAATTGAAAAATTTCAATGCATTTTGGGCCCCTCGGTAATTTGAAGTGGAATCGAGAACTTTTTCGACACACTCTAAGATGTGAATTTTTCCTTCAGAACTCTCGTTAATTTTTTTCTCGCATGGGGGTGTTCAAGAAAAACAGAAAACTTTTGAAGAAGTAATTCTTAAAAATTCCGTTGCCGTTTCAAAATTGGGTTTTACATTTTTGAGTTCCGTCTTTAAATAAAGGGTTCTTGGACGTTTCGTCATAACATAAATCTGTTTTATCAGAAGAATTGATAGCTTACAAAACATTAGTTTTACGATGTTTTTTAAAAGTGGAGTTAGTTAATTTCACGCTCTCTTCTGTGATTGGTTTGTTATTTGTTTATTTTGACTATTGTCTGTTTCAATGAAATTTATTGGATTAAATCCAATGGTCCATGGTCTTGACAATAATTATCAAAAATACAATTTATTCCCAAACACCAAATTTGCTTTTATGGACAATCTCATTCTGCCTGTATTAGTCTGCTTTCATAAATTTGTACTGATTTTATGTTTTTGTCACTGATGCGCCATGAACTCTAGAAAGAACAATAAATGTCTTTCAATTCATCAAAATTTATCAAAATCTGTAGAGAACAAAATTTGAAAATATAATGTAACGAAACAGCTGGATATTTTAGCATCCACATTATCGATGGTTTTGAAAAATAAAGATATAGATAGCTAGGAACATAAATAAAATAAACTTTTAATCAAACTCTCGTTCATTTGAATGTTCTTCTTGTTTTCTCTGGCTTATTTGAATCACACTGTATTTTGAACTCTCAATAATTTGAACTTCTTTTCTGGTCCCTTGAGTTTCAAGTTTCGAGAGTCGATTGTAGTAAGTTTAAATTGTCGCTGTTAATATAATAATCATAAATCTCTTCTGTAATTTGGAAAAATTATCTCAAGCAACTTCACACGGTCGAGAGAACTTTTGACAGACTATTTCACGAAGAAGTTTCTACCATGACAGCGCTGATATTAGTTTTAACAAGTTCCGGAATTAAAAAATAAACTTGGACTTCTAGGATTTTACTGGATAATTTGCTTGTTGATCAGAATTCAAATTTTAGTTTGATCTTACATGGAAAATGTAATTAAATGTATCTCTATTGAACAACAATCGCGAATCGATAATTGCAATATAGTGCAATATTAAAAAAATAATCTAAATTCAGAAGATACAAAGAAACATACATTTTTCAAACGATGAAAAATGATATTGGTTGCTTTCAAATATCTAAACTAGCGATGAGTATTACAGCTCGTTGAAAAAGAAATTTAATTTTCTTTTCAATAGAGATTCTAACAATTTCTAGTTCATAGGAAATAAACTTTTATGTAACATCTCCAATTTTATATAAATTTCTTTAAAATCGGTTTCATAATAAAATAACATCACCAGTACGAAAAACTTTTGTAGAAGAAAATTTTTAATTAATTCTTTGCAACGTTCGCTATAATTTTGCTAGTAATTCAATTATTTCCAACAAAGGAATATTTTCCGTGGGAATTCCAACTTTGTTTTTTCCTAAGATGTTACTGTAGTTATAATTAAATAAAATTGTCCGGAATTTCATAAGCATATAGAAACCGTTAATTTTTGCTTAAATAAATGTTAGACAAACTAATTTTTATTGTAATTGTTGAAATAAAGACATTAAGAAACCACAGCAAAGTCGGTCTGACGGAAGTGGTGTCTAAAGCCACATCACGAAACGTCTCGGTCGCAGTTATTACCGTAATAGTTCCATTATCCCAATAATAATTGCATTTATCCTTCAATTTGTCCGTAATTTTGTAAGATTTTAAAAAAGTTCACTTATACTCTCGGCGACTTGTTAAGTGGCAATGACCATAAAATAAACGATTTGTTAGCAAAGAGGGCTACAAAATTTTATGCAATATCGGATTTTCCCGTCGTAACGATTTTGTCGATCTAGGCAATTAATTGGTTTAGCTGAAGACTATTAAAAAAATGAAATGTAAACGCGAAGATGAATAGATAAACTGAGCGTTTTCTGCGCTTAAAAATCTAATTAATTTGCTAAATTCAGATTTTTCTAATAATTATAATACGCAGTGTGATAAAGCATGTCCAATTATCTTCCTATCGAACCGTAAACTGAAAATTAAGACACTTCCGCTCTTTCCACCAGCATTTTCTTATTTGAATACTTATCGACTGCGCATCATTAATTTTATCGAACAAACTGCCGAGCTTGCGCATGTTGTTTCTCTTTCAACTGAATACATTATCAATAAGCGGCACATATCTGCACTGTTAACAACCCTAGGACCTTAAAAATCGACCAAAAATGCGTGTTAACTCCAGTGCCAGTCCGTTGACAAAAAAACCAACGCGAAAAATCCTTAAAATTGACAATACCGAAACTTAACACGTAGTTCCGCTTAGTCTTCGCTGTGACTGGTTTTATTTGAAGGAAAAGCAACCCAGTTTCTCTCCGAACGCTATGTGACGCGTTTTTAGCTCCAAAGTTCTTTTTGTCAACGAAAGTTTGTGATTCATGTGCCTCATCACTCATATTTTCTCCAATAAATTCTATGAAAATGGTCCAACCTCTATTTTTGCTATACTGCTGTGAATTATGAAGAATGTAGTTATAAAAACTAATCGGACTACAGAACTTAGATGTAGTCGGGCGCTGGGTGCTAAAACCGATGTGCAAGAGAAATTTTGCAAGAGTGCGACCACTACGCCTACAGCCTCGCCAAAACCTGCCAGAGCTAATTTAGGGTAGGCTTCTTGTAATTTAGAAGAAGAGTTATTGGGAGTGTGGGTTGAAAAATGTTGCCTGTCGTGTGGGCACGGGTTTGTGCTGTTAGCTAAATTCTTCAACTTTAATTAACCTGATTGTTAAGAACGTTTCATTGCTCCATGACTCATAATTCAGGTGGATAATTCGTTCCAAATTAGGTGTTTAAGCGCTCTGATAACCACTTCTTGTCGCCTTTGACATTGTAATCGAACTAGAGCATAGTATTTGCCTACAAGTCACTGAATTTTGTTGTTTAATTCCAGTAACGCGAGCAAGGCAGCTCGCCTTTTGTGGTCCAGAACTGGCACACCAAACTCCGTACCAGACTCCCCCAAGTCAGTAGACAGTAAATCAACTGCCAGATCTCGCCATTCGGTCACTAGCAGCCCCCTTCGTCTCTCCCGAGCATTACCTCATTCAGCAGGTTACGACTCCGACGACTCCATCAGGTTGGACCGAGCGAACCACTCAGCAATGAAACAGGATATTATGAGCATCAAAACCATGCTTCTCAAGCTCAGACGCGTTTTAAACGAGGTACCCTTTCTTTTCTTTTATAGTTTATTTCACGTTTTATTTTTATTTTGGTGTCGTCTTTTCATTTTCATTTTTTGCATGTTTCATTGTAATCATCCAGCAGCCAGACGAAGATATTGTGTTGAGGGTAAGTCTGTTGTTTTTGCGTTCAAAGTCGAGGAAATTATAATATTTTTACTTATCTGACATTTTATTACAGTCTGAAACTCACATTCCATTTGATGGTCAGTTAGCTCTGACAAATGGTCTCTTCAATGGCCTATGCTCTTCGGGAGACGACGCACAAAACGATGATGAGAGCCGATTAGAACTCGCTGAATTAAGGAGGCAAGTTCTGTTCTTGCAAGGACAATTAGAAGATAAGGAGAAGACTGTGTTAGATCTGCAAGAACAGATGATTAAGTTGAGTAGTGAGAATTACACGTCTAATTCAGCGCCGGCTTCTACTGTTGCGTCGGAAAATAACACTTGCAATGCTGCCACACAGACTGAAAGGGTATTGAGGTTTTTACACAACATTGCGAGTTTTTATCTCCGGTTTTTGCAGATTCGTCCAATATCAGCTGGTCCTTCCTTATTTAACGGCTCGCCGACTGAAAGTGGTAATGCTGGATCTCTAGTCAGGTAAATTTTTTGTTTATTATCGCGAAAAAGTTAATTGTTTCACATTTAACGACGTTTCTGCAGGTAACTTTACTTGGTCCGACTTTCATTTTCACTAACTTTCTAATCTTTTTGTGCTGCTTTTTTCTCGGACACAGCTTTAGGATTGGGAAGGTAGTGTTAGCTGATCTCTTATTTGGTGTGATTGTTTTGTGTGCTGTTAATTTATTGTGCCTTCTTAATATTTTGTATTCTTGTAGTTCCTGTTATTTCATTGAAGAGTCTTAAATATTTTTATAATAGTTTTTACACTCGGTGCTTAACACGTTCATTTCGGCCTTAACTTGTTGAATATTTTTATATAAAAATAAGTGTCCATATCCAAAACTTGTAATCGTATATTTAAATGTTTCATGCTGCCTGTAGCAATTTCGGGTAAGATACATGTTGTTATTTGTCCACGGCATCTGGGTAATAAGATGTCAAAAACTTGTAATACTAAGAAAGTTTGGAGAACACGTATGAACACAGGTGGAGGTGGTGTCAGTCAACGTCTTCCCCATCTGTTTGAGCAACACAAAAATTCATTTCGACATTTACATACCACCTGTGTTTCGACCTCAAATGAAAAATGTTATTACCACTAGCACGTGTTTTCTTGTTGCAGTGCGAATGAAACTTCACAACAAAGAAGATCTCGTCCTACTCCCCAAACCGATCCCCCAACGAAGAAGCCCTCTTCAAGATTGTGGCGGAAACCTGGGGAGCCTCCATCTCCTCAACGTTACACCGGTCATACATCATCAATTCCACGTCGTGCAAATAGTCGGACTAGAACGCCTTCTTTACCATCGTGATATTTAGTATTTATTGCTTTTTATTTAGAAGAACCTGAGTCGTGAAGAAGTATGTACTTATTTATTAAACCAATGTGAGACTTGATAGATTTTATTTTTCATAACGGTTCAGCGTGAGAATTCGGTGTATACTTCTTCAGATTTTTACATGATTTTTGTAAATAATTTTGTATGTACTTAAGACTAAGCATTTTTGACTGTGATTTTGTTGTGTTATTGAAAATAGAGTTATGTAGTCTTGCTTTCGTCTGATGCTTATGTTCTTCAGTTTTCGTTTCATCCAGGAAGGTGTGGTAACTCACTGTTAAACTTGAAATTTGATCTAATAACTTAATAACAGATATCTGTATAATTAGACAAAATATAATCTAATGTTTAAAATTTTAACGACTTTCTTTCAAATGTTTTCTTTCCTTGGCAATATTTGCATAACTAAAATTAGGTGATATTCGAAATTTATTTATTGTTACTCCTTACTAAGTATTACTAGTGTAAAATAGAAGATGTATTATTTATGTAAGAATAAAGAAATGAAATAAAAACTCTGCGTTTTTCTACCGTCAGTAGTTTCCCGTAATTCATTAAAAACCGTAATTGCATTAAACGTTTTGTACTGAAAAGTGAATAGTTTTAAATCAATACTAAACTTACAAATGGAATTAAAGTCGATTACTGAGTATTTGGGTCAAACGATTTACTTTGTAAACCTATCTGTTAATTGACAAAAAACTGCCAACATTTCCTGGTTGCTCTGGCTAATAAACTCCAAATAATAGTGGTTTGCACTTTTCGTAACTGTTCGTCCACTACGTAATTTACTGGGTTAAAATGCGGGTTTGTGGGGCTTTAGAGCTTTCGTGACTAAAAAGCTCTCTTTGTTTGCCAGTGTGAACATAACATGCCGCAGTATTTCACCGCTAAAAAGTAAGTATAATTGTAAATTTTCAACGGAAACTTAAAGTGACGAGTTTGTTGTAAGCCCGGCGCCTCCACCAGTTTTACCGAGTTTTCTTCCCGCTAGATTAATTAACTTTCAATCGATTACAGAGACTCCGTCATAATTTTGAACTTTGTTAATGTTAATTCGACTTTGATATGAACACTACTGTTATTATTAGTTTCCCTAAGTTCGTAACGCTAACTTTAATCGTCTTTGTATTCGTGCCACGGTTTGCTTTGCAGTCCCTTTGCTTTCAACACTTTACCCAGAACCCCAAATTACATCCTCGAATTAGTGCCCACCTGCTGTCTCGGAAATCGACAAACAGAAGGAATTTTTCATAACTTGTTTTTACCGGAATGATAAGAGACAGAAATGTAGCTGCTGTAAAACATAGTGAAAATGTTACGTTCATAAAATTGCAAATTGTAGTTCCACGTCTAGTTTTCAATAAAAGTTATAATATACAATTTAGCTCGGTCCATGAATTTATAGAGATGCCTTCGTAAATTGGAATTTTCCTTTTATTCACTATTTCATAGTTGAAAGAAATACAAGTTACTCGTGTCGCTAGTGCGGTATTTCTCAATTTTAGTTTTATTGGGAAACCCGACTAGTAAACTAACAAGTTATGACACGACCGTGCAAAGTGCAATAAAAGATACCTTGCGGCCAGAATTTATTTTTAAAATTTTGCTCATTTTATTGGTCCTGCAACATGCAAGGAATGTAAAGTTTATAAAATTCAGCTTGTAACGCAGTGTAATGTTAAGACATGAAAGTTTTAATGCTGTAGTGGAGTGAGCTTATGAAATATTAAAGTAATTAAACTTTGGTTGTGCATACTTGATATCCTGGCAATTTAGAATTTATGATATGCATAATCTAATCCTATTAAAATCATTTCTATGTAAAACTTAATGACAAGTTGCTTTATTTGAGTGCTTTAAGCACGCAACCGCAGCATCATTTCCCCACTCTTAAACCATCTCGTAACGCAAAAGCTCTGAAAGCTCACCGAATGCTATCAGTACACCGACGGAAACTTTGTATGCCGGAAGCTGGCGCTTTTCTGCAAAGTTTACGTGTCTAATTACGCAACCCAATTTTCCTCTAGAAATTTTAAAAGAAGAATTAAATTTAATAGGGACACGAAGTGTTTCACGATGTAATTTTCGTAATTTTGCGTTTTTATGAACTTTTCATCGAGTTTTGTTACGTTGCTCTAGATCAAAGAGATGTTATTATAAATTATAATTAAAGTGCTCCCCGGATCGAGAAATGTTTCCCAGTATAAATCCTACGGTTACAAATGAATGTGTGGGAGTTTCTAGTGTGAGGACAATGAACAATGTTCCTATCAGAGACACAGCTAATCGGTACTCGAGCTTTTTCAACTGTTTCCTACCTTTCACGAGATTTTGGGGAGTTTTTACTGCTGTGGGTAAGTGAGAAATTGGATACTATTGATAGCATCCCTTTTCTTCTAGTTCCTTTGTCTAACTACTTGAAAATGCCATTGCAGGGGCTTTTGTTTTGGAAAATGCAACCTAACGTAATTTTCTTTTGATTTATGGATACAACGACTTGCTAAGACGAATGAATCTTGTCTTGTTTCTCTGGATATTTATCATTTCGGATAATATCTACTGTTTTATTTCGGTTCCAAGTTTGTTGTAAATGATATTTCTCCGTAACGTACCTAATTGCATAAATCTTGAAAGGTTTCTCTCATTTAACTTCGTTTGGAACGGAACAACAAAATAATGACTAATTAATACTGTTATCTTAACTATCTTTCCATTCTCCCAAAGAGCGGGATTTAATTGTATAAGCTCTAAATTCGACGATTGTTTTATTCACGGATTATTAATGAACACAAATGAAAATACCGATCGCTCCAACTGGCAAATTACAGATTTATATTTACAGGTCGCAAATTATAGATTTGGCTATCGAACCAGAAAACATTTAATTAAACCTGAATTCCAGGCATTTCTATCAACGAATTTATTGCCGAAAATAAAACATCCTGCTTCACATTGAATTCAGTGTCGAATGTTCATTACGAATTCAATTTTGGACGGACGTTTATATGTAAAGTTATCAGTGAAGCTGGATTATATGCATCAAAAATTTAAGAAGATATGCGCATTTATATGCAATGAAATTGGGCGGAATATGCATACGAATGTTTATACAAAACACAAGATACTCCAACACCTGCCGATTGCTTTTGCTGGAGGAGGGAAAAAACTTATTAAACTCTGTTTAAATTTGATTATGCTGGCGAGGAAACTTCGAATGTTGTGAGAACTCGCCATGATTTTTGCAAGGGACAAAAAAAAATCTGAATTTCCGTTCCAATCCAGTTATGTAAGGGAGGAACTAAAATTTAACTAAAAAGCAGATTTTGTCTTTCGTTTTATATCACTGTAGAGTCAATTTTCCGGTGGCAGCGAGGCGAGACATAAAAAGCTTTATTTGTTTACGCTCGACGGTAATTCACTTAATAGATTACTTTTTTAATTAATGTCAAGGGACAAGGTTTTACATGATACGTTTATCCCAACATTTCAATCAAAAATTTCCCTTTTTTCCCTGAAATAAAGCAATTTTTTTAACTCTATTGATTGCGGCGAGGTCTGACTCAGATTTATGACGTTGAGCATCAAAGCTCTCAGATGAATGCGAAAAATTACTCCTCGAGAAATCCACATTCAATTATGCCATTCTTGTAAACGAAACCTTTCAAGTAATTGGGTAAAAAGTCGGGCAAACATCTGCATGCTGTTTGTAATCCTCGGAAAGCCTAGACTGAGACTCTTAAGTACAAAACTTTTACTTTAACGTCTTTTTAATACGAGGGGGTTTAACTTGACCTCACTATTTTTCTCGGGTCGTTTCCAAGACGTTATATTACCTTATTAAACAATACGGGCTTCGAAGCGGCAAACGGTGCTTCGAAATATGTTTCGAATTGAACAAAACCATAAATTAGACCACAATGTAAACGGCAAGGATTTATTACGGTACAATTCCTCACCGGGCTAAGGTTACGCTCGACAAACATGTTTGAATTGTTTAAACTTTAAAGTGAATTCAGTATTTAGTAAGCGGAATTCACAAACTTAGTGTTCGACCAGCCGGTCAGGATTTTTACACAAAAAAATGTAATATTTTACGTGTGTAGTTTTAAATGTCAGATGCAGCAAAAACAATTTATTCCACAATAGAAGTTTTGCACAAAGCCAATTAATTATCGGGTTTTATTATGAATGAAAATATTTTAAACTGATTAAAGGTTTTATCAATATAGGCTCTGTTGTTTAATTTGTTTCCATTTCGAGACATTTTTCAGTAGCCACTGTTATTGACCAGTTTAATTCAAATTTATGTTTGGTGCCGCGTCGTTTGATTTATATTGCGTTTTTGTGATAACAAAAAGGTTACAACTAAAATTTGAACTTATATTCTATGAATATCATATTACTAATTTAACCTTTTGTTGAAATTAGATCAGCATAAAAAAATTCATTAATACAAACACCTGAAAGAACGTATCAAATTTCTAAATAAATGTACTGGGTTGTTTGTACAAATTACAAAATAATTCGTTTTTACTGTAAATTTTACAAACCGTTGTTGCACATTTTAATTAATTTTTCCTTTTAATCTGAGCTTGAATTTAGTTAACACATCGCTTAGTGTAGGGCTAGAGCTTTTAAACTGCAATTTTTCAACCAACATATTAACACATTCCTGCTCCGGCGCATTCACCAAATGTGATACTAACAAAGTTGAACCGTTTCTTAATCCCCATTTATTACAGTAATAAAAAAAATACTCAGAGAACTCTTATTAAATCGTTCTTTTAAGACAACACTGCAATTTTTTAAAAAGAATTCCCATGTTTTACTTGTTAAAAATTTTACGAGTGAGTCATAAACTAGCGAAATTTGAGAAAATATCGGAGTTTTGTAGTGCGGCATTTTCGTTTTTATTTGATTAAAAGCGCCATAAAAGAACATGCTTGAAGAACTTCGACATTAAGGAGAAATTTTAGCCAAAGTTTGATCAAAAAAAATAATTCCCAGTGTTTGTTGTTAATAAAACAAAGTGTTTGTTTTACGAAACAACTCGGAGGCATGATCGCAGTATTATGTAGCGAAAAGTCATGGATTATTTGGCTGAGAGGAGACACGACAATTTCGTTTTGATAGGCTCTTCGGGAAAGCAATTTGAGCACATGTCTGAACGGAAAATTGAAAAAAATTCGCGGATAAGAACTACTTATTCCTTTTAAATTGTGACAGTGAGTTGTGAGAATCAATTTGCTGGCGATATAAAAACAACGCATTTCAGCGAAAATGAGTGTTAAAAATTTAGAATAATAGTTAGGGCGATGAGGGTGTTCAGCTAAGTGAGCTAAGAGGACGTTTGTCAGCATGAAATATACCGTTTTAGTTAGACTACACTTAAAATTTGTTCTCCCGGGATCCAACGGTTTTGTCAAAGCGTACTCTACTTCCATGTTTTCATTAGCACATTCGCAATAACATTTATCTTAAAGTTGAGGCCGGGAACGGCGACACATAATTTATTAACGCATGAATCGACTGAATTTAACAAACATATAAATGTTTAAAGCAACAAGAATGTAGGCAATAATAACACTAGCAGCTAAAAAGCCGTTGCTTGGGAAAAACTTATGCCAATATTGCAACTTACGGTGATCATGTTCAAAGTTCTAAAGCAATTTAATTTGGTTGAGTTCTACACTATTGCGTTTTCACTACTATTTCGAGTTAGTTTTGTTTATTTATTCGTCGTGAAATATCAATATCAGAAATTAGGTAAATATTTAGTAGGTATGCAAATGGTTTTATTGAGTGTGGGAAGAGCGAACTGTAGTCGCTTTTGTGTGATAATTGAACTGTGGTAAAAGTGTTGCAAACGCATTTCGCCGACAATTTACTAAACAGAAAAATGGGGATATAAACCCGGCGCATCCACCATTTTTCCACAAGAAGAATCTCATTACTTAACATGTGGAAATTTCAAATTGAACTTAAAATTATGTGATCAATCTTGACCCGAAGCGTCCACCAGATCTCGGGATTCCTTTAGCAATAATTAATACAAACACCCAGTTAAATATCCACTTCATTATTAACATTCATTCCTCTTCAATTATTCAGAACTAAATTTTCCACAAACAAATTTGATGTAATCCTCGTCTCTTTCACTTAACTTTGCTCACATTTATTAGATAAGTCGAGTTTAATCTTTTAGTCATTTCATTACACTTGTACTTAGATGATTACAGGTGTTACAAGGTATTTACTGCAATTTCACAAGGTGGAAACTGGTCTTAAAAGATGCAATCTTTCTTGCAGTTTGTGTTTTTATTACTAATGTTCTTCGTGGAACGGAATTTTAATTTCTGCTAAAGTGTTTAATTGCTGACTACAAAAAACCAAGACCCTGAAGTTTATTTAACTGAGCAATGGGAGTTTTATTGGAGACTGTTAACGACGCAGCGGAAATTTATGAAGGTGGACTTAACAGACATTCAATTTAATACCCTCACTGTTTATATGTAATATCACGTTTGAAATTAAGTAATTAACAGGCAAACAAAATAGTTTGCTTAAGGTTTTAATGACTTAGTTCAAGTAGAAAAACGAATTATAATGCAATTTCGATTCTCTTACAATTGGAGCTTCCTAATTACTACGTTAATTATTGCCACATACATACATCTATTGTCAGAACTCAATAGCTATTCATCATACAAAGCAAATTGTTAATGGAGCAACCTGCACAGAGGTAATTGCATTTGTTGCATTATGGCGTACAAAGGTTTCAGAGGTACGTAATAATTTAAAACTAAACTAAATTATTAAAAAGTGTCACTGTGGTCTTGCTAAGTCTTTACAGTAAAAGCTTTCTTTGAACTTTGTTATAAATCAAGTTTAAAATAAAACCTGGTATAAAGTTGCCTCGAGATCCATTAACACCTCTATAAATATGATAAAGAAAGATTTAGGTAGTGTGGAAATATGGCTGGAGAAAAATCCATGTACTCCGTTAGTATTCATGTCACAGTATTTTCTCATGAATATACGGTTTTTTTTGAGGCTTTAAGTTCGCTTCAAGTACTTGCCAATTCTAATTTTTTGGTGTAATGTCAGTTTTAAAGTTTGACAAGGGCGAAGACCTCGGCCGCGGAGATTATTGGAGGAATTGAGCGCGTGTAGAAGTTTAAATTAGTAGACTGATAGAAGTTTTAATACGGAAAAACAAGCAGAAGAAAAACTTGGGCGATAATAAATGGGTAAAAAGTTGCTCCCATGTAAATTGTGGCCTTAACCATCGAGCTCAACTTTTCACATAAATCTTTTCAAATCCTCAGGAATTCGTGATTTACACGAACAGAGACAATGTCACATGTAACAAAAGAGATTTTCCAATTAAACGATCCCACAGTGGAACACAGAAATTTTGAATTAGAAACTTTAAATTGAGTTGATCAACTCGTGTAATTTTATTATTTCACTATGAGGAAAGCTCTTAACTTTGATTAAGTTTAGTTCAGTGTCAGAACTTGTCTCGGCCTATCCATTTCACATTTAAGGGGTAGTAAAACGATTAGTAAATATACAGCCACTTGAAAGTTTTAACTCTGTTTCCTCGACATTCTTAAGACCTTTGTCTCCACTTTATTAAATTTAACTATACGTTTTTGTGATGGTGGAATTGTTCCAAGCTTACACAAATTTTCGTTTACGTTTTGCATTATTTTGGAATTTTGTCACAGATCTCGGTGATAAGAGTAAATTTAGCTAGCTTTGCAAGATTAGGACATACTGATAATCAGTTGTAATTCCCTGGAAAGAGCTCTAAAACCATCTTTTACATAATCCTTCTATTCTGCTTTAACAGGGTTCAACTTCAAAATTATTGCTGCAATGTTTGCAAACTATCAAGGGTGAAAAACGTACAACACGATAAAGCATTAAAACGAAAGCGCACTAGGATTATCTGCGGACTTAACAGAGAAATGTTCCGAAATATGAAATTAAATGATAACGAGGGTTTGTTATGATTTCACAAATTGAGTTGAAACATCCAATGCATAATGATCACCCCAAAGTTTTCAATTACAAATTTTAACAAATTTAATGAAGAGGTAGGTGTTCATGGCACTGCCAAGGAATTCATTAAAAAGTTTTAAGCTTCCAGAACGTTGTTTAAATCATCATTCTATGTTTCTTCAGTAATTGTACCTGGTAATAATGAGCAATAATGGAAACCAAAATCAAAATACCTAAAACTGCTCGAACAAAACAAAGTTCAAGAATAAATTAATAATCACGTTGATATAAATCAAGTAAAAGTGCACAAAACCTGCAAAGGTCAAGTCAAAGCCATTAATCATTGAAGGAAGCCGTTAAATTACCTCAAATTTATTTGAGGTAGCCAGATGTTCCTCGCGTCGGTGCACCAATAAAATAAATTTCTTCGTTCAATTGAACAATTGACTTTTTGATCGTGTATCAGCACGAATCGAATAGAATCGTACTTGTTTGAAAACGATTGAGTGAGCAAAATTTCATTTGTACTTTTGTAAATCCCCTGTTCTAATAACGTGGGAAAAGGAATGATAGATGTGAGGATTGATAAGGAGAAAAACGTAAGACGAAGAACGCCAGCTAGAAAATATGAGAGTGGACGTCACTCGTCCGGAATGAAGTGGTCCCTGAGGACGCCGCGACGCCAACTCCAACGTCTCATCAGTTTTTGCAGTCAGTCCGCAGAGATCAAGGTAAAATAACTTGCCTTTCTTGTTGAACTAAAAACGATTAAGATTTCGAGCTTTGGGTAATTTGGTCGTTGTAAATTCTAGGGTAGTCAGATTAATGTGACGGCCCTGCAGAATTTAGAATGGTAAATTTCAAATTAGGATAAAGTGTGAGTTTACATATTATTACTTAGAACTTGCGAGGAATGGCTAAGTTCGTGTTGGTTTATTTTAGACAACTGGTATCACTGGTATTGTAATGGTACGACTTTGCGATAGCGAACGGAATTTTTTCGGACATCATTTTGTTGAAACTGTACATTTTGTCACCGCGACAAGTGTTGCAGCTAACATGTGTTTCCCATCTGGAGACGCTGTCCGAACCTTTTTGTTTTGGCCTGCATTCCTCTTGTCCCTTCCGGGAGCAGGTAGAACTGGAAGACGCTCTTTGCGTCCAGCCAGATGTGGTAACTTTCCATTCAATCGCGCTTCGATGACGCGTTAATTGAAATGAGCAAATTAAATGATTTAAGTTTTCAAAGACATGTAAAGCAATTGGAGTCGTAGAAGAACTACTTGCACGTAGAGCGTAGCATGATCTTCTCTTCTTTCGGATTAGCGGTTAATTAATTAAATTAATTAGTTAATCGTTTGTTCTAGTAGTTCTAATAGTGCTTGCATTGAAACCAGTAGGAAAACAGCATGGAAACAAAAGAGTACTAAGCGTGACATAAATTGCATCAGCGTAGTGCGATTACTAATTAATTAATTAGTAATTAATTCTCGTCGAATGCTTCGAAAGCTCCATTGCTGCAGGATGTATCTTTCTTACAGGTTCGCGACAAATTGTTTCGTTTGGTACGACCGTACCTCAATTGATGTAACAAAATTAATTGTAATTAATTTAATTAGATAAGCAGGGAGATCTGAGTTGAAATGTTAATTCAAAACCACAGATTGATCGTGTTGCCATTGTGGTACTCGGAGAAGATTTAATTAAGTTTAACTTTTTTTTTTTTGTAATTTTTGAGCATTGGTCGATCGTCGTCAATCAATCAAAAATCAATCGAACAATTTGAAAGAGACACCAACAAAACATAAGTAAATTCGGGAGAACTTGAACAGCCAATAGGAAACAGCGTCCCCTTTGGAAGGGTAGTGCTGATTGGTCGAAAGATAGCGTCGGGTACGACCGAGCTTTTAAAAGGGCTGCAACTGCAAATTTGGGGGATTCGGTTTTTCTATTTCGGGTCATAGGATTCTTGTGGGAGACTAATTTCGGCATTTCGATTCGATTCTAAGTTCTACAGGAGACGAATTCGATTCTGTTTTCTAATTCGGACTGGTCATTCGATTCTTATACACGAGTCGATACATTCGATTTGTAATTGTGAAGTGTTTGTGCAATTTGCCACGTAAGTTTGATCACACTTCCTTACTCTGATTTTTGTTTATAAATTTATCGCGCGGATGAGATTTTGCCTGATTTGGGGTCTCCCATTCAAAGCGATGACGAAATGAAATAATCAGTTAGGGTGAAGCCAACGCGAATATAATTCGTTAGATAGGGTGAAGCCTTCGAAACAATAAGCCAATAGATTTGCTAAAACCTCGAAGCGATCATAAACCTATAGTTAGGGTGAAGCCTTCGGGAAATTTAAAATAAATTAGCTAGGGCGAAGCCTACGCGAAAGATTAAGTCAATTAGGGTGAAGCCTTCGGGAAATTCATTAGCTAGGAGAACCATGCATCATCTTATGAGTACCGCCAGCTCGAGATGATGACGCCACGAATATTCGGCGCCATTTTGTACTTGCAGTGTGATGTTCTAATTCTCGTTAATTAATTCATAGATTAATTAACACAATCATTTTAAGTTCACAATTTTCGTGCAGTCGTCAGAACTATGAGTTCTTTTTTTTTTTTTACAATCAAAATTTATTCTGAGACTAATTTTTCTTGTCTCATTTTCATTGATTCCCTCCATTTTATGCTTCTTCTGAGTGCGAGGCGATCAATAATAGATGATCAGATTCTATTCCTAGCGTTCACAAGAATTTCGATTCTAGCTCTTTTCTAACAACGCATCTGACGCTATGAATATTTTGATTTGTCAAACAATCGTACGCTAAGGCGTTTGGCTTGAGCTTGCTCGTCAATTTTACTCGATTCTATTGACTTCTGACCAACTACAATAGAGAGAATTAATCGATTACCATGTACTTCCAATCAAAGACAATTTTTCCTAGAACTTGTCACCAAGGTGCAATTCTAGATGCATTAATTGAGACCGGACTAATCAGCGCTGCTTAGCAAGTCCGATCGTCTCCATGTTAAAACGCATTCATAGTCAAAATATTTGACTGCAACTTTATTTTGTGCATTTTGATCCTGAATCAAACAACACCTAAACCTAATGGCACTAAAAGGTTCTGCACAGTTGTGAGCGTACAGGTCCGAGCCTCTGATTGCCGCCTTACGTATCTTCTGGCCAACCGTTTACTCTTTAGCCGCCTCTGATTGCCGCCACTGGCCGCCTCAGACTGCCGCTACTGGCCGCCGCTTATTGCCGCCGCCACACCGTGTCGCTTTGCCAGGCGAAAAACTCAACATCCAAATAATCAGTACCTTAATGTTACGCGAAAGCTGTAACTCCTTTGCACATCCACAAAATGCGAAACTTTCCAAAACTCTATTGTAGTACAATTTCAAGTTTAACCAAATTTGATTCTAATTAATCATCAAGTTCAAGTGTCTTTCTGACACGGCTATTTTCCACGACTGTACACGTGATTAATTCAATTTAATCTAATTTTGACTTCGAAGTCCGATTCTGTTTGAGTCTCATGCAAATCCATTTGCAGATTTAATTCCATTCGAGACCAAACCAAATTCTATTTTTTTTAAGTTTTAATTCAACTTCATAGACTTTGAGGATTGAACATTGCAAGTCACACGATGCTCTGATATTCCAAAGAAGGCGATTGCGAGTGAAAACGCACGCGCAGAACGAGAAAAAAATGCTAAATGAGTAATAATACAAAACTCTTAAGTTCCTAGCCGTTCTAAATTTCTAAGAATTGCGACAGAGTGGTGTCTCCGACAAAGCGTTTGATTAGAAACAGTTCAAATAATTGACGGCCAAAACTCAAATCATTTTGATTTGATTTTGTTAATAAACAATAATTGAAAGAATTTCTTTGTGTTTCATTTGTCTTGTAAACTGCGGCCTCACTGAATTTGGGGTTACACAACATAAATGATTTAGAATTTGATTCTAAATATTTCTTTTCTTTCTTTCTGAGCAAAAACACAACGTACATTTGGGTCCATTCCAACCAACATTTAAACCATCATCGTTTACCATAACCACCAACATCATCGTCCAAGGAGAGCATTTCAAAACGCTTTCATTTGGTGCCGTGACCAGGATTCGAAAGGGTCACAAGTTAAGGCATCATCCCACCATCTTGAGAACATCAAAAACTTCAAGGACGGCAACTTCAAAACGATTACATTGGTGCCGTGACCAGGATTCGAAAGGGTCACAAGTTAAGGCATCATCCCACCATTTTGAGAACATCAAAAACTTCAAGGACGGCAACTTTAAAACGCTTACATTGGTGCCGTGACCAGGATTTCAAAGGGTCACAAGTTGGGGCATCAATGGATCAAGAACAGTATCATCGATTGCTTACAGTATATTGTTATCTAGATAATCATGGCTTGGAATGAAGGAATTAGATCTGATTGCAGCTGAACCGTATTGATGAATCTACCATGTATTTACGTTTAATATTACTATCTGTTTACTCGCCCAAACGGAAACTACTAGCTGTACATGCTTGGTTTACACAACGGCTGGGATTTGCAGGGAATATCAATTTCAAGTTTGTTAGCGATGGTATATGGACGGCAACATCACTAATGGAATTATTATTTTCCTGGGAACAAAGCCGCACTTCGTAACTTTTTCACATTACCTCTGTAATATTTCCTAAATATCATCTTTACATTTCGTGCACGCCACTTCTAGCTTCCAGCAAAAGTAGCAACATGAAAGAAACTTAAATTAAACAATCTCTGTGGTTCAAAAACTCACATAAACCAAATTCTGATTAAGTTTGCTCACTTTTGCTCCTCGACGAGCTTAATAAATGCCCAAAATTTCCAAGTAAAATTAATATCACGAAGTTCAGCTCGGATTTCCAGCTATTTTTATATCTATTGTAAGTACTTCTCCACCAACCTCGCTCCTTTTTATTAATTCCCAAGAAAAAAGAATATGAATATCGATCCTAATTTGAATATGTAATAACGAAAACGAAAAAAGGTTAAAGAAATGAGAGTGCAAAAGACTGACAAGAGGGTGATTTCAAGCGAGGTCGGCAAGAAATGTGCCGTTTCACAACGATGAGACGGAAGAATTACGGTCACTTTTCAAAGGCTCTGACAGACTGAGACAGATGTAATAGTTCGTAAAAATTGCTCGATAAGTAATGAAGTATAGAAATATGTGGTTGGAACTCGCACAATAAATGTCAGGTTTCGGGGATATGAACGAAGGTGGATAAAGTGGGGTAATAAAAAGAGGAGAAATGAGGACAAGGATAGATTTTAGTTGTTTAGGCTTAATATGTATTTGGGTTAAGTCCTGACGAGTCGACACTGATGCATTTCGTATTGCCATTAGCATAAGATATCCATCACGCTGCTAGTTTGCAGTCAATTTCGGGTCAATACATGCTCAATTTATAAGGAAATAAAATGTTTGAGAGTCATTTAGTGCACCGTCAGCGGAGGCAACTTGAGATGATTTTTGAGGTCTTCTAACTTAGCAAATTAAAAAAAATATGAAAGCTTGAAACTTTGATGATTTAAACGACATAACAATGAAATTTGGGGAGATTACTAATTTAAAGTTGCTTATTAATTATAACAAATTTCAAAATTTCAGAGCAGAAATCACTGGCTTTAGAAATTTTTATTTTTTTATTAAACCAAAAATGGTAGAAAATTGTTATTAAGGGTTGTAACTTTGGTAAGCTTTGATAATTTTAAAGTCACAGTAATCAAATTTTGAAGATTGGTAACTTGGATGTGCCTATTAACTGTGCCAAATTTCAAAATTATTGATAAAACAAAACAGATTTTGGAATTTTATATTCTTTCGATAAACTAAAAATTTCTCAATTTTTTTTATTTACGTCTGTAACTTTGCCAATTTGCACACTACAACAATGAAATTTGGAATTTTTTTGAATAAACTAAAAAAAAAAAAAATATAAATAAAATAAAAGTAATTTTTTTATTTGCTACTTCCATCAAGACCCTTTTCTGAAGAATCCGTATATTTGCGACTTCCGGGCTTTCTTCTGTACCACCGCTGACGGTACGGGCTTTCGTAATTCCCTTCAGTACAACAAATCTTCATCTTTCTTCCCATAAAACTACAAAATACGAAAAACAAAATATTTCAGTCGCTACATTTCCGAAATTATTGAACCAGCCTACTTTCGGACTTTTCCATTTCCCGATTTTTTAATGCTCTTTCAAATCTCTCTTGGGCTTATGGATCGCTATGAATTTCTCAGTGTTCTTTTTATCCATTCTTGATAAAAGCTTTGTCCTGCTGGATAAGCGTATTCACATGTCTCTTTGTATTGTAGATCAGTGTAACAGAGGCTTAGAAAAAGACTGGCAACTTCAATACAGGAAATCACACTGGATTTCCATCAACTTCGGAAAATATTTGTATTCTCTAAATGGCTCTGGCGTGAAATTTAATTTCGTTATTAAAACGAGGATGCTCTGCAGGGTTTGTTATAATTTATATTTTAATTTCGTACTTTGGAAAATTTTAATTATGGTGCAATGAGTACACATGCAGAGTTTAATTTATTAGCTTCATCAGAGATACTCACTCAACTGTGTATGAACTCATGGGAACAGACTTTGCTAAGTTGGTAAGTTTATTACTGATGTTAATTTGCAGACGTGATGTTACTTGTTGTAAACAAAATCTAAGAAAATTAAGCAGTTTTAGTTTGTGTTTATGAGGTCTTTGAGTGAAAGTAATTTTTGCTTTGTAAACAGCTTTTGTGGAAAAGGTTTTGCAGTTTAGCGACTGGAAAAGCACAAAGGACTCAACATAAAGAGTTCCGAGACAACTAAAAAGAACAAAACTGTTAAAGTTTCGATGTCATTTAATTAAAAAGTATTTTAGAAAAGTGACTTAACTCGATAAAGCGTGACGAATAAAGAGCCCAGAAACTTTACATTTAGCGTTGGATTACAACACCGTTTTTTATAATTTTGTAAGAAACAACTAATTTTCTAAGTGTTTACCGATAGTTCACTCGGAATTTCTTTGTTATAAGACGCTCAAACAAACAATACGAAAATTGCGAGATCAGCGTGACAGTGCCGTCTTGAAATGAAAAATGCTCCAACTTTAGTCTGCTCATATTTTTACATAAATTAACAATTTTAAGCGCTAAAAATGTGTGTTTCTCTGACTGTCAATGTTTTCAGACTGTGACGATTATTCAGGCTTAGCTCAACTCATAATCTCAACAGTTCTCGGCATCAAAAATTTCTTGCATATTTGCATTACCGTAAGGTGGCTTCCACGAATTTCGGTGCTTATCGCTAATTAACCATCTTAACAATTTTCTTTTTAATGTGATTCACAATCAAGTTAAACTAAATTAATTTTGAGCAAGTTAAATTCCGGAGGTACGAAATGAAGGTTATTAATTAATTACACGATGTGAGGCGTTTTTCAGGGAAAATCATGCCGGGAACGTCCAAAATTTTCAGTTTTAGTGCGCTAATTAAAATGGGAGGATTTCCCAAGCAAAGGGTGGAATATCTACAAATCAGGATAGAATTTAAATAACGGTAAATCATAACAGATTAAGAATAATGGAACCGACCTTAATTGCGTATTTACATCATGAATTGTCTTTATTTACACAAAAGTGCAGGTAATGTTTTAATTTATTTTTCGAGCTTGGTTGTTTTTCTTGTGTTTTAACAAAATGACAACAAATGTTGAGCTGGCTCAGATCGAGCAAAAAATTTAATAAACATCGCAGAAACTAAGTGCTTCCCTCGGTCTCTAAACGTCATCCCCGGCCAATAAAAACCTCTTCCCATTCTAAATATTTAAACAACTGTTGGCTTATTACATCACTCGTGTCCCGATCGTGATATAATTTCGTAATATTACAGTAAAAATACGGAATACTGTGCTCGTATTTATCACAATTACGAATGCATGAGTTCGCAAGCTCGCGATATTATCCGGAGCACCTGTATGTCGTAATATTTTCCAAAGCTCCAACAAAGTTCGTACCTTAATCCAAATTCGCTACTGACGCAGAGAGCTTACTTAGTAAAGCCATACATTTACTTGCAAATTTGGAGAAAAGCTCGTAATTGGCTATTTTGCATATGTTCCGTCGTACAGTCTCGAACGTGAAATACCAAAAATATCGGTTAAGGTAATTCCCCCAAAAGCTATAAATTCAAGTCTTTAAGTGGCAAATTCTGGGCGAAATTTATGTTCAGAGATATGTCCCGGATGTCCAGGTTTTGCGTTAGAATAAATTATTAATTTTTCCGATAGGTTGTTGGACGATTTCCCAGAGGAGTTTGTGACCCAACAATGTTCCGGAAAGATAAAGAACTGAGTAAAATTTAATTTGATTTTAATCCGATTTTTACGGAAAAACGGTACAAAGTTGAAGCGAAAAAATCTACTGGCTATTGGTCCTTGAAAGTTGGGATTTTACGGGTGTAATAAAACTCACATTAACTTTTCCTAAACCGTGCAATTAAGGCCGCAGAATAAAATATTTTCGTCTTAAAGTTCAGAGTTATAAATTGGCTTTTAATTTATTAATTTCCATAAGAAAATTCCATTTAATTGGACAAAGCTTCAAATTAGCAAACTTTCACCTTACCTTGAAGGAAAAATGGCAATTTAAAGTTTACAGTATGAATGCCACTTTGTTACAATTTAATTAAACTTTAATCATCTTCTCTCTCGCGACGAACGAAACAAAGCGGCCATCCTGTTAATTTATTGGTGACTTTTATTTGTGTCCTTTGGAGTTTACAGCTGATAATTCACTAATGTATCCCTTGTTCCACATCCAGTTTTTGAGATATCTGTTAATATGAGAATCTCTCTACTGCGGTTAAAGAATGTTGAATCAGCATTAGTCCCAGAAGACCCCTGTAAATGGCTTAAGACCAGTAAAGCTCCCTCTTAAAAGTCCCTCGTCGAAAATAACAAAATGCGTCTAGTTAGAAGCTAAAAATGAAATCTTAGTATTAAACTGTAGTACTTACACGCTTGTTATAAGCTTGACTATAAAAATATTTTGCTTTAGTGTTATGAAACAACATCCAGTTACAGACGTAACGACTGCGGATAATTTGTAAAAGCCGGCGCTTTCACTGAAAAATCACAAGTCAAAGACAAACGACAGGAAAATTATGTTCAAATCGTGTAGGTAGTTTTACGACATTTTGATGTAACAAACCGTTGCAGCGAGTTTTATGAACGATTTGTCAAAGGCAATCGATTTCCATTAAATAGAGAAATCTTTTTCAGTACCACCAGAGAATTTGCAGTTTTAATGAATCACAATTTGAGGTGTAGGCGACGGTCGGGTCAGGGTCCTATTTGATGGGGATTTCATGGAACCGCTTTCACGTTTTTTCAACTCGATAAAGTATTTAATACAGTATTTGAACACTTTGCGGATAAAAACATTTTAGAGTTGGAGGAAAAATAAAGGTTTCTAAATGAGCAAAAAACGAGACAGGTTTCCAGCCGTATTCAGTCATGTTAACGAAAAAAAAAGTACTAATTACTAAATGTAAACATGTAAAAGAGACTTTCCAGGCCTTTGAAATGTGAGAATCTGGCGGAATTATTATTTTAAAGAAGCACAGATACATTCGCAAAATAGATCAAGGTTATTTCCTTGATTCTCGCTCCTTTGAAGTTTATGTTGCGCCACATCACAAAACATCACAGCCATGCTCTGAGAGTTACTACAGACTTATGTAAAATGCATTAGAAATATGAAGGCAACATTTAAGTTTTGTCCTGGCGCATCCACCATTTGTAAATCAGCGAGTTTTGTTATAATTATAAAAAAAAACTTTAAACACAATATTGGCAGTAAATCTTTAAAGAATTAAATTGTAATGGTAGTTCCCCCGTATTGTTGTCTCAGTAATAAAGTAAAAAATTCGGGCTAAAACCCATCGCGCCAAGGTGGAATTTGAGAGGACATTAATGAAACTTGATGACATCGATGCTGAAAAGTCATCAATCTTAGTTATCTGTCATCGCCGATTTTATAAATTCAAGCAGATTGTGATGTTTGCTTCTACCGGATGGCTATTGTCTAGTTGGTAGCCCTTTATCAAACTTGCGGAATCTTAATCAACCGGATGCCCATCAACCCGGCTCACTACGTTGTCTTTGAACTGTAATCAAACAATTTCAGGTCTTAGTTAAGTTTGAACCTTAGAATTAATTATCCCACCAGTTAATTTAGGTTTAATTATCTGAATTAAAGAGCGTATTTGAGTGTGATGTACTGGCGTAGTACACATATCGACTTCGTGCCTAATAAATTTCGGTTTCAAGACGTTTATTGAAGATTCTGTTTTAGACACGAACAATAGGATATCTGCAAATGCAGGTATCTACTGAAAAAGATTGATGATGAAAATTTCGCTGTTGGAAAAACTTTGAGAGTTAAAATGGGATTTACAAAGGAATCCGTTGATAAATATTGGTTAGTTCGGTTTCAACGATAATATATTATGGTCGAGCTTTCATCCTTTGAATGAAAACTTAATTTTTATAATGTTGGACAATTTTGTCAATTTTACACGCCCACGTTATAATTACAAGCGAGAAACGTTATAAACAACGAGCACTGCAGCAACAATTAACTTAACTGCTAATGACTAAGGCAGGGTCTTATAAACTACAATATGAATAATTTAAATTTTAATACAGCGCTTAACTGCTTATTGAAGGCCCGCCATCGGCAATTCTAGACGCAATCTTTGAAGCTTCGAGTACTTTAACAGTTATTATTGATTATTCCAAGCTCTAAAGAGGTTACTCGAACCATAAACGGACTTAGGATTTTACGTCGAAACTTGATTCATTATTTACAAGATCTATTTTTCAATGGAAGATTTAAAAGTTTCATTATTGATTCCGAAAACTTAATTTTTGATGACGCTTAGCTTGAACATGTTTGAGAAACAGAAAAACTCGTTTTGCAGACGTGGATGAAATATTTCCCCCTTTTTGCAGAGTCAGTTTTTTATCGAGTTTTCCAACCATATTTTTTAATACGACTGCCGTTGAAATTAAGGATGTTTTATTAAACAACTCATATTGTAATTCCACCAGGAAATGTTTAAATTAAAGCTGAAATGATAAAATTTTATGTTTGTTCGATCTAGCAATGAAATATACAAATATGATTAGTTTTTCTGAGCATTTTAAGTGACACAATTAAAAGTCTCTCCGCAGACACGCAATGATTTGAAACGTGAACTCATATAATAGCTGCATATTTCAGTGAAAAATTATACGGAGGTTTAAGCTTCCCTTTAATATCAGATGAAGCGAAAGAGAAGAGAGAAAAGCCTTGTCGAGGTCTGAACATTGCTCAATGTAATAATTCGAATTCCACTTGATTTGAAAAGGTTATTATTTTCGGTGCTGAAATCGACTTAATTCAGAATTCCACCGGGACCATTCCCAATTATCTCAAATTTTCGTTTACTCAATTTAGTCATATAAATTGCTGATATTGATTTTAAAAATTTATGGAAATGTAATCACAGTTCGGGATGAGATTAATCACATAGCTAAAATTGGAAGAGTTTGTTATCTGCAAATCATAAAAACAAACTATCAGAGAGGTTGTAAATAAAAGATTTACAGGAGTTCCCTCGTGAAAAATCCCTCAATTATTCATTCAAGTTGTAGTACCCAAATAGAAAGGTACAAGATGAGCTTGTTGGAATATTTATAATGATAACAGCAGCTCCTTGTTAATATGCAGATCATTTTTCAGTTTAAGCCGACACGTTTGGTGCATACAAAATAGTGAAATAAATTACAAACCAAATTTTGGGGCACTAATCGACTTAACTCGAGATGAAAATGTAATCTTTATTGTGATTATCTTAAACCAACGATTTATTGTAATGAAATGCGTTTTTACAGTCGTAAATTCGCACTTATTTGAATTTTCACGCGAACCGGGACAAAATGACTTTCTATCTATAATTCATAAATCAGAAAATATCGATTATATCCGGTACTGGAACTCAGTAATTTAATTGAACTGTCTAGTTGTAGTGACTGATAGATTTAGTGCACTGTGTTGATGTTAAAATTACATGAAAGCTTGCACACTATTTAACCTGTGTCGACAGTCATTGAAAAAAATTAAAGACTGGTTGCAAAAAGCAGACTAATGAAATCATTCGCTCGTTTTTCTCTCTTTGTGGGGAATTAAAAATGTCGTTTTTTCAGGCCGGTGCTACACTAAACAGTTTTTTATCAGTGAGTGGGCTGTAGCTCATCAATATGTCCATTTGATTGAACAATTGGTAGATTTTTCTCGGAAAAATACTAATTAAAATTGAAATGTATGCACTGTAAAATGTTGTATAAACCTGCAAAATTTATTAGTTAATTAAATTTACTTGTGGCAAAATGATGGAAGCGCCAGGAAAACTCTAATATAATTTCTTACCTTAGAGATGAGCACCCAATTTGTTGCTTACCCATTTTCTCGAAACTTTCCATTGCGACAAACTCAACAAAGTAAAATTAGTACTTGATATATCATCACGTTCAAAGTTTTATCTCCAGATAAGTGCTTTCTTATTCATAAAACAACTCTCCACTTTTCGCCCATAAACTTTCTCTGTTATTAATATAAATAAAAGCTACATCTCAACTTTTACGACTTGGGAATGAAAAGAAGGCCGCTGAAATTGAAACGTTTGTTGGAATTTTTCAGAAAATTTCAGAGAGACTAACTGTATTGTCAGCATATTATCCAGTTGATCAGATTACGCAAACAATTTTTTGTTGAAAGGACATTTTTCGGCGGAAAACTCGTTTTTACAACTTCCGATACAGGAAACTTTTCCCATAATCGTTATCGTTAATAATAAATTAGACTTCCAAATTTGTGCTTTTATCCAGTTTTGTAAACATTTCAGGCCGCTCGTTTTGTTAAGCTTTTCGATAACTGTTGCCGAGGATGCAGTTGCTCATTGTTTTCATCGCCGGGATGTTCTTTTGAACTAATATTACAACAATGTCTGCACTATTTAGAGCCCGAAGTGAAGCGTACTTAGGCATTGTTTAACAAGTTCTGTAGTGGAACTGGAATTATAATTTCCCGTACTAGTTTCAGTTTTATGTTCGTTTGAAGTATGTAGAGAAATTACCACTTAAAAGCTACTAACTATCCTGAAGTTTTCTTAGCTGTTTACAGTTTTCATACAATTAAGCTTTGCACTGAAATTTTGACTTGTTTCAAACAAATGAGCAACCTTCTATTTTCTGTTTGCTCAATTCACTTCGTGCTGTTAGAATCGAAGCTCATTGTTTAAATGGGGGAGAAATAAAATTTTAGATGTGTTGATTTTGTAAAATAAACATTGAAGTCAAACAACTCAGGAGATTTGTTTAGAACCTTTTATATAAATTAATGTTTGCTTGCTATTTTTAATGTAAGAGCTTGTTATTCCAGCGCCATAATATCAAATTAATTCGGAAACAAACTGCAAGTGTGAAATGGAAGCGAGTCGCAGCCAATTTCTAACATTGCCGTTTGACATTTCTTCAAGCATTTGCACTTCTGCAATGTAAACAAACGCTCAAAGTGCATTCAAGTTCATCGACCTGCAAAAATAACAGATTAGGAATTTCAAACTGAGAGGTTTAAATTGATTTATTAATTAACAATAATGCAAGTTTTAAGTGCGTTATTAAATTCAGCTCTCGGTTTAATGAATTTGTAGTAAAATATTAACGAGGGTGTCATAAAACCGCTGTTATTTGCGAAACAGAGTTTGCATTTTCTTTACGAAATTGACGTATTTTGGCAAATATCCGGCGTTTAAAATCTAATTATGCAAATGACTAGTCTAAAAATAAATATGAATATGTTTTAAGCACACCGTTTATTCATGTCATATGAATTATTCGATAAGCGCTTGCTCCAATAATTGAGGATGAGCTTTGAAGCGTAACAAATGTCAATCACATCTTCGCTTTAAAGGGGACGGATTTTCGATGATCTTGATTGCTTCCATGGAATATCACCGTTTCCAGAAATAATCTCGCTATAATGTGTTTTTGTGTTTAGAGAGTTCCAAATTAATTGAGAATTGGAGAATTAATTAACGTTGTAGATCAGAATGCTCAAAACTAAAGTCGAAGAAGTTTCGTGCAAAAATGGTTAACGAGAACAGTTTAGAAAAACATTTGTAACATTTGTGGAAAATATAAAAAGTGTCATACAACTTTTCTACGTTTCCCAAGTTTGAGTTTGTTTTTCTAAACTTGATAAATTAGTTTGAATAGGATTAAATAGAGTTTCTGTACGCCTGAATTTCCTACAAGTGACTCGTTTTGGACTCCTAACAAGCAAGAAATTTTTATTGGATCATGTAGTCGAAGATCGTTTAACTTTTTGTTTCTGCTTAAAATAGCCTCGAATCGATATCTTCTGACAAAAAACGTAAATAAAGTGATACCTCAAAAGCCGTCGTGCCACGTTAGTTATGGCTTCCGAGTCTTCACACTGTCAAATTAGTTCCAATCGGATAAACCGAAAATAAAAGATCTCAATTTGTTACGTGTTCAAGATTTTCGTGAAGGCGTAAACGTGCCGACATCAGATCGATCCAACCCCAAAAGAAATTATCCCAATTTTTTTAATTAACGTGGACCACCTACAGTGTCACGTTTATGGATTTTACGTTCCTCAGGGGTGCAAATATAATGATTAACCCGAAACGCCGCTATCCACTTAGCTGTTATGATCACATTTGTTTAATTTACGTTCTGCCAGCATCGTTACTTTACCATTCATCAAAGTGCTCACACTCTATTTGCAGAGGATTTGCTTGGCCATTTCTGTCATAGTAAAATGCTCAATTATCTGACAGGTTAAATGCATTCAGAAGAGCACTGTTTTGTATTTTAGTTTTCGTAATTTCGTTGATGCTTCGGTAGTCATTAAGTCCGAATGGAAACATTTAGACGATGAGCTGCAAGCAGTAACCATTACCGTGTGGTAATGTTTATAAAAGACGTGTGCTTGAATCCAGAGCACTTGAGAATAATGTGAACGTTTCTTTAAATGTTTCTTTGACTAGTGATGAACATTCTGCATTTTTCTTCGATGCGATTTTCTCGGTTGGCTGCACGGTGTACAAAAAATTATTTATGGTCGAAGTTCATATTTTACGAGCGTGAACGCTAGTTTAGACGTGGACACGCGACAAGAAACTCGTGGTAAAAAAGACACGCTTGTCGGATTCTCTTACACACCAGGAGAAATGTAAGTAATGAAACATAAATAAAATAGAGACTTGTCCCTCCACACTGTATTAATACAATTTTATTGTCGGAACATAGTCAGATTACATTTTTTTTATTTAAAATTCTACAAGTTTCTTTTTCTTGCTTTGTAACCTTCTGGTTTATGTGAATTCTCCGATCTGCCGAACCCTTTTAACAGCACTTCCTTTGAAGAGAAAAGCGACAAGTTATTTGCCAACTTCTGCAGGATGTCGTATATAAATCTGAAGAGCACGAAACTCGAAACTAAAAAGTGTTGAACGTGTAACAACGTTATTTCTAGTTTTGATTGGTGGAACTATACATAATTTTGAATATTATAGTAATGTATTCTGTGGTGCAATATATCTAAATGCCCATTTATATTTAATTAGCAGCAATGAATTAAATTTATCATTTTGAACTTGTGATAACCACACCTCAAAATAAATCACCGCTAAAATTAACCGCAAACAGACATTGTGCTAAATTCTAGTTTCGCAAACAAAGACCAACAACAGTACGCTTGGCAATTAGATCATTTCATCAAGATTTATGCAAGTTTTTACTCAAGTTTGTTGAGAAAATATTGTTGCGACATTTAACATATTTGTCAACCGATAAAGAACATACGATTGTTAAAACTTTTAAATCTTATTTAAAAAAATTATACTTTTTTTGAAATATTTCAATTTTATCAAGTCTGCCTGTTTACTCGTAGAGTTTAACAATCTACATTAAAACAACTGGTTTTCCATATAGCGTCAAAAAGGAATTAATTAATTAATGTTGAAAATTGCTGCATGGATTATTCAGTGTAGTGTCACCAATAAAATTTTAATATTTGTCAGAATGTTTCAATTTAATAAAATATGTTTATTTGTTTGGTGATTTGAGCCAATTTAGCGTAAAATTATTTTTTAGATAATATCTACACAATTACAATAAAAAAATTTGTTGTAAGATCTATTTATAGGATAAAGCTTTACCTTCATGAAATTATACAAATTCGACATATTTCTGAGATATCTACAGGATTAAAATCAACATGAGTTTTTTAAATTTCTAGCTAAATGATAAATGCGTCATTTTATTTGTTCCACATGCTATAATTTTAGATAATCTGTAAATTTTGTCATGAATTTTTATGGCAATTACGTAATAAAATTATTGATGATTGAGACCTGGCATTTTAAAATTAAATTTTTAATTTAATTGTAGTTTTTGAAAGTAATATGTAGACTTTTTCCATTGAGTGTTTGAAAATAGCTGTTTTTGCAACAAGTTGCGGAATGGTACTGTTTTACGCATACGTGGTTTGTTCATCGAGACCATTTTGCACGAATACAAACCAGGATTTTTTCTACATCCACAGTAAAATTGAGCAAACTTTAAAAATAAAAATATTTCAAGTGACATTTCTAAATTGACACTTTGCTTGAAAGAATTTCTGCACAGTTTTGGATTGCGGATTCAATGACACATTCTTACATTGAACGATGGAGATTCGAGCGTCGACACGAATATGCGTGAAATCTTACAAACGTCAATAAATCATCTATAAATGGAGGAACAAAACAATTTCTTACTTACAATTTCAATGCCTGTTAAAGTATCAAAAACATTTACGTACTCTTCTGGTCAATTTTACACACTACTATGTCACTTTTATGTACTTGTGCTAAAAATCTTTAACAAAATGTCTATTTTATTTAGCGAGCGATTGTAGGAAATAATTATTTTTGCAACAAATTGCAAAACGGTAGACCGAATTTTTTACCATCAAGTTCGCACGAGTAGGAAACAAGATTTGTTCTTTAATTCAAACAAAATACAAAATTTAACGATGAACATTTGATGTGACAGTTCTAAAGTTCTGAGAATTATATCAAAAATTAACACTTTAGCTTGCCGGAACTTCCGCAGTTGGGGTGCAAATTTAGTGACAAAAATTGTTTTTTTTATTAGAAATTTCAATGTAGATTCATCTGTTGGAATTTAAGAAATCGGCCGCGAATATGCGTGAAATCTAACAAAAATTAATAAATCACCTATAAAATGCAGGTACAAGACTATTGTTGAAAATGGCATACTTTTACGCACTTGTTTGATCACTTTTAGGCACTTTAATGACACTTTTATGTCACTTTTATACATTAGTGCCTTTCAAAACTGAAATCATACTCAAAATGTCTACTTTATTTAGCGATTGTAGATTTTTTTTAATTTGATAGATGCGCTAAACCTGTCGCTTTAAAATAGTAACCATTTTAAAGCAAAAGCACGATGTTTTCCAGAGAACTAAGACAGATACTAATTTCCAAAGCCGCAAGAAAACTTGGCAGCTTCACGATTTTATCGTAAAAATGTTCCCACGCAGCAATTTATTTTATTAAAAATTAATATCCATTATTGCATTGTATTTTTCCATTAATTGTTCATGCTGAAAATAAAACCATTCCACTTTTCGAGGAATCATTTATTTTGTCTTAATTAAGGGTTTTTCCTATTTCTATTATTTCTGTTATGAAAATATATGATAGAAATTTTTAAAAATATGAAATTTTAGCAGCAAATTCAGTTTGATGTTGCATGTATTTCGATAATAAATACAGTTATAACTCATCAAATTTTCTGTCGACTTTTAAATTAGTACAAGCATTTGCTATTACAATTTTTAATTGTAACCTTGTTAGAGTTTACACGAAATTACTTTTGCGAATTCGGAGATTGTAATAATTTAGTTTGAAAGTTTTTAACTCAACTCCGTAAAGATGGAGTATAGTTTTAACCCTCACAGAATTTTTAATATTTTCGCAAACAAAATGTCCGTTTTAAGAAATGGTGGATGCGCCGGGACAAGACCTGAACTTTAATATGAAATGCTAGAAGAATCTTTAAGTACAAGATTGGTAGTTTGAGTTGTTTATTAGTTTTCATCCTGAAAGTAATTGCAAGCGCAACATTGAACATAAAGCATAAATTGTCTTGAGCTCCCCCGCTTATTGATAGTCACGTTTTCTCTTGGAAAAATTACTCACATAATTTACTACCGTTTAAACTCTAACTGTCAAGAGCTAAGTGAGTTTCCAAGTTTTTCGTTTCAGCAAACATTTAAAAATATAACCCTGATTTACGATTCCGAACACAAAAACTAACACATAAACTCAGATATGTTACCGTTATATAATTTTATGTCGTGGTGTAAAATTCTCTGAAACCACGTCAAATTACCTCTTCCATTCTGAATGTACGGAACGATCATTTTTCACTTCGAAAAACGCCATCTTATCTCTCTTCATTATCATTCCGCTTAAAAATTGCAGCCATTAAGAGCCCGTTCGGTGAAATTAAGTAAAATTCGTTGTAGCGAGTTAATTTGCATTAATAAGAGCATCTTCGATAAGGTATCAATATAAATTCTGCTGTAATTGCGAAAAATTCGATTACGGCGGCATTGAGAAACGAGATGGGTCTATAAAAATGCGCCACGCAATGTTACTAACACTGATTTATAGAGTTAATCGCAGTGTTCAGTGATTTAACACGGTAAGGGTTCTTGTTCATCCCTTTAGACTACCACATCACGGCCTACTTTGCCTGTGATGCATTTGACTCTTCTAGCCTAATCTGTTGTTCAAATGGTTGGAAAATTGACTCGAATAATTTTCCAGTTTTTTCTTCGGAGCTGCGACATTGTGTTTATTGTGTGCTTGTGTCATTAGGTCGAGTTCACATGCCGATGCACATCCAATTTACGACAACTGTGCTGCAAGGAAAGCACTTGGAAACATAGCTCGTAACTAAGTTTTTATAACTCATATTTTAGTAGTCCAGGCAGTAAATTTTAAGTTACCTCATAAATTCTGCCAGTTTAGTCATTATTACAACCAAAATTGTACCGAAATTGTCACTTGTAATTTATTAACTGATTTCTGACGAATGGTGGAAATGGCGTTATTTCATTAATCAGGAGTCGAGATCTGAGCAAAAATCCGCAGATGACGGCGCGTTTTAGTTTTTAACTAGCTTATTTTGCTCCATTGAATTGCAACGAAGCGCCGTTGATTTGTGTATTTTAGAAATGTTTAATTTTGTTTACTATGCAAATTAAGCCCATCTGCAATTCCGCTTCTATTCTCATCCCGACACTTGAACTTCCCTGCCATTGATAAATTTAAATAAAACATAGATTCTTAAAATAACACAGCTCCATTACATTAATGGCGTGTTTGTGTAACGATGCGACGTTGTACTAACAAAAGTCAATGTTTATTTATTAGAAAAACACCACCGTGGTAACCTCTACCTCTGAAATTGCGTTTTTAGCGATCCCATAAATATGCCGAAAGAAGAGGGTTTAAAAAGTTCCAGAATAGACCCATTCGAATCCCAAGACGATCGTGGACTCTTCTGTGTTCTAGAATAAAATTGCGCATAGTAACAAAACCTTAAAAACATCTTGTAAATATTGATAAAGATATTGGTGCCATCACAAGATCGTAACTATAAAGAAAATAAAATTTCCTCTGGGATAAAATTAGACATAAAATTTTATGCAGGTTCACCCCAACTAAACTAATTCCCGGAGCGAAATTCATATTCCGATGAAATGACAGCAATTATCGAAAGAATTTATTCGATTATGATTAGTCCGCGTCACTTAACGTCAATTACAGGGTTCAACAGTTGGAAATCATCAAATGACAAAAACATTGCACTCGGTAATTTCAAAACTAAGTCCGCAAAGTCAACTTCAACATTATTAAAAGTGTTTTTCAGAGGAACGGATTTGTAAAACCGCGAGGAAATTCCGTGAAGACTCGTTTTTCATGTTTTTATCCGCGCCTCAATTTTTACGGCTTTAGATCCTAGATCCTTTACAACAAACTACTAAAATAAACTATTTCGTATCTACCATAAAAGCACGTCATAATAGTTAATCTTTTACTCTTTAGATCCTAATGTTGTTTTACGATTTTCCCAGATCATGGTGGATTTTTCCAAGCTGTGGAAACTCGAAACTCGCTTGACTTGCTTAATTAAAATTTATTAATGCTGAAAATTTGTTATACCACCAAGTACCCATCTGAGCATAATTTATACAAGTATAACATTAGTGGGTTATATTGTTGCTTAATTTGCAACATAATACACCCCCAAAGCCGATCTCATTAAAGTTGGAGGGAGATTGAAAGTTCTCGAGAGCAAACCTGGAAATTTAAGACGGCAGATGAAAATAATCGAAAATGGGAAGTTATTAAAAATTTTGAATGAAGACGAAAATAGTCTCAAATTTCATAGCAGCTTCTTGTTTGAGCTGGAAATTAGGGAGCTAATAATAAGTTTCCAATTTTCGCGCGCTGCTCTATCAATAAAAGCTAATAATGAAAGTAAATACATAAACGAACAAGTTGAACACAATAAAATCCAAATTAGTTGTTTGTTGCTACTTTATTTTGTTGGTGTTTCAATTGAAATGATTTCTATTGACACTCAATAAAAAGTTGAATTATCCGGGCGCATCCACCATTTTTAAAAAACGAATAAAAACTAAAAAATTAAAAATTCTAGAAAATGAATAGACATCTAAAAAATAAAACTTATTTGATTTTGATTTCGATGGCCGTTTTGCTTCTTCAGGTCAGGACTCACGTTTACTTTTGTTTTTTTCAGTTTTGCTTAACAATTTGCAAAATTATGAAACTCTATAATACGTGGTAAAAAGCTTATTGCACAAGCTTCGTAACGAAATATAATTAGAAAGTGCCGGAAGCGTCAGATATTTGAGAAAAACTAATAAAAATTGCGAAAAATAAATAGTTTTTAAAAACTTTTTGACAGTTTTTTTGCATATAACTCCGAAATTAGTATTTTTATTTTGAACATAATAACAAACGTTGAAATCTCTGCTTACTAACGCGGTGTTAAACGTATTTTATCTCTTCTCTCTTAACTTTCCAAGTTTTCAAGAAAAACGGAAAAAACATATTTTTTTTCAATCCAAAAAAACAGTTTTTTAAAATATCTTTAAATTCGGCATCAGTCAATTTTATTCAATCATTTTACACTTTTCCAGTACAACTTTTTTTCTACAAAATTTGCCGACTAGTGAAATCTCAAAAGTAAAGAATTGCTGAACCGAAAATTAATCGGCAATATGTAAAAAATTGAGGAAAATACAAAAAACTAAAGTTCATTTTCCGCTAAAATTTACAAAAAAAATATCAAAATTTTTTAATTTTAAATAAAAGGCATATAAAGTGAGCTCTATCCATGTTCTACAGTACCATAAAGTAGGTCGTAAATTTTGTTAATCCCAGTTCAAGTTTATAAAACTCATTTTATTAATCCCAGACGATCATAAACCAGTAAGTAGGTATTCAAAAGTAATAAAAAAAACACTAAAAAATAAATATGAAGTAGAACGAACCCTGGAAACAACGCTAAAGTTTCCAACTATTCTGTATTGTTTTACATGACAATTCTCCACACTTTCATAACGGGAAGTAAACTTGTGTGATAGACAATAGGTATGAATATCAAATGATCATTATACGTAACTCCCAACAGTCTTTGAATCTACTCAACTTCCCATTTAGTTCAGGTAGTGTTATTTTTTTAATTTTTCAGATAATCAAGTTGAATTTGCATCATTTATCTTAATATCCGTGGTAATGATGACAAGTTTCGGCTCTAATACTCTATTTAAGTAATTTTTGATGTGACAGAAAATGACAAATCGATGGCACATATTTCCGAAATTTTCTAATGTAACGCAAAAGGGAAACTTGGATAATATATTAGTTCACGCAACAGGAAGATGAAGAAGAGCGAAAGTGCTGATGCAGTAGGTGTAATAAAAGTAAATTACTACTCTGAGCTCAGATCAAAATCTATATGAAAAATAATAATTTATAGAGTTAATCCTCATAGAGAAATGAAACGCTAAACTTAATAACGTTGGTAATTATTCACAACTTCAATTTTAAAATCACCAAAACAGAGAATTGCGAGCGAATTTCAACGCGAGACCTTTTCAACTATAAATTTAATTGTGACTTCAATTAACACTAAATTAAACTCACATTAACTACCTGTCTTTATCCAATAAACAGTGGGAATGACGTGCAAAGATACGTGATGTGTGTTAAGAGAATGTATTGGATTAACAGACAGGACAGAGTTCTCATTTAGTAGTAATTGGTTTTATCAGGACGTACATTGGACTCTTTATCTAATTCCGAAATCTCATTAGCATTTGGAAATTAACAGTAAAATCAGACACGATTATTTTATTTACGACCTGATGCAATAGTCGCAGTAATTACTCGTGTTAATAGCCGGGTAATATTGTCAACAAAGCAGTATATTTTTAAAAATACGATTCCACTGCAATAAAAAATTCCATGAACTCAGTTTTATCACGAGCATCTGTGTTTTTCTTATCGATTTTTTCGAGAATGAATCGTAAGAGAAAATTAATGTTTCGCTCTTTGAGGTTGCTTCATTTAATCATCTCTTACCCAGCCAGATAAGATTTCATATTCCAGGAAATATGATGAAAAGTTGCCAGTGTCTGTTTCTAACAGAGACAAAATGATTTTGTCAGAAAAGTAGAGCTTTTGAAACTGTCCCGGCTGATTGCCTGATCTTATTCTTAAATCCTGAATACCTCTTACTCCGTCGTAGTCCCTCAGGCTCAACGAGCTGCAGCCTGCAGTAATTTATTATCGAATTACTTCTTAGAATTTTTCTCAAGCATAACTTTATTCATTTCAAGTCTTACTACTGTAATTATACACTCGTTGTTGGGATTGAATTTAAAGCCACACATTTCCTTTAAACAAGTTGTGAAACTTTGGCGGTTTCTACTATTAAGTTGGGAACGAAAGCTCGTGGGTCAACACTGTGTTCATAACTTTGAGCAACCTTTCATAGAGTTGATATATCTCAGAGACATCACGTAATCATACAGATTCAGGAATATTACACTTTTGCAGAGGATTTTCAGGCTTAGAAAAGGGAGAGAAACAAGTTAGCTGTGATTGAGTTTCGTTTTGTGTGCTTTTGCAGAATTCAGCATATCTCACGGGCAAAGCTTTTCAGTGACAAAAAATACAGAATGCGACGAATTCAATCAAACTATAGTATAGAAGTTGTTTTTTGTGCGACGCTTTATCGAATATTCTTTCTTAAACGTCGAGTAAACATCTTACCCAAAAAGCGTATTGTGGATTTTTCGGCAACTGCAATTTCGCCGTGTCGAATACATTCTTCATTATAAAAAGTGTTTAACTAGGCGCGATATTTTCTTGCTTCGATGGAGCAGTTGATGGAAACTATTACGATACAACGTGAAATATCTTTAATAACGCATTATGACTACCTGCAATTTTTCTTATTAACTTTGAGCGGAATCTTTCATTATACGCCACCAAACCTCGCAAGTTTAAAAATAAAACTCAAATATTCCTAGTTGACCCACATAAATTGTACTAAGCTGTCTGTTAATTTTTGTGTTTCTTTCTTTCTTTTTACTGACACTTTAGCAAAATAACGTTTTTTATTGACTTTGTAATTGCGTTTTCAACTCAAGCAAGAAGCCCACAGGAAATTCGAGGACTATTTCGTGTTCATGACGTTCAATTGGGAGAGTGTCTCGATATATCAGATCCTAATCTTGCGAATATTTGGAAAATTCTTCTTAGAGGCTGGACACCACTTTCGATGTAGTTTCCGTTCATTCATTTCCGATTTCTACATGCAAGGGTCAAGTCGGTGTTATTATAAACCCAAATTGCACAAAAAAAACTGCAAATAAAAGGTTTTAAAATGGTGGATGCGCTGGGAAAATCTCCACAACAACTCGTTTAGTGGTGGTTGAAAATAATTTCTCTTCATTAAAATGGGTGCAAAAAAACAAACACAATAGTAATTGTTTTAAAGCGTGCATTTACATTTAAATACGCCGGGATTTATTTAAATTGAATTAAGAATGATCAGATTCTATGCATCTGTAATGCCCCGTTTTATGTTGCCGCAAGTGAAATATTCATTAGCTCTAAATTCAAATATTTACGATCCGTAAAACTAATCCAATAATAATAAACCTTGGATTCTGATAATAAAATCCAATCTAATTTTCCTCGAATTTATTGGGTGTAACTTGCATCTACTTGTCGAATATCTCTACACTTGTACGTCTACGGCCTACGCAGTGTCACGCGTGTAGAAATTAATGATGAATTAATATTCAGGCGCCAAAAAGGGCTTTTAATGTAGCAACGTGTTGACTTTAATATGGTTTGATGAAATTTAATAACATTTACATTGATTTTTTGGTTGGCTCGTTTTTACCTTATTAAGACAGTTTGAACTAGTGAAGCTCCTTTCTAATTTAGTAAACAAAAGTTTTCTTGAAAAATTTCGCCACAAATTGGAAGAGTTTCGTAATCACTGCAACAAAGAGAATTTCAAAGCACGTTCTGCATAGAATTTCATACAGGATTCACGACTGTACTGAAATATTGTGGAGCGAACAAAAGCTTTAAATGACCAGATTTCACTACTGTTATATTTTTAGCTCACCGAATTTCCTTCTGTTCAAATTCGTTAATAAAATCAACACAAGTTCAACGAAGATCATGAAAAAGTTGTACAAATCATTTGAATTTACAAAATTCTGCTTGTTTGTTTAATTTACGATCAAGTTCTCAATGAGAGTGTAAGCAGGAATAAACTCAAACCATTCGGCAAATTACTCCTATTCCGTTTACAGGGCAACAGATTTTCCTGAATATGCCGAGCGCATATTTACTTAACGAAATTACTTTGAAATATTCCAACCTTTTATTTTCATGCAAAACATGCTTATTTGCCGTAATGAGCTCAAGTTATCAAACGGAAAAATCTCCTGTTCCAACTCTGAGTTTCATTACATACAAACTAATAAACAATAGAATAATTATACATGATTTGCACATTTATGCGTCGTTTTATCCATTTTGGGGTTAAATGCAACACCCTCATAAATAATGTATATGACGATAATTGTAATTATTGTCAGCGTAATATAAATTTAGGGCCAACAACATTAAAACGTGTCCTTTGATGTCGCGTCTTCAGATCTATAACGAACATTTCTTCATCAAACCAGAAACTTTTTGCTGATATCGATCCGGTCCCGGAAGTCTCAAATATTTCACACAAACTACATAAAATAGACCCTGTCATCGTACAGTCCGAGCTTCTTGTATTTTTTCGCTCTGTTTCCCCCAAACACGAAATAATTAAAGAAAATATTTTGAAAAAGACTTGGTAATTTTCTTCTTTCATAGCTGCAATATCCGCAATTTCTGTTATGAAACTGAGAAACAAAAGGTACAGAAATGTTTAGAAGCAGCTGCGAAATGATTGCAGTTTTAATATTGTGTTAGAGAAAACAAGTCCGTTTATTAAACTATAAATGTCAATCGTTCTAATATGTTTTTTTCTTCTTCAGTTTTATGCGGGGTTGGGGTGGATTTGGCGTTCCACAAACACACCTCTGGATACTACCTTATGTAAGTATAAAAACATTTCACGTTTGTGACTAAAATTTTGAACGCGATTTTATTTCTACTTTTAGGTTTACGAGTTTCCCCGTTTTGTTTTTGTAGTTTATCGGAATCGAACTCTTTGTCAACTGAAAATGTAACTAATTTTCCTTGGAGCGACAACCGCAACGTTGAACTCGAATTTTGACATTTGTTTGCACCATTATTTATTAATCGTGTAAAACGTGTTGTACAATTCCCTGGAAAGAAAGTTGGTGTTTTAAATATTTAGCACGAGAAATATGCAACTACTTGCATAGTTTAGTTATTTTTCAAAGGTAATGTGAATTTTATGAATCTCTTTGTTGTGTTTTTTTTAAACACAGTGGCGCTATATAAATAATTTTTACAACAAGAACTGTGCTTTTGATGTGTCCTCAAGAGCGCAATTATATACACACAAAATGTTTGGTTGTGACACAACAAAAACTCGAGTTGTGTCAACGAATTCTTTCTTTTATTCAGTTTGGATTTGTTCTGGAACAACAATCGAAGAACTTCAGGTAATGTAATAGTAATGGCACAAAGATTTCGTGAAGAGATTATTTAATACGAGCCCTCAGGCTCTAATTAGATGCGACTGAATCAATCGGTAATGTAAGAACTAATTTTAACTGGAAACTCTAGATGTTATTAGATTTTCTGCGAAATTACTGGAATGTTTGCCGTTTGTTAAATTAGTAAGTTTCATTATGAGATTATTGCAGCGATTCCTGTTGGTGGTTATGCAATGTAGAGACGTTTAAGTCCTTTGCACTCACCACGTCAATAACAATGATTTGTCTGATGGTTTTATAGTGAAATTCCAGGTCAAAATTGCTTCCTATCACTGCCATTTGCCAAGTTTCTAACATTTGGCGTCGCAGCGTTCGTTATCCCCGTGTGAAGTTAGACAAGATGTTAATAGATCCTTTGTAATAGATACTGCTTCATTACGAGACATAGTAGTAGTAATACTCCCTTCTAATTAAGACGTCATAACCCAAAACATGCCCCTTCCATCAACGTTTTCCATTATTCATACTCACTGTTGCGCTTTCGCTAATCTCAAATTTGAATAAGTACATGTTTGAAAAATCCACCTCTACGAGGGTCACCATTTGAATATTTTAATTTAAAATGCCGCCTCTTGACAGTTCTCTGATGCGTTCCTTCTCGGTTCTTCACATCAAACAAAATAAAAACACGCTTCGTTAAATCGCACTATTATTAAATTAAGACGAGAAGGAACGTGTGGATTGAAGGTAACGCCAACAAATGAATTGTCATTGTCAGAAAAGTAATTGATTTAGGTCTGCTAGCCGAGTACGAAGATAATTTTGAAATGGGCACGTTCGTGACTGTAAAACCCCAGGCGCGACAGCGTCAGATTCGGGATAGGAAATCTTTATATATTCTATGATATTCTGGGTATCAAAGTTACTGGCCACGTGCGGCACCTGCTACCGGAAGAATTTTTTGCGGAAACTAAAAGTTCCAGGGCGATTTTCCAAACGCCATAACGGCGAAACAATGGTTCTAAATTTAAATATTTATTTTGATCTAAATTCTATTCTTTTACAAACAACTACAGCTAGAAGAGTTTCGCTAGCTTTGAATAAATTTGACTTCATAACCAGGAATCTAAAAATAAAAGACCAGAGCTGGTCGTCGATCTTGTATTCAAGGGTTTAAGATCTGGACAAAATAAAAGTTTTGGCAAAAAAACTAGCCGAGCCCTTGATTAAAGACAAAGATTCAAAAGATTAGAAACAAGAGACAAAAAAATTAAAGCGACAAAAGAAGAAATAAATATAAAGAATAACTTGTCAATAAATTTTATTTTTAATGAAAATTCGTACTAAAATTTTTTATCTGTTGTACTTTCCAAGATAACGAGATTTAAATATTTAAAAAATAAAAATCAAATATCCGAAATTTTAACCGCCAAAACTCGGTTATTTTTTACCGTACGTCAATTTAGAGTTCAGTTTTAGATTTTGCGTAAAATGAAACTAAATAACGCCAGTTTGCTCTAAAAATAATTAGCCAGATATCGACCGCAGATGTTTGACATCATGTTAGTCATACTTTTTTCCGAAAAACTCAAACTTTCAACTTTTGGAAAATTTATAAACGAATTCTTAGCTAAAAAAAACGCGTTTAAAACAATGGCAAAAACTGTTTCTTTTTATCTGTCGTAGTTTCTGAAATATTTGGTCCTCTGGTAATAATCCAAAAATTCAAACGACCATAACTCAATTATTTGTTGACTTTCGTCAAAAATTTGCCCAGTTTTGGATTCCGCATAGGGAGTTTTGCGTAAAATGAGTAAATAACTTAAGTGTTCTTTACAAATAAACGGGATATTCATCAAAATCTGTTTACAAGGGGTCTTTTTCCAATGATTTTCAAAAAATATTTTTTTAATGCGAAAACGACGTTTATTAACTTTGATTTATACATCAATCGAATGAACTGCTCGAAATCTATTAAGCACGCAAATTTCAGATCGGTAGAAAATATAGTATACGAGTGGCGGCCAAAACACAACAAACTAAACAATTTTCATCGATTTAATCAGAAATTTTTTTCGCAAAAAATTGACTTCGAATTTTGAAAATATAAAAGCAAATTCTAAAAGAAACGAGCGCGAGAAAAACGATGGTTATTTGTCGTCGTTCGTCGATTTTAAAAGTTGATTTGGAATCTGTACAAAATTTTGCGTAAAATGAGCCCAAATAACGCAACTTTGCTTAAACAAAAGCGAGATATCGACCGCAGAAATTGGACATAGTTTTAGATAAAAAATTTCCGAAAAACTCAAACTTTTGACTTTTGAAAAGTTTATAAACGAATTCTTAGCTAAAGATCGCATTGGGAACATTCAACTTAAAGTTATTAGAAAATTTTCGAAAGTTAACAAAACATACATTTTTTTCTAAACATTCCTTCATTTTATTTTTTGTCATTAGAAATAAAAGTAGCAATTTTGGAACGCTAAGATTTAAAACCGTTTGTTTTTCGACTTTTTTTAATTGTTAAGCAAAACTGAAAAAAAAATAAAAGCGGTGTAGTAAAAAAAACTTTTGTTATAAATATCTGATGGTGCAAAACGGGCTTTCAATTCAGAACCAAGCGGCAATTTCTTGTTGACTACTGTAAATAAAGAATATTTGCATGTCTTTTTTCCACCTGAAAAAGTAAGTGATCCAACCAGTAAATAATTCTGAAAGCGCATTGAATTATTTAAATCTCCCAAACCCAACTACCCTAGAAAATTCAGGTTTATATTTACGTAGAAATTTTAAATTATTAACAGTTAAAGGGTTGACATTTAGTGGCTAGCAGCGGGTGGTGTAACCGCAACTATTCAACAAAGCTTTTGCAAATGTCTAGTGCTGGGGGTGTTTAATATTGATGATGAATACCGCTACAACTAAAGACGTCTTTATAACAAAACTAAAACTTTATTAGTTTACAGAGGATTATTAATTAAAACTTGTTGTAATCTCAGACAAGTTTTGTTGCTTTGATTGTCGTTTTAAGTCCGTAAAAAATTAAATTTCAACACCGTAAATTTCAATTTTTCAGAGTAAGTCTCAGCAAATATTTGAAGAGGCAAATATTTTAATTTTACTCTTGTTTTTTCTATTTGTAGGTCTAAATCAATATAGAGTGATGGTCTGAGTCGACGTGGCTCCAGTTTTTTCTACTTAGCATGACTTTTTTAGAAACGTAATAAAAAACAACCTTATAAAAACACCCACTTTCAGCAGACAAAAATTTGGCACCAACTTAAAATTTAATTCATCTTCATCACTCACGCGCAGCCTTGAAACCATTGGTTTTTCTTCAAACGATTTGTCACAAAAATCAAAGAAAATTTCTCCTAATTCTGATCATCTTGTAACGAACGTATCCTGAAAGCCTATTCAAACGTATTCTATAACGTACACAATCTCAAACCGAGTAATATTACAGCAAAGAAGCAAAATAAAATATTCCGCGACTAACAAATTTCTGACACGCGATGGCAGATAACACATGAGAATTCTCGCAGAGGCTTGATTGGTGATGTTTTATGCATAGGTGGATATGGAAAAGCTACTAGTGAATGAGCGAAGGGGTGCCGCGCTTAAAAATAGGCTTTAATTAAATTTTCCCTTGTTGCTTCTGACTGTTGTGGTACTGATGGACATATGGAAGCTGTAAAAGTAATATTTTTGAGTTCGTAACGTCATAATCTCATTTGCACGGAGAATTTATTTACACGGCAATTTTTCGCTAAATATATTAGCGTTATCAGCGATAAATTCTTGTTAAATTTTTGTCGGTGTTCTCCACGGTTCTAAACCGTAATTTATGATTACTCTCTCTCAAAATCTCATTTATTGTTTGTATTTGTAAGAACAAAATCATAATGCTACGTTTTCCAACTCTTCTATTTATAAAGTATAAAGTATATTTATAAAGTTGTGGCAGTCTATATTGAATTTTGCACCTGAGAGTTCTGAATATCTAATATGTTTCGTAAACCGGCAGCAAGTTCAAATTAGTTAGTGTTCTTCAGGTTCACACGGGAGATTGCACTTTGAGTTTAAAACTATGAGAATTTACTGCAGCAACATCCCTAACTCGTTTAACACTGAGATTTATTACATATTTCAAACATTTAAAAATTACTTGGACAGAGATTTTCCCACTCAAATACTACGTTTTGTGTAAACAACGTGAGTTCAAGCTCCCGTGACTTTAAACACAGCCGGTCTAAACAGTAGTTTAATTTTAACCGACTTTCATTATTGCAGAGACAATTTCGTATGTTTAACAACAATGTTGGAAAAAGTAGTCTTGACAAATCGTGTCGGATAATGAAAATACTGGCACAGCCTGTTGAATATTCTTCCTGTCGTCGCCAGAGTTTCCTATAAAACTTTGATTAAATGAACCCCAAAGAGTTCCACCATTCTGAAAACATTAAAGCAAGTGAGTATATTAAAATAAATTGCCTGATTTGGGTGCGATGTAATTTGAGCAAACGGCCGAAAATGGTGGCTGTTTAAAATTTTTACTGTGACAAAGTGGATGAAATTATCCCTGTGAACTTCCTCCATAAACGTCACGACCACATGTCCTTCGGGTGTTGGAAGGAAGCTCCTTCAAATGAGCTTTTAATAGGTTAAATGCATCCGGACGGGTCGAAGTGTTGGTCACAGTTTGACTTTGCCAAAGTAATTATGAAACAAGTGTGGTAAGTCACTAGGAACATTGCTCGTTAAGTCATTTAGCAAGGTGGTGACATTCGACCCCAGAATGCTAATGATCCTTTTTTACTATGGAAACTTATTAAGCTTTTTTTAGCATCAATCTTGGATATTTATCGCATAGAACCTCATTTTATATTCATCGAACTTTAATGGGTATTAATGTTTCAGTGACTGGAATGTAATTTTCAGTAAATTAAAGTTGAAAGGACTTTGAGCAAGTTTTTTGGTATTTTGCCACATTTGCATTTTGTTTGAGGGATAAACCAGGATGTGATGAGCATTCATTCCTAATTTACATCCTCTATTTATTTAATCCTCAATATTTATAACACAGAATCAATAAAATATTTATTCATGGACTTTAATCTTGTCATTTTTTCAGTTTTATGCATATTGCAGATTTCACAAACCAGACATCACATGCGTAAACATAACGCATGAATTCAACTGTGGAGACAATCAGAGCGCAAACGTGTGGTGGACCGATAAATAAATTTTGATTTAAAATTAAATTGCTTTTAATCCTCCTGAACCAACGTGTATAATATAATCTCTAACATTGTTAGAGTTGAATTTTGCTTAAATTACGCAACATTGTTAACTGGATTAGTCACAGAAAACGATAATCGAAAACTGCTGAAATTTTGTCTGTTTATACATATTAATTGTGTGTCAAACAAAATCTACTCGGTAATCCAGCTTAGTTGAACGTCCAAAATCCTTTGGAGGTTTGATTCACAAACCCTCATCACTTTTAAAAGCAAATAAAAATCAAGCTATGAAAAAATTTTGAATAGTAAAAATGGTGGATGCGCCAGATAAAATTCTAGCCCCAAGGTGCAAATTTGCATTTTTTATGAAAAAAAAAACGCAACTTGATAAGTTTTTTCGTCCAATTTTTTCTAATGTTTCCAGAAAAACGATCACCGGTCCGAATTTTTCCAGCCGATGTTTACAGACGCTTAATTATACATTTTCTGCGTTTATTTATCGAGTTTGAGGTTTCCAGATTTAACAACCCCTTGTACATAAATTAGTAAAGTTCTGGAGTTTACCACCATTTGTGAAAACAGCCACAGCATCAAACTAGATTGTCAACACTGTAAAAACAGTAACTGCTTGTTCTCTGAGTAGGTACGCGGTTTGTTTGCGTCGTAAACAAGATTTTAGTCAAATATTAATTGAAAGTGTGATCCGACATTAACAAAGGATTACACCGAAATGAATATTTTGTTGTTGACTGATACGCTGACTTAAATTCAGACTTGAAATCGAATCGGTACGTTCGTTGTTTCCTGGATCAACGATTTCTTTGTGTTATGAAATATGGAAAGTCTTGAAAGTTACGAATATTTGAATATTTCATACTTCAAAAAGGTATGAGAACAACAGATTTCTATGACGACATCGTGAAGGTACATGAGAAATTTTTTATCTCAGATCTGATAAAATTCAAATCCGTTGAACGTTTGCGGTGTACAAAATACAGCCAACAAAACGAAGTCCATTTCAAGGAGGATTCTGAATAATCTGCTTTATATTACTTCCCCTGTCCTTTGTTTGAGCGAGATAAGTTTAAGACACATTATACAACCCGACTAATCCACTAATATTAGAAGAGGTTAAACACGATCAGAGGCCGCTTTACACTTTCGGTGATCCATGATTTAATCTTTAAAACATTTTACTTCACCAATAACCTCTGAAATAACTTGCTTTTAACTGCCAACCTTTCACGGAATTTCTAAACACTTTATTACATGAGACGGATACGTTTAATATCACCACCTGGCTTTCGCGCTTAACTGGTTCTCAAAGAAACTCACCGACAACCCCAATTTAAAAAACAACGAATACAAAAATAACGACGATATGTTTACTTTTCAGTTTCGATTTACTCAAACGTACATTCAAATAGAACTGAAGACAGCGTAAAATAGAAAATTATTACACACTCGCTAAGGTAGTAAATTTGAGCTCCAGCTTGGTCGGAAAAGTAATTATGCTAAAACCTTCAGCCTATTGTGAAAGCTCAATTAAATTCAAATTAAAATGGCAAACTTTAATTGCGAAAGTTGAGAATTTTTATTTGTATATTACCATTTCATGCCCAGGATTTGAATTATGGAAATCATAGGAAGATTTAATTTATTAGTATTAAAGTTTTCGCTCCTAATTATTCAATAAGATATTTCAGGAATACAGCTCCAAGCAAGTTATTAGATTTTGCCCATTACATTTGCAGTACAAACTAAATTATAAAATAAGAATAAAAAACATGGAATTTCATACAGCTACGTTATTCACAGATGTGTGAATACAAATATTTAGTGTTTGCAGAAATTTTGTGAACATTTTCATTATTGCTGAGTTTCAATTAAATAAAGCAATTGAACGTTTTATATTTATACTGTGTATTTTGGTTCCGCAGTTTTACTCAATTAAAAAATGTGTGATAAAAATAGTAGATGCGCCAGGATAGCTTTCCACATTTTTTGTAATTTTCATAAGTTGTGTGTAAAACAGTAAAAAAATTATAGTGATTGTAACCTTAATTTAATTTTAAATAAATAAAAATGTACCGCTATACGCTACAGACAAACCATTTCTAAAAAGAATAAAAATAACAGATGAACAGACTTGCTTATTATGTAATTTTAATTCTTTTATTGTTGTTTTTATTAGATAAACTCACAAACACGTTTATTAATATATAAAAATTATAAATAAAATTTAGATGAGTAACAACAAAACTATTATAATGTACAAATAATTAATTGTGAGTGAAATTTATAAAAAAAATACATATTATGAATTAACTTTTGCATGTAAATCAATAAACAGCATATTTTGCATATACCCGGCATTTAATTAAAATCTAAAATTATCTAAAACAGTGATTCTAAAATTTAGAAAAATCGGAAAAACCAATAAATGTAAGTATTCAGATTCCACATTAAATGCGGAGAAAATTTGAAAAATGCATAATATGTAGCTCCAGTTGTTTACACTTTTCTTGAGTGTTTTCAACCAACAAGACCAGAATGCAAGACAAAATTTTATCCATAACTGCGACAGTAGAAGTGACTTTTCTATGATTTACTCGTATTCGTCAAATATGACTGTTAAGAAGACTTAGATATATTATCGGAAGATGCATACAAAAAAATTTGCCGAGTTTTACAATTGAAGAACACAAAAACGCGTGCTATCAGCAATTAATAAAGACGTTCTGCTGACGTATAAAAATAATAAATTATGTCTTAAGAAAACACGTTATAAAACACGTTATGAAAAAGTAAACTGACTAAAATAAAAAAAATTTATACATCTATTAGGTCCACCAAATATACGGAATTCAGATTGTCAATTACAAAACTTCGTATTTTTTATATTTTTTTTTATTAATTATGGAAACTCTACATAAAAAATATTTATATTAAAAACATTCAAAATAAATATTGTCATAATTGACCAAATGTGTCGAATATATTAACAATGCGCCATCAAACACAACACATTTATATTTTTAAATGAATTAATGTCTAACACGAGAACTGTACGCTTTTTAAAATTTAATTAATAAATATTATGGAATATTATATTGTTCATTACAAACATTGATATGTCTGTAAACAATCATAAATCCGAGTTAAAAGGAAAATAATACAACTGCTTTAATGACTCCATTTTAAAATGAACACGATATTTCATTAAGTAATAAATGATGTAAACTTACAAAACTTATTAATGTTTGATTAAATTAGGTAATAAAACTCTTTTTCGCTATAAGACTGTTATTAAAAACAGCAACTTCTGACTTTAATCAAAATGAGAAATTGAATTTTCTTTCAACAACCCAATTAATGTTTTCTTAGACCAGTCGTAATTATTCAGATGTTTGTGCTTTTCTCTGTCGAAATTACATTAATTTTAACTTTCATCTTTCACCGAGGTAAGTGTTCAAGTTTTATTTTTAGATAAGCAGGAGCCGACTAAGAAGGAGTTATATTAATTTGGTTTTTGTCGTTTCCTTTCATTTTCTTGTACCTGATGCTTTCTGAAATGGTTAACAAAAAGCGTAATACTAAGATAGAACAGGGGATATTTTTCTGGTCGATTTTCGATTTAGTAGCAGTAATCTTATTAAAGGCTCCTGCTTTTCTGTATATGAAAAGCCATTTTTCAAACGGAACAAAGCCAAGGAACGCGGGATAGAAACATAAAGCGTATTGGCCTCAAAACCGCAGTTTCATTATGTGCGTATAGGCCACATACGCATTCGAATGTCACCATCAACAAAGTCCATGAAAAGCACCGCGAAATATCAAATCAAAAGACAATGGTTAAATTGATGTGCTTTGCACGTAAACAAAGGACACAAACGCTATTACGTAAAGATATGCTCTTATGATAGGTACACAAAGGAAAGCGAACTAACCATCATTTCCAAAACTACCACTACAAGAATCAAACCGATTAATTCCCTTAATAAGTATTAACAAAATTCTGTAGGCCTAACCGTTTGTAATTAGTTCCGTACGGCTAATTGAGAAGATTACATTTCCAAAGCAGGCGTTTTTCGAACGTTATCAAAGGCGGATTCTATAATAAAAATATACAAGCTCGTTAGTTTTCTAACATCTGTTGTTAGTTCGGAGTTTCAGCATTGTGGTTAAGCTTTACAATAAATTGCTACTATGAATATCTAAGCTCTCATATTTGCAAGAAAAGCAACGCAGTATAACCAACACCCAAATACTGTCAACATCATTAGGAAGCATGTGGAAAATCACTTTGCAATAAATTTTTTAAGGGCGTCATTTTAGGTTACGGTCGTCAATGAACAGTATGTAGGTCTTTTTATGTCCGGATTTACAATATACTTTGAACTAAGTAGGCTGAGTTTATTACCAACGTCATAAAAGAAGAACTGCCGTACAGAGACAAATTTTCGATTTTACGACTAATAGAGAGTAAAATACGCATACATAACCCGCTATGGTTGCCACCAGTTTAATTTGAAACTCGGATCGTCCGGAGTAACTTTCAAATAGAAGACCTGCTAAACTAGGCAATAAAATGACAACGATAAAATTGGTGGATGCGCCGGGTTTGCAGTATTTACCACCACGTTGTCTTCAAAGTGTGAACATAAAAATTAAGAATTTAAATTTCTTTCAAAGTAAATAATTCATTGAACAACTCTCGCGCACGTTTCGGCGATCCTTTGAAAACCCGTCGAAGAGCTCTGTTTGTTTTACGTGAAAATCCCTGCGTATCTATTATTAAGAGCAGGTCAGTTTTCAACCTAAGGTGGTAATCCCCCGTGTAGTTATCATCTTCATCGCTTATTTAGCAAACAGCTCTCAAGGGCTTCATTGAAGGTTAGCCGTGTGCGTGCTTTAATCGTGTCCTGCTGCAGGCTTAGTGTCGTCATAAACTAAGTATCCTTTGTCTCTTTACTCATTCTATTTTTGCCCTTTCCAAACTGATTATAACATGTTTTTGGTGCCTGAAGCCTTGTTTATTTTACACTGTCCCCATTATAACTGTGAACGTTATCAAACTGAAATCACAGCTTTGGGAAAGCTCGAGTATTGCCAAAGCTTTACATTGTCGGAAAAGTTTGTTTAGAGAAGCTTAATTTTCTATATTAGTGGATGCTTCAATAAAAGTCGGAAGATCTACGGGTATTCACGCTAGAGCATTTAATTAAAATCGATGTGATATTACAAAAATTTCATGCTGGAAACTATCAGACGAAAGTAAAGATCAGACTTTCAGCACCTGGAGGGTTAGCAGGCTTGAAAAGGTTTTGTCTGCTAAGACAGCAACAAAACCACAACAACCCGGTGAAACATTGCGCTGGATATTTTAATTAGACTCTGGTTTAAACCGTTATTTATCAAAGGCGTTAGATTAAACCAGCATTGAAATTAATTTTCTAGTCCAACAGGCAGCACACATTTTCTTCTCTCTTGATATTTTGGGAAAATGACAAACACCGGAGAATATTGAATTTTATTAAAATTAAAAATTCATAAGTTGACAGACAGAAGATTTTAATTTTAGAAGTTCCCAGGTTTTATCAAGCTTATAAAAAGTTTAGATTCACTACAAGTGAAACAAGTCAGATAAAAATAAAGAAACGCAAAGAACAAAAAATTATATTTAGTTGATGACATTTTCTCGAGAATGTCGTCTTGAGAGGACTTCTTAGATTTTAATATAATGTCTTTGTTAAGGATATAAATAATAAATGAGCTTGTTTTGAAAAGAGCAAATACAGATCTAAGAATAAAATTGTACAACGGAATAAAAGGTAAAAATCTGAGCATACCAATTTATGGGTCTTTCAAACATAGAGAAATTAAATTACGTAAAAAAATTATTAATTTTACGACAAGGCCCGGAGATTATCAACGAATACAAAGACATTAAAAATTCAAAAGAACATTACAGGAGATATAAATATTTCAGATAATTGAAGAGATTTAGAAAATTCTAGAGTTGTAGAAAGTTGAAACAACGTAAGTATCAAAAAACATGCAAAAAGTAATCTGTTATTCTGTGTAATTTACTCATTCTTTATCAAATCTGAATAACTTTGATTTTTAATTAAAAATTTTATCGATTTTAGTTAAACAATGAAGACATATAGGCTATAATCCATAATTCAACATAATGCAATAAATGAATAGCAAATTAACATTTTTATTTCATTATAGAATAGGTAATTTTGTAATTGTAAATGCTTTATTTTAACAGGACGTAATTATTGTCCGTCGGGGCCAAATCCTAATTGATTTAATTAATATTAATTTATTTTTCTAAATTCAGTTATAAAATGACGGCATTTTAAACAGCATTGCAAAAATGACATTATTTTCTCACAAGTCATAAGTCTAGAGATAAAATAATGTCACTAGTCACAAAAATCTGGCAAAATCTGGCAAAAAAAACTGTATCAAAAAATGCGATTATCATACAACTAAATGGTCAATAGCTCGTCTAGTGATAAAATGAGTCACTTCTGCTCCTAATTTCATAAATACTTTATACTATTTTTAGGAAACTTAACAAAAAAAAAAAGTTAGATGAGTTATACAGAGGTGTCCAGATTCCATAATACATAAAACATTAATTTTTTTTTTCTTTTCAAACATGTATTAATTTTGTTTGACAATTATTAATTTAAAGAATGGCAAATCTTTTGTTAATTATTATTAAATGTTTGTACATCATCCAAGTTACCACATCTTCATTCTTAAACGATATAGTGACTTCTCATTCAAGAGTATGATTTTTAGTGTCAGAATAAGTCACCAAAAATCATTTAAGAATGAACATTGTTCTAGTATTATTTTTAAACATAAAATAAAGTCATTCTAATGCCGTAATATAAAAATTTACATTTCTTAATCAAGTTACAAGTGAATATCGTATTACTGATTGCATTCATTTTTTCTGGCAATGGCATTTAAAAAAAAATTGTTTGCTTCTTCACTTCCGTCTATGTATTTTAATTAACTTTGTAGCAAATTTCTCTCTCATTATTGCTGGTAAAGGCACTGCATTAGAAAAGCAAAAGTTGACAAATAAAGATTATGGAATAATTGAATAATTTGCCTACAAGAAAAAGCTTTTACTAAATAATCTCATTTTCGTCGATAAAAGCTTTAATTAAAGGCGTAGCTTAGGTACCTTTAGAGTCGGAAGAGAACTGGTTAGTAGAAATAAAAAAGTAACCAAACAAACTAACTTGTTGGTAAACCTGTCGTCATTATATTATATCAAACCATCTCTTGTTTCAAAATTCTCAACAAGGCTACCAACCCGCTTCAACTTTATTTTTATTTATATGACACACATGTGACAGTGCAGCCAACGTATATACTCAATAAGTAGCTAACACATGACGTTATTAATTTTTCCACTAAAAAATTTATATTTTGACAAGAAAATACTCTCAAATCAGTAACATTGTTGCTTAAACTCATCAGAAAACATCTGTCAAACAAAAAAATTTTGGCTCCACATTTAATAATCTTGTTTGAATTTTTGTTTTTCTTGTTTATCCTGTTGATCCGCAAGGCGGTGAAATTCCCTTATTACTTTTTGAAACGAGCAAGTCCTCCATTTCCTTGACCTTCTGCCCATCTTCTGATAAAACCCTAATCTTTCTAAAATAGATCTACCTCTTTGCATATTCTCGTCCCAATTTCATAAGATTGTCATTTTTCCGTGCTTATTTATGTCCCTGACTTTGCATTTATAAGGTAACCAGGGGTGTTATTTAAAAATATGATAATACTACTCTTGACGGCCATGAGGATCCTCTGGCAAAAAAATGTACGAAAGAAGCTGTCTTAAGAGTTATGGGATATACAGGTCTTAATGGGCTATAACGTTGGCGGAAACAACCGTTGCCATTCCTGCATCGTGTCCGATGTAAACTAGACTGTAGTAATTCCCGCCTTTACCCTCTTGTCATGCTTAGAAGTAAAAGCTTTCTCCAGTAACTCAGAGGGGATGGTGGTTATTACTTCTAGTAGAAAGAAAGCTTGTAACACCTCTTCGGTTTCTTATTGCTGTGGCCTAAACATAATGGAGTGCCGGCTGTTTTTACAACGGCTAAAAACGCGAATTAGAAACGAGGGAGAAGGCGTGAATGTTAACGATTACTTTTATTACAATGTAATAACGATTGTCAGCCATCTGCTGTTTGTTGAACGGAGACATTCTAAAAAATTTCATCTCTGTTCGAACAATGTTGAGGAGTTATGTCTCAACAAAAGATGCAGAGTTAATTACTAAAATATTTTCCTTTTAATTAGGAATTTCGTCCTCGGGTTGTCTCGAAATTGGTCCCTAACCAACTGCAGCAGAATAATCAAGACATTTCCATTAATGAAAACTTTCGCAAACCTGGAGATGACATCCCCTAAAAATTCCGCAAAAATTACACACCAGACGATTTCAAATTTCTAAATGTATCGATAAATTCCCAATCCAATTTCCTGAATTTGTACCGTTTTACGGTAAACCTACTTAATATCGCATTTTCTCTACAATACAACGCTCAATTTGATTATGTTAAATTCCGTGTCTGCGAACTTGGCTGGTAAAATATTAATAAAAGCCTCATTGTGAGCAACTAAAATGCGAAGGCACGTACCATATACAAAATTTCCATACGAATGCCTTGGAATTTTCTTAAAGAAGGGTGAATGAAGTAGAAAGTGGAAGAAATCTAACTTAGGAATGTAAGTGCGTTGAAAACTTGAGTCGGCAACTAGGTGAATTTAAGCGATGTCTACATTATTCAGCGATTTACTCAAATTTAATACCGGCGGAACACTGCGATCTAAAATTTATTGGTTCAGTTTTAAACTACTTTTCGGATTATGGAACAAAACGGCTTTGCCAACTTCCAGTTCAAGACGTGGACCATGCGATGTTAAATATTTTTTCCCATTCCTGTTAATAAAATGCTCAATTTATGTAATAAATCTCGTTATTAAAACTATACTTTATTTACGCTGATATTGACAGCACGAACAAAAAAACAAAACGATTTGGATTCTGAAAGTGTGTTTAAAAAAATAAATAATCAAAGAAACCATCCGACTTGATGTTCTGAATAAAACTACAATTGCAGTATCCAATTTATTGCCAGAAAAATCAAAATTCGTTTACGTAAAAAGAGATCTAAGCATTTTGTTTCTACGAAATTCGAAAAAAAATTGTATGATACACGTGAATAAACAACGACTTGTGTGCGAAATCATTTTTCCGTAGATATAGATATTTACATAACAAGTGCGGAAAGTGAGCAATTTCGCACGAGTGTAAATGTAGATGCACGAGGCGCCAGCCGAGTGCAGATGTTACACGAGTGCAAGAAAGACACTTTCCGACGAGTTGTGTACACTATTTTTCCTACGACCTTCCATTATCAGGAAGAAACCATAAGTCTTGACAATAGTTCATTTCTTATCTTTTCTAAATATTATTTTCTACGACCAAGAGGTTTTATATGAATAAAAGTGACGTATTCCACATAGTTAGATGGTTGATGTTTTCGTACATCAATTTACGAAAGTAAAAGTCACTAGTGTGATATGAATATATCCGCACAGACCTGTCAAAATTGTCTTATCAAAAACGACCTAACCAATTCATTTTTACCATTATGCATGTTGTTTTACAGAGAATCGTCTAGATATTTAAGACAAAAATTCAAGAATTACATTTGTATTTCAAAATAACTGTCAATTTTGACAGGTCTGTGCGGATATATTCATATCACACTAGTGACTTTTACTTTCAAAAATGGATGTACGAAAACATCAACTTTCGGAGTCATTTAACCGTGTGGAAAATGCCACTTTCATATGGGGTCGTAGGAAAATTTTTTATCTAGACTCACTTATATCATCAACTAATTTAAATTACAAACAAAATTAGAAAAACAATGTAGTTTCATTTTTATTTGTTTTACATTCGAGTGAATAAACATAAAAATATTTTTTGTAACTTTTGTGTTTTTTATTAAATTTAAACCAAACAACTAAAATAACAATTTCGATGAAGCTATTAAACGTGTACATGTCCCAAGTTCTGATTTGATTTTATACATAAAATTGATATTCCGAGGACGCTCCATCCCTGTATTAGAAATAAATAACGAAAAGTGTCTAGTAACGCTTATTTAGTTTCAGGAATGCCACTAGAAAGTTAAAACACTTTCAATATCTCCATTTTTTAATCGCCACTTAAAGTTATCCATAAAGTACGGAAATAAAATATTGATTACCTTAACTTAATTGGCATTTAATGAGTTCTCTCCAAACAACTGCTCATAAATCCGCATTACATTTTTACGGCATGTTTTAAACTTTTCCGTTGAAACATCAAAACGTATTTGTATTGCACGTTCTGTCGTCAAAATGTTTTAATTACAACACATGAAAGGCTGTTATGAATATTTAAGAATTTTAATATTAAACCTCCGTTTCTTTCTCGAGAGACAAATGTTAATGTTCTTCTTAATAATTAAAAATGCGCTCTCGCTATAAATCACTAACACTTTTTTTCTTCCAGAGGAGAATCAATTACCGTCCTCTTGCTGGAAGTAACATGGGTAGTAACGCTGTTTTTACAGCTCTCCGTCAGGTAAGAAATACCATTTTAATTAAGTATCTCACTTTTCACTGAAATCGCTGAGAAGGTAAACGTCTGAATTAAATTTTGACGGTTTGACGGACACGGGAAATAAGGAAAGCCCACACCAGTATGTAAAATTTTCGGAAGCAATTTCATCTCTGCATTTTTGTCTTGAGTACACTTTGTAACCTGAGCTCACAAAGGATGTCAAATATTCCGTTTTCGTGGCAAATTACAGAGAAAACATTTTAATCAATTTGTTACAAAGAAAACGCCGAAATTTAGTCGTTCGCAGGTAAAGATGCGTAATGATTCGTAATGAGTTTTTCAAAGAGAAAAAATAATCCATCTAATTTATACATGTTCTCAAAGGGTTACCGCGTCGAATATCAAACATTTTTAATTAAAAAGCTTAAGTAGTTTTTAATTATAACCAAAGATTCGTGCTTTGAAGAAGTAAATTATATCAACCGGCCGTAGTTTGGCGTAGTTTGACAAAAACAGTGCTTTATATTTTGCAATTTAATTTCAAACGCGCAGAGGAACTAATTATTTTTAATTATTGCTCAAATACAGTCCGGACAATGTTGATAATTTTTTTAGATTTTTCCTGTAAAATATGTCGCCCCCGAAAATTTATATTCCTAAAATTATATACATTTACAGAATTTATGATTGCACTGTTATTTCATCCCCTGTTTGCCCTACCTGGAAATCGCGGTTTGAATAAATTATAATTCCCACATATACTATCACATCTGTTTGATATTATTAGTATGCAGACAAGATAAAGTCATTTATAAAAGCTGAAATATAAACAAACTATTATACCTCCGTTACGACACGAACTGAATATGCAAACTTCTTCCTGACATTTGTCTGCAATAATTCATTCACAAAAAGTAAAACAAGCGGGGATTTAATCGAAATTTAATTAAAAAAAAGTTTATAAATCGGAAAGGTACCCACGCCAGAATTTTCGCAATTCAATTTAACTTGCTATCGAATATTTTCAATCGCGTGAAATCTATTCCACTTGAATATGACTTTCAACTCAGAAGATATTCTGAATTAAAATACAATCTAATTTCTTGAAGGGCCTCTTTTGGAGGATTGCTGTTATCGGATGTTATGGAAAGATGCGCTGCTTTAATTATGAGATTATGTTTACTGGTTCTATCTGGTGCACTTACTTTCAATTGGAATTTAATGTATTCTTTGATATGAAACTCAACTCGTGGAAATTCTCGTATAATTGCTAAAATATGAATTTTACGGTATGTAACGGATCTAATTTCGGACAAACTTCAATTATGTACAAAAATGGTGGATGCGCCGGGATTGGAGTTTTCCTCTCTACGTTATTTTTCTTTCAAATTAATCTCAATAACTCTGTCTTTTATCAGCTGGCTTCCACATTGTATAATTCAATCTATGCCTCGTTCATTATTTATTTCGAACTTTGCTCCGCCCAGCTATTAATACAATTTAGCTTGCCTTGTAAACATTTTAAAAACATTTTACAACCTCCTAACGTTCCGGCGATAAAATTGACATGAATTTACTCATTCCCATTAAAGTTACAAATAATAAAATTGAAACAAGATCTCGTGTTTAAGATATACAGCCTTCCCTTCGCGTTTCATAAAATAAATAATATTCGAAAGTCGCAAAACGCTGATATGTTTCCACATCCATGCTAATAAAAAAGCCATTTATTTGAAATTGATAGACCCCATGTTTTATGATCCGTCGGCGTAATATTTGGAGTTGGGATCCGAAACGCTATAACTAACATTTTATTTTCTGCCCATGTTTCCTCGATAAATAATCCAGCAATAATCCCAAAAAGCCCTGTTATCAGATACTCTATTCTGCATGCAGAACAAAGTAAAACCGCATTTTTGATGATTGATAAAGTAACGTCAAATGGGAAAGTTTGTTGGTTTCTTGTTGGTTCCATCAGATCTGCGGAACAATAAAATATTTGTACGCGAACCACATTTGTCGGGTTTAAACCACACACGCGATGCAGCAAACCTAAAGGATACTAAAATATTTCACGTCTTTTTGTGAGCTGCTTGAATTATGAACCACTGCAAAATGTTGCAGCAATTACATAAGTTCTGATGAATTCGCTGCAATTAACTTTTTTCTTGTTGTAGGAGTGAAAGTCGGATTTTTCGGTGCTGGTCGATTTTCACGTGGCTTGAGGGATGGAAAAAGAGTCTTCTGTACGCACCCATGGGAGCTGTGCCTCTCATTTGTCCACACAAACTCTGGCTTTCATATGTGGCAGCAGGGCAGCTCGTTGCGTTGGCCTTCTTTCATATTGTATTATCCTTCAAAGGACGACGACGGAGGAAACGGAAAGATAGACTGATTCACGGAGATATCGACAGTTTCGAAAGGTTGGCTTTATCAATTCGAATTCATGCGAACTTTGAAATTAATACACCGGAAAATTACTAAAAATAAAAGTCTATTATAGTCCATTGTGTACTCAACATAAGCAAATAATTACGCTGACGTTGCAATGAATTGTGTCATTAAATTGAATTGTTCGGAGTCTTTTCCTGTAATTTTTAAAAACAACTGCGAGGCTACATGTAATGTGTGGTTCACAAATGAAGCTCATAATTCGTAAAAGTTTAGGTTTTGTTCTAAATGACCTCAGACTACATACGACTCTCGAATTAAAAAGGTTTCTAGCGGAATTTAAAGCTCTGCATAATCGTCCCGTTTTATCAGCTAATATTAAAAGTAACATATTAAGAGGAACAAAAACAAATCCAAAATAATGTAAAGCATTGGTAAACTGAGCCGGCTCAGATATCCAATCTTTTTATTTCATTAAAATCGAGCAATCCTTTTCAATAGAAGCCTACGAAACAACTTAAACAATCCCAGAAAAAGAAATCTCTAGACGCTGAAGTGACCGTTGAATTATATGAATCTCCAGCTCCATGAGAACAGTCCTTCGGGAAATATCTATGTCCCGACTGGACCATCCACTCACAAACTTAATCAAAATCAGTTCCTAATACAATAAATATCAAGAATTGCTTTAAACCTAAAAATAGCTGATACATATCTCAGTAAATTGGATCCCGTTTGACTAGAAGCCATAAAAGTAAGATTCTCCAGAGGATGGATGTTTTCAAAATGGCTTTGCTGATGCTGATTTGTTTTGTTTCTGTTTACTCTTTTCAATCTTCATTCATGCGAACATCCAAAATAAAACAGTTGACTACATCGAAATATTATGCAAACGTCTTGTTGCAACGCTCCTACTAATGAATGTTTCGTTGCAGCAGTAAATTTGAAGAAGTTACTGAAGTTCTGGATGACGGTCTTCCGGAACCAATACCAGGGAGCAGTCATTCCCTCTCGGATAGTTTAGCCGAACAGGACACTATTCTTGAAATATGACCGGAGCTACACCAGCCTCCGGATTTATTTAAACATGTAGTAGATTCCGGACATTGGAGCGAAGTCGAAAGCGAAGATAACATTTCGTAAAACAAAGACTGCTGACGGAGAAAGAGCTGCCAATGCTGGTTGCAGAAGCAACAAATTTTACTCTACACATTCCTTTCTACGTACTTTTTATACTCCCGTCTAGGATTACTCGCTTCAGATATGTCGTATGTTTTGGTTAAATAGAGGAAGTGTTAAAATTCATAGGGAATGAGTATGCGCAATTGATAATGATGCGACAGAGATATATCAGAAATTAATATGTAAATATTGAAATTTATTAATATTATACAAATAGGGAATTGTACATACATTTACTATTAAAAATTGTGGAACTTGTGTACATAAGTTATCAATAAACGATTCCTTCTATGGTAGTTTGGTCCTTTTTCATAAACTGTGGGTATTTTGTATCACCAAAACCATACAAATTTGCACGTTTTTAGATATCTCTGTTTGTGAGTTTTCCGGTATAAAGACACAGTAAAACCTCGATTATCCGTGCCGCGGATTATCCATGCAAGGGTGTTCGTTCGATTATCCGTGCATTACAAAAACACAGAAATCCAAGACCAACTACTCGGTACTTTTGCATAAAATGTTAAAAAACTTAAAATTTGGAATTTTACGAGTAAGGATTGGTGTAGTTTAATGAGGTTTAAATCAGTGCAAAAAGCAAAAACCAAATTATGACTTAAAATGTTTGTTTTTGAATAGTAGTGTTCACAAACATTAATAAAAATGCTTGAAATAAATTCTTTTGTAATAAAAGCCTTCGTAATTAAGAAAACTGAAAGTGGCAGTTGGCAGAGACCAAAAATGAAATAAATAAAAGATCACATTTGATTTAAACAAAATAGTTACTATTATGTAATATGGCTGATTAGAGTTGATTGTTTCAATTTCTTTCAATATTTAAAATTGTTAAGATGTTTATAAATTTTGTTAAAGTTTTTATATATTTTATATTTATCAACTCGATTATCCGTGCCGAGAAGCACGGATAATCGAGGTTGCACTGTAATCGAAATACCGCAGTAGTCAAAAAAATAAAATAAATGTAAATACTGTAAACATTTTTCTTTTAGTTTGAATGTTAAATAAGCTTTTATGGAAGCAGCAGATTGGCTATAAATTTTTAATTTTTGTTCGCAGCTTCCAATCAACATTTCCACGAACGAGTTGCAAATTTCTGCTTATTGAAGTTTAGCTGTTATTTCAGCGCCATTTAAATGTCACAGTATTAGTTTGTTTGATCCGCCTTTTGTCTCGAAATTTCTGAAAGCTTTGATCTCTAAAGTGTAACCGACTAATCTTCAGATAATTAAACTTTAGCGTTTTACATTTCCAAGAAAATGAGGACATGCATACAGATCAGCACAAGATCTGTTATTTTACACTCCTATATAAAACTATAAGTAATTATATTTGAAATTGAGCGAAAAATCTGCAGGAGGACCGTAAACCAACAATGCGAGACTCGATAGCAGGAAAGAAATAAAAGTGAACTAAACTCAAGGTTTTCCATTCCCAATATCGTTATTTTGAAGTGGTTCATAAAAATTCAAACATTTTCAATTTCTTGGATCGAAATTCCCCTTCCATAATCCCCCCGTGTGAGTGTTTTTGAACTGTTATAAATCCTACTTTACTTTATTCACCATTCTTGCACACAACGAACTAATAAAACTCGAGCTTAGGAGTATACAAATGAATAAACATTACCGAACTCTTACAATTTGATTTTTCGTCCCAGTGATGCGTACACATTTTTCCATTTTCTCTCGCAAGTGCAATTTCTTCTCTTAGCGCTCATAAAACTATTTAGAAAGTTTATAACTTATCTGCACACAATTCATCTAAAACTTTGTTCTCACACATACAATCGCTTTGTTTCAGAGTTTCTCGGGAAATTTAGAAATAGAGAAAGAAACATTAAATCTGGAGTAATCTAATAAGAAAGTTTTAGGTGTATGTGCTTAAAACGAAACTTAAGTTTTTTCATTTTCCTTGACCGGAGAACAAATGGCGCATCCACCAAATCTACCGCACTATTAGAATCATTTATTTTCAACTCAAGAAAACCACTCCTGTATTCAAGTATCTCGAAAACTAAGATAGAATAATAAAAGTTTGCTTAACAATACGCAAGAATACACCCCCAGCGGACAGAACAAAAGTGCGCAGACACTGAAAACTTCACTATACAAACTTTATTTAAATTTGTCACGACTGCTTATTTTGCATATAGGTACAAGTTTTTTATACCGATTTAATGAGAAAAAAGAGTTTCATAGACTCCCAATTATTTTGTTTACAGCCAAAGATCGAATGAATAAATAATACATTCTACTCTCGGTCGGGCCATTATTTTGGTCCAGTTGAAACAGCCCTCATCATTTATTTATTTTAATTGCCCCCAAAGGTCTGCCATGATCACATCAACATTGATTACTACATGCAAGTTTGTGGGAAATAATGGTTTCTCCACTGTTTGGTTACGGTGCAACTTTCAACGATTTTTTTGGCTTATCAGTAGGAATCATATGATCCTGATAACATTGTAGTAATTATGTGTGTTAATACATACATCGATAATGTTATCAGGTTGTTATTACGGTGCATTTTTTTAAGTTGATAAATATTGCTAGGTGTGGATGATGTGTGTAGAATTCGGTTAATTTGAAAAGGTGAGAATAATAGTTGTAATTTGACTGCTATGAGGAAAACAATGATATACTGTTTTCGTTGTTTGTTTTTTAAATTATTTAATTACCTTTCTTTAAAAAGTATTACATCATTTTAATTTTTGAGTGTTTCCGTAAATAGGATAGGCAACAATCATTTTAACTTAGTGGGTAAGCATTAGGCGACTTTCCCCTACTGCCACAGCAAATATTATGAAAACACATCTGAATTTATCTTTTCTTGCCAATCTAAATATAGATTACAGCTTTACTATTATCGTTTACACAAGAATGAATAAGTTCTACTGTTCTTTTATCCTACAAAATATTGTTGAATCATCACAATGTGCAACTTTTTATGGTAATTTTAAAGCGACCGAGTCCATGGTTGCTTAGTAGGTATTGTCATACATGCGTTGTATTAAACTGTGTAAAATATTTATGGTAGTAATTTCGTTCTATCGTTACATTATCAAACAAATTACCTGAATTATAATGAAGTGAACAAAACATGACTCATTACTAAATCTCTAGAAGTCACACCTTTTTGATAAATAAGACAATAGATTTCACAATTTTTTGCTAGAATTTACACATTTTTTAAGCCGGATCATTTTTTAGAGACAAAACGGAGACCATAACTGCAGGTCGACCCAAATATGGGTGCAATTCTGTGCAAGTAAGTGTTAACATTATTATCAGCCATAAATTAAAACGAAATCATGATTAAATTCCATAGTAAGTCAACGAAGATTGTAGTCCGTTGTAAAATGGTAAGTTTGAATTTCGCGCCTCGAGTTGACACTTGACGTTAAAAAATACAACATAACCTTCAAAAACTTTGTCATTTTTCAACCCATACAAGTCAAACTTATAGAACTTGAAAATTTGTCACTGCATCAAAATTCGTAATAATGTCCATTCGAACAAATTAGGTAAAGTCTCCGTGCGTTATCACAAAAATCAACAAATTCAGCCATAATCCCCGACGAAAATTCTAGAATAATCTCCGTTTTAGGTTCAGGTGTTCTAAAACAAAACTAGATAGTGTTTCAACTGCCGACGGGCCCGAAGTAACAGTGTTAGACGACATGTTTGCATGGGGAAGTACAATACATGGAGAATTGGGACTGGGGGGTATAGAAGAAGAACATATTTTCACACCAAAATCTCTTGAATGGTTTGAAGCTAAATCTGTGATTAAAGCTGCCTTAGGTGATAACCACACTCTTTTTCTAACGAAGGAAGGAAAAGTTTACTCTTGTGGAAACAATGATTATGGACAATTGGGCCATGATCAGCCCAGAAAACGGCCACGTATGTCTTTGTTTAGTATGTGCAATTTATGCTGTTATGTTCTACTATTAATTTGTGATCTGTTTGCTTTACCTTTAGCTGTTTCAATGTTCTCAATCATTACAAATATTCCAATTGTGATTCAGAGCATGACAGTCATTAAGAATCTTAACTAAAATTTAAAGAACAGTCAAAAACAGAGCATTTTGTAGAATTGGTCTCTGGACTAGAAGCTCATCCCATTGTAAATGTAGCCTGTGGTGCTATGCACTCCCTAGCGTTAAATCAATGGGGCCAAGTCTTCTCTTGGGGCTCAGATAGCTATGGACAATTAGGACACCAACTAGGGAGCACCCTTCAGCCAGTTCCAAAAATAATCAAATTGTTGGCTTCTCACCATATCGTGCAAATATCCGCGGGGCAAAGGCACTCAGTAGCGTTGTCAAATGGTAATAATCAGTTATACATAGGTAAAAATCTAAACCCTTTTTTATAGCCGGTGAAATTTTCGTTTGGGGTGGTAACGATTTTGGACAACTGGGATTAGGAACAGTAACGCCATATGAATCAACACCAACGACAATAACATCTTTGTACGGAATTCCAGTTGCGCTAATAGCCTGTGGAGCTAATCACACTTTCATGGTGTCTAAATCTGGAGCGATTTTTGGATGGGGTAATTTATTTGTTTATACATATTTTGGCCAATCAGAGTGTGGCATGTGCTGCTATCGCCTCTGATTAGTCAACTTTTAATTACTTAACAAAAGAGTTTGTACCTTTTGACCAATCAGAGTTAATCATGTGGCGGGAACCCACTTAAGTCAATTTTTTTTAGGTAAGAACGATCACGGTCAGTTAGGTCTGAACGACACTGCCTCCAAAAAATTCCCCACGCAGTTGCGAACTCTCCGAAACAGTCGCGTTCGCTACATCTGTTGCGGCGATGAGTTTTCCACTTTTCTAACTTTAGACGGAGGTGTCTTCTCCTGTGGTGCTGGAATGTACGGTCAACTAGGCCACGGCAACACCTCAAACGAAATTTTACCTCGTCAAGTAATCGAGTTTTATTGTCTCTACTTTATCTAAATCCCGCATTTCTAGGTATTGGAGTTAATGGGTTCTACCATCACTCAAATATCCTGCGGTCGCCAACACGCCTTGGCTTTTGTTCCTTCAAGAGGGCGTGTATACAGTTATGGTCTTGGCGGTGCCGGTCAATTAGGTCTTCGAAAACCAAGCAACGCTTCTACACCTCAAGTGGTTTTAGGACCGTGGGTTTCCCCCAGTGGTGTTCCAGTAGTACCAAACACAGCATCTACCAATACTGTAATCAAACAAATTTATGCGGGTGGGGATCACTGTTTCGTGTCTGTAACTGATAGGAAAGAGAAAATAACTCCGTCGGATTTCCGCGAGTACGAAGCTGAAAGTCAAATTTTAGTCTTAAATACATCGAAATTGAATAATTGTGTTAAAATTCCGACCAATGGGCAAGTGGATCAGGACACCATGTCGTACCTAGAAGTTGTTTTTAAAAGTTTGGCGTGCCTGAATGGATCATTTTTGAACAAAGGAGATGCTCATTATTATTGTACGAGCAAACATCATGGGGTGGATATGGCGGATGCTGAGCAGGCTTTTTCGCTGATTGCCAAGGTCGAAAACGGCACCATCAAAGAATTGGTAAGATCACAAATCTTTATTTATTTTTCTCAGTCGATTAATCATCCGAAAAATTCTTTCACTCGCTTAGAAAATCATATTTTATGCCAGTCAGGTATAATAATAATAGTTCGTTTTGTCACAAATCTAAAATTACCTCATTTTACGTTAGTTGTAACAATGTGGAGCCAACTTTCTGTCAACATAAATGTACCTACAATCAGTTTTTTATAACCAGAGTCGTTTCCAGATTTGGAACTCCATAGTTGATGACGTTTTGAATAAACTATCGTCGTCACCACCAGATGTGGAAACGTTGAGAATATACCTCGTTCTACCTCTTTATCATGAATTTTACAATCCCAAGCAGTACATCAAACTGCACAAGCCTTTTACAAGTGCTCTCTTAAAACTCGGTCCACAGGCAAGCAAAGTGATAGGGAAATGGTGGACCATGATGAGTTGTGATTACTTTGAGAAACTAATAGGCATTTTTAAATCTGTTGTTAGTTTTATACTGAGAAACCAGAAGATTCCAGAGAACAAAGTAAAACCAGCGAAAATGTAAAGAAAGAGTCTGATCCTCTTGTTTTAGACCGTTTTTTACGATGCTAGTCTCGTAGCCATGTTAGACGCTTTAGCATACTTAAACAAACTTAATCATAGTGTAGAAGGTTTAAAAGTTCCATACGATACGTTCCACATATCAGATTTGGTCGATTATCTGGACGTCCGCGTTGATTACGTACTGTGGCTGACTGACCAGAATGTAAGTTGGAAATATCCCCAAAATCTTACTGTATTGTAATATTCCAGACTGGAAAACTCTTTCTTTGTAATTATCCTTTCATTTTTGACGCCCCAGCAAAGACGCTCCTCCTAGAAACGGACCAGGGAATCCAAGTAAGTTGCCTTTTTCTCATTCTCTTTTAACTGTGGAATTTCAGATGCAGAAAGCGATGCAAACCGCCGCTCAACAAGCCTTCTTCACCATGCTTCTAAGACCTTCAGCCATCGGAAATATCAATCAATTTTTAGTGTTAAACGTGAGCAGGGAACACATAGTGAACGATGCTCTGAGAGAACTCAGCGACATCGAGGCCGAAGACTTGAAAAAACCACTGAAAGTTAAATTTTGCGATGAAGAAGCCGAAGACGCTGGAGGTGTGCGCAAGGAATTCTTCATGTTACTAATGAAAGAAATCCTCGATCCTAAATACGGCATGTTTAAGGAGTACGAAGAGACCAGAGCGTTGTGGTTCGCGGAAAATTCCTTCGAGGAGGAACCAGTGTATTTTCTTATCGGTAACGCGAAAGTTTGTGGTTGATTCGGACTTATCGTGGGTTTTAGGGATTATTTGTGGTTTAGCGATTTACAACTTTACAATCATCGACTTGCCGTTTCCTTTGGCTCTGTATAAAAAACTCCTGAGCGAGAATGTCGGCTTAGCCGATCTCAAGGGATTATCACCGACGATGGCAAACTCTTTACAAAGTCTTTTGGACTACACAGACCCTGATTTACAGTCAGTGTTCGATTTGTGTTTTGAAATCAGTAGAGTTGATTTCGGGGAATCCAGAACCGTCGAACTGAAACCCAATGGTTCAAACATCCCAGTTACTCAAGATAACAAGTAATTTTTAAACACCCCGTAGCTTGACTTGACTTATTTTTTTACAGAGAAGAATACGTGAATCTTTACATTGATTATATTTTTAATAAGTCTATACAGAAGCAATATACTGCGTTTCACGAAGGGTTTATGAAAGTCTGCGGTGGCAGAGTACTTCAGCTTTTCCATTCTCATGAACTGATGGCGGTGGTTGTCGGCAACGAAAATTACGACTGGCACGCTTTAGAAGAGGTAGCAGAGTACAAAAATGGTTACACTTCGTCGGATAAGACGATCAGATGGTTTTGGGAGGTGATACACGACATGCAGTTACGAGATAAAAAGAAATTCTTGTTGTTTTTAACGGGCAGTGATAGGATTCCGATTCAGGGGATGAAGGCCATTAAGGTAATTCCACTTTGTTGGTTTTCTCTTCTTATTTACTTTCTTTAGATTATTATACAACCGACTAACGATGACAAATTTCTGCCAGTTGCTCACACTTGTTTCAATTTGTTGGATTTACCAAGGTATAGTACCAAAGAAAAACTCAAGTATAAATTAATGCAAGCGATTCAACAAACGCAAGGATTTTCGTTGGTCTGATATTTCAAATTGTTACTCACGTTATTTCATAAACTTATATTTCCAGTGAGACATTTATTTATTGTATTGTTAACTTTTATATTTACAACAGGAACACTGTTATTTTTTCTGGTTATTTATGGAATGAATGTTTTATCACGGGGAAGTAGTTTGACTGTTTCCGTCGCATTACGCTTTTTACAAAGAACAAGCATGTCACATTAAGACTTCACGTAGAGTATATTTTTCAAGTGATTGTTGTTTGTCATTTGTTGATTTGTTATACACGTAAAATTCCAGCTTGTATATATTTTGTATGAATAAATCGAATTTATTTTTGCATCTTTATTTAAAGGGCGTACATGGTACAAATATAAATCATTTAACTTACATTATAAATAATTTGCAACAATAGCAAAGCTTCGAATCGAGTTCGATTAAAATCGCAGATTCGGCAAGCGGCTCAAAATCGTTAATTTTTTTTATTTTTTTTTACATAATAATTTATACATCTTGATTTGCTCTAAGGTCGTGTTAGTAATTTAGCTAATCAGTTCAGCATTATCACAAACGTAGCATAGTTATAAACTATTGAAACTACCAATTCAAAGTTTTGATAGTTGTTGCATAACACAAGGAGCGGTTTAGTACACCTGTCTGTTATCATAGAACTGTGTACCTGGAGGAGCTTTATAACCAGGGTAAGAACTATTAAGCGCGTGTTGTGCAAAGAAAGGACCGTAATCTTTTCTAATCAAGCGAGGCCTAAAAGCTGGCCCTCTTGCTAACGCAACGCGTTGTTCGTTTTCTTCTTCAACCTGCTTCTTTACGTTCTCTGGAGGCCATTTCAGGTCTCCACGCAGGTGTTTACCGCCTAAAAAATTACTTAAACACCACCACCACTACCGAAATTAAACATACCTTTTAAAGTCGCCGTGGCTGGTTGTGAAGTCACCAGCGGTGGAGGAGCTTGGCTAACTGGAGCCTGAGGACGAAGAGTAATGAGAGACGGCGGGGGTTCCACTTGTCTACCAGCCGAGTACGGAGCTGCCTGTACAAAGAAAACCGGACACGAATGAGGTACTGTCCACTTTTTAGAAATCGTAACAATCTAAACTATCGCGGTCAAAAACACTGGGCAAAAATGTGTATTTATGCAGTCGTGGTGGAATTTGAGCGGATATGACACGGAGGGCCTCCGGCACGCAGCTCGTTTCAAATCAGACTAAATAAATTTCAATCAAGTAATTTTTCACTTTACGGACATTTCGCGAAAAAAGGTCTTATGCAACATTTTTTTATTTTTATTCTTTAATCATTATTTTTCTGCCAAAAAAAGACGAATTGGTGCAAACACTTATCTACTGTACGTAACAGCGTTTAAAAAACTTCATAACATTGCTAACAAAACGATTCGCTTTCGGAGTTTCTTTGTACAGAAAAACCCATGTAAAACGGATCCTGTAAAAGCTGTTAATTCTTTATTCACTGCTACAAATTTTCTTAAAAACAATTAGGAATTCTTCAGAAAACAAGTCAAACGCCGACTGTCTTGCTTATTTTGTTTACCTCGTATTGTAATTTCACCTAATATTTTAGGTATTTTTTTTTTAATGGCTACCAAGAATTTTGCTTCGGAATAAAAATTTAGATATCGAGAATTCAGGGGCAACGGACAAGAAAATCACGTTGACTTTAAAAAAAGAATAAAAAGAAATAAATCGAGTTCAAGAATGTGATAATTTAAGTGTTTAACACTTTATTAATAACTCAATATAAATACGAAAAAGCGCAATTTTATCATCTGTTAAAAAATAAAAACCGGTTTAACGAAAAATAGTTTGTACAGTCGCAAGCCAAAATCGCCGAAGGTCTTGAATATCAAAATTTTAAAGCTTCTTTCTAAAACAAAATGTAGAGAAGCCGACCATCTATGTTGGAATTAAAAAAAAAATATTTCCATAAAATGAAAAACTGTCGAAAACGTCCCTTGCGATTTCGTTTTATACAGGTTTCACTGTACTTTTCTCAATGTTTGCAGTTATGAAGCGCGTTTCGCCCACGTTTAATAAAACGCTTTACGTTATTTGCTTGCTGAGTCTCGATGGTTTACAACAATTATAAATCTTCAACGAAGTTAGTTTCATCTGTTGGCAAAAGAGATGACCATTAATCAGCATTACTAAGATTTCGTAAACATTTACATGGTTAAAATAATGTGTAAGACGCCAACTTTGTCAGTGGTATACCCCTCGTGTCATCCAAACAGATACGGTAATATTTTCGTGTCCAATACAAATTTATGAACATACACCAAATGCATAAATATAACCACACGTTCTTCCAAATTCAAAAATACACCATACCTGATTTGTCGCAGCCAGAGACGCTTGAGGAGATTGTTGACTGAAAATTTGATTTTGCGGTTGATACTGTTGAGGGGGAGATTGATATTGTTGGGGAGGGGGTTGGTATTGCTGGGGAGGAGCTTGATATTGTTGAGGAGTTTGATATTGTTGGGGCTGCGGGGCTTGGTATTGTTGAAAGGGAGACGCTCGTTGTTGTGGCGGAGGAGTTTGATACTGGGGAGTCGGGGAGTGCACCGGAGCCCAGGGTCTTGCAACAGGGGCTGCACGGAAACCTGAGGGACTCTGATTGGGTAAAGGAGAGCTCGAAGAAGATGGGGTTCCGTTAGAAATTTCGAGAGGTCTCAAAGGTTGACGCTGGGAAGGGTTTTGGGGCACCTGCTGAGCAGGAGTGTAATTATTCTGCAAAGTGGGTGATTGAGAGGAGTACTGGGGCCCACCCTAATGATAAAAATACTTCATGTAAAAAATCGGCATTTGAAACGTGCACAGGCATTCCGACAATATTAATGTGGGAATACCGAAGCAAACACCTTTTCCTGCAACCCTCTTGTTAACGCATTTTTGTGCAGAAGCAAAAGGGTGCGGAAAAGTGAGTAATGCAACAACATGCGTGTACTTACTTGTGCGTGTGCTGGTGGTTGCTCGGAGTAGTTTTCGCCTTCGTTTGGAGGAGGCCAAGCCACTCTTTTAAGACCTGTTGAAAAATTGCTGTTAAGTCGTGGGTAAATGCAACTAGCTGCTTAAAATAAGTTGCCAACTCAACTAAAACTTATTTATCGATGTTTAGTCGCAAAGAGTACAAGAGTAACTGCCAAGGACACAGAGTTAGTGTTCTTTTGCGAAATTAAATTGGAAACTACTTCGATAGGTGTATTAGCGATAATTCCACCGAATCCGGCAATAAAAATATTTATAAACTACGTCGTGTATCACATGAACGTTGCTTAATATTTGTGTTAGCATTGGCCGAAATTCAAAATTTAATTAAAGCTACTTGCTCATGTACGAAGAGGTGTTTCTAAAAGTGTAGTTTTGGCGAACATAACACCTACTTTTGTTAAGTTAAATATTTAGACCAAAAGTGTAGTGTCTAAATAAAAAATTAAACGCGGGAAACCACCTACCTAGGTGCGAATTTAGTTACAGTTTTGTGAGAGCACACTGTTACCTACTTGGAAAGTGACTTAAGTACACTTGGTCACGTTAGTCACGTAATAACTACAAAACAACAAAAATCAGTGACGAAGTGGCTCATCCCCAATTGTAGAGGGGATGACGCGCACACTCGGTACCTGGTGTAACGACGTCTTTGAATGACGATCTTTGATGAGTCTTCTGTTCAAATTCTGGAGGTGGCCATTTTATTTGGTCTCGAAGGGGTCTACTATAGCCGATACCTGAGAAATTTTGTTATGCTGACTAATTTGGAGGTGGTATTAATCATCTGGCTGAGACGTTCACTCATAGAATTATAGTGAAGTAATAATAGCAAAGTGATGAAAATAGAAAATTATTTATTGGAACAAAGTCTGAATAATGCTAAGAAACATCTGTTCAGACTTCATTTGGAGCTGATGAGGCTTATGAACGCGATTACTCATTCCTGAAGTCTTCGGAAATGCAAAAATGTGCTCCAAAAAATACAAAAAACAAAATTTGAGCGAAAAATAGAGCTGAGCACTTTTTCAACCTTGTAGAAAATAGATACAAGGCGTAGTCATCACACGAGTACCTTGATTAAAATAATAATATCAAAAATAACGGCCAGAAAAATATATTGTTGAAAAATTTATTATTAAAGTGATTTTTTTTTCAAGTACTGAGTGACAGGTTTTTCGGGGCGCTCGCCAAGATTTTAACATTTATTTTTCAGCAAACGTCCATTTCGCGAAGTTGTTAGAGCTATTAATTTAACAAGTTTCCTAGCGAATGGGAACAAAAAAGGTTTCATTGTCTTACCTCTTTACTTTTTTGGAAAAAGTTTTAAAACATCGGAAAAGAACAAAAATATATCGACAATTACAGCAAATTACTAAAACATTTTAGTGTTCTTTTAATGTCCATTTTGAGAAATTAAATACGAAAATGATGCAAGGAAATCTGGAAACCGAGCGAACCAAGACACTTTTCACGAGTCTCTTCTATTTTTTTTAGCTTCTACATCTAGAAATACATTAATGTCAAAAAAGGACTCTAGCTCGACATCTACCTAAAAGGGGTATTAATCTTCAAACGTATTAAACAGAAAATCCCAAACTATTGTTATTCCAGCAAATTTTGTTGTTTGTATTTCGTAAATGCATTCATTGAATTCTGTTAAGAGAAGTAGCGCATTATGGAAGTTAGTTACACCACAAAACAAAATCTTACTAGGCGACTGGCCACTCCTCTGCCTTTGCTCTTCTTCTTCTAACATTCGCAGGACGGCGGAGTTTTGTAAATTTGTCGGTTTTCCCGCAGCCGGGTTATTGAAATTAATTCTGAAATGAAAACATATTTTCACCACCAGTTTTTCCACCACGAAAAAATTAAGTACCTATCTTCTACTAAGTAACTCATCGTTGTTTATTCACTAATCGTTTAAAAAAAATAAGTCTACCGCTACAGTTGCACGCTGCACGACCGAACGCAAATCATACACTGAAACTCGTCCGAAACGACCTAAATGAAGACATATCTTCCGTCGCTTTGGGTCTTAGTGTCATCACATAAATCTACATTTACGCACACTCTGAATCACTTTACTCAAAATACATGTTCCATTGATCTCTGAGTTTATGTCTCAAAGGCTCAGAAAATGGTAAGTTCCTCAAAAAAAACAAAATTTTTGGCAAGTTCAGAGAAACTTGTGACGATTGAAACAAAGGATCGTTAACAGTGAGTATGTCAGTGCATGACTTGCGAGTTTTTTTCTAATAAATTGGGGTAATTAGGAAGCACTTTCATTCCATTTCCTATATAAATGTGACCAGTGAACTCTGGAGGTTTCAGTTGCGGTTTTGTTGCATTGCTTCGCATCGCCAAAGCTAGTTTAAAAATAGATTCTCATCTTTCACTCCATTTTCCTCAAAATTTGTTTATGTGCACTTTTATTGTTTGCTGGAGGAAACCTCCAAACACATGTGTTAAAATGTCGGATGAAATATTATGTCCATGTGTTTGCTCCCCAAGCCAGAGATTTTCTATCAATTCCAAAAATGTTGGCAATAAGTGCAGATAAAAACGTGTTTTCCGCATCTATTTGATTAGATCTCTATGCTCCAAATCTACGTTATTTTAAACCTAGCATACCTCCCTCGCCCACTTTTGTCTGAAAAACTTCCAAAATAAAAATTTTCAGGCGCAAAATATGTCAATTAGGATTTGCTATGTTGAGAATGAGGCTGTTGGAATGTATAAGTTTAAACTTCGAGAAGAAAATACCTGTTTGGACGCCCGCCAAATCGGTGCTTGTGTAATTGTTCAGCGAATTATAAAATTAATAATCTTACCCGACTGCTCCATTTGATAGAATCTGTGACTCTCTTTCGATGACTTCTCGGATATTTTGTTCGGAATACAAACCGATGGGAGAATTGAACTGTTTATTGACTAATCTCGCCATTTTTACGGGGGACTCGTTCTTTCGCTTCTAAACTACCTGAAAAAAAAAAACTCGACTGAAATTCCAGAGCTTAAAATAAGTCGTCGATTCAACACGTGGGAGAAACAAATATCAATCATTGATTGATGCTTTCAGTGCGTTAAAAATAAAAACCCGAAAATCTGTAGAGCACTTCAGCGAAGTTTCATTAGCTGTTTATGAAGGAAAGTAGAGATTTCGTAATGAAACTATTTTGGTAACGAGATAATCTCTTATCGAGGACAAGAATGGAAGAATGCAGGAGTCAATGGCGGGTGTTTTCAGGAAGTTCACTTCGGGTTAGTTTATAGGATCCACATGTTTATTTAACATCAAATATCGGATTCCAAAACAACTTGAATCGGTCTAATATTAGTTGACCTAGGATGATTCAGAGCGTTTTTTAATTGCTTTGATTTAGCGACGATTTGTCTCTGGTCACGACCAATTGCCAAAACTTTGGAAATTCTGAAAAATCTCCGAGTCATACTTATTTATAACAGGTAGAGGCACTATTCTAGTTGTTCGGAGTCTAATTATATTCTAACAACGTTAATCATCAGCTGCCAAATCAATTGTTTTGTAGACAATTAGAATGAGTCAGATGAAGTTCTGGCATCGTCTATAAAGCGAAAATCTGAGAACAATTATCCCGATTAAACCACAGGAGATTATTGGAAATCGTAGCTAAAATGACTGGTGAGTCTATTAAAAGATGACCCACGTCCGCGATACTTAAAATATGCTGTTTCTAGGACAAAATTTCAAAGTTTATGACTACATGTCAAGTTCTAATTTTCCGGTCATATTACTGCCCCAGACACAAAGAAACGATTTTAACGAAATAATTAAATTCAGGAAATTGCATCGATTTTGGATTTACAACACCAAGTCGTTAGTAAGTGAATTTAATAGCCAATGCAGGGTTAAAAATAAATGATGAGTACTGATTAAATTACGAAATAAGTGAAAAATGTTGAGCTAAGACGAGATGCAGATACCTGAAATATTCGTTGCCGCTTTTCAGACGATCGCAGGGATAAACTGGCAAAGCGATGCTATACGTAACCCACACTCCTATAGAGGACAAGCGGGGGGTTATAACGTAACTAAACGCCAAAAGCTTCAATAACAATCAACAGTAGTAGATTTATTCTTTCTGCGAAATCGGACGTTTTGCAAAGGACCCCGCCAGCAACTTAAAATTTTTCATTATCATGTCTACCACGCAACATCAACAAAGTTAATTATAAGTACACCTGTACATAAAATGGTAATTATTTCGCAGCTAAAAATAGGAAATTGGACCGCTAATAATATTTTCAATAGTTCGTGCGTGGACACCATACGCATGTTATTTTTGATTCTTTTACGTCGATTCGATGAAATAAATTTTCCGACTGAGCATTTTCTAAATTTTTTGTCGACAGCAAACAAAGAAACTGAGTCCAACTAATTATTTTAGATCTTAGTGACTCACTTTTTATCCTTTATTTTTGTTTGTATTTTTAGCTAGTTAATGACACACTTATCAGTGTTTTTAACTTGATACTATTCCAGCAAGAAAAATCGTTATTGCTGTTTATGCATTCCGAGCACATTCTCGAATTGCGACAAAACGCAATGGCAATTTTCCAGATTACGTTTTAGACGTATTTGAAGTTTTACAATAGATTTGCACGTATTCTAAGGTTCCAAAAATATTTTTTTGCTATTTTTAGAAAAGAATTTTGTGTGCAACGGACCGCGATATGTTGCACAAAATCACTTATTTTTAAGGTACCATGTGATTTACTCCTGAAAATACACTTGTGGGAAGCGTCAACGTTAAACTACTTCCAGATGGAAATTAACAGTGATCCTCAAGCTATTTTTGCTGGATTCCGCGGTATTTTTAATAAGAGAAAGTTGACGATATGGTGGATGCGCCGGGAAGAGCAAGTACAGAAGGCTTGTTTTTTTTACATATCGGCAGCACTGACATTTCCCCGACCTTTCAAACCAAACATACTACCAACCGATTTTAAACGCCAATAGCCGCTTGAATATAGTTTTTTTGATTCCATGGTATTTGATTATTTTATTTAATTGTTTGCTAAAACAATTTATTTGCACAAGAGCTGGAAATGTAAATCGAGGTCATTCACATATGATATAAATTCTTGTTAAAATTGGAGTGATAGTTTATTTATTGATACGTACGTTTACAATTAATATCCTGTTTATCTCAACCTGTCAATAACATCATTTCTGAAATGATGGCAGTTATTAAGAGTATCGCCAAAAATTCTTGTCTAAGGAAATATGCAAATAGCCTGTTCTCTAAAGAATTAGACAAATAAACAGAAAAAACGAGGTTTAGTGGGGCCGATTTTTTTACACGTTGGCAGCTTTGTAGTAACAGAGCTACCAACGCATTTTGTAATTCCGCGCCTATCGAGGACACGTAAACGTAACAATTGAAAACCAGAAAATTAGTGTTATTATTTTAATTATTTTATTTTTGTAAATGGTTTAGTACACTGACTAACTAATACGTCTTTAAAGCTAAGGTTGATGCAGTGTCTGCTTGTGATGCCGCCGTAAAGACGACTTATCCGTGAACGATCTATCACAGTCCCTACATTTGAACGTCTTGCCAGTGTGAGTAACTAAATGTCGACTCAATCCCGACGCATGACAGAACACCTTCGGACAGATGGAACAATAATGCAGATTAATATCGTGTGAAATGTCAGTCATATGAGTTCTCAGATGGATCCTCAATGGTTCTCTCTGTGTAAATCCTTTATTGCAATGCGTGCAGTTGTACGGTTTCTGCCCCGAATGCGTCATCAAATGTCGATACAAAATCTCCTTTTGTGCAAAACTCTTCTGACAGATTTCGCACTGGAACGGACGTTCGCCGGTATGAATTCTTTCGTGGCGTACCAAAGCCGAACGAGTAGGGAACCACTTTTCGCACATGCCACAACTAAAACCTCTTTGCTGCATGTGGACAGAAGCGTGCCTTCGTAGTTGAATTCGACGAGCGAAAGACTTGGGGCATTGAGGACATTTAAAGATTTTTAACTCGCCGTCTTCGTTTAATTCGGGCATTGCACTAGAGGATTGCTGAGATTCGGCCTCTTCTTCCGTCATTAGCTCCATTATGATGACGGAGCCGTCTTCTGTTGTCACCTCGACTTGGGTGGACTTGCCTTCGCTGGACATTATCTTCATCTGGAGCTGCCCAGAGGCGTCAAAACCTGGAAGAATCTTGATGATAATAAAAGGTCTAAGGGATAAGAACAAGGTAATAATAAAAACGATTATTTTGAACGAAAAACCGCGGCAGTTCCCTCTGCCGGCCGTTCATGGCAACTAGAGCAGTTTTCTTTAATCCTTGGCGAAGAAAACAACTTTTTGCACTCGTTACATAAATAGCGCAGCTACTGACCTGGGTGGGTTGCAAGAGTCGCTTTAACAGCGTCAGCGATGGCATCGTAGCTCGTGTCCTCAACTTCTTGTCCGCCTTCATCAACAAAAATAATTCCTTCTCCTTCCGGTTCATCTACTTCCATAACTTCTCTTTTCAAAGACTTCAAAGTACAGGCATCTTTGTTGATCAGTTCAGCATCTGCAGGTAAAGTGATGCTTTCAGGATCATCTTCAGGCTCTGGTTCTGGGTGGATGTACGCCACTTGTGCCACCCCTACTAAATCCTCCTCAGTGCTTGGTTCCTCAGGTTTTCTTACAGCTTGTTTTTCAGTGCTGGAGGTTTCCTCAGTCGAATTTTCGGTGTCTTCGCTAACAGATAAGTCAACATCACCCATCTTCGCTTGGAGACTCTTTAAATGTTGCCGTAATTTCGTGTCTGAGTTTTCGCATTTTTTCCGAAAATTGTACGATTTTTCTAATTGAAATTTGCAAGGGTGGCAGATTTTATCCGGTAATCCGTCACCTTCAAAAACCTAGGAAAAAAATTTAAATTAAAAGATACCTGCAATTGCCGGCAATGAAAATACGGGATTTGTTTTCTCACCTCGAGAGCAACACACGCCATTATTCTAAGGGTGAGAGGGATGGGTTCTTCATTACTGAAAATGGGCACTAATTCATCCTCTTTCGTCATACATAATCTACACAATTCGTTCAAGTCAAGAATTACGTCTTGCGCTTCTCCTGATTTCTTCCGACTGTAAGTTTTCATTTTTGTTGTTAAAATATGATAAATCAGAGATCTACCTCGTCGTGCTCACTACTTTATCTTTAATTTCAAAATGGCGACGGCTTGGTTGGTAATCGAAGCGACCGCAGCGCCTGATGGGAACTATGATTTTGCGCGCGCAGTTTTCATTATTACCGATATTTTTACGACGACATCCGCAGTTTCAAATTCTTCGACGTAAAAGAAAAGAAAAGGAGAGGACTTTTATGCGATATTTTTGTCTTATTTTTATTACGTCCGGTTGCAGCGAGCGGAATTTAAACTCGACCAGTTTGACATTTGTAAAATTTGTATAATGTAAATATGACTTTTTGTTAAATGTCGAGACGGCCATCAGTGGCGTCGAATGCAAAATTCATTTCGGGGCAAAAAGCTCAAATTATGGAGAGTTTAAATAAAATACAGGCTGTTCCAGAACTCGTGACCCATAGAGTAAGCGAGGGTGCCAACAGCAGTACTGATGGTAAATTTTAAAACAAAAATTGATTAAGTTCAATAGTATTCGAGAAATGATAAAAAAATAAAAACCAATCCCGGAAGCTTATTCTAGAGATGGAGTAAAATATCCTAAGCAACGAAAGGGTAATGTTCATCTGACCAATGAATGTTAGATGTGTTTCAAATACTGTTTTTCTTCGGGATTGACTACCGTTTTTTTGTCTTAACTCGATTATTTTTTTGAGCTAAAAAATTTTTGTTTCGAAATTTTGGCTCAGAATTGTTACCTCTATAATTTCTCTGGGTCACGACTTCTGGGACATTCTGTATAGTGTGACTTAAATAATCGAGAGAAAGAAAAGAAAAAAAAATCAAATAAACGAGAGTTTAAAGACAAACAGACAATAGTCGGAATAAACAAACCAATCAGAGAAAAGAGTGTTAAATCCACTAACTCGAATTTGAAGAAATATCGTAAAACTTATGTTTTATAAGCTATGAATTCTTCTGGTGAAACAGATTTAAGCTACAACGAAACTTCGAAGAACCCTTTATTAAAAGAATAAAAAAAATGTACATACAGTCGGTTTAATTGTAAATGTCCACCCAAGGTCATCAGTTTTAAAATTTTCATCGTGTAACTCGTTCCTGTTACAAATGTGCATTGGTGGTGGTGGGATTTGGGGTACAAAAGACGATCGTGGAAGTTCTGTCAATGTAATCGAAATTCAATTTGTTTGTTACCGTTTTTAAACAGCAGTCCCATCTGAGGGAAATTGAACTTCACTTGGAACAGGTTTAAAGGCTCGCACTAATTAATAACTTAATTTTGATGTTTTCATTTTATTTCAGTTTTCATGTCAAAATTGACAAATGTCTCCAGGGGACAACCATGTCAAAAAAATAACTGTCAGAGTGGACACTTGCAACCTAAACCAACTGTAAAATCTGATTTTAAAGCTGCATTAGAATATTTAAGATTGATTTCTTGTGTGCCCACGCGAGGAACTTAATAAAATTAACGAGAGTTCGGGAGGGAAAAATTCAAATTATAGGAAGTTCTTAATTTTATTTCAAATTAACGAGTGGACCAAAATCCATTGAAATTTTTCAATTTATCGAGAAAAATCTAGGGGACTGGAAAAAAACTTCAAATTATCGAGAGTCTACTGTATCAACATGCCAAAAAACACAAAAACTGAAAATTTCTTTCTAAAAAACAGAATTTTAGGCCGGTTCTGGCTAAACTAGTTGGAACCGAAAAGCTGCTACAAATGCGGCCTCTTCCAACTGCCTTCCTGCAACAATTAAAGTTTTTCAAACTGCAAATTTGGCGGTGCCGTGCATCTTCTGCAACCTCGTGACTGCAGCTTTCCCTAACTTCGTGAAGATGTCGCTAGTGTTCCAGTTTGTCGCTCTGGTGGCAAAACTGCTGAACTAAACAATGAATAATTTAGCTGATTCTTGACAATTTGTTTTACGATAAGTTGTCGTCTCGTGTGTGGAAGGGTGTGTGCCCATTAAAAAACCGCGTGTGCTACTTAATGTGGTGGCAACAAGTGTGTTAACCTTAGGAAAATCCAATTTTTTGTAAGTACCAACTTGTTGGGAATAAATGTCAACGTTTACAAAGACGCTGCTGCAACATCACTGCTACAAACAAGTACCGGTACTGCTTTGCTCAAATGCTGACCTGTAACTATTGTTTTTGCAGTTTTACCCTGAAATTTTCATGCTTTTCTTGTGAAATTCAGCCAGAAATGGACACATCTTGAGGAGTGTGATGTGGTAATTTAATTAGGACATGTGGAGCCAACAAAACACTCCACATTCCTCAATAAGAGTTCTTTCAATGAGTCAGGTGGCGTACCATGATCTATGTAAATTTAATCAACATTTGCATAGAAGATGGTGCGGTAAAGTCCACTTTCTGGGTGTTAAAACACGTCATTTTTACTTAGCACCACAGATAGTTCCAGTTTTTTGTAACTCGGTTCTCGTTGTTTCAGGTTTTCTGGTTCTAGACAAGACTGCAATCATGCCTAAATCAGTAAGTATTCCCATAATTTTCGTATTTATTTAAATGCTAATCGGTAATTCCATGTCGACGCACCACACGGTAAAAACACCTGTTGATTGGTAATGGTTGTGAAAGTTTCTTTTCTCTGTCAACCTATCTTTAAATCGATTCAATTTGCCATTTTCAATAATGTTCGTCATTTTGCCCTCACATAACATGCTTTTAACGATCCTAATGAAGTGAGTCATGGTATTTTATGGGTTTGTATTTTTACGCCATTTTATACATGGGTGAAACCATATCGCGTGCATTGTTTTTTTTTTCATTAATTCTACTTTTGGAATGTGGGGTGAGGTCACATTTGGGTTGATGAATGGATAGAGGTTTTGGGGCTTCAAAATTTTCACTGGCAAAGTGTCACCTTGTAAGGAATTCAATGTTTTTTTTATTACGCTCAAATGAGTAATTTTCTGAGGTAAAATGATCTCATCTTTGAAGTAACTTTCGATGCAGGAGCTGCAAGGTGGAATCGTGACTGGAGGATATACGAGCAACGAATAAATTCATTTTTCTTTGATAACACTAATACCGTTGTCATCGGAGGAATTTCTTTGAGGCCGAATTCGCCTAATTAATTTCATAATTTCTGGCCCATTAGGTCCTGTAATTAACGACTGTAAACTAAGATAAGCTCATTCTTGAGTTACTTGCCCGTCTCTTTGTTATATTCTGACTTATTTTTGAACACTGAGTTCGGTTTATTGTCGTAGTTCCATTGTACTAAAAAGCCTGACAAATCTGCATCCATAAAAATTGCAAACCTCTGGTTAAGTTATCCTGTCTCAAAATCTCCCCATTTGTAAGCTGTGGGCTACTTTCTATTGTCTACGTCTTCCTTTCTTGGTAAAATAAGAGTATGACCATTAGAACGGAATGAAGCAACAAAAGTAGAGAAATTCGTTATCAAGGAATGCAAAAAATGGCCTTTGGATGATCATTCCTTTTGATACGCATGTTTTTTTCATAATAAAATTAGCAAAAACCGTTGTTTTTTTACTTTTTGTGTAGTCGTGCAACATCTATTGTTGATACCATTATTTGGTACCTTATCGTATATTTGACGAACTATATTAGAATTAGAAATCGTGAAAAAAACAATGAATTTAATACTCCTTATCTAAGGTATTTGTCCGTTATCTCGATACGTATAATGACATAATTGTTCTCACATCGAACAAGCAAATCTATTAAATAAAATTATAGATTAGATGATTAGAAGGACGATTCATTGCTAATCGGTGGTTTTGGGCTTATCAGGACAATGCACTTTTATTATTTGCCTGTGCATTTCTTCCTTCAGAAGCAAGGAAAATATCCCAGAAATAAGCAAAAAATCAGTAAAACTGACAAAACCTGAACTTTTACTTTCGCGAGATGAAAAGTTGTCTTCGTGGATTAGCAACTCAGATTAAGATTAGCACGGACATCTAAAGTGTTATCTAGCAGATAGCATTTAAATAGACAGAAAACTCCTCATATTTGAATTTCACCTGATAAAAGATAACTTGAGGAATTTCTTGTAAAAAATATTTGTCCTGGACTTTCCTGATTTTGTTTAGTGAAGGTTACAGTTCATAAATAATAATCAAAGTCTTCTACCCACATAACTTTATATTAAAAATGTTGAAATTGGGTTATTTACATAGGGCGGACGTTTTAGTGCTGTTGGTGTAGACGTTTGTTCAAATAAAGGGATTGTGTTGTCGGCACCAGTGAAGAAGTCTCGGATTTTTGTGTGCTTTCAAAAATTCAGTGCCCAGTTCTGCCCGTCCGATATTGTCGATACAGTGCATGCATGTTTAAAATGTGCGCTCAATAACTCTAAAAATACTGTTAAATTAATACCTAGCAATAATTTCAAGACATAAATGAGATTCGAACTTCGGACTATAATCAACTTTATGAGGCGAAGCAGTCGTTATTTCACGAAACGTCTGGACTTTTCATGTAATGTTGTATTAGATCCACACATCCAGACTTGCTTTGATTTTTTACTGCACCACTTGAAAGATAAATTGCGAGATTTCATATAACTGTCGTTTTATCTACTATTTTGAAGATAATTTTCATTAGCATTTGGTGCTTTTAAGTGGTTGTTACGTCTGGATATCTGACTGTTTTAAACTTCCCGTTTCAATTCGATTAAAATTTCGTTGTTGTATATAATTATCGGACGTGACGATTCTTTGCTTCAGCTCATGCTGTGAATAGTGAATGCTGCAGGTGTTCTCAAATTGACGATAAATTGGATATAATAATTGAAAATATTTCAATGAACTAAAATCTGACGGATCTTCAAGATTATGATGTATTCCAATCACCGTTCCTGAAAATATTCGAATTTGCTTTAAGTTATAATTGATCATTCATAATATCGTGGTTTATGCTCAGATTGGCATTCTCTCCAAATCTTACGTTCCACTTCTATCGCACTTGTTTGTTTTGTTTCTTTTTGTTCACATTGTTTTTCATTCCTACTTATTCAACAAATGTCAGTTACGTAATTCGGCAGTTGCAAATAACAATACGAGTTCACACAGTAGATTTGTGACTACTGAAAGTGTTGCATTCAAGGTAGTCATTTTGTTTTGTATGGAAACCACTCGACCTCATCTTATCCATTCATCTAAGAATGAAAGAAACTTGATTTTTTCATTGTTTTGAATCTCGATGACAGTCTTAATCCTATTTCTCAGGAATGTCTCCTGTATAGTTAAAAAGATGAAACGGCAATTTCCGACTCATATAAAAATTACGGTGTGTGGCCACGGATCAAAATTTGCATCCAAATGACCGTGCATACACAATTGCATTGTTCCACTAATCGTTATTAATTAGAACATCAATACCAGTGTCTGATTTGAATACCTTGGAAAGTGCGGTCACCACATCTGATCTACTAATAAGAAAAGATCACTTACTGCTCCAAATGTCATTGGGACCGGACAGTAAAATCAATCTCCACACTCTAGTTTCTGTGACAAAATTAGTACCATCGGTCAAAATTCACATGTTTCTAACAATTGATCGATTCTGTTTACAGACAGCTTAAAATAAAAGTGATCATATAACAGGTGCTGTGGCAACATCTGCCCCTCTATCGCTTTGCTCATGCCCACACTTGATTCATAATTCGAATGGTCTACGTATACTACCATTGGCGCATTCATTCATTTGACGGTTTGTTTCACCCTGAAACTCAACGGTCGAACCGGCGGATCGGCGTTTTCTACCAGTTGGTCGAGTGGTACCGCGATTGTGATTAGTGTAGTAGTACTGTGAGGGTGTTTTTTTCCCAAAATGGTTTCCAGCAAACTGGTAATTCTTCTTCTGTTTATTTTAATTATAAGTTGCGTTTCCTTCAGTTCTTTGCACGGTTAAAGTAGAGAAGTCGACGGTTAGAGTACTCGTTGATGCAACGGCTAATTATGCCTCAAGATGAGTCACGGTAGACTTGAGATAAGAAATAATAATTTTTAATTATGATTAGTTACACCCACTTATAATAACACAACGAAACTTGTCTGTGAATTTTGCATTCTGTCGGATAATTGTGGTTTCTAGTACGATCAACAGGATATCCAAGTTACATCACCGGTATATTTTGAAGACACCTTGGATCTACTCTTTTAGGATTGCATTGATATTGTCGACTCATCAGACAAAATGAAAATTGATAATGTTCGTAAATTGTAATTTTCATAACGATAGCACACGTCTAATATTTTTGTGATGGCCTTGTGACGTAAAAGAATTATGTATATTAGTACTGGTGAGGCGCTAGTCAACCAACAGTAATTTCGATATGTAAAAAATAACCAAAGCACACAGTACAAGGCTTATTCGAAATACTCGATAAATAATTATGCATATTTGCTTATCAGTGGATTGGAAACGTAATTGTTGTTAATATTTTAGTTAACTTGTAGGATTTGGTTACTATATTAACAATTTTACCTGTTGAGATATGTTATCAGGAACTGTGATGGATGTATGGAACAAAGTCATGTCGTAATGGGAACATTTTTGATTACGAGTTGTTTAACCGTGGGGAAATATGGAACATTTTTGCATTGAAGGTTAAGCTTCGTGAAGACTAAACAATTAAAATATTACCTACTTACATGAAAACACTGCTTCAACCAACCTAATAGTGTTGCAAATATTTTGATATCTAACATAAATGTTCTTATATAACTTCGGAAATGTTTATCGGTATCGTTAATTAGCTGTGTTTATTCTGGAACTGATTACAATGTTATTATAACGCAAACGTGTTCTTGTGGTGATAACTCCAAGACATGATGTGATACACTTCACAATATCCTTAGTTCTTGTCTGTGTTGTATTTGCCTTCTGTGATGAAACTTTTTAAGCCTAAAAACATGTATATTTTGAAAAAGAAGTATTGCGCGGAGAGCAAAGTATGTTTCAATTTTGGGTGTCTCTAAAGTGATTTTTTTTTTTTCTAGATGAACGTGAGGGTGACCACCATGGATGCGGAACTCGAGTTCGCAATCCAACAAACAACATCCGGAAAACAACTCTTCGATCAAGTAGTTAAAACTATCGGATTGAGAGAAGTTTGGTTCTTCGGATTACAATACACCGATTCGAAAGGAGATTTGACGTGGATTAAGCTATACAAGAAGGTAGGGAATGGAACGAAGCACCTGCTTAGCCCTAGATAGTAATAGCGGAATCTCCTTTTCCCTGAACGCTCTGATTGCGTAAGACCTCGTATTATAGTCAAATATTTTATCGTTGTAGAGTAGGCGTTTGATATTCTTGGTATGCGATAACTTTATCACCTCCAATTGTACTTTTATAGGTATGATAATCGAAGATTTTGCTAATTATTCCGACGCAGCTTTAAGATGATCTCACTTTTATTGTTCGCTGGTACGGATGTCTGCTTTAATTTGTTGTCACTGAATAGTTTTTTATCTCTCGATGGCGGTTGCGAATTTAGTGTGGTCGGAGACATTGCGTCATTGTTAACAAAAGTCGTGATTCACATCTGAATATGTAATCTATCCAGTGACGGTTAACTGGAGAAATTCGTTCGTGGAAACGATAAAAAACCGGAAAAATGTGAAAATTTCGTTCCACGTCGAAGCATATCGGAACAATAAATTAATATAATCATTGTTTTTCTTTAGTTGCAAGAATTGACCTAACGTCGCCAGAGCGCGATAAGAACTCTGTTGTACTTGAAACAAACTCATTTTTCAAGTTCGAGAATTAGTTATTTTTAAATTGATTATGTCAGAGGTAAATTTTGCCACCTGTTGTAGGCGTAGATCGACCTTTAAGGTCACCTGTTGTGTGCCAACACGAAAGCAAAATAAACGTAATGTTTACTTTATGTATCAAATTTTCAGAAAATTTAATTAATACGGTTAGTCATGGCATTTAGAATGAATAGTTGAGGATTTAAGTCATAAACCTGTATGATTCAGAAATTTGGTAACTGCTCTAAATGATTCTGTTTGTTTTTGCCTTTTAATGGCCCATAATAACACTATTTAGTGGGAAAAGCTTATTGACTCGAGTGGAAATTGTGTGTAACTTTTATTTTAATGACTTATATTGTATGAATAAGTGTCAATGCCAATAAAACCATCATTCTTCATAAAGTTGAACCAGGTATGGGTCATGGTGAGACCGCCGACATACTAGTTGTCTTCGCCATAACAGTTGAAGGACTTTGTAAACAGTTTTTTGTAATGTAAAATCGTATTTGTCATGTACTCAGTTTTATTGATTTTATTACGAGTAGAAAGTAGTCTGAGTAAAAGGAATTTCCGATCGGAGCTGTACAGTAACTTAACATTAATTAATGACATTAAGATGTGTGTAGAATTTGAAGATCAACGAAGAATCCAGTCGTAGCTTGAGATACACTAGTCATAGAAATATAGTCTTTTACATTAGCACTCGGCAGTGTATAAAATCTTAGAAATCCCGCTAGTTTCGGCAGAGTTCAATGAGATGTTAATGATGATTTGTTAATGCCCATGCAGCAGGAATCGATATTTAAACGAAGTGTTGACTGCCTCAAACACATAAAAAATTTATATTCCGCATCGTTACCTCGTTTAAATGTCGAAGATGACGATGATACCGAGTTGGTAAGTATCCGCAAAATAGATAACAGTCAACAGTTTTCAATTCGCAGTTAATCATAATTTCCTGAACTAAATTTAGTCGCGGATGTGAGCCCACGTCAACATATCGAGTGCACCAAAAATACATTTTGAAATAGGGGCGTAACCGATCAGATTGTTTGGTTGTAAAATAACCGAAACACACACTACAATTCCGTGAAATTTGTGACACATTGCCCCAATTTACGTCAGTAGCAGACCGGAACGGAAGTTCGGACAGTGTACAATCAATGACTTTGAGAACGTGAAATATGAATAGTCTGGATGAACATAAAGGCGTCTCGTTGCAGATAAAATGCCGGCACGCTAATTATGTGGTTCTTTAAGGAGTGGAAAAACAAGAAATATGATTAGCGGTTACGTCCCAATTCCATTAATCTTTTATAGTACCTAAGATTTTTTGTGAAGCGCCTCGTAACATTTTCTAATTTGGGTGGACAATCACTGACCGGATGCATCGGGGAAAAATTAACGGAAATCGTAGTCCACCTTTGTCCTTGTTTACCGTAACCGAGAGCTGCACTCTTTCTGTTAACTTCTATTTCAAAGTACTTCCAAATTAGAGTTAAAAGTTCCCGTTATGCATTCGAATCGCAATTTTTTCACAGTAATGAAATGAGTAAAATTCTGAAAGGTGCGACTGGAATGTCACAGAGAATGCAAAGAATAACTCGACTATTGTGTTTCTCAATAGTTTCTCGCATATGATAACAGTAGGCTCATTCAGGTTACTGACTCCCCGTGTAAATAAATTTTCTAAATAGTCAAACGTGGCGGAAATCGAGGAATTACAAGTTTTACTTTTACAAGGCCACTGGAAAGTCATCTTCAATAAGTATATACATTCACTGTAACAGAATTCTTCGAGTAGGTCAATCTCTACCGTGGTACTACTTACCGGGAATATTTAATCCAAAGTTACGTAAATCGTAAATTTTTACCACGAAGAAATAAAATTGGCAACGTGGAAATTGTACAAATTGGAATAATGGCTAATCCACAAGGTAAAACTGACAAGGCTGATTCTGAAACGACGATAATGCTAAATTGCGTAACACTTCATCGACAATTTTTCATTAATTCACGGAAAAATTAGCGTTGTTAAAGTAATTATTTCCCAATCGCGCTCTCCTATTAATTACAATTATTTTATGTAACAGTGAATCTGACTTAAAACACGTTTCCATCCTTGAACTGCTGCATCCATGCACCTTGAAAGCAAGCGTTGAATTGATGATTCACTGTTTATATTTCTTCAATTTAAATTGATGAAGTTTGTTTTTTAGGTAATGAGCCAAGATGTGAAAAAGGAAAATCCGCTTCAGTTCAAGTTCCGTGCCAAATTCTACCCCGAAGATGTCGCCGAAGAACTTATCCAAGATATCACTTTGCGCTTATTTTATTTGCAAGTTAAAAATTCTATCTTGTCCGATGAGATTTATTGCCCGCCTGAAACATCCGTCCTTTTAGCTTCTTACGCTGTGCAGGCAAGACATGGAGATTATAATAAGGGTCTACATACGCCAGGATTTCTCGCCAATGACAGACTTTTACCCCAAAGGTAATTATGATAATCGTTAATTGTGGAATCTTCACTATGTGACGAATAAATCATTGATGTTACGTCACGTTGTTCAAGTTCGTACGCTTGCAAATCAGATTTTTAAGAATGTTAATTTAACTACCTTGTAGAAAGTATGTAGCTGACGGTATCTTAGGGCTTGCAACATTAACAGCAATGATATAAATAATAATCTGGCATCTGTACCACTTTTTGTCTTAAATGGTCGTGACTCAGTTTGAAGACTTAAATATGGAAATGCTATATATAGTCAAGTTCAAACAGATTCAAGGAGCTTATAAAACTTATCTACTTTAAACACACTGATAAAGTCATTAACATAGCTTGCAGGAATGTCGCGTTGAGATTTTTCTTTGTAGGCATTGTGTACTTGAACTGGTTAATAAAATTTTATTTTTTCTGTCAACAGTATGACTTCAGCGATCAGTTATAGGTATGCTTTGGGTGGAAACTTGATTGCACCTAACGTATATTTGTTAAAACAATAAATTCCACGAGAGAGTATTGCCAAAAATAATTTCCATGTCTTAACTTTGAACTAACAACCTGTGTGGTTTTTAACTCCTTGCATGACTTGGAATAAATGAGATGTGTGTAATTAAGCATTGATAAAATAACTACGATTATATTACACAATGTACAGGAACATTGTTAACAAAATGATTGACGTTTAATAAGCAATCACTGGCGTAACAGACACTTCCGCGTTTTACTGGGGCGCCGTTTATTTTCAACCAATTTTTGTCTTCTCGGGTCACTTCTTATGTTAAGAACAGTCCTCCACAAATACTGCAAAACTTTCATTGTTCTTATCTTTGAATGAACCTTTTTTACAACCCATTTTGCAATGATTAAAAAACTAAAAAGAAAATGTAATTATTCCAAGTACCTTGAGCTAAACGATCTTTTGTTTTATTTTACTATTACAGAGTAACTTGGATAATGGAATGGAATATGAGCTGTTTTTTTAACAGGAAATAGCTCAATATATGATAACAATCGCATTGCTGAGCAAAAAATCACTAATCCTGGGCGATTTTGCCGTTTTTACGATCATCGGCGTGTCATTTTCTACAGGATTTGTGCTCTGTTTAATTTACATTGCTCGTATTTACATCAGAATCATCCGCGCTCAGATTTTGTTTGTTTTAAATGGGAAGCAATTTAAAATATATTCGTTCTTTCTCCTAATCCGACGAAATTTCATTTCTTTTTGCCTGCAATTTGCAGAGTTATGGATCAACACAAGATGTCCAAAGAAGAATGGGAGCACAGCATCATGACCTGGTGGAAGGAGCACCGCGGGATGCTTCGTGAAGATACCATGATGGAGTACTTGAAGATCGCCCAAGATTTGGAAATGTACGGCGTAAACTACTTCGAAATTCGTAACAAAAAAGGCACTGAGTTGTACCTAGGTGTGGATGCTCTTGGTTTGAACATCTACGAAAAAGACGACAGGTAAATAAAACTCCGTTTTATTGTGATTTGTTAAAATGTCTTCTTTAGATTGACCCCGAAGATTGGTTTCCCATGGTCTGAAATCCGCAACATTTCGTTCAACGACCGCAAATTCATCATAAAACCGATCGATAAGAAAGCGCCCGATTTCGTATTTTTCGCGCCTCGCGTTCGAATAAACAAACGAATTTTATCTCTGTGCATGGGTAATCACGAGTTATACATGAGACGTCGAAAGCCAGATACTATCGATGTGCAGCAGATGAAAGCGCAGGCTAGAGAAGAAAAGTTGGCCAAACAACAGCAGAGAGAAAAATTACAACTCGAGATAGCAGCACGTGAACGTGCGGAGAAGAAGCAACAAGAGTATGAAGATAGAATCAAAGCAATGCAAGAAGAAATGGAACGTAGTCAAGCTAATCTTGTGGAAGCACAAGAGATGATCAGACGTCTGGAGGAGCAATTGAAGCAGTTGCAAGCCGCCAAAGAAGAACTGGAGAAGCGACAGAACGAGTTGCAACAGATGATGGAGCGTTTGGAAGAAAGTAAGAATTTGGAAGCTGCGGAACGCCAGAAGTTGGAGGACGAGATCCGAGCCAAACAAATGGAAGTGCAGAGAATTCAAGAAGAAGTAGAGGCCAAGGATAGTGAGACCAAGCGTCTACAAGAGGAAGTTGAAGCGGCACGCCGCAAAGAAGAAGAAATTAAACAACAACAAATGGCTAATGCCACCAAAGGACATTTGGAAGAAAACAATCATGATGACGATGATGAATTGGTCAATGGTGATGTTAGCAAGGATCTTGCAACCGACGAGAATATCATCGATCCTGTTGAAGACAGACGTACGCTAGCTGAACGTAACGAACGTCTGCACGACCAGTTATTGGTGAGTAATTTGTATTGTTCTCAATGTTAACAGTCATTTGGGTTTACGATTCTATTGTCTTTCTTATCGTTTATTTGTTTTCGAGTTATTCTCCAAGTTTGTAAGTGATTAGTTACGTGGGTTATTGTAAACTTTGTGGTTTTCAGGCTTTGAAGAAAGATCTCGCTCAATCTCGAGACGAAACTAAAGAAACTGCCATGGATAAAATCCACCGAGAAAACGTTCGTCAAGGAAGAGACAAATATAAGACTCTTCGTGAAATACGTAAGGGTAACACCAAACGTCGCGTGGACCAATTTGAAAACATGTAAATCAGTCAGTTTCTCCACTAACATAAATCAAAATTCCACAATTATTATTAAACAACCTTTCAATGCTCAATATGAGAGATCATGTTATTAAATTTAAGTTTTGGTTTTCCTTCTGTAAGATAAGAAGTGCTCATTTAAGTGGCCTTAAGAGTTTTAAAATCTTAGTTCCAATATTTTGATGGTTCTTGTTTGATTTGTCTGTTGAAAATAATTTTTGTTAGTTAGAATTGTGATAATATGATATATGATCGAAAAAGCTACAGATCTGTTTAATATTCACAACTATTCATTTCGTTCACAACTTTTAGTAATAACATTGCTAAACGCATTCCAAGTAATGGTAGTTTCTTCTAATTTTAGTGCCATTTGGTTAACGGGCTACACAAAACAATTAATCCTATTTTGTTTTAAGTATCTGAATTGATTGATTTTCGATGCTACCGTGATATAACATCGTCAAAAACTGCACTTTTTATTGGCCTGGTGCTTCCTTACTGTGTATATAAAAGTTATACAATTCGTTTTTTCTACTTACTGTATTTTTTTATCATGGTTATTAAAAGAGCGTTTTACATATTTTTTCTACAATACTTAATTTTGCGATACATATCGTAACGTGAAATAATATGTACATAACATTTGTTTTAAAGACCAAGATGCCTTTTAGGTAGGTTTGGATGATATTTACACTGTAGTATTCATCAGTCTGGGAAAGGAAATCCATTTTAAAAATGGTATCTAGAAAGAATGTTCACTAATCCCCATTTAAATATTATTACATTTATTATTTATATTTAAAGTATCAATTCACGAAAATTTGCAGATGTTAAAAGCCGATTATTTTATTTTACATTTACACTATATTTATCTTGTATATTGTACATCTTGAAACTACACACTGGTAGTCTTTTAACATTTGTATTCTTCTTAGTTTGAGTTATGTACTATTAGTATAATTAATAAATATTATTTGGAACATCTTCATTTTTATTACCCTCCCCATTTTCAACAAGGAAATCAACAAAAAACAAAAATAATATGTATTATTTATTGATAAGCGCAGTAATAGTGAAGTAATTACACTGATAAGGCAGCTGCTAGCTCCCCTCCAGCCAACATTTCTTTCACAATATCTAACCCCCCAAGTAGTTCACCTTTGACGTATAACTGGGGGTACGTGGGCCAATCTGAATATGTCTTCAACCCTTGGCGCACCTCCTCATCGCTCAAAATATCAAAAGTCTCATAAGCAGCCCTACAATTACATAATTAGCAACTTGTGAAAACACCATCAAATCTTACCCAGCATCATTCAGAATTTGAATCATTTGCCTACTGAACCCACACCGGGGTGTATTCCGATCCCCTTTCATAAAGAGCATGATTGGAGCTTGATTAATTAGCTTTTTCAGTCGTTCCTCAAGAGGTTCTTCATTCCTACTAGCATGACTATGCTCTTTTACTTTCTCTGTGATTTTGGCAGGATCAGCTCCATCTATCCTATCAATAACTTTCCCAGACCGGAATAACAGTACTGTAGGTACTGCTTCTATTTTATGTTTTAAAGAGACCTCAGAAAGATCCTCAGCCTGGCATTTATAAAAGTGAACTTTTGAATATTCAGGGCGTTTTGATAGAGCATTTAGAACGTCGTTAACTTGAACACATTGTTCTGCCCAATCGGCGGCAAAGTGGATTACGCTCAAATCTGCAGATCTATAAATTTTATTAAATAAGAGATTAAATGTGACCGTGACTTACTTGGTTGAGGTGTTAAACGCCGCTAAATCGGATAGTAGAGTTGGCATTTTTGGCTAAACGTGGAAATTGGTCGTGCCTTTACGTAGTGATGAAATTTACAAGCTTAAAAGTAAGTTTTTCTTTGGTTTTAACAAATTTCGGAAACCCGATGATTTTTAGGTTAGGTTTCAAATGTAGGAGTACCTTCCGAACCTCAGTAAAAGCACTAGTAATTTTAGTTCTTTCTAGGGTTGTTATCGACTTGATATTGTTGGTACTGTTTAGTGGTCATTCGTTTGAAAAAGTTTGATTTTCAAAATTAATTTTAGGGGAAAATAGCGTTGAAATAACAACAAGAAAGAAATAAATATTGAAGAAACTTTTGTTGTAACTGTGAAGTAAGTTTTCCACCGCAAAAAGTTTTTTTTGTTAAAAATCTGTTTTTAGAATACAAAGAACGAAATCTTTAGTAGAAGTCGCGTTTATTATAAGCATTTTTTTTCAGAAGACGTTCGGAAAGGATTACTGTGGAGGCTGAGCTAAATAAATCTACAGTTGCGCCCAAATTGTTTTCGAGGTCAAAAAAGTCATTTAACTTTAAAGCACCCTTCATGAATTTCATAATTACTTTCACTTTGGCCAAAAATTGAATAAAAATTGCATTTCAAATTCACAGTAATGCATAGACTTACATCTTAAAAATGTTAATAAAATGATTTGAGCGCGACTGTATCGACAGTCGATTCTCCATAATTTGAATTCCAAGGGACTGGGCACCGGAGTTTGATCTAGCGAAAGTTATGAGTTCTTTTTTTCAATGAAGCACAACATTGCTCGAAATTTAGTAATTTTTATGTTACCAACTTAAACCTGTAGAAAGGTGAGTTTTAATTAATAAACCGGTAAAAGTGGAAAACAATGGACACAAAGTGAATTACAATCCATTTAGAACATTTCCCTAATAACAGATAAATATAATTCTGTTTTATTCAAAAGAAATGCGCTTTTTCGGTAAATGTTAGGTTATATTTAATGACAGCTTCAGTGGCTGCATTGTGACAGCTGTCAACAATCATGCATTTTATTTATTGCTCCGGCACGAGCCTTGTCTTATACCATTTAAACAATTGGAGAACGATTTTCTTGTTTTACACTCGTGTCTAGACCATTGCAGCTGTCTCTCCTTATTTTCTGACTCTCAATCCAACTTATAATTGGGTGTAGTTATGCAGAAACGATCCAACCCACAAAATTCCCAAAAATGAACTGAGATTTTTGATGTACTTTACTAATACATATTTCTTGATTATAAAGAGTCAACTAGTAGCCTAACTCTTAAAGCTATAATTTAAACAATTTAAAATATTCAACCCACATGCTCCATTGTGTTTACGGTCCAAAGGATCAAATGAGCAATTCGTGACTATTTATACTTTTGAAAAGATTACAAAAACATTTTTCATTTGATTACCTTTCATTCTAAACCGTCTTAAAGAAAGTACTTCTGTCGAAGATGTTGACGGTTACAACGTCCAAACTTTAGATTTTTAAATTGGGGTTTATAAGATTTCTCTGCTGTGGTTTTTATTGTTAATTTATTATAACAATTAATAAATTCCAAATGCGTTAAAAACGTTTTTATTTATATTGCAAAAAAATTTCACTTCACTTGTTCATTACTCTTTGAAACTTAAAAAAATATTTTCAAATCTTTAAGGTCGCTTATCTCAAAACTATGTCAATGTGGGTTGGATGTTTTCTGTATAACTACGCCCAATTACAAAAAATTAAATAATTTAAGCTTTTTTTTTAATACTTCTAGCCGTCATGAGTAGCCCAAGATTGGTCCAATACATAGTCGTCAGAGCAGATCTTATAAAAGACCTAGGCTGGCCTGTTGGAGCTTTAATAGCCCAAGCCTGCCACGCCGTCACCGCCGTCACACATCTCTTCCACGACGACGAACATGTTCAAAACTACCTCAAAGATTTAGACAACATGCACAAAGTTGTTCTAGCAGCGCCTGATGAAAGTAGTCTAACTAATCTCAAAGATTCTCTGACTGAGAATCACATAGACCATAAACTCTGGATTGAGCAACCAGAAAATATACCCACGTGTCTAGTGGTGAAACCATATCCAAAGGACGAAGTTCAGAAGTTTTTTAAAAAATTTAAACTTTTTAAGACGTGAATTGCTTTATTGTTACACTTAATAAATAAAACTTGTTATTCATTTACCTAGTGTTTGTAGTGTTTACACGGTTAATTTTGGTAAACGTTGCGCTGTCGGCAGTAGAAAAACAACGATGATTAAAACTGAAAAGTACGATTAAAACGCTACTTTGGTTCTATTGAGACTTACCTAAATGTTCGGCCGCTACCACGTAAAATAAGTAGCTGCAGTAATTGAAGAGTAGTGGCCCTGTCACATTTGTTCCAGTCATAGCTCCTACTCTTCCAAACATCATTGAAAACGCAAGAGCCATTCCTCTAACTTGCGTCGGGAACAAATCCACAGCTATGGCGTTGGCGACACTTATAGCCGCTCCTCCAAGTAGGAAAATTCCGACCAAAATTTGGATTAATTCGTATCCGTAAAAATACTGCGAAGCCACTCCACTGATGGTGGTTATGGTTACAAATCCGATCATTAACTTCTTCTTGCCTATGAAATTTATAATGCAGCCCATCACTATGTAAATGGCAACGTAACATACGCCCATAATCAGAGCTATCAAGAAGACTTGCGTTTTAACTTCGTCTTTGCAGGTTTTACCGGAGACCTACAAAAAATTTGTTAGTTTAAAATGTGATAACACGGGATTACCATACTCCAAAGTCTGTCTCGTCTTCATATTGAACCGCATCGCAAAGAGAAACTTCACTGCTAGACTTTTCCGTGACGTAGAGAGACATCCTGTTTAAAATCTCAGGATACCACATAAAAACTCCCGAGTTTCTAAAAAAAATCTATTAGGGATAATTCAAAGCGGCTTCATTAATCTTACGATGCAAATACACCGAATTGGATGTAGCACATCATGATGGTTTTCCACAGAAGATCGCCCTTAAACAGCGGCGCTGTTTGCCTCCACATAGTTTGCAACATCCCCGTTTTTTTCTTATCCTGTTCTATGCTAAGATCGTCCCAAATGATTTCATCCACTTCGTATTTTTCCACGGGTTGTCTTGTATTGATTACAAACATTTTTCTTAAAATAGCTAATGCCTCTTCTTGTCGTCCTTGTGACAGTAAAAATTTTGGACTCTCTGGTAGATAACACATAACGACAGCACACAGTAAACAAGGTAGAGTATAAAGAATAAGAAGCAGCCTCCACGGCCGGAACATTATCGCAAGAAGAGGAATATCAACTTTCCATTGTTCCGGTAGTACCATCCAAGCGAGTCCTGGTAGATAAATATTACCGAAAGCTACGAATGTGCACATCCATGAAATAATTTTTGGGCGTCGCTGATTGTCATGGAATTCACCGGAGTAGACGTAAACACCTGAAGACGCACCACCAATGCTAAAAGCAGATTTTAATTGTTTGGTTGCGTTAGTTTGTTACATACAAAAATCCGTTGATAAAACGAAGAAGAATGAAAAGCCAGTCCCAAGGAACCAGACTACAAATCAGTGTTGTGATACAACTTACTGAGAGGCTTATTACAAGGACTGGTTTGCGGCCTCTGGTGTCTGCTAAGTAGCCCCAGAGGTACGAGCTTGCCATTATACCGAAGTAGCTAACTGAAGATAGAAGCCCTTTTTTGGAGAGGGTTAGATCTAGGTCGCATTGGGCTGCAGGTATTATAAACATCATGCACATTGTTTCGATTATGACGCACATGAGCCCACCACCGGCTGTTAATAAAACTAAGATGTTGAAAACGCCATATCCTGGAAGAAAATTTTTGAATTTACGTTACTAGTGAATTCGGTTCAAAATTAAAACGTTTTTTGTAAATGTAACCATTTTATAGCATTAATAGTTATTCCTTCTTGTTTTCCCGGATAATACAGAGTAAACATGTGCATGTGTTGCAAAAAAAGTCATCCCATTGATATGAAGATCAAGTACTACTGCAATAATAATTAAATATTACCATGGTAACATTGCAGAGATGTTTACTCAAATTAGTGTTATTTATAAAAAGATTTCATCATAAAGCCATATCAAACACCAATTATTCCACTTGTATGACTGAATGGAATTATTTGATAGATATCAGCAAAAACTATGTATGCAACCTGATATAACCGTCTAATCAATTGACCAAATCAATTGCCAACTTTCAAAGTGCCCTTTTGACAACAAAACAACAACATTCAGAAGCTATTTTACACGGAAAATATGTAGGACGTTTTCATATGATATTAATTCGGGTAAAAAAGCTATTTTTGGTAAAAGTGAATAAAGACGAATTTATTCACGAAAAAACAATTTAGCGCACGAGGTGAAATCGAGTACGACAATGTTTTTGAGTAGATAAAATTTGTTTATTCACGTGTAGCATACAATTTTTTTTCCAATTTTCTTTGGTTATTTTTCATTCCAAACACACTTTCAGACCGTAAATCAGTAAATTGCAGAATTTGCGTGAAGAATCAAGTATTTCTCAAACAACCCATCCCCAATAACGCAAATTTCAATGGTAGTGCAAATTTTAATATTTTATTTTTTTATTCGCGTTGTCAAAACCAAGTGAATAAAATGTTGCTGCAAACATTTTATTCATTTGTTCCATCAAAGTATTGTTTTAATAATTAAATTTATTATCTAAAAATAGGATTTTATTAGTTAAAATTGGAAAAAAGTGCATTATTGATACCTTATTTGTGGCTATTTTTAATAAAATGTCATGACTTGACGTTTGTGCGAACTTGGAAAAATTAATGCATGCGAAAGAATTTTTTCTTCTTAAGTGGAAAATGTTTTCTGATTCTCTCGGACAATTTAGTATCTTCGACATCAACATACAATTAATTAAAAAAAATAAATACAGAGTGATTAGTATCAACCATTACAGCAGATAAAAGTGTTACTTTTTCTGTACCTGACCACCTTCAAATGAATCTACGAATGTTTTTATTTCAATTTTATATAATTTAAATGAGTGTAAAATAGTAAAATAATTAATTTACCTGTCATAGAAACAGCATTATCAAAAGTTACACTTCGTTTCATCTCAATTGGTTTCGTTAACTTATCATTAGCCATGACTTCCACTGAACACTGTCTTGGACAAAGTAACTTTTTGGACGTTACTTAATTTATCAGATTACTTATTATCTTGTAACAGCGACATAATAAAAACAAGATGTTATTATTTGTTTCGATATGTATCGAATATTAAAGCACAAGTTTCATAAGACATGTGTTCGGTGCACTTGTCCCAAGGAATCAATGCGAAAATAGTAAATTAAAACACCGAGTTTCATAAGATAAATTTTAAAGGACGAACCCAACTCCGCGAATTTTATAAAGGATGAGTGCCATAATAGCCTTATGAACGAATTTTTATACTGTTTTTCTTAAGTTGCTGTTGTGACAGAATTATTTCCCCATTCGTTTTGAATGCCTTAATTAGACCATTTCGGCACTACGAATGCGTTAATTACTTTGTTTCCATAGCAACGTGGTTTAAAAAAAGTATTTAAAATCCAAATTAGGAAAAAACACACAAAAATGTTTTTGAAAATGATGCTTTAATAAGTAGAGAAAAGAAATGGAAATAAAATACATTTACTTTATACTGGATTTTAGTGTTCTACGTATTTTAGTTTACCGCGGAGTTAAATGTTTTAAGAAATATAAGTGTAAATTTAATAAAGTGGTATTTTTTTGAACTGGAATTTTAGGAGATGATTAAAAGATAGACTTATGTAACTGATTGTATGGTCTCCATGATCAAGGAAGAGTTACTCAGCATAAGCTTAACTTAAGCCGGAGATGAATGTCCCTTATGGCAATTTAAGGAATTTATAAGTAAATCAAAATTTTCACTCAATTTTGAACATAGATAAATAATCGATACATATGTATTTGATTTCATCGTTTTTAAAATGACACAATAAGCAAAAACCTAGAGATGATACAAATTCTAATGCAACAACAATAAATTAATATTACCATTGTAACATGCATGCTTTATTTACTTACATTAGTGTTATTTGTAAAAAGATTTCATCATAAAACTATATCAAACATTTTTGCGCATGCATGAATTACCGCAATAATTATTTGATATGTATCAGCAGAAATTACGTATGAAACCAGGTATGAATGGGTCTAATTAATTAATTGAAATGCAAATTTAACTATTAGATATAAGTTTAATTATCACATGAAAATGGATTTGAAGCTTATTAAACGAGTTTTAATTTTCAAGATTAAAAAGTGAATAAATGCGGTTATTAAACTTGACCCATAGTAATTTTATTATCAGTATTATGCAGATCAAAGTATTGTCTCCTAACCTTGATCTGTATCAGACCACATTTAATTCTAATAGTGTCTACTAATTTCTTTTTCTAATTTATTTTCTTTTAAAGATTGAACATTTAATAAATTTACCTGTCATAGAAATGGCATTATCAAAAGTTACACTCCGTTTCATATCAGCCGATTTAGTTAACTTAGCCATGACTTTAACCCACCACACTCTTGAACAAAATAACTTTTTGACGTTACTTAATTCATCAGATTTATTATCTTGAAACAGCGAACATAATAAAAACAAGAAGATGTTATAATTTATTTAAATAAAGTACATATTAACATTAGACTAGATTTGATATAAATTTGTTCTTTTTATTTACCACAGACTTTAAAAGATTTTAAAGTTTTAGGGGCTATAAATATGTCTTTGATAAACTGGGGGGTCTTTGGACTGGAATTTTAAAAAAAGATAAAAAATGAAGTAATGTCATTGATTTATGAGCTTTTTCCTCCTTACTAAGTCACGGAAGGGTTGCTCAGCTCAAGCTTAACTTAATTTCTGTAATTCGAGTCAGTTTTATTTGCGTATTTCAACGTAGTTACCAGTCAAGAAGATCTTATCTGGAAATACTTACTGCAGTTCATTTATATTATCAAGAGAAGAACTTATAACGATTGCATAGTCAAAATTTCATTTATTTTTTATCTTCTTGGATAAAAAAGTCGAAAAGTCCAGTCATAGTTCGACTTTATAGAAATTCTTATTACATCTTAATAAACGAAAAAAAATCAAAAGTAATATTAGAGGTTTTGTTGGTAAAATAAAAATTGACTTGAAACATTTTTATGATGTTGAGAAGATGATTGACTACTTTATAAATATCCGTAGCGGTTTATTTGGAATGAGCTCAATTCAATTTTTATTCTCCCTAATTTGAGCTCGACTCATGCCGAAAATCTGCAAATTCATTGGTTTAAAATTACACGGTTGCCACCAAAAGTAAGTGGTTATCAGAATAATAACGATTTGCTAAAAAAATATATCTAAAAGAAACATTGAAGCGCCACATATTAGATGAAACCCGAATTACAAAATATGATAAGATTAAATTTTTCCAGTTGTAGAAGACAACGCTAGATGGTAGGTACTACCTAATTAAGCAACGATCTAATTCATTTTTATTAATTCATTAATTACTTTTAAAATAAATTTAATTTGATTTATACAGGGTGTCCCAAAAGTGACGCACCACCTTAAAAGGGGGTAATTGGGTGGTCCTCCAGAGTACCAAAAAAATGTTAGAAAAAATTCCAGACTCTCTGTTTTCGCAGGAGGAGTAAAAGAAAATTAGGAAAATGGCAACATTGCAGAAATGTACCCCCTATAATTTAAATTTCCAGTAGTCAAAGCCATAGTAACGTTGCTGTTGTATTGTTGGCGTTAGTCAGGTCGGCTCATGAACGAGTATTGTAACTATGGTTTCACGTGAACGATGCCACACTGATTGAGATTGTTAATTCAAAAATTTTCTTAACAGTTTTTAGGCATTTCTTACAAGATTTTTCCGATTTTTTTTGCACCATGCCTTTGCGCAAAATGTTCTTTGGGTAACAAATTTATTTGAACGTAAAATTATTGCACAGAAATCGTTAATTTTCGCATCAAACTTTGCCTCTTCAACCCATCGTATCTCGAAAAATTGAAGACATGGATTTTTTTTAACATTTTTCCGGTGATCTATGGCATTGTCCGATGATACAGTTTCACGGTGGTGCGTCACTTTCGGGACACCCTGTATTTTGCTTTGTTCTAAATGTTCGCTGTGAACTCGTGTGGTGACGCTTCATTCTTGTTCTCTGAAGAAATTTTCCTTCAGATTTAAAATGTACATGGGGATACTGTTATAATTCTATGTCCAATCCAATTGAAATCGATATAAAAATAATCATTATTGTAATTAATATCATGTTTGAAAAAGATCTTCAGAATGGATTGTTTAACAAGACCACCCATCGTCCACGTGCGTGGAAAATTTATAGAAAATGCTTATTTTATTAAACAAAAAAGTTGATCCTGTGGGCTCGTTGACGTACTAATTCAATTCAAACGCTCAAGGATCAAAGAAACGTCACAAACGCTAGGTCCATTGTTTGCATAATTATTATGCAATGGATGAGGAATAATAAAAATTATATATTATATCCTCAGATATGCATATTCATATTTTATACTGAAAAAAAATTGTACTAGATTGATCCACTTCATCGAAAAATCACCATTAGAATATTAAAAAGTGCTTATAAACAAAGCATGAGTCTAAAGTAATCGCCACGTGTTTTTCTTTACACGCAAAAGCCTTCATCATGTTACGATCCAAATCTCGTTTGTATAATTAAATGTAGAGATGTTTGATGGATCAAGGTATTATTTTACTTCCAACCTTGATCTTTATGCAATCACGTGCAAAAATCAAATTAAGTCTATAAAAAAAGTATGAATAAACAACATTGGAATGGTTTTGCTTTTGTTGTCAAAGTTGTGTTATCTGGAGACGTCATAAACAAAAAAAACCTCTACATATTAACTTAGGCTTTCTTTATTTGTACAACCTTTTTTGACACCTTCAGAAGCTGTTATTCCCATGTATGATTTATGAAGAGCTTGGAGATAAAAACCACAAAATGTTAAAAATAGTGTAATATTTATTTAGTCATTCTTAAGCTTATATTATCACAATAAATTAGAATTAAAATATTACGTTGAATTTTGTCGCTATGCTGGATGCTTTGGAAATACGAATACGAGTAGAAGACATACTGCAATAAAAAAATTAGTTCAATTCAACAATTACTTTGGAAATCTTACCTAGAAGACTGGCAGCGTATAAATTAAACGTGACAGCACAGTTCCATTGTAGCATAATTCCAATCACCGAGCTTGAAACTATGCTTCCTATTCTTCCAGCTGTCATGACTAAGCAAACCGCCATACCGCAAAGATAAGTAGGAATTATTTCTACCATTATTAAATTAATAACGGCGACACAGATTCCTGGTAATGTTAAAAGAACGACGAATAAGATGTCAATCATCACTTTCTCCGTTAAGAAGTTCAATAGGCATATAGAGATGGCTGACACGACCATGCACACTCCTAGAAAGTTATTATTAGTAATGTTAAAAATGGTGGAGGAAGGATAACCTACCGAAGAAATTACGATTTCCCAGGAAGTTAACCACGAAACCCCACACCACGTAGCTGACGAGATAAGCAACTCCGATAATAATATTCTGAATGAAGACTTGGTCGTCCATGTTATCTTCCACACATCCTCCAGTGTTTCTATTTTCATGATCAACGGAAGAGAGAGCTTGACAAACGGTAACACTCGTATTTCCGCTGGCCGAGTGCGAAAGTTGGTTTATAATATCGGGATACCACAAAAGAATTCCACTGGAGATAGCAAACACTCCTCCTTGCATTAATCCCGCTGCTAAAGAGTACTTCAAGTGCGGTGGTGTAAAAAGCGGCCCAATCTGTCTCCAGAAGTCCTTCAAAATGTTTGTGTTCTTCGTTGTATCCACCTGGAGACTTCCCTTCTCTTCCAGACTCTCAACAGGGAAAGTCGATTCGTCTTTTCCGGTATTGATAGTGTAGATACGTTTCAGTACTTGGAGTGCTTCTTCGATGTTTCCACTGTGGTAAAGGAACTTTGGACTTTCTGGTAGTTTGAGGAAAGCTATGGCGGCGATCAGGTTAGGGATGCTGATGAGCAACATGTAGATTCTCCAGGAAGTTATGGAGAGACCGAAGAATTGGAAGTGAACCTGTTGGGGAAGGAGGGCCCAGCCTAGACCGGGGAGGGTTATCAGAGCTAGAGCTATGAAAAGGCTCATCCAGGCCATTGCGGTTGATCGGTAGATGCGGCTTTGGAACTCGCCGAAGTACGCGTAGACGATGGCCGAGGGGCCAGCAATGCTAAAAACAAAAAATATTTTCAGTTTTTGAAACTTTTATCTCAAAATTTTTTTAGTCGAGATTTTCAATTCTAAATGTTTTTTTTTTTAATTTCTATTAAATTCTAAAACTCTCCTAACAAATCTGGCAAAGAAAACACGTTCCTCACGGCATCCTTAAATTCAAAGTCCACAAATAAACGACCTTTAGAAAGTTGCACGTTCATTCGAACGAAAAAATTGCACGTTTGTTTATGAACGAACCTTCCGTGTTTCTTTGTTGTGATACTGATAACAATTCGCCTAAATTATTATTTCACGTTCATTTATTACCAATTTATGATAAAAATAGTACAAGTAAATATTTATGGGAGCATAGAAAAAATATTTGTACAAAGTGGCATATTTTCTCGACATTAAACAAGGATTTTCTGAATAATTTTCCTTGTCGAGGTTTTCTCTTGATCTAATTTACTAACAGAGTGTGAAACATTAAACACAAATACCATAATTACAACGTGGTCACATTTAGATTAGCCTCGAGGGAGGCTACAAAATCACTATTTCCTTTGAATCACGTGCGAATTTCATTAATTATTATGTAAACAGTTTAACCTCTTGTTGCAGTCTTTAAAACACTTTCTCTCGAGCTAGAAATCATTTTCCAGAAAATGGGATGATGTAATGTAAAGGCCTTGTCAGAGAGCGGCATTAATTTTTTTAAATGATTATTAATTTTTATTTAAATGAACACGCGGCCCAAAGAGAGTCAATTAATAGTAAATATTTTAATTATGCCTATTGAAGCTTCCAATTGGACAAGTACAAAATGAGAAAATTAAGTGTATAATTGGAGTTGTGTTTTAATTGGATTAAACGTCTGTAAATTGGAACATGGTTCTGTTTTTCGTGTTTTTGATTTCCATCCAGTCCAATGACTTTTTGTTTACGATCGGAGTTCAACCTTGTGTTCATTATAGAATGTGAAATGGTACTTACAAAATTCCATTACAAAATCGAAGAATGGCGAAGCCCCAAAACGAAGGGATGAAAGCAGCGGCGACACTACAGACAAACGCTAATATCAAACTGATCATTAGCACGGATTTTCGCCCTTTGGTGTCGGATAAATAACCCCACATGCAGCATGTTCCAGTAATCCCAATAAAGTTCGTTGATGTTAAGATTCCTTTGGTGTAAGTGTCAAGATTAAGATCACATTCTGCAGAGGGCAAGACGTAACCAACGGCATAAGCTTCACTGTTGACTCCATAAAGAGTCAAACCGCAGATCAAAATTAGTGCCAAGTTGTATTTTCCAAAACCTGGTGCAACACGATTAATTTTCACTCAAAAAAAAAGGAATTTGTAATTACCGGTGTGTTCCAGAGCAGCTTCAAACTCCACATTTTTGTACTTTTCCTGGGAGATCTTGAATTCATCTGAAACACGAACTGTTTAGTAACAAGAACCGAATAACCCACTCACTAGTCACCGTATGTGTATAAATGTTTTTCACTCATTTCGAACAAGTATTGCTTCTTGCCAAAATACAAATGTAGCTGAGTGCATGAAACCGCTCTTTTATTTAAGTAATTTGCAGCCTACTTCTACTCAAGAAACAATTTAATCCCGGTTGTAATTATCGTAATTAATCGTCTTAAGCGACGCATGCGGTTCATCAAAATTTGAGTGATAGTATTTTCGCGTTTCCCAACAAAACAATAACACAGTCACGTTTATTCAGGTATTGTCTTCGAGTTGGGCATATTTGCTCTAAGCACGTTTTTTATTGTTGTGGAGCAAATGTTTGAAAAACCTCTTCTTAAACCACTGCCAAATAAAGGATTTATTTTATGTATTGTTATTTTTAATTTCTGCGTTTTTGGATGGAACTCCAGACGTAACGTTGTAGAAACAAACATATTTTTTTTATTGAAGGTCCAGGAACAAATCCTTCAGCCTTGAAAAAATTCAGCGACATTGCGAAAATGTTTGTTTCGCGATTTTCTCTCCATTTTCTTTTGGTCGGAACTTCTCTCTTTTCTAAACCCCTAATAGTTCGGCTATTGTAAGGCAGCCTGGAAGAGCGTTTAAACTCCAACAAAATATAAATTGGTCGTTACATGTCGTTAATAGCTACCTGGATAGTTTATAGCCATGTAACACAGACCGAATTAATTGAAAAAATAGTTAACAGTTCTTACACTAAATCTCTGTGATGTGTTAATTCGACCACCCCCAGTTTATCCTCATTTGTGCCATACTTCTAATTGCAGCAGTAATTGAGTTAAGCTGTCATTAAAAGTAAATAGAATCAATTAATTCTCGCTTATCTGCGATATCGATTCGTGCTTTTCGCAGGGTGAAGCTTTCATACCTCTGTTGTATTCCTGCTGCCCTAATATAAAAGCTTTCCCGGAAGATACCTAAGCAACCCTTTGAGCTTGAGGGTGGGAAATCCGGCGCCGTTGCAACTAATATCGATCATAACGATGAGAAACTTTGAAAAAACAAAGGAGCGGCCACACGTACCTCAATATTAACTTTATAAGCAGTCAACAACCTGAGTGTTTTGAAAAAAATACGTGCATGGGCGGAGAGTGGGTTGGGATATAAATGTCGCAAAATTACAAAAAATCGGAATTTTACGATCGTTGTCTGAGATGTAATTAAACGTGTGGTTTGGATAATTGGGGCAATCTCAGTTAATTGGGACAATTCGCTGCCACCTGAGTCTTCGAAGTTTCAAAATGTGTTTCTTTTAGTTCAGAAATGATTTTAGAAAAAAAATATGGTTCTTTAAATAAAAAAAAAAGATTTTTTACTCTCAAAAGGTTGCAGAAAAACTTCAAGTCCGCTTTTTAAGGTTTCTTTTATCCATTCTTAAATGATAACAATTTACAAAATTCTTAGAATTTTTGAGAATGCTAAAAACGAAAAGTGCTTGCTTCAAAAAGTTTGGAGAAAGTTCTAAGAATCTAGAATTTGAGTGTCTTAAATATGAATAAACTCTTAGAATAAGTACCAGAATTTTAGCATTTCAAGAATGCCATTCTAGAATCCATAACTGTATATTCGGAATTTTAAAATTTCGAATTTATTTGGAAAACCAATTCATCAAAGAATTATGTTCTAGAGATTTGAGAGTTTGTCTAGTTTTATTTTTTTTTTCAAAATCTAGTGAAACATGAGAATTGATACTAAACTTGAATTTGGGAACTTGAGGTTCTTAAAAATTTAAATTTGAATCAGTCAACAGTTCCAACTTTGAAGCAATTTTTCTAAATTTTAATTTAAAAATAAAAGAAAAAAATTCTTGGACTATTTTAAACATCTATCTCGGTCGTTATTATAAAATTCTTAAAAAGTATTGAAATTTGCAGTTATGTTAAGTAACTGAGAAGGTGTGAGCATAGAAAATAACTTTAATATTTATTACAATTTTTACTGCCTCTAAAGATAATTTTTATTGCCATTTTCGGTTAAACTTTACTGCTAATCAGTTTACTACCATTCATTTAGTTGTTGGTATTTAGTCAAGGGTGAGGTTATTTCAAACTCTTTTTCTACAAAATCACCTCAAAAATTTAAGAAGTGGAGAATCTTCCAGCCTTCAAGACATAAATACCGCTTCAACCTTTGCTCTCAATTACGTAAATTTCGCCCTTGTCCTTGATCCAAACCATCAATTTCCCTAGTTAACTTTTCCGCCAGCACTGGCCAAGTCCTTCATTCGAAGAAAATCGTTCAATATTTGTTTAACTGAGAAAACATAATTCCTTAAGGAAAAATGATCGTGGTCAGTCCTGCAGCAATCCGCCACCCTGAAATATCCCTCGCTAACGATTTCCAAACACTACAAATTGCATTTCCAAATAATGCTTAATAATCTTTTTATAATGAAACGTAATCAATGTGAATCAATTAATTGATACGTCAAACGTGAAGAGTGATTGGAAAGTCATGTGTGATTCAGTGGACTTCGACAAAGCGTTGGATTTGACAGGTATTTTTAATACGACGAGTGCCTCAAATTTGATTTTGTATTTCAGGTTACGGTAGATTCCACTACGAGGCTTTCACGGCTTGTGCAATTTGCATAATCTCCGTTGGATTCCAAAATGGTTTGGCTGCCTACATTTTTCCAGCAGCTCAGTGCGAACTTCAACTGACTTCATTTCAACTGAGTCTTTTAAACGTTTGTTTTTTGCTCGGAGGTGTTGCTAGCAGTTTTCTATGGGGGATTTTAGCAGACTTCAAAGGGCGGCGAAAAATCCTAGTTGTCGCTCATTTATCAAACGCTGCCGTTACAATAATCTGCATGATCAACCAATCAGTTTTTAGCATAGTAGCATGTCGATTTCTCAACGGGTTTCTTATTGGAGGTCCAGGCAGCATTGTTTTTTCCTACTTGGCGGAATTTCAACCCGTTAAACATCGGTCTTCCGTTATTTGCTACTCGGGGATTTTTTTCACTCTTGCCTGGCTTCTTTTGCCTCTTCTGGCTTGGTTCATCTTACCACTCCCTGTATCCATCTCTCTAGGATCATACTTTGTTATAACATCCTGGAGATTATTCATGATAATCCTAGTCCTGCCTGAGATTATCGCAGGATTGTGGTTCTTCCGCTTGCCTGAAACCCCAAAATTTTTCCTCGCAAGAGGTGACTCTCGAAAATCTCTCCTCGTTCTACGTCTAATGTTCTCAATGAACACAGGACAAAACTCGAAAGACTTTCCAGTGAAAAATCTCTTAAATCGTACGAAAGTTTACGTCCCCAATAGCTTACAATGTCGCGGAAAAACCATGAAAAATCTGCAAGAAATGTGTGAACTGTTCAAAAGTCTGTTTCGAAGCTCCTTACTTATACCAACTTTACTTTCAATCGCCATCATGTTTACTAATATGTTTGGGTGAGTCGACACTTTGATTTAAAAAAAATGTTTTTACTCGTTTCATGTAATTCAATATTGAAACAAGAGTATTTTAGATGGGAAATTTTACGGTGGTTTAAGGTATTAAAAAAAATGTTAAAAAACACTGATTACGGTGTTTTGGTGAAACGTCAGAAAAATAATCCCATGCGTCTGTAGCGTGAACTTTTTTTGTTAGTAAAATCACGAAACAAGTGAAGGGGTGAGTGTTTTATTTTTGATGTCAAAAAATTCCAGAATGCTAATGAGAGCGTGAAATTAACATATTATGCAATTTTATGTCGCGTCGTAGCAATTTTTGCTGATCGATAATATTTTATGTGTCATTAAAAATGTATTGAATATTCTAGAGCGTAAATTGTTCATTGTTTCAATGGGAGATAATTGTGGAACTCGTGTTGTCGTGGTCGTTAATTTTTAATCGAGAAAAGAGTTTTAAACTGCAGATAAAAGGGACATGTTTAAATTAAAGAAATATATGTTATTGCTGCAAATATTAATATTATTGACCACAATATACATTTGTTAAGTTGTGATAATTATTAAGTAATGTTTACTTATTTACTAAGTTTTGAATAAATTATTTAAGTAAATTTAAAACGATAATATTTGATTTGTCTCTGAATTATACTAAATTAGAAAATTAGCAGGACGAATAATTTTTATTAAAACTCTTTTTTGGCAATGAATTTTAGGAAATTTATTGTTTTTTGTAGGTTAAATAGAATTTTATTGGAAACGCTCATCTTAAAGACCAACTGAACATTTCAGCATTTTTTTAACAAAACTCAATTAAAATTCAGTTTTTCTTACATAGCAATAAAATTTCCCGAGATTACTATCCTTGGCTTCCTTTTTAATTGTGTCAAACTACAAAATAACTAGACAAAAACAAGAAATTATAGAACAAAAAAAGGAAAAAAATATCTACACTTTAATTTTAACGCTACATTTGAGGTTCCTAATTAAATTATCTATTAACTTACTGATTATTATTATATATAACATAATATATATTAACTGTACCCTAAGTATCAAGATATTATACAACAAATAAAATTTATTGTATTTTAGAACCAACATTTTATATATTTTTTATTATATCTATAACTCTGATAGTTTTACTTCTAGATCAATGTAAATCAAAGAATTTGGTGGCAACGTCAAAAAATCCTTAAGTATTGAAAACATAAAAATTACACTCAGATGACATTTAAGTAGATTTTAAACTGTACAAAGTCGAATAAAATTTATATAGGAAGACTTTGATAACATTTTTGAAAATGAAGTTTGAATGCACAAAATTTATCTTCCCTGGCGTGTCCCCCACATATATTCTAAAATTGATACTTAAAAAATTTGAAGTAAAAGAATTTATACTTTTTAATTAGTTATTTTAATATTTGTTTTCTAATTTATGTCGAAATTTCTCTCTCCTATTTCCCTGGAAGGAAATCTCAAAAACTCGTAATCAGAAAAATGCTGGTGCCGACGTCGTATTTTGAAAATTACGGTTTTGGGAGCGGTTTAAAAATTGAAATTTAATAATTCTGCTCCTCATATTTGTATTTTTTAACCGATTTCGCTCGTTTTTGGGCTTTTTAAGGATAACATTCTCTAGATCTCATTTTGATGAAATTTTGCCTTTCTGTCATAGAGATCATATTAAAAATTCAAATTTCACCAGTAATCAGTATTTATTCTAATAAAGCAATAAGATAAAAAAAATCAATTTGAGTAAGAGAGTATAGGAGTAGGTATAACTTCTAAAATTTAACAAAAAAAAATTTAATTAAAACTATATTATGTATGCAGTACTAGCAACTATTAACTGAAATTCCATATTTATTATATGAATACAGTGACCTTTAGCTATAGATATAGCAAAAGCATTTTATAAATTTTATCTCTACTTTATAAAAAAAAAAAAGAAATTGTCTAATCAAAATTAATTTTTGGCACTTCGACCCCTTTAGGAGTTATACTCTTCAATTTTAGTTAAAGTATATAATTTTGGAGGTCTCTGCTAATAAAATGTAGATGGATTATTTTTTTTATGTTTGTTAACTACACGAAATTTTATTAAAACAATCACAGTTTCTGATATAATATTTCGCATCCATCTAAATTGAATTAAAATTCACAGAAATGCTGCGTCAATAATACCTCGTAATTATGTGAGTATGAAAACATTTTTATCAACAAAAGAACGTATATTTTCGTGGAATTTAATTAATCTCATTGTAATAGGTCAAGTCCTCAATGAGAGACTCGCGGGGGTCAAAAATAGAAGTTGTTACTTTGGGATTTTGAAAATATAATTTGTATCTACAGTGCCTTCCCAAAGTAATCAATTACTTAAAAAAACATTAGAAACTGTATCCTAAAACGCTTTTTAATTTCCGTTTTTATCTAATTTCGATGTTTTGGTTCTGTTCCACATTACAGAAACAGGAAACAAAGCGCAATATCTATTTAAGACTGATTAATGTATATAAGCAAAAGCATTTACATAAGTGACTCGTTTTAATTGGAATCATTTAAATTAAACTGGCTCCTCGCAAGACAAATTTGTCCAGCATTAGTCTTTGCAAATATTTAAGTTTCAGTAAGTCAAAAGTAAACTCACTTTTCAAGATTCTAAAATGGTTCGCTACACGACAATGTGGCTAATTCGCACACTTTTTACCGCCCTTTGTTGTACGTCTATGGAAGTCGCGGAAAATTTAGGAAATGCATTGTTCTGTCTTTAATCGTTAGATTTTCTTTGTTTTCTTGTAGACATAGTTCGGTTAATACCGTCACAAATCACGCAAAAAAAACGTAAAACAAACGTGAACCTAAAAATAATTAAATAAATATGATTTCAGTGTGTTTGGTCTTGGCTGGTGGCTTCCCGAGCTATTCGTCCGATTTGACCGCTTCCAAGAGTTACATCCCAACAAAACCGTAACAGTGCAAGAACTGGCGCTTTTGAACAATGACGAAATTGATTGCAAACCGTCTTTTGACCCTCCAGTTATCCAGAGTACCATCATCATGGGTGTGGCGTCTCTTATATCAAACGCTTTGTCTGGATGGCTCGCTGCTAGGATCTCTTTGAAAGTTATTCTATGCACCAGCATGCTCCTAGGAGGTTTTAGTGCAATTTTGATCTATTGGTTACAAAACTCGTGGCAGAATTTAGTTGTGGCTTCGATTTTTCAATCGAGTATGGTAACAGCGAACATGACCATTGGAGGAGTTGTAGTTGGATTGTTTCCAACAAGTGTTGGTGCTTTAGCTCTGTGTTTGACCATGTGTGCTGGGAGAATTGGAGCTATTGCTAGTAATGTTTTATTTGGGTTGTTAATGGACCGACATTGCGAAATTCCGATTTTTGTGGTTGCCGGGGGAGTTTTAGTTGGAGGAGGAATCTGTTTTCTTCTCCCGAGGCAAAGCTGCGACGAAGAGTTACCAAAGAAGCTGGAGATAGCCACCATGACTAACCCCGAAACCAAATTATAGCTCTCATTTTCAATGCTGTGCTTGTTTATTAGTGATTATGATGTGATTGATGCTTGTATGAATAAAATAGGAAGTCACCAAAGATACCGAATTTAGACTACCTTCTTACTTACGTGCTGCTGGTTAATAAAATTCTTGAATTTCTACCTACCATTAAGTGCCAAGCAAGTAACGAAAACCATTTTCTAACAACACCACTGAACTGAACTTTTCTATAGAATCGAACATTCTGATTATTCGTCAAAGTGATTAATAAACGATGTGAACGGAGTAATGAACAAGGAATTTTCCTAGTTCAATTTAGTGGGAAGTTTAACACTTTTAATTTAAAAATTCACGCTAATTTGGAATTCAAGCCATGCATGAAGATAATGGTATTACTCAGCCTAGCGATAATTAACTCTAATTCTCATCGGACTTTTTTACAATCCATACAAGACTATTCAATAAAAAATTAATCGCCAACTTTGATACTTTCTCTAAATGAAATTACCTTTTAATCGATTCAAACAAATGTGGTTTTAATGTGCTACTAAAAACTTTCGAATTACGTACTTCCAATAAATTTTTATGTGCTTCATTATCACGTGCAGAGGTAGAAATAACACACCTACTGCTGAAGTCCTATTTATACAGCAGATGGCGAATGTTATGAAGGGGTAGATAACAAAATATTGATTTTGTGAGTGCTCTGTAAAAATCGCTTGTTGTTTCTGTATTCCTGATGCATGTTTTACCCGGCGTCGTGACGCTCCGGCGACGGCGCTTCCGGAACTGACAAGTTTGATAAAGTTCACAGAAAAATGTTAATTAATTGGGTCTGTTTTACTAATTGGCGTGGTAATTAAAAGTGGCAGCACACAGGCGATTGTAGTCATAACATGAACATTGTAGACAATAATTTGCTAATTAAGGAAATTATTTATTTTTAGAGATGTTGAAATAGTTACATGTTGTATATTTAATTCAATTTTATGATTTATTTGTTTGCTACTGTTTTTATTCATTAACAGTGTTTGGAATGTTATAACAATAATTGTTTTATTAATTTATTTACGTTTCAGTTTAATTTCTTAGGTTTAAAATGCACAATAATGAAAATAAATTGAAATGTATTTCTGGGTAAATGAAAACAAAAAAAAATAAAAATTGCAGTGCTGTAGTGCTATCTCATTTTGTGAAGATTTTGGAGTTGATTCGTCCTTTTGGTTGTCTCAAAAATCTATTTTAGATTCGACTCAATTTCTGACTTCTTTATATTTTCTTTTAACATTGTTTAGATTTTTGTATTATTGGCGACACCGAAATGTGAACGATTTTTTCGTTGTCAGGGATTTTTCTCTTATTTTCCATAATGTAAATCAGGCTTTGAGCAGTGGCGTTCTTTTTGATTTTTCTTTAAACATTTTATCTTAGCTATAGAACATTTGCTAATCAGCGGCAACTGCTCTTAGCAAAATGTTTTCTTCTAATTTTGCAATGGCTCTTGCTTTTTCGATTATAGTTAAATGTCTTATTAGGCAATTTAATAATCCACTGTCATTGATTGTCATAAATGACAATTAGAAGTACGCCTATGATTTAAAGTGAAATTCACGCTAGACAATTTTGCCGTACACAATTCTTTCAATTTTTTTTATACAGTGAAACCTGTGTAAAACGGAAGCTATAAAAGCAGGAAACCTGTTCATTACGGAAAATATTGCCGGAACCTGTTCAACGCGTACACGGAAGCCAAAAAACGGACCATCTGATTTTTAAAACGAGATTTTTTTATTTGCTGCTTCAAATTTTCTTAGAAACAATTAGATATTCTTCGAAAAAATGTCATCTGCGGACTGTTTGCCCCATATTGTATTTCACCTAATATTTTACGTATTTTTTATTATGGATAATTTAGATATCGAGAACTCACAGACAATGGACGGATGGGGGAAAATCACATTTTCCAAAAAAATAAAGACTTAAACCGAGTTCAAAAATGTGATAATTTAAGTGTTAAACAATTAAAACTGTCTGTTAAAAAATAAAAATCGAATTAACGAAAAATTGGTTAATGGATAGAAAATCCAAGTAGTAAACGGGCAATTCGTGTTACCAAGAACAAAGAAGTAAAGAAACTAGTGTATAAGTATCAGGTTTACTTTTACGATCGCAAGCTAAATTTATCGCCGAACGTATTGAAATTTGAAAAAAACTTGAACTGGAAATTTTTCGCGGAAGACATATCATTCCTTTTAATAAAAGTGTGTGGAGAAGCCAACAAATAATTAGCAACTGATATTAGAATTAAAAAATAAAATGGCATAAAAAGTTGCCTAAAACGGAAAACTGTCTAAAACAGAAACATCGGACGGTCTTTAGCGATTCCGTTTTATACAGGTTTGACTGTATTATTTTTTTAACATAGTTTTTGATTTTTGAGTGAGTATAATGTGTTGCCTACTTTCGGGCGCTTGACCGTTTTCCACCTGTTAAACCAGCACTTGAAATGCTTATCACATTTTCATTAAATATCTTTCTGCCTTAGTTAGCCACCTGCAAAAACACTATTGAATTATAACTCGGAAAATTCCAAACTTCTGATTCATATCACCCCTATAAAGAATGAAACATTCTGTAAAATAACTGCAAAGCACCGGCTTGTGCATGTTTGCTTCCTCCTTGTTTACCCAGTTCGATGACGTATACCGGATGAATTATAATCGGAAGATAAGATTTTCTAATAAAAGAACATTATACGAGCACAAAGAAACATGGATAAACCAAGAATTCTAATACTGGGAGGTAAAAACATTTTAATTACATTCAAATCTTACATAACCTCTAATCATGTTTTTTTACAGGCTGTGGCTTTATAGGACGAAATTTAGTTGCTTTTTTGGCATCAAACGAATTCGCTAGTGCAATAAGAGTAGTTGATAAAGTTCCTCCACAAGTGGCTTGGCTAAATGAGCAATGCCAGAAGTACTTCCAAAACCCAATTGTAGAATTCAAAAGTGCTAATCTCATAAACGCAGGTGAGTCCCCTTGTTGTCAACCCTTAATTTTTCATCCCCTAACCTTACAGAGTCATGCAAAAATGCGTTCAGTTCCTCAGAACAATGGGACTATGTTATTAATTGTGCAGGGGAAACAAAGCTGGGACAAACTGATCCAGTTTATGAGGAAGGGATCCTGAAATTGAGTCTCAACTGTGCAAAACAAGCCGCTTTAAACAACGTTAAACATTACATTGAACTGTCTTCTGGCAAGATGAGTTCTGCTGAAAAAGTGCCTCATAAAGAAAACGGACCCATTGAGCCGTGGTCGTTTATCGGCAAGTGGAAATACCAGGTCAATATCTTTGTCAATGTGCTTGTAACAAAACGTCAAAGTCTCTCATATCTGAGGTTAAGATACCTGTCATGTCAGTCATAAAATCAGTGATTTAAGTCGTACCACCCTAAAAACGGACGGCGGGAAATTTGATTTAGTGTATTTTTTCCAGGTCGAGCAACAAATCCGCGACATCCCGAACTTGAAATACACCATTTTAAGACTCGCCACTGTGTACGGCCCTGGAGACCGATCTGGGCTCACCCCTCGTGTTATCGTAGCCTCAATTTACAAGCATTTAGGAGAAACTATGAAGTTACTCTGGAATGCTGATCTAAAAATCAATACAGTTCACGTTGTTGATGTTTGTCGCGCGATTTGGTTTGTCTGTAACCGAGACGATAGTCTGGGACAGGTATTTGGAAGTCTCCCAATTATCTTGTTCTAACACCTAATTTTAAGGTTTACAATGTTGTTGATGAGGCTGACTCTACTCAAGGCTCAATCTGCAACGTTTTGTGTGAGATTTTCGATACCAAAGCTGAGTTTTGTGGTAACATAATTTCATCAGTTCTGGATCTTGAAAGTGCGGCTGATGATGCGAATGATAAGCATTTAGTGCCTTGGGCTGAAGTTTGTAGGAAGGATAATATTCAGAATACACCGCTGACGCCGCATATGGACCCGGAACTTCTCTTGCATAAGCATTTGAGGCTTGATGGTATGAAGTTGAAAGAATTGGGGTTCACTGTGAGTGTCCCCTCACCAACGGTGGAGAATATTAATGAAGTGATCAATGATTATGTTAAGATGGAGGTTTTTCCACTTTCTTTATCTCCATGATATGGTACTTAAGCTGCACTTAATTTTTTATACGTTTTGCTTTATTGCGTTTGGCTGTAAGTTTAACTTGCATTCCTTCAAGTTGTGATTTTTATGATTCTAGTTGAGACCAGGACTGAAAATTGTCAATTAAAATTGCTCAATTTAGTTATAACTGAACTCGTAAACATGTGGTATTGTTGGTAGTAACTAGTGAAATTTATAAAAATTGCATTTGCTTACTCGTTGGTTTTACTTCCACGGGGAATCAAATACTCCTTGGGCAAAATATTTTATGAAAATCGATAAACTTTACATAATAATAAAATTATTGTTTTCGAAGTAGCAGTCGTTAGCTCAGTACGAATTTACAAAAATTACTTTGGCGGTCAAGAATTGAGAGACGTGATGACAATGTTAAGCTTCAGTTGGTTTCTGTCGGGTCCAATCAAATAGGGGCTCTCATGAGCGTGAGTTGAAGCGCTTGGATTCAGTTCCGCGAAAGGTATCAAATTATCGATATTCATAACTTTATCCTCGTTCGTAAAATGGTGGATTTTCTCCTTAACTTCCATGACATGCTCCACACCTCCTTGTATCCCATAAATGAGAACGGCGACTTTAACTTTGATTTTCGTCTCCAAGACTTCTCGGGACGTTAACGACAGTCTTACTGTCGGAATGATTTCTTCGGGGACTTCTAAAGTCCCCTGCCAGACAATCAAGTAACACTTTTTAAACCAGACTCCTTTTGGATATAGGTCAACTACCCAGTCGTTGATTTTATCAGATTCGCAATCTGCCGCTGACATGTGTGATGAGAAGACAAAAGTACTTGTGTGGTAACTGGGGAGACCATTGAAGTTCTCAATGACTAAAACCGCGCTATAAATATCGGACGTGTAGAGGCGAGGAGTAAACAATAACTTCCCCTCTTCTGTACTGCTGATTTTTTCAATTTGATCTGTTTGACCGGAATGGTAGGTCATACCTATCGCCATTCGGTCGACGAAGAATTCTTTGTGTTGTTTGATTAATGGGGATAAAAGTAAATCTGCCAATTCTCTTGGTGTCATCATAGGAAATCTAATATAAACCATTACATTTTTCACGAGAATTCTCATGTTCTCTTCTAGCTCTCTCGGTGGAACTTCGCTACTCGTAAATCTAATTTTTTGTAAATCTAACCATCGCACGACGCAGTTATAAAGAACCATTTCATTGTAAACTATCACATCATTCTCTTGGAGAAGGCGGGTAAGCATGTCAGAGTCTATGTTGCTGAAATCTGGAGTATTAGCTATTGATTCCAGGTTCCATTTGATGTAATTTTGGCATTTTTCAGCTACTTCTAAATGACCACATGGAATGGAGTATTGCAGCCATAAAAATAACTGATTGTGTGAAGCAGCATGAGGAACATGTTTGCACATGTATTGAACACACAGTCTTGATAACCCCTGGAAACGATATTTTTAGATTTGATAACACTGAAGACATAACTTTACCTTGACTATATATTTATCAGCAAGAGCTAAGATTGGCATCACATTGGTGTGTGTGATCAGAATTTTTCCAGTGTAAAAATACTCTAAGAATAAATGGAACACTTTTTCACACTCTGGGAGTAACTCCTGCAGCTCTACTTTACTCTCATGCCACTCGCACCACTCAGGTTTCATTAACATTGCCTGCAATTGTATCTTTAAAACAAATTATGAATGTTAAGAGACCAACCTGGAACACATCACTAAAAGCACACAGAATAAGCCGGTGAGCGTGGTGCTCCCTGTTTCCTACCAACAGAGACACATCGCACATTTGCCTTTCCACATAAAGATTCCTTAAGATATTCAAGACGTTTTCAGAGTTGTCCACCTAAAACAGTAGTTAAAACACAAAAAACCTTCTAGGCCACAGTACCATAATCTGGCAAGAGTTGTCGTTTAATTGAGGCGAACATTTTCGTCTGCTCTTCAACGAGGGCTCCCCAAATTCAGCTTGACGCTCCATATGGACTTAAATCAATTTTCCATCTTCCCAAAACCGTGGTGACAGTGGAACCAATCGATCAGTTTTTAGAGAGCCGTTATAAAGTTCGACGTCACTTGAGTTTAAACAGTGATTGAAACTTGTTATTTACATTTTATTTCGAATTTTTTGGTTATGTTCCCTGTCATCAAGACATCAGAAATGTCAGTCTGACGTTTTTATTGAGACGACATCTCTCGGTCGGCGCTTGAACGTTTTAATTACAGGTTCCTAACACGTGCACAATTTAATTAAAATTTGGATTAATTAAAATGCGAATTAAATTTAGACAATATTTATATGTTACACATTTCTGATACAATAAACATAATTGAAATGGTGACTTCATAAACAAATTTTTATTTGCAAAAAAGATTTTTATTATTATTATTATTATCCGAAAACATAAAAATTCAGTTTGAGGTTGCGTTTTACAATTAATGAACTGATGAGAATACATTTTTTAAATATATTGACGTATTAATAAGGCGTTTTCCCGGCGCATCCACCAAAATCCACGATTTTGTAAAGAGAGATAATTTCTAATCTTTGATCTACAAAATTTCAATGAAATTAAACGGCGGGAGCTACTCGTAATTCGGTTGAGATAAAACTAAAAGTTTACACGCGTTTTAAAATTTCAACATGAATTGATAGGCTTTATTTACCTACTATAAAATTGTTAGTATTTTGTATGTTGCCTTAAAAGAACTTTCTAAAAAAGATTCAAATTGTATCTTTTTATAAACAAGAGCACCTAATTTTACTTTAACGCGTCGCTGACGTCAAAGTTTTGTCATAAAGCAACTCCTCTTGCATTAAAGATTGTACGAATATAAAGATGTAAATTATTCATAATTTTTCTATATTTTTCAAATTAAATTTTTAACGGGAGTAGATTTATGTGGAGGAAGTACATCAGGCAGTGCCTCATAAAATTTCATTTTTCTTTTTTAAGGTGGAAGCAATTATTTTTGTTGTACATTTGCTTTATACAAGGACACTTTATGTTTGTGATATAAAATGTGTTCTCCGAAATTTCTTTGTTGCTTTGAGACTCAGTATTTTCCAATAAAGAAAAATGTGTATTTTTCTGTGTCAGCATTCTTATTTTCGCCTTAATCTTTTCCATCTTCGATGCATGTAAATGGAGAAAGTTTTTTGCCCATATGTCTAAAAATCGAATTTAATTGAACACGACTTCAAAGTATTCGAATCCATTTTCGATTGTCCTTGAAATACGTTTCCGGAATAATAAAATCAAGACGATGTTTAGTTATAAGAGAGTTTATTTTTCTTATTTTATGCAGTCGGCACAATTCGATATTACAGGATGCCTCAAGACACAGTTTAAAGAGGGATTTGTGCATTTCCTTTAATGAATTTCAATAAGATTTCGGATTCTCTATTACCTATCCTAAATCCCTGCGGCGTTTTATTTTATTAGCATTTTATATCGTGCTACTATACTTTCATGGAATATATTATGTAAGAGAAATTAGATATTTTTTGTTTTACGAATAGAGCCTATCCATGTTAAATTTAAGTGATTTTATTCGGAGTTTTGCTTGAATTAGTATGCATCGATATCATTTTGAAAAGTGCAGGTTCATGTAATTCTACAGTGTTCTGAAATCCGAACTAGATACATCCAAGTGTGATCATTAAGAATGTTTCTAAGATCAGTTTACAGATATAACAACACTGAAGTCAAAGAAACATCCAGTACGAAATGCGATTCTCAAATTAAAGATTTTTATTCAAAATTCGTTTGCTGCAGTCGTAGAATAAAATCTTCAACATTGAAAGGATGAAATTATGGCCGACGGCGCATCCATCATTTAAATTCTACACTTCCAGAATCTAAAATGAATATTCTGTGTTTACAATTACGGAAATATTTTAATAACATCATGTAAATACTAGTGTTAAAGGAAACTTTGTTATGTTAGCTAGTTTTTTTTTGTATGCATAAATGTACATACAGTTTCATTAAAATTGTACTTTTACTACTGTTATTGTAAATTATAGATAAACCACTCATGTTTTATGGAATCGGAATAAAAACACTCGAGGATTATTAACATGTAATTATAAACTTTTAGCATATTAAATTATTGTTACATTCGTTCAACCAAAAGGATTGAAACCCTAAAGGGTACAGAAATGTCATTTCATTATCTATATTACTATTAAATATTTTAATTTTGATAACAGGGCTGTCATATTCTATTTAAATTTAGTAATGAAAATTCCGAAGAGGTGCACTTTGACCAAATTTTGATCATTGTGTTGAAATTGTATTTATTTTTATCATTTATTATTATTTATTCTAAAATAAATATTATTATTTATTCTAAAATAATAATTATTATTTATTCTAAAATAATAATATACAAAGTTTTAGTTTAAATAGAACGTTTTTTTTAACAGAAATTTAAAACATTTTATTTTTTAAACAATAAAATATGTGAATAAAACTTCGAGATTGTAAGAACTGAAATGAAAGCCTAAAGTGATACACCCCAGTTTACGTGCTTTATTTAATTTTGTATGACCTCTAAATGTTCTTTTAATTTCTTTGCTCGAAGAAAATTGGCTGTTTTCAAGTTAATTTGTATCTAGGAAATCGATTCCCGGCATTTAATTGCTAATCAGAATTATTACATTTAAAGGTCGAAATTTTTACAATAATGAATTCCTTCAGCTTTGCTTGGATTTAAGATCGATATATTCCTTGGGGAACTTCTAACTTATTATTTTTGAATCAAACCATTTTTTTACATATTATATTAACACATGTAACGGTGGTTCTTTAAATAAATTGTTATTATAACTTTTTATTTATACAATATTTGATGAAATTTGGAAAAGTTACTTTAAATAAATGCAAAATACCAAAAAGTAGTGGAGGTAAATTTTGGTAATTTTTAATTTCAACACTTTAAAAAAGTTTTTTAACCTGTCTAAAAATTGTGTAAATGTAATAAAAACAGCGATAAAAACAAAATATTATTTCAGATTCTACAGCTTCGTCAATTCAAATTTTTTATCGTTAAAATTAAAAATGATTTTTTGCGAGGCCGCAAGTGTTGCCGAACCAGAAACAAAAAAATGTTACTCCTAATAAAAACGTCGCTCTGCTAATTTATTATGTTTCCATTGAAATTTTTTATTTACAATGTTAGTGTTTTTTCTAAACTGTTTACCGTTTTGCTCACTAAAAAACCTGTAAATATTAGGTATTACATGAACATGACTTAGTTGTAGAAAAACGTTCTCAAAACTGTACTCAACTAAATCAAAGTTTCCATTAATCTGACGCAATGAATTATCACCTTACTCCGCTTATCACCGTGCTCACTCTCTGTAAAATTCAATTATCAAAAAACATATGCTTTATTTATTAATATCCGACAAACAATATTTGTTGAAAACTTGGGTCTATATGTTCCTGATATATTTTTTCATGTACAACACATTCACGTATCGATAATCTTAAAAGAAGGACAAATTCTGTGTTAACAACACCCTTTTGGCGTTCCTTCAACACTATGACGACAAAAATCTGATTGGTGCTCAAAAGAAAACAGTACATCTGCTTATTAACAAACTTTTAATTAAACGCCGCAGGTGGAAGAGGAAATTTCTTCAAATTTTATTTACATTTCATTCCAAGACGGTGTGAAAATCTGTTATAATTAAGTGTATCTAAGCTTTACCACAACAAGAAAGAGCGAAAACGCGTCATCTTAACTTATTTGTTTAATGAACGCTGTAAATCCTGTCTTACCTAATTTACGTACATTTGAAAAGTGAACTTTTTAGAATCAAATGAAGCAGGTCTTCTTTTTGTTTAGACACGATAAAGTTGAAATGCAGACTATAATAGGAGGAGACGCCGCATAGTGTTTCTATTGTGCATTTTCAGCAAAGACAGTGCGGTGTAAGTGGTAGTTTTGTTATCTGTTAATTTAAAGGATGCAGCTGAATCGTTTCTACCAACGTAAAAAATGAGACAAATTCCTTTTTTCTACAATAAAACGTTTTATGTTAGCTGCAGTGGTAATATTTTACCACATTCTCCCATCAATTGGATAATTGACTTTTAGCAGTCATGTTGGACGTTCTGAGAGATTATATCTCTGAGGGGACAACAAAACATTCGCCACAAATTCTTGTTGTACTAAATTCCAAAGAGTAATAGTTTGAGGAATACTAGAGAAAGTTTTGTAAATTTAGTTTAAATGCTCTTACCATTTTTATCGGCGCTCATATTTATGTCCATTTCATTTTAATGAGATTCTACGCGGAAGCTACTTTACCGATATCTGTATTGTCTCCTGCGCACCTGTGGTCTGAAAGTAGAAGGAGGTTTTCTTTTTAATTGAAATAAGCACATCTTTTGGCTAAACGCATATTAACTGCAAGTCGCGTTTGAAAAATATGCAGCAAAACTTTATTTAGTTTGACTTGTGTTATTTATTTTCAATATTGGAAAGTTTACTTTGATTTTATACCACAACCAACAATTGTGGATGATTTTAGATATCGTACATTAAAAAAATAAATAAATGTTGAACTGTTGAAGTTCGTTCTGCAGGATTCTCATATAATTTTTTTTCTGCCGCGTTTTTATCAAATAGTAAATTCGCAATTGAAGTTCTGCTCGGTTAATTTTAACAGCGTTCGTCTTTAAAACTAAAAAGTTGATCGTCTCTATAAAGAGTATCTACATTGTTCTTGATTCTTTTATTTTTAGCTGTAATCCAGGATTCGTTTCAGTTAATTAGTACCGATATTACTTCCTCCTCCACGAAATTTCAAGAGCATAATAACGAACGTGATAAAATTTAAAATGATCTCGGCTTTTAGCTTTCAGTTGTATCTAATAGCTATTAACAGTGAAATGGCTCAAAATGAATTTCCACGACACCGGAAGTAACAAAACCAGAAATTAAATTTTGCATATAAATTCCAGCCGCTGGGAGTCTGGATAATTTTATCCATGCTAATCTTATTCATAGCTGAGTCGCCACCTTTTGATTCAGTAATTAAGAAGCACAAACTACCTAAATTGTGGTTGTGGGGTTCCTCAAATCAATGGATTTAAATCATGTTATAATTGGCGTGTTTTTGTTAAAACAATATTTTAGGTGTGCAAATGGAATTTATTCGCTGCAGACGGGATGTTATGCCGCCCCCATTGCAGTGGGGCGCCGGCGTGCGGTCCCAAACTCCTATAAAAGCTCACACAAGAGACGTCAAACAGTCTCATCGCAACATATCCAAAGTTGCAACAGGTGAATCCCTGAGTAGTGCCCAAACTTCAAAGCTCGTGAGTATTTTCAAATTATAAGTGGCTTTAAGGAGCTTTCAACGCTGTTCCCAAACCACGACCGGCTGTTATTTTTTAATTTTTACTGCAATTTTTTATTGATCTTTCCATTACTTAAGAAAATAATAGTTGAAAGTTGCCTTCTCCCAATATTTTGTTTGAACTTTCGTGGTTGTTTACCTTGCATACAAACTGAATCAAACTCTTGATATGAATATAAAACTTAAGCGCGTATTTATTTTTTAACTCAAGCGTGAACAACGTCGGGAAATTTGATTTCTGTTTAAACTATATTAAAAAAAGAAGAATTTAAACCTCCGTTCAGATAATATCGTTGTAAGGAATGGTTTAATGGGGTTACCCAGAACAGGAGCTGAATTAATCAAAATCAGATTACATTATCTATTATAATTAGGTTTGATAAATTGTTGGTGGCACCACAAATTGGAGAATGAAGAAAAAGACTAATTAACTTTTGGTTGCGAAAAGTTGGAATCTCGTTTAAATCTTTTTCTCGTACACGAAAATATTAATATTAAAACTTTGCCGGTGCCTATTGATATCAGAGGCAAAAAATCAGGTCTAAAGTTATAATTACTAATTGAACAACTTTATAGGTAAGTTTTTTCGATGTAACACTACCCGACTCGATTTAATTTTTGGATGCTATCGGCCGAATATTTATGATAACACCGGTATCAGCAGATAACTTCGTTCCGCTGCTTGATTTATGTACAAAAAAACTTTTATGAATAGAATTACAACAAAATTTATTGCGTTCATTATTTGAAAATATTGCGTTAATTTAACCGATTACTGTTGCTAGAATAGCTTATTATCAGCAAAGCGTTGCTTAAATGGCTTAAACCCGCAAATATGCACTTTGCATTAACAATCATCTCTTTGTTACAACAGAGATGAATTAATTAGAGATACATTGGTGGATTAAGTCATTGTTTCTTAACACCTTCGCTAACTTTTCGCTTTAAAACGATTTCTAATTCCAATTTCTTACAAAGCCCCCGATTCGCTTTTAAAGTAAATTAACGAATAATAGGTTGTTACTGTTTATCAAGAACAAACGCAACTTCTCTCAGAAATTAATTACAGGATCACAAAGTGTGTTTGTTGTCAGTTTAATAAATCTTCGAATTTTAGGGAAATTAAATAAGATGTTGGTATTAGCGGGTAACTCGTGTTGGATATTTCGCAACTGGGGGAATGGAATACATTTCACAGTTTGTAATTTAAATTTATGATATAAGCGTAATTGTAGAGAAATAAAAAAATGATAAAAATTTCTGAGAAGAAAAATTAAGATGATTGTTTCAAACAAACAATGAGGCCCGAGTTTGTTGTTTCAGGATATTGGAAACGTTTTATTATGTTTAAAAGTTCTCGATAAATTGCCAATCGTTAAGGTAACTTTCAAATGGACGCATTTCTTTTTAATTAATTCTTCACACAAAAAATTCAAATTTTCTCGTAATCAGATTGTGTATTACAATTTAAGACATTTTGGTTAATTTTATTTTCAATTTTAGTGCAATTAGCCGAATTAATTCTGTCTAAAAGACTTTGGATTAGTAATTATTTCTGGCCCAATTTACTACAGTCTGAATTATCTTCACAGTCTATAAAATGGACAAATATTTTTATTTATTCTAATTTAGACAATTTTAGTCGTTGTCTTAATTTTTTTTTCAATTTGGTTTAGATATTTTAGTGCATTTTAGTGCATATCAATTTATGTCAAGTTCATCTTATGAATAGCTTAATTTAGCTTACTCATTCCAATCTATTATTTATTTTTATTATTAATAGATATTATAATAATGCTAGAAATAACGTAATTGTTTAGTTGAAAATTAATGATTTTAATTGATGATTATCTATTGGCATTTCCAGTTTCCAGGAAATAAAAATGTTCTATTTTTAGTCTTTTTAAAACACAAACTTACGATCTAATTGAATTAATTTCACGTTTGCTAATTGAGAATACTCTTTGGTCTCAAGTTAAAAGTGACTTTTATGTCGACCTACACTGAATTTTTAAATTGTTTGTCGTTGCTTTTTTCACATAAATACCTCCAAATTTCTTAAATAAATTATACTCTGTAAGCACACTAAACGGAGTAAGAGCAGAATTTTATTCGCGGAACTTAAAAGAATTTTCAACTTTTTTCAGGATTAAAAGAGGTTCTAGAAAAGCGGCTTGCCTACTTAATTGGTATCAACTTCCATCACAATTTCCCCAATACGCGGCAATGCACATATCATGTTAATTTTTTTTCTAGCATGATTGTATTTAAATTACATGCGCACGGATCACGCAAAAAATTAAATTAATTCTCTTTGATTCCCGTGTAGGTTTTACATGAAAGTTTCTCGGTGTTAATATAAGATTACAAATTTCCACAAGACTTGATTTTCTTTGATCACAAGATAATTATGCACATTAGCTTTCCTTTAAGGAATTTAACTTAGTTTTGATAACGAATTAACTTCCACGTAATTATTCTCGTAAATTAAAGGCCGTGAGGGCGTTAAAATCGAGTTTAATACGTTGTCATACAAATTCGACTATCTCCTGTAATAAGAGAATTAACAACACTGCTTCAGTTTCTGTGTAATTCATCATTCACGTGCTAATTACTTCGTAATTGAGGGAGACATTGAGGACCTACTGCAATTTTTAAACACTATTATAACACGTGAGTTTATTTCCTAAACGTGCTTTATTTGAACAGTAAAACGGAACGAGCTTTAGTTTACTAATCAGGTAATAAAAATTAGATGTCTTCATAAAAATGTCACATGCACACTTTGAAAAAAGATCAAATTTGGCAAAAATTGAGGGGGCTGCAACGTTGTAATTGCGGTGGAAATTACCGATATTTACATCTGTATCTAATAATAAAAATAAAATCTAGTGTTTAACGACCTCAGCAGATATCTCATTTAATTAATTGTTGATAGATTTGTTATTCTTTGAATTGTTTTAAGAGTTGTGGATTATAAATAACGTGTGATCCACAAAATTTTTATTTAAAGTAGGCCTTGACAAAATTTACGTAGGTCGAGAAAAAATTTGACAGTAGTTTGACATTTGACATTTGATTTAATTTCAATTAGTTTTCAATACATTATTCATTCTGGAAAGACAAACGATACATTTTCTCTTATTGTCACCTCGTAATGTTACATTTTGTCATAAAAAAATTTTTATATCAAAAACAAAATTTCACTCCGACATGACTTCTATGTTTGTCTCTCTCTTTCATGGCCTACCCTAAACAAAAATTTTGTGGCTCACATGATATAAAGATTTATTTTAAGCGATCTACATTTACACGCTTCTTGTATAAATTTTCATTTACATATTCGATTCTCTTACTTGTTCAAACTGGTGTGAAACCTGAATTTTTGTTTTTTTTTTTAATTTCTCTTAACAATTTTTTTGAATAAAAGTCTTTCAATCTTTGGGAGGCCTAACATTGTAGTAACTTTTAAAATTTATTTGTATTAATGTTCGTCGCAATTTTTTGTTTGCCGAATTTTATGGATTCTTCTTTGAATTGCATTTTAGATTTATTTAATTTTTAGGATTTTTTGTTTTAGCATTCTCAGGTTTCGAGACTATCACTTTCTTTAGAAGGAATTTAAGCAGTAAAGAAAAAAGTGCTTTTTTAAAATTACTTTTAAAAATTAATGCATAATGTGATGGCGTGAGGAGAAATTTAATTGTATTTTCAAAGCTGTAGGTTTAAGCTCTCCCGCTTAGATTCTAAGAATTTTGTTTTTTCTATTTTTCTATGTTGTCAGAACTTCAGTTAATTAGTTAATGGATGTTTTATGTTTTCATCTTTGCAAGTTCTCTGAGGAAAAAGAAAACCTGAAATTATTAAAACTAACCTTCAATTAATTTCTTCTTTGTTATTTCACTTGTCCACCTTTTGCTCTTTGCGCCAAAAGCGCATTAAAATTTTAATATCACAATTATGAAAAACATTCGTATCGCAATGAGGGTAACAGCGTCAAATACTCGCCGAGGGCGCTTTATCTGAGTATTAATGCAGAAGTCTTGTTCAATCCACCTTTATTTTCAAATTCAATACGCTCAATTCCACCCATTAAAGTTGTAATAAAGTCTTTTATTTTTAGTAGTCGCATAAATGTTACAACAGAGTTATTACTTGTTCCAGAAGGAAGTTTAACGCAGTTTCATCAGGAATATGAGGTGGTCCGCTCTGTGGTGGTTTGCTGCAATCGCAGCCGTGGTCATGCTCGAAGGAAACTGGGCAAATGGAGCTCCAAGTCCCAGGAATGAGAACATGTTGGAAAAGCTTCTCGAACTAGACAAAATGTACTCCTCTGTGGCCAGACCGAGGTAATCTCAATAATATCTTTATTTCCATATTCGCATGATGTAATCCCAGCTTTCTGTGTTAAATTAAAGAGTTTTGCCCATATGTTTCAAAAAAGTGGACAGGAAATGAATAAAGAGATTATCTACCGAGCGTTGAGTTCGTGATAAATTAAAAGTTGAGAGAACTCTCATTTTAAAGTGCATTTACGGAAAAGAACGATCTAGTTCTTTCGTACAATTGTTAAATTAAATTTTCTAAATTAGAAAATGAAAAATATACCTGGCTTTTGAAACTTTAAACTCGGAAGTTCTTGGATATCACTTGCGCGTCTCATTAAACTTAAAGAGTATTTGCTTCTTTCAAAGTTTTGATTTATGTGTTTGACTTTGATTATCAGCCTCAGAGGGATTTAATACTTTCGAAAATTACAACTTATTGACCCGAGTTATGCTACTAATTTACAGAAAAACATCAATTAAATGTACATTTGTTCCTATTAATAAAACTACTTACCTAACTTAACAAACTTATACTTAGTTAATTAAAAAATTGAATAATTTACTACATTGTTCTAGTTCTCATAATTAAAATTCTATTTTTATTTGTTGCACGACGTGTTTTGATGATAATAAATTCACAATCTTCCAGAACAAAAACTTAATGTTTATGTAAATATCACATTATTATAAACAACGTAGTAAAGGTCAGTGCAATTTATGTATGTTGATTATTTTTTTATTAACTGCGGCTAATTTATTTGTGATGTCATGAAATTTTCATTACACTCACCGATTTTTTATTACCACAAAACATTTTTCTAGAACCATGCACTTCAATTCGGGGTCATCCTACGCATTCCTAAACCTCTGCGCTAATGTCTGGAATAATTAATGGGGAATACAAGTGTCTTTTATCTGGCGCTGAAACTGATTTTTTGTTGGTCGCTATTTTTTATTGCTCTGAAATATTTGTTACATCCCTCATGCAGACTTCAGCATAATGACGCTTTTTGCAGTCCATATACCACACGTAATTTTATGAGGTGCAAAATGTGATTTCATCAATTTGCATTGTTGCTTCCGCCACTGTTTCTTCTTTGTTAAATGTTGTCTTGGTGTTTTTGTAGCAATTATGGGCCTAATTGGGAATGTGAAAAGTTTTGTTGTCACTTTTTTTGACTAATGAGAGGTAGAAAGTTGTGTTTGCCTTGTGGTGAAGTTAAAATTGGTTGATTTGTTTTAGATTTAAATTAAATTGTTTGAAATGTGCGCCTACTTGTTCAATAATTTTATTGAGCTTTCGAACAATGCAACTGTCATTATTGAACAATTAATTCAATTGGAATAGTCAAACTGCAACGGTCTGACAACTTATTGGTGGTTTATTGATTTGTCCAACATTAAATTACTGTTTTTTTTATATTTTTGTTTAAACTCTAACGGTAAATAGTAAATTATATAAACAACCATTTTTTCAAAACCTTTGACCTAAAATATGTTTCAAATTTTAATTAAAACAATAAAACATGTATTAGTAGATACGAAACGTAATTAGCAAGCAGCCCATCCACCAATTTTAATAACCAAAATACAGCAAATTTATCTTGTTTATTTACTAAGCAAACTCGTTTTATCCAAAATTGAAAAAAGTCACTCATTTTTAATTGGAATTTTGTTTGCTTTTTAGTTTCGTGAACCGAATTCATTATTAGACTAAATTAAAGGAAATGCGAAATAAAACAATTCTAATACTTCTTTTATGTGAAAAACAATTTTAATTGAATTAAAATAAAAATTAATTTGTTTTTAATTTTTGAAGCGCCGCGGGTTAAAGATCTAAAAGTAAAATATGAAAAGTGAACCCGGCGCACCCACCATTTTTAACAAATAAAGTTTTGCAGTCAACAGCAGTAATTTCTTCGTGCGTTGTGATAAAAAAAAATTCCGTTTGACAGTAATTAACTGATAAAGTCGACAATAAATTGAAGTCCAAATTTTGCTGAAAGCTACAATTGTAATTATGCTGACAGAAAGTGCATTTTTATTGCCGTTTCATCTCAAAATAACTTATAGCGAATAATACATTAATAAATGTCAATAATTATTTCATCACACACGTCTTAAAATCTAATTCGCTAAGTGATTCTCTTTATGTCGCGGCAACACGCCGTACTTTGAAGCCTCCCTGATGGAAGCCGATTTAGTCAACTTTGCGAGATTAAGGAGCACTATGGCAATCAACCGTAATTCTCTCGAAGAAAACTTGGAACCATCATTTACGCGATCCGTTCACTTTAATGAGCAAAAATTAAAATCTTAATTGCGCGCTAAATAAGAATAATTATGGAAAACACCGCCAAGGACCAATTAGTCGCCAAATTTCATTTCATCGAAGTTTCTTTGATGTTTAAAACATCTAATGACTCGGGTATTAAATTTTTTATCCCTGTAGAAGTTGTTTGTAATTTATCTGCACGTTTTGTATACTATTTTTTCCAAGTGGGTGTGCATGCGTTGTAAAACTCGTGCGAGCTAACGCGTGCTGGTGGTAGGTAGTGTGCGCAGCGGCCCGATCCAACATGATACTGATAGTATGGGTCCCAAGGTACAACGTGCCATCAACATGTTAAGACTTCAGCATCTTGATCGTCTCTATGCCGACCGAGCTCGTCCCAGGTGAGCAAGTTGCTCCAACTTACTCCACACATCCTGTCTATGGTTCTTTTACATTTTTTACTTATTTTTACCTATTATTCTGCACGATATTGTCAATATGAATACGGAACTTTTGGTTCCATTTTTATTTGATTTTTTTTTGAGATTTTGTGAATTCGTAATTTCGTGAAACTTGTAATAAAGAAATCAAAAACAGTAATTTTATCGTTTTTAGTCGCCAAAAGTTTTAGAAATTTCTGATTGATTCTTAAAATGATATATTCAAGAATTCATACTTCCTGCTCTATCCTTTTGCCGCAATAATAAATAGTGACTTTTCAAATTCGATTAATATAGACTACTAGAGTTACACGTTTTAATAAAGTTTTCCTAAAGTTTTTCGAGTTTTTAAATCTTTTTTTTTTTCAGTTTTTTGGCTCTACAGCTTTTTGAATTAGCGTTATTAATATGAAAGTAGAAGTTCTTAAAAATTTCTTCAAATTTTAGTGTTATAGTGGAAGCTTTATAGAATTCTTAAATAGTATAGTAAAGTACCAACTCACAAAACGGTGACAATTGAAAAACAATGCATTAATGTAACTCTTAAAGCATCGAATCAGCAAATAACATTCATTTTTAGCAAGATCTCGTCCAATGGTAGTGTTTTACGCACTAGACATAGTTTGAACAACATGTCGTGTGCGTAATATTCATTTCGCACGGGTAAGAAATTTAACGATCAAAGACGAAGAAAGTCACAAATACAACGTAATAAATTTCTAAACATTTAAACAATTTGAAGGATTTTAACCTAGAAGTGCGGCTCTAAAATATTTAATAGCACTTTCCCCAACTAGTGCAGAAACTGGAAACAATAAAGGAATAAACATGTAAATTAAAGCAGATAATAACAGGAATTTAGCTCACAGACAGATAAACAAAACAACGTTAATTTTGAGGGTCTGCGTGGTAATGAATTGCCAGCTATTAACACGAAATTGAGGTTCGTTTAAAGTTGTGCAAAATCACAGCAATTTATGGACCGTAATATGTCTTAAGAATGACTATAATTTCATGAATATTCAAGTCTTGGAAAGATACGCGGAAGTGTAGAAGAAACAAAACCTTAAAACATTCGTGTAATTTTTACAAATGGAAATTTTTTAAAGTGATAAATGTTCTGTTTTGTTGAACAAACTCGTTAAAACAATCGTAACTTGGAACCTGTGTAGATCAACCAATATTAGCTTTTCTCACATTAGTTTTTACTACGAATAAAACTATTTACCCATTTGAATTGCGGTAACGAGATTATAAATTCCAGTCAAAGGTTTTGCATAAAGTGGCTTTAACTTCGGTTGCAATTATTTTGTTTTAGATGTATTTTATGCCGTAATAAACGGGATCCACTTATCTGTAGTAAAAGTGTTGCTTATCTTCTAATTGTGATTTTCTTTTCGTTGTTCGTGGTTTACTTTTAAAACTTTTACTCCATTCTTTTACAAAATTGCACAACAAACTGCGGTCACTTAATCTAATTTATCAGTTTATTGGAATGGATGGAAAAGTTAATAACAGCGAGAAGAAAGCTAAATTTTATGATCGTTTTGCATTTATTGTGTTAGATGTGTTAATTATCATAAATTACGCGAAGTTGTAAATAAATGCTTTTTATGGTGAGTGTTGAATGAGTGACGTCTGCTGTCATAGTGTAAATGCAAAAATTTATTTGCATACTCATTTTTGCACATCCAAGGCTGGGCAATCAAATTCTAGCTTCTGTTTTATCGTTTATGTGCTCTGATTTTCTGCATGATAAATTTCAGGATCATAAATCCAGTCCTGTGGTGTTTGTTTTATAAAGATCATTTGAGTTAGGTACAGGTAATGAAAATTGAAAATGCCTCAGGTGAACAAGAAGTTGATTCATTATTTCTCGAGTTACAATTGGGAAATCTTGTAGTTTGCTCGTTGTTTGTTGAATCGAAGCAATTTTTAATAAAATTATACACATTAATCTCTAGTTAAAAAGTTCTTTTATTCAACACTGAATCAGCCACAATGGACACGAATATATTTACATGGAGCAGAAAGGTTGTTTAGTTTTCAATCCAAGCTTCAAATAAATGGAATTTTACCTGTCACAAAGTTAAACTTTGATTTTCTTCTGTATTTTAAAATACTGCTCCCAAACTGAATTTAAAAGTGGAAAATTGACAATGAATCTCCACGATTGCATTTATGGAAAAATAACAGTAAAAGTTCATTTTTCAGTACCAACTGAAAATCTCTGAAAATAGAGTTGCAGCTGTCCAATGATCAAAGTTTGTTTGAAACAGAACTTTGCAGACTCGAAAATACCGATTGATGCTACAAAATGTTTTTTAATTATTTTAATTAGCTTCTTATTTTCTCCATGGAGAAGTTAACTTGTCGTTTACGACTCTACTTAATGCTTGAGGTCGTGTCAAATAAACCATCCGATGTAATTGTTTAGTTCCGTCAATATCTTAATCCTTTATAGCAAATTTCTTTACTTTATCGAGGTTGATGTCGTTTGACCTTTCTTCGTGGCGGAATTTTGCCCTTTCTACAATAATATTGAAATTTATAATTTATCATTGGGCATAGGCGACCAACAATACACCGCCATTGCACTGTTTTGATTAAATTATCCCGAAATTGGATTTTAAGTATCGTCACAATGAAATCTGTTATTTCAATTACTGAAAACGCAAATATGCAAAAATAATAAAACCGAGAGCACATTGGAATCTATAAAGTCCAAACTTAATCAATGACTCGTGTTGGTTTTCAATCCCTTGAGTCTAACATAGGAGGAGGCTTTAATCATCAATGAACCATCAAGTGAACCCGAAATAAAAAAAATATTTGTCCAGAGACTCCAATTTTGAGTTTTTTCAGTCGCATGATTTTGCTCTATTTGAAATGTGTCAAAAGCAGTAGATTTTCTTTCATTTAGTAAATGCACATTTTCCATTTCCCACAAAATCTCCACCTTGCGTGTTGACACACAAAGCATTGCCACAAACATTTATTTTGCCTTAAAGAGCTCGCGATTTCACACCGAAGTATGTAGAGAATAAATATTTAACAGTTTAACATGGGTCGTGTAAAAAACCGCATTTAAACCACTGCTATCACCGGCGTTGATCAACTCCGGAAATTAACACGAGGTACTCTTTGTTCTTGTCCTATCTGTAATTCAGCCTCACATAACGAAAAGCCTGTAAAGCCAATAAATCTGTAAATAAACTCAGATCAAACATGAAAGCTCACTGATATTTCAGCTTGAGTGAGTTTAATATGTTTTGCAGAGCCAGAAGAAGCAACAGGTAATGATCTGTTTGATTTCAGGTACGGAAAGCGAATGGAAACCAACTCCAATTTTGCACCGATTGAATACGAAGGTCAGGTAAGAAAATTGGGTTTTTCCTCTTTTGTTGAACTTTGACACATCTAAGTAAACTTAAATATGAACGGTTGTGATAACGGAAATTGCGTGGGAGTTTTGGTTTCTTTTTAGAGAAATCTCACAAAAAGCTACTTGCGTAGACTAATCATTTATAGTTGCTCCATTAATTTCAGGTTTTTAGTTTACTGAACGCAACGCAGATGATTTAGTAATTACCGCGTTAGGATAAATTTATTTCAGAAATAAAATCTACAATTTTGATGCGCTCTATTTGGTTCACGAAGTGTTAAATCGCATTAAATAAAATGTTTACTTGGTGTGTCAGCTGATGTTACTTTTCTTTATGTTTATTTCGAGATATTTGAATATGAAATTTTTTTGTGGATTTTTTTTAATGAAATGAGGCTATTGTTAATTTTTTTTTGGCAATTACGGTGGCTTTCGTATCTTTCTGAATGCTCTGGTTTCTCGTTATAAAAGGATGTTTATCGTTCTTTTTTGGTTGTTCAAGGAAACTATTAATACACTGAATCTATAGTTGTATATTTGTGTCTGTGAAAATGTAACTAAGCAGGAATTATATTTGCATTATTTTGAAAGCTGCTTTGTTTTCTATTTACATTTATCTCGTTTCTAAACTTTTATCTTTTGTTTACAAACCTGTAAGAAATTCTTAATGTTTTGCCGAACCAATTTTCGAAATTCGAGAAAATGCTCTAAATTGCTTTATTAAAAAAATAATTTGATTAATTAATTCATTAGTTAATTGAATGTTGACAATAATCTAATCTTTTCAAATTTTATTGCTTTTTTGTCTCGTCTTGAAAATGACAATTTCTAAAATTTGCCCCTGTTACTAAAAAAAATTGGTATTTGGAACAGAAAATGAAGAAGTCAAAAATAGTAATTTCCCTTAAGATTATTGTTCTAGGGTCAAAATTACCAAAATTACAGGTCCGAATGGAAAATATTGAAATCTTTTGCTTCGTCTTAAAAATTAAAATTTCTAAAATCTGTCCCTGTTACTCAAAAAAATTAGGATTTAAATCAGATAAGCATCAAGTTAAAAATAGTAATCTTTTCAAATTTCAATGTTCTAACATTACAATTACCAAAATTACAGGTTTGAATGTAAAATATTGGAAACTTTTGGTTCTTCTTGAAAATGAAAATTTCTAAAATCCGTCTGTTGCTTAAAAAATTGGAATTTGAAACAAACAATTAACAAGTCAAATATAGTAATCTCCTTAAATTTCAATATTTTACAAACAAGACAAGTTAATAGTAGTGCGAATTTAAATTTTTTATTTCTCTATGCTCGTACCAATAGCAGAGTAAACATTTCAACATTTTATTTATAATTTCAATAAAAGTATTGTTTTAAAAATAATATATTGATTATAAAAAATGACCATTTTATTAGTAGGAATTAAAAGTCAAACTGATAAAAAGCATTGAAATGTTAATTGTGGCGCATCCACCATTTTGAGCAATCTAAAACATTCACATATTTTTTCTGGAACAACTTAGAGGTTTTTTAATTTAATTTTATTTAAAAATATTTAAATTTGGATAGTCGAGGTAGTCATTTTAACTGCTTCCTCAAATCAAATTATGCCATCGCCGTTTTCCGAAGAACTTCAAAAGAACTCGATGGAAAGCATATTTGGCCTCCGATCAAAGCGAGGGGAGAATTTAAAATCCTCTTCGATATTATCCACAAGTTGTTAATCCAATATAAATGCAAGAGTTTATAAAAATTGAAACGAGTTCGCTCCTACTGAAATGTATCTTTCTGAAACGGCGACATAAATTGAATGTGTAACAACTAATAAATAACTAGAGTCGATGAATACGTAACTTATTACATAAATAAATCATTTTTCATTAACAAAACGTGATTAAACGTAATTTATGGAAACCTCAGATTGTAAAAATTAAGATAAAATGCACAAAGAATCTTGAAAGCATATTAATTATTTGCAATAAAATAGTCAAGAATGTAGGTTAAGTGTATAATAATTATTGCTTCATGAATGCACCGCACTCGGTGAGATCAGTTTGTATTAAAAGTAACAATAATTACTCCCTTTTTTTGGTCTGTTAATTACAGCAAAAAATCAATGTTCAATTATTATTAATGCCACTTTCGCATTTCTATTAATAACACTTATTTAATAAGATTCTTTTCTCTCGGTTCAAGTTTCCGGAATAAATCGAAGGAGAAATACGGTAATGGCATTCTCTTCACTTTTCGAAACGCTATTTGTTCTTTATATGTCTCAACACGTATTCCAATAACTAAATTGTGGCTCGTCGCGAACTTGCAAAAACTTTATAGAAGATAGAGTGAACCTTTTTTTTCTAAAAACATCATTATTAAGGGGCTTATGGAGTTGGAAGAAGTTGTACATTAGTGTTGAGAATATTGCAAAGTGGGAATGCGTTGGAGAAAGTTCACACTGTGACAACAAAAAATAGTAAAGGACATGATCGTGCTGTTTTACGCTTTTTCCCTGTCGAAATTTCTTCTCCTTCAGTAGGCATAATTTTACAAGCCCCGCAATTTAGACGTAAGTCTTGTTATATATGCAATACTCCTCCACACTGTTGCACATCATGTGTTGTGTGTATCATGAATAGGTAATGATGAGAGACGAAGTTTCTAAGTTCATAAAAGACCTTTATTAATATTATGTGCTTATCTCCTCGAACTCACTACATACAATTTAGGTAAAATTTGTTCTCAACTTCTTCGTGGTTTGCGTAACGAGTGAAGTTGTTTATTATTCTATTAGGGAGAGATCTCTATATGAGCACCTTTTCCTGATGACTTTCCCTTTTCCTATAAATATTTGTTACGCTTAGTCGAAAGTAGAGTACGATAAAAACAATGCGATCTACTAAAGATATTGTAATGTTAACCTTGAAAGTAACTGAAGAAAATTGTTTCGCGTGAAAATCAAAACTCTCGCTAGTCAGCTGAGCTGGAGAATAGAAAGTAACGGCCTACCACAACATTTTTTATTTTTCAATCAGAGTTCTTGTAGCGAAATTATTAATTGTAGTAAACGACACGTGTGATTTTAATATGACAACCATCAAGTACAGAGCGTGTTACTACCTCCATTTAGCAATGGAGATGTCACTTACATTGGACTGTTGACAAATTTAACATTGCTGGCAACTGATTGCTGTGATACGCAAAACTTAATCAAACAATGCGTCATTTAATGAATTTGAATGTGTTTTTAATTGTCCATTTATCGCCTAATGTGTTAATTCCATTAGGAGGTAATTTGCAAGTAACGCCTGTATAACAGATTACACCGAATTACATATTTATATTATTAAAAAAATTTATAGCCATAGCATAATTAATGTAAAATTAGCGGCGAGAGATTATTTTTATTTATTTTTTAGTCAATTAAATTTTATGATGTCAAGGAAAAGTGGCGCATTGAGCGAAATTAAAACGGTTATGTAGTGCCATTCTCATTATATCTCGTTTTTTGTATTTTTGAACGATAATTTACGCACATTATACTTATATCAGGCTCGTGTTCTATCAAAAACACAATAAACACGTGGAAATGCATTCACGTGCAAATGATAGATTAAATTTTGTTAAACAAGGGCAGTTGCGATTACTACGAAAACAATTTATTAACGTAATTGAACTTTTCGAAGGGAAATTAATATTTGTAACCAGTAATTGTGACTTTTATAACTATGTATGTATGTATGTACATGAAAACCAATTTCCATTTTATAGTTTTTCGCAATAAGAAATCTGTTTTCTATTTAGGATTTTTTTCAATAAATTCTCGAAATGTAGTTTTTTCTCGTAAAATTTTATGACATCCGCAGAGAGATAATGATTTATTAAAAAATAATAGAAAAATATATAGTTATTTAGGATATTTAGGATCGGATTTTTAGCAACAAATACGCAAGAAAAACAATTGAAAACCCGCATTTCTGAAAATTCGGGAAAATTTTCCACCGAAATAGAACTACATTGAATTTCACCAATTGAATTTTTGAATTTGAAACATCTAAGACCGGCGGATTCTTAGCAAGAAAAGCGCGAGAAAAACGATTGCAAAAACCGCTTTATATGTCAAAGTTTCGAAAATATGCAAGATTGACAATTCCGGAAAACTTTTTCACAAAAATAGAATTACATTCGAATTTGAACAATTGCATTTTGGAATTATGCACATGTAAGACCGAATTCGTAGCGACCAAAGTGCAAATCAAACGATGGCAAAAACTGCAATTTCTTAAAAACTAAGTACTTGAGGGGTTGGGAATTTGGAAAGCAAAACTGCAACAGCAACAGAATTTTGTGACAAAGAATTGAGAATTTCAAAATTTTCAAATTCATATAAAATCTTAAATTTGAGACTATTTACGATTCGATTTAGAACCGGAGAAACTGAAATATAAAAATAAGAAACCTGAAACTGAGGATTTAAAATGTGACACGTTAATAATAAAGTCATCAGTGAAGCAATTTTAAAAAATGGCAGAGAATACGAGGGTAATTCCAAAAATTTTGAGAATAAAACAAGTTAGATCAAAACTGTTTATTACAGCTTTTCGAAACAGGCTTCTTGAGCTTCTATACAAGAGTGCATGCGCTTGAACCAATTCCTAAAGCATCCAGCCCATGCCTCTTGGGGTAGCGCGCTAACTTCGTCCTGGAATGCTTGCATCGCGTCATCAGGACACTGAAACGATCGGTTTCGGGGTCATAGGTGTATACCCAGGTTTTATCATCTGAAATAATCTCTGATACACGATTGGAAGTGTCATCTTCAAAGCGATCTGGCATGCACACCGATCTACGCGCGCGTCCTTTTGCTCCTGCCTCGGCTGGTGTGGCACCCAACGCGATGCAATTTTTTTTACTCGCAGATGTTGGTGCAAAATGCTGTCCAACGCTGCCGATCTAATGTTTAAGATGTGCTGAATCTCGCAACATGCGATTCGACAGTTATTCACTATTAGTTCCTCGACAGCATTAACGTTTTCTGGAGTAACTGCGGTTGAAGGTCGGCCGCTTCTTTCTTCATCCGTCAATGTTACACGTCCGCGCCGAAATTCACCATACCAGCGGTAAGCCGTTGCTTTGGAAGGACTTTCATCCCCAAATGCCCCTTTTAATTTTTCAAGGCACCGTTCCTCCTTTATGCCAACTTTGAAGTCGTACAGGATCATCGCCCAGAAATGTTCTCTGGTCAGTTTCATTTTTATGACTGATTCGCGCTTCTATTATAGACTAAAGGGGTTAGGTCATAGGGGGTGAGTGAAATTTTTGTGGTATAGTCACCACTAGTCGTCTGTTATTGTCATGAAAACAGATAACTTCTCACCCTTCTTGTTTCTTCTAATCTCAAACCTTTTGGAATGACCCTCGTATGTGAATTTAAATCCTGGAATATAAAAATTTATGATTTTAAGTTACAAAATCTAAAATTTGGAAGTAAGGAAAAGAATGAGCCTTCCAACAAATTAAGGAAAATTTTGAAGGATCTGACAACCTTCAAATCGCAGTTTTGTTTTTGATAACAAAACATTGTTAAATAAAGTGTTTAACCAAGCAAATCGAGAAACAATTTTAGTGTCTAAACTTGTCCGAGCGCATTATTTCCGTCTCTAAATGCTTTATTTGCGTCAACGATACTAATGATTCTTATTAAACTGTCAAACATTGAAAAAATCAGGAAATACATTGTGTTAAACAAAAGACATTAAGTGTTGTACGTATTTACTATAAATAAAAATTCGCCTAGCAAGTAGTTACTTTATTTTACAAGATAATTTTGATAAATTGATAAATAAAATTTTGACCGAACTCGTTGAAATTGTCGTGAATTTTTGTTATTAATAATTTCCGTCGGACAAAATATTTTCTCTCTAGCCAGGATGTGATTGTTAAATTGTCGGCAAACAGATCATAGAGCAAAGATTTGAGGACAGATTTCTTTTAACAAGCAGACAATCACTTCCGACAACTTCTAACTCACAAAATTCCCCTGAACTAATAAAAATAAATCTTGTTCTTTAATAATAGTTGACCTGATTAAAGAAGTTTATCAGAGTCTTCGTCGCTTCATAGGCTGACACTGATTAAATTAATACTGGATATTGCTTTTTTACGGAAATTCCTTCACACTGACGCTGAGAGAAATAGGTTAAAAGAAAGAATAGTTTGTGGGTGACATTATGAAAGGTTGGAGACGAAAACAATTATCAGGACATAGCGTTTAAAATGATAACAAGCAATGTCCGGACTGTTTTATAAATTACCGCTCGTAAATGCCATTTTTAAGAGCAAATTTTTAATTATTTCGCCCGAAGAGACGTCGGCGTCGCTTCAACAGGTTAATAACAGTCGTATTTATTTCCGGCGTTGTCGTTAATTAGACCAGTAAACCAGTAAACAAATGTGTTCCATTTAGTAAAAAAACGTGAAGTTTTGACGGTGGTTTTCTTTTTCTTACAGTATCAAAGTGAGGACGTAGGAGACTGGCTGCCCCTTAGAAGATGAGAAATTCTCTTTCGTAGATATCGTCCCTTCTCCAGCCCCCAGCCCCGTAGACAATCACACTGATTTATTATCATCAAAGCTCATGCAGATAACCTGTTACTTATTGTTGCTAATAATTATCTAGTCCAAATAAAGCATGTTCGTGACCCATTCTATACCTTCCTTTACTACATCCAGAGCCTTCAAAAAACCTCAGACGGATTAACATTAATATTTATGAACGTGGCTTACAAGAGTTAATAAGAATTTCTCTTTATTATGAGCAAAAAACCTGGCGAATGAGTAAGTTGCAGACCTCCCATGACAGCTTCCTGACAAGGTAAGTGGAAGTCTGACACTTTAATGGTGGAACAAAAGAAGGACAATAAATTAGTTATTGTGGAAATTTTGTTACACTTTGGGCTTGGGTAATTCATCAAGTGCCGACAATTTATTAAAAAAACTACTTGTTATGTGTAGGTATAAAGGTGAAAAAATCGGCTCGGCTCAATTCGAATCGTTTGTATCTAAACAATTCACAAAGTTTATCCGGTTTAGCCGCTCTGGAAAAACATTGTTCAATCAAACCAATTAGGTAATTTGAGTAATTTGAAAATTAAACAACTCTTTCAATAAAAAGAAGATAAATGTGTTTTGTTCAACACCGTACTTAAAACCACGCTTCTATTTCATTCTTGCACTCAATGTAAAAGTGTTATAAATTACATTAAACGGTATTTATGACTCAACTTGATTTAGCGGTGCTCTGACTAGCAGCTGACATTTATCTCTTTTATTATGAAAGAAACATTAGAAAATTATAGCTCCTAAGTAAGGTGATATTAGCGAGTTTTGTTTTATGCTAATTCTTAGTTATTAAGTGGAAAAAAGGGGACTGCCTTCTAAACTTTTACTTAAGCGTGGGTAGATCCTATTCAGATGGATTATCAGGCAAGTGCAGATCCAAGAAATGTTTGTAATTATCCTTGGATAAGAATCTCGTGAAAAAACTAGACCTCGGACCAATTACCACAATTGCTTTAGGCCTTACATTTTTGATACCGAATCGAATGAGAGATGCCGATAAATGGAGAAATCTGAACTAGACTTGAAGAATTATGGTTCTATCTATGACTTTTGGCTCAATTTTAACCAACTATGCGAAGAAAGTTAAACTGCCGAAACCAGATTTTACATTCGGTGAAAATAGTCATGAAATTTTATTATAGTTTCGTGTTATTTTAACTGCGCACTTTTTGATAATTCAGAATCAATTAACAAACACGAAAGTTTTTTTACATTACAAATGTTACACTTGACGTCAACGATTGTTTAAAGAGCCAAAATTTTCCTATCGAAAATGAATTTGTAGTGTCACCTATGAGTGCATTGTAAACAATAGAATAAATTTGTGATTATTATTGCTGTTACGTCTCTTATAAAATAGTTATTTGTGTCCGGTTGTATAATAATAATCAATGTTTTACGATATCGTTTAACATCCATAAAGGCGCATTATGAACGGGACCGTATTGATAAAGTAAAACAGACTCTTGTCATTGTAAAATAATTACAATTAATTTATGCCAAAATATAATTTTACCTTCTGTATGCGTTGTTTCTTCACACACACTTTTGAACTTGGTAGGAAGATGAGATTTCTTAGCATTCGAAGCTATTCTAGATAATTAAGTTGTTAAGTTTGTTTTTGGATAAAACGGAAATAATATGGTTTCGGGTTGGATTTTTTATGTGTTATTATTTCCGAATTAAAAAACATTCTAGTTTCAGTCCCCAAGTTTTTAAATCTTAGATTTGAAATATGTGAAAAATAAAGATTTTTGGACTTTACAAAAATTTAAAATGGACTTGGCAAATTAACGATATTTTTTTGTTTATTTTATGCGATTTGAGTTTTTTTCATTTGAACTTCAAATGTAAACAAAGTTTGTAACGATGACACTAAAAACAGCACATTGAAACAATCACAATTTTCGATGCAAAATCTAATTTTTTTGAAAGAAAATTATCTTTACTACAATCTTGTACGTAATTTGTATGTACATAATTTAGGCTTTCTCGACTCGACCTTTTTATAAATTATAGGGCTCGTCAACAAAGACCTAAATTATGAGGATTTTATGGATCGACAGCCGGCGGCATTTGCTGGAGAGACGTAAAAACTATACATTGCGACATTTGGAAAACGTTTTTTGCTCGATAAATCAACTAAACTCTGAAATATCTAAGAATTTTTTAGGAGCATTTGCAATTTTCGAGTCTTCAAACAAATGGCAACACCAATGAAATTTTTAATTTTTATGGTGAAAAAATTACTCTTTGGTGTATAACTTTTGTTCCTTTCTTTTAAATGTCCCTGAGCGGCCAGAGTAATCTGACTTTTTGCCACACTGCTGCAGCTTTTCCGCACTGACAACTGAAAAGTAGAGTTCCTGTGCCATGTGAGCAAGGAAAAAGTGTACTTTACAATCCAAGAGACCAAAAAGTAATTTATAGTTCCTTAGAGATAATTACCAAATGCATGAAGACTCAAGATAAATCGTAGCTCCAATTTTCTGTTTAACCCACTTTGGATAAAAGCCCCCAGCAATACAACTAATATTACAGAACCGGGTGCGACAGACATCCTTGAAACCTTTGAGTTCAGGAACAAAGACATCAATTCTTTATCATAAAATTTGGAAACTTTCTTATTACACTACTGCGACTAATGTCTGCTAATGAGGTGTTTTTTGGGTTGATATGAATGAGCAGTTTCTTATTGAAAATAGGATGATTACTGTGGTTTCCGGACATGGGATCTCCCAAGTTTTAATTCTACGCTTGCACTTGATTCTGTCTATCCTTCACCTTCAAGAAAAATGAATTGGTAATTAATTTGTCCACTTTTATGAGTATTTATGACTTTATAGTAAAGCGGCGAGCTTAAAGCAATTGTGTGTCGTGTTGAGGGAATGCCTGTGATAATCATTAATAACACGAGGCCACCAACCATGTCAGTGTCTGATATAATAAATAACAATGGACATAATCGATGTTTATTTGAACTTTGTAATGAATGTGACTCACTGAAATTGACCAAATTCGATTTGATACGTCCACTGTATAAATTAGCGAAAACCCCTTCGTTTTACACCATTTTACATATTTTACCTCCACCTAAAATTAGAAAATTTGATATGCAGCCGCTTCCAAAATAGCTTTCGGATGCGACCTCCTCTAAATCACTTACGCCACAACAGCAATTTTCGCTGAAAATATATCAATAGAATGTAACCGAAAGGCGATTTCCGGTGAGTTAAAGAGGAAGCGTCATTCGTAAATCTTTGTAGTCAAATTAAATCTGTTAATAATGTACAAAGAAGGGACGTTATATCGGCTTTTATAAGGTAATTACGACTAAAAACCTCAAAGAAGTCTGATGAGAAAATATTTTTCCGAGCTTTAATACATCGTCTTGTCGAGATAACTTGCCTATTCTGGAGAGGAAATTGGGTTAAACGAAAATATAGCGGAAGTGTTTGTGCGGTTGAGTGTAATTTTTAGACAAGGAAGATGGGAATTCTATAAGTAAACGGTCAAACCAAGAAAAATGACAAGAGATAACTTAAATTATGCTGGCATCTGCTGATTGAGGACAGCTTCACCTTCTCTAATTGTATGTAGCAAATTTTCCTACACTTAACTCTAATTCTCGCCTCATCGACAAGTAATTATTTTTCATTGATTGATTTTCTAGCAGATGGTCAAATTTCTGTTTTCGTCGCACGTTTTAATATAAAGTAATTTAACTAAATTGGGAAATACAATCTCAACTATTTTTTTATTTATTTAATGTCTTAACCTCACCAGGTTTGTTCAATTTTTTTGAGTGCTTCAAAATGCTCCCGATTTTTTTCAGCAGGGAAATTAGCCGATATATTTTAATCTTTCTAATTCCAATCTGAGTGTTTTTCATAAGGAAGAATTTCGGAAATCGTTCTTTTCAGTAAACGATTAACCAATTTAGATCAATATTTGTGAAGAGTTGTCCTCACGTACTTCTTAATGATGTTTGATGATGTTTGAAACGACATTCGCTACATTTAACAATAGATATAAGGTATTGACAATGTAAAAAATCGCTTTTGTTTAATGTGAATATAAAAATTGTTACTAAAATAAAAAAGAACAAAAAAGATGAAGAAGATGAACAAATTTTTAGTGTTTTAGGTTTTGTATCTGTTTAATGATTTATATCATTGATCACATTCAATCCAGTTAAATTTTGCGGTTTAGCTCATTCATTACATTACCTATCGGTAAAATCTAATATAGTGCAAAACCGAAATTTTGTTGATTTTTTAAGCTCCTTAATGAAATTCTGTAAATTCTTCCTACAATAATTTAGAATCTTGAAAAAATTTTTCTATTTTGATTTTGGCAAAAGTTTTTTGAATTTTCCTGATTCCACATATCTTTTAGGTTTCTTATACTCCCTAGTTTTCTCAGTTTCTTAAATTTTACAATTTTTTAAAAGTGCAAAATATTTTTTTCAAATGAAGAATTTGAAATTCGATTCAAAAAAACTAAAATTGCCATTCTGTGACATTTTAGATTCTTTTAATCTTTAGATTACTCAAAAATATAAATAAACTCAAGCGGATTTAATAGAAGTTGAAAGAGAATTTGTGCACAATCTAGAAAAATTAAGAATCAAAATTCAATAAGAATCTACAAAATTTAAACAAAATTTGCAGAAAAATTAAAGAAAATCTAAAACATCTAAGGAGATTTAAACTAATCTAAAGATGTAAATCTATTGAAAATTCAGAGAATCTACAGAAATTAGATCTGATGTAAAATTATAGCTTCAAACGAACTAAAGACTCCAAAATCAAGTTAAAAATTGCAAAGAAAATTCACCAAAATTTTGTACAAAAATAAAAAAAAAACACGAATAAACATTTTTAAAAAGTAATAAAAACAATATTTCGTACAGAATCTAAGGAGACTTTAAAGTGAAATTAAGATCTAAAATAAAGTGCCTAAAACAAATAAACAGAATCGGAAAGAATCTATGAAATCTAAAAATAAAAAAAATCTTAAAGGATTTATAAATATACAATATTAGCGTCAAAGAGAATCGAAAGAAACGCTAAAAAACTAAAGAGAATTAGGCAAATTAAGTGCACTGATCACACTAAAACCACTTTTGCGGTTCCACTCACACACTGCCGGTAAAATCCAAACAATGTTTAATTTTTTGTAGAAACCGTGAATTCTAAGTTTAGCAGCTTTAAATTAAACCAAAATTTGCTGACTCAATTTAATTTAATGCGAAACTTGGATAAGAATCAACCAACTTGTCTGAAATTTTAAAGGCTTGTTTGGTTAAGAGCAGCTATTAACTCGTTATCTTGTCCATAAATTCAGCGCTTATTAATAAAAAGTACATTTACGATAATTATAGCAATATTGAAATTGTTTTTTAAACTGAGACCTTGTTTCGCGACGACACCGAAGTATGATAATTTATGCAAATCTAGATAATGCTGGGTTGTTAGAGACAATACGCTTCTAAACAAGACTTATTGTAATAAGTACATGATTTAGTTAAATTTTTATGAGCCTCGTTCTATCTGATTTGTTTACTTCAAGCTTGAAGGTATTATCGTAACAAGAAGGCACCAACCTGTTGTTTACTAACAAATCCAATTACTATTAAAGTAAGTTAACCAGCTACTTAGAGAGTCTCAATAATTCTAAGTCTGTTATGTGGATAAAAGGATGATACTGAACTTCCCAAAGGATTAGTTAAACTGAACTTTGATGAAATTTTGTTTCCTGAGTTTTTTTATGTAGATTCTGAGGCGATGTCGTTGGGAAGATTTGTTTCAGAACACTTTTTGTGTTAAAAAATAGTTTTCGAGTTCAATTCGTGTGTTACTTGAAACTTGTTCAAAGAGACGTTGTCATAAGCCAGAGTTGAGAAATTTGAGGATAGTTCTGATGGAGTTTCCCAGTCGGTGGTAAGCAGTAATCGGACCTTCATTATTGAGGACTCATCAAAAGTCAAAACTTCCCTACCTAGTCTGTAATAAAAAAACCATAAAATACACGACAATATTCATCCTTTCCATGTTCGTGGTTTAAGTGAAAGACTGAAGTTTTAACTTTCGTATAGTGAAACTAGATGTCAATCATAGATGTTCCCTGACCAACTTCTTTTGTATTTTCCAAAAAAACTTGAAATGTAAATCTAAGTACTGCTTTACGGCTAATTATACTCAATCAAACTAATATTCGTCTCGCACACAAATTTAATTACCGTTTCATGACTACGTGAAAATGAAACGTGCTACAAGTTTTTACTTTTTAGTGAAAGTTGCATCTGCTAAGTAAACAATCGACAATACCTGGATATATTCATTCTTGTCGAGTTTTCGGATATTCCAGTTTCTTGAATGGAAAGTTTGTGGTTGGATTTTAATCATGGGAATAATCGGTTACTGAATAGCTTAGAGACGATTCGAGCCGGATTCTCTAATTTAGAAAAGCGTTGACGCCTGGCGTTTGTTGCTGGTGTAATTGCCGACAGAGGCGGAGTAGGAGAAATCGGCCCAGAGTGTTAATTAAGGCGTTCAAGTTATCTTTTATATCCTCTGATCGATGGTGTAAAGTGGGTTTTAATAATTTGCACTGTCGATATTCACAATTGAAAATATAAACACAAAAATTTTATTGCTGTTTAATGTAAAATTTAACTCTTCAATTGCTTTTGTAGCTCTTATTAGAGGGTAAAACTTTAAAGAACAAACTGAAAATTGGTAGCTCTGACTTTTAACCAGAAGCTCTTTGTTTGGGAGTTTGTTTAAATGATTTGCAATACTGTTATTGTTGACATATCTTCTAAAATATCATACATAGTCGTCAACTGAGTAAAACAAATGTATCGGCCACTCAACCCGCTTTTAGTGCAAATAAAAGATGCATTTTTGTAAGTTTGGAAGTCCAACATTGTACTAGAAAGTGTTAAGTTGTTATGACAAGGAGCAGCCAAAAATATCGTGGACGTGAACTATGTTTTAAGGTCAAGAAAGTTATTGAACACCAAATGATCTTTTGAGCCCGGTCCTGTTTAAAGTGCCTCTGATTACCATATAACCCCTGATGGAGCGGCCACCTGTGGAATGGGTCTATCTGGGTTATGTTAGGTGAGGAGGCCTAGTTATACCAGCGACCACTTTCATTGTTACAATCACTCTCTCTGCAGAGTTACGGGGTGCAGTAAGCTTCGAGCAACGCTGGACATGTTAGTGCTATGGGCTTCCTGCTGCTGCTGCTGCTTCTGCTAGTCTGTGGGTCAATGTCAGCACACCAAGGTAGCGGCTAGCTCAAAGCAACATTGGCGTAACGTGTGTTTGTGCAGATTGTGGAAGGAGCGTGAGGAGATCCAGGCAGCCCCGCGTCGGCGCCCTTGGACGAATCATCCACGGCAAGCAAAGTGTTAGAGGTGCTTGGCCTTGGCAGGTAAGGGTTCAAGTTTAAACTTTTCGTATTCTACTTACGTAATTTTATATCTCGCGAAATATTTTTTATAGAATTGGGTCATTACCGTTTCCTGTAAACAACGCAGACTGTTTTTAATTTATTTATGGACTTGTATTATTCATCGGAAAAAAACGCTCGAGGAGAACGACTTTATTGCGATTTTAACATAGCTCATTGAATTCACCTGAAGTTCGGGGGACTCTTAATATTTCGCGACAAATTCGAGAGAAAACGTGGAGGTGCAAAAAATATGCAAAATTATGTTAATTTCATGTCCGATAGTGGAGACAACTTCATCTACATGTGACATACAAATTTATTTTAATTGATTGGGTTTAATTACTATCACACCCAAAAGTAAAATTAGAGAGTCTTTAAAAAAGCTACAAACAATTTGTTTAGACTTGCCTGTCGCAAAAGCGCTAATTACAGGACTCTGAAACACAATACTGATGACAAGGAAGACAGCGTGTACTTTTTCACAGCATCTCAAGAAGTAAATTAAATATCTTACACAAAGAAGTCTGAAGCTAAAGAAAGCACGCTCTTATTTTCAAGCCCAGAGTTAATAGTTAACATTAATTTATGTGCAGACAATTTAGAGCAACTTCGTGTTCGTGTTCAATGCGTTGATCAATTTACTGTTGGATAATATTCGTTGTGGTTTTCGGTATCGATTGGGATTAAGTGATAGCACAAAGTCAAGTTTTTAAGTCAATTATTCGGGTACATTTAAGCGACGAAGAAGAGATATTAGGATCCTTGGATCTTTCAACAAGAAAATGTAAATTGATACACAGCAAAATAAAACGGGGGTGTCTCCAATTTTTGTTCAATCGAAGTTGCTCTAAAACACATGCAAATTGCACAATGAGCAAATGGTTTTTCTTTATGAAAGTGTTTGGTGTCTTGGCTGCCAAATTTAAAACGTTGATAAATCTTGATAAACTGAGTAAAAATATTTAAAGCTTTTTTTGGTTTTGAGTAGTCGTATATGATCAAGAGCACTTTCACTTTTGTAGCTCACCTTTTGAGGGCAATTAGTTTGTTTATTTATTCATAAATTGGTAATGATGAGAAAATCTTAAGACTTTTGTACATTGCCACAGTTATTGAACACTTTAAAAGTAGTAATCTCCCTAAATTTCATTCAAATAACTAGATGAATTTTAATAAAAACAAGTTTGAAATTCTTGGTTCGTCCTAAAACAAAATTTTCTAAAATCTTTATTTCTTGTGTTAAAATTTTGTGTTAACTGGGTTAACAGTTTTAAAGTAGTAATCTTCTCAAATTTTATTGTATTATCTCAAAAACCAATAAAGATACGAATTTTAATAAAAAAAAATCTTTGGTTGATCCTAAAATAAAATTTTCTGAAAGCTTTATTTCGTATTTTAAAATTTTATACTTTAACACAATTATTGAACAGTTTGAAGGTAGTAATCTCCCCAAATTTTATTGTAATATTTTAAAAACAAACATAGACAAAAACCTAACTTTAGCATTTCTTCCAAAATTTTTTTTTTATTACGTTCAGAAAAATTTGGATTGATCATTTGGTTTGATAATTTATATGATAACTAGCAAAAATTTCTTTAGTTGTTTGCCGTTTATCGTCGGGACATTATTAACTTATTATTATTGCAGTTTTCCGGTGGTCAAAATGGCACATAACATGGAATACCTGAAAGTCCTGTGCACTATCAAAATTATTGCGATCGTTTTATTTTAGTAATTAATGCGATAAATCAACAAACAGTTCGTTATTGTAAAATTGTGTGTTCAGAAAATGGTATCTTCATAAACTCATTAAAATACACGTGTTTTGTTGATGGAAGCATTAAAATAAAAAATGCGTAGAAAATTGGTCACACACGTGTCTGCAAATTCCAGTCACTCAAAATAATTTTCAGGAAATTGCGCAGTTAATTCCGCACGAATTTTCTGATGTGTCACCGTAGAATTAACACTGTTTCTAAGCTAAACTGTTATTTTTGAAATTAAACTGAAAATTTGCTGAAAAGGACGGAATTGTTCAATTGAGGTGGGTAAGGTAATTTTCCGCAAAACTACGCAAAACTAAAAAATAATTTTTTTAAAGCCTGACCTGAACAAAACGGCTTCAAAATTCAATTTTAGACTTAATTGTTACTATAAATTCGATTGTCCAGTTCGTAGGTATAAAACTGTTTCCACTATTTAGTCAAGCGCAGTGGTCACATTGAAACCACTCATATTTGAACACGACGCGTACATTATTTTTCTAGTTTATTTTTAATTATAATTACCAATTTACGACAGCTTTCTAAAGTTGTTTAAGTGTAAGTGTAATTTTAAGTATAATTTGATGGTTGATTTAATTATGTCATAAATAGCGCCAGTAATATGGTAATTGGTACGATTTTACTTAAGGCGTACGTTAATAAGCGTGTAATAGCAACTTGCTGTACAGCCATTGTTTTACGTTTGACTATTTTTCTAATGGGTTTCCGTTACATCTACAAAAACTTAAAAAAAATATATATATAACAGTTCTAGTCTTGAGTAGCTGAAGCAGACACTGCTTTCTTGTTTACCTGACACTTAACGTCTTTACAACCTACAATGAAGACATTCATTCTTTCAATGATAAGCTCACGACCGTGTGCACAACCGTAAACAATCAATTTGCATTTTATTTACGTAGAACCATGGTAAACTTTTCACCATACTCGTAATAATAGAACATTTCTGTACAATGCCAATCTCTATCAGACATTGTTCTCAATTTCAAAGTACAATTTATGAATTCAACGAGAAAATACGACTTTCGTCCTGTTTGTAATAAATCTGAATTTAACGTTTGATGCATTGAGATTTTGATAAACGATCCATTCCAAACACCAGTAAAAAATCAGCTAATTAAAATGATATAACTTTTTAACTATAATCCATGAAGTTTGTACAGTAATGAACAATAAAAGAGCTCCTGTAAAATTTTAAACGGGGGCGTAAAACTTAAATTGACTTTATATATCACACGATTATGAAAAACGTTTCAGTTTTGTTTGTTTTCAGTTAAAAAAGTTTGAGACGAAAGCTACGTAATATGTTGAGTCAGTAATGTACACGACATACTGTCATAAATTGTCGTCAATATTGCATTTGGTGCTGCGCAAAAAATGACATTGACAACTGAAATTTATTACTCGCGACTGTATCTACATATGACACCGGTAAAGATAAACTGGTGTGTTTCCAAGTTTACAGTATCTATTTTGCAATGAAAATTGCTTTTTCAAATAACGTCGGTTTTTCAATATGTGACCATAAACTTTGATTTAAGTAACTTTCAACATATGTCATAACACGTTGAGACTTTCTATAAAATATTATTTGTATAGAGAAATATAAAATAATTTGTTTACACACTTTACAGAAGAAATCTCTTTATGGATGAGTGCGTCAACACAGATTTACAATTTTAGCAGACGGCGCAACTATGCAACATTGCAGATGTTAATATGATTTTGTGAAATTGAATCACATCTGAAGACTTCAATAACATTATTAAATATAAATATAGACTAATTTTTTTTAATGTTCGCACTTTTAAGCCTCCCTATGCAATAGCTATCTAAACGTAATCTTTTAACAGGTTTCCCTCCAACTATTACACCCTCAATTTGGGTTTTTGGGTCATTGGTGCGGGGGTGTATTGATATCTCCAGAATGGTTATTAACGGCAGCTCACTGCATCAACAAGTGAGTACTAGATAGTTTAGTTTCAATTCTATTGATTGCTTCCGGGCACAGATAACCGGATAACTTTATGTAATGTTAACATCACTTTCGATGAACAGAACCTGTTTCTGGGTTTCGTAAAATGAATGTAATTCGTTCATTCATTTCAGTTTCCAATTTGATTTTAAATCTCGTCTTTGCTTTTTTAATGATGGAATTAATTGAACGCGTTATGAATTTTTTATAGAGAAATGTAACAAGTAACAAGACTGCAAACGAAATTGTCCCGTATGCCGACGACGTTTGTATGCTGGTATTACTAACCCATTAAATAAACTTTCTATTAAGCGCACTTCGGTTTTTCTAAAACGCCGGTAATTTATTAATTAAATATTATTGTCTTGAGGAAAAAACGCAGTAAAATATTAACATTGTCCTTTCTTGCAATAGATTTGCCAAATTAAAATTCCTGTATTGTTTGAGTTTTTAGAAACCCATAAAATTTTATTAATGTTTTATAGGATACTCAACTTCGTTTTGCTCTTAGTGCTTAAATATAATTATAATTAAATTATAGATATTTAACGTGTCGTTAATCACGTGGTTTCTTGGTAATGTTCGAACAGGATTGGTCAAGCCTAAATTCAGGACGATTTCAAAATTACAACATGAAATTCTCATACTATATTTGATTTTAAAAACAATTTTGTGACAAACCTCTCTGTATTGTTGTGAGGGGAGAGACAAGTGGACAGAAATGCAAATTAGATGTTTTATTTCTGATAATTAACTGCATTTTGACTGCAACAATTCTACACTAAACTTTCTCGGAAATGAAATACAATTTGAAATTTTGTCGTCATTAGATTTTGAAACTGTTGGTAGTCCCGTGGTCTAATAAGTTTGACATTTTAAAAATGTCATACGGATAATGAGTTAACTGACTTTTGAATGTACAAAAAATTACGAAAACTAAAGTCTGTTGAAAGTTTTAAAAGTAAGATAACAAGTCGTGTAAAATTCGAAGAATTCAAAAAATTCTAGCATTTCTTTTAAATTAAAAAAAAATCTAAATTAGTTGTTTAATTTGTAAATTTAATTCGAAAGTTGACATGAAAATGTAAACTTGAAAACTAAAAATCAATCTGGCCGTTCAATGTCGAAAACGAAAGTGCGACTGAAGCTGAAGGTAAACGTAGAAATTGAAAATTAAAACTGAAAAGCAAAAGTCGATAGTTTTTTAATCTAAAATTTGGTTAAGGTAAAGAAAAGGTTAATTAAAAGAATAATAAAAAAAATAAAAGTCTAAATCGAAAGTGAAACAGAAAGTTGAAACTGAAAACTAAAATAGAAAGTTGGTCCTGAAAATCCAAATTGAAAGTAAAATTGAACCAAAGAAACTGAAAACCAGAAAATTGAAACCGAAAGTTGATTTAGAAAGTTAAAACTGAAAGTTGATTAAGAAATCGCGAATTTAAAAGTAAATTCAAAAAGATTCCAATTTAAAATGGAGAATATGAAAAACTCTGAATTATTTACAGTTAAAAAAATCTGTTAATTATTATTTATTTATCCTTTCACAGTTAATATTAAAGTATTGCATGTCTAACCTTTATCTAATTTTAATAACTGAACGCATGAATGAGCAGATTAGAATAAATATGGTAATAACTTGTAAACAATAAAACGTCAAAGGGACAATTCTCACGGCAAACCTAGCAGTAAATTGTATTATTATACATCTTTAATTTGAACAATTATTTAGTACTCCTTGTCCTTGTCAAAGTTATGAGCCATAAACAGAATCAATTATTATATCTTAATAATTCCGCAATAAATTATTTATTTGTAATGTTCAAATGAATAAATTAGCACAATAACAGATGTCTCATTTCTTACAACAAAGGAGAATTATTAACTTGTTAAGCGTTAGCAACAATAAATTTGCAATGTCATTTTTTGTTGTTACTCTACATAGAAGCACGTTTCCTTGAATATCGTTTTACATGTAATTGCTTTCTGGAATGTAGTTGGAACTTTATTAATTAGTTACTGCTTAATATCACTGATTGTCACAACAGATTACCTGAAGATTAGCAGTTAATTTTTTTATTAGGTCTAATAGATAGCTAATTTTCATAATTTACCTGTAAATACCCGTCACTAATTTGTTAAGATGTTATTTGCGTCAGTTTACAATTAGAAAATTGTATGCTTCTTAAGTGTTAATTCAATAATCGCTTCTACTTAGTCAAATTCTTTTATAGTCTACCTAGAATTTGACACAATTAACCCTTCCAGCGACCTTTTCAACCTACCACTCGCTGCCCTTTGGACAGCAGTGTTAGGTGACTGGGACCGCGACGTCGAAGAAAAATCCGAACAAAGAATTCCAGTCGAAGAAATTATCCTTCATGAACGTTTTCACAATTTTCAGCACGACATTGGTAAGTAGAACCATTCCGAAGATGCAGATATTGATAGTGATTGTTCTTAGCATTAATGAAACTCTCACGACCAGTGAAATTAGCCAGAGATAGCAGAGTTAGAGCTGTTTGTTTACCTCCAAGTCGATTAACATATAATCAAACCGACCTATGTATTGCTACTGGCTGGGGCAGGGATGCCGAAGATGGAATGTTGGCAGGAAAACTATTGGAAGCACGAGTTCCTCTGCACGATAATGCTGTCTGTAGGAAGAAATATGGACATTCTGTGGCCATTAGATCGGGGCATATGTGTGCGGGACATCTGGATGGTTCCAGCGGAACTTGTGTTGTAATGTTCTATTTTCTTTCTTTTTTGAGCAGGGAACTGACATTTCGGGAAAACTCCGCGTATTTTGCGGAAAGTAACGACATTGCGCATTTCCAAAGATAGAAACTAATTTATGCCACAGTGTTAGAATACAATGGGAAATTATGGTTTTATGAATATCATTGATCAACTAAAAGTTTGTTGTCAAGTCTAATTAGTATCCATCAGGAAAGCTGCAATAATGTATCCATTGACGACATATACAACAATTTTATCTATTAATATTATTAAAATTAATAACTCTAATTGAGATGGAGAGTTTTTATTTTCAGCGTCAATTTAAATTCCATGTTTTTATTGCACAAAGATAACATTTCCGTGTCATAATCATAAATCTTAAATAATTTGCACGAACAGACCCCAAACTACCGATTACCCATACTTTGCAACAATGTTTTCCTCTAAAATTATTTAAATGAGTTTTTTCCGCATTACACGTGTTTTGATAATTATTAATGTCTAGAACTACTTTTTTTTTCACGTTTTTATTAATTTATTTAGCAGGTCCGATTTGACGTCACAGTAAAAGAGAGGTCCATTAACATAAAAGATTGACCATCAATTAGCTAGAATTATTTATACCCAGCGGAAATTGTGTATTGGTCCATTTTACGTAATGTAACAGGTTATAAATTTCTTCATATGGTTCATTAGCTTATTTAGTTTTGCATCAACGGAAATTGAGAAATACAACTTTTAAAAGTGAACCTTAAAGTTTTTAGTTAGTGAACGTGAAAATACGCACGCAACAATTACATAGGAAAGTCATTATTACTTTGGAATTACAGGAATTTAAAAATAAATTAAAACAATATTATGAGTTATTTTTTCAAATACAACAAATCAAGCGTCGTGGGTACTTATTTTTTAATTTACTAAAATTAAGAGAAAATATTTTACGTTTTACAGGCAAAATGGCATTATTATGCTGTATAATATTAAATATTGTTTGCTCTGTTTTTTTTAATTGCATACTTCTAATTATCAATTTTGAAGAACTTGGTTATCTTTAATCATTTATATTTGCATTGACGTACATAAATTAAAAAAAGAAAAACTGCTTTTCAACGTCCAGAAGTAGAAAAACCTCATTTACGAGTTTTTATGCATTTATATAAATGTTAATAAACTAGACGGTTTATTAAACAATGTGACAAAATATTGTAACTAATTAACTTGAAGGACTTAAGAATATAAACTGCAAATTTTATTTGCCCGGAGACAAAAAAGAATGCCCAAAAAAGAATTTATTTAAAAAAATCAACTTTAAATTTATGTCCGTGTTCTGCTGAAATTAAATGTGGTTTACGCTGATACCTACTAATTAAATTGTAATTTTGTTTGGTTAGTGCTTTCCGCTGTTGATGGTGTAATCGTAACGTTTATAATCGCATTAAAAGATAGAAGATAAAAGACAATAAAATAATTGTAAAGATAAAAAGTTTCACTAAAAGCTTGTTCACTTTTCAACGGTAATCATTAAGACTACTTTGGACATCAATTTGGATAATTTTAGAGCGAATTACATAAGTTTCTGCGCTTTAATATTAGTAACAAAAAACATAGAGAAATAAATGTTTTTTGGGACTTTACGGAAAAATGCTAAGAAATCAGCATCAAGGTTTCCTTTTTAGTTTTTCTGCTTTATTTTTATTACGTATTACATAATTGTTTACATTAGCTCAAATATTAAATTTAACACTTTGTAAGACGGTACAACTGCTACAAAAAATTTTAGGCTTGTGGAAATATATAACCCGTCAAAATTGTGTTGGAAAATTTGGAATTTAGTAAGTAGAAATTTAGAGATTTTAGATTCTTTTTTGTTATAAAATCTCGGAAATAATTTTGTCTCTGAAGTTTATTGTTGCAACATTAAAATTTCCACGGAATTTAACTAAATTTTGGTTTTGTCTTAACACTATTTTTTTAATTTTTATTATTAGAAGTGACGTTTACATCATCATTTAAAAGTATAGACAGTCCTATCACACTTTATTTGGTTTAAGCTTAATTTCGATAATGAGATTTATTTGCATTTACTCACCATTATTGGCACTCTAAATATAGAATGATATTTCTATTTGTCCATTGTTATTACTCATTATTTACAATATTCTAAAGAGAAAATTGTAAACATGCGAGTTCTCGAACTATAATCACTTCTGTTAAAAGCCATGCAAAACATTTTCTAAACCAGCAAACTCGTTTTTGCCAAAATGTCAGATTCCTA